>CM060903.1:604579437-609579437 GCA_030737815.1 Allium fistulosum | reverse complement strand
CAGACCGTCCAGAAGAGGAGTACTAACAGAAGTTAGATTATTTGTTTATTATTTCTGGTAGGCCCGAGTTAGCCAAAGGCTAGTAGTTAGCTAAATAAAACTATAGTGTTCGGACAGATAGTCCATTTGTTACCTGATTTGTATACATACATGATATTGCTTTATTGTTTTAACTAGTTTTGGTTGCAGGATTAAGATTTGCTAAAGATATGCTTTGAAAAGGATATTAGTGAGGGGGAACCCATTCCGCTAAGTGGCATGGTCTCACTTAATATCGAGTAACTAAGATTTGTAGTATTATTCACACCAGGCTTTATGTCTGACTCGAAGTTTGTGTTTCCCCTTAAACTCTCGAGTGCTCAAAATTGATTTGAGTAGGATGAGACTTTAGGGTTTATAGGTTTTAGTAGGTGGACGAATAAAGCTTCTGGAGATGAGCAGGAGGCTGATGTTAGCTATTTAGGAGTTGTCATGTTGTTGTTATGTTTTTATTTCCGCACTCTTCGCGTATTTTGTAATAATTATATTTGTTCAATGCCTACGAAACATTGGGATTAGGTAACTTGGATATGAAACTATATTTTTAAATGTAATGAGAAAAGTTGTTTTTGAAATATGTGATTTTGTTTCATATTCAAGCGCTTCTGATATTATGGATACTATTAACATTACCGTATTTGGTCACTAGAAGTTAATACTATAGATGACTGCAACATCTGTAGCGCTTAGCTTCGGGCCTCCAGATAGGGGTTGTTACAACTTGGTATCAGAGAATAGGTTTATGAAAAACTTTAAACTAAAATGATTTTTGAAAATATAATCCTAAGGAATTAGAGAAAAGATCGGGGTATGGGGTAACGCTATAGTAACGTACTTGTGTTTGCTATATAAGCATACACTATATCTCTATTATCCTATCTCTAATAGGCTATTAGGTTATTCGTTCGTACCTTACAAACGCTCGAATGCAGATATGGATGCTAGAAGTAGGAGAGTTAACCTTGGAGGAGGTAGCACCACAACAAATGGAAATGCCAGACCAAATACCAAGAGGAACCCAAGTCAGGCACAAGCTGGAAATGTGGGTGCTGGAGTCTCGCAAGTTAACATTGGAGCAATGTATTAGTTCTTTGTCAACATGATGCAAGCGGGAGTTGCTGTTGGAGTAGTTGGAGGAGGAAATCAAGAAGCTCCGGTGGTCAACATCTATGTTGTTCTGAGTAGAGATTTTGCTCGGTTGGGAGGAAAGTCATTTATTAGTACTGAAGACGCAATCGAAGTAGAGAATTGGCTGTTTCATTGCGAGAGGATTTTCGCTGATCTAGAGCTCAATGATGAGCAGAAGAGAAGGCTCGCTTCTAGACAGTTACAAGGAGCAGCGTTGTACTGGTGGAACAACGTTATAGTTGGAGTTAATGAGGAGACTATGACATGGACTGAGTTTAAAAGGAGATTTGAGGAGAGGTTTAGGTCAGAGATTGCTAAGTCCACTCTGCTAAGGAAGTTTGCTGAGTTGGAGCAATGGGATATGACTGTACTTGAGTATGCGAGGAGGTCTGAGGAGCTAGCAAGATATGGCTATGCTACGGTTGATACTAACATTAAGAGGAATGAAAAGTTCATCAGGGGGTTGAAGCCTGAGCTTGTTAGGGCTATGTTATCCCACATTAGGGATTCATGTGATGTTGTAGTGGAAATGGCTTTGAGACATGAGGATATGCTTACTTTTCTGGAAAGGAATAAGGCAAAGGAGGTTCAAGCAGTGTAGAGTCAAAAAAGGAAGTTTTTCCACAAGAAATGAGCTCAGAAGGGAGTAGCTGCTAAGAAAGGGAAGGCATAGGTTGTCTCTTATAAATGTGAAAAGAAAGGGCATTTCGAAAATGAATGTCGCTCGGGTGATGGAAAGAAGGTGATCGGGAAGAAGAATATCAGGTGCTTCAATTGCAATCAGATTGGACATTATAAGAACCAGTGTAAGGAGCCTGGTGAGGATGGGAAGGGCAAAATATATGCGTTGGAACTAGCTACCTCGAGGCCAATAGCAGAGGAGAAAGGAAAAGCTATGTTGGGAGGTACGCTTATGATTCATGGTATGTCAGTTAGCGTTCTATTTGATACTGGTGCATCACATTCTTTTATATCTCGTTATTTGGTAGATAAGCTTAACCTAGAACCCTCATACTTAGTTACTTCCTTAAGGGTTGCAAATCCGATAGGAGGGTATGCGACACTTGGGATGACTCTGACCACTTAGAGTTTGAATTGTTAGGTCATACCTTTAATTACAGTTTGCATGTGTTTGATTTTGTAGGGTTCAGGATTATTTTGGGCATGGATTGGGTAAGTAAATACGATGCTAGGATATTTTTCCATGATAGGAAAATATCACTTAGACATCCTAACTATAGTGATCAGATAGTGTACACCGTAAAAAACCCTAGTTGTAAGGTTAATGCTTTGTTGGGTGTTGTGGAGGTAGAATACAAACTACGAGCTTTCGTTGTTAGAGAATTCGCAGATGTTTTTGAACATGTAGTAGGACTACTACCGAAACGTGCCATTGAGTTTCAGATAGATTAAGTACCCGGAGCAGAACCGGTGAGTAGACCACCAAGCAGAATGACGCCTACCGAGATGAAGGAGCTAAAGGTGGAGTTAGAGGATTTGGATGACAAGAATTTTATCAGACCTAGTAGTTCGCCTTGAGGAGCAGCCGTAGTGTTTGCTAAGAAGCCGGATGGATCGTTAAGGTTATGTATCGATTATCGTAAGTTGAATGTGAAGATGATAAAGAATCGATATCTGTTTCCTAGAATTGACGATTTGTTTGACCAATTGAGTGGAGCCAAAGTATTATCCCAGTTGGATTTATCGACAGGGTTCCGTCAGTTAGAGTGGTAGAGGATAGTATTCCTTTGATGGCGTTTAGGACCATATATGGATCGTACAAATGATTAGTGATGTCGTTCAGACTAACTAATGCGCCAGCATTCTTTATAGACTTGATGAATCGAATTTTCCGAGAGCACTTGGATGGGTTCATATTGGTTTCCACAGACAACATTTTGATATACTCTAAGGATGAAAGAGAGCATGAAGTTCATCTTAGAGTGGTGCTTGAGACGTTGAGGCAACATCAACTAAAGGAGAAGTTTTTGAAGTGTCATTTCTGGAAGAAGGAAGCGAGGTTTCTTGGTCATGTAGTCTCAGAAAAAGGGTTGTTTGTAGATCCAACTAAGACTGAAGCAATGAACAATTGCAAGAGACCCGAGATAGTGACCGAGATAAAGAGTTTTCTTGGATTAGCTGGCTACTATCGGAGATTTATTAAGGATTTCTCTCGGATAGCGGCACCGATGACTAAGCTAACTCGGAAGGATGTGAAGTTCGTTTGGACAGATAAGTGTGAGGATGCATTCCAAAAGCTGAAACACTTACTGATGAATGCACCTGTGTTAGTCGTTTCGGAGGGGAATCAAGACTTAGTGGTGTACACAGATGCATATGGAGCAGGTTTAGGAGCTATGTTAATGCAAAGAGGTAAAGTGATTGTCTGCGCTTCTTGATTGCTTAAACCGCATGTGGTTAGATATTCGACTCATGACTTGGAATTAGCTGCAGTGATTTTTGCATTGAAGGTGTGGAGACATTACCTTTTGGGAGAGAGATTCAAGTTATATATAGATCATAAGTCGTTGAAGTATTTATTCTCTTAGAAGGAGTTGAATATGAGATAGCAGAGGTGGTTAGAGTTTTTAGCCGCTTATGATTTTGGTACTGAGTATACACTAGGAAAAGGCAACAAGGTTGTGGATGCACTTAGCAGAAGACACCAGAATGCAGTGTTGGCGGTGACAGCTTAGTGGAAAGATTTGGAAGCATTGACTACATGCAAAGTTCAGTGTAGATCGAGGAGTATTCTATTATAGAAACTGCTATGTTGTCATGTTTATAAGTTCGATCAATTATGATTAAAAAGATTGGTTCTAAACAAAGGGAGGATCCAGTATTAGTTGAACAAATCAGAAGGTTATGGAATGGAACAGAGAGCGATGACATAAAAGATTTCAAACTTGACCGGAATGGATGGTTGAGGAAGAAAGGAAGGTTATGTGTTCCGAACATGGGAAACATGAGGAAATAAGTTCTTGAGGAATGCCATCGTTTGAAGTTCACTATTCATCCGAGAGGAACTAAGATATATTAGGATACGAAGAGAAGTTTCTTTTGGGAAGGTATGAAGAGGGATGTAGGCTTACGGGTGAAGTAGTGTCTGAACTGTCAATAGTTGAAAGCCGAACATCAAAAACCAAGTGGGTTACTTCAGCCTTTAAATATTCCAGTATGGAAATGGGAGTTTATCTCAATAGATTTTATAGACGGTTTGCCAAGATCTAATAGAGGAAATGAAAGTATATAGGTCATAGTGGATAGGTTAACCAAGAGTGCCCATTTCATTCTAGTTAAGTCAACTAGGACGGCACCTGTTTTGGCTAAGTTATTCATGAAGAATATAGTTAGACTCCATGGAATTCCTAGTAGTATAGTTAGCGATAGAGATTCCTTGTTCACTAGTGAGTTCTAGAAGAGTCTACAAGATACTTTAGGTACCAAGCTCAAGATGAATACTGCTTACCATCCACAGACTGATGGGCAAACGGAAAGAGTTAACAAAGTCTTGGAAGATTTGTTAAGAGCTTGTGTGTTAGATTTTAGAGGATCATGGGAAGACCATCAACACTTAGTCGAGTTTTCGTATAACAACAGTTATCAGGCTATTATAAGAATGGCATCGTTTGAAGCTTTGTATGGAAGGCCATGCAAATCTCCAGTTGGTTGGTTAGAAACCGGTGAGAGGTTGATTCTTGGTCCGAATTTAGTTAAGGAAGCTACAGAGAAGATTGAGTTGATTCGAGCTAGAATGAAGGAAGCTCGGTCTAGGCAAAAAAGTTATGCTGATAAGATAAGGAAAGATTTGGAATTCTCAGTTGGAGATCATGTTTTCGTCAAAGTATCACCGATGAAAGGTGTTATTAGATTCGAGAAATCAGGAAAGTTAGCACGAGGTTCGTTGGACCATTTCCTATTGTAGAGAGGATCAGGAAACTCGCATATAAAGTGGAGTTACCGAACAGTTTGGCAGGAGTTCATGATTTTTTTCATGTTTCTCATTTAAGGAAGTATATTCGAGATATCCATATACTACTATCACACCGACTTTGTTAAAGGATTTAGTAGTAGAGCCGGACTTGACTATAGTTAGAAGCTAGTTCATATAGCCTCGAGAGATGGGAAGAGGCTAAAGAACAAGACAGTCGGATTAGTTAAGATCCAATGGAGCGATGACGATAGAGACTGTACTTGGGAAACTGAGAGCAGGATTTGTATGAGTACCTTATCGTAATTTCGAGGACTAAATTCTTTAAGGAAGGAAGTCTGTAACACCCTTAATTTTAGTAATATTATTTAGGACATTTAATTAGTAAAATTAAATGAAATAATGTAAATCGATTAAGGGATTGAGGTTTATGTAATTAATAAAGGTAGCCGTGCCAATTAATAAATAAACTAAAGTAAAGTGAAATGAAATAAGTGAAGTAAATAGATGAGGGGCAAAGTAGGAATAAGACATATCCTTATAACCTAAACCCCCATACACGTTCATTTTAACATTCATTATTCACGTTCACAAACTAAAAACACAAGTGAGAGGTCGGCCACCATTAGGGGATGACAAGAAGAAGATAAGCAAGATTTCAAGAGGAAAGCTTAAGCAAGTTAATCAAAGATCAAACCTCAACTCCTTAATCTCAAGCTAAATGTGAATAATAGGTTACATCTCATCTTTTTGATGTTTTTGGTTTCTAGATCAGATCCTAATATTTTTCAAAGTATATTGCCATGTTTTTTTTTAAAATGCATATATATGCTTGTTGATAATTTATGTTAATTCATATAGATTTTATGATGAGTTTTAGATTGAAAAACTAATTAAATGACATCCAAATACCTTGCGATTTTGAGATAAGGTCAGAAATAATATTTTGTAAATGGGTTTCAATTTTCATAATTTTATGAATTAATGTGGATTTATGATTAATTTTCTAGTGGAGAATATGGTTATTTTGGGTTTAAATTAATTACGGCTATTTATGATGATTTTTGGGTCAGAAATTCTTAAATGTTAGAAAACATATTAAAAGTGGTTTATGAATTTTTTTATAGAATTTTCCTAAGTGTTTTAATAGATATATAAAATTATTTAAGGTATGAGATTTAAATGTTTTATATATTTATTAAAGGAGAAGGGGTATTTTGTAAATACTTTAATTTATTACTTCTGAAATTTCGACAGCACTTTTAGAAAAGAAATTAGCAACCAATCATATGTTGAAAAATAAGGCAAGTTAGTTGAAAAGAATTGCTTTTTAAAGTAAAATTTTAGTTTTACCATACTTTACCTATTTTGCCACTTCCGGCACCTATGTTTCAACCCAGTACTTCCACCACCATTTCCATCGAAACCAATGCGCATGGTATCAAAGACTTAGTACGTAATGAATTGGACATAGGTGAAAGGTATATAGTCGAAACAAGCGGTTCCGAAGGGGTCGAAGCGTTACTTTGTTTTTAAATGTAAATGCGTCTGCTTTGCTTTCGACTTGGTTAGCTTTCGACTGGATTAAATTGTTTTAAAGGAATGATTTCAAAAGAGGTTGCGCCGGTTTTAAGTAAATGCTTTCGAAGGGGTCGAAACCCCTTGCTGTCGCTTTCCACTTGTCGAAGCAAACAGTTTCAAAAGGGTTACTTTGTTTTTAAAACTTAGCTACTTCTCCAATGCTTTTGAAGGGTTAGTTTCGACACCATCACTTCTTTACTTAGGAAAGAACTTTCAGAAGAGTTCTTTCAACTTAGTTATTTTATGACCCTTTTTGTTCTATTGAAAGTTAAACCGAAAAGGTTTTGAAACGAATAGTTCTAATGGTTTTGAAAGGTTTAAAATAAAGGTTTCGAAGGGGTGGTTCCCCATTGGTTTCGAAAGGTTTTAAACGGAAGGTTCCAATGTTTTCGAAAGGCAATGTTTATAGTGTTTCGATAAGAGGATGTCTAAGGTTTTAAAGCTTTCGAAAGAAAGGTTTTTCAATGTTTTTGGAAGGTTCATTAAGAATGGTTTCGAAAGGTATGTTTTGACTTTTTGGCTTAAGGTTATAAAGAAAAAGTAGTTACTTGGTTTAGAAAGGGGTACTTTCAATGGTTTCGAAAGGGGTAGTTTCAAAGGTTCAAATGTTTTCATCAACAAAGTTTTGTGTAAAGTATATATAACATGACAAAGTGTTTTGAGTAAAGCATAGAATATTTTCTTTGTTTAAGTATGATTTAAAAGGATTAAATCATTTTGAAAAGAAAAGGTTTTCAAGGAAAATTTATGGGTAGTTGACCCTATGTAAAATGACTCAGATATTAGGATACCGGATGGGACTGGTATAGTGTCATGCCCTATACTTTAGCTAGTAGCCCCTAGCTAATGTAAGTCTAAAATTTCAGTGTGTAGGGCTTTGTCACAAGTAAGAAAAAATGATGTTACACACAGAAAGGAATCTATAGAGGAGAGATAGGTTATTGGTGAGCCCGCAAAACCATTAGGATCAGTTGACCCAGGGAGAACTAAGTTAGGGATAGACCGTCCAGAAGAGGAGTACTAATAGATTTTAGATTATTTATTTATTTTGTTTGGTAGGCCCAAGTCAGCCAAAGGTTAGTAGTTAGCTAAACAAAATTATAGTGTTCGGACATATAGTCCATTTGTTACCTGATTTGTATACATACATGATATTGCTTTATTGTTTTAACCAGTTTTGATTGCAGGATTAAGATTTGCAAAAGATATGCTTTAAAAAGGATATTCGTGAGGGGAAACCCGTTCCACTAAGTGGCGTGGTCTCACTTGATATCAAATAATTGAGATGTATAGTATTATTCACATCAGGCTTTATGTCCGACTCGAAGTTTATGCTTTCCCCTTAAACTCTCGGGTGCTCAAAATTGATTTGAGTAGGTTGAGAGTTTAGGGTTTACAGGTTTTAGTAGGTGGACGAATAAAGCTTCCGGAGATGAGCAGGAGGCTGATGCTAGCTATTTAGTAGTTGTCATGTTGTTGTTATGTATTTATTTCCGCTGTGTTGTATTAAATCTGTTATGACTATCTAGTACTCTGATCGTCCAATGGGGCATCTTCATATGTCGCTCTTAGCATATTTTGTAATAATTATATTTGTTCAATGCCTAGGAAAAGTTGGGATTAGGTAACTTGGATATGAAACTATGTTTTGAAATGTAATGAGAAAAGTTGTTTTTGAAATCTATGATTTTGTTTCATATTCAAGTGCTTCTGATATTATGGATACTATTAACATTACCGTATTTGGTCACTGAAAGTTAATACTATAGATGACTGCAACATATGTAGCACTTAGCTTCGGGCCTCTAGATAGGGGATGTTACATGTGATGAAGCCAACTTGAGAGCGGCCGCACACCGAAAACGGGTAGCCCAATATTACAACGCTAAGGTTAGGAGTCGGACCTTTAAGATCGGCAACCTCGTCTTGAAACGAATATTCCCTAGCCCTGTGAATACGGGCCCAAGTCGGGAAGGTCCGTACGTGATTGAGCATAAGCTTGGAGATGAAACATTCAAGCTGGCGACTATTGAAGAGATCTCGCTTTCGCGAGCATGGAATGACAAGCATTTACGATGCTACTTCACTTGAAATTTGACTTTGTAAATATTTGATTTGTTCTGATGTAACAAGACATAACTTGTCATTTTTTATGAATACAAAACGAAATGATTTCCAGAATCTATGAATCTGTCTTAACTTAACCATAAGTTATGAATTATGGCAAATATGAATGAATTTGCATATACATGATGCAGGTATGCAGGTGCCCAGAGATAGGTGTCGACCAAACTTTTATATTCTATGATTGGACCCATTGAGTAAAACTATTCCAGAGATCTAGAGATAGATACCGATTAACTCCTATAACCCATAACTCGGAGGCAGGAGTATAAACATCCAAGGGTGGAATGAGATAGGTCGCCCTAGCAGCTTATGCCCGGAGTTTGGTTGAGTATCAACACCGTGCCTATAGGATGGCGAGGCGAAAGATCAATGCTCGCAGTCACGTAAGATCTAATACAAATGTCCAGAAAATGAACGCTTAAATTACCATCCCAGGTGACCAATTTTGATCAATGTCCGGAGTTAGGCAGGGTCGGATGCAAACGTCCTTAATAGGGATGTTCAAATCACTACTCCAGGTGATCAACCCGATCGAAGCCCGAAGTTAGGCATGATCGAACAAGAGTTCCCCTAGATAGGCACCCAAGTCATTGCCTTTCGATTATGAGAGGTAATATAGTTTCATTTGCAACTACTAGTCAGATGGAACTTGACTGGAGACAAACAAGATAGGCTATTGACTTAGTTAAATGATAGCAAGGAAATGATCTATGTACATACATATGAAAATAATAAGAGCATCTATCGATGCTTTGACAAACTAACACTTGGTTTGAAAGAAAAGCAAATATATTTTATTATTTACACATCGACAAAAACAAAAGCGAGGGCTGAACCTGCACAAGGTCGGCCTATACAAAAACAAGTTCTACAGCCAAACAAAAACAACTGATCAACTGTGATCAATGCTTCTTCCTCTTCGTCTTCTCTTTCTCTCCATCCCCGTAGGAGTGTGTGCCTGGCTCGTCTTGCTTATATTTTCTCTTCTCCCTACCTCTATGGCTTTTTGGAGGAGCGATCCTCAAGGATGCAAGAGGCATATTTTGAGCGCTTCTGGAGGAGGGAAGAGTGACCGGGACAAAGATAGGTTGGTTAGGCAGCAAGATAGATAAAGGGGGAGGAATGATTTCCACCTTCTCCTGCTTGATTTCTTTATCCAGGAGCACTTGGGTTTGAAGCAAATCTTACATAGTAGGCCCTGAAGCAGGATCAGACCATCCACCTCTGGTGACATCTTCTTCAACTTGAGCTTCTTAGAGGATACATGTTGTCTCTTCCCTCAAGGCATAAATTATTTATGCATTAGGCCCGGGGTCGATCCACTGAGGGATCTAAAGTTGTCTAAGGGCAGACACAACCATAGACTTAGTTTTCAAGGCTTGTTGGCCCAGTAATGGACCTCCATCGGGGAGAGAGACAATGAGAGGCTGACCTAAAACTCGAGAAACATAAAAATAGAGATTAGTGACGTCGACTGGCATCATGTGATCCATCTCAAACATGGGTGAGATTAGCAATATACCTCCAGAGGATGTGGAATTGACGTTAGCTGGAGTACCGCCAGAGCCTCTCTCTATGATGGGAGATATGATGGTTGATTTTGGAAACAAAGGCTCATCGAGATTATACTGGGCCTCCGATGGCGAAATTGAAGCAGTCGTGGCCCTAGAAGTAATGGTTATTGTGGCACCACAAGGAGTGGATCCAGAACCTTCACCCTAATCTGTCTTTTCCATGATAGCTAACTCGGGGTGTAGAATGAGCTCACTAGCCCTAAGCGCTCGAAGGTCCTCCTCATCTAAAAGTTCAAGTTTCAATCTCTCCATATCAACCTCGGCTCCACCGAAGAGCTCCCATTCTTGATTGATGATTTCTTCCTATACCAGGGTCAAGGCCACGGGATACAGCTCATCTAGCCATTTCAAGTTCTCAGACTTGATAACGTTCGCATTATAATTGATGATTATTGGCTCGAAATCATCCTTAACCTGCTTTCGACAACTTCAACCTATTTCTCAATGTCTTTTTCCCAGGATTCTACGACATCTCTCACTTTGCGAGTTTCCAATATCTCCTCGCAGTAGCCCTGGGCTTATGAAAGGGCTTCATCCTTCTCTTTCTTCTCATTTTCTAGCAGCCTTTTCAATTTCGAAAGCTTCTTTGTGAGTCGCTCGTTCTCCTAAGACAAAGTATGGCTCCTATGATGGGCAGCTTCAAGCGATTTCTAATAGTTTAGTCGCTCCTCCTTAGCTAATTTGGTCAGATCCTCAACCTTTTTCTTAACCTCATCCAGCGACTTGTTTAACTTTTTAGCTTCCCCATCGAGGTTGGCTATGATGCGTTTATCTTGCTCTTATTCGAGTTTTATACCTTCGGTCTCCATTTTCCATCTCTAGTAGCCATCTGAAATGACTTCAGCTGATCATTTCCATTTGAAGTACCGGTCATATACATCATCACAAAGCTATAATATTAGTTCTAATATGTGGAAGAATGTCCTTCAGGTTAGGGGCGAATATGACACCATCAAAAAAGATTTTTGGATATTTGTGCTTTAAGGCATCCAAGTAGAGATTAGAGACAGTTTCCATCTTCGTAGTAGTGGTAGTCGCTCCGATTGGCCCTTTGCCAGCCCTCTGATGGGAAGCACCAGGAATGACAGGCCCAGACAACTATTCAGAACGTCAAGGTTCATGAGTGGGTACCATTTGCTATGCCATTAGAGAAACTGAAGTTAGGGCACGTGAAACATCAATAGGTGGAATACCATCGGGCCTCGTTGAGAATTTGTCCATGCTGCGAGGTAGAGGCGACCGAGACCTATGTCATAAAGGCGACTCATGAGATCTATAACACCTGTCTCGGCTTCCTTGATCTCAGCCAAAGTGCCGACTGGTGTCAAATCGTAAAAGGAAGCATGAGAGCGGCTATATTATCCATGCCTCCTATGCTTGCTACCATGGCTTATGAGAGTATCATACGTGCTCTTGTGCTCCATTATGCTTACAAATAAAACACAAACATATTAGCAATAGTGAAGCGAGAGCATGGTGCGAATTAAGCTAAGTGAAGTGTCATGTAAGTGTGTGTATGTGTCCTTGTGTCCCTCCATAGACCATGGGCCTAAAGTTTGCTAGTAGGGGTGATCTCCCTTATGCGAGTGGTAGGTAATTCATGTGGTAAGCAAGTGAAGGATCTAACATCCCAAATGTTGATGTTTCCTAGGCTATAAGAACCGAACTCGTCGGGAATCAGATAGACGTCCCTATAAATGTCTTCAAAAGGAAAAAATGGATTTTCCTCCGTTGCAATGTCTAGAGGAGGTTATGTGGAAATCCGCAATGTGATGATCTTTATTTTGGTTCCCCGCTTCAGGAGAAAAGCTTAGTCACCATCGCCTTCATCACTAGAGGACTCACGATCGATGTCATCATTATCATTATCTCCTCCCCCACTTCTTCATTCCTCGGCGTGCTCATGTACTTCTCCAGTTTCTACAACTGGACTTTGGACTAGGGGAACTTCTTTGTTTTTGTTGCCATCCTTCGACAAAGAACTATCGTCATCTTCATCACCAGCTTTCGAAATGTGACCGATGCTGTGACTCTCTTCCAAAAGATTATAAGCTCTCAAATTCTCATCAGTGAAGATTGCTTTCATATCCTTTTCTTTGAGCGGGACTTCAGGGAGAGCCGTAAGAGTATTTGCCAAGGCCACGCCGCCAGGTCTCCTTGAAACATCTGAAAGAGTAACAAAAGATGGTATAAGAGGCCGAAGTTATAGAAATTGTTTTATACGGAAGGGATAAGAGTAAAATTTACACCCGAAATACTGTCTCTGTGCGAAACCAAGCGGGCAACGTACAGGAAAGAATTCATCTTTAAAGTAACTCAATTTATTCCAAAGGTCTGTTACAATTTTGTAGCCCTTGGAAGGTTCGAAGTATGTGAGTGAGGAGACCCTTTCTGATGTTTAAAGCTATAAAGGTAACCAATTTCCTATGCGCTGGCTCGTGATCCATGTGGCGAGCAAAAATAATGTACATGTTATGTAGAAAAGCGTAGTTGTTAGGATGAAGTTGAGTTGTAGCCAGCTTGATAAATTATAAGACTCTACGGACGAAAGAGTTAAATGGTGGAACACAACCGGCTATGCACATGTATCGGTTGCAAGCTGTGTAACCTATGGGTGGAAGATGTGCTCTTTGACGATGAGACAGAACAATCACGTCTTCACACGAAATGCCATGTCTCTCACACATTATCTTGAGAGCCCATTCATCAATGTTTTAGGTAGGAGAATCCAGAGGATCGTCTAAGATAATGGCATCACCCATATTGACATCGGGGGAAACTTCGACTACAGGCCCTTCTATAGACCCAAGAGGAATCATCTAGAGATGTTGTTCTGTTGGACGACTGGTTGAATGGGACCGAGATAGAATCAGAGTATGTTATGCCATGGGAACTGTAGTAGAACTGGACTCTATGTCAGATTCAGCATATATTGAAGTTAAAGGACCCATGATCATTGTGGAGAGACGCAAGGTGCATCGATGATCCATAACTATCAATGCTTAACACATAAGTGATATCAGACACATTAGAAGTTATGTTCGTCATGCTAGGAAGAAAGACCTATAGAGTCGATATACCAAATCCTACAAACATGGACATATGTCGATCGATTGGATCAACATCAACGGGGAGAGGGGGCAATAGCATGCAGTTAAAAGTGTTATATAGTGTATGCGTGCAAAGTAGTGCAGTGCTAACATTAAACCATGTGCAATTCAAGCTGGAAATTCGATAAAAGTTCGATAGACTATTTGCTCGAAAACCAACTCAAGATCCAAAGTGATAGCTACCAAAAACCGTCCTGATGGAGCATGATCACCGACCATAATTTGACCAAGATCGCCTTGGAAACTCATTGACTTACGGATCCTTTCTTTGACTCATAACACCAATGCACCAGAGAATTTAGGAGTTTAACAAGTCAAAGAAAAGATCAAGCAAAGCGAAGTGAGTCACAAATTGAACACCCTAGCCTAAGTTTTTGCACTAGAAATTCCCAAGTTTAGCACCATCGCCGACTCATGCAAGGATAAGGATAACGTCTCAAAGCGACTTCAAAGGTGAAGGGTCGTTGGTGATTCAAGTAGAGCAATGCTGTCATCTACCTGAGTTGATTCAAAGGCGGCCGAATTCGACTTCGATTCAAGTTCCGAGGCTGAAGCAAAATCGCACGGTTCGGTGTGTGCGAATGAGATATGAAAGCAACGTGTGCAACGACGTTGATGGAAGAACCTAGGGGTGACAGTGACTTAAGGCGGTGCCTTGATGTTATACACTCTGATGGAGGTGGAGTTGTTAATGGCAAGCTCAAGTTCTAAAGTCTCAAAGGAAAAAAAAGATGAAGTGAATGGTGAAGTCTAGGTTTGGTGCCTATATAACACTCGACCTAGAAACTTAGGTAAGAAAATGGCCTAAATTTTCTAAGGCAGGGATAGGTACTGATCCCTAATTAGGTATTGATATCGAACCATAAATAAAAAAATGGTGATGAGCATTATGCATGTGTATTCATAATGCTAAGTAATTGAAGTTCCAAGACAGAGTCGAACCTATAGAATTCAAGGAAAAGAAAATCATTAAATGCCTTCCAAGTTGGGAACAACGGACTTAAGAAGCACGCTTCAACTTTTATACTATAAGGAACTTACAGGTCTAAGTCAAACGAAGCGACGCAACAACTAAAAAAATATGCTATGCTTCACTAAAACGGTTCAGAGGAGAGACGGTATCTTTTTGAAGCAAAGTGAGGAACAAACTGTGTAGAACCTTTGATTTTCCTTGATCCAAAGTACATCTTATTAAAATAAGATATGCTTTGGGAGACAAATGTTATCTAGCCTTATGACCAGGCCATATATGGGAATATCAAATTAGGTTGAACTAGGAGATTATCTAGCAGGAATCCATAGCGATAACTGCCAAGTTTAGATACCAAGAAAAACCAAGGAATAAAGTCTAAAGGTAACTAAGAACATCCAAGCAAAGGCCAATACATCCCCACCAATGAGCAACAACTTCAAAGCCCAAATCACAAGAAAACATGGATTGGTACCAATCCCTAATTAGGATTCAATAAAGATCCCTAAGAGCTCCCCCATATTGTCATTGACCTCATGCCATGCCAAGCTAAGGTGTTCACAAGCAAGCTCATACTATGTGGGTTGGATCATAAGTCCATATCAACTACCATGAACAATGCATAAGTCTAACACTATTGCCCTATCCCTAAACTAATAAATTCACTTAGATCCAAGCTTTTAGCAATGCAGATGAAGCAATGAAGATGAAGGCACGAGTAAAACAAGCATCTAAAAGAGTTAATTGAAAATCCAAAAAGCAAGTACATGGATCGGTATCAATCCCTATGCATGGATCGGTACTGATCCTGATTATTCATGGCATAGCCACGATCTCCTTAGTTATGCACTCCAAAACATGGGGAACGTGGGCAAGTACTTGGGCGAGTGATTTTCGTCGAGTTGCAGCTATAAATAGAGGGATAGGGGCATAGTTTTGAGGATCTTTTTTGCTGTTTAACTAATTCTAGGATAATTCTTGTAATTCCGAGGATCACCACCGATCCATATGAACAGCCTTGTAAAAAACTCATCAGAATCATCAACAAAATTTAAGTAGACATAGGCAAACGATTAGCTGAACCACTATAATTGCTGTGTGTTTTGTTTCCCCAAATTTTCAGTTTACTATCTTAATTTTATTTCTCTACTTTTCATACTTGGGTGTTTATGCCAAACTTTGGTATAAACATCATGGTTTTTATTTTTCATAAATTCCTTAGGTACCCTTTCGAGTAGGCAGAGTAAAGCAGCTTTGACTATGAATGCTTCAGAGCTTCAGGAGACAAGCTAGAGGCTTCCATTTATCTATCTATTTTTATTTCCATGGACTATTAGCATGTATGTAGCAGCATTGTGAGGACAAGCAGTTATAACTGTCTAGGCTGATGATAGTACTTAGGTTTTATAACGTTAAAATCACTCTATATCCTAGAGTAACGCTTTGCACTATCTTTTTGGATGTTGTATATTATCGTTCCACTTGGAGATTCTGATATTATGTTCTTTCTTTATTGTTTATTTTCTTTTCTTTTTACTTAACCCTAATAATTTATCTTTTTGGCACTTTGATGTTTGGCATACGAATACCGTGAATGTATCAGTGTCAACGTTTATGGATTGAAAAGTCAGGTCATTACAAATATTTTACTCCATATGAAGTAAACAATAGTTGTGATAAGAAAAGGGAAGTATTTTTGGAACATCTAAAATTAGACCAAATTGACGTAAAAATTAAAGTGCAATTTTTATGAAGCATTTCGTTTGAATGAGACAAAAACCAAGACTAATTGGGTTCATTCTCATGTGAAACAATACCCATTACAAGTGGAAAGAAACCTAAAAAATAAAAAGAAATAATAATAAAATTTATTGTAGTAAGTATGAATTATGTTAATTATTCAAATTTATATTCAACATTGATATTACTATTGTAAAGGAATGCTAAATATATTTAGCATTTAACTATAACTAGTTATTCAATAATTATACTATTAGATAATTGAAAACATGTCTTTTTATTTTTCATGGTAAACTATAATGTGATTTCATATAAATTAAAACAATAAATGTGCATAAATTTTAAAAATAAACTAGCATACTACTATACATAATTATTCAATATTCGTAATGATGTTTTCTTAAAAAAACAACTTACTACTCTCAAATGATAAAAATAAGGATACTTACTATAAATTGTGCATTTTCATATATATAACTAACACATTGAAATGCGATAAATGATTGCCTTATACTTTAACAAATACATAAACACCTTGGGCCTAGCTAGAACAACATTAAACATCAAATAAAACATATTAAAAACACTATCATACTGAATTACATGATAAAAATTAGCAGTTACATATATCATTACAAAAATAAAAACTACAAAAAAACATAATTCAAATAATACTCATACCTTGATTATCATTTTTAGCAGTAGCAGCTAATAAAACACCTGGTCTTCCCCTTAAAGAAGTTGCACTAAAAAAATTCAATTGCTGATAATGCTTGAATTCAAGTAAATAATAACTAAAACCAAGACAAACCCTTTCAAATTGTTTGCCTGAAGGATCAATTTCCATAGCAACATAACTATCAGGATTATATTTTGTAGAGACTCCAAATACCAATTTAAATCATTGTATTACATAACATTATCTCCGTATATTTCTTTCAAAACCAACTACTTTATACTATTTTCCAATAATATGACAAAGTAAAGTTATACTCTCTTCTAAACTCTTTTATAATATCTTTTGTCATCCTCATTGGAGCATCTTGAATGTGATCAACAATTAACAATTTAACAATTCTACTTGAAACATAAACTCTATTAACATCCCTAAGACATAAATAATCAACATTACAAGTTCTAATAAAAAACGAAAAGGTTGTCCATGATCCAAAGAAGCATCATGTTAAAACTTACAACTATTCTTAAATCAAGAGCAAATAACAGAAATTCTTTCAGGTGAATTCTGACAAAAATCATATCCATTTTCATTTTGATAAGCCATTAAAAACTCCTTAAATCCTCGGCTCCATTGAAGAAAAAACAAGAAAATCCGTTAGAGTTTTTTGAGAATCACTCTTCAATATATCTTTCAAATAACAAGTAGACTCAACATGTGATTCACTATTTGTAGCAGAACTACTACTAATTGAAGTGCTTTGATCACTACCTAAACACCACCACTAATATCAAGTTCTAAAGCACAAACATTTTCCATAACAGTGAACTTAAAATTTGATTCTTCTTATATAGTAGAAAACACACAATATGAAGTAAATCTGAATCAGTATCAATAATAATAACTTTATTTTTAAGAACATATGATATCTAAATATAAAAGGACTAAGATATGACCAAAATTCATAAATTTTATATTTAACACCAAAATAAGAAGTATTCATGGTAAGAGTTGTAGAATAAATATTACCATTACGTTCAAAAGGAACTAGCAAGCTATTTGGCTCAATACTGTTACCATCATTGCTGCAAAAGAATTAAAAATAAACTAGTAAATTGACATAAAACTAAACAAATATAAAATATAAAATATTACTCAAATACATAAAATAAAAAGCAAATGCTAAACTATCATAGCATCACACAATATAACAAGAATACTGACACAAAAACTCAAAATGTTAAATAGACATAGCATAACACAATAAACAAACATACAAGAGTAAAAATAAAATAAAAGTATGATGAAAATTTACAAATATAAACAACGCTAAACATATATAGCATTACATAGAAAAACATACTTTGCATTGGAAACCACTCTATCATTTTAACCCAATTCTGCCTTGAACAAATCAAATAACCCACAACTCAAGGATGTATTTATAATCGATATATACTAAATAAGAAAATTATGGAAAAAACAAAAACATCTAAAAATAGAGAATTGATCAATAAAGTCGATGTTAAAGTTAAAATTGAATGTCGTTGAATGCAATAAAAATGAGGTTTATCAAAATAGAAGTTGCATTAATGTCGAATCGAAGTTGTTATTCGCAAGAAAGAAAAGTCGATGAAAGTTTTTGAAAAGAAGATGGATTTAATGACATGATTTAATTTTTATGTTTTTCTTTCAGCTAGAAAAAGCCACGTCCATTGTACAAAGAAATAAAAGCTATGTCCTTCAGTCAAAAAACCTAAACAAACATTACCTTGAGCCTATTTTCATGTTATTATTATAAAATAGATTATCCAGCGAAAATTATCCTAAATAAATAAACAAATAAATTTTCAAGCACAAAATCTATAGTTAATATTACTCTATTTATCAACTCTACGTATTAAGCACTAAGATACCACTGATCATATCACATAGCTTACCAACTTAAATTTTGATATCGTTCAAGCGAGGATACAAATAAATTATGTTTTATCATTAGTTGGCAAGTGTTCATATCACATTACACAAACCAAATACAAGAGATTCCTATTCGGTTTATTTTGAACTAAAAAAATCATAATATTTATTAGGGCATAATTTGATCTTAACTTATATGCTTTGTCCACAGAAGTTAGTGACACTTGGGCAAGAGATTGGACTCGCACAAGTATGCTAATCATAATGTTCAAAATAATCAGGTATTCAAATAGGAAATTGTTCAAGTAAAAAGTCACCAATTCTTAATTTGAATTTGATATAATTAGCCATTAAAGTATATAAGTCGAGGTTTTTCATTTATACTTAAGAAAAAATAAAAATGAGAAAGAAGTATAATTCAAAATCCACCCTTCTTAATAGGGTGTGCATGTCTATCTATAAAGAATTTGGGTCCTTGGAGCTTTGACACATGGCATTCATAAAAATGGACAGTTGAGATTTTGATGTTGTGGCACACTACTGCTTTAACACATGGTACAACTTATTTCCAATGTCGGTGGTGACGTGGCCTAATTGGACCAATCGGGGTTTTTCATGTGGCTGATCAGAGCATTGTCTCTCGGTAGTCTTTCAACATTCAATAGCATTTTTATCAACCTACAATAACTTATCTATATCAACTTGTGATTTCTTCGTTCCTTCAATTTGTGGTAGCTTGCTATTATTGATAGCTTATCAACTTGCAATAGCTTGTTCACACAAACATGCAATATCTTGCTTTTATCAACCTGTGGTGGCTCTTGTATTCTCAATCTTGCGGTGCCTCATCTTCAACATGCGACAGCTTAATAACATCAACTTGCCGTAGCACTTTCTCTTCAACTTGTAACAACTCTATACCTCAACCTGCGATAGCTTAATAACATCAACTTGTGGTAGCACATTCTCTTTAACTTGCGAAAACTCTATTCTTCAACATGCGATGGCTTAATAACATCAACGTGAGATAGCACCTTCTCTCCAACGTGCGATACCTCTATTCTTAAACATGCAATACCTTAATAACATCAATTTATGATAGCACCTTCTCTTTAATTTGCGATAGTAACATTTTTTAACATGCGACAGCTTAATACATCAGATTGCGGTAGCTTTCTTCTCTTTAACTTGTGATAGTCCTGTTCTTCAGCATGCGATAGCTTATTAACATCAACTTATGATAGCTTTCTCTTCTTCAACTTGCAATAGCCATGTTCTTAACTTGCGATAGCTTCATGCGATAGCTTTGTTCTTTAAAATGTGTGATAACTTTATTCATTAACTTGCGATGAACACACTCTTCAATATGCAATAGTCATGTTCCTTAATTTGTGATTTCTTTGTATTGTCAACTTTTGATGCTTTCATACCATGTTCATTCTTGGTATTTTAGGTGTAACATTTTTCCTTCTAAAAGAAGTTTCTTATGATTTAGCTTAAGTAAACTTCTATTCCAACTTTTCATTTTTTTGAAAATGTTCTTAAGACATGGTGACTTTTGTAACCTTATATATTTATGTATGTACGTAAGTATGTATGTATATATTGATAATCATCATTGAAAATATTCGTTTTTGCAAAACTTTCAATGGATTCATTTTGAGATCAAAATTGGATACCAATATGGATCATGTATATATTAAAGAATCATTTTTCAAAATCGTCTTTTGGAAGCAAAGAGGTTCTTTCAAAGCTTTTTGAAAATAGTTTTCTTATCTCATTAAAAACCAATTGATTTTATTAGGGGTGTTGGCCAGCCCTTGGAAACATAGGCTTAATGGCTTTGTAATTCTTTCAAATGGTTGCTTCGGTTGGGCATAGAAGTAGGACCAAATGCTAGTTTGACAATATCCCTTTGATGATTGCTTTCACCTGGCTTGGAGGAGGGATCAAAGGCTTAATTTGACCATCACTCTTTGAATGGGTGCTTTGGCCAGGTGTAGAAGTAGGAGAAAAGGCTTTATTGATCATCTCCCTTGGATAGTTGCTTCGATCAGGCCCAGTGGTAGGATCAAAGGCTTAATTCGACCATCACTCTTTAGATAGTTGTAGAAGCAAGACCAAAGGCTTTATTGACAATCTACCTTGGACAGTTGCTTTGATTGAGTTGAAGGCAGGATCAAAGGCTTGATTTGACCATCACTCTTTGGATGGGTGCTTTGGCTAGGTGTAAAAGCTGGACCAAAGGCTTGTTTGACCATCTCCCTTCGATGGTTGCTTTGATCGTGCCCGAAGGCAAGATCAAAGTCCTCTTCCAGATATGAGGTGTGCTTCTGCTCAAAGAATTTCACTAACCTCGTCTGGTTTGGAATCACGTTGAACATAATGCATCTCAATCTAGGGGCTATTTAATTGAAAATTTACAAAATCATTTGAAAGGCTATTTTGAAGATATTTAGAAAGTCTTTTCTCAAAACTTTATTCCTTTCTGGAAATTTGTCTTTTAAAAATGTTATAAAACTTTTGAAAGCATTTGCAAAGAAACAAAATTTGGTAAATTGCTTTATCCATTCAACATGGCGAAATATGGTCTTAAGTGCTCATTATTCCATGTTCTTGCGATGACATTCCCGTCCGGTCTACTCAATCAATAAGTTCCCATGCATAGTACTTTGTGAACGTCTAAGGGTCCTCCCAGTTTAGCCTTAATGGACCATCGACTGGATCTTTGGTATTTGCAATTACCCTTCTAACAAAAAGGTCTCTCTTTTGGAATGCCTTTTCTTTCACTTTTGAATTATAGTGTCTAGAATTGTTGATACTCAGTTATTTGTAATGTGGCTTGGTCTCTTAGCTCATTAATCAAATCTAAAGATTCCTTCTTCAATTCTTGATTTGGTGCATAAGCGTATGCAATTCTTTGGTGTGTTGGAATTTTAAGTTCTACTAGTAATATTGCATCAAATCCATATGCTAGGGAATATGGGGTGTCGCATGTGGTTGTCTTTGCGAAATGTTTCCTGGAGATTTGACCAGGCAACTAGTACTCGGCATCAGATGGTACTCGGTATCAGATAGTACTCGACATCAGATAGTACTCGGCATCTAGAAGTACTCGGCGTAGTACTCGGCATCCAGTGGAACTCGGCATTTAGAAGTACTCGGCGTAGTACTCGACATCCAGTGGAACTCGGCAACAGGAGTACTCGGCGTAGTACTCGGCATCCAGGAGTACTCGGCATTAGAAGGCGTTTGGCGTATATGACTACTCGACATGACAGTACCGTTCGGCCAGAATGCATCGTTCGGCCAAGAGGCACGTTAGGCCAAGGAGGATCGTTCGGCCAAAGGGACCATTCGGCCAGAATGCATCGTTCGGCCAGGAGGCACGTTAGGCCAAGGAGGATCGTTCGGCCAAAGGGATTGTTCGGCCAGAATGCATCGTTCGGCCAGAGAGAATTGTTCGGTCAAGCGCTTCAGACAGAGGCACGTTCGGCTTCGACTGACAACCATTCTGCACTTCCCACACATCAAACATACCGTTCGGCATAGAAAGGGTGGTTCGGCGTCATTGTGTTCGGCCTACCTGGTTCGGCATGCAGAGACCACTATACTTGGGCTAGAATGTTCGGCTATCGAGCCCACCTGGGAAGTCCAGCTCATCTTTGTCTATAAATAGAGGGGCAGGGTCACAGTGAAGAGGATCCTTTTTTGGAAGAACACTGGGGAGACTCTGCCATTTTTCAGACTCATCTTCTCTACTTAGTAACTCCATTAAAGTATTCGATCTACGAATTGTATTTGTAATCAACCATTAAAGAAGATCAATAAAGTTTAACCTCAAAGTGGACGTAGGCAATTACGCTGAACCACTATAAATTTGGTGTTCTTACTTTCTGCATTTAGATTAGCATTCTCTTCCTTGTTCAATTTATCTTCATCACTTGTATCTCTACACAATCTTTCTCTACGAGGTTAGTGACCAATTTTGGTGCTAACACTTTGGTGCTTTCACTGAGAATTGAATTCTCAGACCTCAAGGATCTGCTTTGAAGCTACTGGATTGAAAAAATCCCCCAAAGAAGATCCGACTCATTGATAGGACATCCGTTGATTCTACTCAGAGTTCCAACCAATAACTCTACAATGGCGAGACCACGTACCAGGTCAGCTTCTCATAATGCGGATGCCCATGAAACTGCTAGCGTACAACAAGCAGGACCTAGCAATCAACCAGCGATTCCGGGTGTAGGAATTGCCACCCAGGACCAAACTCCAGTTGTCACCAGAATAGAGTTCAACGACTTGATGAGAGAACTCAGGGAAAGTAGGAGACAACTAGGAGAGCAGATGCAAGCTAACGCCAACCTGATGGCACAACTCACTCAACAGCAGCAACAGAATGCTGGGGGCAATCCCGCTCCCTATTCCTCATCCGATAGCTCAACTTCTTCTGATGAACCTCCCAGGCGCAGACGCCGTAAGACTGAAGCTGTGCGGACGGGTGCTGCTGCTCAAACAGATGGAAACTGTGACCAAGTCGGAGCTGGAAACTTAGGAACTGGAGTACAGATGGAGGCCCAGACCATCAAAACGCTAATGATGTCGAACCTCAAGACGCGCGATTGGCAGATCGCCGGGAGAGGAGGCATCAACATGGACAGTCACGTAGAATGGACTCAAACCTTCCACCTTCCATACAAACACCAGACCTGACAGCCATGGTCAGGCAATTGATGAAAGAAAATCAGGGCTTGTCGAATGACGATTGGGGAGTATCAAGGAGTCACACTCCATTCACAGATGTTGTGCTGTAGGCGGCGTACCCCAGGAAGTTTAGTATGCCTACTATCCTTGCGTATGAGGGAAAGACTGACCCCAAACAACATGTCATGAGGTACGAATGGATGATGGATTCAGCTAGAGCAAATGATGCCACCAAGTGTAGATGCTTTCCAATTACTCTATCTGGGATCGCTACTATGTGGTTCACCCGACTTCCTCCGCGGTCCGTATCCAATTTCGAGGAGTTGGCAAAGAAGTTTATTGAGCAGTTCAGGATACACACTACTCGTCCAAAGGATGTAATGTCTCTGTCAAGTGTAATTCAAAATCCTGGGGAGTCATTGAAGGAATATTTACAAAGATTCCATGTTGCGGCAACTGAAGTCAGTAATCCCAATGATCATGCAATTCTAATGGCTGTAATGAGAGGTGTGGATCCAGATTCTGAGTTTGGAGACTGGTTGGCAGGAAAACCTCTGACTACGCTAGAGCGTTTCTACTCAAAGGCACACCAGTTCATAAGGAGAGAGGAAGCTAGGTGGGTAAGACGAGATAAGGCACCAGGACCTGTCCAAGAGTCTATGAAAAGCAACGTTGCTGTGAAGCAGTCCGGAGACAACTCGGGAAAGGTCCAAGTCAATGTCCAGAACAAGCCTGGGCAGCCTAAGGAGTCCAGAGGAAGAAATCAAGGGAAGACGAGAGAAGAGGGGAAGTGGAAATCGAGAATTCCAAGCTACAACGAGTATACCCCGCTGAATGCGTCTCTTGAGAACATTTACCTATCTACCTGCAATACTTTTCAGTACGGAAAGCCATGTCCAAAAGAATCAACCGAGGAGCAGAAACGGACCGGGAAATATTGCCGCTTCCACGAGACTTATGGGCACAGTACGGAAGAGTGCAGACACCTGCACGACGCTATCGAGAAGTTGATTAGGCAAAAGAAGTTGCAAGAATTTGTGAAGGATCCACAGGAAGGAGGACAGGGAACGTCCAACCCAGGTCGTGCACCAGCTCCGCGTCATCCCGAGGAGCCTGCCCGAACTGTGGGTAGACTAGTCATAAATACGATTATCGGCGGACCTCACCCCGTGGATAAAAATTGGCAAGAGATGGAGCGGTATGCAAGTTCCCTGAAGCATGCAGATTTCGAGTGCTGTTCGAACGTGGAGGATGGGATCCCTGCTAAGCAGCAGCGCATAATGACAGACGATATAGTGTTCAGAAACAGAGATGCTGATCAAATAGAGTCTCCAACCATCGACCCGATGGTCATATCTGCGACGATCGGACCAGCATATGTGAAAAGAATTTTGATTGATTGTGGAAGTTCTGTCAACATCATCTTCAAGAAGGCTTATGACCAGATGAAAATGGAAACAAAGGACTTGAAACCGTCCAAAGCTCGCATACACGGCTTTAATGGCGCAGCGACCGATGCAGTGGGCTATGTTGAGTTACCAGTTGAACTGGGACAAGGCGAACGTCGGAGGGTACGAATCCTACCCTTCGTAGTTTTGGATGTGGATTCTCCGTATAATGTTTTCTTGGGCCGACCGTCCCTGGCTGAGTTTAGGGCAGCATTAGCCCCGTGGTGCTTAACTTTGAAGTTCCCAATTGACAAAGGGGTAGGTATTGTTCATGGCGACCAAGCAGCTGGTCGTTCCTGTTATGTGGTAGAGCTCCGGGAGGCCCATCGAAAGGAGAAAGGAAAGGTTGCGGACAATCCCGTCCGCATCCTTAACACGGATAATTGACAAGTAGTGCCCGAGCCCTGGTTCGGGCATTATTCTCGGATCTTCAGAGACATAGATCGGAGAGACGACGATGAGAAACCCAGGGAAGAAAAGGCAACGCCGGCTGAACTAACGGTTGACATTTCAGTTAGCCGAAACGACCCTTCGTGAATACTGAAGATCGGATCACAGCTTGGCCCCACGATGACTGAAGACCTTAGTGACTTCCTCCGGGCGAATCTTGATGTTTTCGCCTGGACGCATTTTGATATGTGTAGGATTTCTCCCGCCATCACGAGTCATATGTTGAACATAGACCCGAAATACGTCCCGGTTAAACAAAAGAGGAGAGGAATGGACCCGGAGAGGTCCGCTGCTCTCAGAGAGGTGGTGGACAAACTCAAAGCCAATGGGTTCGTCCACGACACCCTCTATCCTAAATGGGTATCGAACCACGTACTGGTAAAAAAGGCAAATGGGAAATGGAGAACTTGCATAGATTATTCTGATTTGAACAAAGCATGCCCCAAGGACAGTTTCCCGTTACCAAGGATCGATCAGTTGGTCGACTCCACCGCAGGACATGAGTTGTTATCATTCATGGATGCATACTCGGGATACAACCAAATCCCGATGCATATTCCAGACCAAGAACACACCAGCTTCGTTACAGATGTCGGGCTATATTGCTATGTAGTAATGCCCTTCGGACTAAAGAACGCAGGAGCGACTTATCAGCGTTTGGTGAATCGAATGTTCAAGGACCAGCTTGGTAGGACGAGGGAAGTCTATGTGGATGACATGCTCGTGAAGTCACGACAGTCAAACGACCACATTCGAGACTTGGCTGAAATGTTCGACATACTCAGGTATTACGGGATGAAGATCAACCCTCTGAAGTGTTCCTTCGGCATTGCATCGGGGAAGTTTTTGGGATTCATCGTCAATGCTAGGGGAATTGAAGCTGACCTCGAAAAGATCCAAGCTATTCGAGATGTGCAAGTACCCAGGACTATAAAGCAGGTACAGAGCTTGAATGGAAAAGTAGTTGCGCTAAGTCGATTCATATCCAGGGAAACTGACAAGTGCATCCCTTTCTTTGATATAATAAAGAAGGGGAAGAGGAACTTCGAATGGACGTCTAGTTGTGAGGAAGCATTCCGGGATCTGGTGAGGCATCTGGAGAGTCCACCAGTGCTATCAAAACCAGTAGACTACGAGATACTGTACGTATACTTGGCTGTATCCCCACATGCAATAAGTGCGGCTTTAGTTCGCGAGGAGGACCGAATCCAGAAGCCGGTGTATTATGTTAGCAAGCGTTTAATGGGGGCAAAAAGAAATTACCCTTGTTTCCTGGGGAATTGACCAGGCAACTTAGTACTCGGCCTCCCCATCGATCAGTTAAACAATGAGCGTTCGGCATGTTAAGACCGTTCGGCACGAGCACAGCGTTCGTCATCTAAAGGGCGTTCGGTATGGGATAGCGTTCGGCATCTAGGAGCGTCCGGCATCGAGAAACGTTCGGTAGTGAATACCGTTCGGCCAAGGAAGAACGCTCGGCATAAAATCGTTCGGCATCCATGAACGTTCGGCCTACAAGGTACGCTCGGCATTCCCGGACTGTTCGGCATTCCAGCCTCATTCGACCTGCATCCCTCACTCAACACCACATCTCTTCCGGTACGTATCTCGTTCGGCAATCACCTGCAGCTCGTCATCCAAGGTCATTCAGTACAAATGGATGTTCGGCATTCAGAGTGTCCGGCCTCACCTCGTTCGGCATAAAGGGGGAGGCTCGGCATTCTGTCGTTCAGCCAATCTGGTTCGGCGCATAGGACTTACACTATTTGGACCGAGTTATTCAGCTACCAGGCCCACCAGAGAAGTCCAACCCACCTTCGTCTATAAATAGAGAGGCAGGGGCACATTGAAAGGGATCCTTTTTGGAGAACACTGGGGAGACTCTGCCATTTTTGAGACTCATCTTCTCTACTTAACAACTTCATTCAAGCATTTGATTCACGAATTGTATTTGTAATCAACTATTAAGAAGATCAATAAAGTTTAACCTCAAAGTGGACGTAGGAAATTACGCTGAACCACTATAAATTTGGTGTTCTTACTTTCTGCATTTAAATTAGCATTCTCTTCCTTGTTTAATTTATCTTCATCACTTATATCTCTACACAATCTTTCTCTACGAGGTTAGTGACCAATTTTGGTGCTAACAACCCTAAAATCGAGAAATTGGTCTATTGCTTGGTGATTGCATCACGTAAGCTACGCCCATATTTTCAAGCACACTCAATCAGTGTTTATACCGATCAACCCCTGCGGCAGGTACTCCAACGACCAGAAACTTCCGGAAGATTGCTAAAATGGAACATCGAGTTGAGCCAGTTCGATATCGCCTACTTGCCACGGAGGGCCATACAAGGGCAAGCATTAGCAGATTTCATCGCTGAGTTTACCATACCCATAGAACCAGATAATCATGACGTCATTACCCCAGTTCGTTGGAAATTATATACTGATGGGGCATCAAACGACCGTTGCTCCGGCGCGGGTGTAGTTCTTATAACTTCGAAAATTGATCAATCTGTTATGCTTTGAAGCTTGATTTCCCAACTACAAACAACGAAGCAGAATATGAAGCGCTAATCGCTGGCTTGAAGCTCATTGGAGAACTTAGGATCAAATCAGTTGAAGTCTTTTGTGACTCACAGTTGGTGGTTTACCAAGTGCGGGGAGATTACCAAGCGAAGGGACAGAAGCTGGCTCCATACCTTGTTCAGGTCCAAGAACTACTGTCAAATCTTGAGCATTATGACATTAACTTCGTTGTACGAAGCATTATATGCCGCTTTGGCCTTCCTCGCACCATCATTACGGACAACGGGACGCAATTTGAAAGCAAAGAGTTCTGTTTAAAGTATGACATCGAGAAGAAGTTCGCCGCCGTTGGACACCCAAAAGCTAACGGACAAGTCGAGGCCGTTAATAAAATAATCAAGTCAATACTGAAGAAGCGTCTGGAGAAAGTCGGAGGCAAGTGGGTAGATGAACTCCCGACAGCACTATGGGCTTATAGAACTACCCACAAGTCCGCGACCGGCCATACTCCATTCACCTTAGCATACGGCTCGGAAGCCGTTATACCCGTGGAACTTGAAGTTCCATCACACCGAGTGACATACTACGATCCCAAGACGAACCAGGACCTCTTGTTGGAATCGCTGGACTGCATCGATGAAAAGCGTGAAGAGGCCGAATTAAGGGCGGCAGCGCATAGACACCGAGTCAAGCGTTACTACGACGGCAGAGTCCGCCCAAGGATATTTGATATGGGTGATCTCGTTTTGAAACGAGTTTTCCCAGTACCTTCGCGTATGAATCCCAGCTGGGAAGGTCCGTACGTCATTGAACGGAAGCTTGGAGAGGGAACATTCAAGCTAGCGACTGTTGATGGCGTGACACTTCCCCGGGCGTGGAACAGCGAGCATTTGCGACATTATTACATTTAGAATGTTTCTTTCCTGCTTTAGGCATAGTTATTTCCTGTATGTTTTCATTCAGTCAAAACTTAGTTTCTTTTTAACTATGTAATTAAGCAGTTTAGTTGTTTTTCATTAATAAAGGCTTGAAGCCGTATTTTCCACGAATCACTAATGTTTCTATATCTCATAATCGGATGACGAACTACATTATCCTGTATGACGTACGGACTCGTATAAACAACCTCAAATCTCTGAATCCCCAGAGCGCGGACCGGAGCACTCTAAGTCCCCGGAGCGCGGACCAGAGTATAAACGATTCCAAATCTCCGAATCCCCAGAGCGTGGATCGGAGTACTCTAAGTCCCCAGAGTGCGGATTAGAGTATAAACGATTTCAAATCTCCGAATCCCCAGAGCGCGGATCGGAGTACTCTAAGTCCCCAGAGTGCGGACTAGAGTATAAACGATTTCAAATCTCCGAATCCCCAGAGCGCGGATCGGAGTACTCTAAGTCCCCAGAGTGCGGACTGGAGTATAAACGATTTCAAATCTACGAATCCCCAGAGCGCGGATCGGAGTACTCTAAGTCCCCAGAGTGCGGACTAGAGTATAAATGATTTCAAATCTCCGAATCCCCAGAGCGCGGATCGAAGTACTCTAAGTCCCCAGAGTGCGGACTAGAGTATAAACGATTTCAAATCTTTGAATCCCCAGAGCGCGGATCGGAGTACTCTAAGTCCCCAGAGTGCGGACTGGAGTATAAACGATTTCAAATCTCCGAACCCCAGAGCGCGGATCGGAGTACTCTAAGTCCCCAGAGTGCGGACTGGAGTATAAACGATTTCAAATCTCCGAACCCCAGAGCGCGGATCGGAGTACTCTAAGTCCCCAGAGTGCGGACTAGAGTATAAACGATTTCAAATCTCCAAATCCCCAGAGCACGGATCGGAGTACTCTAAGTCCCCAGAGTGCGGACTGGAGTATAAACGATTTCAAATCTCCGAATCCCCATAGCGCGGATCGGAGTACTCTAAGTCCCCAGAGTGCGGACTGGAGTATAAATGATTTCAAATCTCCGAATCCCCAGAGCGCGGATCGGAGTACTCTAAGTCCCCAGAGTGCGGACTTGAGTATAAACGATTTCAAATCTCTGAATCCCCAGAGCGCGGATCGGAGTACTCTAAGTCCCCAGAGTGCGGACTAGAGTATAAACGATTTCAAATCTCCGAATCCCTAGAGCGCGGATCGGAGTACTCTAAGTCCCCAGAGTGCGGACTAGAGTATAAACGATGCGAACCTCCGAATCCCCTGAACGCGGATCAACTTACTTTAAATCCCTGGAGCGTAGATTTAGAAAAAAGTCCAAGTACTCGAGAAATGTGGAACAAGAAGTATGCCACGTCTGGAAATGTTTGAACAACACGAGAATGGACTGGGAGATAATGCAACTCATAAGAACTTGAGTTATGACTACAATTAGTCAGCAAACCAAAGAAAAGCAAGAGAATCATTCAAACGAAAAAGAAACTAAACTTCATTCAATAGTTCAAAATGGGGTTACACAGTTACTCCTACAAAACTCAGAGTTAAGAACCTATCTATACAAACTACAAGCTACAAAAGATAAAAGCAACTACAAGACTTAAGCAAGAAGCTCGTTGAACGAGTGTATCGATTATTTCTTCGGTTTCTTCTTCCTGTCTTCCTTTGTTTTTTCCGACGACTCCTCTCCCTCGCGCTTTTTCTTGGATTTCTTGCTTGCTAAAGAAGCGGAGTCAGGAGTAGGAGACGGAACATCCAGTGGTTTGGACCTGCCCGGGAGAATGATTTTCAAAGGTCTGTTCCGCGGGTCGGTAAGTTCCAGTATTTCAGGTTCAACTTTGACCTCGACCTTTTTCTTATCCTCTTCGGCGAGGCGGTCCTTCATGCTCATCTTTGAAGTATGCTCAGAGGCGCCAGTGATTTCGATTTCATCACACCCTTCGGCAGGAGATGAAGTGTCAAGCTTATCATCATCTAGCGCCCCGATCACTTGAGCATCGGGACTAGGAATTACTCCCGCGTGAACAACGTCGCTTGTTTTCTCTGCCTCCTCCTTGGCATCATCGCTCCTCGGAGTTGGCTCGGGGTCAGAGCAGCCTGCATGAAAACATAAAGAATGAACATTAAAATGAATAACCACTGCTGGAAAATGACAGATCTTTCAACTTCTAGAGAAGAAGAGTTTCCTACCAGGTTCCGGTTGGCTATCGGTTGCGCGTGGGGTTTCACCCTCCGGGATAGGGGATAGCACATGAGCGCCGAGCCCGGGATCTTCAGGATCATAACCGGCATGCTGCTCGAATGGATCAAGTGTCGACCGACCGGCCGGTTGAGCAGCGGGAGGAGCAGCAATATGAGGAGCCGTAGTCTCAGCCCCAGATGGGCCAGCTTCATCACTTTTCTCTTTTGGAAGGGGAGAGCCTTTGCTATAAAGCGCCAAAGCTGCGGATAGATCCGCTGGCTCATTCCCCCTAAGAAACTCCTTCACCAAGGCGTCCTCATCGACCTCTTCAGAGCCCGACTCGATTTTCCTAATCTTTACTAAGGTTTCCCAGGCCTCAGCTAGGGATTCGAGGTAGCCATCGCCCAAGAATGTTAAGTCACGATGCATAAGGACGCGGGCTCCGTACTCAGCAATCAACGGGTCAAACATGCATTTGACCTCTTCCCTGCCGGCTTCTGCGGCCGCCTCGAGGCGAGAGTCAATCTCCTCCGCAGCTTTTCTTTTGCCCTCCTCACGGGCTTCGTCCTTCATTTTTTCAACCCCAGCGAGTTCGCCATCGAGCTTCATTTTCAGGAGCCGAGTAGCAACGATTTCATCACAATATCGTTGTGATTCTTCTTGAGCAGCTACTTTGTCCTCCTTCTCCTTGGAGAGTAATTCTTTCAGCTCTCTGACTTGTATGACGAGCGCGTCCCTTTCTTTTTGAATGAAATCTTTTTCTAGGGCAAGGGCACCGCTGCGCTGGACTGCTTCATCAAGTTCCTTCTTGTGAGCCATCTCTAAACGAGTAACGGCCTCAGCAGTATCTTTTGCGCTTTGTTCAGCGACTTCCAGCTTCGACTTATACGAAGCAAGCTCTTCGTCTTGATGCTTGATGATGTTCTTGTCGCAGCCAGCCTCCAATTTCAGGCGATCAATCTCATATTGACGCTCAACGGACACCTCCGAGATCTTTTCAACCAAGTGTACAAACGCATCATGTTGAACATAGACGTCGTTATTACAGGCAATGGCACTCTGCTTCACGTGCCCAGGGATATGGTGAATAGTCGGGAGGAACTTCAGACCATCGAAGCAAATTTTTGGAAACTTGGCCTTAAGATCGACCATCTTTTCCGCTACAGTTGGATCAACCGCGGGAGTAGGGGGAGGAGGCTTTGGAAGTTCTGCTCTTTTTCGTTACTCCCGAATTTGCCTTGTGTTCGATGAACCGGAGTGTTGTTCTCGAGGAGCATCAGGTTGGTAACCCTTCTGTGAAGACTTCTCTCTATCCGACTCAGTTGGAGGAAGAGGATCACGGGACTGTGAAGATTGAGAATATGCCTTCTTACGGTAAGACGAATTGCGAGGACGATTGTCTCTATCTTCATAATCATCTCTGTCCCTGCGTCTGCCTAAACCTGAGTCCCGTCCGGAATGATGAAATATGGAAGAGCCATGAAGGCGATCGAGTCCGTGAGAGCGCCCCATGTCACCTACAAAGAATAGAGATAACAACGGGTTAAGAAGGATCCGGGAAACAAGAAAAAACTTGAAGTGTATGATAGAATGCGTATGTGCGTGTGTGTCTTAGTGTTCCCCCCCGACGGACCAGTTCTTTTGTCTTTACTAATCGGAGTATTGTCTCCCTGGACTGGTAGTTGAACTCACGCATTGCCTCTAGCGGGCGAAGAAAACCTGAGGGCTTCAGGATCGTCAAACCCGTAATTAAGTATATCGTCGGGGATAGAGAGATTCGACAAACCCCTTAGAGAACTCTCCAGGCATTGTGAGGAAGCCTCTTTCTTGGGCGGGATAGGCATAACTTTTGAAGTGCCACCAACTTTCTCCTTCCGAATTTTGTATTTTAACCTCTTCTTTCCCTTCGAAGGGGAGGATGACGTTTCAATGTCGTGAACTTCGACAGCCGGATTCCAAGCAGGACCCACATTCTCGCCTTGGGTCTCAGGAGCTTCATCCTCTTTGTGCTCGCCTTCTTCGTGCGTATCGGGAGTGCGGCGTGATGACGATCTGGCCTGTTTTTTCCCTTTACCGGATGCTGGCTTGGGAATAGAAACGCCCTCCGGAAGGCTAATCCGGCGACCAGGGGCTAGCAAGCCGAACCTCGATAATGACTCGTTTGAAATAATGGTCCGAATGTCTCGTTCCTCGGTAGGAAGAGCTCTAATGGCCTCAGAATATCCTCGGCCCTCCGGACGCGGATTGGTACCTAAAAAAGATGAAACGAGGAGTTAGAAAAAGCATGACTCCGATTAATCGCGAATGATGACTCAGCGAAGAGACTTACTGCCTTCAACCCATCTCCTCGCAAAACTAGGAGGGCAACGCACGTAGAACCATTCCTGTTTGTACAGGGCAAATTTACTACATGCCCCTATCAAGATTTGGCATTTGTGGTACGGCTCGAGGAACATGAAGGAAGGGATGTCTTTCCGCTTCTTGATCATATAGATGTATCTGATGTCACCAGAAGTTGGAGGTCTAGAGAAGACGACCATGAAGGGTAGGTAGGTCCCATATAGAAACGTGTGACCGTTCGGATGCAGTTGCGACGGAGCAATGTCGATGTACTGCAACACATCCCGAAGGAATAAATTAAACGGAGGCACGCTGCCCATCCAACACATGAACTTGTTGCAGGTGGTATATCCGACTGGGGGCAGGTGAGGACGATCGTGTCGTGAAGGGACTAACACATCGGCGAAAGGAATCCCATGGATGGAACATATCCGTCGAAGTGCGGCTTCATTGATTTTCGAAGCTTGCGAATCGATCGGGTTGTCTAAAAGAATTGTTGCCTCCAGGGCATCGGGTGCTAAGTTATGGGCAGGAGAAGTCGACGGATTGAAAGTATCAGCGGTTTCTTGCCTTGATGACGGCCCAGGCCTGTCGGATATAGTGGCGGAGCTAGACTTTTTTGACATCCCTAATAAATAATGAATCTGGCTAAGCGCCTGAGAAAACTATACTTGAAAAAACGTTGAACGTTAGAGTTAACAACACGAATATCCCCCCCGTGTGGTGTGTGATCTAGTGTAAGCAATCGTGTAAAAGCGTTGAAAGTTTGAAGGTCGCAAAGTTGTTGCTATAAAACTGAGCATCAGGCCATCGCCCTCGGAGACCGTCATCGTTGACCGTCCCCAGAAGCCTGCCTTTTGGCGATTGCAATTCCAGATCCAGAAAACGTATGATAATCTAAGTTTAGATTTACGTTTACTGAAGCTAAGAAGTTAGCGATCCGGGCCGGCTTCACGTATGCTAGAATGCTTGGGCCCTGTTTCTTGTTTTGCTTTACGGGTAGATATAGTTAATGAGTGTTTGGCTAAATTTTGGTTCGGCTAAGTCTTTGTTCGGCCAAGTCATTATTTAGCTAAGTAATTGTTCGGCTAAATTTTGGTTCGGCTAAAGTCACTGTTCGGCTAAAGTCATTTTCCGACTAAAGCATTGTTCGGCTAAAGTCATTGTTCGGCTAAAGCATTGTTCGGCTAAAGGGATCGTTCGGCCTTGTTTTGTTCGGCGTGTTTTAGCCTGAGTATGGTACGGTGTTTGTGACTATTCGGCTGAAATGACCATCGGCACGTTGTCTTCAACATTGGCCTCGTCTCTTCCTCCATCCACACCGAACCACGAGGGCGAATCGTTCGGCAAGTCGTACCAGACCAGACCGCTCAATGCCCCTAGTCATCTCCTACTTACTCCATGTTTCTACTTCCACCAATCTGGTCCGGCATAAAATACCTATGCCGAACCACAGTGTGTCTATCATTGATTTCTGGAAAAAACTCATCTCTATTTACACTTCCTACCACCACTCGTCGCGTGACTCGACATTTTGTCCAAGGCTCGATTTATCCCATCAATTAAGGGAGTTCGAGCATAAAGGTTGTATTGAGATGAAAGGATCGGTACCTAGTTGGTAAGGAAGAAACTTGGGAAGAATCGGCGAGTTGTATGCTGATAGGTTCGGCAGAGGCAAGGCAGAGGTATTGGAAGTGTGAAAAGGAAAAGAAGGATAGAGGTGCTGGCTTTTATAGGGAAATAGAAGAAGTCGAAAAGGCTACATCCGGTGGAACCGGTCAAGGTCATGACGTTCGACATCGGCGTATAAGAGTGTCCGCACTGAAGGTTCGTTCGGACAGAGGCACGTGCGGTTACGAATGCCTCGTTCGGCATCTGGGAAACATTCGGCACACACCTAAACCACTGGAATTCTCAAAAAGACATCTCCGTTCGAGGTTAGTCAAGAGTTTAAGACGAGACAAAAAGGTTATATGATTCAAAGCGTACCACGATTCGGTCACGCGATACACTTTGGGGGGCAAGTGTGTCCTGGAGATTTGACCAGGCAACTAGTACTCGGCATCGGATGGTACTCGGCAACAGATAGTACTCGGCATCGGATGGTACTCGGCAACAGATAGTACTCGGCATCAGATAGTACTCGGCATCTAGAAGTACTCGGCATCCAGTGGAACTCGGCATCTAGAAGTACTCGGCGTAGTACTCGACATCCAGTGGAACTCGACAACAGGAGTACTCGGTGTAGTACTCGGCATCCAGGAGTACTCGGCATTAGAAGGCGTTCGGTGTATATGACTACTCGACATGACAGTACCGTTTGGCCAGAATGCATCGTTCGGCCAAGAGGCACGTTAGGCCAAGGAGGATCGTTCGGCCAAAGGGACCATTCGGCCAGAATGCATCGTTCGTCCAGGAGGCACGTTAGGCCAAGGAGGATCGTTCGGCCAAAGGTATTGTTCGGCCAGAATGCATCGTTCGGCCAGAGAGCATTGTTCGGTCAAGCGCTTCAGACAGAGGCACGTTCGGCTTCGACTGACAACCATTCTGCACTTCCCACACATCAAACATACCGTTTGGCATAGAAAGGGTGGTTCGGCGTCATTGTGTTCGGCCTACCTGGTTCGGCATGCAACGACCACTATACTTGGGCTAGAGTGTTCGGCTACCGAGCCCACCTGGGAAGTCCAGCCCATCTTTGTCTATAAATAGAGGGAAAGGGTCACAGTGAAGAGGATCCTTTTTTGGAAGAACACTGGGGAGACTCTGCCATTTTTCAGACTCATCTTCTCTACTTAGTAACTCCATTCAAGTATTCGATCTACGAATTGTATTTGTAATCAACCATTAAAGAAGATCAATAAAGTTTAACCTCAAAGTGGACGTAGGCAATTACGCTGAACCACTATAAATTTGGTGTTCTTACTTTCTGCATTTAGATTAGCATTCTCTTCCTTGTTTAATTTATCTTCATCACTTGTATCTCTACACAATCTTTCTCTACGAGGTTAGTGACCAATTTTGGTGCTAACACGAAAGTTCTATATGACCATAGGACAAAGGGAAGTTTTTTCACCCAATTTCCTTTCGCTTTCCTTAACCATTTCTTTAAAATGTTCTTCATAGTCTTATATGCCGCCACCACTGCCTCATTGGCTTTTGGATGCTACTAATGAGAAACTCTATACTACCATGTTCCGTTCACAAAAGTGAGCAAACTCTTCGCTTTTGAATTGAGTTCCTTATCAAAAATGATCTAATTTGGGAGTCCAAAATGGATAACTTGCTTTTAATAACAAACTTCATGAGTTCCACAAAATTAATGTTTGGTAACAGTTCCGCTTCTACCCACTGAGTAAAATAGTCAATAACCACTACTGTGAATTTCGTGCCACATTTTGAGACAGGAAAAATGTCATATAAAATCGATTCCCCACACGTCAAAGGGCTAAGGACTTGTGACATGAGTTAATTCACTCGGAGGTGGTCATGGAATTCTATAAAAAAATCTGACATTTGCCACATCTTTTCAGATAAGTGTAAGTATCTTCGGTCATGTGAGGCTAATAATAGCCTTATCACATTAATTTCTTCGCTAATTTTACTCCGTTGGAATGATCTGCACAAAATCCCTCGTGAGATTCTTTTAATATCTTTATTTCATTTTCTAAGATTATACATTTCAAATAGAGAATTGAATATCCCTTCTTATATAATATTTTGTCAATCATAGTGTAGGAAGGTGCTTGATACCTTTATTTGCTTAACTCGTTCTTTTTTTTTTGCAGTTTTCCCTTTTTTAAGACTCGACTAAAAATGTCATCCAGTTATCAACATAATGACTTTCGTACTCATGTATTTTGGCTACTTCACGCACTTTTTCATGATCATTGCCCTCTTGAGAATTTTCTTCACTGTCTTGCGATCATTGGGTGTGTGGCCGGATCAAAATCAAAACTTCATGGTTTGATGCCTCCCTTTTAAATTCAATACTTGGGTTTTGTTGGAATCCAACATGGACAATTTTGCTAATTGGTCTACTTAGGTATTCTTTTCCCTTAATATTTGATGGATAAAAAAGTCTTCAAATTGGGCTAACATCTCATGGGTCATCTTAAAATATTGGATTAACCGGGTGTCCTTTGTTTGTAAGTCTTTTTTAGTTGATTTACCATTAATTACAAATCACTAAACATTTTGTTTGCATCAAAAGTGGGACAAACACCCAATCGGTTAATAAGTGATGGTTATTGTTATCCAGTCTTTTGGCAAGCAATTTCTAGATTGATTTGACAAACGGAACATGAAACCTATCAAGGTAGAAGGCCCAACGAGATAGCTGTAGAGTCTAGAAAACAGAGTATCATCAAGATCATAGGACAAAGTCAAGGCCAACATGAAACTTTCAAGGTCCAATTCCACAATTAGATGGATCAGTACCAATCCATCCAATAAATCAGTACCGACCGATAGAAATGCATACAAATCACATCTTTCCCATGCTGCCTAGTGTTGATGCCAAAAGCCCATTTAAGACCGTTTGCATGCTTTTTGCTATTGAATGCTTCAAGCACTAGAAATTAACAAGTCAACTCCTCCACCGATCAATCAGATTGACTTAGAAACATGCCTAAAGCAATGCAAACAAGTGGAGAAACATCAGGCTATCGATATGGTAATCCATCACAAGGTGACCAAAATGATCCATAGCCAAGTTTTATGGATCGGTACTGATTGATCCACATTGCTGGGCAGGCCACGTCTTCTGTTGAGCAACTACCGGAATATCCTGGAGAATGTGGAGGAGGATGTGCTGGACTCTTTCCCGACGTCCTACAGCTATAAATAGGGCTTGGGAGGCTTCATTTTGGGGATCTTTTGGAATTCAAACAACTTTGCATTTATTTCTTGTAATTGGCTACCGAGTGGTACCGAACTATAATAACGACAGTTGTAAAAGGAAGATATTATCAATAAAGTCTCAAGTGGATGTAGGCAATGATTAGCCGAACCACTATAAACTTATGTGTACTATTTATACTCATTTCCATTTACTTTTTCATCACTTCTTATTATCTACATAATTCTTTAGGTGTTTGTGCCATTATTGGTTCAAACATTTTGGTGCTTTTATTGAGAGTCGATTCTCAGACCTATTTGATCCATCACCTACTAATGGATTGTCTAAATCCGAGAGATAAATCTAGTTTCCTTTATTTTTTAGAATTTTTAACTACGGAGATTTTCAAGAATCTACATGAGAGCTTTTTACAATGGCCCCTAGAACAGACCATTCTACCACTTCACGTGTTTTCGAAGATGTCGAGGAGACTGATATCCAGCAGGTTGATGAGGTTGTGCAACCAACTACTACAAATATTCAGAACCCAGCTAATGTGGTCACCAGAGTTGAGATGGACTACATGATGAGACAGATGAAAGACAAGCTACGGGAAAGACACAATGAGTTGAATGCGTAGATGAAGCAAAGCTTGGATTTGTTGAATCAACTAACCAATAGTCGCAAGAGGAGTAAGAGAGATAGAGCGCCTTCTGATTTAGAATCTGATATTTCCTCATCGTTGGAGCAAAGGCAAAGGGACAAAAAGCAAAAGATGTTAAGGATGGAACCATCAAGCTTGGGTCCCGTCCTCGACTCCCGAGAGATGCTGCCAATTTGATTTTTGGGCATGCTGTTGACGTCAAAATGTTGAGACACATGAAGGTACTACAGATCTTCCACATTGAGATTATGTGCAAGGGACTACTGAACAAATAGTTCCTTTGGAGTCAGGGGATCCTAGATATCATGAGACTAACTGGGAGTGTTTGCCGGGTCAAACACTTGGGACATATTATGTTCATCATCGTTCAGTAGACCCAACCGAACCAAATTTGACTAAAATGGTAAGAAGGTTGATAAGCAAGAGTCAACACCAGACGAATGATGAGCGGGGTTCCTCCTCAAGCCAGAATCCTTTCACGAAAGACATCTTGCGCGAGGAATACCTACGTAGGTTTGTGATGCCAACGATGTCATTGGAAAATGGAAAGACGGATCTAAGGCAACATTTAGTGAAGTATGATTGGCATATGGATTTGTCCAGGGCTACTGATGTCATTAGATGTTGTTGTTTACCAATATTCCTAGAGGGGATAGCAACAATATGGTTCACTTGGCTGCTGCTTAGATCCATATCGTCCTTTGATCAATTGGCGCAAAAGTTCATAGAGCAATTCCGCATGTATACAACACGTTCAAAAGATGTGATGTCACTTTCTAACCTCTTCCAGGGAGCAGGAGAATCTTTCAAAGACATTTTGCACATATACTGCAACGGTGGAAGTAAGAAATGCTCAAGAGGACATCGTATAGAAGGCGTTGATCAGAGGAATTCATCCCGATACTGATTTCGTGAGATGGTTGGAAATCATACCCCCGCCAACGATGACTATCTTTTACAAAAAGGCTAATTAGTTCTTATGCTTGGAAGAGGCACGTACTCATCCCCGAAGGGATGATGCTGGGCATTCAGCCAAAGTGATATGGAGCAATATTGTAATAGAGCAGTCTGGAGGGAGTTCTGGGATTGTAGATATAAACGTCGATGACAAGAATGATGGTTAAAAGCATAATGATAATGAGGCTAGGAAGCAAAAACTAGATAATATGGATCGTCCCAAGATTCCTAAGTATGATAGCTATACTGAGTTGAATAACACGATAGAGAATATCTGTTTAGCAACTCAAGATACTGAGTAGTATAGGAAGCCAGCTCATAGGGAGTCCACCGAGAAGGAGAAAAGATCTGGTAAGTTCTGTATGTTTCATGAGACACATGGTCATAACACCAATGAATATAGACATTTATGTGATGTGATCGAGGAACTAATTTATGAAAAGAATTTGCATCGATTTATGAAAGCCCTATAGGATGGTGGGCAAGGAAACTCTTACCCCCATGGGTCGACATCTCAACGGGGGCAAACCGGGCTCAGTGCTGATGAACCTAGGCGGCTTGAGAAATGTCTTTTGATCAATACTATAATCAATGGATCGCATTCGGTTGAGAAGAATTGGAACAAGATGGTGTGGTATGTTAGCGCTATAAAACATGTGGTGAATGAGAGCTGTTTTGCTATTGAAGATGGTACTCCGACAAAGCAACTAAGGAGTGTGACAGATGATATCGTTTTCAATAATAGAGATGCTGATGGGGTAGAGGCCCTGACTGTTGAGCCGCTAGTTATTTCAGTCGTGATCGGATCTGCCATAGTAAGAAAGGTTTTGGTTGACTGTGGGTGTTCAGTCAACATTCTGTTTAAAAGAGCCTATGACCAAATGCTTATGGAGACAAAGGACTTAAGGCCACGTAAATCTCATATCCAGTGATTTAATAGGACGGCTACAGAGCTAGTGGGATGTGTGGATCTACTAGTGGTTCTTGGAGAGGGCGATCGTAAGAGAGTGCTAGTCGTGCCTTTCGTTGTGTTAGATATTTACTCTACCTATGATGCTTTTTTGGGCCAATCGACCCTTGTTGAATTCAAAAGGCCATCGCTACTTAGTGTTTAACAATGAAATTCCCGATCGAGAACGCTGTGGGGATAGTTTAAAGGATCGGGGGCTTGGCCGCAAGTGCTACGTTGCTGAATTGAAAGAGGCGAGGAGGATAGAGAAAGAAAAAGGTGCAGAGAGGACTCTCTACATCAAGGCCCCAGACGCATAGCAACCAACACTTGAGTCCTGACTCAGGCAACACAATCGGTTCCATAAGGATATGATCCGAGGGAAGAGCCGTTGGATGGAAAGGCAGCTCCAATTGAGCTAACGATCAACATCCTGATCAGCCATGGCGATCCTACATGGGTTTTGAAGGTCGGATCATAGCTTGGTGAGAGGATGATGAAAGAATTAGTTTCTTTTCTCTAGGTGAACCTGGATGTGTTTGCCTGGACACACTCGGGCATGTATGAAATATCACCGGAGATAGCGAGCCATGCATTGAATATAAATCCAACGTGCGTTCCTATGAAATAGAAATGCCAAAACTTAGGTCCAGAGAGATCAACTGCACTTAAAGAAGAAGTGGAGATGTTGAAGGATAACGACTTCATCTGTGATACCCAGAGTGTGTATCAAACCCGGTTCTAGTTAAAAAGTGAAACGGGAAGTGGAGGGCATGCGTCGACTATTCTGACTTGAATAATGCATGCTCGAAGGACATCTTCCTACTCCCAAGAATAGATCAGCTAGTAGATTCAATTGCTAGACTCGAGTTGCTATTATTCATGGATGCATACTCTGGATACAATCTGTTCTCGATGCACATACTAGACTAGGAGCACACCAGCTCCATAACTAATTTGAGACTGTACTGCTATCTTGTTATGTCGTTTGGATTAAAGAACGCCGGAGCAACCTACTAACGGTTGGTGAACATGATATTTAAAGATCAGATCGGACACTCAATGGTAGTAAACATGGACGATTTGCTCGTGAAGTCATGGTGATTAGGGAATTACATTAAGGACTTGGATAAGATGGTCAGTGTTCTCCGGAAATACGAGATGAAGCTCAATCCCTTGAAATGCTCATTTGGCGTTGCGTCAGGGAAATTCTTAGGCTTCATCGTGAACTCCGGTAGGATAGAAGTTAATCCCGAGAAGATAGAAGCACTGAGGAATATCCTAGCCTTGGAGACGATCAAAGACGTCCAAAACTTGAATGGGAAGGTCGCCGCACCGAGTCGATTCATCTCCAAAGCCACTGACAAATGCATGCCTTTCTTTGATGTGATCAAGAAAGGGAAAAGGAATTCCGCTTGGACACAAGAATGTATAAACACATTCTAGGCTCTAGTGGATCATTTAGAGAGACCTCCCATTCTGTCAAAACTGTTGGATGACGAGGACTTGTTTATCTATCTGGTAGTGTCGGGGCACGCTTTAAGCGCCACACTCGTACATGAAGAATCTCGAATCCAACGACTAGTGTACTATATCAGTCAATGGTTGAGAGGAGCAGAAAGAAACTATCTGAAGCTAGAAAAGCTTGAATACTGTCTATTGATTACTTCAAGGAAGCTCCACCCCTACTTTTAGGCTCATCTGATCAATGTTCTGATCGACCAGCCTTTGAGATAGGTCTTGCAACAACTCGAGGCCTCTAAAAGGCTACTAAGCTGGAACATTGGATTAAGCCAGTGCGACACTACCTATCAAACTCGAAGAGCCATCCAGGGTCAAGCTTTGGTGAACTTAATTACTGAATACATTGCGTGAGATAATACTTCGAAGAGCAGTGGAGAACATAATGCCAAGTGAAAAATGTAAACAGATAGTGCATCAAATGAATGTTTTTCCGATACTCGACTTTCCCGCAACAAACAACAAAGCAGAGTATGAGGCCTTGATAGCGGGACTCAAGATTGCCAAGGAACTAGGAGTTAAAACCTTTCATATCTATTATGATTCTCAATTGGTGGTATGTCAAGTGTAAAAGGAGTTTCAGGCGAAAAGAGAAAGGCTAGCTCTTTATCTCAACCGAGCCCTTGAGCTGCTTAGTGATATTAAATATTACATAATAACGCATATTCCCAAAGAGGAAAATTTGAAGGCTGACTCGTTAGCTAAGTTAGCCAGTTTCGGAGATGCGCAGCTCATAGGCCTGGTTTCGATGGAAATACTGTTAGCTCCGAGCATCGACCATATGGATGTCGATTGGATCTTGGAGGCTGAACCTGAGAAGGAGTCATGAATGACTCCGATAAAGAACTATCTACAGAGAGGAACCCTTACAGACAAGAAGAACGAACGACATCAACTCCTTCGTAAAGCTGCAAGATTTATCATGCAAGAAGGGGTACTTTACAGGAAAGGATTCTCTGTCCCTATGCTTCGGTGTGTCGCTAACAGTGAGGCCAAGCAAGTCCTGAAGGAAGTTCATGAACGAGTCTGTGGCGACCATACCGGGGGGCAAACTCTAGCGAAGGAGATCCTTCGGTATGGGTATTTATGGCTGATTGTCAACTAAGACACAACTGATTACACCAAAAAGCGTGATAAATGCCGAGAGCCCCACCAATAGAGATAATTCAATGGTCAGCCTATGGCTGTTTTCAATCTGGGTAAACGATATCATTGTCGATATCTAAAGGGGCACAATGTATCCCATCGTCGCAGTTGACTACTTCATCAAATGGGCGGAGGAGGGACCGTTAGCTACAATCACCATAGAGAAATTAATCAAGTTCATGGTTAGAAACATCACCTGTCGTTTTGTGATTCCACGAATGACCATTTTCGATAATAGGACCTAATTCGACAGTGCCCAGTTCAAGGACTTCTACCGTAGGCATAGAATCAAGAAGAGATTTGCCACTGTAACACACCCTCAAGCGAATGGACATGCTGAAGTAGCAAACAAGATTATCAAGTCCATTTTGAAAAAGCGATCGGAGAAGGCTAAGGGCAAGTGGGTCGATGAGTTACCGTTAGCATTTTTGGCTTATCGACGACCAACAAGTTAGCGACTGGCCACTCTCTATTCGCCCTAGCTTATGGATCGGAGGCTATGATCCCATTTAAACTCGAAGAACCTTCTCATCGAGTGACTCTGTATAATCCCCGAACAACTAAGGAACTCTTGTTGGAGTCCCTCGACATAATCGATGAGAAGCGCGACAAAGCTGAGTGGAGGGCAACTACACACCAAAACTGAGTCGCCCGATATTACAATACCAAGGTCAGAACTCGGACCTTTGAAATTGGCGACCTCGTCTTTCCTTGACCTTTGGAACTTGGGCCCGACTTGGGAAGGTCCATATGCGATTGAGCAAAAATTTAGAGATGGCACGTTCAAGTTAGCAACAGTGGACGGGATCTCACTCCCACAGGCGTGGAATAGCAAATACTTACAACGTTATTTTACTTAAATGTAAATTTGTACATACTTAATCAAAGCCGTGTAACCAGATAGAACCCGTCATTTTTGATGTTTTATAAAGGGAATTATTTTCGGAGCTCATAAACCTGTCTGTACTCAATTTTACACTATGAATGGTGTTATATTTAAATAAACTTGCATGTACAAAGTGTTGATGTGTAGGTACCCAGAGGTAGGTGCCGACTAGACTTTCGCAGTCCATGATCGGACGCACGAAGTTCAACCATATTTGGTGTTCGGAGATAGACGCCAAGCAACTCTTTAACCCAGAACTTAGGGCAAGAGTATAAATTCTCAAAAGGATAAATGAGACAGTTCACCTTTGTAGGTCATGCCTGGAGTTTGGCAGAGCATCCACATCTTGCTCGGAGTATGTAAGACAAAAGGTCTATGCCTAGAGATAAGCGAGATCTTATTCACAAGCTTCGATCAATGCTTGGAGTTCGGCATGATCGAAGGTAAACATCCTGGATAAGGATGTTTAAACCACTATGATTAAGTGGTTAACTCTGACTGACACCAAAGTTTGGCATGGTCGGCACGTGCATTTTTTAGAAGGATATCTAGAGAGACATTTGAAGGCAAATTACTGTGACTAACACCTAGAGATAGGCACAATTGCACACGAAAGACCCTTGAAAAGAATGTTAAGACAACCTTTTAAGTAATTGGAAATTTGGCCGAGTTCATAGGTAAACATGGTTATATGAGGATGTACATTCCGAATATTATTCTTAATTCACAAGCAATGAAGCGGACTAAAGACTTGATCTGATGAAAGCAACGAGAAGTGGATCACAGACACTTTGAATGTAGAGCGCATATTCTCAAATGCTTAGACAAATTCTCACAAACTTGAACAAAACCAAAAGTCTTTTTATCTATATTCAAAATAAGTACAAGGATTATTGACATACCAGCTGAGAAGCAAAAGTGGAGGCTGAGTCTACACAACACCGGCCGAAAAAACAAAAAACCAAAAGCGCCTAAGTACTTATGTGCAACAAAAAACATAAAGGAGATAAACGATTATTTCTTCGGCTTGTGCTTCTTTCCTTTCTTTCCATCATCGGAAGACTATTTTCCCGAGCCTTCATTCTTCCTCTTACCTCCTTGGCCCTCACTTCCTTGGCCCTTTATCAGAGTGCTTTGTGATGAGGTGATAGGCACGCTCTGAGTGCTTCCGGCCATGGAAATCATGATCAAAATGAAGATAGGATCGTTGGGTAAAGCGATGAATAATGGAGGAGGGAAGAAGTCACCGATTCTTGCTTGATTTTGCTGGAGTCGAAGACTTGTTCATCGTGGATATCCTGCATAGTGGGATTTGTGATAGGTCCCGATGTTACCTTCATTAAAACATCTTCGTCGATCGAAATCTCTTAAAACTCACAAGCCCCTCCTTCATCTAGATTTTGAATCTTTTGTTCTACAAGACCAAGAGTATCACCGACCGGAATGCTTGAAGTCGCTTCGAAGATAGTCACAAATGTTGAATCGGTCACTACTGAAGTCAGCCCTGGCTGGGAGCTTTCTTTAGGAAGAGTTGGAGTCGTAGGTTGACCTATAAATTGAGGTAGATGAAAGGAGATATTAGTGACATCGACCGGTGTCATGTGTGCCTTCTCAAATGCGGGTGTGGTCATCGATATACCTCCACTAGATAGAGGTCCTGTATGGGTAGGCGTGCCTGTGAGAAATGCGGATTAAGGATCTAAAGGCTAGAATTAACATTAGAGGGGGGTGAATAGTGTTTTAAGAAATCTGTTAATCTTTTTGAGTTTATCTTAATTTGTTAACAATGTATGCACTAATCAGACACAGATATGAACACAGAATCAAACACAGATACAAATATAAAGTAAAAGTAGTAAAGGAAAGAACACACCAGATTTTATAATGGTACGAAGTTACCCTACATCCAGTCCCGCACAACCAAGTACGGATTTCCTTTCAAAACCAATTCAACAATTACAACCCTCAGTTTCAAGGCTACGAGGTACACCCTCCAGAATAACAATCCTCTGGGTAGAGATACTTGATTTCCGGGGCAACAACTTCACCCAATTGATTTTCAAGGCTACAATCAGACCTTTTCTCGCTCAATTGATTTCCAAGGCTACAATCACACCTTTTCTCGCTCGATTGATTACAAAGAAGTCTATAACTCTGAATAGCACTTGGATCTTGTAGAGATAGTGATGGAGAATCACACTAGAAGTAATCGAGTATGATTCGATGTTGATTTTGGCATAGTAATGGTATGATTTTGTATTAAGAAATGTGGAAGAAGAAGAGGAGTGAAAACCAGAAAAAAGTGATTAAAAATTCGTTGAAACTGACCCCTATTTATAGAAGAGCAACAGCCATGACCATTCATGAAGAGTTATGGCGAATAGACACTTCTTTTGAAATTTGAATTTTGAAACCAACTGACACTATATCGACATGGGGTACATGGGCATGTCGGCATCCCAAAGGAATTTTTGGTGTTTTGAATTTCTTTGAAAATAACCTCTATCTTATATTAAAATTATTTTAAACTTTATAAATATACTTAACTATAGTTAAAATACATAAGTAAATATAAAGAACAATATATACATAATTTAACTATAATTTTATATTTAAATCTAAGTATAAATAATTAAAAGTTAAATATATTATTTGAAGATAGTTTAAAATCAGGAGTAATTTGACTTTGAAATTAAAGATGTTTTTGAGGCTAAAATTATTTAAAATCGGGATAGAGAGTTTTGAATCTTTTAAAAGGAAAGTTTTGAAATCATTTTGAAAACAAGATAATTTTGTAAAATCATTTGAATTAAAAATAAGTGGATACAAAAAGATGTTCCACTAGATTTTTCGTAGGTTCCATCCTACTTAGGTTTCCATCCCTTTAACGGGCTCGAAGTGGATTCCATTCCACGAATAAATTGGATATTAAGATGCCAGTGCTTTTCTACGAGTTTTAACAAATATTCCTAACTATATAACTTATCCTGGAAACTTGAACTCTTGAAATTCTTGATACTCATGAGTCTTCTATCTCTATATCTTGAATCTCTATACTGTACAGTCTTCATTCTTGATACCTGCATGGTTAGATCCTGCATATACATATATATCTAAACTTGTAATGTTAGTATTTATATTTTATAATCTATTCTAAGGTTGTTGTCATCAAAACCAACTCCTCAGGGACTAACAATCTCCCCCTTTTTGATGATGACAACCTTTGTTTATAAAATATTCCTTCTATCCTAATAACTCCCCCTAAAACTAACAACTCCCCCTTAATCTATGCCTAACTACCATATTTTATATTTCTCCCCCTTTGTCATCAACAAAAACTTACTCCCCCTTATTTTTGGACTTCAGTACCTGCATTGATAAACTATACAACGGAATATATAATATATAGTTTAAGACATAATGATACTTATGAGCATAATAACTTAATTAAAGACTATATTCATTTCAGTGTATATATATATATATGTTTCACACATCAAACTTCAAACCAAATAAAATCAATCCACACAAAGTATCAAATCAAACCAAATCAAACAAATTAATTCAAACAAATCAAACAAAGAAAGAAAATTAAACGTTTCGAGGGACATCTACCCATCCATCTTCTCCAAATATAGGGTCTGCTTTAATTGCATCCCAATTCTCATTGTCATTGGTGAGAGAGACAGGAGGATGTACTTCATTATCATCCTTGTGTAGAGAGGAGATCATCCATCAAATCGCATCGAAATGCCTTTCTTGCTCTTTGATCATCTGCATTTGACTTAACTCTAAGTGACGCTGGTTTCGTAGAATGAAAGAGAGAAGATTCTTGAATGAATTGAGTGTTTCTTCAAGATTTTCAGATAGATTGTGAATAGGATTGGCCATAATTGAATTAGAGAAAGAAATGAAGGATAAGATAATGAGAAATAAATTTCAGTGAAGATTTCTGGAAGACAAAGGTATATATAGGTGTAGAAATTCGTTTGAAATGAATAGACATTTGGTAGTTATTCATATTTCAAATTCAAAATCAATAGTCACTTCTGACCAGTACATGTCGACATGGTCTACTAGGGGATGTCGACATGGGTTAGTGAAATTTATGACAACTTTGATTTTGTGAATAATTGTGTGTATATATAAATTTATATAATATACTAACATTTATTCAGGAGATAAGATAAGCTAGATAACAGAAAGGAAATTCAATTTCATTACGATAATACAAAGATTAAGCATAATGAACTACATGAACATTCAAAAAAAACAAACTAAGACAACTACAATAAGATACTAAAAAATAAAACTAGTTAGAAGATGAAGATGATGAAGATAGTCCAAGTTTCTTGCTGACTTTTGAAAAGAACTTGTTCATCTTCGAAGAAATGTTATCCAACTTCTTACTAACGGATCATTTTAAAATCCGTTGATTCTCCACAATTATCTTTTGGTTTTTGAGAAGGGTTTTGTTGGAAGGATTGGATGGATATTCAATACTTTCTAGAGATGTTTGAGATATAAAAAACTTTTCTTGAAATAAATTCTTCTCTTTGAAATTTACTCCAAAATAGTTGAAAATCCGAGTAAGGTAAATTCCATGATATAAAGTGTTTTCTCCCATTTCAAAATTTTTAGGACGAAGTTCATCCAAAATAACTTGCGTCCAATTGATATCATAATTTCCGAAAATAGCGAAAAGTGCTTTGCACACTTTTGAGGTAGGATTGTTAAAATTTCCCGATCTTGGGGTCAAAGTATGTTGTAAAAGAAGGTTGACAATTCTTGCTTTAGGACGAAAGTTTTGATTCTTAAATTCAAAGTTTTCATCTCCTTCAAAAATATGATGAAATGTCTCACGATTATGTTCATCGATTTGAAAACTCGAAAGATCCATTCCCGTGCTTTTGCAATTGAGAATGGTACCCAAAAGGTCACAATTCAAAACAATTTGAGTGCCTTTGACATTACTCCAAATTTCATTCTCATTTCCAATATAAAAACCACGGTTTAAATTAGCATAGAAGATTTTGACAAGATTAGGATAGCAAACAAAATCATTTTGAGAAGAGTCAATAAGACTTAAAACACCATTGTTTGCAAAAAGAGAATCAATTTCATAAGAAGAAAAATCTTGAAAAATAGCAAATTTTCCAGGATGGACTTTGGCATAGTTAGCATAATTGATGTATGCTTTAATTGCCTCTGAATCATTGAGTAATTGCTCTTTGATTTTTCTGGAAATTCTCATGGTTGAGGGATTGCTTGAAGAAGCCATTAGAGTAGAGAGTAGAGAGCTTGAAGATATGAAGAGAGAGTTTGAATTTGAAAATGAAGGTGAAAAGATATGATAAAAGATAGTGAATAAATAGACTTTCAAAGGACATATTCTTTGGTCAAAATGTATCTTTTCAGAGGAATAAATGAAGTGAAAAGGTGGAGGGAAATTCAAACATTTGAATTCAAAATTTGAAATTCAAATTCAAGTAGGCATGTCGACATCATGGTAGGGGCCATGTCGACATGTGGCTTTGAATTTTCATGACATGATTTTTCCTAAGTTATCTAATATACATATATATAAATATTATTATTAATGTCTATATTTCTGAAATATTATTGTACTTATAATATATTTCAGAATGTGTCAAAAATAATAAAAATAATAATAAAAAATAGAAAATAAATTTTAAAATTCAAACAACATATTAATTCAAAATCAATCAATCAAACAATTCAAAAACAACCAATCAATCAATCAATTTAAGCATGCAATTTCAGTCAATGTATTGTAAACGTGTACCTTTTTCAGAGTCCGTGTCTTTGGTATCGACTAAATCGAGAATTGCTATGAAACACAGATTTGAATTATCTTTCTTCTGTTCATCGTCGCTGGAGGATGAGTTAGAGTCATCTAGAGTAGCAGTGAACGCATGTTTCCGTTTCTTTGCAGAATCATTGTTTGTAGGTGAGTTTTGCTTATCTGGATGCAGACAGTCTCTTTTGATATGACCTGGTTCGTCACAATTGAAGCATTTGATAAAGTTTGGTACTGTAGTCTGATTACCGGAATTCTTAAAGTTGTTTCTCTTGAGATTATTCATCTTTCTGTATTTCAGAAAATTTTGAAAATTCCTGGTCATAAATGCTATCTCTTCATCATTATCACTGTTTGAATCTGATCCGTCGGTTAATGCATTGAATGCCATTGATTTCTTTTCAGATGCTTTGCTTTCTCTTCTCCTGATCATTTGAACTTCAAACGACATTAGATTTCCAATCAATTCTTCTATCTTTAAAGTACTGATGTCATTTGCCTCTTCAATTGCAAGTGTATTTTGATCCCATTCTGGAGTGAGAGAATTCAAAATTTTTCTGACTTGATCTTCTTTCAAAAATTCCTTTCCCAAAGATATTAAAGAATGCACAATATCTTGAAATCGACTATACATATCTGAAATAGACTCATTAGTATTCATTTTAAATAACTGAAACTGATTTGTGCTTCTTTCCTTTCTTTCCATCACCGGAAGACTATTTTCCCGAGCCTTCATTCTTCCTCTTACCTCCTTGCCCCTCACTTCCTTGGCCCTTTATCAGAGTGCTTTGTGATGAAGTGATAGGCGCGCTCTGAGTGCTTCCGGCCATGTAAATCATGATCAAAATGAAGATAGGATCGCCGGGTAAAGCGATGAATAATGGAGGAGGGAAGAAGTCACTGATTCTTGCTTGATTTTGCTGGAGTCGAAGACTTGTTCATCGTGGATATCCTGTATAGTGGGATTTGTGACAGGTCCCGATGTTACCATCATTAAAACATCTTCGTCGATCGAAATCTCTTAAAACTCACAAGCCACTCCTTCATCTAGATTTTGAATCTTTTGTTCTACAAGACCAAGAGTATCACCGACCGGAATGCTTGAAGTCGCTTCGGAGATAGTCACAAATGTTGAATCGGTCACTACTGAAGTCAGCCCTGGCTGGGAGCTTTCTTTAGGAAGAGTTGGAGTCGTAGGTTGACCTATAAATTGAGGTAGATGAAAGGAGAGATTAGTGACATCGACCGGTGTCATGTGTGCCTTCTCAAATGCGGGTGTGGTCATCGATATACCTCCACCAGATAGAGGTCCTGTATGGGTAGGCGTGCCTGTGAGAAATGCGGATTAAGGATCTTAAGGCTAGAATTAACACTAGAGGGGGGGTGAATAGTGTTTTAAGAAATCTGTTAATCTTTTTGAGTTTATCTTAACTTGTTAACAATGTATGCACCAATCAGACACAGATATGAACACAAAATCAAACACAGATGCAAATATAAAGTAAAAGCAGTAAAGGAAAGAACACACCGGATTTTATACTGGTTCGGAGTTACCCTACATCCAGTCCCGCACAACCAAGTACGGATTTCCTTTCAAAACCAATTCAATTATTACAACCCTCGGTTTCAAGGCTACGAGGTACACCCTCCAGAATAACAATCCTCTGGGTAGAGATACTTGATTTCCGGGGCAACAACTTCACCCAATTGATTTCCAAGGCTACAATCACACCTTTTCTCGCTCAATTGATTTCCAAGGCTACAATCACACCTTTTCTCGCTCGATTGATTACAAAGAAGTCTATAACTCTAAATAGCACTTGGATCTTGTAGAGATAGTGATGGAGAATCACACTAGAAGTAATCGAGTATGATTCGATGTTGATTTTGGCAGAGTAATGGTATGATTTTGTATTAAGAAATGTGGAAGAAGAAGAGGAGTGAAAACCAGAAAAAAGTGATTAAAAATTCATTGAAACTGACCCCTATTTATAGAAGAGCAACAACCATGACCATTCATGAAGAGTTATGGCGAATAGACACTTCTTTTGAAATTTGAATTTTGAAACCAACTGACACTATGTCGACATGGGGTACATGGGCATGTCGACATACCAAAGGAATTTTTGTTGTTTTGATTTTCTTTGAAAATAACCTCTATCTTATATCAAAATTATTTTAAACTTTATAAATATACTTAACTATAGTTAAAATACATAAGTAAATATAAAGAACAATATATACATAATTTAACTATAATTTTATATTTAAATCTAAGTATAAATATTTAAAAGTTAAATATATTATTTGAAGATAGTTTAAAATCAGGAGTAATTTGACTTTGAAATTAAAGATGTTTTTGAGGCTAAAATTATTTAAAATCAGGATAGAGAGTTTTGAATCTTTTAAAAGGAAAGTTTTGAAATCATTTTGAAAACAAGATAATTTTGTAAAATCATTTGAATTAAAAATAAGTGGATACAAAAAGATGTTCCACTAGATTTTTCGTAGGTTCCATCCTACTTAGGGTTCCATCCCTTTAACGGGCTCGAAGTGGATTCCATTCCACGAATAAATTGGATATAAAGATGCCAATACTTTTCTACGAGTTTTAACAAATATTCCTAACTATATAACTTATCTTGGAAACTTGAACTCTTGAAATTCTTGATACTCATGAGTCTTCTATCTCTATATCTTGAATCTCTATACTGTACAGTCTTCATTCTTGATACCTGCATGGTTAGATCATGCATATACATATATATCTAAACTTGTAATGTTAGTATTTATATTTTATAATCAATTCTAAGGTTGTTGTCATCAAAACCAACTCCTTAGGGACTAACAGTGTCATCTAAGTTTCCCTCCAAGATTGTAGATAGCATGCTAAGCTTGAGAAGTTGAGGCACATCCAGATTATATCGGAGGTCTGATGAAATGAGAGAAGCATCTAGAGGCCTGGGAGTAAGACCTATTGTGACATTCTAAGGAGTAGTGCCAGAGCCTTCATCTTGATATCTCTAAATTGTATCAGCCATTTCTGGATGCAAGATAAGTTCAGCTGCTCTGAGGTCTTGATCTCCTCTATGCTTAAAATCTCATTCTCTAGTTCCATCGAGCCTATTTTAGCTCCTTCAGAATGTTTGCGCTTATCCCGCATGATTTTCTCCCATGCCATCGCCAAAGTGCAAGGATAAGCTTTACCGAGCCACGCCAAGTCTCGAAATTTAAGAACATTGGCGTTGTAGTTGGTAATTAGTGGATCGAAACTATCCTTGATCTGTCTTTCTACAGAAGCCACCAACTCGTCCACTCTTTTCACATTATCTAGCTCATCATCTCTTTCTTATGTGCATTGTCTGTCTTATTGCAAGCACCGAGCAATTCTTCACATTAAGTTTAGGCCATCTGAAGAGCCTTATCTTTCTCTTTCCTCTAACCTTCGAGTTGTGCTTTGAGTGCTCTTACTTCCTTGGCCAAATCATGATTCCTTTAGTGAACAGACTCCACTTTGATCATGTGATTCTTTCCTTCTTACTCGATCGTAGCCTTCAAATCCCAAACTTTTTGATCGGCATCCTCTTTAGCCTTCTCTAACTCAAAAACTTCTTTATCGAGATGAGTGATGGTCTCGTTAGTCTGATTCGCTATGAGTTTTATTCCTACAATCTCGGCCTCTAGGTTCTCAGAGTATTCCGAAATTACCATGACTAGCCTCCTCTAGGTGAAGTACTAATCATAATAATCCCCAGCATATGCTACTATTTGACCCTTGACTTAATACGGGATATCCTTTAGATTGGAAACAAATTTGTAGGCTTTGAAGTTGAACTTCGGGAAATGACATTGTAATTCAGCAATCTGAGGATTTGAAGCGATTAGTCATTCCTCTCCAATGAAAGGCTGCTCAATCGGATTCCCTACAGGTGCTATATCGTGTCTATGTCGAGAAGAATTAGATGCAGTAGATTTTTATGTATGTTGAGACTGTTGAGAAGTGTGGGATAGCGATGGATGCTTGGTGGAGAGAGAAGCACGAGATGTCATCACGTGGATGATCGTCTTAATGACTAGAATGCCTCTCTGAACCCCTGGATGGGGGAGATCTAGATCTAGAACAATGCTTAGACGATAAACCATCTGGCCTATAGTCTTTCTCTCTAACCCCCACAATCACGACTTGAATGCCAGTTGGAATTGGATTCATGACTGGGCTTGTGAGGTTGCATGGTTGGTTTATGCCTTGGTAGATATCTCATCTGATCCTGGGAATCCTCGTATAATCCATGACGCTCCATGGAACCTGGGAGTAAAATGAAGATAAATCAGCTCTGACATGACAAGAGCACTACATGAGCCATGAAGAGTGCACTGCATGTGTATGTGCATGCAAGTGTCCTAGTGTCCCACTGACAGACCGTGGGTTTAGATTTTGCTGACAGGGGTAATCTCCCCTGCTTTGGTAGAAGTCACGTCCTCTTGAAAATGAATAAGGAACCCAACATCCCCAATTCTCATATTGGCAAGGCCAAAAGAGTCGATTTTGTCTGGAATTGACCAAAGGCCAGCAAAAGGATCCTCTAAAGTCTGTACAGGAGTCTCAAACATGACGTAGCCGGCTGAGGTATAGCCAAAATCCTCTTTTTTAAGAAGCCTAACTTTTAAGGCCTTTTCTCTAAAGAGGTTGCTGATCATCATCGCTTTTACCCTCTTCGCCATGTTTTGATACTCCTTCACCTTCATCCCTGATTTTTCCCTCTTCGATGTGCTCCTATACATGCCCAGCCTCGGTGGGCCGACTTTGAACTGGGGGCATCGAAAAGTGATCTCTATCACCTTCTAACAAAGAATCATCCTCACCATCATCCGGAGTAGCACCAACACTACGATCAAATTCCAACAAGTTATAAGAATGTAGGTTTACATCCCTGGGCAAAGTCTTGGCCTCTTTCTCTTCCTCCAAAATTAGATGGAGTTATCTAACAGTCTCTATTAATGTTGCAATGGAGGGCCTATGTGGTATATCTGTAAAGAACAAAGAAGACATTTAGAAGTGACAAAGTTATAGATGTAGAACCACATGATAACGGCTAGAGTGGAGCTTACTTGGAGATATCCATCGTTAAGCAAAACTGGGAGGATAGTGAACAAAGAAGAAATCCTCCTTGAAATAGCTTAAGTTACTCCAAGTACCGACTATGATCAGACAACCTTTGGAAGGCTCTAGAAAGAGGAGAGAAGGAATTCCCTTGCGATGCTTAAAGCTGAACAAATGTCGAATCTCTTGGTTCTTAGGAATTCAGTCAAAATGGTGAGTAAATATAATGAATAGACTATGGAGGAAAGCATAACGATTGGGATGAAACTATGTTGGAGCCAGTCGCATGAAATATAGAACTTGTCGGATGAACCGATTAAATGGATGGACGCATCATACCAAACACATATATCTATTGCATGTGTTGTATATCCATCTGGTGGATGGTGTGCTCTTTGATGGCATGTCAGAACTAATACATCCTCAAATGAGATTTTTTGCTTTTCACGAATTCCCCTAAGAGGCCCTTCTTCGATTTTTAAAGTAGGGGAATCTATGGGGTCATCTAGTATGATTGCACCTTCAAGAGTATCAGGGGCGGGTTCAACCTCCGGCCCTGGACCTTCTATGGGCTTAACCTCCGACCCTCCTACAGACTCTATTGGAACTTCCAAAACCTGTTGTTCAACTTGTGGATTTTTGGTTGAGGTACGGACTATACTAGATTTGTTTTGTTAATAGAAACGTAGTCGAGCTAAACTTAGTATCCGATTTGTTATATCCGATAGTTGATGGACAAAGAGCTTGTGCAGAGAGATGCTCAGAACATCTGTTAGCCAAAGCTATCAAAAATCAAGACATAAGAAGTATTAAATTGATTAAAAGTGATGCCCCATGGTAGAATGCAGGCCTAGTGCAGTGTTGTGTAGTGTAGTGCTGATTTTCTGATATTGTACAATAGCTTATTCAAGAGTTTGGAATTTGTCCAAAGTGACCGTCGTTACTGACCGTCCCAACGGGCTTCGAGTCAGAGGCATGCGTTCAAGATATCACAAATTTAAGGGATTTCGTTCCAGGTTTCTGATTCCAAGTGGATGTGCTTGGATTTCTCAAAATCGAGCAAGTCAGCAAATCCCAAGGGTAGGTTCGCTACTGAATGATAGACCTTGAGGAAATTCTAGCCTTGGTGATTTGGAGCCCTATCCTTGAGTATCGTTGTTTGTCTTCGAAGCAATCCACCCTCATTAGCGTTTATCTTCACCATCACCACCTATCTATGTATGCTAAGATGTCAATCTAGTAGCATCGTTCGAGTTTTAAGGCTCAAATCCAGGTTTATGGCTCGAGTTTACTTGGTTCGGGCATGATCTAAAAGCGAGGATCGGTGGCGGCTATTCTCAGGAAGGGTCAGAAGGTGGCATTGGTACCTAAAGTAAAGAGCGGTGGAGTTCAACTTGACCCCAAGGTAGAGTTTTCTCAATGGAAGACAAAGGCTTAGAAGTAATTACAAATAAAGCGAAGGGAAGGAATGAAATGACTTGGGTTATATAAAACCTGATCCATGAAAGTAGGCTGAAAAATCACCATACTATAAGGTTATCGATCGGTACCGATCCATCCCTATAGTTCGGTACCGAACGATCAACACTTAGAGGTAAAAAATGAAAAAAGGGAAAGATGAAAATTATATAAATGTATGTACATATATATGTATATATTTAGTGTTTCACAAGAACCAATGTATATATGGAGCAAAGGCATAATGGAAAATCAATTCACTTGCATATGCACATGCTCAGCATTCAGTAAGTAGAACCAAACAAAAGCATATTTAAACCTGAAAATTCCAAAAAAGGAATCATTTCAAAATTATTGAGCTCGGAATGACAGATCATGAGAACACACTCCAGCTTCATAATGCCAAATGCTAGTGAAGCATCAGGACAAGTAATTAGAGACAAGACATGTCATTAGAAAGGTATGAAAAAGGACAACAACTATTCAGAGCATGGATATGAGTCCGAGATGGCAATCCCAACTTGTCACGATTCAAAGTACACTGTGTTTGCAACAAGATGCACTTTAGGAGGCAAGTGTTATCCAACCTTTTGACCAAGCAATATCTAGGCTGATTTGACAGATAGAAATTGAAATCTATAAGGGTAGAAGGCCCAAAGAGATAGCCGTAGAGTCAGAAAATAGAGTACCATCAAGATCATAAGACAAAGTCAAGGCCAACATGAAAGTTTCAAGGCCTAATTCCACAATTAGATGGATCGGTACCGATCAATATAAACGCATCCAAATCACACCATCTTTCCCATGCTTCCTAGAACTGATGCAAAAAGCCAATTTACAACTCCGTAGATCATTTTCATGCTTTATGCCATCGAATGCTTCAAGTACAAGAAATTAACAAGTCAGCTCCTCCACCGATCCATCAGATTGAATTAGAAACATGCCCAAAGCAATGCAAACAAGTGGAGAAACATAAGGTTATTGATATGGTGATCCATCTCAAGGCGACCGAAATGATCCATAACCAAGTTTTATGGATCGGTATCGATCCATAGCCATGGATCGGTACGATCGACCCACATTGCTGAGCTGGCCACGTCTTCTCTTGAGTAATTGCCGAGAAATCATGGAGAACATGAAGGAGGACGTACTGGAGTCTTTCCTAACAACCTGCAGCTGTAAATAGGGCTTGGGGGTTTCATTTTGGGAATCTTTTAGCTCTCAGACAGATTTGCATTTATTCCTTGTAATTGGCTACCGAGTGGTACCGAATGATAAAAACAGCAGTTGTAAAATAGAGATATTGTCAATAAAATCTCAAATGGACGTAGGCAATGATTAGCCGAACCACTATTAACCTTGTGTGTACTGTTTCTACTCATTTTCATTTACTTTTTCATCACTTTTTATTCTCTACACAATCTTTTGGGTGTTTGTGCCATTTTTGGTTCAAACAATTATGGAACTAAAAAATTGCTTAGGCACTTTTTTCGTTGGCATATGATGGATAGAAAAGTCTTCAAACTAGGCTAACATCTTGTGGGTCTTCTTAATATATTGGGTTGATCGAGCGTCCTTTGTTTGTATGTCTTGTATAGTTGATTTACCATTAATTAATTACCAATAAACACTTTATTTGCAACAAAAGATGGACAAACATCCTATCTATTAATAAGTGATGATTTTTAAAATAAAAAATTAAAGCAAGGTAAGAACAAATATGATTTATGGTGTTTCAGCCAAAATCAACGGATTACGTCCACCACCAAATTTGTTAACGATTCTTTCTTTCTTTTTACAAGAGTGATTTTACAACTCGATTTCTTACAGCTTGGGTAAGTATCTGTAACACCCCATAAAATTTATTAAGAACTAAATTAATTAATTAAGATAAGGCTAAAAATGAAAATTTTGTATAAGTTAGAACTTGACCGTGGAAGTTATGTTGTTGTGTTTGTGGTGATTTTCTGATCAATTTTCATATATAATGTTTTGAAAATGGAGCTCAAACGAAAAAGTTATGGATGTTTGAAGTTTCGAATTCAAATTAATTTAAATAGAATTCAAATTCAAATAAATAAATAATTCTTAAATTTGAAATTTAAAAAGTAATAGTAATTAGACTTGGGGGTTAAGTAAATAGTAAAATTTAATGATAACGTTACTTTAATTAAGGTATTAAATATATATTAGATGGTAATAAATTAAACCGCTCCCTAGGACCGGTCGATGGGTAGGGGTGGTCGACCGGTTTGTATTGGTTATAGCTAGGGTTTAATGCATTTGAACAGGTTGGATTTATTATTTTTAACCGACTTAAATCCAATGGTTCTGATGTATTCTAACCATTATAAATAAGAGTCTAGCTCACTCACTTTTATTCACAAATTATTTTAGGAGCGAAGCGAAGCTCTATCAGTCTCTCTCTTCAAAGATTCGAAAAAATTCTCTAGGGTTTCATGTAAGAAATTTTAGGTGTTTATTATTCAAGTTCTAGTCCTTTTCTACTTCAATCCCTAAATTTCTGAATCTAATCCATATACAAATCTCTTGTGGCATATTTCTAAAAAGAGAGATCCGAAGAGATTATTGAAGGCATGACAAATCCAAATGAGGAAGAGCTAAGGTCCTGTTGTGAGTGGAAATCTTAGTGTGTCTTATTTTAGTAGTTGAACAGTATAACTTGGATTTGATATATGCCTTTGGGGAATTCTTAAGTTAGAATCCTAATTATTCTATATTAAAATAATGGAATTGCGCAGAGCTTGCAATTTTAATGTTTTATTTTCTATTCCAGTTCTTATCTTACTCTTTGGATATGATTAAGGGTTTTGAAAAGAATAGATTAGGAAATGGTGTGTAAGGTACGAATTCATTTGTTCATAGCTTGCACTGCCTATTTCCATAATTTACATAGAAATTCCCTTTTCCTAATTTCATGCAAAAGAAGTTGAACAAAGCGTAAAAGTATTTAAATTATAAGTTTCTATTAGTGTTGATTCTGCTATTTGAGTAAAGGATAAATTTGGTATGGATCCTATTTTATATAAGTCTATTGAATTGATTAGGGATATTGGAAATCTGGTATATTTGTTGATATGGAATTGGACTTGTATAAATTTGAAGTTTGAACATTTAAACGTTATTTTATGACGTAATCTTTGCACGCTTAGGAATATTTTAGGTGCGTACATATATATTAGCATAAATAAAATATAATTTTAATGTAATAATTGCGTAGTTAATAGTTTATTAATTACTATTATATCCCCCTTAGGAAAGAAATTAAAAGCGAAATAAGAATTTTCCTATAAGGCCTTGATTTGGAATGCGGTGAGATGTGTGATAATATATTAAGATATTGTTGTAAATTATAACTAAGTTAAAGGGATGCGAGATCGGTCAAAAGCACATAGAAGTCTGCGTACCTAATCTGGCTACCAACAGTGTGATTTTGGGGCTGATGTAAGACACTGCCTATAATAAGTAACCATGGATGATGTGAGGTTAGTCCCAATTTTTGGAGGGTAAACCTACCTAGCAAATCTAGCTACAAGTACCAATGAATAGTCGGACTAATATGAGACGTCGCTATGGGGTATGGGTCATAATACGAAGGACCTGCTTCGGGGATTGAAGGTATTAAGTAGATGTATGAGGGCCTACCTCTTCCCTATATAGGAATTATTAAATGGCTAGGGTTAGTGGTTAGACACTGTGGAGGATATCTTAGGGAGAGTCTTCTTCGGGTTTAAGATGTTAAGTGGTTGTTTGTGGGGTGCGCCTCTCCCTTAAAAAGAAGAATTAAGTGGCTTGGAGAGATTCTATGCAATGTCAGCTAGATAGTACCAGAGAGGAGTCGACTTGGGATATGTATTAAATGATGAGTTCCTACCTTAAGTGAGGTATTAAACGGTCAGAGTCGGCCTATTTTCTATTAAAATAGTATTAAGTGACTTGGGTACTATCTCTTACATTGGTAGGGAATTATCGACGATAGTTAAGGGTTATTGGTGTAATGATCCACCTTTTTGACCCTCGAATGTCGACACTAATACATCCATGGTATTTACATGCCAAGCATCCAAGTGCTGGAAAGACGAATTGTTAGGATAAAATAAAAAGAAATAAAACAAGAAAGAAGAGAACATAATATCATAATCTCACATGCGGAATGATAATATAAAATATCTCAAAAGGTCTTTACAAAGAAGAAAAGTTTGATATACATACATTAGCTAGAGGAAACTAACCTATCATCAGCCTGGATAGTTATAACATCCTATCCTCACAAATGTTGATAGATACAAATTAATTAATGCAGCGGAAATAAAGTACGGTAGGAAATCAACCAGCTCCTCTCCAAGAGCTCCAATGAACTACAGCTAAATCTGAAAACGTACTCGAGCTGAAATGAGCATTTGGAAAATAACACCCGGATCAGTCTGGTAAACCAGCATGAGAAACTCAAATTATATAGATTTATTATATCTAAAAACCCTTCAAAATAAGGGTATCTCGTAAGACCACGCCACTAATAAACACAAACAGGTTTTTACCTTATGATAACCAAACCATTTCTATTATAAAATATAGTGATAATATAATAATGTCTAAGGTGTGAAATATAAATAATTATATAGCTGCGATGCAAGTGAGTGTACATCATAACAGTAATAGGTATACAATCACAACCACTAAGGCACGTTCGTTAATTGTGTAGGATTTCCACGTAGATCTCCTCGGATCAAAGCCGACTCTGATCTATTGTACAAGGATTAGCGATATCCTTCCGAAGCAACATACATCCTTGGTGAATGTAACATAGGAAATACATAGCTGGCTAAACTAGCCGAGTGCATCGCTCCCGCATGCATATCTGTAAGTAACTCTAGGATGGAGTTGCATGCATTCTCGTGGGTTGCTAACCCTATGGGTATGCATCCTATCTCTTGTTTTAGTCATATCAACTAGTAAGGCTACGTCCTGCATTCCAGCACACGAATCACCACCCAAAAAGATCTTCCACACGAGCTCTAACTCGAATAGATCTCAGAACCACACATGGATTCCTATACCTCAATAGATCTCAAAATCACACATGAATTCGTTAACAGATCATGAAATCACACATGGATTCCCATACCTCAACAAGTCTCGGAATCATAAATGGATTCCCACATCCTGAATAGACCATGAACAACTATATGTGTTCGAGCATTTCAAACTGATCTCGAATCTCCATGTAGATTCCAGCATCACAAACCAATCACGAACCTCCTCCAAAGAATAGAACACATATATGGTTTTAAAGTGGTTACGGTTATAAGTCATCTCATATAAGTATACTTCCCCGCTTACTGGGTGCTCCAAAACCAATCGATCGATTTTCCAGTAATCTCAACTCCGGTTCTGTGGGAAATAAACAGACAATACATAAGATTGGAGATCACTTCCTAATCATTTAGCGGATGGATTTTGTAACAACCCGTAATTTTACCACTTTAAAATTGGAATATTTAATTTATATAAATATTCAAACATAGGATTACCAAACTTAAATAATCAAGTTTCATGTAATAAATAAGAATGATGAACTTATTTTTCGAATTGAATAGAGATTTTGGAGTTTCATCGTAAAATTGACAAAAGCCGGTTTTGGATGGAATTGGAATTTAATATCCTTAAATATAGTTTTATAAGTCAAATACATTTGTTTTAATTATTTAAAGATAAGAAATGTATTTTCAAGTTTTGTTTACATAAATAAATAGTTTGATTAAAAACTGAAAATGTCACGGACGATCGTTTTTCGGATTTTCGATCGTTCGTCAAACGGAAATTGTCGCAACGTTAGTACACCTTTGTTAAGTATATGTACACATTTTATAACATGGTATATAAAACAAAATAACTAAACAAAGCTTACTTTTACTAAGCATGGTTAGAAAGTTCTAGATTTTAATTAGTAAAAGTATGTAAGATCTTTTCTTTTCAAAAAACAAACATCAGATCAAATCTCACCAAAACCAAGGAAAATCTCCACCTTGTCCACAAATGTGTCTAGATTCATCCCTTAAGAAGTAAGTAAGAATGTAATAAAGTTATGGAAAAGATGTGGTGTAAGAGATATTTTGAAGAAAGAGTGTTTTGGTCTTTCCACATAAAGATATTTTACAAATTTTCTAACCCTATAAATACCAACCTCCTTCTCCACTTTCATTCACACTTCTTTTTCTCTTTTTTCTAAGCTTTTTCATCTTTTTCTCTTCTCTCTAATGGCATCCACACCATAGAAAAAATTAGAAAGAAATAATGTCATACAAAATATACAAAATGAAATCGATATCCATTCGCCTCAAAACCACTCACTATTTTTCATATTTTACCTCTTCTTCTCACGGCTATAATTTCCTCAAAATTGAACCAAATAGGAAAATTGTTTTTTCTAAAATATGTATAATTCCAGTGGCTACAATATTCTAGTTGGCCATTTCTTCTCATTCCGAGCATAGCTATACTCAAAACTCCATTATTTCAAGTGCATTCTCGAGCACAGTTTTTAGGCCGAGAATACCTCTTTTTCATTCGAGCATAACTCCTACAAAACCGAAGAAAATGAAGTAATTCTTTTTTTCAAACAATGTAGAATTCTAGTGGCTACAACTTTCATGTTCAGTTTTTCTTCCAGTTTTGAGCTTAATTATGTCAAAAATTCACTTCTTTATAGTGTATTTTCGGGCTTCATTTTTTTCAATCCGAGAATACCACTTCTTCATTCAATAATATCTCCCTCAAAAAACTCGAAATCAAGTGATTCTTTGTTTTAAAATCAAGTGAAAAGAATTTGAAACAACTTTCCAGTTAACAACTTTTTCAAGATTTGAGAGTGAGAGGGTCAAAAATACGAAAGAAAATGACCTATTTTTGGGTCTAGATTCAGAGAAATCAAGGTCGTAGCTTCACCACTTATCTTCCTCCCACCCAAAGCTTGGTTGTGAGCACTTTAAGGTCTTGGAAGTAAGCAAGCATGGTGAAAAAAGCTAAGGCCAAAAGCAAAAGCATGGAGGAGGGTGTGGCGGAGCACTTGGATAAGGAGATGAAGTTGTTTAGGTGATGGTAGAAGTGTATAAGCGAAGTGTTGTGGCGATATGAATGATGGTAGGAAGATTGGTATTAATTATACTGAGAACTCTAACTTTAAACCATTATAAGTTGTTATAAATGTTTAACATGACTATTTGGATGCTAATGATGTTTGGATGTTTGTTAGATGAATGTTTGAAAAAGTAATTGACAACATACAACAAAAAGTGAGAAAACTCCTAAACTATAGTTATATATTGGATGATATATATGATTGGATATGATTGTTAACGATGGTTTTTTATCATGTTTGAATATGATAATATGGATGTTTAATATGGTTGTTAAATATATATACAAATCACGTTAATACACGTCGATAATCAAAAAGAAAATCACATTCCTTTATTTAATGAAATCGTATATATGGAAGGTTTAAACCTCTTAAAATAGTTTAATATGGCTTAGAAATGTTTTATAAACATTTAAAAGTGTTTTGGTAAAGTTTAAACGAATATTGAAAATTTAGTCAAAAATAGGCGCATCGCGTAACGGTAGTTCGCGATTTCGCACCGTAAAGGTCAAACGAATGTATAGAATGGAATATAGCTTAGAATTCTACAAGATAAGAATTTTTCAAACTATTATACCCATAGTTTTCAAACAAAGAAAGAAAATCTAGATTTTGATAAGTAGATTTTGAAATATGAACAAAACAAGTTTTCAGAAAAACTACGGTTTTGCAGTTCGGAATCCATAAAGGGATTTCTTTAAAAATGATATTTTAAAATTGTTTAAAAATATGAAATAAATTCTAAAAATATTTTAAAAGTGATTTGAGTTAAAAAAATGAATTTTCAAATGATAGAAAAGTCGTTTTGATCAATATATCTTAAAAAGCACCATTCGCTGCACTTTTCTATAACCTTTGAAATATGGTTTTAAACTTAACAATTCGTTTCCAAATCTTCTATAAATGTTTTCAAATAAATAATAAAGTGTTTTAATAAATATTTGGAATTTTTATCATTTATTTAAAAATGTTTAAATAAATGATTTAAGGAAAAGATGTCAAAAAAATCAAGTGGTTTAATCTTGGCTCAAAAAGCCAACGAGTAGATTGGATTTTTCTATTCGTGAGATCCGGTTGAGGTTCTTAAACTAAGGATATGTTCAGGGGCAACCAATGTCCTAGCTCACCTGGCCTCTCCTGGGAGAGGGATAGATAAGGTCGAAATGTCGGAAACGAGTTAAGTATAAAAGACTAAATTTTCCAAATTAAACAACTTGGATTTTATGGGGATAATCTTCTTATACTCGGTTTTAAAGCCTGAAGAGGGAACTCATACTACTCGTGGAATTTAAAAAGTGATTTCACCGTTATTCTGCCTGAAACACCCCACACCCCTTAGTATACCCAAAAGGACACACTAAAAGATGTGATGCGTTGTAGGTATATCTAAAACTTTTCAGAGACTAAGATTCACAAGACAATTAAATAAAAACAGCGAAAAAATTTAAACAATAGCTTATTTAAAAGTTAAACTTTATAAAATAAGTCATAACCAAAATATGTCTCAAAATACCAAATACATATGTCTCATGAAAAATCCATCTCAGTCACAATATCAGAGTACAAAGTCATCCCTCTCAAATAGTACCAGTACATAAAAATCCAAGTGAAAACTGAAAAGAAGAAGAATACATGAAGAAGAACTCCGCAACTAAATCTCCAAGAAAGTCCAAAATCTACTGTCCTTGCCTCTACTGGGCTATGGGGGGAAAAAGGGAGAAATAGACGAGTGGGTCAGACTAAAAGTCTGGTGAGTGGAAGTAATTACTAGTATTTTTAAGCAAGATAAAGATAATAGACTTAGCAACAGTTCTAGTATAAAAGGAAATATAAGAAAAGATAAAGCTCGAATAAAATATCGCTTGCATTGATTATTTCGATTGTTTGCACTTGTCTTAGATAACTGCTTTGATTAGGCTGAATTCCTAATTCTACTTTAATTAGGCTGAAGTCCTAATTCTACCGTTTGATCGGCCTTCTATCTCTGTTGTGCCACTGTGAGCTAGTCCCATCCTGTGGGTCCCATAGCAAAAGGCACATGTTTAGCGCTTTGGAACCCAATAGCGACTTATCTCCCTACACCGAGGCCGCACGCTCGGCCACCGTTAGGCTCGCACTATCTGTTGCTTCCTCTTTTGACCTCTTACCTATCCTAAACAGCATAAGCATGCACAACCTCACTTGATCTATTGTGAGACCATCAGTCCTAGTCTGAAAGGGTCCTGTCCAGCCTCACCTAAGTGTGTTGTGAGACCATCAGTCTTAGTCTAAAAGGGGAATGCTGTCGATACGAGTCCTAACAAACAAAATCTAGTTGCGACCCTTGCCCAAATCCCTGATTTGAGCTTCTATCTATTGTCCCCTTAGTTACCCTAGTTAGCATAAGCGTGTCCCAGCCTCACATAATCTGTTGTGAGACCATCGGTTCCTGACTGAAAGGGAATGCTATTGGTTATGGACACTACTTCTATCTTTGCTTATTAACTTAGTATAAGTCTTTTAAATAAGCCTCTTTTGTTAATTCTACTTTATTTGCTTATTAACTTATTCTAAGTCTTTAAAATAAGCATCTTCTATTATCTCTGCTATATTTTCTTATTAACTTAGTGTAAGTCTTTAAAATAAGCTTCTTCTATTACTTCTACTCTATTTTCTTATTAATTTATTCTAAGTTTTTAAAATAAGCCTCTTCTATTATCTCCGCTACATTTGCTTATTAACTTAGTGAAAGTCTTTAAAATAAGCCTCTTCTGTTAATTCTGCTCTATTTTATCTTTTTAGTTATAATTACATGTTATAACTATGCGTGCAAATATCTTAAATTTGCCTATTTCAATCTATGTCCAATTTATTACAGTTCTTCTTATTTTACATCTAATTTTCTGTAAATTCAGTGTTCTTATATTCTAGTCCATATTAGCGAATTATTCTCTTTTTTTTATTCCACTCGCATAAAAAGGGAATTAAAAAGAAACTAATATTCACAGAATAAATCCCAACGTAGAATAGATGTAAATAATAGTAAATAACTGTAAATAGTTGGGAAATCTATAATTAACGGTAAATAATTGCAAATAACTAAAATAGAGTATCTAAAAGAAAATAGACTGAGAAGCAAGTCTAAAATTTACTTAAAAATAAACTGTAAATAAACTTGCATAAAGGTTATCCCAAAATTGTAGAAAAACTACAACTATTGGAAACCCTATTATTTTAAATAATTTAAAAATATAAAATATTTACTTAAACACTCACCTGTGGTCCTTAGCTCTTTTCCTTGGCCTTCCCGGATCTACTTGAGGGGTATAAAATATTTTAATTAAAAAGATCTTCTCCTCAGAAAAATATTCCTTTTAGGGTCCAGCCTCAGGCAATGAACCCAGATAGAGAAAATCTAAATGGGAAAAGTAGCTAGGCCTAGGGTCTTATTTATAGTGTCACCTGTGGATCTCAAACCATTGGATTTGAAGATTAAATCTGGTGCAACCACGTCATAGGCTCGATGGGAACCATCGGATGGAAGCACGGACGCACGAGATGGAATAAAAACAACAAAACACGTCACTGCTCGAAACTGGACGATTACACGTCCAAATGCATATGCGGGTCGACCTTGGTGTCGACCAACACAAGCTAGGGTCGACCTTGCCCTTTATTTTATTTTATTTTGTTCGTTTTCTTGTTTATTTCGTAACTTCTTCGTTCTAGCTCGGATTTCGACAATCTATATATGGAAATTGAACATAAAATTACCACGGACATAATAGTGCAACTCCTGTGGCTCTATTCTGATAATTTCACAAAGTTATTTTATTATTTAATTAATTAGTTAATTAATTTCTATAGGTTAAATTTCGGGTTGTTACATTCTCCTTTCCTTAAAGGATTTTGTCCTCGAAATCTCTAAGGATAGAAGAATGAAATAAATGTTTTCATCCAAGTTTTACATCCAACTACTCAACCATCATCCATTACATCCATTGTCCTTAAGTTTTTCTAAATGCGATTTATGATACATATGCAATTAGTGTAGTCTCAATGTCCCTAACTAATGCAAAAGATTAGGCGATCTACTGATTTAGTCGACCTCCTTTTATGCAATCATGTCCGTGCCATGTATCCAAATGAATGCACATTTCCTAATGATAACTGATAGTTCTATATGCGTGCTACAATCATCATCCAAATGCAACAATCATGTGATAATCATCCATTTATAGCTACCATGGAAAATAAAATAAAAATGCAAATGCGCACACATCCATATGCATATGCTCTAGTGTCCTAGTTAGGTCGATCCCTAAGAGATAATAGTGCATAGTGTAAGTATATGCGTCCATTAGCATCCACTAGCAACCACTTGCAACCACAAGTATCCATCGTACCTAACATGTTCTAATAACATGTTTACATCAAACCCTACCATCCATAGGTTAAATCCTAAGTTCTACCCTCCCAAAGTATAATAAAGGAAAGAACATATTCAAAACTAATGATGGAAATAGGAAATTCAAAATTTATTATCAAAGAGATGTGGATAAGAGGTACTTATTCTTTCCTAATCAAATCAATCTTCTCCGAAGTATTTCTAACCGTGTCGGGACCAAATAGTAATCTCTCTGTAGACTCTAACCAAAACGAAGGCGACTTGCATAGTCTTTTATAAAGAGCTTCGAAAGGTGCCATTCCAATGCTAGTCTAAAAGCTATTATTATAAGCGAACTCTATTAAGGGAAGATGCTCCTCCCAAGTTCCTCCAAAATCAAGAATATACATCCTCAACCATGTGTGTCTTACCATCTTACTAATATCACTTTACTATTCTTCTATAGTCTACACACATGAAGCAACAATCCTAGGTTCTCACTAGTGTCTATACACTTTACGGAAACTTCTATTATTACTTCTAAAAGCAATCACTGCTACCTCCTTCATCACCTTACACTTTTTCCGTCACACCTAGGAAATGATTCCTATCTACTCCACATTTGAAAGTTTGGTTTGGTATTTATCATTCCATTTCAAAAATTAAAGCTTCTAAAATTATAAAATATCGAATCCCAAAGTTTTTGTCTTTAAAAGTGTTATTTTCAAATTTCCATTAAACTCAAAGGTCCTTGGTTACTTAACATTTTATCTTCCTAGACTTGCATCCTTACAGCCTTTTTGAATTTACATTATTCCCCAAACATAGCGGGGTAAACTTACAAATTCTAAGTTCAAAACTTATTCCTATTTTTGTTTTAAAGATCTTTACAGCTTTCCATAAAAATTTGGATTTTTTAAATTTAACCGTTACTAAGTTTTTTGCTTCCAAAAACTTATTTACTTTTTCACAAAACCATTTTTCTTTAAAATATCTTTGAAATGTTCTTACATGTTTTCAAAACATTTTCTTTTCAAATATTTTCAATTTTGCAAAAACTGGAGTAGATAAGAAGAATTATTTTTATTAAAAACTCCTTAACTTTCCAATTACTTAACCTTGGAGGAGTTCCTAACAACAAATCGGGACTTTCTACAAATGCCCTCTATAATATCTCTCCTAACCAACTCTATCTCTAATTATTACACTTCTTATTACACCTAATGGTTTTATACCTTAATATATTGGAACTGCTTTCTTAAGAAACTATTAATGCTAAAACCTTCTATGAATCCTTTAAAAGAGGACTTCATGTTTATATGAAATTACAAGGAACTTATTTTATATTTTTCAGGAAAACTTATTTTCAAAACTATTTTAATATATCCATTACTAGAAAAGATTTCCTCATACTTATTTAAATAATAAGTGTACTTACAAACCACTTTTTATTATAGTTATATATTATTTTCAAAATACATTTTTATTTAGGTCAAAACTGATCTTGCGTAAAACACTGTTACTACAACCCAAAAATACTAGTGTATGGATTTAATTAAAATAAATACTAATAAATCTCGCATACTATGTAAAAACATTTCCCTTAGGAGTCACCTACTATAACAATAGTGTTATAGTCTATGCTCCCCTTATTTTTCACGAAAACATCTATTACAACTATAAATGATGTAACCTATGTTTCCGATACATAATACACTCTAGGTTTTTATATTTAAAACCTTTGTTTACCTACAAAGAAACTAGCGAGTTATATATGCTCTATAATTCTTCAAAAAGAATTTCATTTTTAACAAAATCATATAAGTACCAATTTAAATCTCATACCACTTTTGTTCAAAAACCCAATATTTACTTTCTCAAAAATATTGACAATTATATTTTTCAACTTTTCAATTCTAACAAGTTCATTTCCTTACTAAAGTCTTTTGTTCCTATTCCTCTTTTATGCTTATAATTATTCCAAGGCACTACTGTTAAATCCACTTATCTGAAACAATTATAATTTTTGCAATTATCTACGCATGGGCTTTCTAACTGAATCTATTGTACATCTCCAATCTTTGCCTACCACTCTTTGGATTTCCACAATCCAAACCTAAATGTACGAAACTGTTTCTCAAACTCTTTCCATGTGTTGACCTTCTCTATGCCCCAAGAAACACACTTCCTTAAGCCAAAAGTGATACTTCAAGAATTTTGCCTTCCACTGATGAATGCGAAGTGTACAAAGAATCTCCTCTAGATGAATAGCATGCTCCTCCATACTCTTGGACACCAAAATGTCATCCAAGAACTCTACTACGAACTTATTTAGGTCATCTCGAAAAAAAATATGGCTCATCAAATCTACAAAATATGTCGGGGCATTGGTTAGCCCAAATGGCATAACCAACCACTCAAAGAATCCATCGGGTGTCCTAAATGCTTCCTTATCGATGCTATCATCAGCGACTCCAAGCTGATGAAATCCAGTAGCTAAATTAAGCTGAGAAAATACTGAAGAGCCAACCAACTAATCGAAAATACCATCTGTCCTAGGAAGTGCATAATGGTTCTTCTTCGTGAGCTTATTCAACTCTCTATAGTCTATGCAGAGTTGAAGGGAACCATCCACCTTTGTAGCGAAGACGACTGGCGCTCCCCACTCAGATATACTCCTTTTGATGAAGCCTTTCTCTAATAGCTCACGAATCTGCTTGCTTAACTCCTTCCTCTCCCTAGGTGCCATGTGTCTCTCGGGTAATGCCAATGGCTTAGCATTGTCATTCAAATAGATCCTGAAGTTGATTTCTCTCTTATGGGGTAGTCCCCTAACCTCCTCAAAGACGTTTGGGAAATCTCTGACGCTTGGAACTGAATCTAACTCTGCTGATGATGAATCGAGGGAATAAAGGAAACTCAACATGACTGACCCCTATAGGTCACAAGAAACCTCGGGAGTCCTACTGCTGCATGTCTCTAGTCTAACGACTCCCCTCTCGCAGTCCAATATCGCTCAATAAGTGGATAGCCAATCCATCCCCAAAAGCATCCCATATCCCGAAAATCCCAATACGTAGGTGTCACGGTCAAACTCTATGCCTAGTATAAAATTTTCAAACCCCTACAAATCATAGATAAATGTGCCGATCCTCCTATGAGGTTTGAAACAAGTATGGGGTATACTACTAAAGAGATATCTAAGTGCAAACAATCGACTATAAATGAAAGAGTGTGAGACTCCAGAATCAAAAAGAGTCCGAATAGGAAAATCTGAAATAGAAATCAAACCTACAACAGAGACTTTCCTACCTCTATCTGGTCCACTACTAGAAGGTGTTGCATCTAAAGCCTATACTTGCACTGTAGGTGCGCCTACTCTTTGCCCCGTCCTATGAGGACAAGCTCTGCTAAGGTGACTAGGCTGCCCACATTTGAAACACCTTCCCTTCATTCTTTTATTCTTACAGTCCTTTGCGTAGTAACCAACAAGTCCACAACTATTGCATTTTCCGCTTTTCTTGATCCGCTTCTAAGGTCGTCCTTCTTTCCTCTTGTCCTTTTCCTTCTTACTCTTCCACCATGGCTTCTTTGAGCCTTTTGACCTAAGAACCTCTTTAAGCTCTCCCTTCAGCTGCCTAGCTCGTGTCTCCTTGAAATCCTCTGTGCCAGAAAACGTTTTGTCTCCTAGACCAGCGAGGTCCTTGCATAGCTGTTATCCCGCCTTTTGGCAAGGCCGTAACACCAAGGAATTGACTAGTAACCAGTGACGGCCCGTCCTAGAGATCAGTTATATACGGGCTCACTATGGATATCGATGAATTTTTTCCGAGGCCGGATCGAGCCAAAATTGGTAGGACATGACAAGCTAAGCCATGAGAGCCAACGTTTCAAATCTCAAGTCAATCCGAGTTCGTATGCTCAAGTTATGAGCGATACAAGATTGGATGAAAATCAATTGCCGGTCGACTCGCTCCTTCGACTCGCTTCGCAACACTCAGGAGAAGCTAACTTCGACTCACTCCACGTCCCTCAGAGCTGCTCTCTTCGAATCGCTCCAGTTTGAAACCATCGAAAGTGTACACTTCGACTCGCTCCGCTCAAACAACTGTTCGACTCCATCATCTTCGACTCCACTGCTCAAACCTCCCAGGACGCCCCATTTCGACTCGCTCGACCAGTGCTTCTTCGACTCACTCGACCAAGTGCTTACTTCGACTCGCTCGATCTGGGCACATTTCGACTCGCTCAATCAGTGAACAGTTCGACTCGCTCGGAGCAACATCCAGGACAAAGTAAGAATCAAGTGCCACGTCATCGAGTCGAACGGAAGCGAGTCGAAGGAAACAACCTACCAAAAACTCCATTTCGTATCGATCATATCTCCCAATCTACAAGTCCAAATGCTATGAAATTTTCACAGAATACTACGTGCATGCTAAAGAATGTCCACACCAAATTTCGACTCCATTGGATGAAATCTTGATCGAGTCGAAATCTGTTCGTGTCGATCACGGATCGTACCGAAACTCCATGGGCTTGGGCGTGCGGGCCTGGTCACGTGCCAGAGAGGGTCTCCTGAGATCTGAGCGAAATACCAGCCTCCTACACCTATAAATTGACCCCCAAAGCCAACAAAAAAGGGGTTCTTCTTCCTCTTTGAGATCTCCAATGCCCGGACTCCGCCAGATCCAGATCTGAACTCAATTGCTGCTGCCACAAACGAAATTCACTACTGCAAATCACCATTGACTGCTGTAAATCATTAAATTCACTAGTAAACCTAAAAGAAAGATCAATAAAGCAAACTACTTCATAGTGGACGTAGGCTATACGCCGAACCACTCTAAATTCTTGTGTCTCCTTGCACTCTAATTATTCTCATTTTTGAAATTTGGAGTTTTTGTTAGATAATTCCTCTTTTTTCATTTAATTTCTTCACTTTATCTCTTCAAAGACTTCCGAAGAGTGTTGTGCCCAATTTTGGTACAAACACTTTGGTGCTTTCACTAAGAAAAACCCAATTTTTCTCCTGCTCTTTGGATCTCCTATCTATATTAGATTGCATAAATCAAAGAAGAAGATCCAGATCTAGAACTTTGAAGCCCTTCTATTCTATTCAGATTTGCAATCAGATCTAGGAAAGGACTTCATCAATTCATTATGGTGAGCACACGTACCACCTCTACAACTGCTGATCAAGGAGCATGGGACCGACAAAATCCCGGGCAATCACCTCCATCCAACCAAAATGCTGCAGGACCTTCAGATCCATCAGGTCCAATCACTAGACATGAATTCCAGACGTTGCTTCAAGAGTTGACCCAAAGTCGACAGCAGCTAGCGGAACAACTACGCGGCAACACGGAGTTGACTAACCAGCTAAATTGCCAAAGGCGAAGAAGATCCAGAAGAGACCAAGGTTCTCACTCTTCCACAGAAAGTTCAGCCTTCTCCAATGGCCAAACTAGATCCACACGTCCACGGTTAGGTGGAAGCTATACCCAAACCACAGGACACCAACCTGCTTCGAACCTTGGGCAACCTAGAGCTGGACCATCCGCTAGCCTCTGCACAGAACCTTCAACTCGGGGAGGAGCTGCTCCTTATCATGTTACCGGCAACATTGCTACTACCACCACTGCCGGACGGGGAGGTGATGCTAGAAACCAAGCTGATCCTCAACATAGCCAATGAGAGCAAACTCTTGAACCTTATGTCCCTGAGGATGTTGAACCAAGGAGGCGAGGCACGGACCGTCGACCGCGTCCGGTCTAGACTCGCGCTGTGGAACCCGACCACACCTTGGCACAACATGCTCCAAGTGTCCGAACGCCAGATATACCAGCGATTATCCGCCAAATGATCCGTGAAAGTCAGGGTCTCTCTAATGACGACTGGGGAATCTCCCGAAGTCATACCCCTTTCACCGATGACGTCTTATATGCTGAACCGTCTCGGCACTTCAGGATGCCAGCTTTTCCAGTTTACGAAGGGAGTTCTGATCCCAATCAACACGTCCTGAAATAAGAATGGCTGATGAATGCTGCTAGAGCTGATGACGCAGTAAAGTGCCGTAGTTTCCCCATTTCCTTAGGGGGCATCGCTACCATGTGGTTCACTCGTTTGCCACCACGATCCATCTCTAACTTTGACCAGATGGCCACCAAGTTTGTCGAACAATTTTGTATGCATGTGGCAAGGTCAAAGGACGTTAACACTCTGTCTAGTGTTACGCAAGATCCCGGAGAAACGCTTAGACGTTACTTGGAGCGATTCCATGCTGCGTGTGCAGAAATAAGCAATCCCAACGATAACTCTATCCCGATGGCTCTGACTAAGGGGATCGATGCTGATTCCTAGTTTGGAAGTTGGTTAGCTGGGAAACCACCTGCGTTATTGGACCGTTTCTATTCCAAGGCAGCCCAATTCCTGAGAAGGGAGGATGTGAAACAGTCTAGGAAGCAGGATGATGCAGGGCCCAACATCGAAAGTATCCAGAGTAACGTCGCTGTTAAACAGTCTAGGGATAGTTCTAGAAAAATTCAGTTGAACGTCCAAAATAAACAGAATCAGCAGAGGGACAATAGAAACCAGAACAAAAAACGCGATCAGGATCGTGGACCACGGCGTAGAGCTTCCATGTACGATAATTACACTCCATTGAACACGTCATTGAAAAATGTGTATTTGCAAACCTGCAATACCATGCAGTATAAGAAGCCTGACCCGAAACCACCAACTGAAAGACAAATCCAAACAGGAAAGTTCTGAAGATTCCATGAGAGTTATGGCCACAACACCAATGAGTGTCGTCACTTACAAGACCTCGTTGAAAAACTGATACGTGAGCGGAAGTTGGATCAGTATGTACGGGCGCCGCAATCCGGTGGTGCGGGCCCATCAAATCAGAATCGTGCACCGAACCAGGAAAGACAAGAAGAACCCGCTCGTGTGGACGGGAGGTTGGTCATCAATACAATAAGTGGTGGTCCTCACCCAGCAGATCGAAGCTGGAAGGAAATGGAGTCGTATGCCAGTTCTATCAGGCATGCGGACTTCGAGTGTTGTAGTAGTTTTGATGAGGGGGCCTCGGCCAAGCAACAGAAAACGATGACGGATGACATCATGTTCAGGAGCAGAGATGCAGATAAAATCGAAGCTCCCACTATCGATCCACTGGTCATCTTAGCACAAGTAGGTCCCGCTTGGATAAAAAGGATCTTAGTTGACAGTGGAAGCTCTATGAATATTTTGTTCAAGCGAGCTTATGATCAAATGAAGATGGAAGCCGCAGACTTGAAGCCTTGTCAATCTCAAGTTCATGGTTTCAACGGAAGTGCCACAATCCCCACTGGGATGGTGGAACTGCTAGTAGAGTTGGGAGTTCGAGAACGTCGGAGAGTACGGATGTTGCAGTTCATCGTTTTGGACATAGACTCCCCTTACAATGCTTTCTTGGGTCGATCGACCCTCGCTAAATTCAGAATAGCCATTTCCCCATGGTGTTTGACCTTAAAATTCCCCACTGATCATGGAATAGGAATCGTTCAGGGAGATCAGGCCACTACCAGAGCCTGTTATGTTGCTGAGCTGCGGGAGGCGCAGCGAAAGGAGAAGGGAAAGGGCGTAGAGGAATCTCTCTGCGTCCGTTTCGCCGATAATTGACAATTAACGCCCGGGCTCAGGCCCGGGCACCCTAGCCAATTCCTCAAGGACCTTGACCCGAGAGAAACTGAAGACGAAGGAGAATCTAAAGAAAGTCAAGCATCCCCGGCCGAACTGAGGGTTGATGTCCCAATTGACAATAACGATGATTCAAAAATAATAAAGATTGGATCTCAGCTAAGCCAGCAAACTCAAGAGGAATTGGTTGAATTTCTGTGGGCAAATCTTGATGTATTTGCCTGGACACATTCTGATATGTGTGGGATCTCGCCGGACATCGCGAGCCACACTTTGAACATTGACCCACGGCATGGCCCGGTCAAACAAAAAAGGCGCGGTATAGATCTAGAGAGACCTGCTGCCCTTAAAGAGGAAGTAGAAAAGCTTGAAGCGAACGGATTCATTCGAGATGCGCTATATCCTGAATGGGTGTCAAATCCCGTGCTCGTCCGAAAACCAAACGGGAAGTGGAGAACATGTGTCGACTATTCCGATCTGAATAAAGCGTGCCCCAAAGACAGTTTCCCGCTTCCTAGAATTGATCAGCTAGTGGATTCGACGGTTGGACATGAACTCTTATCCTTCATGGATGCATATTCAGGCTACAATCAGATACCGATGCATTTACCCGATCAAGAACATACCAGCTTCGTAACCAATCTGGGACTTTACTGCTACAAGGTTATGCCGTTCGGACTCAAGAACGCCGGGGCTACTTACCAACGGTTGGTCAATCGGATGTTCGCTAATCAAATCGGGAAGACAATGGAAGTATATGTAGACGACATGCTTGTGAAGTCACGACTCTCCACCGACCATGTAAAAGACCTGGAAACTATGTTCAACATACTTCGGGAGTACAAGATGAAACTCAACCCACTGAAATGTCACTTTGGAGTTGCATCCGGAAAGTTCCTTGGATTCATCGTTAACGCCCGGGGAATCGAAGTCAATCCCGAAAAGATTTGGGCAATCAGAAATCTTGAAACTCCCAAAACTATAAAGCAAGTCCAGAGTCTCAATGGAAAGGTAGCAGCATTGAGCAGGTTCATTTCAAAGTCCACTGACAAATGCATTCCCTTCTTCGATCTGATTCGAAAAGGGAAACGAAACTTTGAATGGACCACAGAGTGCGGGGGCACTTTCCAAGCACTAGTCCAACATCTGTCCACACCGCCGATATTGTCAAAGCCTATTGATCATGAGATGTTATATGCGTACTTGGCGATATGAGAAAACACAATCAGCACTGCCTTGGTTCGAGAAGAAGACGGGATACAGAAGCCAGTGTACTACGTCAGCAAACGATTGACTGGAGCTGAAAGAAATTATCCGAAGCTGGAAAAGTAGGCTTACTGCCTTGTCATTGCATCAAGAAAACTCCGACCATACTTCCAGGCACATTCCATTATTGTTTACACCGACCAGCCGTTACGACAGGTCCTTTCGCGGCCTGAGACGTCTGGTAGGTTACTCAAGTGGAACATCGAACCGAGCCAGTTTGACCTTACTTACGCTCCGAGACGGGCCATACAAGGACAAGTCCTAGCCGATTTCATAGCTGAATTTACCATCCAAGAGGACTTGCCCGAAGCCAGTGGATCCCCCGAGTACGTCTGGAAACTTTATACCGACTGAGCATCAAACGACCAGTGTTCAGGCGCTGGTATTGGGCTTAAAACTCCCGAGGGTCGATCCATATATTATGCCTTAAAGTTCGATTTCCATGCGACTAATAATGAAGCTGAGTGTGAAACCCTCCTAGCTGGCTTGAAACTTGCTAGAGATTTGAGAATTATCGTAGTGGAAATTTATTGTGATTCACAATTAGTTGTGTGTCAGGTACGAGGAGAGTATCAAGCAAGAGATCGAAGGTTGGCTGCTTACTTAGCTCGAGTTAAGGAAGTACTAGACCATTTCGATTACTACGCCATCTACAGTATACCTCGAGAACGCAACCAAAAGGCTGATTCGTTGGCAAAGCTAGCCAGCACAGGCGAAGCTCAACAAATGGGACTCGTTCCCGTAGAAACGCTATCTTCCCCAAGTATCGACCAGGCGGAAATAAACCGGGTATGCGAAACCGTCCCCGAAAAGGATTCATGGATGACTGCACTTAGAAATTACATTGAGCACGGAACCCTGCCGGAGCACAGGAGTGAAAAAAGACAGGTCCTTCGAAAGGCCTCAAGATTTACCATCCAGAATGGACTCATGTACAGAAGGGGGTACTCAGTTCCCCTACTCCGATGTATCACTCACGATGAAATTAAACAAGTGTTACACGATGTGCATGAGGGAGAATGTGGCGATCACACCGGGAGGTAAGCACTTGCCAAGAAAATACTTCGCTACGGATATTACTGGCCTACTGTGAATCGCGATGCGTTGGACTATGCAAAGAAATGTGATAGGTGCCAGAAATATGCCTGAATCCCTAGGGCTCCTCCTACCGAGATAACGCAAATGGTCAGCCCATGGCCGTTCGCAATGTGGGGCATCGACATCATCGGTGCTCTACCTCTGGCAAAAGGTGGTGTGAAGTACACCATCATCGCGGTTGATTACTTTATGAAGTGGGCTGAAGCCGAAGCTCTCACTACCATTACAACGAAGAAAGTAATCAACTTTGTGGTTCGTAACATCATCTGTCGATTCGGTCTCCCACACACCATTATTACGGACAACGAAACCCAATTCGACAGTGCTGAATTCAAAGATTTCTGCAAACGATTTCACATCCAAAAGAAATTCTCTGCAGTTGCACACCCTCAAGCAAACGGACAGGTCGAAGCAATTAATAAAGTCATAAAGTCCATCCTGAAGAAACGACTAGAAAAGGTCGGGGGCAAGTGAGTCAATGAACTTTCTATGGCTCTATGGGCTTACCGAACAACCCATAAGACCGCGACCGGCCATACTCCGTTCTCTCTTTCTTACGGTTCAGAGGCCGTTATTCCAGTCAAGCTAGAAGTAGCTTCTTATCGTGTGACATACTATGATCCAAAGACAAATGATATATTACTTGCTGAATCTCTTGATCTACTGGATGAGAAGCGTGAAGAGGCTGATTTAAGGGCAGCTGCGCATCAAAGTCGAGTCGCCCGATTGTACAACGCCAAGGTCCGTCCGCGAACCTTCGAACTAGGCGATCTCATCTTAAAAAGAATCTATCTGATTCCTTCACATATGAAGCTGACATGGGAAGGACCGTATGTTATTGAACGAAGGCTCGGAGATGGCACATTCAAGTTATCGACCATTGACGGTCTTACCCTGCCAAGAGCTTGGAATAGCAAGACCCTCCGCCGCTATTACACCTGACAGGCTATCTTTATCCATTTAGTTTACTTTCCTTTTCTGCAATTTGTTTATGCATTTAAAAATTAGAACTTGTAATAAGGCAACTGACTTTGCCATACTTTCTTATTTCAGCAATAAAATGCAACCTCTTCGAGCCAGAGCTGTGATTTACTCGAAATACTTCATATGACCATCACTATGCACGGAGAGCTAAGTCTCATCATATGGTGGGATTTATTCAAATAGAGAGTGGCTGCGTTGCAACTAATCACTCCCTAAATGAAACCCAAGCTCGGGGCAAGCCATCACATCAAAGTCAAAAAAGGGATTGATACACGACAATCCTTCATCAACTCCGAACTCCCAAAGCGCGAGTCGGAGTATAAACATTCAACTCCGTATTCCTAGAGCGCAAAGCGGAGTATAAACATTCAACTCTGTATACCCAGAGTGCGAAGCGGTTTATAAACATTCAACTCCGAACTCCCAAAGCACGATTCGGAGTATAAACATTCAACTCCGTATTCCCAGAGCACGAAGCGGAGTATAAACATTCAACTCCGTATACCCAGAGTGCGAAGCGGAGTATAAACATTCAACTCTGAACTCCCAGAGCGTGAGTCGGAGTATAAACATTCAACTCCGTATTCCCAGAGCGCGAAGCGGAGTATAAACATTCAACTCCATATACTCAGAGTGCGAAGCGGAGTATAAACATCCAACTCCGAACTCCCAGAGCGCGAGTCGGAGTATAAACATCCAACTCCGTATACCCAAAGTGCGAAGCGGAGTATAAACATTCAACTCCGAACTCCCAGAGCGCGAGTCGGAGTATAAACATCCAACTCCGTATTCCCAGAGGGCGAAGCGGAGTATAAACAATCAACTCCGTATTTCCAGAGTGCGAAGTGGAGTATAAACATTCAACTCCGTATACCCAGAGTGCGAAGCGAAGTATAAACATTCAACTCCGAACTCCCAAGAGCGCGAGTCGGAGTATAAACATCCAACTCCATATTCCCAGAGTGCGAAGCGGAGTATAAACATCAACTCCGAACTCCCTGAGCATGAGCCGGAGTATAAACATCAACTCCGAACTCCCAGAGCACGAGACGGAGTATAAACATCAGCTCCGAGTTTCCAGAGTACAAGTAGGAGCATAGACGTCGACTCCGGATTCCCAGAATGCAGAACGGAGCCTAAACACCAACTTCAAGTTCTCGAAGCATGGATCGAAATATAATTATCAACTCCAAACTCCCGGAGAGCGAGTCGGAATACAAATGCCAATTCCAAGTCCCCAGATAGCGGACATAGGGTTGAAACTCAAGCCGGCGTGACCAACCGCCAGTAAACAAATGAGGATCCCCGGAGTGCGGATATGATCGTCGACGATCGGACAAGCGCGAATAAACCGCTTAATCTCCATTTGCCTTAAACGCCCATCCAGCGGCACCAGACTCGGCATGCTAGGAGAAAAGGGCAATCGCTGACTGATGTTTTACAACATACCACCAAGACTGGAGGGCAAGACTTAAGAATCAACCATCAACTGAAGCAATGCGACGTCAAAATTTGACTCGTTTCCCGGTCGCAAACCATGTCCACAATACCCAAACTTGGCGAACAAAAACAAACTTCACTCGGAAACTGAAACTTCACAAGTGCAGTCCAGACACTGAAACACTTAGACAAATACACAATGGAAAAAAAGAAGTCAAAAAAGAAAAGTTTCATTTCTATTGATTATAGAAGAAGTTCGTGTACAAGTTTCCGAAAAATTCCTGCTAGCAGGGGCCGAACCCACATCTATACACGGCTAACGAAATGCAAATCAAAATACACCAGGAGAGCATGCCTAATCTTTCTTTTTCCTTAGCTTCCTCCTCGGTGTGGACCCGCTGGAGCCATCGCCAGTCTTCCTCTTCGAGCCTTTGCTTTTCGGCGGTTGGTCTTCAGGCGAGGGCATTATGTCGACGTCCTCCTCCGAACTCGTGTGATTAAGAATGCTCCCTACGGGTGGAGTCGGAGGAACGGGATCAATTACAGAAGGTGGAATGGGCAGGCTGGTAAGAAAGACAGTACCACCAGGAGACATCATTCCGAGCAGGGCATGTCCCGATGCTGCCATCCCACCTCCAAAGCTGCCGCCATAAGCAGCTGCTGCCAGTTCAGCGTCAATCTGAGCAAACATCTCCTCTTCGGTTACTGCTCGAGCCCCGCTGGGGGCATCAGCAGTCGGCATTGAAGAGCTTGTAGCAGGATCAGTTCCGCTCATAATAGATGACAAGTCATCACGAGGATCGCCGTGGCGGCGAAAGAGTTCGTCCATCAGCTGCTCGTCGAACGCGATCGTACCTCCATACAGATCGTCAAGCGGGGCAGCTGTACTCATGGTGGTTACCTCGGTCATGATAGCCTCCTGCATTTGATATGGTTCTTGGGTGGCAGGAGGCATGGCCGGTGCAGCATCGATCACTGGACAAAGAATAAAAGGACTGTTAGGACTTAACTCGATTGAAGATTCTGATTTAAGAGAGGTGGAATGTTCAGAATACCTTCCTTAGTTCGATTTGTATGCGGCAGGGCGGCATCATTAACTTGTGTAGCAGCCGGAGACATCTGCGGCCGATCCAGATTCTAAGCAGGAATAGCCTGGGGATCGACCGCAAACGAGGATTCGGGCTGGGTTGACACGGGAACTTCGAGACTTGCTTCATGATGGTCAACTCCAGAACCCTCTCCCACTTCAAAATGCTGGGCGCCAAGTTTTTCCTTCTCACGTAGAATCATCGACTCGTGGAGAACCTTCTTTTCATCATCAGTCAGAATGCGGTTCTCGAGTTCGAATTCATCTACGGACTCGCCTTGATGTGCCTCTTTCTCTTCCTCAACTAGTCGGCTCCAAGCATTGTGGAGGTGAGTCGAAAAGTCATCAAGCCAGGCTAGGCCCCTGTGCCTCAACACATTAGCATTATAAACAACAAGGAGGTCTTCGATGTCGGCCTCTAGCCTGGACTCGACCAGCTTCACCCTATCCTCGACCTCAGTCTCCACCTTCTGGACTTTAGCCACCGCCGCATCTCGTTCATCCCTGAGCAGAACAGCTTGTTCGCACGCCTCCTGGGCTACGTTGTTCGCGTCGTCTTTCTCCTTGGCCATATCAGCAAATTTGGCCTTGAGTTCATTAAGCTCCTTGACCGCCGCGTCCCGCTCATCAATGACTTTAGTGTTTCGGTGGCCCATCTCCTCCACCAGGGCAACATGTGTCTGCCCCAACCTCTCCTTCTCCGCCTTCGCCTTGTCGGCCCTTTTAACGGCCTCAATCTCAGATTTCCGAGAAGACTCGGACTCAGCGGAGAGTACATGAATAATCCGATCCCTTTTTGCGAGCTCGGTCTCCATCTTCTTGAGCGCTTTGGCCCGCTCAAAGGCCACTTTGGAAGCTTTCTCGGCAGCCTTTGCCCACTCCCGGTACTGGGTATATATGTCGTGATCGAAGTCGTGCACCGTGTTTTCCACCCCTGATGGGATTCTCTTTAAGTGTGGTGGGAAGACATAACCGTCGAAACAAATGTTAGGAAAGTCCTTCCTCATCTAAGCCAACTTAAGAGCTCCTTCCCCCATGGGTTCAGTAGGGATCTGCTTGGTAATCATAGAGGCCGTGGTCTCGACTCTCTGAAGATGAGTTTCGGACCTGGAAGCGTGAGAAGACGGCCTGTGACGACGAGGCTCTGGTGGGTTTGAAGTTTGAACAGGGGGAGGAGACGGAACTCTAGGAGGAGGAGAGCATGATCTGGATCGATGTCTATACTCTCTGTCATGCCCATACCTGTCCTGGTTAGAGTATTCGCGATCGCGATCTCTATCAGAATCCCTCCTGCGGGAATCATAGTAACCAGAAGAATTTCGGGCTGAGCGAAGATTCCCGAGCATAGATCCCCTTCCAAACATAGTACCTGAAAATGGTAAACGAAGAAAGAGTTAGTAACTTCCTAAGCTGGATGAGGTACAGTTGTGAATCATGTAGTGTAGTGAAGTGTATGCATGTGCAATCCCCCGACCCACCGGAAATGTCGGCCGCACTCGTAGCTAGCGACCCGCTCAGTTCAAAAGCACTATCAAGCCCCTTGCGGGATCAGAATGTCAGAAAGCCGTGCAAAAGGACTCTCCACTTGCGGGGGAGGAGCCTCCGAAATTCTGATCCCCTAGAAAGGTAAAGACATGACCATGGATTTAAATCTCTTATATTTAGGGCATTTTTGAGCAGCGGCCTTGCCATTTCTTCTTCCACCCGAGTCCAGGACATCGGCAGAAGGCCCAGCTGGGAGCTCGTTATCGGTGGGCGTTCTTTCTGGATCAACTTCTTTGGTGATCACGACTGCAGGCGCTTTGCACTTCACGCGTTTCTTCGGGGCCACTCTATGTATCACTTCCAGATGTATGCTCTGTCTTCGTTCTATTAGCCCGACAGCCCTCAAATTCCTATCGGTCAGGACTAAGTCTATGTGCCTCTCTTCGCCCGGAAACACTTGAAGAATCCGAACAAGCTCTCTGAAGTACGCGCCATCAGGACGAGAGATTGCGGCTATAGGAAAGGAGAAGTATGTCAGTTTTTGAAGTTAGTTACTAGTATCTCAATGATTCAAGAGAGAAATGGCAACACTTATGTCTATCCAACCACCGCCCAGCAAATCCAGAGGGGCACCGAACGTAGAACCATTCGGTTTTATAATAACTTAGCCTTCCCCAGGAGCCCTGTACAATGTGGCAGCTCCTGACCGCTTCCAGGAAGGTGAAAGAGGGGCTGTCTCCACGGCTCTTGACATTGAATAAATATCGAATCTCGATCGGCTTCGGCGGTCGAAAGAGGATCTCCATAAAGAGAACAAAGATGATGTTCAATAAGGCATACCCGTTGGGATGTAGCTGAGATGGAGCTATGCCAAGAAACGATAACATCTCCCTTATATATTCATTGAAGGAAGGAAGTGTCCCCGCTGTGCAAGCGTGACGGTTGAAAGCAGTAAACCCCTCTGGGGGATTGTGTGGCCTGTCAGTTGGCCCAGGAAGTAGCACGTCGTCCAGCGACAAACCATGCCTTAAGAAAATCCGTCCTAACATATCTTCGGAGATACCCGACGACACGGAATCTGTTGGATTGAGAGTAAACCGAGCACCCGGACGCTCATCCGGAGCTGGCTCTATGACTTCGGCTTCGATAACCGGTATCTCTATAGTTGGAGGAATAGAACTTGGGAGTTCCGGCTGCTGAGAATTTGAGGGATCCATAACTAGCTAGCTTATAAAAAATCATTGTTAAACTGACAAATAACACTCGTGCATCCCCCAGTGTAAAGTGTGTGAGCGTGTTGTGCAGTGCAGTACTGTATATTATTTGGGAAGATCAACCGGATTAAGGAAAACGTGTAAACGATGAGACTTTGGAATTCAGTCGGAAGGACCGTCATTGCTGACCGTCACAACCATGCCATCCAGTTATTAGCTATCAATCCGAGTTAAAATGTGTTATTATTTTAGTAAGTTCCAGTTTCATCGACGAACTTCAATAGGCAATCAGGTGTGCGGTGAAACAATTAAGTCCAGTTAAGCAAATCTAAAGCTCATCGGAGTTGAGTGGTCAAAGGCACTAGAATTTTCGATATCGTCAAAATTAAATCAGTAGTCAATCATCAAAAGTTCAAGTTCAAGACAATCGCTCCGGTTCAAGTTCAAAATGTTCACTAAGGCACGAGTTCGAACCGATTGTTCAGGGTGCGCAGTTCAACTCGGTTCAAAACCCCGCGTTTCGACTCGCTTCGAAGCCTCTGCTTCGACTCGGTTCAAAGCCCCACGTTTCGACTCTCTTCAAAGCCTCTGCTTCGACTCGGTCCAAAGCCACGCGCTTCGACTCGCTTCGAAGCCTCTACTTCGACTCGATCCAAAACCCCTGTTTCGACTCGATAGAAAACTACGCAGTTCGACTCGATCCCAAGGCACTCCACTTCGAACCGTTCCAAGGCCACTATTTCGACTCGATCAAAATGCATACTTTTCGACTCGATCCAGAGCCATTGTTTTGAGTCCGTCAGACACAGCCCCTTCGTATCGATCCACAGATGCCAAGCGTTCGACTCAATGCGAAGCTCCACCATCGATCGATACGAAGGCCTCCGCCTCATCATCTCGAAACCCCTGCTCCGGATCGATACTTAGCTAAGGCCAAGTGTTTTTTCAATCGATCGCGACACTGATGGGTTTGGTGTTAAGAATCGAGTCTCCTTGTTTACGTGTAGATTCGCTTATTGGATTACCTAAATTTTTTAATTGGTTCGAGGAATTGAAGATGTAAATCAGTTCGAGGATGCGAGTGTTTTTTCTTCTTTGCTTTCTCTAGTCTCAGAGCGATACGAAGGAGAGGCAGGAAAACGAAAAGTAAAAAGTGAAAAAATGGCTAAGTACGAAGTATTTATATGGACTCGAAAGCAAAAGGAAGAAACGTTTTGTATCCAGTGGGTTCGAGCGCACGTTTTGACTCCATTTCCAGTACATCGATGCGAAGCTCTCCTTCGTATCACTTGACTTCGACTCCGTCTCCAGTGTAGTCAAACGAACAATTCGAATCCATCAGGGAAGTTTATTTCGACTCACTTCGTTTCGACTCGCTCAGCTCACAGCTATCAGGGAAGTTTACTCCGACTTGTTCCAATTCGACTCGTTCAGTTCGTGTCCATCATCGAGTCGAACAAGCACGCCGTATCCACCGAACCCTACGTCTATCGATGCAAAATTCCTGTTTGTGTCTATAGTTTCCAACTCCTTCGCTAGAGCATCGATACGAACAATTCGAATCCATCAAATCATGGCTTCTAGAGGCCAACTCCGTCAACTCGACATACTTACTTCGCATCCATAAATCCAATAAAAATCATCTTCGATGTTTCAACCCTTCACATCGATTCAGGAGAGGATCGTTACGAAGGAGCATGCAAAAGCAACCATCGAGTGTTGTTGCAGTGAATTTCACATCGGTTCAGGAGAGGATCGATACGTAATTCAAGAGCAAAATAAACTGACAACGACTCGTGGATGTACGAACATCAACGAGAGTCAGGTTAACATATATGCATAAATAACGGACTAGTATTCAACATTCTGGATTTTCAGGAATCAGAAACTCATCCATTAACGATTACAACAGCAAACGGGTAACCACTAGCATACAGCAATCAGTTGCAACAATACATGGTACAGCAGTCGACAGTCAACAGTTTACATTATTAAGAAGAACGGTCAAAGGTTACAGCTTTCATCAAGAAGACGATAACTATTCAGAGTAAAGATGGCAGTATTTCAAAGCACATCATGTTTCCACAAGACGTTCTTTGGGGGGCAAATGTTATCCCGCCTTTTGGCAAGGCCGTAACACCAAGGAATTGACTAGTAACCAGTGATGGCCCATCCCAGAGATCAGTTATATACGGGCTCACTACGAATATCGATGAATTTTGACCGAGGTCGGATCGAGCCAAAATTGGTAGGACATGACAAGCTAAGCCATGAGAGCCAACATTTCAAATCTTAAGTCAATCCGAGTTCGTATGCTCAAGTTATGAGCGATACAAGATTGGATGAAAATCAATTGCCGGTCGACTCGCTCCTTCGACTCGCTTCGCAACACTCAGGAGAAGCCAACTTCGACTCGCTCCACGTCCCTCAGAGCTGCTCTCTTCGACTCACTCCAGTTTGAAACCATTGAAAGTGTACACTTCGACTCGCTTCGCTCAAACAACTGTTCGACTCCACTGCTCAAACCTCCCAGGACGCCCCATTTCGACTCGCTCGACCAGTGCTTACTTCGACTTGCTCGACCAAGTGCTTACTTTGACTCGCTCGATCTAGGCACACTTCGACTCGCTCAATCAGTGAACAGTTCGACTCGCTCGAAGCAACATCCAGGACAGAGTAAGAATAAAGTGCCACGTCATCGAGTCGAACGGAACCGAGTCAAAACAGGAGCGAGTCGAAGGAAATAGCCTACCGAAAACTCCATTTCGTATCGATCATATCTCCTAATCTTCAAGTCCAAATGCTATGAAATTTTCACAGAAGACTACGTGCACGCTAAAGAATGTCCACGCCAAATTTCAACTCCATTGGATGAAATCTTGATCGAGTCGAAATCTGTTCGTGTCGATCATGGATCGGATCGAAACTCCACGGGCTTGGGCGTGCGGGCCTGGTCACGTGCCAGAGAGGGTCTCCCGAGATCTGAGCGAAATACCAGCCTCCTACACCTATAAATAGACCCCTAAAGCCAATAAAAGGGGTTCTTCTTCCTCTTTGAGATCTCCAACGCCCGGACCCCGCCAGATCCAGATCTGAACTCAATTGCTGCTGCCACAAACGAAATTCACTGATGCAAATCACCATTGACTGTTGTAAATCATTAAATTCACTTGTAAACGCAAAAGAAAGATCAATAAAGCAAACAACTTCATAGTGGACGTAGGCTATACGCCGAACCACTCTAAATTCTTGTGTCTCCTTGCACCCTAATTATTCTAATTTCTGAAATTTGGAGTTTTTGTTAGATAATTCCTCTTTTTTCATTTAATTTCTTCACTTTATCTCTTCAAAGACTTCCGAAGAGTGTTGTGCCCAATTTTGGTACAAACAATAGCTTAGAAAAATTGGCTGTGTAGGTGGGTTAAAGGGATCTCCACCTACCGGTGCTGTATTGGGCGCTTGCCCTTGTACATCTGGTACCATAGCTCTACGGAACCAGTCGGCCATACTATGCAAAGAAAAGAGAATTTAGGCTCGAAAGAATCGAAAGAAGGTTGAACTGGACTTTGAGGGGATTTTTATAAAAACTCGCTATTATACTTGAAAAACTATTTCTATAATAAGAGTTTCTTTCTGAAAAATACTTCTAGTTTGAAGATATCCTACTTAAAAACAGGTTACTTTTGGAAAAATACTTTATTTTTAAAACAAGCTTTTAGGAATCCTCTAACCTTAGGCTCTGATACTAAGTGAAACACCCACATCCCTTAGTATACCTAAAAAGGACATACTAAAAGATGTGGTGCGTTGTAGGTATAGCTAAAACTTTACAGAGACTAAGATTCACATGACAATTAAATAAAAACAGCGGAAACATTTAAACAATGACTCATTTAAAAGTTAAACTTCATAAAATAAGTCATAACCAAAATGTCTCAAAATACCAAATACATATGTCTCATGAAAAATACCATCTCAGTCACAGTATCGGAGTACAAAATCATCCCTCTCAAATAGTACCGGTACATAAAAATCCGAGTGAAAACTGAAAAGAAGAAGAATACATGAAGAAGAACTCCGCAGGTGAATCTCCAAGAAAGTCCGAAATCCACTGTCCTTGCCTCTACTGGCCTATGGGGGGAAAAGGGGGGAAATAAAGGAGTGGGTCAGACTAAAAGTCTGGTGTGTGGAAGTAATTACTAGTATTTTTAAGCAAGATAAATATAATAGACTTAGCAACAATTCTAATATAAAAGGAAATAAAAGAAAAGATAAAGCTGGAATAAAATACTGCTTGCTTTGATTATTTCAATTGTTTGCACTTGTCTTAGATAACTGCTTTGATTATGCTGAATTCCTAATCCTACTTTAATTAGGCGAAAGTCCTAATTCTACCCTTTGATCGGCCTTCTATCTCTGTTGTGCCACTGTGAGCTAGTCCCATCCTATGGGTCCCACAGCTACCTGTTTAGCGCTTTGGAACTCAATACCGACTTATCTCCCTGCACCGAGGCCGCATGCTCGGGCACCGTTAGGCTCGCACTATCTGTTGCTCCCTCTTTTGACCTCTTACCTATCCTAAACAGCATAAGCGTGCATAGCCTCACCTGATCTGTTGTGAGACCATCAGTCCTAGTCTGAAAGGGGAATGCTACCGATACGGGTCCTAACAAACAAAATCTAGTTGCGCCCCTTACCCAAATCCCCTGATTTGAGCTTCTATCTATTGGCCCCTTAGTTACCCTAGTTAGCATAAGCGTGTCCCAGCCTCACCTAATCTGTTGTGAGACCATCGTTTCCTGACTGAAAGGGAATGCTATTGGTTATGGACCGTACTTCTATCTTTGCTTATTAACTTAGTATAAGTCTTTTAAATAAGCCTCTTCTGTTAATTCTACTCTATTTGCTTATTAACTTATTCTAAGTCTTTAAAATAAGCATCTTCTATTATCTCTGCTATATTTGATTATTAACTTAGTGTAAGTCTTTGAAATAAGCTTCTTCTGTTAATTCTGCTCTATTTGCTTATTAACTTATTCTAAGTCTTTAAAATAAGCCTCTTCTATTATCTCCGCTACATTTGCTTATTAACTTAGTGAAAGTCTTTAAAATAAGCCTCTTCTGTTAATTCTGCTCTATTTTCTCTTTTAGTTATAATTACATGTTATAACTATGCTTGCAAATATCTTAAATTTGCCTATTTCAGTCTATGTCCAATTTATTACAGTTCTTCTTATTTTACATCTAATTTTCTGTAAATTCAGTGTTCTTATATTCTAGTCCATATTAGTGAATTATTCTCTTTTGTTTATTCCACTCGCGTAAAAAGGGAATTAAAAAGAAACCAATATTCACAGAATAAATCCCAACATAGAATAGATGTAAATAAAATGTAAATAATAGTAAATAACTATAAATACTGTAGATAACTGTAAATAATTAGGAAATCTATAATTAGCACTAAATAATTGCAAATAACTGAAATGGAGTAGCTAAAAGAAAATAGATTGAAAATCAAGTCTAAAATTTACTTAAAAATAAACTGTAAATAAACTTGCACAAAGGTTACCCCAAGATTGTAGAAAAACTACAACTATTGGAAACCCTATTATTTTAAATTACTTAAAAATATAAAATAATTACTTAAACACTCACCTGTGGTCCTTTGCTCTTTTCCTTGGGCTTCCCGGATCCACTTGAGGGGTATAAAATATTTTAATTAAAAAGATCTTCTCCTCAGAAAAATATTCCATTTAGTGTCCAGCCTCATGCAATGAACCCAGATGGATATTATATGAATTGGAAAAGTAGCTAGGCCTAGGGTCTTATTTATAGTGTCACTTGTGGATCTTAGACCATTGGATTTGAAGATTAAATCAAGTGCAACCATGTCATAGGCTCAATGGGAACCATCGGATGGAAGCACGGACGCACGAGATGGAATAAAAACAACAAAACACGTCACTGCTCGAAACTGGACGATTACACGTCCAAATACATATGCTGGTCGACCTTAGTGTCGACCAACACAAGCTAAGGTCGACCTAGCTATAGTAAGGGTCGACACTAGGGTCGACCTTGCCCTTTATTTTATTTTAATTTGTTCGTTTTCTTGTTTATTTTGTAACTTCTTCGTTCTAGCTCGGATTTCGACAATCTATATATGGAAATTGACCAGAAAATTACCACAGACACAATGGTGCAACTCCCATGGCTTTATTCTGAGTATTTTAGAAATTTATTTTATTATTTAAATAATTTTTTAATTAATTATTATAGCTTAAATTTTGGGTTGTTACACCGTCCATAGTATTTGTTGAATACGGGAATTGATATTGAGTAGAATTAGATGATTTCTATAGATTCTGCTCACTTAATATTTACTGGTTTGGATTAACATCCAAGATAACATGGTTTTAACTCAATCAAAATTTTGATTTGGAATTAAGAAATCTTTGTTAAAATTTAAATAAATAATTTTCCAAAGATAAAGTGAGGTTTAATGGTTCCATATATACCAAAAAGAAATGTTAAAGATATATATCTCCAGGAGATATTTTGATAAAAAGAAATTAATCAATCAAAGGATAATTCCCTATTCACTTAACGCCCTTTTATCGATGGTTGGTTTAAAGGAACCGGGGTCAGATCTGGGTAATTCCTATCCGAAAATCACTTCGAACCAATTTAGGTATTCGAATTGAAACATGTTGAAGACAAATGAAATTGAAGACGAAGATCTTCATGATGTAGGGCGGCTTGCCACTAGACCCTTGGGGAAATTACTATATCATATACTTATGGTGGCAATAGTGCTCTGTTATGAAAATCTTCGATATGCTAGGACTTCTTGCTACTAATCCTAGGGGTAATCCCCGACAGGATGTGGTAGGAGAGTGCCTTCGGTTTGTCCTGTTCCTGGATAACTTGTATGGACGAATGTATGACATTGCATTTTAGAATCACATTGATTGATCTCTATAAACGTATCATCTGTTTGGTGGCAGAGAAGTCAACTTCTCATAGCTTAACACCCTTTCCTGAGACATACGAGTGCAGGATTTATACGTTTGTAGAAACCAGTTGTGTGATTTTGAAATGGCAATGTGGCATTCAAAGTGGAAAGTTGATGTTCTATGTGAAAGGTAATCACTACCTTAGGCCTCACACTCGAAAATGACTAAAACATGGTAGATGCAGCAAGGCTATGCGGTTCGCAATCATTAGGGTATGATCATCCTATTTTAGATATATTTATTTCCGCTATGACATCGGGTTCTAAATTAATGTGGTGTATGCGAAGAGAGCTCTCGGATAGGTCAGCAATGGCCAGTGTGATGACATATTTGGTATTATCTAGGAAGAGGTAGGCAGGTCTTATGTTGGTAGAGGTGCAAATGTTCTATAGCCTCGGTACGATCCTCTAAACATGTACTTCCGGAAGGTAGTCCCTTCACCTGGTCATTTGTTGGAAATCCATTCTCCAATATGAGCTTGAGATTTTATTTGTAGAGCCCAGTATGCTGGAATTTAATAATGGTAACAATTTCAGCTAAGATTAATAAGTTTACTTACAACTGTATTCAAAGAATATCATTAAAAATAATATCAAATGATTTGATAGAAATGTTTCAGTTATCATAAGGTAAAAACCCATCCCTGTTTATATGCGGTGTGGTCTTATGAGATACTCTTTCTATTCAAAAGGTTTTTGTCACCAATCTCTGATCTATAACACTATCATTTAAAATTTGGGTTTCTCACGCTAGTTCGCTAGACTAATCCGGGTATTTTTATACTCGGGTCGGATCCAAGTAGTTTTAGGTTTAGCTAAAGGCGCTTGGAGTTTCCAGAGGAGAGATGGAGATCATAACCAATGTATGAACGAATTCTATTTTTGCTACATTTATTTGATGTTTTTCAGCATTTGTAAGGACAAGTGTTTATAACTGTCCAAACTGAATCTAGGTTAGACTCTAATATATGTTTTAAAAGATTTTCTACTGTAAAGATTTTATATCGAAATAATATATGTTATTCCATTCGAGTAAAATTATGTTCTTTCTTCGGTTTCTTTTCTACCCTTAATGATCCGCCTTTTCATTCAATTTGAGTTGGACATGTGTGGTTTATTGTCAGCTCAAAGGTACAAAAATACGGTTCGTTACAGATTTCCTTATCAATTGTCAAGACCAAAACGAGTTTGTACGTACAGTATAGCATCATCGAAGATAATTGTACCACATAATTCTCGTGTTTCTTCTAGATAGTTCCAGAGTATATTTGGTCTAATAAAAAAACAATAAGAATAATCATATACGGGAAAGTAAGTCCCGCACACTATCCATAAGCAAGTAACACACAAAACATGAATGAAACAAACAAGCACGATCAAGTCATATAAACAACTTATAATCCCCTTTTTAATTAATCTTCCTTTATTAATTAAAATCGTCTTTCATTAATAAAACTCATTTTACTCAATAAACCCTTTTATAAATGAAACTCCATTTTACTAATTAAACTTCACTATTTAATTAAAACATCACTATTCAATTTAACACATTTCTATACTTGTATTGATATACTTATCTCAACTGTGTAAGTATATTCACAAATCGATTTCAAAGGGCTTAAGATAAATGTTACTCGATAGTTTCAAAGGGCTTAAGATAAATGTTACTCAAACACTATCACTACATACCCAAAACCATTTCACTTATGATTATCTTTAAAACATTCTTTTCAAAGATCTGTTTATATTCATAAGTATAATCAAAACAGGATAAAGGCGAATGTTATTGACACATTGCCACAACAAACCCAAAATCGATTCATACTCGTTATTCTCTTTAAAGTTCCATTATTAAAGATCTAAGTATTTTCCAAACTCATTTAACAACCTTTTAATACTTTAAAATATTATTCAAGGGTTTAAAAATAAATGTTAACATTGTTTACAACAAACCTCAAAACACTTCACTATTCTGTTATCTTTAAAACTCAATTTTAAAGATCCAATCACTTTTCAAAAGTATTGTTAAATGGGATAAAACAAATGTTGCACAAACATTATTTCTATAAAGCCAAAATCACTTTTATACTTGCCATTTACTTTTAAATATCCATTTAAAGCTCTAAGTACATCTTTACTTATTAACAAGGTAAGATACCTTTTTAATCAATTTATAGAACAATCCATTATAACATAAGTGTTATTATCTAAAAAATCCTTTTAAATCCCTTTACAAAATATTAAACATCCTTTTTAAACTTTTAAATATACTAGAATACCTTTAAAGATACACACACACACTAATTTATTTAAAAACTAAGATATTTAATAAAATACAATAAAGCATCGTTAAGATATTATAATATAAAAGCCTTTTATTTACCGAATAAAATATTTAACAATTTCTAAAACCATATATATACTAAAAATATACTTTTAAAATACTTATACTATACCCGCCGTTCATAGCTCGGTTGGTTTGGGAGCTGGGAGATGGGAACCAAAGGACTGTGTCCGGGCAGGTTCGAATCCCAATGCCAAACCATAAGTGGGAGTTTCAACGTTAAGCATCCGTGTGCGACGACTAAATAAAAGCGGGGTAAACACATGGCGTGGGGTTTACTTAAGTGAGTATCAATGAATACCATGATCTTAAGGTTCCTCATGATCTCAAAAAAAAATACTTATACTATATTTAAAAACATTTATTCAAAAACCATAAAAACCTGTTTTATAATTTAAAACCATCACTTTAAAAATCCATAAATGATTATCAATAATATTTTTAAACCTTGATAGTTCCCGATAATAAGTATGCTTACAGTACTTATTAAAATACGAAGAAGCCCTAGGATGTCTTCCAAAGTTAACTTTAAAATCGCCGATTATAGCAATTTCAAAGTGCATCCACCGCGACCATTTCGCTTCTAATATTTATAACTTCCAATTCCAATTTCCACAAATGTCCAAACCAATCTGTTATGTCAAATGTGTGTAAAATAACCCAATATATATATATATGTACATATATATTTTCACAATATACCATAATTTATCCAATTTAACATATGTCAAATATCAAGGATTTCAAAGCACATTTAGTATGATTATATCGCTTTAAGCATTTGTAACGCATTATCACTTTTCACAAAGCCATATCAAAAATGTAAACAAGTAGTTTGGGCCATGGTACATGTTATAGATGATCAAAACAGAGATTATACTCCATAATGATATTGTCACTTGTTTTACAAAATAAGGTGGGGTCCAAAAGTAATAACCTGCATTGTTCATTATACACTTTATATTTTAATCCAATAACAATTATATACACAGTAATAATCAATCAACTTGTGAGTAAAACACATCCAAGTTCTAGCCAACGCTTACACGTTTCCGAATAGTCCAAAATTGGCTCCGTTCGATTTAAACTAAAATTCCACAAGCTCCAAACTCGATGAATCCAACTCCATTGCATAGATAATCCTGATACGAACGCAATGGTGAAACGACATCTCGATTGGACCTCGACTGAACAAGATACGATTTATATAAGAATTTGAATTAAAAGCTTAATTAATTGACTCAAAACTTAATTAACTTAGATAATTACCTTCCTCATCCCCAATTAAATCATTTCCTCCTTCCGCCTAATCCTGGTACGGTGAAACCCATCATCCAAGCGTGCATGCATGCACATCGCCGGAGCTTCGATCCACCATTCAATGATTGGTTAGTGCCAAACGACTTCTCTCCTCGAACCTGACTTGGCCACTATAACTTCGACACATCCGACTTGGTCAATCAAATTCTGGTTTGAACCCTAATTTTCCACTGCACCAAGTTGCGATTCGATTCCCTTCGACAGAGACTACATTGCCTATGCCAAAAAACTTCGATCATCGCCATGAAGTCAACCCCCACCTAGATTTTGCCTACGGTCAACCACCGTTCATCGTAACTCTTGCCATGCTATAGGACGAACCAAATGTCGCATCCTTCTTCCTAAATCCAAACACCACCTAACTTCCACAAATCGTAACCCTTCTCGACTGAAACCTAATGCCCCTATCGCCATATCCCATCGCCTCCCATATCGACAACAATCAACAACCCTAGCCTCGACTAGACATAAGTCGAAAGCTACCAAACTTTGTTGCACCTAAATCCAAGCACATGGAAATGGAGTCCTCGACCGTGCGATCCCAATGGATCCACACTTGATCGATTTCATTGATCCAAACTCAAGATTTAATTGATTGAAGTTTGAAAATTTATGGCGTGTTACCCGGTGGCTTGACCAAGTAACAAGAGGCTCGGCATAAAAAGGTCGCTCGGCATAAGAGCACCGTTCGGCATTAAGAGGCCGCTCAGCATCTAGCCTCGTTCGGCATCCAAACCCCGTTCGGCATCAAGCCTCGCTCGGCATCCAAGCTTCATTCGGCACAGAAGGGCCGTTCGGCATAGCAAGGCCGTTCGGCATGAGCCTCGTTCGGCATCCAAGCCTCGTTCGGCATGAGCCTCGTTCGGCATCCAAGCCTCGATCGGCATGAGCCTCGTTTGGCATCCAAGCCTCGCTTGGCTTCCAAGCCCCGTTCGGCATCAAGCCTCGATCGGCATCCAAGCTTCGTTCGGCATAGAAGGGCCGTTCTTCATAGCAAGGTCGTTCGGCATGAGCCTCATTCGGCATCCAAGCCTCGATCGGCATGAGCCTCGTTCGGCATCCAAGCCTCGCTCGGCATCCAAGCCATGTTCAGCATCTAAGCCTCGCTCGGCATCCAAGCCCCGTTCGGCATAGCAAGGTCGTTCGGCATGAGCCTCGTTCGGCATTTCACCTTGCTCGGCATAGCAAGGTCGTTTGGCATGAGCCTCGTTCGGCATCTCCCCTCGACCGGGATCAAGTCTCGGTCGACACATGTCTCGTTCGGCCTACACTCTTCACTTAGCACATTGTCTCGATCGGCATGCAGATACCGTTCGGCATATCTTCCTCGATCGGCGTACGAATGCCGTTTGGCCCGGATATGTTGTTCGGCAACTGCCGTTCGGCAATTTTGGCTCGGCGTACAGAAGTCACTTACTACGGGCCGAGGCATCTTACTCCTAGGCCCATGATGGAAGTCCAACCCATCTTCGTCTATAAATAGAGGGGCATGGGCACAGTGAAATGGACTCTTTTTCGAGAACACTGGGGAGACTCTACTGCATTCCAGACTTATTCTATTTTACTAAGCACTTGTATTCAAGTCTTTGTAGTACGGATTGTATCTGTATTTAATCATTGGTGAAAGCAATAAAGATCAAAGCTTAAAGTGGACGTAGGTAATTACGCTGAACCACTATAAATCCGGTGTTCTTGTTTTTGCACTTAATTTAGCATACAGTTCTCTGTTTTAATTAATTTCTTCATTACTCTCTCTACACAATATTTCTCAAGGGTGTTAGTGACCAATTTTGATGCTAACATTTTGGTGCTTTCACTGAGAATCGAATTCTCAGGCCGTTAGGATCTGCTTTGTAGCTACTGGATTGAATAAATCCCCCAAAGGAGATCCAAGTAATTCACAAGACGTCCGTTGATTCTACTCAGAGTTCCTATCAATAACTCTACTATGGGAAGACCACGTACCAGATCAGCCTCTCATAATGCGGACGTCAATGAGACTGCTAGCGTACAACAAATAGGACCTAGCGATCAACAAGCAAATCTGGGTGTAGGAACTACCACCCAAAATCAAATGGAAGTTGTCACCAAAACAGAGTTCAACGACTTGATGAGAGAACACATGGAAAGCAGGAGACAACTTGGAGAACAAATTCAAGCTAACGCCAACCTTATGGCTCAGCTCACTCAACAACAGCATCAGAATGCTAGGGGTAGTCCAGCTCCTTACTCTTCATCTAATAGCTCGACTTCGTCCGATGAACCTCCCAGGCGTAGACGCCGCAAGACTGAAACTACACAGGCAGGCGCTGCTGATCGATTAACTAGGGATCACTTACACCTCGGAGACCACAACCAAGCAGGAACGAGAAACTTAGGATCTGGAGCGCGTGTGGAAACTGGATGCCCAGCTCACCAAGACGCCAATGATGCCGAACCTCAAGATACACGTTTGGCAGATCGCCAGCAGAGGAGACATCAACCTGAACGATCCCGTAAAACGGACTCCAACTTTCCATCTTCCATACAAGTCCCGGACCTATCGGCTATGGTCAGACAGCTGATGAGAGAAAATCAAGGCCTGACCAATGAAGATTGGGGGATATCCAGGAGTCGTACTCCATTCACAGACACTGTTCTATAGGCCGAGTACCCTAGAAAGTTTAACATGCCGACTATTCCGGCCTATGAAGGAAAGACTGATCCCCGATGTGATGAGGTATGAATGGATGATGGACTCGGCTAGAGCAAACGATGCGATCAAGTGCAGATGTTTTCCAATAACTTTATCCGGAGTCACCACCATATGGTTCACCCGACTTCCTCCGCGAACTATCTCCAGCTTTGATGAGTTAGCGACGAAACTTGTGGAACAATTCAGGATTCATGCCACTCATCCTAAGGATGTGATCTCCTTGTCCAGTGTGATTCAAACTCCAAGGGAGTCTTTGAAAGAGTACTTACAGAGATTTCATGTTGGCGCAATGGAAGTTAGCAACCCCAACGACCATGCCATTTTAATGGCTGTGATGCGAGGGGTAAATCCGGATTTAGAATTTGGAGATTGGCTGGCGGGAAAGCCTCCTACTACGCTAGAACATTTTTATTCAAAAGCACACCAATTTATAAGAAGGGAGGAAGCTAGGTGGACAAGGCGAGATAAGGCACCAGGGTCTGGTCAGGAGACTGTGAAGAGCAACATTGCTGTAAAACAATCCGGTGATAATTCGGGGAAGGTCCAGGTTAATGTCCAGAACATGCTAGGACAATCTAAAGAATTCGGAGGCGGAAATCCCGGAAAGAAAAGGTAAGCCGGAGAGTGGAAACCAAGGATTCCAACTTACAATGAATACACTCCTCTAAATACATCGCTAGAGAATGTATATCTGCAAATCTGTAACACTATCCAATATAAGAAACCTACTCCGAAGCAGTCGTCGGAGAGACAGATCCAGACAGGTAAATTTTGCAGATTTCACGAAAGCTACGGCCACAATACAAATGAGTGTCGTCATTTGCAAGATCTCATTGAGAAATTGATAAGAGAAAAGAAGCTAGAACAGTTTGTGCTTGGTAATAAATGCAGTTAGTAGTGGTCCTCATCCAGCAGATCGAAGCTGGAAGGAAGAGAAATCATATGCTAGTTCCATTAGGCATGCGGATTTCGAGTGTCGAAGTAATTTAGAAGATAGAGCCCCGACCAAACGACAGAAAATGATGACCGACGACATCGTGTTTCGAAAAAGAGATGCTGACAGGGTCGGAACCCCAACTACTGATCCACTGGTCATATCAGCTCAAGTAGGTCATGCTTGGATGAAGAAGATCCTGGTCGATAGTGGAAGTTCTGTGAATATAATATGTAAGCGAGCGTATGACCAAATGGAGATGGAGGCCAAAGATTTGAAGCCTTGTCAACTCCATATTCATGGCTTCGATGGAAGTGCAACCATGCGCACTGGGATGGTGGAAATGCCAGTGGAGTTGGGAACTGGAGAACGCTGGAGAGTCCGGACATTGCAGTTTGTTGTACTGAACATAGACTCGCCATACAATGCTTTTTTAGGCCGACCGGCCCTTGCTAAATTCAGGGATGTTATTGCCCCGTAGTGCTTAACTTTAAAATTCCCTATCGCCAACGGAGTTGGAATCGTTCAAGGGGATTAGGCTGAATTGAGAGTAGCCGTGTACCGAAATTGAATCCCCCGATTGCACAATATTAAGGTCTGACCCCGAACCTTCGAACTCGGTGATTTTTTCCACAAAAGGATCTACTCGGTACCTTCACACATAAAACCAACGTGGGAAGGGCCATACGTGATTGAACAAAAGCTCGGAAATGGCACATTGAAGTTAGCAACCGTTGGCGGTCCTACCCTGTTAGAAGCCTGGAACAGCGAGAATCTTCGCCACTGCTGCATATGACAGGCTTTATTTATTTAGTACATTAGTCATTTGCAATTTGTTTCTGCATTTCTAAATTTGAATTTGTAATAAGGAAACTGACTTTACCATATTTTCTTATTTCAACAATGAAATACCATCCCTGTGAGCCAGCTCTGTGATCTATTGAATATGTCATACAACTATCACGATGCACGAAGAGCTAAGTTCCGTCGTACGGTGGGATTTACTCAAAGAGAGAGTGACTGTGATACGACCGGTCACTCATTAAGAGAAACCCGAGCTCGGGGGCAAGCCGTCGTCCTAGAGACTAAATTGGATTGATACACAACAATCCTCTCATTAACTCCAGATGACCAGACCACGAACTGGAGTATAAGTTTTTAAATGCGGTTTTGAGGAGGGTGGACCCGTCCACCTAACGACCTCGCCCGTATCCAAAACAAGTTCGAGGAGGATAGATCCGTCCATCTAACGACCTCGCTTGTCGACTCAGGGTGGATGTGAATCGACCATCCACGATCCTGACAAAATCTCTAAGTCCCCAAAGTGCGGACTAGAGTACTCTTAGTCCCTAGAGTGCGGACTAGAGTATAAACGACTGAAAAATCTCTAAGTCCCCAGAGTGCGGACTAGAGTACTCTGAGTCCCCAGAGTGCGGACTAGAGTATAAACGACTGAAAAATCTCTAAGTCCCCAGAGTGCGGACTAGAGTACTCTGAGTCCCTAGAGTGCGGACTAGAGTATAAACGACTGAAAAATCTCTAAGTCCCCAGAGTGCAGACTAGAGTACTCTGAGTCCCCAGAGTGCGGACTAGAGTATAAACGACTGAAAAATCTCTAAGTCCCCAGAGTGCGGGCTAGAGTATAAACGACTGAAAAATCTCTAAGTCCCCAGAGTGCGGACTAGAGTACTCTAAGTCCCTAGAGTGCGGACTAGAGTATAAACGACTGAAAAATCTCTAAGTTCCTAGAGTGCGGACCAGAGTACTCCGAGTCCCCAGAGTGCGGACTGGAGTATAAACGACTGAAAAATCTCTAAGTCCCCAGAGTGCGGACCAGAGTACTCTGAGTCCCCAAAGTGTGGACTGGAGTATAAACGACTGAAAAATCTCTATGTCCCCAGAGTGCAGACCAGAGTACTCTGAGTCCCCAGAGTGCGAACTAGAGTATAAACGACCGAAAAATCTCTAAGTCCCCGGAGTGCGGACTAGAGTACTCTGAGTTCCCAGAGTGCAGGCTAGAGTATAAACAACTTCGAAATCTCCAAAGTCCCCTGAGCGTGGATTGGAATGTCCCGAGTTCCCCGAGTGCGGATCAGAGTATAAGCGATTCGAAAAGTCTCCGAGTCATATGGAAGTGACCTAGGGCTTATGTAGCTTACAAGGTTTCAGATTTCGACTACGAGTTATACAGTGAACTGAACAACAAAAGTCATTTGAAAGACAAAGAACGAAATTTTATTCATTAATTCAAAATGAAGTCCTACTACAACTTCTCCCAAACTCGGGGCAAAAAGTCTATCTACAACGGCTATGAATATAAATAAGAATAATTACATAATCCAGACTGATTCTCGCTGAACGAATAGGATAACTACTTCTTTATCTTCTTCTCCTTCTTTGGCTTCTCCGATGATTCTTCCCCCATGCATTTTCTCTTGGACATTTTGCTCGCCAGTGAAGGGGTGTCCAAAGAAGGAGGAGGAACTTCGTGTGGCCTAATCCCACCGGGAAAGATGACCTTTAAAGGCCAGTTCAGTGGGTCATCAATGTCGACCACTTGGGACTCGAACTTGATCTCAACTTTTTCTTCTTCTCTTCCGCAAGTTTCTCCTTCATGCTCACTTTCGAAGTGTGTCCTGAGGCACCCATAATCTCAACTTCATAACTTTCTTCGATGGGGGACGAAGTTTTGGACTTATCCTCGTCGAGCGCCTCAATCACCTGAGCATCAGGACCGGGTGTCACTCCCGCATGAGTAGCCTCGCTCGCTTTCCCCTTTTTCTCCTTGGCGCCATCGCTCCTTGGAGACAGATCAGGATCAGAACGGTCTGCGAAAAAGCACAAGAGATGAATGTTAGAATACAATAACCTCTCGCCGAAAATGACGGTTCTTTGAACTTTAAGAAAAAGAGTTATATACCGGCTTCTTGCTGGCTCTCAACCGTCTGAGGAGTCTCACCCTCTGGAATGGGAGATAGAACATGAATGCCAAGGCCAGGGTCTTCCGGGTCATAACCAGCATGTTGCTCGAATGGATCAAGTACTGGCCGATCAGCCGATTGAGTAGGAGGAGGAGTTGGAGATTCGGTTCCAGACGGACCGACAATGTCACTTTTTTCCTTTGGTGGAGGAGAGTGTTTGCCAAAAAAAGCCTTCGCTGCAGACAAGTCTGAAGGCTAGTCCCCCTGATAAATTCTTTTATTAAAGCCTCCTCATCAACCTCCTCGGTGCCTGACTCGACCTTTCTGATCTTTATCAAAGTTTCCCATGCCTCGGCTAGAGATTCGAGGTAGCCCTCTCCAAGAAAGTCAAATCCCGATGCATGAGGACACGGGCATTATATTCTGCTATAAGTGGGTCGAACAAGCACTTGATCTCCTCCCTGCCAGCCTTTGTAGCCGCCTCAAGGCGAGAGTGAATCTCTGCGGATGCTATTCTCTTGCCCTCTTCACGGGCTTCATCCTTCAGCATCCCGACCTTAGAGAGCTCGTCGTCGAGCTTTGCCTTTAGGAGTCGCGTAGCAACAATCTCATTGCAATATCGTTGCGACTCTTCCTGGGCAGCAGATTTTTCTTCTCTCTCTTTGCAGAGTAAATCTTCCAACTCTTTGACTCGCAGGGTGAATGCATCCCTTTCTTTTTGAACAGAGTCCTTTTCTAAAGCCAAGGCCCTGCAGCGTTGGACCGCTTCGTCAATTTCTTTCTTATGAGTTGTCTCCAGACGATTGACGGCCTCCGCAGTATCTTTAGCACTTTGTTGGGCAGCTTCGAGTTGGGACTTATACGAAGAGAGCTCTTCATCCTGAGCTTTGATAATGTCTTTATCGTGAACGGCTTCAAGCTTCAAGCGGTTAATTTCGTGTTGATGCTCAACAGAGACTTCCGAGACTTTTTCAGCTAGATGGACAAATGCGTCATGTTGAACATAAATGTCGTTGTTGCAAGCAATAGTGCTCTATTTGACATGTCCCGGAATGTGATGGATCGTCGGGAGGAACTTCAGACCATCGAAGTAGATTTTGGGGAACTTAACCTTAAGCTCAGCTAGCCTCTCCGATATCGTCGGATCTGTTGCGGGAACAGGGGGAGATGGCTTTGAAAGTTCAGTCTTCTTGTGATGTTCCCGAGACTGCCGTGTGCTGGATGAACCAGAGTGTTGATCACGGGGGACATCGGATTGGGATCCCTTCTGTGCAGACTTCTCCCTGCCTTGCTCTGATTGAGAAGGATGATTGCGAGAATATGAGGACTGGCTGTATGTTTTCCTTCGATAAGTTGATTCTCGGAGGCGATAATCTAGGTCTCCAGAGTCGTCTCTGTCTCGGCGCTTGCCGGGGCCCGAATCCCGGCCAGAATGATGAAAAACAGATGACCCGCGAAGACGATCGAGTCCGTGAGTGCGTCCCATGTAACGTGCATAGAATTTAAATAACGACAAGTTAGCGAAAGGTAGAGTGATGACGGAAATTTAAGTGCAAGGTGAAGTGCACGTGTCTATGTGTGCCCTAGTGTTTCCCCCTGACGAACCAGTTTTTTTTTCTCTACTAATAGGAGTTTTTTCTCCCTGGTTTTGGGCTTGAGCACCTTCATCGCCTTTCGCGGCGAGCAAAGCTTCAGGGCTTTCTGATCATCGAAGCCATAATTAAGCAAATCGTCGAGAATAGTGAGGTCCAAAAAGCCTCTCAATTAACTCTCTAAGTGTTGAGGAGAAGGTTCTCTCTCCACTAGAGTAAGGGTGACCTTAGAGGTTCCACCCACCGTCTTCTTCCTCAATTTGTAGGTCAATTTCTTCTTTCCCTTTGAAGGGGAAGGCGTCTTCTCGATATCGTGGACCTCGACTATCGGGTCCCGAGCAGGGCTAATATTTTTGCCCTGTACTTTGAGCATTTTGGCTTCTCTAATCTCCCCCTCCTCTGTTGTGTCAGGGGCATTACGTGCTGAAGACCCAGCCTGCTTTTTTCCTTTGCCTGAAGCATGCCTGGGTATAGGGATGCCTTAAGGAAGCCTTATTCGACGACCTTCCGCCAGCAGCCCAAAATTCGTGAGCGATTCATTTGAAATGAGAGATCTGATGTCCCAGTCTTCTGCGGGAATAGCTCGGATAGCTTCGACGGCTTTAGAATACCTGGAGCCTTCGGGACGTGGGTTGATACCTGTAAAAGTATAGAAATAGTTAGAAAAGGTGCAGTTTCCGCCAAACACGAGTATTGATCCAAAAAAAGACTTACTCCCTTCCACTCATCTCCTCACGAAGCCGGGAGGACAGCGTACGTAGAACCACTCCTGTTTATACTGGACGAACTTGCTCCATGCCCCGGTCAGGATTTGACACTTGTTATGCGGCTCAAGGAATACAAAAGATGGACTATCTGACCGTCTCTTGAAGCGATAGATATAATGGATATTGCCAAGAGTCGGGAGCCTGAAAAGGACACTCATGAAGAGAATGCAAGTGTTGTATATGAACGCGTGGCTTTTTGGATGTAACTGCGATGGGGCAATCTCGATATACTGTAACAGGTCCCGAAGAAAGGAGTTGAATGGCGGCACCCTACCGACCCAGCACACGAATCTGTTGCAGGCTGTATATCCTACTGGGGGCAAGTGAGGATGATCCTGTCCCGATGGAACCAACACGTCGTCGAAAGGAATCCCGTGTACTAAGCATATACATCGAAGCATGCTTTCATTAATCTTCGAGGCTTGAGAATCGATCGGATCGTCTAAAAAGATCGCTGCATCCAAGGCATTGGGAGCCAAGTCGACAGATGCGATCGGGGGGTTCGGCATGTCTTGTACATGAGTAGACGACGGATTTGAAGTTTTAAATTCTTCTTGTTGAGAAGATGGCCCGGGTCTGTCCGAGATCGTGGCAGAACTATATTTCCTAGACATCTCTAATGTGTGTAGAATCTGATGAAGCACCTGTTTAAACTATGCTTGAAAAATGATCAACATTAGACTTAACAACAAAAATACTCCATGTGTGGTGTGTGAACTAGTGCAATCATTCAAGTATAAGTGCCAAGGAATTAAAAGTCACAGAGTTGATGAAACAAAGTTGGGTTTTAGACTATCATCTTCGAAGACCGTCATCGCTGACCATCTACGAGAACTTGTCGTATGATGCTTCCTATTTTGAACTCGGCTTCGACACTGTATGTGAAAGGTTATTATCTGTTTTAAACAAGTTAAGTTCAGATTTATAGTTGTCAAAACAAGGGGGTTATCAGTCTGGATTGTCCGATATGTTTAATTGTTTAAGTCCTCGTACTTGTTCATTGTCATATGATCGAGCATAAAAAATAGGTTGAGTCAACTGTGCATTATGTTCAACTAGTGTTGTTGTTGTACACCACTCTCCTACCATCCATCACTACCGTTCAGCATGCGGCAAGACATGCCGAACCGCAATCATGCCGGACCGCAGGCATGCCGAGCCGCATCGCTCGGCACTTTGCCCACAACGCCAACTTCCTTCCTACACATTCTCTCTACCGCTCGGCACAGACGAGTCATCCAGCAAGTCATACCGAGCCGCCTCGTTCGGCACTCTATCCATCTCCCACTTTTCTCCAGCGCTCCCTCTAACACCGTTCGGCATAGGGGTTCATGCCGAGCCATAGCTATATCAAATCACATCGCTCGGCACGCTAAACCCAACCTCAACTTTACTCCTACACACCTCCACATCGTTCGTCATGAGGAAGACATGCCGAGCCACATCCATACGTCTTCTTCCAACTCCGTTCTTCAGACAAATTAAACATCTTCCTAAATGGCCAATCGACCACTACTTCAACTCGCAGGCCGCCCTCGACCAACATTGATTAATCTCACCAACTACTACTGGACTGACACCCTTTTCTTCTTCCTCTCCATCTAATCCTAAGGCTCGTTTAAACCGCCAAGATCCATCTTCCTGGTCTATATGGCTTCCATCGTCTTTGAGTTAGACGAAAGTCACGGATTCGAGTATTGTATGAAGCCCTAAATTAGAGAACGTCAAGCAAATGAGAGTTGCGTACCTAGGAGAAGGAGTAGGAATCTCGTGAGAGGTTCGAATTGGAAGTGGAAGTCGATTCAGGCTTGCTGTTAAAGGCAGTCGAGAAGTAAGCAATAGGACTCGGGGATTAAAGGAGAGGTTGAGGTGTTAGCAAGGGTTTAAGAAAAGTTGAGTTTGTGAGGGTATTTAGAGTGGAGGTAAAAGGTAAAAGGGAAGAAGGGGTGAAGTATAGACTTTTATAGATAGAAAGGAGGAAGGCGAATAGTCAGCGACCGGTAGAACCGGTCAAGGCACCTCCCTCGTTCAGCATCAATGTCGTTCGGCATTCATTATGTCGTTCGGAATTCGATGTGTCATTCGGCGTTCAGTGTCGTTCGGCGTTCAATGTGACGTTCGGCATTTAGGAGAACACTCTCAAGAGGACAGAACGAAGGTTTAAAGGAGAACACGGAGTACTCATGGATCAAAGTGCATCATGTTCGTCCACATGATACACTTTGGGGGGAAAGTGTTACCCAGTGGCTTGACCAAGTAACAAGAGGCTCGGCGTAAAAAGGTCGATCGGCATAAGAGCACCGTTCGGCATTAAGAGGCCGCTCGGCATATAGCCTCGTTCGGCATTCGAACCCCGTTCGGCATCAAGCCTCGCTCGGCATCCAAGCTTTGTTCGGCACAGAAGGGCCGTTCGGCATAGCAAGGTCGTTCGGCATAAGCCTCGTTCGGCATCCAAGCCTCGATCGGCATGAGCCTCGTTCGGCATCCAAACCTCGCTCGGCATCCAAGCCCCGTTCGGCATCAAGCCTCGCTCGGTATCCAAGCTTTGTTCAGCACAAAAGGGCCGTTCGGCATAGCAAGGTCGTTCGGCATGAGCCTCGTTCGGCATCCAAGCCTCGATCGACATGAGCCTCGTTCGGCATCTAAGCCTCGCTCGGCATCTAAGCCCCGTTCGGCATAGCAAGGTCATTCGGCATGAGCCTCGTTCGGCATTTCACCTCGCTCGGCATAACAAGTTCGTTTAGCATGAGCCTCATTCGGCATCTCCCCTCGACCGACATCAAGTCTCGGTCGGCACAGGTCTCGTTCGGCCTACACTCTTCACTTAGCACATTGTCTCGATCGGCATGCAGATACCTTTTGGCATATCTTCCTCGATCGGCATACGAATGTCGTTTGGCCCGGATATGTGGTTCGGCAACTGCCGTTCGGCAATTGTGGCTCGGCGTACAAAAGTCACTTACTACGGGACGAGGCATCTTACTCCTAGGCCCATGATGGAAGTCCTACCCATCTTCGTCTATAAATAGAGGGCAGGGGCACAGTGAAATGGACTCTTTTTCGAGAACACTGGGGAGACTCTGCTGTATTCCGGACTTATTCTATTTTACTAAGCACTTGTATTCAAGTCTTTGTAGTATGGATTGTATCTGTATTTAATCATTGGTGAAAGCAATAAAGATCAAAGCTTAAAGTGGACGTAGGCAATTACGCTGAACCACTATAAATCTGATGTTCTTGTTTTTGCACTTAATTTAGCATACAGTTCTCTGTTTTAATTTACTTTCTTCGTTACTCTCTCTACACAATCTTTCTCAAGGGTGTTATGACCAATTTTGGTGCTAACATGGCGGTTATTGATTCTTGTTCATATAATAAATAAAAGAGAAGAGAGGGGAATGTTAAAAAACTAGGTTTGAAGATTTTACTCTATTTATAAGAAAATTTTAATATATTTTATTCTTTCGATTTAAATGCTACACGTTTTGAGCACGCACGACCATACAGCACGTCTGATCATCACGAAACTCATCGGCGTACAACAATTCATTATTCTGGATCCAATGGCACTAGTTTTGTCAAAATCCGAGATAATGCACCGAAATGAAAATTTCACACATTAATTAAAACAAATTAATTTTAAAACAATGTTAATCACTTTTAATTCAAATTAAAAGCTTTCCATTGTCATTATAATTTAAACAGAATTTAAATACGCTTTTGAAATTATTTTCATTTTAATTAAATCCAAGATTCAATTATTTAAATAATTCCAATATTTAATTATAAACTGTAACAACCCCACCGCTATGCCCAGTCTAGCAAAGAACATTACAAGTAATGTCGTCTGCTAATCTGGAGAATACGGCTAGTTAAGGGCGATCGAATGTGAATATATCTTTATACTAACACTGACACGTCTTATTTACCTTTTTGAGGACCTAAACTGAAATTTAGACGTGTACAGTATTAATACAAGGTAATAAACACACTGATTAAAAATATTCAGAATAGTATATAATATAGTAAATCAAAATCAAAATCACATATCACAGCGGAATAATATACATTATTATATACATAATAGAATGTGAGTCTACAAAATATGAGTACTAGACCCATATAAATATATACATCATATCCAAAATCTTATATCAGGTACAAAGTCACTACTATATAATATAGATGACATAAACTCCTAACTGTCAATATATATAAATATGAAGTAAACTAAAGCTATCAAAATAGTCTACTTCAATGCTAGCCCAAAATCCAAAGGTCAATGAGTCCCTGTACTTGTAAAGTCTCGGCCTGACCCGTGTATTAAAATAATAAACGGGTCAGACTATATCTAAATAAAAAGGTGAGATATTAATATCATAACTATATGACTTAAAATAATAAGTCATATAAAATATTCCAAACAAACAATCATAATAAGGCATATTAATTAAATTCACTACTTTATAATTCCATAATTGACTTAACTGTAAAATAAGTCATCTCAAAATATGCCAAAAACCCAAAATTCAAGAAGGCATATCAAATCAATAAATACAGATCCTCAAAAAGGTAAATAAGACGTGTCAGTGTTAGTATAAAGATATATTCACATTCAATCGTCCTTAACTAGCCGTGTTCTCCGGATTAGTAGATGGCATTACTTGTAATGTTCTTTGCTAAACTGGGTATAGCGGTGGGGTCATTACATAAACCGTTAAAAAATCCAGGTCGTTACAATTAGATTGAAAGGGTAATGGTTATGGAATTGGATTGGGAAAGCCTTAGGGCTTATAATCGAAAAGGTTTACAATATAGTTAGGATTGCATAAGACATATTTTTATTTAAATTATACTGCCCAAGTACTATTATAGAAAGGGTTGAAATTTTTATTCACTAGACATTGTTGTTATGACTCCCTCCTCATTACAACATATGTTAGGGAAGAAGATGACGGTTGAGACGGCAAAGGCGATGTGGGAAGCTTGCAGTAGTTGCTTATTTATCTATTTCTGTTATTTCCGATGTACCTTTTAAAGAATGATGTTGTAATTTTGAAGTATTGTACTCCAAAAATTTGACATTGTTGTTACGTTATGATATGTTTTATGACATTTTGAATTTTAAATAAATCGATATTGTTTATGATATTATATTGTATCCTTCTGCTGTGAGTTTCTGAATACGTAGATAAATAGCTCTGTGTGTTGTTCCTTACACCAACCAATAGCCAGCTTTGGAATGGGTTCGAGTTTTGGTGGGCCATTTCTTGGTCGGAATTTAGGCCTGTTTCGATGGGGATTGTTACAATATCCAATAGAGTATCAAGGTAAAATCGGATAATTCAGAAAGTAAGGAAAATATCTTTTTCATCTGTGCTCCTTCTCCTATTTATAGATGAAAATCTTCAAAATAGGCTTTGAAATTTGCTCACCACGTTCTTCACGTCCGACATGAACCTCTAGGTGAAGATTGTGGTTAAATTAGCAATCGTTGATAACTTAGTACCGAGTTATTCTCATAACTCGGTACCGAGCTATGTAGTATCTTGTTTATATGCATTTTGCCTTGTATTCAATCTCTTGGCTAATCACTGACTTATCATTGGGCTACATAACTTAGTTCTGAGTTGTAATGTTGAGTTGTATTTTCATCCTTTGCTTCTCTCCGATTTACTTGATTAGAAAAGGACTTAGCATTTCTCTATAGTAGGCAGGGATTAGCGCCAATTCTTGGGACGTTATCTGAATTCTGCTGCCAAACTAGCCGTCTAGACATCTAGTTTCTTTAACGATCATTCAATGGATCTAATTCATCGAAATATTTCTTGGTTTAAAAGGGGAATAACACTTGCCCCCGCAAGTATGTCTTGTCTCAACAAGGCATGCTTTGGATCAAGACAAGCTAACGACTTCGAACGTTGATTTGAAAAGATTTCTTCATCCTCTAAACCGTTTTCATAAAGCGATGCATCCTTCCTAAATCAAAGTGATGCCTCAATCAGTCGCAGATTCATATCCTTTGGACGATAAAAGAGTTGATGCATTCCCCTTATAGCCGTTACTTGATTCTAGAAGATCTGAAAATTTCCTCTATCATTTAGTCAGGTTGGATTCCATCTTCCTTTTGTGTTCATCTTTTGTTTTTATTTCCATTGCCTGCCATTCCATTTCTTTTCTTTCATTTTTCCTTTTTTATAACTCGATATCGAGTTGAGAGCTACAACTCAGTACCAATTTTTTTTGCAAATGTTGTGTTTAAATAACACTTAGGTTATTTTTTTAAAATTCACTTTCACTTTTATCTGCCTTCATCTATGAACCTAATCCCTCAACATCACGAGTTTTAATATGAGCTTCCATCTAAGGACATCGCCAGCTTATCACTTTGCCACCACCTATCTATGGCCATCGCTAGTACCTATCGGAAAGACTCAGCCCCGAGTGATATGAAATTGCCATCGATTCAATCAGGTTTTAGCTCGAATCTCCTACTTTGACATTGCCATTAGGATCACCTTCTAGCTTAGGTATGTGGATCCATATTTGATGTTGCCTCTGCTTGACAATGGCCATTGACTACACTCAGCTATGATTGAGAGCTTCACCTTTTCCTTTATGTTTGTCCATAAATGTGGGAAGCACGACATTGAGCATTCCATAGTTTTCCCAAAGCTTACCCTAGGAAACACAGGTTGAACACCAAGTTTCCTTTAAGTGGTTGAGGCTTTCTTCAGGTTTTCCATGGCTTGGGCCCGAGTCAATCATATGTTCATGAATTTTTAATATTTTGGACAAGTCCATTTCAACTGAATGGAGGAGGTAACCAGTCTTTACCAATTCTTGGTCAAGTGTTGATCGATGGTTGACTTTTGGTGGGATAGTTTCAGATTATGGTTACATCGAACACACTTTGACGTCTAATCGATTCATTCATTGCTGTGGATCAAATACTTCAGCCCTATGTCCCTATAAAGACAAGTTCAGTATTGCTTCGAGTGATAGTTTTGTTATCATAAACCATACGATAATGGGTAAAATCTGACACTCGATTCCATGGTGCGATAGAGCTTGTTTGCCGACATGAGTGAGCTATCTACTCAGAGTGTTCGCATTCGTCGTGCTTTGGACATAGGACACACACTGCGTAGATTAAACTGCCTATCACAGCGTTCATTAGTGTATAAGATCTAGTTGGTCAATACACATTGACATTTATTGGGCCTTATACATTAGCTAACAGGGATTAACTATAGTACAAAGATCAAAGTTAAATCTTGCCTGATCTTGCTCATCTATCGAGTCTTTTAATAGTTATAAACCTTGGACGCTCCTTGCAACTCTCTGCTATAGGTGCAAGCCCATCTACTTCATAGTTTGTCCTACTCATAACAACTTTGACTTTTGCTTCAATGTCTACTTCATTATCTCCTTGGCCTTGACCATCCCGTCGTCAAACTAGACAGTCTTTTCAATTAGTTCCTTCTATATTGGGAAATGAATCTTAAGTGGGGATTACCCTAGACATCAATCTCAAGGGTACGATGACCCTTCACAACTCTCTCGATTCTCCAACATCCACATTAGACGAGGCGGGTATTAAAAGAATTCACGACAGCCATGACATTGCTTTTGAGGATGTTCTAATTCCAAAGCTCGTTTAGTGGGCCCATGATCCACTTAAAGAATACACGGCCTGCAATCATTATATATGCCTCTCTGGGGAGTCCCTCCATTTAATCATTTTATTTCGCTCATCCTCCGGTTTTTTAAGCTTGTCCCGGCTCGGATTCACTCGAATGGCTATGCTTCGCTGAACTGCATTTATACGGGTTTTCTTCAATTTGGATAGGGTGCCCACATCGGAGGAGATTACATATTTATTCAGCTTTAAAAAAGTGTCAAGACGGTCCTTCACCGACCTATTTGGAATCATCCAAAGGCTATCATGTTATTATTGGTCTTTGGACAAGATTAACCATTTTAAAGATGAATATTTCTTTATGTGCTATCCAACCAACTTCACTCAGAAGTGGCTATCGGGATATAAGTCCTATTATCACTCTTTACCATAGTGAAACTTATCCCGTTCAAATCGTAACTCAACCATCTCATAAATTTGTAGATATTTCAAGGAGACCTTATAACGCAGTTTTGGCACACACTGTTCGACCTTTGCAGAATATCCCACTTGAAGAACTAAAAATGAAATTTGTTAAAGATGCAACAATTTCAACTTTTACATAACGATCGCAGTCTTGGTAGCGTCCTTGTTGTCATAGAGGTACCCATTCTACTCACAAGGCTAAGGTTGAGTCCCCAACTGCTAAAATTAAGAAGTTCCCCTTGCGGTAAAGGATCCACTCGTTGATTAATGGGAAGATGAGGGTGGTGATAACAACGAAGATAATGATGAAGATGACAATGATGATGAGGATCATGATGATGAGGGTGATGGTGAAAATGTGAATCTTGATCACGAGTCTACAAGAGAGATGGGTGGTGGTGGTAAGTATCACCTATCCCTCACTATAAAAGGATAAAGATTATTCTAACCCATCCCCTCCCTTCTAATAGCCACAGTAGACTCTAGTCAAGGTGATAATTCTAGCTCCTCCCACTAATGATATCTATGGTTCTTTTGGGAGCATTCTAGATAAAATTACCTCTTACGACATTCCTAATTTCAATCTCTAAGATATTTGTTCTTAATGTCCCAAGCTGTAGAAGTACCTTTAACTGTTTTGGGGGAGATCACTCCACTCTGTCGACTGCATGAGCGTGGGTCACCAGGGCACGTCGACATTTCACACAACACTCAAAGTCATAACAAATTAACACTGCATGCATTATTCTTTGACTTTCGAATCTTAACTTAGATGTGTTTTCCTTTTCACGTACAATGGGATGCCCTAATCTTTTCGATGTTCTCCACGACCAAACTTCTGGTTATCGTAGGCATAACCCTTCACATCGACATCGTGAATCATCCTATGAATCTTACTCAGCGAGGTATTGGAGGGAAGAGTAGGAAAAAAAATGAGGAGGAGCCTAAGCATCATGATGATCATGACCAAAAGTCTTTGGTTGCTCTGGATCAGGCATAACATCTCCCTCTCAACATCATACTCATTCTCCTCTTCCAAAGGTCAAGATCCATACTCTTTAAGGCTAGATCCAATCCTCTCTTTCGAGAATCCAACCATTCTCACTTCAATATCTCCTTTTACATAACCTATGAAATCATCCTACAAATCCAAACAATTTGTTCGACCTTATGGTTCTGCGACCTCTTAGCCTACCACATAAAGGCCTAGAAAAGAGCATACTTCCACTCATGCCTCTACGCCAGTCATAAAGTCTGCCTAAAATCCATAACTTGTTGCACTATAAAGAGCCTTTACCACATTTTGGTTTGAGTGGGTTAAGTCTGTGTATCCTCTAAATGATGTTCCTTTTGATGTGGCTAACAATGTCAAAGCATATGTGAATGATGCTTATGGTCGGTGCTATACATGGAGAAAGTTCACTCAAGCTTTGTCTGACATTAACAGAGCTAACCAATTACTCCTTCAAGAGAAGAAGATAGAGAAAAAGGATACTGAAGGGATCATTGCTTAATATGATATCGAGTTAGAGGGACCAAAGAATCCCTCAAGGCATTGAAAATGAAATTATTGGATGAGAGAAAAGCCTTTGAGGATAAATTCAATCTACAGCAAGAGCAAGTTGAGAATGTGTATTGTTGGAGTCATAATCTTGTTACAGTAAAGGAGGCTCTCCAGACTATAGTCAATGAACAAACTCTGATGATTTGAATCTAAAAACTATGTTTGAGGCTGAGAAGAAAGAAAAGAATGTCGCTTTGACCATGACGAATATTAGATGGGTAAAATGCTTGATCCCAAATAGGTACAAAGGGATGTAAAAACTCACTCGGCCATTATTGAGGAAAAGATTAAGTCTGACATTGAGTCCACTCTGGTTCACTTCTATGCGAACATTATTAAGTTTGGTGATTTAAGGTAGCTTGATGACAAATATCCTAGAGAACTTGCTATGGCCCAGAAATAAGTTCTTAGATGGGAAAGAGAACACTATTGCGAGGTTGATGCGGATGTTTTAAAGACTAAACTTTTATATAATGAAGATTTAGATTATTTTGTTGTGCGTTGGGTGATACTAGCTTTTGAGGCCTCTACTTTTGCTTAGGTGCTTGTTGGGGCCCTTTAGGAACCTGGGTCTAAGGATTTAGGTAAAAGTTCAATTTTCATCTCTCAACGACTCTAAACAGAGACTACCGACTTAGCAGTAACTACTTCTGGTATTGTCGCCTCTGGTATATCTAGGCCTCTCATCTCCGAACCCGTTATTCCTACTTTTGGGGCTTTTGGAACTTCAACTGCTACGATGAGTTCTTTGGCGGTAACTTCTTCAACATCCTTATCTCACATTCAATACTACTCCAAGGATCCTGGTTACACACTGCCTAAGTCCACCCCAAAGCTGCTTGCTATATGCCCCATTATAGAGGAGAGTCGGACGGGGACTCCCTCTCAAACAATTTCTACATCTCCTAGTGGTATATCGCTAGTTTTTCCCATGTTTGAAAAACCTGAGATGATACCCATAGAGGTTTCTAATATTTAATTTTCTATATCTCAAGTTTTAGGTCTACCTTTGCCCCTTACCAAACATGTATCTAGCTTCAGGCCCTCAAGAATCAATGGCGGAATCTATCATCGTCTCTTCCCCCACCTTCAATTCCAACCTCTTCCGAGATCACTCCAGGTCCCGACTCCGAAAAGATTCACGCACTGAATGAAGAGGTTATGGACTATCCTGATATAATGTAGGGCGATGAAGACTTAACAATCACAAGGGATAAGGATCATGGTTCTATCATTCCATCAATGTTAGAAATGCAAACTGCTTATCTAACAACAATGAAGAATATCAAAAAAAATACATTGCTGATATTCCATCCCACTTTCAGTTACTTTGCCGACCCCACAATTAATCATTCCAACCGTGTAACATTAATGGGCAACATTCAAGATGAGACCTTAAATCCTTAGAGATTAACTATAACTAGGACGAGGATCCTGAGGGTTGTCTATCACAGGGAAGGGAGCGGAATCTAAGGAAAGGCGGGTCTCGCCTCTCTAAATGGCAAGCAGAAAAGGACTAGGAAGACGAATGATTATGAGTCATTTCCTTATATATCTTTGGTTTTAGTCCTTTGTTTTGGCATGTGTACTTAGGCCATTGTTGTGTGGGTATGACCTTGGCTTTTGCTTTAAAAGTTTAGATATGAATAAAGTTGTTCTACTTTCAGACTTTCATCTTATTTCACTTTTATGTCTTCATATTATACACATATGTACATGGTTTAATTAAGTTTATGATGACTTCATTTGAATCTATGCAATGCTATCATTCACCATAACTCTGTATGTGTGAATTTGTTCTCACATTTGCTTAATGACACTTCGTTATTCAATTATGTTTATCACTTCCAAAGTACTTCTTTCTTAGCTAAACAAAACTATAATTGCTCGGCCAACTCCATGGTTTTTCTTATTTATCTTAGATCAAGTTCTATTTAACCATAAATAGGTTATAGCTTCACATTACTTCTATCTCTAGGAAACAACGTTTTGGATGTCTATCTCTGGATATCCATTCTCAATCCCACCTATTTCTAGGCATTGGTCAAAGCATTTTCATTAACCTTCATCACTTATCATCAGCCAAGCATGTCTCGCCGTGTTATAGATGCGGTTGCACTTGCAAAAGTTCAATTATACACTGGTTCATGTCTTTGAGATCTGGTGTTTTTAGATGCCCATCTACGATCATCAAGATTAGACAGTGCCTATCTTCGGGCGTCGATCAAAGATTAAATGTGTAGGGCTGACTGCGTTCAATCCCAATATGACTATACTCTAGTGACCCATTCATGGATCAAAGGAGTTCATTGGTACCTATCTCCAGCCGCCAATCTCAAACCTTGCCTATCTCCAGGCATTGGTTGAAGATCAAATGCATGGGGGTGAATCATCTAGTCGACCCAAGCGTGATTATACTCTAGTGATCCGATCATGGATCAAAGGGGTTTATCAGTAATTGGATATTTGGGTTTTTAAAACACAAATGTTCAGTTTTTCATTATTCATGCAATACGAAGTCAGGCTTTTAAGAATACAGTTCCATCGATCCTCAAAAACCACTTATATTTATAAACACAAGAATGGAAGACCCTACCTTATTACATCTGAGTCTAGTCAACTATTTACAGAAATATGCTAAGTGAAATAGCGTCTTAGGTGCTCATTATTCCATCCTCGTAGAATCGAGATTCCATCAATGGTTATTAGCTTGAAAGTTCCATCTCCAAGCATATGTTCCATCACATAGGGACCCTCAAAATATAGTTTGTGCCACAGGACCAGGAAAGACCAATTTCAAAATGAGGTCATCTATCTCAAAGGTGCAGTTTCTATACTTGGCATTGAGTTATCATGCTACTTTTTTCTAATGAGCAGCTACCCTTAAATTAGCTTCTTCTCGCTTTATGTCGACCAAGTTGAGGGATTCAAGGAAGAGCTCCTTATCCGTTTTGGGATCATAGTGAATTCTTTGATAAGAAGGGATTTCCAATTCAATCGGAATCATGGCCTTTGATCCGCAGGCCAAAGTAAAAGGTGTATGATCAGTCATGGAATTGTGGGTCGTTCGGTAAGCCCACAATACTAGTGGTATTTCATGACCCAATTACCGTTGGCGTTCATCGATTGCTTCTTCACGATGGATTTGATTGCCTTGTTCACTGCCTCCACATAACCATTCGCTTACGAGTGTGCTAATGCCATGAACTTCTTATCAATTATATCAATTGTAGAAATTTTTGAATTCAGTACTTTCGAGTTGGGTTACATTATTGATGATAATTTTCTATGGAACTTCAAATCGACATTAATACTCATTACCACAAAGTTGATCACCTTCTCTGTGGGGATCAATGCTTTGTATTCAGCTTCATTATTAATTGTTGGAACTCTAACTTTAAGGCGTAGAATATCATTTGCTCCTCTGGGTTACCAAGATTATTCTTGCCCTGTAACTATGTTCATTAGATGCTCCGTCTATATATAATTTCTAGTGGGCAAGTCGGACCACATCTTCCTCCACTTCTCTATCCCGGATGGTGAACTCGGTAATGAAATAAGCCAATGTCTATCCTTATATAGTCGTCCCAAGATGGTAGGTTATATTATATTGGCTTAACACAATATTCCACTTCAATAATCTCTTTAAGGTCTTAGGTCGATGCAACACTTTTCTTGTGTATGGATGTCCAGATTACATCTAAGCCATATTTGTGGAGAGGACCGATGTGCCTTAGTGGTTCCTACTATGTTCGTATATAGTTTTGATATATAGTATTTTGAGATAGTTCCCCTTACACCGGGATTTAGGTCTGGCCCGTAATTTGTCTTTATCTGTTTATGTCATGATAATTCTCGGGTACTCGATTAAGTAGTTTGGAAGTCAAGTGCTTTTGGGGATACACTATTAGAGTGATGCAACTGGTCTTTGAAGGAAAATATGATATTTGGATATTTATCTGCTTCATACTGTAGTAGAACATGACAAATGTTATTTGTATATGAGACTAATTGTATCAGACATTTTATTCTGACTCTCTGTATTAATATTCATTCATCAGTTACTTATGCTAGTGTAGTCTCATATATTTGTCATTCTATTATGTTCATGCATATTCAATATATTATATGTTATCGTTCAGTTGTGAGATCCTATTGATGCCTTGGCATAGTGTTTTGTTTCTTTTCTTTCTTTTTTTCTCTACAACTATCTTTTGGGTATTCGAAAATCAGGCATTGATGAAGGGAGCTGATTTTTTGGTATTAGGAAGGAAGGGTTGTTACATTTGATATCATAACTTAGGCTCAACATTAGGATCAAGAAGATCAGTTTGAGTTAATCAATTTGGTAAAACGAGATATGTTGATAGAGCATAATTGTATTTTTCTACTATATAATATTGCTGACACCACTTGTCTTATGAACTCTAATTTAATTCTATCGCTGGTTGCTAAGATATCTTTATTCAGGCTATCAGTATGAGCGGATGGAGAACATAGGCGACTATGGATAGGCACTTTGAGATACATGATTAATTTAGAGACTATTGGGCTACCGCATGGGATGTTCCCTTACTTGCGAACATCCTAGTAGCAACCGTAGGTGTTGGAGGAGGTATAGCCCTCGGGGCACCAGCATTCCTTGCTCCACTAGCTATAGACTTTCTGAAGTTGTGCTAGGATTTCCTTGACCTTCGCGTGAAGCCTTATCTGGATTCTTAGACTATTGCTAAGACATAGGTTGAGGCACATTCATTTGAGAGGGGTTTCTTCAATATGGACTTAGAGGTCACTTCCCAACACCTTGGGGAGAGGCTTTTCCTTGGTGGCACATAATAGGAGTGGAGGTTGACGAGCAGGCCATGACATGGATTAATTCTAAATGTTGCTTTGTGCCTCGGTTTATCTTTGAGACCAGATGAGGCATACGATTTAAGTATTTCATCCATTTGCAGCTAGTTAGCTTGTAATGATAAAGTATGTTAGCTGGTTTAATCTTTTTAGCTAAATTCCATTTTGAGATGGTCGGTACTCAATCAAAGTTGGCAAGGAGTTTGCAGAGGGTTTTAATGCATCAATTGGGGATTCAATGTTTTGTCTTACCCTAATATAGGCCACTTTTGAGAGTCTCATGGTGATAGACACTCTCCATGAGAGCATCCTCAAGGTACCAATGGAGGTAAAAATGGTGGAAAGAAAATCAAAGTTTCAATTGAAGCACAAAGGCCAGGATACAAGAAGAGATTAAGCTTATCCAAAGATGGGAGCTAATATGGTAATCCACTCCTATGGCATGTAGGGCGCTTCATTACAGAATGTCGTGTAGCTTAATTAAAGTGTAAGTGCTTCCATTGCGGTCGGCATGGTCTCTTGATGAAGGATTTTCCTATGCTTCTGAGAGATGAGTGAGTGATGATGACTTATTCCTTAAAGGCATTTTCGGTTCCTAGCAGGCTTACTGCTCGGGAAAATGATAGAAATCATGTAGCAATGTGTGCTTTAATTGTAAATTACTTGCTTATGTTTTTCTGATACTTGGGTTGTATATTCATCTATCTAGTTACCTTGTAGATAGACTAAACTTGACACCTTTAATAGTATGTAAAATCTTTCGTTAAACCCTATATGAGTAACCTTAGTTGTTGAGCTAAGGTGAAGCGACCAAGAGTACTATCATTCGAACTTGATGCATGAAATTTCAAGTAAAGTGGGGTTGGTCGATGAAGTGTGGCTTGGATTTGCATCCAAGTAGAGTTCGATGGATGCCCAGTATTGAGCAAAGACCAAGCGAATAACTCGTAGGCATTTGCCTATAAGTTGTTTGGGTATGAAGTGTGTTTCCTTGTGTTAGTAAACCTTAGGTGATGGGAGTAATCTCATGCACTGAAAAGGTATTTTCTAAGGATCGACCCATTCACGTGCCAATTCCTAATCCCTCATTCGAGCACAAAATTTCTAGGTGATTTGCACCAGTGAGGCAAGAGTTTTTCACTCGATTCTTAATGGAAAACACTTAAATTAGATTCTTGAGGCGATCGAGAGATTTATGAAGTATGACTCCAGTTGTTAGGGGCGGGCATTTAACCGACCTAACCGATCTAATCGACTAAATCGACCTTAACCGAACCGATTTAACCGACAAAATCGACTAACCGAACTTTCGGTTAACCGACTGATGTTAACCGACCATTTTCGGTTCGGTTAACGGTTAACAATATTCGGTCGGTCGGTTAACCGTTAACCAACCAAAAAATTATGTTTTTTTAATCACAGCTCATTTAACCCATCTGTAAAGAACCCATCCCCTAACAAAATCCAATAGCCGCGTGCCATTATATACTCTTGAATAGTCCAGTCTCTCCAGTTTTCAGATCTAGATAAATTATAAAAAAACGAGAGAAGCCGAAACCTAGATCTGCTTGCTCATCTCGTCTGCTAATTACCGGCATCACTATTCTATTCTCCGCGTTAGTCTTGACGCTTCACGCTAGTGACGACCACCACCAGAGCAATTTTAGAAATCAACAGTGTCAAGAAGGAAGAGAAAGCATGTGAGTAAATTACTAATTACTCCATTGATCTACTGTACATATTTAAATTTAGTTCTAGTCTAATTAGTTAACCGAATTCAGTTGTATGTTTATGTAATTAATTTATGAATTAGTGATTTAACAAATGAAGCTGCTTTCATTTGTTAAATATCCTGGATTCGTAGCTTTTTATTTAAAGCTGTGTTCATTTTCTTTTTGTTTTCTTAGAAATCAAGACACATATATGATATATATGTGGTATAGTCATTTTCACACCAGTCCGCTTTAATTTATCGAATTTAAATTAGTTGTAAATTTCATATACTGATTACTGAATTTGGTTCACTGTTAATCATTATGTTTTCAGTATACTAAAATATTGATATTTGAACAGGAGTAAGAAAAATCATTTTCATCTGTTAATATACTATAAAATAATGACTAGCATGTTAAATGTACTTTAAAATACTAAATAGACCATATATATTGAATTGTTGGAGGTACATCCTTAATATGTAATAGTAGTAGTTGTGTTTTAGACCAAAAGAGAACACATTCCATGACTAACAATTGAAAGCTGAAACAAATTTTCTTGTTCGTATAGTGATATATATATAATGTGTGTGTGTGTTTTATGTTTTGTTCTAGCTATATGAAAATCTTTGGCCTCATCCTATTCTCGCATGCCCTGTTATTTATAAGCACATATATCAAAAGTTGCAGTAGGACAGTTTTTCAAATTAGACTTGGATATTTTTAGCCTTTAATAAAAAAAATCTGTGTTTATGTGATAATGGGTGTGTATTAGTTGGGTGTGCATGTGATTTGTGTGTTAATGTACATTTGTATGTGCCTGTGTAATTGTTGAGCAACATAAGGCGTGTGTGTACAAAGTACATGCGTGATATAGAGTATAATTTTAGTGTGAACATGTGTTATATATATAGTGCATATGGGTTTAAATATGTGAATGAAAGTTTGGGGGAATGTTATGTTTACATATTTATGAACTGATGCTTACAAGTTTTGTTCATGCCTGGGGTCTTGGTAGATAAAAGTGCAGCACGTGTCTGGGTTTTCTAGCAACAGTTTCTTTTGTTTTGGCCTGAGCATCATTATATTACTACCTCTGTGTGCCTGATATAATTATAAGAATAGCTTTTGTGTATCCATCTTATATTTATATTTGCCCAACCTGATGCCTTTTCGATTTATGCGTGAGTTTTAAAAAAAGGTCAGTGTGTGTATATAGGTTGCATGTATTGTTGTGGCCATGCGTATATGGTGTAGACTGATACAGACTGTTACAATTATAAGGTTTAGACTGTGCTCTATACATATATATTATATAAGGTATATACCATATATCAGTCTATACCATATATATGAATTGTTATATATATCACTTTATACCATATATATATATATACATGGTCTATATTCCATATATATAACAGTTCATATATTGCAAACTGATTAATATTTATGTATTGCAAACTGAGAATATATGTTAATAGGCGAAGAATATTTATATAAGGTATATAACAAATAGAGATTTTAGAGAGTGTCATTGTTGTGTAGTAAAGTTGTGTGTCTTGATATATATTACAGTTGTTAATATATATATATATACGTGATATATATATATATATATATATATATATATACAAACTAACGTTGACTTTGTGTAGCAGTATATATATAAATTAAAACATGTATGCCCTTAAGTTCATCCATTAGTTCTCTATAGTTATACATGTTTACACTTTACACTTACATGCTTCAGTTAATTGCTCAATTATTGTATTTACCTTTGTTTGACAGAGTTGGGGAATGGTAACAGAAGTTGGAGAGTGCAGACGTTGTAGTTGTATCAACGTACTCCAATCATCTAGTTGGACTTTGGACCGAATTACTAATGTAATGTAATCACTGTAATTATGCTTGATTGCTTGTAATGTATGAACTGAGAGAGTGAGGTGTAAGATCTGTACTGAAGTATGAATTAAAGTGAAGCCAAGTATGAACTATGGAACTGAATGTATGAATTAACTGAATGTAGTTGCAATTATCGCACTGTAATGATGCTTGTAATGTATGAACTGAACTATAGTTGCAATTAGCTCACTGCAATGATGCTTGTAATGTATGAACTGGAATATAAACTGTGATTATTTGCATGTGTTGTGTGTTTTTAATGCTGGAAAGTGTATATATGTTGTTGTTTGATTGGTTAATTTAATCGGTTAACTGATTAGCAATTAACCGTTTATATTAATCGGTTAACCGGTTAAATTAACCAGTTAACCACGGTTAATTTTAACCGGTTCGGTCGGCAGACCAAAAGCATATTAACCGAAAACCGGTTAACCGAACCGTCGACGTTTTTGCGGTTAACCGAAAAATTTAACCGATTGAATCGGTTAACCGACCGTGCCCACCCCTACCAGTTGTGCAAGGAAATTTTAGTAGTCTAACCAAGGAACTGGATCGGAGTTCACATGAGAAGAGCCATGTGGCCAACCCTAGTTTAACAAAGAAATTGTGCGAGTGAACAAAGGATTAGATCGGGCATCGTATATTATTTTTGATGACCTTTATTCATTATGAAATTATTTACAATATAGTTTGGAATGCTTGTGATAGTTCGGGGAAGGACCTCTCAACTAGTTTTGTGAAGATTTGGATAATCTTCTAATTAGCGATATGATATTTGCTTAGGTGATCTTGTGGTACACATAGTATATTATCCTTTTCAACATTGTGCAATTGAGGTAAGTTTAAACCCAAGCAAACCCAGACATTTATAGATCATCATTAAATGATGATTTAATTAATAAAATCTTGTTCTTCGGAGAATGAGTTTAGTTTTGAAGGAAGGAAAAATTGACAATTAGTTTGTTGGATTTATTCGAGAGCTTTGAGACTCGAGGACCAAGCATATCATATAAGTTTTTCTTTTCGTATCGGGAGGTGTAATAGTCTTTCGTGTATCATATTCATGAAAGGAGTTACGCCACTTAAGAATTTTTCCCATCTTGGGTGTCTAGCAGACTCATTGGAGTTTATAGTTTGCCATGTACGTTTCAACTATTGTCGGTCACCGTGCATGTCGATATAGACTCTTTGGTATGTTATATTATTTATTACACTTGTTGTTTATTATTGCTTGTTATTTGCTTGTTGTTGCTTGTTATTGTTTGTTGTTGACTGATTTTTATTTTTGTTGACTTATTATTGCTCCTTATTTTGTATGATTAATAGTTTATATGCTAGTTATTGTTGCTTGTTGATTGTTTATTATTGCTCATTGTTGATTGCTTATCGTTGCTTGTTGTTGTTTAATTATTGGTTATTGATTTTAATTGCAAGTTGTTGCTTGCTTTGCATGCATGTAATTTAACGTTGTTTGTTGTTGTTTGTTGTGTATTTGGTTGCTTATATGCTAATTATAATTACCTGTTAAAGTACGTTTGGATAGAGATAGCGATAACTATCGAAAATAGATCTAATATCATCCATGGCCATTTTAAGGCTCAAGGTGAGATCTATACGAGTCTATTGCCTTTTGATGTGACTCGGAGTCGATGGTATATTTATATACTGACTCATCTATGATTACTCTCCAATTAATAGTCATGTATGATTGTGGTGGTATCAGTTAATACGCTTGATTGAACATGTTTTAATATCATGTTATTGCATTAGAGATGCTTGTTGCATATTATGTTATGACACGGTTATTATAGATGCTTGTTGCATTAGATGTGCTTCTTGCATAGTTTATTGTAACATGTTTATTTGGGATGCTTGTTACATTCGGTAACATGTTTGTTGCATGGTTTGATATAGCATACTTATTTGAGACGATTGTTATATATGATTTAGTATGCTTAAATTTATGATATATGTTGCAGTTGTGTTTAATCCTCTTTGTTGAGTACATAATCAGGTACATGGAAGCAGTTATTGGCTATTTGGATGCTTACTAGCTTTTGTTCGCATCTAAATGGTATGCTCCTGCTGTGAAAGTGGTACGTAAGATCTATAGTGTGGATGATATGGATATATATGCTTGAATTTCCTTAGGAATGAGATGCCGCAGATATGGGATGCCTCAGATATGATATATATATATATATATGTATATGTATGTATATATATATATGTATATATGTATGTATGTATATATATATGTATATATGTACGTATGTATATATATATGTATATATGTAAATGTATATGTGTATGTTGTTTTAGGTTATTTTAGAGCTAGTCGCACAAAGGAGGTGCTAGCGAATTTTTCCGAAACACGAAGGGCTTTAGAATCCTAAGGGTTAGAAGTTATATTATGTACTTTTGAACTTTCGTAACGCTAATTGCATAAGGGAAGAACTGCTGAATTGTCCAAAGTAGATGCTTCGAAATTTTGGTCAGTCGGGTTGCATTGTCAAACTCATAGGAATTTCAGGGACGAAATTCTTTTAAGGAGGGGAGAATATAACAATCCGCATTTTTAATGACTAGATATTTAAATAATTAATTTAAATATTGAATCATTAATGAATTAAAGGTCCAAAATATGATTTTTTTTGTGTGCATATAGTCGAATTAGGACTCGAGACCACCTCCGTTGATTCTAGGTCAACGTTGCGAGTCAAAATAAGTATAAATCTCTATATTTTGAGCCATGGTAGTTTTACAATTTACGTATTGTTTTATGTATTTTATAAAAATACGTGCACAATCGAGTCTAATGGGATCTCCATTGACGACTTGTATTTCTTGGACGGGGACTTCATTATGAGATGTACGATTAAAGAATTTTTGGAATTGGACAATCGGATGGGCAAAATGATCTCGAAATGCGTGAAAGTATCATCCCGGAGAGCTATCTTGGATAGTGATGGAATTTATACCATCGGGACATGAGAAATTAGATGGTGTGCACCAATGAGTTTCGTGGCGATCCGATATGTTATGTGATCGTATGGGGTTAAAACGTGTGGCGATTTATTTGAAAAATCAAATAAAAAATATATTTTTTAATATATATAAAACCCCCCACACATAAGACTTCTCTTCACTTTTCTCTCTTTCATTTTTTTCACTTCTCCCCCTTACAACTCATGGAAAAGCTTTCCCCTCATGAAATTAAATCGAGAGCTATAGATCACAAAAGCCGATGAGGTTAGATCTATTGGACTCGGGGAGGGGAGAGCTTCGCATCCATGTAGACATTGAGGGGTGCGGCATTGATTGGGGAGGTGGCCGTACATGGCATGGTGGCTTGGGTTAACTCTAAGCGAAGATTGGAGAGGAGATAGGCGAAACGAAGTTCAATAATGTGTTTCTTTTGGCAACGAACACCTTGAAGCATCAATCGTCAGAGCTCCAACAGTAAGATGAAGAACATGACATTGTAAGGGGTAATGGGGTTTGTCAGGTCGCGATTTGTACGGTGAGGTTGAGCTTTACTTCATGGGGTCAATCACGTAGAGCTTGCGTAGTGTGGCGCGTGGGAGCTGATCGTTCGTCGAACCATTGGCCGTAAAGGGAGAAAAAGAGGTAAACGTGCACGGTGTATTTGGGTATATGTGTGTGAATGTGACCAAGCACATTTGGGGAAGAAAAGGATTGGTGGCTAATGAAGGTAATTAATTATTTTAATTAGCCTTGTTTCGTATTTAATTTGTATCTCTTGCATACGAGGTCCAATCGAGACGCGGTCTTCGCCATTGCACTCATAGCGAAATTATCTACAACATGATATGGCCTTAAACTAGATACAGAGACTTGGGAATTTGTAGCTCAGGTGAGCAGAATTAATACACTAAATTTATATCGTAGTATAAATCCCTGTAATTATGCACACTGAAAAATATTACCTAGAATAAGTGGAATAATATATATGTATATATGTATATGTAATTGTTCCCTTGTTTGACTGGATTGGTTCGAGTGGATATTCAGGATAGTTGATTAAGATCCCATATATATATATATATATATATATATATATAGTTCTATTCGTATTAGATAGAGTTAGAGATGATTTTAATTTATACCATAATTATAAATGAATGAAACTCCAATTTGTTGTTATATTAGTGATATAAATATTATTTTATATTTTTTTACTAATTGAAAGTTAAACATATGAATTTTAAAATAAGTTGTAAGGCTTAATGAAGCTTAATTAGTACTTGTGAATATTATTTCATGTAAAGAAATGATTTTTATTAGTGAATGGTTTATTTATAAATATTATTTATGTAAAGGAATAACTTTATAAATAAAAAATATATTTTATAAAAGAGTATGAGATTTTATAAAATAGTATAAAAGAGATGCTGTATAAAATAGTATGAGATTTTATAAAATAGTATAAAAAGGTATTGGACTGTTATTGAAGACATTTTAGTAAATAAAAGTAAGATATGGTTAAGCAATTTATAATACTTATTTAAAAATATGTGTATGAATGTGCACAGATCTGGGCAGGAAGCCTAGGTAGTGTGCGTTCAAACGAGGACTATTCCCAGTTTTGGATGTGGGTTCGTGCAGAGCTTTGGTGCAACTTCTAGAAAGACAATGGGCTATTCGAGGAAGCAGAGTGCAAGGTGAAGCTTGGATCCAGATGCTAATGTTAACTGGTTCATATGGGATCAACAACGATCAAGCATGGGATCAGTACGACGACTAGTCACACGATCATGCCCAACGAGCCTGTATGATCGAATGGAGTAAATCCGTACCTTCGGGCTTTGACCTAAGGGTACACATAGTTTGATGAATTATATTGGCCTTATATTAGTGGTCATACATATCATTGGTATTTTAGTAGTGACCACAGGCATAGATAGACGATGAAGAGATACCGGTCTTCATTGGGATAAGCATATTTAATTACGTGACATTATACTTGATGTGTGTGTGTGTCTATATGGCATCAGTGTTCCTTTATAGTTCCAATGGCATATTATATGGGATACGTCCGTCATTCCCTTTCGTAGAGACGTTATACGACTTTGTTAAGAAATCCACGATGTCTTGGAGGGTTGTGACAATCATCTACTATGAGATCATATATCACTAAAGTTCACTATAGGGATACGGTGTGATCCGCAAAGGTCTCGGGTATTTAGGGTATGTCATATGTCACCAAAGCTACATTATAGGGGTACAGTGAGATATACACGAGACCCATTACCGAGGATGGGGCTCAGGTCTAAGGTACATTTAGGTACTGACTCTATTTATTATGGGACCATGTTTCAAGTATATAGAGTAGGTCATATATCACCAAAGCTCATTATAGGGGTACTGTAAGATCTGTACGAGACCCATCTTTCAGGATATGGCTTGAGGTCTATGGTGAAATTAGGTACTGACTTTATTTACCTTAAACTCTTGAAGGGAATCGTTGGATCACGATAGATGTCCATAATGGACTTCACCCATCAGTAAAGACGAGTATCAATTTGTATTCTTTGGTTGTCTCTCATTGTTATGTTGTGAGTTTTATTAGTTGGCTGATGTTATATTGTTACTATTATCATTGTGTACTTCATGATAGACTTATATTATGATTACCCTACCCTTGCATGTTGGGTTACCTGTATCATGGCATACTGTTACGTATCAGTCACATTATATTAGTTGTGTTGAGTTGTTGGTTTCAGGAGATCAAGAGCAAGTTATGGTATGATCCCTACTTTTGTGATGGATTTACTTTACTTGTGTATGGGTTGTCTGGATTACCATAAGCCACGTTTGTGGAGAGGACCGGATGTGCCTTAGTGGTTCATGTACTATTTGTATATGGTTTTGATATACGATATTTTGAGATAGTTCCCCTCACACCAGGATTTATATCCGACTCATGTTTTGTCTTTGTCTATTTATGTTATGACAACTCTTGGGAGTTAGGTGCTTTTGGGGATACGCTATTAGAGTGGTGCAGCTGGAGCATTGGAGGCAAAGACGATACTTGGATATTTATATACTTGATATTGTAGTAGTACATGATAGATGTTATTTGTATATGAGACTTATGTATCAGATATTTTATTCTGACTCTCTGTATTGATATTTATTCATCAATTACTTCCACTAGCTTAGTCTTGTATATATTCTCATTTTGTTATGTTCATGCATATTCGGTATATTATATGTTATCATTCCATTGTGAGATCCTATCGATGCTAAAGCATAATATTTTGTTTCTTTTCTTTCTTTCTTTCTTTCTTTCTTTCTTTCTCCCAACAAGCTGTCTTCTATGGTATTCGAAAGTAAGGAGTTGATGTAAGGCACTGATTTTTGGGTATTATGAAGGACGAGTTGTTACATGAATCACATGTATCGAACAATTTAGAATCAAATGATGGTAGAAAACCTTCAATTTTCAATTTATGTAGTCGTTAATTGGCCTAGTCTATAATGACATGGATAATTATTATTAATGTCAACAATAAAAGAATTATTCACAACATAGATATGATTAGAACTAAGTATATAAATGTTATTATCCAAAATACCATTGCAGATTTTATTTCCATCAAGCATAATGTTCATAACATTATCAACACAGTGAAAAACATATCTAGTCTTAAACAATTTAGAAATATAAATTATTCCACAAATAAAGTTTTTCACATAACAATAATTATTTAAAGTTAAATCTAATCCATTCGGCAAAGCCAAATGATAGTCTCCAACCGCAGTTGCATTTACTAGACACTGGTACTTCGGAAAATTTCTTTTCCAGCGACCCTTCTTGTGACACTGGTGACATTTACCCCTACAATTAGGAGCGCTCTTCTAACTCTTCTTATTAACATGCTTTCTCTTCTTTGAACCATTAGAAATCCATGCCTTTCCCTTTATAGCGAGCACCACGCCTTCATCTTTGGATAAAGACTCGGCTGATCTCAACATATTTAGCAACTCTGTAAGGCTTGCATTCAACCGGTTCATATTGTAGTTCAACATGAATGGCTCAGACCATGGAGAATGAGACCCTATAGTCAAGTCTACTTTTAGCTCATTGCTTGTCATGACGTCGAACTGTGAAAGGTTATCAATATAGACCTTCATCATTAAGACATATTCATCAACACGAGTGTCCATTGTCATCTTTGTATTGAACAGTTTCTTAGTAATCTCGTACCTTGAGAATGAGATTGCTTCCTAAACAAAGCTTTGTAGCTATTGAAGATTTGATGGACGGTCATGTTTTTGTGCTATCTTTGCAACGGCTTGTTTAAAGTAAAAAACATGTAAACTTGGGTTATTTCAAGATCCGCTTCCCATTTTTTATAAGTAATTATTAATTAGGGATCCGCACCTTCAACGGGTTTTTCTTTGGAGATTCGTGTATTGGTGACGATAAGCGTTCATGGGTTAGTGCTATTTTAATTTCTTTAGCTAGTCTATGTAATTAGGTCAAGTTGTTGGTTTTTGAAAATAATTTTAGTGTGGACATTTTTGTGCAAATTTAATTTAGGTAGATTAGGACATTTGTATATGACAAATGTTCTTATAATATTAGTAAGGTTAAATATTATATTTCATTTTACCAATAAGCTCCTACTAGATTTTTATATTTCTCAAAATTCGAAGAGAAATATAAAAGTCTTTTGACTTCTCTAGTGAGTGTCATGACTAGCTTAGCTTGGGATTATGACATCGAGTTTGCTCAACAAGTGATAGGCCGGCAAGTGATGGATAACTCCTTATTGGTTGTATCATATATAACTCCTTAACCATGGTCTTTGTCCTATTCTTTTTTCAACCTTGAGTTTGCCCAAAAAATTGAAAGAGATTATTCACTTGTAACTACCATTTCACGACGGCCTAAGTATAATTGTATGTACCTTGAATTTGCTTAACAAATATGTATATATATCTGATAATGCCTATCAATGTATTAATAATGCTACACATAACATCTCTAGCTTGAATTTGCTAAACAACTAGAAAGTATGTAAGTAATTTTGTTACTATATAAATGGCAGAAGGCAACATTTATATTAGAGATTTATAATCTATAATATATTTATTTGCGTGATATCGACTTATGAAATAACGTATTTTTTATGAAATATCCTCGTGATTCAGGTGTCAACCACATTTGAAATCACGATACACGTACAGTACGTTTATATTTATTCCTTAAATCTAATTTGGGTTTCTTACAGCTCCACTTTATTAAATCATATTAACTTAATTTTAATTGATTAATTAAATAATATTAACTTAATTTTAATTTTGATTTTAATTTTGTTAACTGAATAACATTTAATAAATTTTATTAATTAAATCATATTTAATTAATTATCTAATTAACACATTAATTAATTTTATATTATTTTATTTGATAGCAAGAGCGATACTTAATTTTAAGCAGAACACTCATTCTAGTGTATTAAGGGATCAAACCCAAGATCACTAGAACACAATCTAGGGATCTTACACTTGAGCTAGCGTCCATTATTAATTTTATTTTATTTATTTAAAACCTTTTAAAATTGAACGTTGACTATAACAATTATAGTAATTATATATATACATATACTAGTGCGAACCCGTGCTAAGCATACAGGTTGGAACGATAAATTGAATATTATTTTCTTCCTAAAAATATTATTTTAATGGTATGATCTATCTAATATAAATTGTTAAGTCTTAGTGAAAGTTATATATATGCAGTATAGTTTAGTGGTTATGTGAAAGCAACAAATACTTCCATTTTTTTCATACAACAAATATTTTAACTTTATTTTTCTAAAGTTTTACATTTAGGATATACAATAGAAATGAATTTTGTTTAAAAAAAATCCGAACTGCCCAATTTAGGTGCATAAACTTAAAAAATGGTTATATGACGAAATTAGACCAATTTTGAGTTGAATTTCTTAAACAAAGAGAAAATTGGAGTGAATTCAATATAATTCTACAACTAACTTTGTATATCATGCGCTGAGAATATAAAAAATGGGTTGCATCATAATAAGAAGCCCATGTTTTTTCTATATTTAATTCCTTGTTCTAGATGCTCATAAGAAATGAGAAAAAAAACCTAAAATTTAGCAAAAAATACACATGTAATGTAATATAAATATAGTAAGAAATGCCAGCATGCAATAATAAGTACCGAATGCTACCTAGAAGTTATATGCTTAAACAAAAAAGAAACAAAATACCAAAAAGTTACGAACCTTCTACGGTTAATGTTGATTGCCCTTATAATTGTTCTTAGAAATGTATTTCCAATATAGTTTTTCCATTACACAGGCTTAGCATCATAACATCACAAAACGAACAACCTTTTGCTATTAAGTATTAGATGCTATATTAACACAACTTTTAGCAAAACATGATTTAGAGTTTTTAAATGCAACTGATTTTTACACATATTATACAAAGGTGCCAATTATGTATTTTTTCCAAAGAAGGAAATTTCAAATCACAAACGAACGATATATATAGGCTATGAAGACCAATGATCATTGTTTTTGTCAAAAAGAAATACTTATTTCCCTTGCAATTGCTAAGTCATTTTCTACGTCCTACTTACCCATATATCATGCCCTAAGTAACAATTCATACTTAATGATTTGGATACACTCTTCAGTTGGTTAAATACATGAAAGTTTTTCAACGTTCAAATAACTTATCCTACGAAATTTTTGCAAAACTCAAAAAAGAGCACTTTATGCTGATTATCTCCAAGCGACAGGAAGCTTTTAATGGGCTTAACATTCAAATTAGTCAGTATTTTTTCTATGTTCATATAATACACATCTTCTTAATATATCCTCCAACAAATTCCAATTTCAATACTTTATTTAATCAAGTCTAGACCTGTTAATATGCCATCCAAATCACCTGCAGACATTAAACCTAGGAAAATTTTACAATAATGAATGATATGTATAGTACCAAAAGGTTATAATGCTAAAATCAACAAATGTGTTATATATAATATCAGATGTTAAAAGTTAGCTAAACACAATTTTTCTCGCCAAGAAGGAGCATCAATAACACTTTCTGCAAGAAAAAATATTTAGTATATTATAAGATTTTTATGAACAAACTCTTACTAACAGGTCTATGGCTTGAAGTAAATATAATGTTATGTTTCCTTTTTATATATCATGATATAAGAATGTAGTAATTATATTCAAAATAAAGCATCATAATTTATTCAAGGTCAACAGCAAGGAAAATCCCAACATGTGTCAACCAATTGACCTACTTCTTTCCTACTTATGCTAGCTCTATCTTGATTTCTGGACTGTTATTTTAATGAACCTAACAAAAAATGATAGCCATTGAAATATTATTTATGTTCAGTAAAAAAAACTACAATATTCAACAGTTAATTCTCCAACTCAAAATGATGGCACATGGTTGTTAATACTGAATGTATATACTCTATTATGGACATCAAGGCTTATATAGCAAGTTGACAACAACAATATTATTTAATAAATTCTAATTTACTTCAAAGAAGACAACATGATACTCATTTATTACTATACTTCAGGTCATCTACTTTTTTCTTGAAGAATGAATAACTAAATAGATAAATGAAAAGAAAAATTAAATAGAAGCTTAAATTAAAGTGCTATACTGAAGATATCAATTTTAAATTTTCCAAAAAGAAACAAAATCCATTAACTTAAAATATACCACTTTTATTTATTTTTATCATCTTAGTGAGCTCAGACATAAAACTAATAAACCCTTTGTTAAAATAAAAGATAAAATAGACACAAAAGTACTGATTATAAACAACAAAACTGGAATGATTTGATATCTCAAGAACAATCATTGTAGATCCAAATCATCTCCACGTCCATGTTACCAACTTCTACACTCTTAGACATAAACAAACTAATAAACATCAGATTATCCAGGATGGAGTACTACCCGAAGATACAAATGTGAAACCTCATAAGGGTGAGATGAAGAAAACGTAAACAGGCTTAAAATTGCAAATCTTTGAACCTGGTTACCTTTCACTAAACTTAATCTTTTAGTTGATGGAAAACTTTATAATAGCCATTTGTCTTTCTAAAGGACAAAATTAAGCTAACTTTAAAGATTTTTATGTTTATATTCTTATGACATAATATAATCGGTGTAGAAGTTCAAATTATATCGGTGAAAAAATAGTTTTAATTTAACAGCATTACACAAAATATAAATATTGAACTATAGTAGTACAATAAAATAGAATAAAAACCTCAAAGTTGTGAGTAAAAGACATATAATAATGAGATGGAAGAAACTGCTCACTCACCTAATGATTAGGAACAGAACAGCCGGATGTTTAAATTTAGCAATATCTAATTTAAATAAATAAAAAATGAAGCCAAACATTTAGAATCCTAGACAAATTTTTAGTGTTCCAGTCTAATAAAGCTACAAATACATAGCAAGAATAAAAATGCTTTAACAAAGAATAGGAACATATTGAGTCTTTTCAAATTCATCATCTAAGAACTTAGTATGAGTGCTAGCACGGAACTGAATACAGCAAAATATCAATATATAACCACTTGGACATAAAAATTATAATCAAGAATGCATAGTAAAAAGGTAAACTCTTAGCTACAAATGTTTGGCTCATAGAAATTTTAGTGTTCCGGTCTAATAAAGCTATGAGTGCTAGCATGGAATATTTAAATAAAGAACGCATAGTATCAAGGTATGCAAATGGATAATTCAAATACAAAAGGTATGAAATGTATAGCTTTTAAAATACATATGAGATATAACCTAAAGGAGTGATAAACCATAAGCCTACGCATTGATTCAGTCAGTGGATAATAAATGAGTATGTTATTATGTTAATTATGTAGATTATGTAGATTAGTAGAAAGTAAATAGACTACATACATATATAATTTTCTTCCACGGAAAATGTGATAATTGTTTTCAAAATATGGATGATATTATCACTATTCTCCCACATTTTGGCCTTCTTTGAAAATACATTTTGCTATTTTCACAAACTATTGGGTAAAAGTTTTCAACCATGGTCCATTCATTAAAGAAAAAAAATTGATTGGTTTGAAATTAAATGTTTACAACCTTTGAATAGTATTATTTAATTAAGTGTTGTAATCTCACCCCTAAATACATAAAATGAAATGGACAAATTAAGACACATAAAAGTTATTAATTATTTCTTCTCATTAATCTAGTAGTAGTAATAATGAGTGATATGACCTAGTATATAATTCCTTTTCAAAGCATGAAACATTGAGCTATGCTATACATACCCTTTTGGTAGTTCTTGAATTTCCTTTTCCTTCCTCGATTCTGCGAAAGGGGTTTCCTATGGGCCTACAAAAGAAGTTGTCAAAGGAAAATATAAATACACCTGCCTTAAACTATTAGAATAAGGTGACTTTTGAACAACTTATGTCTGGTACCATTTAATGATCAGTCAGTTATCTTTTGGGTAGTTAAGAACATACCAAACATGAATGTCATTAAGCGATTAAAAAATTCTTATAAGGATATGACATTGATAATGGTTTACTTTAGCTAAAAAAATAAAAAAAAAGGGAAAAGAAAAAATGCACTTTAAATAAATCTACAGAGATTCGACCATTAGACCTGATGAAGTGCATGAAGTTAAGAAATTCACTGTTGATATTGAGCAATTCTACAGAGATTCGAAGACATGACTCGGAGGAATATGCTAGATGTGTGCCTTTTAATGTAAGCATTCATCGGTAGAAGTAAATTCCATTGAAGCATAAGAACAAACTTCAGCATGTAACCTGTTAGGAAAGTGAACTTTAGCATGTATATATATAAGCATTATCAAAATGAATATGTAACTATATCGCTTTTACTTTTTTTTTCAACATGAGCTTGGTAAAAATATATGTGAATTGAACCTCATGTCACTGGTGATGAGCATGTTATCAGTCTGGTGGAAAATAAGAAGCTAAGTTATGTTCCATGTCTTAATATGAAATTGTTGAAGCAGATACCGAAAGACCAATAAAAAAATTGAACTAAGTCCTTTAGCAATTACAAAAGTAGGCAACTTAACTCACGGGATAATATAAGCAACAAAGGCTCATCATGCTATTTAGGATGTGTTAAGTATATGATGTATATTAAAACTAAAGAAATGTATGTAATCGAAATATTATTGATCAAAATAAATAACAATCAACCGAGTATTTACCTCTTCCACCAACTCTCTCTTGAGCAAGCTAAAATTGAAAATGCAATCCATACACCTGATTTGTTGAATGTACAATAAATATTATATAAAATCAATTATGTGAAGCATAAAATATATGAAAATGTATGATTTGAATAAATCCTATAATTATGACATCGTGGTAAAAACAGTATAATCTATAAAATAAACCCTTTTATTTTCTATATGTGTTCAATAAAACAAATGTAAAGAAGAATACCTTTACCATAGGACCTATCAATGGTAGGAAATAGCATCGTCGGAGTTTCAAATTCGATGGGGATTTGCGACGCTGTTTGGAGCAAAGTGAAGGTCAGTTACGGGTATCTCAAGAAAATCAGGTGTGAAAATAGAGTTAAGGTTAGAATAGATGAGGCTGGAATTTCAGATTCGAAGGGATTGGCGATGCTATTAGAAGGAACGGTCAAGGTCGATAGTGAGTATGTCCGACCAATTAAGCGGCATGATTCAACATGTATAACTCAAATTAGGGAGAACGAATAATTAGGATTAGGCAGAAGAGAACGATTTTAGAAATGATTTTGTTAAGAACAGGAGAAAAAACATATTTGGGATTATGAAAAAGCATGACCGATGAGCTTAAATTAGGAACAGAAGAAAATTTTGGAGTTTGGACGGCGGAAGGAAGCGTAGAGAAAACAGATAGCTGGTAGGAGAAAGAAAAATATAAAACACGACTGTTTAGTATCTAGGGTTTGGAGGAAGATAAGAAAACGTATAAACGTGACCGTTCAGTTGCCAAATTTCAAGGGGGCCTGTGTGAGCTTGAAATTCAACTCACTAATAATAGTATAGTATAGATATTAATAGTTGTAATACCTTTGGTGTCACACTTTATTGGTATCAATCTAAACTGCCAGAGATGCCCCTCTATCTTAATATCACTTAAAATTGGATCTAACTTATTTTACAGATTCAAAAATTCCCTTCTACAAATATTACCAAACCTTAATATAACTTAAGCATAGGATCTAACAAAAAAATCTCTACAAATATTACCAAATTTTACAATCGCTTAAATATAGGATCTAACAACTAATTGCCTTTACAAATTCAAAATTTCACTCTATAAATTTTACCAAATGTTAATAGCACTTGCAAATAAGATCTAAAAATGAACTTCTTTTATAAATTAACAGAAAAAAAAAATTCAAACCAACAACAATTTAGATGTTGAAACTAAAAAATAAAAATTCAAATTAGCTACACATGATTTTAATGCAAAAAAAGGTTGACGTTTGTTCAAATCATTTCTCTTGAATATGTTACGCATATTTAGTCGATATAAAAACAATTCATGCATAAAGCACGTGTCATAATCAACCGTGAAATGCGTGTTGTAAGGCTTGTATATATGTATCTGTGCAGTTAGTGCCCCGCTATTACCCCACTATAACGCTGCTATATCTCATAGCGGATTTCTACCGCTACGATTTTTCCATATAGCCCCAAATATAGCATTTCCGCTATATCTCGTTATTCCCGCTATATTTTGCTATTTCCGATATATCTTCTTTTAAATAAATGAATTAAAAAATGACATTTATACATTATAAAATTTATGAAACTAATTTATTTATTTGAATTTTTAATATATTTTCAAAAATGAAAATACTCTAATATTCTACTAAATTCAATTATGTTATATAACAGTTTTACGTTTATTTACAGTATATTCGCACATGTTTTTATTTAAAATTATTTATGTATTAATTATAATTCAATTGAATGTTAATTTTTCATTTAATTATTATTTATATATTTGTAAAAACATTAAGTACGAGTTTTATATGCTATTTTAGAGTCATCCACTATATCCTCGCTGTATCCCCGCTATGACTTTTTGCACCTCCACCGCATTGAATCTGCAGAGCGCTTTAACTGCACCGATAGGTATGTATATCATTATACATGTACATTATTTATTAACTAACATAACACTTAATTGAAACAAATTTAATTAAAATATAATTAATTTTCAAAATTTATTATTATATCCTTAAAATTTTTGAGATAAATATACATATATCATTATATATGTTTTGATTTAATTAATTAACTTCTAAATAATTATTTATTGAATTAATCCAATCATATAATTTAAAATTTTGAATAATTAGTTAATTTTACATAATAATTTTGAAAAATATTTTGTAACATTTATAAAATTTATTTTATATTTTAAATTTAAAATATTATTCAAAATTTCAAAACAGATTTTAAAAATTTTCCCAAGGAACAAAATAAATTCGAGGCTTTATATTGGGGATAACCTTTGGGTTTACTTTATACTTTAGGTCAGGTCCGTAGCTAGGTAGGACAAAGTACTTAATTACCCAAACCCGACCTTAGACACTACCTTTCTAGACACTTAACTAAATTGGTAGGCATTAATTAGTTGGCCCAAATACTGCAAATTTAGACCGCATAGGCTATTGGACTTTGATACCATTGAAGGAACTGGGTCGGCTCGCGGGGGTAAAATAGATGAATATCAGAAACTTTCCATTTTAGATCTTTATTGAGCATCTCAAGTCAATCAAAGATATTTTATATACAATGTTTATTTTATTTAAATTATTTATAAAAGATTTTATTTATATATATAAGTTATATTTTATAAATGTATCCAGTACATTTATATGTGTATGATGCATGTGCAACATATAAATAGTGTACCTGGTTAATGTGTATGTATATGAGTGTTGGGATTTACACCGCAACATACACATTTATCCTTTGTGTATGTATATGAGTGCTGGGATTTACACCGCAACATACACATTTATCCTTTTGTATATGCCTTTCTTGTCTGTAGTTTCATTTGAAAATTATACATACATACATACACACACACACACACACACACACACACATATATATATATATATCTTGAAACTGGTTTAATTTTATTACTTTTTTCTAGTTAGCTTTCCGATCCAAGCTTCGTAATAATGCACTGACATAAAAAACAACTTTACACTAAAGAATGTTTAACCTACATTTCACTTTTCAACTGCCACATTCCAAAAATAGAACTAAGTAATTTTCATGATGGTCGAAAATCAGCAGTTCTTTCTTTTGATCTACTCCACTCTCTTCTCTCCAGCTCCAGTTTACTAGTAGTTGTTCTTCTCCCGTTAATTATAATACTCACTTCTCTAGTAATCAACTGCGTCAGTCCTAATTCATCATTTTCTTTTTGCTTGAAAGTCATGGAGTTGTTCTCCTTAGAGATTCCATACTGTTGCTATCATTTTAATATATATATATATATATATATGTATGTATGTATATATATATGTATACTATAGTTTTTTTAATAGTTTGACCAACTCAAAATATGTTGAACTAATATCTTAAGAAAAATCTAGTGTTAGTTTAAAATTCAAAACAAATCTAGCTCTAAGTAAATATCTATTTAAAATTTAATTCAAATTACGAATAATACACACACACACATATAATCTTTTAATTTTTTAATTCGAAATATACATACATATATATATATATGTGTGTGTGTGTGTGTGTGTTCTATATTTTAATTATAGTTATATAGTGGAAATTAGCCACAAGGGCCTCTTTAGCAAGTGAAATTAATTTCTAGGACACACAACTAAAATAATTACTTTTAAAAACAATACGCAAAATAATTAGTTTCTAGGGCCTAAAAACTTATGAAATTATGTCCTTGAAAGTAATTGGACAGCTGATTTTGTCCTCGAAAGTAATTATTTTGCTGACTTTGGCCTTGAAAGTAATTATTTTAAATGTGTGTCCTATAAATTAATTGGACTGCAAAGTTTGTCCTTCTGGTGAAATGCCCCTTAATTATATGTGTATATATATACGCAAATTATTAACCAGTGTGTGTATTTATATATCTGTGCTTGTGTATGTGTGTGCTTTAAAAGTTTAATTATTTTCCTCTGCTAGATTTTAAAAATAATTTTTTATATCAAATCCGTATGGATTTGATTCAATTTTTTTCTTTTTTTAATAATACATATATTATTTTATTTAAAGAATTTAATATATATATTAATCATTGATGTATGGCAATAAATCTTTTTAAACCCGATAATATATATATATATATATCAATAAATTATTTTTAAATAAATTAATATATATATAATATAAATAATATACCAATTTTATATGTATATAATTACATATATTACGTTATAAAATTACTAAAACTACTTTAGAATGATTTGAAATTTGAAAAATCATATTTAAATATTTATAATATGGCTGAAAATAATATAAATGTTCTAATGATTTTTTCATGTGATTTTTTCATTAATTTGGATATACACAAGATTGGACAACAAAAGGTATATACAAAGTCGTTATAATGATTAAAATCTAAAAAGCATGAACATGATGATCGACATATACAATGATAATTATCACTGAAATGTAAATATAACCATAGGCTGTGATTTGCACCTTGAAGGGAGAATCAACCACTAGATTCAATCAAACCACCTTAAGAAATTGCAGTAGATTAGAGATGAACACCCCTCTTTATTTCAATTGATTTTGTATTGAATATGTTTGGGAAATTAATGGCTATAATGCTTGCAGCTATGATGAGGGTAGGAGTAAGCTTCAAAATGAATGAGAAACAGAGGTATAAATAGCCATCGAGTGTAACATCCCCCACTTGGAGGTCTAAAACTAACGACTACGGATGCTGCAGTCATCCATAGTTATTAATCTTCGGCGACCAAATACGGTAATATTAGATACATTGATATAACAGAAACATATGGATATGGAAAAAATTTCAAATCAATAACCAACTTTCTCATTCCATTTCAAAACATTTCAAATTCATTACATAATCCTAATATGAGAACCACGTTCAGAGAAAATATATTTATTACAACATACGCCAAGAGCGACATATAAAGATGCCCCTTGGATGATCATAGTATCTATAGGCAATTTAATAACTTTTCCTTTACAACAACAACACGGCGGGACCAAAATAAAAGAGAACTCTAGATAACTATCATGCCTCCTGCACGTCTCCGAAAGCTTATTCGTCTGAAGAAGTACCTCAAAACCTCAACTCTCATACTACTCAAAATCAATTGAGTACCCGAGAGTTTAAGAGGAAAACATAAACTTCGAGTCAGACATAAAGCATGGTATGAATAATAATTTACCATCTCAAATCATTTAGATATCTAGTGAGACCACGTCGCTTAGCGGAATGGATTTTCCCCTCACTAGTATCCTAAAACCTTTATAAAACAATATATTGTGCTCCTGCATCCACAATGGTTAAAACATAGTAGTTCAATATAATATGATGATATGCAAACAAGTAAATCAATTCTGGATTACCCATCCCCATTCATTTTCGACTATCTATCTTATTTATAGTTTCTAGGGTCACTATTAACATATTAGTTTTCATGAGCTTACTAATAACCTGTTTAATGTATATACACTCCTTGCCCGATTTCATAGTTTTCATGGGATCACTAAGAACCTATTGGCCCATGCCAATATCTTTACTGTTTCATGGGTTCTCCCTGAACCTATTGGTAAATCCAATATCTTTCCTCGTATCCTAGTTTTCATGGGTTGACTAAGAACCTATTGACTTCTGTCAATATCTTAATCCGGATATAGTTTTCATGGGCTAATTACAAACCTATTGGCTCCTGCCAATATCAAATCATAGTTTTCATGGGCTAACTATGAACTTGTCTTCCTAACATCTTCGTTTATACATAGTTTTCATGGGCTTACTATGAACCTATTGGCTCCTGCCAATATCTTTTCCTATACACAGTTTTTATGGGCTTACTGTGAACCTATTGGCCCATGCCAATATCTTTAATTAATATTTTAGCATCCTATACTCTGGTCTTCCTGACCTCCTGGATGCAATTCTACTCATTCAAGAGTTAATTTAATTTATATTCACTACTAGGTCAACCTAACTGGTTATTCTACCCTTCCCCAAATTACAGTTATGGGTCCATTACAATGTGAATATATTCAAATACATATATGAAGAAGTAAACATAATAATACCAACCCCCGTGGTTTAATATCCTTGAAATCATTTCATATAAAACTTGGTTAATCCCTTTAACCCATTAATCAAGAAAAACTTCTTCAAAACTCTATTTCAAAACACTTTATTTATGCCATGGTTTTCTTTTAAAATGAGATTGGGTTTTTTGTTTTGAAAACTAAGGCTTTCAAAACCTCAAAACATCACTTTCGAAACCCCTGGATAACCTCCTTCAAAAGCATCGAAAACTTCTTCCCAAAACACAAAATATATATCCCTTTCGAAGCTCTTTAAATTATCTCTTTCGAAACCAAAATATACCTCTTGAAAGTATCAACAGTCACTTAATAATCCTTAGAAACATAGCTTCGAAACCTATGAAAGTAACTCTTTCGAAACCATTGGATTTACCGTTTAAAACATCTTTTGGGTCAAAGTGAATATATATACGAAAGTATCTCTTTCGAAACCTTTGAAAAAATTGTTTGGGGAAAATTTGATGGCATTGGAACCATCCATTCGAAAGCTCAGAACCTTTGAGAAAAACCTTGAAGGATAGCATCGAAACCCCCTTTTGAAGCCATTGCCTTAGAAACTCTTAAACCCTTTCGAAAGAATTTAGGAAGTAGCTTAACATAAGTTTAAAACAAAGGCCACCCTTCGAAAGCATTGATGACTTCAATACACTCGAAAGGCAAAAGAACGGCGGCAGGGTCTCGACTAGGTCGGCACCATCATTTTCGAAAGCATTCTTTTATAAACAAAGGATCTCATTCGGAAGCTCTATTTTTAAACAAAGAAAGGCGGCAACAGGTTCGAAAGAAACAGGGTATCGACTTGGTCGAAAGCACCCTTCCAAATCAAGGCAGGCGCATATTTTTAAAAGTAAACAATGGTTTCGACTCTATCGAAAGTAATGCTTTCAACATCCTACCTTCTGCCCTTCACCAATCCACTTCATACCAATCTCATTGATACCATGTGTATTGGTTTCTGCTTTAGTAGGTTTCGACTAAGTCAAAGCGGAGGCATTGGAGTTGAAAGACGCTTCTAAAGAAGGCGGAACCAACTTTTCTGGGTAAGGCTGAATTAATGCTATCTTTAGTAATGACTTTACAACTAACCTGCATATTTGTAAATTGATTGTTTGCCTAAAAACTTTTTCAAATTCTTTACAAAATAACTGGCGCTTATTATCAGATCTAAATCAACGAAATTTTAACAATTAAGCCCTTCCATTAAGCAAAACCAAAATTGCACTTAAATCTTTCTTATAAAATAATCTATTTTCCAAAGTAAATCTTTTAGGAAAAATCCCCAAAAATTCACTTTCATCATGTTATCAAACATATCAAAATCTCAAACCCAAATTCTTCCTGAAATAATCGAAACTAATTTTTAACCCAATTTTATCATATTTTCCTTTGAAAATTCGTATTAAATTTTCCATAGCTTGGAAATTACAAAAATTGAGACCCATCTCCAAAATCATATTTTACAGAACATATAATTTTTCATAGCATTAGAAAATCATTTACAATCGATTTTTCCCTAAAACCGTATAAATCCTTATTTAAATATTTTGATTTAAATCAAGCATATTATAATTCAAGCATATCATCATCCAAAACATCATAAAAACGAATTTAATCTTAAATCTGAAAACATATGATCATAAAACAAAATAGAGATGATATAAATTATTATTCACCTTGAATATGATAAGGACTTTGAGATTTGTTGTAGATTAAATCCCCTGGCTTTAATTCCTCAGCTTGATTTGACTTTTTCCCTTTTTCTTCTTTGTACTGGTCGACTATTCCTTTAGGTTTTGATTGGCGTTTTTGGTAAAATGAAATGAACAAAAATGAAAGGATACGTGATTAATAGGTGCGACTATTCCCTAATGAGGCTTTGTGTAATTTAATTAGCACATAAACCATTTTACGCCCATTCAATTGATTAAGCACGACTCTATATTGTTTTATCCAAATCTCAATCTCCTTATCATTCTAATTCTTGCATTATTCTATTTAATTAATCTAATTAAATCTCCTGAATAATGTTATCAAAATTAGGGGTGTTACATCGAGATAGAAGAAATAGTGGAGATCGAATCTCTAATCTTTACTTGGTCGTTTGTACCAATGCAAATCAATATATTCGAACATTTGAACCACTCCCCTAGCTCCATGGCCGACAATTACATGAAACTACGGGACTTTAAAATTTTAATAAACGCTCAACAATTAATTTATTTAAGTCAAATTTAAATTTTCATCGATATCGTATAGCGTATATCGATACTTACATATGTAACTTTTATATACGCACTTTAATAAACAGTAATGACATTCAAATAAATCAAATAAAATTTTAATAATTATATTTCAAAATTTTTATTTGATTTATCATAATTATAAATTAATCAAATCATGTGACATTTCAAAGTATTCATCATGTGGTTGTGTGACTCAAAGATGTACCTTCCATCGGCGATTAATATCAAACAATTTGATTATTCACATTCACACGTCATCCTATCTAGTGTTCTGACAGTTTGACTAAATTTATCGCTAACACATTTTTCAATAAAATCCAATTATGCTATTTTAAGCGTATCTAGTAGTAACGATTACTTACATCGATTCTCTTCGTTAGAACTATATCACTTTAGAACTTATGGAATTTGGTTTTGCTCTCACAAAGTCCGTGTTCCATTAATAATAATAATTAACTACACCACTCCGGTCAGAGATTTTGACTTTATGTTGACTACGATTGACCGTGATACTAACCTTGTATAACTGAGAAGACGAACTCTCTATTGAATAATGTTTCACTTCCAATGCTTCGACTAAAATCCAAATATAGTCATTCAATGGACGTACGTGCCATAATTGAACTATAATCAAAGTGAAGTGTCCACATTGAAGTTTAACGGTAGTCATAAATCGAAGGAATCATGTAATATCACAACTTCGAGATTTTCTATTTGATCTTAGTTATATTAACCAACAGAAAACTCTCAAGTGAGTCATTTTATCGGTATCCAATAGTTATTAGTACGTAACCCCTTGACGCCTTGCAACCATGAGTTGTACGCTCTACAACATTTGGAGAGCGTTACACACTCAAGTCTCGATGGTTGTATTGATGCTCTGTTTCGAAATATCTTGAGTAGGAATATTTGAAATAATTTGTTATTTTTAACATGATAAATTACTCATGATTATAACACATTGCAATTAATACCACGTAACGTATTATTTAAAGATTTTTTATTTAATATACTAAAATTAAATGATTAATTTACAACACAGTATGAAACATATTTTATTTCGAACAAGATTTTATCACAGTGTTAATAATTTTAAATAAATTATTGAATAGCCCATAGGGCATACCTTAACTCTATCATGTATCATGTGTAAGTGCTATGAAACCTAGATCATCATAGATTTTAACCCTTTAGGTGATCGAGTGACTAGGCGTATAAGCAAGGTATAAGAGGTTGCAAGTTTGAAATTTTGTTTAATTCCGTAGATAGGGTTAAGCAAGGAAGCCCCCGCAACCACAGCCGAGCATAGACCTGTCAAAATATGACTCAACCTATTTACCCTAATTACAAATCGGTTGGGTCAACCCATTTATGAATATTTATTAAATAGGTCATAAACGGGTTGACCCATTTTTAAAATCCCATTTTAAAAAGGGTTTTAAATGGGTAACTCATTTATCCATTTACTAAAAATGTAAAATTCAAAAATATAAATTTGAAAATATAAATTAAAACAAGAATTTTGAAAATTTGAAAATTTTTACTCGGATACTTCATATTGTGAACACATGCTGTAGTTTTCCATAGTGACCAATAGTTGTACTTAACAAATAACATACTACATCCCCATATTTGAACTCCGACTAAGCGGAAGCCGCTATTTTTTTATTCAAACTGCAATAATTTTTTCATACTAATTCAGAATCAGACGAGACTTTGACCAATAAACTCCTACCTAAATTACGGACAATATGGAACGCTCGGATACTTCGTCTTGTGAACACATACTATAGTTCTCCATGGCGATTAGCAGTTGTACTCAGAAAATAACATGCTACATCCTCATATTTGAATTCCGCCTAGGCAAAAGCCGCTATTTTTTTCCAGACCGCAGTAACTTTTTCATACTAACTCGGAATCAAGCGAGACTTCGAACGATGAATTCTCACCTAAATTACGAATAATATGTAACACTCGGATACTTCATCCTGTGAACGCATACTGTAGTTCTCCATAGTGACTAACGGTTGTACTTAGAAATAACACACTATATCCTGATATTTGAACTCTGCATAGGAAGAAGCCGCTATTTTTTTTGTTTTAACTGCAATAACTTATTCATACTAACTTGAAATCAGACGAGACTTCGACCGATGAACTCCCACCTAAATTATGGACAATATGGAGCACTCGGATACTTCATCTTATGAACATATGCTGTAGTTCTCCACGGTGATTAACGGTTGCACTTAGAAAATAACATATCACATCCTATACATCCTTGTATTTGAATTTTGATAAAAATTTGAACTAAAATTTTAAATTTTGAAAATTTGATTTTTTATTGAAATTCGAAATGTAAAAATTAAAATAGAATTATTTTATATCTGTTTGTTTTTTATTAGTCAAATTAAATTTATTAAATGGATTAAATAAGTAACGCGTTTATTAAATGGACTGGATCAGACCAACCCTTGTATTAGATGAGCCAAAAGAATGAGTAATAAATGAGTTGGATCAAAATCGACCCAACCCATTTTGACCCAACCCGACTCTTAAAAACCCGTTTAACGGGTCTAGCCGAGCATGGTTGTTGTACGCCCGTGGTTGTTGCGTACAACCCTACACCACGTTGAGTTAAACATTGTAAAATAGAAAAGTTGATCAAACCTAATTTTTAATATTTGGTTGTAGATCTGCATTATTCGTTTATTACCTTTGTAAATTGAGAAAGTTTGATTTAATCAAATAAACAAAGATAAAACCAGCAAAACTTTTTCTAGTCTTTCTCCACGGTAGATGGATAGAACGAGTCAAGGCATCAATTAAAATGGTTGGATTAATTTGACATGTTTGGTAAATGAGTTATATCAGTTTGGATAGATCGGATCAATAGTCATCCATCCGATCCAACTTATTCCATTCTTGGATAGGTTGATCTCAAGTTAGGCGATTAACTAACCAGACAGTAACCGGAGGGCTCTCACTATTTTGCTTCCTTTCACACGTTCCAAGGGCTTAGATGGCAACGAATCATCCATACAAGAAAAAGGTTATTGACGATTTTTGATGGTCGTTAATATACTAATAATGTTCATTAAGTTTATCAATCTCTGAAGTGGCTTTTAAGTATTTAACTATTAAAGAATACGAGATGGTACAAGAAATATATCCAGAAACAGAAGCCAGTGCACATCTCATGCAACCGTCGGATCTTGTCTGGTGCTTGCTCAAGCTTACACATGCCCCGATCATCCTTTCCCTTCTCCACACGCGTCCATCTTCTCTTTCTATTAATCCCCTGCACTGCCTCTCTGTTCATTCAAGCTCTCAAAGAAATCATGGATCAGTTTTACACTTCACTCTCTTACATCCACACTCTAGCTGGGTACAAATCTAAACTTATACTACCATTTTCTTTTCCCAATAATTTGCAAGTGATATTAGCTACTGATTTCCAATGCATTTCCATGTAATCAGGCCTTCTGTGATGTTGCTGTACCCACTGTAAGTGTATTCGGACGACTAAATTGTTGGATTAGTCTGATTTGCTTCGTTTGTTTAAGGGAGTTGTCGAAATTTCATATGGATTTCAGGTATGCATCTGTTGTGGCTACAGAGAGTCCATCAAAAATCGACAATAAACAGTGGCTGGCTTATTGGATTTTGTACCCTTTTCGTACTCTGTTTTTGGAGATTGGAGATGGTAGCTTCAGCCTCTTTTGAAATGTAAGGTATCTCTTACTTATTATGTACATTTCTTTTGGAGTAGATATACATCCGGATATCAAAAGATTTATATATTTTGGCTACTATTATGGTTGTGAAGGATACCAATGTGGTATGAGCTGAAACTAGTGTTAGTGGAATGGTTGGTGCGGCCTCGATTCAGGGGTGCAGCTTTCATACATATTATATGAAAAATTTGTGAGGGAACAACTTCTTAAACTTAGGGGTTATAACAAATTTGTGGGTGAATGGGTTGGCCTAGGCAAACCGAAAATTTTAAAAAAGCATTTCTCTAGGTGGAAAGCCCTAGGTAATTGAAAATTATGGAAAATGTTACTATGATGGGTGTTGAAACTAGTGTTAGTGGAATGGTTGGTGCTGCCTCGATTCAGGGGTGCAGCTTTCATACATACATACACATATGAAAAATTTGTGAGGGAACAACTTCTTAAACTTAGGGGTTATAACAAATCTGTGGGAAAATTTTAAAAAAGCATTTCTCTAGGTGGAAAGCCCTAGGTAATTGAAAATTATGGAAAATGTTACTATGATGGGTGTTGAAACTAGTGTTAGTGGAATGGTTGGTGCTGCCTCGATTCAGGGGTGCAGCTTTCATACATACATACACATACGAAAAATTTGTAAGGGAACAACTTCTTAAACTTAGGGGTTATAACAAATCTGTGGGAAAATTTTAAAAAAGCATTTCTCTAGGTGGAAAGCCCCCTAGGTAATTGAAAATTATGGAAAATGTTACTATGATGGGTGTTGAACCTACACCTCCAAGCAAAGAAACCTACCCACTTCCACCGCACTAGCACTGCTTTCAGTTAATATGTAAAGTATTATTTATTAAATACTAAACTGAAAAAACCTCCTCTTTCTCCACCTTGCTGGCAGCCGCCTGGCAGGCCTTGCCTTGGAACTGGGCCTGATTGTGCACGTAGTCCATGCATTGATGATCTTTGTATTAGATATTCGATATTGATGGCTCAACATCGATATTATCATTATGTGATACAAATTCTTGAACAAAAGTTACCGTGACAATTTTTTTCCCATGTGTAATATTTGAACCTCAGTCATCTTTACTCATCTTTATATCAGGTACGATATTTGAACCGCACAGGGTCTACGGAACGGATCTGAGGTGGGGTTCAAGAACCTAAGGCGGGTCCTGGTAAAAAAAACCCTCCAACCCGTCCCATTATCATTCCTAGTATGGTTATTATGGTAACGGTAAATTTACCATTATTAGTCAATCGGTTATCATTTTCGGATGAAATCGGTATACCAGTTTAATCGGTATGGTAACAGTAAAGTTACCGTTTTCTGCGATAAATTATCGATAATTTTTTTAAACAGACGGTAAGGATAAATTTACCGATCAATTTATAACACATGAACATTCATATAACATGCTTTATTATAGGCCTTTAGAATCAAGTAAATGATTAAATTTAGTTCAATAATTTAAATCAAATAATGCGAACTACACCTATTTTATTTCTTATTGATATCTTTTATTAAGTAACACTATAAATTGTATAATAAAACATCATTATAGTGCGAAGTTAAAGACATCTTTAGAAAAACAGTAATTTAACATTAACAGTATAAGGTTATCCGTTTATCGATATATCAGTTTTCAGCATACCAGCAAATCGGCAACGGTCACGATAAGCAATTTTAACTTATATATATAAATATAAATATTTTTTTAATAATAGTTGTAATAGCTTTGGTGTCACACTTTTTTGGTGTAAACGTGAACTACCAAAAACACCCCTTTATATATTATCAAATCTTAATCGTTTAAAAATAGAATATAATATTAAACTTTTTTTTATAAATTCAAATGTCCCTAAAAGTAGCCTCTAACAAATTAAACTCCCTATACAAATTCAAAATACTTCTTTAGAAATATACAAATCTTAATATCATTTGAAAATAAAAAAATTATTGTTTGATTGATTTAACCATATACAATTTACAAGAAAAACAACTCACGCGTGAAGCGCGTGCCACAATACTCGTAAAAATAGTACGGTAACGACATTTGCAAAATGGTAACAACTGGTTTAATGGCCATAGTTCCTGATCTGTGGAAATAAGACCGACCCCATCTTTATACTTATGCCGTTATCTTCCTCCCTGAAGCTTAGGGTTTCTAAAAAGTTCAGGTTTGCTGCTGCTGCTTCTTCCTATTCCTCCTTTTTTTCCTTTTTCTGTTTTGCTGAATCGAGATCGCGATGCCGAACTAAATCTCCTTTGATTTTGTTTCAATTCGATGTTTAAATCGAAATCGCGATTCAGTATTGGACTCCAATATTTTCGTTCTGAAATAGACACGGGTTGCGATCCAATTTAACTCTTGGATCGGGAAGGCTGTGATTCCTTTCAAATCGCGCTTTTGGAACGTACGATCTCGCGATTTTTGCTATCACTGCTCTTAACCGAATAAATCTGCTAAATATATAGTACTTACAGAGGGATTAATGATGTGGATTTCTAATGCTTCATGAGATGTTTCTATTTTCACGATAACTAGAGCAATTACATATATATAACAATCGGTCCACTGAGAAAGTGTTGAACTAATAAACATTGCTTGAAGTTAACCTCTGTGTACTTGAAAATTGTACCTGCCGTGTCCTTATTTGAATTTATGCTTGAAGATATAAGGCTGAATGGAAGCTTTCTTCAAGTATCATGACAAGAAAGCTGTAAAAGATTGTCAAAAAATAGTTAAGGTTTTTGTAGATAAAATAAATGAGTTTTTTGGACAAACTTTAACATTAAAGGGGACATTAAACTTTACCCATTAACATATCACATTTTCAAATTTTATACCAAATTTGTTGAAGTCCAACTTTGCCTTTGAAATCTTTCATTGCAAGTCGTAATGTATAGATTTGAACTCTAATAAAAATGAGATTATGCGGTTACTTTTCCATTATTCATTATTAATACTAATTTTACAAAGCATTTTAGATGATGTTAACTTCAAATGTTGGTGCTTTTAACTTTTACAATGTTTCTACGGTGTTTTAATCAAAATTTAGAATATGCTTTGCGTTTTTTCAAATTTTCATATCATATTTTTTTTTCAAAACAATCGGTTGTTCCGAAAGGAGGTAGTCTAACAATCCAAACTAGATTGGACATGGTTTGATAACCATTCTTGTTTAAACCCAATCCAACATGATTTGAACAACCTCACTTGGACCTAAAATAGTTTAGTAAATAAATATGCTAAAATGACATGTCATTGATTTCAAATCTAATGTAACATATTAGTATGTAAATTCTTTCAATTCATTCTTCGTCATTTGATTTGTAAGTTAACATATCCAGTGAATATGTATAATTAATTAATTGCAACACGTTTGCTTAAACCGATGACAATTCGATTTGATTGCAATATGTATAATTAATTAATTGTAACATATTAGTATTTAGTTCAAATTTTGTTTTTAAACCGAAAATTCACTTTGAAATCGATTATAAAATCCATGCACGAAATCATCGAAATCAATTCAAATTCAACCAAGTTTTCTCAAATCGAAACTCGAATAAATCAACAGCATTGCAACTTAAAATCATCAAGGAATGTCGGCTTTCTAATGTATAGAAATAACCTTTTGAAAATATCACAATTCATCTCTGAAAATACAAAAGAAAACAGTGCAAAACAGCAGAATAAAGGTCAGGAAAACACATAGGTAAACGCACTCAGACAAGTGACTCAAACTTTTTATAGTAGCTTTGAATATCAGTTTATTTTATATGTAGAAAATTTCAAAGTTAAATTCCTAACCAAGCGGTACAGATTTCATATCTTTAACATCCATTTTCAGCTCAGATTTGTAAATCTCAGTTTGCATATACCAACTTTACAAAAATCGTATAAATTCAAAATTTAATCTTTTTCACTCAAATTTTTCCATAATGTAAAATCATAAAAGAACATCAATATTCATAAAAGTTGATTCATTCAAATACCAATTTCAATTTGGTATATAAAGTGCAAACACTCCAAAATCACGTAAGAACTCAAACTTCAAGGAATCCGAAAAATCAAAATAGAAATTCGAAAACAAAACCAAGCATCAATATGTCAAATATTGCACCTTTCTTTTAAAAATAAATACTCAAAATGATTTTTAAGTGTATGCTCAATTCATATAAAATCTAGAAATCAATCAAAAGAAATCTAGAAAAAAAAGTGAGATATTCAAAATTATCCGAACTTATGAGCATCCAAATCCATCAAACACAATGGTTTACATTTATAGGTCCAAATCTCACATCTACTAGTCAAAAATATTGAATCAGTAGCTAAATTCGTTGGTTGTACAAGTTTTTGTTCATTGTTGTTCTTGTTTTCGTTTCTGGCCTCAAGTGCCAACTTTGGTTGTCCATAACTTTCATCTCCGGCATCGAAATGCTGCCGGATCTTTTTCCGAATTAAGTTTATATGTTGAACTTTGTTTCTGCAAAATTTGGTCGAAAAATATTGTCATTTGAGTGTTCAAACCGTTGTTGCAAAATCAACAAAACAGAGTTTTTCTACCTGTAGAAATTGTGTTTTCTGAGTTGCTGCAAACATGACCTGAGTCCATGTTTGAGATAGCATAACTCTTTCATTTCTTATTGAAATTGCGTGATTCTTTTTTTGTTTGAAAGATAAAGTTTTGTACTATAAGCATACCAAATTTCAAATGATTTCGACCTATATAGCTTATAGAAATATGCTATCGAACTTTGACTCGGAGCATGTTTTTGCTCAGATTTTTATAGTGAAAACACTGCATGGGTTCAACTTTGAGATATCATAACTTTCTCATACTTTATCCAAATTGCATGATTCTTTTTTTGTTTGAAAGATAAAGTTTTCTACTATATGTCTACCAATTTTGAGCTCAATCCGATGCCGTTTGGTACTCTGTTTTATGTCTGGAAGTTGAACCCAGAATGGATTTTTAGACCTGGGCACATTCTTGTTGAACTGTTACAAACATGGATTCAGGCCATGTTTGTAGCAGCTTCAGAAAATCAACGTCAAACGAGTTTGCAAAATAAACAATTCTATCAAAATGTAAAATCATTCTTTTTTTAATTGTTTAAAAGTTCAATAAGAAATTTGCATTGTTTTTCAATGATGTGTTGACAAATTTCAAATTTATTACTTTGATTTGTTTTTTTGGATTTTCTTTATAATTAATTTTTTTAAACCTTTTTCATTTATTTTAGGAAAATGATTTCTACTATTTTTATAATTTTAAACATTTTTTGGTGGAATTTAGAAGTTGATTTCAATAGAAATTTTCATAGTTAACTTTTTTACTGCGTTTTTTGCGATGAAGATATTTTGAATAAAACTTCTTTAAATTAAAAAACTAAATTATTTGAAATATTTTGAATAAAACAAATTTTAAATATTTCCTATATTTTCATATTATCTAAAATATTTTTTTTATCAAATATCTTCAACCATTGATTTTTGATTTTTTAAGTATTTCTAAATAAGTATATTTTGTGCTCTACGTGTAAGAATATCAATAGTATGTCAAAGTATCTATATGTTGTTTTTATTTATATAAATAAATTTGATTATTAATTTTGATTTAACTTGTATAAATTCAATATAGTGTAAATAAATATAAGAAAAAATATTTTCTTATCGAAAGACTTATATAAGTAATAAAAATGGGTTGTGATTTTGTGCATAGTGTACGCAACATAAAATATAAAATGTGCAACATAGATTCTCTTCACGTTGAAGGTTTTGGTTGGTTACAATTTTGTTCATTGTGTTTTTTCCATTTGTATTCATTCTTATTATAGCTTTTGGTGCTAGATTTGGATTTTGAGCAATGCTTGTAGTAAAATACTTGCACTTGGTTTCTCCATTAGTAATTTTTCTATAACATGATGATGGATATCTATAATCAAATACCCATCAATTCAAAATCAGTTTCTATATTCTTTTCGTTTACCCATATCTAATTATGCCAAGTAACATAGTTATTTTATTGCGATAATGGAACACGATGAACTAAGTTGCTTGCTACATATACGTGCTTGACAACTTTCATAGTATCAACTAAAAATAAATTCATTGATGTTATTTTTGACCTTTTACAATACAAAGTGGTTATATTTTGTTAGTATAGGTGAGAAAGTGGAAAATTGGGACGTAGTGTTCATCAATATTATGCTTTTTAACTAATCGATGTAAATATGTTTTAGTTTATTTGCCATTATTCAAATGGTAATAAGTGTTATCAAGGCGTATGCCTAGGCCCCAAAAAGGCTCAGGTGCACGTTGTGCGTCTTTTTGCAGATTGAGGCGTCTTTTTGTAAAATTCAAAATTTAATTTACAAATTAGTTAAATAAAATTTTTTAATAGTTAAATGAATTATAAAATATGATTTAAAATTTAAAATTTAATTAATAAAATATTTAAATAGTTGAATGAATTATAAAATATGATTTTAAATTTAATTTGTAGTTAGTAAAATAGTAGATCAAACTTGTATAAAAGGCACGCAAAAAGGCCCAAGGCTCAAAAAAGCCTACGGCTCATGGCTTGTGCCTTTTTACGCCTTAGCGCCTTAACTACTATGAATTGATAATCAGAAAACATCATTCTCGTGGTATTTTCTTAACAAGCACAATGCTTAGCACATATAATGGTTGTACTTACAACAAAGAGTGCACATTCAAGTAAAAAAATCTATGATCAATCATCGTCAAATCAAATACTATATTATATCAATCAGTGTCTAATAAAAGGTCAATCACATCTTCTACTGAATACTAATATCCTAAAACATCACTTCCATATTTGTATTTGATGATCGTCTCCTAAAAAATCTTCAATTTAAGTCGTGGCACATGCTCACACATCAATTTTTACCTCGAGGTAATCATTTGCTCCAAGTGTCAAAGTGAATTAATCAATGTCAACACGACAAATTTCATAGTTACAAACCTAAATACATGGTCATATTCACTTTTGCCACTGATCATAAGGTTGATGTACTCTTATTTTCTAGTTTGCGCTTTATACAAAAAGAATCTTTTGTATAATCCATGACTTTCTATACCGTGTTTTCCATCATAGATTTGTTCTTTTTTCCAAAAATATTTTTCAACACTGATAACAATTGTAAGATTTTCACAGTTTCTACGCAACCAGATTAAAAAGTACAGTAGCAGTAACTTAAATATATCAACATTTCTTACTTCTCTACTATTATTTTCACAAAAAAGTGTGCGTGTTTTACACCCTTATTATTTATCATAATAGATAAAAAACCACTCTTGCTTTCCATATTGTAAATCAATCCCCTGAAATTCACGATAACGAAATCACACAAATTCATCACGATAAAAAATTAGCAAGCTACTCATACATTCAAATCCAAAGCCTTCAATTTAAGTGCAACAATGTGCAACAATGACTATCCAAGTTGTGTGCACTTTTATAATGCAATGTTGAATAAAGCAAACAAAAATGCATGATTAATAGTATTTTGAACACTTGATATGTTTATATCATATAAATGCATGGAGTATATTATAATTTCAAATAAAGCTACTTTAGCAACATATAAATTTTGAAATCTTACGTCACTGAATAAAACCGAATAAAACCAGTGGTAGGTAGATTGCAATGTGAAAAATGCAAACCTACAACGAGAGCAACCAAAATTGTATTAAAACATTACCACTAACAAATAATTTAATCTACATTTAGCTTACTATTTTGATTTTAATTACATAATGCAAAACATTTTTGTAAAAGTAAAACCAAATGTTACATGAGTGTAGAAGTGTAAAGCGTAACAAAGCCACCAAATCCTTAAAATGACGTGATTTGAACTCATACATTATTTCATTATATAACATAATATGAAAACTTTCAATAAAAACAAATAAAATAAAAAGTTTTTACTTTCTATTAGAAAGAATTCTTATAACCTAGAGTTTAATTTACATTTCCATATAATTTTAGGGGGTCGATTTTGGTATTCCTAAGGTTGAAGGGTTTTCAAGTATTTTTGGAAAGGAAAAGGTGAGAAAACATAATTTCCTTTCACAAACCCATTTTACATATAACCAACATATGGAAACTTTAATTTTTATTTCTCTTAATCTAACCACTTTCTAGGTTCATATTATATCAATGCATAACATAAATTTCCTAATATGTGTGTTTGTTAGTTAAATATGTTTGAATATTTTTAGTTCATTTTTTAAAATTAAAATATGTTATGGAACAAAGTGAAATAAGAAAGCCTAATAAACAAGTTAAAAAAATTATAAAAAATAAACGAACTTAAAAAATTATGCGGAATGTGTAGAAAATGATGCAATTTCGGTGATTTAAAAAAAATCATTTGCCGTTATTTGTTTGTAGAGCTTATAGGAGGATTAATGTAAAAATTGTAGACAAACGAGAATAACATAGAAAACATTGTAACAAATTTAATTTGAAATTCACATCATATGTGATTTATTTTATAAAGGGTTGGGTTTGCACACGATATTAAAAACCGATTATTTTAAAAGTAGGCAAAAATATTTTTTTTAATAAACGAGGAAACTTTTGAATTGTAAATGTATTTAATTTCTTATGAAATATAAACAATATATAATAAACACAAATTCTTTTACTTTTAGATTCCCTTATATCTCGTATTTTAATGGAATTGATGCATATATTTTCCCAGTCGAGTGGGTTCATAAATTATAAGAAACTATTTCCTAGCAAATATATGGTTCTATATTTGTAATGCAAAAAAAATAACCAAGGAAATTATGTTAAAATCATAAAAAACATATGAAGTGTAGAAACTTTAAATGTCTAAGCATGCTATCATGTATTATACGATACGGTTATGCGGTGAGGATTTGGATTTTGTTTGACCATTCGCTTGAAAAATTGCAATTCTTACATGGTTAAACAAAGGTTTGAGTCTTTGAGATCTCAATTTCGGTCTTTTGTAATTCTAGAAATTTCTATCTAATTTCTAAATTTCAAAAATTTTGATTTGGAATTTATTTATTTTTCATATAATTACACATATATTTGTTTTTGTTGATTAATGAAATAAATTGTGTAATTTATGTAATTGAAAAATAAGATATAAATGAACGATTTATTATAAATACTTCTAACACTAACAAATTTAACTTTTGTAGTTACATTACTCGTATATTTTGTGATTTGCATGTTTTCGAAGTTCAAATTTTAAATTTTAATTCATATATATGAAACTCAAATTAATATTTTTTTAGTTTCTTTTATTGAATTTATGTTTTTTTCTATTGAATTGGTTTTTTCAGTTTGGTTTTGTCTCGGTCCCTACTGAAATCGACACTAAACGTGTGTGTAATCTCGATGTTCCATCGAACTCTTAAATCTTTGTTAAAACAGAATGAATAAATCTAAACCGTGAGATAGAAAGTATTACCAAGCTTTTGTGACATTAAAAAGATGCACTTAAAAGTTCTTAAATTGATCTTCCCTATTTTCTAGGACATCATATGCTTGTTTTGCACTAAAGCTAAGTGTTTGTAAATACAAATAATTATAGTTTATAATTGTATATAACACTTAAAAACGATCAGCATATTAGACTTTTATTGCTAACAAACACTTCAGACCATGTTATTATGCATAGCTTGTAATCAACTTATGCAAATTTGTACGTGTATTTTATCTTTTACTTTTCTTTTTTGCTTTTAAAACAATTTTGAAAAAAGCTTAACATCTATATTAAATCATTTATAAAATATTGATTGTTCAAAAGCATAAATACTTGACAAGTATGCAGTACCTTGTATATGTCGTATGCTTCTGGGTCTTTTGAAGCATCGCGACAATATGAAAACTCAATCAAAACTGGCAATAAAATATTTTTCTTGTAGTTTTTAACATGTCTCGAGGTATCAAATCCAATTCTGAAAATTCAATGGTTTCCTTTTAGGTTTTGGTTTCAGTTTAATTGATGATCATAAATTATGAATGCACTAGATCAAACCCTAACATAATTTAGAACCCAACCTAATCTAAATGTAGGAACCCTAACATAAAACATGCCCAAATATTGAATACTTAAACTAGACTAAATTAAACTACTAAATCAAACTGTTGATAACCCGAGTTAAATCTCCAGTAGCCCTAATATTAGTACCCATCTGACATTTTATTCAGTTTACGGTTGTTGCGATCGTTGTGGTTTAGGAGTGAGCTATTACCATCTGCTTGAGTCAAAATTCTCTATTCTCATGTTATATCTGATTTGAACAAGCTTGTAGTTATTTATAACATATTGAGATTATTACAGAATAGTTTAAAGACATTTTAAGGAGTTTGTATCAATTTATAGTTTAATAAAGAAATCGATTAATTTCACGTGATAAAGACGAGAGCAAGTGAATAGAATGCTCGTGACATAAGCAATTAATACCACCGTTGGATCAAAATAATTTAGTTAACACAAACATTTTTAAATCCAAAAGTTTGATTTTGTACATTTTGATGAAATTTATATAACGAGGCATGTTACCATACCCATTTTATCGTTTCGGCTTGACAAACCAAACCAACTCTCTTAGTATTGATATATTCGGTATTGTTTCTTTTGTATCAAGCGAACTATATTGCTTGGTAATATGTAAAATAAGTCAAGCCCTAATAATTATGAATACGTCTCCATCATAATTATTGATAGAGACCACATAAAGGATTTATTCTTTTAACAATAGATACCACACCGAGTCATCCGAAATGGCTGGCTTAAATTGGAAATGCAGTTTGTGGCGGACCAGCTTGTGTTCTTCCAGATGTTATCGGCGAAGCGCCGAAGCCGGGTTTACTGGGATTTCAGAAGAGAAACAACCAATAGAATCTTATGATCTTCATTTTTGCTTTTGCGCTTTTCTAATCTACGTCAATGTAATTTTTTGTAATATATTTAAGTTGAGATCCAGAGTTTGATTGCAATCCTTTTTTTTATTTGCATATAAGTTTCAATAGAAATTTGACAATTTTTCAAATATCAATTATAGTAATCATGTCTCCAAAATTCATTGTAATTTTAAATAAGTGCAAGCGCATTCACATGTAAAAAATGCTAAATTTATGAAAAGGGGAAGGACGTTATGTGTACCACTTATATATATTAAATAGAGGAAGCAAATTGCACTTTTATTTTTCAGAAGTGCAACTCACTTGTGTGCTAAATACAGAGTGAGAAATCATGTCTAACTTCTTTAACAAGTAGAAAAATACCTTAAAAATGGTTCGACTGCAAATACTTATAAGACTTTTGTCTTCCTTAACATGTATATAGCCACACCAAACAATGAATGAAACTAATGATGTTTGTTCTCTAAGTTCGTAAATTTTGAAATGTACCGTGAAATGAATATTGAGAAATTAGGTATACATCATCACTAACAATGAGGGGATTTTATAAATGTTAATAAGGAGAAAATCCTGAATTTCTTTGGGTCTCTTTGAAATTTCCTAAGTTAAATAAATTAGTGGATTTTAAAATTTATTGTATTAGATTTTCCTTTTCTAACATAAAATTTGCTATAATAATTTTTAAATACTGCTTTGTTTTCAATAAAATCCGAAACATAAAAGATAAGTCTAGTGAAGTGAACATTCAAGGTCTAATGTAATATTTTTCCGCGCAACTAAGGATTGCTCCACTGCTAATTTAAGGTTGTGTCGAGTAATTTATATTGAACTCCTTGGAATATAATCTTTTATACATCGGTCAAGGACAAATAGCTTAACTGGGAAGTGATATAACCATAAGTGATACAACGCTCTAAACATAGTTTCTAGACATTATAGATTCGAACCCTTGAGATATCAAAATGAATGCTTCACTTAAATAATTACCACTTCTATATTTTTTTTTACATGGGTTGAAGAGGGATGCACATTATTGACCCAAGTTGAAATTGAGTCCCGAATAGAAATTAGTTTGAGCATTAGGAAAAAAAACAATGAAAAAAAGAGACTACATGTAGAGAATAAAATTTGATCCAACAACCTCATATTTTTTGAGCATAATGTTTACCAAATTGGCTAATTAATCGATTGATTAATCATTACTCTCGTAATCATTTATTCTATGTAACAACGTTGAGCCCATTGAGACAACGGGTCTTGAGCGATCGTCTGGATCACCAATTGCCAAGGCCTATTTGGCCATATCGTTATATTAATATAAGACCCTTAGAAGAAATATAAAATTTAAGTGTTATGTGCAATCCATCTTTTAGAGTAGTAGTTTAAAGAGAGAATCCATACTTTTCTATTGGTTTTGCGTTCATATTGAACTCAATATAAATGAGATATATAAAATAAAGCTACTTTAGTAAATATTCAATTAGGCATTGAAAATCTACTAACGTTCTAAAGTTAGTTTTGTAATCATCAATTGACCATTTGTTCTTTTTTATAAAAAAAATTGAATACTTAGGTGGCAGTACACAGTGGTACTACACGTCTTAGTAGTATATAACATACTACATATCAACATATGTCCAGCGGTTCGAATCACGCTACGAAGATTCGAACCTGTGACATCACGGATCAAAATTGAAGCGTCTAACCACTGAAACAGCGGTGTTTGACCCATTTATTTGTTTTGTTCCTACAAAAAATATGTCAAAGTACAACTACTTAATATTTGTTGCTACAATTTAAATTTAAAAAATACTTACTTTTTTGTAGTTATTAGCGGTCATGTATATGTAGTTGGTGAGCCGTATCCACCGAACAACTCTTCATCTATGTGTAGATCACAAATAGAGTGCAACATCTGAACTACCATCTACTCGTAAACATGTATGTCATTACAGGTCATACCGTCTGACAAAATATATAGTGTATTATTTTACCTGCATAATAAAGTAAAAAAGAGTCATCAATGAATGGTTACCGAGTAAAGAAAAGATGATTGAATAAATAAAATTAAATATCATTGTAAAAGTAGAGAATGCACTCATTCAATTCACATTTACACAACTTAATGCAACTTTGAGTAGCAGATGATTCCATGTTTTAGATAAATGTTACACTTTTTTAACACGCGTGTAATTTAAACCTTAGTCCTCTTGAAATTCGTTGATGTAATTCTGCCTTTTGAATTCATATCAACCAACTTAAGTCCTATATCAAAGTCACTTAAATGAAGATGTATTGCTAGTTTGGAGGTGGCCTCAACTCCATGGTCATTTTCAATATAGAGCACATATATGTAACATTTTTTTACATATATCAATACAAATTTTCATTTCATCGCACAATAAATTTTAGCAGTATAATGGTTGTCTTTCCAACCCTTCATCCTAACAAAGTTCAATAAGTTCTTTCCCAAAATCATTCCTTATCAATTCTTCACATATTTTTTAATCAACTATTTACGTAGATGAATCAAGTACATGTGTAGAAATAGTGTATTTGTCTTGGCATTTTAAAATTATTCAACGACAAGAAACATATTTTTTGTATAGTCTTTCTACATATACATACAAGTGTGAGTACGTGTGTGGGTTTGTGTGAGAGGGCGGAAGACAGAAATGTTTCATGGTATCCCTCTTTTACGTACCTCTTTAGCAGTCTTTTCTTATTTTTAGTCACACAATTCAAATCGTTACAAAATTTTGTTGGCCTTGAATCTGGATTTGGAATTGTTACAAAATTTCGTTGGTCTTGAATATGGATTTTGAATATTTTTCGGATCAATATTATATTATGTTGATAAAAAATAAAACCATTTCAAACTTCAGATCAATATTATATTATGTTGATAAAAAATAAAACCATTTCAAACTTCGGATCCCTTTGAAATTATAAATCAATATTAACTCTTAAATCATGTTTTATCCGTTAATTTGAAATATTAGTGTCATTGTGCTAAAAATACTTAATTTAACCTAATTTTTATGGGGATGATCTTAAGTATGGTATGAACGAATCTACAAGATTCAATAGTATAACTCAAAGTATGATAATGGTGCTAAAGATGATCTTATATATGTGTTTGTATGTATATACCACCCCTCTCTACACACATCCTATCATTTTATTCTTGAATAATGTTGTCGAAAAAGTCAAATAGAATAAATTTTTTGGATATAATATTTCTAACGTATACATCTTCACAACATTTCATATCATTTCAAAACTTTTAGCCCTTTTAAAATATAAATGAATGTAAGGAGTCGAAAGTAAATAGTTTTAAACGTTGATTTAAAATGTAAACTTGAAATGGTTAGAAGTTTAAAATGTAAATTTAAAAAGTAATCCTATAAATAATCAAATAGGAAAGGTATACAAAGTTCAAGAAAATAAGACTTGGAATATACACATATGTGCCGGCTATTTGGACATAAAATAAAATACAATTAGTGACACGGTAGATCTAGACCGTTGGATCTTTTTGTCCTTATATTTAAAATATTTATTTTAAACGTTGATTTAAAATATAAATTTAAAATGTAAACTTGAAATGTAAGATGAAAAGCAATCCTATAAATAATCTAATAGGAAAGGTATACAAAGTTCCGAGAAAATAAAACTTGGAATACACACACATATGGGTCGGCTATTTGGACATAAAATAACATAATTAGTGACACAGTAGATTTAAACTGTTAGATTTTTTTGTCCTTATATGGAAGATGGTTATCTTTTTGTCCTTATATGGAAGGTGGAAACCAGACGAAGTTCTAATATTTAAAATCTCTTATGTTACCATTTGTGTAAAAATTGTGTCCAAATTGAATTATATATAAAGATTTTATGGCACATGTAACGCACATGCAAGTAAAAAAACTCAAATAAATTATAAAATTAAAATTTTTGTATAGTTTCGATAGAAATAAATTGAAAAATAAAAAATATTATAATTTTTTTTGTTGGTATAGAGTTTCGAACCTGTAAACTTAGTTACATGTTCCGTACCTTCGGCCGAAAATTCCACCTCTTTAAAATTTCTATTTGAAAATAGATGATAATATTTGTTCATTGTGGGATTCGAACTTCTGACATATTATTTGTATGTAAATGTATTTTTGAAACTTCGTGATCGGATAAAAAATTTGTGTTTCTATTTCACCTATTAATAAAGATAAAGATATGTATCTTTTCTTCTGTTTCATCATCTTTGTTTTTCTCTAGAAAAAAACTAACAAACTAACGGATTGAGTTATTTTCATACATTCATTCTTATTATGTAGATGTAGATGTAGATTAATATATTTATAAACTATTTAATACAGAAATTTACGGATTGAGCTATTTTTATACATATATATATATTTCTTTTTCGATCAATAATTTTTTTGTGGATTTTGATGGAACTCCCAACTCTTTTATATTTCTATCTTTTTGGATTTTGATGGAACTCCCAACTCTTTTATATTTCTATCTTTTTGGATTTTGATGGAACTGCCAACTCTTTCATATTTATATTTTGATCGACAGTTAATGAATATTTCAAACAATCCACATTCACTTATTGAATTTAAAGAGAGTAAAAGTTTTGCATAATGCAAAAATTTGTTAGGAAAGATTATAAATCAGCGGAGTTTAAAACTTCTGACAAGATTAAGACGAGGATGTGGAGACCCATTATATTCATACAAAATTTTCATGCTATTTTTATTTTTCATTTCAAGCAACAATTTACTTGGATGAATAAAATACATGCGTATACCTAATGTATTTGTTTTCGCATTTTAAACTCTTAATCGCCAAAAAAATTCCCACGATTTCTCGTATTAAATATTTTCAAAATTTTCCAATATTGTATATAGGTTCTTGTTGCATTCAACGCCGTCCTCGTAAATTTTGATATTAGCTTGAAACTTCTAACTCATTCAAATTCATAAACCAATATGAACCACTGAAAATATTTATTTTAAATGTCAATTTAAAATGTAATTTTAGCTTAGTTAAAAGTTTTTAAATGATCTAGATTTTGGTGAAAGCGATCTTAATGGCAAATGGATATCTACACAATTTTGTTTCAATTTGAAATTGTTGTCTAAAAAAAAGAGAAGTAATGGAGGAAGTTGGGGGGGGGGGGTTTGGATATTTAATATCGAGTATATAACATGCCTTTCTAATATATAACTTTAAGAACGATATTTTTAGGTTTTGAAAAATAACATAATCAAAATTTTGTTAAACCCTTGTTCTCCATAGAAACGTTCAACAACTTTGTTCAGTCAAAGTTTTTTGAAACTATAATTTTTTTTTCTTTTGGTAGAATATTAAAAAAGTTCACTGATGCTTAACTTTTAAGAGTGAAATCTAATATCTAATCTAATTTTGAGGATGCTGCTTTGAGGTTTGATTACTTGAGCATAACCAAATAAAAATTTAGTCAATACCAATCTGCAAAAAGTTGTTTTCTTTTTTTTTCTTCTTACAAACAGGAACATTCAAAAACATTGTTCGATGAAAGTTTTTTGAAATGTAATATTTTGTTTCCTACATTTTTTTTGAAATTAAAAATATAATCCAATGGATGTGCATGCATGCACACAACTATTTTGTACTGAAAATGTATGCACACATGACACGAACAACTAGTATGGTTCGAGTAGTGAAAACCTTTTGTAAGCAAAATTTTACAACCAAACTAATTTGGATCACGAAGTGCAAAACGTAAACACAATGCATATGCTACAAACAACTATTCTGAATCATCCATGTACACACAAACTATGCCACAAAAAACTATTTTGGTAAAAACTCGTGTATACAAGACTTCTGCAGATTCAATAATATATAATATAATTCAATGCTGAAAGTAAAAGTCAAAAGACGCACAAGGATGAAGGGCTATTACATGAAAAGTCAAAATATCACCAATAGTATGAAGATCCAATATTTTTCCAGACTATACTAATAATCAGTTCATTAAAAAAACATCAAACTTAACTGAAGAACTAGTTTTCAAAGATAGTTCAGAAGTTTTGTTAATTTTTTTTTTAGAATTTTGAGCTTCACGTAAAATATAAATCATATATATCTTCAAAAAAGTACTTCAAAATCGAAGATAAAAAAATTTTAGGAAATCATGTTGAAATATTGAAAAATGTACATATTTTTACAAGAGGAAAAAAAACTTGGAAATACTAAAAGTTTATGAACAAACTTACTTTAAAAAGTGCACCCTAAGCATACTTTTAAATAAATTATATTCTGTCTTTTCAAAAAATCAACGTAGTATAAACTAACTTTATTTTTTTGAATCTCTCTTTTAGTAAAAAATCGATTCATCACCGTAAACTTGCTATGTTATAAACTTTTATTTATGTTTTTTGTGTAAACTGCATACTAAGTAGGACTGCCAGTCGCGCAGTTGTAATCCTATAATCTGATATATAATTGCCACAATCCTTAACAATAGCGTAATACAGCGTTACTATGAACTTTTTCCCTTTATTTCGTGATTGACTTGAATCACAACGGTACGAAGTCATAAATTTTTATTTTGTTCCTATTTCTTGCATTTTACGAAACTACTTGTTTTGGTTAGTTTGTACGGTTTTGCTACATGCAAGGGAACGTGACAATCATTCTAAGAAAAATAAATATAGGATTACTCCGCCCTTTTTCATCTTTCAGTGGGAAAAAAAAATCAGTTCTTACCTACAATTTTTGAAAGAAAAAAAAAATCTTACATTTTTAAAATCACCATTTTCGAAACTATTGAAAATTTATTCCCAAGCCTAAGAGAACTTTATTTTCTAATTAACTAGAAGTTTTTTTTAAAGGTTTGAGAACTAAGCCAAGAGCACACATTAATGAATATAATAATGGTGATGAATAATTCTCATCTTTTTTTTTTTTAAAAAGTCACTGCCTATTATTTGTATTTTTGGATAATATATGTATTGTTTTTGTGCCGTTTGAATCTTACAACGTCAGTAAATATATTTTTTTTGACTATTTTAGGGCGAAAAACAACGTCCGTAACATAGTTTTGACTTTTTTAGAACAAAAACTAAAGTTAACAGTGAAAATATATATTAGTTGGTGAAGTCATTGGGTCCCAAGTGGCGTGGAATTAGACAACATCTTGATACCTAGATGGCTAATGGATAATATGGCCCAATTCTGGTTAGAATTAGTGCAGTTTAACCCGGATTGATGTTGGTGTAAAGGGTTTGAGATGGATGAATGGCTAGATATATTTTGTTGGGGTTTGGCTTGAATTATATATTCTATTTGCATATATCGTTTGTAGTTATCCTACATTTTCTCCATCCTTTCGGATTTTGTAAAATCTATGTTTTATGGCTTGTCACATTAGCACAAAATATGGATAGTTCGATTTTCAAATTAACCTTTAACTTAGCACATGCTTACAACTACCAAGTGGGATAAATAATGCAAAGTCATAATTAAATTGATGCGCTAGCAACTGATATAAAAAAATATGAACTTTGAAGTAACGGTACAAATTATCCGTGCGAGGACTTAAAACAATTAGTGAATAAATTTATGAGTTCTGATATACTGAGAAAATTAAGACTGTTAGCACCACCCCGTCCTTGTTGGTTCTCCCTAGGAGGAATAATTAGTTGACCATTCTACTACACAACTCAGGGTCAAATTTTCAGAGGTAGTAAACTGTAATTTATGGATCCGTATTATGGATTTGTAATTTAGATTCATCCCTGGGATAAACTTGAGTATCCCTCAAAATGTATCATTTGTGCATGACCCTTAAAACCTACCCATGACTTGATGTCTTTTCATTTTCCTTATTTTTTTACATGGGATATGGTAAAAATGGTTACATTTTAACAATTATATAATAGAAGGAATAGCTCCCCAATCTCATTACCAATGTTAAGGACGAATCATAAAACTTGCCCTAAGAATTCCACATGACTATAACGTTCTTTTGAAGAAATTTTACAAATCACAAAAGAGATGCTTGGTACATTAAAAATATTTCTATTGTGTGCAGGAAAAAAATATTGCTCACAAATATTTGTATACAAATACGAACCTTTACAACTTAAATTACGAAAGATGCGCGTTACTTAATTAGTTCTATGAATCTGTGTCAAGAACATAACTGAATATTATCTTACAAATTTTCCATTATGCAAAGGGCTTTTAGAGTCTAAGGTAGCCATACCTGTGTATATATGCCCTCAAACTGGATACATATCAGTGAAGACACACATCACAGTGCTATCAAGAAACACTAGTCTTGTATATTCACGGTTACATGTCCATCGAGACCTGAAAATTTTGCAATGGCTGCCACCATATTCCTTGAGAAGTATTGACATTCTCGGGGGCTGAACTTTCACCTACCATGCAATTCTGCTCAGGCCTGCCTTCATTGTCCTTCTCTACAGTTTGCTCGTTTTCCATTACCTCATTCTCACAAATGAATCATAAGTTAGTTTGGTTTACCTTCTCCTTGTGTTACTTGCCTGTATGTGTACTCACCTGTGTGGTGAGTGGGTGTTTTACGTGTTTTCTTTTTTTGTGGAGAAGTAGGTGCGAATACTTACAGATTCCAGGAACTTTTTCTCTTCTTGGAGCATTTTTGCCTGCATGCAAAAATAAGAATGAACGAATTTAGTATGGGAAGACTGTTTTGCGTAAGTAACTTTTACATGTCTCTCTTGGCATGATGTTCTATTTTCAATTTTTATCAAACTTTTGGATGTTATATTTTATTAACATAGTGTTTTTTTCTCCTTTTTGGACCATAAATGAAGAGCATTCATCGGTACCATTATTTTGCTCATGTGGACTATTTAAACGATCTACATAACATAACAAACAATGTTCATGATTTAGTTTTAATCTGCAGATTTATTTCAAATTTGTTTTACTCTACAGATTTATTTATCATCACAGTATATTTTACTCATGTTCACTAGTGGAGCACAGAAATGGTGACAACAAGGGTGAAGCCAGAGGTTCGACTGAAAGGGGGCATTTTTTTTAGTTAATGACATTTTTAGCTGTTATCAAAATATGATCATCATAGGTGATGATTATAACAACTTTTATTATCATAGCACATACTGCTAACACAATCGTAACTATAACCTACTTTGCATTTGTGAAGTCTAAATGTAGTAAATTTCACTCTTACTGTTTTATGGATCTCTCAAGAGTTTATCCATTTGCTAGTATAATATTGCAATATAACATATATTTCATAATAATAGACAAACAGCAGCAATGTATTCTATCATTTAATTGTTATATGAACTAATTTAAAACCAAATATTTTTATGCAGTAATATAAAATAATATATTAAGAGTGTTTATTTGCATATGTTAGTAATTGGATCGTTAAACTGTAACCGATCATCGTTTCTTTAGTTCAGTTATAACAAATATATACTATAAGTTATTCTTAATTTAACACTGCAAATTAAAACTTTGATATATTGGTGATATATCGCTGTTAAACCACTAAGCAAATACAAAATGGCATAGACAAATGAATGGACGTTGCTTTGAGTATATATGTTAACTGTTTGCTTTAGCTAATATTTTGTTTAGCGAAAGACCATTTATCTTAATCATAAATGCACTTAAATGGACGGATCAACCCGATACAAAGAAGACATGAACCAACCATTTATCCATTTTAAACCTTTTTTTTTCATTCTAAAACTGAATGTGGTAATTATTTTGTAGTTGGAAACGATATGCACAAAGCACAAGGTGGAAAGCAGAAGGTAGAACATTGACCAGTTGCTAAGTTCAATAGCAAGTAAGTAATTTTTTGATGCGTTATTTAGGTTTGAAAATCATTATGATAACTAATTTGTAGCAAAATTTAAATTGTATTCGAACACACACATCCTTTGCTTGTATGAAGAATAGACGAAGCACAAATATCATATGCGTGGTGGAACCCAGTGCACGAGGCTTCCGCACGATAGCGGGTTCTGGGGAGGTCGATAATATACGCAGCCTTTCTCTCGCATTGCGAGGAGGTCCTGTTTCCGGACTCGAACCCGAGCACTCAGATTACCATGCGGACGACCTAACCGTTGCGCCAAAGCTCCACCTCTCATATGCGTGGTGGTATATATAAATATACCCATTTGAAATAGTATGGTTTTTTTTTGTCCATTGTATTAATCTTAAGTCATGCTTGATTTTTGTTAAGTTGAAATCTAGGGTAGTGCTATGCAGGTGATGCTATAGAAGTTTGTGTATTATCAATAAAGGGTTTTACCTAGAAATTAAGTACTCAGGACCTAGTAAAGGTCTAAATCACTGTCAAAATTCATTTTTGAAGAAGAGTCAGATAATAGTAATTCCATCCGATACGTGGTGGAAACAAGTGCAATTTGTTTCGGTTTTCTTATATGCTTACCACTGTTCTTCCTAGGTTGAAATATGACATGTTACTCAGGTTTCAAATAATAACAATGACAGCAGTTGCGATGGATGGTGATAAATACTGTCGAAATTACTGTTCAGGGAAGTATCAGATATACTAATAATGATTTATCCTATATATGGTGGAAATAAATTGATTTTTTCTTTATTTATTTATAGTTGTCACGTGTTCTTAGATCTATTCTTATTAGAGTGAATAAGTATATTGATGTACATGTAAAAGGGGCAAGTATCTCAGTCTTTCAATAAATAACAACAATGGCATGTTGCTATGGATGAATGAGGTTGTGGCGTGTCTAATGGGAAAATGATGATCATGCAAAAAGCTAGCAACGACAAAACACGCTCATGCCGAGAGGTAGTAAAAGATAAATTATTATCTACTGGGCAGAATTTTTTTATACTCTAACCATATCTAATATGATCGCTTGTAATAATTTGTTGGTTTCTTATCAGTTATAATATCCAATAATATCGAAGGAAAGGGGTGGCAGTAAATAGCTGACTTTATGCAAAAATAAATTAAAATGCTGCAGTTTGATGATTCAGGTGATATATGCAGGAAAGGTGATTTGATGATCTAGTAGTTGGTATACCAAGTTTGAATATATTTGATATGTAGGTTTTAGGAAAACCATAAAAAATCAGGGAATTTTGAAATTACCTTTTCTCGGAGTTTATCAATCATATCCATCATCAGGTTTTCCTGCATGAAGCAGAGATTGATTTGTTAGTATCAGCACATCATTATCATTCTGTTACTGCATCCTATTATTATAGGAGCTTTATATAATTGTCAAAGAAATTTGACCATGGTATCAATGTAAATTTTCAAGCTGAAGGAAATTTGATATGGCAGTGAGCTAAATGATAGCATCCTACAACAAACAAGACTGCTTGGATTGGCTACACCTTGTTGCAATGGAAACTCCCACTGTATCACCACTGTACAGCAAGAGTGAAAGGGAAAAGGTATTGTAAAATTGGCTACACCTTCCCTGTGATGCTGATTGAAAGAAATGTAATGCACAAAAACATGCATGCTGCACATTTTCTTTTAATTGATGTTCAGATTACCTTTTAGGGTAGTCAGTGTGGAGCAATATTAAAGGTACTTGATTAATTGTGAAAAAAGAACTCTCAAGTCCCATAACATATTTCAGAAGACAACAGTTGAGAGTTCGCAAGGGAAAAAGTTACCGACCATTGAAACTAAGGCTAATTGGTTATATCAGACTTTAAATAGATAGATCAAATACTTGAAGGTTGTGTGATCATCTGTACTTAACCTATTTTTACAAGTAATGTACACATGTATGTTGATTAATAAGGTGGACCTTCTAAGAACTAAAATTAAATGTAGCAGGACCAATCTAATTTCTATTATGCAGTAAAAGAGAACTAAATAAAAGATGCAATAGAAATATCTGCATTAATTAAAAATACTATCAATTCGTGGTAAGTGGATAAATTCAAGTAGAAAAATCATGCTAAAAACTATATTAAGAAAAAGTGCAAAATTTCATTTATCATAATCAATCACCATATAAAAATAAAAAAGAAGACTAATCGCAATAATGACATTGAGATACTTCTGACTTTTCATGCTATTTTATTTAATATCGAAGTGTATAAATAATAATTCATAATTGAAGCAAACCAATCAAAAATTTAATAAACAAGAATAGCGGAGATTTTTTATATTCCCTCACTCAAATATTGGACTTGATATCCAATATTCACTTTGTTAGTTTATAATTGCAATTTTTTTTTATCATAGTTATCTTTGTTATTAAAATTTTATATGATCATCTATCAAAAACAAAATTTTAATTTTTCATTGCAAATATCAAAATTAGCACAATTTGTGAATTACTCAAACTGAATATTGAAAAATCTAGTATTAACATGTGGGTTATGTCGAAAATTCTTTATGTTTAGCTATGTGATGTACAAATGCACAAGTATATTTGAAAGCATTTACCCGTTGTGTCATTAGAAGGCAGGTTTGTCAATGGATACTTTCGGATGCATCTAGTTCAATTATCCCTATTTGAAATTATTTTTGGAGATTAGATATTTACATCGTTGGATACAGATGAATATTAAATTTTTGTTTCATCCACCCATAATTAATAGATGATAGAGCATAAATAGAAAATTTTAATTCAACATAAAACAGTCGTAGTAAATGCATTTAAAAATAAAAGATATTAGAAATATGATGATAAAATTCGGTTTCGGCAACGAATATTAATATAATATAAATTATTTTGTTGTTGTAAAATATACATAATACATACTATTATCATTATAAAATTAGAATAGATAAATTTTGAATGTGGATTCCATTATTTCTACATTCGTACTTTTGTTTCATTCGCTCATGATTAATACATTTTAGAGCATAAATGGAAAAAATTTACTTCAACATAAAACAATTGTAGCAAATGCATGTAAAAATAAAAGATACTAGAAATATAATGATAAAATTTGTTTTTAGCAACAAATACACATGATATAAATTATTTCGTTGTAGTAAAATATACGTATATACTATTATCATTATAATATTCGAACATATAAGTTTTTAATGTGGATATCATTATATCTCCGTTCGTATTTGGTTTCATTCGCTCACGATTAATACATTTTAGAGCATAAATATAGAAAAATTTAATTCAACGTATAACAATTGTAGGAAATGCATGTAAAAATAAAAGATATTAGAAATATGATGATAAAATTTGGTTTTGGTAACGAATATTAAATACACATTATATAAATTATTTCGTTGTAGTAAAATATACATGATATATACTATTATCATATCGAACGAATAAGTTTTAAATGTGGATAATTATATCTATGTTCGTATCTTTTATTTTTTATAAAAAAAGATTGGATGCTTCCATTTTCGAATACGGGTGGATTTTACAAACTTATGTTGAAAATAACATGCTATTTTGTTTTTTCTCTCTTTTGCTTTAATTTTTTGTTGTAACCGATTGAATCATAAATTTTAATTAGTTGGCAGTAGTCTATTAGTATTATGATTAAGATAATGTATTTTTTTACATTTCTTTTGCTTTATGTTGTTTATACATTTTCCTCTATTTGGAATTTAGTAAATTAGCGATAATGAAATGGTTATGTACTTATGTTAAAAGAGTTTGAATAAAATGAAAGTCATGTTTCTTTAACTATATCATATTCTTTGAAAATCAGAGGAAAAAACCGTAATGCTCGACTTTTTATATCTGAGTCCAGTAAGCGGAAAGCACTTGGGCATCTTTTATGAGCAATTACTCATTCGCTTAGTTGGAAAAATAGAGTAAAAAATTGCGACAATTGAAGTAAAAACAATTGCAAATTTATAAATACGATACCTAGGTTATCGTGTTTTTAATTAACATCGAATGTAAATTGCAACATTTCCATGGAATATTTTATGTTCTCTTCGTTGTCTGTGAAATTTAATCGAAAATATTAAGTATAAAATTTAACCTTTTATTCCATGAATAATGTTAGTAGCTATCATTGTGTAAAAGATGTTGGGTTTAGGGCATTCAATTTGTTAGGTGAATATTAAGGCATTCGATTTGTTTGGTGCAGTCGATGTTTCTTTCCATAGATGTAAGGTTACATCTAATCAAATGTAATCGTATAGATGTTTGCCCACACTTATGGAGATGACGTTCAAACCATTCCCCACATGATTTAGTGGGAGAAGAACCATTGGTGACGATATAGAAAACACGGATCGCTTTAGACACTTTATAAAATTTTCGTGCATAACTTTGAAGGTGTTATTTTTATTTTTCTTTTCCTTTAGAGAACTATCTGATGCGATGTCATGCTTCCATATTTTGATTGTGTCGAAACTAACGAGCTTGATCTAATAATCCTTATGTTGTTGTTATCGGTCCTTCCGTTTTCTCGATGATCCTTCTGTTGTTTTCCCCATTTCTCCTCCATCTTTTGATTATAGTTCCACTTTTGCTCTTTTGATTTTGGTGCTTTATTCGATGCATCTCGTCCATCGAATCTTGGATCATGTAGCACGGATGACATACATCAATGGAGGTTTTGACAATTAGAGTACTGGCACGGTCGTGGGAGCTACGATTATGCATACATTTCGAGTTTGATTAGGACTTTGTGGACATGGTCTGCCAACTAATACAAGAGTTACTTGCTTGTAGTTGTTAGTTATCCTTGTATTGTTATCATGCAACGGAACGAAGAAATCGCAGTAGTAGAAATGTTTTTTCTTCCTAATTCGTCCATTTACAGTAGATTATGATAATTAATTTTTAATTATATACTAGTTGTGATTGACACAATGCGCGTTGCAGAGATGCAATAATGTGGAAAATAAAAAGTGGTTATGTAACTTTGATCATGATTCAACCATGACAACACGGTAGTCAATCCTATATAGCCATCCGTATTAATGGAATGATAATTAAATAATTATTTAATTAGTCGTAATTAAAACAAAAACTATTATTTAATTGATTGTCTGTAAGTGGTTATAATAAATGGTTAATTGATTATAATTAACTTTGATAGCAATCAAATGATAAACTATTAATTTATTTATAATAATTTCATATAAAATATCGATAAAAATGTCAGCGGGAAGGCTTTTCAAATTAGAAATGAAAAGCCCTCTATTTATCCAAATTTTATTGACCATCTAAATTAAGAGATAATTTTAATATCAATTAAATTGTTCACCTATTTTTGTTCCACTTATTTGTCTCCTATCTATAATTATGATCACCAACACTAACCTATAATAATGTAGTATAATTATTTTATTATGAATGAATGAAACAAAATAGCATAATAACAATATATTATAAAATGTAAACATACATCCAACTATACATCTATACTTTGATTACCGTTTGAAATGTTCAAAAAAAAAAGTTCATCGACTCATTTCGATTCTCGATTGTCCATCATAGTTCACTAAGCTCTATATCCACAGTGCACCCTTAACCTTTAATTTATTTAGCAGCACTAAGGCGTTATGAAACTATGCAATGCCTTAATGTCGCATTGTCACATTTCTTTCCATATAATGCATCACACTAAACTTTCTGATTGGAATCGCTTTACATTAATGTTTGTGAGTGATGCAAATGTTTAGATAAATAACTTCCTCCATGACAAAATATATGGTTAGTATAAAAATAAAAAAAAAACATAAAAAAAAAACAGACTACAATTACACAGTTGTACACTGAAAAGGTTCAATACAATTTTAAATAATTGTTTTGAACTATTTGAATCATACATAACGATAAATTAAATGGAACATACCTCTTTTAGATATGCAACTTATAAATATCTTCAATTCCAAGCAAATTCTATTATAGTATTTGAAACATTACCTATACCTATATTCAATATCAAAGCCGTGATGTGTATGTATTAGATGACCTTTTTCCACATGTCCAAATGGTCCTTTTTTGACATGGGGGCCATCTGCAAGTTGTAAACTGTACATGCATACTCCTTTCTTAGTAAAATTGCAGGAACATTGGGAGATTAATCTGACCTTTCTCGACATTGTTTGTCTTAGAGCTGCATCTAATTTTTTCTCTACTTGGCCAAGTTCAACCGCATTAAGTTGTTCAACATTTGTGTCATCCAGGTACCTACATAATGTACATGTACTACAATAAGAGCTGCTTCCATTTGTAATGTTCAAATGCTTTCAAATATACAAATATAATCTGTTCCAAGAAATCTGGGAAATTTCTCTTTATAATGGCTTCTACTAACAATTCATCCGTACCTAAAACACAGAGGACTATTGGTCCGGAGTATTATTTTTCTATTTTAAACTTGCCTACAATTGTATTACCTTTGAGCAATTTCCATTAGTTCAGCGTTGCTTCTTGGGCATGCAGTATCCTGAACTTGGTTCTGGGTTACTTTTCTTTGTTGCCTACTCTGTTTCCAGAAGAAAACATATTATAGTTAAAAAGATGTGCTTTCTAGATAAATAGAAAACGAATATATGGTCAATGTTTATTATAATTAGCTTGATATATTCAGTATAATAACTACTCATGTACACTCCTGTTCCAAGCCACTGTTTCTCATTTTGTTTTGATACATTATGGTATACAACGAAGTCCCCCAAATATTTGACCAGCTTTACCTTTTCTACCCCATTTTTTCTCCTTGTTTTCATAGAATTTGTTCTAACTGCAGTTCTTTCTAAAATTGATTTTTGGAAACACTTCCAAGTAAATACAATGTTATGGATTAACCACATATGTCGTATTTTATTGCCTATTTTCAATGCAAAGGGTTCATTTCATAATGAACTCATTTTTCCTTTTCCTATGGCACGAGATAAAGGCCTGTATTGAAGTTTTCTGAGAAGATCCAATAACAATTTAATGTCTAATATGGGCATTTGCTATTGCAAAATCAAATCTAGCAACAATTTACTTAGTTGGACATTGTTTTAGATCCTAAGAGTAATCTTTAATGAAATAGATAAGCCAGATTGTGAGCTATGTTTCACCTGTCCTCCAACCTCGCCTTTGTTGACTTCTCTTTCTGCTTCCGAGAACTGTCTATAGCGCTGAATGACCTTTTCCATGCTGTCAATAGAAATAATAAAGTGTCTCAGGCTATGAAACAGCGCGATATTGATACTCTGTGGTATCACGTTGGATATGGTAGCCATTAGAATTTCAAATATAATTGCACATTCAACACACAGTATCAATCTGCAAGGCAAGATATTAAGCTTTTATCTATGTATAAATAATTTACATGAGAATCCATAGGACGCTAGTTTTTTTTTTGTTTTCCTTCTTTTCGTATGTAGGTTCGCATGCATCCCACCTATGGTATATATGTTACTGGAATAGCTAAGATGAGTTTGGACACTCACTTCTCACTTGTGCATCTGTTGGCAAACTGCTTTTTAGTGTTCCGGCATACTTTTTAATTTCATGTATTACTGATTATCACAATGCATAAAGCAAACAATGGTGAAACAAGTTTACTCAACTGTGTTTGTTGTATATGGAAACTTAAAGGTTTCCTAAAATGCGCACATGGCAAGTAGAGTGAGTCAATATGTATACTGGGATGGTTTTTTTATACGTGAAAACTAGTAAAACATGCGCTCTGATCTGTTCACTTGTCTCCGTCAGTTGTCTGTCCCTGCCTCACGCAGAGATGCCCTAATATAGGAAAACCCTTCTTATTTTCATTTTTATTATTTCAACAATAGTTAACACCTTCACAGTATTTAACTCCTATCCTTTGATTATTATTATTTTATTTTATTTTGATTGATTTTGTATAGTAATAACACGGTTTGAATCTCAATCACAACTATAGGTACACATATACCATTCAGATAACTTTTTGCTTAATACTGAAGGTAATCGTCTCTAAAGTAATAGTAAATATTTGGATAACTTTTTGCGCACATTATATGATATAGTTATTCAATTGAATTGCCTAGCCTCGGGTAAGTATACTTAACTAGATGGACTATATTAATTTTTCCAAGATATCGTTTCCAGAAAAAGCTAATTAGTAGCTATATAATTATAATACGATCTTGTTATTGTTGATCGGTTCTACTATCTTATGGGGATTAACTTCTTTGATGGCTAGAATATCCGTAATTATGTATGTCACTTGGTTATGTGCTACTACTTAATGAACTTATTCACGTTCATTTTTTATTTCTTGATGTGTTGACGATTATGCATTCTTTTGCATTTAAAACATTACGTTTTAATTATTATCTAGGTAATCATTGATATGGATGCATGTTCCCTTCTTTATCTTTTAAATTTATGTTATGATTGGGGGTATATTGAATTTTGCTCTAATAGAAAATTGCAATATGGCAAGAACCAAAATAAATCCTGATGGTGGAACAAAATATGTTCTATTTTCCACTTGAATATGTTTTTCTTTTTATTTAGTGAATGGTTTTATACGAAGCACTAATTTTTTAATTTAGTTACCAAAATGTTAAGATCAAAATATACTTCATTATTTTTAGTGTTTATTGATTCATGTGGTGTGGTTATTTAAATCTTTTTGGTTTTCTTAATCTAATGACTAGGCATAAATATATTTTTATTCGTGTATTACATAATATTGTAGTTTAATTAGCTTTTATATCTTATTTTGGTATTTTTCTCTTTTCATTTATTTTGTTTTGATTATAGAATTCTCTTAATTTTAAATTTGATTCTGTAGACACAAACTGTGAATTTTAATATTTACCAAAAAAGAAAACATATTATGACAGGTAGGCGATTGCTTAAGATTGTGGTACTCAAACATGAATAAGAGAAACAAGTTCATCTAGTTTTGTCGTTTGTTATGTTTTTTAGATCACAGATCGGATTCCATAATGCTTCGAATGCATTGCAAAATTGTAATCTAGTAATCTGATAACATTGCCTAAGCAAGGTAGTCAAGTGTTGCTAGTCATCAGCACCATAGGCTTAGCCTAACTCAAATATATAAGTTATGAGCATGGCCGCAGTTATATGCTTACTCAAACGTAAAGGTAATAGGATAGTCTCAACATGTTCATATGCATATATAACTAATTTAAGCTGACATTTAGGTGATGAGTTGGCTTTATGGTTTGTTGAATGTCAAAACTCTATGTATGATAATTACTCTCTGATGGGACGTTTTCAAAATTCATACTTCCTTCAGTGAATGGTCAGTGTTGAAAGACAATATTGGGTTTGCTTTGAACAGCAAATTGACTGGATTGTTATTTCAGCATATTCACTGGATCTCAGTCGCTGGTTTCTTTAATGTTAGTGTATAAAAATACTCATTTTCAATTGGAGCAATATAAACGACGTTGTGTTCGCATAATATGACTACACTTTCATTTGTTTAGTTTCAAACCTTTATTTTGATTTGCCTAATGGAGTACCAATATTTTCTGATGGTAGAATGATGTAGCAAATTACTTTTATTCAATGATTAATTCCAAGTTGTCTACTATCCAAAATAATTAATTCCAAGTTGCCATACTTCTACACATATATGCATCTATTTTGTAATCTGGTTTATGTGTGCTGCAAAGATTTCCAACGGTCATATAAATTTGTTTTTTTATAATAAGAGTGACATTCTATTCTATTCAAACAGTCCAAAAATCATAACATATAACCCAAATGACTATAAATATGCATATTAAACCAACTGACTATAAATATGCATATTAAAATCGAGGTTTAAGAATTTTTGTCCTTGAAAACTTTGAATGAAACAAACACGATTAACGTAACTTCAAGGTTTTGTTCGAAAACTTAGATTAAAAGTTCCCAAATGGAAATCAGAATATCAACAATATTAATTTTTTTTAAAGAAGTTTTAACATTATTTTCTAATCTTCCTTGTTTAGTATTTATTATAACCATCAGTAAGATTGATATCATCAATTTTTTAACATTGGTTATTATTATGTATGCTTATAGTTTCGAACTCAAGACACCTAACAATAACTTGAGTTTGATGTTTTATCATTGTCCTTGTATTACCACTGGGACAATGGTATTGACTACCATCAATATTTATTGTAGCGATTACATATTCAGATTTGGTTGTCTTACGTATAGACATACAAGATTGTTAATCCAAATTTTTTCATCAAGTACTCGCACATGACGTTTCAAATTATTTTGACTTGTGCAGTGACCATCCAAATTTAATTTATACAAATAAAATGAATATTTTACAAACTAATTCCTTGTGGGACTTTATATATAAACGTGGTTATTTAAATTTTTATCTATATACATGAAATAACCATGTCTGCTAGAGACATGTTGAGTGTATCCATAATTTACTAAACCATGAATTTTCAAATTCCAGACTTTTGATTTGGAATTTTGTTTAGTTCGGTTTGTGTTTGGTTGATGACACCAATGCTTATAATTTCATATTTTATTGTTGAGTTCTTCAAGTCTTGTCAAAGTCACGTTCCTTGCGAGTATGGTTAGATCTTTATATCAGTTTATGTTATTTGTAAATGTTTTCTTAGTCATTTTCTCAATGAAGATGACATGTCAATCACGAAAGAGTGATGATGATTTGATTGTTTGTTCCAAATCACGAGTTGGGGCTGATGTTGAGAAGGACTAAAGTGATCGTTCGAGTGACGTTCGGGTCTGTCTTGTTGGTTTGAAACAAATTTTGGTTTTCTTAGTCTGTTTTCGATTTGCAGATCTTAATTTTAGTTGTCGACCTTATCCATGGTAAGTGAATAGGTTCCATCTATGCAAATCTTAGTAAGAAACCCTTTCGACATAGTGCTTTTTCATATGTACACTTATGGAGATCGCGTCATTTAGAAGTAATTGTTACATGAAGATAGCAGTAACATCTGCCACTTCAGGACAATCATCACTTCAAGGGTGTTTTTACTTTGAGAGAAATGGTGCAATTTTTCATTTCCCTTTCTAGATGGTTATTTTGTTCAGTTGCTCATTCCAAACCTAAATTTTTGATCCAAGATGTCATGTGTGCTGGTTTCATTGACTTGGAGCGGTTTGTATTATCGAACTTTGAACTTTTCATCTGGAATAGTGATCCAACATGGAATATATGATTTGGTCATTTTGTTGATTTTTAACCTAATGTTTTTCATTTCGAAATACCACAATGTCAAATACCCATTGATTTAAAGATGAGGTTAGCGATCACTTTGCATAAGCATATAAAGGAATGTATATAACATAGTTGACAGTAAGAGTGTTATTTTATTGTCAACATGGTTGGTTCAGTTGATTGGTAGTTTAGACTACGAGAAAAAAAGTCACGAGTTCGATCTTTGAGATTGACACTTGTTGGAATTAATGAATTTTGTTCAAAAAAAAGTGATACTTTATTTAAGCAGAACGCTCATTTTGATGTTTTAAAGATTTGAACTCATGACCTCTAGAAACTCAACCTATAGCGTGATACTACTATCACTTGGTAGTGATCCTTGACTCAGTGTAACATAATTTAACCAAAGAATTAGATGTGAACATAAAAAGGTTGCAATTCATGAGTAAGAGTTGATAATGATCTGAAATATGATAAAAACTTATCTTTATTGAGTTCAATATATTCATCATGTGTGTGCCTCATTTATGAAGATAATCTCTAACTTATTTCCATATGTATATATTTGAAAATTGGTAATTGAAATTCGAGGGGATTTGAACCCGGTCCTCTTATTCCATGGTTAAGAAGTATTAACATTATGTTTTTGGTTTTGGTTACCCCTCCCCCGCTCCCTTTCTCGGAGTGCCTGTGTGTTTGTGCATTATCTTTGAAGCAAAGACAACATTCACCATATCGGTCACACACGTTTAAGATAGCAGTGTTAGGGAGGAATAAAGGGATCAAATATTTCAATTAATTGTCCAAAACAAACATTATTAATGTCAAACCAAAACCTTAAGTGTCACGATTAACCCTCTTACAAGATCTAACTAAGTCTTCTGTATACGTACAATTATCTTCATTGTTAGAGCCAGCAAAACATTAGGAGTGTCGTATATGGAAGATGATGCATGTGGTAAAGAGTGTTTGAAAACTTTTGAACCATAACAAGTTGGTTCATTTGTTAGTTGTATTAATACTGAAAGTACTCACCTTTTCTAGGTGGCATATTATTTAATAGTCTTAAATTTAGATGCTATAATCGATGGACTCTTGTGTCGACCACAACAATAAAGTAACCCGATCCAACGACGACACTTGGCATCGTTATTTTTTATACCTAATCATCCATTGTTGAATAAAGAATAATTAGAATATATTATGATTTTTCCTTTTTTGGGTCTTGGTTGCTTTTGATGTGGAGAATGCTCCTTTAGTACACATGATTACATTTGTTGTATTAAGATATAATGTAGAGCATTAGTCGTCATTTGAAGGCGAGTTATTGTTTGTTCTTTAGTTTCACGAGTGATATGAGAATCAAGATGAGTTTGAATTCAGTTTGACCAATGAATGTTCATGTTCTTTTTTACTAGGTTCTTTTGATTTCTTAACCTCTCCACCATGATAGAGGAGTTTAGTTCATTTTGCAATTCACAAATAACGTGACAAATAATACGATGAATATCGTATACAGATATTTACAGATATCAAATAATAAAATTTGAATCAAAACAAATAAAAAATTCGACATCATCTTTTTTGACCTTTGTATTTGTGGTGCATAAAGTATCAAAGACAACCAAAAACGTGTAGCATAAGTTGGGATGATAGTATGCATGGTAAGATGTTAGGCAAAAATGAATTAATTGCAACATGGAAAATGTAGTCTTCGGTAGATAAGTGTCTTTGTTTCACTAGCATACCATTAAAAAAATCGACATTGAATGAGTAGTTACTACTAAATTATTTCAAATGTGCATATGAACGACTAGATGCATAACAACAAATAATAAGCATCATAAATATGTGAATAGTCCATCATATTAATAGAACTAACACAAACATCACATACGTTCTTGTAAAAAAGTATGAGATTGAGCATTATCAAAGAAAAAACACCTTATATGAGACACCCTAAAATAAACGTCCTTGCCGTTATACTTTAAAATCTTGATTTACTATACTTATCTATCATGCTCTTATGTATAACAATATATAAAATTGACCTACCGAAGGAGTAACTAAAAAATGTCGTCTCGTGTATTAAGTGGAATTCGTATACATACTGTGCATACGTTAGATATGTTGAGTTCTCACTTTCACGCTAAACATTATGCTATATAAGTATATTTTCTAACGGCCTTGTGACTTTAAAATTTATGATTTATAGAATTTCTCAACTAAACTCTCTTTTAAACCAAGATTATTTTAAACTTGTTGGGATTAATTATGCACCATATGCAACAATAGTAAATTTTACATTAGAGTTTCAAAGGAATGATACTGCACTAAGAGTCAGTATTAACTTTGTACAATATTAACAAATGATTTTTTTTAGCATGCAAAGCCGTATGCAGTCATGTTTTTTGCTATAATCATCATCAATCATCTATTTGAAAATATAAGTTAAAAGAAACATTTACATATATTATTTATACATCAATTACAACTTGGTAATTATGCATATTAAAGCATGTTGTAGATTTTGAAACTGACACACACCTTATTCATATATATAAATATGTGTGTGGGGGTAGCATCATGAACCCCTATCATATTTGTTTATAACCATGAAAGAAAAATCGGAATATCAAGTAGGTTTTCAAAGCTTGAAATATCGTTGAATTTGTTCCCATTTCTTTCATATATTGTTTAGGTTGTCATTCGTCTTTTGACTTGTGGTCTATTCTCATATCTTTCATGTATTAATATTTTGTTTTTACTTCAGTTGTCATGAAATGTTTTTTCTTCCATGTTTATAATGTTCAAAATTATCATAATTTTAATAAACACGACCAACAAAACTATGACTTTTTTTGCGATTACATCTAGACAGTCAAGTGGGAATCATGGTTTTCCATTATTAGTATGTTGTCGTGTTCAACAACAAACATGATTTACAACAATGCGAAGTATTTCCCTATGACAATCTGTTTTGTTCTTGTAGAACAGTGACATCATCATAAAAAATCAAGACTTGCATAGTGTTTCTTTAGGAATTAGATAATATAAAAATTAATTGTAAGAAAATATGAATAGTAGTGAACTAAAATGGACAACCCAAAATTTAAAGTGCAAAGCGGTTCAGTTGAAACGTACTTTTGAAATTAAAAATCTTTTGATGGTAATATGTTTTTTTGGAACCTGTCCGCAAAAGTTGCTACTTCATGACAACGATGTGCTTATCTTTTAGTATTTTACCCATGAATTGTAAGAGATTCATGGTCTTAGCATAATCTTGGTAAGAAGTGTTATATTCAACTTTAGCCATTTGTTTAGATGCATGGCAAGAGATTGTGCATCCATACACCATGATAGACAACTATTCTGACCATGATCAATGCAGTGGTTTGACAAGATTTACCATGATTGCGAACTCTTTAAAATAGATTTAATGATAGATTGTCAAATATATGGTTAAATTTTAGAACCACTAGTCAAGTGGTAACTAGTCAATTGGTAAGAGTAGAGTAAAAATTTACAAGTATAAAGTCTAAACTCCCACACATCAATTGTCAATTTCGAAAATAATAATAGTAACTAGAATACAATTATATTTTTATATATATACACATGTATAGTTAGTGAGATCCTGGCGATTGATTTTTTTTGTTCTTGTACAACACTATGTCGATAGTGCTCTACTTAGTAAAGGTCAATATAGTGCTCTACTTAGTAAAGAACGTCACTTAGATCATGGCACGAGGTCAAAAGGTATTTACAGGACGACAACAAAGAGAAGAGGCATGGAGCTAGTGCGATATTCAATCTACTCTACCTAATAGGAATGTAGGGTCATCCACTCACACGGACACGCAACCATGCGTACAATACACACACATCTTTCTTTTGTGAGACTCAGTTAGCATTCTCATCATATAATGTGTGCTAAACAATGCTACAAAATTCTATGGATATACTCATATCGTATTGAAGATTGTTTCAACAAAATTTCAGCTTATTTGAATATTTCTAGCACGACAAAATTGATAATTTGGACTATATGGTTGAACTGTCTTAAACGTTCGCATTGACTTATATTTTTGAAGAGATTAGTATTTTACAATTGTTTCATTTCTGTAAAGATGGTATTCATATTTATATACTAGCATATTGAATGGTGTAGCTTAACATGTGGGGAGTGCAAAGGTGTTGTTGAACCTTTCTCCGTATACATATGTACCTACATATGTATATGAACGCACGCACAACACATATGAAGAATGTTTGATGGCACTTCTCGTTTAGAGCACGCTTATCATATTTTGAACTACACTCTATTCAAATTCTACAAATTTTATAGTACGAAGCTTATTTTGTTAGTTGAAGAATATAGCTTAGGTAAACATTTTAACATTTTAACATTTTACCGATCTATGATATTTTTCTAATAAACATTAGTTGAAGAATATTCAAAAGAAATTGGATGAATAATGGATTTTGGCCTATACACTAAAATAAACTTAAGAAATAAATAGACAATTACAAATGTAATTGTTTTAATGCCTATTTTTAATTTATATTAATGACATGTTAATAAAAATAATGTTTTAACAACAAACATGCAGCTAAGATTAGATGAAGTCGTACAATTTTCAATCTTCCGTTTTACCAAAATGCACATAATATACAGTATATTATTATAATGACAAAAACGTGACTATTTTTGGATTTGGATATTATCATGTTTGAAGTGTTTCTAATGTATTATTTTTTTCCAATGTTCGAATACGAGTGCAAATGTATTTTCAAATTTCAAAAACTTGTTCCCAATCTAAACAAAAATCTAACATTTTGATTTTTTTTATCTTCACACACACGAGGATCAATGGCTCAATTTATTTAACATCATTTATAGTTCTCTAATATCAACCACGAGTTTATATTTAAATTTTGATCCATGTGGCTGAAGAGAGAAAAAATAAATATTTAAATAGAAACTTATGTCTGATACTATAGAGTGCTATAAAATGGTGCTATTGATCCTAGCTCTATACACACACATACACATATGTGTGTGTAGAGTTAGGAGTCATAAAAACATAATTGTTCTTGTTTATGGTTGTGAAAAATTACCTATGTGAAAAATGTGAAGTCGACCATGTTTATCCGTTAATTTATGTTTTTATTTTATAGAATAATAAAATGAAAAAATTAAAGGAATATTCCAAAGATTAATAGTCTTGAGATTGTTGATCTAGAGAGTGATCAAATCATATTATACCAATGTTTGAGAGAAAAAAGAAGATTAATGTGATTTTACAATGCAATTAGTTTTTACAATGCAAGTGAGGTAAATACTATTATAATTGTAAAGATTTGAATAAGGGAGGAAAGTAATTGTAAACGTAAAGGTTGGTAAATACTATTGCTACAGAGGAAATTATCATGTTTATCAAATCACCCCGCGTCCTTCAAATTAGAGTCAATGTGGAATTATTATTTTATCGTCAATACATGTAAGATAACTCATCGCAGTTTATACATCATCCGTTATTTTAAATTTACAAAAGTACCAACGTGAAAGTAAAAGGAGGTGGTGAATCAAACAAGTGGGTTCCCCATAAATCTTAATTAAAATTAGGGACGTACTCTTAATCAGGAGTGAATATATACGATTCCCACTTATAACAAAATATACACCAACCAACAACTAGAAATTACATGAATCTCGTAGAGACTGAAGGTGAACAAAATTAGTTCTCCCATGAGTATCCATTCTGCATTCGAATAAAATAAATTAAATTAGTTTGTTTTTTAATCAAATTGATCATCTAAGAGATTTGTTTCACTATAGCCGTGCAAAATTCAATAACGAAAAACAAAAACTACCAGTTTTCTTTATTCTATGTTTTTTTTTCTAGTTTCCTCCAAATAATTCATCGTTTTGTCTTTCTGTTCATTCCTGACATGCGTAAACTCATTCATGCTCCTATAATCTACCAATTCTTTATTTTTCAGTTATAATACACACACATACACATAGACTCTTTAATAATCGTATTATTATAATTTTTTAATTCTAATATAATTTTTTGATATGTTATTATTACGTGTTCAATTAAAATTAATGAAAATTTACAGTTGAATGTTTTGTCTAAAGTTTATGTAAACAAATGATGGGTTTTTCAACCATCATATCGTATGTTTTTACTAGTTAGAGTATCGAAGTTAAAACGTTCACATTAGAAATCTTACAGCTGTAGGTCCTTAAAGTTGGTGGCGCGCACAGACAAAAAACAAACAATATTTGCACTAGCACGCATAACGAAAGTCTATTGTCGCGTGCATAGAAAAAACACTGTACTAGGTAAAGCAAACGAAAGCAAAGCAATGAGAGAATAGACAGAAGTATTGTTTTATGATTAGCACCACTAGTTAATAATCATATTATATAAAAGCCAGGAGCACCATTTATCTAACACATTTTTGTAGCCTTTTGATATTAGCTAATATAGGCTATAAATTTGGGCGTAGCTAATATTTAAATATAAACTTTGGTTCATACCAAAGGGCTACAAATGATATTGCTAAGTAAAGGGTGCTATTTATTCCTAGCTAATTACATAATATATTAAAAGTTTTGGCTGTTATCTGCCATAAAACTACATTCCCGGCCAATTTTAAAATGCAATGTTTAGGAGTAGTTAAGAGATACAATTAACATTAAAAAAAACCAACAATCCATGCGTCTGTTCATCCACACACACATATTAACAGATTGAGTTCTGTAAAGTACATCTATTTATATTTTATTTTATTTTTTCCTTTTTAAATATCCAATCTTAGAAATACTAGTCATGACATCAGTAGCATTTTGAAATATTATAGATTACTATTATTATTATTTCATATATAGCAAAAAAACTGGTACGATATATTTCCATTAAACAATATATTTCATTTTAGTAGTGTTTTGCCGAATAATCTTCAATTTCCCATGTTATATTTTCAAACAAACTAGAATTTAAAAATGTAAAATTTTAGCGGTATTTCAAGAAATATAAAAAGTTATCCGATGAATGAAATCATCTTTAAATGCCTCAATCGAAAATCATTTACTAGGACAAACTTTAGAAATAGGCTTACACACAAAATTTATTTCTAGCATGACTACTTTGGAAATTTGATAAAAAAATAGTTTTATTTTTCAAATTTATATATGTGCATTTTTAAATTGTACCCGTCTAAAAATTGAAAACTAAATCTTTTTTTATAATAAGTTTTAATTGAGGTTCATTCTCGAAATAAGTTTTTTTTACAAGTTTATTTTTAAAATTTGTACAAATAAGGATAACTAAAAGATGTAATGCAACAGTTATGCATCAAGGGAGCAAGCTATTGGTGCTACTATAAAATGAAAACACATTGGGTCATCGATTTCTTTATTCTCATGGTTTCCACATCGATCCAAAAGAAGAAAATGAAACTGTTTCGATCGAACAAAAGAGGAGCTTAAAGAATAGTTTTTCATATTATTTTTTCCGAAATGCCTACACATAATTTGAAATCAACATTTTACATGAATGATTTATGTGTCCAAACATGTTTTGAAGTATGTGTCAATTAAGGCATTAGGTAAAAGCCGCAACGCCCACAAGATGACACACATACAGTTTTGATGATTGTGCACCAGATGTCATGATTCCCTTATGGGAGAGAATGCACCAGTACAAGCACATGCCTATGCTGATTCGATTATATTATACTTTAATAAACCTTGCATGTAACATAATATATTTGTATCCACACCACGTAATAAACAATCTATGAAGGTACAAGCCATTACTAAACAACCCAAATGTTACCGATAGTCTAGAATGCATGCAGGCAAAGAGCATCAAATATGTGTACTGTACATAAGTATATCATCCATCGCGTTGGCATACATATGAAAGGCAGTGCGTGTAAATTGATGTCTGATTGAAAGAAGAGTATCAAGGACAAATGAATGACATGAATAATTATGGCAGCATGTACATTAAGTATATGCATGCACGAACAAGAATACCACAACTCACGAGTCATGCAAGGTTTACAGACTCGACTTTAACACTTTAAATGAGGTTGCATCTGGTCCTCAGCATGTGAACTGACTAAGCAGTACTAGTTAGAGGTTGCAAAGATGAGTAACTTGTTATACGTCTAGTATACCAAAACAGAGAATAATCAATTATAAACTCGTCGCACAAGTTTATAACTCAGATTTCCACTACACTGGAATTCTGTGTTAATTATTATAACAATATGATTGTTGTAAATAAATTACAACAACAGCGTTATACTATTTTGAATAAATAGTACAACCAAAATAAAGGATAGAATATAGAATTCTAACCGGAATATGTCTGAGGCTCGTCGTAACGATTTCCTTAAGAATTTTATTTCAAAATTCTCCCAAGATACAACAGACGTAATCTGCACGAGATTGTAATGAGTATGTCTACTCTGTGATATATATGGAATGTTGAGCAGTAGAGCAAAGAAGCAGAAGAAATTAGATTGGAATGGGATGAGAATGTGATCAGTATTCTCTCCTATTTATAATTTCGTCCGCACCCCTTCGAACAGTCGCGTCTGCCTGAAAGGTTGCACCTGTTTCCTTTCATTGCTGCTGTTCGTTTAACGGGCCGCACCCGTTCGCTACTGCCTATGTTCGGCCGCGTCTCTTCAGTCGGGCCGCACCTGTTCGCCTCTAACGGGTCGCACCCGCTTCTGTTCGCCCATGCTTCTTCAGTCAGGTTGCACTCGCTCGCCGCGTCCGCTTATGAACAGTCGTGTCTGTTCACATAGCCTGCAACTGTTAAAAAACCCGGCCCAGTTTTGCAGCAAAATTAGGATCATATTAGACCCAAACCCAAACCCGAGCCCGGCCCGGTTCGGTTCGGTCGGACGGACGGCGGCGGCGCGCGCGCGTGTGTGGTGGAGATGCATGATCTCCCTCCTCACAACGAAGCATACATTTGGGTGCCCCTAGGCCCCAACATCTTCATTGCAAAGCCATATATAAACTAGTATGGCTTAGCAATTTTGGCGATGTGGGACTTTATGTATGTTTCATTCATTTTGTTCTTTAGGAATTCCAACAATCCCCCACATGAATGATAATATACATATCCCCCACACAAAGCGAAATATCACAGAGTACATATGGAATAATGCTTTATCGTGGATAAGTAGATATTTCACTTTGAACTTTCCCTAGTTAAAACTTATCGGATCTACTTGGCTAATCGGTGAATTATTTCATCTTGAACCGTCGGCCTTTATTGTATATCCAGACAATAAGCTTTACGAAGCATTGATTCCCTTCTCATCCAATCTCTTGGTTGTGTTCATTTTGGTCCTGAACAATTTTTGGTTCTGCGAGTGTTTTTAGAGAATAAAAGCCTTTTATTATTCTCATAGAGCCGACCCAGCTCACACTAACATAGGTGATCGCAACCATTAAGAGTATCCTACATATACCCCACTTGTTATTTCCAAGATATGGTCATCATTAAAAAACATAGTTTTAACCTTTAAATACTTCTGTAGGCATGCATTTATATTGTGCACCATAGGAATGGAGTTGGACTATGTCCACGCAAATGCATTACGTCTTGAGTTATTCAGAACTGGTTTGCCTATTGATCCTAGTCCGTGGGATCTCCAGTCGCTAGGATAGGTTTCCGTATAAGATAACTCTTGGTGGTTTAGGCTTTTAAACCCATTCCCCTCGATGCGCAGTCAATTTTCTCTCTTGATAAACCTTTAGTAAACGGATCCGCTAGGTTATCATTTGTTCTCACATAATCTATGGAAATAGTTCCATTAGAGAGTAACTGCCTAACTGTGTTATGGCGTCGTCGAATATGTCGTGACTTTCCATTATACACAAAGTTGTGCGCTCTGCTTAGCGCTGCTTGGTTATCGCAGTGTATGCATATGGCCGGTACAGGTTTAGGCCAGAATGGAATATCTTCCAAAAAGTGACGAAGCCATTCTGCTTCTTCGCCTGCTTTATCTAAAGCGATGAACTCTGATTCCATAGTGGATCGAGCTATGCATGTTTGTTTGGTAGATTTCCATGACACTGCTGCCCCTGCTAAGGTAAAGACATAACCACTTGTCGATTTTGATTCCTCTGAATCTGCAATCCAGTTTGCATCACTATATCCTTCTAAGACGGCAGGATATTTTCCATAGTGTAAGGAATAGTTAGCGGTATTTTTTAAATATCCAAGCACTCTCATTAGTGCTTTCCAGTGTTCCTTTCCTGGATTGCTTGTATACCTGCACAGTCGACTTACTGCATAAGCTATATCTGGTCTTGTGCAATTCATGAGATACATGAGACATCCTATTACACGAGAGTATTCCAGTTGCATTACACTCTCATTAGTGTTTTTATGCAGTACTTCTGATGGATTAAAAGGTGTTCTCACTCCTTTAATTCCATAGTCTTGGAATTTTTCAATCACTTTGTCTACATAGTGTGACTGAGACAATTCAATTCCATTAGGAGTTCTTATTATTTTGATTCCCAAAATAACGTCTGCAACTCCTAAATCTTTCATATCGAAATTGTTAGTTAACATCTTCTTTATGGTCTCTATTACCTGAGTATTTGGACCAAATATTAACATATCGTCTACATATAAACAAATCATCACATATGATTGTCCAATTTGTTTATAATAAACACATTTATCGCATTCATTTATACGAAAACCATTTCTCATCATGACACTATCAAATTTTGCGTGCCATTGTTTTGGAGCTTGTTTTAGTCCGTATAATGATTTTACTAATCTACAGACTTTGTTTTCATTTCCTTTGGAAATAAAACCTTCAGGTTGCTCCATGTAGATCTCCTCATCGAGATCTCCATTTAAGAATGCTGTCTTTACATCCATTTGATGAATTTCTAGACCATAAATTGATGCAATTGCTATTAGCATTCTTATAGAGGTTATTCGTGTTACTGGCGAATATGTATCAAAGAAGTCTACTCCTTCTTTTTGACGATATCCTTTGGCTACTAATCTGGCTTTATACTTGTCGATAGAGCCATCTGCTTTCATTTTCTTCTTGAAAATCCATTTGCAGCCAATAGGTTTTATTCCTGGTGGAATATCAACAATTTCCCAAGTTTTATTACTTAGAATTGAATCAATCTCACTTTGGATTGCTTCTTTCCAACATGAAGATTCAGAAGATGACATTGCTTCCTTGTACGTTTGAGGTTCATGTTCTAACACATATGTGAAAAAATCCGAACCAAATGTCTTGGAAATTCTAGCCCTTACGCTTCTTCTTGGTTCAACTTCCTCAATCTCATGATGGGGTTCATCTTCATGTGAATTGCTTGATTCTTCTCTTGTCCTTTTAGGGACATTATTCCCTTCATTCCTTTTGTGCGGAAACACGTCTTCAAAGAATGAGGCATCTCTAGATTCCATGATTGTATTTACATGAATATCAGCTATATCAGACTTGAATACCAAAAATCTATAGGCACTACTATTTTGGGCTGGCCCTAAATAGTAACAATCTACTGTTTTTGGTCCAAGTTTGACTTTCTTGGGAGGCGGAACTGGAACTTTTGCCAAGCACCCCCACACTTTGAGGTATTTAAAACTTGGTTTGTGTCCTTTCCATATCTCATATGGAATTGTTCCTGTTTTATTATGAGGGACTTTGTTTAATATGTGATTAGACATATTTAAGGCTTCCCCCCACAAGTTTGTCGGTAGACCAGAGGTTAAAAGCATGGCATTAATCATGTCTTTTAACGTTCTGTTCTTCCTCTCGGCTACACCATTTTGTTGTGGTGAATATGGAGCTGTTGTTTGATGAATTATACCATTTTCGGCACAGAACTGTTCAAATGGTGATTCATATTCTCCACCTCGATCAGATCTCAATATCTTGATCTTTTTATTTAACTGATTTTCTACCTCAGCTTTGTACTTTATAAATGATGTAATTGCTTCATCTTTACTATTCAAAAGATATACATAACAATATCGCGTATAATCATCAATAAACGTGATAAAGTACTTTTTCCCACCTCTTGTAGGTAATGATTTAAAGTCACATAAATCTGTATGAACCAAACCTAGTGGTTCGGTGCTTCTATCAACAGATTGAAATGGTTTTTTAACCATTTTTGCTTCTACACATGTCTCACATTTGTAGTTCTTATCTACTTGGAATTTTGGAATTAATCCCAAGTTTGATAATATTTTCATTTTTCGGAAATTTATGTGTCCTAATCTATCATGCCATAGTAAAATTTCGTGCTCAAGCAAGTAAGAAACTTCAATTTTATTAATAGCACAATCAGAATACATAGTTTTATTGCCGATAACGGCTACATTTGCCTTAAATAGGCCATCACATAAATATCCCCTTCCGATATACATTCCAGCTTTGGACAGAACCATCTTGTCTGACTCGAACACCATTCTGAATCCTTTCTTTGATAATACTGCACCAGAGATGAGATTCTTGCGTATGTCTGGAACGTGGAGCACGTCATTCAACTTGACAGTTTTTCCAGAAGTAAACTTGAGGATAACTGTGCCACTGCCTTCGATCATAGATACTGCAGAATTACCCATATAGAGTTTCTCTTCATGATCGAATTTCTTGTATGTAGAAAACATGGATTTGTCAGAGCAGACATGACGAGTAGCGCCTGTGTCCACCCACCATTGATTAGGATTCTGAACCATATTGCATTCAGATACAACTGCCGAGAAGTTGGACTCATCCACTTCCATGTTGTCTACTAAATTTGCCTCTTTGTTGCGGTCCTTTTTGAGTCTGCAATCTCTAGCGGCATGTCCAACTTTTCCACAAACCCAACATTCACCATTAAACTTTTTGGTTCGTTTGTTGTCTTTTGGTTTGTTGTCTGGAGCTTTCCTTTTCTTCTGGAAATTCTTCTTTTTGTTTTTGGTCTTTGAATCTTCAGCCACAAATGCCTCCTCGCTTTGTTTTGTAATTCCACGGTTATCTGCCTCAATTTTCAATCGGACTATGAGATCCTGTAAAGAGATTTCCTTCTTTTTATGCTTCAGATAATTGCGGTAATCTCTCCACGACGGTGGCAGTTTTCCCGTGATGGCTTCAACCAAAAACGATTCTCCAACCTTATGACCTTCCGCCTCGAGTTCATGAATAATGATTTGTAGTTCATGCAGTTGAGCAGTCACCGGTTTGGAGTCGATCATCTTGTAGTCCATGAATTTGTCTACAATGAATTTCTTAAGACTGATATTCTGCGTCTTATACTTCGTAGCAAGTGCATTCCAGAGTGCTTTTGCTGTCTTTAGAGGTTGATATACTTTGTATAGCACCTTGTCGAGACAATTCAGAATATAGTTTCTGCATAGAAAATCGGAATGTTTCCATGTAGCAACATCTGCTTCCTTGCCTGGTGAAGAAACCGGTTCCTCCTCCTCGAGATACCGTTGCAGACCGAGTGTGGTGAGGTAGAATAACATCTGATTCTGCCATGTTAAAAAGTCGTCACCATCTCCCTTGAACGGTTCAGGTCTGTTGTGAGTAGTAGTTTTTGAAAATTCTACTGTTGCCATCTCTGTTTTAGTAAGAAAACAGTAAAATTCTTAAGATGTTATACGTCTAGTATACCAAAACAGAGAATAATCAATTATAAACTCGTCGCACAAGTTTATAACTCAGATTTCCACTACACTGGAATTCTGTGTTAATTATTATAACAATATGATTGTTGTAAATAAATTACAACAACAGCGTTATACTATTTTGAATAAATAGTACAACCAAAATAAAGGATAGAATATAGAATTCTAACCGGAATATGTCTGAGGCTCGTCGTAACGATTTCCTTAAGAATTTTATTTCAAAATTCTCCCAAGATACAACAGACGTAATCTGCACGAGATTGTAATGAGTATGTCTACTCTGTGATATATATGGAATGTTGAGCAGTAGAGCAAAGAAGCAGAAGAAATTAGATTGGAATGGGATGAGAATGTGATCAGTATTCTCTCCTATTTATAATTTCGTCCGCACCCCTTCGAACAGTCGCGTCTGCCTGAAAGGTTGCACCTGTTTCCTTTCATTGCTGCTGTTCGTTTAACGGGCCGCACCCGTTCGCTACTGCCTATGTTCGGCCGCGTCTCTTCAGTCGGGCCGCACCTGTTCGCCTCTAACGGGTCGCACCCGCTTCTGTTCGCCCATGCTTCTTCAGTCAGGTTGCACTCGCTCGCCGCGTCCGCTTATGAACAGTCGTGTCTGTTCACATAGCCTGCAACTGTTAAAAAACCCGGCCCAGTTTTGCAGCAAAATTAGGATCATATTAGACCCAAACCCAAACCCGAGCCCGGCCCGGTTCGGTTCGGTCGGACGGACGGCGGCGGCGCGCGCGCGTGTGTGGTGGAGATGCATGATCTCCCTCCTCACAACGAAGCATACATTTGGGTGCCCCTAGGCCCCAACATCTTCATTGCAAAGCCATATATAAACTAGTATGGCTTAGCAATTTTGGCGATGTGGGACTTTATGTATGTTTCATTCATTTTGTTCTTTAGGAATTCCAACAATCCCCCACATGAATGATAATATACATATCCCCCACACAAAGCGAAATATCACAGAGTACATATGGAATAATGCTTTATCGTGGATAAGTAGATATTTCACTTTGAACTTTCCCTAGTTAAAACTTATCGGATCTACTTGGCTAATCGGTGAATTATTTCATCTTGAACCGTCGGCCTTTATTGTATATCCAGACAATAAGCTTTACGAAGCATTGATTCCCTTCTCATCCAATCTCTTGGTTGTGTTCATTTTGGTCCTGAACAATTTTTGGTTCTGCGAGTGTTTTTAGAGAATAAAAGCCTTTTATTATTCTCATAGAGCCGACCCAGCTCACACTAACATAGGTGATCGCAACCATTAAGAGTATCCTACATATACCCCACTTGTTATTTCCAAGATATGGTCATCATTAAAAAACATAGTTTTAACCTTTAAATACTTCTGTAGGCATGCATTTATATTGTGCACCATAGGAATGGAGTTGGACTATGTCCACGCAAATGCATTACGTCTTGAGTTATTCAGAACTGGTTTGCCTATTGATCCTAGTCCGTGGGATCTCCAGTCGCTAGGATAGGTTTCCGTATAAGATAACTCTTGGTGGTTTAGGCTTTTAAACCCATTCCCCTCGATGCGCAGTCAATTTTCTCTCTTGATAAACCTTTAGTAAACGGATCCGCTAGGTTATCATTTGTTCTCACATAATCTATGGAAATAGTTCCATTAGAGAGTAACTGCCTAACTGTGTTATGGCGTCGTCGAATATGTCGTGACTTTCCATTATACACAAAGTTGTGCGCTCTGCTTAGCGCTGCTTGGTTATCGCAGTGTATGCATATGGCCGGTACAGGTTTAGGCCAGAATGGAATATCTTCCAAAAAGTGACGAAGCCATTCTGCTTCTTCGCCTGCTTTATCTAAAGCGATGAACTCTGATTCCATAGTGGATCGAGCTATGCATGTTTGTTTGGTAGATTTCCATGACACTGCTGCCCCTGCTAAGGTAAAGACATAACCACTTGTCGATTTTGATTCCTCTGAATCTGCAATCCAGTTTGCATCACTATATCCTTCTAAGACGGCAGGATATTTTCCATAGTGTAAGGAATAGTTAGCGGTATTTTTTAAATATCCAAGCACTCTCATTAGTGCTTTCCAGTGTTCCTTTCCTGGATTGCTTGTATACCTGCACAGTCGACTTACTGCATAAGCTATATCTGGTCTTGTGCAATTCATGAGATACATGAGACATCCTATTACACGAGAGTATTCCAGTTGCATTACACTCTCATTAGTGTTTTTATGCAGTACTTCTGATGGATTAAAAGGTGTTCTCACTCCTTTAATTCCATAGTCTTGGAATTTTTCAATCACTTTGTCTACATAGTGTGACTGAGACAATTCAATTCCATTAGGAGTTCTTATTATTTTGATTCCCAAAATAACGTCTGCAACTCCTAAATCTTTCATATCGAAATTGTTAGTTAACATCTTCTTTATGGTCTCTATTACCTGAGTATTTGGACCAAATATTAACATATCGTCTACATATAAACAAATCATCACATATGATTGTCCAATTTGTTTATAATAAACACATTTATCGCATTCATTTATACGAAAACCATTTCTCATCATGACACTATCAAATTTTGCGTGCCATTGTTTTGGAGCTTGTTTTAGTCCGTATAATGATTTTACTAATCTACAGACTTTGTTTTCATTTCCTTTGGAAATAAAACCTTCAGGTTGCTCCATGTAGATCTCCTCATCGAGATCTCCATTTAAGAATGCTGTCTTTACATCCATTTGATGAATTTCTAGACCATAAATTGATGCAATTGCTATTAGCATTCTTATAGAGGTTATTCGTGTTACTGGCGAATATGTATCAAAGAAGTCTACTCCTTCTTTTTGACGATATCCTTTGGCTACTAATCTGGCTTTATACTTGTCGATAGAGCCATCTGCTTTCATTTTCTTCTTGAAAATCCATTTGCAGCCAATAGGTTTTATTCCTGGTGGAATATCAACAATTTCCCAAGTTTTATTACTTAGAATTGAATCAATCTCACTTTGGATTGCTTCTTTCCAACATGAAGATTCAGAAGATGACATTGCTTCCTTGTACGTTTGAGGTTCATGTTCTAACACATATGTGAAAAAATCCGAACCAAATGTCTTGGAAATTCTAGCCCTTACGCTTCTTCTTGGTTCAACTTCCTCAATCTCATGATGGGGTTCATCTTCATGTGAATTGCTTGATTCTTCTCTTGTCCTTTTAGGGACATTATTCCCTTCATTCCTTTTGTGCGGAAACACGTCTTCAAAGAATGAGGCATCTCTAGATTCCATGATTGTATTTACATGAATATCAGCTATATCAGACTTGAATACCAAAAATCTATAGGCACTACTATTTTGGGCTGGCCCTAAATAGTAACAATCTACTGTTTTTGGTCCAAGTTTGACTTTCTTGGGAGGCGGAACTGGAACTTTTGCCAAGCACCCCCACACTTTGAGGTATTTAAAACTTGGTTTGTGTCCTTTCCATATCTCATATGGAATTGTTCCTGTTTTATTATGAGGGACTTTGTTTAATATGTGATTAGACATATTTAAGGCTTCCCCCCACAAGTTTGTCGGTAGACCAGAGGTTAAAAGCATGGCATTAATCATGTCTTTTAACGTTCTGTTCTTCCTCTCGGCTACACCATTTTGTTGTGGTGAATATGGAGCTGTTGTTTGATGAATTATACCATTTTCGGCACAGAACTGTTCAAATGGTGATTCATATTCTCCACCTCGATCAGATCTCAATATCTTGATCTTTTTATTTAACTGATTTTCTACCTCAGCTTTGTACTTTATAAATGATGTAATTGCTTCATCTTTACTATTCAAAAGATATACATAACAATATCGCGTATAATCATCAATAAACGTGATAAAGTACTTTTTCCCACCTCTTGTAGGTAATGATTTAAAGTCACATAAATCTGTATGAACCAAACCTAGTGGTTCGGTGCTTCTATCAACAGATTGAAATGGTTTTTTAACCATTTTTGCTTCTACACATGTCTCACATTTGTAGTTCTTATCTACTTGGAATTTTGGAATTAATCCCAAGTTTGATAATATTTTCATTTTTCGGAAATTTATGTGTCCTAATCTATCATGCCATAGTAAAATTTCGTGCTCAAGCAAGTAAGAAACTTCAATTTTATTAATAGCACAATCAGAATACATAGTTTTATTGCCGATAACGGCTACATTTGCCTTAAATAGGCCATCACATAAATATCCCCTTCCGATATACATTCCAGCTTTGGACAGAACCATCTTGTCTGACTCGAACACCATTCTGAATCCTTTCTTTGATAATACTGCACCAGAGATGAGATTCTTGCGTATGTCTGGAACGTGGAGCACGTCATTCAACTTGACAGTTTTTCCAGAAGTAAACTTGAGGATAACTGTGCCACTGCCTTCGATCATAGATACTGCAGAATTACCCATATAGAGTTTCTCTTCATGATCGAATTTCTTGTATGTAGAAAACATGGATTTGTCAGAGCAGACATGACGAGTAGCGCCTGTGTCCACCCACCATTGATTAGGATTCTGAACCATATTGCATTCAGATACAACTGCCGAGAAGTTGGACTCATCCACTTCCATGTTGTCTACTAAATTTGCCTCTTTGTTGCGGTCCTTTTTGAGTCTGCAATCTCTAGCGGCATGTCCAACTTTTCCACAAACCCAACATTCACCATTAAACTTTTTGGTTCGTTTGTTGTCTTTTGGTTTGTTGTCTGGAGCTTTCCTTTTCTTCTGGAAATTCTTCTTTTTGTTTTTGGTCTTTGAATCTTCAGCCACAAATGCCTCCTCGCTTTGTTTTGTAATTCCACGGTTATCTGCCTCAATTTTCAATCGGACTATGAGATCCTGTAAAGAGATTTCCTTCTTTTTATGCTTCAGATAATTGCGGTAATCTCTCCACGACGGTGGCAGTTTTCCCGTGATGGCTTCAACCAAAAACGATTCTCCAACCTTATGACCTTCCGCCTCGAGTTCATGAATAATGATTTGTAGTTCATGCAGTTGAGCAGTCACCGGTTTGGAGTCGATCATCTTGTAGTCCATGAATTTGTCTACAATGAATTTCTTAAGACTGATATTCTGCGTCTTATACTTCGTAGCAAGTGCATTCCAGAGTGCTTTTGCTGTCTTTAGAGGTTGATATACTTTGTATAGCACCTTGTCGAGACAATTCAGAATATAGTTTCTGCATAGAAAATCGGAATGTTTCCATGTAGCAACATCTGCTTCCTTGCCTGGTGAAGAAACCGGTTCCTCCTCCTCGAGATACCGTTGCAGACCGAGTGTGGTGAGGTAGAATAACATCTGATTCTGCCATGTTAAAAAGTCGTCACCATCTCCCTTGAACGGTTCAGGTCTGTTGTGAGTAGTAGTTTTTGAAAATTCTACTGTTGCCATCTCTGTTTTAGTAAGAAAACAGTAAAATTCTTAAGATGTTATACGTCTAGTATACCAAAACAGAGAATAATCAATTATAAACTCGTCGCACAAGTTTATAACTCAGATTTCCACTACACTGGAATTCTGTGTTAATTATTATAACAATATGATTGTTGTAAATAAATTACAACAACAGCGTTATACTATTTTGAATAAATAGTACAACCAAAATAAAGGATAGAATATAGAATTCTAACCGGAATATGTCTGAGGCTCGTCGTAACGATTTCCTTAAGAATTTTATTTCAAAATTCTCCCAAGATACAACAGACGTAATCTGCACGAGATTGTAATGAGTATGTCTACTCTGTGATATATATGGAATGTTGAGCAGTAGAGCAAAGAAGCAGAAGAAATTAGATTGGAATGGGATGAGAATGTGATCAGTATTCTCTCCTATTTATAATTTCGTCCGCACCCCTTCGAACAGTCGCGTCTGCCTGAAAGGTTGCACCTGTTTCCTTTCATTGCTGCTGTTCGTTTAACGGGCCGCACCCGTTCGCCACTGCCTATGTTCGGCCGCGTCTCTTCAGTCGGGCCGCACCTGTTCGCCTCTAACGGGTCGCACCCGCTTCTGTTCGCCCATGCTTCTTCAGTCAGGTTGCACTCGCTCGCCGCGTCCGCTTATGAACAGTCGTGTCTGTTCACATAGCCTGCAACTGTTAAAAAACCCGGCCCAGTTTTGCAGCAAAATTAGGATCATATTAGACCCAAACCCAAACCCAAACCCGAGCCCGGCCCGGCCCGGCCCGGTTCGGTTCGGTCGGACGGACGGCGGCGGCGCGCGCGCGTGTGTGGTGGAGATGCATGATCTCCCTCCTCACAACGAAGCATACATTTGGGTGCCCCTAGGCCCCAACATCTTCATTGCAAAGCCATATATAAACTAGTATGGCTTAGCAATTTTGGCGATGTGGGACTTTATGTATGTTTCATTCATTTTGTTCTTTAGGAATTCCAACATAACTCAATTTTACTTTTGTTTTTAACATAATCAGGCATTGCACGAAAAAAGCATTCAGCATTTGCTCCAGCATTACAATATGTATATAAGCCAATATGTATATGCTTACTGTGTGAAATACTTACTGTACGTCATATACAACTATAAATAGAAAATAGTTTTTCTGTCCAAAATGCAGTGTTCTATTTCTAAAGCTGTCGACCATTTGCTCTTTAGGAGAGAAAACTGAATCGCCTTATTGCTTGGATGCCTCTACGCAGGATGAGATCTAGAATATTGACCATAGCAACCAACTGTTGCCATATTGCCAATAAAAACGCACTTTTTCTCCCTCCGTTTCCAAAATCTATTGATTACTGCAAAATCGCTCCAAAATCATATATTCATAACAAAATCCAGAAGAATTATCACCTTACCATTTAAGCATACTCTTATTCCTGCATTACCTACCGATTACCATATTCTTAGCAGCATCCATGATGTTATTAAAGGAATGTCTAGACTGCAACATCACAAAAGTTTCAAAAAAATGTGCTTTTCTTTGAAGTTTAATATTCAATTCTTGTGCTAGCTATAGTCGCCGTTCTCTTCAAATGAACCTCATTAACTGAAGAATAGCTCATGGGAGATGAAGACTGGAATCATATAGGTATTAGGATACACTAGAAAGCATATGGAAAAGTAGTATTTTCAGATGGCAATTATGCATAAAAGCAGCTAATAAGCCACTGGAACACTGGGAGCACTCATGACAAACAGATATCCGTTACACACCTCAAGTAACTTTTGTATAGTTTTAGTAATGACGTCAACAATGCATGTTTATGTTACATGGACGAAATGAAAGCTCTTACAACAAGGAAAGATTTTTTCCATCCAGCAATACCTTTTAATTTATCTGAATGAACTTGTTATTTTGAAATGTGAACTTTAATAGCTTTAATTATTTTGAAGTCCAAGTTCTAAAAAGTAGAAACTATTGTGCTCTTCACAAAAATCATAATAAAAAGTTTTCCTGACGGGAAAAGACTAGATATCAATCCTCGGTTAGGACCCATAATCTACGGTGAGTCAAGGCACGCAAAATAAGGTTTCAAGGGGAAATTACTGTTTTACTAGTAAAATATGTGATAAAATCAACCAAAAAAGAAGAAACAGAAACCTATAGCACATATATTTATCTCATTAAATATTTATAGATCTGCCAACCTGCTGCGCATCTACAATGCAAGGAAATTACGTTTGTTCAAAAAAGATTTTATATAAAATAAAAAAAAACAGCCATCAAAGTAAAGGGTTTCTTATATATGCAACATCCAACTAAATTGGGGGAAAACATAATTAAAAACTAGAATGAATCCATATAAGAAAATCATAGTATATTTCAAGACGGTCGAACACAGAATCACATACCTGGATGCGCTCGCATACTCGTATAGCTTTCCTTTCGCACTAAAAATAACGAGACCAACTTCAGCATCGCAAAGCACAGCAAGTTCGTTCGCCTTCTTCAACAATCCGCTCCTCCTCTTGGAAAAGCTCACTTGCCTGCTCGTCTTGTCTTCTATTCGCCTCAATTGCACTCGCCCCCTTCCCATTGTTAATTTCACTTATCGATTTAATTTCCAAATTACAATATTATTAAACCCTAATATTTGATCGACGCATCTTGCTTTTGTGGAGGAATAAAACTAGATATTTTGCTACTATTTAAGATATTTTTAGATATCGATTTGGTCACTCCACGTCGGATCGGTAGGCCCACTGTCTGAGTGTCCGGAGTCTAGAGTTGACGAGTGTTAAATTTGCAGAATTGTGCGCAGGAACCGCTAAGGTAAGCTTGAACATGTCGATATCCCCCTGAATAAGAAAGCTGAAAAGACACGGAGTTTTTGTAGGTACGATATAAGGGAGCATTTGTAGACAAATGCTTACCCCGTTCAACCGTTGAATTTGGACGTTTTGGCCCTGCATCGGACATCAACTGTTCATTTTTTTTAATGGTTGTCCTCTCCTTCTATGTAACCTCTTCAAATATACTCGCGTTTATTTCGAATTTTCCTTACAACGATATACATTTTTGATTTTTTTTCTTTGAATTATTTTGATTTTTCCTTTACATTACATTATGTCGTGTGGATCCTCTAATTTTGTCACCTCCAAAGTCATTGCCAACCAGATGCAGAACAGACACTGGTGTGCAGATATGATCGTTAGTCGTTCTGTAAATGTCGGTTTTTGAAACAGCCAGGTTGCACTCGCTTTTAACGTCCAATAAGACGTTAACTTGAACGGATTTCAAATAAAAAACAAGTGAGACAGCCTCAACCGTATCTAGTCTACATGAAACAAACTGTTACAAATTGAAGGTGGTGTCTGGAACATAGAAAAGTGTAACTTCCCCGTTCTGAGACCCGGAAATAAGCGCTACTGATACTACAGTCATCAAAAGTATCATTCTCCCGCTATAAAATTAGATCAATTAATAGTATCATTAACATCAAAGCACAGGAATATTAAAAAAAAAATTCAAACACGTTTTTAAGATAAACTTTTCCATTACATTAATAATTTCCATATTCATTACATAATCTCAAACGTTGCGCAGGTTCAGATAAAATATAATTATTACAAAATACTCCAAAAGCGCATAAGAAGATGCCTCATTGGTTGATCAGTTTTAACTATTAGACATATACAATTTCTGCCATTACATATATAAAGACGAAAGTCATAACAACACAGCGGATAAATAAATAGATAGACTCCTACGTAGCTGGATCTGCCTCCTGCACGCCTCCGGAAGTTTTATTCGTTCAATCTTAATTAACTTGGAAACTTACTTTCGAACTACTCAAATGAGTGTCCATGAGTTTAAGGGGAAAACAAAAACTTCGGGTGAGACAAAAAGTCTGGTGTGAATAATAACGTGTCACCTCAATTAATATGTATCTAGTGAGACCGCGCTATTGAGCGAAACGGGCTTTCCCTTCACTACTATCCTCTAAAAATATGTCTTTTATAAATCAAGCACATGCAACCACAATGGTTAAACTAGACAATATAAATAATTATTTGCATGTATGCAACCTGGGTAATCATGACCAATCTATCTAAATAAATGGACTATATGTCCCAACATCATAGTTTTCTTAAGGTAACTACAAACATATATGGTTGACTCGGGCCTCTCCAACTTACTGTTAGAAGGAAGCTGAATGGTCTATCTAATACTTATTACTCCTAGGGTCATTCTGATCCTAATGGTTTTGCAGCCCAACGAATAACCTATCTCATCCTTGTGTATTACTTTCTATGTGTAAACCTACTTTTAATCTTACTATTGACGAAGCCCCGCGCACTGGAATTTTGGACCAATATCAGCTAGGGGGTAACAGCTAAAGTTAGGGCTGCCAATGGGTACTAGAAAAATCCGATATCCGTCTGAATCCGTATTCGAAAATATGAAAAATATCCGTTATCCGAAAAGCGGATACGGATATCCGATATCCGAAAAGCTTTCCGGATACGGATATGGTTATTGTGGTATCCGTATCCGAAAAATATCCGTCTGATTAATTGATGCATATACATACTTAATTAAAATTATATTTAATTAATATATGATTTTTCAACTATTTCCTAACCATTGGATGTTACTACGATATGGTTTTTTGCTCATTTTTAGTGAAAACTGACAGTTTTAGTGTTTAAGTTTTGAGTATTTTTGGATACGCATACAAATATTAATATAAAACAATGTTTTATCGTCACATTATCTATTCCTTGGTTTTTTTATGAACATTAGTACAAAAACTGTTTTATGTTGATCCAAACCTTTTCATTTATTCTTTTAAATTTATTGATTATGGGCGGAGCGGATAAATATCCGATATCCGTCTGTATCCGAAAATTAAGGGGATACAGATATCCGATATTCGAAAATTAAGCGGATACGAATATCCGATATCCGAAAATGATTTCGGATACGAATATGGCACTATCTGTATTCGAAAGTATCCATTGACAGCCCTAGCTGAAGTATAGGACGCGACCCAACACCATCTGGTTTTCTAATTTTTGAGTCCATTCATCCTATTACAATTTATCTAAAGGTGATAAGAATAATCTTTCTAGTAAAATTCTGGGCTAAATACCCTTTTATATTTCCTTGAAAATATAAATCTTGTAATTGATTTAACCCTTGAAATCATACTTAAAATAAGGAGAACTATAGCCCTTTACTTTATCCAAAATATTTTGCTAAGATATATATATATATATATATATATATGCTTTTATAAAATAACATTAATGAACTCCGAAATCACTTGAGGTTGTCGCACCTTAAATCCTTAGGCTATGAAACCATAGACAGTAAAACCATTTATATTGATAAAGTGCAGCATTAATATTGCCTATATGGGTTGTCGCACCCTTCTGTATCGAAACCATGTTAGAACATCTGATTTATAAAACACAAGGTCATAAGGCCAAAACCATTTATGGCACATATTATAAATACGTATAGATCGCCGAATACAAGCGGCATAGTCATGGGTTGTATAGTATAAAACTTTAAAACTTAGAAACATGGAAATGTCGATAATAAAGTTGGACGACATCATTGCCGTATAAAACCAATGTCGAAAACAGCCTATCTTGGCATTATGGCTAAGATATGGCAGCATAAGAAAATAGCGGCATCATTGCCTCTTTATAATCTATGTCGGAAATAGCCTATAGCGGCACTATGGTCAAACATTGCGGCATAAGAAAATGCGGCACCGTTGCCTCTTTATAATCTATGTCGGAAATAGCCTATAGCGTCATTACTGCCTTATGGAGTTGATGTTAGTATAGAAAATATGCGGCATCATGGATGTCGCTATAACACTTGCAACATGAAGCATTTGGCATAGAAAAATAGCGGCATAGAAGATGTGGGGCATAAACCACTAGCGGCATCACCAATGTCACAGGCATCAATGTCGATATTGAAGCCCCAATCTTAATGGAATCATTGCATACCAACAAAGTTGTTATCGTATGCTTCCCTATAGGTTAGAGACGACATGCGGCATGGGTGGGTTACAACATTGATTAATAGCGCATGGCAATATTGTAATTAACATAAAAACTGAATTATTTCTTTAAAAAACAATATCTTTTAACTCTTTTTCGAATTCTTATTTGATAATAACTTCCTTTACCAATTCTTTTTAGAAAAACTGCAATAAGTCAAACTTTACATTCCCAAACATTTTTGCAAACCATAATTTTAAATTAATTTTAACATAATTATTAAGCCTTTTAGCCTAATAAATTCATATTAATTCATGAACACTTGGGAAATATCCCCAAAAATCACAATAAATCTAATTTATCATATTCGTTAACATATAAAAATTTCAAGATCAAAAACATTATTTAATTATTTTTAATAATTAAAAACCAAAATAAATGAATTTCCTCGGTTAGAAAATTCACGAAATATTCATATTTTCTTGGAAAATTATGATAAAAACCCAGTTCTAAAATAATGTTTCTAAGATCATATTAAAATTTCAAGTCATTTGGGTGTCATATGATTGGTTTTCACACTTAAACCTATTAACAAATTTCGTAATAAATCCAATAATCCATCAATAAGTATATAATCATTTAAACATTCAAAACATGTCATAATAACATCAAAGAATTCGAGTTTAATCATAAAACCGAACTAAACATAGAAAATTTGAGATGGATAATCATTATTCACCTTGATTTGATAAAGGAACTTTAGATTTGAGTTTGAATTGATTTCCCCAAAGCTATGATCTTGTTTAATTAGCTTTTTCTTCTCTTGAAACTCCTTGTAATGGTTGGCCTTGTTCTCTATTTTCATTTGTATGAATTAAAGTGAGGAAGGAAATGAGAATGGAAGGGTTTAAGTTTAGGAAATAAAGCCTTTTCCTTATTTTCCCTCGTCCTAAATCCTCCTTCTTATTAATGTTCTAACCAGTCTTATTAGTTCATTAATTAAGGCTCGATTTATATTGTAATTATCAAATCTCTATTTCCTTATCCTCTTACGTTATTTTATTTAATTTATCTAATTAAATGTCATCAAAAATGCTAATCAAAATTTAGGGGTATTATAGACTCTCCTCCTTAAAGAATTTCTTCCTCGAAATCATGCTAAGGTACATAACAAACATACAACACAGAGATAAAACATACCATCAGAACAATAGGATACTTGTCTCTAAATTGTCCTCTATCTTCCAAGTACAATCTCTCTCATTGTCACTCCACTTGACTTTCACTAATTTGACTGCCTTGTTCCTTAGTTTCTTCTCATCCTTAGCCACAATATGGACTGGTTGCCTAATAATAGTCGTGTCTAGTTCCACTACTAAATCTTCTAATGCAGTCGGAGTGATAGTAGTCTCTGGATCTCGAATGCACTTCGTAAGATGAGAAATATGAAAAACATTTTGGACTCCTGTCAAACTGCTCGGTAACTTTATCCTATAAGTGTGTTACCCGATCCTTTCTATAATAGGAAATGTCCAACAAATCTTGTGCTAATTTTCTCAACTTTACGAATCTTACTACACCCTTTATTGGTGATATTTTGACGAAGACATGATCCCCCACTTAGAAATCTAAGTCTTTCGTCTCTTATCTGCATAAGTCTTCTTCCTAGAATGAGCTTCCTTCATCCTAGCTCGGATTAACTCAATCTTTTCCATGGCTTCTCTTACTAAATCTAGACCAAGAATCAATCTATCTTCGGTCTCCAACCAACATACATGTGACTTGCATGGCCTTCCATAAAGCTTCAAAAGGTGTCTTTCCTATACTAGTCTAATAACTATTGTTATAAGAAAATTCAACTAATGGCAAATGGTCTTCCCATGACCCATAAAAATCTAGTACACAAGCTCTTAACAAATCCTCTAAGACTTTATTAACTCTTTCTGTTTGCCTATTTGTCTGCGGATGGTAAGCGTTACTCATCTTGAGCTTGGTACCTAACACTTCCTGTAGACTTTTCCAGAATTGGCCAGTGAATAAAGAATCTCTGTCTGTGACTATACTATTAGAAATCCTATGCGGTCTAATAATATCCTTCATAAATAATTTAGCCAAAATGGGTGTCGTCCTTATCGACTTAACGGGAATGAAATGTGCACTCTTAGTCAGTCTATCCACAATAACCCAAATACTCTCATTTCCCCTACTCGACGTTGGCAATCCGTCAATGAAATCCGTAGATATAGAATTCCATTTGCACACTAGTATTTCTAAAGGTTGAAGCAATCCACTTGACTTCTGATGCTCGACTTTCACTTGTTTCCAGTTTATACATTGCTTTACCCATAAGCCTACATCCCTTTTCATACCTTCCCAGAAGAAACTTCTTTTCATATTCTGATATATCTTAGTTCCTCTATGATGAATAGTAAACTTTGATCAATGACACTTCCTAAAAACTTCCTTCATTAGGTCACCAACATCTGAAACACACAATCATCCCCTCTTTCTCAACCATCCATTTGGTCAAGATAAAAATCCTTCAAATCATCAATCTCGGTTTCAATTTTCAATCTTCTAATTCTTTCAGCTAACAATGGATCATCTCTTTGATTATAAGCAATCATTTCAATCAATACTGGTCGAACTTCCACGATAAAATAATATTGCAGTACTCTAACTAGAACCAGTAATCGATCTTAACTACACATTATAGGTAGTCAATGCCTCTAAATATTTTAACTCCGATAACATCGCCAATACTGCATTCTGATGTTTCATACTAAGTGCATCTGTTTCCTTTCCCCAATGTGTACTCGATTCCAAAATCATAAGCAGCTAAAAACTCCAACCATCTATGTTGTCTCATATTCAACTCCTTCTGAGAAAATAAATATCTTAAAGACTTGTGATCTGTAAACAACTCGAATCTTTTCTTCCAAAAGATAGCGTCTCCATACTTTCAAAGAAAATATTACTACTACCAACTCCAAATTGTGAGTCGGATATCTAACTTCATGTAGTCTAAGCTGTCGATAAGCATAGGAAAACATTTTACCATTTGCATCAACATAGGCCATAATCCTGTTTCGCATGCATTAGTATATACCACCAGATCTTGATTCCCATCCGAAACAACTAACATAGGTGCATTGGTCCATAAATGTTTCAGCTTCAGGAATGTCTCCTTACATTCATCGGTCCAAACATACTTCACGTCCTTTCTTATTAGTTTAGTCATCAATGTTGATATACAAGAGAAATCCTTGATGAATCTCCGATAATAGCCTGCTAATCTAAGGAAACTCTTTATCTCGGTCACCGTCTTAATCCTCTTTCAATTATTGACAGCTTCTATCTTATCTAGATTCACTGACAACCCTTTTTCTGAGACTACATGACCATGGAACTTCACTTCTTTCTTCCAAAAATGACACTTCAAAATTTTTTCCTTTAGTTGATACTACCTCAATGTCTAAGCACTATTCTAAGGTGAGTCTCATGATCTTGCTCATTCCTAGAATATATCAGAATGTCAACTATATATACTAACATGAACCGATCTATATGATCTTAAAAGATTTGGTTTATCAAATCAATGAAGAAAGCAGGTGCATTAGTCAATCTGAATGGCATTACTAACCACTCGTACGAACTATATCTTGTTCGAAATGCCGTCAAAAGATTACTGACCTCCTCCACCCTTAATTAATTGAACCCTATCGTCAAATCCAACTGATAAAATACTTTGGCTCCACTCAACTAATTAAATAAAATCGTCTATTCTTGGAAAAGGATGCCTATTCTTTTCATTCAGCTTACGATAATTGATAAATAATCTCATTGACCTATCCAGTTTCTTCACGAATACCACGGGCGCTCCCTAAGATGAACTACTTGGCCTAATAAAGCTTTTTTCTTTTAAGTCCATAAGTTGCACCTTCAACACTTTCATCTCTGTAGGTGTCATTCTGCTAGGCAGTCTACTTATGGATTCAGCTCCTGGTACAAGATCTATTCGAAACTCGATAGCTCGTTTCAGCGATAGTCCTGTCACTGGCTCAAAGACATTGGCAAACTCTCTAACGATGAGAACTCAATTCAACCCGTCTTCCTCCATTGCACCTAATAAAGCACAAACATCAAAATTTGCGCTCTCCTCTTATATAATTCGATCGCTGCAATTAGGGTGTCTTAGTGATATTTTCCTATCTTGGAAAAATATCATAGCATCATACTTGCTTAACTAATCCATAACCAATATAATGCCAAATCCCACAAAATCAAACATAAGCAAAATACAGACAAATACATGACATAATAATTCAAACTCTAGTTGGTCACATCTCATCCACAGAGTTGCATACTCTCCTATCGAATTCCCAACCCTTAAGGAAGTAACTAGGTATGAGAGTTCCAGATTAAAATTATCTACCAAACAACAAGAGATAAAAGAATGTGATGCACCGGTATCAAATAGTACTTTAACAGGTAAGCCATGATCAAAAGCGTACCTTCCCTCACAGCCTTTCCCTTCTCCTTCACTGTTGGTCACGAGGCAGATTGTTCCAAAGTAAACACTTTTCCTTTCTCAACCTTAGCTACTTTTTTGCATTAATTCCTGTAATGGCCTGTATGGTCACAATTGAAGCACTTGATGTTCTTCCTCCTAATAACTTTATTTCCATCTGCAAAACGACATTCATTCGCAAATTGCACTTTCTTGTCACACTTGTAACACACAACATCCCCTTTTCCTTTCTTAGCAACTCCACCCTTTCGAGCTTCCTTTTTCTGAAAGAACTTCCTTTTTTCATTCTGCCCACTCTGAGTTTCCACTGCTTTGTTACTACCAAAGAAAGCAAGTATCTCTTCATTATTCAGTACCGTCTCCACTACCACATCACATGGATCCCTGAGATGTGGCAAGGTTGCCCTCTAAGCTGGTCTTAATCCATGAATGAATTTTCATTTCTCTTAATCACTGTGTCAACCATAGCATAGCCATCTCTAAATAACTCCTCAAATCTTGTTGCATACTCCAACACAATCATGTCTCCATGCACTAACTCAGCGAACTTCCTAAGCAAAATCGACTAGGCAATTTCAGACATGAACCTATACTGGAACCTCCTTTTGAACTCAGCCCAAGTCAAAGTTTCCTCTGGCACTCCAACAGTTACACTATTCCACCAGTATAATGCAGCTCTTTGTAACTGTTTGGATGTTAATCACCTCTTTTGCTCATCATTCAAACCTAAATCAACAAAAATCCTTTCATAATGCAATAGCCAATTTTCCACCTTAACAGCATCTTCAGTTCTAATGAATAGCTTTCCTCCAATTCTTGTATAATCCTTACTCAAAACAGCATAGTTGTTGTCAAACGGAAACTTCAGGATTTGCTCCTCTAGCATTTCTACCAATTAACCCAACAGCAGCTCCTACTTGCATCATATTGACGAAGAACCGATACGCTGCTCCCATATCCACTGATGATGTTCCAACACCCACATTAGCAGCTATTTGTCGACTCGGATTCCTCCTAGTATTAGGCTTGACATTTCCATTGGTTGTGGTGGTTCCTCCACCGAGATTCACTATTCCATTTCCTGCCTCTGTATCTTACTTTCCTTAAATCTACATTTGAACCTTAGTAAGATACGTAAGAATGGTCTAAGAGAGAGGGAAGAATAGAGATAATATATACACTTATTTATAGCAAATACAAGTATGTTACTATAGCGTTATCCCATACCCCAATCTCTCTTATTCATTTGGATTATGTTTTCAAAACTCTTTTAAGTTCAAAATTCTTTTAGTTTTACATAAACCTTTGCTTTGATACCAAGTTGTAACATCCCACATTCCGAGGCCCCAAAATAAGCACTACTGATGCTAAAATCATCCATAGTATTATTCTTTGATGATGAAATGGGATCAGTTAATAGTATCATCAACATCAAAGCATAAGAATGTGAAAAAATTTCAACTTTTCCATTATGTTAATAAATTTCCATATTCATTACAAATCCTAAACGTTGCCCAATTTCAGATAATAATATAATTATTACAAAATACTCTAAGAGCGACAATGAAGATGCCTCCTTGGTTGATCAACGTTAATTACTAGACAAATACAATTTCTGCCATTATGTACAAACGAAAGTCATAACAACATAGGGGATAAATAAATAGTAGACTCCTACATAGCTAGATCTGCCTCCTGCATGCCTCCAAAAGCTTTATTCGTCCAATCCTAATTAACCTAGAAACCTTACTCTCAAACTACTCAAATGAGTATCCGAGAGTTTAAGGGGAAAAACAAAAACTTTAGGGTAGACAAAAAGTCTGATGTGAATAATAATATGCCATCTCGGTTAATAAATATCTAGTGAGAACATGTCATTGAGCGGAATGGATTTTCCCCTCACTAGTATCCTCTAAAAATATTTCTTTTATGAATCAAGCACTTGCAACCACAATGGTTAAATTAGACAATATAAACAATCATATGCATGCATGCAACTTGGGTAATCATGACCAATTTGTCTGAATAAATGGACTATCTATCCCAACATTATAGTTTTCTCAGGGTAATTACAAACCTATATGGCTGACTCGGGCCTACCAGATAATTCAAATTCTCCAACTTACTGTTAGAAGGAAACTGGATAGTCTGTCTGATACTTACTATTCCTAGGGTCACTTTGATCCTAATGGTTTTGCAGACCAACCAATAACCTACCTCATTTTTGTATATTCCTTTTTATGCATAAACTTACTTTAAGTCTTACTCTTGACGAAGCCCTACGCACTAGAATAATATCAACTAGAGGCTAACAGTTGAAGTATAAGGCGTGACCCTACACCAGCCTCATCTAGTTTTCTAAACTCTGTGTCAATTCATCCTATCACAATTTATCTAATGGTGAAAAGAATAATCTTTCTAGTAAAATTCTGGGCTAAATAACCTTTTATGTTTCCTTAAAAACGTAAATCTTTGTAATTGATTTAACCCTTGAAATCATACTTAAAACAAGAACTATAACCCTTTACTTTATCTAAAATATTACACCAAGGTATATATATATGCTTTTATAAAATAACATTGATGAACTTCGAAATCACGTGAGGTTGTCGCACCTTAAAACCTTTGGCTATGTAGCCATATACAATAAACCACTTATATCGATAAAGTGCGGCATTACTATTGCTTATATGGGTAGTCGCACCCTTTTGTATCAAAACCATGAAAGAACATTTGATTTATAAAGTACAAGGCCACAAGGCCAAAACCATTTATGGGGCATAATATAAATACATATAGATCGCCGAATACAAGCGGCATAGTTATGGGTTGCATAGTATAAAACTTTAAAAATTAGAAATATGGGAATGTCGATATTAAGGTTAGGCGACATCATTTCCATATAAAACTAATGTTGAAAATAACCTATAGCGACATCATGGCCAAAACATGACGACATAAGAAAATGCAGCATCATTGCCTCTTTATAATCTATGTCGGAAATAACCTATAGTGGCACATGGTCAAACATTGTGGCATAAGAAAATAGTGGCATCATTGCCTCTTTATAATATATACCAGAAATAGCCTATAGCGGCAATACTGCATTATGGAGTTGATGTTATTATAGAAAATATGTGACATCATGGATGTTGCTATAACACTTGTAGCATAAAGCATTTGGCATAGAAACTAGCGGCACAGAAGATGTGCGGCATAAACCACTAGCGGCATCACCAATGTCGCAGGCATCAATGTCGACATTGAAGCTCCAACTTTGGTGGAATCATTGCATACCAACAAAGTTGCTATCATATGCTTCCCTACAGATTAGAGACGACATACGATATAGATGGGCTACGACATTGATTAATAACGCATTGCAATAACGTAATTAACATAAAAACTATATTATTTCTTTAAAAAATAATATCTTTTTACCAACTCCAATTCTTTATCAAATTCTTATTGGATAATAACTTTCTTTACCAATTCTTTTCAGAAAAACTGCTATAAGTCAGAAATTACATTCCCAAACATAATAATTCGTAAATACTTCAGAAAAATTTCCAAAAATCACAATAAATCTGATTTATCATATTGTTTAACATATAAAAATTTCAGGACCAAAAACATTATTTAATTATTTTTAATGATTCAAATCTGAAATAAATCAATTTCCTCACTTAGTAAATTCACGAAATATTCATACTTGCTTGGAAAATTATGAAATTAGAAACTTACTTATAAAATAATGTTTATAACATCATTCATAACTTCAAGTCATTTGGGTGTCAAATGATAGGTTTTCACCTTTAAACTTATTAACAAATTTCATAGTAAATCCAATAATTCATCAATAAGCATATAATCATTCAACCATTCAAAACATGGCATAATAACATCAAAGAATTTAGGTTTAATCATAAAACCAAACCAAACATAGAAAACTTGAGATGGATAATCATTATTCGCCTTAATTTGATAAAGGAACTTGAGATTTGAGTTTGAATTGATTTCCCCTAAGCTTTAATCTTGTTTCTTGGCCTTTTCTTCTCTTGAAACTCCTTGTAACGGCCGGCCTTGTTCTTTATTTACGTTCGTATGAATGAAACGAGGGAGGAAATGAGAATGGAAGGGTTTAAGTTTAGGAAATAAAGCTTTTTCCTATTTTGCCCTCATCCTAAATCCACCTTCTTATTAATGTTCTAATCAATTTTATTAGTTTATTAATTAAGGCTCGACCCATATTATAATTATCAAATATGAATCTTCTTATCCTCTTACATTATTTTCTTTTGTTTATCTAATTAAATGTCCTTAATAATGTTAATCAAAATTTAGGGGTGTTACAAAAAGTCACCGTGGATGGAGACAAAGAGTGGTGGAATACCGCGGCCAAGCACTACAAAAATTTAGGTTGCGATCACCACCAAAATTTAAAGAGATAAACACGATGTACCGTGGCAGTATATGGACGCTACAATGCAAATATAACATCCTTTCATCTCCTTCGGCCAATTGTACACTAACATTCGTAATGGATTGGAGATTGGACTGGGTATTAATAGCTCCCAACATTGAGGCTACTTCATCATTTAGGCTTCGACAATCCTGAATGACATCCATCGCTCCGGTACATGACATTGAATTCCAACAAATCGTTAAACAGTGTATGGCGTTGAGGGAACCTAGTGTCGTTTTTACGAGCACGAAAACTTCAAATATTTTCGCCCACTAGGAAACAAATTATGTGTTTGTCCGTACTATTTCTATGGACATTAGGGAGTTACAAAATTTCCTAGTGGCAACTGTCCGCCTAACCATCAAATAATTTATTTAAGTACTTTTTTTAACTGTAGTATATCGGTTTTTATTTAATAAATGTTGTATATTGGTTTTTTTTTTTCATTTAGTGTTTTTTGTATTAGTTTACAATTATTACCAATTATTAAAAATTATTCTACAATATTTAAAATAAAGAAAAACCAAACATATAAACAATTATTCCTATTTTCCATACCCCTTTTGTAACACAAGAACACAACCCCTCTTTCATTAACTTGACCCATTTTGAATACCTCTTTTGCTAAACAAAAAATCAATATTGGACAAAAATGCCATGGATTATTTGTTGGTGCAAACAACAGAGTCTGATTCTTTGTATATAATACTAAATTGCAAAAGGACACGGGTATAAACAATTTTTAATAGCATTGAAAAAAGTCCTTTTATTTTTTATATTTCAAATTAAACTTGTAAATATTTACAAAAATAAAACCATGTAAATTTTCATCACAACACAAATTTAGTAATGTTAATCACAAAATCAAATCCAAAATTTTCAAATTAAGTGAAATACAACGAATCAAGATGTTTACATTTTTAAATGAAATGTCAGATGTACATCATGTTTGAAAAAGAATGAATGAAGTATTAATGACATAAGGGATATGAATAGTCCCTATCTAAGAGTAAATTATAATATAAGAGTTTACATACTAGCATGTGGAGCTTATAATAATTCATATAGACAAGTGAAGTATGAACCATTATGGCCACCCTACGCCCTTGCATACACCTACACCCGTGCAGCTTGGGCGAATGGATGTTTAAGGTGTCTTATAGGCATTTTGTAACGGGCAATAGGAAATTGGTTGTTTATTGTGTCAATTCGGTCCATATATTTTTGGTTATTTTTGAAATGAACATAAACGGTTGCTCAGTTTGATGAATGGGTTGCAACCTTTGTAAATGACATGACAGTTAGACCGAATAGATGCCTAACGAATCCTATGCTATTTTGATTTCAATATCGTATCTACATACATTGTAGTTATGTACCCCTAAATAACAATGTTGAAACACCAACAGGTTGGCTCAGTAGTTGGTGGTTTGGACCATAAGATCAAAAGTCACGAGTTCGATTCCCCAGATCGACACTTGTTAATATTAATGAACCATGTTAAAAATGAAACAACGTTGAAATGATATTAATGTATACTTCTTATGAAGATGAAGATGTTACTACTATTTCACTATTTTACGAAAAAATTAGAAAAGTTCAATGGAATGGACTTCAAGCCCTGACAACAAAAGATGGTATTCTACTTAAACGCATTAGGCCTGAAAAAGTTTTTAACGGAAGATGCTCCTACTATGGAGGAAATGGATACTGAAAGAACTCTGACCGAAGCCATCCATTTGTGAAAAAACTTAGATTTCACATGCAAAAAAAATATTCTTAATGGACTAGACAATAACCTGTATAATGTATATTGTACTATGAAGACCTACTAAGAGCTTCAGTTGTCTATGGATAAGAAGTACAAAAAGAGGACGTAGGCGTGAAGAATTTCAATGTTGGAAAGTTTATCGACTTCAATATGATTGTCACAAAGACTATAATCAGTCTAATTCAGTAACTACAAGTAATCATCCATGAAATTCACAATAAACACATGTTTTAGAGAATCCTTTCAAATAGCCATTGCAAAGAGAAACTCCCTCTATCATGGAAAGAAGTCAAAAATTACTTAAAGCACAAACACAAGGAGATGACCATGAAAGATCTCTTAGTTCGCTAAAGAATCGAGGAAGACAATAAGAAATCTATGAAAAAGACAACTCATAATATGATAGCCAGGGCACAGAAAGGCCAATAAAAGGAAATGTGAACACACTCTAAGGAAGGCAAAGAAATTAAAAGGCACATGCCATAATCGTAGAGACAAAGGAAACAAAGAGACTAAGTGTCATGGGCCTAAGAAAAAGAAATCTGAAGCAAATGTGACTAAATTTGGTAAACTCTTATACGATGTTTTTGATATGGATTTGGGTGCCGTAGTTTCTAAAATGTAATCCTGAAACCCCAAAGAATGGTTTATAGACACAGGAGCCACTCGTCAAATATGTGCCAATACTCAACCTAGAAGCTCGCCACTAAAGAAGAACAGTTGTTTGTGGGAAACTAATATGCATCAAAAGTTGAAGGCAAATGAACGATCATACTGGAAATGACTTACGGAAAAGAACCCACTTCAAATGATGTTCTCCATGTTCCGGATATCCATAAAAAATTGATTTTTGGTTTTTTACTTAGCAAACATGGCTTCAAATAACATAGTGTATGTGCGAAGGGATTATATGAGTGAGGGTTAGTCTAAAGTAACCGTAATGATTATTGTGCCTAAAACTATTGATAAGAAAATTGAATCTATTGCTTATATTGTTGAAACTTCTACCATTTGGCATGCTAGATTAGGCCATATAAACTTTGATACATTACGCATATTAATTAACTTAGATTTCATACCCAAGTGTAAAATAGTCTAGTTATAAATGTTAAATTTGTGCTGAAGCAAAATTGACAAGAACCTCCTTTCATCATGTTGAAATAAACATTGAACCTGTGGACTTAATACATACAAATGTATGTGACTTAAAAATGTGTCAAACTAGAGGAGGAAAAAGGTACTTCGCAACATTTATTAACATTTGTGCAAGGCACCATTAAGTTTACTCACTTAGAAATGAGGATGAGGCATTTGACATGATTAAACATTATAAGGCTAAAGTTGAAAATTAACTCAACAAGAAAATAAAAGCCTTACGGAGTGATAAAGGAGGAGAATATGAATTTCCTTTTGAGGAATTCTATGCTTTACATGGTATTATACACCAAACTATTGCTTCACATTCACCTAACAGTACCTTTAATGAAATGATGAATGCTTTGTTAATTAGCTTTGGTTTACCAAATAACTTTTGGGGCAAAGCTATACCAGCTGCTAATCACATCTTTAATAAGATGCCTCGTGAGAAAACATTTAAATATCCATATGAACTATGAAAAAAATAGGCCATCATTAATTAGTACTTGACGGTGGGAGGTGTCTTGCCAAAGTAGAGGTTTCTAAACTAAAGAAGGTCATAATTAGACCAAAGTTGACTGCATATTCACTGGATATGCGCAAAATAGTGCTCCGTATCGGTTTCTAGTACAAAAGTCTAAAATTGATGATATTCATGATAATACCATCATTGAGTTGAGAAATGTTAGATTTTTAGAACGTATACACCCGCTAAAATAACCTATTGTGCATGATGTTCAAAAGAAACAAAAAGAAATGGAAAGCACCGATCTGTGGGTGATGTAGAATAAACTGTTAACTTATTCAAAATGATAAGGTTGATGAATAATTAGAGGAACCATGGAGAAGTAGAAGGCTAAGGATTTCACAAAACCTTTTGACTAGACTTCTACACTTTTATGTTAGAATTAACCTCTAATGCACAAATAAGCAATGTCCTCCTCTGATGCTCCTTATTGTTAGTAGGTCGTTAACAGTGAGATCAAATCCATTATGCAGAACCATACATGGGAATTAGTCGATCTACCTCAAGGATGCAAGGCAATGGGTAACGACTGGATATTTAAGAGAAAATTAAAACCTAATAGTTCAATAGACAATTATAAGGCATAATTTGTAGTTTAAGTTTATAGACAAAAAAACTTGGATTTCTTGGACATGCACTTGCCTATAACGAGGATAACATCCATTACAATGCTGATAGCAGTCGCATCCATACTGGACTTAGAAATAAAACAAATGCATGTAAAATTGATAGCCTTGAATGCTGAAATAGATGAAGAAATATATATATGAAACAACCTGAAGGTTTCCTAAAACCAGGAAATGAAAATAAGGTATGCAAACTAATAAAATCACTATACAGGCTTAAACATGAACCAAAATAATGACATGTAAAATTTGATGAAATAATGATATCAAATGGGTTTTGTATGAATGAATGTGACAAATGTTTCTATTCTAAACATATGAATGTAAGGTTTGTCATTGTTCTCCTTTATGTAGATGGCCTTCTGATACTTGGAAGTAGAAAAGAAATAATAAAATATATAAAAATATGCTCTCTTATAGATTTAACATGAAAGATCTGGAAATTGCTAATGTGATCCTTGGAGTCAGGATATATAAAACTGTCCAAGGGTATGTGTTGTCACAATCGCACTATATTGGGAAATACTTGAAATTTAAGCAACACAACATAATAATTACAAAATCATCTGTAGATTTAAACCAATTGGGTCAAAAATAGCGCTTATAGTGTTTATCAATTTGAGTACTCTTTTATGGTAGGCAGCATCACATACGTCATGAATTGCACAAGACCAAATATAGCATGTGATGTAACTATGTAAGTAAACTTAGCAGATATTTAAGCAATCCGGGAAAGAATCATTAGAAAGCCATAATTCGAGTACTGGGATACTTGAAGTACATAATCATGGATTGAATTTTTTGGATACTCATCTGTAGTAGAAGGGTATTGTGATGCAAACTGGATATCTGTTTTAACAGATACAAAATCCATAAGTAGCTATGTGTTTACTTTAACAAATGGGGAAGTGTCTTTTAAATCCTCTAAATATACTATGTAATCTGGATTCGTTACCTTGGACTAAGCCACAAAAGAAGCAGATTGGCTTCAAAGTTTCCTAGAAGATATCCCAAGCCGGGACAAATCCATGCCACCGATCAATATACATTGTGATAGTCAATCAACTATTGGAACAACCAATAGTAAACTTTACAATAGCAAGACTAGACATATTCGTCGTAGATGCAAAACTTGTAGAAAACTTCCATCTAATGGGGTTATCACCATTGATTGTGTAAGATCAAAAGATAACATTGCCGATCCACTAACAAAAGGCTTTCTTGGAGAGTAGGTTAATACCTCATCGATGTGAATAGGCTTAATGCCTCACTACAGCAATCAGACCCTTTAATAGTGTTTCAGAATAGCTACTAAAGGTTATAATATTGTTTTTATCAACGCTATAAAATGACATGTTATAATATGTATGGTAGACACTATAGCGTCAAATAAAACACTATCAAAACTAACTTATTACAACATTTATTTACAATCATATTGTACTATTTATAATGTTTTTGTTACTGCTAGATTGTGCAGTTAAAGTGCTTAGCGATTCTATAATGGTAGAGGTGCAAAAATTTCTAGTGGGGATATAACGAAAAATAGTGGAGGTGCAAAAAGTTTCATTGGATATAAAACCAATTATTTAAAGTTATTATTCTCATTCTCACACTAGCCAAGGACACTACGAGGTAATGTCGTCGACTAGCACGAGGAATAAGGCTGTTGAGGAGCGACCATCTGTGTAATTGTTTGAGCGAGAACCGATACGTCAGATTGTATATCAGGCATTTCATTTCAAGAGGAAATCTGACATATCCAATCCAAGCTCAAATCTACTACACAGTGGCTAAGGGGCCTTTAGAATCTCTAAGGCATTTCCGTAGTTGAGAAACGTGGAATACGTCATGATTAGCAGAAAATTGAACCGGTAATAAAAGGCGATAAGCCACGGAACCAATGCGTTCGGTGATGGGAAATGGACCAATATATCGAGGTGCTAACTTTCCCAATCGACTGAAACGCACAACACCCTTCATAAGTGAAACATGAATGAATATCGAGTCTCCATGGACATTATTGACGGTCTTCCCCGTTCTCGTTCGGGTCATGACAGTTTATGGGAGATTTGGTATTCATTCGTGTTTCACCTATGAAGGGTGTTGTGCGTTTCAGTCGATCGGGAAAGTTTGCACCTTGATATATTGGTCCATTTTCCATCATCGAATGCATTGGTTCCGTGGCTTATCGCCTTTTATTACCTGCTCAATTTTCTGCTATTCATGACGTATTCCACGTTTCTCAACTACGGAAATGCCTTAGAGATTTCGAAGGCCCCTTAGCCACTGTGTAGTAGATTTGAGCTTGGATTGGATATGTTAGATTTCCTCTTGAAATGAAATGCTTGATATACTATCTGACGTATTGGTTCTCGCTCAAACCAATTACACAGATGGTCGCTCCTCAACAGCCTTATTCTTCGTGCTAGTCGACGGCATTACCTCGTAGTGTCCTTGGCTAGTGTGAGTATTGTTTAATTTTATATAACAAAACCGAAGGATATCATATTTTATGCAATTCAGATTTAATGAGTATAATAAATTTCTAACTTATATTGAGCATTTGTGTCTTAAAATTAGGTCTTTACCCCACAAAAAAGTGATTTATGTAGCAAAGGTAAACGGTTTTTTAAGCCAACTTGTTATTATTATCATACTAAACGTAAAAACAAAAACACGTTGTCTATCAAATGAACTGTTAGGAGGGATTTTGCTTTTCAATTGACTGCCTTGCATCACTTCATTTCATTTTACTTCTCAATTTTATCACAATCTTTTCATTAATTCTAATTTTGTCTTTTATAGATTTTCATATTTCAAGACCATAAAAATTAATCCTCTTATTTCCTTTAATAATCTCCGCCTCTAGAACCCAATTATCCTAATTTGGGTTTTAACTATCATGTAAGAGATAGGAGGGAGAAGTAGACCGTCATTATTCTTTAGTTACAAGTAACCAATTGTTAGCAAAATCCTTAATTTTTGTGAGTTAAATGGCATGTCACTCTTCAGTCAATTGCATGGTGTTTTCATTTTACAGACAGATTCGTGACTTGGATGCTTGGAACTTGTTAAGATTGGGTTTCGATTTATTTTTAGATGATGTTCTCGTTGAGTCTCAGTAATATCTTCATATAACTTATGGTTTTTATTTATTTTTGCTTACTGCATTTTTGCAGGTGTTATTATTTTTGAGGCATCAGATTTAACTAACTCCATATACAGCCTCAATCATGTAAGTTGTACTTAAAGTCTATCTTACTTGCGATTTAATTAGTTAATGTGACTATGTGGTGGATAACAATTTGGTCTACTTAGGCAATAGTGTACAAGCAAAAGAAATGCATGATTAAAATATTTTTTTTGTTATATGATTGGTTTTATTTGTTGAGACTGAAACTCAAAATAGCGGTGATGAGTTTGAAGGAAGTGTTGAATTTAGGTCTTTCAATGTCAACAGTCAATGAAGAGTGCACATGCAAGGAGTGTTGAATTTTTGTGTTTCAATGTCAATAGCTAGTAAATAAGAGCAATAAGCTAAACATTGCTTAAGGTCTTTGAAATTATGCATAATAAGAGATAAAAAGTAACGTTTTTCCATTTGTTTGCCTTACCACCTATATACACATAGTGAAGAAAAAACTTAAGGTGTATAGTTCTCCCTTATGAATGAGACATCAAAAAAATACAAAAAGGAAAAGAAGAAGTGAATTTAAGCGTTATAAAAGGAGGGTATCCCTCTATATATGTAGACAACTACAAGAAAATAGGTTATAGGGAGCAAGAATGAGAAACCGTGGATAGATGGATTTCAACCGTAGACAAGAGAGCCATATGATTAGTTGTTATAATATCGCTGATGCATAGGTAAGAAGAGACGGCGACTAGTCCTGTTCTGATGCTCCATTAGTTGGAGGGATTGAATGAGTTGAAAGTCTATGCAAGTTGCGTTGTTTGTTTAAATGTGAAATTGAATAACACAAGGGATGAGATGAAACCTAGTGTGTTTGATTTTGACTTGATAACTTATTTATGTCAAATATTGTATGGAGCATGCTTTGTATGTGTAACATCCTCTATCTAGAGGCCCGAAGCAAAGCACTACAAATGCTGCAGTCATCTATAGTATTAACTTCCGGTGACAAAATACGGTAATGTTAATGGTATCCATAATATCAGAAGCATATGAATATGAAATTAAATCAACATAGAACTAAAACATCTTTTCTGATTACATTTCAAATCAATATTTCATATTCAGTTACATAATCCCAAAATGTTTCCTAGATTTGACCAAATATAATTATTACAAATTACGCCAAGAGCAATATATGAAGATGCCCCCTTGGATGATCAGAGTACTAAATAGACATATCAGTCATAATACATCACAGCGGAAATAAAATTAAATAGCTCAAAACTTTTGCCTCCTGCATGTCTTTGGAAGCTTATTCGTCCAACCTACTAAACCTTAAAAACCTTAACTCTCAGTCTACTCAAATTAAATTTTGAGTACCCGAGAACTTAGGGGAAAAAGTATAAACTTCGAGTCAGACATAAAGCCCGATGTGAATAATACCATTACATCTCGGTTTACTGATATTAAGTGAGACCACGCCGCTTAGCGGAACGGGTTTCCCCTCACTAATATCCCTTTAAAAACATATCTTTTGCAAATCAGAACCCTGCAACCAAACTGATTAAAGCAATAATAGCAATATCATATATGCACATAAATTAGTAATCAATGGACTATATGTTCGAACAATGTAGTTTTGTTTGGCTAACTACTAACCATTGGCTGACTCGGGCCTACCAAACAAAATAACTAGTCTAACTTCTGTTAGACACACTTCTGGACGATCTGTCTTTAACTTACTTCTCCCAAGATCAACTGATCCTAATGGTTTTACGTGCTCACCAATAACCTATCTTTCTCTATATATTTCTTTCTGTGTGTAACATCATTTTAGTCTTACCTATGACAAAGCCCTACATACTGGAATTTTGGACTTATATTAGCTAGGGGCTAATAGCTAAAGTATAGGGCGCGACCTTATACCAGTCCCATATGGTATTCTAATATCTGAGTTATTTACGTAGGGTTAACTACCCCATCAAATTTTCCTTGAAAACATTTCTTTCAAATTGATTTAACTCTTTAAATCATACTTAACAAGGAAAATATACTTCTTGCTTTACTCAAATACCTTTGCAATGATATATGATTTACACAAAACAATGTTGATGAAAACCTAAATCAATAGGGTTATCTATCCCTTCAGAACAAGTTAAATCCCTTCTTTAACTTAGAAAACATTAGGTTTTAAACCCAAGATTTCACCTTCGAAACCCTTGTTTATAAACTTTAAACAATCCCTTTCGAATTCATTGAAAGTACCCCTTTTAAAACAGGTTAACTACTTCACTTTAAAACACTAGGCCGAAAGGCTAAAACATACCTTTCAAAACCTTTTAAAATAGACCTTTCGAAATCATTGAAAGTATCCCTTTGAAAGCTTTATATAACCTTAGACATCATCTTTTCAAAACACTTCAAACTTGCCTTTCGAAAGCATTGGAAACCTTCCATTCAAACACTAAAAGTAAACCTTTCGAAAACATTGGGGAATCTCCCCTTTGAAACCTTTATTATATATCTTTCGAAAGAATTAAAGTCCTTTACTTAGAACAAACCTTTTGAAAGCACTGGGTTCATGTAAAAGTTTGTGGAACATAGCTTCGAAACCATATAAAACCATTCCTTTCGAAACCTTTGGGTTTGCTTTTAATAGAAAAAAGGCTCTTAATAAAACTAGGGTGAAAGCATTGCTTTCGAAAGCATTATTCCTAAGTAAAAAAGTGGATGGTTTTGAAACCAACCCCTTTTGAAAGCATGGAGAAGCGGCGTCAAGGTTTAAAGGCAAAAGCACCCTTTCAAAAGCATTGGTTCGAAAGGTTGAATGTGGTAGTAGGGGTTTTGACCCCTTCGAAAGCTTGTTTTAAAAACAAAAGGCAGCAACCCATTCGAAAGCCCTTTCTCAATATAAACAGAAGCAAGTTGGTTAAGCCGAAAGCAAACTCCAACCCTTCAAAAGCCTCATTTATAATCAAAATAGTTTCAAGTTTATAAGAGCTATTTCTACCCCCTTCGAAAGCATGTTTCGACTCTATACCTTCCGCATTTCTCCAATTCACTACATACCAAGGCATTGATACCATGTGTATTGGTTTCAACTTGGTTGCGGGCGGATGTATGGTGTCGAATGGTGGCTGCTATAAGTTGCGAAGCAGTATCCTTTACAAAACCAAGTTTTATAACCTTTTAAAGTAACATCTTTCCAACTAACTTGCCTTATTTGTCAACATATAATTGGTTGCCCATTCTTATACAAAACCTTTTTCTAAAAGTGTTATCAAATTCAGTAATTAACAATTTTAAAACATTTAACAAATTTCCCCTTCTCATTTTCTAAACATATAAAAACATTTAAGTCTCATACCTTAAGTAATTTATATCTTTAACAAAATACTTAGAAAATTCTCCAAAAATTCTCATAAATCACTTTTAACATGTTTTCTAGCATATTTAAATTTCTAACCCAAAGCTAACATGTAATAGCCAAAAATAATATAAACCCAATTTAACAATTTTCTTTACTAGAAAATTCATAATAAATCCACAATAACTTAGAAAATTATGAAACTTGAAACCCATCTCTAAAATAATGTTTCTGATCTTATATCAAAAACATAAGCCATTTGGATGTCATTTAATAATTTTTTCCAATCAAATCTTATCATAAAATCTATATGAAACAACATAAATCATCAACAATCATATATAACCATTTAAACAATCAAAACATGGCATTTTTCTTTCAAAATAAATTCGGATCTCATCTAGAAACCGAAAGAAATAAAAATGACATGTAATATATTCTTCACCTTAGCTTGTTGTTAAGGAGGTTGAGATTTTCTCTTGAATTGATTTGATTAAGCTTCCTACTTGAACCCTTGCTTATCTTCCTTTTGTTTTCTTCTAATGGTGGCTGGCCAAACTCTATGTTTAGTTTTGGTTGTGAATGTTGGAATTGAGAGTAGAATAAGGGTTTAGGGTATAAGATTTAACTTTTCCTATTTTTCCCTTATCTTATTACCTTTACTTACTTCATTTTAAATTTCCCTTTGTTTATTCATTACTTAAGGCATGACTACCTTATAATTATACAAATCTCAATCTCTTAACCACTTTAATCTTTACATTATTCCATTTAATTTGTCTAATTAAATCTCCTGAATAATGTTATTTAAAATTAGAGGTGTTACAGAATCCCCTCCTTAAAAAATTTCGTTCTCAAAATTATGATAAGGTACTCATAACAATCAATCGTAAAGGTAAAACATACCATGAAATAAGTCAGGATAAGTATCTCTAATCCTGCCCTCAATTTCCCAAGTACAGTCTCTCTCGTCGTCACTCTACTGGACTTTGACAAATTTGACTGTCTTGCTCCTTAGTTTATTCTCAGCTCTCATGACTATACGAACTGGTTTTCTAACTATAGTCAATTTTGGTTCCACTACTAAGTCATCAACACAGTTAGTGCTATAGTAGTCTCTGGATCTTGGATACACTTCCTTAGATGAGAAATATGAAAAACATTATGGACTCCTGCCAAACTACTTGGTAACTCCACTCTATGCGCGAGTTTCCCAATCCTTTCTATAATAGGAAATGGTCCAATAAATCTCATCGCCAATTTTCCTGATTTTCCAAATTGGATTACACCTTTCATTGGTGATACCTTGACGAAAACACGATCTCCAACTGAGAACTCCAAGTCTTTCCGTCTTCTATTAGCATAATTCTTCTGCCTAGACTAAGCTTCCTTCATTCTGGCTCGAATGAGCTCAATCTTTTCTGCAGCTTCTCTAACCAAATTTGGACCAAGAACTAACCTTACCCCGATCTCTAACCAACAATCAAGAAATTTGCATGGCCTTCCATACAAAGATTCAAACGGTGCCATCCCTATACTAGCTTGATAACTGTTGTTATACGAAAACTCGACTAAGTGTAGATGGTCTTCCCATGATTCCCCAAAATCTAGTACACAAGCTCATAACAAATCTTCTAAGACCTTATTAACTCTTTCTGTTTGCCCATTTGTCAGCGGATGGTAAGCGGTACTCATCTTGAGCTTGGTACCCAAAGTCTCCTGTAGACTCTTCCAGAACTAACTAGTGAATAAGGAATCTCTATCACTTACTATACTACTTGGAATTCCATGAAGTCTAATTGTATTCTTCATAAACAAATTAGCTAGAATAAGTGATGTCTTGGTTGACTTAACTGGAATGAAATGGGCACTCTTGGTCAATCTATCCACCATAACCCATATGCTTCATTTCCTCGATTCGATCTTGGTAACTCGTCTATAAAATCCATTGAGATATAATCTCATTTCGATACTAGGACATCTAAAGGCTGAAGTTACCCACTTGGTTTTTGATGTTCGAATTTTATCTGTTGACAGTTCAGACATTGCTTCACCGATAAGCCCACATCTCTCTTCATGCCTTTCCAAAAGAAACTTCTTTTCATGTCTTGATACATCTTAGCTCCTCCCGGATGAATAGTGAACTTCGAACGATGGCATTCTCCAAGAACTTCCTTCCTTATGTTTCCCACATTCGGAACACATAGTCTTCCTTAACCACCCATTCAGGTCAAGATTGAAATCTTTCAAGTCATCGCTCTCTGTTCCATCCCTTAACTTTCTTATCTATTCAGCCAATAATGGATCCTCCTCTTGCTTAGAAGCAATCCTTTCGATCATCACTGGCCGAACCTCTAAACATGACAATATAGCAGTTCCCTTACTAGATCTAGCATCCGATCTTCATCGTATTCTGCATGCAGTCAATGCTTCTAAATCTTTCCACTCAGCTATCATTGCCAATACTGCATTATGATGTTTCCTGCTAAGTGCATATGCAACCTTATTGCCTTTTCCTGGTGTGCACTCAATAGCAAAGTCATAAGCAGCTAAAAAATCTAGCCACATTTGTTGCCTCATATTCAACTCCTTCTGAGAGAATACATACTTCAATGATTTATGATCCGTATACAACTAGAATCTTTCTCTCAAAAGGTAATGTCTCCACTCCTTCAATGCAAAAATTACTGCAGCTAATCCCAAATCGTGAGTTGGATATCTAACCTCATGCGGTCTAAGCTGTCGAGAAGCATAGGCAATCACTTTACCTCTTTGCATTAACACAGCTCCTAACCCTATTCCACATGCATTTGTATTCACCATTAAGTCCCGATTCCCCTTTGGAACAACTAACGCAGGTGTATTTGTCAATAAGTGCTTCAGTTTCTGGAATGCCTCCTTACACTTATCAGTCCAGACAAATTTCACATCATTCCGCGTTAGTTTGGTCATCGGTGTCACTATCCACGAAAAATCCTTAATGAATCTCCGATAGTAACTCACTAATCCAAGAAAAATCTTTATCTCGGTCATTGTCTCGGGTCTCTTCCAACTATTCACTGTCTCGATCTTAGATGGATTTACAGAAAACTCTTTCTCCGAGACTACATGACCAAGAAACTTCACTTCCTTCTTCTAGAAATGACACTTCGAAAATTTCACTTTCAGTCGATGCTGCCTCAACGTCTCAAGCACCACTCTAAGATGAACTTCATGCTCTCTTTCATCTTTAGAGTATACCAAAATATCATCTATGAGAACCAATACAAAACTATCCAAGTGCTCTCGGAAAACTCGGTTCATCAAATCTACAAAGAATGCTGGCGCATTAGTTAGTCCGAACGACATTATTAACCATTCATACGATCCATATCTAGTTCTAAACGCCGTTAAAGGAATACTATCATCAGCCACTCTAAGATGATAGAACCCTGTTGCCAAATCAAACTAGGAAAATATTTTGGCTCCACTCAACTTGTCGAACAAATCGTCAATTCTAGGTAACTGATATCGATTCTTTATTGTCATCTTATTCAACTTACGATAATCGATACATAACCTTAATAATCCTTCCAGTTTCTTTGCAAACACTATGGCTGCTCCCCATGGCGAAATTCTTGGTCTGATAAAGTTTTTATTTTCCAAATCCACCAACTGCATCTTTAGCTCCCTCATCTCGGTAGGTGTCATTTTGCTTGGCAGTCTACTCACTGATTCTGCTCTTGGTACTAAATCTATTTGAAACTCAATAGCTCGTTTCGGCCGCAGTCCTACTATGGGCTCAAAGACATCTGCGAATTATCTAACAATGAAAACTCGATTTAACTCATCTCCTGCCTCCACAACACCCAACAAAGCATTATCCTCAAAACTAGGGTTTTCTACGGAGTATATTATCCGATCACTACAGTCAGGGTGTCTAAGCGGTATTTTCCTATCATGGCAAAATATCCTAGCATCGTATTTACTTAACCAATCCATACCCAAAATAATTCCAAACCCTACGAAATCAAACACATGCAAACTGGAAAAAAATGTATGACCTAACAATTCAAACTCTAGGTGGGCACATCTCATCCCAAGAGTCGCATAACCTCCTATCGGATTCGACCCTTAAGGAAGTAACTAGGTTTGAGGGTTCTAGGTTAAGCTTATCTACCAAACAATGAGATATAAAAGAATGCAATGCACCGGTATCAAATAGAACTCCAACTGATACATAATGAATCAAAAGTGTACTTCCCAACACAGCTTTCCCCTTTTCCTTTGTTGTTGGTCTCGAGGTAGCTGGCTCCAATGCAAACACTTTCCCTTTTCCATCCTTGGTTGGCTCCTTGCACCGGTTCTTATAATGTCCAATCTGATCACAGTTGAATCATCTCACTCCTTTCTTATCAGTAGATTTCTTCCCTTTGCCTGTCCGACACTCTTGAGCATAGTGTCCCTTCTTATCACACTTATAACAGATAACTTCTACCTTTCCCTTCTTGGCAGCTCCACTCTTCTGAGCTCCCTTCTTATGGAAAAATTTCCTCTTCTAGTTCTACCCTACTTGAGCTCCCTATGTTTTGTTACCCTTAAGAAAAGCAAGCATCTCTTCCTACCTCAAAGTCATCTCAACAACAACATCGCATAGGTCTCTAATATGCAATAATGTGGCCTTAGCAAGCTCATGCTACAACCCGCAAATGAACTTTTCATTCCTTTTAATAACTATATCAACAGTAGTGTATCCGTATCTTGATAGCTCCTCAAATCTGGTTGCATACTCAAGCACAATCATATTTTCCTGGTCCAACTCAGCAAACTTCCTAAGCAGAGTAGACTTAGCAATCTCCGACATAAATCTTTCTTCAAACCTCGTTCTGAACTCAGCCCAAGTCATGGTCTCCTCATTGACTCCAACCGGAACACTTTTCCACCAGTACAGTGCTGCTCCCTGTAATTTCCTAGAAGCAAGCCTCCTTTTATGCTCATCAGTAAGCCCAAAATCAGCAAAAATCCTCTTGCAATGAAGTAAGTAGTTCTCTACTTCAATTGCGTCCTCAGTCTCGATAAACGATTTTCCTCCCAGCCTGGCATAATCTCTACTCAATACAGCATAGTTATTGAACACCGGAGCACCCTGATTTCCTCCTTCAACATTTCCACCAACTAATCCAGCAGCAACTCTAGCCTGCATCATGTTAATGAAGAACTGATACATAGCTCCCATATCTACTTGCGGCACTCCAGCACCCACATTAGCAGCTTGTGCCTTACCTGGATTCCTTCTAGTATTTGTTCTGGCATTCTCATTAGTTGGGGTGCTTCACCCACCAACGTTAACTCTTCCACTTCTAGCATCCATATCTTACGTCCGTAAAATCTTCATTCGAGTCTTTGTAAGTTACAGAAGAATAGCCTAAGGAAGATGGGAGAATAGAGATAAAGCGTATACTTATATATAGCAAATACAAGTACGTTATTATAATGTTATCCCATACCCCAATCTTTTCTCTAATTCCTTAGGATTATGTTTTCAAAATCATTTTAAGTTTGAATTTTTTTAATTTTTTCATAAACTTCTGCTCTGATACCAAGTTGTAACATCCCCTATTTTGAGGCCCGAAGCTAAGCGCTACAGATGCGGTAGCCATCTATAGTATTAACTTCCGGTGACAAAATACGGTTATGTTAATGGTATCCATAATATTAGAAGCACATGAATATGAAATTAAATCAACACAGAATTAAAACATCTTTTCTGATTACATTTCAAATCAATATTTCATATTCAGTTACATAATCCCAAAACGTTTCCCAGGTTTTGACAAAATATAATTATTACAAATTACGCCAAGAGCAACATATGAAGATGCCCCTTTGGATGATCAGAGTACTAAATAGGCATATCAGTCATAATACATCACAGCGGAAATAAAATTAAATAGCTCCCAACTTTGCTTCCTGCACGTCTTCGAAAACTTATTTGTCCAGCCTACTAAACACTACACCAAATCAGTGATTTTGCAACATTTATAATTTTCAATTTCCAACACTTATAAATGTTATTAATTGCTAACATTGAAAAGGCGTTAAGATACTTGGAAATGCGTCAGCAAAAATAAATAATTTTTTGAATGAACTTTGCAACACATTGGTTGTATTCGCTAACACAAACAAGTGTTACAATAGTTGGTAAATCAGTAAATAATTCAAATAACACTTACCCTCGTAAGTAATTATGTACAGGTTTATTTTTCTCATGCTTATTCATTCCCATCCCCATTTCGGCCGCATATCCTTTAATTTCAAAGCTATGGTTTCTCCTCTTTCCACGACGGCTTCCCTCAACGCCTCCAGCGACATCGGCAGCTTCCTTTAGCGCCTCCAGCGACATCGGCGGCTTTTCTGGGCGCATCCTCATGGTGACTTCAAGCGACGGCTCAGCAGGGGACATGTCGATTCTTCAGGCGACATCACCAACGTCGACCGCTTTCGTGACTTCAGGTTCAGCGCATCATCTCTCTAAGCAACATCAGGTTCGATTTCGTTTTCCTCTTAATTGATGTTGTTATTGCTCACCAGCAATGATATTTGTACCAAATTTATTCCTATCATAATTGTTGAATTTTTGTCCCTATGTTGTTAATTGTACAAAAAATTTGAAGGTGAATTTTTTTGGCTTTTCGCACTCTCGTTCGTTTTCTCATCGTATTACTGTTTTTTTAATTACGAGTACGACTATAATCTGGAGATACTATAGAGCGTTAACAATGTCAAACGCACGTTTCTACAAGCACTCTGTTTAAGTTGTTCATGTTAGCATATTATAAAAGATGTTTCCCTTATATATTAAAAGAGTTGCTTTCATAATGGGATAGTCTGGTGCTTCTGAAATGATAGATATATTTACTAAATATGATAGTATGCAAACATTGTTTAAACTTAGGTTCAAAAGCTTTTTGAAAATGTTATATACTTTGTTATATTCAAATACGTGCAAATACGATTACAATTTGTTAAAAAAATTAGGCTTCGATTACATGATATTGTTGTGATAGCGCACTCAAATTTATTTAATTTTTTTTGAAATGGTACTTTATATAGAACATGTCACTGGGACATCATATAACATGTCAATAAACGTTCAAATCATGCTACGCAAGTTTCGATTTTGTGACCTCTCGCACCAAAGCCGAATCACTCAAATATATTTATTTTGCTTGTATATTTTTTATAAATCAATATCAAGAAATATTCATTTCGCTTATTTACTTTTGACTTACCTTTGATATACAAGTTACTATATAGTACTAACCTACAGTTCTTTTTGCTACATTTACTCTCCAATCACTGATTTGTTTTTCATTGATTTACTTATTATTTAGCTGATTCTTTTTCTAAATTTGCATATACGTCACTATAGTTCGTTGTTGTTTATTACTCGCTAATTACCATCACAAAATTTGCTTTGTTTTATTCTATTACAACATTGCTAATATGTTCATTGATCTGTTCATTCTATTTTCATTTTATTTTAATTGCATAATGGACTATATGTAGTAACCTAAATTATCCTACTCCTGTGTATAGATATTTGTACTCTACTCAAAATTTGGTTTTGATATTTTCAAAATTTAGGTACACATAAGATGCTACAAAATGTGATTGAATTAATACAACATAAAGCTGAATGTAGTATTCATAAGTTTTCCATTTTGATGAACCAATGGTTATATATTAAATTTTTAGTTCTCATTTGTCTATTTTGAAGTAGGTTAAAAGTGGCTTATGAAATTGCTCCAATAAACCAACTTGACGTAGAACGGGTGTCTTCACAAAATATGTTTTTAGTGTCTATGTAAATTTTGGGTTTATGCTACATTAATCTACAAGATCAAAATTCCAGCTCTTTAATTACACGTAATGGATCAAATCTATTACAAATTTGACATTCTAATGGTTGTGCATTACGTAGTTCCTAATCGTTACCTTGTATAAAGATTAATATATGTAGATTTTAGTTGTATTAAATGAATTGACCAGCAAGAGAGTTCAGTTGTATTATCCACCAGTATGAAAAACGTTGTTCAGTCTAAACCTGAGAAACTGGTTGTGGTTATTTTGAAACCTACGTGAAAATTATGTTTTTTTTCTTTTTTGGTTACTTATGATTCTCCAATGGTTAATTTCTACTTGGTTAGCTGTAAATTTGAGTAGTTATGAATTTTTTTACTAAACATTTCTCATTAGTTTAGTCCTTGTTGCTTTTTAGTTTAAATTACTTGTAATATTTGGTATATTTGTTATGTTTTTTTGGTATATCAAGAGGTTGACTCTTATAAGCATCTTTATATTTTCATGTTTTTGCTTTTGGCAGGGACATGCTGTGGAGATATTTGGTCCAGAGGCTTTAGGGAAAACAACACTAGCTCTTCATGTAATAGCCGAAGCACAAAAAAATGGAGGTAATGCTAATGTCATTGATATTGTTATTATCATCAAGTATAACGCTTATTTATGCTGGTGAAACAGCTGTATTGTTTCCAATTGCTTGGTTCATCTTTCCCTCTCTGTTATAGACAAATTTGTCTCATAAAAATTTGTTTCAAAGTTTCAAAAATATAGTTTAAACATTATTTGAAATGGGATTTTGAAATATGATTTTTTAACTTTGAATTAACTTTGAGATAAGGTTTTTGAAATATGCATATGAAATATAATTCAAAATATATTTTTGGAACTTTTAATTTTTTTGAACTGTTTTTAAACAATTTGTTTACATTTTTAAACTGGGTACATTTCACACCTATCGAAAACATGAATTCAAAATTGTGTATAGATAAGAAATGTTAACCGCATAAATTTTGAATGTGATAAAAAATGATAAATCATATGATATCTAAATTTTTAACCAAAAAAATAATACAAAACTAAATTTTATTTGAAAGAAAATGCATGAAGTCCACTTTTCTAGAATTTAGATATCCACCACGTCAAAACAGTAGCAGTAAACTTAAGCCTGCTCATTTGAAAGAAAGTGTATGTGGTGTGTTATGTTACTAAATCAAAACTATCAATTTTTTTAACCATTTGCTTTTTGGTAAAAAGTTGAGTTATAAAAGCAGGTGATGCTAGTTTAAGAATTATAAGATATTTTGTTGTGTCCTAGGGTGTACAAGTGGGAAATGAGGGATTTTTTTGTATTAAATTAACCTAGGTTATATGCCTTTTTTACTGTCTGTTTTTTCCTTTTAGTTATCTCAAAATGTATATTATTTTCCGAATCATTTTCACTAAGAGGATAAAAATTTAATGTAGTAGAGTTATTTATGATAATAGATCCAAATTTATGTGAACATTAAATTACATATCTCAAGTATATTAACACTTATATTTTTTGGTGTTGTTATTTCATTATTTCACTTTATGTTCAGAGATGCAAACTTTAAGTAAAATGTAAAATGGGTTAGTTAAATCACTTTATGTTCAGATTCCAAACATAGTTTCATGAACCATTTTTTCGTTTTAGATAAATAAATTTATGAATGCACAGCTTTATGAACCTAAAGCCAACAAGTGGTTCATAATGAATTAGGGACAATAAAGCCAATATTAAAACAACATGCACTAAATATAAACTGTTGCTTTATGTACAAAACTGTATATAATTTTTTTTCTAAAATTGTTTTATGTTCAGTTTCCCACTCAACTTTCAAAAGCTTTACGTTACATAATGGGTCATAATGGAATAGGGACTATAAAGACAATATTAATAACTATACTTTTTTGGTTCATTGTTATCTTCTGTCAAAATATTACTTATGGCACTATTAACCATATACCAGTTGGAAGTGAGATATACTATTAAAGGTTTACCCAGAAGATTACTTATGACGGGAAGATTTTTGTATTTTCGACTATTAAACATTCAATGCTTTTGTCCAGAACTACTTCCACCAAAACAAAACTTGGTTTGAATGGAAAAAATATTTCTGTAAAAACAAAACTATTAATGTTTGGTTATAACATAAATTTTCTTATAAAACCTTCCATGACGTTAATGATTCATGCTACAGGAATTCGTCTTTCATGGATGCGAAACATCAGTAAATATCAACCGAATTTGACGAAGTGTGTGTCTGTGCATACAAGCACTTTACATACATAATAAACATGGTTTATTCTTTTCTTATAAAATTTAATAACCGTAGCTACTAAGAAAACAAATCTATATTAATTTGCTACCATGTCATATCCATTCTTTGACCGGCCTAGGAAGTTTACTAAGACCTATAATGCAAAGTTTACCTGTGCATTTTGTAGCAATCTTCTATGCTCAACAGTAAACGGTTTCATGAAGATAATATGTGTGTACATGAAATTTTAAAAGCACCCAACTACATTCACACACACAACCTTAGTTATTTACAAACAATTTATATATCAACTCTTTAACTTACCTCTTTCTCTCTTTTTTTAATAAAGAGAAACTTGACAATTGATAAAAACCAAAGTCAAAACACAATTCAGTAACCACAATTACATCGTTCTTCGATATACTACGATCCATATATGGATATAAGTTACCTCCATAATAATTCTATTGGTTGAACTGAACTGCAACCCCATTCTGAGGATATATCTTTAATCATAAAACCATTCCTCTTTCTCTACAAAAATTTAATTAAATAAATGGATTTCAAAATTCAGTCCGTAGTTACACAATCATTGCTACTTGGAATAATGATTCATTTTTGAGACAACTTATTGAATTCAAAATGATGAATTTCTATGACGTTTCATTTTTCCAAAATATATAGTCCTAGATGCATTAAATATTTCTCCTATGTCATTTTTCAATAAAAAAGTGGAATAAGCACCCCTAAAAATTACTTGGTTTCAACAGCATGCATACTATTACAATCATGAATACTTATTTTTGACTAGAAATGATCCTGCAAGCAGATTGAACTTTGTGTGCATGTCCACCTATTTGACTATCGCAAGCATTATTAGACTCGAATTTGTGTGAATATAATCTTAATTATTATCAGACTTAGACTTGCATGAGATCATACTTTTTTATGTGTAGTTGTTTAAATGTTTTGTCACGACTAAAACTTCAAAGAGTCTTAAGAAGATGTGTAGCTATCAGTAACAGCAAAAATGGTGAAGCATTAGATGGTGTAACAACATTTTATCATCCAAAGAGCATTTCCTAAAACAAAATAGATGAGTAAACTAGATTTTTTTAACTCTTCATCATCTTGTACTTTGGTTGCATGTGATGATACCTTAGATTATATTTTAGACCTGATTATAATTGAGTAAACCAATCTATACTTAATCTGCACATACATGAATAGTTGAGTTGGAAGTGCACCGTTGTTCTATATTTTTATATAATGAAAGCTAAGTCGCAATTAATAGTAATTTTGATGTTTGAATTCTCATTTTACATATTGAATGTAGGCACTTGTGGAGGAAGAGGAAGAAAAAGAGAAGTTGGAATGTAGCGGTAACGAGGAAGCAAACACATATGACCTTGAAAATATCTAAAATTCTATTTATCATTAGTAAAACTTCATCTTGTTTTTTGTAATTTGGATATGATATTTGTGGTATTTTGAAATTGGAAAGTTTGTAGCTCATATTATATATCTAAATATGATATTGTTGCATTTGGGATATGGAAGCATTTTAGACTTCATATTGAATTGATATGATGAATTATTTATGTGATATGGACATCATAATTTATGAGATATTATATTCATTTGTTTTAAGAATTTAATATTAATTGTGCATAAAATAGGGTAAAAACATAATTTCAATTAGTAATGCACATAAGTGTTACCAATATTTTGGATAACAACGCTTATCTACGTTTCAAACCTAAATGATAAGCAAAACAATTTATGTGTAACAACACATATATGTGTTACTAAATAATCATTTTCCAACACTTATAAACGTTACCGTATATTTCTGTACCAACACTTATAAGCGTTACCTTATATTTCTCTACCAACACTTATAAGCGTTACCGTATATTTAGGTATCAACACTTATAAGTGTAAGTAATATGTATGTTCGTAACACTTATAAGTGTTACAAATTTGACCGCTCCATTCCTCACAGTCCATTAGTAACACTTAAAAAGTGTTACTGAAATTATTTGTAACACTTATAAATGTTAGGAATTGCCTGTTTTGGTGTAGTGAAACCTGAAAAACCTTAACTCTCAATCTACTCAAATTAAATTTTGAGTACCCGTGAGTTTAAGGGGAAAAACATAAACTTCTAGTCAAACGTAAAGCCTGGTGTGAATAATACTATTACATCTTGGTTTACTAATATTAAGTGATAGCTACGCCGCTTAGCGAAACGGGTTTCCCTCACTAATACCCCTTTAAAAACATATCTTTTGCAAATCAGAAATCTGCAATCAAACTAATAAAAGAAATACTAGCAATATCATATATGCACGTAAATCAGTAATCAATGGACTATCTGTCCGAACAATGTAGTTTTGTTTGGCTAACTACTAACCACTAGCTGACTCGGGCCTACAAGAGAAAATAACTAATATAACTTATGTTTGACACACTTTTGGACGATCCGTCCTTAACTTACTTCTCCAAGGGTCAGCTGATCTTAATGGTTTTGCAGGCTCACCAATAACCTATCTTTCTCTGTATATTTCTTTCTGTGTGTAACATCATTTTAGACTTACCTATGACAAAGCCCTACAAACTAGAATTTTGGACTTATATTAGTTAGGGGCTAATAGCTAAAGTATAGGGCGCGATCCTATACCAGTCCCATCTGGTATTCTAATATCCGAGTCATTTACTTAGGGTTAACTACCCCATCAAATTTTCCTTGAAAACATTTCTTTCAAATGGATTTAACACTTTAAATCATACTTAACAAGGAAAATATACATTTTGCTTTACTCAAATATCTTTGCCATGATATATGCTTTACACAAAACAATATTGATAAAACCTAAATCAATAGGGTTATCTATCCCTTTAAAACAAGTTAAAATGCTTCTTTAACTTAGAAAACATTAGATTTTAAATCCAAGATATCACCTTCGAAACCCTTGTTTACAAACTTTAAACAATCCCTTTCGAATCCAATGAAAGTACCCCTTTTAAAACAAGTTAACTACTTCACCTTAAAACACTAGGTTGAAGGGCCAAAACATACCTTTCGAAACCTTTAAAATAAACCTTTCAAAATCATTGAAAATGTCCCTTCGAAAGCTTTATAAAACCTTAGACATCCTCTTTTCAAAATACTTCAAACTTGCCTTTTGAAAGCATTAGAAACCTTCCATTCAAATACTAAAAGTAAACCTTTTGAAAACATTGGGGAATCTCCCTTTCAAAAACTTCATTATATATCTATCAAAAGCATTAAAGTCCTTTACTTAAAACCAACCTTTCGAAAGCACTGGTTCAAGTAAAAGTTTATGGAACATAGCTTCGAAACCATATAAAATCATTCCTTCTGAAACCTTTGGGTTTAGCTTTTAATAGAACAAAGGGTCTTAAAAGAAATAGGGCGAAAGCATTGCTTTCGAAAGCATTATTCCTAAGTATAGGAACTAGACGATTTCGAAACTAACCCCTTTCGAAAGCATGGAGAAGCGGCTTCATGGTTTAAAAGAAAAAGCACCCTTTCGAAAGCATTGGTTAGAAAGGTTGAATGCGGCAGTAGGGTTTCGACCCCTTTGAAATCTTTTTTTAAAAACAAAAGGTGGCAACCCATTCGAAAGACCTTTCTTTATATAAATAAAAGCAAGTTGGTTAAGTTGAAAGCAAACTCCAACCCCTTCGAAAGCCTCATTTGTAATTAAAATAGTTCCAAGTTTATAATAACTACTTCTACCCCTCTGAAAGCATGTTTCGACTCTATACCTTTCGCCTTTCTCCAATTCACTACATACCAAGGCATTCATACCGTGTGTATTGGTTTCAACTTGGTTGTGGGCGGATGTATGGTATCGAAAGGTGGTTGCTATAAGTGGTGAAGTAGTATCCTTTACAAAACTGAGTTTTATAACTTTTTAAAGTAATATCTTTCCAACTTCCAGGCTCAGGTATGAGTTCTACTTCGGGTAGCATGTTCTCTTCATATGCATTAGGCAGTTTATCATCTGCTGAGTTTAGTCGGATAGCTAATGATACATCTTTTATCTTTTCTGATATTGAGATTGATCGGGATTATATTACAGGTAAGGAATTAGAGAGGGCTAGTACTATTATTTCATGAGGATTATTAGTTGGAACATTAGAGGTTTAAACGATTTGAACAAATGTGATAAGGTTAGAGTATTTTTTAAAGACTATTCTATTGATATCGCTTTACTTTAGGAAACTAAAATTAACTGTCCTGATATTCGTTTCTTTAGAAGATTAGGCAGATATCATTTTAGAAAATGGGTTTTTCTACCTTTTGTGGGTACTTCAGGGGGTTTGATGATAGGGTGGCATGATAATTATTCTAAGTTGCTTCAATGTATTACTATGCAGCATTCCCTTCATATTATTCTTATTAATCTTTCTGATAATTCTTTTTTAAATATTTCTAATATCTATGGGCCTAATTCAAAAATCAATCAGAGAATTTTATGGAAAGAATGCCTAGATTTTAGATCCTTGGCTCCGGGTTCTTGGATATTGGGGGGCGACTTTAATGTTACGTGCTTCATAGGAGAGCGTTTTCCTAGGAATGGGGATTACTCTGCTATGGAGGAATTCGACCAATTCATTATTAATTCCAATTTGATCGAGGTCCCCTTTAAAATAGAGAATTTACTTGGAGTAATGCAAGGGAGTCTCATTCTATGGCTCTTCTTGATAGATTTTTTGTTAGTGATGAGATTGATGATAAGTTTCCAATTTGTAGGTTCTCTAGTTTACCTTACACGTACTCTAATCATTGTCCTATTATCCTCACCTGTGATTGTCATAGAGTTGTTATTAATAATTTTAAATTTGAAAAGATGTGGCTTTTGGAATCTAACTTTGAGAATTTAATAAATGGTAAATGGCTTTCTTTGAGTTTCCATAATATTAGAAATAAGGATAATTCTGCAAAATCTTTTGTTTCAAAACTTAGGGATCTTAGGATTTTTCTTAAAAATTGGAACAAAAATGTGTTTGGCAATATAAAAATAAAAAAAGATAATATTCTTAATGAGATGCTTAAAATTAATAAGATAGAAGAATCTAGACAACTAAATTTAGGCGAACGTAACGTTCTAGCCAATTTAAAAGACGAATTAAATTCTATTTTAGAAAAAGAGGAGGTTATGTGGAAGCAAAGATACAGAATCTAATGGATCAATGAAGGAGATAACAATACTAAATTTTTTCATAACATAGCTAATGGTCGAAAATGTAGTAATTCAATTAACTATATTATTGTTAATAACGAAGAGTTAGTTGACCAAAAGGATATTAACAAGGCTTTTACATATTATTATAAGGATATTTTTGGCACTAAAATCAAACATAGAATCAATGTTAGATGGAAAAATCTATATCCTTCTGATTCTATTGTTGATTTATCTGAGCTAGATGATCCTTTTACGGTTGAGGAAATTAAAAAAGCTATTAATGACTTGCCTGGCGATAAATCACCGGGTCCTGACGGGTTTCCAATTTTATTTTATAAAACGTTTTGGGACGTTTTAAAATTTGATTTAGTCAATATGTTTAATGACTTTTATAATTGTAAGTTGCAATTAGGGAGATTTAATTATGCAAATGTTATTTTGTTACATAAAAAGGTTGGAGCTAAAACTTAAAAGATTTTAGACTTATATCATTGATTAATTATTCAGTTAAAATCATTTCTAAAGTTCTAGCGAACAGACTTAGTATAAGAATGAATGACTTAATCGACTGTTCACAATCGGCCTTTATTAAAGGGAGGAATATCACCGATGGAGTGGCAGTTGTTCAAGAATATATCAATCATTGTTGTAAGAATAACATAACTTGTGCAATTTTAAAATTGGATTTTGCAAAAGCTTTTGATTCGGTAGATTGGGATTTTCTTGTAGACATCTTTCATGCAAGAGGTTTTGGACATAAATGGATTAGTTGGATTAAAAATTTGCTTAGAACTGGTAACTCTAGTATTATGGTTAACGGTATATTAGGTAATAAAATTCAATCTAAGAGAGGTTTAAGGCAAGGGGATCCTTTATCGCCTTTATTATTTAACTTAGCTGCCGATGTCTTTGCTAGGATTATTAAAAGAGCTGTGGGTAATGGGGTTCTAGGACAAGTAGGTAATGACATTTCGCATAATGGTATTTCGGTACTCCAATTTGCTGATGATACACTGCTTTTTTCTTCCCATTTTCCTAGACACGTTATCACTCTTACGTTTATCTTATACAGTTTCGAACTTCTATCAGGTTTAAAAATAATTTTTGACAAAAGTTCTGTTTTAGTTTTAAATGATTTTGAAAAAGTTGAAAATTTAGTTGCTAATACTTTAAATTGCAAAACTATGAACTTTCCTTTCGATTATTTAGGTTTTCTAATTAGACCTACCAATCTCAAACATGATGATTGGCTCATAATCATTGATAAAATTAAAAATAAGATCTCTAACTGGAATGATAGATTTTTATCTAGAGCAGGTAGACTAATCTTAATAAATTCAGTTTTATCAGCCCTTCCAATTTATTGGATGTCCATGCATCTATTTCCAGATTGGGTTATTGACAAAATTGATAAAATTAGGAGAGATTTTTTATGGAGTGGGGAAAACCCTAATAGTAGTATAAAATGTTTAGTTAATTGGGAAACTGTTTGTAAAGCTAAAAAGGAAGGCGGCCTAGGAGTAATTAATTTGCATAATATGAATATATCATTACTAGGTAAATGGTTATGGAAATTTAAGGATATAAACGATAACGCTATTTGGAAAGAGATCATTTCTAAATATTACTATAATGGTAATAATAACTTATATCAATTTCTTCTCCAGTTACTCAAAATATTTCTAATTTTTGAAAAAACATTTTAAAATGTAATGAGATATTTAACTTAGGTATTAATACGATAGTACATTCTGGTAATAGTACTTCTTTCTGGCATGACCGCTGGATTTCGGTCTTACCTCTTAAGCTTGAATTTAAAGAGCTTTATGAAATCTGTAATTTTAAGTTTGCTTTAATAAATGAAGTTTATTCATCTGACATTGATCCTCCTTGGAATTTTAGTTTTAATAGTATTTTAGAAGGTTTAACCCTTAGGCAACTTTCCTTGCTTTATGCTAGATTAAATCTTTATAATATTGATAATGACAATGATATTATTAGTTGGGAATGGGATAAATGTAAAAAATATACTTCTAATTCTTTTTACAGATTTATTAATTTTTCGGGTACAATAAATAACTCTTTCAAATTTATTTGGAAAACTAATGCTCCTCCTAAATCTAAAATTCATATGTGGTTAATATTGCATGGAAAACTTAATACAATAGAACTTTTAAAGAGAAAAAACATTCAAAATGATAATAAATGTTATTTTTGTAATTTGCATCTCGAAGATATTAATCACATTTACTATGATTGCTTGAATTCTTATTATATTCTAAATAATACTCTTAAAATTTTTAACTTTAACATAACTACCAAAATTTCGGATTGTGACTTTTATTGGAATATTTTTGGATTTCGTTTCAATAAGAATATTAGATTCTTACTTGACACTTTATTCATTATTATTTGTTGGTATATTTGGTTTGAAAGAAATCAAAGAATTTTTAATAATAGTAGTAGTCATTTTAATAAATTGATTTTTATAATTTCTTTATTTTGTTTTAATTGGATTTCTAATCCCAAATATAAATTAGCTAATAATAATCTATTTAAAGAGTATCTTAATAAGGTTAGTTACAATATTAATTCTATTAAACATAATAATAATATATTTAATACTCAAAATAGTAGTATTAATATTTTTACAAATTTATATGATGATGTCACTGTTAAGCATAACTTACTCATGATTAAAGGTTCATAAGAATTCTTTTGTAGCTTAGCTTCACCTAGTGTACATGTCATTATAGGTTTTAGTATACATGTAATTTAATTCTTTAACTTTGGTTCAATTAGTCTTATTTAGGTTTATATTGCTTTCTTTATTAATACATATATATGTATATAATTTATATAAATATACATATATATGTATTATTTTAACTTTTTTTCTTAGTCACCTTTCAGACACAGGTATGGGTTATAGGGTGTCAGATTCATCTTGCAGGTACTTATGTCTTCAGATTGCTGGATTTCGGATTGTTGTGAGGTCATCAAAGCAGAGTTTTCCTCTCAAGGTCACTTGCGGTTCCATCACAGAGGCAGGACACTTTCATCTATATTGTGGTGTACTATATTCAGCTTCACGCCGGAGTAGTTGCTTATCCATTTTTTCAGATCCAAATGCAAGGATTTTCTTTTTTAGTTTGTGTCGATAGTCACCATCTTTGGGATTATCTTTAGCTTTCTAGGTACTTCTAACACCTCAATATCGGGTGGTGGCCATGCCGGAACTCGATATTGGGGTGAGATGGGTGGTGGCCATGCCGGAACTCATCTTAGGGGTACTTGATTTTCTTTGAGACTTGTATATAGCTTTCGTTACCTGCCAGGCATGTTGGCAGCGCCTTTTCATTGTGATATATATATAGTTGCATGTGTGCTCTCCTCTATTTATAGAGGTTCACACATTTTTCTCAAAAAAAATATCTTTCCAACTTGTGAGAAATGCGGATTACGGATCTTAAGGCTAGAATTAACACTAGAGGAAGGGGGTGAATAGTGTTTTAAGGAATTACTAATTCTTTTTGAGTTTACATTAATTTGAACACAAATGTATGCAATATTCAGACACAGATATGATCACAGAATCAAACACAGATGTAGATATAAAGTAAAAGCAATAAAGGAAAGAACACACCGGATTTTATACTGGTTCGGAGTTACCCTACATCTAGTCCCGCAACATAAGTACAGATTTCCTTTCAAAATCAATTCTTACAATTACACCCTCGATTTCTAGGCCACGAGGTACACCGCTCTAAATTCACAATCCTCTGGGTAGAGATACTTGATTTTACGGGCAACAAGTTCACCCGATTGATTTTCCAGGCTACAATCACACCTTTTCTCGCTCGATCGAATACAAAGAAGTCTATAACTCTGAATAGCACTGGGATCTTGTTGAGATAGTGATAGAGAATCAAACCAGAGATGATCTAGTTAGATTCAATGGTGATTTTGGCAGAGTAATGGTAAAAATGTATATAAAGAAATGTGGAAGAAGAAGAGGAGTGAAATCAGAGAAAATATGATTATAAATTCGTTTAAAACAACCCCTATTTATAGTAGAACAACAGTCATGTCCATTCGTGAAAGGATATGATGAATAGACACTTCCTTTGAAATTCAAACTTTTGAAATAAACTGTCACCTTATCGACAAGGGGTCCTTGGGGTTGTCGACAAGCCTAAGTTATTTTTGGTAATTTGTTTTTCTTTGAAAATAACTTCTATCTTGTATTAAAACTATTTTAAACTTTATAAATATACTTAACTATAGTTAAAATACATAAATAAGTATAGAGAATAATATTTTGGTATATATAAAATTTTACTATAGTTTTATATTTAAATCTAAGTATAAATATTAAAAGTTAAATATATTATAATTAAAAGATAGTTTAAAACCAAGGATAATTTGATATTGAAAATAAAGATTATTTTGAGGCTAAAAGTATTTTAAAACCAGGATAGATGTTTTTGATTTAAAAAGGAAGATTTTGAAATCATTTTGAAAACAAGATATAATTTTGTAAAACATTTGAATAAAAGTTAGTGGATACAAAACAATGTTCCACTAGATTTTTCGTAGGTTCCATCCTACTTAGGGTTCCATCCCTTTAACAGGCTCGAAGTGGATTCCATTCCACGAATAAAATGGATTTTAAGATGTCAATGCTTTTCTAGGAGTTTTAACAAAATTCCTAACTAAATTACTTATCTTGAAATCTTGAACTCTTGATAATCTTGATACTAATGAGTCTTGAATCTTGATATCTTCGATCTTGAGTTCATCTGTTCTTGAATCTCTATACTGTACAGTCTTCATTCTTTGGTACCTGTATATATATCCTGCATATACATATATATCTAAACAATAATGTTAGTATTTATATTTTATAATCTTATTCTAAGGTTGTTGTCATCAAAACCAACTTCTCAGGGACTAACAATCTCCCCCCTTTTGATGATGACAACCTTTGTTTGTAAAATATTACTTCTATCCTAATAACTCCCCCTAAAACTAATAACTCCCCCTTAATCTTATGCTTAACTATCCTATTTTATACTTCTCCCCTTTGTCATCAACAAAAACAAAGTTTAAATCTATACAACTCCCCCTTAATCTAATACTATATTACATGTGATTATAATGATAGTGTTATCATAAATAATCAACACTTAATTCTGAAACTAAAACTTAGCCCTTAATAACTAACTCTCCTAACTAAGAATCCATATATGATAATATTTATAATAATGATAATGTGAGAATTCAAATATGAGAACACAAATCATTTATTAATTATATAATGTTATATTTACATTTGCGTAGAAAACGCAAGTAAGATCATATACAAATAACGATAAGAAAGAGAGAAAAGAAACTAATGTGTATCCATGACAATGGGAGATCTATGAACCGAGCAATTTGGGTAGTGGAAACAGAAATTTCCACGTTGTTCGACTAGATTTCCATCCTTGTCAAAGCACACTTCGCCAACGCAAACAACTTTGTCGTCATCTTCAGCATGCTCTTCTTCCATAGGGGCTTCTTCTTCTTCTTCCTCGCTGTCCTCTTGCACTTGAACACTTGAGGATTCTTCATCGATCAAGATGGGATTGGCGTGATTGTCCATTAGAAACTTTTGCAAGTTTCTAAGGATTTTGCCTTACCGTTCTTGTTCTTTGGCCATTCTGATTTGAACCACTTGAATTTCAGTCATAAGTTGCAGTGCATCCTTCAAGGAAACCTCCATTTTCATCACTCGTGCAAGCGTAGTTCGTTGAAATGGTCCGGTAGAAGGAGAAGGGAAGGAAAAGGTTGAATTTTTGTTTGATTTGGAGGAGGAGGCCATTGTTTTATTGTTTTCAGAAGTTAGAACAGAGAAAGAACAGAAAGAATGAACAAAATTTCAAAATAAAAAGAATATATAACCACCCATTTGAATTTTGGTGGGAAAATTTCAAAAGAAAAAAAAATCGTTATATGTCGACAGGGGTAAAGGAGGGTTGTCGACAAGGTACTTATATTTTTGCTATTTGATTTATTTTAATTTAATTTTAATTATACTTGTTATATATTTATATTCCATATTTCAGTTATTGAACAAATACCTAATTCTCTTCTTAATTTTGTAAATATAGATTCATTTAAGGGTTTTGTTAAGATATCAGCAATTTGATTCTCGAAATTGATATAATCGAGAGTAATTACTTCCTTACTTATATTATCTCTGAGAAAATGATGTCTGATATCAATATGTTTAGTTCGAGCATGATGAGTAGGATTTTTGGATAAATTTATTGCACTAGTATTATCACAATATATTGGTGATTTTGAGATATTTAAACCAAAATCTTTTAAAGTTTGTTGCATATATATTACTTGAGAACAAACCAAAGCAGCAGAAATATACTCTGCTTCGGTTGTTGATAAAGAAACTGTGTTTTGCTTTTTACTAAACCAGGAAACCAGAGAATGCCCCAAAAAGTGATAAGTTCCACTTGTACTTTTTCGGTCTGATTTACAACCAGCATAGTCAGCATCACAGTAAGATATTAATTCAAAAGAATCATTTTTAGGATAAAATAAGCCATAATCAAAGGTGTGTTTGACATATCTTATGATACGTTTTACAGCTTTTAAGTGGGTCTCTTTAGGTTGGGATTGATATCTTGCATAGAGACAAACACTATGCATGATATCAGGTCTACTAGCAGTGATATAGAGTAGTGATCCAATCATTCCTCTATATAATTTTTGATCTACATCTTTCGAGAGTTCTTCTTTACTTAGGTACTTATTGGTTGCCATGGGAGTGGGTTTTCCACTTGCAGTAGTCAAACTAAATTTACTAACTAGGTCTTTAGCATATTTTTCTTGACTGATAAAGATACCATTATCTAATTGTTTTATTTGCAATCCTAGAAAGAAGTTTAATTCACCCATATGACTCATCTCAAACTCTTTTGTCATTATTTCAGAAAATTCTTTATTCATTTCAAAATTAGTTGATCCGAAAATGATATCATCTACGTAAACTTGTACTAGTTGAATATCATTTTTATTTCTTTTAGTAAAAAGAATATTATCTACTTTACCAATTTCAAAGTTTGATTGTACTAAGTAAGATCTTAGTCTATCATACCAGGCTCTAGGAGCTTGTTTTAGACCATATAGAGCTTTCTTAAGTTTGTAAACATGATTTGGTAATTTTTCATCTTCAAAAAGTGGTGGTTCTTCAACATATACTTCCTCTTTTACAAATCCATTTAAAAAGGCACTTTTAACATCCATTTGAAATAATTTGAAATTATTATGATTTGCGAAAGCAAGTAGAATCCTAATGGCTTCTAATCTTGCTACGGGAGCAAAGGTTTCATCATAATCTATTCCTTCTTCTTGACAATAACCTTGAGTGAGTAACCGGGCTTTATTTCTAACGACCTCACCTTGTTCATTCATTTTATTTTTATAAACCAATTTAGTTCCAATTATAGTTTTATTTTCAGGTCTAGGAACAAGTTCTCAAACATCATTTCTAGTGAATTGATGTAGTTCTTCTTGCATAGCCAAAATCCATGAATCATCAGTTGATGCTTCTTTTGGATTTTTGGGTTCAATAGTTGATATAAAGGCTACATTGCTCATTTTACTTAGTTGATTTCTAGTTGTAACAACAGATTCAATATCTCCTAGTATATTTTCTATAGGATGAACTTTTAAAAATTTAATCTTTTTATTAGGATGATTAATTTCATTATTAGTTTCAGTTGACTCCTGATTTTGAGTAATTAAATCCTCTTCATCATTTGTATCTTCAAAATTTTTGAGATTTTCATCGAATGAAATATGCATTGTTTCTTCGATGGTGTTAGTTCTTAAATTAAACACTTTGTATGCTTTACTTCTATTAGAATATCCGATAAAGATACCTTTGTCCGATTTAGGATCAAATTTATCTAAGTTATCTTTTGTATTTAAAATAAAACATTTACTTCCAAAAATTATAAAATAAGATACCTTAGGTTTCTTTCCGTGAAGAAGTTCATAAGATGTCTTATCAGTTAAAGGTCTAATTAAAATTCTATTTAAAATATAACAGACGGTAGCAACTGCTTCTGCCCAAAAATGTTTTGGTAATTTACTATCTGAAAGCATAGTTCTCGCACACTCTTGAATCGTCCTATTTTTACGTTCTACTACTCTGTTTTGTTGTGGAGTTCTTGGAAATGGAAAATTGTGAGTTATTCCCTTTTTATTGCAGAATTCCTCAAACTTTTCATTTTCAAATTCACCACTGTGATCACTACGGGTGGTTATATTTTTTACAGAAAGTTGATTTTGAATCCTTTTTGTAAAGTTCTTAAAACTTTCAAAAGTATCACTTTTATGTTTCAAAAATATTGTCCATGTAAATCTAGAATAATCATCTACAATTACAAAAACATATTTACTGTGATTTATTGATTGAATTTGAGATGGACCAAATAAATCAAGATGAAGTAATTCAAGAGGTTTTGAAGTTGAAATCATATTTTTTAATTTAAAGGAACTTTTTCTAAGTTTTCCTAATTGACATGCATCACATAAACTATATAATTTAAAATTCATTTTAGGGAGACCTCTTACTAGATCATGTTTTGACAATCTAGATAAGAGTTTGAAATTCAAATGCCCAAATCTCTTATGCCAAATCCAAGGGTCACTTGTATTTGCCAGAAGGCACAGGTTATCATTTGAAACTTTCATACTAAAAATATAAATATTCTTTTTCCTAATTCCCTCAAATATTATGGTTGAATTATTATCTTCAATGTGACACTTATCTTTTTCAAATTTAATTTTATATCCTTTATCGCAAAGTTGACTAATACTTAGCAGATTATGTTTCGTATTCTTAACTAGCAAAACATTAGTAATAATAGGAGTTTCAGAGTTACCGACATTGCCGATGCCAATCACATATCCTTTTGAGTTGTCTCCAAAGTTAACCAGTCCTCCGTCTTTGTATATTATATCATTCAGCATATCCGGATTACCATTCATGTGTCTAGAGCATCCACTATCGAGTATCAATTTATTCTTTTTGATCTGCACAATTTGTCCATTGTGGATTGATTCCTCAACACCCATAAAACATGTTTCCTGTACATCATACAATTTTGGTAGACAACTTGAATTTGAATATCGATTATATGCAGACTCATGAGACAGTGATGATCTGAATATTTCTAAACTAGTATCAACAAGTTTTTCAAACATAGCCATTTTAAAAGCTTTTTCAAAATTCATATTATGAAACTTTGAAAACCTTGCTCTGATACCTATGTGAGAAATGCGGATTACAAATCTTAAGGCTAGAATTAACACTAGAGGGAGGTGGATAGTGTTTTAAGGAATTACCAATTCTTTTTGAGTTTATATTAATTTGAACACAAATGTATGCAATATTCAGACACAGATATGATCACAGAATCAAACACAGATGCAGATATAAAGTAAAAGCAATAAAAGGAAAGAACACACCGGATTTTATACTGGTTCTGAGTTACCCTACATCCAGTCCCGCAACACAAGTATGGATTTCCTTTCAAAATCAATTCTTACAATTACACCCTCGATTTCAAGGCCACGAGGTACACCGCTCCAGATTCACAATCCTCTGGGTAGAGATACTTGATTTTACGGGCAACAAGGTCACCCGATTGATTTTCCAGGCTACAATCACACCTTTTCTCGCTCGATCGAATACAAAGAAGTCTATAACTCTGAATAGCACTGGGATCTTGTTGAGATAGTGATAGAGAATCAAACCAGAGATGATCTAGTTAGATTCAATGGTGATTTTGGCAGAGTAATGGTAAAAATGTAAATAAAGAAATGTGGAAGAAGAAGAGGAGTGAAATCAGAGAAAATATGATTATAAATTCGTTTAAAACAACCCCTATTTATAGTAGAACAACAGCCATGTCCATTCGTGAAAGGATATGACGAATAGACACTTCCTTTGAAATTCAAACTTTTGAAATAAACCGTCACCTTGTCGACAAGGGGTCCTTGGGGTTGTCGACAAGCCTAAGTTATTTTTGGTAATTTGTTTTTCTTTGAAAATAACTTCTATCTTGTATTAAAACTATTTTAAACTTTATAAATATACTTAACTATAGTTAAAATACATAAATAAGTATATAGAATAATATTTTGGTATATATAAAATTTTACTATAATTTTATATTTAAATCTAAGTATAAATATTAAAAGTTAAATATATTATAATTAAAAGATAGTTTAAAACCAATGATAATTTGATATTGAAAATAAAGATTATTTTGAGGCTAAAAGTATTTTAAAACCAGGATAGATGTTTTTGATTTAAAAAGGAAGATTTTGAAATCATTTTGAAAACAAGATATAATTTTGTAAAACATTTGAATAAAAGTTAGTGGATACAAAACAATGTTCCACTAGATTTTTCGTAGGTTCCATCCTACTTAGGGTTCCATCCCTTTAACAGGCTCGAAGTGGATTCCATTCCACGAATAAAATGGATTTTAAGATGTCAGTGCTTTTCTAGGAGTTTTAACAAAATTCATAACTAAATTACTTATCTTGAAATCTTGAACTCTTGATAATCTTGATACTAATGAGTCTTGAATCTTGATATCTTCGATCTTGAGTTCATTAGTTCTTGAATCACTATACTGTACAGTCTTCATTCTTTGGTACCTGTATATATATCCTGCATATACATATATATCTAAACAATAATGTTAGTATTTATATTTTATAATCTTATTCTAAGGTTGTTGTCATCAAAACCAACTTCTGAGGGACTAACACAACTAACTTGCCTTATTTTTCAACATTTAATTGGTTGCCCATTCTTATACAAAACCATTTTCTAAAAGTGCTGTCGAATTCAGTAATTAACAATTTTAAAACATTTAACAAATTGCCCCTTCTCCTTTTCTAAACATATAAAAACATTTAAGTCCCATACCTTAAATAATTTTATATCTTTAATAAAATACTTAGAAAATTATCCAAAAATTCTCTTAAATCACTTTTAACATGTTTTCTAGCATATTTAAATTTCTAACCCAAAGCTAACATGTAATAGCCGAAAATGATATAAACCCAATTTAACAATTTTCTTTACTAGAAAATTCATAATAAATCCACAACAACTTAGAAAATTATGAAACTTGAAACCCATCTCTAGAATAATGTTTCTAACCTTATATCAAAAATGCAAGCCATTTGGATGTGATTTAATAATTTTTTCCAATCAAATCTTATCATAAAATCTATATGAAACAACATAAATCATCAACAAGCATATATAACCATTTAAACAATCAAAACATGGCATTTTTCTTACAAAATAAATTCGGATCTCATCTAGAAATCTAAAGCAATAAAAATGAGATGTAATATATTATTCACCTTAGCTTGTTGTTAAGGAGGTTGAGATTTGCTCTTGAATTGATTTGATTAAGCTTCCTACTTGAACCCTTGATTATCTTCCTTTTGTTTTCTTCTAATGGTGGCCGGCCAAACTCTATGTTTAGTTTTGGTTGTGAATGTTGGAATTGAGAGTGGAATAACGGTTTAGGGTATAAGAATATAACCTATTCCTATTTTCCCCTTATCTTATTATCTTTACTTACTTCATTTTAAATTTCTCTTTGTTTATTCATTACTTAAGACACGACTACCTTATAATTATACAAATCTCAATCTCTTAACCACTTTAATCTTTACATTATTCCATTTAATTTGTCTAATTAAATCTCCTGAATAATGTTATTTAAAATTTGGGGTGTTAAAGTATGTTAAAGGGAATTTTGAAGCCTGATGAAATAGTACTCGAAAAATTCGGTAGAGGTGCAAAGACATTGTGATATACGAGGCAAGCACATGTTGTTTGACATTTTGGTGACCATGTGCTAATGATTCAGATTTTAGGCAATGTCTACGACTAAAAATGAAACATATGAAAATCCTTTAATATATATATATATAAAGAATGAAGAAAATGAATATAAGGCCACAATTATTGGATAGTCAGTAAAACACTGAAGGAGGGCATGAATAGAGTGAGTTGTTGCATTTTGAGTTGTTTATGTTATCAGCGTGCCAAATGGCGGGAGTTACTATGATGGTGGATATTGCTGGTCTTATATGCTCTTTTTTTAGCTTGAATCAAACGTCATGAGCAATTTTAATGTACTAAAACCCTTGATGTGGGGATACATTAACAAATTCACATCGGCATATTTGTTAGCTTGTTACATAACCTTTTACAAATTGTGTTTATAAAATCAGTAAGCAATAGGTATATTATTTGACCATGATAGTCAATTCACTAAAAGTTTATTAGCTACTACCCTAATATAATTTTTAGTTTATGAGTGAAGTATTGTTAATGTGCAATCTTCTTTGTTGTACGAGTCACATACTATCGCCTTTTACTCATGAAAGTTTTATTGCTTAAACATTGGTAAATTACATGAACTTGATGCTACTGTTTCTCAACTAAATATTAAAAAATGACCTTAGTAAGTTCATATCCAAGCAAATAATGAAAACAGATACATCTCTTTATGAATGCATATTGATGGCCGTCGTCCATATTTATCTATTCAAAAAGAAAATTGCAGTTCATAAATAAGATACTACAGAGTTTAAAAGGTTCAAAGCACTTTAAAATGAATTAGAATAGAAAATATTTTGGGCTAGTAAATTTGTTGATTTTTAATGATGACTTTGTTATACAAATTATAAATCCTAATGGTAAATGCGCACACACCACTAGTTAATAAAAGTCGGGATTTGTAATTTCTTAGTTAACAGTTATGTACTTACATTAGTAAGCTATCCAAGCTAATATGCAAGCAATTAGTGGTGTTTCAAAAATAAAAAATAATATAATTTTCTTAGCATTGTCCATTTTCTGAATTAAATATTAACAACACTATTTATGTTTTTCCTTTTCGTAATATTTATTCTTTTCTTAATTTTTAAAACATCCTTATGCGGCTTAAGTCTCAACCAAAGTTTACTCATCTTATCTATGAGTATAGTCTTTATTGATTTTGCTTAACTATAATTTCTTCAACTATAAAACCTCTAACTTTACTTATCTACCCTTTTATAGATCTACTATAGAGGATTTTACCATTTTACAAAAAAAAGAAGTTACAAGGACATGGCCTTCTTCAGAATTTTGATCATATTTGTTAATGAACAAACCATTTCTCCTCCTGTCATTTGTATGTTTGATTTCAATTTTGAAAAAAATGGGTTATTACGATAGCAATGTTTTCATGCCAATTATTGATGCAACTCAAAAATTATGAACATAACGCCATCTTTAATAATACATCGAGTTCTATAATTTTTTCCATGCATGGTTTAAAAGTGTTTGATAGTAGCAACTTAGCTTTAATAACTAGGTAGTGCTAAGTCACTTTTTAGACCAAAAACAACCAAAGATTAGACACTGATTCATTTTATACTTGCACACATCAAATATTGCACCATTTTAGAATTTATAACCTTGTTTATCTCGATGTTCTTTCTAGCATAATCTGGTTGCCATGCTACAAGTTGGATATTAAAGAAGTAATGTGGTAGAAGAGATTACAAGCACGGGTATTTATAACATATATGAGTTATGACTTGGCTTTAGTTAGGTCAATAGTTGGCTTCCATTGCATATTTATAGTTGTGATTTGATCATTTCATGTTAATAATCCTGGCTTTGAGGTTGATGAGATCAAAGGTGGATTTGCGACTATTAGACGATCAAATGATACCAGAGCATAGAGGAGGTCACATGCAGTAGATCCATGGTCCCTAATTGTGTTAGATGCATTGGATCTCATCGAAATTTGACAAAGTAAATGGCAGTGGCTACAGGCCATGTAGGTGGTGATAGCCCGGGATGGTCGTGGATGGCCCTGGATAGAGGATGACAGCGACAAAGGCAAGGTGAAGTTACATCAAGGTTAGGTTATGAGGCTAGAAGGGGATTGTAGCAAGTAATGCAACTTTATGCTTTAATCCATAATATTTTTATATTAACATTTAAACCCCTATAACTTTTAGTTCCTTTATCTTTTACATACGAACTACAATTCATGCATGATTTATTTTGATGGACTGTGGTGAATTTCTAAATGATTTGACACTTGGTTTGCTGGGTTTTGGAATTGTTTGCAAAAGCAAGTTGGTATGATTATTTAATGTTAATTAATTAGGTTTAAAAATATTAAATTCATATCCATTGATAAAATTTTATATTTATTGGGATGTGCCATGTTATATTATTGACTGTTAACTTATTACGATATTTCAAAGTGTTGTTCCTCGATTGGACTGTTTATTTTTCAATTTGTATTATTGTACACTTAACTATAATTAATTTTGGATTTGGATTGGAAAAATAACTAATTAAAATAAAATGGATGAAATTGTGTGATAATGTGAGAGAATAAGGTTATTTACCGATTTTGGATGATATTTTGTAAATAATGGTGATTTATTGAATTAAACTAAAACCAATGAGAGAAAATTGGCAAAGCTATTATTTATGAATTTCTAGGGAGATTCATAAATAATAATGACAAATCTATTTTAAATTAAAATTAGGAAGTTTATTATTATTTATAAAATAAAGTAAGATTTCTAATATAATATTTGTAAAGATTATCTTGTTTTGAGTAAGTGACGATATAATTGATTTTATGGTATTTATAGAAGAACATATTATATTATTATTTTGCTGTTGGAGTAATAAAATGGAATATATTTTTGGAACAATAATAATAGTAATTATGTGTTTGCAAGTTTCTTTTTAGTTAACTAATTAATATTTTCAGACAAATAGCAACAAAAGGAGTTCTGAGATATAAAATAAAATATTATTTTTTTGTGAAAAATATTAATAAATTGATTAAGGAAAATATTAAAGTGATTGTAATATATTATTATTTCTGACGTAAAATAATAATATTATTGTTTTGAAAAGTAATCTGATGTAAATTACCATTTTTGATTAAAAATATGAGTTTTTGAAGTACATGAATTAATAAAGGATTTAGGAACTATATTCTTGTTTTTGAAGGATTTTTATTGTTTTAAGACGAAATAGATAAACGTGCTTTTATAATAAATAATAATAAAATGACTTTATACAGAAGAGAATGATGGTCAAAAATATATTTTGGATGATTGTAGAATACGTGATTAATTGTTGATTGTAATTATCACATATGTTTGTGTTAGTCCATGAGTTGATGGTTTTGATGACAACAACCTTAGAATAAGATTATAAAATATAAATACTAACATTACAAGTTTAGATATATATGTATATGCAGGATCTAACCATGCAGGTATCAAGAATGAAGACTGTACAGTATAGAGATTCAAGATATAGAGATAGAAGATTCATGAGTATCAAGATTATCAAGAGTTCAAGATTTCAAGGTTAAGTTTGTTTTATTAGGAATATTTGTTAAAACTCATAGAAAAGCTCTGGCATCTTAATATCCAATTTATTCATGAAATGGAATCCACTTCGAGCCCGTTAAAGGGATGGAACCCTAAGTAGGATGGAACCTACGAAAATCTAGTGGGACATTGTTTTGTATCCACTAAGCTTAATTCAAATTATTTTTCAAAATTATCTTGTTTTCGAAATGATTTCAAAACTTTCCTTTTAAAAAGATTCAAAACCCTCGATTCCGTTTTTAAAATAATTTTAGCCTCAAAACATCTTTATTTTCAGAGTCAAAATTTCTCCTGATTTTATACTATCTTTTCAAATAATATATTTAACTTTTAAATTATTTATACTTTGATTTAAATTATAGTTAAATAATATATATATATATTGTTCTTTATATTTACTTATGAATTTCAACTATATTCAAGTATATTTATAAAGTTTTAATATAAGATAAATATTATTTTTATAGAAATTCAAAACATCAAATTTGGCTGAGGGATGTCGACATGCCCATAGGCACCATGTCGACCATGTCGTGAGACCTTAGGTCGCTAGGTCGCTCTGCCATTCCAGTTTGGTCGCATGACCACTAGGTCGCTCCAGTTAGGTCGCTCGGCCACTTATGTTAGGTCGCTCGTCCTGTTGACTTGATAGGTTGTGCCCTTTGACCACTTAGGTCGTTTGCACTTAGGTCGGTCATGTTAGGTCGCGAGTCCTCCTTAGGTCATTTGCACTTAGGTCGGTCATGTTAGGTCGCGAGTCCTCCTTAGGTCGCTTGCCTCTGTACTTCGTTAGGTCGCGTACCAGTTAGGTCGCGCACCCTTTAGCTCGCGCACTCCATTAGGTCGCACGACCATTCATCCATAGGTCGATGGCCTTAGGTCACTTCATCCTTTAGGTCGTTAGACCTTATTTCTGTTAGGTCGCATGACCTCTTAAGTCGCTCGACCTTGTTAAAGTCGTTAGCTCGTTGCTACTAGGTCGCTCGACCTGATTTTCTCTTAGGTCGCACGACATGCCACCCTAGGTTGTTCGACCTATTATACTTTAAGTAGTTGCACTTTAATTCGACAACTTTAGGTCGCGATTATATCTCTACTTTGATGGATTTGGAATTGATTTCCTTGGATTTTGTTTACATCTTCGAATGTGAATCTTGGTGATAGATTGTTTCTACAATCTTTTCTGTGATTTGTCACTTTAAAAATATGAAGGTTTCAATACTAGTAGTAAATATCAAAACTCTTTCATCAAAGCGATTTCAACACTATTTTACTACGAAAGCTCTTTTCCTAAACTGTTTTCTAATCTATTAGTATATACAAGCCTTTACCTCACTCGGATGAGAAATCTAATTAAACGGCTTAGCAAAACAAGTGGTATGAAATGCTTGCGTTTACTTCGTCGGTTAACTCTTGGACTTGTTCGATTGAACACTTTTGTGACAACTTTCTAGTGAAGATCTATAGTTTGTTCGTAAATATTTAAGTTAAGCAAGTGGTTATGGGACATGAAGTTAAACTCATATATTTACTAGCTTAGTGTGATTGACACTTCTTTATGATCATGACGATCATTTTTGTGATTTAGACTAGCGATTGAGCGATGTCTCTTTGTCTGCGAGGGAGACTAGACCCCGCTTGTGTGATGTTTCTACTCACATATATGGGGTAGCACCCCATGGTCTTCGGGCCATTCGTGTGTCAAAGGCCTTCGGGTCATTTGTGTGTTTGAAAAATTAAATGGATAGCTTCCAGGAGATAGCTTCTAGTCCGTGTGATCGGACTTCCCCCTTTTTGTGATTTCTGGATTTCGTGTGTTGATTTCTGGGATTTGTTCTGGATTTCGTGTGTTGATTTCTGGAATTTGTGCTTCACCAATTTTCGTGATTTTTATTGAATCAATTTTTGTGCATTGGTGAATTTGTGTGTCATTGACCTGTTATGAATACAAGTTTAGGGTATGAAACCCTATTTTATCTTTGAGAAGATTCTTGTGATATTGATTAATCTCTTGTTGATTATCATTTACATACTTATAGTAGTATGCCGTTATGGTTGTTATATGTTCATGCCATATCATTTATTCTATACCTTATCATCTGATATTTATAGCTAGACTGATCCGTTTATTATTTTTTTATGAATAATACTCGGGTCAGACCGAGATGTAACAGGTGCTTCTGCTTGACTTCTCTTCTGGATTATCCTGACTTTTGGCTAACTACTTAGATTAGTAGTTTTTGGATGTACACATTTGAGATATAGACTCTATGTTGTGTACTTATTCTTTTGTATAGCACGTGTTGCTATTCTTTTGTATTAGCGTGGATCTTTCTGACCACTACTCTGATGTACACTTTCATGTGTTATATATATATTCATATCTTTTTCCGCCTTTGTGATATGGATGTCTGTGACTGGTTTATGTTATGTTTATTTCTATGTTTGTTTCCGAAGATTATATATAGCCACCGTGTGATAGCTTTGAGTTTGTGTCGGTATGTTGGACTTCCTCTTATGCATGCTATACTATCTGACATATCGGTACTCGCACAAAGAAGTTATACGGATGGTCGCTCCTCAACAGCCTTATTCTCCATGCTAGTTGACAGCATTACTCCGTAGTGTTCTTAGCTAGCGTGGGTATAAAGGTGGGGCGTCACAGCTTGGTATCAGAGCCAAACTTCGGAACAATGTAGAATAACTTAACAAGGATCATCGTCCTAAGTCCAGCTTAGGAGTCGTGCCTTAGGATTTAATTCGGGTCTTCGTACCGATTTGTCCTATTTTCTTTTAGGTATCCTTGTTCTACCTATCAAGATTTGCTTGATATTTATTTGGAGAATAACTTTTCTTCTTTTATCTTCATAAAGGAAGAGAATGTCTAGACCAGGTCGTCCCAGAGCTGGACCATCTACTGTCACTCCCCAGGATGGAGTTTTTATGACTGCTCAACAGCTTCTTGACTTAGTAAAGAATGCTCAGGCAGCCGGTCCTAATCAGGAACCTACTCATCCTAAGTCTAGATTTGCACGTTTGTGCAACGATTATACCAACTTGGGTGGGAAACCATTCAAGGGTTCCGAAACTATTATTGAGGTCCAGACTTGGTTAAGAACATGCGATCGAATCTTTTCTTGCATGAATCTTGTCGATCTTCACCGTGTTCAGGTGGCATCCAGTATGCTCCAAGAGAGAGCATTGGATTGGTACGAACTTCTTATTTCTGAAATTAATGAAGTGGATCTTACCTAGGAGCGATTCCGGGAATGCTTCGAATTAAAATTCGTACCAGAAGCAGAGAAGGTGACATTGTCTCGTCGTTTTATAGACCTTGTTCAAGGTGAATCCTCTGTGACAGATTATGTCGCATCCTTCGAGTCACTGTCAAAATATGGGGTTGAATACATCAACACCTCATTGAAGAAGAACCAGAGGTTCGTCTATGGCTTAAACAAGAATCTCAAGAAGCCATTACTTCTAAAGTTAGAAGTTTCTTTCGACCAACTCATTGATATCGCTCTTCGTCTTGAAGAGGCTGATAGGGACAGTGATGTTGAAGTGGGGGCTTCCAAACCAAACTTCAACAACAAGAAGAGGCCAAACAAATTCAAAGGTCCATATCCCAACAAAAAGGGTAAGCAAGCAACTTCTGCTGCAAAGACTTTTTCCTCTAGTGATGGGAAATGCTACAACTGTGGTGCTAGGTGCCATTTTGCGAACAAGTGTTCAAAGCCCCGTTCTTGTCGCTACTGTAAAAGTCCGGATCATTATATGCATCTATGCCCTAAGCTTCCAAGCAAGAAGGAGGGAAAGCTAAACGTTGCTCAAGCCCCTAGCAACATATCTCACGGTCAAGATATGTCTCATTCTATTCTTGATGGCATTATTATATTTCATGATCAACCTATTAGAGTTCTCTTTGATATGGGTGCATCCCATTCTTTTATATCAAAGAAACTTGTAGACACTTTTTCTCTAAGTGTTGTTGCTTTAATGACTTCCTTAAGAATTGCAAATCCGGTTGGTGGATCCGCAACTCTTAGTCTGCTTTGTAAAGATGTCCAGATTATATTGTGTGATTTTTCTTTCCTAGCCGATTTGCATGTTATGCGTTACTTAGGCTTTGGAATGATTTTGGGCATGGATTGGCTTAATCGTTATGAAGCTCATATCCTATGTCCTAAGCGGACTATTTGTCTTCGACATCCACTATCTGTTAAGCAGATTTCTATTATTCTTAAAGATTCGGATTACGCTTTGGTTGCATCTTTATATTCTTTAAATCCTCGTGATGATGATAATGATGATGAGGAAGATGTCATTTCTCTTATTCGTGTCGTTCGTGAATTTTCCGACATCTTTGAGCCCGTTTTAGGACTACCACCTAAGCGAGCAATTGAGTTCAAAATTAATCTTATACCTGGAGCTCAACCTATTACTCGTCCTCCTTATCGCATGTCCAATAAGGAGAATGAAGAGATGCGCAAACAATTATCCGAGTTGGAGACGAAGCAACTTATTCGCTCTAGTTCCTCGCCTTGGGGAGCTTCAGCTATTTTCGTAAATAAGTCCGATGGTACACTTAGGCTTTGCGTCGACTACCGCAAGCTTAATGATCTTACTATTAAGAATAAATATCCTTTACCTCGGATTGACGATCTATTTGATCAACTTAGTGGTGCTAGAGTCTTTTCACAATTGGACTTGGCTACCAGTTTTCATCAGCTTCGTATTGCAGAGGATAGTATTCCTTTGACTTCGTTCCGTACTCGTTATGGATCTTATGAATGGCTAGTTATGCCATTTGGTTTAACGAATGCTCCGGCTTATTTAGTTGACCTCATGAATCGAGTTTTCAAAGATTTCCTCGATCGGTTTGTTCTCATCTTTATTGATGATATTCTTGTGTATTCTAAAACCGAAGAGGAACATGAAAAGCATCTTCGGATTGTATTGGAAACTCTTAGGGCAATCAATTGAAAGCTAAATTTTATAAATGCCACTTTTGGCAATCTAGTGTGAAGTTTCTCGGTCATATTATTTCCGAATCCGGAATATCAGTGGATCCTTCAAAGATCGAATCGATTCAAAATTGGAAGAGACCGGAGAGCGTGACTGAAATCCGTAGTTTTCTCGGATTGGCAGGTTATTACCGCCATTTCATAAAAGACTTTTCTAAGATTGCCGTGCCTCTTACTGGCTTAACAAAGAAAGGTGTTAAATACATTTGGTCGGACAAATGTGAATCCTCTTTTCAGAAATTAAAAGAACTCCTTTCTGATGCTCCTATTCTTATTATTCCTGAAGGGAATCAAGATTTTTTTCGTTTATACCGATGCTAGTCGCGTTGGTTTGGGTGCCGTTCTTATGCAAAAAGAACGTGTTATTGCTTATGCTTCTAGGCAATTGAAGCCGGCTGAGACTAGATATGCCACACATGATTTAGAACTCACGGCTATCGTTTTCGCCCTTCGAATTCGGCGACATTATCTTTTGGGAGAGAAATTTATACTCTATACTGATCATAAGTCTTTGAAATATTTATTTTCTCAAAAGGAACTTAATTTGCGTCAACAGTGTTGGCTCGAGTTCCTTGCCTCTTATGATCTTGATATCCTTTATACTCCCGGAAAGGGAAATCGAGTTGCCGATGCACTTAGTCGCAAGCAACAAGCAGTTGTTTCCATGATGGTATCCGAATGGAATGATCTCGAGGTTTTATCCACTAGCAAAATTCGAGATCGTGTTTCCGATTTATGTTCATCTCTTGTTTTATGTAGCCTTGAGGCTCGTCCTTCTCTTTTGGACCGCATTCTTGAACCTCAACAGCTAGATCCTGAATTGGCTTTGCTTGGCCAAGATCTAAAGGATAAAACCGATATTGAAGGTTTGAAAGACTTTGATATTGATTTTCGCAGTGACATTCGAAAATTTGGTAGACTTATCGTACCAAATACTAGAGATCTTCGTAAAGACATTTTAGAAGATTCTCATCGTTCAAAACCTTCCATTCATCCCGGTAGTAGTAAAATGTACGCGGATATGAAGCGACTTTATTATTGGGAGGGAATGAAATCTGATGTCGCTAACTTTGTTAAGGGTTGCATGACTTGCCAACTTGTCAACGCCGAACATCAAAGGCCTGGTGGGTTATTGCAACCATTGGAAATTCCAGTTTGGAAGTGGGATCAAATTTCCATGGATTTTATTGATGGCCTTCCCCGTTCTCGTTCGGGCCATAATAGCTTATGGGTGATCATTGATAGACTTACTAAATCTACCCATTTTATTCTTGTTCGGTCGAACCGAACCGTTCCTCTTCTGGCCAAACTCTTTATCAAAGAAATTGTTAAACTGCATGGAATTCCTTCTTCCATTGTTAGTGATCGCGATCCATTGTTTACTAGTGGATTCTGGAAGAGTCTTCAGAAAGCTTTGGGAACGAAGCTTAATTTTAGCACCACTTATCACCCCTAGTCCGATGGACAAACTGAGCGTGTGAATCAAACTCTTGAAGATATTCTTCGTGCTTGTGTGCTTGATTTCGGTGGAAGTTGGGAAGATCATATTTCACTTGTTGAGTTTTCCTATAATAATAGCTTCCAATCTAGTATTGGTATGGCTCCTTTCGAGGCACTCTACGGAAGACCATGCCCGTCTCCTTCTTGTTGGCTTAAGGCCGGTGAGAAGCTGGTTTTAGGTCCAGATTTTATACGTGATTCCACAGAAAAGATTAAACTTATTCGTCATAGGATGAAAGAAGCTCAGAGTAGACAAAAATCCTATGCCGATAATCAAAGAAGGAAGTTAGAATTTTCTGTGGGTGATCTTGTATTTATTTGTGTTTCACCTATGAAAGGTGTTGTACGTTTCAGTCGATCGGGAAAGCTAGCGCCTCGATACATTGGACCATTTCCTATTACTGAACGTATTGGTTCCATGGCTTATCGCTTTTCATTACCGGCTCAGTTTTCTGCCATGCATGACGTGTTTCACGTTTCTCAATTACGGAAGTGCCTTCGGGATTTCGATTCTATTCTTGAGCCTGGTGTTGTAGAAGAGATTGAAGTTTCACCTAATTTAACTTATGAGCAGCAACCTATTCGAATTATTGCTTCGGAAGTTAAACGACTTCGAAATAAAGATGTTCCGCTTGTTAAAGTTCAATGGTCCTCAAATCCTAAGGATTGCTCTTGGGAAACTAGAGAATTCATCGAGCGGACACATCCGGACTTACTTTCTCATGCTCTTTGAGGTAAACTTCTTATTTCAAATTTCTTTTGTGTTAGTATGCTTTTAAGGTTGTTACTTTTTATTTCCATCTTATATATTGTGTGGACGCAATTTCTTTAAGGAGGGAAGTCTGTAACAACCCACATATTTATCGATTTTATATTTAAATATTTTATTGCTAGTCGGATTTTAGTCCGAAAAGCTACTTTTTGCATATGGACGAATTAGGACTCGAGACCACTTCCATTGAGTTCGAAACGTCGTTTTCAATCTTTTAAGTATAAACATCGGTATGTTTGGAGATAGTGAAATTTTCGTCACTTTTTGCTTTGAGCTTTAGTTTGGGCTGAACCACTTGCTAACTCAGCCCAACCCCTTCCTTCTCTTCATTGCTTCATCTCTACTTGCATAAACTTTGAAGCTTTGTCAAAAATGGGGGAGGGAATGGGAAATTAAAACTCCAAAGTCTTCTTCTTCATTACTAATCCAACATTCAACTCCAAATTCAAGTAGAAGATATTGGATTCAAGCTTTGGATTGCTTCTCTTTGCTTTCAAGTTTCATCTTCATCCATTTTAGTGAAAAGGTGAGATTTTTATCTCACATTCTTGCCTATAACCATCTTGGGTTGTTGGGAATGATTCCCTATCACTTTAGCACCATCATTTGCAATTGGTTTGGATTGAATTGGTGAAAAACTCCAAATTTCGTGTGATTTAGTATTTTTCTGCACTTAGGTCGCTCTGTCGCTTTTAGGTCGCTCTGGCCATGCTAGATCGTGCGCATGGAAAAGTCGCAGGGTGTCAATAGCTCGCTCCGGCTTTAGGTCGCTCGCTATTGCTTCTAGCGTTAGGTCGCGGCAAAGATAGGTCGTAGGTCGCTGGGCTTGTTCGAACCACTGAGGTCGTGAGACTTTAGGTCGCTAGGTCGCTCTGCCATTCCAGTTTGGTCGCATGACCACTAGGTCGCTCCAGTTAGGTCGAAGCACATGTGGTTTGTTCCGTTGGACTCATAGGGAAGTTCCAAATATTTGGCGCTTTGTTTGCTGAGTTTTGGAGTTGTTTTCAAAAGCGCGTTGTTATGATTATATAATTTTAATTAATTAGGTTTAAAATATTAAATGCATATCCATTGATGAAAATTTATATTTATTGAGATGTGTTATGTTATATTGATGACTGTTTAGTCATTACGATGTTTTGGATGTGTTGTGCCTCGATTGAATGTTTATTTTTGATTTTTATACTAATAGACGCTTAATTATAATTAATTTTGGGTTTGGATTAAGAATTAATTAATTAAAATAAAATGGAAAAAAGCATAATCGTGTAAAAATAAATAAGGTTATTTACGAATTTTGAATGATATTTGAAAATAACGATTATTTAACGAATTAAACTGAAACTAATATAAGAAATTTAATAAAGTTATTATTTATGAGTTTCTAGTGAGATTCATAAATAATAATTACAAATCTATTTTTTAAATTAAAATTATGAAGTTTATTATTATTTATAAATAAAGCAAGATTTCATAAATAATAATATAATATTTGTAAGGATTATCTTGTTTTGAGTAAATAACAATGTAATTGCTTATATAGTGTTTATAAAAGAAGTTATCGTTATTATTATTTAAATAATAAAATGGTATATATTTTTTGAATAATAATAATAAAGATATGTTTTCAAAAATGTTTTGAGTTAATTACTAAATTTTTCAAAATAATAGCAATAAAAATGAGTTTTGATATTTAAAATAGAGTATGGTTATTTTTGAGAAAAACAGTAATAAATTGATTTTGGAAAATATTAAAGTGAATTTAATATATCGTAATTTTTAAAGAAAATAATAGTATTATTGTTTTAAAAAGTAATTTGATGTGAATTTCTATTTTGATTAAAAATACGATGTTTTGAAGTATATGAAGTAATAAAGAATTTTGGAAGTATATTATCGTTTTTGAAGGACTTTTTTGTGTTAAGATGAAATAGATAAAGGTGTTTTATAATAAACAATAATAAAATGATTTTATACTTAAGACAATAATGGTCATAATTATAATCTTTTGGATGGTCGTAGAATACTTGATTAATTATCGGTTGTAATTATCACATATGTTTGTTGTATGGACGAAATCGCGTTTTGATGAGCATGCGATGTTTACCACTGTTGCTACCAGAAAATAGGTAGTAAATTATGGTTTTAATTGACTAGATGATTGATGCTCGTGTTATATATGTTGATTGGTTAATACACATATTATGGTATTAATGTTGTGTTACTATTCTGGAGTAGTTAGTACGCATTTGTTTGATTTATACTTACATTGATGATGTATTACTAATGGTTGAAAATGATAGTATGCACGTAAGTATATTTGTTATTATTGGATTATTTGATGCTTGAGGTTGACACTAAATGTTGTTGATATTTAATGTTTGTGTTGCTACTATTGTTGTTACCCTATATTTACGATGATTGATTGTGATGGCTTAGTAGGAGTTATGTTTCTTGCTTGCATTGTTTGCATGGATGCGATGGTTGTTATGTACTGAAAATTATTTGGATGTGAGAGAATAGCAGAAGATAGAACTGCATGGGCTTGATCTCCAAAAGGGTACATAGGCAGTCTTTTTCTTTGAAATAGCTCTCGAAGCTATGGTTGGAGTGTATAGGTAGGCGTGGTCCAAACATGACGCAGCGGATATTACAAAAACAATGTACATCGGTGAAAGTAGTAATCGGTGGATTGGAAGATACTGAAATGCCCAAATTCGTTAATCCGAAGATACCGAATTCTAGCTATCCTGAACTCGTTGATCGCGCACGATACCGGGTTCAAAGATCTGCAATTCTTCAAGCGTTGATCAAGCGCACTTGATTCCGCGAATCGGCTTCTACAATCGTTGAATCGAGCGCACTCGATTAACCGAAAGAGGAGATAGGAGATTACACTCAACTACCAATTTAGATGAAAGCACACAGCAATCAAAAGAGAATTTTATTCCAAAATCAACAACCTTTACAAAATGACACAACTTGCCTATTTATAGGCTACACATGCAAAACAGAAAAATTATACAAGTCTTAAGTCGGTGACGACTTATCCCCTATGACCTACGACTCATCATGAGTCGTTCACAACTTATCAGATTACAACATGACTTACGACTTATACAAAACGACTTAACAAAATGTACAAAATAACAACTACAACCAACAACACACGACTCAACATACTCCGACTTATGACTCAGTCAAGTATACGACTTATTACAAACAGAAGACTTAAAACATAGCAGCATCTTCACGCGACTCAGGCTTGGACGACTTAGGAAATACTTCAACGACTTAACCCAGTTTCCATTTTAAAGAATCCAGTCGACTCAACTAAGTCGTAACTCGTTGCCGACTTATCACCTCCCTTAAGTCGTAGCTGACTTAACACTTGTGTATTCTCCTCCTTGAGTCGTGGGCGACTCATCTCCCTGTTAAGTCGTAGACGAGTTATAGTTGCTTCGTTAAGTCGTAAACTCGTCGCAACTTCCCCTTTGTTTTTCCAGTTGAGTCGTGGACGACTCATCACCGCCTCCTTAAGTCGCGTACGACTTACGCCTTGACGACTCATCACTGCTTCCTTAAGTCGCGTACGACTTACACCTTTATCTCGTGGCGCTCCTTTAAGTCGTGGACGACTTATCTCGACTTCCTTAAGTCGGATACGACCTATGCCTTGCGCTGCATCATCCTCCCCTGGTTGAGAAAAATTCGTCCTCGAATTTGTGCCTTCCTCCTCTGTGACACAATCAACTTCCTGATAAGGTATGAGATGCTTAATATTGAATACATCAGAAGTGTACACGTCTTCTGGCAACCTCAACTTATAAGCATTTTCGTTAATCCGTTTCACGACTTGTACAGGACCAATTTTTCGCGCCTTCAATTTGTTGTACGTTCCCACCGAAAAATGATCTTTTGTCAATACTGCGTAAACCAAGTCTCCTTCCTCGAAAATCACACTCCTTCGCTTCGAATATGCAGATCGTTTATATTTCTCATTCGCCTTTTCCAATCGTGCTTGGACGATTTTATGACATTCAGTCAATCCCTCAACAAAATCAGTAGCTCTTTTAACTGTTCCCTTCGGCTTCGGAATCATTACTAAATCCAATGGTCCTTTTGGTAGGTTAGAATACACAATTCGAAATGGACTGAACCCTGTACTACGATTCACTGCATGATTATGAGCAAACTCTGCCTGGCATAATTTGACATCCCAACTTTTCAGATTGTCTTGCACAAGACATCTCAATAAGTTTCCTAATGATCTATTAACCACCTCAGTCTGTCCATCTGTTTGCGGATGATAAGCACTACTAAACTTCAGCTTCATCCCCACCATTTTCCACAAACTTAGCCAAAAATGACTCAGAAAACGAGTATCCCTATCTGACACAATAGATTCTGGCAATCCGTGAAGTCGATAGATCTCCCTGAAAAACAACTGAGCAACATGAACAGCATCCGCCGTCTTCTTACAAGCAATAAAATGTGCCATTTTCGAAAATCGATCAACCACCACATAAATGGAATCGTTACCACGCTGTGTCCTCGGTAATCCCAACACGAAGTCCATACTCACATCAACCCATGGTTTAGTTGGTACATGTAACGGCATATATAAACCAGCATTAGTCGCAGTTCCTTTCGAAACCTGACAAATATGACAACGCTCCACAAACCTCTCTACCTCTTTCCTCATCGATGGCCAAAAGTAAGACTGTGAAATCAACTGTAAGGTACGGTCTCTCCCAACATGTCCCTCTTCGTGTAACTCCTTGATAATCTTCATTCTCAGACAACCTTCCGGTATGCACAATCGATTTCCTTTAAAAAGAAAACCATCTACCATCACGAACTCATCCGTCTCTCCCTCCTTGACTTTATCAACAAACTTTGCAAAGTAAGGATCATCGGTAAATAATTCTGGCAATATTTCAAACCCCGTCACTTCAACCTTCAATGTAGTTAACAAGTGATTTCTTCTACTCAACGCATCCGCAACACGATTTGTCACTCCCGATTTGTGTTTCACAACAAATGTAAATTGTTGCAGATATGCAATCCACGATGCATGTCTCGCTGAAATCTTGTCTTGCCCTTGCAAATGCTTCAATGCTTCATGATCAGTATACAGAACAAACTCTTTCTGAAATAGATAATGTCTCCAGTGTTTAATAGCTTGCACAACAGCATAGAATTCCACATCATATGTACTGTATCTCATCTTTGCTCCTGACAACTTCTCACTGAAATATGCAATAGGACGACCCCTTTGACTCATCACCCCTCCAATTCCAACCTTCGACGCATCAGTATGTAATTCAAACAACAATTGAAAATCAGGCAATGTTAGAATTGGTGCTGTCGTCAACAACTCCTTGATTCGTTCAAAAGCAACTCCGGCTTCCTTCGTCCATGAAAATTGTTTACCCTTCATACAATCCGTAACAGGTGCCATCACACTACTAAAGTGTGGAATAAATATTCGATAAAATGAAGCCAACCCATGAAAACTACGAACTTTCGTTATCGTCTTGGGCTGCGGCCAATCTCTAATTGCTTCAACTTTACTTTGGTCAACCTGTATTCCTTTTTTCGACACAACATATCCCAGAAATAAAACGCTATGCGTCATGAACACGCATTTCTTCGTTGCAGCATAAAATTGTTCTTGTCGCAATACCATCAGCACTTCTCTAAGATGATTCAAATGTTCCTCTAGACTCCCACTGTAAATCAGAATATCATTGAAATACACCACCACAAACTTCCCAATGAATGGTCTAAAAATTTGATTCATTACCCTCATGAAAGTACTCGGAGCATTTGATAAGCCAAACGGCATAACCAACCACTCGTATAGACCCTCCCTGGTTTTAAAAGCAGTCTTCCACTCATCTCCTGGTCTGATACGAATTTGATGATATCCGCTCTTCAAGTCAATCTTAGAAAAGATTACGGACCCACTGATTTGATCCAATAAATCATCAAGCCTCGGCATCGGAAATCTGTATCTGACTGTGATCTTATTCAATGCTCTACTATCTGTGCACATCCTCCACGTTCCATCCTTTTTGGGTACCAATAAAGCTGGTACAGCATAAGGACTTAAACTTTCCTGCACTCGCCCTTGTTCAAGCAATTCTTCCACTTGCCTCCGCAACTCTTCATGTTCCTTCAGACTCATTCGATAATGTGGTCTGTGTGGCAATACAGCACCAGGAACAAGATCTATCTGATGTTGTATATCCCTCAACGGTGGCAACTCCGTTGGTAACTCCTCTGGAAATACATCGTCAAATTCCTTCAAAACTGGTTTAACTTCTTCTGGAATTTCAACCTCTTCTTTGCTCTCACGCCCAATCAATAAAAATACTTCAGGCTCTTTCTTAACCTCCTTAACAAACTCCTTCAAAGATAATAAAGTTTTCAGCTCTTCAATCTCTTCTGACTTACTTTCTCCCGGTTGTCTCTTCTTTGGAACTAAGACAATCTTCGTGCCTTCAAACATAAAACTATAACTGTTGGTTCGACCGTCATGTTGTACTGCTCGATCATACTGCCATGGTCTTCCCAATAATAAGTGGCAAACATCCATCTCTACTACATCACACCATATTTCATCTTTGTATTTCTTCCCAATAGAGAATGGTATTCGAACTCATCTATCCACCTTCACTTCTCCTCCTTTTCTCAACCATGCTAACTTGTATGGATTTGGATGTTTCTTTGTCTTCAATTTCAACTTTGTCACAGCTTCGATTGAAACAATATTGTCACAGCTTCCTGCGTCGATCACAAACTTACACACCTTCCCCAGAATAGTACATGTTGACTGAAAGATATTACTCCTCAACCAACTAGCTTCCTCCTGCTTCAGTGTTAAACACGATCTCCTCAGCATTAGATTACAACTTTCATCTCTTGACGCAATATCCTGCTCATCCTCCTCAACTGGACTAGAACAATCCCCATCACCATCCTCATCCTCAATTTCTGCAATCATGGTTCTCTTCTTTGGCTTTGGACACTCACTGCTTTTATGACCCAATTCCTGACAATTGTAACATTTGAATCCATTGTTAACCCTTGCCTTCTCAACCTCCTTCACCACTGGTCTATTGATAGGTTTAGAAACATTAGAACTTCCACCAACACCCTTCGCTTGATTGTTAGAATTAGTAAACACACCACCTCCTCGTCTACCCTGTTTCTCCCAAGCCAACGCTTTCTGATGTGCTTCCGCTACAGATCTTGGATCGAACATATTAACCATATCCTGGATCTGTATTCTCAATCCCCCAATGAACCTAGATGTCAGTTGTTCTTCCGTCTCCATGATGTCATTTCGAGCAATCAATTGGTAAAATTCATCAGCATAGTCATTAACTGTCTTTGTGCCCTGCCTCAAGTTCTGCAAACGTTGATACATTAAAGATTGATAATTGTAAGGTAAGAACGTTGCTTTCATCAATTTCTTCATCTTCTCCCAAGATTCAACTTTTGACTTCCCCATTCGTTCACGTGTAAGTTTAGTTTGCTGCCACCACGCCAAAGCTCTACCCCTCAACCTCGTAGCAACCAACTTCACTCTACGCTGTTCTGGAACTTCTTTGAAGTCAAAAATCTCCTCGACATTAGCCACCCAATCTAGAAACTCCTCTGCTTGCATACCACCTTTGAATTCAGGAATTTCAGTCTTCATCCCCGACTCCCACTTGTGATCATACTCAGAGTAATTTCTGCCTTGTCCTCGTCCTTGTCCTTGAACACTACCACCATCATACTCCTCTTCAAAATCAGAAGTATATCGTTGTCTATCTCGTCCACCCACATCTCTACTACCTTCACGTCTACCACCATCATTCCTTCTATCTACATTCCTCCGTTCACGATCATTCACGTTCCTTCCACGCCCTTGATCATTTTCAACACTTCTGTCTCGATTAGAATGCGGTGAGACTCTACTTCCCCCATGGTTAGATTCAGGTGAAACCCTTCTCCGATTTTGATTCATCTCTAACATCATCTTCTCTAACCGTCCAATTCCTTCGTTAAGCTTTTCACTAAAGTTTTCATTGATTCTTTGTTCCATCTCGTCAGCTTCTTCTCTTCGATACAAAGCTTCTACGTTTTGGTGACGATTAGCTCTCCTTGGCGGCATACTTAAAACTTACAAACTCTTCAAATTCAAACACAATTCTAATTTTGATCCAAAATGAAACGGATCGAAAACTTCCACTTTGTTGCAAATCGCGATGAACACGATGGACAAAGTTTCTCCAAATCACAAATCCGAACTTCAAACTTCAATGCAAAGTCGAACAACTTCAACTCGTTCACGGCTCAATACTTCAAGCTCGGCAAATTACTTCAATTGATTGGCTCCAAGTCTCGATCTAGCTATGATTGGCTAGAACTTGCTCTGATACCAAAACTGACGCAGCGGATATTACAAAAACAATGTAGATCGGTGAAAGTAGTAATCGGTGGATTGGAAGATACTGAAATGCCCAAATTCGTTGATCCGAAGATACCGAATTCTAGCTATCCCGAACTCGTTGATCGCGCACGATACCGGGTTCAAAGATCTTCAATTCTTCAAGCGTTGATCAAGCGCACTTGATTCCGCGAATCGGCTTCTACAATCGTTGAATCGAGCGCACTCAATTAACCGAAAGAGGAGATAGGAGATTACACTCAACTACCAATTTAGATGAAAGCATACAGCAATCAAAAGAGAATTTTATTCCAAAATCAACAACCTTTACAAAATGACACAACTTGCCTATTTATAGGCTACACACGCAAAACAGAAAAATTATACAAATCTTAAGTCGTTGACGACTTATCCCCTATGACCTACGACTCATCATGAGTCGTTCACAACTTATCAGATTACAACATGACTTACGACTTATAGAAAACGACTTAACAAAATGTACAAAATAACAACTACAACCAACAACACACGACTCAACATACTCCGACTTATGACTCACAAGTATACGACTTATTACAAACAGACGACTTAAAACATAGCAGCATCTTCACGCGACTCAGGCTTGGACGACTTAGGAAATACTTCAACGACTTAACCCAGTTTCCGTTTTAAAGAATCCAGTCGACTCAACTAAGTCGTAACTCGTTGCCGACTTATCACCTCCCTTAAGTCGTAGCTGACTTAACACTTGTATATTCTCCTCATTGAGTCGTGGGCGACTCATCTCCCTGTTAAGTCGTAGACGAGTTATAGTTGCTTCGTTAAGTCGTAAACTCGTCGCAACTTCCCCTTTGTTTTTCCAGTTGAGTCGTGGACGACTCATCACCGCCTCCTTAAGTCGCGTACGACTTACGCCTTGACGACTCATCACTGCTTCCTTAAGTCGCGTACGACTTACACCTTTATCTCGTGGCGCTCCTTTAAGTCGTGGACGACTTATCTCGACTTCCTTAAGTCAGATACGACCTATGCCTTGCGCTGCATCAAAACATAGTTGAACATTTTTTCCTTTCCATGCATTTGTAAAGTTTGCAAGTGTAAGCAAAAGATGGAAAAAAGGGTTTTAGATATAGATTACATCTATAGGTTGTTTGCTTAATATATTTTACCTATAGTACTTATGTAATTTTTTTAATCTATTTAATATAATGATTGATGTATGGAAAAGTATATTAACAATGTTTTATTTATTGTATTAGACCTTGTGTATTTGAGATGTATGTATTCATTTTTGAGATATGTATATTTAATATATTTCGCTTTGAGGTTTTTCTCGTTTTGTCTATCTTGATTGTAGATTTTAAATTATAAAACCAACTGTCCACTTTTTTAATGTCAGAGATTAGCACATAAGCTTAAGTTGATGGTGTTTTTCACTAACTTTATATGTTAGAAATAGTGGGTAGTCACACTTCTCCTTGTTTGGTATGTCATACATGGTCTCCTAATTAACCAAAACATCCCTAAGTTCATTAAGTAATCAAATACATTCAAAGCCTGTAAATAATAAATAAATAAATATCATATATTGATATGTGCATATATATACTTTTATATACACATCCAAATAATTACCAAAAACACCGAAAAGCATATTTAACAATACCTTAAGCGGTACCAATAGTGACAACAAATTATACATGTTCGCTTCATTAACACAATATCAATTTAGGATATAAAAAGACTGATATTGGTCAAAACTCCAATATTATTCATATTCAACTTGGTCGGTCCATACACAATGTCCTTAGTTCAATAGTAACATTTATTATTAACCATTCTACCATGGCTGAAGGTTTTGACTTTTAGTTGACTAGAGTTGACAGTGATACTAACATAATACAATCGAGGAGATGAATTATCTATTGAATAGTACTTCACATGCAACGCTTCAACTCAAACTCAACTACAGTCGCTCGATGGTCGCATGCCATGATTTAACTATAATTAAAGTAGAATATCCATATTGAATTTCCATAGTATTCTCAAGTTGAGAGGACAGTGTAACATTGTCACATCGAGATTTCCCATTTAACCTGGTTGTTATCAACCAACAGGAAATTCTTGGATGGGTCATTCCATATGCAACAACCCACCCTAAAACGAACCTGAATTCTAACCTAGAAAAGATCCATCGAAACTTAGACACATTCCAAAGTTGGTTGTTGGTTGGTAAAAAGAACAATACATAGCTATTTATCTACACGTTCATAATCTCACAGTGGAAGAATAAAATACAATAACATAAAAAGTACCTGTTTTATTTAAAATTCCAAATGTCATAAAACCATAACACGATGTCAATAATAATCGTTACATAATCGAGACACAATAATTCAAAATACATTGTTATCTTTAAATGGGTACATCTGAAAATAACATAAATAGATAAATAGACTACTGCCACAAGCTCTTATCATCATCATCTCCATTTGGATCGTCGTCATTTCCATCTGGATCATCATCTCCTTACCTAACTTGTGTTGTAATGAGGAGGAAGTCAGCACAACATATGTCTAATGAATAAAAATCTCGAGCCTCACTATCTTAGTACTTGGGCAGTATAATCTAAATAGGAATATGTCATACACATTCTTTCTACATCATAAATCTTTCCAAACATAAGCTCAAAGGCTTTTCCAAATAAAAAGGCTTTCCAAATATAAGCCCATAACCAAGTCGCTATCAACCCAATAACCTATATCTATTATCCATAATGTCCTATCAATGTAAGAGATAATACCTAAGTCACTTAATAGCTTTTAATGGAACTAGTTAGACTCCAAACATTTAATACCTTATTTGAGGTAGGTCCTCATTATTTGATATCTATCCCAAGGCAAACTCCTCACTAGTAATTATCTAGCTGACATTACACAAAATCTCTCCAAGCATTTAATACTTCATATTGAAGCGGGCCCTTTCCCGAGATATACTCTACCATGCCTAACTTATAATCCCGACCCTTTAGTGCTTCCTACATAGAAAAGAGGCTGGCCCTCACACAGCCACTTAATACCTTCAATCCCTGAAGTAGGTCCTTCGTATTATGATCCATACCCCACGGTGACGTCTCACATTAGTTCGACTATTTGTAGGTACTGATAGCCAGATTAACTGGGCAGATTTACCATATAGAATTTGGGACTAACATCGCGTCATTCGTAGGTACTTATGATAGGCGATGTCTCACATAAGCCCTAAAGTCACACTGCCGGTAGCCAGATTAGCTAGGCAAACTTTTATGTGCTTTTGAATGACCTCGCATCCCTATAACACTCTCTACATATATTATCACACATCTTACTGTACCCATAATCAAGGTCTTATCAGAAAACTTCTTATATCACCTCTACCATTAATTACTTTCCTAAATGGGATTTAACAATAATTAATAACCTAATTAACTATGCAATTAATACGTTATAATTGCACCCTATTTCTGCTTACATACACATACATGCCTAGGAATTTCTAAGCATGCAGAGTTTACACCCTAAACTAACTTTTAAATGTCAACTCTTTTAAAATCATATAAGTCTCATTTCCATATTATTCATATACCATAAATCCAATATCCAAAAATCCTATCAACAAACTTGTATTTAAAATAAAATTCAAAACCAACCTATTATATTAAAATAATGAAATAAAACAATAATAGAAATTTACAACTTCAGTTATTTTACGCTCTATTCAACTTCTTTTACAAGAAACTAGACGAGGGAAAATTCTATCAATCTATAGAAATAGGCAATGTAAACTACGAACAAGAATTTGTAACTTACACACCATTTCCTAATTGAATCCCCTAATCAGATCCAAAGAAAAAGAAAACGAAGTGGAATAGAAGGTAAAATCACCAAAATTGCAAATATGCACAATTCTCATTATTTTAATATATTAACAATTCAGATTTCAACCTAGAATTGACATTTCGCATTGGGGAAGTTTTGGGGATTTATAATATGATGTTTTCGTGAACCCAAACTCCCCAACGTATATTCAAATATTGATTATACTAATCAATTACTAAAATAGAAAATATAACATTTCCACTCATAGTTGGTCCTTAGCTTTGCTTTCTTTTGGATTTGATATGCCTTTAATGAACTCTTTTATATCTCTTTTATTTGATATATAAAGCAAGGGATTTGTATATACATTAGATTCAGAAAATTAGAGGTTTGGAGAAGAATAGATTGAGAAGATAAACAATAAACAAAAATAGATATATATGATTTCTTACCTAAAACCCTAATGGAGTTTTCTGAATCTTTGAAGAGATGAACTGATAGAGTTATGCAAGATTCCCAAAATAATTTGTGAATAAAAGTGAAGGGGCTAGGCTCCTATCTATAGTGGTCGGAATGGACTGGAACCCTCGGATTCAAGTTAGTTTAAAATAATATAATCTCATACATTCATTGTTGCAAAACCCTAACCGCCACCAGTATTCACTGGTCGACCGCCCCTACCATCGGTTAACCGCTAGCGGTCGACCGGTCATGGTTCAGGGGTCGTTCGGTCCCTATTTCGGTAACGTTATATTGTTTTGATATTGATAATTTATTTACTTCTTTAATTACATTTTAACGTTAACATTACATTTTAACGATCACTTAACCCCCAAGTCTAATTATTGTTGACTTTCAAATTTCAAATTTAAGAATAATTTAATTATTTGAATTTGAATTCATTTAAATTATTTTGAATCTGAACACTTCAAACGTCCACAACTTCCCATTTGAGTTCCATTTTCAACATATTATATCTGGAAATTGACCAGAATTCCGCCATGAACACAATGCCATAACTTTCGTGGTCAAATTCCGAATTTTGAAAATTTTCCATTGTTAACCTTATCTTATTTATTAATTAATTTGTTATGGATTTTTAAGGGGTGTTACATTCTTCCCTTAAAAAAGAATTCGTCCCTGAAATCTTTCCAAGGGGCGAAGAGCGTAACACATAATAAACATCTATGTTATACAGCCAAGTTATCTATACAACCATCTACTCAACCAAATGTGCAATGCGATTATGTGTGGACATACTATAAGTGAGCTCAATCCTAGCGTGAGTGTATGATCGTGACACATAAGTATGTATGCAAAACACCCTAAACATGCATAAAATTTCTATATGAGTGTAAAGTGACGGTGAAAAGTGTAACAACCATATCTTACCATCCAATCTAGCAACCACGATGCAACCAAACCTACTTTTGGAGAAAAAAATTTACCAGTGAAAAGCTCAGGATGAGAGATCCTCATCTTCTCTTCGGTCTCCTACGTGCTTTCCACTGGATTGTCTCCCCATTGTACTTGAACCAACCTAATTTCTTTATTGCAGAGTTTCCTAGTTCCGCAATACACAATGTGTGCAGTGGCATGAGATGCTATTGGCTCCGTCATAATATCCACCAAATGATAAGGCTCCACTATATTTACTTTGTTATGAGGGCATCTCCTCAAGTGTGAAACATGAATAACGTGGACTCCTACCAATCTATAGAGAAGCTCTATATGGTAAGCTAGCCTTCCTATTCTTTCCAAAACTCGAAAATCCCCAACAAATCTTGGTGCCAACTTTCCTGATTTTCCAAATCCCACAACTTTCCTAAGAGGGGAAACTTTGATAAATACCGCGTCTCTAACCTAAAACTCCAATTCTTTCTTTCTCTTATTTGCGTAGGATTTTTGGTGATCTTGTGCTACCTTCATACGTTGCCTAATTTCTACCTTTTCTAAAGTTTCATGAATTAAATCTGGTCCAAGTAGAATTTTATCGGTTGTTTTCCACCAGCAATTTGGCAATTTGCATGGCCTTCCATAAAGCGCTTCAAAAGGTGCCATGCGAATCGTCGATTGGTCACTATTGTTATAAGCGAATTCTATTGGTGCTCCCATTATCCTCTAAAGTCCAAGATGCAAGCTCTCAACAAGTCCTCCAAGATCCTATTCACTCTTTCAGTTTTTCCATCTGTTTGTGAATGGTAAGCGGTACTAAGATTCAATGATGCTCCTAAAGCTGTCTGCAAACTCCTCCAAAACTCGCTAGTAAATAAGGGTCTCTATCACTAATAATGCTAACCATAATTTCATGAAGTCGAACCACCTCCTTAATATAAATCTGTGTTAGAGATGCTACGGTCCTATTGCTCCTAATGGGAAATAAATGGGCACTTTTTGTGAGTCTATCCACTACGACCCAAAATGCTTCATTGCCTCTTTGACTCCTAGGCAACCCATCCATAAAATCCATCGATATATGTTTCCATTTCCAAGTCAGGATTTCTAAAGGCAATAACAATCCTCTGGGCTTCCTTTTCTCCACTTTAATCCTTAGACACATCAAACATGTAGAAACAAATTCAGCTACTCATCCCTGACTAATACAAAATCCGTTTCATATCCCTATACATTTTATATCCTCCAAGGTGAATAATTATCCTTTAATAGTGACACTCCGCAAGTACTTCCTCCAACATACTTACAATCTCTGAAACACAAAGGCATCCATCTCTCTTTAAACATCCCTTTTCGTCAACTACATATCTACTAACATGGGGAAATTGTTCTCCTCTACTTAGCTTGTCCAAGATGTCAACTATCTCCTCATCCTTCTTTTGTCCAAGTCTAATGCGGTCCATCAATGCCGGCCTAACCTCCATTGCTACCAAAAAGTTTTGAGTGGGTTCTGTTGGCAGTTGGAAGTTGAAATTCGAGAGGAACTCCAATTGCCTTCACTCATATATAGCACCCAAGGTAGCATGCCTCCGGTTATGGGCGTTGACGACAACGGTCCCTTTTCTGAGGTTATACTGTATCCCAAAGTCATAGGATGATATAAACTCCATCCATCTCTACTGCCTAAGATTTAAATATTTTTTTGAAAATAGATATTGAGTGAGTTATGGCCAGTAAACAATTCAAATATTTCCCCTAAAAGATAGTGCCTCCATATCTTCAAGGTGAAAAAAAGCCGCCAACTCCAAGTCATGAACTGGGTATCTCTTTTCAAGGTCCTGCAATTGCCAACTAGCATAAGCTATCACCCTTCCTTCTAGCATAAGAACTGCTCCCAATCCCGTGCAACATATATTTGTGTAAATCGTAAAAGTTTTTGTTCCATCGGGGATGACGACAACTGGTGCACTTGTCAATAGTTCTTTTAGCGTCTCAAATGGTTCAGTGCATCTTTCATCCTATACAAAGACTAATTTTTCTTGGTAGAGTGAGTTAAAGGAACTACTATATTTGCAAATTCCTATATGAATTTCCTATACTAACCTGCTAACCCTAGAAAACCCCTAACCTTTGTACCATCCTTCAGAATCTTCCAACTTTGAATAACTTCCACTTTTGTCCACTGCTAATCCATGCTTGGAAACAATATGCCCAAGAAATCTCACTTCCTTCTTCTAAAACTGGCACTTGGAGAATTTGGCTTTAAGTTGGTGCCTCCTCAATGTTCCTAATATCTCCCTTAAATGATTTCCATGATCTCCTTCACTCTTGGAGAATACTAAGATGTCATCAACACAAACTATGACAAATTTATTCAAATGTCGCCTAAACACTCTACTCATTAAACCTACAAAGTAATCAGGGGCATTGGCCAATCCAAAAGGCATCACTTCCCACTCATAGAGTCCATCTGGTGTGTGAAATGCAGTCTTTGGTTTGTTATCCTTTGCAATCCTCAGCTGATGAAATCTAGTTGCCAAGTCTAACCTGGAGAAGGTTTTAGCCCCCATAAGCTGATCAAACAATCGTTTATCCTAGGTAAGGGATACCTATTCTTTTTTGTCAACTTGTTGAGTTCCCTATGTTCAACACGTAGCCTTAATGGGTCGTCTGTCTTAGTGGCAAAGACAATAGTGGCTTCCCATTCTGAGGTACTTTGCCAAATGAATCCTCTCTACAGTATCTCCGAGATCTGCTTATCTAATTCTCACCTTTCCTTGGGGACCATGTGTCTTAATGGTAGAGTGACTAGTCTTGCGTCATTCTGCAGATTAATCCTAAACTCAATCTCCCTTCGGGGTGGGAGACCCAAAACTTCTTCAAAGACATCAATAAATTCTCGAACTATGGGTATGGAAGAAAGTTCTTTTTGCGATAGGTTCATCAAATATAGATAACTTAACTTAACTAAACTCTGGGGTGCGCATCGAACGTCTATATCTTTCCCTTTATAACTCGTTGGCTATAAAACTCTCTTATCGCAATCTAGATTACCCCATAGTGCGACAACCAATACATACCCAAAATAAGCTCATACCCCTCAAAATTTAGAACGTGCACATCACATATGAAATCAATGTCTCATATGTCTAACTCTAAGTCTTTGCAAATTGAGAAAAGATGTGTCATTCCCCTAATAGGATTCGAGACTACTATTGGGTTAGTGACAGTTTGGGTTTGAAGATTTAAGGAGTTAACATATTCCTATCTATGTCGTAATGTGATGCTCCAAAGTCAAATATATATAGTATGAATTTTATTCCCTAGAATAAGAGTTATACCTTCCATGGCTGCCTTCCTTTGGTCTCTCGATGGTGGTCTACTTGAAACAGGGATAGCCTTCATTGTGTAAGCTTGCCCATTTTTCCCTTCATTCATCATCTTTGGACAATGATTCTTGTAGTGCCCCTCTTTGTAGCAGTGGTAACACTTTCCCTTGAAAGTTTCCTTTAACAAATTCACCCTACAATCCTTGGTTAGATGTCCTTTCTTTTGGTAACTTTTACATACCTTGCCTTCTTTCTTAAACTATCCATTCAACTTCTTATTTGCCCAAAAATTTCCTTTCTTGGCTCCTCCTTGGTTATGTGTAGATCTTGCCTTCTCCTTCTTTAACTCTTTCTCCTCAGAATTAGTCACTTGTACCAAAGTCATCTCCACTGGCGTCTCATATGTGGCGCCAGTAGGTAATAGAGTCAACAATAATTCCCTAAGCGGGGAGTTTAGACCCTGTATTAACTTTGTGGCCTTTTTGATGGGTGTATCTATTAAACTCATTCCAAATTGGGCTAATTCTGTAAATTTAATAATATACGATTTTAGAGTGGAGTCTCCCTACCTGAGTTGGATAAACCTCTTTAATTGCAAGGTCACTTCTGCTCTTGACATAAACTGTCTTAAATCAGTTCTTGAATTCATCCCAAGTGACAATTCTATCAACACCCTCCTCAGCCACCATATTCCACCAATCTAAGGCTTCTCCCTTAAGATGCCAAACTGCCATCCTCTGCTTCAATTGGTCCTCTGAACCTAGCTCCTAAAATATTTTTTTGTAGTCTTTTATCCATGCCTTTGTCAAGAATATACTCTTCCTTCCGTATTCATAAAATCCTTACGCATTTTAGGAAAATCAACAGGACGAGGTGCTGCGTCGGCAGTGGGGAAGTAGGTGCCGTAGGTGTAGCTGCTGAGGTACATGGACTTGACCTATTTTCCCGAGGTATTGTTTAAACCATTCAGCATCCCTCGAATGGCGAATCTTCGTCAAGCAGGGTTCCTAGCCTAAAAAAAAGAATGATTATCAATCATATCAACTATATGTATGTTGAGCTTTTAGTTATAATTTTCCAAAATAACATTATACGCTAAAATAAAGATTTTCCTGTTGTGTATGTTCATAATATAGATATATGTATATATATAATAGGGGTTTTTGAAAAAATTCTTTCAAAAATAACAGGTACATCTCTTTTACATATACTTTTCCTTGTTAATCGGGTAACCTAGGCTCTGATATCAAATGTAACAACCCAACCTGAAACAAACTTGAATTCCCACCCAGAAAAGGCCCATCGATACTTAGACCCATTCCAAAGTTGGTTGTTGGTTGGTAAAATAACAATACATAGCTATTTATCTACACATTCATTATCTCATAGTGGAAGGATAAAATATAATAACATAAAAAGTACCCATTTTAGTTAAAATTTTAAATGTCATAAAACCATAACACAATGTCAATAATAATCATTACATAACCGAGATAAAACATGTTCAAAATGCATTGTTATCTTTAAATAGGTACATAATAAAATAACATAAATATATAAATAGACTACTGCCACAAGCTCCTATCATCATCATTTCCTTCTGGATCATTGTCATCTCCATCTGAATCATCGTCTCCTTTCCTAACTTATGTTGCAATGAGGAGGAAGTCAGAATAACATATGTCTGGTGAATAAAATTCTCGAGCCTTACTATCTTAGTATTTGGACAGTATAATCAAATAGGAATATGTCTTACACATTCTTCCTACATCATAAATCTTTCCAAAAATAAGCTTAAAGGCTTTTTCAAATAAAAAGGCTTTCAAATATAAGTCCATAACTAATTTACCCTCAACCCGACAACCCATATCTATCATCCAATGTCCTATCAGTGTAAAAGATAGTACCAAAGTCACTTAATACCTTTTAATGGGACCTAGGCAGACTCCGACCATTTAATACCTTATTTGTGGCAGGTCCCCATCATTTAATACCTATCCCAAGGCGGACTCCTCATTGGTAACTATCTAGCTTACATTGCATGGAATCTCTTCAGTCACTTAATACTTCCTATTGAAGTGAACCCTTTCCCGATATATCCTCTAACGTGCCTAAACTATAATCCCGAACATTTACTTCTTCCTACATAGAGAAGAGGTAGGCCCTCACACATCCACTTAATACCTTCAATCCCTGAAGCAGGCCCTTCATATTATGACTCGTACCCCCACAGAGACGTCTCACGTTAGTTCGACTATTCGTAGGGACTGGTTGCCAGATTATCTAAGTAGATTTACCCTATATAATTTGGGACTAACCTCGCATCATACGTTGTTACTTATTATTGGCGATGTCTCACATCAGCCCAAAAGCCACACGGCTAGTAGCCAGATTGGCTGGACAGACTTCTCTGTGCTTTTGACGGACCTTGCATCCTTATAACTTAGTCATAATTTATAACACTCTCTATATATATTATCACACATCTCACCACCCATTTTGAGGCCTTATAAGAAAACTTCTTATTTCGCCTCTACCATTAATTACTTTCCAAAGGGGGATTTAACAATAATTAATAACCTAATTAACTACGCAATTAATACGTTATAATCGTATGTTATTTACGGTAATACATACACATCCACACACGCACGCCTAAGAACTTTTAAGCATGTGGATTTTACGCCCTAAACTAACATTTAAATGTCAACTCTTGTAAAATCATACAAGTCTCATTTCCATATTTTTTATATACCATAATCTAATATCCAAAAATCCAATCACCCGACTTGTATACAAAATAAAATTTAAACTCAACCTATTATATTAAAATAATAAAATAAATCAATAATAGAAACTTACAACATTAGTTATTTTTATGCTCTATTCAACTTCTTTTACATGAAAATAGATTAGGGAAAAGTCTATTAAATCTATAGAATTAGACGATGTAAACTACAAACAAGAACTCGTACCTTACACACCATTTCCTAATAAAATCCCTTAATCGGATCCAAAGAAAAAGAATAAGCACTATGCCACAAAGTGAATCAGATAATAGTGATCACCCAACATCTATTGCCTGAAACATCATCTATCGCCTGAAGATCCTATGAAATCTTTCAACTGTTGTCTGAATAGCCCATGAAATCTTTATGAAAATGCTTGTCATTCAGACGACATTTTATCCATCGTCTGATTTAAGTTATCCATTTTTTTAGTTTTGGCTCCATCTTTTCCCTCTCAATTATTTCATAGCCGCCTTTTATTTTTGTTTCCCTCTTTATATGTTTGTTTCCCCTTTCTATTTTTTTTCAATCCATATCTCGATACAATGCAAATGCCTATCTCCTTCTCATCTTCAACTTAGGGTTTTATGAAATTGAAGCCGTCTCCTTCCCGTCTTCTCATCTTTGTGCAAATCCGATACTCTCTCACTCTCAGTTTGAATTCTCTCGCGTTTTCTGGAATTAGGGTTCCTAATCGAACTCGATTGCTATTGATTGGTACGTGATTTTTTTATTATCTTTTGATTTTGCTGGAACTCGATCTACAGTTATGCCTATGATGATATGGGTGCTTATATAGGATTTGATTTCCTATATTTTCATTTTGAGATTTTGATCTAAAATGGTTCTTATGATAAACTGACTTGTTCTTCATATATACGCATCGAAACTTTGAACCTAGACTGCACTTTGGTTGTTGATATGTGTACTGATCTTTACTTCAACTATGGATTTCTCTGCTATTTTAATTTTCCTGTTCATCTTGGTATGATTTGTGGCACTGCCCTGTTATAATTTGTAGCACTGCCTTGTTAAATTTGTGGCATTTGCTGTTTTAATTTGTAGCACTTGCTTGTTTTAATTTGTGTAAGCCAATGCACTGCCTTGACAAGGCAGTGCACAACTCTGCCCTGTCAAAGCAGTGCACACTAGTGATGCCTTGTTTGTGCACTTTGATGATCCATGTTGCTTTTGCTATGATGGTCCATGTTGCTTTTGCTGGTCCATGTTGCTTTTGCTGGTCCAATTGTTTTTGCTGGTTTCTTGTTATGATGTCTTGTTTATCCATACATGCTGTTGGTTTGTGAGTTGTTCGTATATACTTGAGCTTGAACCAATTTAGTTCTGAACCATTTTTAGTTTCTGAACCATGCTATTGAGTTGCCTTTCTACTCACTATGTACACATATACATGTATATACATATGTGGATATATGTATATTAGTGTGCCTGCTTATTCGTTTGTATATTTGACTTTGAAAAATTCAATATTTTCTCTTGATCTGCCACATGCTTAAACTGTTTTTAGATATATGTGTATATATGTGCATATATGTACTTCATTTGATAGTTCATATGTACACTTGAGTTCCACTTGCATTACCATGTCTGAGTTAATGTGTACACTTGTGTTCATGTCTGAGTTAGTGTACACTTGTCGCTGCCTTGTACTTGTTGTATTCTCGATGGTTTGAACTTCTATGTATATACATACATACACATGTATGTATGTATGTGTGAATGCTTGTGGCACTGCCTTGTTTTAATTTGTGGCACTTGCTTGTTTTAATTTGTGACAAGCTAATACACTGCCTTGACAAAGCAGTGCACAACAGTACCTTATCAAGGCAGTGCACACTAGTGAAGCCTTATTTGTGCACTTTGATGGTCCATGTTGCTTTTGCTGTGATAGTCCATGTTTCTTTTGTTGTTGCTTTTTCTGGTCCATGTTGCTTTTGCTGTGATGGTCCATGTTTCTTTTGCTGTTGCTTTTGCTGGTCCATGTTGCTTTTGTTGGTTCAGTTGCTTTTGGTGGTTTCTTGTTAAGCTGTCTTGGTTCATCCTTACATGCTGTTGGTTTATGAGTTATTTGTATATACTTGTATGCACTTGTATATACTTGAGCTTGAACCAATTTGAGTTTCTGAACCATTTTGAGTTTTTGTTGCTTTTGTTGGTCCAGATCTGTATTCACTTATATATACTTGAACTTGTATATTACACTGGTCTATTTTGTACTTGAACTTGTATACTTATGCAGTTCTGTATATACTTGAACTTGTGTATTGAATGGTCCATGTTGCTTTTGTTGGTCCAGTTCCGAACCATTTTGAGTTTCTGAACCATTTTATGTGCATTTGCACTTGTTGTTTTTCCTGAGCTTGTTTATGTGCACTATCTTGAATTCAGTTCTGAACCATTTTGAGTTCTTGAACCATTTTATGTGCATTTGCACTTGTTGTTTTGCTTGAGTTTGTTTATGTGCACTATCTTAAATTCAGTTCTGAACCATTTTAAGTTTCTGAACCATTTTATATGCATTTGCACTTGTTGTTTTGCTTGAGCTTGTTTATGTGCACTATCTTGAATTCTTGCCTAGTTGCCTTGTTTGCATTTCCTAGATGTGAAAGTGTGCATTTTCATGTATATACATACACTTGTATGTACATATATGTGTGAATGTTTGCTAATTCGATTGCTATATGCATGCACACTGTTGTTGAATCCCTTGCGACTGGTTTGTACTTGTACTTGTATATGTGCCTGGTTTATTTTGATTGTTTTACTGCCTAGTTCAAGGTAGTGTTGAGATACATTTGATTGTTTTGCTGCCTGGTTTGTACTTGTATATATGTGCACTTGAGTTGAGCCCGAGGAGGCTTGGGCTTGACCTTGTGCACATTTGCATTGTGTTGAACCTTCGGGCTTAACCTTTGCAATAGTCTGTGAGATTTAATCGATGCCCAGCCTTATTATATTTATAGTGATACATTGTGCATATCATAAGTTGTCCATTCACAGATATATTTATTCCTGTCTAAAACATGAAGAGAAAACAAACCCATAAAATGGGGCAATATTAATTTTCAAATTCAATTTTATTTTTGCAATTTAAGTATATTTTCTTTTCCATTTTACTGTGTTGGTTATTTGTCAGGTATAGGAGATGGCTGGACATAAGCTGGAGCAAGAAAATCAAGATCAACATCAAAAACAAACTCGAGTGAGTGTGAGTAAAAAAAATGTTATATATGAGAGTGTAGAGAAATGTTGTATACATGAGAGTGATAGCGAAAGTTGTATTATATTTGAAAATGTAAGTAGAGTGACGGTGAAAGTTGTATTGTTTTTGAATTTGGTTTAAAATAAAATATTTGTTTAAATAAAATTGCAATTCATTTATTTCATTCTGCAAATATTTATTTCATTATGTGAATAATTATTCATATTAGTCAATATTTATATGTTGTCTAATAGGAAATTCTAGAAATGATACTATAATATCAGACAACATATGGTTTTTTTTGTTATGTTAGTGCATATCAGACGACGGTACATATCTATGATCTGTTGTGCAATGAGATGACACATGATTTAACCATAGATAGATATGCAATCAAACAATGAAGCATATCTGTTGTTTAATGTGTTTTTCCCATAGTGAAGAAGTGAAATAGAAAAAAATCACCAAAATTGCAAATATACACAATTCTCTTTATTTTAACATAAATAATTATGATTTCAACCTAGAATTGACTTCCACGTTGGGGAAGTTTTAGGGATTTTAATATGTTTTTTTCGTAAAACAAAACTCCCTAAGACATATTCAAATCCGGACTATACTAATTAATTACTAAAATAGAAAAGCTAAGATTTCCACCCACAGTTAGTCTTTAGCTTTGCATTCTTTTGGATTTGACACGTCTATAATGAACTCTTTCAAATCACTTATGTTTGATATATACAACAAGGGATTTGTATATATGTTAGATTTAGAAAATTAGAGGTTTGGAGGAGAATAAATTGAGAAGATAAACAATAAACACAAATAGATATATAGGATTTCTTACCGAAAACCCTAATGGAGTTTTCTGAATCATTGAAGAGTCGAATTGACAGAGCTACGCTAGGTTCCCAGAATAATTTGTGAATAAAAGTTAGGGGGCTAGACACATATTTACAATGGTTGGAATGCACCAGAACCGTCGAATTTAAGTCAGTTTAAAGTAATATAATCCAATACATTTATTGCTGCAAAACCCTAGCCACCACCAGTATTTATCGGTCGACCGCTAGCGGTCGATCGATCATGGGTCGGGGGTCGACTGGTCCCTATTTTGGGAACGTTATATTGTTTTCCCATTGTTATTTATTTACTTCCTTAATCACAATTTAACATTAACATTAATTTTTAACGATTAATTAACCTCCAAGTCTAAATATTATTAACTTTCAAAATTCAAATTTAAGAATAATTTAATTATCTAAATTTGAATTCATTTAAATATTTTGAATCCGAAAACTTCAAACGTCCATAACTCTCCTTTTGAGCTCTATTTTCAACATATTATACACGAAAATTGATAAGAATTCCACCACGAACACAATGACATAACTTCCGGGGTCAAATTCCAACTTTTGCAAAATTTTCCTTTTTAATCTTATCTTATTTAATTAATTTATTCTAGATTTTTATGGGGTGTTACATTCTCCCCCTTAAAAAGGATTCCACCTCGGAAATCTTTCCAAGGGGCAAACAGTACAACACACAATAAACATCCATATTATACAGCAACCATCTACTCAACCAAAAGCGCAATGTGATTATGTGTATAGACATACTATAAATAAGCTCAATCCTAGCATGAGTTTATGATCATGACACATAAGCATGTATGCAAAAACCTTAAACATGCATAAAATTTCTATATGAGTGTAAAGTGACGGTGAAAAGTGTAATAACCATCTCCTAACATCCAATATAGCAACCACAATACAACCAAAATCTAATTTTGTAGATACAAATTTACTACTGAAAAGCTTAGGATAATAGATCCTCATCTTCTCTTCGGTCTCCCATGTGCTTTCTGCCGGATTGTCCTCCCATTGTACTCAAACCAACCTAATTCTTTGTTTGCGAGTTTCCTAATTTCAATATCCCCTAATTGATCAAGCTCCACCACAATGGCTATGTCATAAAGGTATCTCCTCAAATGCGAAATGTGAAAAACATCATGGACTCCCGCTAATCTATCGGGAAGCTCCACATGGTAATCCAGCTTTTCTATTCTTTTCAAAACTCGAAAAGGCCCAACAAATCTTAGTGCCAAATTTCCTGATTTTCCAAATCTCACGACTTTCCTAAGAGGGGAAACTTTGATAAATACCACATCTCCAACCTCAAACTCCAATTATTTCCTTCTCTTATCTACGTAGGATTTTTGATGGTCTTGCGCTACCTTCATATGTTGCCTAATCAATTCTACCTTTTTCGAAGTTTCACAAATTACATTTGTTTCGAGTAGAATTTCGTCAGTGGTTTCCCACCAATATTTTTGCGATTTACATGGCCTCCCATAAAGCGCTTCAAAGGGTGCCATACTAATCGTTGATTGGTAACTATTGTTATAAGCAAATTCTACTAAAGGTAGGTGCCACTCCCATTATACTTCGAAGTCTAAAATGTAAGCTCTCAACAAGTCCTCCAAGATCCTATTCACTCTTTTAGTTTGTCCATATGTCTGCAAATGGTAAATGGTACTAAGATTCAACGATGTTCCTAAAGCTGTCTGCAAACTCCTTCAAAAAACTCACTAGTAAATAAGGGGTCTCTATCCCTAATGATGCTAACCAAAATTCCATGAACTCGAACAACCTCCTTAATATAAATCTGCACTAGAGATGTTGGGGTCATATTGCTCCTAATAGGAATAAAATGGGCACTTTTCGACAGTCTATCCACTATGATCCAAATTGCTTAATTGCCTCTTTGACTCCTAGGCAACCCATATATAAAGTCCATTGATTTATGTTTCCATTTCCAAGTCGATATTTCTAACGGCAATAACAATCCTCTGGGCTTCTCTAGCTCAACTTTGATCATTTGAGACGTCAAACACCTAGAAACAAATTTAGCTACTTTCTTCTTCTTTTTTGGCCAATTGAAAATCCATTTCATATCCCTATACATCTTTTCTCCTCCGAGGTGAACAATCATCCTTTAATGGTGACACTTTGCAAGTACTTCCTCCAACATACTTTCATCTTTGGAATGCAAAGGCATCCATCTCTCCTTAAACATCTGTTTTCATCAACTGCATATCTACCGACATGGGGAAATTTTCTCCTATACTTAGCTTGTCCAAGAAGTCAACTGTCTCCTTATCCTTCTTATGTTCAAGTCTAATTCGGCCAATCAATGTCGGCCTAACCTCCATGTTGTCAAAATTTTTTGAGTGGGTTCTATTGGCGATTGGAAGTTGAAATTTGAGGGGAACTCCAACTGCCTCCACTTATATATAGCACCCAAGGTTGCATGCATCCGGCTAAGGGCGTCGACGACAACAGTCCCTTTTTCAAGGTCCACTACTAATCCATGCTCGGAAACAATATGCCTACGAAATCTCATTTCCCTCTTGCAAAAGTGGCACTTTGAGAATTTTACTTTAAGTTGGTGCCTCCTCAAGGTTTCTAATATCTCCCTTAAGTGATTTCCATGCTCTTCTTCGCTCTTAGAAAAGACTAGGATGTCACAAACAAAAACTAAGGCAAATTTATTCAACTCTCCCCTAAACACTCTACTCGTCAAAACTACAAAGTATGCTGGGGCATTGGTCAATCCAATTGGCATCACTTCCCAATCATAGTATCCATTTAGTGTGCAAAATGCGGTCTTTGGTTTGTTATCCTCTAAAATCCTCAACTGATGAAATCCAATTGCCAAGTCCAACTAAGAGAAGATTTTAGCCCCCACAAGCGGATCAAACAAATCGTCCATCCTAGGTAAGGAATACCTATTCTTTTTTGTCCACTTGTTGAATTCCCTATAGTCAATACATAACCATAATGGGTCATCTACCTTAGTGGAAAAGACAACAAGGGCTCCGCGTTTTGGGGTACTTTGTCTAATGAATCCTTTCTTATAACGACACTAAGTTTTAGTAACATTATTTATGATATTTAATTGGTTAAATAAAATAAAATAATGTAATGATTAGGGGATTGAGATTTGTGATTAGTGAGGGCGTCATGCCATGTTAATAAATGAACTAACATGAGTTAAAATAAATAAGTTAAGGGAGTTAGATAAGGGGCAAAATAGGAATAAGTAGATCCTTATACCCTAAACCCTTTCACTCATTCATTTCATACGTTTATTTGCAAAAATTAAAATTAAGAGGCCAGCCATCATTAGAACATAAAAGAGGAAGATAAGCAAAAGGAAGAAGCAAAATCAACTTAATCCATTCTCAAATCTCAAATTCCTTAAACATAAAGCTAAGGTGAATAATGACTACATCATATGTTTTCTATTTTTTTTGGTTTTAGGTTGAATTCGAACTATTTTGCAAGGTTTTGCCATGTTTTTGAATGTTGAAATGATTATATATATTTGTTGATGATTTTGCTAATTCATATAGATTTATGATATGTTTTAATGTGAAAACCCTATTAAATGATATCCAAATGCCTTGCGATCTTAGAATAAGGTCAGACATGATATTTTAGAGATGGGTTTCAATTTTCATAATTTTCTGAATAAATGTGGATTTTATATTAATTTTCTAGTGAGGAAAATGGATATTTGGGTTTAAAATAATTTACGGCTAAATTATATATGTTTTGGGTTTGAAATTTATAAACATATTAAAAATGATTTATAGGATTTTTTTTAGAATTTTCCTAAGTGTTTTAATGAATATATAAAACTATTTAAGGTATGGGACTTAAATATTTTGTATATTTATATAAGGAGAAGGGGTATTTTGTAAATAATTTAATTTGTTATTTCTAAAATTTCGACAGTACTTTTGGAAAAGAAATTAGCAACCAATCATGTTTTGACAAACAAGGCAGGTTAGTTAAAAAGAATTGCTTTAAAAGGTTAAAAATCAGTTTAAACATGCTTTTTACATGTTTCACCACTTTCGGCACTTAGCTTTCGACCGTGTACTTCTGCCTCCATCACCATCGAAACCAATGCACATGGCATCAAGGACTTGGTGCGTAGCGAATTGGACATAGGCGAAAGGTACATAGTCGAAACAAGGGGTTCCGAAGGGGTCGAGGCCTTACTTTGCTTTCAAATGAAAATGCGCCTGCTTTTCTTTCAAAAGGAATGCTTTCAACTTGGTTGGCTTCTGACTGGGTCAAATGGTCTTAAAAGAATGGTTTCGAAAGAGGTTGCGCCTTTTGCTTTAAAATGGATTTCGACAGAGCCAAAACCCCTTACTGCCGCATCTTACCTTTCTAGGCAATGCCTTCGAAAGGATTTCTTTGTTTTCAAACCCAAGCCACTTCTCTAATGCTTTCGAAGGGTTGGTTTCGACACCATCACTTCTTTACTTAGGAAATAGCTTTCGGAAGAGTGCTTTCGACTTAGATGTTTTATGACCCTTTTGTTCTGTTGAAGGTAGAAACCAAAGGTTTCGAAAGGAAAGGTTTTTAAATGGTTTCGAAAGGTTTCCACATGTTTTACTTGAACCCAAATGCTTTTGAAAGGTTTGATGTTTACAAAGGATTTTAATGCTTCCGAAAGGTTTAAATAAAGGTTTCGAAGGTGTGGTTCCCTAATGGTTTCGAAAGGTTTAAAAGGAAGATTTCTAATGTTTTCGAAAGGTAATGTTAAGTGTTTTAAAGATAGGATGTCTAAGGTTTTAAAGCTTTCGAAGGTGATGTTTTTCAATGGTTTCGAAAGGTTTATTATGAAGGGTTTCAAAAGGGTATGTTTTGGCCTTCAGCCTAAGGTTATAAATCAAAGTGGTTTACTTGGTTTCGAAAGGGATACTTTCAATGGATTCAGAAGGGGTACTTTCAAAGGTTTAAATGTTTTCATCAACTAAGGTTTGTGTAAAGTATATATAACATGGCAAGGTGATTTGAGTAAAGCATAGAATATATTTTCCTTGTTTAAAGTATGATTTGAAAGTTTAAATCAAATTGAGAGAAAAGGTTTTTCAAGGAAAATTTAAGGGTAGACGACCCAAAGTAAAATGATTCAGATATTAGAATACCAGATGGGACTGATGTAGGGTCGCGCCCTATACATTAGCTATTAGCTCCCAGCTAATTTAGTCCAAAATTCTAGTGTGTAGGGCTTTGTCACAAGTAAGACTAAAATGATGTTACAAACAGAAAGGAATATATATGTACAGAGATAGGTTATTGGTGAGCCCGCCAAAACCATTAGGATCAGTCGACCCTGGAGAGGTAAGTTAGGGACAGACCGTCCAGAAGAGGAGTATCTAATAGAAGTTAGATTATTTATTTATTTTTCCCGGTAGGCCCGAGTCAGCCAAAGGTTAGTATTTAGCCAAACAAAACTATAGTGTTCGGACAGATAGTCCATTTGTTACTTGATTTATATGCTTTGATGATATTGATACTATTTTTAAACAATTTTGGTTGCAGGATTAAGCTATGCAAAAGATATGTTTTAAAAGGATATTAGTGAGGGGAAATCCGTTCCGTAAGCGGCGTGGTCTCACTTAATATCAAATAACCGAGATGTATAGTATTATTCACACCAAGCTTTATGCCTGACTCGAAGTTTATGTTTTTCCCCTTAAACTCTCGGGTGCTCAAAATTGATTTTAGTAGGCTGAGGGTTGAGGATTTTCAGGTTTTAGTAAGTGGGTGAATAAAGCTTCCGAAGACAAGCAGGAGGCTGGTGCTAGCTATATTTAGGGTTGTTATGCTCTTATTTCCGATGTGTTGTATTAAGTCTATTATGACTATTATTACTCTGGTCATCCAAAGGGGAATCTTCGTACGTCGCTCTTGGCGTACTTTGTAATAATTATATTTAATCTGAACCTAGGAAACGTTTAGGACTATGTAACTTGGATATGAAATGTTGTTTTGAAATGTAATCAGAAAAATGTTTTAATCTATGATGATTTGTATTTCATATTCAAGTGCTTCTGATATTATGGATACCATTAACATTACAGTATTTGGTCACCGGAAGTTAATACTATGGATGACTACAGCATCTGTAGCACTTAGCTTCGGGCCTCCAAATAGGGGATGTTAACACTTGGTATCAGTGCATAGGTTTATGAAAAACTTTAAACTAAAACGATTTTTGAAAACATAATCCTAAGGAATTAGAGATAAAATCGGGGTATGGATAATATTATAGTCACGTACTTGTATTTTCTATATATAAGTATACGCATTATCTCTATTCTCCTATCTCTCTTAGGCTATTCTTCTGTATCTTATGAGGATTTAATACAGATATGGAAGCTAGAAGTGGAAGAGTTAACCTTAGAGGGGGGAGCACCACAACAAATGGAAATGCGAGACCAAGTACCAGGAGAAACCTAGGTCAGGCACAAGTTGGAAATGTGGGTGCTAGAGTCCCGCAAGTTGACATCGGAGCAATGTATCAGTTCTTTGTCAACATGATGAAGGTGGGTGTTAGTATTGGATTAGTTGGAGGAGGAGTTCAGGAAGCTCCAGTAGTCAACAACTATGCTATTCTGAGTAGGGATTATGCTCGGTTAGGAGGAAAGCCATTCATCGGAACTGAAGATGTCATTGAAGTAGAAAACTAGTTGTTGCATTGTGAGAGGATCTTTGTAGATTTGGGGCCCAACGACGAGTAGAAGTGAAGGCTTGCTTTGAGACAGCTTCAAGGAGCAGCTTTATATTGGCGGAATAGTGTGACGGTTGGAGTTAATGAGGAGACGATGACATGTGCTGAGTTTAAGAGGAGGTTCGAGGAGAGGTTCATGTTTGTGAAGGCGAAGTCTACCTTGCTTAGAAAGTTTGCTGAGTTGGAGTAGGGAGAGATGACCGTGCTAGAGTATGCTACAAGGTTTGAGGAATTGGCAAGATATGGTTATGCCACTGTAGACACCGTGATTAAGAGGAACGAGAAGTTCATTAGGGAGTTGAAGCCTGAGTTAGCAAAGGCTACATTACCGTATATCAGAGACCCTTGTGATGTTGTGGTTGACATGGCTTTAAGACATGAGGAGATGCTTGCTTTTTTGGAGAGGAATAAGGCAAAGGAAGTCTAGGTGGGGCAGAGTCAGAAAAGGAAGTTCTTCCATAAGAAGGGTGCTAAGAAGAGTGGAGCTGTAAAGAAAGGAAAGTCAGAGGTTGTCTGCTTTAAGTGTGATAAGAAAAGGCATTTCGCTAATGATGTCGTTCTGGAGAGGTGAAGAAAGTGACCGAGAAGAAGAATATCAGATGCTTTAACTATGATCAAATTGGTCATTACAAGAACCAATGCAAAGAGCCTGCTAAGGACGGAAAGGCCAAGGTGTATGCGTTGGAGCCAGCAATCTCGAGGCCAATAGCAGAGGAAAAAGGAAAAGCTATGTTAGGAGGTATGCTTCAGATCCATGGTATGTCAATTAGCATTCTATTTGATACTGGTGCATCGCATTCTTTTGCATCTCGTTGTTTGGTAGATAAGCTTAACCTAGAACCCCCATATTTAGTTACTTCCTTAAGGGTTGCAAATCCGATATGAGCTTATGCGACACTTGGGATGAAGTGTGACCACCTAGAGTTTGATTTGTTAGGTCATACCTTTGTTTGCAGTTTGCATGTGTTTGATTTCATAGGGTTCGGAATTATTTTGGGTATGGATTGGTTAAGTAAGTACGATGCTAGGATATTTTACCATGATAGGAAAATATCGCTTAGACATCCTGACTGTAGTGATTGGATTGTATATACCATGGAAAACCCTAGCTGTGAGGTGAATGCTTTGTTGGGTGTTGTGGAGGTAGAAGATGAGTTGAATCAAGTTTTCGTGGTTAGAGAATTCGTGGATGATTTTGAACCTGTAGTGGGATTGCCACCGAAATGAGCCATTGAGTTTCAGATATATTTAGTGCCGGGAGCAGAACCAATGGGTAGACCGCCAAGCAGGATGACATCTAACGAGATAAGGGAGTTGAAGGTGCAGTTGGTGGATTTGGAAGGCAAGAATTTTATTAGGCAAAGTAGTTCACCTTGGGGAGCAGCCGTAGTATTTGCTAAGAAGCCGGACGGATCGTTAAGGTTATGTATCGATTATCATAAGTTGAATGAGAAGACGATAAAGAATCGATATCTATTGCCTGGAATTGACAATTTGTTCGACCAGTTGAATGGAGCCAAGGTATTTTCTCAGTTGGATATGGCAACAAGTTTCCATCAGAGTAGCAGAGGATAGTATTCCTTTGACGGCGTTTAAAACTAGATTTGGATCGTATGAATGGCTAGTGATGCCGTTCGGAAAAACTAATGCGCCGGCATTCTTTGTGGATTTGATGAATCGAATTTTCTGAGAGCACTTTGATAAGTTCATGTTGGTATTTATAGATGATATTTTGATATATTCTAAGGATGAAAGAGAGCATGAAGTTCAACTTAGAGTGGTGCTTGAGACGTTGATGCAGCATCAGCTAAAGGCGAAGTTTTCAAAGTGTCATTTCAGGAAGATGGAAGTGAAGTTTCTTAGTCATGTAGTCTCAGAGAAAGGGTTGTCTATAGATCCGACTTAGATTGAAGCATTGAATAATTGGAAGAGACCTGAGACAGTGACTGAGCTAAAGAGTTTTCTTAGATTAGCTGGGTATTATCGGAGGTATATAAAGGATTTTTCACGGATAGCAGCACCAATGACCAAGCTAACGCGAAAAGATGCGAAGTTCGTTGACCGATAAGTGTGAGGAAGCATTCCAGAAGTTGAAACACTTATTGATTAATGCGCCTGTGTTAGTTGTTCTGGAAGTGAACTAGGACTTAGTAGTATATACAGATGCTTGTGGAACAGGGTTAGGAGCTGTGTTAATGCAGAGAGGTAAAGTGATTGCATATGCATCTCGATAGCTTATACCGCATGAGGTGAGATACCTAACTCATGATTTGGAATTAGCTGTGGTAATTTTTGCATTGAAATTGTGGAGACATTACCTTTTGGAAGAAAGATTTGAGTTATACACGGATCATAAGTCATTGAAATATTTATTCTCTCAGAAGGAGTTGAATATGAGACAGCAGAGATGGTTGGAATTTATAGCTGCTTATGACTTTGGGATTGAGTACACACCAGGGAGAGGTAATAAGGTTGCAGACGCACTTAGCCGAAGACATCAGAATGCAGTGTTGGCGATGATAGTTGAGTGGAAGAATTTAGAAGCGTTGATGACATGTAGGGTACAGTGTAGATCTGAAGCTGGATCTAGTAGAGAAACTATAGTGTTATCATGTTTAGAAGTTTGACCAATGATGATCGAAAAGATTGCTTCTAAACAGGAGGAGGATCCGGTATTGGTTGAATGAATCAGGAAGTTAAGGAATGGAACAGAGAGAGATGACTTGAAGGATTTTAGTCTTGATCAGAATGGATGGTTATGGAAGAAGGGATGATTATATGTTTCGAATATAGGAAACGTTAGGAAAGATGTCCTTGAAGAATGCCATCGTTCGAAGTTCACTATTCATACGGGAGGAACTAAGATGTGTCAGGATATGAAGAGAAGTTTCTTCTGGGAAGGTATGAAGAGAGATGTAGGCTTATGGGTAAAGCAGTGCTTGAACTACCAACAGGTAAAGGCCGAACATCAGAAGTCAAGTGGGTTACTTCAGCCTTTAGGTATTCCAGTATGGAAGTGGGATTCTATTTCTATGGATTTTATAGACGGGTTGCCAAGATCAATTCGGGGAAACGAAAGTATATGGGTTATAGTGGATAGATTGACCAAGAGTGCTCATTTCATTCCAATTAAGTCAACTAGGACGGCACCTGTTTTGGCTAAGTTATTTATGAAGAATATATTTAGACTTCACGGAATTCCTAGTAGTATAGTAAGTGATAGAGATTTCTTATTCACTAGCGAGTTCTGGAAGAGTCTACAGGATACCTTAGATACTAAGCTCAAGATGAGTATCGCTTACCATCCACAGACCGATGGGCAGCAGAAGATTTAACAAAGTCATGGAAGATTTGTTACGAGCTTGTGTGCTAGATTTTGGAGGATCATGGGATGACCATCTACACTTAGTCAAGTTTTCGTATAACAACTGTTATCAGGTTAGTATAGGGATGTCACCGTTTAAAGCTTTGTATGAAAGGCTATGCAAATCTTCAGTTTGTTGGTTAGAGACCGGGGATAGGTTGGTTCTTAGTTCGGATTTAGTTAGAGAAGCGGTAGAGTTCGGGATAGGATGAAGGAAGCTCAGTCTAGGCAGAAGAGTTATGCAAATAGACGATGGAAAGACTTATAGTTCTCTGTTGGAGATCATGTTTTATTCAGGTGTAATCTATGAAGGGTGTGATTCGATTTGTAAAATTAGGGAAATTGGCACCAAGATTTGTAGGACCATTTCCTATTGTAGAGAGGATCAGGTAACTCGCATATAGAGTAGAGTTACCGAACAGTTTGGCAGGAGCCCATGATGTTTTTCATATTTCTCATCTAAGGAAGTGTATTAGAGATCCAAAGACTACTATAGCACCTACTGTGTTAGAGGACTTAGTAGTAGAGCCGAATTTGACTATAGTTAGAAAGCCAGTTCGTATAGTCATGAGAGATGAGAAGAGGCTAAGCAACAAGATAGTCAGATTAGTTAAAGTCCAGTGGAGCGACGATGAGAGAGACTGTACTTGGGAGACTGAGAGCAGGATTAGAGAAGCTTATCTTGATTTGTTTGATGGTATGTTTTACCTTTTTGACTAATTTGTTGTGTGCCTTATCATAATTTGGAGGATGAAATTCTTTAAGGAGGGGAGTTTGTAATGACCCTAAGTTTTAGTAACATTATTTAGGATATTTAATTGGTTAAATTAAATAAAATAATGTAACGATTAGGGGATTGAGATTTGTGATTAGTGAGGGTAGCCGTGCCATGTTAACAAATGAACTAACATGAGTTAAAATAAATAAGTTAAGGGAGTTAGATAAGGGGCAAAATAGGAATAAGTAGATCCTTATACCCTAAACCCTTACACCCATTCATTTCATACGTTTATTTGCAAAAATTAAAACTAAGAGGCCAGCCATCATTAGAAGATTAAAGAGGAAGATAAGCAAAAGGAAGAAGCTAAATCAACTTAATCCATTCTCAAATATCAAATTCCTTAAACATAAAGCTAAGATGAATAATGACTACATCTTATGTTTTCTATTGTTTTTGGTTTTAGGTTGAATCCGAACTATTTTGCAAGGTTTTGCCATGTTTTTGAATGTTGAAATGATTATATATGCTTGTTGATGATTTTGCTAATTCATATAAATTTATGGTATGTTTTAACGTGAAAACCCTATTAAATGATATCCAAATCCCTTGCGATTTTAGAATAAGGTCGGACATGATATTTTAGAGATGGGTTTCAATTTTCATAATTTTCTGAATAAATGTGGATTTTATATTAATTTTCTAGTGAGGAAAATGGATATTTGGGTTTAAAATAATTTATGACTAAATTATATATGTTTTGGGTCTGAAATTTATAAACATATTAAAAATGATTTATAGGAATTTTTTTTAGAATTTTCCTAAGTGTTTTAATGAATATATAAAACTATTTAAGGTATGAGACTTAAATGTTTTGTATATTTATAAAAGGAGAAGGGGTATTTTGTAAATAATTTAATTTGTTATTTCTGAAATTTCGACAGTACTTTTGAAAAAGAAATTAGCAACCAATCATGTTTTGACAAACAAGGCAAGTTAGTTAAAAAGAATTGCTTTAAAAGGTTAAAAATCAGTTTAAACATGCTTTTTACATGTTTCACCACTTTCGGCACTTAGCTTTCGACCGTGTACTTCCGCCTCCATCACCATCGAAATCAATGCACATGGCATCAACGACTTGGTGCGTAGCGAATTGGACATAGACGAAAGGTACGTAGTCGATGTTAGCTATATTTAGGGTTGTTATGTTCTTATTTCCGCTGTGTTGTATTAAGTCTATTATGACTACTATTACTCTGGTCATCCAAGGGGGAATCTTCGTACGTCGCTCTTGGCGTATTTTGTAATAATTATATTTGATCTGAACCTAGGAAACGTTTTGGATTATGTAATTTGGATATGAAATGTTGTTTTGAAATGTAATCGGAAAATGTTTTTATCTGTGATGATTTTTATTTCATATTCAAGTGCTTCTGATATTATGGATACCATTAACATTACCGTATTTAGTCAGCAGAAGTTAATACTATGGATGATTGCAGCATCTGTAGCGCTTAGCTTCGGGCCTCTAGATAGGGGATGTTACATTTCTATAGTAGCTTCGAGATCTGCTTATCTAATTCTTGCCTTTTCTTGGGGCCAGATGTCTTAATGGCAGAGCGACTTGTCTTGCATCATTCTTCATATCAATCCTAAAATCAATCTCCCTTCAGGGTGGGGGACCTAAAATTCTTCAAAGACAACAAAGAATTCTCGAACTATGGGTATGGAACAAAATTCGTTTTGCAATAGGTTCATCAAGTATAGATAACTTAATTTGACTGAACTCTAGGGTGTGCATCGAACGTCTATATCTCACCCTTTACAACTCTTTAACCATAAAGCTCTCTCATCGTAGTCTATGATTCCACCGTTGTGCGACAACCAATCCATACCCAAAATAAGCCCATACCCCTCGAAAATTGACAAAAGATGTGTCGTTCCCCTAATAGGATTCGAGACTACTATTGGGTTGGTGATAGTTTGTGTTTGAAGATTTAAGGAGTTAATCACATTCCTAGCTATGAAGGAATGTGATGCCTCGGAGTCAAATAAAGTACAAACTTTATTCCTAAAATAAGAGTTATACCTTCCATAACTGCCTTCCCTTGGTCTCTTGATGGTGTTATACTCAAAACAGAGACAACCTCTATTGCGCATGCTTGCCTACTCTGCCTTTCATTCATCATCTTTGGACACTGATTCTTGTAGTGCCCCTCTTCATGGCAGCGGTAATAGTTTCACTTGAAAGTTTCCTTCAACAAATTCACATACAATCCTTAGCGAGATGTCCTTTCTTTTGGCATCTCTTACACACCTTGCCTTCTTTCTTAAACTTTCCTTTCGACTTCTTATTTGCCAAAAAATTTCCTTACTTGGATCCTCCTTGATCATGCGTAGATCTTGCCTTCTCCTTCTCCACCTCTTTCTCCTCATAATTAGCCATTTGAAGCAAAGCCATCTCCACTAGCGTCTCGTATGTTGCACCAGTAGGTATTTGAGTCAACAACAATTCCCTAAGCGGGGAGTTTAGGCCCTTGACAAACTTTGTGGCCTTTTTCATGGGTATACAGATTAAACTCATTCCAAACTGGGCTAATTCTTTGAATTTACTAATATTCTCATTTAGAGTAGAGTCTCCCTGCCTGAGCTATATAAACCTCTCTAATTGCGAGCTCACTTCCGCTCTTAACATAAACAGTGTCTTAAATTGGTTCTTGAATTCATCACAAGTGACAATTCTATCAACACCCTCCTTAGCCACCATATTCCACTAATCTAAGGCATCTCCATTAAGATGACAAGCCTCCATTCTCTGCTTCAATTAGTCCTCCAAACCAAGCTCCTAAAATATCCTTTCGCGGTCATATATCCATGCCTTGATCTCCATGAAGCTTTCTATTCCAGAATATACAGTTCCTCCCATATTCATAAAATCCTTACACATTTTGGGAAAATCAGCAGGACAAGGTGTTGCTTCGGCAGACAATGCAATAGGTGCCTCTAGTGCAGCCTATTGAGGAACAAGGACTTAATCTACTTGCCTAAGATATTGTTTAAACCATTCAGACATCCCTCGAATGGTGGGTCTTCCTCGAGCAGGGTTCATAGCCTCAGAAGAAGAATGATTATCAGCCATATCAACTATCGGTAGGTTGTGCTTTTAGTTATAATTTCCTAGGATTGTATTATACCCTGAAATAATGATTTTTCTAGTGTGTATGCATATGTTCATAATATATATATATATATATATATATATATATATGGGTCTTTGGAAAGATTCTTCAAATAATAATAGGTACATCTCTTACACGTATACTTTTCCATGTTGATCGGGTAACCTTGCTCTGATACCAAATTTAACAACCCACCCTGAAACGGACCTGAATTTCGATCCAGAAAAGGCCTATCGAAACTTAGACTCATTCCAAAGTTGGTTGTTGGTTGGTAAAAAGAAGAACATGGAGCTATTTATCTACACATTCAGAATCTCATAGTGGAAGGATAAAATATTATAACATAAACAATACCCATTTTATTTAAAATTCCAAATGTCATAAAACCATAACACAATGTCAATAATAATCATTACATAACTGTGATACAACATGTTCGAAATACATTGTTATCTTTAAATAGGTACATTAGAAAATAACATAAATTAAATATACTACTTCCACAAGCTCCTATAATCGTCATCTCCATTTGGATCATCGTCGTCTCTATCTAGACCATTGTCTCCTTCCCTAACTTGTGTTGTAATGAGGAGGGAGTCAGAACAACGTGTTCAAAGGTTAGATGCTTAGTATTTTATTACAGAGTATTCTCTGTACTTTTATTGCGTATGGTTGTTATATTGTTTATGTTGCTAGTTCATGCTCTTTTATCAGCATGATTCCCCTTTGAATTATATAAGTACAAGATAAGTACAGGGATGCAAGAGATTTCTATTAGATTTCTTGTGCACCTACATCGAGATAGTAAATTGCTTGCACAAATAAAAGGCAAATGCAAAAGAAGTACGTAGTAGATTTAGATATTGGTAATTGGTTGATAATTTAATGCCTAGATATAGAAGGCCACTTGTCTTTTGTTTTCTTTTGTTGATTTAGGTCAGTTGTGGCAAGTTGTAGTTTTTCCGATCTATCCATGCAAAAAAGGTGCTGCCAGTAATATAAGGAACTTTAAGAGTTGGGCTGACAATTAGAACCGAGAACCGCAAAAACAAACCGAACCAACCTAAAAGGACACGAACCCGATGGGTCTCGTGTTAGGTATGGGTGATGAAAAATACAATAAAGCTCCGAACAGACCCAAGCCGAATAGACCCGACCTAAACAGACCCAACCCGAACAGACTCAAAACAATGAAATTTATGCATTTTTAGTGTTATTTCCCAACCGGACCCGAACCAACCTGACTCGACCCGACCCGAACAGAAGCTTGGGTTGGTTGGGTAGGTTTTTGAAATGTATAGTTTGGACACGACAAAAATCGACCCGCTTAGAACCGAGACCCATCGGGTCGAGTCCGAGTCCATTGGGTCGGGTCTAACTGCTACCTCAATTTTAGAGTTTAATAACTCATTTTAGTTAATAGTTTAAACCTTAAGGGTTTGGAGACATTTTCTTCCTTAGGGAATTTCGGGGACAAAATTCTCTTAAGGGGGAGAATGTAACATCCCAGAATTTTATCGTTTTAATTTTGAATATTTAATTAATTTTAAATATTTAAATAATTAGAGTTTAAAAATCTAAATAACTTATATTCAAATATAGGTGTTATTTAAATATTTTAATTGCAAATTTAATATTAATTAAATGGATCAATAGCCTTATTAACTCCTTTTAATTAATAAATAATATTAGTGAACTCATTTGGTAATTTATTTACAATAATAAATGGTTAGAATAAATAATAAGAAAATCAATTGTTAATAAAATGACTTGATTTTTATCATAGTATCATTAAATGAATTTATTGGATTTTTCCATAATTTTTAATTTGGAAAATAATTAATTTTTTGTTTGACGTATTTTACGGCAAACGTTGGTATTTTTTAAATTTCGCATAATGAAATAATCTGTATATTTTATTGTTTATTTATGATCGTGTTGCATTTTGGTGCACGATCTTATTTTTATTTCTCCATTCGCGATCAGTACGCGAACGAATATTGTGTAGTGGAGTACCATAAATATCTCATTTCAAAACCTTTTAAAAATCAATTCAAAATTTGAGGGCGATGTGACGTTGGATTGTAAAATTTGGTTTAATTGGAATTTTTGTTTAACTTGAATTAGAAATAAAGAATATGAATTTTATTTTTAAAGGAAAATGACTTCTAACACTTAAAAAATTCACTTTCTTCTTTCTTTTTATCCCTTTGCTTCTTTCCCTCTTCTTTATTTCTTCCTGAAGCCAAAATATGTGAATGATTTCAACATTCTAAAATCCAAATCAAATAAAATACTCCACAAAAAATTGTAAAACTTGAATCTTTGAACTCATGCGAGTTAGGGCTTCGGTTGGTGTGTGCTTTGAAGGGTGTGGTGATGATTTAAGGAGTTCGACATAGCTAGGTTGTGCTAGGGTTTTAGGGTAGATGGAGTTTGGAGCCACGGTTGGAGAATTGGGAGGTGGCATTGGAAATTTGTTTCGAAGTGGAGCCGAATAAGGTTGGTCGGAGCTCATGTGGTTCATGTTGGCGATGTGCGATGTTATGAAGGGGGAGAGGGCTACTCTAGGTCACGATGATTGGGAGGACGTTAAAGGTTGATTCGAAGGTAGCATTGAACTTGTGGTGTGTAGACGAGTGGATTGATGTTGATGTGGAGTGCTCCGATGCTTCAACGCTAAAGGTGACATCGGGCGTTCAAAGAGAGAAGGCACGCTTGGTTTCTGATTTTGGTGATAAAGCGTTGAATATTGGTGTGAAATGCATAGAGATGGAAGAACCGAGTTTGATGGAGTCGATGGTTCTTTGATTCGTTGGGAGGTGATGGAGAGTTTGGTGATGGGAATCGCGTGTGTGGATGTATATGTGTCTGTTATCTTAGGCGTGCACAGTGAAACATTTGAAATTAGGGAAGAAGAGTTTTAATATGGGTAATTAGAGTCAATTAAGTAATTAGAGTTAATTAAGTAATTAGTTAAATTAATTATTTTAATTGATTCAAAATCTTATAAATTAAATAACTTTTACATACGAGGTCGGATTCAAACACGGTTAGTTGCATTGGAATCGTACCGACATTATCTTCGTATTGGAATTGGATTCATAGAATTTGGAGCTAGCTGAATTTTAAGCTAAAATTGAACGCCATTCGATTTTAGATCAAACCAAAATGTGAAAGCAACAACTGGAATTTCGATGAATTTACTCACCTCTAGATAAATTATATGATATCTGTGTTGCTATAGATTATCATTGAATGCTTGGATGATAGTTGATAATTTTAGTGTGGTATAACTTAATAATAAAATTTATAATGATTTAATTTAATTACGTTTAACGTAGTTAAATTAGTTAACTTCATTTACGATATCTATTTAGTGGAATAAAACACTGTTCTACTTTAATTAAATTGAACACATTGTTTGGGATATTCATTTATTAGAATAAAATACTATTCTGCTATAATTAAATTGAATAGATTGTTTGGGATATCCATTTAGCAAAATAAAACACCGTTCTGTTATAATTAAATTGAATAGATTATTTTGGACATCTATGGAGTAGATAAATCACCGTTCAGTGCTTGCGAAGTAAAAGATTATTGTTTGATTGTTTGTTTGGATTCGAATCCCTATTTAATAGAAAATGGCATAAATAACTATTTTGTTGCACGTGACAAAAAGGAGAAGTCAGAGTGTTTTCATAGCGAATAGGTCGCTATGGAACGCTTGAAAAATATACATACATACGTGTGATTTACATGGGACTTTTGTAGAGAGACCCTAAGGGGTTTCTCGCCATTATTAATTTACTGTTATATGCATCTTACTTACATTCTCGCTTATATTGATGTTTGGTTGAAATATTTGTGGCATACTGTAACATCCCCTATCTAGAGGCCCAAAACTAAGCGATACAAATGCTACAGTAATCTATAGTATTAGCTTCCGGCGACTAAATACGGCTATGTTAATGGTATCAATAATATCAGAAGCACTTGAATATGAAACAAATCATAGATTTCAAAAATCACAGATTACTTCATTACATTTCCATATAAAATTTGTTCCACATTCACGTCACATAACCCAAAATGTTTTCCCAGGCACAAATTAAATATAGTTATTACAAATTACGTCGAGAATGGTATATGAAGATATCCCCTCAATTGATCAAAGTCAAATGGTCTTATAAGACCTATTACATCATAACACAGCGGAAAATCGTCTAAACATAAATAAAAGAATCAAATCCTAAATAGCTATCTGTTGCCTCCAGCATCCTCTGGTAGCTTATTCGTCAACTTTCTAAAAACCTGAAAAGATCCTTAACCTCTCAGCCTACTCAAATTAATTTTGAGTACCCGAGAGTTTAAGGGGAAAACATAAAATTCGAGTCGGACATAAAGCCTGGTATGAATAATACTATACATCCTGGTTTAATTATGTTAAGTGAGACCACGCTGCTTAGCGAAACGGGTTTCTTCTCACTAACATCTTTTTAAAACATATATTTGCAAATCCTTCCATATAACCATATACTATGCTCCTGCATCCACAATGGTTAAATACTAACCAACATGAATATCAGGTAATAATGAACTACCCGTTCAACACAAATAACTTTTAACATTTGACTAATTCGGGCCTACCAGACAACATAATCAAAATTTACCTAACATCTGTTAGATATTCATATTTAGGATTATCTATCCTTGTCTATCCATTTAACATATTTCATCAGGACGGTCTGTCCTAAACTATCTGTTAAATCTCTCACTTCTGGATGGTCTGTCCCTAACTTAATCATCTCCCAGGTTCTCCCGAGCCTAATGGTTTTCCGGGCTTACCAATAACCTATCTGTATACAACATATATTCCTTTCGGTATGTAATCATAATTTTAGTCTACCTGTGACCAAGCCCTACACAATGGAATTTTGGACAACAATTAGCTGGGGCTACAAGCTAATGTATTGGGCGCGATCCCATACTAGTCCCATCTGGTTTTCTAATATCTGAGTCATTTATATGTAAGGATCCCCTCCCATAATTTTCCTTGAAAAAAACTTCAAAATGATTTAAACCTTTAAATCAAACTTCAAACAAGGAAAAGAAATAAGTCTTTATACTTTACTAATATCATATTACTATGTTAGATATATATCATTTTCTCAAAACTTTGTTGATGAAAACACTTTACCATTTGAAAGAACCTTTTTCCATAATTTGAAACCACATCCTTCAAAATCCAAGTTTAAACCTTTCGAAATCATCTTTAAAACCTTTCGAATTTATTCAAAGCAATCCTTTCGGAAGTTATAAACCTTAGACATCCTTCTTTAAAATCACTTTAAGTCATTGCCTTAGAAAAACCTTTGGAAAACCTTCCTTCAAAAACCTTTCGAAAACTTCTAATAAACCTTTCGAAACAGAACCCTTCGAATACATAAAACCTTTTAAAACAAAAACCCTTCATAGGCATACTGGGTTCAACTTAAAACAATCTGGAAACCTTCTTTTAAAACCTTTTGTCTTTATATAAACAACCTTTCGAAAATGTCTAAATAAACTTTCGAAAGCCTTTGGTTATATTTCACAAAACAAGGGTAACCACCTAGGTTGAAAGCTTCCCTCCGAAAGCATTAGAGAAACGGCTAGCTTTAAAAACAGGTAAACCTTTCGACTAGGTCGGAAGGTTTAGAGTAAAACCTTTCTAAAAGTAGTGGAAACCCTTCGGCTGTGCCGGAAGGTTTCAAAACAAAGTAATGGCGGTAGCAGCTACAACCTATCGACTATATCGGAAGGTTTTAAGTCTTCTCTTTTAAATAATTTGACCTGGCCGGAAGTGACCAAGTCGAAAGCTCAAATTCAAAATCAAAGCAGGTGAAAGCTTTTCACTTATAAGACAATTATATTTCAACCTTTTAGGCTATCAACCTTTTTGCTTAAAACCTTTCGGCTATATTCAATTCATTACGTACCAATTACTTGATACCTTATGCATTAAACTTTGATCTTATCGAAAGTTAACCTTTCGACTGAGACGAATGTTTGGGACAGAGGGTATTCAGCCGTATGGGTTGAAACATGGAAAAAGAGTGATTTTTGTTTTTAAACTAAAAAGGAAACTTTTCAACTAACCTGCCTTTGTTTGTTAAATTTTCATTGGTCAATAAAATACTTTTCAAAATTTGCTGCCGCAATTACCAGAATTTATAAATCATTTTATTTTGCAAGATGCACCTTCTCCTTTATAAATATATAAAACATTTAAGTCCTATACCTTAAATAATTTTATATATCCCTCAAATGACTTAGGAAAATTCTGGAAAAATTCCAGAAAATGTATTTTAATATATTGCCTAACATATTAAATTCTCAAACTCAAACACTTATTATTTCAGCCGAAAATAATTTAAAACCCAATAAACAATTTCCTTCATTTGAAAATTCATATAAAATCCATAATAAATCGAAAAATTATGAAAATCAAAACCCATCTCTAAAATATTATTCTAGACCTATATTTAAATTTCTAAGGTATTCTGATGTCATTAAATAGGGTTTTCATGTTAAGCATTATCATAAAACACGAATAAACGTTTATAATTTCATCAACAATAAACATATATATATCTTAAAACATCAAAAATGGCAATATTATAGCAAAAGCATTTCAGATCTAAAAACAAAACTGAAAACTAAAAGTATTAGGGATGTAGTAATTATTCACCTTAGCTTTAGAGATTATAGATGAGATTTTTGAGTGTTGAATTAGTTGATTTCTTCTTTCCTCTTGAATCTTAGCTTTACTTCTCCTCTTGAGATTGGAAATGGTGGCCGGCCTTAGCTATTTTTGTTTTTTAATGAAATGAGAATAATGAACGTGAGTTACCCATTCCTAAGGGTTTAGGGTATAAGGTTTTGCTATTTCCCAAAATACCCTTCTAATTTCCTAACACACTACCTAGTGTTATTTCATTTAAGTTAACCCGTTTAACATGGCACGACTACCTCCAACTAATCAAATCTCTACCTATTAATCTTCACATTATTTAATTTAATTTAACTAATTGAATATCTTAAATAAGGTTATAAAATATATGGGGTGTTACAGAATCTCTACCTTAAAGAATTTCGTCCTCGAAATTACGATAAGGTACACAACAAAACAATCTAAGGTAAAACATACCATCAAATAAATCTTGGTAAGAGTCTCTAGTCATGCTCTCCACTTCCCAAGTACAGTCTCTAGCATCATTACTCCACCGACCTTTACTAACTTTACTGTCTTGTTCCTCCATTTCTACTCATCTCTAGCCACAATCTAATCGGTTCCCTAACTATAGTCAAATCCGGTTCTACTACTAAATCTTCTAATACTGTAGGTGCTATCATAGTCTCCGGGTCTTTAACACATTTCCTAAGATGAGAAACATGGAAAACATTATGGACTCCAGCCAAACTACTCGGTAACTCCACTTTATAAGTGAGTTTCCCGATCCTCTCAATAATACAAAATGGACCGATGAACCTAGGTGCTAACTTCCCTAACTTCCCAAATATGATTACACCTTTCATTGGTGAAACCTTAACAAACACATAATCTCCGATAGAAAATTCCAAATTCTTCCTTCTTTTATCTGCATAGCTTTTCTGCCTAGATTGATCTTCCTTCATCCTAGCTCGAATCAACTAAATCTTTTCCGCAGCTTCCTTCACTAAATCCGGACCAAGAACTAATCTATCCCCAGTTTCTAACCAACATACAAGGGACTTACAAGGTCTTCCATACAATGCTTCAAATGGTGCCATCCCAATACTAGTTTGATAACTATTGTTATATGAGAACTCGACTAGATGAAGATGGTCTTCCCATGATCCCCCAAAATCTAATATACAAGCTCTTAACAAATCTTCCAAGACTTTGTTAACTCTTTCTGTTTACCCATCTGTCTATGGATGGTAAGCAGTACTCATGTTGAGCTTGGTTCCTAATGCTTCTTGTAGGTTTTTTCAGAACTCACTAGTAAATAAAGAATCTCTATCACTGACAATATTACTAGGAATCCCGTGCAGTCTAACAACATTCTTCATGAATAACTTCGCCAAATCAGGTGCCGTTCTAGTTGACTTTACCAGAATATAATGGGCACTCTTAGTCAGTCTATCTACTATGACCCATTTGCTTTCGTTTCCCCTTATGAACTCGGCAACCCATCAATAAAATCCATGGAGATTGAATCTCATTTCCATAACAGAACCTCTAACGGTTGAAGCAATCCACTTGGCTTCTAGTGTTCAGCCTTTGCCTGTTGGCAATTCAAGCACTGCTTAACACACAATCCAATATCCCGCTTCATACCTTCCCAGAAAAAATTTCTCTTCATGTCCTGATACATCTTTGAACCTCCTGGGTGGATAGTGAACTTCGAACGATGGCACTCATCCAAAACCTCCTTCCTTATATCTCCTATATTTGGAGCACGTAATCTTCCTTTCTTTCTCAACCACCCATTATGGTCAAGATTGAAATCTTTTAGGTCATCACTCTCAGTTCCTTCCTTCAATCTTCTGATCCGCTCAGCCAATACTGGATCCTCCTTTTGCTTAGAGGCTATCTTCTCAATCATTACAGGTCGAACTTCTAAACAAGACAATACAGTACTTCCTGTACTCGATCCTACTTCGGACCTAAACCGCACACTACAATCCAATAATGGTTCCAAGTCTTTCCACTCAATGATCATAGCCAATACCGCGTTCTGATGTTTCCAATTGAGTGCATCTGCTACCTTGTTTCCTTTTCTGGGTGTGTACTCAATTCCAAAATCATAGGCAGCAATGAACTCCAACCATCTCTGCTGTCTCATATTCAGCTCCTTCTGAGAGAGAAAATACTTCAATGACTTATGACCAGTATATAGCTCAAATTGCTCTCCCAAAAGATAATGCCTCCATACCTTTAAAGAAAATATAATGGCAGCTAACACTAAGCCATGCGTTGGATACCTAACCTCATGTGGTCTGAGCTGTCTAGAAGCGTAAGCAATTACTTTACCCCTTTGCATCAACATAGCTCCCAATCATGTTCCACACGCATCTGTATAAACAACTAAATCCTAATTCCCCTCCGGAACAACTAACACCGGTGCATGGGTCAATAAGTGTTTCAAGCTCTGGAATGCTTCTTCACACTTATCAGTCCACATGAACTTCACATCTTTTCGCGTAAGCTTCGTCATCGGTGCTGCTATCCACGAAAAATATTTTATAAATCTCCGATAATATCCCGCCAATCTAAGGAAACTCTTTATCTCGGTCACCGTCTCATGTCTTTTCCATTTGTTCACCGCTTCAATCTTAGTCGGATCTACAGACAACCTTTCTCAGAGATGACATGACCAAGGAACTTCACTTCCTTCTTCCAAAAATGACACTTCATAGACTTAGCCTTCAACTGATGCTCCCTCAACGTCTCGAGCACGACTCTGAGATGAACTTCATGCTCCTTCTCATCCTTAGAGTATAACAAAATGTCATCAATGAAAACCAACACAAACCTATCCAAATGCTCTCGAAAAATCCTATTCATCAGATCTACAAAGAATGCCAGCGCATTAGGTAGTCCGAATGGCATAAATAACCATTCGTATGATCCATATCTCGTTCTAAACGCCATCAAAGGAATGCTATCCTCTGTCACTCTAAGCTGATGAAATCCCGTCGCTAAATCGAGCTGAGAAAATATCTTTGCTCCACTCAACTGATTGAACAAATCGTCAATTCTCGGCAATGGATATCAGTTCTTTATCGTTTTCTCATTCAACTTATGATAATCGATACATAGCCTTAACGATCCGTCCGGCTTCTTAGCAAACACAATAGAAGCTTCCTATGGTGAACTACTTGGCCTAATAAAACTTTTGCCTTCCAGATCTATTAACTGCACCTTCAATTCTTTCATTTCTGTAGGTGTCATCCTACTTGGCGGCCTACTCATCGGTTCAGCTCTAGCACTAAATCAATGCGAAACTCAATAGCTCATTTCGGTGGAAGCCCAATGACTGGTTCAAATACATCAGCAATTTATCTAACTACAATGACCCGATGCAACTCATCCTCCAACTCCATAACACCCAGTAAAGCATTCAACTCACAACTAGGGTTCTCTACAGCATAAATTGTTCGATCACTACAATCTGGATGACTAAGTGGTATTTTTCTATCTTGGAAAAATATCCTAGTGTCATACCTACTCAACCAATCCATCTCCAGGATAATCCCAAATCCCACAAAGTCAAATACATGCAAACAACAATCAAAGGTATGGCCTAACCAATCAAATTCTAGATGGTCACACCTCATCCCAAGTGTTGCATAACCTCCTATTTGATTAGCAACCCTTAAGGAAGTAACTAAGTAAGAGGGTTCTAGGTTAAGTCTATCTACCAAACATTGAGAAATAAAAGAATGGGATGCCCCTGTATCGAATTGGACGCTAACAGACATACCGTGGATCTACAGTGAGCCTCCTAAAACAAATTTTCCCTTTTCCCAAGCAATTGATTTTGCGGTTGTGGGCTCCAAGGCATAAACCCGCCCCTTTCCTTCCTTTGTTGGCTCTAGGCACTTGTTCTTGAAATGACCCGCTTGATCGCAATTGAAGCATTTTGCATTATTCTTCCCACCGGCTTCTTTTCCTTTTCCCTTGCTGGCTCGACACTCATTGGCATAGTGTCATTTCTTATTGTAGTTGTAACAAACCACTTCAGCTTTACTCTTCTTTTGCGCCCCTTCTTTATGAACAATCTTCTTTTGGAAAATTTCCTCTTCTGAGGCTGTCTAGTCTGAGCCTCTTTCACTTTCTTCCTTAGGCAAACCAATGCTTCTTCTTGCCTCAATGCCATCTCAATAATAACATCACTAGGGTCTCTTAAGTGCGGCAAAGTAGCATTTATTGTTAGTTCCTGAGATGGTGGTTTTGATGACAACAACCTTAGGACTTGTTATAAAATATAAATGCTAATATTCTTGTCTAGATATATATGTATATGCAGGATATATATATGCAGGTACTGAGAATGAAGACTGTACAGTATAAAGATTCAGGACTGAGTATAAAGATTCAAGACTGATGAATTCAAGATTGAAGAAATTAAGATTGAAGACTCATGAGTATTAAGAGTTCAAGATATCAAGATAAGTAATAGTGTCTAGATTTATGTTAAAACTTCGTAATAGCAGTCAAATCTTTATTCGGATTTTAATTGTGGAATGGAATCCACCTTCTTGCTTTAATAGTGGGATGGAACCCACAATCTCTTTAGTGGATGGAACGACCTTCTCTAGTGGAATGGAATCCACGAAATTTTCAAAATGATTTATTTTAAATATTTTTCCAAAAACCTTTTAAAAGTCATCTCTCTCGATTAAATATTTTAGCCTTAAACTATTTTTATTATCTTTTATATTTTGATTTCAGAATCATCTCTTGTTTTTTAAACTATCTTTGGTTTTAATATTATAAGCTTTAAATCTCAAAATTATACTATATACTTAGTTTTTAATATTACTTTTATATTGTAGATTATATATTTTTAAGATTACTTTTTAAATCTCTTTTATAAGTTTAAACTATATTTAAAATGGTTTATAAACTTCAGAAATTGTTTTGACAAGTTTTAGAAAGAAAATCTCTTTTAAAAACAAAAATAAATTTTTAAAATTTACTAGGGCATGTCGACATACCCCATCCCCCCATGTCGACATGGTAGCCATAGAAATTCAAATTTCAAATTTTCAAATGAAGTGTCTATTCGTCATAACCTTTCACGAATGGATATGACTGTTGTTCTTTAATAAATACTAGTTGTTTTCAACGAATTTTAAGTTAGTTTTTCTTCATTTCTTCACTCCTTCTTCTCCACTCAAATATTCTCTTATATTTTAACAAAACTCTGCCGAAATCTTGAGTGAATCAAACACGATCATCTCCAGTTTGATTCTCTGTCACTCTCCCTCAAAGATCTCAGTGCTATTCAGGGTTATAGGATCATTTGTAATCAAAGATCGAAAGATCGAAGTGTATCGAGTCTCTCTCTATCAAAGTGTGATTGTAAACAATGTGATTGTGGCCTGTAAATCAATTGTAGCCCGTAAATCAATTAGGTGATCTTGTAGCCTGGTTAAATCAAGAGAGTTTTCCCTGGACTCGAAGACAGGAGGGTGTATCTCGTAGCCTTGAAATCGAGGTTGTAATATCGACATTATATTTGAAAAGAAATATGCACAAGAAATTGTGTGGGACTGGATGTAGGGTAACTCCGAACCAGTATAAAATTTCGATGTGTTCTTTCCTTTACTGCTTTTATTTACTATTTGCATCTGTGTCTGATTCTTTGACTGCTTCTATGTTTGTGAATTGCATCTGTTTGGATTTAATTTGAAAAGAATTCAAAAAGATACATAAATTTAATTAAACACTATTCAACCCTCTCCCTCTAGTGTTAATCCATCCTTAAGATCCATAATCCGCATTTCCAACATTTGGTATCAGAGCATTGGTTTTCAAAGTTACCATAATCTGAATTTTGAAAAAGTTTAAAATGGCAATTTTTGGAAATTCTGTTAATAATAGTTCAAAACTGTCCAAATCATCATTGTCTCATAAGTCTGCATATTGTTATTATAGAAAATCAAGTTATCTACCGAATTAGTGTGTTGTGTAGGAACATATATGTTACATGGCTTTTGATGAATCAACACTCAATGGACAAATGACCCAAATCAAGAAAAATAAATGGATACTTGATAGTGGATGTTTGAGACACATGACTGGTAATCCGGAGATAATGAATGACATAATTTATGAAGATGGAGGACTGGTCAACTTTGGAGACAACTCAAAAGGATATGTGATTGGCATCGGCAATGTCGGTAACTCTAAAACTACTACTATTTCTGACGTTTTGTTAGTTAGGAATCTAAAACACAATTGACTTAGCATAAGTCAACTATGTGATAAGGGGTACAAAATTAAATTTGAAAAGGATAAGTGTCACATCGAAGATAATAAATCAAATATTATCTTTGAAGGAATTAGGAAGAATAATATTTATATTCTCAGTATGAAAATCTCAAATGATAACCTATGTCTTTTGGCTAATATAAGTGACCTTTGGATTTGGCATAAAAGATTTCGGCATTTGAATTTCAAACTCTTATCTAGACTTTCAAAACTTGATTTAGTAAGAGGTCTCCCTAAAATGGATTTTAAAGTAGATAGTATATGTGATGCTTGTCAATTAGGAAAACTTAGGAAGAGTTCATTTATTGAAAGATACGATTTAAACTTCAAAACCTCTTGAATTACTTCATTTAGATCTGTTTGGTCCATCTCAAATTCAGTCAATAAATCACAGTAAATATGTTTTTGTAATTGTAGACGATTATTCTAGATTTACATGGACAATTTTTCTGAAACTTAAAAGTGACGCTTTTGATTTATTTAAAACTTTTGCAAAAAGAATTCAAAATCAACTTTCTTTAAAAATCAAAACTATTCGTAGTGATCACGGTGGAGAATTTGGAAATGAAAATTTTGAGAACTTCTGTAATAAAAAAGAAATAACTCATAAATTTTCCTTTGCAAGAACTCCACAATAAAACGGAGTGGTAGAGCGTAAAAATAGGACGATTCAAGTGTGTGCAAGAACTATGCTTTCAGATAGTAAATTACCAAGAAATTTTTGGGCTGAAGCAGTCGCTACAGCTTGTTACATTCTGAATAGGATTTTAATTAGACACTTAACCAATAAAACACCATATGAACTTCTTTTCAATAAGAAACCAAAGGTATCTTATTTTAAATTTTTTGGAAGTAAATGCTTTATTCTAAATACAAAGGACAATTTGGATAAATTTTATCCTAAATTTGACAAAGAAATCTTTATCGGATATTAAAATAGAAGTAAAGCATGCAGAGTTTTCAATTTAAAAACCAACACCATTGAAGAAACAATGCATGCATCTTTTGATGAAAATTTCAAAGATTTTGTTCAAATAAATGATGAAGATGATTTTGTTACTTTAAATAATGAATCAAATGAAACAAATTATGAAACTGTTCATCCTAATAAAAGGATCAAGCATTTAAAAGATCATCCTATAGAAAATAGACTAGGAAATATTGAATCTGTTGTTAGAACTAGAAATCAACTAAACAAGATGAGTAATGTAACTTTATATCAACTATTGAACCCAAAAATCCAAAGGAAGCATCATCTGATGATTCATGGATTCTTGCTATGCAAGAAGAACTGAATCAATTCACCAGAAATAATGTATGGGAACTTGTTCCTAGACCTGAGGACAAAACTATAATAGGAACTAAATGGGTCTATAAAAATAAAATGAATGAACAAGGTGAGGTCGTTAAAAATAAAGCTCGGTTAGTCGCGCAAGGTTATTGTCAAGAGGAAGGAATAGACTATGATGAAACCTTTGCACCAGTAGCAAGATTAGAAGCCATTAGAATTCTACTTGCTTTTGCAAATTGCAACAATTTCAAATTATTTCAAATGGATGTCAAAAGTGCATTTTTAAATGGTTTTGTAAAAGAAGATGTTTATGTTGAACAACCCCCACTTTTTGAAGAAGAAAAATTCCAAATCATGTTTACAATTTAAAGAAAGCTTTATATGGTATGAAACAAGCTCCTAGAGCCTAGTTTGATAGACTAAGATCTTACCTATTACAATCAAATTTTGAAATTGGTAAAGTAGATAATACTCTTTTGATTAAAAGAAACAAAAATGATATCCAATTAGTACATATTTATGTAGACGATATAATTTTTGGATCAACAAACAATGAAATGAACAAAGAGTTTTCTGAAATAATGACAAAAGAGTTTGAGATGAGTCATATGGGTGGGTGAACTTACTTTCTTTTTAGGATTGCAAATAAAACAATTAGATAGTGGTATTTTCATTAGTCAAGAAAAGTATGTGAGGGATCTAATTAATAAGTTTGGTATGACCACAGCGAGTGGAAAACCCACTCCTATGGCAACCAATGAAGCCTTGTATAAAGAAGACATGTCAAAAGATGTCGACCAAAAACTATACAGGGGAATGATTGGATCGCTACTCTATATAACTGCGAGTAGGCCTGATACCATGCTTAGTGTCTGTCTCTGTGCAATGTACCAATCTCAACCCAAAGAAACCCATTTAAAAGCTGTTAAACGTATCCTAAGATATGTTAAACACACTTTAGACTATGACCTATTTTACCCTAAAATTGATTCATTTGATTTAATCTCAATTGTGATGCTGACTATGCTGGTGTAAATCAGACCGAAAAAGTACAAGTGGAACTTGTCACTTTTTAGGACATTCTCTGGTTTCCTAGTTTAGTAAAAAGCAAAATACTGTCTCACTATCAACAACTGAAGCAGAATATATCTCTGCTGCTTTGGCTTGTTCTCAAGTAATCTATATGCAGCAGACCCTAAAAGATTTTGGATTAAATATTTCAAAATCATCAATTTATTGTGATAATACAAGTGCAATAAATTTATCCAAAAATCCTACTCATTATGCCAGAACCAAACATATTAATAGCAGACATCATTTTCTCAGAGATAATATAAGTAAAGAGATTATTTCTCTTGAATTTATCAACACTAAGAATCAAATAGCTGATATTCTGACCAAACCCTTGAATCAATCAACCTTTACTAAAATTAGAAGAGAACTAGGTATTTGCTCTATAACTAAGATATAGAACATAGATATAGTAACATATATATTTAAATAAATAAAGAAAAATAAAATTGTCAAAATTTCCATAAGGATGTCGACATACCCCTACCCCCATGTCGACATACAACGGTAAAATTTGAAATTTTGATTTTCCCTCTAAAATAGTTTGACAGTTATATATTCTCTATATTTTGAATTCTTCTGTCTTCCACTTCATTTCTCTCTGTAATAAACTTCTGAGAATATAAAATAATGGCCTCCACTTCCAAATCAAACCAAAATGCGACCTTTTCTTTCCCTTCTCCTAATACTGGTCCATTTCAACGAACTACACTGGTCCGAGTCATGAAGATAGAGGAAACTTTGAAGGACTCTCTGCAAATGACTGAGTTGCAAGTCATGCAAATAAAGATGGCTAAGGAACAAGAGAGACAGGGCAAAATCCTTAGAAATCTGCAAAAATTTCTGATGGATAATCATGCGGACCCGATCGTGATTGAAGATAACTCCTCTAACATTCATATTCATAATTCATTAGAGGAAGACGATGAAGAAGAAGAAGCGCAACTGGATGAAGTCAATAAAGGTATTTGCGTTGGAGAAGTCTGTTTTGATAAAGATGGTAATTTGGTCGAACAACGTGGAAACTTTTGTCTCCATTACCCAAATTTTTCGATTCACAAGTCACCAATTATAAAAGACTCTCATTAGATTGTTTTATGTTAATGTTTTTATATATTGTGTGTATTTGTATATTTTTGTGTTTATATGTGTAATATAACAACATATATATAATAATAAAATTATATTTACGTTTCGCTTAATTATACTTCGTTTTTAGTATTTAGTTCCAAAGTATTAGTTTAAGAGGGAGTTATGTAGTTTTGGATTAGTTTTTGTTGATGACAAAGGGGGAGAATTATAAATAGGTTAGTTAGGCTTTGATTAGGGGGGAGTTGTTGGAATAAAGGGGAGTTAGAGTAGAATCAGAGTTTGGCGGAGAATATTTTATAAACATAGGTTGTCATCATAAAAAAGGGGGAGTTTGTTAGTTCCTGAGATGATGGCTTTGATGACAACAACCTTAGGACTTGTTATAAAATATAAATATTAATATTCTTGTCTAAATATATATGTATATGCAAGATATATATATATATATATATATATATATATATATATATATATGCAGGTACTGAGAATGAAGACTACACAGTATAAAGATTCAAGACTGATGAATTCAAGATTGAAGAAATCAAGACTGAAGACTCATGAGTATCAAGAGTTCAAGAGTTCAAGATATCAAGATAAGTAATAGTGTTTAGATTTATGTTAAAACTTCATAATAGCACTAAAATCTTTGTTTGGATTTTAATTGTGGAATGGAATCCACCTTCTCGCTTTAATAGTGGGATGGAACCCACGATCTCTTTAGTGGGATGGAACCCACGACCTTCTCTAGTGGAATGGAACCCATGAAATTTTCAAAATGATTTATTTTAAATATTTTTCCAAAAACCATTTAAAAATCAACTCTCTCAGTTTAAATATTTTAACCTTAAACTATTTTTATTATCTTTTATATTTTGATTTCAGAATCATCTCTTGTTTTTTAAACTATCTTCTGGTTTTAATATTATAAGCTTTAAATCTCAAAAATATACTCTATACTTAGTTTTTAATATTACTTTTATATTATAGAAGATTATATGTTTTTAAGATTACTTTTTAAATCTCTTTTATAAGTTTAAACTATATTCAAAATGATTTATAAACTTCAGAAATTGTTTTGACAAGTTTTAGAAAGAAAATCTCTTTTAAAAACAAAAATCAATTTTCAAAATTTACGAGGGCATGTCGACATACCCCATCCCCCCATATCGACATGGTAGCTATAGAAATTCAAATTTCAAAATTCAAATTTCAAAATTTCAAATGAAGTGTCTATTCGTCATAACCTTTCACGAATAGACATGACTGTTGTTCTTCTATAACTACCAGTTGTTTTCAATGAATTTTAAGTTTGTTTTTCTTCATTTCTTCACTCCATCTTCTCCACTCAAATATTCTCTTATATTTTAACAAAACTCTACCGAAATCCTGAGTGAATCAAACTCGATCATCTCCAGTTTGATTCTCTGTCACTCTCTCTCAAAGATCTCAGTGTTATTCAGAGTTATAGGATCATTTGTAATCAAAGATCGAAAGATCGAAGTGTATCGAGTCTCTCTCTATCAAAGTGTGATTGGAAATGGTGTGATTGTGGCATGTAAATCAATTGGGTGTGATTGTAGTCCGTAAATCAATTAGGTGATCTTGTAGCCTGGTTAAATTAAGAGAGTTTGCCCTGGACTCGAAGACAGGAGGGTGTACATCGTAGCCTTGAAATCGAGGTTGTAATATCGACATTATATTTGAAAAGAAATATGCACAAGAAATTGTGTGGGACTGGATGTAGGGTAACTCTAAACCAGTATAAAATTCCGGTGTGTTCTTTCCTTTATTGCTTTTATTTACAATTTGCATCTGTGTCTGATTCTGTGATTGTGAATTGCATATGTTTGGATTTAATTTGAAAAGATTTCAAAAGGATACATAAATTTAATTAAACACTATTCACCACCCTCTAGTGCTAATCCAGCCTTAAGATCAGTAATCCGCATTTCCAACACTTATTGGTTCTGGCCTTAATCCATTGATGTACTTCTCAATTCTACTAATAACGGTATCAACCAATGCATACCCGTATCGAGCTAGTACTTCGAACCTCCTGGTATACTCCAACACACTCATATCTCCCTGCTCCTGTTCTACAAACCACCTTACCAATGCAGCCTGCGCCATAACAGACATGAATCTCTCCGAAAACCTTCTTCAGAATTCCTCCCAAGTAATGGTCTCTTCATCAACTCCGGCAGTGACAGTGTTCCACCAAAATAATTCAACTCCCTTGAGGCTAACCTCCTTTCTACGCATCATTTGGCCCTAAATCAGTGAAAATCCTTTCACAATGCAGCAGCCAGTTTTCTACTTCAATCACGTCCTCGGCACCAATGAACTGCTTCCCTCCGAGCCTAATGTAATCTCTACTCAAATTGGCATACTAATTGACCACAGGAACTTCTTGAACTCCTCCTCCCGCAGCGTTTCCTCCAACAACACCTGCTGCTACTCCAGCTTGCACCATATTCTCAAAGAATTGATACATTGCCCCCATATCCACTTGGGGAACTCCTGTAACAGCATTTTCAGCTTGTCTCTGACCAGAATCTCTTCTTGCGTTTGGTCTAGCATTTCCATTGGTAGTGGTGTTGTCTCCTCTAACATTCACTCGACTTCTTCTTCCCTCCATATCTATATTCAAACCTCATGAGATAAAGATGAATAACCTAACTAAGATAGGAGTCTAAAGATAGAGCGTATACTTGTATATGTAAAAATACAAGTACATTATTATAGCGTTATCCCATACACCGGTCTCAACTCTAATTTCTATGGATTATGTTTTCAAAAATCAATTTTTAGTTAAAGTATTTCATAAACTATGCTCTGATACCAAGCTGTAACATCCCCTATCTAGAGGCCTAAAACTAAGCGCTACAGATGCTGCAGTCATCTATAGTATTAGCTTCCGGTGACTAAATACGACTATGTTAATGGTATCAATAATATCAAAAGCACTTGAATATAAAACAAAACACAGATTTCAAAAATCACAGATTACTTCATTACATTTCCATATAAAATTTGTTCCACATTCACGTCACACAACCCAAAACGTTTTCCCAGGCACAAATTAAACATAGTTATTACAAATTACGTCGAGATCGGTATATGAAGATACCCCCTCGATTGATCAGAGTCAAATGGTCTTATAAGACCTATTACATCATAACACAACGGAGAATCATCTAAACATAAATAAAAGCATCAAATCCTAAATAGCTATCTGTTGCCTCCAGCATCCTCTGGTAGCTTATTCGTCAACTTTCTAAAAACCTGAAAAGATCCTTAACCTTCAACCTACTCAAAATAATTTTGAGTACCCGAGAGTTTAAGGGGAAAACATAAAATTCGAGTCGGACATAAAGCCTGGTATGAATAATACTATACATCCCGGTTTAGTTATGTTAAGTGAGACCATGCCGCTTAGCGGAATGGGTTTCCTCTCACTAACATTTTTTTAAAACATATCTTTGCAAATCCTTCCATATAACCATATACTATGCTCCTGCATCCACAATGGTTAAATACTACAAAATAAACATTTTGTAAACCAACATGAATATTAGGTAATAATGAACTACCCGTTCAACCCAAATAACTTTTACCATTCAGCTGACTCGGGCCTACCAAACAACATAATCAAAATTTACCTAACATCTATTAGATATTCATATTTAGGATTATCTATCCTTATGTATCTGTTTAACATTTCCCATCAGGATGGTCTGTCATAAACTATCTGTTAAATATCTCACTTTTGGACGGTCTGTCCCAAACTTAATCATCTCACAGGTTCTCCCGAGCCTTATGGTTTTCCGGGCTTACCAATAACCTATCTGTATACAACATATATTCCTTTCGATGTGTAATCATAATTTTAGTCTACCTATGACCAAGACCTACACACTGGAATTTTGGACAATAATTAGCAGGGGCTACAAGCTAATGTATAGGGCGTGACCCCATACTTAAAAGAGTGATTTTTGTTTTTAAACTTAAAAAGGAAGCTTTTCAACTAACCTGCCTTTGTTTGTCAAATTTTCATTGGTCAATAAAATACTTTTCAGAATTTTCTATTGCAATTTCCAAAATTTATAAATCATTTTATTTTGCAAAATGCCCCTTCTCCTTTATAAATATATAAAAAAATTAAGTCTCATACCTTAAATAATTTTATATATCCCTCAAATGACTTAGGAAAAATCTGGAAAAATTCCAGAAAATGTATTTTAATATATTGCCTAACATATTAAAATCTCAAACCCAAACACTTATTATTTCATCCGAAAATAATTTAAAACCCAATAAACAATTTTCTTCATTCGAAAATTCATATAAAATCCATAATAAATCGGAAAATTATGAAAATCAAAACCAATCTCTAATATTATTCCAGACCTATATTTAAATTTCCAAGGTATTCTGATGTCATTAAATAGGGTTTTCATGTTAAACATTATCATAAAACACGAATAAGAATTTATAAGTTCATCAACAATAAGCACATATATCTTAAAACATCAAACATGGCAATATTATAGCAAAAGCATTTCGGATCTAAACACCAAACCGAAAACTAAAAGTATTAGGGATGTAGTAATTATTCACCTTAGCTTTAGAGATTATATATGAGATTTTTGAGTGTTGAATTAGTGGATTTCTTCTTTCCTCTTGAACTTAGCTTTACTTCTCCTCTTGAGATTGGAAATGGTGGCCAGCCTTAGCTATTTTCGTTTTTTAATGAAATGAGAATAATGAACATGAGTTACCCATTTCCTATGGGTTTAGGGTATAAGGTTTTGCTATTTCTCAAAATACTCTTCTCATTTCCTAACACACTACCTAGTGTTATTTCATTTTAGTTAACCCCTTTAACATGGCACGACTACCTCCAACTAATCAAATCTCAACCTATTATTCTTCACATTATTTAGTTTAATTTAACTAATTAAATATCTTAAATAAGGTTATAAAATATATGGGGTGTTATACATACTATTTGATTTTGTAAGTGCCGTTTTGGCGATTTTCCCTATACCATCACTTTGAAATATTCTCTCCTTAAGCCCTTGTGTGTGTTGAACTTGTGCTTGTATTTTTACAAAATAAATGTTTGGTTGCGTTTTTGCACTTTGAAAATTGTTTAAACTATATTTTAAGTATTGATGAAAATCTATAAAGAAGTTATAAATTTGGTTTATTAACTTCGAGATAGTTAATGTTGTTTTAAATTTATAAATGATTATAAATTTGATTTTATTATCTTTTGGGATAATTAATGTTGCTTAAATACCTAAAAGATTATAACTTGATTTATTGCCTAAATAAATGTGGTTTTAAATTTATAAATGATATTTTATAAATGTGGAAATCTTTAAAAAGAAATGTTTAAAAACAAATCTATGTGTAAATAGTTTTGGGGTTTATAGTAAACAATGTTTTTAGATGACATTCATGTTTGACCTTCCCTTTTAATACACATAGAAATATAATTTTCCCTTTTAAAAGAATATTTTTAAAGAGTGTTTTATAGCATTTTACAAATATTCGTGATGTGAAAATCAAGCACAAGTAAGAATCAAATGTTTTAAGCGCTTGATTCATTTATTGGTGACAAGTGTATGCGATCTATTTCCATATACAATCATTTGTTTACTTCCGATATTTGATTCCTTAACTATCGATTTTGATATCATTCTTTGTGCTTCATCAATGTAAGATGATTTGTCGCTTATTTTGAGCGTTGGCATCCAACACCATGGATAACTGAAACCAAAGAGCAAGTGAGAGCCAAGCTATGTGTGTCACACCCATTAGGATATATTCACATTTATCTAGAAAGTTGTTGGTAGCATGCATGTGTTGATGTGAGTATAATGCTTATGTGAGGTGGGGTCTAGCTTGGAAGTCCCCGAGAGTGATGCGTGTCTGGTGTGGGCCCTCAAGTATGTTTTATCTAGAGGTATACTTTCAGTGTAGCAGGGCGCACCCTCCTAGTCAAGTTGGATAAATTCATTTTCCTTGTTTCGATTTGAACCTTGGAATTAATCTTTTCTTCTTTTGTGTTTTGTCAATCCAAGACAATTTGTTGCTTATTTTGAGCATCAATATCCTTTGTCGAAGATGACTAAAACCAAAGAGCGAGTGGAAGCCAACCTATGTAGGGTTACTTCCATTAGGGTATCTTCACATCTACTCTAGATTGGATTCGGTGGTATGCGCTCGGAGATGTTAAATACACGAATTATTGGTAAGTTTGGTATGGTCCGGCTTGGACGTGTCTGGAACCATCGTAGTTCTCAAGTATATTTCTAGAGGTATACTTTCGGTAAGCAGGCGTACCTTCCTAGTCATTGTTGGAAAATTTCTCTTTCCTTATTTGATTCAAATCTTTGAATTATTTTCTTAATTGCATCAAGAAGTGTCTGGAGCTCTTCTTGATGTTTAATTATTTGTGCCCATTACTTAAGTTTGGATTTTGATCTTGTTTATACCCATTATTTCAAGTTTGGGTTTGTTTTAATTGTTTCCATTCTTTCATCTATGGATGTTGTTCTTGTAAGGTAAAAACCCATTCCACGTTAGAAGCATGATCTCACAGAATTATTATATGTTCATCATATCACTTGAGTTTCTCACGCTGGTTTTCAAGACTGATTCGAATGTTATTTTATTATAATGCTCGGGTCAGACTAGGCATTTTTTTAGGTTGTCGTTGGTGGGACATGGAGCTCATGAAGTAGAGCTGGATATTCACCTGCCATAATTTTTTTATTTTCCGTTGTATTATTATATATACCTGTCAGCAATTGTATGGTCAGAAATTTATAACTATCCAGCTAATGAGGTTTGTTTTTAACTCTGATGTACTTTGTATCTTGGAGTGACTGTTTATACTATCTTTATTATATTATATATTGTCGTTTCCGTTGTGAGATTCTGTTTCCCCTATTTGTTCTTTTTATCTAACCCAACAATCTACCTTTCCGACGATTGGATGTTCGGCATTGAAATACCATGGATGTATTTGGTGCCGACTTTCGATGGTCGAAGAGGTGGGCCATTACAATTTGGATCTAACCTCGTGTCATTCGTAGTTAATCATTATAGGCAATGTCTCACATCAGCCCCAAAGTCACACTGCTCGTAGCTAGATTAGCTGGGCAGACTTCTATGTGCTTTTGACTTACCTCGCATCCTTATAACTTAATCATAAATTATTGCACTCTCTACATATATTATCACACATCTCACCATACCCGTAATTGAGGCCTTATAATAAAAATTCTTATTTCGCCACTACCATTAATTACTTTCCTGGGGGGTTTAACAATAATTAATAAATTAATTGACTACACAATTAATACATTATAATTATACGTTATTTATGCTAATACACACACACACACACATATATATATATATATATATATAGACACACATGCGTGCGTGCGCATCTAAGAATTTCTAAACGTGCAGAGTTTATGCCCTAAACTAACATTTAAATGTCAACTCTTTCAAAATCATACAAGTCTCATTTCCATATTATTCATATACCATAAATCCAATATCCAAAAATAAAATCAACATATTTGTATATAAAATAAAATTCAAACTTAACTTATTGTATTAAAACAATGAAATAAACAAATAATAGAAACTTACAACTTCAACTTTTTTAGCTCTATTCAGTTTCTTTTACATGTAAATAGACGAGGAAAAATTCTATTTAATCTATAGAAATCGGAGGTGTAAATTGCAAACAAGAATTCGTACCTTACACACCATTTCCTAACCAAATCCCTTATTCAGATCCAATGAAAAAGAGTAAGAAGTGAAATAGAAGGTAAAATCACAAAAATTGCAAACCCACATAATTCCCATTATTTTAATATAAACAATTGAGATTTCAACGTAGAATTGACATTTCACATTAGGGAAATTTTGAGGATTTATAATATGATGTTTTCGTAAACCAAAACTCCCCAAGGCATATTCAAATCTAGACTATACTAATCAATTATTAAAATAGAAAAGCTAAAATTTTCACTCACTGTTGGTCTTTAGCTTTGCCTAATTTTGGATTTGACACGTCTTTAATAAACTCTTTTAGATCTCTTGTTTTTTATATATATATAGCAAGAGATTTGTATATAACTTAGATTTAGAAAATTAAAGGTTTGGAGTAGAATAAATTAAGAAGATAAACAATAGACAAAAATAGATATATAGGATTTCTTACCTAAAAGTCTAATAGAGTTTCCTGAATCATTGAAGAGACAAACCGACAGAGCTACCCTAGGTTCCCAGAATAATTTTTAAATAAAAGTGAGGGGGTTAGGCTCATATTTATAATAGTTGGAATGCACCAGAACTGTTGGATTTAAGTTGGCTTAAAATAATATAATTTGATACATTCATTGCTACAAAACCCTAGTCGCCACCAACATTTATCGGTCGACCACCCCCACCACCGGTTGACCGGTCATGGGTTAAGTGTCGATCGGTCCTTATTTTGGGAATGTTATATCGTTTTGCCGTTGTTAGTTTATTTACTTCCTTAATTATAATTTAACATTAATGTTAACTTTGAACGATTATTTAACCCTCTAAGCATAATTAATGTTAATTTTCAAATTTCAAATTTAAGAATAATTTAATTATTTGTGTTTGAATTCATTTAAATTATTTTAAATCTAAAAACTTCAAACGTCCATAACTTTTCCGTTTGAGCTCCGTTTTCAACATATTATATACGGAATTGATCGGAATTCCACCACGGACACAACGACATAACTTCCGGTGTCAAATTCTGACTTTTGCAAAATTTCCATTTTTAACCATATCTTGTTTAATTAATATTTATTATAGATTTTTATGGGGTTTTACACCAGAGTTATTCGATAACTATGACTATGTAACACCCTGGTGTCCCTAGCAGCCATGAGTAATGCACTTCCTAACACTTGGAGATTATTACATACACTAGTCCCAATGAATGTATGAATATCCTTTCTTAAAATATCTTGACCAAGAATTTTTTAAACAAAATGTTATTATATATATTGTGATTAATTACTCATGATTGTATCTATTTGCAATTATAATCACTTAACATTTTATATAAGAATTTTTCTATTAATGTGCTTTAAATTAATTACTTAACTAATCATATCACAATATGACAATGTATATAACAGAAAACAAACACCTTCATTATGAACAAGTTTGATTTCATAGTTAGATATATGTAACAAAATACATAATTGCCCCTAGGGCATAGCCTAAATATTTCAATCTACGATTTGCACATGGGATCAATTATGAAATCTTAATTCCATTCTTTCGATTAGTTTTCTCAAAATTGTTCCTTTAATGGATGGATCTACCGCATCATTTTACTATATATTCTGTCATTCAACATCTCTCTATCACTAATAAAGTGCCTTTGTCATGTGGAACTTTCAGAATATGTGCCTAGACATTTTGTGAGCCCTAGGTTCTTTAGTGATATGTATCGCAACATTTTTACCATATAGTAATATCATGGGATTCTCAACATTTGGACTCACCCCTAGCTCAGTCATAAATTTACAAACACACACTGCTCTTATTACCGCGCTTATTAGCGATTTATTTAGCCTATTAGTTGAATTAGCCAACCTCTCGTGTTGAACATTTCCAACTTAAAGCTCCTTAACTAAAGTTGAACATGATTTAGAATTGACTTACTATGGCCGGTATTACTTATGAAGTTCAGGTCCAAATACTCTTTTATAAGAAGTTTGTTATTTCCATAAATAATTCTCTAGCATTTCATAAATACTCGATAATATTCTTAACTGTCATTTATTGATTAATTCAGATCTGATACTCATTTAATGTACCAATTACATAAGCATACTATGATATAATTGATAACACATCATATATGATAATTCCTATTGTTGATACATAAGGAATCCATTTCATATACTCTGCGTTAAATATTTTAATATGGTGTTTGTGTATATCATTAGGGATAATCTCAACATCCTTTATACTGATTATAAAAGTTGATATTTTCAAATCCAATATCGAGGGATAAACAACCAAACTAAAATTGATTTTAATAGGGGTACATCATTAATAATAAGTGTTATGTTGTTTACTTATAGTTTAGAAATATTTTAGTACCTTTTAACATTATTTTTAACATACATACGCTTCTTTTGCATTTTGACTGAAAATCAAACTATTAGATTTTTCTATCAAAATATTTTCTTAATTCTGATACTTGTCGAATGATATAGTTGTATCAGTTCTAGGAACTTATCCAATTCTTGTAAACTTGGTTATTGCTCACACTAACTTCATGACATTTTGGTTATTATATGCAAATAAACTATTCTCAGTTATTATTTAGAATTTCAATTTCAATTTAAATATATCAAAAGCCAAAATCATATTGGACAATAATTTTGCAAGTATAATCCAATTAACATAAACACATTGATTGATGAATCTATTAAGCTCATTTTAGCAACTGAAATTTACATTCTATTCTCATTAATATTGTTTACTATATTCAATCTACATTGGTCTTCCTTTTAAAGACACACTTGTGGGTGATGGATCATATCACTTTGGTTACAAGTATCAAAATCATAATTTGATAATGTACTTAGAATCCATTATAAATCTAAAACATCATGCCATATGACAGAGTCTATACCTTTCATGGCTTATCGATGTAACACCCCGAAATTTTAATGCTGATTAATTTAAAAAATATTAATTAATAAATAATAAAGCAGAAAATGGAACTTTCACAAACGTCAAAATTTGGCAATGAAACTTGCACCATTGGATTTATGGCGATTTGTTTGATCAATTTTCATACTTAAATTTTTCCGATCCAAGTTCAAACGAAAATGTTATTAACATTTGAAATGTTTGAATTAGAAACAATTATATATGTAATTTATATAATAAAAAGTAATTAACATTAATTACTAACATTAACATATACTTAGACATTAAGAAAAATTAACGTTAAACAAAATCTCAAAAAATTATAATGTGGGAAATAAAAGATGACGATCATTTAAGCAAAGCAATTAATCAAACGAATCAACACAGGACATTAAATCATCGATTAAACTAACACCAGGTCGACATAGGAAGCACCATGGTCGACCGGTGGCAATCGATCGTAGAGGATAAGCAGTCGACCATGGGTACTGTAAAATCGATATTAAACAGTGGCTAGAACGGCCCAGATTTAAACAGTTTAATCGTAAGGCCCACATTGATTTGAACCCCTATAAATATAGACCACAACCACCACTTCCAAACTCATATTTTATAATGGACACGGAAGCTCTGCTATTTTCTCTTCTCCTCCAAAATGCTAAAATTTTAAATTAGCTCTAGTTTAGGTGTATATACAGTTGGAGAATTGTTGAAGATGACAGAGAAAAGAGAATATGGTCAAATCAAATCGCCAAAGCCTAGGTAAACTATAAAACCAAATTTAATTTATAAATCAATCCAAATCTCTCTCTCTCTTTCTCTTCTAATCCAGATTTCTAATATATCCATATATGCTCGCGAAATATACCAGAATAGGATCATAAAGATAGTCAAATCGGAATAACAGGAATTAAATACGAAGATTTGGAATGTTAAAAAGAGGTGAGTGGGGAATTACATATTTTTTCTAATAATATTGGATTTATATCATTGATCTATTTCATACATGCCTAGATATAAATAATGATTTGGATATTTAATTTTATACGTGCAATGAATAAATAAAAATCATGATTTGGATATTTAATTTTATACGTGCAATGAATAAATAAAAATCACGATTTGGATATTTAATTACACATGCATAATAATTAAGGAAAAATATGCCTATATGTTAGGTTAACTCTAAACTTGATACATACTGTATACATATTGGGATCCAAATTTGATTAATTTATATATTTATTATTGAATATAAATTAGAATTAATGATAAGTCAAATTGAGACCATACAATATTTTAATATATTGGAATGAATAGTGTAACAATGTGAATCTTTATAAATTGTCTAAATTACAAATAAAAGCATAGTGTATAAAGTAACATGGAATGTAAACAAAAAAAAGAAGAGATGTAAAAGTAAGGGAAACAATGTATTTTGTACTATCTATTCCAATAGAAAATAAAAGATAACTCCTTGTAATTTCACACATAACACAATTAATCTTTAAGTATTTTATAAAGAATTATATTATCAATAATTTCCTTTGGTGAAAGAATTAATTCCAATGATTAAGATATAAAAAATCCTTAAAGTATAAATTGGATAATGTGAGTAGAAATAACAACAACAATTTAAATGGAACATATTAAGTATGTAATTTAAGATGGTGTAGAAATCGAACAGCAAATAAAAATGATGCAATTAAACAAATATGGAAGCAATAAGTTTAAATAGGCAATTAAAGGGGAATATTAGTTAAAAAGGAAAATAAGTGGATTTTGCCCAAAAATGTTAAATGAATGGGGAAGGAAATAAGAAAATATGTTTAAAAGAAATCGGAAGATGACTTTAATTTAAACAAGAAGCAAACACATAGAAAATTAAAGAAATGTTGTCAGTAGTGGACAGTAGAAGCATAGTAAATAAATAAGAATGAGAGTGTATATATATATATAACTAATAAATATACATAGCCTCAAAGTATGCATTTAAGACGGGTGTGAACTATGGAAATTAATGTAGGATTAAATGAATAGAATAACATAGTCATTATAATGGGTTGGAATGCGAGGTCAATAGTGTTACATAGTAGAAGCCTGCCTACCGAAAGGGGCTACTAGCATGTAACAACCTGAAAATTCGAACACTTCGTCTTCGAATATCGAAATGTTTTGAAATATAATTAAGTGTTATAAATACAATTTTATAACCTTTTTAAACATCATTTAGTTAATGAATAATCATAAGATACTTGTTTTTGGAAAATTGTTTACAAAAATATATTCTTTGATGGAAAATCGATAATGCGAAAATCAATTTATCGGTAGACAACTTTTCGATCAGTATAAGTTGTTCAAACTCTTATGCACTTGTCTAATAATCAAATGAATACATTAGCAACTAATTAAGATACACACCGCTTCATAAAGCATGGAACATTGTAGAAGCTTCCATTAGGATAAGAGACATATCATGTTAAGGGTATAAGTGTAATTAGCATAAAGGAGAAGTAATTTAAAGGACAAGTGATGGGAGGCGAGTCTTCCAAGGCATGGTGGGGGAGGTGAAGGAAAGCTTAAAGAACACCATCTTGAGTCTATAAAAGGAGAGACATACCCTTAGTTTATTACCAAAAATTTACAAAGCAAAGCGAGCTCTCTTTCCATGTCTTTTTCTTCTTCCTCTTCATAAATTCCGAAAGTAAAATGTTTGCAAATCAAATCCAAATGAACTCAAATTTGGAGTGAAGCCTTACTACCTCATTACAAAACATTCTACATAGTTAGAAGTTGAAAAAGTGAAGCACGTCTTCCTCTATCCTACTAGGCTGGGAGCAATTAAGTGGGAGGGAAGGCAAAAGGCAAGTGAAACAAGGAGGAAGGGGAAGGAAAGGTGGTTGCAAGGTGGGGTTGGACTTGGGTTCTTGGATCTTAGTTGTTTATTGGATAAAAGGTGAGATAGCTCACCACTTTAAATGGAAAATATAACATATGTATGTTGTGTTTGATTATGTTTAAATTGTTGACATAATAATGACATATGTTGAAAACATTGGTTTTGATTCTTGCTTTGAAAGCAAGTGTCATATGCATGGACTTGAGTGAACTTGAATGGACTTGTACATATAACAAGACCTTGGAACAACGCATATAGGTTATAGATGGACTTTGGTTTAGGTCGGACTTGGATTTGAAACTGCACTTACAGCGATAGTCGCTATAGATGCAGTTCGGAATTGCCTCGTTTTTATTTATTTCTATGGAACTTTAAAGAGAGATCCTTAGGGGTTTCTCGTCTTATTTATAATGTTTCAAGTAGGCTGAATATGGCAGGTTTTACCTTGGACGCTTCAAAGTTCAGAAGATGAACTGGAGGCTTCCATTATCTATTTATTTCTATTTTTGTTGTTCCAAATTAGCTATGTATATACCACCATTGCGAGGACAGGCAGTTATAACCGTCCAGGTCGATAATAGTACTCAGGTTTTGTAACTCTGAAATTCCTACATTCAGAGTAACCCAGTGTGTTGTTCTTTGGATATTATATATTATCGTTTCGCTATGAGATTTTAATGTTGTGTTCTTCCTTTCTTATCCTATTCTTTTTTTATTTTACCCTAACTTTCTGTCTTTCTGGAATGTTCGACACACAAATACCACAGATGTATTAGTGTCATCATCCGAGGATCAAAAAGTCGGGTCATTACATTTGGTATCAGAGCCTAAGGTTGAGCGAACACCTTGGCTTTGGTTATGTATGGCTCATTAGGGATAAGGTAAGCGATGCCCTAGAATAAGTCGATGTATTATATATACGAGAGCATATTTGTATTTTCTATAAACCTATACTCCATTTTTAGATTTTTCTTAATAATAATCTCTTTATTCGGAATAACTCTAGCCTTTCATAACCTAAATATATTCTGCTATGTTCAGGCAGTACACATGATGAGTACTAGAGCTGCCAATGCCTGAGGTGGTAGAGGTAGAGGTGGTCAAGGTAGTACCATCACAAATGGTGGAGATCGAGCACAAAGGAATGTTGCTCCAACTGGGGAACCAAGGGTGGATATTGTAGAGGAGGTCATGCAGGTCAGGCCTTAGGTGAATTTTTCTTCGCTCTGCCGTGATTATGAGATGGTAAGGCCTCAAGCCATAAATTATGTATAATGATGTTTATATTGTCCTTAGATTGGTAAGGACATTTTGTAAATTTATTGAGCACCCTCATGCATTACAAAGTGTTCCCATAAGTAATCACGAAATGATGGTTTCATGAGTATCTAATGTCCTTTAAGATTTTTTAGCACCCTTAAGGTCTTAAAGAAGACTACGAGCAAAGTACGTATAGTTGTGGGTTATTTACGAGATGTGACTAATAATATGTTAGTTACCATTCACGGGGGCTACATTTTGTTGAGCACCCTTAAGTTTATAGTAACATGATAAATGGATCCTTAACACTCTTTAAAGATAAAAAAATTACTACATCTCTTTAATGGTTATTAAGAGATGTAGAATCTGAAGGGTGCCTTATTAGAAATATGTAATAAACAATTTTATTAAGTATAAGAGCATATGTAATATTATAATAATCAACTTTAATAAACTTGCACAGTTAATGTAGTTGACAAAATTGTTTATCAATTAAAACATACTAAGTGAACCAAATTAAAGATTAAATATAAAATGTAGCATTTATTTACCAATAAATTAATCTATTGATATGTTGATGCCTCTAGGCCCGTGTAAGAGCTAAATGCTACAACTATTTAAAACTTTCGATTCTTGGTCACTTAATTGTAAATTTATCTATTATTGTATGTTGTTTACTATTTAAGCACTAAAGATAATATAAGAGTATGGATATTTGGTCATATACAAAATTTATAGGGTGAACAGTTGTGTTTCATAAGACGCGGTCGGTGAAATTGGTTCATCTGAAATGAGCAAGTAAACCATAGTGATAAATCATGTGCTCAATATGATCAAGTGCAATGAGGATCATTTTGTGTTGGGAACAACAATAAACCAAGGATTACGGACATACCTGACTTTTAGATCCCTAAAATGTCAATTTGATTTATTTACTTAGGTGCAACTTCTTTGACCTCCTTGATATGTCAAGGTCGAGTGAATGCATTTTTGTAAAGAAATCCAATGTGGTTTTGTAATAAAGGGTTTCTCTTTATAAAGGTAAAGTATTTAAAAGTGAAAGTAAAAGTTTAAGAGTGGAGGTAACACAGATGCGGTTGGGATGAAAAGAGGGTGAATTCACCTTTACCTCATAAAGAGATATCAAAAACGAAATTGTATCAAATATTTGTTGATATGAATATGTAATTTGAATTCTATTCTTAATGCATTTTTCTTATAGAATTTTCTTCTCCATAAGATCGATTTCATAGAATTGTAGATAATGGATCTGAAACTCCGCACTATAAGTAGTTGCAGTAGAAGAAATAGAAAGCCTATCAGGAAGTATATAGAGCTTCGAATTGCAAATATTGCTATTGTAACAACAAAAATAGTGGAAGCATGTAACAACCTGTCCCGAAACAGGCCTAAATTCTGACCCATAAAATTCCCATTAAAACTTAGACCCATTCCAAGACTGACTGTTGGTTGATAAAATTTAAACAGTATAGAGAGTTATCTATCTATACTTTTAGAATCTCACAATAGGATGGATAAAATATAATATCAAAACATGTACCCATTTCATAAAGAAAACCATTTCAGAACATAACTGTATCATCACAAAATCTCACAATGTGTCATCAAAACCTCCACAACATGTCATCAAAACCTCCATGGTACAATATCTTATAACGACAACAACATAATAGTCTGAAACTGGGTACATGGGAATAACTTAAAAGCAATAAAAGATATATGACTGCCATAGACTTCACTACACCTTCATTTTCCAAATCAGCTTTGTTACCTCTGACCTGTGTATTGTAATGAGGAGGGAGTGAAAACAATAAATTTTGGTGAAAGATCTCAAGTTTTACCATAATAGTGTTTGGGCAGTATCATCCAGATAAGTAATATGTCTTTCGTATTCAAAATTATACCATACGAATAACCTCATCTGTGAGCGCAAAGGCTCTTCCAGTTCAACCACAAAATTCTAGCAGAACTATTATTTACATTGCAAAAGAAAGCACCTGAACCACTTAATTCATTTTTATTTAGAATTAGGCAGACTTTGACCATTTAATAACTGTAAAATAGGCAGGCCTCCGTCATTTAATACCGAACCCAAGGCAGGTCCCTCTAGGGTTCCCCATAACTGACATCATACGAAATCCCATAAGGTCACCTAATACATCTTATGTTAGGAAGAGGCTGACCCTGCAATAGTCACTTAATACCTCTAAACCTGAAGTGGACCCCTCTATAGATTCCCCATACCATATCAATAGCGTGATTATGACCTATAACCTAGACCGTGACGTCTCAGATTAGTCCAACTATTAGAAGGTACTGGTAGCCAGATTGACTGGGCATACTTACCTTATATAATTGGGACAAACTCACATCCACCGACGTTATTTATTATAAGCGATGTCCCACATTGGTCCCTAAAGTTACACTGCTGGTAGCCAGACTTAACTAGGTAGACTTCTGTGCACTTTAGACTGACTTCACATCCTTATATGTAACGATCCGTAATTTTCGATAATTAAATATTAAATTTAATAAGATTTTGGTGTTTAATATTGGAAGAAATTAAAATTTATGATTTATTAATGAGAAAAATAACTAGAATGAAATTTAATAATATTAATTTAATGTAATTGATGACTATTTTAATGTAATTCCAATCAATTTAAAATAATTGTAAAGTTGATTTGGATATAAACTGTGAATAAGGAAATAAATTAAATGTTGTATTTAATGGTGAATTGTATGTAATTGATGGAAATTGGTTATTATAGAATAACTAATCAGTATGTGAATTTATTTGTTTTGGTTGTTAACAATAAACATAAAAGTGTGTTTGAAATTGTAAGTTGTAACAATTGTTTAATTACAATTTCACTATTTAATCCATTGAAAATTAAATTGGAAATCAATTGCAATTAATCTACTTAAATATTGCAGTTAATATGAATTAAGATGATAATTGTAGAATATTAATGTAATAAGATGTAAACCAATGTTAATTATATCCATAAAGTAATAATTGATTGAATAATAAGAAGTACATCGAAATAAATGAATTTATTGAAATTTAAAATTATAATTAATGAATTTATTGCAATTGCAATTGAACACTGTAATTAGTGCAATGTTAATATTGAATTTGACATGGAAAATTTGTTTTAAGAGATTATAAGTTTATATGTAATCAAGAATAATAAAATTTGTTAACTTTTAAATTTAAAATTTTAAAGGTGGTTAATTAATTTAATAATAATTTATTTAATTAACGTAAAAATAGCCATTTTGGCCACTGTCTCGGATTTCGACGAAACCAGTTTCATCGGATCCGTAACGGTAAATTATTATAGGATTTCAAGTTTCGTAGCGATCGGACTTGTCATTTGATCGTGCGGGCTCAAAACGCGTAGAAATCAATTTAATGAATTCAATTGAAATTAAGCTGATTTTAAAAGCTAACTTCTGTATACAATGAAAATTTTAGTAAGGCGGATCGGTGGAAAGTAGTAGTACACTAGGTAGGCTGTTCCCATAGTAGCTTTAAGTTCCGGAGATAGAATCGAATTGATATTTTAAAAGCTAACTTCTGTATACAATGGAATTGGGACTTGAACCTGTTCCATTGAGTTTAAAAATATCAAAAACATCTATTTTGATATATTGGATGATCCACTTTCGTTTTGGCAATGGAACGGGCTTTTCAGGTCGTTATTGTCGTTTCGAACCAATTCAATATGTTTATTCATTCTTATCAGGCCTTGTCTATATAAATAGTTTTTTTACCCTAGTAGCCTTTTTATTTGTTATTACCATACGTAGTAAAAATTTCTGCCATTCCTTTCTTCCCAATGGCTGAAACCTAATTCCAATTTCAATTCCAAATTCAAATCAGTTTCAAAAATTTAAACCCTCCAAACTATGGCATATTATATATCGTTGGAAAGCTCTCGACGAGCGCAATCTAGATCTGTTATTCATTTTTGCAATCGAGTTTTGGTTTGTCTAGAAATGACCAAAACATTCTCGACCATCGATTTTGGTGATTGATCAACGGCCACGATTCATCGATTCAAGGATGCGGTTGTGTAGAGATCGTCATGGGGAGTTCATCGAAGTGGTTCGTTCGGCGAATCGATGGTTAGATCTTCATCAAAAATTAGATTAGGGTTGTTTAGATTCAACATCGGCTGTTCTTTTTGGGGTCGATCAGCGTTCGGAGGGAGGTGTCATGGTTGGTCTGGAAGGCTGCGCAGGTGGAGGCGACGTGTCGGATGGGGGTGGTGTGGTCTGCGATCTGAGATAGGAGGCGGCGGCGCTGTGTCGTGTGGGTTCGATCGCGTTTTTCAAGCTAGGGTTTTTGCTGAGAGAGGATAGTAGCTAGTGACGTGTATTACTTCCTTTTATTATTTTATTTATTTTAGTATAAATTGTATAATCTTCTAACGATCATAATTTTTGTATACGAGGTCAGATTCACGCATGGTTTATTTCGTTGGGATCGTATCAAAATTCCGTTTATTATGGAACAAGTTTCGACGAATTATGAGACTGTTCAATTATGGGCCTTTATTTGGATTTCAAATCGAGTAGAAATCAAAGGTGAGTGTTTTAACTCACTCATAACCACTAAATTGTCCTATGATAGTTAAATTAAATTTATGGTGTGATTAGAATTTGATTGGTTGACGTTTGGTATATTTAAATTGTCATTCCAGTTAAATCTGACTTTTATTGAATTTAATCGCCATTTAATTTAATATTGAATTTTAAATTGCCAGTTAAATACCTGTTAATGATAACTAGTTAATTGTTGTTATTTATTGGTTGGTTTGATTGATGATTGTGATGGATGTTTAATTGTTGATATTGGATGACTGGATGTTATATATATATACGAGTATGGTGGCACGTCCGTTGGACGTGTGCGTAACAGGGAGAGAGCAAATTTTCTCTTTGGTACAGTGGAATAAATTATGGAGAAATGTGTGGCAGAAGGTTTTACTGTTTCGGAGGGGATAGAAATGCGTAAAGTGAAGGTTGGCAGCATGACACGTAACGTTGGAGAAGGTGAAAAACGGACGTTGGATGGAAAAATAATGTAGCAATATAACTGCAGGAGGTGGGGACATATGCATTGGGATATCTGTAATATAGGTGTGTAAAAGTGTAGATATGTTCAAGTTTTGGTTGTCCACAGAAGTTTATAAATTTTGTACAGAAGAAATAATGGACAATATGTATTTGTTTTAAACTGTATGTAGTTGGTGAAAAATAAACAAATAGTACCACTAATGTGGAGTTATGCCTTTTTGAATGTAGCATAAGGTTCTACAGCAACAGTAGATGTTTTGGTGTATTTATAACATGGGTACAAATTTTTTTAAAGCGTAGTGAATAACCGAGTCAGTCCCTGTTCCAAAAAGTAGTAGAAAAACATTTATAATCCAAAGAGTGAGAAGAGATAACGTGTGTAGAGTAAGTAGTCTAATATACAGGTTTGCAGAGGACAGCTGTATTCAAAGCATGGGCATAATAGTTAAAACATGGGGAAGTAAGCAGTGGGGAGATTAATGTAGCTGTCTGAATGAGCAGTCATACGTACGGAAATATTGGGGAAAATTGGTATTGCATAATACAATTGTATACTATTAGCATGTAGGACCAATTTTACTGCACATCAGCAACAAAATAGTTGCATTAAATTTCGCACAAATATTGTATGTGGGGCTAATACTTTTCTGTTTAAGAAATTACTGGAGATGTGAGCTTCATGAATTATTTACGGTATCAATAATATATGAAGAAATATGGGATTGTTGATTTTTTAATTAATAGTACGTTGATGATTGTTAAAAGAAATGTATGGGAACTCACAGGCGTACGTGAGTTGGTCAAAATGAAATGGCGACCATGTATGTTGAAGACTATTATGCATAAGAGAAAGTTATCTGGAAGTTTAATAAAGCTAAATAGAAGTTAACGTTTGAGTATATTGAGTTTATGTGATAATATTTTGTATGTGTAAGACCAAAGTTTCTCGTGCAGTGGTAGAGATATGTAATGAGAATGGTTCAGTATTAAGGAGGTTTGGATCGACTATTAGTAAAGTGCAGTAGGTGTTTTGATTTCAAGTTATTCTTTCTGACGATTTTGTTTGGTTTCCCATGATTTGTTGGTTGTTGTTAGTACGTTAAACATAGCACCTATTAGTGGAATATTAACAATATGAAGTAATGGACAAAAAAATAAAATCATGTCATAGATGATATGCGTATGTAAAAATATAACAAAGGTTTAAATTTAAATTAGTGCCATGAGGATGAACTTGGTACAAATAACATAGTTTATAATTCTATTGTACTCTTGATAACTCTATTCTGCTTTCATCAGACTGAACTTTGGAATATAAAGGCAACATGTAGATTTTGTATGGAATGATCAATTTATCCAACGTTACCACCTTTCCATATGTTATCCAAGTAGTTGGGCACCGTACGGGCCTTTCACATGAATATCTGAAAGAATATTAGTAACATGAATAAGCATTATATTGTTGAGAAGATTTTCGCAGGTATTAGATAACAATTTAACCTGAAAGGTCCAATAAGTTACATAACTTGCACTGTCAGAACAAATTCCATGCACAAGCATGCCCTGTCTCTCCATTTCCATCTCAATATAAACATTGTTCTTCTTATTTACCTGTATATTATGAATCCTATAGTAGAATTCAAGTCAACGATAAAAGAGTGAATAAATGCATCAAGCCAATAACATTTCAAGTTGGCTGCTGTTAATTGAGCTAGCTTTTTAAGAATGAAAATGGCATGAGTGAAAAATAAAGTACCTATGTTTTTTAATGTTCATATCAACCATTTTTTCTTCATCAAATCCTCGTCGTCCTCTTCACCATCCATATGTTTCCTTTATATATAAATAGGAAATATTTATTACCCAAATGAATAAATAAAATATTTATTCAAATACCAATATTTACATATTTGGATAAGTAAAATAGTACATCTACAATAAAATAGGCAAAAATTTTTTTACTTCATTTCATAGTATGTTTTGATCAATATGAAAAATCTCTTTACACGATTTACTACTCAAGAATAACAGTGTAATAATGTGAATAAAGTATGATTGTAATTCGAGCACAAAATAGACAGACCTAAAATTATCGTATTAAAACTTTGTAGAAGTATTGAATACTAATAGAGTACATATGAATTTGATGTAAGATTGTTTAAACACAATCTACCTTGTATGGAAAGTATTGCCTTTAAGAAGGATTTCCTACTATTAGAAATATGCATAACAAAAATTTATGGTAAGTATCAAGCACAAATTTTCGAATAACAAAGGGTATTTGATCTTTGTGTTAATAAAAAGAAACACAGAAAAGGAATTTTATTCAATGAGCACGTTGTCAAGTGTTACGTCTTGACAAAAATGGTATTATTAGTTGAACAATAGCAAAAAATATAATTGAAAAAGTAAGAGCTAATAAGAGCAATTGGAAATGGTTTAGGTTTAGATATGGAAATTGGAAAACTATTCTCAAAGGATATAAATGCAGTGGTCACTAAAAATTCAAATGGTGAGGTAGCAATATCATATTATATAACAATTTTAAAGAACACAGAAATGACCCTATAAATTTAAACGTCTTTTATCATACCATTTAAAGACATAGCATAGATGGAGCAATTGTCACTTTTGATAACTCGGTCACTCAGATATCGAATTTGGTAAGAACAAATTCTTTCCTTTTATTTATTGTACCGTTATGTACAGTTTGCTTATAATGCCTCAACCTTGAATCAAACTGTATAAATAACCCTTTATTATCAACTCTCACAAATTTGTTAATTACAAATTTTAAGAATGAAAGGGCATGAGTGAAGAATAAAGCACCTCTGTTTTCCCATGTTCATGTCAACCATTTTTTCTTCATCAAATCCTCATTGTCCTCTTCACCATCCATCTGTTTTCCATATATAAATAACAAATATTTATTACCCAAATGCATGGGTGACACTGTTGTAAATGAACATAGCCGGACAAACAATGTGTATATTAAACAATATTCAGTGTTAATACTAAAAAATATTAATTCATTTGCGCATACCGTTGTGTGTAGGAGAACATTCAACACATGCTGCTACATCAATTTGCTTCTTAAGTTCATTACCTTGAGATAACTTTAGAGTAAATGTTAAATGTATCACATCTATAGAAAAACACAGGAGAATGATACATAACTAATCATACAATAAATTTATAGTATTTGATTTTTAATGCTAAGAAAATCCCAATTTCCACCGTTGTGTTCTATGTCATTGATGAAAATATGAAATGCAAGGCAATTATTTACTTTATCCTAATGTACTTAGGGAAAACTGAATTCTGTATCTGTAATTTGTCAATAGCAAAGATGGAGGTTAGTTTGAGCCATTCACTTATCTTCTGTCTTGTCAGCATCATTATTTTATGGATGAGATAGTAGGATTTAATGTATGATCACGTGAAACTATACTGTATATATGTTGGATTACAAAAAAATAATGTAGAGCATGGCTTGATGAACTTAATGTGATTTATAACAAAGCTTATCCTTTCTGTCACTATAAGTACTGTGAAAGTATCAAAAACGCCTAGTAAAACTTCATTTCTGCGCATGAACAATTTACATGAGTGAAACTGTAAAGACAAATATTTAAAAAGGCATACTTAGTTAACAATCACTTCAAATGTAATACACCACAACAATCTATAAGTTATAAAAATGGAAAAAAGCCTACCATGGCCTCAACCGCTTTTTGGGTGAATGTTTGAGCATTTCATCTGCGTTTACATCACAGAAGTAAGAGGCAGTTTAGTAATTCAATAACAGAGGTAAGAGTTAATTTCATTTAAGTTGTTTTCATCCAGAAAATAACCAAATTTCACTAATTCTACGTATTGTAGCAGCATTCCTCAATAGAATTTAGGAAGATATCATTCTATATAAACATCTGTAACAGAAAAGGATAAAATAGCAGAGAAATTAGAATTTTTTGTGCCATAAATTTATCATCCTACCAAAATAAATTATATATAGTAAATTGAAAAGAAGAAATCCAATAATAACCGTACTCTTTCCAGCAAAAAATCATCGAAAATGGGGAAGATTTTAATCCACAAATTCCTTCTGCCGCATGTTGCAGTAATTGTTCAAAAAAGCATACGATAGATCTGGATCAGGAAAGAACTGTTAGAAAAAGACCGAGATTTGGAGTCTATAAATACACGTCCATTTCTTCATTTTTAGGATCCAGATTTCTAAGCGACGAAGTGCTGCCATTTTGAGAGCTCGAGTTCTACACTTCTTCACTTCTTTTCTCCACTCTAATCTTGTGATTCCTTTCATCCAAATTGAAGATCAAATCGAAGATCCAAGAGCTTAGATTGAAGATCTACATCCATCGAAGAGAGATTTCATCATTTGAAGCGGAATTTTGATAGATCAAGTTAGATTCTTCGCTGTCCAGATCTGAAGTGTGTTGCTTTTGAGGTGTTTAGGTGATTCGGTGAGTGGTGATTATCTCTCACACGGATCCAAAGGAGTATATCAGATTGTTGGCTTGATTTTGTGTTAAAATAGTGATTTCCATGCATTTTCATAAACTTAAGTGTAGATCCATTGTTCATGATGATTTGACATCCATTTTACTACATGTTAACCTATGCAAGTTCATACATCAAGTTATAGAGATATTGTTCATAATTCATGCTTGTTAGATTTAGACTCTTTATTTACAAGATTGCCATTATTGTTATAATTGTTTATTAGATCATATTTGAATGTTTGATTACTTGGATTAATGATTGACTTGATTGATTGTTATGAATTAGTTGATTGATGATTTGATTTAGACAAGATGGTCGAAGATGATTCAAAAGCTAAGGGAAAGGCTCTTGAATTGGAAAAGCTGCTCGTGGCATATGTGGCGGATGATGAAGCTCATATGGATAGGTTTGATGATGATGATGTTGAGATGAGGCTTTGCTATGATGAGATGAAGCGAGGCATGATATGAGATAGTCTTGGTTTAATCCAGACGAAATCATTCCAAGCATGTTGATAACTCGGTGAAATGGTTCGAGTTGAGGATAATGGTTTGCTCGAGAGGCGCTTGAGCTAGTATGGAAATAGTCGTCGAGGAGGATGACTAGGAGGCTGAGATTTCATCGTTGTTGAAGGTTCTAGCATGCTCAAAGCAAGAGTATGCTGGGCAGATTCGATAGTCCCTAAAGACTACTGATTGGTAGTCGAGTACCCTAGGCAGATTCGATAGTCCTAGGCACGGGCTGCGACGACGTGCGGAGTCATGTCTAGAACCGGGGTTTCCTTTAGCCCTTGACGGACGGCTGAAAGAATGTGCCGATCATTCAATTAACGGTGGTGTCGAAGCAATGATAACAGTAATAGCCAGAGTCATGGATGTTTGGTTGTATCGTCATTCGGTCTCAAGAGCGGTATTTTCTGGGTGCTTATCTGATCTTGGTTTAGGCCTTGGGGGTTTGTACTTGGAAAACATCGTCCTTGACTCGAGTGATAATTGCTTTACTTTAAATTGTCTGCTTTGCTATGTTTACTTCTGCTTAGTGTGTGTCTGGGGGCTATCACTGTAGAAAGAGGTGGAGTGGGAGGGTTGGATTCCTATTCCTTTTTCCTTTATGCTCTTTTGGTATGTTGTTAGTTAATTTACCGCTCACTAAGACTGTTGTCTGACTCAAGGCTTTATGTTTTAACTCTTATTGCCTTGGGCTGTTCGTCCATTTTGGGACGGGCAGACAAGGTAGCAGGTGACAGGTGCTGTTCTTAGTTTCCGACGATGCTGATGACGAAGACGAGCTGGAGGCTTGCATATTATTTTTCTTACTATATGTACTGGATTTCCGCTGCTTTGTATAATTCTCTGAGTGATATGTAGTGAGGCTTGATGTATTGACTATTCAGATGTTTGTACTCAACTATTATGAAGTTTTATTGATGAGATTCTATTCTGTGAAGCTTCACTATATATATTCTCTATTGTATTTTATCCATGCGCTGTGAGTAATACGATAGATTCTGCTGTTTTAATTTACCCTGACAATCGTCCATGGCTGCCTGGCACACTTTACAGTGCACTATCTCTAGATTCATAGCGGGGGTCATGGGCGGTCGTCACATTTGGTATCAGAGCCTTGGTTAATCGATTTTACCCAACGCTCGCTGACGTAACTACGTATGAGAGACGTAATTGTATTTTGATGGATGATTACTATATATAATATAGTAGCTTAGAAAGATTTGAGTCCTTTATGCAGTTGTTTCTCAAGGTATGTTAATCATTCCTTTTTATAGATATTAGGAATGAGTCGAGGAGGGAGACCAACTGCTAGGGAAGGCTGTGCTACTGAGGGGGCTGCTGATTATGTTGCTATGTTCGAAGCTATGATGACTTCGATCATGAGAAGGATGCCAGCTCCGGGGCCATCAGTAGATGTTGGAGTTCAAGTCCAAACTCCAAAACCAGTGGATTTTACTAATCTGTGTAAAGATTATACTGCTCTTGGAGGAAAGGTTTTCATGGGAATGGACTCAACTATTGAAGTCCAGAGGTGGATAGATGCTTGTAGAAGGATCTTTGGTGATTTGGGAATCGAGGATGCGACTAAGAGGAAGCTAGCATCAAGACAGCTTCAAGGGAGAGCTTCTGATTGGTGGAACTTTATCACCATTGATACTCCGGAGGAAGAAATTACTTGGGAGCAATTCCAAGACAGATTTGAAGCTAAGTTCATTTCTATGGCTCAGAAGTCTGTTCTGTTCAAGAAGTTTGTGGAGCTCAAGCAAAATGGAAAACCAGTTCTTGAGTATGTTTCTGAGTTTGAAGCTTTGTCCAAGTATGCCCGGTCATATATTGAATCTTCATATCAGAAGAACGAGAAGTTTGTGACAGGCTTGGACAGTTATCTTGGGAGGCAGTTGGTGGATCATTTGGACGACCCATTTGAGAAGCTTGTGGAGAAAGCTCTCAGGCACGAGAATCTGTTTCCTAAAGAGGGATCTGTTGTTGCTGTAACCAAGGAAGAGGCTAGACCACAGTAGGGTGGAAACAAGAAGAGGAAGCAGCAGCAGCAGCAAAAGGGTAAGGATGGCCAGAAGAAGCCGAAGGACGAAGTGACCTGCTACAATTGTCAGCAGAAGGGCCATTTCTCAAGAGATTGCAAGAATCCGAAGGTGCCGGTGAAGTGCCACAACTGTGACAAGCCGTGGCATGTCAAGAGGAATTGTCCAGAACCGCGGAAGGACAAGCAGATTATGCAAGCTTATGCTTTGGGGGCTATTCCATCATCTTCAAAAGCCTCTACCGCTGAAGAAAAAGGAAAGAGTGTGGTGGTTCAAGGTACTCTTTCCATATGTAGGTGTTCCAGTTAGAGTGTTATTTGATACTGGGGCGTCGCATTCGTTTGTTTGTAATGAACTTGTAGGCCGGTTGGGTTTAGAACCGGATATTGTTGATAGGCCATTGGTCGTGACTAATCCAGTTGGGGGTTCGTCTTGTTTGTGTATGCTATGCCGTGGTCTGATTGTAACGAGTCATGATTGCTCTTTTGTTTGTGATTGTTTTGTTCTGAACTTTGCGGGGTTCGGAATTATTTTGGGTATGGACTGGCTTAGGAAGTATGCGGCAAATGTTGATTGTGATAGGTTGGAGGTGACAGTCGAGAATGTGGAGGGGCGAAAGATTGTGATACGATGTAAGCATGAAGAAGGCGTCTTCATGAGCTTCATGTATTCGCTGGTTGTTCCACGGGATGGAATGTCATCGATGCCAATCGCTAATGGATTTGAGGATGTCTTTGATGAGGTCAAAGGGTTACCGCCGCATAGGGAGATCGAGTTTCGTATCGATCTAGTTGAAGGAACCAGACCTGTTGTGATGCCTCTTAGGCGGATGGCGCCTAGGGAACATCAGGAGTTGAAGGTGCAAGTTGATGACCTTTTACAGAAAGGATTCATTCGGCGTAGTGTGTCTGAATGGGGTGCACCAGTTGTGTTTGCAACCAAAGCAGATGGATCATTGAGGTTGTGTGTGGATTATCGTGAGCTGAATAAAGTGACTAAGAAGAACAAGTATCCATTGCCGAGAATAGATGACTTGTTTGATCAGCTTCACGAAGCTAAGGTGTTTTCTCAGATGGATTTGGCAATGGGATTTCACCAGTTAAGAGTGGCTAAGGATAGTGTGGCGAAGACTGCTTTTAGGACACCATCCGGTTTCTTTGAGTGGCTGGTAATGCCGTTTGGATTGACTAATGTGCCAGCGTATTTTGTGGATCTTATGAATAGAGTGTTCAGAGATCAGTTGAACAGGTTTGTACTAGTGTTCGTGGATGATATTTTGATTTATTCCAGAATTGAAGAAGAGCACAAGACGCACTTGCGTATTGTTTTGGAAATCTTACGGAAACATCAGCTGAAGGCTAAGTTTTCGAAGTGTCACTTCTGGAAGAGTGAAGTGAGGTTCTTAGGCCATATTATCTCTGGAAATGGAATAGCGGTTGATTCCGCTAAGGTGGCAACAATCCAGGATTGGGTTAGACCTAAGAATGCATCTGATGTAAGAAGTTTTCTTGGATTAGCAGGATACTATCGTTGATTTATCAAAGACTTTTCCAAGATAGCTGCACCGTTAACAGGATTGACGAAAAAGAACCAAGTGTTCAGATGGGATGCTAAGTGTGAGCAAGCTTTCGGAATCCTAAAAGAGCGATTGACAAGTGCTCCTGTTTTGACTATTCCAAATGGAAATGATGAGATGGTGGTTTACACCGACGCATGTGGTACTGGACTTGGAGCAGTGCTGATGCAGAAGGATAAAGTTGTTGCGTATGCAAGTCGACAACTGAAGCCGCATGAAAGGAATTATCCGACTCATGATTTGGAGCTAGCGGCGATTGTTTTTGCTCTGAAGATGTGGAGACATTACTTATTGGGAGTTCGATTCGAGTTGTTTACGGATCATAAGTCATTGAAGTATCTTTTCTCTCAAAAGGATTTGAATCTTCGGCAGCAACGATGGCTAGAGTTTTTAGCATCATATGATTTTGGTATAGCCTATACTCCGGGAAAGGGTAACGCAGTGGCAGATGCGTTAAGTCGAAGACATGCAGGATTGGGAGTCATGTTTTCAAAATGGAAGAGTCTCGAGTATTTAGCTGGATTTGACTTCAGGCCCAGATGTGAATTGGAACCTGAGATGTTGGCAAACTTATCGATAAGACCGACTCTTGTGGAAAGAATTGGCGAGAGCCAAAAGCGAGACGATAAGCTTGTCATGATTATCCGTGATTTGGAATCTGGATTGGACCCAGGAAAGGATAAAGGATTCGAGGTCGATCGAGAGGGTTGGCTTCAGAAGCAAGGACGACTAGTTGTTCCCGATATAGATGAATTGAGAAATGAAGTTCTAAAGGAAAGTCATCGCTCGAAGTTGACAATTCATCCAGGTGGAAATAAGATGTATTGGGATATGAAGAGAACCTATTACTGGGAAGGTATGAAGAAGGATGTTGGAAATTTTATTTCCAAGTGTATGAACTGCCAGTTGGTAAAAGCCGAACAGAAGAAGCCAAGTGGATTGCTTCAGCCATTAGAAGTTCCTACATGGAAGTGGGAGCAAGTATCGATGGATTTTATTGATGGGCTACCTAGAACAAGAACGGGGAATGAAGGGATTTGGGTCATCGTAGATCGTCTGACTAAGAGTGCAAGATTCATTCCTGTTCGATCAACTAGGACTGCATCGAAGTTGGCTGAGCTGTATGTTAAGTGGATAGTTCAATTCCATGGTATTCCGAAGAGTATAGTGAGCGATCGAGATCCATTGTTCACTAGTGGATTTTGGAAGAGCTTCCAGGAAGTTTTGGGAACCGAGTTGTGTTTGAGTACAGCTTATCATCCTCAAACAGATAGTCAGACCGAGAGAGTCAATCGAGTTTTGGAAGATCTCCTTAGAGCTTGTGTTTTAGATTTCGGAGGATCATGGGAAGATCACCTTCATTTGGTGGAATTTTCGTATAATAACAGCTACCAGTCAAGCATTGGTATGGCACCGTATGAGGCATTGTATGGAAGACCGTGTAACTCTCCGACATGTTGGTTAGAAACAGGACAAAAATTGATACTTGGGCCAGAGATGATTCGACAGACTTCGAATTGTATAGAGATCATTCGGCAACGAATGAAGGCAGCCCAAGACCGTCAGAAAAGTTATGCCGATAAGCGTCGTAAGGATTTGGAATTCGACGTAGGTGATATGGTTTTTGTGAAGATTTCTCCATTGAAGAAAGTTATTCGATTCGGGAAGAAAGGAAAATTGACTCCGAGATTTGTCGGACCATTCCCGATCATCGAGCGAATTGGAAAGCTCGCCTATAGATTGGAATTACCAGAGAAGATGTCGGGTGTGCACAATGTTTTTCATGTATCATATCTACGGAAGTATGTGCACGACTCGAATACAGTGGTTTCTGCTGATAGCTGTGAAGATTTCGAAGTTGATCCAGTCGATAAGAGACCTAGTAAGCCGCTTCGTGTTGTGGAAACTGACACGAAACAGCTTAGGAGAAAGGTAGTTAGGTTGCTCAAGATACAATGGAGTGATGATGATAACAACTGTACATGGGAGGTGGAAGAGAGGATGAAGGCAGCTCATCCTGAACTCTTCAGGGTATGGCCCTAAGGTGTCGTGTCATCTAACGACATTGTAACTTGTTCTAGTTTTAGAATTCTGCATGCTAAGCTAGAATTGGATGCATGGTTTGTTGATTGCTATGGATGGTAGGCGTGCAGAATAGTCTTTGATTGCTCTGTTTGTTTGGAATTTCGGGGGCGAAATTCCTAAGGGGGAGAGAATGTAACGACCCGTATTTTTACGGATCGAAACATCGTAAAACAGTTGTTATTAGACTGTTAGTATTATTAAGTCGTCCAGAGTTTAAGTTGTCTAGAAGTTAAGCCATGTTGTAGCTTAAGTCGTTTGGAAGATGAGTCGTGAGGTAGCTTAGGTCGTGGGGTAGGTTAGGTCGAGTGAACGACCTAAGAGATTGGAGCAACTCACAGGATTTGGCGACCTAAGGAAGTTGGCGACCTAAGGAAGTTGGCGACCTAAGGAGTTGGCGACTTAAGGAGTTATCATAGTTAGGTCGTGAGCGACCTAGTGCTCAGTTAGGTCGTGAGCGACCTAAGTTTAGCAGTTATGAGTAGTTAGGTCGTCCAGACGACTTAGGAGTTAGGTCGGAATATCCTGCGTATAGTTAGGTCGTTAGACGACCTAAAGTGTTAAGTCGTTAGGTCGTATCCCAGTTATGTCGCGACTTATGTTAGGTCGTGTGGAGGCTTAAGGGGTTAGGTCGTGTAGCGTTAAGTCGCTAAGTCGCACATATGGGTTAAGTCGCGCAGGGTTAGGTCGTAGGACCCTGTGTATAGTTAGGTCGTAGGTCGCGTGGATGCGTATATGCGGTAGGTCGTTAGGTTGTGGAAGCGCATATGCGTTAGGTCGTAGGTCGCGTAGATGAGTAGGTCGGAGATAGTTAGGTCGTGGACGACCTAAAGGGGCGGACGACCTAAGATTTTTCCAGCCTATAAATACACGTCCATTTCTTCATTTTTAGGATCCAGATTTCTAAGCGACGAAGTGCTGCCATTTTGAGAGCTCGAGTTCTACACTTCTTCACTTCTTTTCTCCACTCTAATCTTGTGATTCCTTTCATCCAAATTGAAGATCAAATCGAAGATCCAAGAGCTTAGATTGAAGATCTACATCCATCGAAGAGAGATTTCATCATTTGAAGCGGAATTTTGATAGATCAAGTTAGATTCTTCGCTGTCCAGATCTGAAGTGTGTTGCTTTTGAGGTGTTTAGGTGATTCGGTGAGTGGTGATTATCTCTCACACGGATCCAAAGGAGTATATCGGATCATTGGCTTGATTTTGTGTTAAAATAGTGATTTCCATGCATTTTCATAAACTTAAGTGTAGATCCATTGTTCATGATGATTTGACATCCATTTTACTACATGTTAACCTATGCAAGTTCATACATCAAGTTATAGAGATATTGTTCATAATTCATGCTTGTTAGATTTAGACTCTTTATTTACAAGATTGCCATTATTGTTATAATTGTTTATTAGATCATATTTGAATGTTTGATTACTTGGATTAATGATTGACTTGATTGATTGTTATGAATTAGTTGATTGATGATTTGATTTAGACAAGATGGTCGAAGATGATTCAAAAGCTAAGGGAAAGGCTCTTGAATTGGAAAAGCTGCTCGTGGCATATGTGGCGGATGATGAAGCTCATATGGATAGGTTTGATGATGATGTTGAGATGAGGCTTTGCTATGATGAGATGAAGCGAGGCATGATATGAGATAGTCTTGGTTTAATCCAGACGAGATCATTCCAAGCATGTTGATAACTCGATGAAATGGTTCGGGTTGAGGATAATGGTTTGCTCGAGAGGCGCTTGAGCTAGTATGGAAATAGTCGTCGAGGAGGATGACTAGGAGGCTGAGATTTCATCGTTGTTGAAGGTTCTAGCATGCTCAAAGCAAGAGTATGCTGGGCAGATTCGATAGTCCCTAAAGACTACTGATTGGTAGTCGAGTACCCTAGGCAGATTCGATAGTCCTAGGCATGGGCTGCGACGACGTGCGGAGTCATGTCTAGAACCGGGGTTTCCTTTAGCCCTTGACGGACGGATGAAAGAATGTGCCGATCATTCAATTAACGGTGGTGTCGAAGCAATGATAACAGTGATAGCCAGAGTCATAGATGTTTGGTTGTATCGTCATTCGGTCTCAAGAGTGGTATTTTTTGGGTGCTTATCTGATCTTGGTTTAGGCCTTGGGGGTTTGTACTTGGAAAACATCGTCCTTGACTCGAGTGATAATTGCTTTACTTTAAATTGTCTGCTTTGCTATGTTTACTTCTGCTTAGTGTGTGTCTGGGGGCTATCACTATAGAAAGAGGTAGAGTGGGAGGGTTGGATTCCTATTCCTTTTTCCTTTATGCTCTTTTGGTATGTTGTTAGTTAATTTACCGCTCACTAAGACTGTTGTCTGACTCAAGGCTCTATGTTTTAACTCTTATTGCCTTGGGCTTTTCGTCCATTTTGGGACGGGCAGACTAGGTAGCAGGTGACAGGTGCTGTTCTTAGTTTCCGACGATGCTAATGACGAAGACGAGCTGGAGGCTTGCATATTATTTTTCTTACTATATGTACTGGATGTTCCGCTGCTTTGTATAATTCTCTGAGTGATATGTAGTGAGGCTTGATGTATTGACTATTCAGATGTTTGTACTCAACTATTATGAAGTTTTATTGATGAGATTCTATTATGTGAAGCTTCACTATATATATTCTCTATTGTATTTTATCCATGCGCTGTGAGTAATACGATAGATTCTGCTGTTTTAATTTACCCTGACAATCGTCCATGGCTGCCTGGCACACTTTACAGCGCACTATCTCTAGATTCAGTGCGGGGGTCATGGGCGGTCGTCACATATGAGGTATTATCATAGCCCTGACTCCCTCAAGTCAGCTTGATGTGACTAAATGGGAGCCATGCCGGGCCAAGTGAGGTCGCACCTCCGATCAGACATGTTTCTTCGATACCATATTATGACTTTGTGATTGATTTGGTGGCCACCCTTTGATTTGATTGTGGGAGTGTGTTCTGAGGTGGGCGGTAGTAGCTGCTATGCGTTACCACCAGTCCGGATCCACAAAACGGTAGTATCCTACCCCTGGCATTGCCTCGCGTGCCTTGCCACATGCCTTATCGCGCCCATTACGAGTTTGGTTTGTACTGTACCTATGGAGTGCCATCTGATAGCCCTTAAGTTTATGAAGGAATTACGGTACTGTATAGACTAGGGGAATATATAAAAATGTGTTAAGGGGGATATGGGTAACGCCTTAACACTATTTTAATACTTTACTGATAGACATATTATAATAGCGTATATTACTACATAGTAAATTGTTTAACAGATCCTTAGGAGATGGCAATCCCGAACATCTCTTAAGTTATCGCACGCACGTTAGACACTGGATATGAGATTTAAAACCCCGTAAACATCTCTGAAGCCATTACACTCATATTTATTCACTATTTATTTAACTTACATAAGATATTTTAGTTCTAACTCGAGTGTTTTGTCTTTTCATTATGCTCAGGTCAGCCTGAGCATTTCAGTGTTGAAGACTACTTTTCTGGAGGACGAAGACGAAGATTTAGTATATTATTCTATCTATTATATTTATTCCACTGCATCATGTTGTTCCGCTGCATTATTTATTTATTTCTGCTGTATGTGTAACTCTGATTTGTATTGTAAAAGTGTAATCAAATGTATTTGTAAAACAACTTCATTAACGGTTTATTTGATTATTATATTTTGTCATTCCGCTGTGAGATTCTATGTTTTGTTTTTCTTTCTTTTCTCTTCTTTTTCTTATTTACCCCATAACAATCCTCCCATTTGAATGGTTTGGAATAGACATGTATGGTTTATTGTCGATTTAAATTGTCTAAAAAGGAGGGTCGTTACATTATAACTTAATCATATTTTCTTTCCTTTAACATACTATCATATACATACTAAGCGTATATATAATATCTTTCCACAATTAATACTTAAGGCCAAATAAGGGAGAAACTCCTTATTACGCCTTTAATTATGGATTAATTTCCATAATTTTCATTTTCTTTCATTCTAGGGAATTTAACACTATTTACTTGTAACGACCCGTAATTTTAACTATTTTCATTATTAAATTTAATATAATTATTGAATTAAAATGGTTAGAAATAAAATTTAATGTTTTATTAATGTAGTTATTTAATATGAACTTGAATAAAATCTTGAAATAATAAATTCCGAAGATTTAGGCAATAACAACTATTGAAATGAAAATTCTATTCATTGAATGTGTTTGTAATCGATGTCTGTAATTGAATAATAAATGTTGAATTATATAGATGAATATAAAGTCATTGTTGATAACTAAAATTCATTTGAAAATTTATGATTATTAATGTAATTTATTGGATAATTTAATTGTTTAAGTTTAATATTGGAATTATTTAATTAATTGAATTATGAATTTAATATGAATGAAAATGATTTCAAAAGTTGATTTAAATTTCATTCAAATATGAATGAAGATCGTTAACATTTAAAATTGGATTTAAAAGTGAATAATTAGAAATTGGAAATTTTATATTATAATTAACGAGCAAAAATATCCATTTTGGCCACTCTCTCGGATTTCGACGAACCCACTTTCATTGGATCCGTAATAGTGAATTATTGTCGGATTTTAAGTTCTATCGCGATCAGACTTATCGTTTGACCGTGCGAGCTTGAAATTCATTGAAACTAATTAAATGAATTTAATTAAAATTAATTGATTTTGAAATGTTTTCTTCTGGATACGATCGAATTAGGCCTCGAGACTAGTTCCATTGAGTTCGGAATGAGGGTAAAACATTAGGAACGCCAGGTGGCACGCTTTGTTTGGAGTTCAAAATTTTACGGACCAATTGGGCGAGATATTTTCTAATTTAGATAATATATTATAAAAGTCAACACTTAACATCAGCCGAAAGTTGTCTTCCCTCGTATGTATTCCCCCTTTCGTTTCTTCCTCCCATATCAACAGCAGATTGTAAAAAAAAGAAAAAAAAGAAATCAAACGAGGGTCGCGATCGGGGCAAGGGCGCACGAGGTGGTCAGGTCGATGGCTGAGCACGGTAGCGTGGCGAGGCTGCCTAGGGCGAAGGCGTTGGAGGCGAAGTCGATCGGTTAAGGTTTTGGGATTGATTTGTGTGCGTGCGTATGCGCTACTATAGGGACGAGGTCAGATGGCAGTGCGGTTGGAGCGGTTGTGGCGTGGGTAGTTGGCGATCGAATATAAGGAGGACGAGGCGAGCAGAGGGTAGCGACGACAACCTGGGCTGTTGCTTGTAGCGCGATCGAGATGGGATGGGTAAGGATTAGGTTAGTTAAATGTTATCTTCATTATGTTAATTAATGATAATTATTACTGTATCGCTAATTATCGTGTAATTTTCGCATATGAGGTCCATTTCGGACGAAACGAATTACGCTGGATTCGTATCAGCGTCGTCTATGGCACGGAATCGAAGTGGTATTTATTTGAAGATGAATTTTTTTTGAAGAAATAGGACGATGATGGATTTGAAGAAAGAGAACGATGATGGATAGACCCCGACACTTGTGCCAATTTGAAATGGCTAAAACAGGATGGCTTGACAGGGCCAATCGGGCTAATTACCCCTAGCGGACATCCGTTATTCGATTTTCTTGGACTCAGTCCATATTATTACTCTTGTTGTTGGTTTCAATTGGTGCACCTTGATTTGGGATAGCCTCCCTTTGACTCGATGTGGGATGGATGGATGCGGTGGGCGGTCATGGTTACGATGCGTTACCACCAGCTTCGTGACCCGAACTGGTAGTATCCTACCTTGGGCATTGCCTCACATGCCGTGTCATACTTTTATCCCTATACGAGACCCCTATGATTTTGGTTTAGTGTTGTCGCATCACGGCGCATCACTGGCTACGGACGTGTTACTAGTTGTGCTAAATGCAAACTGTACGCCAATGCTTAAAAACGCGTTAAGGGGGATTAATGTAAAGCGTTAATTGTGATGACCCTGAAATCGGCCTTCGAAAATCAGCACTCGTACTTCACATGTACTCAAAATGCCGTAGATTCAATTGTCGAATCTGGTTCACCGGAGCTTATAACACAATTAAGTATAACAACATAGCGGAAGAAAGAAATAGATGATATCATATACAACTCCAATGAATACAATATCCAGTATTATATACAACAATGATATCAATATGATACAACAATATCAGAGATAAATAATGATACAGCGGAAAGCAGAAATGATAACTCCAAATGATCAGTCAGAGAGACTGACTCCAACAACTCCAATGTCAAGCTCGAACCACAAAGAGGAACAAGTGCAGTCCTGAGCTCCAAGAACTGAACCAGCTCCAGATAATCTACAAAACCTGAATATCTGAGAAACCCAACTCTAGACTGCCCGTGTGGAAAATTATGGGCACCTAGAGTTTAGGAAGGGAATAATAAACTCCGGATCAGTCATGGGACTAGTATGAGCAAACAAAAACAGTTTATCTTTAAACAACCACAAAAGGCTTTTAAACATTGAAATTCGCAATGCTTTTGGAAAATGAAACTACCATAAGACCTCTCGCCACACACACAATGCAATCGCAGAATTGGAGGAGATTTCTTCGTATGATAGTCAAACATGCTTACTACGCAAAAGAAAACTCTTTTGATATTATTACTAGTGCATAGTGTAAAAACATTTCGAAAATACAATATTAATCTTAGCCAACATACGACCAGTATCGTATGCCTACTATAGCTACCATGTTCAATAACAGGTTACCGCTTCATTCCATGGCAGGTTATACAACTAAAAACCGTATAGGGTTCGTATTGTTTCTTTGGATTTCCAACAAATGATCAGGCAAAGGAACTTCCTTACACCGAAATAGAAAAGCCTCTGGAAAGACGCCCCGAGAACCTAACCGGATCTCTGCAAACACAAGGCCGACGCTACCTCACGCTGTACAGCTGTAACTAGGTAACTAACACACTGACGCTACCTCACGCTGTACAGCTATAACTAGGTAACTAACACACGAGCTATGTCATTCCCCGGTCGTTACCGACCTTTATCCGAGGGCCCTCGATCACAAAGCAACAACCACAAAGTATAATAACTGTGCAGCATCAACATAGGTAAAATATCTGGGCTCCATACCATGATATCACCTTTTATCCAGAAGGAAATGACATACCCTAGGGGCGCTACCCCTAAAAACCTTTGTCGCAACATTCCTGTTTCGACCATTACCGGGTTGTGAGGCTCGACGAAGTCTCGTCCACAAAGCTACACTTTTTCACAAAGCCACGCTTTTTCACAAAGCAACGCTTTTCCACAAAGCAACGCTTTGATCAACAGCACTTCGTATGCCACATTACCAAATTGGGAATGTATCACTAGTAACCATCAACTACATAACCTCTGAGCTCGTACGTCTCAGAGAAGGGTGTTAAGCTAAGAGAATAAATTCTCTGCCACCAACAGAAATGTATTTGATAGAAACCAGCTTTACATCTCAAAGTTTAATGTCAGACATACATCCATACAAGTCTGTTCCGGGTCCGAACAGAACCGAAGGCACTTCCGAAGAAGCCCTTGCAAATCCGGGTATTCACAATCCCGATCCGACTTCCCATCACTTAGTGAATCTCTATACCGGGCGCTACTCGGTGCAGAGACAATCGATAGGTCATCCTATCGCTTTCGCAAATACTCGGTCTTCACCACCGATCTTCAAATGCAATCCATATACGACGTATCGTTATTCGAAATGGGTTATATGACACAAAGGTCTTTTCCCGGCTAACCCGAATAACGAGCGCAATTAAAAATCATATGAATACTGGGGTCTCAGTTAAATCACAGCTTAAAGCCCAAAACTTTTCATTCGAATGGTTAAAACAAATTACCATTTCCAATCTTTTGAAAAGATTAAATTCACAAAGTTCACCCCATTCACAAAGACCCATTCATGGATTTCAAAACAATTTCCATTTCAATTGAATTAACTCGTTAAATCTTTAAGTCAAGATTTAACTTATAGCTTTCAAAACTCATTTCCAAAGATTCATTCATAGTCTTTCAAAACAATTCTATTTCAAGTTGGATTAACTCATCCGGTCTTTTAATCAAAGACTCATTTCATAGCTTTCAAAATATTTCAATTCTATTTCAAACTTGAAACCTTTCAACACAGTTTAGAAATCCTTTCTTAAAATGAAAGCTATTATTATTTGAAAACAAGTAGTTTTCGTTTTTGGAAAAATCCAGTTATATTTACACGAGTTAAAACCCTTGAATTAAATTCAAATTCCCAAATTAATACCTTTAAAATGGTTTAACCCATATATAACTTGTACAACATCTTTAATCCCTACTTTCAAATCATAGAATTCAATTTCAAACTTGAATTCAAATTTAAATCAATTATTTAAATTTTCAAGACTCGATTAAGTTATTCAAAATAACTTTTATCTTTGAAATTCCATTTCAAAAGCTTTTCACTTTAAACCCAAATTTCCAATTTCAAAATCAATTGAACTTAAAGTTTCAATTTCAAAAAACATTAATTTTAAATCATATGTGACTTAACCGATTTCCACGTGAAATCCATATTTGTGTGTGTATGTTGTAGTCCGAGGATTTCATACAATAGTGCACAACATCAATCATCACGGATATATCGATAAGCGGTATAATCGATAACGCTCATCTTCATTCATGGATTCATAGATAAAGTAAATTTATCAGTCACAAAGATTCATCATTACAATTCAATGTGGGTTTCGGATAACCAACTGGAATCCGACTCCCTGTCGCATCGAAATTCAAATGTCATTTACGGGTCAAGGGTTTTCATATTCACATAGTAATATATCACAGAAACAGATATATATATATCGCAGATAATCAATTACATTCATCCCAGATAAATAAATTACAGATCACAACACAAATCAGGGTATATCACAAAGCATCATATATCAGGGATATCAAACAATCAAGTCATCCAATAGAATCCAAATATCCATAGATAAGGTTAATTTATTATTTGATTTATTTAAATCAGATTTATTACTTATGAATAAATCACTAATCCTGGTTAATTAACATTAATTAATTTCAACCATTTTGATTAATTATTCTTTAATCATTTATTAATTAACCATTAATAATACCCGCCGTTCGTAGCTCGGTTGGTTTGGGAGCTGGGAGATGGGAACCAAAGGACTGTGTCCGGGCAGGTTCGAATCCCAGCGCCAAACCATCAGTGGGAGTTTCAACGTTAAGCATCCGTGTGCGACGACTAAATAAAAGCGGGGTAGACACACGGCGTGGGGTTTACTTAAGTGAGTATCAATGAATACCATGATCTTAAGGTTCCCCATGATCTCAAAAAAAAAAAAATTAACCATTAATAATAAATTAATTAACCTTTAATTATAATTCATCAACCTTTAATTATTAAATAATTAACCTTTAATTATTTAATTCACCATTTAATTAATTATCTTTAATTAGTAAATTAACCATCAATTAATCACATTGACAAATTATTCTTTAAGTAATTAAGTAAGTAACCTTAAATTAATTACCTTAATTAATTACTCTTTCATTACCTCATTAATTATCAAAACCTTAATTAGATTAAGATAAAATCATTTCCTTTATTTGATACCAAATCACATATTTAGTTTAAAACATTTAACTAGGACAGTGTTTTAAAAACTTGGTTAAGTTTTAATTCAAAACTGTTTTGATCACCAACTTCCCAGACCCGAGCAACCCCCGAGATAAACCCGAGCTCAACTCCGAGCTACTCATTTCTTCAACTCCTTCGAGAAAAACACGCCCTGACTTCGAGCTGTGACCCAAGCCACCTTCATCTTCCCAAACTCAACAGCCCAGATATCCAAAATGGCACGCGTGCACGTGCACATCCTCGCGCCGCCGCTCCGGTGGCCATCGCGACCATCGGCAAGTCGCACTTCAACCCATTACTCAAAATCGCACTTCGTCTCAACGCATAAAACTCGAAATCGAAAAACGAGTGTTTTTACTCGACACTGTAATACAACACACCCAACTGAATTGCCTCGCCGCCGCTCCTCAGACCACCAACGACAGCAAGATTTCGGCCATGACACGTCGACAGTTCGTACTATCATTTCCCAAGAGCGTTTGCAACTCGATCGCCCCTAGGTGTTGAAATCATCACGCGTTCTACCCACTGAAAAATTTAGGGTTAAACCCAAAATTGAACTCGTCCCCAAAATTCTTTCAATAGATAATTTTTTCAATATTTTTCCTAATATTATTGAGTTCCAAACCAGCTTTAAACGAAATTACTACATCCAATACTTCTTTGATTTCCAGAAATCGATCAAAGTGCTAATTTTATTCAACTGTGAACAGCACATAACATACTCAACTTAAAATTTCCATTTTGTTTTTAAAAATCACAATTTGCAATAACAATTCAAGTTATGTAATCCAGTTGATAATTTAAGATACTCAAATTTATCACATGATTTGGTTTTCACTGTAGTTTTTCATTTTTAAAGATAATTTTTAAATTTAAATTTACAAAACTATTTTTAAATTTACCAACAAACATTAACATACAATTTTCATTCAAATATCAAGTTCAAACATGGTCTAGTTTGGAAGATTTGATTTTTTTTTCTTAAGAAAACCACTTCAGAAATTCAAACAGAGAGGATGGATATTTACAGTCACTTGAATTCCCTGGCAACTTCACACTTCCAACATACAAACTTAACAATATTTATGTAACATATATTCATACCCTAGCAAATGCATAAAGATTTCAACTACAGATATAATTAAATTTGTTTTTAAAAGAGTTTACTCACAGTATTTTGAGAAGATGAACAGAGCACTCTTATTTGAAAAGTTTTAAACTTTTTGAAACTGAGAATTGTTTTGCTTTGATCTCCTAATCTTCCTGCCCTTTGTTGTTGTTTAAATGAATGATGCTTCAGTTTGTAAAAATGGATATGCTTGCTTATTCTCTGGTTTGCTTATTTTTGATAAACGAAATGAACTGAGGTGAATGGATTGAGATATAAGATGATACACCTTAGTTTTTTTTCACAGCTTGAAGTGGAACGAAAAATGAAATGAAGAGGAGATGTAAGGAAAATGAAGTTTACTGGGTATAAAACTTTGTACAGGGTGTGTTCATTTTGTACAACATGAGATGATATATTTTTCTCTCTAGTACAATAGGTAGGGATCTTTTCTTTGTTTAGCCGGCTGATATATACATTTTGGGTGCTAGCATTAATTAACATGTACAAAGTATATATATTTATCTATACGCATATCTTCTTTTGCAGCCAAAGATATCTTAGTTTTTTTTGCAGGCTATATTTTATTCCTTCATTTGGCAAGTGTACATGACTATATGTTTTGTTTGCTTTGACTATGTTAATTTGATTTCGGCTGGAGATATTAGTGGCTTGCATTTATTAACTTGTCTTTATTTCTTTCTTACTTGTTTACTTGTTTCCATGAATGTTTTACTTTCCATTTTTATTCTAGTTTATCTTATATTGATTTCTATTCCTAATTTAATTATTATTATTTTACTTCATATTTATTGTCTTATATTTATTTTATAAATTTAAACCATTATTAACCATCAATTCTAATATTTATTATTACCATTTATTATTAAACCATTTATTTTAGTTTTAAATTCAAATCAAATATATACATATATATTTAATTTTTCTCATATATGTCCGTATACATATATACAATATTTTTAAATTTAGATGATTTATACAAAATTTATTTTAGTTCGGGGAAACTCGCATCACTTCATCGATACATTTCACAATTTTAATTCAAAGATTCATTTAATTATCAATTTAAATTTATATAAAATTCGGGGTCGTTACATTAATGCTAAGAAAATACTTATTTTACTGATTAGACATTATATATGTAGCGTATTCTACTACATATAAATATTTTGACGGATCCTTAAGAGATGGAAAATCTCGTAACATCTCTTGAGTTATTTTACGCACGTTATACACTGGATAGGAGATGTAAAATCCCGTAAACATCTCTGACACTATTACACTCATGTTATGTGATATCAATTTAACTCACATAAGGATATTTTAGTCCTGACTCGAGTGTTTTGTTTTTCATTACGCTCGGGTCAGCCCTAAGTATTTCAGCGCATTGAAGATCATTTTCTGGAGGACGGAGACGAAGATTCGGTATATTATTACTATCATTGATCCTGCATCATGTTGTCTGTTGCATTATTTTATTTATCCCTGTTGTGTTTATGACTCTGATAAATGTTGTATAAATTATAATCAAATGTATAACATAAACAGCTTCATGAACTATTTATTTGATTATTATATTTTATCGTTCCGCTGCGAAATTCTATGTTTGTTTTCTTCTTCTTTTCTTATTTTCTTAATTAACCCCATTGATTATCTATATTCCGGATTGTTTGGGTTGGACATGTGTGGATTATTGTCAGTTTGAACCTTTCGAAATGTGGGTTGTCACAGTTGGTATCATGGCTTTGGTTTAGGGATAACCTTAGCTTTGTAGGGTTTTAACTAGGGGTGTTACGGTCGCGGTAACCGTCATTATTACTACCAACCGTAACAGTAACCGCTGTTGACGGTTATTAATTCTTATAACCGTTACCGCAACCGTCTATGATGGTTAAACATCATATTTTTTATTTTGAAGCATGTCGTACATATATTTTCAATTATATTCATTATTGATGATAAAATGATATAGCTCTAACTGGTTTTTGCAAATTTATTTTTTTTTGTTTATAAAATGACCAATATGCATGCACATGTTATTAGTTCATGAAGGCACATATTATTAATGTACAAGTTATTCCTTTAACATAAATTACTAATTTTTATACTTTAATGTTAAATATTACACAATACAATCATGTATGGTTGGATGGTTAACCGCGGTTTTTAAATTCTTCAACCGTTACCGTAACCATTATAGATGGTAACCGCATGAACGGTTGGTACGGTTGAGCGGTTGAACGATTCAACCGTAACAGCCCTAGTTTTAACTCATTAGAGATAGGGTAGTAATACCGTAGAATGAGTTGGTTGATTGCATATATATTTGAAAGAGCGTACTTGTTAGTGTTATAAAATGTTTTATATTGTGTTTACTCATCCGTTGAGTTGTTTATGAATTCTGGTCGGTGTATGGAAAGCCATGATATCAATAGGAGTTTCTAAACACTTAAACGAGACAAATCGACATAATATTGTTTTAAAATCAGGTAAATGAAATAATTTTACCTAAATTATATTATATATATAATATTGAATATTATTGAATGTTAGTTATTAGGAGATGATAATATTTAATTATCATCGATTATTAGTTGAATTAAATTTAAAAAACGAATACTTTGTGAACTCCATTTCACAAAGTGTTCGATAATTAAAATAAATTGAAATCAATTACAATAAGAATTGTTTAAAATAACAAAGTGTAAATTAATGAAATATTTTCATAATAAGGTAATGAAATTATATAAGTATATTTATAATATAGCTTATAAATAGAAAAAAATTTAAAAGATGAGAATTTTATAATTTAAAATCCTGTTGTTATTTCAAAATTTGTTTTCAAAGCCTTCAAAATTAAAAATAATATTATTCGAAAATGTTTTGACTAGAAATATATTTTGGAAAGATTTTTTAAAGAAATAAAAGAATTGAACTCGCTTTAGTCACTAGGAAATAATTCTGGGGATGACTACAGCATCGCCAGTATTCATTTTCGAGTTTCTGAGTGAGAATTGCTACCAAAAGAAATTTAATTTCGATCAAAACAAGTTTTTTATTGTGAAAAATATTCCATGTATGATATAATAAATATATGAAGATAGTTTTGAACGTATAAATTGAAAATAGTATAGACAAAAATAAGTTTATAACTTATAGATTTGAACTGGAAAGTAAAACTAAAGTTTAAAACTATTGAATATTTTTGGTTAAGCAAACAAAAGAAGATTCGAATTTGAGATATGAAATAAAATAATTAACCTAAGAAATGTTAAATAAATTGAGTTAGTGAAATGAAGTAAATAAAATGAAGTTAACTCAAGAAATCTTAAATAAAAATGAATTGTATTTGAAACGAGTTAGATAAAATAACGAAATGAATTTTAAGTAAATTAGTTTGTGTAACTTATAGCCGTGAGAAATATTAAGCTAAATCAAATATTAAATTTGTTGAATGTGAACGATAAGAAAAAGAAAATTTTAACTTGAATAAAGTTAAATAAAATGAGTAATGGATTAAATGAAATAAAATTTCACTTAATAAAGATTAGATGAGTTGAGTTGGATTTGAATATAACTAGATAAATTAGTAAAGTGAATTAATTCCACTTAAGCTATAAAATAAATTAATAGTATGAATACGAACTTGGATTATAAAATAAAATGTAATTTGGGTGTGGAAGAAATTGAATAAAAATAAATGAGTGTAAGAAAAATTAATATGAGTAATGGAATTTAATTTAAATTGGAGGTACATAAATTAAATGCAAATGGATTGAGTTTCAATAAAATTGAATGTTAACTAATTTATATTGGAATAAGTTAACAAAGTGAATTATAAGATGAAGTTAACTTAATAAGTTGAATAAAATTGATTATGAGAAAAGAAAATTTTATTAATATGAATTTGAGTTATAAAATAAATTTTACTTAAGTTGATGATATGAATAAATGAAATAAACTAATGAAGTGAATCAAAGAATTAATATTGAACTTAAGTTATGAAGAAAAATAAATAAACATGAGCTGCATTTTATTATAATAAACTCAATGGTTTATGAAATGATTTACAAATGATATTAGTATTAAATAGAATATACTAAGTGGTAATAAAATAAAATTTAACTTAAACAAAGTTAGATGGGATAATTTTATAAATGGTTCATAAATGAATTTATATGAAATATGCTAAACAAAAAGTGAAACAATTGGAATTTAACAAATCGAATTGAATAAATTAAATGTAAATAAAATAGATGTGAATAAATTGGAAGTAAACCAATTAAATGTTAATAAAAATTTAATGTTAATAAGAAATGAAGCATATAATTAAATATTGAAATTGGATAATGTAAATTCATATGGTTATGAATTAATTGGAGTAGTTGAATGAATATTGATGACTGAATGGTTTCTTTTTTTGTAAATCAATGTTTTAACTATTTTGATTGCATATGATTGTTATGGTTATGTATTCATGCTCGTGTTTGTGATTTGGATTCAAAGTTCATATTATATGGTTATATTAAACTCATATATGTTTCTATATTCTTTTATAAGTGACTAATATTCTAAATTGAGTTGAGATAGGTACATACGAAGACCGTTTGGATGTATACATGAATTTATATTTTGCTTTAGCTTGCTTAATACAATAACTCGCTCGTATTAATAATAATAAGGTACATATCTTGGATTACATACCGCACTTTTATATTTTTCCCTACAGGATGCCTCATCATTGATATGAGATGTATATTTGGTGTTTTTGATATCTATTTGTGTTATATATTCTATTGTAAAAAAATTCTGATCGAGCCGCACAAAGGAGAGTTTATCGAAATTTTCCGTAAATCCGGGTGTTAGAAATTTTTTGAGGTTTTGAAAATTTTATAACTTGTTTTGATAACTAACTTGTAATTTCCATAAGTCGATATCGGAGTGGCGTAGTATAAGCATAGTAAGGGTTTTTTAAATAAGATTTTTATGTTTTGTAAGTTGATTATTTAAAAAAAAATATCAAGTGTTAAGTTCTCTACTTTAACCCCTTTTCGAGGATGAAAAGTTTTGAGTGGGGGAGAGTGTAACGACCCGTAATTTTAACTATTTTGATTATTAAATTTAATATAATTATTGAATTAAAATGGTAAGAAATAAAATTTAATGTTTTATTAATATAGTTATTTAATATGAACTTAAATAAAATCTTGAAATAATAAATTCCGAAGATTTAGGCAATAACAACTATTGAAATGAAAATTCTATTCATTGAACGTGTTTGTAATCGATGTTTGTAATTGAATAAGAAATGTTGAATTATTTAGATAAAAATAAAGTCATTGTTGATAACTAAAATTCATTTGAAAATTTATGATTATTAATGTAATTTATTGGATAATTTAATTGTTTAAGTTTAATATTCGAATTATTTAATTAATTGAATTCTAAATTTAATATGAATGAAAATGATTTTAAAAGTTGATTTAAATTTCATTTGAATATGAATGAAGATCGTTAACATTTAAAATTGGATTTAAAAGTGAATAATTAGAAATTGGAAATTTTATATTATAATTAACGAGTAAAAATAGACATTTTGGCCACTGTCTCAGATTTCGACAAAACCACTTTTATCAGATCCGTAATAGTGAATTATTATCGGATTTCAAGTTCCGTCGCGATCGGACTTATCGTTTGACCGTGCGAGCTTGAAACTCGTTGAAACTAATTAAAGGAATTTAATTAAAATCAATTGATTTTGAAATGCTATCTTTTGGATACGATCGAATTAGGCCTCTCCATTGCATTCAGAATGGGGGTAAAACATTAGGAATGCCAGGTGGCACGCTTTGTTTGGAGTTCATAATTTTGCGGACCAATCGGGTGAGATATTTTCTTATTTAGATAATATATTATAAAAGTCAACATTTAACATCTGCCGAAAGTTGTCTTCCCTCGTACATATTCCCCCTTTCGTTTCTTCCTCTCATATCAACAGCAGATTGTAAAAAAGAAAAGAAAAAAAAGAAATCAAATGAGGGTCTCGATCAAGGCGAGGGCGCGCGAGGTGGTCAGGTCGATGGCTGAGCGTGGCAGCGCGGCAAGGCTGCCTAGGGCGAAGGCGTTGGAGGCGAAGTCGATCTGTTAGGGTTTTGGGCTTGATTTGCGTGCACTCGTACGTGCTGTTGGAGGACGAGGTCAGATGGCGGTGCGGCTGGAGTGGCTGTGGCATGGGTAGCTAACGATCGAATTTAAATTGGACGAGGCGAGCGGAGGGCAGCGACGACAGCCTGGGCTGTTGCTTGTAGCGCGATCGAGATGGGAGAGGTAAGTGTTAGGTTAGTTAATTATTATCTTCGTTATGTTAATTAATGATAATTATTACCGTATCGCTAATTATCGTGTAATTTTTGCATACGAGGTCCGTTTCGAACGAAACGAATCACGCTGGATTCGTATCGGTGTCGTCTACGGCACGGAATCGAAGTGGTATTTATTTGAAGCTAAAAATTTCGGTTCCAAATAAAAGGTGAGTGTTTTATAACGCTCACGACGTACTAAAATGTTTTTGTGTTCGTTACATTGATAACCGTGAAGTTATTTATTTTATTGATTGTTGTTTGTTAAATTTAACTGACATGAAAATCAATATAGAATTTATATGTTAGAAATTTTGAATTAACAGTTAAATTGAAATTAGAATTAAACTGCTAGTAAAATTCCCAATTATTGATAATCGGTTAATTGTTGTGAATTATTGATTGTTTGGATGATTGATTGTGATGGATGCCAATTGGTTGAAATATTGGACGATTGGATGTTTATTTATTTTATATCTATCCTGTATCACCCTGTAAATTAATTGACAGTATATAAAACTGCTAATTGAATTATTTTAAATAAATTAAGGAATAGGTTGAAATGATATATACCTATGACATTTATTTTGGATTGAAATGATATATATCCATCCCTGAAATTAAATTGAAATAACCGATCACTTGTCCAAAGGGTAGAAAATTATATACGGACACCGGATTGGTTAAATTAAATGATTTTAAAAAATTTGATTTGAAATTATTTAAACAATTTGATTTAAAGAAGTAAAAATCGAATTTATGGAAATCGAATTATTTTCGAAATAGAGCTCAAAATGTTGGAATCATAATTTGTTAAACGAAATTGTTTAAAAATGAAATTTGAGATTTTGAAGTTATAATCGAAATATGATTTGAATTTCGGAAATTGATTTGTTTTAAGGGATTTGAGCATCGAATTGAACATCAAAGTTAAATTTGATTTAAATGATTTAAATCGATATTTTGAAAATCGAGTTCGAAATTGATATAAATTGAAATGGTTTAAATTTGAGAATTGAGTTGAAATTTAACCGTTGAATCAGATAGTTGAAGTTAAAATTTAACCATTGAATCAGATAGTTGAAGTTGAAATTTAAATTGATTTGGAATTGAAATTGAAATTAATTTGGAATTGAAATTGGAACTAAATTGGGATTGAATTGAAATTAATTCAAGTTGGAATTGGAATCGAAGTTAATTCGAATTAGAAACAGGATTGAATCAATTTGAATCGAAATGGAAATTGATTTGAATTAGAAGATTTGGAATTGAATCAGTTTGACTTTGGAACCATTTTCAAATAAAATTATTTTAATATAAACTATTTAAAATCTATCTTTTAGATATTCAAATTATTTTGATTTTCCAAGCTATTTACTATATAAACCATTTCAATACTCAAACTGTTTTCTATTAAACTATTTTAACTATTTTAAAACTATTCAAACTATTTTTTAAAAATTCAAACTGGTCAGAGTGGGAATGTTTATATTTAAATCATGGATTTAAATGTGAATTGGTTAAAATGAAGTTATAACCTAAATCGAAATTCGAAACGATTTTGAAAGTGAAATCGAGATATTGGAGTGAAATGATATTTTCAAGTGAAAATGACGTATCAAACTAAATATGATTTTTGAAGTAAATATGATATTTTGAAATGAAATTGATTTTGAAGAGAATATGATATTTTGATATCAGGTATGAATTGTTTTCGAAATATAAAAGTACCAACCGGTGTGTAAAACGACGTGTGGTTGTTAAAGAGACCGGTGCCTCTTATTGGCATACTCTCTGTCGATATTGGAACCATTTTAACAACTGTGTACGCGGAGGAGACTCCAAAACAAAGTGGTTGGATTTGACATCGTTTGCTGGATTTGAAGAAAGAGAACGATGATGGATAGACCCCGGCACTTGTGCCAATTTGAAATGACTAAAACAGGACGACTTGACAGGGCCAAGCAGGCTAATTATCCCTAGCGGACATCTGTTCTTTGATTTTCTTAGACTCGGTCCATATTATTACTCTTGTTGTTGGTTTCAATTGGTGCACCTTGATTTGGGATAGCCTCCCTTTGACTCGATATGGGATGGATGGATGCGGTGGGTGGTCGTGGATACGATGCGTTACCACCAGCCCTGCGACCCAAACTGGTAGTCCTACCTTGGGCGTTGCCTCACGTGCCTTGTCATACTTTTATCCCTATACGAGACCCCTACGATTTTGGTTTAGTGTTGTCGTATCACGGCCCATCACTGGCTACCGACGTGCTACTGGTTGTGCTAAATACAAACTGTACGCCAATGCTTAAAAACGTGTTAAGAGGGATTAATGTAAAGCCTTAACGCTAAGAAAAATATTTATTTTACTGATTAGACATTATATATGTAGCGCATTCTACTACATATAAATATTTTGACGGATCCTTAAGAGATGGAAAATCCCGTAACATCTCTTGAGTTATTGCACGCACGTTATACACTGGATAGGAGATGTAAAATCCCATAAACATCTCTGACGCTATTACACTCATGTTATGTGATATCGATTTGACTCACATAAGGATATTTTAGTCCTGACTCGAGTGTTTTGTTTTTCATTACGCTCGGGTCAGCCCTGAGTATTTCAACGCATTGAAGGATATTTTATTACTATTATTGTTCCTACATCATGTTGTCTACTGCATTATTTTATTTATCCCTGTTGTATATATTACTCTGATAAATGTTGTATAAATTATAATCAAATGTATAATATAAACAACTTCATGAACTGTTTATTTGATTATTATATTTTATCGTTTCGCTGCGAGATTCTATGTTTGTTTTCTTCTTCTTTTCTTATTTTCTTGATTAGCCCCATTGATTATCTATATTTTGGATTGTTTGGGTTGGACATGTGTGGATTATTGTCAATTGAACCTTCTGAAATGTGGGTTGTGACATTACTAACCTATTAATTATGTTGAATACGTTTAATACGTTGTTAATACATACATACATACATACATTTATGTATGTATGTATGTATATGCATGAGATCTAAGAATCAAATAATTATTCCTAATCATACTCGCAATAACTCGCTTATTAATTTAATTAAAATGTCAAACTCATACAAATCTCCAGATTCCAAATAAGAACAGCTGATATCTATAGCCAACAACTAGACTAGTATAACAATGGAATAGCACCAAACTTGTCTCATATTGATATACTAGAAGCACTCTTTCTATTTTAGAGCAACATATCTTACAATTTAGCTCTTTTATATTCCATTCAACTTTTACACATACAATTCTTGGAGAGAGAATGGAATTCACATTTGTTTAGTTTATAGAAATAGACGGTGCAAAGTACAAATGGCCAATTTCATACTTTGCACACCATTTCCAATTTATTTATTTTTAGAATCCTTTAACACTACAAGCGAAGATAAAAAGGGATAAAGTTGATAGATTATAAATTATCTAATCCTAAATAACAAATTCGATTCTAATATGTTAATATAAAATAATTTCAATTCCAATATATTCAAGGATTGACATTTTATTAGGAGAAATTCTGGGGCTTCATTGTTTCAAGTTTGCTTTTACAGAATTTCCCAAGGCATACATCAAATCCAAATAAATACTGCACGGTTACTAAATGGGAAAATTTGATATTCCACTCATAGAAGATTTCCTATTTTCGACTGGATTCGATCTACCCCATTCCTAATTCTCTTTTAGATCTTTCCCTTTTTGAATATACAATAAGTGGATTATATATAGATTAATCAGAAACTAGAGAGGGATAGAATTAGGATTTTAAATAATTAGAGATGTAAACCTCTTATCTGGAAAAGCCCTAACTGTTTCTGAAAATCTAAGGGAGAAGAACGCGGCAGAGCTTCGCTGTCGTTTCCAAAATTTTGTAAAGAAAAGTGAGGAGTCTAAGGCCCTATTTATATATGGGAAGGAATAAGATCCGTTGGATTAAAAATAATTAAATCTGAGCTGTTTCGGCCTAGTTCCTCACCTGTAAGTCTTCACCGATCGACCACCGCCTCTTGGGCAGTCGACTGGTCTGCTATTTGGGTCGAGACGATTCCTTTCCGTATTCTTATATTTGTTACTCCTAATTAATTTATAAGTTAACATTATATTTAACATTCATTTTAACCCTAAGTTAACGTTAAATTCAAACTTCAAAATTTTAAAATTTTAGATATCCAAATTTTAAATTCGTTTATATTGTTATAAACTCAAGAACTTCAAATATCCATAACATTTTCATTTGAACTCTGATTACAAAACATTATACCTAAAAATTGGTTAGAAAATCGCCACAGACACAGTGGTGAAACTTTTGTGACCAAATTATAACATTTATAGAAATTCCATTTTTGGCCTTATTTAAATTCTTATTAAATTTTATGAGGTGTTACACTCTCCCCCTTTAAAATGTATTTCACCCCTGAAATCTACAAATACAAATTGTGTAACGCCCACTCAATAATCATGCTGTATAACCAAGTTTTCTATTCAACCAAAAAGGCAATGTGATATATATGCAACATACTATAGGTAAGCTCAATCCTAGCGTGAAATCAAGATTGTGACATATCAGCATGTATGCAAACATCCTAAATATACATAAGACTCTATTTGAGTGCAAAAATAACAATAAAAGTGTGGTAACCATGTCCTACCATCCAATCTTGAAACCACGATGCAACCAAATATTGAATTTGGAGAGAAAAGCTCGGGATGAGAAGCCTTCATCTTTTCTTCAGTTTCCTAGATGTACCAAAACCTCATAATCTTTCTAAGAGGGGAAACCTTGACGAATACCGGTCCCCAACTGAAAACTCTAGTTCCTTTTTTACCAGTCAACATAGGACTTTTGACGGTCCTACACGACCTTCATTCACCATTTAATCAATTCTACCTTTTCCGAGGTCTCGTGGATTAAATCTGGTCCAAGTATGATTTTATCGATAGTTTCCTACCAACAGTTAGGCGATTTGCTTGATCTTCCATATAAGGCTTCAAAGGGTGACATACCAATCGTTGCTTGGTAACTATTATTCTATGAGAACTCTAACAAGGGTAAGTGCTACTCCTAAGGTCCTTCAAAAGCTATGATGCAATCTCCCAACAAGTCTTCTAAAATTTTGTTTGCCCTTTCAGTCTAACCGTCGGTTTGTGGGTGGTAAGCGGTGCTAAGATTCAAAATCGTACGCAAAGCAGATTGGAAACTCCTCCAGAATTCACTAATGAACAAGGGGTCTGTATCACTAACTATGCTAACCGGAACTCCATGAAGTCACATAACTTCCTTAATAGAGATCTCTGCTAGAGATGATGTAGCCCTATTATTTTTAACAGGACAAAAGTTAGCACTCTTAATGATCCTATCCACTATAACCAAAATAGTTTCATTACCTCTTTGACTTCTAGGCAACCTATCTATAAGTCCTTAGACATATGCTCCCGCTTCCAAGTCAGTACCTTTAATGGTAATAACAGTTCTTCGGGCTTCCCTTGCTCTGCCATAATCTTTTGGCATGTTAAACACCTAGAGACATACTCTGCTACCCTTCTCTTCATTCCAGGTCAATAGAAAATCCTCTTCATATCCATATACATTTTATCTCCTTCAGGGTGAATAGTCATCTTAGAATGGTGACATTCAGTTAAAACTTCTTCCGACACATCCTCCAACATTGGGACATATAGGCATCCATCTCTCATCAGTCGTCCTTTTTAGTCTAAAGCATATCTACCATCATGGGGGAATTATTCATCCTACTAAGCTTGCTAAAAATATCTATCCTCCTTCTGCCCTAGCCCATGTGATCTATTAATGTTGGTCTCACCTCCATTACTGCCGGATATCCTTGTGAGTACTGTTGGCTGTTGGAAATTAATGTTTGTGAGGAACTCCAACTACCTCTACTCGTATATAGCATTAAGAGTAGCATGCCTCTGACCGAGGGCGTCGGCAACAACATTCCCTTTGCCTAGAATATACTGAATCTCAAAGTCATATGATGCTATAAACTCCGTCCATCTCTACTGCTTAAAATTTAAGTCACTTTGAGAAAAGAGGTATTTAAGGGATTTGTGGTTAGTGAATAACTCAAACCTCTCTCCCAAAAGATAATGCCCCCATCTTCAAAGCAAAACAATAGCTGCTAATTCTAGGTCATGAGTTAGATACATTTTCTCATGGTCCTTCAGTTGTCTACTGGCATATGCTACTACCTTCCCTTGTTGCATAAGAACAGCTTCCAGTCCCATACCACACGCATCAATGTATATAGTGATAGGTTTCAATCCATCTAGAATTGTCAACATGGGTGCACTAGTCAGTAACCCCTTCAATGTCTCAAAAGAATTGGCATATTTTTTGTCCTATGTAAAGATAGGTTTCTCCTTGGTTAGGCGAGTTAATGATACTGCTACCTTTGCAAAGTTTTTGTGAACTTTTGATAATAACTAGCTAAACCAAGGAAACTCCTAACTTCTTTAGCATTTCTCGGAATCTTCCAATCTTGAATAACTTTCACCTTAGCAAGATCAACAGACAATCCCTTTTCGGAAACAATGTGACCTAGAAACTTCACCTCCTTTTGCCAAAAATGACACTTAAAGAATTTAGCTTTTAGCTAGTGCCTTCTCAAGGTCCCTAATACCTCCCTTAGGTGTTTCTCATGTTCATCTTCAGTCTTGGAGAATACTAGAATGTCATCCACAAACACTACCACAAACTTGTTCAACTATCCCTTAAAAACTCTACTCATCAAATCCACAAAATACGCAGAGGAATTAATCAAACTAAAAGGCATCACTTCCCATTTAAACAGTCCATCTGGTGTGCGAAAAGCAGTCTTCACGTTGTTATCTTCAGCTACCCTTAACTGATGGAATCCGGTGGCCAAGTCCAATTGGGAAAAGACTGTGGCACCAATGAGCTGATCGAACAAGTCATCTATCCTAGGAAGAGGAAACCTATTCTTTTTAGTCAACTGTTCGTCGCTCGATAATCGACGCATAGCCTTAATGAGCCATCTGCCTTGGTGGCAAAAACAACCGGTGCTCCTCATTCTGAAATACTACGACATATAAATCCTTACTGCAATAAATCTAAAATATGCTTGTCCAACTCTCACCTTTCTTTGGGAGCCATATGCCTCAACAGTAGTGTGACAGGCCTAGTGTCCTTCTCTAAATCAGTTTCGAACTCGATCTCCCTACGGAGTGGGAGACCGGAGACTTCTTCAAAAATGTCTGAAAAAGTCTCATATTATGGGCACATATAAGAGTTCATTTTGTAACAGGCTAAGTGAATACAAATAGCTCAACTCAACTAGGTTTTGGGGCGAATAACAAGCGTCAATGTCCCACCGCTTACAACTCCTTAACCACGCGATCCTCCTATCACAATCTAAGACAGCCCCGTAGTAAGCTAACCAATCCATCCCTAGGATAAGTCCATACCCCTCAAATCCAAGAAGGTACGCATTACATGTAAAATCAATGTTACATATACCCATAACTAGGTCTTTACAAATAAAGGAAAGGTAAGTCGACCCCCAATAGGATTTGATACGACAATTGGGTTTAGTGATAACTTAAGTTCTCAGATTCAAGGATTTAACTATTTTTTTAGCTATGAATGAATGGGATGCTCCTGATCAAATAAGGAATGAATAAGTGAATAACATTCTCGGAAACAAAAATTGTACCTTCATTACGGCCTTTCCTTGGTCTCTAGGAGGTGGTCTACTCGAGATAGGAACTGCTTCAATATCATAAGCTTGCCCACTCTGTCCCTCTTTAGCCAGCTTCAAACACCAATTCCTATTGTAATATCCCCCTACTTGGAGGCCCAAAACTAACGGCTACGGATGCTACAGTCATCCATAGTTATTAATCTACGGTGACCAAATATGGCGGTGGTAGATTCATTGATACACAAATCACAAGAATATGGAAAAAAATTAACAATTTAAAAACACATATCCACATTCCATTCAAAACATTTGATGTTCATTACATAATCCAAAAAACGTTAACCATGTTCAACAAAATATAATTATTACACATACACCAAGAGCGACATATGTAGATTCACCCTTTGTTGATCAGAGTACATAGTAAGGCTAATAATTCTGCCTTTACATATAAATACACAATAGAAAAAGAAAGCTATAAATAACTAACTGCCTCCTGCACGACTCCGGAAGCTTTATTTGTCCAAGAAGAGAACCTGAAAACCTTAGATCTCAAACTACTAAAAATCAATTGAGTACCCAAGAGTATAAGGGGAAACCAAAAACTTCGAGTCAGACATAAAGCCTGGTATGAATAATAATTTAACATCTCAATCCTTTTAGATATCTAGTGAGATCATGCCGCTTAGCGGAATGGGTTTTCCCCTCACTAGTATCCTAAAACTTTTATAAAACCATATACTATGCTCCTGCATCCACGTTGGTAAAAACATACATTTCAAAATATTATGATGATATGCATATATAAAAACGTTTAGGATTTCTCATCCCCCAGTTTAAATTGACACCCTGTCATAACTATAGTTCCTAGGGTCAATATTAACCTATTAGTTTTCATGGGTTTACTAATAACCTTTTCCATTACACATGGACACCCTATCCTATTTCATAGTTTCCATGGGGTCACTAGGAACCTATAGGATCCTGCCAATTAACTTAATTAATTCATGGGTCCCCCTGAACCTATTAGTTATTCCAATAACTAATCCCCTTATCCTAGTTTTCATGGGTTGACTAGGAACCTCTTGATTTATCCAGTAACTCACTTCTCATCATAGTTTTCATGGGTCGACTAGGAACCTACTGATGCTTTCATTAACTTCTTTCTTATCCTAGTTTTCATGGTTGACTAGGAACCTATCGACTGATGTCAATTCTTAATTCGGATATAGTGTTCATGGGTTCACTACAAACCAATTAGTCCCTGCCAACCTACCTAATACATAATTTTCATGGGTTTACTATGAACCTGTTGGTTACCTCCAATAACTACATAATCATAGTTTTCATGGGTTTACTATGAACCTCTCTCCCGGACAACTTCAAGGTTTAGGCATCCTATATTTTGGTCTTCCGGACTCCCTGGATGCAATTCTACTCATTCAGGAGTTTGCAGAATTCTCAAGCTGCGCAGCCTACTTCTTTCATAGTGGGAGAACCCAATTCCTAGTAAGGACCATAAGAGCTGGGAAGATATCTCAACCAAAAGTTATCAGACGGGTCTTTTGTATATGAAAAACACTTTCTTCGAAGTTGGACAATGGTGTAAGACAAATGATCTTTTGGGATAAAGGGGTAAAATCACTTTGAGCTCTTCTTTTGGAGAAATAAGTTCCTCATGAGAAATATAGAAAAGGCTTCTCGATTTGATTATGAACTCATCAACTCAAACAAGTGAAAGTCGAATCCCCTGTGTGAATGAAATCATGCTCATACATCTCTACTGGTTAACCTAGCTGGTTCTTCTACCCCTTTATCCCCAAAATATAGTTATGGGTTCTTTATCATGTGAATATACTCATATTTGAAGAAGCAAACCTAATAATTTAAAAATACCACTCCTGTTGATTTTAGGTCCTTGAAATACATTTCATATAGAATATAGTTAATCCCTTTAACTTATATTTTTATCAAGGCCATACTTCTTCAAATTTACATACTTAAAGTCATTTCAAAACTCCTTTATTTAGCTATAGGATTTTCCTTTAAGATTTGAGTTTGGGTTTTAAAACCTTTCGAAACCTTTGAAACCTTGCTTCCGACCTCATAGGATGAACTCCTTCAAATGCATAAAAATATATCCTCAAAACACTGGCTCTTGCCTTTCAAATACTTTAAAACATCTCATTCGAAACCTTTCGATCATGTTAAAGTAATATCATATAAGTATAGAAGCATAGATTCGAAACCATTTGAAAGTGCCCTTTTGAAACCAATGAAGGTTACCCTTTGAAACCACTGAAAGTCCTCATTTCGAAAACATTGGGTTTATACTTAAACATCATTTTGGGTCAAAGTGAACATAGGCGAAAGCATCTCTTTCGAAACCATTCTATAATTTAAAAAGTATTGGGAAGTTTGATGGTGTCGAATCCATCCTTTCGAAACCAATAAAACACCTGGGTAAAACAATTGAAGGTTAGCTTTGAAACCCCTTCTGAAATCAATGCCTTCGAAACCCCTAACCCCTTTCGAAAGCATTAGGAAGTGGCTTGTATTTATAAAAATACAACTGAACCTTTCGACAACATTGATATCTTCAATACCATCGGAAGGTCGTCAATTCTAAGAAGGGTTTCGACTTGGCGAAACTACCCCTTCTGAAAGCTTTAAACAAAATCTAAGCAACTCCTTGGAAGCTACTTCTTTTAAAACATAGGCGGTGGCTCTCTTTCGAAAGCCTCTTTGAAATACCCTTTTGAAACCATAGGTTTCGACTACTTTGAAACTCATTTATAAACAGGCAAGCACTTTTCTTTTAAAACAAAATAAAACAAAGGAACCAACCCCTTCGAAAGCTACCTTTTGACACCCTACCTTCCGCCTTTATCCAATCCACTACATGCCATTTAAATGATACCATATGTATTGGTTTACTGGTTTCGACCTAGAAGGTTTTGACTAGGTTGGAGGCGGAAGGTCTGAGTCGGAGGGACCTTTTAAAGAAGGCGGAACCCCTTTTTCTGAGCAAAAAGGCTATTTTTACCAAATAAAGTAAACTTTTTGTAACTAACTTACCCACTTGCAAACACATGATTGGTTATATTAAACTTTCAAATTATTTTACTAAAATTTGCCGCATTTTCTCAGATCTAAAAACATGCTAACTTTTAACAATTAAGCCCTTCCTATTAACAAAACAATTAAATCATTTAGGTCCTCCTTTCAAAATAATTTAATTTCCATACTAAATCACTTAGTAAAAATCCCCAAAAATTCCAGAAATTCACTTTAATCACGTTATCTAACATATCAAAATTTCAGACCCAAATTATTAAAATATTTTTCAAAATAAATTTATAAACCATAATAACCATATTTTCCTTTTAAAATTCATAATTAATTCTCCACGGCTTGAAAAATTATAAAAATTGAAACTCAACTCCAAAATCATGTTTTCCATGGCATTTAAAAATCATTTACTTCGGTTTTACCCTAAAACTGTGGGTATCTCCATTCAAACCAACTTGTTTAAACCACATAAATCATAAACCAATCATATTATCATTCAATAAATCATAAAAACGAATTTATCCCTTAAATCTGAAACCATATGATTATAAAACCCAAAATAAAGATGTAGTGATTATTATTCACTTTAGATTGGATAAGGAAATTGAAGATTGATTGAGAATGATTTCTTCTAGCTTGAATCCTAAGCTTTACTTGAATTTCTCTTCTCTTTTATCTTCCTAATGGTCGGCCTTGCTTTTTCTTACGTTTACAATTTTGCTTGTGATAAAAATGAACATGTATGGATAAGGGAAATGGTATAAGGGTGGGAATATGGGTAGCTATTTACCCTAATGCCCTTATGTTTAATTAGCTAACACATAACCATTTATAAGTTCATCTAATTTAATAATCACGTCCACTGAATGTTTATTAATCAATCTTAATCTCCTTATCTATATTATTCCATTTAATTTATTCTAATTAAATCTCTTGAATAATTTTATTAAAAATCAGGGGTGTTACAGGCTCCCCTCCTTAAAGAATTTCGTCCTCAAAATTCAGTAAGGACTAACTAGCAAACATAGCTATCCTCTGTAACAACTCCTAACATGCATACTAGCCTACCCGACTAGCAACTAATCTATATAAATTTAATATAGACATACCATCATAGCAGATTAGGATAAGCATCTCGAATCCTGTCCTTTGTCTCCCAAGTACAGTCCTTCTCGTTGTCGCTCCACTGAACTTTCACCAACTTGACTGTCCTGGTCCTCAATCTTTTCTCATCTCTTGCTACAACTTGAACTGGTTGTCTAACAAAAGTCAAATCAGGCTCTATTACCAAGTCCTCCAACTCTGTCTGAGGAATAGTAGCCTTTGGAACATGCATATACTTGCGAAGATGAGACACATGGAATACATTATGGACACCTGTCAAACTGCTCGGCAACTCTACTATGTACGCGAGCTTTCCAATCCTTTCTATAATCTGGAATGGTCCAACATATCTCGGGGCCAACTTTCCCGACTTTCCAAATTGTACCACACCCTTCATCGGTGATACTTTAATGAAAATCCTGTCTCCCACTGAGAACTCTAGGTCTTTACGCCTCTTATCTACGTAACTCTTCTGCCTGGATTGAGCTTCCTTCATCTGTCCTCGGATTAACTCAATCTTTTCTGACACCTCTCCAACCAAATCCGGACCTAAGACCAATCTGTCTCCAATCTCTACCAACATGCTGGCGATTTGCATGGCCTTCCATACAAAGCTTCAAAAGGCGTCATTCCTATACTAATCTGATAACTATTATTATAGGAAAACTCAATCAAATGTAGGTGATCTTTCCAAGATCCACCGAAGTCCAATACACAAGCTCTTAATAAATCCTCGAGTACCTTATTGACTCTCTCTGTCTGCCCATCCATCTGTAGGTGATAAGCTGTACTCATCTTGAGCTTGGTACCCAATACCTCTTGGAGACTCCTCCAAAATTTGCTAGTGAATAAAACATCTCTATCGCTGACTATGCTACTAGGAATTCCATGAAGTCTAACTATGTTCTTCATGAACAACTTAGCCAAAACTGGTGCCATCCTGGTTGACTTTACTAGAATGAAATGGGCACTCTTGGTCAACCTTTCCACAATAACCCATATGCTTTCATTTCCTCTCCTTGATGTTAGCCAAGGCTTATGATTTCGGTATCGAGTATACTCCTGGGAAAGGAAACAAGGTAGCAGATGCTCTCAGTAGAAAACATCAGAATGTGGTGTTAGCGATGTTGGAAGAATGGAAGGATCTTGAAGCCTTGGCTAAGTCTTGGTCTCGGCTTCTGATATTCGGCCTTCACTTGTTGACAGTTTACACACTGTCTAACCCACAAGCCAACATCTATCTTCATGCCTTCCCGATAGAAGCCCCTCTTCATATCTTGATGCATCTTGGTCCCTCCAGGATGAACCGTAAACTTCGATCGATGACACTCTTCCAAAACTTCCCTCCTTAAGTTCTCTACATCCGGAACACATAATCGTCCCATCATTCTCAACCATCCTCTTTGGTCAAGACTAGAATCCTTTAGGTCATCAACCTCTGATTCTACCTCAAGCCTTCTAATCCTTTCGGCTAAAACTGGATCCTCTCTCAGCTTAGAAGCTATCCTCTCGATCGGCACTGGTCGAACTTCTAAACAAGATAACATGGCAGTACCCTGACTAGAACTAGCAGTAGATCTCAACTACACACCACAACTGTCTAAGGCTTCTAGATCCTTCCATTCTGCCAACATCGCTAACACCAAATTTTGATGTTTTCTACTGAGAGCATCTGCTACCTTGTTTCCTTTCCCAGGAGTATACTCGATACCGAATCATAAGCTGCCAAAAATTCCAGCCACCTCTGCTGCCTCATATTCAACTCTTTCTGAGAGAATAAATACTTTATTGACTTATGATTGGTATACAACTCAAATCTCTCTCCTAAGAGATAATGCCTCCAAATCTTAAAGGCAAAGATTACCGCGGCCAACTCTAAGTCATGAGTAGGATATCTTACTTCGTGCGGTCTAAGCTGCCTGGAGCGTAAGCAATGACTTTGCCCTTCTGCATCAACACTACTCCCAATCATGTCCCACATGCATCAATGTATACTACCAACCCTTAGTTTCCATCTGGAACTACTAACACTGGCACATTGGTCAACAAATGCTTTAACTTAAGGAGCCCTTCCTCACATTTGTCGGACCAAACAAACTTCACATCTTTCCTGGTCAACTTAGTCAAAATTGCTGCTATCCGCGAGAAATCCTTAATGAATCTCCGGTGATAGCCAGCAAGTCCAATAAAGCTCCTGATCTCGGTTACTGTCTCTGGTCTCTTCCAATTATTAACAGCGTCGATCTTAACTGGATCGACTGACAATCCCTTCCCTAAAACTTAACCTCTTTCTTCAAAAATGACAGTTGGAAAACTTAGCCTTCGACTGATTCTGGCTCAGCGTCTCCAGCACCACTCTAAGATGAATCTCATGCTCTCTTTCATCTTTCGAGTACACTAAAATGTCATCTATGAATACCAACACGAACCTATCCAAGTGCTCATGGAAAACCCGGTTCATCAATTCAACCAAGAAAGCAGGTGCATTTGTCAATCCAAACGGCATCATCAACCACTCATATGAATCATATCTAGTCTGAAATGCTGTCAAGGGAATACTATCCTCCGCCACCCTCAACTAATGGAACCCCGTCGCCAAATCCAATTGGGAGAACACTCTGGCTCCACTCAACTGATCAAACAGATCATCTATCCTCGGCAGCGGGTATCTATTCCTGATCGTCCTTTCGTTTAAATTACGATAGTCGATGCACATCCTTAACGACCCATCTGGCTTCTTCACGAAAACCACGGCCGCTCCCCAAGGCGAACTGCTTGGTCTAATAAAATTCCTTTCCTCAAGTCCACTAGCTACACCTTCAATTCCTTCATCTCTATCGGTGTCATCCTACTAGGTGGTCTACTGACAGGTTATGCTCCCGATACAAGATCTATCTGAAACTCAATAGCTCGTTTCGGTGGTAGCCCTATAACTGGCTCAAAAACATATGCAAATTCCCTTGCCACTCGAACCTGACTTAACTCTTCTCCAACCTCCATGGCACTTAATAAAGCACAAACACTCTTACTTGAATTCTCCACTGAGAAGATGATTCGGTTATGACTATCTGGGTGTCTCAATGATATTTCCCTATCCTAGCAAAGTATCGTAGCCTCATGCTTATCCAACCAATCCATACCCAAAATGATCTCGGAACCTACGAAATCAAAAACATACAAACTGCATGCAAACTTATGACCTAACAAATCGAGTTCTATCTGGTCAAATCTCATCTCTAGAGTTGCATACCCTCCTATTGGATTCACAAGCCTTAGTCCACGAATAAATCTCCCTTTCCTCCTGATATCAGTGTCTACCAAAGCATAACCATATCGAGACAGCTCATCAAACTTAGCAGCGTACTCGATCACTGACATATCTCCTTGAATAAGTTCCATGAACTTCCTCATTAATGCTGACTTGGAAACCTCAGATAAAAACCTCTACTCAAACGTTCTTCTAAAATCAGCCCATGTCAGCTCTTCTTCCGAAACTCCGGCCGTCACACTGTTCCACCAGTGAAGTGCTAACCCTTGCAACTGTTTAGAGGCTAGCCTTCTCTTTTCTCCATCATCCAAGCCTAAATCAGTAAAGATCCTCTCACAGTTCAAAAGCCAATTCTCAACCTCAATAGCATCCTTTGTTCCAACAAAAGGCTTTCCACCTAAACTGGTATAGTCTCTGCTCAGCCTAGCGTAGTTATAACCAACTAGAACTACATGATTAATTCCACCAACATTACCAGCAGCTCCTGCTTGCAAAAGATTAGCCAACAAATGATACACCATCCCCGCATCTACTGGCGGATTTCCAGCACCTACATTGGCTTCAACATTTGGATTAGCATTAGCCCGTCGACATTAGTTTCTCCGGGTATTAGGTCGAGCATTTTCGTTGGTTGTGGTACTTCATCCACCTAGATTTCCTCTTCCGTTTCCTGCCTCCATATCTTCTTTCTCGTAAATCTGCATATGAGCCTTAGTAAGGTACAAAAGAACACTATAAGAGAGAAGGGAACAAGTACTTGTGTATATATATATATATATATCAAATACAAGTACGTTACTATAGCGTTAACCCAAACCCCAATCATATTTTCAAATTAATTGGATCATGTTTGAAAAAATCTTTTAGGTTTAACATTCCTTTAAAGTTTCATAAACCTATGCTCAGATACCAACTTGTAAAATCCCCCTACTTGGAGGCCCAAACTAATGGCTAAAGATGCTGCAGTCATCCATATTTATTAATCTTCGACGACCAAATACGGCAATGCTGGATTCATTGATACACAAATCACAAGAATATGGAAAAAAATAACAATTTAAAAACACATATCTACATTCTATTCAAAACATTTGATGTTCATTACAAAATCCCAAAAACGTTAACCACGTTTAGCAAAATATAATTATTACAAATATGCCAAGAGCGACATATGAAGATGCCCTCTTGGTTGATCAGAGTATATAGTAAGGCTAATAATTCTGCCTTTACATCCAAATACACAGCAGAAAAAGAAAACTCTAATCAACTAACTGCCTCCTGCACGACTCCGGAAGATTTATTCGTCCAAGAAGAGAACCTGAAAACCTTAAATCCCAAACTACTCAAAATCTATTGAGTACCCGAGAGTTTAAGGGAAAAACAAAAACTTCGAGTTAGACATAAAGCCTGGTATGAATAGTAACCTAACAACTCAATCCTTTTAGATATCAAGTGAGACCACGCCACTTAGCGGAACGAGTTTTCCCCTCACTAGTATCCTAAAACCTTTATAAAACCATATACCGTGCTCTTGCATCCACAATGGTTAAAACCATACATTTCAAAATATTATGATGATATGCATATATAAAAACGTTTAGGATTTCCCATCCCCCAGTTTAAATTGACACCCTGTCATAACTATAGTTCCTAGGATCAATATTAACCCATTAGTTTTCATGGGTTTACTAATAACCTTTTTCATTACACATGGACACCGTGTCCTATTTCATAGTTTTCTTGGGATCACTAAGAACCTATAGGCTCCTGCCAATTAACTTAATTAATTCATGGGTCCCCCTAAACCTATTAGTTATTCCAATAACTAATCCCCTTATCCTAGTTTTCATGGTTTGACTAGGAACCTATGGATTTATCCAGTAACTCACTTCCCATCCTAGTTTTCATGGGTTGACTAGAAATCTACTGATGCTTTCATTAACTTCTTTCTTATCCTAGTTTTCATGGGTTGACTAGGAACCTATTGACTGATGTCAATTCTTAATCCAGATATTGTTTTCATAGGTACACTACAAACCAATTAGCCCCTGCCAACTTAACTAATACATAATTTTCATGGGTTTACTATGAACCTGTTGGTTACCTCCAATAACTAAATAATCATAGTTTCATGGGTTTACTATGAACCTATCTCCCGGACAACTTCAAGGTTTAGGCATCCTATATTTTGGTCTCCCGGACTCCCTGGATGCAATTCTACTCATTCAGGATTTTAATCAAATTATATTCACTACTGGATTAACCTAGCTGGTTCTTCTACACCTTTATCCCCAAAATACAGTTATAGGTTCTTTATCATATGAATATACTCATATTTGAAGAAGCAAACCTAATAATTTAACAATACCACTCATGTGGGTTTTAGGTCCTTGAAATACATTTCATGTAGAATATAGTTAATACCTTTAACTTATATTTTTATCAAGGCCATACTTCTTCAAATTGACATACTTAAAGTCATTTCAAAACTCCTTTGTTTAGCCATAGATTTTTCCCTTAAGATTCGAGTTTGGGTTTTAAAACCTTTTAAAACCTTTGAAACCTTGCTTCCGGCCTCATAGGATGATCTCCTTCGAAAGCAAAATCTATTTTCAAAACACTGGCTTCTGCCTTTCGAATACTTTAAAACATCTCTTTCGAAACCTTTCGACCATGTTAAAGTATTATCATATAGTTGTAAAAGCATAGCTTCGAAACCATTTGAAAGTGCCCTTTCGAAACCAATGAAGGTTACCCTTCGAAACCACTGAAAGTCCCCCTTTGGTAAACATTGAGTTTATACTTAAACATCATTTTACGTCAAAGTGAACATAGGCGAAAGCATCTCTTTTGAAACCATTATATAATTCAAAAAGTATTAGGGAAGTTTGATGGTGTCGAAACCATCCTTTTGAAAGCAATAAAACAACCTGGGTAAAACAATTGAAGGTTAGTTTCGAAACCCCTTCCCAAACCATTTCCTTCAAAACCCCTAACCCCTTTTGAAAGCATTAGGAAGTGGCTTGTATTTATAAAAAAACAATTGAACCTTTCAACAACATTGATGTCTTTAATACCATCGGAAGGTCATCAATTCTAAGAAGGGTTTTGACTTGGTCGAAACTACCCCTTTCGAAAGCTTTAAACAAAATCTAAGCAACTCCTTTGGAAGCTACTTCTTTTAAAACATATGCAGCAGCTCTCTTTCGAAAGCCTCTTTGAAATACCCTTTTGAAACTATAGGTTTCAACTACTTCGAAACCCATTTATAAACAAACAAGCGCTTTGCTTTTAAAACAAAATTAAACAAAGGAACCAACCCCTTCGAAAGCTACCTTTTGACACCCTACCTTCCGCCTTTCTCCAATCCACTATGTACCATTTAAATGATACCATATGTATTAGTTTACTGGTTTCGACCTAGAAGGTCTTGACTAGGTTGGAGGCGGAAGGTCTGAGTCGGAGGGTCCTTCTAAAGAAGGTGGAACCCCTTTTTCTGAGTAGAAAGGCTGTTTTACCAAATAAAGTAAACTTTTTGTAACTAACTTGCCCGCTTGTAAACACATGATTGGTTACATTAAACTTCAAATTATTTTACTAAAATTTGCCGCATTTTCTCAGATCTAAAAACATGCTAACTTTTAACAATTAAGCCCTTCCTATTAACAAAATAATTAAATCATTTAGGTCCTCCTTCCAAAATAATTTAATTTCCATACTAAATCACTTAGTAAAAATCCCCAAAAATTCCAGAAATTCACTTTAATCATGTTGTCTAACATATTAAAATTTCAAACCCAAATTCTTAATATATTCTCCAGAATAAATTTATAAACCTAAATAAACATATTTTCCTTTGAAAATTCATAATTAATTCTCCACGGCTTGGAAAATTATAAAAATTGAAAGCCAACTCCAAAATCATGTTTTCCATAACGTATAATTTTTCCATGGCATTTAAAAATCATTTAACTTCGGTTTTACCCTAAAACCGTGCATATCTCCATTTGAACCAACTTGTTTAAACCACATAAATCATAAACCAAGCATATCATCATCCAATAAATCATAAAAACAAATTTATCCCTTAAATATGAAACCATATGATTATAAAACCAAAAATAGAGATGTAGTGATTATTATTCACCATAGATTGGATAAGGAAATTGAAGATTGAATAAGATTGATTTCTTCTAGCTTGAATCCTAAGCTTTACTTGAATTTCTCTTCTCTTCTATCTTCCTAATGATCGGGCTTGCTCTTTCTTACGTTTACAATTTTGCTTGTGATAAAAATGAACGTGTATGGACAAGGGAAATGGTATATGGGTAGGACTATGGGCGCATATTTACCTAATGCCCTTATGTTTTGTTTGCACCAAAATTGGTCACAAACCCCGAATGTCGTGAAAGCACCAGTGTATGAATACAGATTAACAAGTATTCAAACACAAATCTCAAATCTAAGCAAACAGAATATCATAATTCAGAAATAATGAATGGAAACACGAGATTTATAGTGGTTCGGCTATCTCCGGCCTACATCCACTTCAAAGGTTTTCTTTTATTGATGTTCTTCCCTGATTGCAGTTGATTACAGCGTATTATAATGGATTATAGCTCTGTTCTTCGAGTACAACGGTAGTAGTGAAGTGCAAAGTAAAGTCTGGTAGAGTCTGGGTGCTTCCGAATCAAGATCCCCTTTTCTGAATGACCTGGGGCTCTATTTATAAGTGTAGGAGGCTGATATTTCGCTCAGATCTCGGGAGACACTCTCTGGCACGTGACCAGGCCCGTATGCCCAAGCCCGTGAAGTTTTGGTCTGATCCGTGATCGACACGAACAGATTTCGACTTGCTCAAGATTTCATCCAATGGAGTCGAAATTTGGCGTGGACATTCTCTAGCATGCATGTAGTCTTCTGTGAAAATTTCATAGCATTTGGGCTTGTAGATTGGGAGATATGATCGATACAAAATGGAGTGTTCGGTGGGCTGTTTCCTTCGACTCGCTTCCATTTCGACTCGCTTTCATTCGACTCGATGACGTGGCACTTGATTCTTACTTTGTCCTGGATGTTGCTTCGAGCGAGTCGAAGTGAGTACTTGGTCGAGCGAGTCGAAGCCAAAACAGGTCGAGCGAGTCGAAGTGGGACGTTCTGGGAGGTTCGAGTAGTGGAGTCGAAGTTGATAGAGTCGAACCAGTTGTCTGAGCGGAGCAAGTCAAAGTGTGCACCCTTGATGGCTTTAAACCAGAGCGAGTCGAAAAGAGCAGCTCTGAAGGATGTGGAGCGAGTCGAACCTGATCAACTCGAGATTAGCCTCTGAGCGAAGCGAGTCGAAGACGTCACTCCTGGGCACTGTGTAGCGAGTCGACGTTGGCTTCAAACTGAACGTTGGGAAGCGAGTCGAAGGAGCGAGTCGATTGGTAGTTGATCTCCATCCAACCTTGCATCATTCATAACTTGAGCATATGAACTCGGATTTACTTGAGATTTGAAACGTTTGTTCTCTTGGCTTAACTTGCCATGTCATACCAATTTTGGCTCGATCCGGACTCGGACAAAATTCATCGATATCCATAGTGAACCTGCGATGCACAATCGATATTCATGACTAGTAATTATTGATTTTCAGTTAATTTTTGAGTATCTCGGGTTTGCCAAAAGGTGGGATAACATGTTTAATTATCTAACACTTAACCATTTATAAGTTCATCTAATTTAATAAGCACGACCACTACATGTTTATTAATCAATCTCAATCTCCTTATCTACATTATTCTATTTAATTTATTCTAATTAAATCTCCTGAATAATGTTGTTAAAAATTAGGGGTGTTACACCTATAGTCCTCCTCCTCAAAGCGGTGGTAGCATTTCCCTTTGAATTCCTCCTTCATCAAGCTCACTCTGCAGTCTTTAGCAATGTGTCCCTTTTTCTGACATCTTTAACAAATTATCCCCTCCTTCTTGATCTTCCCCTTAGTCTTCTGGTTTGCCCAAAATCCTCCCTTCTTGGCTTCTCCCTTCTTTTGTGTCGGTTCAACCTTCTCCTTTTTTTTCTCTTACTACCAGCAGTTTGTAGCAAGGCCATCTCAACAATCACTTCATAAGTATCGCTTATGGAAATCTAGGCCAAAAGCAATTCCCTTAGCGGAGAATTTAGACCTTTAACAAATTTCATTGCCTTCTTCATAGGGGTGTCGATCAAGCTCAACCTAAACTCTTCCAACTCCATGAATTTATTGATGTACTCCTTCATAGTGGAATCTCCTTACTTCGACCGAATAAATCTCTCCAGGTGCAGACTTACTTATGCTTTCGACATGAACTTGACTCAAAGCGAGTCCTAAACCCAGCCCAAGTGATGTCCTCTTTAGTATTGTCTTCAACAACAGTAGTCTACCAATCTAGTGCCTCCTTCTTAAGATGCCAGGTAGCAACCCTCCTCTTGGTCTGGTCTTCCCACCCAAGCTCCCAAAATATGCAGTCATAGACACTGATCCAAGTCTTTGTCTCAAGAAAGTCCTCGGCTCCGGTATACATTCGTCCCCCTGTATTTTGGAAGTCCTTGCATAGTTTGAAGAAGTCTAAAGGTCGGGGTGCTGCTTCTACAGGTGGGACAAGTGGCACTGTGGGAGCAGCTTGTTGTGGAACCGGAATCTCCCCATATGCCTCAGGTATTGTTTAAACCACTCTGGCATGCCTTGAATGTTGGGGAATTGCTTGAGGAGATGGGTTCCTATCTTTCGAGTTTTCAACTATATCAACAATTTGTAGGTTTAAACTTGTTTAGTGACTGTTTCCTAAGATAGTATCAACTATTGAAATAAAGATTCATCTAGTGTGTTTGTGTATGTTCTTTAAAGCATATATATACATATATAAGGATTTTTGAAAAAATACTTTCAAATATAATAAATACATACTCATACGTATACTTATTTCCCTTTGAATAGGCAACCTCGCTTTGATACCAAATGTAACAACCTGCCCCGAAACTGGCCTATACTCCGACTCAGAAAAGGCCCATTAAAACCTAGGCTTATTCCAAGACTGGTTTTTGGTTAATAATTTAAACAATACACGATACACAGAGCTATCTATCTATACATTCATAATCTCAAGGCGGGATGGATAAAATATATAATATCAAAACATGTACCCATTTCATGAAGAAAACTATTTCAAACCATAACTGTATCACCACAAAATCTCACGACGTGTCATCAAAACTTCCACAGTACAATATCTCAAAACAAGCACAACAACACAGTAGTCTGAAACTGGGTACATGGAAATAATTTAAAAAGCAATAAACGATGGATGACTGCCATAGTCTTCACCACACCTTCTTCTTCCAAATAAGCTTTTTCTCCGCTAACCTGTGTTTTAATGAGGAGGAAGTAAAAACAACAAAGTATGATGAAAGAAAATCTTAATTTTTACCATAATAATGTTTGGGCAGTATCATCCGGATAAGTAATATGTCTTACGTATTCAAAATTATACCATATGAATAACCTCAACTGTAAGCTCAAAGGCTCTTCCAGTCCAGCTACAAAATTCTAGTGCAACTATCGATTACGATGCAAGAGAAAGCACCCAAACCATTTAATACCTTTTTATTTGAAATTAGGTAGACTGACCATTACCCTTAAAATAGGCAGGTCCCCGTCATTTAATACCTAACCAAAGGTGGGTCCCTCCGTTGTTCTCCATAACTGACATCGTAAGAAATCCCATCGGGTCACTTAATACTTCTTATATTGGAAAGAGGCGGACCCTACAATAGTTACGTAATACTTCTAAACTGAAGCAAACCCCTTTAAAGATTCCTCCTATCGCATCAATAGCGTGATTATGACCCATAACCTAGACCGTAATGTCTCAGTTTAGTCCGACTATTTGTAGATACAGATGGCCAGATTGATTGGACAGACTTACCATATAGAAATTGGACTAACCTCGTGTCCACCGAGGTTATTTATTAAAGGCGATGTCCTACACCAGTCCACAAAGTTACATTGTTGGTAGCCAGATTTAACTGGGCAGGCTTCTGTGCACTTTACACTAACCTCGCATCCCTATAACGTAGTCATACTTTCTTTCCATTAACAGACTATCATATATATAATATCTTTCCACAATTAATACTTAACGCCATATAAGGTAAAGACTCCTTGTTACACCTTTAATATTGAACTAATTTCCATAATTATCATTTTCTTTCTTTCTAGGGAATTTAACATTATTTACAAACCTATTAATTATATTCAATACGTTATTAATACATATACATATACATATATACACACATAGTGACATACACACATGCATGAGATCTAAGATCCAAATAATTATTCATAATCATATGTGTAATAATTTTCTTATTAAATTAATTAAAATATCAAACCCATACAAATCTCCAGATTCCAAACAAGAATAGCTAATATCCATAGTCAACAACTAGACTTGTATAACAGTGGAATATAACCAAACCTGTCTCATATTAATACTAGAATTACTCTCTCTATTTTAGAGAAATAGATCCTACAATTAGATCTTTTATATTCCATTCAACTTTTACACATATAATTATTGGAGTGAGAAAGGGATTTGCATTTGTTCAATTTATAGCAATAGGCGGTGCAAAGTACGAATAGCCAAATTCCTACTTTGCTTACCATTTTCAATTTATTTTATTTTTAGAATCCTTTAACACTACAAGCAATGATAAAAAGGGATAAAGTTGAATAGATTATAAATTATTCAATCCCAAATAATAGGTTCGATTGTTTAGAGTTTGCGTTTACAGAATTTCCCAAGGCATATATCAAATCCAAATAAATACTACATAATTAATAAATGGAAAATTTTGAAATTACACTCATAGAAGATTTCCTGTTTTTTGGACTGGAATTGATCTACATCGCTCATAATTTTTCTTTCAGATCTTCCCCTTATTATATACAACAAGTAGATTGTTTATATATTAGATCAAGAATTAGAAACTAGAGAGGAATAGAACTAAAATTTTAAATAATTATAGATCTAAATCTCTTACTTGAAAAACCCTAACTGTTTTTGAACATCTAAGGGAGAAGAACCCAACAAAGCTTCGTTTTGTTCCAATAATTTTATGAAGAAAGTGAGTAGTCTAAGGCTCTATTTATAGAGGTGGGAAAGAACTAGAGCCGTTGGAATAAAAATAATTAAATCCGGGCCATTCTAGCCTTCGATTTTCCTCACCCGTAAGTCTTCACTGGTCGACTGCTGCCACTTGGGCGGGCGACTGATATGCTATTCTGGGTCGAGACGATTCCTTTCTGTATTCTTGTTACTCCTAATTAATTTATATGTGAATGTTATATTTAATGTTTACTTTAACCGTAAGTCAATGTTAAATTAAAATTTCAAAATTTAAAATTTTCAAATATTAAAATTTAAAATTCATTTGAATTATTTTAAACTCGAAAACTTCAAACGTCCATAACTTTTCTGTTTGAACTCCGATAACAAAACTTTATGTGTGAAAATTGATTAGAAAATCACCACAGACGCAATGCTGCTACTTCCATGATCAAATTCTAACATTTACTAGATTCCATTTTATTCTTATTTTAATTATTTAATTTCTTAGTAAATTTCATGGGGTGTTACAAAGCACACTCTATAGCACTTACTAAGGATGCTTCTATGTTTTGAATAATTAATTTCATTAATACCATTATTTATAAAATAATAACTATTTTCTTGTTATGACTATAAATAGATGGAACTTTTTATAATTTTTAAATATTATGATATAAATCTTTTTTAGTAGTTTAATGGCATTATTTTTGTTGTTAACAAGAGCTATGTAGCATTTACAGAAAATAAAGAAGTATATAAACTATTTAATGATTACTTTAGGGACATAGACTAAGTTATATCTTTGAGGAACCTTTCTTTAATAATATGATTATGAATCATATGATACTTGTGAATTGTATCCCAAAGGATTAATGGAAAGCGCCTATTCAGTAGGAGCAAAAAAAGAGTTAACTAACTCTTTGAACTAGTACATGTGGTCAAAGATCTACAAATACCAAAAGTGATTCCACTTATTTCGTTAATATAACAAGCACCTTTTCTACTCCCGAACGTCGACACTAGTACATCTACGATATTCACGTGCCGAGCACCTTAGTGTCGGAATGACAGATGGTTAGAGTAAAAAAAAGAAAAGAAAATGAATAAGAAAGAGGAGAACAAAAACATCAGAATCTCAAATGGAATGATAACATATTATATCAAAAGATAATACATAGAGCAACTCTAATATACATAGTATTGCAATGTTGCTAATAATAGTACTATCATCAGCCTGGACAGTTATAATAGCACGTCCTTAACATTGTTGATATATATATAAAGTAATGCAGCGGAAATAAGAATATTACGGTAGACAAACATCTAGCTCCACTCCACTAGCTCAATGAACATCAAGAAAAACCTGCCTTTCTCAGACTGCTTGAAAGGGCACATGAGGAATGTATGGAAAACAAAAGCCACATGTCAAGCATAAGTCTGGTGTGAGAAACTCAAGAAATAGGAGTACAACATATAATAACATCTTTTGATACCATCATAACGGTTATCCCTTAAAAAGAGCCAGCCATTTAATAAGTACATATTGCGATATAATAGATAATGTGTAGGGTGAAGAATATAAATCAGAAAATAGTTGTGATGCTTACCATGATCACAACATAACAATATAGAGGTACAATCAAAATCGCTAAGGCATGTTCGCATGATGGATTTTCCATAGAGACCTCCCCAGTAAACTGTCCACCGATCTCCTATGACAAGGATTAAAAGCCATCTTCTAAGTGTCGTATATCTCTAGATATAATATACCATAAGGCAAACACAACTGGCCTAACATTTGAAAACTTTCGTGAACAACATGGGTGAAGTATCAACAACTCCTCGCGCGTAACATATTGAACGCATACTCTATTATATGGAGTTAATATACCACCTTGGGTTTGCTAACCTAGGATCATACACCCTATTTGTCTTTAGTCATATACCGATGGTGAAGTCACAATCAGCATCTCAATAAATGAGCCATCATGACTCGAACAGATCACAAATCCCCAAATGGATTCCAGCATCTCGAATAGATCCACTTCCAAGAGATAGAACATGTATCTTGGTCTTTAAGTGGTTTTCGATAAGTAAAACACTTAGTGATCCTAGTCTTTCTAAGACCGAGTCGATGAATTTGGTCATATTCAACAACAATGAGAACGATCGCATATAGAAACCAAGTTCCATATACTTATCATGTTTTCGAACTTCTCAACTTCCGATATCCCTTGGTTAAGAGTGAAGGCCGGTAGGTTAGAGCACTATCGCTTCTATACCCAATCGAATCATCATTCGTAACTCTCACGGATAGAAACAAGTCTACTTCGTCAGCTTTAGTGCTAAGTACATAGCTAAATAATTTCCATAAACAAGTAACACACAAAACACGATCAACACACATAAAGCACGATCAAGTCACATAAACGACTTTATTCCAATTTATTTAATTAATCCTTTATTAATTAAAACCACTTTTATTAGTAAAATTCCTTTTATCTAACAAAACTTCTCCATTAATTAAAATTTCATCTTTTAATTAAAACTTCATCCTTTAGTCTAAAACTTCTTCATTTAATTAAAACTTTTTTTTATTAAACACCTTTATTAATTAAACTTCCTTATTACCTAATATTCCTTTGTTAACTAATACTTCCTTATTAATTAAACTTCTTGTTAATTTAAAACGTCTTGTTAATTTAAAACTTCTTTTATTTATCTTGTATATAGATTTAATTTCCTTTTTATAAAAGATACATACTTATATTTTACTATTCACGTATCTACTAATTAGGAATTTATTATTCATTTATACTCTTTTCTATACTTCAAGTATTCGTATACTTATCTCAATGGTATAAGTATATTTACAAATCAATTAAAAAAATTACTTACTTTAAAATATAATCAATGAGGTTAAAAACAAAGGTTGCTTAAACATTGTTACTATAGACCCCTTCTCCCTTTTATATTTTAAGCATATACTTTTCTATTTTTATTTCAAAAGATTCCATACTTATTATCTTTATTCCATTATTAAAAATCTAAGTATATTCGTAATCTTTTAACAATATATTTCCACTTTAAATTATAATTCAAGGGTTTAAAAACTAATGTTACTAAAACATTGTTTACGACAAACCCAAGTCACTTTCCACTTAATCATTATCTTTAAAACTATCTTTTTAAAGATTTACTTATACTTACAAGGGTCAAAGACAAATGTAAATTCAAATATTGTCCCAACAAACCCAAAACCATTTACTTATAATTATCTTTAAATTATTCATTATTAAATATCTCATTTTTCCTAAGTATAATTAATAAAGGTTAAAAAAATGTTACTTAAACATTGTTTACTATAACCCATAACATTCTTATACGTATCATTAACTTTAAGACATTCAGTTTAAAGATTAAAGCATATCCACCCTTGTTAATTAAGGTGAAACACTTTAATTTAACTTCTCAAAACCATTTATTTTAACATATGTGTTCAAATCCAAACTTCCTTTACTATATTTATAAATACTTAACTTACTTTTTAAAACTAATATATATTTATATGTATGCTAATTTATTTGTAGGCTAATATAATTAATAAAATTATAAAACAATTTAGATGATATTATATTAAATAAGCTTTTTAATACTTTGATAAAACCTTTAACTAATTTTCTAAAAACTATATATATTTAAATATTACTTAAAAATACTTATTTTATAATTTATTTAAAAACCATAAAAACATATTTTATACTTTAAAACCCTTTACTTTAAGAATTCAAAAAAATTATTATAAATATATTTAAAATTTGATATTTTTCCAATAATAAATACACTTATAGTATTGATTAAAAATGCAAGAAGCCCCAGGATGTCTTTCAAAGTTAACTTTAAAAATCGTCGAACACAAGGTATTTTCAAAGTGCATCCATAGCGATCTTTTCATTTTTAACTATCACAACGTTGTTTCACAATTTCTATAATTTTCCAAACCAATTACTTTGTGTCAAACACACCATACCATATGTAGGGAACGACCAAATATATATATTTCCGCAATATATTTACATTTTACCAATTTAACATATGTTAAATACATGGGATTTCAAAGTGCGTTTGTAGCTGCTATTTCGCTTCAAACATTTACAACACACTATCAATCATGTAAATAACAAGTCTCGGCCACGTCCTATATTTTAGAGGGTTATAAGAAAATATACTATATATAATATTGTCACTTGCTTTTAAAAGCAAGGAGCGGTCCAAAAGTAATAACTTGCATCGTTATCTATTTTAATTTATATTTAACTCAACAAACATTATGTACATGGCAAATACAAATTAAATGGTGAGTAAACTCACCCAAGCCCAAGCCAAACCAAGATGTAGAAAATCCCAATGCGGATGCAATGGCAAAGACGACGTCTCGATTGGACCTCGTATGCAAACGTTTTGAAGTATTATAAGAAATTGGATTAATTAATTTACTTTAATTACTTAATTATATAACTTAATCCTTCTTCCCCCTTTCAGGCCATACCACTGTGCATATACACAACCCAAAATCGAAAACCACCTCTCCTCCCTTTCTACCTCCATGGCCAATGGTTCGATGAACCGTCGGTTTCTATGAACTCCAATTCTCTCCGCCTTTGACCCAATCTTGAGAAACTCGATCGACCTATGGCAAAAGCGGCCTGCTCCTCTCCTCCATGGCTACAAAGTGTTACATTTTACTATTAATGACTGCACCTCCCCAAATTACCACCACCTAGTCACCTACATACGAGAATAACAACGGTGCTCCTGATTCGCCCATCGTCACCTCAATCACAGATGAAGTTCAACCCTCGTTTCGCAGCTATGTACGGCCACCACCCCGACCTCCATCGCAAACACCATCTCTTATACCAATGTGATGCCCTCCTCACCACGATCCCAATGATCTAACGCCATCACCTAATGACACTTGTAGCTCTATGAACAATTGAAAGTATGAGGTGGTTGAAGTGAGGCATAAGCCATGGTTGTTATGACCCGGAATTTCAAGCACTTCATATTTAAATATATGAATTATTTAAATATTTGAATCTTGGATTTAATGTGATTAATTGATTTAATAACCTTATTAAACTCCTTTTTATTAATAACTAATTATTGTAAACTTGTTTTTGAAATATATTTAGAAAAATAAATAGATCGAAGAAATATCGATAATGTGACCGAAAATCATTTTATCGATAAACAACTTTTATTCAATATAGGTTGTTCAAACTTTTTGTACATGTCTAAATAACTTAGGAAATCACTAATAGGTAATAAAAATATGTACCACTAAATCAATTTAGGAAAGCTTCTATAATGAATTAGATATTTATGAGTGGAGAAGAGATATTTTCTTTTGGCTCTTGAGGTGGAAAGTTAGCACAAGGAGGCACATGGGGGTGATGTTCTTGAATATAAATGAAGGGGTATAGGAGGTTAAGGTAACATATTGTGTTGCCTATATAAGTGGGCTAAAGGGTCCATAAACCATTTTCATATTTTTGTAAATAAAAATAAACATTCTAAGAACAAAACAATTCAAAACAACTCAAAACCAACCCAAACTCTTTCTGTAAGCCTACAACAACATAACAGCAACTACTACAACTCAAAGCTAGAAGATATAGAGAACACTCCCCAAGGAGAAGCGGGGGCGTGATCAATTTGGAAGGGTTTAGACCTAGACCGTGAGCTAAGGGTGAGGTAGGGAGAGTTTTATGAGCTTGCCAGGTTGTGGTATGAAGTAGGATTGTGGTAGTTGCTTGTATTTGGTGTTAAATTGGTTTTGGGTGAGAAAACTCACCATTTGATGCGTATGAAGTATATGTAACACTTGCTTATATTATAGTATTTGTTTGACTATATATTATTGCTTACTCTCTTATATTTCTTGCTTTAAGAACAAATGGCCTAAGTAATTTGTGTGTTTGGACTTGTATTTCTATGACTTATTGCATAGCCTTGAAACAAAGCACGTAGGTTTGGTTGGACTTTGATTTAATTAAACTTGATTTGGAAGTGGATTTATAGAAATGGTCTCTATAGGTGCACTTAGAAAATGCATTCCGTTTGGTATTTTCTAAAGAATTTTGCAGAGAGGACCTAGGGGTTCTCGTCATGGTTGTGATGTATTATGTGTATATGTGGTACTATAAAAAGATGGGACGCTAAACAGTTTGTTAGCATATCGAAAAATGAAAAAACTTTTGAATATACAAATTGCCCCAAGTCAGAGTCATTTATAACAGTCATCTGAAGGACTTTATAAACAATATCTTTGCTCGGAACCACTTTTTACTACATTCTGGAAATGTTGTAGTTTTTGTTTGAGACTTTAAATTGCTTTGAAACAACTTTAAAATTAAGTATTTTACTTCAATCTTTTTAGGAGTCTTTTCTAGATGATACTAGAGTATTTAAAAGTGGTTTGTAATTTTTATATATTTTTAATAATTAATTATGAATTATTAAGTTGAAAATTTATTTTTATAAATAAGAAAACATGTCTTGTTGGAGTTCTAAATAAATTATAAACTAAATATTTTTATGTAATATTTTTAGCAAATATTTTAAACCATATTATAATTATTTTAAAGTATATTTTAAATATATATGGTTTTTAGAAAATTAGTTAATTAGTTTATTAAGTACTAAAAAACTTATGTAATATAATATCTTTTAAATTGTTATTTAGAATTTTATTAAATATCTTAGCTTTATAAATAAATTAGTGTATATATATACACATATCATTTTAAAAGGTTTTTAGCAAATATATAAGTTTGGAAAAAGTTGGTTAAGTAAAGAACGAAAGGTAATTTGGATTGTAACACTTATGTTATAATAAATGGTTTTTTAAAGTTGATCAAAAGTATATTACCTTGTTTAATAAGTGTGGATATACTTAGATCTTTAAAAGAATGTTTTGAAGATAATTATAAGTAAAAATCATTTTGGGTTTATAGTTAACAATTTTTAACTAACACTTGTTTAACCCTTTTTTATACTTATGAATGTAATTAGATCTTTAAAAGAATGTTTTAAAGGTAATAATAAGAAAGATGGTTTTGGGTTTGTAGTACAAATGTTTAAGTAATAATTGTCTTTAACCATTGTGAATATATTTATATTTTTTTATTATTTTAAAGATAACGACAAATATAGAATCTTTTAAAAAAGATGAAAAAAGTAAACTTTAACTTATAAAAGAGAGAAGGGGTTTATAGTAAACAATGTTTGAGTAACAATGGTTTTTAACTTCTTTGATTATTTTTTGAAGTCAGAAATCTTGTTAATGATTTATGAATATACTTGTACCATTTGAGATAAGTATATGATTGCTTTTTGAAGTATTGAAAGAGTATAAATGAATAGTGAAATAGTATGTATGTGTATATATCTTTTCGTAAAGGTATTTTAAATATATATACAAGTATTTACAAAGAGGATTTGATTAATAAAAGGATTAATTAAATAAAAATGGATTAGGAGTTGCTTAAGTAGCTTAATCGTGCTTTGTGTGACTTAATCATGCTTTGTGTGTTTACTTGTTTATGGAAAGTATTTAGTCGTGTACTGAGTACTAAAAGCTGACGAAGTAGATTTATTCTATATTTAAGAGTTAAGACTGATGTTCGAGTGGAGTTTAGAAGCAATAGTGCTCTAACCTACCGACTTCACTCTTGACCTAGGGATGCTATAAATTGAAAGAGTTGAAAATTTTATAAGTATACGAGACTTGGTTTCCATATATGATCATTCTAGTTGTACTAAATAGTCAACTAGACGATTATTGAAATTGACGAAATAAATTTTGGAAATATATGTAAGCATCACACATTGATACATTTTGAGATTCCTTAGGAAAGATTCATTTGTATAATTCGTCTCTTTCTTTAAGAATGTGTATATATATATATATGAGATCTCTGGAGAGGACTTCTTTATATCGTTCGCTTACTTCTTAAATGACCGGGACTGAGTTAACCAAAAATTCATCGATTTAGTTTTGACGATTGGGATCGGAAAAGTGTTTTAATTACTAAAAACCACTTCAAAGCTGATATATGAGTTCTTTGTTTTGGAAGTGGTTGTGAAGTGGAATGTTATAGAGTTGAACTGTCTATCCTAAGGTTAAGTCCAAGGGAGAGGTCATCATTAACATTTTGGACTAATGCTATAGAGTTAAACTATCTATTATAAGGTTAAGTCCAAGGGAGAGATCAACATTAGCATTCTTCGGACGATTTATGTTGGGATCCTTGTAGGGATTCGTGATCTGTTCAAGATGGTGGAATCCAAATAAAGATTCAATATCTGTTCGAGTAATGAAAACTCGTGTATTGAGATGCTGAAGGTGATTTCACCATCGAAAATAGATGAAGACAGAGTAGGCTACACAGTCTGGAGTTTAGCTAACCCGCGACAGGTTATATCACCCCATATCTACCGATGCTTTCGATATGTTGGCCTGGGGGTGTTGATGATACTTGATTCTACATTTTTAGGTGTGGGCTTATTGTGTTTACCCTATGGTATATTTTATCTAGAGATATACGATGCTCAGAAGGTAGTTTCTGATCCCTGTGCAGAAGTTTAGATTCGGCTTGACTGGAGAGATCTCCACTAAAATCCATTATGCTTGTGTACCTTAGCGGTTTTGATTTTACTTCTAATATTGTTGTGTCATGAGATGCAAGTGGCACAACTATTTTCTTATTTATATTCTATTCCCTAGACATTATAAATTATATCACCTTTTGTACTTATTAGATGGTTTGACGCTTTTGAGCGGAAACCGTTACGATGATTCGAATGATCTCAAAAGATGCTGTTATAGTTTGCAAATGTTTCTTAAGTTTATCACACCATATTTATGTCTGACTCGTGGTTTTAAATTTCCCTTATTTCCATAGGTGCTCTTCCGAGTAGTTTTGGAAAGGTAGGATTGCATTGATGTTCTTTGGAGCTCGAGGGGAAGAGCTGGATGCTTCCACCTACCGTAGTATTCTTATTTCCACTTCACTAATATATTTTATATATTAGCATTCGTGAAGGCGGGCTGTTATAACTGTCAAGGCTGATTGTAGTACTTTGGATTGTAACACTGAAATGCTATGTATCTTATAGCGACAGTTTACACTGTCTTTTGATATTACGTGTTATTGTTCTGTAGTGAGATTTTGAAGTTATGTTCTCTTTTTCCTTGTTCGTTTTCTTTTTATTTTACCCTATTAGTTTGTCTTATATCACTTGAATGCTTGGCACATGAATACCGTGGATGTATTAGTATCATCATTTGGGGATCAAAAAGTTGGATTGTTATTGGGTATCAGAGCTGAAGTCTATGTTAGAACCTTGGCTTTTATAGGGTATAACTCATTAGAGATAGGGTAAGCGACACCCTAGAATGAGTTGAGTGTATTATATATATGAGAGCGTATATGTATTTGTTAGTTATTTATATATAAGTAAGTTGATAGTGTAGTCTAATTTATATAGGGATTAATGATATTCATCTATTATCCCTATTTGATTAGCTTAGTTATGCTCGGCCAGTTTATGAGCATTGACTTTGTTTGTTGATTATTGATTTGTGCTTGGCTAGTTTATGAGAAATTTACCTTTTACTGCATGGGTTGGGTAGATGGTATGTGTGAGTGCATTAAAACGAACACCTTATGGATTGAGTTTCACAGTTTGACTATAAGGCGTTCGATGACAATATTGGGTTAAAAGTTAAAATTAGTAAAAGATATTTATCATAATCTAAAGGAAAGATAAGATATTTTGTAAATAACATTAGAAAAAATATATTATATAATAAAGTAATTTTATATAAGTATGGTTTATAAAATATGGGTTATAAACAAAGTGGATTTAAACTGACAGTTATAGAAGTCAAAAGGTTGACTCGGTTATAAGACCCATATTTGCTTTGGGCCTTCATCTGAATTTTGGAAAGTAAAATGAAGATAATGTTTTATATATACTCTTAGGATGTAGTAGAGTATTATACGTGTAATAAAGTGAAGCAACTTGTTATGAAATGTTTTATAAATAAAGTTGTCTTTATAAAATGTTTATAAACTTGAAGTTATGTTTTATGAAATGATTCATAAATTATTTTAGTAATGAATGATGTACTAATTTTGTAAATGAATGTGATTTAAAAAGAGTAATTGGTATAAGTTAAGAAACCAATAGGATAAAATACGTAAATTATACGTAAATCGTTTTATTCGCATGACTGTTCTAGGATTCAAGTGCATGATTTCTAGGTAATTTACACCGATCAGAGTTAGAATCTTTCACTATATTCTCAATGGTGAACACTTGAAACGAATTCTTAATATGATCCCAATGATTTCTATTATAACATATGTTTATGTAAGGGAAATAGAAACTTCTAATCAAGGAACCTGATCGAAGCCCACACTAGAGAGGTCAAGTAATCTATACTAGTTTGGAAGTGGAATTTATATGATCGAACAAGTGGTCAGATTTGATATTGCATACAGATGATCCATGTACATCATACAGGGTTAAGTATATATGTATACTATGTTATGTTGGATTATGGAGAGTTCAGTGTGTTAATTGGGATTCTAACGAAGCGGAAGTCAATGAAAATTAGAGCGTCAAGACAAAGACGAAACAACTCGAAAACATGGGAGTATACATAGAAGAGTAAGAGAAACAACTGGGAGGAGTTTCACTCAAATTGGAGCTATGTATATGGTCGGCACCGAGTTACATAGGTCGGTACCGACCTATTTTTTCTTGACGTTTCACCTCCTAAACTCCATATAACCTCTATACTACTCCAACAACTCTTGATCAAGTGGTTTCCTCAGAGTTTGGGTGCATAATTCCAAGTTTGATGAGAAGAAAACCAAGAAAGTAGGATAACTCAAGCGATAATGGAAAGGTCACTAAAACCAACCAAAAGTCAATGAAAAGAGCTTGAAACACGTTGGACGAGAGATAGAAGAGCAAAGCAAGTAAAATAATTCAACTTACACCAAGATTTATTAGTTGGTACCAAGTCAATTTAGATCAATACCGAGTTATGGTTTTGGGTCGTAAGGATCTGATTTCTCTTGTACGACATTGGGCTATCTCCTGGATCTCACTAAAAGAAGGCATCTGACCCAGTACCTCTATTTCCCTATAAATATAAACCATAGTGCAACCAAAAGGGGATCTGCTCCTTGATGTTTCTTCTTCACTCTGGATCTGGGATTCCATTACTCTTCACCATCTTCCTCCCTCATAATAGTCACCAAGGCAACTAATTTTGGCAGTTCTAGGCCTAAGAACTTGTCAACTTCTCGTACTTGTGACTCTAATTCTCTGTAATCTCATACAAACTCTCTTAGATCCATAATCAATAAAGCTATAAAGTGGATGTAGGCCAGAGATTGCCGAATCACTAAAAAATCTTGTGTCTCCCTATTATTATTCTTTGATTTCTACTATTATCTGCTAGATTTAGGTCTCACGGGTTCCTTATAACTTATTCTTGAGTGTTAATCCATTTTTGGCATCAACGTTTTGGTGCTTTTACTATGAAAACTGAATCCAGACTAAGATATAGCTCTCTACTTGGGATTGGAAGGATCTAGAGGTTAGATCCAAAAAACAAACCCTAAGAAATTTAAGAACTTTCAATTGGAGATCAATGGTGCATAGGAAAGAAAAATATGCTTTCGGATGTTCCGTAGGAGCGGTAGCCAATGGTGATGAAGGAAACACTCACCAAATGGAAGTTAATAATGGAAATGCGATACTAGAATCCTCTGCTCAATAGGAAGTTGTTACCAGAGGAGAGCTTAATAAAATGATTCACGAACTTAACCAGAAGATAGCGGATAGCTAAAAATCTCTCATGGATAAGATGGACGCGTCGCTAACCTTGCACTCGCCAATGACAAGAAGAGTTAGAAAAGAAATTTCTCCTATAATAGAACAGGAGAACTCTTCGTTTTTTGGCCTATATAGGAGAGATGGAAAGCAAAAGCAGAAGGAAGTAACTGCATGAGTCGTTGTAGGGGGAAGTAGGAGTGCTCCCCCCACAAGAAGGCCAATTAGCACCGATAGAAATGCTTGTGTGGAGGATGTTCGTAGGTTGATGCAATGGATGTATCCAATAGGGAAGTGGACTTGTAGCTTCATGGCGATGATTTGGAGTTAGACAATGGTGTTGACGGAAAAAACACTAGAGCTGGAGTCCAAACTGCCACGGCAAGACCAAACGGGCGCCAACGGAACTCTATAGGAGTGGTTCTCCTAGAGAATGGGGAACCTAGAAATCAATTTACCTAACCGTCGAACACTTGGTGCAGCCCCTGACAGTCGACCTACAGATTACCGTTCCAGCAAGGAGTACATTGCTGACATGGTTAAATAGTTGGTGGAGGAGAACAAGGGCAGGAAAGATGAAAACTAAGGTTCTGCACCAAGCCGAACTACATTTACTGAAAATGTTCTGAGATAAAAATATCCTTGAAAATTCACCATGCCGACCATGTTATCATACAACGGGACGACAGACCCCAGACGGTACTTGTTTAAGTATGAATGGCACATGGATGGAACGAGAGCGATAGATGCTGTCTGCTGCAGGTGCTCCCCAATTTTTCGAGAAGGAGTCACTTCAATATGGTTTACTAGGCTCGCGCCTAAATCCATATTGACATTCGATGAATTGGCCAAGAAGTTTCTGATGCAGTTTAGGCTCCATACTACACGACCAAAGGACGTGATGTCCCTATATGGCTTTTCTCAAGGGCCCGAGGAGTCACCGAAAGTTTTCTTAAATCGGTTTAACATTGTTATTATGGAGGTTAGCAATCTAAAAGAAGATCTTGTATTCATGACACTTGTCGGGGGCATTTATCCAGACATGGATTTTGGTAAATGGATAAAAATGAAGAAACCCACTACCATGGAGGAATTCCATCGAAAGACAAATCAATTCCTGAGGATGGAAGAAACAAATATGGTTGAAGTCAAGCCCGTCGATATTCAAAGTAACGTTACGGTCAAACAAGATGGAAATAGTTTAAGAATACTGCAGGGAATGTAGAAAAAGCTGCGAATCAGAGGGATAGGAATCAAAACGTTGGTAGGCATGATGAGGATAGGAAATGTCCAAGGAATTAGAGACCCGAGGACTGTATGCCATTGAACGACAATTTGGAGAACATCTATATTACCACTCAGGGAACTGAGTGGTATAACAATCCCCTAAAAATGGAAGTGATCAAGCAGCAGAAAAGATCGGGGAAGTATTACTGCTTCCATGAAACTCATAGGCATAACATGAATAAATGTCGACATCTGAAGGACTTAATTGAAGAATTGATAAGAAATAATAAGCTCCAGCAATATGTGAAGAAACCACAAAATGTCGATCAACCTATTTGACACTAAGGGTCGGATGCTCAAGGATATAGGCTTGGACCTAGCGGAGTAGGTCCTAGGCGAACAGATGGAAGACTTGATATAAACACCATTACTGGAGGACCTCACCCAATGCAGAAGAGTTGGGGTGAGATGAAACAATATGCTATTTTTTTGAAGCATGCACCACAGGAGAGTTGGTATACCATCAAAGACAGAGCTCTGACTAAGAACTAGAGGATGATTACGGATGACATTGTGTTTAGGAATAAGGATATTGAAGGTGTAGAGGTGTTGACTCTTAATCCAATGGTGATAACGGTTAAGATCGGACTAGCAGTTGTGCATGAGTGTTGTTGATAACGGAAGTTCGGTCAATATCCTATTTCAAAAAACATTTGACTAAATGAAGATTAGCATGAAGGATGTTACCACTTGTAAAACAAAGATTCTGGGATTTACACGTGAACCTAAACAGCCGATTGGAACGATCGACCTACCCGTAGAACTTGGAGAAGGAGAACGGAGGGTTGTTCTCATCCAGACCTACATGATTGTTGATGAGTATTCTGCTTATCATGCTTTCTTGGGTCGATTGGCCCTTGCCGACTTTAGAATCGCTTTAGCTCCATAGTGTCTCACGATGAAGTTCCCAACGAAGAGTAGGATAGTAGTAAGAGGAGACCAAAGTGTTGCAAGGGAATGCTATGTTGCTGAATTACGTGAAGCTAAACACCGTGAAAAGAGAAAGAATTTGGGGAAGCCTCTCCACATTCAGGAACTACAAGAGTATCAACTACAGAACCGCTCCTGGTTCGAGGACTATAGTCGCTTCGACAAGGCTATGGACCCTAGGAAGAAGTTAGGGGAGGACGGGCATCATCGACGGAGATTACAGTAGCTGTCCCTGTTGACATGGACGACCTAACTCGGGTCTTGAAGATCAGCTCTCACCTAGGAATTAAATTGCAAAAGGAATTGATTAACTTTCTTTGAGCAATCCTAGACGTGTTTGCTTGGATGCATTCTTATATGTATGGGATATCGTCGGAGATAGCGTGTCACACACTTAACATTGATCCCAAATTCACGCCTATAAGACAAAAGAGATGCAGCCGGGTCCCGAGCGATCCGCTACATTAAAGGAAGAAGTAGATAAGTTGTTGGCTAATGGCATTATCCTTGACCCTGTATCTTGAGTGGGTGCCAAACCCTGTGTTGTTTCAAAATCGAATGGGGAGTGGCGAACTTGCATTGACCACTCAGATTTGAACAGAGCCCTTCCGAAAGATAGCTTTCCACTGCCTAGGATCAGCAATTGATCGAACTGCGGGGCATGAACTGCTATTTATAAATGCCTACTCAGTGTACAATCAGATTATGATGCACGAACCTGATTAGGAGAACACCAGCTTCATCGTAAACTTAGGACTATATTGCTATCGTGTGATGTCGTTCGGTCTGAAAAAATATCGGAGCCACTTACCAAAGACTGGTAAATACAATGTTCAAGGACCAGATCAGACGAACAGTGGATTTTTAGGTAGACGACATGTTGGTAAAGTCACGAGTGTCTAGAAACCATCAAGATGATCTCTCAGAGATGTTTGAGGTTCTTCGGAAGTACGAAATTAAATTGAACCCACTTAAATGTTCATTTGGAGTTGATTTAGAGAAATTTCTTGATTTTATTGTAAACGCAAGGGGCACTGAGGCCGATCTGGGGCAAAATGATGCCTTACGAAACGTTAGAGCCCTGATAACGAAGAATTAGTTACAAAGCTTAAATGGAAAGATTACATCGTTAAGCCGATTCATCTCCAGAGAGATGGATAAAGTGTATTCCATTCTTTAATGCATTAAAGAAGGGTTAGAAGAACTTTGAATGAAATCAAGACTGCCAAACTACTTTCGAGGAATTACTGTGACATATGGAGATACCACCGGTTCTGTCTAAACCGGTGGCCATTGAGGACTACTCATTTACCTGGTAGTGTCTGCCCACGCATTAAGTGCAACCCTTGTGTGGGAGGAAGCTAGGGTACAATGGCCCATATACTACTTCAGCAAGCGATTCATCAAAGCTGAACAAAACTACCTAAAGTTGGAAATGCTAGCATACTGCTTGCTAATAACATCTAGGAAACTATGACTGTAACTCCAGGCTCATCCGATTAAGGCACCGATGGATCAACCTTTAGAACAAGTACTCTACCGACTCGAGACCTCGGGACAACTTCTAAAGTGGAACATTGAGTTGAGCCAGTGCAACGTAACTTATCATCCCCATAGAGCGATAACGAATAGGCATTGGTTAACTTCATCGTCTAGTTCACTATTCGAGATGGTGAGGAGGAGGACATAACAGTCATGGTATCCCTATGGAATTTGTTCGTTGATGGCGCATCAAACAAATTTTGCTCAGGAGCAGGAGTTGTGCTTGAAACTCCCGAGGGACTATCAATCTGCTATGCACCGAAGCTTGAATTTGCTGCCAACAACAGCAAGGTGGAATACGAGGCGTCGATAGCAGGACCGAGGATTGCGAAGGAGCTGGGATAGAAACTATGCATATCTACAGTGACTCCCAACTAGTTGTCTGCTAGGTTAGAAGGTAATATCAAGCTAAAGGTGTAAAACTTACCCGTTATTTATTGAAAGCTTGGGAGTTACTCAACAAAATTGAACACTACACGATATCTCACATTCCTAGAGAGGAGAATACAAAGGCTGGTTCCTTAGATAAGCTAGCCTGTTTCGGAGAAGCGCATCTGATGGGATTGGTTCCAATAGAAGTATTGGCTCCTCCTACCATAGATAAAATGGATATTTATTGGGATCTGGAGACTATAGAGGAGGAAGAGTCATGGATGATGCCAATAAAGGACTACATACTCAGGGGAGTACTCCTTGGAGGCCGGAACGAATGAAAGAAGCTCCTTCGAAAGGCACCATGATTCACAATGCATGATGAAGAGCTATAGAGGAGAAAATTCTCCTCCCCTTGCTCAGGTGTGTAACCAAGGTTGAAGCCAGGAATATCCTTATGGAAATTCATAAAGGCAGCTGCGGTGACCACACCGAGAGGGGGATACTGGCAAAAAATACTCCGGCATAGATATTTCTGACCAACAATAAACCGAGATGCATCAGACTACACCAGACAATGCAATCGATGCTAGAGATTTTCAAAGGTTCTGAGAGCCCCATCTTCATAACTTACGCAAATAGTTTGTCCCTGGCCATTTGTGATCTAGGGAATCGATATAATTGGTGTACTATAGATGGCGAAAGGAGGAGCCAAATACGCTATCGTTGCAGTTGATTACTTTATTAAATGAGCTAAAGTGAAACCACTTGCCATGATCACTACTAAAAAAGTAATTAATTTTGTATCGAAAAATATTATTTGTAGGTTTAAAGTACCATAGAAAATCATCACAAACAATGGAACTCGGTTTGAGAGCGCTGAGTTAAAGGACTTTTGCAAACGTTACCTGATCAAGAAAAGCTTTTCCATGGTAATGCACCCACAAGCAAATAGGAAAGTGGAACCACTGAAAAAAAATCATCAAATCCACCATAAAGAAGCGGCTGACTAGACCTAAAGACAATTGGGTTAATGAGCTTCCACTGGCACTTAGGCTTATAGGACAATGCACAAGTCAGCGACTGGGCACTCACCGTTTGCTATGGCTTATGGTTCAGAATCTATGATCCCGGTTGAACCGGAAGTCCCCTCTCATCACAGATGACACTTCAATCTGGGAGAGAACAAACAACTATTGCTTGAGTCCTTTGACCAAATTGATGAGAAGCGGTGGGAAGATCAATCAGGGAGAGAACAAACAGCTATCGGGAAAATAGACTCAAACTGTCGTACCAATGGGGAAAATCGATCCCTGCCTTTTGAGAACCAGCGTTGCTCCGGCAACGTTGGGAAAGCCCAAAACCATCGAGTCGATGGGAAAAAATCGACTCAATCTGCTAGATTGATGGGGAAAATCAATCCCTGCGTTTTGAGAACCGACATTGCTCTGTCAACTTCGAAAAGGCCCAAACTCGCCAAGTCGACGGGGAGAATCGACTCAAATGCTGGATCGACAGGAAAAACCGATCCCTACCTTTTGAAAACCAGCGTTGCTCCAGCAATGTCGAAAAGGCCCCAAACCATCAAATCGATAAGGAAAATCGATCCCTGCTTTCAAAGAACCGAATTGCTTCGGCAACATTAAGAAAGCCCAAAACCACCTGGTCGATGGTCGAATCGACTCCTGCATCTGAGGATAGGCGTTGCCATGGCAACATCGGGGAGTTCCAAACTACCGAGTCAACAGGAAAATCAACTCAAACTTCTCGAAACTTGACATTGCCTAGAGATTGGCGATAACAAAAGGAATTCACTAAAGCTCGGAGATAAGCAACGATAAGGAAAAAATCCATAGAGTTAAGCCATTTGTATATAAGTTTACAGAGATAGAAATAGGTGCTCGACCGGGATCTCAATACTAAACTTGGAAGAATTTGTTATGATGAAAGATGATGACGGCACATCTTTTTGATACACACATTCGAGATGACATTGGATGATGATGTCAACTTGGAAGAATTCGATCGCCACCAAGGGATTGGTAGCATTGAAGATATAATTCTTGGAATTAAGTAGCAAAAGTCGCTATTTCCTAGAGGCAGGAACTACCATGCGAACTAGACTGGGGGCAATCTACCGAATTGCTCAGGATATCCAATCTTTCATTGATGCCTAAATTTTAACATTTAACCCTGTGGATAGAGATACATTCATGGGCACTTGGTCGAAAAGAAACTTGACTGAGCCCGAACAGGAATAGCCACAGAGTTGTTTGAAAACCCAGTTTTATTGTGCCAAATAGAGTATTTTGGTAATTAAAAACGGAGTTAAGCAACAGAATATACTAAAGAAATTGCAGGAATATTATTTACATGCATGGATTTGTGGTAAATAAACATATTGCACAAAGATAGAAGTATATAACACAGGAAATTGCAGTATAGGCAATCATGTTATATACACAGACAGACGTATATAAACGGGCACAGTACATGAAATGTAGAAAAGTACACAGAAGAGAGATTACAAAGGAAAAGCTAATCTTTCATAGGTTGTATGTATAGTGTATGTTTATTTGCTATGGATGCTTAGTACATGTCCTTGTATGTGTTATATGACATGAATATATAGCTTTTTGCATAGTTTGAATTATCTCCTTGATTTCTAATTTCGGGAGAAAATTCATTTGAGGGGGGAGAGTGTAATGGCCCAGAATTTAATCCCTACTTATATTTTTAAACAATTAATAAATAAATTTTTATTAACAAATAAAACTATTTTAAATAATAACTATTAAAAATAAAATCATTTTCGAAATTTGTTTACCAATATATATAGTTCATAGAGAAATAGAAAATATGACCGGAAATTATTTTTTGAAATATTAAATTTGTTTAAAATGTCATAACACTATGTTAAACATACATGAACACATTACAAACCAGTTTAACATGGTGTGTACATGTACATATGCAGGTACATATTTGCACACTTAAGCATATTAACATATAAGATTTTATTTAATAAAATTATACATATATTAACATATAAAATATATCTTTTTTTCAACACATGGTACAAGTGCATGGCATGAATAGTGGAAGAAGAGGGGGGTACTTGGTGCGGACGGAAATGGGGGGAGGAGTATGGAGAGACGTGCATGCATATATATTAAATATAAACACTTATATTTAATTTCCTAACCCTATAAATACCACTACTCTTTCATGTTACAACCCTGCTCTTCATTTTCAAATTCCTAAGAGCTTGGATAAACACTTCCATGGCTTCTCTTCATATTCTCTCGTTTGAGAAAAATCACTTCTTTCCACATAAAACACTTCCAATTCTTGCTAAACCACTTCTACATATACTACGACGCCTCCTCTTCCAAGTTGCAAGCAACCATCCATCCAAACACTACATGGCCGAGCCAAATTCCCATATGGTCGAAGCCAAACATCACTAGGCCGAGCCCAAATTTCCCTTGCCGAGCTTATCTAGGTTTCGAGCAACCAAATTTTCATATTTTGTAAGTTTCTAAAGAGTTTTCAAGTTTTGGAAAAAGTTTGTCTTGAATTTAAAAGGTTTTGGTAAGTAAATCTCTTGTTTTTGGAAAAGAAAATTACTTGATTTGATGAACTATATGTTGGGAAAATATAGTTGTTGTATTGAATTATCATGTTGTTATGATGACATGTGATCATAAGTTGTGTTTGAGCTTAGATTTTGTGATTTGGTTGTTAAATAATATGTTTGGGTATGGATATGTGAATGGTTGGTTATGATATGATGGTAGTGTGTTTATGAAACAAAAACAAGTGTATGTGATGTAAATGTTGTGAAGTTAGCAACTTGGAAAGTTGCAAAGGACTTGAGATGCGATTTGAAAACAAAAGTTTTTTTCTAGCTATGGATTTTGAAAATGTTTTTACAAGTTTTCACCTTTTGTTTAAGTTTTCAAAACTCTTACAATTGTGTTTTCAAACATGTAGTAGCTAGAGTTAAAGTGAAGTTTTCACTTAGAAATCAATTCTAGCGAACGGGGCTCATAGAGATAACGGATGCAGTTCGAAAAATTTCACGATTTCAAGTTTTATAGTGTTTTCTTTTGGATTGTTTTTAAAAACTCATTTCAAACTTGTTTGTACCAAAATTGGGCACAACACTCTTCGGAAGTTTTTGAAGAGATAAATTGAAGAAATTAAATGGAAAAAGAGGATTATCTAACAAAAACTCCAAATTTCAGAAATGAGAATAATTAAAATGCACAGAGACATAAGAATTTAGAGTGGTTCGGCGTGTTGCCTACATCCTTTATGAAGTTGGTTGCTTTATTGATGTTTCTTTGATGATTACAAGTGAATTCAACGAATTACAGCAGTTAATGATGATTTACAGCAGTGAATTTCGTTATTGGCAGCAGCTATGGAGTTCAGATCTGGATTCGGTAGAGTCTGGGCGTTGGAGAATTCAAAGGAGAAGAAGCCCCTTTTCTGTATGCCTTGGGGCTCTATTTATAGGTGTAGGAGGTTGGTATTTCACTCAGATCTCGGGAGACCCTCTTTGGCACGTGACCAGGCCCGCGCGCCTAAGCCCGTGAAGTTTCGGTCCGATCTGTGATCGATACGAATGGATTTCGTATCGATCAAGATTTCCTCCAATGGAGTCGAAATTTGGCGTGGACATTCTTTAGCATGTACGTAAGCTTCTGTCAAAATTTCGTAGCATTTGGACTTGTAGATTAGGAGATATGATCGATACGAAATGGGATTTTTCCATCCGCGATCGATACGAATGAATTTCGTATTGATCAAGATTTCATCCGATCGAGTCGAAATTTGGCAGGAACGTTCTTCATGTTGTACTTAAGCTGCTGTGAAAATTTCATAGCATTTGGACTTGTAGATCATGAGATATGATCGATGCAAGTTGGAGTTTTTCCATCCGCGATCGATACGAACGAATTTCTTATCGTCAAGATTTTGTCCGATCGAGTTGAAATTTGGCAAGAACATTCTTCATATTGTACTTAAGCTGCTGTGAAAATTTCAGAGCATTTGGACTTGTAGATCTCGAGTTATGATCGATACGAAATGGAGTTTTTCCATCCGTGATCGATACGAATGAATTTCGTATCGATCAAAACTTGCTCCGATCGAGTTGAAATTTGGCAGGAACATTCTTCATGTTGTATGTAAGCTGTTGTGAAAATTTCATAGCATTTGGACTTGTGGATCTCGAGTTATGATCGATACGAAATGGAGTTTTTCCATCCGCGATCGATACGAACGAATTTCGTATCGATCAAGACTTGCTCCGATCGAGTTGAAATTTGGCAGGAACATTCTTCATGTTGTATGTAAGCTGCTGTGAAAATTTGGTGGAATTTGGACTTGTAGATCTCGAGTTATGATCGATGTAAGTTTGGATTTCTCAACCATGATCGATCAATATCTTGAGCGTACAAACTCCGATTGACTTGAAATTTGGAACATTGGCTCTCATAGCTTTGCTTGTCGTGTCATATCAATTTTAGCTTGATCCAGGCTCGGAAAAAATTCGTCGACATCCATAGTGAGCCTGCGTACAACCGATCTCCAGGATGAACTGGCCTTGGATTTTAGTCAAGTTCTTGGTGTCACGGCCTTGCCAAAAGGCGGGATAACAAAACTAATTAAGTAAGTCAAAAGTTTAAGTTTTAATTATTTAATAATTAAATTGTTTAATTTATTAATTAGGGTAATTATTAATTAATTAATTAGGTTAAGTAATTAGAGTTTAAGAAATTATTAACTAAGTTAAATATTTCTAATTCAGTAAGTTTTAAATAATGATTAATTAGGATAAAAGAAAATTAATTTTTATTTAATCAAGTTAATTTACTTTAATTAATTATTTAATTAGAGTTAATTATTTATTTAATTATTATTTAACTAAGGGTTAATTATCCACTTAATTAGGGTTTTAATCCTTAAATGAATGTTATTTAATTTAAGTTTAATTTTAAATAAATTTTTAATTAATTAAGGTTTAAAGTATGATTTTTGATTTAATTAAGATTTATTAAAATTTAATTAAGTTTGAAACTTATGATTTGGTTAAGGTTTATTTATTTTAAAGTTATTTCAAAACCATATCGGTTATTTATTTTAACTAGCTTTCTTGTTTAAGTAAATTGTTTTTGACCAAGGATCTCTTGTTCATGCTATTAAGTAGCCAAATGAATTAAAGTAGTTGTAATAAAATGCTGACACATTTTATTGAAAGTAAGTCGACTTGTACTTATCACAAATACCGCACTTCGGAAACATGGTGAATACAAGGAAGTTAATTTCGATAAGCAGGTCATGATAATCTAAGCATATGGAACATATGTCAATATGTAAATCTATACACCCTGATAGTGGAATGGTCCACTACAAACAACTTGACTCTTTAAAATTTTTGAACATTGGTTTGGAGAGACCGGGATCAGATATTAGTTGATATCTGAAAACCACTTCGAACTAATGTAAACGTTTGAATTGAAAATAGTAAAGGCAAGGTCCAAGATGAAGACTTTGAAGTGCAAGGGCTATTTGCTACTAACCCTGAGGTTGAATCCAAAACAGGTGTAGTGGAGATAGTGCCTTCGGTTCGATCATCTTCTGAACGACTTATATGGATGAATGCTAACATTGTGTTAACATCTGGAAGGCAATGTTAGCATTCCAAGTGGTAATGCTATAATAAAGGTAAACATAGCCTCAAGCCTCATCAACCAGGAATGAATAAAATAGGGGAGATGCAGCAAGGCTAAGTAGGTCACTCCCATTAGGGTAAGGTCATCCCTATCTAGACTCGCTACTATCAACTCATGTATGCTTCGGTACGGTTGTTGATCCTAACTGAGGGGTGATCTTATTTGGTACTATCCAACAAGGGATAGGTCGGTCTTGTGTTGGTAGGGGATCTAGACGAGGTCCTCGGTGTTATTTTATCTAGAGATGCACAGTGACGGACGGTACCCCAGTAGCCCAGTCATCGTATGGAATCCATTCTCCATGAAGTGTCGTACGGGTTTAGTTGTACCCAAATATGTTAAAATGTGAGATGCAAGCATTTCCGCTATGTTCTATTTTACTTGGAAACCCTAAACATTATATAATATCATTGGACTTCTATATAAAGTGTTTTGGTTATCGTAAGGTAAAAACATGTCTGTGTTTATGTGCGGCGTGGTCTTACGAGATACCTTTGATTTTCAAAGTGTTTTATAAAAGTAAAAATCAAGTTGTTTGAGTTTACTCACACCAGACACATGCCTGACCCGGAGTTTTCTTTTCTTTTCCTAAAACTCTTGGGTACTCAAATTTTTATGAGTAGCCAAGTGATCCTGGTTTCTTACGGAAGCATTTTGAAGGAGCTGGAGCAGGTGTCTTCACCGTTAGCAAATTATTATCTTATTTCGTTGTGTTTTATTTATGACCTATGTATTTTGTATGGGAAGGTAGTTATAACTGTCTAGTTGAAGGTTGTAATGTAATGACTTTGACGTGTTATTATTACTAAAATGACAATGTAATATCCTATGTTATCTGTTATATGTTATTCTCATTCGTGGTGAGATTCTATGATTGTGTAGTTTTCTTCTTATCTTCCATTTTCTTCTACCCTTAATGGTTCGTCTTTCGGTGCAAGAAAGACGGTCGTTACACAAGTAGAGGACCTAGATATGGGCAAGATGTAACACCCCATAATTTTATGAAATTAAATTGAAAAAAAGAAGTAAAATCATAATTTTACATAGAGGGCGAAATAGTAAATTTCTACAAGAATTAGAATTAGGCTTAGGGATCAATTACATTGTGTCGGTAATTTCTTTTGCGATTAGAAAACATGTATAACCCATTGAATTTGGTTTAACAGGCTAGAAATTATAAGAAATCAAAGCCAATGGCATTTACATAATATATTAGTTTCGAAATTTTTAGCCTAAATTTGAATTATTTCAGCCTATAAATAGAAATGAAAATTGATTCTTTAAGCACACTTTAGCCTAAACATCTTACATCTAATCTCTATCTTCTCCTTCATCTATCTCTAAACAAAATCAATTCTAAATCTACCAAATCAAATCCAAATTAAATGAATAAATATATGGAATCGAACATCATAAAGTGTGCTATGCAAATAGATCAAAACTATTGAGAAATTTACGTTTTCAAGGTGAGAAATTTTTAGACTGGAAGAAGAAGGAGAGGTCACCTCGGATCGAAGAAGATGCATGGCTAATCGGTGAGTGGGATTTATTATATTTGTGTATATATTGATAACACGTAGTAATTTTCCCCTTATGATCTTAAGCCAAATTTATAAATGATTTAATTAATAATTAAATATTGTTTTTCATATGTGATAATGGTATAGTACACCATGGCTAGATAGTTAAAAATATAATTTTTAATCGATTGTAGTTAACAAAAGTTGGTCTTCCTCTAATTAAAAGTGCGAAATATACAAGTGTTTCAAATCAGACATATTATGTCTCAAAATTGTATTTCTCGACGACATGATTCCTTGGTGGTGTTCGTTCATCAATCGGGAGTACGAATTGATCAAAAAAACAGTGGAAGTTCGATGAACATGGATAGTCCATTTTGATCCAACGATCAAACTATGACGATAGGATGATCGAACGCAAAAGACATGTAGTGAAAGTTGAGTATGTCCCCATGCCATTACCCGATTGACCACTGATGGTTGGAGTTCACTAGAAAAAATGAACCCTAGCATTGAAAATCGATGATGGGGCGGGTTGCGACCAAATTTGTGATGTCGGGAAGCGCACGAGATAGGGAGGCCATAGGTGAGCTCAGATCTGACATTTAGGTTTGGTGGTAGGTATAGTAGTTTGATGAAGATGATGGACTAGAAGTCGAGGCGATATGGAAGAAGACTATACATGTGCGTGATTATTAATTAATTATAAAATTGAGTACAAATTAATTTAACATTGCTTAATCTTTAAATGCTTATAACTCTCACATACGACTTCCACATCACGTGCGATCCATTGCATCGAGATCGTGCTGAGATGAGGAATGCTTTAATATATTTTTTGCCATGGTTGCGATAGTTTAGAAAATGGACTTAATTAGGAAAGTTCATTGTACATGGTTCGTATTTAGCAAGGCGATAGTCCTCCGAGGAGTTGAGTTTTAAATATATGATAGTCCAAGGAGCTGAGTCCTCAACATATAACAGTTTGAGGAGCCGATTCCTCAATATATGATATAGTCCAAGGAGCCGAGTCATCAACATAAGATAGTCCGAGGCGCTACGTCCTCAATATATGATAGTCTGGAGGAGCCAAGTCCTTAGTATATGATAGTCTGAGGAGCTGAGTCCTCGGTATTCGATTTTGTGTCACGACACATTTAAAGGAGCCGAATCCTTAATATATGATTTGACGATAGCGATTGAGACTATGGGCATGTGATTAGGCATGAGTTGGATTTTAGTGAGATCATAACATATGATTTCGGTATTGTATTATATTATGTTTAGCTGACTTATAGGGTGTAGGTGACATAGGTTAAGATACGGTTTTCGAGCATAAGTGTTGTTTTACTAGTTTATCAGTATTATCACTTATACGATGTGTTTCACTCACCACACATATGTTTGATCCCCTCTATCATTTTCTTCTTCTTAGTAATACTCTGATAGGTCGATAAAGAGGATTGGTGGTAACTTAGAGGCGATAATACGATGAAACATGCATTTATTTGTCTATTAGCTATCTACTATTCTATCTCAGTTATTCTCAAACATTATATTGTTTCTGTTACCTATTTAAAGAGATGTTGTAGTTGGAGTTTATTTGATGTTACATTGTTTTATTCGTCTGGAATTATTGTATTATTGATAATTATAGTTTATTCCTTTCGCTATGAGTTTCAGAAAGTGTAGAATATTGTAGATAGCTCTATGTTGTGTTTTTTTACATTTTACCTCAAAATGATCTACCATCTGCAAGGTTTGTGATATTTGCATCATAGTATTTGTGAATCGAGTCATCCTAGATGGTGGATTGTTACATGTGATATCTGAGCCTAGGTTAGGCGATTCCCACTAAATTAGGGCATATAAGAGAGCGTATTTGTAATTTTTACTGTTATGTATATATTATATTATTTTTATGCTACACCACATATATTTTGACTCGTATAGGTTGTTGTTGGCTTATCCCTTGTAAAAGTAAACAAATACAAGTTAAATAAATGTTGATATTTAAATAGTTTAGGGTGGGAGATAAATCTATCAACTTTGTTCTAATTTACTCCATAGATAATTGCTAAAAGGGAGTTTATATGTGAAGAACGGTAGAGTAAATTGGGGGGCTAGGATGAATACGAAGAAGAGCAGTACCCTTAAGTCCATAGGATATAATGTGATGTTTATATGGTGTAATAAGGGTCCTTAACCATTTTTTTGATTGTATGACGTAGTTGGGCTTGTGTAACTTATGATCTACTCCAATTAAAGTATTTAAATTAATTAAAATGTTTCCCTTAAAAAGTTAGAAATACTAGTATTTGAGATTTTTGAAAAAAAAATACAGAAGCTGAAGAGAGTTTAATATACTAATATAATAGCCCCTTATTTTAAATTTTTAAAGGAGAGGAAATTTTTAAAAGGAAATTTTCCATAAGTATGTTAAAGCCTTTGTTGTTGAAAAAAATCGTGTAAGGCGCGTTGTTCCCCTTATGGTTTGTTATATACATTTCTTTGGATAAAAAATCTTTTTAAAGTAAATTGACAGTAAGACATATCTTTTTGAATTTCCTTTATTTTTTAAATAATTTTGTCACACTTTGGAGAAAATTTTAAAATATTGCACTTGCATAACAATTTTGTGAAAATTTATAATTTATAAAGGTAAAGTTCAAATGGTGTTGTTATCCACATATTTTCTAAAGGATATAAGCAAAACAAGCCATGTCGCATATGATCACTAATGTGTACAGTCGATGTTGTTTCTCTTTAACCTCTATCCCATACCGCCACTCTTCGTTACCGCTTCCTAAAGGATTTCCATGCATTAGTAAAGTCGAGGTCAATATCGCTTCGAATCAGTATCACTGTTAATCAACGTTGTCAAAAAGCAATGTCGCATGCCTTCGATGTTGTAGCATTCCTAATATTGCTTTAATGCCTTATACAACTTTTGTTATTGTTCCCAAAGATACACAACATGCCGCTTTCATACATACTGCATCCCTTGATGACATGTGACACCAATGAAGCCAGGAATACCAAGTATTATCAACACCACATGGAATCAGTGTCGCACTTCTCTAAAAAAGCGATGATGTTGGGTATGGTCAAAACCGTAAGCCATGAGTGTAATGTCGTCACCTATGCCACGTCTCATTGATATCGGGCGTCATTATGGCCACCGTCTACGTATGACTATGGAGTGAGTAACCTAGCTCATTGACATTGCTCCTCAGTGATACCGCACGACATTGATGTCGTTGGAAATCGATATATATAGTGATGTCATGAATTATTGATACTTCCAAGAGATAGTGCCGCTCATCCTCAGTATTGCTCTATATCAATGCCGCTCTTCATCGATGCTAAATGTTAATGCCACTTCCAGCTGATGCCACCAATCAAGAGCTCCTTAATGCATAAGATCATCGATGCCGAAGACCATTGCTGCTAAGGTGCCATTGAAGTTCTATTATTATCATTATCAAACAAAGACCAGCGTATAACAACATTGAGGTTGTCGAGGCTGTTGCCGAAGCCTATCAAAGTCATGCGTTACGCAGTGCGCCCACCCCTTATAAATATGGACCTAGAGGTTATGGAGGAGGGGCGATTATTTTTCTTCTCTTCTTTCTAAAATCAAAGCATTTTAACCCTAAATAAAATTTGGGAAAATTATTAATTGATTGTAAATCAATTCTATGATAAGGAACATGGACAATGTCGAATATAGCCTATTAGACTATGAACGATGACAAACATAGCCTAATTTGCTTATGGACAACATCGAACATAACTTAATCTGCCTATTAACATGACTATGCACTTTGAACTTTATTGACATGGATATGTAAATAATAAAACTCCCTAGTCCTAATGCTCAACGTGGTATCTCCGAAGGGCTTCGAACTAAACAAGAAATTATATGCATAATTACTATTTTGCCTATCACATATGAATATTGGACTTCGAATATAAGGACCAATAACTTAGTCTATTAACATGCTTAATGGACTATTGCATGAATTTACTACTTGTCTTCTTTATCTCCTTTGGATATATGACATGAGCCATTGAGTATTTATTCCAAAGGTCACATGGATTCTTGAATGTATATTCCAAGTGAGCTTAAGGACTGTCGAATATTTCATTCCAAGCGACATTAAGGGATCTCGAATATCATATTCCAAGAAAATAGTCGGACTTTCGAATATTTAACATCAAAGGCTCAGTGGCATATAAATCTATTCTTTAATGACTTCACCCTACATCTAACCTTGAATGATAAATTTGTTCTTGATGGCACTCTTTGGTCAATGCCAATTAAGCCATGCTTAATTGTGATGTTATCAAGGGTTAGTTTATCACAATTACCATCAAGGGTGTTATTCCAATTTTTTGGTTTAACATTTTGGCACTAGAAGGAGGCTCGAACCTCCATCCCTCTTCAATTCTTTTCTTAAGCTAATGAAAACGAACTGTTGTTTCAAGAAAATTGATATCAAGATGGCTTAATGTCTCAAATGAAGAAGTCATACAAATAGAACAATAGAAGAGAATTTAGTTCCCAACTTCAACTTGGGAAATGTAGAGCCTAGACAGCCATCGAAACCGGCACAACTTACCAACAACGAAGCTAAGATTAAAGCCCTAGAACAATAGGTATCAATAATGAAAGAACTTTTGGAAGGCATGCTTGCTCAAAAATCTTCCAAAACCACCAAGCTCATGGGAGGAGATGAGATAGTCTCCAAGAAGTGGCTTAGATTTCTCTTTGCTTAGAAACAAAAGCAAAAGCAAGGTTGTTATAATGCCAAAGAAGAGGAAAAATCACCAGCAAGCTGAAGCAACTGAGCTTTCTCCAAGGTCTTTGGTGGATAATAAGGTAAGGCAGATTACCAAGGGAGATTGGAAGAGAAATCCAAGGAGAAATCTGGAAGTTCAACCTCTAAGGGATACAAAACCGTTAGAAGTAATTGTCATAGTGATGAAGCTTGCCTAAGAGACATGGCTAAGAAAATGGCAAAGGATATGCTTAATCTTAAAGGAGTATGAACTCTTAATAACATGGTCAACAATAACCACCGAGAAGCTCCCTTCATAGAAGAGATCATGTCCACCAAGATAACGTCTCACGTTAAATTCCATTCACAATGGAACCACTGACCCAGATGATCACTTGATGGCCTTTGAAAGTCAAATGGATCTATATAATGCTTCTGGAGTTGTGCGTTGCAGGCTTTTCCCTATTACTTTCCAAGGTGCAGCAGCGAAGTGGTACAGGCAATACTATGAGAAAACCATCTACTCCTGGAAACAATTCTCTTATGAATTATCAGCGCAAATCTGTATTTGTAAAGACCATACTATCGACTACACTTAATTGGCTAATATTAAGCAAGGACCAAGGAGCTATTAGGCGATGATCTAAGGAGATTCAATACAGAGGCACTGAAGGCAAAAGGGATTACCAATAGGGACAAGCTGGTGGCAGTACACTCGAGATTTATTAAGCAAACTCCATTCTGGAAGGAGCTCTATATACACGGATGTAGAGATTTACAAGACTACCACTTTTAGGCTGACAAATTCTTTTGTATGGACAAAATATTTCATGCTGAAAAGAAAGCTCAAGCCAAAAAGGAGTCCGAAAAAATAGGCTATAACCATATCCATAAGAAACCAAGAGGGGAGGAAGTCCCTAACACTAATCACATTACCCAGAATAAGCCATTATCTTATATATACGTTATAGCAAAGGATAACGATGATTTCCCAGTCTCATACAAAGATAAGACCAATCCTGAGCCAAGAATAGAGGAAGACTATTGCGCTTATCATAAGTCAAATGGGCATAAAAATGATGAATGTCGTGTTTTGGTAGGCATAATTCGACGTATGATTCACTCCGAATGCTTAAAGGAGTTTGTTAAAGATAACCAAAATTGGCTCATTCTGAAGATCCCCACCAAAGACTCTAAAACAATGTTTCTAACTTAGTGGAAAGTGATGATCAACCGAGATTCATACTACCCTTCAATAGAATCGATGTGTTCCATGGAGGACTGCATCTAGCTGGGAATAGCAAAGGTGCTAGGGACCGCTATGTTCGAGTAGCAAAAGAGGGGATTTTCTCCATTCATGAAGAACCACCGCTCAAGAATCCCAGTTACCAAATTCAGATGCACATTCTAACTATCACTCCATATGAGTTAAAAGGAAGAGTTCGTCATCCACACAATGATCCATTCGTGATTACTACCCAAATTGGACTCTTTATGGTTTCCAAAATTTTTGGTGGATATGGGAAGTGCAGTTAATTTGATCTTTACACATGCTTTTGATTAAATGGGAATTTTGGAAGAGAAACTAGAGTCGAGCTTTAACCCCATTTTTGGGTTCAACAAGAAAGGTTCAGCTCCTATCGGCCAAATAAAGCTTTTGGTGCAAAGAGGGATTCCGCCAAATTCCAGGATGTTCGAGACTCTCTTTGTCATCCCAGATCAACCATCCTATTACAATACCTTCTTTGGGAGGCCAACTTTGGATGAAGTTGATGCTTTGGTTTCACCAAATACTTGATGGTGAAGTTCCAAACCAAAAATGGCTAGGTAACAATAAGGAGAGAATAATTTAGCTCTCATGAAATGTATTTTGCCACACTTGAGCAATATAAATTAAATAATCTTTCTTGATATGAATTGAAGAAAAATGAGTTAGCTGAAAGTGATATTAATAAGCCTTTGGATGAGGGTCCTTCAAACCAATCTCCAAAGCACAAACAAAGCCTAATGAGAAAACTAAGCATGTATTAAAGAAATTCTATTTCTCTGAAAAGAAAAGGAAGTAGAAGGAGACAAATCCGGTGGAGGACGAATAGAAGATGAGGAAATCATCAATGAATTAGACTGTAGATGCAAGCAACAACAAATGAAACCCATAAAAGATCTCGAAGAGATATGCTTGGATCCAATCGATCCAGCAAGGACGGTCTAAGTTGGAAAGTAAACTTAAAGCAGAACTAATTCAGTTCCTTCAGTCTAGCAAAGACGTATTCGCATGGATTCATTCAGATATGGTTGGGATAAATCCAGTTGTCATGTGTCATGCTCTAAAAATATCGATTCTAGCATAACACCAAACCGACATATAAGGAGGCAATTTGATAAAGTCCTGTCGAATGCTTTAAAAGAGGAGGTTAAGAAATTGCTTGGGAATGGGTTCATCAAAGAGGTACTTTATCCAAAGTGGTTGGCCAATCCAGTGCTGGTCAAGAAATCTAACGGCAAGTGTAGAACGTGTATTGACTGTACTAATCTAAACAAGGCATGCCCAAAAGAATGCTACTCCCTTCCGTAAATAGATCAATTGGCTGATGTAACCAACGGGCACAAGCTTTTATCTTTCATGGATGCCTATTCTGGCTACAATTAAATTCCTATGTTCAAGCCAGATGAGGAGAGCAGTAGTTTCATAACGAATTGGTGGACTTACTGTTACAAAGTAATGCCCTTTGGGTTAAAGAATATCGACTCTACAAACCAGAGATAGATAAACAGGATGTTCAAAGAGCAAATTGATCGAAATATAGAAGTATATGTGGATGATATGCTAGTCAAGTCTCATGAAGGGGGTAGCCATTTGAAAGATGTTGAGGAAATGTTTGGGGTATTACGAAGATTTTAAATGAAGCTCAATCCACAGAAGTGCTCTTTTGGAATTAAGTCTGGGAAGTTCCTCTGATATATTGTCAATGCCCAGAAATTGAAACTAACCCTGACCAGATTCATGCTATTAAGGACACAGCGAAGCCCAAGATGAGTAAAGACATAATAAACCTAAACGGAAGAGTGGCATCATTGAATAGGTTCATCTCTAAGGCCACCAAAAAATGCATTCCATTCTTCGATGTGATTAAGAAAAAGAAGAACTTCAAATAGGGAGAGAACTATCAAAAAGCTTTCAAGGAGTTGAAAGACCATCTTAAGAAACCACCAATCTTGTCTAATCCTATGGAATGTGAAAACCTTTATCTTTACATGGTAGTTTCTGAACATGCAATTAGCTCTGCATTGATAAAAAAAGGTATTCGGCTCCCAGTATATTATGTAAGCAGAAGACTAAAAAATGTAGAGACTAGATATCCAATCATAGAAAAGCTAGCATATGATTTATACTTACAGCATGAAAACTAAGAGCTTACTTTTAAGCACATCCAATTAAGGTTTTGGCCAGTTTCCCGCTTAAGTAAGTTTTTAGCAAACCAGAAGCCTTAGGAAGATTGGTAAAATAGGGGATAGAGTTTAGTCAATATAATATTGAATCCTTTCCTCGAGCAGCGATCAAAGGTCAAGATTTAGTTGATTTTGTTAACGAGTGTACGGGTTTCATCGAAGAGCAGTAAGAAAAGGAAAAGGATTTAAAACCTAAATGGCAGTTATTTATGGATGGAGCTTCGAATGAATAAGGTGTTGGGGCAGGATATGTCATTATCACCCCCAATGAACATCGCTTACATTACGCAATCAAATTGGGATTTCTGGCCATGAATAATGTAGTGGAATATGAATTAATGGTGGCAAGACTCACATTGTCCCTACAACAAAAAATTCCCAGAATTGAAATCTTCAACGATTCCCAACTAATGGTAAACCAGTTGAAACAATCATACCAGATAAAGGATGCCAAGCTAGTCTTATATGAAAAGAAGGTGTTAAAAATGCTAAACCAATTTTACGATTTCTCAAACACCAAGTACCCAGAGGAAAGAACTCCCAAGCTAATTCTTTAAACAAACTAGCCATTTCGTAAGGAGGGCCAGAAGCCCAGATTGTTCCAGTAGGCTATCAGCCAAATCCTAGCATAGAAGAAAAGATTCCCGAATTAGGGAAAGAGTTGATGGTATTGACTAGATCTCAAGCTCTATAACATATAGAGGAGGAAAGAGAAGATAAAGATGAGATCCCACAAGAGAGATTCTCCTATTCAGAGAGAATCAATCACTATAAGAATAGTTGAATGACCTCATTGCTGAATACCTTGTAAATGGAACACTATCGATTGACCAAAAGGAGCCAAGAAGGACTAAGCATCAGACTCCGACTTTTTCTTATAGTGGATGGAGTGTTTTATAAGAAGGGATACTCTCTTCCCTACCTAAGATGTGTCAATCCAGAAAGTGGACTAAACCTATTGAAAAAATCCCGTAAAGGATTTTATGGAGATCATTCTATTGGAATAAAGCTTGCTAAGAAGGTCATGAGACAAAGCTTTTATTGGCCTCAAATGACTAATCACGCTATTGACTATGTGAAAAGATGCAACGGGAGCCAAAAGTTATAAAATTCCACATTTGTCGTCGAGTGAGTTAACTTCAATCTTAATCCCATGGCCTTTCGACATATGGGGAATTAACCTATTAGGACCACTTCCTATATCTAAAAGAGGAGCCAAATATGTTGTGGTGGTCATTGATTATTTCACTAAATGGGTAGAAGCGGAACCCCTGTCAAATATCACATCTGGAAAAGTACTCCTGTTTGTAATCAAGAATATTATCCCTAGATTCAAAAATCCCATAAAAGATAATATCAGATAATGGAACTTAATTTGAAAGTAAAGAACTCGCTCGATTTTGCAATAGAAATGGAATCATCAAAAGATTTTCATCTGTAGCTCACCCCAAAGCTAACGAAGCCATTGAGGTAGCCAATAAAACTATCAAAACTATTCTCAAGAAACGACTAGACAAAGCAAAAGAAAATTTGGTAAAAGAGTTACCTTTGGTATTATGCGCCTATAGAACTTCTACTAAAACAACAACAGGACATACTCTGTATTCATTAACATATGGGTGTGAAGCAATGCTTCCATTAAGGTAGAGGTACCCTCCCATCGAAGAATTGCATATGCATTCGATTCGAATCAAGAATTAAGGAAAGAATCCTTGGATCTAATTAATGAATTAAGAGATGAGCCAACAATGCGAATAGCTGAATACCAATGAAGGATATCCATGTATTACAACTTAAAAGTAAAAGCGAGATAGTTCTAAAAAGGGGATTTTGTGCGCTAAAAAGTAATGGAAAATACTAAAAATCCAGCGGATGGACCACTTGGGCCAAATTGAGAAGGAGCCCTAATCATACATAAGGTAATCCTACTTGGAACATATGGATTATGCTGACCTAATGGTAATATGATAGATGGAAAATGGAAATATGAACACATGCGACAATATTTCCCAACAATGAAAGAATAAAGAAGTTGAAGCAAGAATGTCTATTGGGCCAGGAGAAAGACTCTCCTCAAACAAACAAAAAAGCCTTTACTGTTGTCATCAAAGGCCTCACTAAAGCGCTTCCTAGAGGAAGGTCGAGTAAGTCTAGTTCTGCTTAAGATAGCTATCCAAAGCATCAGACTAAGCCTTTAGTGTCAAATCAAAAGCCTCGCTAAAGCATCTCTTAGAGGGAGATCGGATAAGACTCTGGTGCTGCTTAAGATCTCTAGCCAGGGCACTGGACTAAGCCTTTAGTGCCATCATCAAAGGCCTCCCTAAAGCACCTCCTAGAGGGAGGTTGGGTAAGCCTATGGTTTTGCTTAATATAGCTAACCAAACGCACTGGACTAAGCCTTTAGTGCCATCATCAAAGGCCTCATGAAAGCGCCTCTTAGAGGAAGGTCGGATAAGTCTACGGTCCTGCTTGATGAAGCTAACCAAACGCTCCGGACAACAAAACCTAAATCATCACTTAAGATAGTGATAAAGGGTTCGATCCAAGTAGAGATCATCACCTAAGATGGTGCCAAACCAATCAATCAAAATCAGAGCCAAGTAGCTCTCTAAATCAATCAATCTTTTGGAGAAAGATCTATCAAAAATCAGAGCCAGTTAGTGCTCCAAGTCAAACAATCTTCTATAGAAAGATCCATCAAATGTGAGCCATTTGTGTTCCTCAACAAACATAGTCTTCACTTTCCAAATAAGGATTTCTGGTCTTTTATTATTATTGCAAGATAAGGATTTCTGGCCTCCTTCTATCATTACCAAATGGATTTCTGGTCTTTCAATTATTGCCAGATGAATTTCTGGTCTTCTATTATTACCAGATGGATTTCTTGTCTTCAATTATTGTTAGATAAGGATTTATAATCTCCTTCTGATATTGCTAGATGGATTTTTGGTCTTCTATTATTGACAGATGAATTTTTGGTCCTCTATTATTATTGCTAGATGGATTTCTGGCCTTCTATTATTGTCAGATGGATTTTTGGTCTTCTACTATTATCAGATGGAATTTTTGGTCGTTTAATATTACCATACTTGATTTCTGGTCTTCTATATCATTGTCGGATAGGATTTCTGGTCTTTTATTGTCAAATGAATTCTATGGTCTTTTATTATTATCAGATTAATTTTCTGAGCTTCTATCATTATCAGATGGATTTTCTGATCTTTTATCATTATCAGATGAATTTTTTGGTCTTTTATTATTATTGTATGGATTTCTCGTCTTCTGAATTTCCGGACTCCTATTATTGCTGCCAAATGGGTTTTAATCTTTTATTCATAATATGGCTTGGAAAAATTTCTAATGCTCCCTCCTATGATATTGCCAGATAATTCACTAGGCCTCCATTTGAAAGTTTATTGCTATTTATTGATCTCTTATAGCAAAATTATAATCTTAACTCATACAGACAATGTAGAAAATATATGCCTATTTATAACTCAATCAAATCCAAAACGGGGATTGCTTGAAATTGAAATTGAGTATAAAGTTAATAATGAAAGTTGTCATTTACTTTATATTTTAAAGGGAAACGGGGTTAGAAAGGAAATCTCACAAGGAATCGAGAAAGCAAAGAAATCCTTGGTTTTACACTAAAGTGTAAAAAGCTTCTTCTACACCAAGTGGAGGAAAATGTTATCCGCATATTTTCTAAAGGATAAAAGAAGAAGAGGCCATGCCGCATATGATCACTAACGTGTATAGTAGATGATGTTTCTCTTTGATGTCACCTCTATTCCAAACCACCACTCTTTATTACCGCTTCCCAAAGCATTTCCACACATAAGCAAAGCCGAGGTCAATATCACTTCGAATCAGTATCACCGTTAATCAACATCGCCAATAAGCAACGTTGCATGTCTCCAATGCTGTCTCATTCCTAATATTGCTTTGATGCCTCATACAACTTCTGTTATTGTTCCCAAAGATATGTAGCATGCCGCTTTTCATACATATCGCATCCCTTGATGACATATGACATCAATGAAGCCAAGAATACTAAGTATTATCAACACCGCATGGAATCAATGTCGCATTTCTCCAAAGAAGCGATGATGTCGAGTATGGTCAAAATCATAAGCCATCAATGTAATGTCTACATCACATATGCCGCATCTCATTGATGTTGGCCCCATTTTGGCCACCGTCTACTTATGCAGATATAGTGACTAACCCAGCTTATTGACATCGCTCTTTAGTGATACTGCATGACATTGATGCCTCCTGAAATCGATAATGTTATATGGTGACGCCATGAATTATTGATACTTCCATGAGACGATGCCGCTTATCCTCAGCACTGCTCTATATCAACGTCGCTCTTCATCGATGCTAAATGTTCATGCCACTTCCAGCTGATGCCTCCAATATAATTAGGAGCACCTTAATGCATAAGATCATTAACATGAAAGACCATTTCTGCTAAGGTAGCATTGAAGTTCTATTATTGTCATCATCAAACAAAGACCAACGCATAACAACATCGAGGTTTCCAAGGCTATTGTTGAAGCATTTCGAAGTCATGTGTTATGTCAGGCGCCCACCCCTATAAATACGAACCTAGGGGATATGGAGGAGGAGCAATCATTTTTCTTCTCTCCCTTCTAAAATCAAAGGATTGTAACCCTAAATCGAATTGGAAAAAATTATCAATTGATTGTAAATCTCATAATTCTTTGATGAGGAACATGGACAATGTCAAATATAGCCTATTAGACTATGAATGATGACAAGCATAGCCTATTTTTCCTATGGACAACATCAAACATAACTTAATTTGCCTATTAACATGACTATGCACTTCGAATTTTATTTACATGGACATGCATATAATAAAACTCCCTAGTCCCAACGTTTAACGTGATTATCTTCGAAGGGCTTTGGTCTAAACAAGAAATTATATGCATAATTACTATCATATATGAATATTGGACTTCGAATATAAGGACAAATCACCTAGTCTATTAACATGCTTAATGGACCATTGCATGAATTTGCTACTTGTCTTCTCTATCTCCTTCGGATATATAGCATGAGCCTTTGAGTATTTTATTCCAAAAGGCCACATGGATTCTCGGATGTATATTCCACTGATCTTAAGGACTCTCGAATATTTCATTCCAAATGACTTTAAGGGATCTCATATATCATATTCCAAGAAAATAGCTAGACTTTTAAATATTTAACATCAAAGGCTCAGTGGCATTGTAAATCCATTCTTCAATGACTTCACCCTGCATCTAACCTCAATCGATAAACTTGTTCTTAAGGGCGCTCTTTGGTCAGTGCCAATTAATTCATGCTTAGTTGTAATGTTATCAAGGGTTAGTTTATCACAATTAGCATCAGGGGTGTTATGCTAGTTTTTTGGTTTAATAGTTGTGTTTTATATGTTTATTTTCTAAGTCAAATTTGTACCACTTTGGAAAGTATCTGAATTGAAAAAAATTATTTTAAATATGTGGAACTTTCCAATTGCAATATATATGTATTTTTGAATGGAAATTAAATGATTCTTGATATAAACACTTGAAATTATGCTTTGATTAAGTATTTAGAATTTTGTAAATTATTTCAGAATCGATATGGATATAGTTAGTAGCCAAAAACGAACTTAAAATATATTTTTATATCATTTGGTATTATTTAACGATGATTGAAATTGGCTAACTATTAAGTAAAATGATATATACTTGTATATATGATAAAATGGTTAGAAAGTATATGGAATAATGTTTTAAAAATGAAGTATGAGTATTCTAGAAAATAACCGAAGTTAAATAAAATCTAATTATACTTTGAGTAATTAATATTAAATTGGTAAAGATATGAAGGTTTGAAATTTGGAGGTTAAATATTTTAAGAATGGATATTTTTAATAATTTTAAAAAGAAATTAACTTTGGAATTTAAAGTAATAATTGTTTATTCGAGGACACATGAATAGATATAAATAATTAAATTGAAGTAAATTTGAGTTATGATTTCATATGAAATGATTTAATATGAATGCATAAAATGAAAAAAATAAAAATCTGTTTAAGTATAATTTAAAGAATTTATTTTGAATAAAAATGTGATGATCGAAATCAAACACTGGTTAAAGTTAATATTGAATTTTATGGTTTTTAATTCTTACTGGTTTTGGAAAGAATAAGATTTGAGATCAACGGTTTAAAAAAAAATGAATTGAAAAATTATCGATATTTTCAATTGAAATTTGGTTGGAGCTAGAAAAGAATTACACAGCCTATAAAGTTTAAATTCTTATGGTGAACTAACTTGGATGGTCAATATGTAGTGTGCTTTGGACTAACTAGAAATAAACGTTATGGATTTGAGACATAGGGATTTGTACCAAAAATTAATGAGGGTATTAGTTATGAATTTTGAAAAGTTTTGAAACAATAATGAAAAATCTATTTTGAATTGGGAGTTTGCTATTATTTATAAGGGATGGTGTAATTAAATAAACAGTAATACGATTTTTGGAAGATTATCTAAATTTTAAGCAAATAATAATACAACTATTTTACAGAGTTTATGAAAAAATTATTATTATTATTTAAGTAAAAAAATAAAAGGTATTTTAAGAATAATACCACAAATATTTTTGGAATGATTATTACCTTTTTGATAAATAACACTAAAAAGGATTTTTGGGATTTAATGTAGAATGCTGTTATTTTTTAATTATATAATAATAAAATAATTGTACAAAAAGAAGACTTGAATAAATATTCTTTTTTTGATGTAAAGTAATAATAATAGTATTTTTTTAAAGAAATTTAATGAAAATTATTATTTGAATTAAATAAAGATGTTTGAGATATTTAAAGTAATACATTGAAAACAAAGGAATTTTGAACTATATTATCGATTTTGAGAAAATATATTGTTTGAGATAATGTAGAAAAGGTACACTTAGGATAAATGGTACTAAGATGATTTATACTTAAGAGGAAACAAATTTAAATTTATTATTTTGAACTATTGAGACATATATGATTAAATGTTGTTTGAAATTAACATATATGTTTACGTTAAAGGTTAAGGATGGGGTACACCTACATAAGACACTAAGATCCATGCGAGTGCAATTAAGTGAAAATTTCACTAAATGGTTGAATAATTAAAGATTTACGGTATGAGATAGTCGCTGATAGAGAATAACTATACTTGTATATGTAAAATGTTGTTGGAGTATGGCGATGTACGTAAGGTACTCCGGCTGTATGTTAGTTTATAGGACTTCATGAGAAACAATAACTGTAAAAAGAGGAAGTTCAATCATTTTGGAAAGAAGCCATGGCAAGGCAAGCCAGAAGGAGGTCCGTAAGGAAAAAATTTGAAGGATATTACTCGTTATAATTGCCAACAGAAGGGCCACTCTTCTAACACCTATAAGAATCCCAAGGCTCGGGATAGGAATTGCTATAATTGTCACAAACTAAGGCACCAAAAGAAGGATTGCCCATTGATAAAGAAAGGAGAACAAGTCAGAGTTTTTGCCATCAAAGATGAACCCTCAACTTCGACTAATACGAAGGGCAAGATAATTCTTGAAGGTAATATCTACATTAATGAAAATCTAGGTAAAGTATTATTTGATACCGGGGATTCCCACATTTTTATTTCTAAAGAATTAGTTGATAAATTAAAACTTACCACAAAGATATTAGATACCCCTATCCATGTCTCTAACCCCTTAGGTGGTAAAACTAACCTTGGTATAGTTTGTGAAAAAGTACAAGTTGCCTACCTATCCCAAAAAAATTCATGTGACCTAATCGTCCTCAATTTTATTGGATTTGAGATTATACTCGGTATGGATTGGTTATCTAAATATAAGGATGTTCTTGATTGTGTTAAAAGGATGGTGCATTTGGAAAATAATAGAAGCGAACCTTTTAAAATAACATGTGAAGAATCAAGCCCAATAATGGATGGTTTTATATATACCCTAAATTCATTACAAAACATTTAGAAGAAATATCGATTGTTAAGGAATGTTCGGATGTTTTTTAGGAAGTTAAAAGTTTACCCCCACGTAGGGAAATTGAGTTTCAAATCAACTTGATTCCTAGTACAAGATCTGTTTTTCATTCTTCTCGAAGAATGGCCCCTAAGGAAGTAAATGAGTTAAAGAACCAAACTGATGAATTGTTAAAGAAAGGACTCATCAGACCCGGTCGCTCATGTTGGAGCTCAGCCGTAGTTTTTGTTGCAAGGTCTGATGGTTCCTTAAGCCTTTGTGTAGACTACCGAGACCTAAATAAGCAAACGATTAAAAACAAGTATCCTTTACCCCGTATTGATGACTTGTTTGATCGAATTCACGGTGCTCGAGTATTTTCAAAAATGGACCTAGCTACAGGATTCCATCAGTTAAGGATAGCAGAAGAATGCATTCCTTTAACTGCATTCAGAGGACCAAGTGATTTCTACGAGTGGTCGGTTATGCCTTTTGGGCTAACCAATGCACCCGCTTATTTTGTAGACCTTATGAATAGAGTATTCAGAGAAGTGCTCCACATGTTCGTGTTAGTTTTTATCGATGATATTCTTATATATTCAAAAACAGAAGAAGAACACAAAAAGCATCTAAAGATTGTGCAAGAAATATTAAGGAGAAATGTGCTCAAAGCTAAGTTTTCAAAATGCCACTTTCGGGAAGAGAAGGTAAGATTCCTTGGGCATGTTGTGTTGAAGGAAGGAATCTCAGTTGATCTAGGGAAAATTACAGCCACAGTGGATTGGAAGCCGCCCCAAACTCCGAAGGAGATTCGCAGCTTCTTAGGATTGGCAGGATATTATCAAAGATTTATTTCGGACTTCTCTAAGGTTTCCTACCACTGAACGAAGTTGACTATGAAGGATGTTAAATTCGAATGGGCCCCTAAATGTGAAGAAGCGTTCCAGAAACTCAAGAAAAGGTTAACTACTGCTCCACTCCTAACTATTATTGATGAAAGTGGCGGTTTAACCGTTTATATTGATGCTTGTAGAGAACGACTGGGTGTGGTACTAATGCAACATGGAAAGGTTATCACATTAACTAGTAGGCAGTTAAAGACGTGTGAGCGAAATTATGTAACACACGACTTAGAACTATTAGCCGTTGTATTTGCACTAAAGATTTGGAGACATTATTTACTGGGTAAGAATTTCTCATAGTTTATTTTGATCAACTTTGTTTGACCTTGATAAATAATGGTCCTTATTTAAATAAGTGAGAAGTTCGAACTCTTCATAGGTCACAAATTTTTGAAGTATCTTTTCATTCAAAAGGATTTAAATACGAGGCAACAACATTGGCTAGAATTCTCGCGTCATACGATCTAGATATTCTATATACACCCGGGAAAGCCAATGTGGTAGCGGATGCATTAAACAGGAAGCATGTCGTTATAGCTTATTTGGTAGTACCCCTACTCTTCTAGAAAGAATTGCTAGCAAGCAAAATGAAGATCAATTTCTAAAAGAGATTATTAAAGATATAAGCAAAGGACAGAGTTCAAGCTTTAAAGTCGATAACCATGGGATATTACGGTTAAAAGGAAGAATTTGTGTTCCCAATGTTGATAGCATAAGACAAGAAATGCTGACTAAATGCCATCAATTCAAGCTAAACATTCACCTAGGAGTTGACAAAATATACAAGACGTAAAACGAACAATTTGGCAGAAGTATGAAAAGGGGCATCTCCATTCATGTTAGAAGATGTGCAAATTGTCAACAGATCAAAAGCGATCAGCAAAAGACTGCTGGATTTCTTCAACCCCTTGAAATTCCGACTTGAAAATGGGACCAAATATCGATGGATTTCATCGACGTCTTACCCCGATCGAGAAAGGGAAATGAAGGCATTTTGGTTATCATAGATCGATTAACCAAAAGCGCACACTTTATCCAAGTAAAGCCAAAGAGAACAGTTGCAAGCCTTGCAGGGATTTACATGAGGGAAATAGTTCGATCGCATGGTGTCCCAAGCAGTATAGTCAGTGATTGAGACCCAATCTTTACCAGTAAGTTCTGGGAGGCATTACAAATAGCTTTGGGAACAAAGCTGAGTATAAGCACCGCATATCATCCCCAGACCGACGAGAAAACTGAAAGGGTAAATCGAATATTGGAATATCTTCTAAAAGCTTGTATCTTAGATTTTGGAGGATCATGGGAAAATTATCTTCATCTTGTTGAGTTCTCCTACAACAATAGCTACCAGGCGAGTATTGGCATGGCACCGTACGAAGCTTTATATGGTCGTCCATTTAGATCCCAGCATGTTGGATCGAAACCGGAGATCGATTAGTACTTGGTCCTGACACGATTAGAGAAGCTTTAGAAAAGGTTGACATGATCAGAAAGAAGATGAAAGAAGCCCATAGTAGGTAGAATACACTGATCGAAAGAAATTTGGAATTATGGATTGGAGATTTCGTATTCTTAAAAGTCTCTCCGATGAGAGGAGTGGTAAGATTTGGTTGAGCAGGGAAGTTAGCACCTAGATTTATTGGACTTTTTCCCATTCTAGAGCGAATTGGCCCATTAGCTTATCATGTGGAATTGCCCAAGAGGTTGTCTAGCATGCACAATTTCTTTCACATATCTCATCTAAGGAAATATGTGCATGATCCATAGCAAATTATAGAAACGATTGGCTAAGAAGATTTAGAATTTGAACCAAATTTCGCAGTTATTAGACGACCAGTTCGAATCATGGATCACAGTGAGAAACGATTGAGAAGGATAGTTGTGAGATTGGTGAAAGTCCAATGGAGTGGTGATGCAAAAGACTACACCTGGGAAACAGAAGACAAAATGAAGAAAGAATATCCTGAGTTTAGGATTGACGTTGTATCGTGGTAGTGTACTCACCGCCTATGGTGTAGTCACTTATTGTATCTTGTATATATATATTTCATTTTGTTAAATATATGTTCGTTTCGAGTTATCTTCTTCTTATCCTTAATTTCGAGGACGAAAATATTTTAAGAGGGGAAGTATGTAACGACCCGAACATTCATCACTTCAGGATTTTTTTAAAATATTAAATAATAATGTTTTGAACAATAAATTATATTGGTAATCTTATTTTGAATAAATATTTATAAAAATACATAATTTGGAAGATATGTCGATAAAATAACCGAAAATCATTGTATCGATAAATAGCTCTTTGACCATCCGACTTTGCACATGGAGCTGGATACATACACTCACTTGTCTATATAAGTGAGAATATGTAATAAAATAATTTATTTTATTTTGGAAAATTAAAAGTATATATGACATCATTTATAATGTCGCTATTTTGGAATAATTGATTTTTTTTGAATTTAAATGGAGTCTAAATGATTTAAAAATTATTTTAATTATTAAATGAGCCCTTTTAATTATTATATAATAATAGAAATATTATTATTAAACTTTGTTTACAAATATATGTATATTAACTAAGAAGAGAAAATATGACTGGAAATCGAAATTAGAATTCGTAACGATTCAATGTGTAGAAGTTGTGCAACATTGTGGATAATATATAACATATATATGCACATATACATGTACATATACATGAAGACATTCACATGCACATGGATACACACATATATACATGTACATTTTAATATAAAATAACCAAAAATATCGATGTATTTTTTCATTTCCTTAACCCTTAAGCATCCTAAAGTCAACCACTTACACATCCAAGTACATGCATATGACCAAGCACGTGGGAGGGGGGTTTCGGCTGAGCATAATGATGTAGGGGGAGGTGATGGTGGTGATGAAGTGATGATGTATTTACACTTAAATATCTTGATATTTTACTCCTTCCGTTTGTCTATAAATACCCATCATCCTTCTTCACTTCCATTCACTTCATTTTCTTCATTTTCCTAAACTTCCACTCTATTTTCATGGCTTCCATACTTAGAAAAATTATGGCAAAAATATTTGCAAAAGAAAATTACATAGTATATAGATATATATTTATATCAAAGCACTTCAAAACCCAAAACAAATTCCTCCACTCTCCCCTTAAACCCTACGGCAACCACCCCCATCACCAAGGCCGAGCCATCTACCACGTGCAACCCTAGGCATGAGCACCTCCGAGCTCCAAGACCAAGGCTGAGCCACTTAGGAGCTTCAATTCGAGTGTTCGTGAGCTTTTAGTTCGAGTTAGAAAAGCTATATCCATTTTCTAGTTAATCATTTAATTCCAAAGTGAGAAATTATATTTATAATATGATATATTGGATGATATATGTTTGGTTATGCTTGGTTGTGATGATTGTTGATCGTGTTTGGATGATGATGATATGACTGTTTGATTATATTAACAAGTCACGTTAAATACACGTCGAAAATCATAAATAATGTCACTTTCATATTTGTAAATGAAATGGTATATATGAGTTGTTAAACCTCTTTGAAAATGGTTTAAAATGATTTAATAATGTTTTATAAACATTTAGAAGTGTTTCAATGAAGTTTGAAAGTAAAATGGAAAATTGGTTAAAATAGGCGCGTCGCGTAACGGTAGTTTGCGATTTCGCGCCATAGCAAGTTAAATCCATTTATACGATGGATTAGGAGTCGAAATTCTTTGTAATAAGAATTTTCTAAGCTCTTATAACTATAGTTTTCAAATGAAGAAATAAAATCAAGATTTCGTTTAGTAGATTTTGAAATATGAGCAAAACAAGTTTTCAAAATAGTTGCGGTTTTGCAGTTCGGAAACCAAAGTGACAAATTCTTTATAAATGATATTTTTAATTCTTTAAAAATTTGAAATAAATTCTATAAATATTTTAAAATGTTTTAAAAGAGATTTGAGTTATAAAAATAAATTTCTAAATGATCGAAAAGTTGTTTTGATCAAATAAGCCTTAAAAACACTATTTGTAGCACTATTCGTAGCACTTTTTGCAGCACTTTTAATGACTTTTGAAATACGAATTTAAACTTAACAATTCTTTTCCAAATCTTTTATAAATGTTTTCAAATAAATGGTTAAGTGTTTTAATAATGATTTGGAGGTTTTATAGTTAAATGAGTTCAAACAAATGATTCGAAGAAAAGCTGTTAAACTCAAGTGATTAAATCTTGGCTCTAAAAGCCGACGAGTAGAATGGATTTTTCTATTCATGAGTTCTGGATGTGGGGTGCATAAACTAAGGAGATGTTCAGGAGCAACCAGTGCCCTGGCTCACCTGGCCTCTTTCCTTGGCGAGGGATAGATAAGGTTGAAATGTCGAAAACGAGACAAGTATAAAAGATTCAAAATTTATAAATTTAATTTGATACAACTTAGATTGTATGGAGATAATCTTCTTATGTGGTGTTAAATTCCAAGAGGGAACCCGTACTAACCATATGAATTTAAAAGGTGATTTTACCGTTATTCGACGGATGTACTTGTTGCATACGGAAATTGATATTGAGTAGAATTAGTATAATTTATACCGACCCTTTTTTACTCAATAATGTTTTCCAATACGACTTATGAAAATGTTTTGGTATTTCCAAAGTTAAAGAGAGGTTTAATGATTCTGTATATACCGAAAAGAAATGTTTTAAAGATATATATTTCTAGAAGATATTTTTGATAAAAAAGAAAGTAATTAATAAAATTATAGGCACATGTTTACTTAACATCTTTTTATCAATGGTGGTTCGAAGGAACCGGCTCAGATTTGAGTGATTCTTATCCAAAAACTACTTCGAACCAATGTACGTTCGAAAGTGAAGATATAGAATGATAGTAAATGAATGATGGGCTGCTTGTCACTGACCCTCGGGGAAAATTTCCTATATCATATATATGTGATAGTAGTATCTTCATTTGATCTTCGATGCAAGGGCTGCTCGCTACTAATTCTAAGGATGTTTCCCGACAGAATGTGGTAGGTGATTTCCTTCAGTTTGTCCTATCATAGAAAACTTGTATGGACGAATGTCTGGCGTTGCATTTCAAATCACATTGATTGATCTTTATAAACGTATCATCTGTTTGTTGGCAAAGTAGACAACTTCTCTTAGCTTAACACTTTTTCCTTGAGACATACGAGCTAGTTATACGTTTGTAGAAATTAGTTGTGTGATAATGGAATGGTAATGTGGCATTCAAAGTAGAATGTGCTATGTGAAAGGTAATCGTTACCTCAGGCCTCATCACCCGAAAATGGCTTAAACAGGGCATGTTGTGAGGCTATGTGGGTCGCTCCCATAAGGGTATGGTCATTAACCTTCTAGATTACTCTATGTATGTTGAGTATGTTGTGTATGCTATAGGATCCCAGATAGGTTGGTTACGACCAGGGTGATGTCATGTTCGGTTCTATGTGCTACCGAGTTGGGTCTGTGGGTAGGCCGGTCTTGCCAGGTGCAGAGGTTTCAAAAGTCATTGATCCTCGGTACATCCCTCTAGAGGTGTACTGTACGGAAGATAGTTCCTTACCTTCCATTGTATAGAAATCCATTCTCCCATAAATGCCTTCGAATTTGATTGTAGAACATACTTGTAGCTAGTATGCTAGAATTTAATCAATGTAACAATTTCGGGTAAGATTCATAAGTTTATTTGAAAAGTATTTTCAGAAGAATGTTATTAAAAATAATATCCCCAGATTTTGCATAGCAAATGTTTTGGTTATCATAAGATAAACTTATGAGATACCATTTGTTTTCAAATATCCATATTTTGAGTTTCTCACACCAATCCCACGATTGACCTAGAGTTTATTTTCTTTCCCTTTAAACTCTAGGTGCCCTCTTTTTTCGGGCAGCCAAGTAGTTAGGTAATCTAGGAGAATTTTGGATGGAGCATGGAGCATTTTGGGTTCTTTGTAGAAGTTATCTATCACTTTCCGCTATGTTTGTATTTTCTATGATGTATCTACCAGCACTTGTGAGGATAGGCAGTTATAACTATTCTAGTTGGATTAGTACTTACTAGTACTCCGATGGAACAATTTAGAGTAATTACATGTACTACTCATATGCATAATATGTGTGGAATACGATGTGAGATTTTATTATTGTCTTATCTTTTATCTTTATGTTCTTCACCACATGATAATCTGCCTCTCTGGCACTTGGATTTATGGCACGTGAATACCGAGGATGCATTAGTGTCGTTTTTTGAGGGTCGTGGAGGGGGGTTGTCATACAATTAATACCTTCCATTCCCAAAGCAAGTTTCTAAATCCTATAACTCATAACCAATGTCATAATTATCTAACAATGCAAGAGATAGTATCCAAGCTACTTAATACCTTTTATTGGAAAATAGGTAGACTCTGGCCATTTAAGACCTCAGTCGAGGAAGACCCCATCATTTAATAACTATTCCCATGGCGAAGTCCTCAACGGTGACTATCTAGCTGACATCGCATGGAATCTCTTGAGCCATTTCATACTTCTTTATGGAAAGACGGACCCTCGGCCAGTCACGTTATACCTTATCTCGAAGCAGACCCTATTGAGATACCATATATCGTGCCTAATGACTAACTCCTTGGACATTTACTACTTCATTTGAGGAAAAGAGGCGAACCCTCAAACAACCACTTAATACCTTAAGACCCTGAAGCAGGCCCTTCATGTTATGACCCATACTCATAATAATATCTCATATTAGTCCGACTATTTATAGGAACTAGTAGCCAGATTAGCTAGGCAGATTTACCATACAGAATTTAGGACTAACCTCGCGTCGTTACAAATACTTATCATAAGAGATGTCTCATATCAGCCCCAAAGTCACACTGCTGTTGGCCGAATTAGCTGGGTAGACTTCTGTTTAATTTTTGACTGACCTCGCATCCTTATGACTTAGCCATAATTTAAATATTCTCTATGTATAATACTCATCTCACTGTTCCATAATTAAGGCCTTATAAGGAATCTTCCTTATTACGCCTTCAAATATTAATTACTTTCCTAAGGGGGATTTAATGACAATTATTACCTAATTAACTATGCAATTAAATGTTATAATTATACGTTTATTATGCTAATTAATATATAAACAAATACACATTTATTATTCTATGCGTGCGGAGATTACGCCCTAACTAATGTCAAATGTCAATTCCTTTTAACCATAATAATACAAGTCTTTCCTTTTTCTTCCATTTTACCAATAATGTCAAATTTCCAATATCGATAACAAGGGATTCTAATATCCATAATAAGGATTCAATACTCATATCTAGAATTGCAATAAATAGACTTGTATATAGAATCTAAATCCCACTTATCTCATATTAAAACAATGGAATAAACCACAATGAAAACTTACAATTTAGTTAATTCTATGCTATATTCAACTTCTTTTACACAAATTTAGATAAGGGGAATTCTATTAAATTTTATAGAAATAGGCAATGTAAACTACATATAAAGATTCGTCCTTTACACACCTTTTCTCAATTAAATCCCTTAATCAGATCTGGAGAAGAAGAATAAGAAGTGGAATAGAAGGTAGAATACATAAACTACAGAATCCACAGAACTCCATTATTTTAACACAAAACAATTAAGATTCCAATCCTAAAATTGACATTCTAATTTGGGGGAATTTTGGGAATTTTTAATATAATATTTCGTAATCCAAAACTCCCCAAGGCATATATCAACTCCAAACTATATTATTCAATTACTAAAATAAAAGGCTAAGATTTCCACTTACAACTGGCCTTCAGCTTTGCTTCTCTTTGGATTTGCAATGCCCATTATAATCTCATTTAGATCTATTCTGTTTATTATATACAATAAGGGATTTGTACATTTATTAGATTCAGAAAGGTTGGAGGAGAAGAGGTTTAGAAGTTAAATGATAAACAAAGATAGGTATATAGGATTTCTTACCTGAAACCCTAATGGAGTTTTCTAATCTAAGAAGAGATGAACTGACAAAGCTTCGCTGATGTTCCTAAAATATTTATGAATGAAAGTGTAGAGGGTAGGGTTCTATTTATAGAGGTTGAAATGTACCCGAACCGTAGGATGAAACTAGGTCAAAAAAGGATAAATCCGAAATGTTTAGTAGCATGAAACCTTGGCCGCTACTATAAGGTAGCGGTTGACCACCTATACACGACCGGTCGACCGCTAGGGGTCGATCGGTTAGGTCTTATTGGTCAACTGCTCCTCTTATTTTGGGAGATTTTGATTTTTTTTCCATTGTTCGATTATTTATTACCTAATTAATTTTTAATAGTAATTGTTAACTTTAACGTTTACTTAACTCTCAAGTCTAATCACAATTAATTTTTGAAATTCAAACTTTAAATTTGATTGCTCATTTGAATTTGAATCTGAATTAAACTAATTCAAATCTGAAAACTTCAAATGCTCGTAACTTCTTCATTTAAGCTTCGTTTTCAGCATATTATATATGGAAACATATCAGAATTTCACCAAGAATGCAACGAAATAACTTTTGTGATCAAATTCCAAATTCGTAAAAAATTTATTTTTGTCCCTACTCTAATTAATTGAATTTCTCGGAAGTTACTAATTTAATTAAGGTTGATTTTATGGGGTGTTACAATATATAAGTAAAATAAAAGAAGTTTTAATTAATAAAAGAAGCTTAATTTATAAGGAATTTAGTTAATAAAAGAAGTTAATTAATAGAAGAGTTTGATTAAGTAAGGTAAGTAAGAATTTTTAATTAATAAGGAGTTTTAATTAAATAAGAAATTTAATTAAATATGTGTAGTTTTAATTAAGTAAGAAGTTTAATTAAGTAAGTGAAGTTTAATTAAGGAGTTTAATTAATAAGAGAAGTTTTAATTAAGTAGGAAGTTTAATTAAATAGGTGAAGTTTTAATTAATGAAAGGTTTATTAGATAAAAGGAGTTTTATTAATAAAAGGGGTTTTAATTAAGAAAAAGAATTAATTAAACAAAATGGGGAATTAAAAGTCGTTTATGTAACTTGATCGTGTTTAGTGTGAGTTAATCGTGCTTTGTGTGTTACTTGTTTATGGAAAGTATTTAGTCATAACTTAGCACTAAAAGCTGACAAAGTAAACCTGATTATATCTATAAAAGTTAAGTATGATGATTCGAGTATGGTGTAGAAGCAGTAATGCTCTAACCTATAGGCTTCACTCTCGACCGAGGTATAGTGTAAATTAAGAGGTTGGAAACATGATAAGTATACAAGACTTAGTTTCCATATGCAATCATTCTCATTATTGTTGAATATGACCAAATTAAATTGGGAAATATCTAGAAGAAACACGAGAATAATACGATATGGTTATCCACTCGGTGATGATATAACATGCATATAAACTCGTCTTGCTCTTTTAGGCAAGAGAAAAGGAAATCCAACTGGATTGGAGATGATCTCCACCTTGTCGTTGCCTGTTTATTTCTAGAATAACTGGAGTTAAGTTAGCTAGCAATTTGTCTATTTAGCCTTGAAGAGACTGGGATCAGATAAGTATACCTAGGTATGCTTATCGATAACCACTTCAAAACTGAGATATGTGTTCTATGTAGGAAATGCAGATTACGGATCTTAAGACAGAATTAACACTAGAGGGGGTGAATAGTGTTTAATTAATTTTATGAATCTTTTTGAAATCTTTTCAAATTAAACCCAAACAGATGCAATTCACAAACATAGAGACGATTATAGAATCAGACACATATGCAAATAGTAAATAAAAGCAGTAAAGGAAAGAACACGCCGGAATTTTATACTGGTTTGGAGTTACCCTACATCCAGTCCTACACAATTTCTTGTGCAGATTTCCTTTCAAATATAATGTTGATATTACAACCTCGATTTCAAGGCCACGAGATACACCCTCCTGTCTCCGAGTCCAGGGCAAACTCTCTTGATTTAACTAGGCTAAAAGATCACGTAATTGATTTACGGGCTACAATCGCACCCAATTGATTTACGGGCCACAATCACACCGTTTCCAATCACACTTTAATAGAGAGAGACTCGATACACTTCGACCTTTGATTACAAATGATCCTATAACTCTGAATAGCACTGAGATCTTTGAGAGAGAGTGGCAGAGAATCAAACTAGAGACAATCGAGTTTGATTCACTTAGGATTTCGGCAGAGTTTTGTTAAGAATGTTTGAAAATAAGAATGGAAGAGAAAGAGGAGAGAAATCAAAGAAATATTTAGTAAAAATTCGTTGAAAACTACTGGTATATATAGGAGAATAACGGTCATGTTCATTCGTGAATGGTTATGACGAATAGACACTTATTTTGAAAATTCGAATTTTAAAATCTACGGCTACCATGTCGACATGGGGGGTATAGGCATGTCGACATCCCCTAGTATTTTTTGAAAATTGATTTTTGTTTTAAAAGATATTTTCTTTCTAAAGTTTGTCGAAACAATCTTAGAAATTTTTAAACTATTTTGAATATACTTTATGATTATAAAAACCTTTGGAAAGTGATCTTACGAAATATAAAAGTAATAAAAACTAAATATATAAATATTTTGAGATTAAAGCTAAAACATTAAAACCAGGAGATGGTTTAAAAACAAGAAATGGTTTTGAAATTAATATGATTAAAAATAGTTTTTGAATTAAGGCTAAAATATTTAAACTGAGAGGGAGATGTCTTTTTAAATAGATAATTTTAAAAAAAATCTAAAAATAAGCCATTTTGAAAATTTCGTGGATTCCATTCCACTAGAGAAGGTCGTGGGTGTTTGTACCAAAATTGGGCACAACACTCTTTGAGCGTGTTTAAAGAGATTAAAGTGAAGAATATAAATGGAAAATGAGGTAGATCTAACAGACACACCAAAAATAGACAAACAAAAGTATGAAAACACAGAGATTTAGAGTGGTTCGACGTTGTAGCCTACGTCCACTATAGAAAGTTTGTTGTTTATTAATAACTCTCGCTGATTACAATTGTTTGCAACAGAACACTCAAGGTACAATGAAGATTTCGGCAGAGTATCGGCGTTCCAGGGTCCAAAGTCCATTTTCTGAAGGCCTAGGACTGCTATTTATAGGTGTAGGCTGCAAATATCTTGCTCAGATCCTGGAAGACCCCTTCTCTCACGTGGGTGGGACCACGTGATCGATCCCTGGCCATTTGGATTGATCCATAATCGATACGTACGCAATTCGTATCGATCCAAAACACATCCATTTGGGCCGAGATCGATCATGGACAATCTTGAGGTGGTACGCAAGCTCCTGTGAAAATTTAGTGGCATTTGGACTTGTAGATCTTGAGTTATGATCGATCCAAGTTTGATTTTGCAAAAGGCTGGCATGCTAGTATCGATCCATTCATATCGATGGTTGTTCATATCGATACCCTTCGTATCGATTAGGGGTGGAGCGATATTCCAGGATCGATCCACTTTTCATGCCGAGTGACTGTTTCTTCCATTTGAATCGTGCTTTGTTCGTAACGACCTAGAATTACTCTTCATATTAGTCTGTGCAACTCTTTTCGTATCGATGCTCTATGCTCTACTTCATATCGATGATTTAGTGAGTGCTTCGTATCGATTATGTGTTGCTGCTTCGTATCGATGGATTACATCTCACTTCGTATCGATGCTTAGAGCCACTTCGTATTAATTGTCAGGGATCTCTTATGGTAATAGGACTATAATCCACTTCGAATCAAACTAGGCTAAAAGATCACCAAGTTGTCAAAACAGACTTCTCCAACTCAAACAACATTATAGTCCTCGTCCATTTGCGCTTCTTCCTCCTCTTCTTCTTCGTCGTCCTCTAATGGATTATGAATACGTATGTTAGAGGAATCATCTTCAATCATAATAGGGTCTGCATGATTATCCATTTAGAATTTTTTGCAAATTTCTAAGAATCTTGCCTTGTTTCTCTTGTTCCTTTGCCATCCTTATTTGCATGACTTGTAATTTAGTCAGCATTTGTAGAGAATCCTTCATAATTTCCTCGATCTTCATTACTCAAGCCAATGTAGTACGTTGGAATAGACCAGAATTAGGAGAAGGGAAGGAAATGGTTGCATTTTGGTTTGATTTAGAAAAGGAGGCCATTACTTTGTATTTTCAGAAGTTTATTACAGATAAAATGAACAAGATAATACAGTGGAATAGATAACTATGAAGATGAAAAAGCCTCCTGCTTGGACGCCGTCTTCAAAGGAGCCCAACAAAAACCTTTTACTCTCGGACTATTCAAATAAAATGAGTACCAGAGAGTTTAGTGAAAACAAACAACTCGTGTCAGACAATATGTCTGGTATGAGTAAAACTTTAAACAATGGGTGGGTAATTAAACAAAAACATGTGAGACCATGCCGCTGAACACGGTATGGGTTTACTCTTACATAAATTAACATCTAATCATAAAGAATGGATAAATAATCAAACTCCACGAAGAGTGATTGACTCTTCCCGATGCAAATAAGGAAATAAATTTTGAAGGTTCGAATCAAATCAGAAAAGAAAAATCTCCAAAAAAATGACTAGAAGAGTGCGGGCCCCCTTGAAGTATACCTCTAGTAATATACTTTTTAGAAGGTCGTATACTCAGTGACCTCCTCGGGAAAAGTACCAGCTGGACCCTGCCAAACCTTCCCGAGAATCCAAATATTTCACATCTAAATGCGCAAATCGAACCCAACCTAGATGAAATGTGAAATACCCTTTTAATGGGAGCAACCCCACATAGCTGGACGCCCATAAGCTCGGATTTAGTCATTCCCGATAAAGGATAACAAAGCTCAAAAGAGCAGCACATCATCTTAGAGTGACGAAAAATAAAGAAGCGGAAGTAATCGATAGCTGAAAAACCAACTATCGTGGATATAAAATGATCGTACATGGAAATTAAATCTTGTATACTCATCGCCACTCATTGAATTCACACTTGTACTATTACTGGGTTAACAATAATGCCGGACAAGTCAAGGTAGTGTTAACTCAAAGTCATGTCTCACGATCCTTCTTAACTTTCGAACAAGTCTACGTCTTCGACGTTTAGTGTTAAGCATACAAATAAATCATTTCCATAATAAGTGATATCGTTTTATGGGACTTAATATAGTTCCATAACTGAATCAAACGTTTACTTTTACAATCGAATTCATACTTGGCCTCACATTACAAGTATCAAACACTCTATTACAGAGTTTGCTAACTTTGAAACACCATTAAAAAGGGACTCAAAAACTTGAAACATCCTTATTCATTGATTAATTAACTTTTAAAACTTTGTTAACTAAGTCGATTAATTAACTTCAATAACCTTTAATTAAAAAGGGTAAATCGCCTTTAAAACATCATTAACTCAATTTAATAATAATTTAATAATAATTAAATATCATTATTTAAAAGTGATTAACAACTTTAAAACATCATTAAAGTAAAGATTACTTAAAGTTAATACAAATAGATTTACTTTAAGAATCATTAATTAAAAAGATTAATTAATTTAAAAAAATCATTAGAAAATTGATTAATTAAATTTAATCCATCATTATCAAAAGATTAACTAGCCTTAAACATCATTAAGTAAAATGATTAATTAAATTTAAAACATCATTAACTAAGTAATTAGTTAAGTTTAAATCACATCATTAATAAGTTAATTAATTTACCCTAATCCTTATTAATTAAAAAATTAATTAGGTTAAATAATCATTATTAAAATAATTAATTATTTTTGAAAACATCATTAATCAAAAACTTGCTTAACTTGTAAAATAATTCCGAGCATGATAATGAAACCAAATGGTTCCGATATAGCGACTATCGCTATACGGGCCGTTTGGAATCCAAGTTTTTGTCATTTGCAATACAACACACATCACATACAAAGGAATAAGCATACATACATGATGACTTTCAATAATACAACATATATCAAGCATTTATTTACAACGGGATTGATTTAACTACTAGATTTTCATATAACTTAAGGTTCGCTTACTACCTTTCCGAAGCAACTAATTTTCAAGCAACAAACCAATCCATTATCACAATTATACAATAGGCATTTAATAGCTACAAATATGAGCATGAACATAGTTTAAACTTTATGGTTCAAAGGTGAAAGCTTCACTCACCAAAACGCTTACTACTTGAATCAAAATCGCACTAACTCTTCGAACAACATTAGAACCAAGTTTTTCTATGCACTTGACTTGATTTAGTGGACTTTGTGAGGCTTTATGGGCTCAGCCTATACCATATAGGGCTCGGCCATGGTGGGAATGTGGAGGATATGGGTCTTGTTTGATAAGTGGAGTGAAGTATGGAAGTAAGGAGCTAGTTTATGTGTTTTAACTTTTAAATGAAGTGGAAAATTTGTGATTTTTAGTAACTAGAAGCCATGGATGAACATGAACATGAACATGAACATGAAGAGAAGGGAAGTGAATGTGAGAATGGAGATGTAAAGTAAGAATGTACGTAGGTGGTGGATATTTATAGGCAAAGGAGTGGAATATTATTTAAATTAGCTTAAACATTTAAATCATATAAATGTTATTATGTTACATGCTTGCCATACCCCATACCCCTCCAACCCACCAAGTACACACTTTTACCCCTCCCCCCCTTTGATCCACCTATATCATGCTTTAGGTCCTATCCTAGGTAGTTTAGGGGATGGTTAAGTTATTTAATTAATTTCCTAAGGTAATTTAATATATTTTGTGCATTTTATGTCAAATGAACGTTTATATTTAAACTAAGCTTGATTATTAACTCTAACACATTGATTAACTTATCACATGACATATATGCATGTGTGTGCATGTGTATATGAGTGATACAAAAGTGTGCACAACGTTTCCGATGACTTTCCGAGGCCGAAAAGTTGAAATTTTGGAAAACATTTTTCGGTCACATTTTCTATTTTTATTCGAAATATTTATTTTGGTAAACAAAATATAAAAATGATTTTAATATCATTAATTTATATTTAAAATATTATTATTTGGTTATTAAAATCCATTGTTTAAACATTTAAAAATTATTTAAATATTCAAATACAAAGCGATTAATTTACGGGTCATTACACTATTTGAGATGTTGGAATCTACATAGAGATTCGAGATCTGTTCGAAATGCTCAAATCCATGTAAAGGTTCATGATCTATTCGAGATGTTGTAATTCGTATGGGGATTCATGATTAGTTCGAGTTGCGGCTCGTGTGTAGAGATGTTGAACGTGACTTCACCATTGGTAATGAAAAAAAAAGAGTAAGGGCATAGCCAAGGGGGTTTAACTAACCCCAAGGGTATATCAACTCCATATTTAGAGATGCTTTTGATATGTTGGCCGGCGGGAGTGATGATATCCAGGATCATTTTTTCACGTATGGATCAACTATGTTTTCCTTTTTAGTATATTCTATTTGGAAATGCACGATGCTCGAAAGGTAGTTTCTGACCCTTATCGGAGGTCCATCTCGATGTACTTAGGGCACCTCCAATGGAAAATCCATATGCGAATGCACCTTAGCGGTTTTGATTACATACTTATTCAATATTGTTGTGTCATGTGATACAAGCAGCACAGCTATTTTCTGATTTATATTCTTCACCCTAGACACTATCTATTATAGCGCAATATGTACTTATTAGATGGTTTGGCTCTTTTGAGGGGAAAACCGTTATTTCAATTCGAACGGTCTCAAAGGTACCATTATATGTACATGCATATTTCTTGAGTTTCTCGTATGAGACTTTTGTCTGACTCGTGTTTTATTTTTCCTTTAATTTCTTAGGTGCTCTATCGAGCAATCTGAGAAAGGCGGATTTTCATTGTTGTTCATTGGACTCTTGTAGAGGAGCTAGATGTTTTATCTACCATAGTATTTATTTCCACTGCACTACTTTATGTATATATATTAGTAATTATAAGGATAGACTATTATAACTATCCAGGTTGATGATAGTTCTTTGATTAGTAACTCTGAAATGCCATAAGTATTAGAGTAGCTCTATGTAATGTCATTTGATATTATACGTTATCTTTCTGCATGTGAAATTTTGATATTTTTGTTCTCCTCTTTCTTGTTTGTTTTTTCTTCTTTTTCTTTTACCCTAACGATATATCTTTCCAGCACTTAGGTGTTCGGCATGTGAGTTCCATGGATGTATCAATAGAATTCCATTTCTTAGTACCATGATCAAAATGAACTCCCGACTCGATCATCTCTTCCAAATGGATGTACTGATACCTTCTTGTCATTTTTCCTACGCTTTCTCCTTTTTTTAGAAATAACTAATTATTCCTGTGGAACCATACAACGAGGTTGACCATTGAAACATAGTCCGAACCATTAATTTTTTTATTACTTACTTCATTTTTTTACTTAACAAAACTAGAAAGGAAAATGAAAAAAATCTATGCTTAGGAATTATGAAATCGTGTAAATGAATTTTCTAATGTGTCATGGAAATGTTGACACTTAAGGGTTGAATAGGGTGGTTCATTATAGCATGGTATCAGAGCTGAAGGTTAAGCGAGAACCTTGGCTTTGTTTGTGGAACGACCGGTAAATTAATCACTTTATATTTGAATACTTAAATCATTTTTAAATATTTAAATAATGGATTTTAATAACCAAATAAACATCTTTTAAGCATTAATTAATGATGTTAAAATAATTTTCAAAATATGTTTACCAAAATAGTTAGTTTTGTTGATTCATGAGTTTTTGATTCATGACACAAGCTTCAGAGTTCATACGACGAATCACAAAGAGAATACTATACGAAAGCGACAAAAAGAGAATAAACATATATTGTGCACTACAAAGGAGACAAGACTATAATCCAGAGATTAGTATGAATATTTTATTGTATTAAGTCTTAGAATATTGTTAAAATCATTCCTCAAGTAGTCACACACACACACAAATTACTTTAAATTATACATAAAAAGTGTACACTGTGCAAGTGACAGCAGGTCGGCCGACCGACCAGAAACTTAGGTCGACCGACTCTGTGTCAAATGCACAGATATACATTTTTCTATGTACGGTTTTGAAACTCAGCTGACCGGCCAGTTTCTTCGGTCAACCGACCTGAACATAACGACTAGTTTTCTGAAGAGTTGCGATCGTTCATGAAGAGGAATGTCCTTCAATCCAAGAGATACGAACACAACTTTTGATTGAAACTCTTCATGAAAGATTGTAACTATTATACAACTATATAAACATGTTCGATTCACTTCTACAATCACTAATTCTTGTTTTAATTCTGAAATCTATTCTTTATTATTCTCTGCAAATAAAAAGCATTCATTCTCATTCAATATTACTAGAATCCTTGAATAAATTCATATACTTCGATTCTACGTGATTATCTTCCTTCTAAATCTTCACACACATATATACTCTTGAGGATTTGATTATAGGAAAGTTGTACTATCAAAAGACAATCAGTGTTATTCAGAACACATTCGTCAACAAATTATTTGTATTAAGTTGAAGTCCTCTTCGGCTGTTGAGGCGGAAAAATTCCTATTCGGCTGCTCAGGTGTCGTATACCTATTCCTCCGGGTTAAGTGAGGGGTTTAGTTTAAATCCAGAGGGTATTCTGGGACTGGACGTAGAACGGGAAGTTCGAACCAGTATAAAATTCCTGGTGTGCTTACTTTAATTTTTATTTTACTGCTATTATCGGTTTCCGCATTTATATACCATATTACACGATCCTTAGTATTGCACGTACACTTTCATTTGGTATCAGAGCAAGGTTATCCTATAACCGTCACAAAGTTATTTGATATTTATTTCTAAGTAATATGGCAACCACGCAAACTAACGATGTTAGCACTAACACTAGTTCTAGTTTCACAGAAGGTCAATCGACTTCACGACCTCCACATTTTAATGGTATAAATTATAATTATTGGTCAACTAGAATGAGAATCTATATGCAATCTAGTGGATTTGATATCTGGAATATTATACAAAGAGAGTACACGACTCCTACCGAAGAATACTCAACTTGGAGTAACACACAAAAACTAGATGCTACTTCAAATGCAAAGGCTATGAATATTTTATTTTGTGCATTAGATAGAAATGAATTCAATAGAGTTAGCATGTGCACTTCCGGTTATGAAATTTGGAGAACTCTTAAGGTGTCGCATGAAGGAACGAACAAAGTTAAATTAAGCAAAATCTCTATGTTGAAAAATCAATTTGAAAATTTCAAAATGAGGCCAAATGAATCTATAAATGACATGTACTCTAGATTCCAGGATATTTATCATGCTTTACTATCATTAGAACAAAAGTTTACTGATTTTGATGTTGTTACAAAAATCTTAAATTCTTTAACGGATGAGTGGGAACGAAAAGTCCTAACTATTGAAGAAGCAACTGATTTATCAACATTAAAACCAGAAGAATTGATAGGTAATTTAATGTCCTACGAAATAAATTTGCAGGCAAAAAGAAATGGAGCACAAGAAAAGAAAAATGTAGCATTTCAAGCAAAAAAGGATGATTCCGACTCAGATAATGAAGATATGGCAATGATCGCTAAAAATTTCAAAAAGTTTTTGAAATTCAACAGAAACAAATTCAAGGGAAACAAAAATAATTCCAACAACAATTCCAATAGCAGCAAACCATCATCTTCAGCAATGGAATGTTATGAATGTCATAAGAAAGGACACATGAAGAAGGATTGTCTAGAGCGTAAAAAGAATAATTTCAAGAAGGACAAAACCAAACGAAAAGCTTTTTCTGTCACTTGGGACGACACTGACTCATCATCCTCATCAGATAGTGAAAGTGATAATGAACAAGCAAATGTATGCTTCATGGCTTCGTCAGACGATGTAAGTGATCTTACTTTTGAAGATTTAATTGAAATTAATTCTGAATTAGTAAATTTAGCAAAGCAACTTAAAAAGAAAAATAAGGAGTTGCAAAGAAAGTTAGATAGAACAGTCTTAGAAGTAGATATGCTGAAAGATGAGAAGAAAATATTAGAAGAAGAACTTGAAATTTCTCAACAATCAAATTCTTACTTATCTTCTCAAATTTCGTCAATATCTGAAGAACTAGAAATTCAGAAAAATAAAAATGATGTTTTACTTTTCGAAAATAATAGTTTAAACTCTAAGATTAAGGATTTAGAGTTAGAAAAATCTAGTCTTAAAATAAAATTTGATGATATTTCTAAAAATGTATCTAATTTCAATAAAGGAAGAGAGAATCTTTCTAGAATACTTGAAAATTCTCAATCCTCTAACAATAAGTCTGGACTAGGATTTAAGAAACAAAATAATTTTGCTAAAAGTAGGATTAATAATAATATTAAGAAGGATATTAAGAAAACAGTTTACCCAAACACTAAAACCATCAAGATATGGATTCCAAAAACAAATAATATTTTGATAAGGAATAAACATATTAAAATATTTATGAAAACTGTTCATAATAACAAAAATTATGTTCATAAAGGGAATTCTAAACCCGTATGGGTTTGGCTTCCTAAGATCTAACTCTTAGGACCCTAAAAAGATTGGGTATCAACTTTTTATAAACTTTTTGCAGGTACCACATAAGAAGAGAGGAAAATGGATTTTAGATAGCGGTTGCTCAAAACACATGACTGGAAACAAAGAAATGTTGTCAAACATTATATACTCAAATGGAGGAGCAGTCACCTTTGGAGATAACTCAAAAGGATATATCATCGGCAAAGGCGATGTCAGTAGCAACGGTACCTCTAATTTACCTCTCATTACTGTTGTTTTATTAGTTAAAAATTTAAAACACAAATTATTAAGTATTAGTCAGCTATGCGATAAAGGTTTTAATATAACTTTTTCAGAAAATAAATGTAATATTTTCGATAAAATCATAACACTATTTTCGAAGGAAAAAGAGATAAAAACATTTATATCTTAAATATGAATATTAATAATGATTCAAATTTGTGTTTAGTAGCTAAAGAAAACGATTCTTGTCTTTGGCACAAAAGATTTTGTCACATCAATTTTAATACTATCAACAAACTAGCTAAAAACAAATTAGTTAAAGGATTACCCAATATAAAATTCAAAACTAATATATTTTGTGATGCATGTAAATTAGGAAAATTAACAAAATCTTCTTTTAAATCAAAGAAAGTAATATCTACAGAACAACCACTTGAACTTTTACACATGGATCTTTTTGGTCCAACTCAAGTGCAGTCTATTAATCATAATAGATATGTATTTGTTATTGTAGATGATTTTTCTAGATATACTTGGATTTTCTTTTTGAAAAATAAAAGTGATACTTTCGATAATTTTAAAGTTTTTGTTAAAAGAATCCAAAATATTAAAAGTTTGAAAATTAAAAATATAAGAAGTGATCATGGAGGAGAATTTGAAAATGAAGCTTTTGAACAATTTTGTAACAAGAAAGGTATTAACCATAATTTTTCGTTTCCTAGAACACCACAACAAAATGGAGTTGTAGAAAGAAAAAATAGAACGTTACAAGAATGTGCAAGAACTTTATTAAATGGAACCACTTTATCGAAACACTTTTGGGCAGAAGCTGTAGCTACTGCTTGTTATGTATTGAATCGTGTTTCTATTCAACCATTAACTAAGAATACTCCATATGAACTTCTAAATGGAAGAAAACCAAATATTTCATATCTTAAATTTTTTGGTTCTAAATGTTTTATTTTGAATACTAAAGATCAGCTAGGAAAATTCGATCCAAAATCCGATGAAGGAATATTCGTTGGATATTCGGAACGAAGCAAGGCTTATCGAATTTATAATAAAAGAACTAAAATTATTGAAGAAAGTTTACATGTTTCATTTGACAAAAATTTTAAAAATATAAATCCAAATGTTACTATTGATTCCGATGATGAAGCTACTCAGAATGAAAATAATAATACTAAAGAAACTTTCGATAATGATCATGATATTACTGAAAATGAGAATATTACTCCTAATATAATAAAATCTCCACCTAGAATTTTATGAGATCATCCTGTGCAAAATATAATTGGAGAAGTTAATACGAATGTTAAAACCAGACATCAATTAAATCAAGTTGGACATGCAGCTTTTCTCTCCAATATAGAACCTAAGAATATAAAAGAAGCATCAACTGATGACTACTGGATTCTTGCCATGCAAGAAGAACTAAATCAATTCGAACGAAACGAAGTTTGGGAACTCGTTCCTAGACCTAGTGATCAATCAGTCATTGGTACTAAATGAGTTTTTAAAAATAAAGCAGATGAACTAGGAAATATAACTAGGAATAAAGCTAGATTAGTTGCACAAGGATATAATCAAGAAGAGGGAATAGACTACGAAGAAACGTTTGCTCCAGTCGCCCAACTTGAAGCAATACGAATCTTATTAGCTTTCGCATGTTTTCATAATTTTAAACTCTATCAAATGGATGTTAAAAGTGCATTTTTAAATGGATACATAAAAGAAAATGTTTTTGTTGAACAACCACCTCTTTTTAATCATGAAAAATTTCCGGATCATGTTTATAAACTCAAAAAGGCATTATACGGTTTAAAACAAGCACCACGTGCTTGGTATGATCGTCTTAAAAGCTATTTATTAGAATCTGGTTTTGAAATTGGTAAAGTAGATCAAACGCTTTTTATTAAGAAAACTAAGAAAGATATTTTAATAATTGAAATATATGTTGATGATATTATTTTTGGCTCGACAAATGAAAGACTATGTCAGGAATTTTCGACTATAATGACAAATGAATTTGAAATGTCCCATATGGGAGAATTGTCATATTTTCTTGGATTACAAATTAAACAAATTGAAAATGGAATTTTTATTAATCAAGAAAAATATTGTTATAATTTAATTAAACGATTCGGTTTGGAAAACACTGCTGCCAAACCAACTCCTATGAGCACAACGATTCATCTCGATAGAGATGAGGATGGCAAAAGTGTTGATCAGAAACTATATCGTAGTATGATTGGATCTTTACTATATTTGACAGCGAGTCGACCCGATATTATGATGATTGTTTGTTTATGTGCTCGATTTCAAGCAAATCTCAAAGGATCACATATGCGAGCAGTTAAACGTATTATTCGTTATCTAACTAAAACCAAAGATTTCGGGCTATTCTATCCGAAAGAATGTCCTTTCGAATTAGTCTCCTATAGCGATGCTGATTTTGGAAGAAGTCGGACGGATCGAAAAAGTACGAGCGGAACATGTCATTTCATTGGACGTTCCTTAGTCTCTTGGTTTAGTAAGAAACAAAATGGTGTTTCCTTATCAACGTGTGAAGCAGAATATATATCTGCTGCTTTGGCATGTGCACAAGTCGTATACATGCAACAAACACTACAAGATTTTAATTGTCATCTTGAAAAATCTATAATTTATTGTGATAATACTAGTGCAATAAATCTTTCTAAAAATCCGATCAATCACTCACGAACAAAACACATTGATATTCGTCATCACTTTCTTCGTGATTGTTTGGAAAAAGGATTAATAAATTTAGAATTTATTAATACTGAAAATCAAATTGCTGACATTTTTACTAAACCACTAAATGAAAATATTTCTATAAAACTTAGACGTGACTTAGGAATAATGTCTTTAAAAGATTTATAAATAAAAATATGCAAAAATATTGAAAAACAAAAATTGTTTTATTTCTGACCAAAGTGGAACTCGAACTCATGACCTCTGACTTGCTTGTTAGATGTTGTGTTATATAGCTACTTGAGCTATGGGTGTTTCTTGTCTCAGTTTTCTTTAAAGTTTGTTTTATTTGTTTTGTTTTCAGAAAAACTATTTTTAGTTCTAAACTTATAAATCATACATTTACAAACAGCTTTATTGTTAAACTTCTGTGATTATATTTAAAACTAGTTCATATCCACTAATTTTTCAGCAAACAGATGTTTATATATACTATGCTTATCTTTCAAAACATATACTAAGAAAGTTTTAAAAACAAAACTTGAAAAATGTCTTCAAACAATGACTACTATAATTCCGAAAACTCTCATCTATCATACACATCTCCGGACGATGATGGTTCCGACCGCATTCCTGAAAATGGCCCTTATCCTACCTTTCCCATGCCTAAACGTATCCTTGACTTTTCTTCTCCGGATAAAGACCCCCGACATGGGTGGAAACCATGGGAAGACTCCCATACAGGCTACACACCTGAAAAGAAAAAAGGGAAGAATACAATGGTAATATCTCCATCCACCAAACAAAAAATTGATGAAATACATCACTACTAACAACAACAAATGGATATGCAACGAGAACTCTACTATGAACAAAAAGTCACGGCAAGGCGTTTAAGTTTTCTAGAAAAGATTGCCATGAAAGTTTGTCCATCCAAAAAGGATGATGTTGCTGAACCTTCTTATAGACCCTCATCCTCTTCAAGCCCTGTTCAAACTCCAATAGCTCCAAGTTGGTCACCTATTGAAGAAGTTCCGTCCCCAAACTCATGGGAACGTAGATTTTAATGAACGATGGCTAATATATATATATATACATATATATATATAAATATGTTGTTGTTTTCAATAAGATGTATAAATATAGTGCAATGATAATAAAATTTATATTTCTATAAAAAAAATTTGAAAAACAGCAAAAATGTGCATTTCTAACAGGGTCGGTCGACCGGAAGACCTGAGTCGGTCAGCCGAACCCATCCCGAAAGTTTCAAATATACATTTTTAACAGGGTCGGTCGACCGAAGACCTGAGTCGGTCAGCCGAACCCTTCTCGAAAGTTTCAGCTACTCTCAGATAACCAAGTCGGTCAGCCGACCCAGTCTTTTCGGTCGACCGAACGTGTATTCTGTTGTTTTTTTATTTACTTCAGATTAGTACCCCATCCATTCACCTTTTCAACCTACCTCTTCACTCTTACTTTCCCAATTTCAGTTTTTACCCTAGCCCCCATTAAAATTCTCTCAAAGTTTTTAATCTTTTACCCAAAAACAATGGCTCCTAAGAAGAGAACAAAGACTACCGGTGGCTCATCTTCATCAACTCCCGTAAATACTCAAATCGCCTCATGGCTTGTCAATGACGTAGCACTTCAAAGATGGATACAACTTCAAGATGCCAAAATCTTTGAAGAATCTTTTGTAAGTTACCCTGATTTCACTTCCTACGGTATTGAAAATGCCGCTATTGAGAGTGGACTTGATACATTCCTTGACCATAGGAAAAATAACTTGAAAATCAATCATATTATGGTCAAGTTATTTCTAGCAAACCTTAACCTTGTCAATCTGCCGAGAAACACTGACTATTGTGTTTGGACATCGGTTTGTGGCACTTCAATTTTCCTTTCCATAGATCGAATTAACCATATTTTAGATGCTAGACCGGGTGGAATCTCATTACACGATGTAGATTGTAATATATCAAGTCGTGACCGGATAAGCCATTTATTTTTCGAAGATGATGCTACGGATTTTAGACAAACATCATCACTTAGACCTAAAGCTAGACTCCTTCATCGATTCATGATGAAATCTTTAGTTCCTAGAGGTGGTTCATATCATCTCGTATATCCCAAAAATTTTAAGGCATTATATGCTATTTGTAGGAAAATACGAGTTAATTGGGCACAACGTCTTATGGATGAATTTCTCTCTTTTAACCAAGGAAAGATGCTCCATATTTATTATGGCGAATACATAATGAGATTGATCAGTAGCTTTGTCATCAATGCTCCGGAATCTGAAACCTCCAAAGTCCGTATTTTTGATTCAAGGACCATAAAGTTAATGAAATTGCCTAATGCTCCACCTAGATTTATAAGATTTGAGTAATGGAGTGCTACTCCGAGAGAACAACTACGCCGTAGCTATTCTACTCCTCAACCATCTACTCATGCTACGGAACGTATAACCCGCCAATCCTCAGTTCAACGACCAACTCCCGAAATTAGTACGGAGGCGGCCATTGATATTTTGGCTCAAAATCAACTAGCCTTGGATGCCCGGCTACGAAAGATTGATGGTCGTTTCAAGAAAATCAAGGGCTTCTTCGTGAATTTATGGGATGCCTTATCATGTACTTCCAAAGCCGGTGCCTCTTATGTTGCTCCCGGAAAAAGACCGGCACCAAATTTCTCTTGGTCTACTTCAGATAACACAAGTTCTGGTACATCGGGAACTCATGTTCCTCACACTCAAAGACGTGGTAAGGAACCTGTTCCTCTGGAAGAAAATATTCGTCCAGAATTTTGGGATTCCGATGATGATGAGGAGTGATCATATTGTTTTACAACTTGCTAGTTTATAATTTCAATTATTATTTTTAAACAATATGTCTATTGTTAGATGTTGTGTAGTAAGTAAACATCATTAATATTCCTATTTTGTTTGAGTATGTAATATTTTAAACTCGATGTTTTCTTACTTATGTTACATGTTCCATATTTCTTTTACATATTACATCTAGTAAGTATTCTTTTTTGTCGATGACAAAGGGGGAGAAATATATGAAAGCTAACAAATTTTTTTCAGAAAAGTCGCCATATATTCAGGGGAGAATTATAATATATATATATATGCTACTTCGTCACATAAGTATTGTCATCAATCAAAAAGGGGGAGAATGTTGATTCATGAGTTTTTGATTCATGACACAAGCTTCAGAGTTCATACGACGAATCACAAAGAGAATACTATACGAAAAGCGACAAAAAGAGAATAAACATATATTGTGCACTACAAAGGAGACAAGACTACAATCCAGAGATTAGTATGAATATTTTATTGTATTGAGTCTTAGAATATTGTTAAAATCATTCCTCAAGTAGTCACACACACACACAAATTACTTTAAATTATACATAAAAAGTGTACACTGTGCAAGTGACAGCAGGTCGGCCGACCGACCAGAAACTTAGGTCGACCGACTCTGTGTCAAATGCACAGATATACATTTTTCTATGTACGGTTTTGAAACTCAGCTGACCGGCCAGTTTCTTCGGTCAACCGACCTGAACATAACGACTAGTTTTCTGAAGAGTTGCGATCGTTCATGAAGAGGAATGTCCTTCAATCCAAGAGATACGGACACAACTTTTGATTGAAACTCTTCATGAAAGATTGTAACTATTCTACAACTATATAAACATGTTCGATTCACTTCTACAATCACTAATTCTTGTTTTAATTCTGAAATCTATTCTCTATTATTCTCTGCAAATAAAAAACATTCATTCTCATTCAATATCACTAGAATCCTTGAATAAATTCATATACTTTGATTCTACGTGATTATCTTCCTTCTAAATCTTCACACACATATATATACTCTTGAGGATTTGATTATAGGAAAGTTGTACTATCAAAAGACAATCAGTGTTATTCAGAACACATTCATCAACAAATTATTTGTATTAAGTTGAAGTCCTCTTCGGCTGTTGAGGCGGAAAAATTCCTGTTCGACTGCTCAGGTGTCGTATACCTATTCCTCCGGGTTAAGTGAGGGGTTTAGTTTAAATCCAGAGGGTATTCTGGGACTGGACGTAGAACGGGAAGTTCGAACCAGTATAAAAATTCCTGGTGTGCTTACTTTAATTTTTATTTTACTGCTATTATCAGTTTCTACATTTATATACCATATTACACGATCCTTAGTACTGCACGTATACTTTCAAGTTTAAATAAAAACAGAAAATGTGACCGAAAATCGTTTTTCGAAATTACGTCTTTTCGGCATCGAAAAGTCATCGGAAAACGTTGTGCACATTTGTGTACATATGCACACATATATGCACATGCCTTGATAAGATAATTAATGTGTTAGTATTAAATAATCATGCTTAGTTTAAATTAATACTTGATGTGACCATTTGTGCATTAATTTAATAAGAATGTATATTTATATATAAAGAAATCTTACCATATCTCATATTTTAATACATATATATGCACAAAAAATGGAAGCATGTTTTTGGAGTAAGGGAGGGGGTGACCAACATGTGGAGGTAAGGAGGGAGGTATAGTAATGCATGATAACTTTATATTATTTAATTCCTAAGTCAATTTACTAAAATATCCTCCACATTTGCTTATAAATACTCCATTACTTCACACCTTTTTCACTTTACATTTACATTTGTTCACATCCATTCCTAATGCATCCATCTTCATTTCCATGGCTTCCATATTGAAGTTCTTGGCATAAAACACTTGTTCTTCCACTTCCATCCACTTAAAACTCGCTTATTTCTTCTCTACTTCACTTTACATTCAAAACAACACCCATAACTCCGCATTTTTCATCATGGTCATGCCCTATAGCCTCTAGGCTAAGCATTAAAGCACCTCCGAGGCCCACTAAGTCAAGTCATTTGCATAATAGCGCATTTGTCTAGTCGCATTCGTGAATTTAGCACAAGTTTGGTTAAGTTAGTAAGCAATTTGGTGAGTAAAACTCCACCCATATAACCAAAGTTTTTAAACTATTTTAATGCTCATATTATTGACCTATAAATGCTTGTTGTATATGTGTAGTGATGGTTTGGTAGTTGGTTTGGTTCATGTTGCAAAAAGTTGTCGCATTTGGAAGTTAGTTTCCATGTAGTAAGTGATATGAAAAATTAGTGGCTAAAGTTAATTATATTGTTAGCAAATGTTTGATATATGTTATATTATTGTAAATCACCATGTATATATTTTCATACACTTGCTATGTCATGTTTGGTCGTATTACAATGACATATACTTGATTTTCGAACTGTCCGTATAGCGATAGTCGCTATATCGGCACTTACGGAAAAGTTCGTTTTTTATCGAAACCATTTGGTTTCATCTTTGTGCTTGGAATTGTTTTACAAGTCAAGAAATATTTTGATTAACGATGTTTTCAAAAGTAATTAATCGTTTTAATAATGATTATTTAATTAATTATTTAATTGATAATGATTAAGGTTAACTAATTACTTAGTTAATCATGTGTTTTAAATTTAACTAATTACTTGGTTAATGGAGGTTTAATTTAATTAATCATTTTATTTAATGATGTTTAAGGATAATTAATCAGTCAATGAAGATGGATTAAAGTTAATTAATCAATTTTCTAATAATTTTTTTAAATTAATAAATCTTTCTAATAAATGTTTTATTTAAAGTTAATCAACTTGTTTTAACTTTAATTAATCTTTCCTTTAATAATGTTTATAATTAATAAATCATTTTTAAAATGATATTTAATTACTTATTAATTAATTTAATTAATTATATTTAAATATTACTAATTAATTGAATTAATGATGTTTTAAAGGTGATTTACCCTTGTCAATTAAAGGCATTTGAAGTTAATTTATCAACTTAATTAATGAAGTTTCAAAGTGAATTTATCAAAGTAACAAGGATATTTTGACTTTGTTATTCTTTTTAATTAATGATAATATATTATTTATTTAATTTAATTTAATTGATTATAATTAATTTTTAATTAAATTAATGGTGTTTAAAAGTGATTAACTTCTTTTGGATTAAAAGCTATTAAAGTAAATTCATCAACTGAATTAATGAACTTTTAAAGTTAATTAATCAATATAATAAGGATGTGTTTAAGTTATTAAATCCTTTTTATAATGATGTTTTAAAGTTAGTAAACTCTTTTAACAAAGTGTTTTAAAGCTAATACTTGAATGTGAAGCTAAGCACGAATTAAGTTTTAAAAGTAAACGTTTGATTCGGTTATGGAACAGAATTAAGTTCCATAAAGTGATATCACTTATATGGAAACGATTTTATATATGTACTTAACACTAAATGTCGATAAGTTAGACTTGTCCCTATTTTGAAAGTTAAGAATGGTCATAGGACATGACTTTGAGGTAACACTACCTTGACTTGTCCAGCATTATTGTTAACCAAGGAATAGTGCAAGTTTGAAACCGACGAGTGGTGATGGGTACACAAGACTTAATTTCCATATACAAACATCTTATATCCTTTATAGTTGGTATCCCAGCTATTAGTTACTTCAGCTTCTTGACTTTCATCATTCTAAGATGATTTATTGCTCCGTTGAGTTTTTTATCCTTTGTCGGAAATGACTAAATCAAAGCGCGTATTTTTAGGGGCCAAGTTATGTGGGGTTGTTCCCATTAGGATATTTTCACATCTCATTCAGATTGGATTCAGTTTTGCGCATTTAGATGCGAAATGCTCGGATTTTGGGTAAGGATTGGCAGGGATCAACTTGGAGTTCCCGGGGTTTTCAAGTATATTTCTAGAGGTATACTTCTTTTATGGGGGATGCACCCTCCTGATCATTTGTTGGAAATTTTCCTTTCCTTATTTGATTCGAATCTATTTTTCTTTAAATTACAATGGGAAGATTCAACCACTGTTCGTGGTGTTTAAGTATTGGTTTTTTCCATTCTATCAAGTTTGGACCGTTACCTTATTTTGTCCATTCTATCAAGTTTGGATGTTATCTTGTTTTATCCATTCTGCCCAGTTTGGATTCTGTTCAGACTATTTCCATTCTTTCAAGTCTGGATCTTTATATTATTTTTGCCCATCATCTATGTTTGGATTTGTTTTCTATTGTTCTTTTCCATTCTTACATTTGGTTGTTGTTTATGGGGAGAAAACTGGTTCCGTGTTAGCGGCGTGGTCCTACATATTATTGTTAAATACATTTCCTTTTGTTTCAGAGTTTTACTCATACGAAACATTTTTGTCTGACCCAAGTAGTTTACTTTCCCTAAAACTCTAAAATACTCAATTATATTTGAGTAGTCCGAGAGTAGCAGGTTTTCTTTGGAGCTCTTTGAAGACTGTGATTAAGCAAACGGCTCCATAGTTATCTAGTTATTTATTTCCGCTGTATGATTATGTTGGCATATTTAGTATCTGAAAAATGTAAAGTCAGAATGTATAGCTGCAAATCTATTAGATGTAGTACTTTTGTTTAACTCCAATCACTCCATGTAAGGAGTAACCTTTTGTACTATATCATTTTGTATTATATGTAACCATTTCGTTGTGAGGTTTTTCTACTCTATTCTTTATGTTATTTATTTTACCCCAAGATAACTTATCTTTCGGATGCTTGGGCAATGACACACGAATACCGAGAATGTATTAAGTGTCGTTCCTAAGGATTAGAAAGGTGGGTCATCATAGTTTGGGTATAACTCATTAAGAGATAGGGTGTAGATTGCCCTAGCATGAGTTAAGTGTATTATATATATATGCATATTTGTAATTGTTATATATTAGTAATATATAAGTATAGGTTGATAGTGTAGTTGGTGTACGGATTAATGATGTCCATTTATTCCTCATTTATTAGCTTAATCATGCTCGGCCGGTTTATGAGAATTAGTTATAGTTTTTGTATTGTTGTTTCTGCCTAACCAGTTTATAAGTAATTTACCTTTTTACTACATGGGTTAGGTAATTAATAATTGTGGGAACATTGAAACGAACACCTTATGAATTAAGTTTCATAGTTTAACTATAAGACGTTTGGTTATAATGTTGGGTTAAAAGTTAACTTTAATAAAAGATGTTTATTATAATCTAAAAGAAAGATAAGATTATTTTTGAGAATAAATATTTGTGGACTGATTATATGTAAGAAAGTGAATTATAAAATGTGATTTAAAAACTAATAAGGATTTAAATTGAGAATTTGAGAACTTAAATCCCAGTGTTTTTCAAAATGGTTTATATGAGTTTGGAGTAAATAATAACAGTATTATTTGAAAGAATTTTAAAAGACTAATGTTTTAAAAGAGTTTAAGGTTTGTTTGAATTCGAGGTTACTCTCAGAATCAACGAGTCGATTTAGGAATCAAAGTATTATTATGTTATCTATTTCGAGTAGCCTAAAAGTAACTAAAAAAATGGGCGAGAGATATGTTCATATGGTAAGCACTTCTCTTGAGTATTACCCTTCTTCGCAAGGGATATATGATACTACTTGGTAGGACCCAGTTTCTTGTATCATTTAGGTGTTACTCGATGTATATGTATATTTCATATGGATTTTAAAGAAAATATTTTGTAAATTGGTTTATGATATTGAGATTATGATACTTAGTACTATTTATGAAATATTTGATACCATTTGGAAAATGATTTTGGTTTAATCCCGGAAGTATTATTTGATATACAAAAGGATCTATGTATATTATTATTATTATTATTTTAAATAATTTAGAAAAAACCTAGTATTTAGTTCTAAAGTTAACTGGGTTTTACCAAAGCGGAATCCTGATGAGTTAGAACAACTAGACCAAGCCAAAACAATTCAAGACTCAACCAAAAGGACCAGAGAAACAAGCCAAGTGGGACTCAAGAAGAATTACCCAAAAAATCCACTAATGGGATGGATCGCTAGCGATCCATAAGGAAGCTTCATCGGTCGTTCTAGACTCTTGCATCATGAACCAATATATTTTCTAGGGATGTTTGCCAAGTTTCATAGTATTCAAAGCAACCTAGTTTGTGAAGAGAAGACCCATCTGATCTAGTCATAGGTCAATCTAACTCATGTATGAATCATCGTCAAAACAAGGCAACTAGCTATGAAATCACACGGAGAGCACCTACATAAGACAAGGAGTGCAATCCAAAGGAAGAATCCAAAAATCCCCTAAGTACATGGATCGCAAGCGATCCATGCCCTATGGATCGCTAGCGATCCATATGATTATGTTTTATTGCTATGAAATTTTTGAAAGGATGAAGCAAAAGTACTCCAAGTAATTGGATCATTAGTGATCCAGAACCTATGGATCGCTAGCGATCCATCACCTATGGATTGCTAGCGATCCATTGGGTTAGCTCGAGTCATCATGAAATTCTTTGAACTCCTTCGTGGCATCTGGTGTAGGCTTCTGGCAAAGAGGCCTAGCCCAATAGCTCTCCAGCAATAGCTCTCCAACCCCTATAAATACAATCCTACTTGCAACAAAAAAGGGGATCTTTTACAGTGGCTGCGGAAACTCTGCAGAAACTATTCTTTACTCTTCTCCTCCCACAAAACGGTCATCTAAAGGGTTTACTGTGATTCTCCAGTGAACTCTAACACTGGTGACTTGATCCAACTTACAAGATCCAATCAAACTATAATCAGTTCAACTTGTAATTACAGTCAGTCAATAACAAAAGTTATAAAGTGGATGTAGGCTTCGTTAATAGCCGAACCACTATAAAAATCTTTTGTCTCTTTACTTTATCTGCAAGTTATTATTCCTTGTTTCTATTTTATTTGCCTTGATAAACAGGGTTGGTGCTTTCACACTCAATCTAGGGTGTTGATCCACTTTTTGGGTTAACATTTTGGTGCTTTCACCGAGAACTAATCTTAGGCTTAGCTCTAACTATCCACTTTGGATTGGATCGGTCCAGAAGTTAGATCCGGAAAGTTAGCTTGAAGAAAGTTAGAGAACTGTTGTTCTTATGGCTTCCAAGAAAAGATCCAAATTTGGAAGGGCGATAGAAACAATTCTTGGTGGTATTGAAGCAAACACCTAAAGAACTGAAGCTAACAATGGAAACCTGCTCCAAGTTACGCTATTTTTTCAACTATAAACACTGATTTACTTGGATGGATATTGGCATGGTTTTTGGACAACTATCAACAACTTGAATATCTCATCTCAACCATGAATTACAAAACGATCAACTCAAAATTAGTTTGCAATAGAACATTAATTCGGGACCAAACTAAATAAATCTATACCATCAGACATGGCATAAAAAAGAGAAAAAAATTTCACAATATTAATCATAATTAAAAGGGAAAATTAGTGATATACAATTTTTTGAATATCCGATCAAAAGTTGGCTACGAAAAATTGAATATCACAATCAACTACAGTGATCATCAACATACAACGATTCCAAAGACCATACCAATAAAATTGGATCATCTAATCAAACAATGATTTTCTTCGAATTGAAACTTACAATCACAACTCTTGAAATCTCAAACAAAACAGTGGAATCCTGAAGCCGACAAACGAGAATAAAAGCACAATCATCAAAAATTCGATCAACTTCATCAATCAATATGAAATACAAATTATCATTGTTGGGGTACAAAAGTGTATCAACCTCATTACTGGAGCAGCTTCCTTATTGCTCTCGATTTCATGACGGGCAATCGTCAATCAATTGCAGCAACGGCTCTCAATTTCTTGTTAGGCAAAGCGTCAACTCCAAGCAACGGCGCAAGCCAAAATTCCCTAGCTGCAACTTGTAGCGAATCCCAGATCCAAAGCGAACTACAGGACTATGATGCTAACAAACATCAGCGACTCAGGCACTTCACGCTCATCTCGGGGATGCGATCGAGCAAGCAAACGGCAAAAGTACCTCTAGAACAACCGCAACACTCATGGCTTTGATTTCTGCGATGAAGAGCTCCCGACAACAGCAGGATTGTCTGGTAGTGAAGGCAGCGTTCGATCTCAGACAATCCTGCGTTGAGGCGTGAGCGGTCGAAGGTGAAGAACTGCGACTCAAAGCACGAGCAACATCTTGGTAAATATAATTTCACAATGAGGTTACAGCAAATTTTGTTATGTGAAGCGAATTTGGGGATGACTGCATTCCTAAATAAGGAATACGGTGGAAAGTGAATTTATTTTAGCGAACAAAGGAGATTGAGTCGGTAGTTAATAAAGGAATAAGATTAATTCGCCTACCGAGTTGATGCACTCACCGAACTAACGGGACCAACAAAGCAAATTCGTGTCGAATTATTGCATCCACCAAACTAACGGGACCAACAAAGAAAATCCATGATGAAAGAATGATTATTAAATAACACTCTGGCTAGCTAGCTACTAAGGAATGAGGTAGCAACCTAAAGCAATGCCTTCTCAACTGTCCCCATTTGCTTTCCTTTCCAAATGAGCCTTGTCGGACACTAGAGGCATTGTAGACAACATGGATAAGGAGACAATTCTATGCCCTTGAGCTATGAATGAAAAGCACAGGCTTACTAATAGCCGGATCAACGGGTCATGTCGATCCTTCCTTCTAAGAACTGGTATTGCTTTGGTAGCATCGGGAAGGTTTATCCAAAGGATCATCGAGCAAACAGATCCAACCTCCTATTCTCCAAGAACCGATAAAACCGTATTCCCGTGAGCCGAATCCCAAAATCTCCCTTGAAGTTGATGAATTATCACTCTAAGACCCTCTGGTCATCAAACTCCGACCACAAAAAAACCCTTCGTGAACGTGAAGATCTTTTACGAGCAAAAGTATCGTGAACGTGAACCGGTAGATCAACGATCATCTGATCCAAAAAACCCTTCATGAACGTGAAGGTCTTTCATGAACTAAAGAGTCATGAAGGTGAACCGGTATTTCAGCGGTCATCTGATCCAAAAAACCCTTCGTGAACGTGAAGGTCTTTCACGAACTAAAGAGTCATGAAGGTGAACCGGTAGATCAGCGGTCATCTGATCCAAAAAACTTTTCGCGAACGTGAAGGTGTTTCACGAACTAAATAGTCGTGAAGGTGAACCGGTAAATCAGCGGTCATCTAATTTAAAAAACCCTTCACGAATGTGAAGGTCTTTCAGAAACTAAAGAGTCGTGAAGGTGAATCGGTAGATTAGCGGTCATCTGATCCAAAAAACCCTTCACGAACATGAAGGTTTTTTACGAACTACGTAAACCGGTAGATCAACGGTCATCTGATCCAAAAAAACCTTCGAGAACGTGAAGGTCTTTTACGAACTAAAGCATCATTAAGGTAAACCGGTAGATCAATTGTCATCTGATCCAAAAAAAACCTTCGCGAACATGAAGGTCTTTCACAAACTAAAGCATCGTGGATGTAAACTGGTAGATCAGGGTCATCTGTTCCAAAAAACCCTTCAAGAACGGGAAGGTTTTTCATGAACTAAAGTGTCGTGAACCAGTATATCAACAAAATTTATGTACGACTGATATCCGCGAAGGTGAACTGGAAGATCAGCATTCATCTGATCCAGAGCCCCTTGAAGTCAACGAAGTCGCGCTCCGAGGCTACAAATCAACAATCATATCAGCCACTCCGCATAATTAACAGAATCACTTCCAACGACCGGTGAAACAAACAGTGCTAAACTCTAGAGCTTCAAAGTCGCTCAAAGGAACTAAGACAAAATTGAACCGACCTTGTGGTTAATCAGAGGCTGAATCGAATCAAGCCAAGACTTAAAAACCGGGAGAACTGCACCACTGAACCGGGGGCAACCAGACGAGCTGTGGAGAGACCCTGGATATAGTTCAAGCGCGCTAACAGCCCTGTGGCATGGGGGCACCGCACACACTTAAATTGCCACAAGGAATGCCAAGACTAATGATACCACGGTTCTGTTATGCCCGATCAAAAATTCTGCATTCTGACAACTGCAGACTTGATGACCTAGCTAATGCAACAAACGAAATACTAGCATAATACTTGCCCACTTCTTCCCAACTACTACTTTACCACTCTTGGTGACCAATTCCTCTTCCTCTTAGACCGTATGCCAGTTAAAGACCCATTCTTTGAAGGCAGTTTGGACCAAGAGCTAAGAGTCGTGCCCTGAACTCCCATAGGCTCTTTCTTCAATCCATCTTCATGAGGTCAGCTATAGATCTCTCCACCATGGCAACCTGATCTATTTGGACGTGTACATCTTCCTGAAACACAGAAGGATCATCTAAGCCATGGTTACCCAAACCAAAAAATGCTTAGCTTCTTGAACCAATAAAACCGTGTTCATGTAAGCAACCTGCTAAGTCGACGGAGTCAAATCGACTCGAAAATCATTATTTGGCTACTTGGACTGGTCAAACTATGCCCGAGTATGCTCTATCAACTCGCCGAGTCAAAGAAAGCGAATCGACAGGAAATCTCGATCCCAGCCTTCTAAGAACTAGTGTTGCTCCAGCAACATCGGGAAGGCCCTAACCCTCGCGCATCACTTCTTAAGCCGTGGAACCATGCTATTGAAGCATGGACTCCTCAGGTTACCCAAAGATTGGCAACGTCAAGACGTTTCAAACCGTTCCGGATCAACGGGTCGTATCGATCCCATAAGCTGCGCACCCTCAAAAGTTACTCATCCCATAAGCCGCGCCACCCATAAGCCGCACACTACCAAAAGCCATGCATCTCGTAAGCCGCGCACTCTCATAAGCCACGCATCTCATAAGCTGTGCAAACACTTCTCAATGTCGCTCCGGCATCATCGTCGGACCGTCAAAATTTTCTAAGTATCGGTGTTGTCTTGACAACACCGAGAAACTTATTTCAAGATTAACAGGAATCAATCCCTACCACCCAAAAGGACCGACATTGCTCCGGCAATGCCACAAAGTTCCCAAACCAAGATTTCAACAAAGAATTTCGATCGTTGACCAAAATGTCTAAAGTTAAGACATTCAAATCACGAGCTCCTAAAGATAGGAGCTACGACACAACTTTGACTGGGGGCATCCAAAGAGTTGCCCAAAACATCAAGTCAAGTGTTCAGAGTAATCAGCCTCGTGGACCGACGACACATAACACACTAACACTTGGTCAGGACAAAAAATCACCCCATGGTTTTGTCACGCCGAACAGAGAATTTTGGCAATCGCACTAGAACTAAGCACTATAGTAGGTTGAACGAATGCAGAATTAAAAAGGAAACTGCTCCAACCTACTAGACATCGATATTGCCTCAGCAACATCGAGAACTCCAGACCATCATATCGACAAGAAAATCGAACTCCTTAAAATTCACCATCGCTCGAAAATAGGCGATAAAAGGAGGAACTTACCATCGACCAGAGATAGATAATGATGGAAGACATTTCTAGAATTAAGCCATCGACCCAGCAGCTTCCAAAGACAAAAGCAAGTGCCCAAATGGGTCCAACCCTACTTGCAAAAAACCAACTGTTGTCCGAAGACAGACAACGGCAAGGAGAGAACACTCAAAATCAAGCAGCTAAACCATTGATTCTTGAAGATTGGAACAAACGAATAAGGTTGATATCCATAATAATGTTATCAGCCCGGCATAACACATGTGGCCTGAAACAAGCAAGGTTAAGTGTCACAAATTCAAGACAAACACTACCGAGCTCTACCGGTCCATGATCAGGATAGGAATGAGCGTAGTTTTACCGGGGGCAATGTGATGACTTGCTCCATAATTTCAAATTGGTTAAGCAACATCCTTGCATCTCCAAGGTAATACTTGATGGTTATAAGCAAAGCTAGGCAACATAAATGCATGGGACTCTCGTCCTTCCAGAACATGGTGTATCCCAGAGTTAAGCAACATTGAGAGAACAACCACATTGGGTTAAAAGGAGTCTACTCAACTCTACAGGATTGGATGAACGATTCAATCCTCACCAAAATGACTTTAACACTGCCTGAAGATAGGCATCAATCAGAAAATACCTCTACAATCCAATCATCGAAGTACAAGTTGTCGAATACCAAAACTAGTGCCCAACTGGATTAAAAGCATTGTTGGATCGGCGGGGAAAGATCCCAACCTCCTGAGTGTCGGTTTTGCCCCGACAACGCTAAGTCCTTTTCTTATTTCCTAAGTACCGGTGTTGCCCCGACAATGGCGAGAAACTTTATATTTCATAAGTATCAGCGTTACCTCGGCAACACCGGGAAACTCTCTATTTTCTAAGTACCGACATTACCCGACAATGCCGGGAAACTTTCTATTCACTATGTACCGGTTTTGCCTCAACAACGCCAGGAAAACTTTAATCAACAGGTTCGATGAGAAATACTCTTCGTAGTAAACCATCAATGCACTAGCTTTCAGAGATAGAAGTTGGTTCTCAACTAAGATTTTACCCTTGTCCACAGAAAACTACTATTGCCCGAAAATGGGCAAAAATAGGAAGACATAACCTTTCATAGGTCAGCCGGATGGTTTGACCTTTCATCATAGGAATCAGCCACTGCATAGGAATAAAGCGGCTTCAAAGGGAGATACGAGGATTGAATTGCTCATGTGATAATTTCTAGGATGAAAGCTGGTGCACAACCAAATTTCCTGAATTCAACTTAGAAAGAATTTTGATACAGCCATAAGATAGGCAGCCTTGAGGAAATGTTGCTTGGAACCAAGCAGCTAGGTTATCGGTTCCCGAAGACAGGAATTGGTGTATGAATAGAACTTCCGTGACGACAACAATCAAGCAAAGCATGCACAACTAAGGACATGTATGGACAATCATGGAACGTCGAAACTAAAACCATCAGACTTCCTCAACCCTAGAATAGGATTGAGAGCCAGAGCAAAGGCAATTGAATCATTTGTCCCAAACCTCTCTCTCTCTCACAATCGCCCAAATACAGGCGTTCGAAATAGCTAGTCCCTCGAGCAGGGATAGACGCACATATACTTGATTGAAAGAATGTTAAAAAATTCTAAACATGAATAACTGCAAGGTTGGTTAGATAATGGTTCTATATCGCAAAACATAGCATTCTAGCAACAAAATCGCCAATAAAGGAAATGAAGGATTTACCGTTCAGAAATCAACCGTCGCTCGAAGTCTAGTGATGACGAGAAGGATCGATGACCAACTTAAGGTATAACTAGATCATTTGGTTCCAACTTGTAGGAATATGGCATTACCCGAAGTTTGGTGATGCTAAGAAGAAACCCCCAGAATGAAACAATCAATACAACGACTTTCTGAATCATTAGCAAGAGTTTGATTGAATCTTCAGCCCTAACTTCGGGCATCTCATTCTATTTGAAGATTCACAACATCAATAAAAAATCCATAGAGTTTAGTCATCCACGCACGAGTTTCTAGATATGGAAACTAATACATAATTAGGGTCTCGACACTGGACTTGGAAAAATTCACTCTAGCAAAAGATGATGGAGATGCGTCTTTCCCGCACATGTTCCTAGAATGACATCGGATGACGATGTCAACTTGGAGGAATTCAATTGTAGTCGGGAAATAGACATCACTGAAAAAATCAAAGCTTGGAACCAAGCAGCAAAGTCCCTAGTTCCTAGAGATAGGAGCTATCATGTCAATCAAACTGGGTAATCAAACATATTGCCCAGGAGACCTAGTCTCCCGAAAACATATAGACTTAGTATTCAGAGAAATCAGCCCTATGGACCAGGGCAGATACACCAACAATTTGTTAAAATGAACTCAATTGAGTAAGAGTAAAGATAAGCTACAGAACTGGCTAGACCAAGCTATCTTATAGTTCTGAGCAAAGCTATGGAATAGAATATGCCGAAATGACCGCAGAAGTGTTACTTACATGTATAAAATTACAGTAAATGAGTATGCTACACATGAACACAAGAGGTGCAATAGCGAGAAAAAGCAATGCTCGGAAGCGAGCAATTAAACCAATAGTCCCCGGAGACAGAGACTGGTGTGCAGGTTGAATTCCGAAAAATGCAAAGGAAGGATAATCACAATCCAACAAGTCATGCGCTAGTTTCCGAAAACTGAAACTCTACCTAATCAAACTTCAACTACAACTCTACAAGAATAGCCGTGCTTTGTAATTTAACTATAATCAATCATCCCAATATGAGAGGAATAATAACCGAAGCCTTAGTTGCGAAGGACCCAGCTTCTGGAGGAGTGGAGTTCCTCTACCAGACTAAAGATTGGATGATGGAAGGTCATTTTCAACAATAAAACTTGGCATTCAACCCTATCGGGTATGTTTTACTTTAAATAATATCATTGTATAACCAACGCCTAGAATCCAAGGGAAGTCGTAGGAAATGAGACCCTATAGGTACAGGTACACCGAAAGTGCAAGAAAAGAGGCCAGTCTGAATTCTCCGGAAGACAACAACAACATAAGCTGCTTGTGAGACGTTATCCTAAGCCATTCTTCCCCTCCGGAAGGGTAAAACCAATTCGCGATGTGTCGTACTATATCGGCAATGTAACTTAGTACAAATCAATTTTGGTTCTATGGACGAAGACGGCAAAACATGTTAGGCACCGGGGCAAGGCCCGAATGTCATTTTGTGAAGAACTGACTCTATTTACTATCTTCCTCCATAAAATCACAATTAACTCGGACTCTTTGTTATAATCATCACCAATACACTCCATCGTCAAATCGCTAAACGAACGTCAAAATCAGCATTACCCACCTTGAATCAAGGATCAAAAGGCAAAGATGCTCGGAGTGTTCAACCTAGTGATCCAAGCATGGTGGGTCGGCGGTGATCCAACGAAGGAGATGGAGTTAGGGTTTGGTCGGCGCTGATCCAGAAGAAGCTAGGCTGAAATCAAGGCGAGGGTAGGATTTAGGTCGACCAACGGTGAGAAGCTCTGGTGGCAAATGGTCGGCGAAGGTGATGGATAGGATGGACTTAGGTCTTGGACGAAGCTTTGGTCGAGTCGTCGGAAGTAGCTCAATTCATAGGGGGGGCCTCGGGTCGCAAGAAGAAAGTAAGAATAGAGATAAGGTCGACTCGAGGAAGTTATACAGGAGGATTGCACGAAAGAAAAAATGCTAGGTAATTGGGTCGCTAGCGATCCATAGGCTATGGATCGCTAGCGATCCATCGAATCGCGTGCGATCAATCTCGAATTTATCTAGCAAGATCCACATGCTACTTCAAGGCATTCTAAAAAGTTATGAGGTAAAATTTGATCTGTTCTGACAAGCAACGATAGTTCAGGTCAAAACTTAACGAGCAATTAAATAACTAAAGTCAAATTCGTGTGGCCCTAACATGATTACTTGAACCTCGCCAAGCAGAACTGGAAAGCAATTACTTTTAGAGCACGCCTGGTTTTCAACGAAGGCGTACTCTAGGGGGCAAATGTTATCCGGGTGTTTAACCCAGCAGAATCCAAAGGAAGTTAGAACAGTTTGGTCGAGTCAGAATAGCTCAAGAGCCAACCAAAAAGACTATAACAACAAACCAAGAGAAATCACAGGAATAGAAAACGAAAACATGCAAAAGAGATGGATCGCCGTGATCCATCATCTATGGATCACTAGCGATCCATAATCTTGGCTCATGGATTCGTAAATTTCCTTGCATCATGATCAAATGGGCATTCTAAGGACAATGACTAAGTTTGATGGGATTCCAAGCTAGTTAAATCAAGAAACAAGCATTCGTCTATTTCAATCAGCGGTCTAATGCAACCAGTAAGCAGACCATCATCAAGACAAGGCAACATGCTACGATATTACTTGGAGGACACCAACATGAGACAACAAATGCTCCCCAGAAGAAATAGTCCAGAAATCGGCTAAGTATATGGATCGCTAGAGATCCATACCATCTTACCAGGTCGCCGTGAGCTTTAAGGTAGAAGGCAAGGGGAAGCATCATAAGACATTGGATCGCAATCAAGCCAGAAGCTATGGATCGCTAGCGATCCCTAGCCTATGGATCATTGGCGATCCATAAGGTTAGCTTGGTTCGTGTTGAAATTTGCGGTGTGTCTTCCTACAGTCATTTGCAAGCATCTAGCAAGAAGGCCTAGCCCAATAGCTCTCCAACTTCTATAAATACTCTCCTATCTGCAACATAAAGGTGGATCCTCTAGACTGGCTGCTAAAACTCTGCACAAACTATTCTTCACTCTTCTCTTCCCTCATCACAACAGTCCTCCAAGGGATTTACTATGATTCTCCATTGAACTCCAGCATTGGGGACTTAGTCTAACTCGGGATATCCAACAACTTTGTAATCCAGTTCACTTTGTAACAGCAACCAGTCAATAATAAAAGTTATAAAGTGGACGTAGGCTTCATTAACAGCTGAACCACTATAAAAATCTTCTTTTCTTCTTACTATTTCCGCTTTTTCTACATTTATTCTCGGTATTATTGCTCTGTAAGAAGAGGGTTGGTGCTTTCACTCTCAATCCAGGGTGTTGATCCATTTTTTCGGTTAATATGTGTCACAAATCCGAGGTGTGACCACCGTTATCAGGCCACCAAGGTGGATTCTGCCCAACCTGGTTCATTTTTGAAACATAAAAGGAGATGGACAGTGATAGACAAATATTGGAAATATATATAATAAATATAATAGCCGACACACAGATATACACATACCGACACATATTATAATGCATATGCTAACATATAGCTAAATACATATGTTGATACACGGCTCGATATAATAATCACTGACACACGACTCTACTATATCAAAACATGACTATAATATTCACCGTAGTGAATATCACACTTCTTATCCACGTATTAAGTGTCATCCACGAGCAAAGAATAATCGAATAACACCACGGTGTCCCATACTGTCGTGTGTTACTAGTTCATTTATATATTGCTTATATATCACACTCGTGCTTCAATATTCCATATGACGAATCCAAAGAATAGCAGAAGAAATAGTATGCCTCATCCCAAATAGTATTATAGCTCTGTTTATTTAGATTTCTCGTCACACGGAATAAACACAAAATCATAACCAAGGATGTCATCATCGTATCATATTAAAATCACCAACCAAATCAATATCAATGGTGAATCACTCATATCATTAGAATCAATATAAAGAAGAAAAGAAATCGGAAATTGAATACTAATATAAAATTGGATTATTCAAATAAATATTAAAATAAACAAAACAATCCTTAATAATAAATTATTCCCAACTTATAATTTTATAACAAAATAAATACGAAGAAATAAATAATAAATACTAAATATATATTTTAGAATTAATTAAATAATTATCTAAACTCAAATATCAAATATTTTATACAATAAACAACTAATTTCTCAACCTTTTTTAAAGCTAAATGGAATCTAGATATTTTTAATTATATGTTACTGAAACTGCTCAAATATGTTGTATAAGCTCACTGTGAAATACTCATATTTACTAATCCAATACGATGGCTGTTTTGCTATAATAATATAGGTAAACAATCAAGACCAAAATCATAGGTAAAACATTACAATACATGGCCTACAATACCAAAATACCATTCGTAGGCATGAGCACTGATAAAGTAATGCACAGAGAAGAATATTTAAACTTGTAAAAGTAACCATGTAAAAAATCAAGTGCAGCAAGTCAAAGGAGTATATACAAAAGGAAGTAAGCAAATCAATTCAATTAAAGAATGCCCAAAACATAAAAATAGCAAATGTAACAAGGTGCGGCTACCAACAAATATGCAATGAGCTCAGCCATAATTAAAACATGTAATGTAGTCAAATATGAAATATAATAACATTGCACACACATTCAAGCATGATGACACACACACACATGAGCTAGCACTGACACACACATACACACACACCTAAACACTCACGCACACACCCAACACATACAAATTCATAGAAAAACTCATACACGTGCATGCATAGGACATACACAATGTACACGAGCACAACATAAAAGCAGCAGCACCTTTATAAATATACACAGCACACACTCTTCTACAATTGCAAACCCATACACACATATGTATACAGGCGCACATTAACTCATGCTATCAAGTCTAGGTCAACATAAATTCATAGGACACATATATGCACTACATAGCAAGCATGCACACTGTCAAGAACCCACACACACACAGCCGTAGGAGCTTTAAGTTCCACCACCATCACCACCGGTGGGTCAGTCTTAAATGACCAATGCACCGGTCAGCATTTGCTTGGAGCAAATATGCTCTAGGCCGAGTTCCCTCCCCCGTCATTTTGTTTTGATTCAATGCAAAACCGATTTGTTTACATGTACAAATATTAAACAAGAATATAGGCTAAGTTATAAAAGGATTTTGATGATTAACATAGGTATGTGAGTATATAATACTCACATATACACATTTATATCCTCAACTCCTTTGCCGCACACTTCAGCTCCTCCAATCTTGATCGATACACTCGCATTGCTTTCACGGTATGCGTCTATTGGTGTTGAGATAAATATTCTTGAATTTGTTGATTTATAGTAATTTATTGGATTTTATTTAAATTATTGAATAGTAAGGGTTTTGAAATATTAATGATTTTCTTTAAAGCAACGTAAAATGAGTACGTTGGTTAATCTATGGTAGGAGATGAAATATCCAAAGAACGAACGGTCTAGAAATGGAAGTTTCAAGATGTTTAGGGTTTGGACTTGGCTATGAGAATATGGGCCAAACCAATATAAGTAAATACCAATATATTTTTATTATTCTTTTACTTTTAAAAACTAAATTCAATTCAATTTAGATAGATGCCATTTTTTCCATTTAAAATCACTATTTCATCATATTTGTATTATATTTCAAAAAATCTCTTTTTATCAAATTTATTTTCCACAATTTAACTTATTTTTAAATTTAAATATCATAGTTTCACAATTAAATTCTTTTATTAATTAACTTTAAAACATATTTATCAACTAAATCTCTCAACCCAGTTAATTAATTAAATTATTATTATTAACTTTAATTGATTACTAATTAAAATCTGGGTTGCTACTGACTTTCCCCTTTAACAAAATTGCATCCTTGCAATTTCTTGTAAGGAAGAATCTATAACAACCAATTATACTAAATTTATTCATATCATTTAAATTTATTTTAAACTCCAAAAAATTTACCCAAAGGAAAGTTACTTTACAAAATTACAAAACTCTTCATTTAAATAATTTTCTTTCCAAATATCATACATATATTATATATATTTTCCAAAATTCATTTTTATTCCAACTCGGACTTAATTCAAATTCAAATTCTCCATCGAACAATCTTTAAAATACCGTAATAAAGGTCAAAATTTCATCAATGAATTTCTACTAAAATCTTTTTTCTATTTAATAAAGCACTACTCAGTATATTATTTATCTTTTAACATCTTATTATAAACAAAGTTGGTTTCAAATACTATTATGCAAACTCTTTTCATAAATTTATGCAAATAGTTAATACCCTTAAATTGATATATGAAGGGAAGTTTTAAATCTATTCTCAAAATTTAACATTTCAAAATTAGTTCTATATCTCACACCAAAATAATTCTCAAATAAATAATCCGTTTCATTCAAAATCTTTTATATTTCTCCAAAATATTTTATTATCGGACAATTTCCATACATCCAAAGTAGAACAACAAAACTCATATCTTACTGAATCTCAAAGGCAAAACCAAATTAGATTTTCATCTCTAAATTATTAGTAATCCATATAATTACAAAGAAATTGTCCGTTTATATACTTAAAATTATACCAAAAGTTATCAAATATAAACACTTATATTCACTATTTATTACTATAAAATAGAGCGGTATTGCCTCGCCACGTATTATAGTGATTACTAACATCAATTAGCTGCAATATTGACCACATAATCAATACTGCATCACCAGTGATCACAGCGGTGTACTAATATCCAATGGCTACAACTATCACAAAAAATACGTACTATCATACAAAATATCTTTTACAAACCATTTACCTAAAAAATAAATGTAAACTCTGGTTTCTAAATCCTTTACAATTATAAATCTCAGTTATAATTTTACCAAAATAACTTACTTTACTTAATTTCCCATTTAAACATTCAACTCTATTCTAAAATACTTTAATCTTCCACAAATTATTTCTTTTTAAATTATCGTGTCCAAATGTCTCGTTTAACTGTTTAAGAATTTCTATCGAATACATATGCATCCGCATCGACCAAAATCCTTACACACTCAACGGACAAGTTAACCCAGTCTTTATTTCTAAAAATGTCTATAAGTTTTACTTTCACAAATTATCAAATATACTAGTTTCAATAATTTTCCAAATCTCCATTTGATACTTTGCTTATAGTATATACTTTTCAAATGATTTCTAATTAAAACATTCGCTTTACTATTAAAATCATTTAATAATAATATTAACCAATATTTATATATAATAACCCTTTGCTTCTACCAACACTTATTAATTCTTGAAACTTTTCAAACAATCTTTAAAACACACATTTATATATGTGTACTACTCAACAAACCATTTCAAAAGCAAGTTATAATAACAAACAACATTATTTATATTTATTTCCAATAAGTATAAACCAAATAATTGAATTCATTTCATAACTTTGATAATTATATATAAATATCAAAATCAAATTCAATTCCCGCAACTTTATATTATCAAATAAACATAAGAGACTAAATAAAGATACTCAGCGAAAATAAATAATTTCGCTGTGCACTTTGATAAAAGCAAATGAAAACCTATCTACACAACATCAAACCAAACATTACAATGTAAGAGAAAACCATCCAAAGTTATAAATACAAATACTATGGGTTGGACTAACTCCTTTTGCCCTTGCTACTCCAACCTTTATATCACATACTTACAAGAAATAAAGAGAAAGTAACCATTTTTGTTTAAAATATCAAATACGTCCCCAAATGATTACCCCAATAATCACTATATATATACACACACTATCTCTCATTATAGAAAATTACCCAACACTCCCAAGGGTCGGGAACTCTAAGTCTCATCTAAGGTCTCGACTCGTGTCTCTGATATACGATGTATAATTCTGAACTTGCTCTGATACAAATTGTGACACCCCACCTCTATACCTGTGACGCCCCACCTCTATGCTCATAATAACAAAGAGTATTAAAGGAAATACTGTCTATTATTACGAAGAATAAGGCTGGATAGGAGCGACCATCCGTAATTGGCCTTACACTAATATTGGTTATCTCGATAGGAGTGGTACATACTTTTATTTTTTTCTCTATTATTTATTTACTCCCATTGACACACCCAATACTAGTATAAAACAAACTACGACGGTTCATAATAGTTTAGGACATTAGATATAACAATAACACGGATAATATAAATGCGGAACACAGATAAAAACAAAAGTCTCATATATATATAACTGATGTCAGTTAATACATAGTTGACACAATACATATGATACAACTACAACTGTCGACTCTAGAAGTTATATATACAAGTACATTATCGACTAATATACATGAATACATATCGTTCTATACAATGACACGACTACTACAAAATGACACTGACAACTTCAGAAGATGTGAAAAGTCTTCATATCTTGAACAGCAACTCAAAGAAGAAAATCTACAACCTGAAATAACTCGAGTCTGACCCGAGTATTAAATTCAAAAGAAAATAATACACGGGTCAGTCTAATTCAAACTCAGTTATTAATGCACAGAAGCAATAATAATCAATAACAAATAGACGACAGTCACAGAAATCTCGTATATCCGACTCCTCGATAAAAGAATCGGATAACGGTAGATATAACACTAAACAGTGTTTGAACAACAAATCAGCAATCCAAATCAATTTAAACAATTGAAATGTCAATTTAAAAACATCAATGCTGATTGGCTGCAGTACACGCTAACGTGTACTGCCTCGCCAATACAGCCTATGAAATACTCAGAAGATCAATGAATCCAAAAGCAAACAGATCCAACTCAAATCAAAATGAACCATTTCAAAATACAACTTCAAAATATTGAATTTAACCAACGAAACGATTTAACAATCGAATTATCAACTAAATCTATCAATCCTGCTAGGGCTGCAGTACACGCACGCGTGTACTGCCACGCCACTAAAATAATGCAAGTGAAACAAGTTCAATATGCCACAAAGCAAAGTACAGTGCAATAGCAAACTGCTGCACTACCCCAGGCAAGAGTAGTAAAATATATAAGAACACATAGGAGTGAATGCACCTGTGAAACAACTCAGCAATGAACCCAACCAGGAACAAGACAAAGGACACACTAGTGTTCAAAGTACAAACTGGGACTAAACCAGTAAATGTCAACATGACTCGAAATGTATCAGAGAGTATATGCAAGGGTCAGGTAAGTATTATATGCAACTGAACAAATGGGTGCAACAGATGTATCTACTATGCAAAACACAACAACTAGCCGAGCAGAGTCGAATAACCAAGTGCACCACTGACCATGCAACAAGGCTCAGCAGCTACAACATATATACAGTGAACTGTGCAGTCAAGTATAGCAAAAATGCACAGATATGCAACCAAGACTGAACAAATGAAACCAGAATGCAACATGTCTCGAATACCAGTGTACAACCAACTACTCAGACTCAAAGACCCAAAACGATACATGCATCCACACATACTCATGTGTACATATGGATACACATATGTGACAGCTTCAACTAAATAAAATGCAAGTATACATTTTCACTAAGAATCACAAGTGATGTACACAGGGGTATACAGGGCAAACAAATACACAAATTAATCTAATCAACATGAATGCAACTCGAGCTTCAGTTTAGTGCAACCCAATTTACAAAAGTTTGAATGTCACTAAATGTTCAGATTTAAAAGAAACAACACTACAGGGCGACAAATGTGGCAACACCATCGATGACCAGACAAGTATGCAAACATATGCGTACAAATTCGACATGCACCTGAGCCACCAAATTTAACGGAGCAATGATTAGTCAAGTGACAACATCAGAAATTTTAGGCAAAGTTCTCAACACAAATGCAACTGAAACAACAATACCAACCAGTCATAGCAGTTTCGAAAAAAAACAGAGTGAATATCAACTAACAGTGACAACGCCGAAGTCACGGAGGAAAACACAATTAGAGTTAAGGCCGAAGACAATAAACATCTGTCCAAGTCAAACTAACTCATCAACATCATAACGAACTAAATCGCTTCGAATAAACAAAGTCATGATGGCCACAACTAATCCAAGCCCAAATGATCGGTGATGCCAGAAATTCACGAAATAGTGAAAAAGAAAATATAAAGTTCGAACAATAAGTGAACACCAAGCTCATGAAAGCACAAGCTTGGTGACAACTTACACATAAACTACTATATACAGTAGTTATAAACTAAAGCAACAAATTATAATGTTGACAGAAGGTGTCCAGTAATAAAATCACATATTTGAAGTAGCCGAAGTCACAAAAGAAATTACAACAGCAAGTTCCACCTTGAAAGCCTAAAACCATCTCATAAATGACATCACAAATCGAAATCAGGTAAAATGAACAAACATTGCCAGGGATAGTGAACTGTATGGCTAAAGTCAACCAACGATCACTTTCGAACAAAAGTGTCGAGGCCGACATTAAACAAGTCGAACTACTAAAAATCGCAACCATAATGAGCAAGGCAATTCAAACCATAAGTATCAAGGAATCGAACACAAAAATCAGAAATCAAAGCCATGAATCACTGACGGGAACCAAAGGGATCATCAAAACGCAAGTTTACAATCGACAAAGTTTCGAATTAGATGTGAGTTGAGAGTACTCACCTATTTTGACGAGCACGAAATTGACGAGTCGAATGAAGCCAGAACGAACTCACTCAGACGGCCGAGTTACCATCCATTCCCCTTAGTCGACGCCGTGGCCAAACAAGGGATCGAGCGATGTTGAAATTGAAGCCCTAGCTTTTGCAGTGGGACGAAGAAGAGAACGAACGTCCCATTTATCTATCCTCTCGTTATGGTTAGGGTTTTAACAGTGAATTGGGGGAGAGGGGCGAACGAAGAAAGAGAGCTGCCACCATTTTTTTTCGTTCGAATGTTTTTCTAGGGTTAGCGAAATTGAATGGGGAAAAAGAACGAGTACTCTCCTTATTCACAGCACCCCACAACTTGGGCCAGGATTCAAAGCCCACAACCCCTAATGAATTGTAGGAGAATTTACAACCGATTAAAACATTTAACAACAATCAACCAACAGATTAATCATTTACCGACAAAATTAATTAATGCGGAACCTCGGGTTGTTACAGACTCCCCTCCTTATAAAAATTGCGTCCACGCAATCATAGGGAATAAATGGATAAAAGGTAACAACCAAAAGAGCATGGCAATGTGAATGTATAAGCAAAGCAAGTGTCAGCGGGGAAGTATTAGATAAGAAATCGAAAGGTTCGACTGCTTCAAATCAAAAGAATCAACCTCGTGGGAATCAGGGATCAAAATCAGACGACTAACAAAAGCAAGAACAATCGAGTTCCAGTAACTAAAAGAGAAGGAAAAACAGAGCAGAAATCCCCTACAGAGCACGAATTGAATGTGAGTAAGTCAAATTACTCACCTGAATCGCCAGAGAAAAAGACGAAGCTCAAATCTCAAAAATCGCAAATATTCAATCATCAAAAACGATAATTGAATTTTCAAATCGCAAATATTTACTTATCTCAAACGATAATCAGAAGACAAATCAAATATCTGATTATCTCAACGATAGTCAAATTTCTCAAATCAACAAATATTCGATTATTAAAAGCGATAATTAAATCTCGAATCAACAAATATTTAATTACCTAACAGCGATAATTAAATCTAAAATCAACAAATATTTAATTATCAAAGACGATAATTAAATCTCAAATCAGCAAATATTTAATTATCAAACAGCGATAATTAAATCTCAAATCAACAAATATTTAATTATCAAAGACGATAATTAAATCTCAAATCAGCAAATATTTAATTATCAAACAGCGATAATTAAATCTCAAATCAACAAATATTTAATTATCAAAGACGATAATTAAAACTCGAATCAACAAATATTTAATTACCTAACAGCGATAATTAAATCTAAAATCAACAAATATTTAATTATCAAAGATGATAATTAAATATCAAATCAGCAAATATTTAATTATCAAACAACGATAATTAAATCTCAAATCAACAAATATTTAATTATCAAAGACGATAATTAAATTTCAAATCAGCTAATATTTAATTATCAAAAGCGATAATTAAAAGCAACAAATATCTGATTATCGAAAACGATAATGAGAACTCATATCAACAAATATCTAATTATCACAAGCGATAATTAGAACAACAAATATCTGATTATCAAAAACGATAATCAGAACTCATATCAACAAATATCTAATTATCACAAGCGATAATTAGAAACAACAAATATCTGATTATCAAAAACGATAATCAGAACTCATATCAACAAATATCCAATTATCACAAGCGATAATTAGAAACAACAAATATCTGATTATCAAAAACGATAATCAGAACTCATATCAACAAATATCCAATTACCTGCAGATAATTGAAAACAACAAATATCTAGAAATCAATTAAGAAGACTAGAAAATCAACATAAAAGCTTGGATCGATCCCATCAGATGGCGAGTTTTTAATTCGCCGCACGTGCATCTCAGAGTGGCCGAAGCCTACCAAGTACTCAACATAATTTTGGCGCCCATCAGATTGACCCGAAGGTCCGCAGAGTGACCCGAAGGTCTAGTACTGGTATTTGACCCGAAGGTCCGCAGAGTGGCCCGAAAGCCCAAGAAATGACCCGAAGGTCCAACAAATGACCCGAAGGTCCAACATAGTGGCTCGAAAGCACACGAAAGCATCAAAATATTTCAATTAACGAGTCCGGAATTAACCGAAATAGCAAACGCACATGTCCCATACCACGTGTTTTACTAAATCGTTTGATTCTCTTCATCGTTTCCTTGAAAGTGTGAAATCATCAAAATCATCAAAACAACAGATATTCAATTAACGAGTCCGGAATTAACCGAAATAGTAAAAGTGTGGTTCCATACTCCGCACTTTTGCTAAATCGTTTAAATCACTTCATCGTTTCCTTGAAAGTGCAAAATTGTGTATTTTGTAAAAATACACTTTACATTCTCAAACGGACAAGTCCGGAATTAAGCGAATCGGTAAAAGAAAGGGGTCATAGTCCTCGATTTTGCTGAAACATTTAAATCTCTTTCTCATTCTTTTGAAATCGTAAACTGTAAAATTTCTGAAAACAATTTTTATTTATTTTGTAAAAATAACAATTCACATTCTCAACTGAACAAGTCCGGAGTTAAGCGAAACAGTAAAAGAAAGGGGTCATAATCCTCGATTTTGCTGAGTCGTTTAAGTCGCTTTCTCATTCTTTTGAAAACGCAAACTGCTAAAATTTTATAAAACAATTTTCATTTTAAAACGATTTTCCAATCACGTGATGAAAACAGCAAATCAGTAACAATTTCGATAAGGAAATTGTACTTCTCAAAATACCGTAAAAACGGTTACAAATCAGCATTGCGGAATAACCGCTTGAAAATCCACTTTTAAAATTTGACGGTTACGGAAGCCAAAGCGACAGTAGTTTTAAAACGTCAAAATCATATCAAAACAATCTACATCAAAATGTAATGTCAGTGAATTCTCATTCATCAAAATGCCACAAAACACCGTACTTCAAAATATAGCATTGGTGTAAAATTCCGTTGTAAAAATAACGGCAACAAAATACGTTTCATAACCAAGCATCGGTTCAACGTAAAATAAATGCAATAACGTGCAATTTAAATTTTTGCATGTATTACAAAATGAACAACGAATCATTCAAATGTATCTTCAATGAAGATAATTTAAAACAGCAAAAATCTAATCAATAGATGATTAGAACAAAAGAAAGCCAGCGGAAATTTCAACAAAAATCACATATCTGCAATTTCTTCGAATCCTCAATTCGGATTCGAAGTTCTCAAAGAAACAAAATAATTACAGCTATGTAAACAACAAATGAAATTCATATCAATTTCGTATTTTGATTTTTAAATCAAAAAGATTATCAGTTGTACTCAGCGAAGACAGTTTCACTGTTTCCGCTGCGCACTCTAATAACCAGAACACAAATCAATCAAATCATCAGTACACAATTTCAATTTTTTTTTTTGTAATGATATTTAAAAACTTGCATCAAAATTTCAAAACTTTAGTTTTGACTCAAATCACAATAAAACATCGACTAATAGTTGTAACATATGTTCCATCCAAGTTATGTTTTATATTATGTCCATAAACCCCAAGCTCTGATACCAACTGTGACGCCCCACCTCTATGCTCATAACAACAAAGAGTATTAAAGGAAATACTGTCTATTATTACGAAGAATAAGGCTGGATAGGAGCGACCATCCGTAATTGGCCTTACACTAATATTGGTTATCTCGATAGGAGTGGTACATACTTTTATTTTTTTCTCTATTATTTATTTACTCCCATTGACACACCCAATACTAGTATAAAACAAACTACGACGGTTCATAATAGTTTAGGACATTAGATATAACAATAACACAGATAATATAAATGCGGAACACAGATAAAAACAAAAGTCTCATATATATATAACTGATGTCAGTTAATACATAGTTGACACAATACATATGATACAACTACAACTGTCGACTCTAGAAGTTATATATACAAGTACATTATCGACTAATATACATGAATACATATCGTTCTATACAATGACACGACTACTACAAAATGACATTGACAACTTCAGAAGATGTGAAAAGTCTTCATATCCTGAACAGCAACTCAAAGAAGAAAATCTACAACCTGAAATAACTCGGGTCTGACCCGAGTATTAAATTCAAAAGAAAATAATACACGGGTCAGTCTAATTCAAACTCAGTTATTAATGCACAGAAGCAATAATAATCAATAACAAATAGACGACAGTCACAGAAATCTCGTATATCCGACTCCTCGATAAAAGAATCGGATAACGGTAGATATAACACTAAACAGTGTTTGAACAACAAATCAGCAATCCAAATCAATTTAAACAATTGAAATGTCAATTTAAAAACATCAATGCTGATTGGCTGCAGTACACGCTAACGTGTACTGCCTCGCCAATACAGCCTATGAAATACTCAGAAGATCAATGAATCCAAAAGCAAACAGATCCAACTCAAATCAAAATGAACCATTTCAAAATACAACTTCAAAATATTGAATTTAACCAACGAAACGATTTAACAATCGAATTATCAACTAAATCTATCAATCCTGCTAGGGCTGCAGTACACGCACGCGTGTACTGCCACGCCACTAAAATAATGCAAGTGAAACAAGTTCAATATGCCACAAAGCAAAGTACAGTGCAATAGCAAACTGCTGCACTACCCCAGGCAAGAGTAGTAAAATATATAAGAACACATAGGAGTGAATGCACCTGTGAAACAACTCAGCAATGAACCCAACCAGGAACAAGACAAAGGACACACTAGTGTTCAAAGTACAAACTGGGACTAAACCAGTAAATGTCAACATGACTCGAAATGTATCAGAGAGTATATGCAAGGGTCAGGTAAGTATTATATGCAACTGAACAAATGGGTGCAACAGATGTATCTACTATGCAAAACACAACAACTAGCCGAGCAGAGTCGAATAACCAAGTGCACCACTGACCATGCAACAAGGCTCAGCAGCTACAACATATATACAGTGAACTGTGCAGTCAAGTATAGCAAAAATGCACAGATATGCAACCAAGACTGAACAAATGAAACCAGAATGCAACATGTCTCGAATACCAGTGTACAACCAACTACTCAGACTCAAAGACCCAAAACGATACATGCATCCACACATACTCATGTGTACATATGGATACACATATGTGACAGCTTCAACTAAATAAAATGCAAGTATACATTTTCACTAAGAATCACAAGTGATGTACACAGGGGTATACAGGGCAAACAAATACACAAATTAATCTAATCAACATGAATGCAACTCGAGCTTCAGTTTAGTGCAACCCAATTTACAAAAGTTTGAATGTCACTAAATGTTCAGATTTAAAAGAAACAACACTACAGGGCGACAAATGTGGCAACACCATCGATGACCAGACAAGTATGCAAACATATGCGTACAAATTCGACATGCACCTGAGCCACCAAATTTAACGGAGCAATGATTAGTCAAGTGACAACATCAGAAATTTTAGGCAAAGTTCTCAACACAAATGCAACTGAAACAACAATACCAACCAGTCATAGCAGTTTCGAAAAAAAACAGAGTGAATATCAACTAACAGTGACAACGCCGAAGTCACGGAGGAAAACACAATTAGAGTTAAGGCGAAGACAATAAACATCTGTCCAAGTCAAACTAACTCATCAACATCATAACGAACTAAATCGCTTCGAATAAACAAAGTCATGATGGCCACAACTAATCCAAGCCCAAATGATCGGTGATGCCAGAAATTCACGAAATAGTGAAAAAGAAAATATAAAGTTCGAACAATAAGTGAACACCAAGCTCATGAAAGCACAAGCTTGGTGACAACTTACACATAAACTACTATATACAGTAGTTATAAACTAAAGCAACAAATTATAATGTTGACAGAAGGTGTCCAGTAATAAAATCACATATTTGAAGTAGCCGAAGTCACAAAAGAAATTACAACAGCAAGTTCCACCTTGAAAGCCTAAAACCATCTCATAAATGACATCACAAATCGAAATCAGGTAAAATGAACAAACATTGCCAGGGATAGTGAACTGTATGGCTAAAGTCAACCAACGATCACTTTCGAACAAAAGTGTCGAGGCCGACATTAAACAAGTCGAACTACTAAAAATCGCAACCATAATGAGCAAGGCAATTCAAACCATAAGTATCAAGGAATTGAACACAGAAATCAGAAATCAAAGCCATGAATCACTGACGGGAACCAAAGGGATCATCAAAACGCAAGTTTACAATCGGCAAAGTTTCGAATTAGATGTGAGTTGAGAGTACTCACCTATTTTGACGAGCACGAAATTGACGAGTCGAATGAAGCCAGAACGAACTCACTCAGACGGCCGAGTTACCATCCATTCCCCTTAGTCGACGCCGTGGCCAAACAAGGGATCGAGCGATGTTGAAATTGAAGCCCTAGCTTTTGCAGTGGGACGAAGAAGAGAACGAACGTCCCATTTATCTATCCTCTCGTTATGGTTAGGGTTTTAACAGTGAATTGGGGGAGAGGGGCGAACGAAGAAAGAGAGCTGCCACCATTTTTTTTTCGTTCGAATGTTTTTCTAGGGTTAGCGAAATTGAATGGGGAAAAAGAACGAGTACTCTCCTTATTCAATTATCACAGCACCCCACAACTTGGGCCAGGATTCAAAGCCCACAACCCCTAATGAATTGTAGGAGAATTTACAACCGATTAAAACATTTAACAACAATCAACCAACAGATTAATCGTTTACCGACAAAATTAATTAATGCGGAACCTCGGGTTGTTACAATACCCATACTATCCAAGAGTATTACTAAGTAATATTGTCGGATAATACGAAAAATAAGGCAATATGTGGTACACATGTGAATATCCCCTTGGGTTAACACTGGTACGTGTTTAAACATCGAATATATAACTAATCTACCTGTACATTATTGACACAAAGCAATAAACACGTGTGCCTCCAGAATAGAACAATACACAACATATAAATAATAGAGATCACAGAGTCAATTGCAATGATAATATATAATATATAATATATAATACAACAATGTTATAAGGATACAATGCATTTCAAATATCTAACATCTTAATTTAATTTGATGAATATTCAATATACAGCTCAGTGACAAAGTAAACAGTGAATCAATGCCAAGCAAGTAGCATTCAACAACCTAATATATGTCTCCTCTAAGCCCAATAAAACACAAACTGGTCATGTCGCCCCTATACTTGAAATGTCTCGGGCTAACCGGAGCATTATAAATAATACACGGGTCAGACTATGTATAATCAAGTAACTATAATAAGGGTAACCCAATGTAAATATGGAGTGATAGTATAATAACTCTCTCTAATATAATAATATCATCAAACGTATGCCAAAGGATGCATATAAATATAAAAAATTATGTATAATTCCATAAATAATCATCAAGGCATCACATCATCCAAATATCTCAAACCCATATGAAACTAATCAACATTGATATTGAAAGATGTCATCACCCATATAGAAACACATCAGAACAGAAATAATATAATCAACATAAATGTATGAATCAAACATATCCCGAAATCAACATTCAAATCCCGAAAACATCCATAATATAAATATAAGTAAACATCTAGAATCAAAACACAGTAATGATGACACACGCCAAAGGAAGATGTAATCGGTGACATGCGCCTATGAAAATATACTCGGCGCCAATAATGTATAATCGACGACACAGGTCTAGGATAGGAAATTTGGCAACACATGCCAATGAATAGTAGTTGATGACACATGCTAATGACATATAAAAACAACACGCGAAAATAAGTAATAGTTGGTGATTCATGCCAAAGAAGAATAATAAACAACACACACCAAAGAAGGATACGAGGACTGATCGTACTCATGACACAATCTCTAGTATAATCAAAATTTATCATCTCCAGTAGAAGAATAAGCACTTGTCTATGTCATAACACACTAGAACCAAATGGGAGACTGATGGACACACCTGTTCCAGGAGACTACACACGTAACTGGCAAACACAACACACATGCCCAACCAGCACGGCTCCTACAGCCTTGGTTACCTCGATGGACATCATGAATATTATCCACCGCATGTCATAAACATGCTGCAGGACTATGCACTGCATTGATCACGACCTTGCTTTGCCCCTAATTGTAACAGGTTGTTGGCTAGGTGACACAAGGGGCTAACCATCGTCGACACATGACTCTCCAATTGTCGACACACGACTTTATACATTATCGACACATGGCTATAAATATTGTCGATACATGACTAAAACATTGCCTACACATCAAACTAGGGTATCATAGATCCGTGGCGCGACCACTGTGATCAGGCCGCTTGGGTGGATACTGACCAATTTGGTTCGCTCTTGAAACATGAAGGAAGTTAGATAGTGATAGACAAATATTATAAATATATAATACATACAATACCCAACACACAGCCATATACACATACCGACACATGGTATTATACATATGCTGAGACATAGCTAAATACATATGCCGATACACAGCTCGAGATAGTCGCAAACACATGACTCTACTATGTCGACACATGACTATAATATTCACCGCAGCGAATATCACACTTTGTATCGCCGTATTGAGTGGCATCCACAAGCAAAGGATAACCGAATAAATAACACAATGGCGTCCCATACCACGACATGCTACTAATTCATTTAAACATTGCTTATATATCACACTCGTGCTTTAATATTCTATATAACGAGTCCTAAGAATAACCGAAGAAATATTACCGAATTCCCTGTCCAAAATGGTATTATAACTCCATTTGTTTAGATTTCTCGTCACACAGAATAAACACAAATCATAACTAAGGATGTCATCACCGTATCATATTAAATCAACAACCAAATTAATATCAACGGTGAATCACTCATATCATAGGAATCAATATAAAGAAGATAAGAAATCAGAAATCTAATGCTAGTATAAAATTAGATTATTCAAATAAATACTAAAATAAACAAAACAATTCTTAATGATAAATTATTCCCAACTTATAATTTTATAACAAAGTGAATACTAAGAAATAAATAATAAATACTAAGTATATATTTTACAATTAATTAAATAATTATCTAAACTCAAATATCAAATATATTATACAATAAACAACTAATTTCTCAATCTTTTATAAAGTTAAATGGAATTTATTAGTACCTTAAGATCCAAAACGATTCACAAAAAATTAGTAGCAAAACGATTCACAAAAAATTCAAAACGATTCACTCACATTGTTTAGACTATAATCTTAAAAGAATTCAAAACGATTCACAAAAAATTATAAAACACTATTCACCCCCGCCCCTCTAGTGTTAAATTAGCCTTAAGATCCATCTTCCGCTAAACCAACAAAATTTAGATATTTTAAATTTTATGTTACTGAAACTGCTCGCATATGTTATATAAGATAACTGGGAAATACTCATATTTATTATTCCAATAAGATGGATGTTTTTCTATAATAATATAGGTAAATGATCAAGACCAAAATCATAGACAAAGATTACAAAACAAGGCCTATAATACAAAAATACCACTCATAGGCATAAGCATTAATAAAGTAATGCACAGAAAAGAATATTTAAACTTGTAAAAGTAACCATGTAAAAAAATCAAGTACAACAAGTCAAAGGAGTATATACAAAAGGAAGTAGGCAAATCAATTCAACTAAAGAATGCCTAAGACATAAATATAACAGCAAGTGTAATAGGGTGTGGCTACCAAGAAAATATGCAAAGGCTCGGCCATAATTAAAATATGTATTATAGTAAAATATGTAAAATAATAACATTACACTCACATTCAAGCATGACACACACATGAACTGGCACTAACACACATACACACACCTAAACACTTAAGCACACACCCAGCGCACACAAATTCATAGAAAATTCACACGCATGCATGCATAAGACATACACTATATACATGAACACAACATTAAAGCAACGACACCTTTATAACTGTACACAACACACACTATTCTACAATTGCAAACCCACACACACATATGTACAGATATATACACATACACTAACTCATGCTATCAAGTCCAGGTTAACATAAATTCACACGACACATACATGAACTACTCAGCAAGCACGTACACTGCCAAGAACCCACACACACGCAGCCGTATAAGCTTTAAGCTCCACAATCATCACCACCGGTGGACCGGTCTTAAATGACCGGTGCACCGGTTAGTATTTTCCTGGACAAATACGCTCTAAGCTGAGTTCCCTCCTCCCATCATTATGTTTCGATTCAATGCAAAACCGACTTGTGTACATATACAAACATTAAATAAGAACATAGGCTAAGTTATAAAAGGATTTTGATGATTAACATAGGCATTTGAGTATATAATACTCACCTTTACACGTTCATATCCTCAACTCCTCTATCGCACACTTTGGCTCCTCCAATCTTAATTTATACACTCACATTGCTATCACTGTATGCGTCTATTGGTGTTGAGATAAATATTCTTGAATTTGGTGATTTATAGTAATTTATTCAATTTTCTTTAAATAATTGAATAATAAGGGTTTTGGTATATTAATGATTTTCTAAACAGCAACATAAAATGAATACGTTGGTTAATCTATGGTAGGAGATGAAATATCCAGAGAAGGAATTACCTGGAAATGGAAGTTTTAAGATGTTTAGGGTTTGGGCTTGGATACTAGAATTTATGCCAAACCAATATAAGTAAATATCAATGTATTTTCATTCTTCTTCTACTTTTAAAAACTAAATTCAATTCAATGTAGATAGATGCAATTTTTTCCATTTAAAATTGCCATTCCATTATATTTGTATTATAATTCTACACATTCCTTTTAAAAAATTAAATGTCCACAATTTAATTATTTTTAAATTTAAATATCACATTTTCATAATTTAAATTCTTTTATTAAATAACTTCGAAACCAATTTATCAACCAAATCTCTCAAATTCCCATTTGATTAATTAGATTATTATTATTAACTTTAATTAATTACTACTTAAAATCCAGGTTGTTATAGATAATAAGGGAATAAGAAGGATGATTAATTCAGCTTCCTTTTTGGTAACTCAATTAATGCAGCATATAAATGACAATTAATGGGTGTCATGACATTAAAATAAAAACAGTCAACAATAATTTTATATATGAATATGTTATTGCCTTATTTAAGGTTATTCAAATTGGGAAACCCAAAACATATTATGATAGCATATAATAAATTTTATATACATACACACGTATAGATTTAGTTGAGCGTATGTAAAATTCAATCAAAAATCTAATTAATACAAATTAGACAATTATATAAAACAATTTAAAATTCAGATTTACTGTCGAAACATCCTCCTTTTGTGTAAATTTCCAGTATAATAAAAGTACAAAATATATACATATAATCTTTCAAATCTAAAATTACACTTTTATTTGTATGATTTAAAACATGAATCTTCCATTAAAACTTTGTCATGTTCATACACAATTTTCAATTTCAATTTATTAAGATAATATTCAATCAAACAATATTTTTCAGATTGAAGAATCGGTTTTGAATTGAAAGTTTACAACATATATTTATATTGAAACCTTGTATTTAAACATGTACAAACTTTAATTTTAATTTGATAAAACTAAAGCCAATTGATAAATTTGAGCATACAAAATTTCAGAACTAATGGATTTGTGTGTTTATAACAAAGAACAATAATTAAAACATTGTTCTATTCATACACAAATTTCAGTTTTAATTTATTAAAATAAATTTCAATCAAACAAAATAAACATACAAAAAATTTAGATCTAAAGAATAATATTTTGAATTGAAAGTTTACAACATAGATTTAAATTGAAATATTATATTAAACATGTACAAACTTTACTTTTAATTTGACAAAATAAAACCCAATTGATAAATTTGAACATACAAATTTTCAGATCTAAAGGATTACACTTTGATTTGTGTGTTTAGAACAAATATCAATAATTAAACATTTAAACTAATTTCAGTTTTAGTTGATTAATATAAAATCCCAATCAAATCATTTAAGAAACAATTAAAAAACACGAACAATTTAAATTAAGTGAGGCAACGATATAAACATACAAAACATGGCAATCAAATTTATTTTCTATCAAACATTACATCAAATACTATTATACAAAAAGAAAACATACCTTTTACCAAAGATTCGAAGCACATCTGGAAAAAAAGAATTCTCTTATTGAAACCTTTTCCAATCCAAAAGAGTGCTGATCTTTGAATTAATGACCTTCAACTATCAAATAATAATTTCATCTTGAATTGATTTGAGTTTTTTTTATTGGAGAGGGAATAAATTTTAAGCCATGAAAATGATGAAAGAGGAGGCTCCAAAAAGTGAGTATGATTAGGGTTAAAGAGCTTATATATGTGGATAGAAAAGAAAGAAAGGTGGATCTAATCCTATATCTCTTTCCTTCAATCTTAACCATCAGAACCAAGCTCCTTTCACCCAAAACCCTAGCCACCTAAATCATTGTTGTGGCCGAAAATAATAGCCTCTAAAATGGGCATTAAACCCATTTAAGCCCACGAAAAATATTACACAATTAAATCCAATTTGATTTCTTATAAATATCTTATATCGATTGATATACATGTAACCATTATAAACATATCTTGTAATATTTATTTCTCAAATCATAATCGAAATTTATATTAATATTTCACAAATATTAATTAAATTATAACAATTATAAACTAATTAAATTGTTTGGTCAAAAGAGAATTCATTATTTCTACCGTGTGACTCATCAGGTGTAAATTTGTCAGTGATTATTATCGAACTATTCGAATACCAATGTTCACACATCAATTAGAAGGTGGTGTAACATTTTGGCCAAATTTATCGCTTACTTGGTTTCTGTAAAATCCAATTTTACTTTGTTAAGCGCTACGCGATTGTGACTTTTATTTACATCAATTATCTTCATTAGATTATATCACTTTAGACTTATGGAATTTGGTAGTGGAAAAAATCCCAACGTCAGCCATATTCAACTTCATAGTCCAGACACAAAATCCTTGGTTCAATAATAACAATTATAATTAACCAAACTACTCTTGACATAGATTCTGAATTTGAGTTGACTTGAGTTGACCATGATACTAACCTCATATAACCGTGGAGATGAATTCTCTTTTAAATAGTGTTTCACTTCCAATGCTTCCAGTCAAATCAACTATAGTCACTCGATGGGCGTCGTGCCATGATTTGACTATAATCCAAGTGGAGATTTCATATTAAAGATCAACAGTATTCTCAAGTCCAGAGAATTGTGTAAATCAATCACATCGATATTTTCTATTTGACCTTAGTTATATTAACCAACAGAAAACTATCGAGTGAGTCGTTAAATAGTTATCCAATAACTTTAGTACGTAACCTCTTGGTGCCCCCAACAGTCATGAGTAATACACTGTCTAACATTTGAAGAGCTTTAGGTACTCCAGTCTCAACGGATACATAGATATCCAGTCTCGATGCATCTTGACTAGCAACATTTTAAATGGTATATTTATTTTCATTGTGATAAATCACTATGGTTGCAATTCTTTGTAACTACTATCACAAAACATATCATCTATGGATTTTCTATTAAATATACTTCTAATTAATTATTAATATAACATGTTATATTAAGTATATAATAGAAAGAGAAAACACCATTATTACGAACGAGAATTGATTACAAGAGTTAATAATTTACAATAAATTACAAAATTTCCCCTAGGGCATACCCCTAACTCTATCAATCTCCCACTTGCACCTGGGGCCACTTATGGAATCTCATTTCTTCCTTTCAATCAGCTTCTCGAGAGATGATCGAGCTAGACCCTTAGTGAATGGATCTTCTATATGTCCTTGGTATCTACCCTACGTATCACTATTTCCTTCTTATCAATAAATTCTCTAATTTGGTGGTATTTTCAAAGAATATGACATGACTTCTTGTATGCTCTGGGTTCCTTTGTGATCCATATAGCTGCATTGTTATCATAGAATAATGCTATAGGATTCTCTGTATCGAGAATCACTCCAAGCTCACTCAAAAACTTGTGCATCCAAACTGCTTCTTTTTCTACTTCAATGAGGATGATATACTCAGCCTCCATTATGTAATCAACAACTATTTCTTGTTTGGAACTTTTCCAACTAATAGCTCTGCCGTTAAGAGTAAAGACATAATCAGAAACTGACTTATTGTCATCTATATCACTTTAGAAGCTAGAGTCTGTATACCCCTTCATAAGGAGGTCTCCATTCCCATAAATGAGAAAAAAGTCCTTAGTATTTCTTAAATACTTTAGTATACATTTTACCGTCGTCCAATATTTTTCTCTCGGATTAGACTGGTATCGACTTACGCACCCTATGCATATGCCACATTTTGTCTAGTATATAAAGTGTACATTATGGATCCTATGGCTGAAGCATAGGAAATCCTCTTCATACACTCTTTCTCCTCATCTATATGAGGAGCTTCCTTCTTAGAAAGGATGATTCCAGATTGTGTAAGAACATTTCCATGCTTGGAATTCTCAATACTGAACCTTTTCAATATGATATCTATATATAGGGATTAGGACAGTCTCAGTAGCGTCTTAAATCTATCTCGATAGATTTTTATACCAAGCATATAGGCTGCTTCCCCCAAATCCTTCATGGAGAAGTTCGTGGAAAGCCAAGCTTTCACCGATTGCAATAATAAAGTGTCATTACCAATCAATAATAGATCATCAACATAGGCACTATGAATAAGATAGCGTTACCCTGTTCCTTTCCGTATACACACGATTTCTCTATGTTTTGATAAAAGCCAAACTATTTGGTTACCTTATTAAAACACTTATTCCAAATCCTCGAAGCTTGTTTAAGTCCATAAATGGATTTCAACAATTTGCAAGCCTTGCTCTCACTCTCATTGACCACAAAACTCTCAGTCTACGATATGTAGATGGTTTCTTCCAAATCACCATTTAGAAATGTCATCTTTACATCCATTTGGCATCTTTCCTAGTCATAGAATGCAACAATAGTTAGCATAATCTGAATGAACTTAAGCATGGCTACGTGTGGAAAGGTCCCCATAATCAACATCTTGAATTTGACGAAACCCTTTTGCAACTAGCATGGCTTTGTAAGTCTCTATTTCTCCCTCTGCATTTAGCTTTTTCTTAAAAATTCATTTACAACCGATGGGTTTTATCCCTCTAGGTACTTCTAACAAAGTCCATACTTTGTTTTCGTACATGGAATCCCTCTCGAATTTCATTGCTCTAAGCCAAAGTGCAGAGTCTTTACTCTGTAGTGCTTATTGGAAAGACAGAGGGGTGTCATCTTCCAAGACATAGTCCTCCTTGCCATCTACTGAAAAACTATAGTATCTCTCTGGTGCATGAGATTCCTTACTAGACCTTCTAATAGATTTCTTGTTTTCATGTACGGGTGAGCTTGGTTCTCCTATCGTTTCGGCCTAAGTGTTAGTTTATCGGATCTCATCCAAATCTACAACTTCACTGTTAATTTTCTTTGATATGAATTCCTTTTCTAAAAAATAGCATGTGCAGAAACAATCACCTTTTATTCCTTGGCGTTATAGAAAATATATCCACTAGAATTCTTAGGATATCCTGTAAACTTATACAAGGCTGATCTTGCCTCAAATTTAATAGGTCCAACGTTCTTAACGTAGGCTAGGCAACCCCATACCTTCAAATAATTGAAGTGGGGTTTCTTCCCATGTCATATCTCATAAGGTGTCTTAGACACAGATTTAGAGGGCAAGAAGTTCAACATAGGCACCATGGTTTCAAGTGCATATCCCCAATAGGATAGAGGTAACACAGCCTTACTCATCATGGAATGAACCATATCTAATAGGGTTCAGTTCTTACACTCTGACACACCATTGTGTTGCGGAGTATAGGGTGGAGTAACCTAAGGGATGATCCCATTATCTTTTAAGTACTGTTGGAGCTCTTGTCCAATATACTTGCCTCCTCGATCAAATCGAAGAGTCTTTATCTTGCGACCCATTTGGTTTTGTACTACATTTTTATATTCCACAAATTTCTCGTAGACATCAGATTTGTTCTTCATAAGATGCACATATCTTAGTCTAGAGAAATCATCAGTGAAGGTGATAAAGTAAGAACTATTGTCTTTAGTTATTATAGGCATAGGGCCACATACATCACTATATACTAACCCTAAGAGTTCATCAGTTCTTTCATTGCTCCCATTGAAGGGGTGCCTGGTCATTTTACCTATGAAGCATGACTCACATGTGTCAAATGATCTAGAATCAAGTGACAGGAGAAAATGTGAAGTCATTTCTCACTGATATGAACTAGCCTGCTTATACCATTAAGGCTGTACCAACCTCAAGTAGACCTCCTCCTAGAGATCACGGAAAAGCTACAATGGCAAGTTCAACTATTATTTCTGAGAATATAATTCATACCTTATTTGACTCGGGAGCATCGCATTCATTCATGGCTAGAAATATAGTTAACTCCTTGAGTCTAAAAACCCAAGTTGTCACTGACCCAATTGTCATGCCAAAGCCTATTAGGGGATCAAAACATCTTTCTTTCATTTGTAAAGACCTAGTTGTGGATATATGTAACATCGATTTTACATGTAACGCGTATGTTCTTGGTTTTGAGGGGTATGGACTTATCTTAGGAATGGATTGGTTAACTTACTACAGGCTTGTCTTAGATTATGATAGGAGGATTGTATGGTTAAGGAGTTGTAAGGGGCGAGATATAGATGTTCGTTGTACACCCCTAAACTTAATCGAGTTAAGCTATTTACATTTTTTGAGCCTATCGCAAGATGAGCTTTCATCCATGCCCGTAGTTCGAGAATTTCCTGATGTTTTTTAAGGTCTCAGGTCTCCACCCTAAAGAATATAGAGTTCAGAATCGATTTAGAGAAGAATGTTAAACCTATCACTCTCCCGTTAAGGCACATGGCCTCTAAAGAAAGGCGAGAGTTGGACAAGTAGATTTCTAAGCTATTGTAGAAGGGATTTATTCGTCGAAGTACTTCTGAATGGGGAGCATATGTTATCTTCACCACTAAGGCAGATGGCTCATTAAGGCTATGTGTGGACTATAAGGAACTTAACAAGAATAATATGTATCCTTTACCTAGAATAGATGAATTGTTTGATCTGCTTATTGGAGCCCAAATCTTTTCCTAATTGGACTTAGCAACGAGATTCCATCAATTGAGGATAGCTAAGGATAGCAAGTAGAAGACCGCTTTTCGCACTCTAGACAGACTGTACGAATGGGAGGTGATGCCTTTTGGGTTGATGAATGTTCGTGCATATTTTGTAGATTTGATGAGTAGAGTCTTTCGGTGATAGCCAACTAAGTTTTTCGTAGTGTTCGTAGACGATATTCTAGTATTCTCTAAAAGTGAGGGTGAGCATGAAAATCACTTAAGGAAGGTACTAGGGACTTTGAGAAGGCACCAACTAAAAGTAAAATTCTCAAAATGTCATTTTTGAAAGAAGGAGGCGAGATTTCTTGGCCATATTGTTTCCAAGAAAGGATTACTTATGGATCCTACAAAGGTGGAAGCTATTCAAGACTGGAAGATTCCAAAGTACGTGATGGAAGTTAGGAGTTTTCTTGTGTTGGGGGGTTGCTATTGAAAATTCATTAAGGATTTTGCAAAGATAGCAGTCCCACTAACTCACTTAACTAAGAAAAATTTATTTTTTACATGGAACGAGAAACACATGGAAGAATTTTAGAAGCTGAAGGAGTTGTTAACTAGTACACAAGTACTTACCATTCCCGACAGGATGAACATTTCACTGTTTACCCCGATGCATGTAGTACAGGATTAGGAGCTGTTCTTATGCAAAAAGGCAGAGTGATGGCCTATGCAAGTAGGCAGTTGAAGGACCATGAGAAGAGGTACCCAACTCACGACTTGAAATTAGCGGCTATCGTTTTTTCTTTGAAGATGTGGAAGCCCCATCTTTTAGGAGAAAGGTTTGAACTATTCATTGACCACAAATCCCTTAAAATGCCTATTTTCCCAAAGAGATATAAACCTTAGGCAGCAGAGGTGGATGAAGTTCATAGCATCATATAACTTTGACATAAAATACACCCTTGGAAATAGGAATGTTGTCGCTGATGCCCTTAGCTGGAGGCATGCTACTCTAGGTTCTATATATGAGTGGAGGCAGTTGGAGTTGTTAGTTCCTGAGATGATGATTTTGATGACAACAACCTTAGTTATTGTTATAAAATATAAATACTAATATTCTTGTCTAGATATATATGTATATGCAGGATATATATATATATATGCAGGTACTGAGAATGAAGACTGTACAATATAAAGATTCAAGACTGGGTATAGAGATTCAAGACTGATGAATTCAAGATTGAAGAAACCAAGACTAAAGACTCATGAGTATCAAGAGTTCAAGATATCAAGATAAGTAATAGTGTCTAGATTTATGTTAAACTTCATAATAGCACTAAAATCTTTATTCGAATTTTAATAGTGGAATGGAATCCACCTTCTCGCTTTAATAGTGGGATGGAACCCACAACCTCTTTAGTGGGATGGAACTCACGACCTTCTCTAGTGGAATGGAATCCACGAAATTTTCAAAATGATTTATTTTAAATATTTTTCCAATTTTTTTTTAAAGTCATCTCTCTCAGTTTAAATATCTTAGCCTTAAACTACTTTTATTATCTTTTATATTTTGATTTTAGAATCATCTCTTGTTTTTAAACTATCTTCTGGTTTTAATATTATAAGCTTTAAATCTCAGAAATATATTCTATACTTAGTTTTTAATATTACTTTTATATTATAAATTATATATTTTTAAGATTACTTTTTAAATCTCTTTTATAAGTTTGAACTATATTCAAAATGGTTTAAAAACTTCAGAAATTGTTTTGACAAGTTTTAGAAAGAAAATCCCTTTTAAAAACAAAAATTAATTTTCAAAATTCACTAGGGCATGTCGACATACCCTATCCCCCCATGTCGACCGTAGAAATTCAAATTTCAAATTTTCAAATGAAGTGTCTATTCGTCATAACCTTTCATGAATGGACATGACTGTTGTTCTTCTATAAATACCAGTTGTTTTCAACGAATTTTAAGTTAGTTTTTCCTCATTTCTTCACTCCTTCTTCTCCACTCAAGTATTCTCTTATATTTTAACAAAACTCTGCCGAAATCCTAAGTGAATCAAACTCGGCCATCTCTAGTTTGATTCCCTATCACTCTCTCTCAATGATCTCACTGCTATTCAGAGTTATAGGATCATTTGTAATCAAAGATCGAAAGATCAAAGTGTATCGAGTCCATCTCTATCAAAGTGTGATAAAAATCGGTGTGATTGTGGTCTGTAAATCTATTGGGTATGATTGTAGCCTATAAATCAATTAGGTGAACTTGTAGCCTGGTTAAATCAAGAGAGTTTGCCCTGGACTCGAAGACAGGAGAGTGTATCTCGTGGCCTTGAAATAGAGGTTGTAATATCGACATTATATTTGAACAGAAATATGCACAAGAAATTGTATGGGATTGGATGTAGTGTAACTCTGAACCAGTATAAAATTACGGTGTGTTCTTTCCTTTACTGCTTTTATTTACTATTTGCATCTGTGTCTGATTCTATGATTGTTTCTGTGTTTGTGAATTGCATATGTTTGGGTTTAATTTGAAAAGATTTCGAAAAGATTCATAAAATTAATTAAACACTATTCACCCTCCCTTTAGTGTTAATTTTGCCTTAAGATCCGTAATCCGCATTTCCAACAGGAGTTCCTCTCGAATTTCAATTTCCAACCGCCAATAAAACCCATTCTAGGATATTTGGCAGTAATGGAGGTTAGGCCATCATTGATGGGCCGCATTGGGTAAGAGAAGAAGAAGGATGCGATGATAGTAGACATTTTGGGCAAGTTGAGTAGGGGATAACATTTTTCTCATAGCGGTAAGTATGTAATTGATGAAAGAGGATGTTTGAGAAGAGATGGATGCCTCTATGTTCCTGTAGTGGAGGATGTTCTAAAGGTAGTTTTGGCTAAGAGCCACCATTCACGGATGACCATTCACCCCAGTGGAGATACCAAGCAAATTTTTTATTGGCTGGGGATGAAGAAGAGGGTAGTGGAGTTTTTCTTTAGTTTTTTGACGTGCCAAAAGGTAAAGTCAAAACAAGGGAATCCCGAAGGATTGTTATTACCATTAGAGGTGCCGACTTGGAAATGTGAGCATATATCAATGGACTTTATTGATGGGTTGCCTAGGAGTCAAATAGGCAATAAAGCTATTTGGGTTATAGTGGATAGACTCACTAAAAGCGCCCACTTCATTCTAGTTAGGAGTAATAGGACTGCTGTATATCTAGCTTAAATTTATATTAAAGAAGTGACTTCATGGAGTTCTAATTAGCATTGTTAGTATTAAGGACCCATTATTAACTAGCGAATTTTGGAGGAGTTTGCAGTCAGCTTTAGGGATGACATTGAACCTTAGCACTGCTTACCAACTGGAAACCAATGGTCAAACGAAAAGGGTGAATAAGATTTTAGAAGATTTGCCGAGACCTTGCATCATGGATTTTGGAGGACATTGGGAGCAGCAGTAACCCTTAGTAGAGTTTGCATATAATAATAGTTATCAAGCGACGATTGGCATGGCACCATTTGAAGCATTATATGGGAGGCTATGCAAATCATCTAACTGTTGGTGGAAAACCACCGAAAAATTTCTACTTGGACCAGATTTGATTCGTGAGACCTCGAAAAAGATAAAATGATTATACGGCAAATAAAAGTCGCACAAGACCGTCAGAAGTCCTATGCTGACAGGCGAAGAAAGGAATTAGATTTTGCAGTAGGAGACATGGTGTTCGATATGGTTTTCCCTTTTAGGAAGATTGTGAGGTTTAGTACGACGGGGAAGTTGGTGCCAAGTATTGTTGGGCCTTTTCCGATCTTGGAAAGATAGGGAAACTTGCATATCGATTGGAGCCGCCAGATAAATTAGCGAGAGTCTATGACGTCTTTCATGTTTCGCACTTGAGGATATGCCTCTACGACACCAACACCATAGTAGAGCCTGATTGGTTAGAAGATATAGAGATGGATCCAATAGCACCCCGTGCCACCGTACGCATACTGGAGCATGGAACTAGGAAGCTTCGTAATAAAGAAATTAGGCTGGTCCAAGTATAATGGGGGTAATATGACAGAAAGTGCATAAGAAACCGAAGAGAAGATGAAAGCTTCTCATACTGGGCTTTTCTCTAGTAAACTTTCTCTCTTCAAAATATATGTTTTTGGTTGCATCATGGTTGCTAGATTGGATGGTAAGGGATGGTTGCCACACTATTTTACTGTCATTTTTGTACTCATGTAGAATTTTATGCATATTTAGGATGCTTTCATACGTGTTTATATGTCATGATCTTGCATTCACGCAAGGACTGGGCCACCTATAGTAAGTTGCATACATAATCACATTGCTCTTTTGGCTGAGTAGATGGTTGGGTATATAACTTGATTATATAACATGGATGTTGAGTGCGCGTTACACTATTTGTCCCTTAGGGATTTGGGGACGAAATCCTTTTAAGAGGGGATAATGCAACACACCGTAAAATAATAAGAAATTAATTAATTAATAATAAGATTAAAAATGGAAATTTTGTAAATGCCAGAATTTAGCCACGAAAGTTACATCATCGCGTTCATGGCGATTTTATGATCAACTTTCATATATAAAGTTTCGTAATTGGAGCTTAATGGAAAAGTTATTAAAGTTTGATGTTTTCGAATTTAAAATAATTTGAACAAATTAAAATTTTAACTAATGTTAACGTTTAAAACGCTAATAAATATTTTAACATTGATGAGAATCTTAGGGTTTAAGGAAACGTTAACATGTTAACGTTAAACATAAATAGGGAAAGAAATAAAAAAATGGCAACATTAATTTCATTCCAAAAACACTAGGACCGGTTGACCGCTTCTGTAGAGGCAGTCGATCGCTAGTGGTTAACTACCTAGGGAGTAGCGGTCGACCGATGTAGTGAAGGTAGGTAGTGTTTTGTTAGGTGCGAATGGCCTAGATTTTATTATTTTAAACCAACTTAAATCCTACGGTCTGAATGCCTTCTGACCATATAAATAAGAGGCTGGCCCCTCACTTTTATTTACAAAATATTTGAAACATTAACAAAGCTCTATCAGTTTTCTTCCTCAATTTGATTCAAGAATTCAAATTTAAGGGAAAAAGATATTAGGTGTGTGTGTGTGTGTGTATACATATATATGTTCTTCTATTTTTTTCTTCTCTTATAATACCCCGTGGAATTTAGACATTGTTTAATTAACAGGGGCAAAATAGTAATTTTACAAACATTTTGTAACGTCTCGGATTTTTCGCGTTCGAAAATCGACATCCATACTTCACATTGTACTAGAATGCCGCAGATTCGACCGTTCAAATCCAATTCGCCGAAGCTTATAATACCATTAAGTACAACAACACAGCGGAAGAAAAAGGATATATCAATATATATATCATTGGTACAATGACAGATACAAAAGCTGATACAATATGATACAACAGAATGATACAACGGATATCAATATACATTAGAGATATGATACAAGAAATAGTAGCGGAAAGAAAATAGATAACACCAGCAGCGGATAGAATATCTCCAATAGAATGCTCCAATCCATAGCTAGCGGAAAGCAAGGTCAGTCGTACAAGGACTGACTAGCTCCAGATAATCTACTCAACCTGAATATCTGAGAAACCCAACTCTAGACTGTCCGTGTGGAAAATGGTGGGCACCCAGAGTTTAGGAAGAGAACAATAAACTCCGAGTCAGTCGTGGGACTGGTGTGAGTAACAAAAACAGTTTATCTTTAAACAAACAACAAAAGAACTTTAAACATTGAAATCCGTAATGCTTTTGGAGAATGAAACTACCATAAGACCTCCCGCCACACACACAATGCAAACACAGAATTGGAGGAGATTTCTTCTTATGATAGTCAAATATGCTTACTACGCAATAAACTCTATTGATATTATTACTAGTGCATAGTGCAGAAAATCCTTTCGAAAATATAATATAAATCTTAGCCAGCATAGGCATTTCACGTTATGCCTACTATAGCTACTATGTTCAATAGCAGGTTACCGCCAATTCCATAGCAGGTTATACAACTAAAACCGTACAAGGTTCGTATTGTTTCTTTGGATTTCCAACAAATGGTCAGGCTAAGGAACTTCCTACTGCCACATGGGATCGCCTCTGGCGGGACATTCCGAGAACCTACCCGGCTCTCTGCCAACACAAGGCCGGGTTACCTCTATCACTAGGTAACTACTACTCGAGTATGCCACCCCTCGGTCCTTTGGGACCTTTATCCGAGGCCTCGGTAACCAACATCACACATAATACATAAAGTGTGTCCACATGAGTAAGTATCTGGACTCCATACCATGATACCACCCTTTTCCAGAAAGAAATGACATACACTAAAGGGAGCGACCCTCGTAACCTTGCCGCATCATTCCTGTTTCGACCATTTCCGGTCTGTAAGGTCCGAAGAGGTCTTGTCCACAAAGCTACGCTTTTCACAAAGCCATGCTTTGATCACAAATGATCAATAAATGATCAACACATAGCAACACTCAGCATGCCACATTACCAAATTGGGAGTATACCGCTGATAACCTTCAACTACATAACCTCTAAGCTCGTACGTCTCAGAGAAGGGTGTTAAGCTAAGAGAATAAATTCTCCGCCACCAACAGAAATGTATTTGAAAGAAATCTGCTTTATATCTCAAATTGTAATGTCAGACATGTAACCATACAAGTCTATTCCGGGTTCGAACAGAACCGAAGGCACTTCCGAAGAATCCCTTGCAATCCGGGTATTCACAATCCCGATCGGATTTCCCATCACTTAGGAAATCTCTATACCGGTGTAACTCAGTGCAGAGACAATCGATAGGTCATCCTATCGTTCTTGCAAATACCCGGTCTTCACCACCGGTCTTCAAATGCGATCCATATACGACGTATCATTATTCGGAATGGGTTATGTGACACAAAGGTCCTCTCCCGATTAAACCGAATAATGAGCGCGATATTTAAAAACATATGGATAATGGATTTCAATTAAGTCACAACTGATTATCCAAAACTTTCTTTAAAATGGTTTAAACATATTACCATTTTCAATTCTTTAAACAAAAAGATTCATTTTAACAACCTTCAACGGTTTAAACAATTTCCACACTTTAATCTTTTAAACAAAAGATTTATTCACAGATTTTCCAAATTAATTTCCATTTCAATTGGATTAACTAGTTTAATCTTTAAAACAAAGATTTAACTTATAGCTTTCAAAAATCATTTCCAAAGATTTATTCGTAACTTGGAAAACCATTTCAATTCAAATTTGAAATTCCTTTAATATAGTTTGGAAATTCATTACCCATATGAAAGCTTTTATCATTTGATAACAAACAGTTTTATTTTCGGAACAATCCGATCTCATTTATACAAGTTAAAATCTTTGGGTTAATTCAAATTCCCAAAACAACACTTAAAAATTATTTAAACCCATATAAGCTTGTATACCATTTTAAATCATAAATACCAAATATAGAGTTCAATTTCAGATATTGAATTCCAATTTAAATCGAATTATTCAAGTTTCAAATCTTTATTAAGTCATTCAAAATAACTTTCATTTTTTTTTTAAAAACACCTTTTAAAAAGCTTTTCACTTTAAACCCCATATATTTTTAAAACCACTTGGATTTTAAAAATTCAAATTCAAAACTATTTTAAAAATCTGTGACTTAACCGATTTCCACGTGCAATCCACCTTTGTGTGTGTATAGTGTAGTCCAGGGGTTTTACACAACAAAAGTGCGATATCAATCATCACAGATATATCAATAGCGATAAGCGGTATAATCCATAACGCTTATCTTCATTCATAGTTTCACGGATAAAATAAATTTATCAATCACAAAGATTCATCATTACAATTCGATGTGGGTTTCAGATAACCAACTGGAATCCGACTCCCTGTCACATCGAAATTCAAATGTCGTTTTTACGGGCAAAGGGGTTTTCACATATATACAGAAACAATCACAGTTCAGCATAATTCCCATTACACAGTATCATAATCACAAACAGAAATAACAATCCAGTATACAACATTTGACGATAGTCAATCATCTTCAATTTAAGGTGAAGGTGATTTAAAAGAATTAATCACATAATTATCTTTATTGATTTATTTAAATCAATGATTAACTATTCTCAACAATAAATTAATTAAATTTCAATTAATTATTTCTTAATCAATTAACTTAATTGACTACTAATTATAAATTAATTAATTTAAATTATCTAATTCACAATCCGAAATCACAAATTGGTTAAACACTTAATTATTAACTAACCAATCTTTAACATTAAATAAATCATTCTTTAATCACCTAATTAATTAAAAAATTAAATTGATTAACTATTCTTAATTACTCTTTTCTTTTTAAACAACTAATAAAAAATCATTTTTTTTCTTAATTAACATGTAAAAATCTTCTTTAAACTCTGAAAACAAATTATTATTAACTACAAAACTTTAGTGTTAATTAATTTTTTATTTTTTTACTTAACTTAAATTAATTACTTAATTAGAATAATAATTAAAATTTTAAAACATTTTAAAGTATTAACTAAATAATTAAAACTTGTATTAAGGACTTAACTCAAATTGTTAATCATTTTATTAAGTTTACAGTATCTAAGACTTGTTTGACAAACAAACTGCTTCACTTGTTTTATTAATACAGCAATTTGAAAAAAAAAAAAGAAGAAGCACCCGAGAATCTCATGCCTTATCTCGGGTATCACTTCGGGTTACCCACTCAAACCACCCGAGACGTTCATCTGTACTTTCCCCACCTTCTTCTTCTCCTACTTTTTTTTTCCAGTTGTTAAAATTTGAAAACTTAAAAAAAACAAAGCAGCAGATTCCACACTCACGCTCGAACTCGACCTCAACCCGAAGCAACCATCTTAAAAACTCGAGCACGACTCGAGACATAAACCATCAACGTCTTTGACACTGGAGCTATGTTGTACACGTGCACGGCAACACGCGAGGCTCTGGTGAACTTCCAGCCACTCAGGCAAGTCGCAATCCATCTCTAAATTCGAATCAAAAATTCGAATTGCCTTACAAAATTCGAATTCAAAAATTTAGCCTACAGCTCGAAAAGTTGTAACTAACCTCTTCGACAAAACGTCACGTCGCCGCCGCTCCAGCCACCTGCAGCACCCAAACCTTCGCCCATACGACGACAACACGATAAACCACCAACCATCAAAAACTTATGCAACTCGATCGTGCAACGAAGATGAACACGCCCCGTTTACTGACAAGTGCAAAAACTTGAAGAAAAACCCTAAAATGCCCTCGTTCTCCTAATTCACGCAATAGATAATTTTTTTCCAAATTTTTCTCGAAATCATGGATGGTTAACCTTGCTTCAATTCAAGTTTCAACAATTAAAATTGAATCGATCACTTGAAATAGGAAGAAATGCAACTTTTGTTCAACTCCAAACTGCTCTTCGAATATGAAACAAAAATCCTTCGTTTTTGTTTTAAAAGTCATAAATTTCAATCAGAATTCAAGATATAAACTTGAATTGATATTTTACAACATTCGAATTTTATCCACTATCATTTGATTACCTGTATAACAATATTACAGTGATGTATCTTATAAAGATGGTTTAAATCAAACTTTAAAAATCTAAATTTGAGTTTAACATCTTGTTTTTGTTGAGAAAATAAAGCTTAACAATGATTTAAATAAGAATAATCATGGTTTTTGAACTAACTATGTAATCTGCATCAGTTCTAGAGAAGCAACAGAACATCACATAAATATTCACAGATTTATATTCAAAGATCAAACAAATTTCATACCATATAATAAATGAATCAACTTTATTGATTTTAAATAAACTCAAAATTTTTAAACTTGATGTTTACTCACAGTGTTTTTGTGAAGAACAGAGTTTCCTCTATGTTGAAACAGGCTTGAATTTGAAAGCTATAAACTTTCTTGATCTCTGGTTTTTCCTTGATTTGTTTGATGTTTATGTTGTATTTTGTTTAAGTTTTGAATGATACTCATTTTTAGATTTTTTTTCTTTCTTTCTCAGCCTGGAATGGACGAGAATAAATTGAAAAGTTTGATACATATGAAAAGAAGGTTACAGGGTAATATTTGATACAGGGTGTACATTTTTTTCTTGTTTGTACAACATAAATCAGAGATTTTCCTTGTTTTGTGGCTGAAGTGATAAATGGTGTGTACTAGAGTTGCCTAGCATTAATTGTGTTGTACAAATTCATTTTTTCTTTGGTTTATTAAACAAGATCTCGGCTGAAGGTACTTGTATACATTATTGTTGTCATTCCTTTGCAAGCTCATACATACATATATTTTCTTTTCTTTAGCAAGTGTACTACTTACATTTATATTTATACGGCTGTACAATATGAAGATAGTTGTTGCTTCTTTTATAAGCTTTGTTATACATGTATTTTTGTATTTCTTTTGTTTGTTTGGTTCCATACTTATCTATTTTTATATGTTAGTTTTTTTTTCTCTTTTACTTTACAAGTGTATACATGTATTTATTTTCATTTTTTAAATATGTTGTTATAATTTATCTAAGGTATTCATTTTATTTTGTTTTAGAATTCATAATGAATTTCTATTTTTAATATAGATTGTTTAATTTATGTAATTTGTTCACCATATAATTTTCTATAAATTTATCTTATGTAATTTTTTATATTCATTTTGTAATATAGGTGAATCTCTATATTTTAATTTGTTATTAGATCTTATCCAATGTATTTACCCTATACTTTTATATCATATATATTTTTATTTTTATTTTTAAACCATTTACTTACGATTTAAATTCAAACCAACTATATATACATATATTTATAATTTCAAATTGACTCATATATGCCTGTATACATATATATTCACATATATACATATATATACAATATTTTAAATTTTAAATGATTTATACAAAATTTATTTTACTTCGGGGAAACTCGCATCACTTTAATCAATTAATTTTACAAATTGTCTCTAAAAATTCAATTAATTATCAATTTAAATGTAATTAAAATTCGGGGTCGTTACACATTTGAACCAGGCAACGGGACTGGTGCTATTGTGTAGAGCTCGTTTTTATAGTCGGAATGGTATATTGATTAGTCTGGATTGGAGTTCGTATGAAGAAGTTAAGCGGATTTTAGGTTGCGGGTTTTGATTTGGGTTAAATGGGCCTACACCATTAGGATGAAACAACTGTTCAGAATTTAATATAACGGCCAAGGAAGTTTGAATTTTCGGTTTCTCATTTAACACATACAATTCCATTTCTCAACTTCTCCTTCTTCCTCAATCACTCCAATTCATCACTCCTCTTTCAAATCTAAACAAAACCTTAGACATATATCAAATCGACGATTGCAAAGAGGGCTACAAGGAGATACCAATCATTTGTAGATCCGGGAAACTTTGGAGAACTGTATTTCTAGCCAATGAGGAATCAAATAGAAATTGAGTGAATTATTGGGCTTAGAGGCATAGATTGGTGAATGGGAATCATTATCATGGATATATTGTTGCATGAAAGTAGTTTATGTTGTATAATTACTATTTAGGTTAATTAAACAGCGAACTTGGGGTATATATAAATTAGGAAATTAATACTAGAATAATTAAAAATATTAATGAAGTTAATACTAATCGAATTAGATTTTGTTTAAGTTGTTTATCAAATGGAAATTGTATACTACGTATGGATTACATAAATTAAGGAATGATTACGATTATAATGACAATACATGATATATAAAGGGTTGGGATAGTGAATTACAATATCTAAGAAAGGCATGAAGTGTTAAAATTATAAACGATGAAGTAGAAATCGAACTAAAGAAGAAGGTTGGAAATCTGGAACTTTGAAAACTGAAATCGAACCCTCGCTCGGTCCACCAATGGACTCCACCGGTCCGTTTATGGGCATTTTATTTGCCAGCCTGATCCTAGATCAGACTGGAGCAATTTTACTCCAGCCAAGCCTATACAAAATAGTTATCATATACCCATTTTGGTTTTTGGTGATGTTTATGAGTGTTTAACGTGTAGATACGTACTCCGTTGATTGTGCATTTTGATGAGTGGATTAAATCATGTGTAAAGGAGTTAGGCTATGTTTACCTATCCTTTACATATACGTGGGTTAGACTACGTTTATCTGACTTATGCTTTTGTTTAGGTTTACAGGAATAGTTCACATTTAACTATACCCTAGGTTTAAATTCTATTTAATTAATTCTAGTATACGTTTAATATAAATAAATAAATATATAATATAAATCGTCATATTATGTTTATTACGATAGGCTAACTCTGTGGGTGCAGGTAAAACAGGCTGAGATAAGTAAGTAGTACTATTCATACGATGTTTATGAAATCATGTATCGATATATGCTTGGTAATATTTTTACCCACCAAACATTTTTGTCTGACCCCCTCCACGTACACTATAAATGAAGTAAACGTGATGGTGTGGTGTCCGAAGAAGGAGACTATGGAGATGTTTACATATGTTGTCCGTTGTTTGTACATATTGTATGTACAATGTGACATTTTATGTATATATACAAGACTATGTGTTACTTATGTTGCATATATAAGAAATTTGTTTATTTTATCTATTTGTTATAGTTTGATCCATTCTGCTATGAGTTCTGAAAGTTTTAGTTAGTTTATATAGCTCTCTGTATACTATTGAAATTGTTTATAACGATTTGACTTTTCATTTTACGGTAATTTTATAGCCAGGAAATATCGGGTCGTTATATCTTTAATTGCCGAATTCTGAATCTAATTTATATACAATCTAATTGTTGTATATTTAAAAAATAAGAAGTTTAAATGAGAAATTAGGAGTAGGCATGAATCAAATCCAAAGGAAGGCAAACAAATTATCCATGAGTGGAAATCTTAGTTTTTCACATTTTAGTATTTGTATAGTAGAAGTTTGGATTTATTTTATGCCTTGGGAAATTTTATGCACTAAAACCCCAAAATCCCTCAAACAAAATGTTTATTCTTAAGTTTGTTGGAATCTCGATTATTTTATATTAAAATAGTAGAATTTGTTATGTTATTGCAATTTGAATATTTTATATTCTATTCCACTTCCAACTTTTCTGCATTGATGTGTTAAAGGGTATAAAAAGAAAATAAGTTAGGAAGTGATGTGTAAGGTACGAATTCCCTTATTCTTAGTTTACACTGGTTATTTCGGTAATTTAAATATGAATTCTTTTTTTTCACTTCAAGTTCGTGTATGAAAAAGTTGAATAGAATATAAAGGGTTTAAATATAAGTTTTATTCCTTAAAATATAGATGCTGATTCTACTATATTAATATAAAATAAGTTTGATATTTGATTCTATTTTATTAATGCAAATCTATTGTTTAGCTAAGGATATTGGCTACTTTTTAAGTTATTATGGAGTTAGACTTGTATAGGTTTGAAAGTTTTGATATTTTAACGATTAGCATATGAAGCGGAAATCTTCGCATGCTTAGGAATATTTATTTAGCCAAAATTACATACTTATAAATATATTAACATATAAATATATTATTATCAACATATAATTAATAACATATTAATCGCATAGTATAAATATATTAATAATTAGCATTAAACCCCATAGAAAGGAAGCAAGGATAAGTACGGAAATTTATCCATAATTGAATGCGTAATAAGGAGTTTTCCTTATATGGATTTAATTCGAAATGCGATGAGGTTTATATATAGTAGTATGTTAAGGAAGTGGAATAATGACTAATTTATATGGATGTAAGGTCAGTCAAAAGCACATAGAAGACTGCCCAGCTAATCTGGCTACCAGCAATGTGAGTGAGACTAATCCGAGACAACGCCTATAATTAGTACCCACGGTGGATATGAGGTTAGTCTCGATTTTATAGGGTAAGTCTGCCCGGTTAATCTGGCTACCAACACATACGAATAGTCGAACTAATGTGAGACATCACAGTTTGGGTTACGGCTCATAATACGTAGGACCTACTTCTAGGTTAGGGGTATTAAGTGGTTATTGTAAGGTCTGTCTCCTTCCCACTTAAGTAGTGTTAAATAGTCGAGATTATCGTTTATGTGCGGTGGTAGTAAATCTTAGGAGGGGTCCATTTTGGGGTCGAGGTATTAAATGGTTGCTGTAGAGTCTGCCTCTTCCCATAAAGTAGTATTGAGTGGCATGATGAGATTTCATGCAATGTCAGTTAGGGAGTGCCAGAGATAGGTCGCCTTGGGTTAGGTATTAAATGACAAGGATCTTCTTAGGTTGTAAATATTAAATGGTCAGAGTCTGCCTAATTCCCTTTAAAGAGGTTTTAAGTGGCCATTTATTTTCTCTCATATTGTTAGGACATAATTAACGATAGTTGCGTTGGAGAAGAAAGGACGTTTGGCCTATATTTGGAGTTATGGAGTTATACTAAAAGGGCCTGTGGGCTTACAGTTGGAGGTATATTTGGTAGGATCTGGTATATAATGCGTAATACATATTTCTTATCTAAGTGATACAGCTTAAATACTATTATGGTAAGGTTTGAGATTTTCATTTACAGGGCATTGTTGTTCTGACCCCTTCCTCATTACAACACATATCTTAGGGGAGACAATGCTGATTTAGAAGATGAAGACGGAGGCGAAGTCTTATGGCAGTTTATCTATCTATTTATGTTTTAATATATTTTGATGTACCCAGTTTCAGACATGTTGTTTTTTTATGAGATATTATATTTGGGATGATATGTTGTATCTCTGAGATTTGGATTTTTATGAAATGGGTACTTATTTCTGATATTATATTTTATCCTTTCCGTTGTGATATTCTGATAGCATAGATAGATAGCTCTGTATATTGTTCATAGTATCAATTTTACCAACCAATAGACAGCTTTGGAATGGGCCTAAGGTTCGATGAGATTTTATTGGGTCAAAAATTAGGTCTGTTTAGAGGTGGGTTGTTATAGTAAATTTCAAAAAAAAAAATCCCTTTTATGATCATAGTGGATCTATCAAGTTTAATGAGTTTCACTAAATCTAGTCTAGTTATTTTTAATAAATCGTATTTTATTAGTATTGTCTCATTCTTAATTAATTAAATCCAAGTTAATTAAGTGTGAAATTTGAAAATGTATGAATACATCAAAATATTCATATTTGAAAAGGCGTGATGAACATGTGAAATATATAGTGAGTGTAATTGTTTGGTGTTAAAGGATCAGAACAAACAGGAAATTAGATCTAGATATAATCACAGCAAGATCTAAAAGGAAAGGGATAAAGGGGGCACCATTGATTGAGTCTGACTTTCCTCTTTTGCAAACATTTAATTGATACTGCATCTAGTCAATATACAAAGGATGATATGTTATAACAATATGTTTAAAATGACAAAAGCAACAAACAATAACATGGCCAGTATATGCATGTGTAGATATTGGGATTTATATCTACCATGTATATCTTCGTTATATATACACATATTATTTCCTCAATTTTAAATTTTGTTCAATGAGAATAAATTTATGGAAAAAAGTTGTTTCAAAGATACATGTCATAACAATATAAATATAAACACACACACACACACATATAATGACTAAGCCAAGTTAATTTCCAATTAATTTAAAAAAAAACATCCATATTACATTTAACATTTCTGATGTATTGCAAATACACACACCTGCTCGTACACACATATTCATATTCATATACATATACATGTACATATATATAATATTAACCCAAAAATAATTGTTTTTAGCAATCAAAATGATAGAAAACTAAAATTGCATACATCAAATTAAACTAGGTATCAATCTCTATACTAAGGGTTGATTAAAATTAAACAAAAACATTTAAATCATTAAATTGTATAATATGTTTAGAATATTATTATAGTTAATTTTAAAACATAGACTCATAATCTAAAACACTATTTTATGCATATATAAATTTTGGTTTTGATTTATCAAGTTAAAACAAGTCAAGTCATCTAACAAGTTGTTTAAATTGTATTACAAAAACTAATTTAAGGTAAGGCAATAATATGTAAATATAAAATTATGATAAGTATATTACAAGCAAACAAACTAAACTTAGATTATGCCTTTCAGATCTGGCTAATAAGTGACACTTTGATTAAGAAATCTCTCCATAGGTTCTTGAATTTGCACCCAACTTTGAAGGAGAATGATAAACCACGTAGCCGTTATATTAATTTGATGTTTTGATTTATTTTGGAGTTGACTTTATGTGGAAGGGTAGGAAGACATTTTCTTCTATAATAAGGAGAGAACGGGAGAAAGAAAACAACTGAAGGAAATAAAACTAGTGGATTTGTTTTAATTGAGAGAATGGAACCTTTCCAATTCTTTTAATTAAAACTTCCTTAAATAATCCCTCCTTAATTTTTAATTACTCCACCCCTTCATCTTCCTTCGTATGGCCGGCCATGTTGTTATTCATGTGATGAAAAATCCCAAAATCCCTTCAGGCAATTACCTTGCATTTAAACCTCATTTAAAAGTACACCAATACCGTACAATGATACACACAAATAGCTTTTATATATGCATTCAAATAAATAGAAACAACCCCAAACATCAAACAAATTAACAATAATTACTATTTCTTAATATTAATTAACTTATAATATTTTATAAACAAATTAAATCGTCTGGTTTTTCGAAGAATTCAAAATTACAATTGTGAGACTTAGAGGTGTGAATCCAGTCGATGATTAATTTTGAACAATTCAAATGTTGATGTTCACATATTAGCTTAGCTAGTGATGTGCCAATTTGCCTAAATTCATCGTTTACAGATCTTTTGGGTAAAATCCAATTTTACATTTTCTTAAGTGGTACCTTTCAGTAACAATTAATTACATACATTCTCCTTTTCAACATTATATCACTTTAGAATTTATGGAATTTTATTTTGATCAATTCCAATATCATTCTTATTTAACTTAGTTAGTTATAAACAAAGTCCTTGGGACAATAATACATTTATTGCCAACCATGCTACTATGGCCGGAGATTTTGACTTTGGGTTGACTATAGTTAACTGTGATATTAATCTCATACAACCGAGGAGATGAATTTTCTATTGAATAGTGTTTCACTTCCAATGCTTCAACTCAGACCCAAATACAGTCTTTCGATTGATCACCATGCCATTGTTTAATTGTAACCAATTATGGTAATCGCATTAAAGTTTCATGGTATACTTAAGTCGAGGGAACTGTGTAGCATCATCACACTTAGATTTTATGTTTGAACTAGTTGTTATCAACCAATAGGAAACTCTAGGATGATTCATTCCGTAGTTATGTAATAACTACAAGTACATAACCCCTTAGTTCCCCTAACAACCATGAGTACTATACTACCCAACATAAAGAGAGCTTTGCGTGGACTAATCCCAATGAATAAATCAATATCCTTTTATCGAAACATCTTGACCAGGAATATTTGAAAAAATGTAATTTTATTTTGTGATTAATTACTCACGACTACATAACAAAGTATATAAAGGAAAACAAACAGCGTTACTACGAACAAGATTGACTACAGAGTTAAATATATGCAACAAATTACAAGATTGCACTTAGGGCATACCACCAACTCTTTCAATCTCCCACTTGTGCTTGGGGTTAATTATGGAATCTTAATCTCGTTTCTCTGATCAGTTCAGACTGATCGAACTATTCCCTCAGTGAACGAATAAGCTATATTTTATTATTGTCTACTTTATCAGTTTACATTTCTCCATCATTGATAAACTATCTTTATCACGTGGAACTTTCGAATTATGTGTCAAGACATCTTATGAGCCTTTGTTTATTTTACGATCTCTATCGTGACATTATTTTCGCAAAATAATGTCATGGGATTCCCAACATTTGAAATCGCCTTTCTCAATTATAAATTTGTATATTTATATTTATACTGCTTTTATTGCGGCACTATCCAAGGCGATGTATTTAGTCTTTTAGTTGAATCAACAACCACCTCATGTTTGGAACATTTCCAACTTAGAGCTCCTTAATTAAGGTTGAACATTAATTTAGGATTAATATACTATGCTCAATATCACTTATGAGATTCGAATTTGAACTCTCTTTCATAGGGAGTTCATTGTTTCTATAGAGAATTCTCCAGTATTTCATAAACACATGAGCATACTATTAACTACACTTTAATGATATTAGACCAGATTTGATATTCACACGATGCATTAAATACATAAGTTAAATACGATGTAAAATAATAGCATATATGGTAGTTAGTATTGTCAATGCATAAGGAATCCATCTCATATGCTCAATATTAAACATTTTAATATAGTATCTACATATATCATTCGGGTCAATCACAACATCCTTTTGTTGTCCTAAAAGATACCATTTTCAAGTCCTAATCGACATCCAAACTGAGATTGATTTTAATATAAGTACTCGTTAACAGTTAGTAGTGTGCTGTCTTACTGTAATTTGGAAATATTTTAGTACCCTATAATATTCCTTATAGACACATGCTTTCTTTGCATTTTGACTTAAAATCAAACTATTTGAATTTTTTTCATCAAAATATCTACTAAACTTCAATGCTTGTCGAATGATGCCTTTTATATATTTTGAACACAATTGGTCACTATAAAAATTTTATATGTGATCTAATATGGATCAAAAATCCATAATCTTGTATTGCTATACAGTTCACAACTTATAGAAGACAATACACAGTCTCGAGCAAATAAATATATAAGTGATCCACGTAGGAATTTATTAAGTAGTTGTATCGTTTGGCTCTTGCATGGGCCTTGAAGTGACTACATGCTTAATAATTTATTGGTAAGCATATCTTATATTTGTTTGTCAATCCTTATTCATTTCGTTAATATATATCATCTGATAAACATAATTAGATTAGTTGCATACATTTATTATAGTAGATAACCTTAACTTGTATAACATATGTTCTTATAATGTTAGAAAGATTAAATATATTCATTCATTTTTCTAACAAGCCTCCGACTAGATTTTATATTCCTCAAAACCCAAAGAGAAATATGGAATATTTTGATTCCTCCTTTGAGCGTTAGGACTCACTTGCCTTGAGATTCTAACCTTGAGTTTTCTCAATAAATCATAGACCGGTAAGCAGTGGATAACTCTTTATCGGTTGTATCATGTACAACTCCTAACTATGGTCTTTGTCCTAATTTCTGTGACGACCCGCAAATCCACACAATTCAAGTTGACAATAAACCACACACGTCCGACTCAAATTGAATGGAAGGATGGATAGTTATGGGAAAGAAAGAAGAAAGAAGAAGAGAAAAGGAAAACTGAAACAATACAGAATCTCACAATCGCAACGAAACAATATATAATATAATATCAATGGTCTTTAAGAAAGAGAGACTATTATATATATACATTAATCAGAGTACAACAACAAATCATAGTCATCGGCCTGGACAGTTATAACAACCTATGCTCACAAATGCTGACGGTTTCAACAACAAAGCAGTGGAGAATGAACATATACGTGAATACGACTTGAATACCTCTTATTCGTCCCCTGAGCTCCAATGCATCCAAAGCAATCTGTGAATATGCTTGGTTTGACCTGTGCATTATAATAAAATAACACCCGAGTCAGTCTGGTAAACCAGCGTGAGATAAACACGCCCAGTTGGATTTTAAAGTTATAAAAAACTTTAAAATCAAAAGTATCTCGTAAGACCACGTTGCACATAAACACGGACGGGTTTTTACCTTACGATAACCAAAACGTTTTCTATAAAAAAATCTTGTGATATTACAATAATATCCAGGGATTCAAAGTAAATATATAAAATAGCTGAAATGCTTGTATCTCGTTTCAGCATAGTTGGGCATAACTAAGTCTGTAAAGCTCGTATTGGAGAATCCATACTATGACAAGGTAAGGAACTACCTTCCGATGGTACATCTCTAGATAAAATGTACCGGGGTCTGACAAGAACATCTTGTACCCTTTCCACACAAGACTGGCCTACACTTGACTAGTAGTACCGAATATGATCACCCCTCTCGTTAATGGGCCCTGAAGCATACATGAGTCGATAGTAATCGATCTAGATTTTGGAATGACCATACCCTGATAGGAGCGACCCAATTGGCCCTGTTGCATGCTCGATTTTTGTCATTTCCAAGTTTGTGAGGCTCGAGGCTACATTTTACCTTTATATAGCATTTCCCACTTGAAATGCTAACACTGACCTCTAGGCAACAATGCAATGCCAGCATTCATCCGTATAAGTTCATTTTGGGACTGAACGTAATGCTTGACACCTCCGTCTTCAATTCCATCATCTTCAAGATACCTTCACTTCGAAACGCTTGAGTTGGATCGAAGTGAATTTCGGATAACATACCTGATCCCGGTCTCTCTGAAACAACATTTGATAATTCCTGGTAAACTCAAACTCGGTTCTTTAGGAAATAAACAGTCACAGATAAGGGCGGAGATCACCTCCTAACCGTTAGTGGACAGATTTCCTTATCATTTGTCCTAGGAGAATGAAACAAGATTTATACTCATAGTACAGCATCATCGGAGATGACTGTGCCACATAACTCATGTGTTTCCCCTAGATATTTTCAAAGTTACGTTTTGGGTCCAAATTTGATAGTCGGTTATTTAACTATCCATAAACACACATCCAAATCAGGGAGTTGTTCCATAGGGAAGACCAACATAGGTTAAACACATAAGCAACCACTAACCTCTTTAATTAATCTTTTCATTAATTAAAATCATTTGTAAATACTTGTATAAAAATATCTTTACAAAGATATACCCACAATCCCTATATTTTTAATACTTAGAGAATATCCATATACTTATTTCAACGGTGTAAGTATATTCACCAACACTGAGAAAGATTTCCTTTCTTATACAATTATAAATCATTTATAAACTCCATTATAAATTTCTAAAACCATTTATAAACCATTTCATAAATCTCTGGAAATTATTTATAATCTCTTTAATCAATTTCAATCACTTATAAATTCTTTTTATACACTTCTAAAATCATCTACACACCCATTATGAATCCTTAAAACTATTTATAAAAATCCTTTTATAATCTATAAACCCATTTCTAAAATTCTTTTATAATTATCTAGCCATTTATAAACCTTTTTTACCTTGTAAAATCTTCCTTTAAGCCCTTAAACAATTTTATAAAACTTCCCTTATAAAACTCAAGTATGTTATAAAACTCTATTTATAAGTCTCGAACATTTATAAATAAATTCTAATCATTTATTTTAAAACACTATTATATAATAATAAATAGTATAAGTAAACAGTAATTAACTTCAAAACATATAATAATAAATAGTATAAGTAAATAGTAATTAACTTCAAAACATCTTAAAGATAATAATTAATAATTTCACAACATTCTTAATAAAACAAAAATAATTTAATTTCCAAAACTTTATTGATAAATAATTGTATTTAATTTCAAACCGTATTAATAATCTAAATAATTAGCTTTTCAAAGTATTAAAATATTGACAAACAACTTTAAAACAATATTAATATAAATAAACAACTTTTAAAATAGAAATATCTTCCTTGCTAAAAATTCGTATTTACATTTCAACATAATCATTTCCATATTTATAAGACTATATTTTATAAATCTCCTTCTATTTTATAAATCTTCCTTTTTATAAAATATCTTTATTTATAAAACCCATTTATAACTCTGTCTCTTTATAAATCTCACTTATTTATAAAAATATCATTTTAAACATCAATTACAATCCGTTTTTAACGTTGCTTCCATATGTATAAGTTTCTTTTATAAATTCCTTTCAATTTATAAAATATCATTTAACATCTCCCAATTTATCCTTACTTTCAATTTCCAAAATAGAATCAACTATTTTTCTAAACAACATTCCACACATTATCATCAATTCCCAATTTGACTTATTTTCCAAATCAATCCAATGATAATGGTTTCCTTTCATTTATAAACACCGTTTATAAATCTATCATTTTATTAATAAAATACGATTTTCAAATCTTCACCTTATTTATAAATTACCACATTTATATACTATCACAATTATAAATTCCCACATTTATAAATTAACCTTAATATATGTATATATACACATCACTTTATATAACGGTTAATAAATATTTATACCAAATTATTTCTATCTTCTTTTTAAACCATATCCTTTTTTATAAAAGATAGACTTATTTTTAAGATTTTAAAAATTTGTATTCACAGTTCAAAAATCTCTATTTAAAATATTTAAAAAAAACTATTAATTTATGATCTCTAAAAGTCATACTTTTTATTTTAAAATAACTCCTTCTTTAAATAAACTTCAAGAATAAATATTAATATATATAAATTTTCGAAATCACCTAAAAATCCTTTTAAAAACTAAGTCTTTATTTTATAGTATTTCAAAATACTAAAAATATGGCCCAGCGTTATCATAGCACTAAATAGGAAAAAACCATCCGTGTCATCAATTTTGGCATCCACTATATAATATATCAAATTATATGAAAAATAAAGTCAACAGTGTGAGGAATCTAGTTGGATCCCTTCAACCTGTCCCCATACATCACATACAATATATAATCAATAATATAAATCAACCGCTTCGAGGCAGGATCGTATACAAAGGGTCATCCGCTCATACACGGGAACGTAATAAGGTTTCATCCCCTCCAGGGGCGGGAATGTATCCAAACCAACAATATAAAATAGTAAATCATCCAAATATCCAATCAACAATTTTAAAAAACTCTATAACATAACCGGTTAACCAAAAAGGTGAGTTTAACTCACTTTGATTACAGTAGTCGCCAAAGCATTCAGATTTGAATTAAAATTGAACAGACGTTCAATTTTAATCCAAATTTCTACGATTTCCAAATCTATCCAATCCAACTCCATAACGTAGTATTCATCGATACGATTGCAATGTAACTTGCCGCGTTATATTTGGACCGCGTATGAAAAAGTTATGAATTTATAAGTGTTTGAAATAATTAAATTAAAATTAACTTTAAATTAATAAATTATTAACTTAATTACCCTTCCCTTTCATTCTCGCATACGCTTGCTCCAGATTAGAAAACGCAACTTTAACTCGATCGTCGTGCCACCAAGCCGTACCGCCGTCCATTGCGTCCCCACTGAACGTCGCCCAGAACTCACCGAGCCTTCCAGCACCAGCGCTGACCCCCCTTGCTTCGAGCCCAATCCGAACCCAACCGCCGTTGCAAACGTGGCTAAAATCTGGCCATCTCGCCTCGTCAAAGTCCATCACAACCGTTGAATGTCCACATCTCGTCATCGCACACCTTCTTCATGTTGGGGTCGAAGGCTGATTTTGCCTCGAGTGGCGCCGTGGAAGGATGACCATTGGATGGGAGAAGGGGAATATAAAAATTTTAGGCAAACTTTTTTTCTTCTGATTTCATGCTAATTATATAAGGGAAGGAGTATGGGCACGACATGCTTGGGTATGGGCTAAGCATGGTGAATATAAATATATTTATTTTTATATTCAAAAATATCTAGCTCGACGCACTCAAAAATCTTGAACTCCAAACAAGGCATGCCATCTGGCGTTCTATATGTAATACCCCTATTCCGAATATAATGGAACTAGGCTTGAGGCCTAATTTGATCATATACAGAAGATAGCTTTTCAAAGCCAATTATATTATAAATTTCTGAAATTAATTTCTACGCTTTTCGATCTCGCACGCCCAAAAGATACGTCCAATCGCCACGAAATGTCGACGTGAATAATAATATCAACAAAGAGGCTTAAGGCTCTCTGCCTTTATTAAGATAATCATAAAATATGCGGCCTTAAAACCCTTATTGACCTCTATCAAGGTTGAAGACCAAAAACTTAAACTTTTTTAAGTATTTAAAACTCTTATCGCAAATGATGTTGTCGACTTTCATACTACAAGGGTTATTCACCCTTCATCCATGATGCCTTAATGAAAACACGATCTCCAACTAAGAACGCTAAATCTTTATGCCTTTTATCTACGTAACTTTTTTGCCTAGACTGAGCTTCTTTCATTCTATCTCATATTAACGCAATCTTTTATGTGGCTTCTCTTACCATATCTGCAACAAGGACCAATCTGTCTCCAATCTCTAACCAACATGCTGGCGATTTGCACGGCCTTCCATACAAAACTTCGAAAGGCGCCATTCCTATAATAGTCTGATAATTGTTATTATAGGAAAACTCAACCAAGTGCAAATAGTCTTCCCACGACCCACCAAAGTCCAGTACACAAGCCCTCAATAAATCTTTAAGTATCTTATTGACTCTATCTGTCTGCCCATTCGTTTGTGGGTGATAAGCGATACTCATCTTAAGCTTGGTACCTAATACCTCCTGTAGACTCAAAGCATCTCTATCACTGACTATACTGTTAGGAATCCCATGCAGTCTAACAATATTCTTCATAAACAACTTAACCAATACAAGTGCCATCTTGGTTGACTTAACGAGAATGAAGTGTGCACTCTTGGTCAGTCTATCCACTATGATCCATATACTTTCATTTCCCTTATTTGACCTTGGCAACCCATCAATAAAACCATGGATATTGAATTTCATTTCCAACTAGTATGTCTAAAGGCTGAAGCAACCCGTAGGGCTTCTGATGCTTGCCTTTCACTTGCTGGCAATTTGCACATTGCTTCACCCATAAGCCTATATCCCTCTTCATACCTTCCCAGAAGAAACTTCTCCATATATCCTGATACATCTTGGTTCCCCCAAAATGAATCGTAACCTTTGATCGATGACATTCCCTAAGAACTTCCTTTCTTAGGTCATCAACATCTAAAACACATAACTGCCTCTTCTTCCTTAATCATCCTCTTGGGTCAAGATTAAAATCCTTTATTATCGATCTCGGTTCTACCTTCCAATCTTCTGATTCTTTCGCTAACAATGGATCATCTTACTGCTTAGAAGATATCCTTTCGATCAACACTGGCCAAACTTCCAAGCAAGACAACATGGTAGTACTTTGACTAGAAATAGCAGATGAGCTTAGCTACATGCCACAAGTAGTCAACGCCTCTAAATCCCTCCATTCATCTAACATACTAACACCACATTCTGATGTTTCCTACTAAGTGCATCTGGCACTTTATTTTCTTTTCCTAGCATATACTCAATACCAAAATCATAAGCGGCTAAGAACTCTAGCCATCTCTGTTGTCTCATATTCGACCCTTTCTAAGAGAATAAATACCTCAAAGATTTATGATCCATATACAACTAGAACCTTTCTCCTAAAAGATGGTGTCTCCACACTTTCAATGCAAAAATCACCGTAGTCAACTCTAAATCATGAGTCGGATATCTAACTTCATGTAGTACGAGCCGTCGAGAAGCGTAGACAATCAGTTTATGCCTCTATATCAACACAGCTCTTAATCATATTCCACATGCATCTGTATACATCACCAAATCATGATTCCCATCTGGAACAACTAACACGGGCACATTGGTCAACAAATTTTTAACTCAAGGAATGCTTCCTCACATTTATCGGACCAAATAAACTTTACGTCCTTCCTGTTTAGTTTAGTCAGGGGTGCTGCTATCTGCTAGAAATCCTTGATGAATCTTAGGCAATAGCCAGCCAATCCAAGAAACCTCCTTACCTCGGTCACCGTCTCGTGTCCCTTTCAATTATTTATAGCTTCAATCTTAGCTAGATCCACCGATAACCCTTTCTCTTAAACTACATGATCAAGAAACTTCACTTATTTCTTCCAGAAACAACATTTTGAAAACTTCACTTTCAGTTGATGTTGCCTTAACGTCTCAAGCACCATTCTAAGATGAATCTCATGATCTCTTTCATCCTTAAAATATATTAGAATGTCATCAATGAATACCAACACAAACCTATCCAAGTGATCTTGGAAAATCTAGTTCATCAAGTCTACAAAGAAAGCAGGTGCATTATTCAATCCGAATGGCATCACTAACCACTCCTACGAACCATATCTCATTCGAAATGTCGTCAAAGAAATACTATCCTCCGCCACTTTCAATTGATGTAACCTTGTTACCAAATCCAACCGGGAAAATACTTTGGCTCCACTCAACTGATCAAATAAATCATCAATTCTCGATAAAGGGTATCAATTATTTATCGTCTTCTTGTTCAGCTTACGATAATCAATACACAACCTCAATGACCCATCCGACTTCTTTACGAATACCGTGGTCGCTCCCAAAGACGTACTGCATGGTCTAATAAAATTCTTCCCTTCTAAGTCCACTAGCTGCATCTTTAGCTCCTTCATCTCGGTAGGTGTCATCATACTAGGTGGTCTACATACGAGTTCAGCTCCCGGCACAAGATCTATTCAAAACTCGATAACATTTCGGTGGTAGTCCTGTAAACGGCTCAAAAACATCTGTAAATTCCCTTACAACCAAAACCCGATTCACTTCATCTTCCACTTCCATTGCTCCCATCTATCCACACTCGAGTTATCTACTAAGTATATGATTCAGTCGCTACTATAAGGGTGTCTAACTTATATTTTCCTATCTCAGCAAAATATCCTAGCATTATATTTTATTAACCAATCCATACCCAAAATAATCCTAAAATCAAACACATACAAACTACAGGCAAAGATATGACCTAGCAATTCAAACTCTAGATGGTCACACCTCATCCTTAGAGTCGCGTGCCCTCCCATAGGATTAGCTACCTGTAAGGAAGTAACAAGGTATGATGATTCTAAACATAACTTATCTACCAAACATTGAGATATAAATGAATGTGATGCACTAATATCAAACAATACCCTAACTGGTATGCTATGAATCAAAACATACTTTTCATCATAGACTTTTCCTTCTCAGCGGTTGTTGGCCTTGATGCAGATGGCTTCAAAGCAAACGCCTTTCCTTTATTAGCCTTGGCCGCTTCTGGACATTTGTTCTTCTAATGCCCCCATCTGGTCATAGTTAAAGCACTTCACATTCAGCTTACCTACAACCATCTTGCCATCACCTGATCAACATTCATTGGCATAGTGCCATTTCTTATCACGCTTATAACAACTGATATCTGTCTTCTCTTTCTTAGTAGCCCTACCCTTCCGAGCTCCCTTTCCCTTAAAGAACTTCCTCTTCTTATTCTGAGAACTCTGGGTTCCAACTAGCCTCTCCTTTCCGAAGGTAGAAAGCATCTCCTCATTCCCAATTGTCATCTCCACCGTTATATTCGATGGATCTCTGAAACGTGGCATAGTTGCCCTAGCAATCTCCAGTCACAATCCCCAGATAAACTTCTCGTTCCTTTTGATAACAGTGTCAATGGTGGCATTCTATACTTGGATAGTTCATCAAACTTAGTAGAGTATTCCAACACAATATCCCCCCCCCTGCTCCAACTCCATAAACTTCCTGAGCAAGGCTGACTTGGCTACTTCAGACAAAAACCTTTCCTCAAATCTCCTTCGAAATTCTGCCCAAGTCAACTCCTCTTCTGGTACCCCCGCGGTCACCCTATTCCACCATAACAAAGAAGCTCCTTGCAACTGTCTCGAAGCCAATCTCCTTTTCTGCTCATTGTTCAGACCCAAATCAGCAAAAATCCTTTCATAATGTAACAGCTAGTTCTCCACTTCTATTGCATCCTCAGTCCCCAGACTGGTCTAATCTCGACTCAGCTTAGCATAGTTATTACAACTGGTGCTATAGGATTGACTCCTTTTGCTTCGCAGCATCTCCTCCAACTACTCCTGCAGCTGCTCCAGCTTACATCAGATCGACGAAGAACTGATACATAGCCCCTGTATCTACTGCTGGGGTCGCATCATCTAAATTGGCATTTGTATTTTGATTAGCATTTGCCTATCGACCCTAGTTCCTCATGGTGTTAGGTCGAGCATTTCCATTAGTTTTGATGCTTCCGCCACCTAGATTCACTCTTTCATTTTCTGCTTACATATCTTTCTTCCTCGTAAATTTGGATATGAGTCTTAGTAAGATACATAAGAATGATCTAATAGAGAGGGGAGGATACATCCTATATATAGAAAATACAAGTACGTTACTATAGCTTTGTCCCAAACCCCAATCTTATTCTCCAATTCATTAGGATTATATTTTCAAAAATCTTTTAATCTTTTAAGTTTTATATAAACCTAGGCTTTGATACCAACTTGTAACATCCCCCATTCTGAGGCCCAAAACTAACTGCTATGGATGCTACAGTCATGTAACATCCCTTATCTCGAGGCCCGAAGCTAAGCACTACGAATGTTGCAGTCATCCATAGTATTAACTTCCGGCGACAAAATAAGGCAATGTTAATGGTATCCATAATATCAAAGCACATGAATATGAAATAAAAATCAACACTGATTAAAGCAACTTTTCTGATTACATTTCACATCAATATTTCATATTCAGATACATAAACCCAAAACAATTCCTAGGTTTTGATCAAATATAATTATTGCAAATTATGCCAAGAGCGACATATGAAGATGCCCCCTTGGATGATCAGAGTACTAAATAGACAATCAATCTTAATACAACACAGCGGAAATAAAACTAAATAGCCCCTATATAGCTAGCTTTGCCTCCTGCACGTCTTTGGAAGCTTATTCGTCCAACCTACTAAACCTGTAAACCTCAACTCTCAATCTACACAAATTAAATTTTGAGCACCTGAGAGTTTAAGGGGAAAACATAAACATTGAGTCAGACATAAAGCTTGGTGTGAATAATACTATTACATCTCGGTTTACTGATATTAAGTGAGACCACGCCGCTTAGCAGAACAGGTTTCCCCTCACCAATATCCCTTTAAAACATATCATTTTGCAAATCAGAATCCTGCAATCAAACTGATTTAAAAAATAATCGCAATATCATATATGTTTATAAATTAGGTAACAAATGGACTATCTGTCCGAACAATATAGTTTTGTTTGGCTAACTACTAACCATTGGCTGACTCGGGCCTACCAGACAAGATAAATAATCTAACATATGTTAGACACTCTTCTGGACAGTCTGTCGGTCCTTAACTTACTTCTCCCAGGGTCAACTGATCCTAATGGTTTTACGGGCTCACCAATTACCTATCCTTCTTCTATGTATATTCCTTTCCGTATGTAACATCATTTAAGTCTTACCTGCGGCTAAGCCCTACAAACTGAAATTTTGGACTAAATTAGCTAGGGGCTATAGCTAATGTATAGGGCCCGACCCTATACCAGTCCCATCTAGTATTCAGATATCTGAGCCATTTACTTAGGGTTAACTACCCCTCAAATTTTCCTTGAAAACCCTTCTTTCAAATTGATTTAACCCTTTAAATCATACTTAAACAAAGAAAATATACTTTTTCTTTACTCGAATCCATTAGCCATGATATATGCCTTACACAAAACATTGTTGATGAAAACCTTCGAAACCCTTGTTTAAATGCTTTAAACAATCTCTTTTGAAACCTTTGAAAGTACCCCTTTCGAAACAAGTTAACTACTTTACCTTGAAACTCTAGGCCGAAAAGGCCAAAACATACCTTTCGATATCATTTTAAAAAAACCTCTCGAAACTATTGAAAGTGTCATATCGAAAGCTTTATAGAACCTTAGACTCCTCTTTTCAAAACACTTTAACTTGCCTTTTAAAAGCATCAGAAACCTTCCATTCAATTACTAAAAGTAAACCTTTGGAAAACATTGGGGGATCTCCCCTTCGAAACCTTCATTAGATGCCTTTGAAAGCATTAAAGTCCTTTACTTAAAACAAACCTTTCGAAAGCATTGGGTTCAAGTAAAAGTTTGTTGGAACATAGTTTCGAAACCATTTAAAACCATTCCTTTTGAAACCTTTGGGTTTAACTTTTAATATATCAAAGGGTCTTAAAAGAACTAGGACGAAAGCATCTCTTTCGAAAGCATTATTACTAAATACAAGAAAGTGGATGGTGTCGAAACCAACCCCTTCGAAAGCATGGAGAAGCAGCTTCTAGGTTTAAAGCAAAAGAACCCTTTCGAAGGCATTGCTTCGAAAGGTTGAATGCGGCATCATAGGTTTCGACCCCTTCGAAAGCTTTATTTATCAAAAAAAGGTGGCAACCTCTTTCGAAAGCCCTTTTTCAAAAACAATTAACCATGTCGAAAGCCGGTTCCTTCGAAAGCTTCATTTGTAACCAAAGTAGTTCTAAGTTTTAAAGAGCTACTTCTACCCCTTCGAAAGCCTATTTCGACTCCGTACCTTTCGCCTAACTCCAATCCACTACGTACCGAAGCTGATACCATGTGTATTGGTTTCGATCTGGTTAGAGGCGGAAGTATAGGGTCGAAAGGTGGCTGCTATAAGTGGCGAAGCAGTAAATCTTTATAAAACTGAATTTCAACTTTTTAAAGCAATTTCTTTCCAACTAACTTGCCTTATTTGTCAATATATAATTGGTTGCCAATACTTTTACAAAATCTTTTCTAAAAGTGCTGCCGAATTTCAGAAATTAACAAATTAAAACATTTACAAATTACTCATTCTCCTTTTATAAACATATAAAACATTTAAGTCTCATACCTTAAATAATTTTATATCTTTAATAAAACACTTAGGAAAATTCTCCAAAAATTCCTGTAAATTGCTTTTTATATGTTTTCTAACATATTTAAATTTCTGACCCATAGCTAACATATAATAGCTGAAAATAATTTAAACCCAATTCAACCATTTTATTTACTAGAAAATTTATAATAAATCCACATTAATTCAGAAAATTATGAAACTTGAAACTCATCTCTAAAATAATATTTCTGACCTTATATCAAAAACACAAGGCATTTGGATGTCATTTGATAGGTTTTTCAAAACAAATCTTATCATAAAATCTACATGAAGCAACATAAATCATCAACAAGCATACATATCCATTTAACAATCAAAAAATGGCATAATACTTTGCAAACATACTCAAATCTGGTCTAGAAACTGAAAATAATAAATGTGAGATGTAACCTATTATTCACCTTAGCTTGATTGTTAAGAAGGTTGAGATTTGCCCTTGAATTAATTTGATTAAGCTTCCTTCTTGACTACTTGCTTAACTTCTTCTTATCTTCTTCTAATGGTGGTCGGCCAAGCTTCTTAGTTTAGTTTTAGTTTGTAAATAATGTAATGAAACTGTATTAAGGGTTTAGGGTATAAGAATAACCTATTCCTATTTTGCCCTTGTCTTATTACCTTTACTTACTTCATTTTAATTCTCTTTGGCTTTAGATTAATTAGGCACGACTACCATATGATCATTCAAATCTCAATCCCTTAACCATTACATTATTTCATTTAATTTATCTAATTAAATATCCTAAATAATATTAGTCAAAATTAGGGTCGTCACAGGTCATCCATAGTTATTAATTCCCGACGACAAATTACAACTATGTTAATCATATCAATAATTAGAAGCACATGAATATGAAAAAATTTCAAAATAGAAATAGCTTTTACATTCCATTTCAAAATATGATTTCATATTCATTACATAATCCCATTCGTGATTCCACATTCATAGAAAATATAACCATTACAAAGTACTCCAAGAGCGATATATGAAGATGCCCCCTTTATTGATCAGAGTCTAACACTTGGCAATTATATAACTTGCCATTACATCCAAACAGCAAAACCAAACGACACAGTGGATTAGATAGGTACTTCTAAATAGCTAGATTGTCTCCTGCACGTCTCCGGAGGCTTATTCATCTAATTGGAAACCCAAAAACCCTCACTCCCATCCTACTCAAATGAGTACCTGAGAGTTTAAGGGGAAAGACAAAAACTTCGGGTCAGACGACAATCTGGTTTGAATAATAACCTACCATCTCGAACCAACTAGATATCTAGTGAGACCAAACCGTTGAGCGGAACCTATTTTCCCCTCACTAGTATCTGAAATAAATATCTCAACCATATACTATGCTTCTACATCCACAATGGTTATAACATTATAACATACTGATGTGTAAACATGCAATGTACATTGGATTACCCATCTCAAGTTATTAGTCTACCCATCTAAATTTTCATTGACTATCCATCTTATATTTATATGGACTACCCATCTCACATATATTAATTCTTTGGATTACCCATCCCCTTACCCTGTTGACTACCCATCACCCATAATTTCATTAACAAAATTATATGGACTATCCATCTCACATGTAATTATTACTTGGATTACCCATACCTTATGGACTACCCATCACACATGGTTTAGCTATTTAAATCATGTGGACTATCTATCACACATATATTAATTCATTTAAAATGATGTGGGCTATCCATCACACATCCCATATTTTTCCTAGGATAACCATAAACCCTTCATTAACTTCGTAGAGACTATCTATCTCCAGCATGATGTGGACTATCCATCTAACATCCCATAGTTTTCCTAGGATGACTATGAACCCATCATTTAACAATTTAATTCATGTTGCCCACATGTTTAACCTATGTCTATTGGTGTCCCAATTAGGTTATCTCCCCTTAAAGTTATAACATCTTAAAGTGACATATGTCGGTGTCCCCAAATGATCCATGTCAAATTTATTAAAACATACATCGGTATCCCCAATAATTAATGTCAACTTAGTACAATTTTTACACATAGCAGGGTAAACATTGGTCTCCCCAATTAGGTTTTAAAGTCAAATTCATAAAAACAAAAGGCTCGCCGCCTTTAAATAAGTTAGTTTAGATCAATGTCGATGTCAATAACAATGTCGATAAAGAGGCTTAAGGCTCTTCGCCTTTATTAAGATAATCATTAAACATGTGGTGTTAAAACCCTTGTTGACCTTTATCAAGGTCGAAGACCAAAAACTTAAAATCTTTTTAAGCATTTAAAACTCTTATCGAAAACGATGCTGTCGACTTTCGTACTCTATAGGTTATCTGCCTATTTAAAATAGCGTCGACACCAATAATCACGGCAATGATATTGCATGACATCGTAGCTAAATAATGAAAAGAGACCTCACCGACCTTAATGAATAGCAGCATTAAGACCATCGACAACATCATAAATTAGTAACTCACTTCGGTTATTATGCCACCAAAAATATTTATGAATAAGGTTGACGTTAAAGCCGACGTCGGGATTTATCAAAAGGATGGTATGCGACATCATTTAAAATGTAGAGGAGCGGCATCAACTTAGATGAGTCACGAGAATGAGGTGTCGCCAATAATGGTTATTGCTGATATCCACTTTGACATGGTAAGAATCACTCCATGACTACCTAAGTAGTTACCATGCACTTCCCATCTCATTGACATTGACACTCGTGATTACGGTGATGTATTGGGCTCAACGACGACACTAACGACATGCTATTAACGTAATTTATGTGAAACTGATTTGTGCCCATAAAAGCAAATTCTTTTCACCAAATCTTATTCTTTGTCAAATTTATATTGGATTATAAAACACTTTACCCAATTCTTTTCAAAACCACCACCGCATACAATTTTCGAAGTCCCAAAACATTTGTAAACTTAATTAATTAATACCCTTAATTAATTATGGGTTTATACGCTTACCTAGCAAAATAAATTCATGATAATTTGATAATACTTGGGGAAAATCCCTAAAGATCATATAAATTCAGAAATATCATTTTCTTTGCCATATAAAAATTTCGAGGCCAAAAACCATATTTAATTATTTTTAATAATTATAACCTGAATTTAACCCAATTTCCTCCTTAGGAAATTCATAAAATATTCAATTTAATTTGGAAAATTATGAAATTAAAACCCATCTCCAAAATAATGTTTTACCCAACATACCAGAAAATCAAATCTATTGGAGATTAAAAACTTAGGTTTTACCCTTAAAACATATCAAAACAATTTCATTAATAATTACATAAATCATTATTCTACCCAAACAATGATTAAACAACCATAACTTGACAAAAATCATAAAAACCATTTGGATATTATCTATAGCCAAATTCAAGAACAAAATAGAGATACTTTAAGTATCATTCACTATAGATTTTTAATGGAGTTGAGATTTGATTTAAGTTTAGCTTCCTTAAGATTTTCCCTTGAATCCCTTTTAATTTCGTCCCCTTCTTTCCCTTAGAAATGGCCAGCCTCCTTATGTTAATCTTGATTGTTTTATGAACGAGTAAGGTGTGAATGATACGAGGGGGAGTGGGTTTAAGGGATAAAAGATGGATCTACTTATTTTACCCCTCTCATATATTCTCTTATATGATAAATCTTAAACAATCTTAGTTCATCCGTAATGGCTCGAGCTTATAAATTTTCAAATCTCACTCCCGAACCTCCATCGGGGGCTACGTTGTGCCCCCGAACCCCCAAACCAGGGCGCTTCACCCCTGGACCCCGACTGGCTGACCGACCAGTGAAACCGCCGTTTGGGTCGTTCGAAAGGTATATAATCGATTACAAGGCCAAGTTCCTAGGGGTTATGGTGACCACTCCCGACTGACCAGCTTCGAATCCCATCATGGAGCTCCTATCAAGAATGGTCGTCGTTAAAAGTCATTAAAAATCGTTAAAATGGTCATTAAAAAACTCACTTCAGGATTGACTCGAAGTCAAACTCGGTTAATCGCCCATCTGACTCGTGGCAGATTCTGGAAGTCTAGACTCGAAGTTGAACTTGGGTAATCACCTATTTGACTCGAAGTAAACATAGAAAATTATGCTCTGAAATCAAATTCGGGTAAAACTAAGATTTTCTCAAAGCAAACATGCAAATGGATCCAAGCAATGTTTGTCACCAACTCAGCACTTCAAATTCTATGACTCCAAGCCAATCATGTGCTGACTCCCAGCAAATGGTAAATTTTCTAGGGTCGAACTCCAAGTAAAATACCACCAATCCATCATTGCTGATCCATCCTCTTTTGCCCATAACTCGAACATGCGAACTCCTAATACCTTGAAATTTGGAATGCAACCTTGTGGGACCTTCTTTGTCACCCCAGGCCGATCTCATCTTGTTTTAAATTTTTTGGGATCGTCACTGATCCATAACCCCATCATAAGTGATTTGTCATTCAATCGGCATTTACAATCATTCAAGCATAGACAATCATGCATATATCTTTCCCAAACATTATAAACAGCCGTAGCTTGAAAACGGATTGATCTGACAACGATTAGAGCATCTTCCCTAATCGAAACCCATTCACTAAAGCCGTTCAAAATGCAGAATATCTAAAGAAGTTATCATGCCAACTATACCTTTTATACAACTATACAACTGATTCGAAATTGCTTCTTTACATGTATGACTAGCATATAGACGAAGCGAGAGCGACGGATGCAATCTGCTACAAGGCCCTTGGGAATCATTAAAGGATGAAACAACTTGCTACCCAAGAAGAATTCTATGAGAAGGCAAACTGGTTCAAAAGACTAGAAGTAGTGCAATTAGAAGAAGGCAAACCCGACAATGTGCCAAAGAATATACCAAACGGTAAAGGAGCTACAGGACCTCAGGGACCTTCTGCCCAAGCAAGGTTACTAAGACCCAGTAGAAAAGCGCCCCAGCTAACTGACGAAATCAGACGAAAAGATGATTATCAAATAACACTCTAGCTAGCTAGCAACTAAGGAATGAGACAGCAACCTAAAGCGATGCCTTCTCATCTATCCTTGTCTACTCTCCTTTTCCAAATGAGCCGTACCGGGACACTAGGGGCATTGCAGACAACACAGTGAAAGAAATGCTTCTATGCCCTCGACGAGTCATGTCAATCCCCCTTCTGAGAACCGGCGTTGCTAGTGGCGTTGAGAAGTCTTGTCCAAAGGATCGTCGAACAAACAGATCCAACACCGTAGCCTACAGGAACCGATAAAACTGTGTTCCCTCGAGCTGAATTCGAAAAATTCCTCTTGAAGTCGATGAATCATTGCTTTAAGACCGCCGTGTCATTGGACACACGACCCAAAACTCCTCTTAGAATCGATAAATTATCATTCCAAGGCCGTCTGATTGCCAGACATTCGACCACAAAAAACCCTTCGCGAACGTGAAGGTCTTTCACGAACTAAAGCGTCGTGAAGGTGAATCGGTAGATCGACGGTCATTTGATCCAAAAAACCCTTCGCGAACGTGAAGGTCTGTCATGAACTAAAGCGTCGTGAAGGTAAACCGGTAGATCAATGGTCATCTAATCCAAAAAAAACCCTTCGTGAACGTGAATGTCTTTCACGAACTAAAGCGTCGTGAAGGTAAATCGATAGATCAGCAGTCATCTAATCCAAAAAACCATTCGCGAATGCGAGACTTGATGTTCTAGGTGGCTCTCTGGATACCCCCCGTCAAAGTTGTGTTGCAGCTCCTATATTCGGGAGCTCGTGATTTGAATGTCTTAACTTTAGACATTTTGGTCAAAGATCGGAATTTTTCGTTGAGATCTTGGTTTGGGAACTTTGTGGCATTGCTTGGAGCAATGTCGGTCCTTTTGGATGGTAGGGATTGGTTCCTGTTAATCCTGAAATAAACAAGTTTCCTGGTGTTGTCAAGACAACACCAATACTTAGAGAATTTTGACAGTCCGGTAATGATGCTAGAGTGACATTGAGCAGTGTTTGCGTAGCTTATGAGATGCGTGGTTTATGAGAGTGTGTGGCTTACGAGATGCATGGATTTTGGTAGTGTGCGGCTTATGGGTGGCGCGACTTATGAAATGCGCGGCTTTTTATGCTCCTTGGTGTTGCTATCAAGTCGTTCCATATTCTCCTGGATCCCGATGGGTCAAAAACCCGGATAACATATCTCTCCACCATGACAGCCTGACCTATTTGGACGTGTACATCTTCCAAAAACACGGTGAAGAGATATGTTATCCAGGTTTTTAACCCATCAGGATCCAGGAGAATATGGAACGACTTGATGGAGTCAGAATGGCTCAGAACTCAACCAAAAAGGGCTAAGGCAATGACTGAGTATGACTAAACCAAGAGACCAGCGTCCGTCTAGTCCAATCAGCAGCTAAATACAACTAGCTAGTAAATCGCCATCAAAACAAAGCAACATGTAATGAGACTACCCGAACAACGTCGATACAAAGCAACAAAAGCATGCCAGACATCAAAGTCCAGAAAAAGTCTAAGTGCATGGATCGCCAGCGATCCATGCTTCATCATTAGGTCGCTAAGGCACACAGGAAGCGAAGAAAGCCAAAATACACTAGGATCGCCAGCGATCCATACTTGTTCATGGACTCTTGGCGAGCTAATTAGGCGAAGAAGGGAAAACAGGAGCTAAGTGATCGGCTTGCACGCGAGCTAAATCTATGTATCGCTAGCAATCCATAGACCATGGATCGCTAGCGATCTATAGTTTTGGCTCGGGTCGCGAGCTGAGCTTCGTTGCATCTTCTTGAGTCCATCTACAAGCAGTCAGTGAACATGCCTGGCCCGAAAACTCTCCAATCTCTATAAATACCATCCTACCTGCAACACAAACGGGGTCTTCTCTGGACTAGCTACTAAAGCTCCGTGGAAACTTTCTTCACTCTCTACCTCCCTCACAACAATCTCCAAAAGGATTCACTGTGATTCTCCAGTGGATTCCAACTCTGGGGATTCAATCTAGCGAATGATTCAAAAGCTTTGTAATCAAGCACTACTTGTAACAGCAACCAGTCATAATAAAACTATAAAGTGGACGTAGGTTTCATTAACAACCGAACCGCTATAAAAATTCCTTGTCTTCTTTCTTTTACTGTCCTTTTCTATACCTATTACCTGTGTTATTGCTCTGCCAGAACATGGATGGTGCTTTCAAACTCAAACCAGGGTGTTGATCCATTTTTTGGGTTAACAGATAATGTTAAACTAAAATTAGGAGTGTTACATACACCCTATTTAAAAGTGTATCAATATCGTATATCGATACACTTAAATATAAATTTATATATGCATTCAAATAATTACAAACAACCTCAAAACATCAAATAAATTAATAATAATTCATATCGGGTTAAAGTTACGAATATTAAATCATCTGTAAAGTCAAGAATATTGTGTCGCATCGCATTAAAGTTACGAATATTGTGTCTTATCGGATTTGCTTTGGGGTAAAGTTAAGAATAATTGTCAAAGCATTGATTTGCTTTGGGTAAAGCTAAGAATAATGTGTCTTATCAAATTTGTTTTGGGGTAAAGATTGGAATATTATGTCTCATCAGTTTGCTTTGGGGTAAAATTACGAATACCATGTCTTATCAATTTGCTTTGGAATGAAGTTTAGAATATTCCTATAAAAACTACCACCTATAAGTATGGTTCATACTTTATCAATTTTTTTACATCAAAATGGCACAAAATAGGCACAATCGATGACAACAAATAGTTGAAGTCAACAATATTGGGCATTGCCAATACAGTTTGTCAGTTAAAACCATCACTATAACAGCACCTGATTAGAATATTGGACGACACTACTACCAATGTGACCAACCCCGTGGATGTAATTTTCGACAATGGATTGATGATCCATTTTCTAGAAGGGAAGTTAAGTATGCTTCAGACCTTGTTAGAGAAAATAGTTTGTTATTGCGACAGCTTCATTCATCCAACATACGTCCTGATGATAATTAGGAATTACTAATCATGTTTTTTATGCATTGTATGTCATTCAGTAAATATGTATTGTGTCACATCAACTTTAGTCAATTGGAACAAAGGAGAATATTATTTCAAATTAAGTTTGCTTTGTTGGTGGGAGTACGAATATTGTGCCAAATTGTTTATAAAGCTAAGAATATCATGTCTTATCGGCTTGGAATATCGGAATATTCTATCAAATCAACCATGCGTTGTACACCTTCATCTTTGCATTCAAACCATTATAAATTAAGACACAAGCAAATATAACACATACAATATTATTTCTTCCAATGTATAATTCTCCTCTAGATAATTCATGGACGAATGTTCAAAACATTACAAATGACTATCTTTGTCAACATGATAATCGAGACAATGAGAATCATCAACGTGAGAATTCATCGCCCGATGGAACTCCTGAAGGGTACGACATTTATCTGCAAAACCACTATTATGAAGACATTCAATGGCAAGAGAACAAAGAGCAAGAGGAAAGACGTAGGCTTAATGATATCCCTGACTTTGACTTACCATGGCATTACAATGATCTCCGGCACCACCGACATCCATTCTTACATATAGAACCGTTGGATATGGATGAATATACCAAAAGATGTCAATGTGGTTGATTAGTAAGTTTAGCCACTGTATCGTACGGTAGGGATGTTGGACGTCGGTACTACTACCGTAGACACAACATCTATGGATTACACTAATGGATAGATGGACCTTTTTCCTGAAGAGCGGTTGACTTTATTACAGAATTAGAAAAAGTGGATAATTTGTACCGCAATCAGTTGCGTGAAAGGTTTAATCGTCGTGATAGTTAAGCTATCTAGCATTGGCAATATCTGTATCTCGATTGTGTTTATTTTCAATAATATGTTTATGAAGTATTTAATTTTTCAATATATCATGTTGAAAAAAATAATAACCCAAATGCAGTTTATAAGATAATGAAATAATAAGAACAAAATAAACCCAAAGATGTAGACTACAGATAAACAGATAATGGACATAATATAATAGTATAAACTAACCACAAAAAACAGACACAGAATGACAAAATACAACGTGCACTGTCCATACAATGACATACAATATACATATAATGACATACGTCAATCCAATGATGTAGTATCATCATCATTGCCTCCATCGTTATCGTCATCGTCATTGTCGTCCTAAACACCATCATCGTCGTCATCATCTTCCTTATCACCACCTTCCTCATCACCATCGTCATCATCCATACCATCGTCAGGGCCTCCATCGCCATAATCATCTCCATCTCCAACATCACCACCGCCTCCCCCAACATTACCAACATCACCAGCATCTACAACATTACCTGCATCTGGAGTTCCGTAAGGCTCGTATACAACAAGTATAGCAGTCGAATAATCTATCAGTGCCTTTAACATATGTGTATGCTGCATGTACATCTCATGTTGGGTCTAGGTATGTACGCGTGTCATATCTTGCATCACAACACATGAAAGTCTAGCCTGATCCAACCTAGATGCATACTAAACGAAGAAATAATATGACACGTAAGCAATTTAGTTTAAAATAGAATACGAAATGCATATAACTGACAATAAGTACCTCGTATGGAGGGTACAAACCAACTGAAGGCACGCCAGGAATATCATACTGCTTTGGAAGGACCAAGGGCTGCTTAATCAACGTACTGGTGGCATCATGCCTTAAATGTATAACCAGGCTCCAACTGCATCGGAACCTAGGACAACTGTAAAGGAGTAGGATCGGATGAAAACTACAGTACCTAAACTCCCTCGGCTGCGATGTGAGGGCCTATATGATCATAGTTGGCTGCACGTACACAATCCAGTAACATGAAACGACGCGGTGCTACTTTAGACCAATATATGTCGTAATCTCCAACTAAGAAGTATGTGCTAGTATCCACCCATCCAGCTTGTCGAAGAGAAAGCAGATGCTGATCTCCAATCACCCTATGTCTGCCAAATATGTCCTCGCATGATAAAGGATCGGTTGGTATATGACCATCGCCAGTGGTCTGATACGCACACTGCTCAGCCAGATACCACATAGGCAAGAATGCAAGTGTGTGCAAAGCGACCCTACACCTAGACAATGAATATAAGGTCATCAATGGATAGGCATCCGCCATAAGGCCTGCATCTACAAGCTGTGTCTAATGGGAGGCCCAAGGAGTCCATATGAGGTTGCCGCGATTGCGCATGTCGAGCAACAATCTATCCTCCATCAGGTCATGTCTAACACCCAAGGGAGCATGAGACACACATTGAACTGTCTCTCACCATCTCGTTATAGGAGAGTACTGCTCGGCCGTCTGACTAGTTATCCTTGGATGCGGGGATGCATGTTTGCCGTGTACTCGTAGTATCATAATGGAAACATGCACCAAAAGTAGACATCTGCTTAACCTCTTCAAGCGCAAATGAATCTAACGCTGCATACGAAATACCTAGAATGGCCGAGCCCCAATCAATAGTATAAAGCTGATCTAGTCGGGCAAGCGCTGCTAGATAACCTAGACAAACCGTACCTTTTTAGTTCAAAAAATAGATCGAACCAAACAAGTACAGAAGAAATGCCCAAGTGACCGCATCCATCAAATTTGTTCTGTCTTTGTAAGTCATGATGTATTGCTGAAGGTAGGTCAATGGAATAGCACCGCTATGTATGTAGTTCGGATCGATGTGAGGTAAAAAAGGTAAATAAATTGGGGGACTCATATAACTCGTCGAATGTGAAAGGCCTACGCCCATGTCCTCCGATATCAATACCTGTAAGCATATAGAACTCGACAGGGGTAATACCCAACTCAAAGTCTGAAAAATGAAATGTTTACGTCATGGGCTACCACCTATCAACCAATGCCTGAATGAGAGGTTGGTTAAAGGACCGAAGAGACTTAATCGTAAAAAGCATACCAAAAGGACTAACTTGTAGCTTATCTATAATAGGATGTGGAAGGGTGTCGTAAAACTGTATAATGCACTTGGCCTAACTACCTCGACAATTTATGTATCGATTCTATATATAATTTACGAACGCAAAAATTAAATACAACGTTAGTTATTTAATACGATTATGAGATACATATATACAACTTATTATACTGAAATTACTGCTAAAATATACCCGCACTATAGCTAATGCGGTTTCGGACCTATGCTGAAAACCATCTGAAAGCTCATAAGTAAGAGCAGATCGTATAATGCCAGTTCGAAAGCTGGAGGAACGTGTACCGGACCAGCTTGTTTTTTCGAATACGGACGGTTCTTCTAGCGATTTTAGTTGACAGCGATAGGATTTCGACGTATTTTCTGATTAAAAAATAATTGAAAATGGAGTCGGAAGAAGAAATGAGATGAGGAGAGGGAAATATGGGGTTTTCTTTGGGGGTGAGAGGAGTCAGACATTCACTTTTTGACGTCTTATTGTGCCAAAAAATGGGCATATGATTTCAGACGTCCATTTAACGGACTTTTGATTTTCACGCGCTCAGTGCTATTAGGGTTCCAAGCCGGGTTAATGGCTGAATAATCACACTGAATAGAAGATGCCCTTAAGTTTAGGTAAAAAATTGTGCTGGGCATAAGGCTAGGTTATTGTTCGTTGGATTATCCAACCATATTTTACGGAGGCCTATGTCAACTGATCCATCTCCGCAACTCGCACTGTCGCACAACACACTTTTTCCCCAAATCAGAAGTAGAAAATTTAGAAAATGGCAACCACTCTCTCAAGAATCGCTCGTCAAACCTTAACCAAAACCCTAATCAAACCAAAAGCCACAGATCTCAGTCGTCCATTTTCAGCAGTACCCGAGTCAGTCCAATCATCACCGTCTCCACAGCAACCATTGTCACAACTACCGTCGTCAAAATCCGACGACCGCATTAAATGGGATTACAGGGGTCAGCGCCGCATAATACCTCTCGGCCAATGGCTTCCTAAAATAGCTGTAGATGCATACGTGGCGCCCAACGTGGTGTTGGCCGGTCAGGTTACAGTTTACGATGGTTCTTCCGTCTGGAGCGGTTCGGTGCTTCGCGGTGATCTGAATAAGGTCACCGTTGGTTTTTGCTCCAATATCCAGGAGAAGTGTGTTCTTCATGCTGCTTGGTCTTCTCCTACCGGTTTGTTTTTGTTTCTTTTTTTGTTCGGATTTAATTAATAAAATGATTTAGAAGCTTTTGAGTACTAAGCTTATTTACAAGGTAAGCAGGAGTTCGATCCGAGGGTTTATATTTTTTGCAGTAGCGTCATTTAGGTCAACTTTAGCCTCAATCATAAATGGATAAACTTCTTTTTTTTCTGAAATATTAATTTAATTAAATACTAAATTCAATTAATTAACAATTAAAATTATTATTTAACTATTCCAAAATAAATAGTTATAAATAACTATTTCCAGATTATTCAACATTTTTTAGCTTTTACATTCTACCCTACCTCTAATCAAAAAAGTTGTTCACGAACCCTCTAACCTTTAATTCAATTTGTTCTCGAACGCACCTAACAGTATGATTTGGTTTAAATATATAACCTTAGGAAAATTCCCATCTATTGAAGTATTGACTATTGAGCTCATTTTGCAATGGCCTCAGAAAAAAAATGGAGATTTAATCGGTGTAACGAGTCTCATTTGAAGAAAATTTACTAAGGCTGCATTTGTTTGAAATTCTGAATGCATATCAGATGATGAAATGCTCACAATGAATTTTGAAATATTTCTTTGATTATTTTTTCAAACGTGTTCATTGGAAATTGTTATTATCCCAATTACTGATAATAATCCTTTGCTACGAACTATTCTACCTCACATGGCCACACTTGTCAAAATTACCGATAATAATAATTAAACAAATCTTCTTTGCAATCATACCGATCATATACATCTCCTTTGCAAATATGGGCATAAAATATGCAGTTGCATTTTAGCAAATTTGAAAAGGTTGGATATTGGATAAATTGCAAGGAGCGAAATGGTGGTTTTGATTTTTTTCCAACCACTAGGGAATTTAATTTTTATGAGGGCATCTTAGAGAGTTTTTTGAATCGATGTTAAAATTATTATTGTTATTATGATTATTATTTTAAAAATAATAGATGATTGCTTGTTTTTTTTACTGAATAGAGCCTTCTAATTACTGAATGCTTAGTGCAGTCAAAGTTGCAAAATCTTCTGAACCTTTAATTTTATCTCCATTCAAAGTCGGTTTAAAACAAACAGAACCTAAATCATAACTTATAATATCAGGTTCAACTTATGTTAATATTATACCTTCAGCGTTGCTGATAATTTATGTTTAAACATATTTTAGCAAGTAAATGTATAATCAAAACCCAGTATATTAAAGGTTGTGTGACATATTCTTTGTCGAGTGTGAACTAGGGTTAAAATCAAAATTGAACACTTCTATCCAAGATAATATTATCAACTCCTAATTAATGTACATTCATTAAAAATATCTCCATCGATTGCTCATTGAGCACAAGTCATTATTTTCGTTCATTTTGAAAAGTACGTCATTAAATTTTCTTTACAATTATTGGAAAAAATGTTAATGCTATTTTTTCATCAATATTACAAAATTGCCCTCAGCAAGTTCAAAATTTTACATTTTTTTAAAAGCTATTTATTATATACATTATATTAAATATTTTTTTTAAAAGCTATTTATTATATACATTATATTAAGGGTGCGTTTGGCATACATCCCTCGTATAGTTTGCAAATACACAAAAATATCACTCCGTTTTTTAGATAAGTTTCCGGTCCTTGTTTTTAAAATCGAACAATCTAAAAGACAAAAGTACCCTTCCGTTGTAATTTCTCTCAGCACTTCATCGTTCCTGCGAAAATGAAATCGGTAAACAAAATCAAATCATAATCTATGAATAAACTGAAATCAAGGTGACTAGAAGATTGATTTAGAAGGAAAACAAAACCAAATACTCATTTTAATCAATCGAGAAGAATCTGAAATAAAATAATGGAAAGTATAATCAATTAGAACATCAAAATCAAACAGTAAAATTGAAATAGCAAAAGAAAACAATAATTTGTATGAAAACGAATTCATTTTTCACAAAATTAAAAAATTATAATATATCAGCAACAATTTAAGAACTGCAAATATTAATAATATTTGTAGTTTTTTCTGCAAATATTCTTAATATTTGCAATTTTAATTGCGAATACGTAGAAAATTTGCAGTAAAAAATTTGATTACTTGATAAAACACTCTTACAGCTCTAACATATATTATTACATGTTTTACTGCAAAAATTGTACATATTTGCAGTATTGTAAACAAAAATTCACAATATTTGCTGATTTTTATGCAGTTATTCAGAATAATTGCAGCAATATCTGCAAATATTCATAATAATGGCATAAGAAAGTAAAAATATTGAATACTTGCTAAAAAACACTTGCAGCTTCAATATATATTATTATATTTTTTTTGTAAAAATACTGAACATATTTGCAGCATTATAAACAAATATTCTCTAATTTTGCAGATTTTTCTGCAATTATTAAGAATAATTGCAGCCATAACTGCAATTATTCATGATATTTGCAGAAAAAAATAAAAATATGCTATGCCAAAAAAAAGAAAAAAAATATTCATAATATTTGCATTAGATTTTTAATGCAAAAATTGACACTATTTGAAGTTTTTTATGCAAGTATTTTCAATATTTGCATTTTTCTGCAAATATTGAGAATACATGCAGAAATATTGCAAATATTGGAATATTTACAGATTTTTATGCATGTATTTTCACTAATTGCAGTTTTTAATGCACATATCTGCAAGTATTCTCAGTAAATGCAGTTTTTATGCATGTATTCTTAATTATGAAGATAAAATTCATCTTCCTACTGCAATATATTGAAATTAACAATTGCAGAGAAAAACTCCTACAGAAATGCATATTTATATACAAAAAATTTCAATATTTGCTGACTTTTCTGCAATTGTTCTGAATATTTGCACCAATGTCTGCAAATATTCTTAAAAACTGCAGATTTTTCAGCAGTTATTTTCTATTGTTATTCACAATATTTGCACCAACTGCTGCAATTATTGAGAATAATTGCAGATTTTTCAGATATACATGCAAATTATTCACAAGAATTGCATACATGCAATTATACATAATAATTGCATACGTCTCTGCAATTATTTTGAATAATTGCATACAAAGATGAATACAAATGATTTTAAGGGAATAATTGCTGATTTTTCAGCAAGTATATATTATGAATATTTGTTAAATTTTAAATGCATAATTGCAGAGAAAAATTCCTAAATAAATGCATATTTATATGCAAATATTTCCAATATTTGCTGACTTTTTTGTAAATATTATGAAAATTTTGCATCAATGTCTGCAAATAATCTTAAAAATTACTGATTTTCCAGCAACTATTAAAAATATTTGCAGGAAAAAATTGTATGAATGTTATTCTAGGTTAATATTTGCAGTATTTATGCGCATAACTTCAAACATTAAACTACAACCATTTCTCATTATCATTAATGAATTTAAATATCAAAACAACACCAACAATCCATAAAAAATAAAAAACAATTCATATTTTTGTAAAAAAGATTGATTCGTCTTCAAATAGTTGCAGTTTTTCATTGAAATCGAGAAATAAACACTTGTCTGAAGAAAACTCAACTCGGCTTTCAATTTGATCAGAAGAAACTGAAGAAGAAGAACCACGGCTCCACTTTGAAGCGCATGGGTAATTTAGGGAAAAAGTAGGCGGAAAACAAAAACATAGACCTAGAAAGTATGTTTTTTTGACAATGATCCACTTTAAATTAAGTTTGATTTTAGGGATGCGTGCCTAATATTCACTTATATTAAATTATAAATTTATATCTGAAATCATCACCGAATTAAATCATCACCGAATTATTTTTTCACTTGTTAATTGCAAAATGTGAGCATCATCTTGCAATTTCATATAATGTGCAATTTCTTTTTATAGGTTATATGTATGTTTTGAAAGTGCAATTATTCTACACTTCCATAAATTTACTTATTTTGGTATATTTTAATTGCTAGAAATTTGTACTTTACATTTGTTGAGTTAATTTTGTGAAGCCATGCAATTTTCACTTTTTAATTCATTGTTTGTATAACATGTTAAATTGTATTACATATTGTATGTTTTACTGCTAGCTGTTTTGATATTATGCTTAATATTTGTGAAGCCATGCAATCAGCAAGTTGTACTTCCATATGACATGGCTTGTTATGTTATGGTTGTGCCAAAAATGGCACGAACACCCCAATTGAATAATAAAAAGGTAAAATATCAAAGAAAAGAAAGAAACAGTAAGAAAAGAACACAAGATTTTTACAGTGATTCGGCGAAAAGTTCGGCCTACGTCCACTTAGTCGATTTCTATTGATTATTCTTTGTTTTTACAAAGCTGTTTTTATAACTCGGTAGTCACAATTCGGTAAGAATCCAGCTTGGTAATTTTTCTTACAACTCGTCGCTGTTAGAAGTTTAGAATTGAAGAAGAAGAAAAATCTATTTCTAAGTACTCTCCACCTCTATTTATAGGCGAAAACCTCCAAAATAATCTCCGAAATTTGATCCATACGATCACAAAGTTGTGCATTTTCTTCCACACAAGTCGCTCGACCGACCCCCCCGACCCAACCACCATGGTTCGGTATTGGTTCAGTGCCGAACCATGAGGCATAGGTCGGTGCCGACTTGGATCGATCCCAGCTCGGGCTATCATCCCATTTACTTCGGGCCTTTCTCCGAGTCGTTTTGCTTCATGCCTTGTGTCACCTACTTCGTGTTTTTCTTCCTTTGCTTAGAGTCCGAGCTGGGTTTTTTCTTGTTTGCTTTGAGTTGACTCGGTGCCGATCTGGCATGATCGAGTTGCGAAACTCAAGTTAACTTTTTTCGTTCATTTTTTATATTTTCTTTATCTTGTCTTTTTAGGATATTTTCCTAGTTCTTGGATCATTTCTTCATCATTTGTTCGTTAAATTCAATCGTTTGAGTCTGTTCGAAGGCTGCTGAAAATTCGACCGGAACAAATTGTATGTTTACGACTAACTGTTTAGATATTATCCTTCTACAGTTAATTTTTTTTAAGTGCAAACGATTTGAATTTTTATTTCATAGTTTATATGCAGTTTTTGAAAAGCTCAAAATGTTTGTACTTCTATTAAATGTGTTAAATTGTATATTTTCATTGCTAAATATATGAATATTAAGTTAGCTTTGTAAAGTGTGTACAATTTGATCTTATATTTCATAGTTTATATGCATTTTTGGAAACTATAAAACATAATTAAATATTTAGAATTTACATATTTGAAGTGGATTTTGTAAGATACATACATTTTGCATTTTTTTTGGGAATTTAGAGTACTAAGCTATGTACTTTTGTTTCATAGTGTTATACGCATGCATGTATGCATGCGTACTTTTCTCTCTCAATATATACATGTGAGAGTATAGGTGCAAGATCTTTGCACTTTGATCAGTTTGAAATATGTACAATGACAGTTTGTAATTTTTGGTAATTATATGTGCAGTGGCCATGAGTAGTTTTACATTAATATCTATTTTCAAGCAATGTTGGTTTGTTATTAATTTGATGGATTATGTTCAGTCGTTCTAAACTGTATAATATTTTGGGTTACGATGCTTGGGCCAATTTAATTACTGACACCCTTTCTTCCATTGAGTAGTTATGCACGTACAAATTTTGTGTTAGAGGGTGATACTAGAGATCCAATGCAATTTAAATTTCGACCCTTTTCAGTAACCCAATACACATATCGGATACGCACACATTTATATAATATACAATACGTCTCAACCATATTATGCATGCCATATTTTGCATTAGTCCATCTTGAATGCCAAGATTACCTTTTGTTGCTTCCTTTAACCTCCAACATGAACTACTTCAGTTCTAGAATCTAGGGAGTTCTGTGTGTAAATCTTGATGTGAAAATGGATGAGGGGATAAAATCGTTAAGTTATGGGGATAATATTAGTTAGGTGTTTGTAATTAGATTCGCTTAATATGAATTGTTAGAGCATCTCCAACTGTTTTGAGGTTCAAAATTGCATTTTCATGGATTACAAAACGTAATCTGTATAATTTTCCAACAGAAGTCCAAACAAGCGCTTGTTTAAATAGTGCCTCCATTTGGGTAAGTGATCGGTGCTTATTCAACAAACAACTAAGTATCAGGCATCCGTGGAACAAGTGCCCGTATCCAATTATTGGGCGGGTGTAGGATGGAAGTACCAAATTCAATGGTTCAATTTGTTTTGCATTTTTGACATTATTTTATGCTTTGTGAAAAATGATATGTCCATTTATAAGGATAATAAGGATAAGCGGTGTTGCATCTGGTGAATAATGCCATCGTAAATCAACACACAAGCATAAAATCTATGTGAAGTCGAGTCATTGGTTAGGTATAGAATTGATCGAAATTAGATATATTGTTACTATTATTTTTTAAGCTGATTGTGACTTCATATTGACCCAACAAATGTGATAATAAACTTCAAGTTTTACTGAATTTAGAACAAAATCCATTATGTAAACAAAAATCCAAATTCAAAAAGAACACATTATGATCCTAGTACATGCATTAAAGTGTATTCCAAAGCAGGAAGGGGCAGAAAGAGTAGATCAAACTAACTTTAATACATCCTCAAAAGCCAATGCCCATTGTTAATCCAAAAATGGATCAACATCCAACAATCAGATGAAAGTACCAGTTAAGATTAAATAAACAGAAAAGCAGTAAAAGAAGATAGAGTTTTTATAGTGGTTCGACGTAATCTTCGACTTACATCCACTTTAATCTTTTATTAGCCGTTCTCTCTGGATTACAACTAGTTATATTAGATCCGACCACAATATAGTGGATCTCAAATTTACAATAGAGTTTCTAAGTTGTTTGTGAGTCATTAGTATTAAGAATTTGCTGATCTAAGTCATAGAACATCAAATAGCTGTTTCCTGCGAGTTTAATGGAGGTGAGGTTAGAGGTGAAGAAGTAGCAGAGTCTTCGCGGTCAGAGAATGCATGCAGCCTCTGTTTTGGTCGCTCTATGGTTTATATTTATAGAGATAACAATTATACTGGATCAGAAGCCTGCTTCCAGGGAGGTCCAGATATCCACCCGAAGTAGTCTGAAAAAGTTGGGAGGCACACGAGTTAAGGCTATAACTCGGTACCGAGTTATCCCATTAAGGGGAAACTCATTGTTTTCTTTTGGATCATGCTTCTTACTTCATTTTAGGGTGCCCCTTGTGTTTTCGTAGATAAATGACTTATTTTGACGATCGTTCCTTCATAACTTGGTTTGTTACTCTTCAATTCTTGAAATAGATCGTCCAAAACTCTATGAAATCTCTTGGGCATGCATAGAAGGGCTAGAGAATAACTCGTGTGAAGTTTGAGAGGTTAGTTATGGAGCAGGATAACTCGGTACCGAGTTATAAGCATAGGTCGGTACCGACTTATCCCCTTAGCCTATTTTTGGATGAGATTTTTCAGAGCTATTTTCTTAGCTCATTTGAGTGCGCCTTCCAGATTTTAAGTCGTTTCGTTCTCGTTTGAATCTTCTGAGTCCAAATGAAATATGCTTTGCTAAAAAGCAGGCTAACACTTGCCTGCTAAAGTACGCTTTTCAGATGTAAGATGTGTTTTGCTCAAGACCAAGTTCCAAAAATAAGTCTCCGATACTTGAGCTCTCTGGCTATCCGTTGATCTTAATCTTGATGAATCATTCAGTTCCTTCGAATTATTAGCAAGTCTGAGGTCGCTTCAGACTAGGTTTAGCTAAGAACTCCAGCTTTTGCTTAAGTGTTCCTTATACATTATTATCATTCCGATTTCATTCGAGAGTTATCTCATATCAAAATTGTCACTTCATTCGAGATTTTATATGTTTTATTCTACTTACAATGCGTTTAAATCCTTCTATTAAATCTGTATCCGTTCTAAGGTTCGATCTCTCCGGATCGTCTTATATTCAGTTTAATGTTCTATCTCTTCGGAACGTTTTATATTCAGTTTAATGCGCGATCTCTCAGGATCCTTGCCGAGTCCTTTTGCTCTCCGGCCAAGGAACCCAACGACCAAGCAAGCTCATCCGCTCACTCTCCAGCGAGAGGGCTTACTTTTTGTACAAGCCCATCCACTTGCTTTCCGACAAGGGAGCTTGCAGCCTGCATTCCGGTTCTGTCTCTCCGGATAGGACTTAAAGCGATCTGTATCCTACAAGTCAATTTGCTCGCTCTTCGGCGAGGGGACTTGCACTCTACACTTCGATTTCGTCTCTCCAGATGGGACTTAAAACGATCAATATTAGTCATCATGTTCAACGTTCAATGTGTTTTTTTTTCAAAATTCAAATGTTCAAATCAAAACAAATAAGTAGAAATCATAAGTGTTCATCACAGACGTCTGACTCAGAGTGTGCCTAGAGACCAATCTAGGTTTCGTACACGTGTAAGCGTTCTGAGGTTATTATCGTCCTAAGTAGTCGTCTCAAGCATCTGATTCAGAGTGTGCCTAAAGACCATTCAGGATTTCGTACACGTGTAAGCGGTCTGAGGTTATTATTGTCTTTATTGCTTAATACGAAAAGTAAAATGCAAGAAAAGAAACAAAAAAGCAAAGCGCAGGAATCAGATTCGACTCCCATTCATCCCGATCATGGGATTTCGAATTTCGGACCAGATCCCTGGTTGTTCATTGATGCATTCACCGTTGCTCCGGCCGCACCATTGCAGTTGGTTCCTCACGTATTATTGCAACTGGTTCAGATTAGGCCACGAAGGTGTCGGCACTTGTTCGTTTCATGTCCATCTAGCTCATGGAAGACGCAAAACTTTTCAGATCTTTTCTCCAAATCGGTAGGTTCTCTTGTAGGTTTCCAGTAAAGGATTTACCCCATAGTGTCTAGATATATCATCTTCGGGATTTCGGTCAAATCAGTGTAGGAAGAGAACTTCGGTTCCTTCCTTTGTCGTTTTGGTTTTCCCAGGTCATTATCAACTCTTCTCCTTTGTCTTTTCCAATTCTTGCTCCAGACAATCCCCTATCATCCACAAAATTAATTTCATCCACAAAACTAATTTCAGCATCCCCAGCTTCAGCGTCTTCCTGATGCAAATATCCCTCACCTCATAGTAGAATCCCGCAAGATCCATCGATGGATCCCTTTCCAATGCAGCTTTGAAGTCGGTCTTGATCGCGACTCCAGATACTGTCGTTCATCCGATCATGGAATTTCGATCCTCGGACCAGATCCCTGGTTGTTCTTTGATGCATTCATCGTAGACGGTGGTTGCTTCGGCTGCACCATTGCAGTTCAGTTCTTCACGTACTGTTGCAGCTGGTTGCTCCGAACCAGTTTTTCTATCAGGTTACGAAGGTGTCGGCATTCGTTCGTTTCATGTTCATCTAGCTCATGAAAGACGCAAAACTTTCCAGATCTTTTCTCTTGATCAGTAGGTTATCTTCTTGCAGGTTTTTGGTAAGAGATTTGCCCCATAGTGTTTAGATATATCTTCTTCGAGGTTTCGTCGGATCGGTGTAGAAAGAGAATTTCGGCTCACTTCTTTGTTGTTTTGGTTCTCCAAGGTCATTATCAACTCCTCTTTTTGTCTTTTCCAATTCCTGCTCCGGACAGTCCTCTGTCATCCACAGCATTAATTTCAGCTTCATCCTCAGCTTAAGTGTCTTCCTGACACAAATATCTCTTACCTTCATAGTACAATTTCATAAGCTCCATCGGTGAATCCTTTTCCAGTTCAAAGTTGGTCTTAATCGCGACTCCAGATACTGTCGGCATCAAGGTTACTGATGGATCCGGCCCGTCGACTGCAGCTGTTGTTGTATTGAATCTCGTCAAATAGCTTCTCATTGTCACTTCGGGCATTTGTTTCACACTTGACAACGTCATCACATTTTTCGATTGCGAGACGTGAACTCTGAACTGTCATAAGAATCTGCTCACCAATTTGGCCCAAGAGCTAATGGATCCATTCTCCAGCTGTCTGAACCACATCGCCGCCAAGTCTGTTAAGTATAATGGGAAGCACCGTTCCATTATCTCCTCAGAAGCACCCAACACCTCCATATGTCGGATGTATCTCATCAGATGAATCGTCGGATCCGTCTTTTCATCGTACATTTACAACGTCGGAAGCTTGAAATCGAGAGTATTTCTCGCATTCCAGATATTAGAAGTGAATCTGTTCACATCCTCTAAACCCTTATTTGGGGTCCACCTTTAATTATTCTTCTTACCAGCTCAGCAATTTGGTTTTCACCGTCCAATGAAGATCTTCGTCCAAAAGCGATATTCTGTCCCCTGCTCCTATAGGGGAATTCCCATATTTTGGCACATACTCCACTGGCGTTTTGATCCGCACCTTTGGTTTCATTCTGTCATTCGTTCCTACGGGGAAGCTCTGGCACATACTCTTTCGATCGCTGCTCATGCACATTCTGATTTGTGTTTCTAGCTCTAGTGTTATTTGTTCCTAGCATTCCATCAGTCACACCAACATTGCCCCTAGTATAGTTCTCTTAGTACCGAGTAGATTCGGGTCGGTACCTAGCTGTTCTGTTTGTGAGGGCATCGTTTTAGTTTGCTCCGTTCCAACTTCGGATGTTCCTGTATTAGCTCATTGTTCTTGGTTCTGAATTCCTGTAGCTCTTGCTGTTCCTTATTGTCTCATCCAAAGGAAGAATCCTTCAAGCATATCATGTTGTCTAGTTATCACTCCATTCTGCATCTACTTCGCCATTCTCTCAATCTCTTCTCTAGCCACATGGATGGATTGATGAGAATTTGAAGACACCTCCTGACTGTTCTCATGCTCTGGTTGACTTGCTCTGGTGCTAGGCATTTTCATCTTCTCCAAATCTTAGATTTAAGCTTCAAGTTTTCAGATCTAGTTCCGTTCTTAGTGAAAGCACAAAAAATGTTAACCCAAAAAATGGATCAATACCCAGCAATCGGATGAAAACACCATTTCAAATTGAATAAACAGAAAAACAGTAAAAGAAAACAAAATTTTCATAATGGTTTGGCATAATCTCCGGTCTACATCCACTTTAATCTTTTATTAGTTTTTCTCTCTCTGTGGATTACAACTAGTTATATGAGATGACCAAATCTAGTAGATCTCAGATTTAAAATAGAGTTTCTAGATTGTTTGTGAGTTACTAGTACTAAAAATTTGCTGATCTAAGTCCTAGAATAGCAAATAGTTGTTTTTTAGGTGACTTTAATAGAGGGGAGGTTAGAGGTGAAGAGGTAGCAGATTTTTCACGGTCAGAGAATCCATCCCATGTTTTGATCGCTCTATGGTTTGTATTTGTAGGAGTAACAGTCGTGACCCGAGTCAGAAGCCCGCTTCCAGGGAAGTCCGGATATTAGACCGAAGTAGTTTGAAAAAGTTGAGGGGCACACGAGTTGAGGCTATAACTCGGTATCGAGTTATCCCTATAGCTCGGTACCGAGTTATCGCGTTAAGTGGAAACTCATTGTTTTCTTTTGGATCATGCTTCTTACTTCATTTTGGGGTGCAACTTGTGTTTTCATAGCTCGATGATCGTTTCTTCATATCTCAACAAACTCTTCAATTTTAGAGCTATGTTGTTCAGAACTCTATGAGATCTCTTGGGCAATCATAGAAGGGCTAGAGAATAACTCGTGTGAAGTTAGAGAGGCCGGTTATGGAGCAGGATAACTTGGTACCGAGTTATAGGCATAGGTTGGTACCGACTTATCCCCTTAGCCTATTTTTGGCCGAGATTTTTCAGAGCTATTTTCTTAGTTCATTTGAGTGCGCCTTCCAGATTTCAAGTCGTTTTGTCCTCGTTTGAATATACTGAGTCCAAATGAAATCTGCTTTGTCAAAGGCGGGTTTACACCTGTGTTCTGCATTCCACCTGATTTCGTTGTCAGTTCGCATGCAGATCCAGTGTGGAATAGGCATGTTCAGCCTCATCTTCTTTGCAAGTTTCCTCTTGATCATAAATGATTGATGCATTGGCGTTTTTGCTGCTGAGCCCTGAATAAGGTGGTTGGAACCCTCACAAAATTTTACAAATAACAACTAAAATCGTCATTTTTTGATTCCAATTTTACCAATGCATCATCTTTTCCTCATCTTTCCAGACGAGATGTGATATTTTTTATTTAGGAAACTCTCGACACTCACTTTTATATAATATTGATTGTTTTTTCCACTATTTTTATGTTCATATTTTTTTTATCAATGGTGATAAACATGCAACTTTTACGATAGAATGATGATCAAATATTAAGTGATACAAACCTTTTTTTGCTCTTCCGTCTACAACAAGCATGGTTCACACATCCTGCTGAAAATTGATCACCATACAAGAGAGCGATTTGGAAATTTCTCTCACAAGAAATACCAAATTCTGAAACAGTACTTTTGAATTATCTTGCACTTTGAACTTGGTTTTGGTCATCTAAGATATAGTTTTTTTATAGGTGAATTGCTCCGGTATTATGAATTATTATATTTTCTTGAGTGCGCGTTAAATAAGTTTCACATTAAGATTTGATTATAGAATGCAAGGTTGCCAAGTAATTGTATTGTAATTTTAATTATGTCCCAAAAGTAAACATTACCAACTATAGAATGTGAGGTCTAGTTTGACAGGTGGATAAGTTTTTTTAATGATTAGGAATGCATGAAAGTAAGTTCATGTGGGTTTATATCATTTTTTCTCCAAGAAAGCAAATACTTTCCCAAAAATTTAGAAGTGGTTCGATGTACATTTTGTTTTCGAAATGGCACAGTACCGGATTTGTCGGCCATGGTGCAAGCGGATGGAGTGAATATGTGCCTGATTGTGCGTGCGTGTTTAGTTTCTATTTTGAAATTCAATATTGATCCCGGGCCGGTCTTTGACTTTGCATCCCAATTCCTTTAACAGGATATAATCTGAATATATTTTCCATTTGTAAGTATGTGAGGTAATGTATAGATAACATTTAGCTGTGTTTGTTCTTCAGTTTACTGAATTCTATTTATAGCAATCTTATAATTGGAAACTAAGACCAACCAACATATTTTAATGATGTGCCTGTGTGTGTGCAAGAGTGCAATTGGGTGGTTGGTCATTGAGATTATAGACTAATGGAATGGTTGGTTTTTGAGTATAAAAGCATTTTTTCAGGGCATACAAGGCGTAGGACAGTTTTGGTTCAGTGTAGCATCATCAGATTGGTTTAAATAAAATAATATAACATGCTACGTATGTGGTAATGACCTTTCTAGGAAATCATAGTAATATTCTGGAAAAATTAAAATCTTTATTCCTCCCAGTTGAAATTCGTTTCAGTGCGCATTAATTCAGTTTAATGCTTCATACGAACATACACTGCACTAACTAAGCACATCAGAAGCCAATTGAGTCAAGCATGATACAATATTATGTTCTTGTTGAAACATTCCCTTGTCCTCGAGTAACTGGTACTTTAATATTTGTGCAATTGTTCCATTGGAATTCTACACATCTGCAATAAACTTCTATTTTTGATCCCTGGTCGCGTGCACACACATATATATTGAAGTATCTCACATATATCTCTACTATTAATAGGATTGTCACCGCGTCTTTTTAAAATTTCGAAAATACTCTAGATAATATCCCTTCATGACCGCACATCAACGGAATCTCAGCATCGGTTTGTAGCTTTCATCATCATCCATTCCCGACCATAAATAAACAGAATTTCGCAATCGATTTATATTCGACATCATCAACAAGACTGCTTGAAATAAATGTGTTGTGATCATCAAAGCTTTTGCGCTTATAACACACATCTTCCGTTAAATTTTATTAAATAAAAAGTAGATGGACATATGTGCAATTTATACTAGTATTAATAACTATGTTTGGCAGGACTTCCTGCGGAGACATTAGTGGACCGATACGTGACAGTGGGTGCGTACAGTTTACTACGTTCATGCACAATAGAACCTGAATGCATCATTGGTCAGCACTCTATTCTGATGGAAGGTTCTCTTGTTGAAACAAACTCCATTCTAGAAGCAGGATCAGTGCTTCCTCCTGGTCGTAGAATACCGACTGGTGAACTATGGGCTGGAAATCCTGCAAGATTTGTTAGGAAGTTGACGTACGAGGAGATTGCTGAAATTCCTAAGCTTGCTGTTGCTATTAATGATCTTATGCAACATCATTTCTCCGAGTTTTTGCCTTATTCCACTGTTTACTTGGAGGTGGAGAAGATGAAAAAAGCTTTGAACATTCCTATTTAGTTTCTTTTGCTTTCTTCTGGAGTATGGATTATTGATTGCTGAAGAAATAAGAGAGGTGTAATTCATCTGACGCCATTTCTGCTTCATATTTACTTGGGAACTTGTGTAACATTTATTTATTTTTCTTTTAAGATAGTGTATGCCAACGCTACTGTCTTTGGGGTTTGCCTTCAAGACCGGCTGTTTGCAAGGGACGAAAAGCCTCTCATTCTGCTTCAAGATTTAAAAATATATATTATACCGTAATCCACCGGTTTTGTGCTCTATGTTTGCGAAAATGATTGTGAAGCTGTTAACATTCTCCAATTAGATGGGTCCAGTTTTAATGAAATCAACTTTACAACCAAAAAGATTTATGTGATATAAAACTTCCAAATCTTTGTTCATCACATACATTATTTTGCATTGAAATTTAACTACTTTGTATGGTATTTTGTAACAACGATTTAAGTGAATCTCTGAAGTTGTAAAAACCAAAGTTTTTAACAAGTACCGGTATAAATCGCACGTACTTGCATCAATAAGGTAGAGATATTTATATTTTATTTAATATAAAAAATGGATGGATGAATATGTATTGTAAGTCTAAATGTTTGGGTAGACACAACACTTTTATGTAAAATTGTTTTGTTAGTAGGGTCGATGACAAATTGGTGGTAAAATTCCATGGATAAGTAAACGGTGGATGTTGTAAACGAGATTCCGTTTGGTCCCTCCAATTGATCGGGGTCGTTAATGTTTATATGGGGTCCGGATTAATATACTTGGCCTAGAGTAAGAATAGTTTGGATCGGTCCCGGCTACGCACCCAGTATCTTAATTAGAGTCGCCTATGGTCGCCTTTTTTTATCTTCTTCCCGTAGCACAAAAGGAGGTGCTTCAAGCGCTGATCCCAAACCACTAACACCTTCCTCGTTGAGGGTCCGCGCAATGGGAAAAGGTGGAGATATTTTTGGAATTAATATTCATTGAATTCTCCTCCATTTATTGGGGAATAGTTTACTGAGCTGTAATGTTTGTCGCATCAATGTTATTCCCGATGCTTTGAAATAATGCCTACATACGACGTCCAACCCTCAGAATGCCATGAGCGAGTGGCCTTCTAATTAGATTTAAATAAAAGACCATTTAACATAAACCATGCAAAATATACGAAAGGTTGACATATAATATAGAAATACAAATGTAAAGAAATAATACATACGAGACAAAGTATGAGAAATCAAAATGATATAACCATATCCCTTAATAATCTATGTACATCCATCTTGTATTGAATAATACATCAAATTTAGTGGTTAGTCCCATACATAAATAATACTGTCTGACGTGCATGAAAGTTTAAATCATTGATATGCTAAGCAAGGGAGCGGCGGTTTTCATACATTCAAATGTCCAGCATCCCACTAACGTTATCCTAAAACATTTGACTACGGACTTACTAGTGATAAAAAGAAATAAACATCTTTGTTAATAGTTGATTTGGAAGCACAAACTTTTAATCCGACCGTAAACTTTCAAAAATACCATTTATTCATATATAATTTAACGTTCATCTATATATGTTACCAAATCCCTTAAAAATTGGATCTAACAAATAAACCCACTTTACAAAATCTAACACATGTCTATACAAATATTAATAAACATTAATATCACTTGAAAATGGACCTGATAAATAGTTTTTTTACAAACAGAAACATAGGCATAGGGAAGAAGTTGCAAAAAAAATTATTATAAAGGACAACAAGTTTCCTTTTTAGTTTGAAGGACATTTTTCAGTGTAAACAGAAAATGATAGTTACAACTATCATTTTGTGAATTACACTAAAAAATGTCTTTTAACCTAAAAAACAAACTTCTTGTCCCTAAAACTAAATTTTTCTTCAACTTTTTCCCTGAGCCTAAAAACCCCTTTTACAAATTCAGAACGCTCAAATATAATCAAATCTTAATGTCACTTTAAAATAGGATGTAACAAATGAAATTCCTTTACAAATTCTTTCTTTATTTGTTTATTAATAGTTGGCTTGGAAGTGCAAACTTTTGATCCGACCGCAAACTTCCGAAAATACCATTTACTCATATATAATTTAACGTTCATCTATATATATTACCAAATCCTCTAAAAATTGGATCTAACAAATAAACTCACACTATTTCAACACATGCCTTTACAAATATTAATACATTAATATCACTTGAAAATATGACATGATAAATAGTTTTTTTTATAAATTCAGAACGCTCAAATATAATCAAATCTTATTGTCACTTTAAAATAGGATATAACAAATGAAATTTCTTTACAAATTCTTTCTTTATTAACTAACAACATAAACATAAATTCAAACTACCAAAAAAAATAGATACTGAAACTTAAAAATAAAAAATCAAACAAACTATGCATGAGTTCAACGCAAAATACGACTAAATATTTCTGGAAATTATTTTTTTAAGTGTTTTGAAACATATACAATTTGTAAAACAACTCACGCGCGGAGCGCGTGCCGTAACGGTCGTATAATAAAATACGAGTTGAACATAAACCTGTTGTGAGGAGAACGGTTGAATCAGTTGCATCATGCAGTGTGAAAAAAGAGCAAACTTCAAAAAAAGTTTCCTTTTATAATTTCGCACATGATCTTTTACTTGTTTTATTGTGAATAAATTATAATATTAAATCATATTTAATACTATATTTGCATAATTTTGTAAGATAAAAAATATCAATATTTAGATAAATAATTAAAATATTAGTTATGTCAATAAATATTGTTTTATTATGATTTGAACAATGTCCAAAATCAAATTAACTAATATGTTAATTTATATAACTTATAACATATGCATATTTTATATATCCCTGTGTGTGTGGAGACAAATTATACATACATATATACGTTACATATAATATATGCATACATACGTTGGTTTTACATATATAATGAGCTCAATAAAGCCTTCACTAACTACTACAAAGATATTTTTGAAGCTACATAAATCATAAAATTAACGCAAGGTTGTATCTTGAAAATACATCAATTGTTTTAGATGATTTGGATATTCCGTTTTCAGAAGAGATCTTGAGGGCTATCAATGATACGCCTAATGATAAATCGTCCAGATCAGATGGATTTCCTATGTTGTTTATATATATATATATATATATATATATATATATATATATATATATATTGGCATGTTTAAAATTTGACTTAATCAAATTTTTTTCGAGTTTTACAACAGTAATTTAGAATTATGAAAATTTAACCTTTCTAACGTAATTTTTCTTCATAAAAAAGTGGGTGCAATAGAACTTAAGGATTTTAGGTCTATTTTGTAAAATAACCGTTCTTTTAAAATCATCTCAAACGTTTTAGCTAATAGATTAAGCGCTAAAATGAATAATTTAATCGATATTACTCGATCTGCATTTATTAATGGTAGAAATACCATGGATGAGATTGTTGTAATCTAAAATTTATAAATTATTGTTGTAAAAATAATATCATTTATGCCCTTTTAAAATTTGATTTTCTTAAACCATTTGATTCTAATGATTGGTCTTTTCTTACAGATTTACTATTGGCAAGGGGATTTAGTTTTTGATGGGTAGATTGGAATATGACCTTATTCAAAATTCGAAAACTCGAGTATAATTGTTAACAAAATTGTAGGAAATAAAATACAACCTAAATGTGGCCTTAAACAAGGCGATCCTTTGTCGCTTTTACTCTTCAATTTTGCAGTGGATGCATTTACTAGAATTATTAAGTTTTCTATTACAAATGAGGCTTTGGTGTGCCGATAATAATATCACTAGCAATGGTCTTCTGATTCTCTAATTTGTTGATGATGCCATGCTTTTTACCTCATATTTACCTCGACACATCATAGCTCTCAAGTTTATTATATATAGCTTTAACATGCTTTCAGGACTTATGTAACAACTCTCTCTGAAACAGGCCTAATTTTCAATCCAATAAAAGCCCATCAAACCTTTGGTCCATTATAAAGCTGATTGTTTGTTGGTAAAATTGATACAATGAACAATATACAGAGTCATCCATCTATGATATCAGAATCTCACAACAGAAAGGATAAAATATAATAACAGAAATAAATACATATTTCATAAAAGTTCAAATCTCGAAAATATAACATATCATCTCAAATATCCAAAATACATTATCCCAAAAACCACATCAACATGTCTGAAACTGGGTACATCAAAATATATCAAAAACATACATAGATAGATAAACTCCCACAAGTCTTCGCCTCCACCTTCATCTTCTCTATCAGCATTGTTTCCCCCAATCCGTGTATTGTAATGAGGAGGGGGTAAAAACAATAATGTTTGGTGAATAAAAATCTCAAGTCTTACCATAATAGTATTTTGACAATATTATTTGGATAAGTAATATGTCTTATGCATTCTATACTATATCCTACCAGGAATACCTCCAACTGTAAGCCCGAAGGCTCTTTCAGTCCAACTCGCCAACGCACCTTTAACTATAGGCCAAAAGCCTTTTCCAATCCAACGCAACTACCGTCAATCATGTCCTAACAATGTGGAAGAAATAACCTGAGCCACTTAATACCTCTTTAATGGGAATTAGGCAGACTCTGGCCATGTAATACCTATATCCTAGGCAGATCCATGCCATTTAATACCTAACCCAAGAAGGACCCCTCTTTAGTACTTATAGGATCAACCCTAGAGGGGGGTGAATAAGGTTTATAATAAATTCACATAATAATAAAAATTGCAACACAGATAATAACAGAGTAAATGCGGAAATTAAAAGCAATGCACAATTTTATCCAGCTTCAGCAATTCTTGCCTACTGCTGTCCCTAAGGTTTCTAATAGGATTAAACAATCGACCGCTTACAGACGCTGTAAACTTACGACTATCGCTTACCTGATTGTTCTAACCTTGAGCTCAAAACCCTGCCTTAACTCTATCCCTGAGTTGAGAATTCCCGAACTACGCCCTGTAGTTCGATTCTAGTTAAAATTAGAGTTTTATAAAGTAAATTCAAAAACAAATTACAATTTAAAATAAATATGAAACCCTAAAACACACAGCCCAAACTAAATTAAAAGTGCGGCCCAATTAAAATAACAAGACGATAATTTTTGTGCTCGTATACTTATTCGTTCAGGTTGCTTCCTCTTCGCTCTCAAATTAGTGTTTCAATTTTGAAGTCAATCTTCGATCAATTGATGAAATCACGCCTCGTCTCTTTTTTGATCGATAGCTTTGCTTGCGTGATGATTTCCTTCCTTGATTGCTCCAATTGTCGACCGATGCTTTGCTGTTTTGATGACCTCAATGGTCGAGTATTCTTCGATCCGAGCTTCGGTATGAATTTTCCGATTGGAGTATATTTTTCTACTTTGAACTCGACCATTTTATTTGTCGATGATGATTGGGTTTTTATAGGGATCGATTACATATGATTCCATATACTTCGTATGTTTTGTGGGTTTAAGTATTTCAATTCGGCCGTTGATTTCCTTTGATCGATTCGTGTTGACTTGTTCGCTCTTGAGTTTTGAATTGCTCCCGTTTGAAAATATTGACATATTCAACTTTGAATTTACTATGTTTATTTTCTTTGCACGTGCTTGAGAATTCTGTCTTCTTATCTTGGTTATGCCCTGACTTTGCACTTAATTTTTTTCAAAAATATTCATTCCAACCAATTTTGAAAATGATACCTATATGCATACGTATATACATACATACATATATATATGTATGTGTTTGAGAAAAAATTGCTTTGACGATGTACACTTTCTTTGAAACTTGTTTAACTTGTTGCTCGTGTGCGTTCTGATTTTGCTGGTCTTGCACATGTATGCATTCATTTGCTGTTGCAAAATTTTGGATACCCTGTTGTGCACACGCTTCTGCTGTTTGCCTTGCTTGTGCACTTGCTATTTCACTGTGTACTTGTGCACCTATTCATTATGTACTTGCGCACACTTTCACTATGTACTTGCTTGTGTCTTGTTGCATTAGCATGATTGTGTTTTTATGGTTTCTAGTTTGTTTCATATTTGTGCTTGACCTGGTTGCATTGTCTTGTACTTAAACTTGTGAGCTGTACTTGTGTTTTCACTTTTGCTTGTTTGAGCTATTTAGCTTGACCTTGCACCGCTTGTATTGAGCCTTTGGGATTGATCTTGTTTTTGTCCCTGAAATTGAGTTGATGCAAATGTGTTTTGTATATGTGATTGACCTTACAACATGTATGGTGATAAGCTGTGCATGTCGTAAGTTGCTCGTTTATTGTTATTTTTGGTGCCTATTTCAAAAAATTAAAAGAACAAATCCAATAGACTGAGGCAATGTCGAGTTCAAAACTATTTATATTTTTGCAGTTTGAATTTGTTTCTTTTTGTTTTTTACAGCGTTGTTATTCGACAGGCAAGGCAGATGATTGGAGAGAAGACAGTTGGAGCAAGTAGATGCCAAATCGAATTCGGTTGAGTGAGTGATTGTATTTGAGAGCGAGTTGTATATGAGAGTGTAAAATATTGTTGTATATGAGAGTGTAAAATATTGTTGTACATGAATGTTGTATTTAAAATATTGTGGAAGCTCTTGGAACCGTGTACTATTGAAATTGTATTGAACTATTTGTTGAAATAAAATTTTCATTTGTTTACTTCTATCTATGATTTTACAATAGTACTTTATCAAACACACACACACACACACACACACACACACACACATATATATATATATATATATATATATATATATATGTTTATATCATCAAACAAAAATCATAAAATGTTATATTCTACAATCCCCCCTTTTGATGATAACAAACATATATTAAGACTTTATGTCAAACAAATGTGTTTGACGTGTCGTATTCAACCTCCCTCTATTTACATACTCTCACTACAACTAGACTCTCCTTACAAAGATGCATGCAATTAAAAAATAAAGAAAACTGGTTGTCAAAATAATTGCAAAAACAAATGTCGAAAAATAAAAAAACTCTTGAATATCAGCAAGATTATTGCTCAACTACCAAAATCTTAACCTCTCTCCCCCTTTTGTTATCATCAAAATAATAATAATAATTGATATTGTGATGACTTTTGATTAAAACTATAAATTATATAGAGAGAAATATATATTGGAAATTCCAATTAATCAAACAAAAATCATAATATTTTATTTATTAGATACAAATTCCATTTTAGAGTGACGATTGAGTTATGGTTTAGAGGAATTTTATGCAGTGACAGTAGTGTGGTATTTTTAATAAAGGAAATTTTGTAAATTACTTTTTTAAATATTATACAAAAGAAAATATTAAGCACTTTCTAACCATGCATAACCGTTAGGACTTTTAAATGAGGTTAGTAGTTACTTAAAAAAGAACGTCAAGCATTTTCTAACCTTGCATAACCGTGAGGACTTTTAAGTGAGGTTAGAAGCCACTTGAATATTTATCCCTCTCTTGTATAAATATTCCATCCATGCATAACCGTAAGGACTTTTAGATGAGAATGGAAGCACATATCTAGAGATTAAAGTTATTCATGCATGCATAACCATGATGACTTTTAAATGAAAGTGAATACTTTGGGATAGAATTTTATAAATTACACTCAAATATAATTCCTTATATTTGAAATACCAACTTCTTCACACTATAATAAATTTTGATGTATGGACTGCAAGAAGAATGATAGTGATAGAAATGGTCATGGAATATGTACTAATTTTAAAAATATTATAAAACTTGTTCGATTTTCATGAAATTTTAACATATACTTCCACTAGCCATGAAGTATAATTTTATCACTACTCATTGCTTTCTCGATCATTATTAATAATTTTTGATAAATTTCAAAAGGTTTAAGAAGTCAACAAACATCTTTTTCAGAGTAAATCCCTTACCAAAGTAAATAAGAGTATTTTTTTATTAAAGAAAATCAAGGTAAAAATCCGAGTAATTTAGAAAATTTTCTAAATCCAAAAAATTTATGAATTTTTTTTTTCTACAAGGAGTTCTGTAAAATGATGTCTGCCCATTTTAAAATCAGTTGAAAATGCAGATATGATCTTAAATTAAGTGATGTCTAATACCAATTGTTTCTAGTTGCCCAAAATGATATATTATTTAAACAAGCAGACCGTGTACTCCTCAATATCACTCGAATTGGTTCAGAAAATTTTCGACAAAGCCATTTATATCAGACAGAGGCAAAATCATTTATATAGAACAAAAGCACACATAGTTAAAAATTCTCCAGCCACTGATTTGTTAGTCGTGAAGAAAGGCAATGAAAGTTAATCATTATACCAAAGCAATTGACAATTCCTATTTTGAAAATTCTGTCCATTTGAAACCACTATTTGAAAGCTTTTCATTCGTAATTTGATTCAGCACAAAACATAAGGTTTTATATATTCAAAATTGCTACTCATAAAAATTGGTTTCAAGTCAAAATGATGAACTGCTTAAAGGTTATATCTGAAATACTACAACTTATTTGCATAAATCGGAGATACTTTTCAAGTGATGCATTGAAATGATTGCTGTTTTTCAAGATTTTAAACAATGAATCAGTAAAGACTCAAAACAGTAATGTTTTAGTGTTATCAACTAGCTTTCCAGAACATTAAGAATTTCAAAATTCGGAGTAAAAATGTTCAAGATATGATTTTACTACAGCAGTGTTAAGGAGTTCTGAAATAGTTTCAAACAATATACTGAATGATTTGCAATTTTTCAATGATTTAATATTAAATTATGGGAAAACACATAAAATAAAATTTATAGAATTTTCTATCTGTTTTTCAGAACATCTTGAGTTTTGCAAATCGGAGTTAAGGAGCTCAAGATATGGTAATTATACTACAACAATGCCAACAAAAATAGAATTAACAACAAGAAAAGAAAGTAGGAATTGGAGTGCTGATTTTTGATGTTGTATTATTGTTCACCATTTCTATCATAGATATCCACCTCATTTTTCTAGGCTAAGGAACACTGGAATTATTGCTCTTCAATGATATATAGAACAACTCGAAGTTTGTCCCTATCGTAGTTGTTCCTTAGCCCGTCTTTGTAGCTAAATCTTAGAAGAAGTGAGTGGCCTAATAAAGGTTGTAAGACCACTTTTATTTTTAGTCTAATTTTTTATTTCCATTTTTTTTATATGGTAAACCGTTGATTTTAACAACTGTGTACCTTTAAGAATCCAAATTTGTTTGAAGTTTGGAATATTTACATTTGTACCTTTTAGAATCCAGTTTTATCTAACAGTTTTGTGGTTGTACTTATTTCGACAATTATTATCACTATGTCCTATATTGCCACACTTTATGCATTTGGGTATCACATTTATTCCCCTAGTATTACTATTCGTTTGTTTATATATTGACACTTTTTCAAATCCAAGTCCCATTTATTACTTGCAAAGAGTTGAATTCCTAATAACATATTCAACGTTTTTTCTCCTTTTGTAAATTTACGAATAATCAACTCAAGTTTGTTAACTTTGGATTTTGATAGTTTATTTTCATTTATTAGCTTTGAACACGACTAATAGCATTTTGTCTCCCTTCAACATCATTTCTTTTTAAGGCCATATTTTCATTTTCGAGCTCTTTTATTTTAGTATCAATTTCAATGATCTCGGTTTAAAAAAGTTAACTTTTTTCAAATTCAAAATTTTCGAAATCCTTGATTTTTTCAATCGCCTTTTCAAATTTGTGATTTATTCGAATACTTTCGGTTTTTCTATTTTCAAAATCACATTTTTGTTTTCAAGGGTTTTGAAATTTTCTTTGACCTCGTTTAATTCCCTTTCAAAAATCGCATATTTGGAATTTTTAGACTTCTTAAAACTTTCCAACTCCTTTTGTAAATGTTATTTTTGCAAATCCACTCGGTTTCATTTTTCGCCAAAATTAGAATTTTCTAGCTTTTGAAAATTTTCATAAAAATGAGCAAATTATTTTTCGTAATTCAAACAATTTTGCAATAGGAATTTTCAATTTTCTTAATGTTTTTAAGATCATTTTCAAATTCATCATTTTTCCAACGCAGTTTAGATATTTAACTTTTCAACTTGTTATTTTTCAGCTCAATCATCAATAATTGTAGTTAATTTTTGATACAAGAGAACTAAATCTTTGAATGAAAAATCACTTATATTATCATCTGTTGCGTCTTTATCACTGCCTTCTTTACTGTCATTGTCTAATTAACTTTTGTAAATCCTGTCAAGCACAATTCTTTAACTGAGTCAATTTTTGGGGATTTTCTCACCGTTGCCGACTTTTTTGCAGTATATTGCATCGAGGGTGTTTTAGATTTCCTATGCAGTTAAACAATGAGAGATATGGTTAAATAGAGCTCTATTAATTTAAGAGTAGAGAATATTCATAGCACAAGCGTTAATAAAAATATATTTTTTATCTACCATATCACACCATTTTCAATAATATTCCAATACTTATAATTGGAAGATTTTAAATAAAATTCCATTTTTGATTTTCATTTTAAAAATCTATTCGGTCAAAAATAGATGGACTAATACTGGACCGACTCTCACTGGATCTATAACCAAGGTTAGACATTTTTACTAGTAACCTTGCTTTGATACAACTTGTAGGATCGAACTAACCCTAAAGTGGTGGTAAATAGGGTTTATAATAAATTCACATAATAATAAAAATTGCAGCATAGATAATAACATAGTAAATGCGGAAATTAAAGCAACGCACAATTTTACCCAGCTTCAGTAATTCTTACTTACTGCTGCCATCATGGTTTCTACTAAGATTAAACAATCGACCATTTACAGACCCTATAAACTTACAACTATCGCTTACCTGATTGTTCTAATTCTAAGCTCAAAACTCTACCTCAACTCTATCCCCGAGTTGAGAATTTCCCAAACTATGCCATGTAGTTCGGTCCTAGTTAAACTAGAGTTTTGTAAAGAAAATTTAGAAAAAATTACAATTTAAAATAAATATGAAACCCTAAAACACACAACCCAAATTATATTAAAAAGTGCGGCCCAATTAAAATAACAAGATGATAATTTTTGTGCTCGTATCCTTATTCCTCCAGGCTGCTTCCTCTTTCCTCTTCTATCTCAAATTAGAGTTTCAATTTTGAAGCCGATCTTCGATCAATTGATGTAATTATGCCTCGTCGCTCTGGTGATCGATATCTTTGCTTGCATGATGATTTCCTCCATCGATTGCTCCAATTGTTAATCAATGCTTTGCTGTTTTGATGGTTGAGAATTCTTCGATCTGAGCTTTGGTATGAATTTTCTGATTTGATTTTATTTTTCTACTTTGAACTTGACCACTTTATTTGTTAATGATGATTGGGTTTTGATAGGGATCGGTTATATATGATTTTATATATTTCATATATTTTATGGGTTTGAATATTTCAATTCGGCTGTCGATTTCCTTTGATTGATTCGTGTTGACTTGTTCGCGGTCGAGTTTTGAATTTCTCCGTTTGAGAATATTAACATATTCAATTTTGAATTTACTATCTTTATTTTCTTTACATGTGCTTGAGAATTTTGACTTCTTCAATCTTGGTTACGCCCGGACTTTGCACTTGATTTTTTTCAGAAATATTCATTCCAACTGATTTTGAAAATGATACCTATATGTATATGTATATAGTATGTGTTTGAAAGAAAAATTGCTATTATGATGTACACTTTCTTTGAAACTTGTTTAACTTACTGCTGCTCATGTGTGTTCTGAGTTTGCTTCTTATGCGTGTATGCATTCATTTGCTGTTGCAAACTTTTGGATATCCTGCTGTGCACATGCTTTTGTTGTTTTTCTTGCTTGTGCACTTGTTGTTTCATTGTGTACTTGCGCACACTTTCACGATGTACTTGCTGTTACCTTGAATTGTTGTTGTGCACATGAAATCTACCTTGTGAATTTGTTGTTATGGACCATGTTGAGCTTGAGTACTTTCATCCAAGATATTGATGCATTTGTTTATGTGTTGTGCATCTTTGTGCATTTGGCCTTGATGTTGTGAATGTCTGTATTGCAGTTGTGCACATTTTTCTATTGCACTTTTACATGCTTGTGTCTAGTTACATTAGAATGCTTGTGTTTTTCTGTTTTCTGGTTTGTTTCATATTTGTGCCTGACCTGGTTGCATCGTTTTGTACTTGACCTTGTGTGCTACACTTGTGTTTTCACTTTTGCTCGTGTTGAGCTATTTAGCTTGACATTGCACTGCTTATGTTGAGCCTTTGGGACTGACCTTGTTTTTGCCCCTGAAATTGAGTAGATGAAAATTTGTTGTGTGTATATGCTGACCTTACAACATGTATAGCGATACACTGTGCATGTCGTAGGTTGCTCATGTACATTATAGTTATTTTTAGTGCCTATTTCAAAATATGAAAAGAACAAAACCAATAGACTGAGGCAATGTCGAGTTCAAAACTATTTATATTTTTGCGGTTTGAATTTGTTTCTTTTTGCTTTTTACTGCATTGTTATTCGACAAGCAAAGCAGATGATTGGAGAGAGGACTGTTAGAGCAAGTAGATGCCAAATTGAATTTGAGTGAGCGAGTGGTTGTATTTAAGAGTAAGTTGTATATAAGAGTGTAAAATATTGTTGTATATGAGAGTGTGAAATATTACTGTATATGAATGATGTATTTAAAATATTGTGGAAGCTCTTGTAATCGTGTACTATTGAAATTGTATTGACAAAAACTATTTGTTGGAATAAAAATTTCATTTGTTTACTTCTATCTATGATTTTACGATAGTACTGTATTAAACACATTTGAATATATATATATATATATATATATTTATTATCATCAAACAAAAATCATAAACAGTTATATTCTACAGTACTTCCTAACTGACATCGTAAGAAATCCCATACAACAACTTAATACTTCATTTATTGGAAGAGGTGGACCCTACAATAGCCACTTAATACCTCAACCTGAAGTGGGCCCTTTTTGAGATTTCCCATACCGCACCTAATCGATAATCCATATTATATCCCATACCCCACCGTGGCGTCTCATATTAATCTGCATATTCATATGTACCGGTAGTCAGATTAGCTGGACATATTTACCCTATAGAATTTGGACTAATCTCGCGTCCATTATGGGTAATTTTACGGACGATGTCTCACATCAGTCCCAAAGTCAAACTACTAGTAGCCAGATTAGCTGGGCAGACTTCTGTGTGATTTTGACTGACCTCGCATCCTTATAACTTAGCTATTTTCCTGCTTTCCTAACATACTAACATAAATATATACTACGTATGTAGTATACATCATCCACATTCACACGCTAAGGCCATATAAGAAAATTTCCTTATTTCGCCTTTAATTATGGACTAATTTTGTGACTACCCACATTTCAAAAGGTTTAAGTCGACAATAAACCACACATGTCCAACTCAAAACAATCTGAAACACAGATAATCAATAGGGCTTTGTTAAGAAAAATAAGAAAAGAAGAAAACAAACACATAATTTCGCAGCGGAGTGATAAAATATAATAATCAAATAAACAGTTCATGAAGCTGTTTACACTATACATTTGATTATACTTTTTACAACATCTATCAGAGTTATACATACAATATAGACAAAATAAAACAATGCAGTAGAACAACATGATGCAGGGGAATAATACTAGTAATATAATATACCAAATCTTCGTCTTCGTCCTCTAGAAAATATGATCTTCAATGCACTGAAAACTCAGGGCTGACCCGGGCATAAAGTAAAACAATACACTCAAGTCGGAACTAAAATATTCTTATGCGAGTCAAATCAATATCACATATAACAGAAGTATAATAGTGTCAGAGATGTTTACGGGGTTTTTCATCTCCTATATAGTGTACAACGTGCGTGCCATAACTCGAGATGTTACGGGATTTTACCATCTCTTAAGGATCCGTCAAAATATCAATATATAGTAGAATATGCTATATATGTAATTTCTAATCGATAAAATAAATATTTTCCTAACATTAAGGCTTTACATTAATCCCCCTTAATGCGTTATTAAGCATTACCATACAGTTTGCATATAACACAACCAGTAGAATGTCGGTAGATAGGGATGCGCCGTGATACGACAACACTAAACCAAACTCATAGTGGTCTCGTATAAGGATAAAAGTATGACAAGGCACGTGAGGAAATGCCCAATGTAGTATGCTACCAGTTCAAGTCGCCGGGCTGGTGGTAACGCATCGCCACAACGACCGTCCACCGGGTCCACCCATCCCATATCGAGTCAAAGGGAGGTTATCCCAAATAGAGGCGCACCAATCCAAACCAACAACAAAGGTAATAGTATGGACCGAGTCCATAAGGAAAATCGAAGAACAGGTGTCCGCTAGGGGTAGCTAGCTGACTTGGCCTACTTCAAGCCATCCTGTTTTAGTCATTTCAAATTGACATAAGTGTCGGGGCTCCATCATCGTTCTCTTTCTTCAAATCTAGCAATGTACAACAAATCCAACCACTTCATTCTGGAGTCTCCTTCATGTACACAGTTTTTAAAGTGGTTCCAATATTGATAGAGAGTATGCCAATAATCGGCCCCGGTCTCTTTAACAATCAAACGTCATTTTACACACCGGTCAGTTTCTTTACATTTCGAAAACTATTCATACTTGATATCAAAATATCATATTCACTTCAAAATATCATTCATTTCAAAATCATCATATTTACTTCATATGTCATATTCACTTCAAAATATCATTTTATTCTCCACGAAATCAATTTCACTTCGAAATCATTATTCACTTCGAAATCAATTTCTCGAAATCATTTCGAATTTTGACTTAGGTTATAACTTCATTTTAAACCACATTTGTATTTAAATCAACGATTTAAATATATACAGTTTCCAACTTGATAGTTTAATTTTTTTTGAAAATAGTTTGAATAGTTAAATAGTTTAGATATTAAAATAGTTTGAAATAGTTTGGAGATTGAAATAGTTTGATATCTAAAATAGTTTGAGTCTGGAAAATGGTTTATATATTTAAATGGTTTGAAAATTTAAAAAGATGAATTTTTAAAACGGTTTATAGTAAAATAGTTTATAGTGAAAATAGTTTGAAATTTAAAACTATTTATTTCCATTTCCAATAAATCTGGACTCAGGTCCAAATTCCAGTCAAACTGATTTAATTTCAAATCTTCCAATTCAATTCATCCTCAATCTCAAATCAATTTAAATCGACTCAATTTCGATTTCAATTCAAATTAACTCTAATTTCAATTTCAATTTGAATTAACTTCAATTTCAAAATGTTCATTTTTAACATCAAATTCGATTCAACAATTCGATTCAATGGTTTAAATTTCAATTCGATTCTTATTTTAAACCATTTCAATTTATATAAATTTCAAGTCCAATTTCAATTTCCCGATTTAAATTACTTAAATCAAATTTAACTTCAATGTTCAATTTAAGGTTCAAATCTTTAAAATAATTCAGTTCCGAGCTCAAATTTGAAATATCCATTTATATCACTTTTACTTGGATAAATTCGAAGTTCAAGTAAAAGTTCAAACCTTTAAAACAATTTCAATTTCCATAATTCAAGTCATATGTTGATTATAACTTCAAATTTCAAAATAAATTCTTTAAACAATTTCTTTTACAAATTTTAAATTCAACATTTCAAAACTCGAATTCGAAATTAATTCAATTCTAGTAAATTCAATATTTTTCTTTCTCACAAACAAAATCATTTAAATAGATTCAAATTCAAGAATTCAAAACCACTTAATTTAACGAATACAGTGTCCGTATATAATTTTCTATCCTATGGCCAAGTGATCGGTTATTTCGATTTTAATTTCAGGGATGGATAGATATCATTTCAATCCAAATCAAAGTTTCATAGGTATATATCATTTCAACCTATTTTTGAAATAATTCAAATAACAATTTATATGCTGTCAAATAATATACAGGGTGATAACATGATATATATATAAAATAAATAAACATTCAATCATCTAATATATCAACCAATAGCCATCCATCTCAATCAACATCCAAATCAGCCAATAAATCACAACAATTAACTAGTTATCAATATCGGGAGTTTAACTAGCAGTTTAATTCCACTTTCAATTTAACTGTTAATTCAAAATTTCTAACAGGTCAATTTCTATGTCAATTTCCATGTTAGTTAAAATACGAAACAACAATCGGTAAAATTAAGTCACTTATGAATTCAATTTAACGAACATCAAAAATATTTTAGTATTCATGAGCGGGTTTAGTTGCTCACCTTTATTTGAACTGAAATTTTTTTAGTCTCAAATAAATTCCAATCCAACTCCATGGCGTAGCCTTCGTCGATACGATTGCAACGCGACTTGTTTCACTTGAATCTGACCTCGTACGAGAAAGTTACGAATTAATTAGCATAACAATATGATTAAAATATAATTAACTAAATAGTTAACTTAAACTAAACCTTCCTCCTCTCTGCTCGCGCATACCAGGCCGCACACGCTTTAGTTTTTTTCTTTCAATGAACGATGATCGATCGCCCAACCGAGACTGCCGCCGACCACCAGCCTCCGTCGCACCACTCCAGCCCCCTCGCCATCGCGCCCACCTACGTGCGCGTACACGCGAAACGAGATCGCAGAACCCTAAAACTGCCACGCCTTTATATGAAATTCGCCGCCACACCACACCTCCATTGACGATCCAACCGTCCATCTTGTAGAGCTCGATGAGATCTACATTTTTTCTTTTGGGGTCGAGAGCCAATACGGCCACGAGTGGCTCCGAGGAAAAATAATCGTCGGATGGGAAGGGTTTAGATGGCGGCTGAGGATTTTTAGTTTAGGGTTTAGCCGCAAGTTGAGGGCTATTTGTAGAAAATTTCTGCGGCACTATTTTTTCAATATATAAAATTACGGAGATTTATTCTGCGATATAAACTCAAAATTGTAATTCTGAGCATATGCACTATAATCGCTGAAGTGTCCGAATCCAAACCGACCTTATATAACATCGTAGATAAGCTCATTACGAGTGCAGTAAAGAAGACCACATCTTAATTGGACCTTGTATTCAAAAGATACGAGTTAAATACGAAATGAATAATCGATTTATTAATTAATTATAATTAACAACTAATTACCTTATTATAAATTAATCCTCCTAAAAAAAAATTCCCGCTCATGCCTGCATCTATTGCTGCACTTCGAAGCATCACCGTCGACGCCAGAGGCCACCAGGGCAATGTCGACAGCCACCAGCAAGCTCCACTTGCCACTCCAAGTCCAACGCACCCCCTTTTTCCCATCGCAGTTGATATTGGCCATCCCCTTAAACCCTTGATTGAGCATTGACCATGCCTCCACCACGTTACAGCGACCTCTGGCCATCGTCACCACCATTTTGCATCTTCTGAGGCCGTGATGTACCACATCCTCCCTTTCTCCTCCGGTTCACCTCCACCAGACCCGACATCGAGCCTATTTTCCCACACCGCTACAACCAGCACTGGCACCATGGGAGGAATAGAAACATGCTTCAAGAGTGGAGGTCAATATTTCTGGTTAAGGTCATGTGCAGGAGATATTTTAAGGAGAACGAAGATATTATCTAGGGAGAGGGAAGAAAAGTCAAGGTGAAAGAGTGTGAGTGTGTGTGTATGTAATATATTTTATTCGATTTCTTAAATAAATTGTTATACGTTTCTTGCTCGTACGATCACATGGTGCACCGAATCACTATAAAACTAATCGACGCAAATCGCCTCAATTTTCTTGTCCTGATGGTATAAATTTCATCGCTATCTGAGATAGTACTATGGGATGATAATTTCATGTATTTTGAGGTCGTTTTGAAATCGGATTGCCCGACTCCAAAAATTCTTCAACTATATTCTCAAAATGAAATCTTCGTCACAAAATCACAAACCGTCGGTAGAGATCCCAATGGACTCAACTATGTACATATTTTTACAAAATATGTATAACATAGTAAATCATAAAAATGTCGTGACTCCAAATATTACGATATTTATACTTATTTTGACTCGCAACATCGATCCGTAAAAAATGAAAGTAGTCTCAAGTCCTAATTTGACCATATGCGAAAAATCAGATTTTTGGACTTTCAATTAATTAACTATTCAGTATTTAAATTAATTTTTCAAATATCCAATCATTAAAAAAATGCGGGTTGTTACATTCTTCCCTCTTTAAAAGAATTTCGTCCCTGAAATTCCTATGAGTATGACGATGCAACCCGACTACCGTAAATTTCCAAACACGACACATAACTCCTAACCCTAAGGATTCTATCATTTTGGAAAAATTCGACAACGCTTCCTTTGCGCGGTAGCTTCGTAAAAATCTTAATACAACATATATATACACCACATATATGAGGAATCTCATATCTGAGGCATCTCATTTCTAAGGACATACAAGCATATCGTCTACACTACAGATCTTACGTATCTCTTTTACAGCAAGAGCATGCCATTTAGATGCAAATATAAACGAATAAGCTACCCAATGGCGCATAACTGCTTCCATGTACCTATTCATGTATTCAACAAAGAGAATTAAACACAATTGCAACATTAAACCATGGATTTAAGAATGCTAAATCATATATAGCAATTGTCTCAAATAAATTTGTTACATCAAACCATGCAAAAAGCATCTCAAATAAATATGTTACAACTAACTGTGCAACAAACACATTTAATGCAATAAGTTTCTCAAATAAACATGTTATAACAAACTATGCAACATGCATCTCTAATGTAACAGACATCTCTGATAAACATGTTACCTTTGAAAACAACAAGCATACTTGTAAAATACAAGCAGCGACAAAGCAAGCTCTACACTATGCTTTCATATATATAAACAAACAAACAAACAAACAAAAGGGAAATAAAAATTCTCTTAAGTAAACGGAGACATGTCAATACAAAGCTCCCTCAAACATGGACATGCTTAACCCCATCGGTCCGAAGCCACATATCCCTATTCTCAAAAATATGAATAGGCCTTTGAGGTCTAATGTAACGACCCGAAATTTTGGTCTTTGAATATTTAATTAATTTTAAATATAAAATATTGGTTTTAAAATTTAAATAACCTGAATTCCAAATATAAGAATTATTTCTTATATTTGAATATCTGAGTTGTAAATTTAATATTGGAATAGTAATTTAAATATAGGAATTTTTTTATAATTGAATCTTGAATTTAATCTGAATAAAGTGATTTCGAAAACTTATTTAAATTATTTTTAAATAATAAATGGTTAGTGTGAACTTTAAATTATAATTAAGGTGAATGAATTTGTTTTAATAATAAATGGTTGGTGTAAACATATTTATAGGAATTTGAATCTCTTAGGCCACTTAATACTTCCATGTGGAAAATAGGCAGATTCTGGTCATTTAATATCTTGATTAAAGCAAACCCCATCATTTAATATTTATTTTCAGAAGTGAACCTCCTCATAAAGATACCACCTAATGTAACCCCTTGGCCATTTAATACTTCATATGGGAAAAAGAGGCGGGTCCAACCACTTAATACCTCAAGACTCCAAAGCAAGCCCTTCGTATTATGGCCCATACCCATAATGACGTCTCACATTAGTCCGGTTATTCATAGGAACTGGTATCCAGATTAGCTGGGAAGATTTCCCTATGGAATTTGGGACCAACTTTGCGTTATTACAAATATTTATCATAAGGATATCTCACATCAATCTAAGTGTACATAACTACTAGTAGCCTCAAAGTGAAGGGCAGACTTCCGTCATGTAACTCTATTGACCTCGCATCCCTATGACCGAGCCATAACTAAATTACTCTCCATATATATATGCACACTCATTTCACCGTTTCATAAATAAGGTCTTATAAGGAACCGTCCTTATTACGCCTTAAAATAATAGTTAGGTTATATAAGAGTTTCCTCTTATTTTCGCCTAACAATCAATTGCCTTCCTAATGGAGGAAATAAATGAAAATAAATGCCTAATTAATTATGCCATACATGCAATAATTATACATTAATTATGCAAACAGAGATAAATAAATATTCACACCTAATAAGTTCTATACACACAGGTTTTATGCTCTAAACTAGCGTTAAATGTCAATTCTCTAACCAATTATTATTACAAGTTCTTTTTGTTCAAATTTCCAAGATTTCATGGGATTCTAATATCCAAAGCAGGGAATAAATATTCATAACCAAAATAGACTTATACATAAAATAGAAACTCAATTTATTACACCAATTCAATGGAATATCTTAAACAATAAGAATTGCAACCTAAATCCCATATTTTATTCAACTCCTCTTCTGCAAGTAAATAGATAAGAATAGGTGGTGTAAACTACGAATAGAATTCATAATCTAAACCTCTTATTTTATTGAAGAATTCCAGTTTAACCCAAAGAAGAAGGAAAGGAGGAATAGACTATGAAATTATCAAAAATTGCGTAAACGAAACAAGTTCCATCAAATTAATGTAAATAATTAGGAAACAAAGAATTAACATATTGAAATAAAAAGGAATTTTGAGGGATTTTATCTATCATATTTTCGAAATCCCAAAACCCTTAAGTCATATTAAAATCCAAAAAGAAATACACTAAACAATTGCTGAAAAGAAATACTAAGGTTTCCACTCACAAATTAGCCTTAGCTTCGCTTAAATGGATTTGTAGACTTTAAATCCCTTCCAGAATTTCTCTCTTTTGATATATATACATACAATTGGAAAGAGGTATATATATTCTTTAGATTCGGAATAATTAGAGAAGAATATGATAAGAATAGATTGGAGGAAGAAGAAATGAATAAGAAATAAGTTGAATTCTTATCTGAATTCCCTACGGAGTTTCTGAATCTTATTAAAGACATAGCAATGGAAGAATTTCGTCATGGTCCGTAAAATAATATGAATAAAAAGTAAAGAGGATAGGGTTCTATTTATATGGGTTGAAACGTACCATAACCGTAGGATGGAAATAGGTAAGAAACGGATAAATCTGGAGCGTACAACTCAATAAAACATAGCTTCAATCCTAGCCGCCACTGGCAACTTTTGTTGTCAAGCAGTCGACTGCCTATGTGAGACAGATCGACGGCTACGGTCGACCGGTTGACTTATGTAGGTCGACCGCTTCTTTATTTCAGAGAACGTTTGTTTAGTTCCGTTACACAATTATTTTATTCCCTAATTAACTTTTTAATGTTTAACGTTTATTTAGCCCCCAAGCTAATTTTTGAAATTTAAACCCTAAATTTTATTTCTTAATTGAATTTGAATTCAAACTAAATTAGTTCAAATCTAAAAACTTCAAATGCTCATAACTTCTTTACTTGAGCTCCGTTTTCAACATATTATATATGAAAACAAATGAGAATTTCACCACGAACGCAACCGAATAACTTTCATGGTCAAGTTCCAACCTTTATAAAATTTCCATATTCAACCATTATCATATTTAATTCAATTTACTTTTTTTATTTATGGTTCATTTTATGGGGTGTTACACCCCCCCTAAAAAGGATTTCGTCCAGAAGTCTTCCAAGGGACGAACAACATAATGTGTAATAACATCCATGTTATACAACCAAGTTCTCTACACAACCATCTACTCAACCAATAGTGCAATGTGAATATGTACTACAGACATGCTAAAATGAGCTCAATCCTAGCGTGAGCGTGTAATCGTGTCATGAAAGTATGTATGCAAATATCCTAAATATGCATAATTTTTTTTACATCTAGTGTAAAGTGATTGTGAAAAGTGTAAAACCATCTTCTACCATCCAATCTAACAACCAGGATGCAACCAAAATCCAAATTTTTGAGAGAAAAATTACCAATGAAAAGCTCTGAGTGAGTGCTCTTCGTCTTCTCCTCGGTCTTCCATGTGCTTTCCACCGGATTGTCCCCTATTATACTTAAACCAACTTAATTATTTTATTGTGGAGTCTTCTAATACCGTGCTCCATAATGCATGCGGTGGCACGAAGCACTGTTGGCTCCATCTCAAAATCCTCCAACCGATCAGGCTCTATTCTATTAGCAGTGTCATGAAGGTATTTCTTAAAGTGAGAAACGTGGAAAACATTGTGGACTTCTGCCAACTTGTCAGAAAGCTCCATATGATATGCCAATTTTCTTATTCTTTCCATATGGGCAACAATTTTAGGCCCCAATTTTCCAGACTTGCCAAACCTAACAAATTTTCTAAGAGGGGAGATTCTAGTAAATACCATATCTCCAAACTCAAATTCAAGCTCTTTCCTTCTTCTATCCGCATAAGACTTCTGACGGTCTTGCAGTACCTTCATTCTTTGCCCAATCAACTCTATTTTTCCATGGTATCACAAATTAAATCAGGTCTGAGTAATACTTTGTCGGTGGTTTCCCACCAAAAACTAAGAGATTTGCATGGCCGCCCATAAAGTGCTTCAAAAGGGGTCATACCAGTCTTCGCTTGATAGCTATTATTATATGAAAACTCAACCAAAGGTAGAAGCTGCTCCCATTGACTTCTGAAATTCAAGACACAAGCTCTCAACAAGTCCTCCAGAATACTATTCACCCTCTCTATTTGTCCGTCAGTTTGTGGGAGATATGTCGTGCCAAGGTTCAAAGAATTTCCCAATGTTGTTTGTAGGCTCCTCTAAAACTCGCTAGTGAACAAGGGGTCCCTATCACCGACTATGCTTACAAGAATTCCATGTAGACGAACTACCTCCTTAATATAAATCTGTACAAGAGAGGCGCTAGTTCTATTTCTCCCAATTGGAACAAAATGAGCACTCTTAGTGAATCTGTCCACAACAACCCAAATAGCCTCATTGCTCTTCTGACTTTTAGGAAATCCTTCCACAAAATCCACTGAAATATGTTTCGGCTTCCAAGTGGGAATTTCCAAAGGTAATAATAATCCACCAGGCTTCCCTTGCTCAGCTTTTATTTTCTGATATATCAAACCCCTAGCAACAAACTTAGCTACGCTTCTCTTCATTCCATTCTAAAAGAAAATTTTCTCCATATCCTTGTACATCTTATCTCCTCCAGGATGAATGGTCATCCTTGAGTGGTGACAGTCCATAAGCATATCTCTCATCAAATCATCAATCATTGAAACACGAAGCCGTCCATCTCTTCTCAAACATCCATTTTCATTAACTAAATACCTCCTAACATAGGGAAATGTTCTGCTTTTCTCAATATCTCCAAAATCTCTACTAACCCCTCATCCTTCACTTGCTCATGCCCTATATGATCCATCAAGACTGTCTAATCTCCATAATTGCTAGAAAACCTTGGATGGGTTTTGTTGATGGTTGGAGGTTAAAATTTGAGAGAAACTTCAACTGTCTCCATTCATATATAGCACCTAGGGTAGCGTGTCTCTGACTAAGAGCATCAGCGACTACGTTCCCTTTTCTAGAGTTATATAGAATACTAATGCCAAAGGATGCTACATACTCCATCCACCTCCGCTGCCTAAGATTCAAATCTTTTTGGAAAATTAGGTATTTGAGTGATTTATAATAAGTGAATAACTCAAACCTTTCCCACAAGAGATAATGCCTCCACATCTTTAAGGCGAAAACAAAAGCTGTCAATTCTAAATCATGCACTGGATACCATTTTTACCAACATCTCATACGTGGCCCCAGTAGGTACTTAGGTCAACAATATTTCTCTTAGTGGGGAATTTAAGCCCTTCATGAACTTCATGACCTTTTGTATAGGCATGTCTATTAGGCTCATCCCGAATTTAGCCAATTCGGTAAACTTAGCTATGTACTCCTTAAGGGTAGAATCTCCTTGTCTCGGCTGAATGAACTTTTCCAATTGCAAGCTAACCTCTGCTCTAGACATGAATCTCATCTCAAACCGGTCCTTAAATTCATCCCAAGAGAACATCCTTCCAGGGTGCTCATCGGTCACAAAGTTCCACCAATTCAAGGCCTCTTCCTTGAGGTGCAAAACTGCCATTCTTCTTACTAGCTGATCGTCCTAACCAAGCTCTCTAAATATCTGCTCGCACACTACACCAGAAAAGCGATTTTGCCACGGCTATGAGACGTGGCTAAATTATTTTGCCACGGTTCTGAACCGTGGCGAAATTGGCAGTGGCAAATATTTTGCCACGGCCCTGAGCCGTGGCTAATTTAGATTTTGCCACGGCTTAGAGCCATGGCAAATTAAAGTTTTGCTACGGCTCTGGGCCGTGGCTAATTTATATTTTGCCATAGCTCAGAGCCGTGGCTAAATAAAAAACATCTACAACTTATAACCATTTTTACCACATCTCAAATCCATTCTTAAATGCAGTTTCATGATACACAGACATTCCACATGCAGTTTCGAAATATATATAGTACATGAAATAAATAACATGAATAAAAAACGAGTAATAGATGACAAACCCATTTATAATACAACTACTACAAGTGCTTGGTTACAAACTTACAACTTTTGGTTCATAATACAACTTCATCATTTCATAATGAAACCGTCAATTCATAGTAAAATAAGTAAACAACACCTATTGTACATGTAAACACTCAACAACAAGAAAGAAATGATTCCTGAATTCGCCAAGCATATACTTCATCATAGTATAACGACTGCAGTTCTTAGTGAAGCAATGACAACTCCAAGCTAACTGTAGAATCTAATACATAAGTGAAGACAACAAATTGAACTCAGTAGTCCACGTGCAGACGCAAATTAAAGATATTTTAGATGCTTCTCTCCCTAAGCAAAATCCCTAGTTGCAAAATAAACAGAAAATATGCAGAAAGTCAACAATGGATGAATCTTCAATTGAATTTAAAGCATCTCAATCAACTACTTGCTTCGGGTTTTATTCATTGCTTGCACGTTTAGAAATACTTTTGTTCATCCAATATCGAAAATATCATCTGAAATAATCAATTAACAACAGAGAAGTGGTGGCTGAATACTCAAAAGAAAGTGAGGGAACTATGACAAAGATATCATCTGAAATGATCAATTAATAACAGGGAAGTACGGATTGCCTACACACAAAGATCCAAATGCAATTACTTAAATAAATCACCGTGGCAACTGAGCACCACTGCAATCGAGTTGCAAACTCAGTTGCACTGCAATTGAATGCAAACTTAGTTACACTTCAATTGAACTGATACAAAATAAACTAAAGTCGGAAAGAAGATACATGTTTCTTTATGGTTACCAAAACATTCTACTAGAAGGTTTAGTAAATGTTACATGCTCACTTGGTATTCATTCCCATGCAATAGAAACAGTTATAGGACTGCATAAAGGTGCCATGCATAGAAGTAAGAGTATAATGTATTTAGCTTTTTTTCTGAAAGGATAAATGCTTGAACGACTAAAACATGGGGAAACACATATGAAGAAAACAATAATAAATGGTAACTTCTAAAGTTTATTTTTAAACATTTCCACTGACCACCATAAAGCAAATAGTTGTTCTTGTGGTTTTGACTAAGAATTTACACTGTGTTGCACAAATGCATTGCAGACTTTTTTTTAAGATTCCATCCCAAATGGGTAGAAAACAGTGCGAAGACTAAGAAATGACTAAAACATTTATTTAACAAATACTGTTTAGACGACAGGTCATAAAAAGCATATGAACATGTTGATATATATTTAATTCATGAAGACTATAACTTGTTAGCTTATATATCAGCCTGGTTTTAATTCATGTTGACATTTATTAGCTTTGCATTTATTTCATTCTAGAAGGTGGAGTGAGTACATTGTACGAGTTTAAATTTGACGGTGCTAGGACACCCAATAAATTATAGTAGACCCATAATACTCTGACTAGTGACAAGATGTATACAAAGAAACTTCAAAGATAATTAAAGACATAATTAATTTATGAGACCAAATATATTGTAATTGATACTCACAAACAAAGTAGTCACAATTTTCCTTCCTCGCCCTGTTTTCATGTAATAAATGACTTATTATATTATAAATTTACTAAAATGAGATGGCAGAAAGTATCATGTTATGAATAAAACCATGTCACATTATCAAACCTGGATAGACGATCTTAAGAGAAACAAACCTTTCATAACTTGTTATGTTCACTTCTAACCTTATGCAATGCAACCCCTGTTGGAGGTGTTTATATCTCAGTCTTGGGTTGTGAATCCTACAAGAAGGTATGGCCCGAAGAATACGGTTTGGATTGTTGCGTATTCCGATCGTTCATCTGAAAAAAATTCGATGATATGAAATTTCAAAATAGGAGCTGTACATTTCATTTTCGTACTAATAACAAAAAGAAACGTTTGTGGAAAAGCTTTTCTACATATATAAAAAAGTTTTTGCAAAAGCATGGATTGGTTATTTAAAAGATATTAACTTGTAAATGGTATATTGATATATTATCTGCACTATGTTTAACTATCATAAAAGAGGATCAGTTCATAGAATAAAAAATTAAAAACCAGAGGTAGGTGTTCTGATTCATGTATTCAGATATGTACAGCAGTTATACAGAAAACACATCATCAACTAACTAGATATAAAAGTGAATGATGTAGGAAAGAAATAAACAAGAAAAATGAAATCATATCGTTTCAAGCTTGGAAGCGATATGAAATATATCCACGATATATCAGCGATATTATTTGGTTTGGGATAAAATAATACCGTTAATATAAAAAATATCAAACTTTCCCCGCAGTTTCTTCCAGTGTCACCTTTTCTAAAGAATTGGAAAAAATTTGTGCCAATTTTTTTTGGGCCTCTACTGAAAATCGATGAAAACATCAGCGGGTCCTTGGAATATTATCTGGTTGCCTAAGGATTAAGCTGGGATTGGAATTAAATTCCTAAAAGATGTGTGCTAAGCTTATTCGATCAAACTTTGTGCTAGATTTATAAGTAACAATTCGCTGTTAGCTAATTTCCTTTCTTCCAAGGACTTGCTCCGCGTGACTATACTGGCCTCCCTTTGTATTCTAGTAAAACCTAGAAAATGTTACAAAATTCCAAACATGACATTGATAATGTTCTAAATACCTCCACTGGTCAACAATGGGTTAATGAACATTTTAACTTTAAAGATGCTTGGAACTTAATTTGACATAAATATTATTCCCAATTTCATTACTCGTTGATTTGGGATAAAATAACACCGTTAAAAATTTCTATTTTTATGTGAAAATTTCTTCATGACGCTTTACCGCTTGACAACAATATCCAAAAAATTCATATCCCTTTACTGTCAAAATATAGATGATGTTCTATTGCTAGTAATGAAAACGGGAATCGGTTATTTGAGCATAACTGTAACGACCCTAGATTTTAATTACATTTAATTAATAATTAAATGAATTTTTGAATAAAAATTGTAAAATTTATTATAAAATGGATTTATTGATCTCGAGTTTCCTCGAATACAGATAAATTATGTATACATCATTTCAATTTAAAAATATTGTAAAAATTGTATATATGTGTGAATATATATATATATATACGATATAAAAGTGATAAAATAAATGAAAATAAAATAATAAAAAGAAAAACAAATACAAGTATGTAAACACAAAGCAAAAGAAGATATGTATATAACCATATCAGTACATACGAAATATATAAAATATGATAAGTAGAAACATAAAGTACTCATGCATTTAATGAAAACACCTTCAGGATGCCTATTTGTACACCATCCTATATCATTTCAGCCGAAGTAAAGGAAGAAAAAAATATGTAAAGTTGTACAAACCATTAATGCAGCCACCATTGATCACTTCAGCCTACAAAACAAAGGAAAATATCCCTGGTTAAGTTGTACAAACCAATATTATATACCCTGTTCATTTCATTTCTTATATACATCAACTTCTCATTTCAGCTCATCCATTCCAAGCTGTGTAAAACTAAAGCAATATCATCTCAAACTAAAACAAAACTTCAAGTTAAAAACAACCACACAATTTAATAAAACCAGAGATTAAAGAAGAGGGCTTCAGCTAGCAAGAATTCAAACCTGTCTCAAAACAGAAGCTCTGTTCTTTCTTCTGGAAACCACGGTGAGCAAACTTTCTACTTTGAATCCGTATGGTTGTATGTGAGTAAACATACTATTGTTGTTAGAAATTTAAACCTTGGTATCTAGTTCCTGAGAATTTTTATGCTTGCCATGCATTTTAAATAAGTAGTTTGAAATGTTCTCTGTTATACTGGAAGTTTAAATATGTGATGTGCTTCAGTAATTCTAGTGTCTGAGCAAAGAAAAGTAGAGGAAGACTTATTCTTCTTCTTGCAAAACATTCTTTTAACTTAGGATTTTAAACAAAACAAGTTGTTTAAACTTAAAATCATAGCTTGGAATTTTGTTTGAAGCTTGATAGTATAACAGGGATACTGTATATTCAAGTTACAGTAAAAAGAAAAGAAAAAAAAAGAATCTAATTGTTCAAATTCGAATATCATAATTTGTTGATTTGATTTTATATATTGGATAAACATTTAAAAGTAGGATTTTTAAAACAAAAACGATGATTTTTAGATAAGTATACAAGGTGAAGTTCGTAAATGAACCAAAAATGCTTTTTCATCAATTTCTGATGATCAAACAAATCTTAGATGTTGAAATTTGTTTTGAAGCTAGTTTGATGATCTACGAAGATAGGAAAAATGTTAAAAAAATTCCTATTGCAACAATTGTTGGGTCGACTCGAATTTAGGGTTTAAAACCTCGTTTTGACAGTGATAGTTCTCGAGTTCGTTCGTTGCCGTGGAGGGATCGAGTCGCTTGGGGTTTGGGAAATGGCTGCGTGGGTGATCCACGAAGACGTGACCGGAGTCGGTGACGTTCAGGTGGTCGAAGGCATCGGGATTGGAAGGTTTTTCCGGTCATGGTAGTTACCAGGATGGGTCGAAGTTGTGTCGATTTCGGTTCGATGGGTTTTCTTGCGATCTGAGTTCAGATGTGGGCTCGGGAGGGTTCGTGGAGTTGTTGAGGAGCATCACGACGATCACCAGAGGTCGGAGGCGTTAGTGAACGTGCACCACGTGCACATTGTGTCTGGTTCGATGGGTTTCAGTAGAGGCTCGGGTGGGTGCTCGTGCAAATGGAGGAATGACTCGATGTAATGTAAGCTTGTCTCGGGTTAAATCATGTTTTGCTCGAAGTACTGGGGCGTGACTCGAAGAAAGTGTGGGGAGGCTCGAGGAAATTGCTTAGCTACAGGTTCCAGGACCTGTTCAATTTCCTGAGTTTAACTTTAAATTTTATAACAAAGTTAAACTAAGTTAAATTAAAAGTTAAGTATAAATTCAAGTTTAAGTTCAGTTTGAAATCTGAATTCAAGTTTATTTTCAAATTCAAAAATTTGAAATGAAATAAAAGTTTAAAATATTTGGAAATAGGTTTTACAAATTCAAATTGTTTTGATAATGTAAAGGATTTAAGCAATTAAGTAGAACTAAAAAAAATGTTGAATTAAAAAGTAATTTGATTTTAAACTCTTTTAAAATTCTTTCATAACAAAATGTTACTTTAACATGTAAATTTAAAATGGATAATTTAATCATTGAATTAATTAACGAATTGGATGAATTAAATAAGTAATTAAAGTTTTAAATCATTAATTAAAGTAAATAATTTGAGAAGAATTTATTTATTTAAGGTTAATAAATAAATGAAAGTGATTAAGGAATTGAATTAATAAGGATTAATCACTAATTGAAATTAATGTTGGATATTTTGACTTATTTAAAGTTAATTAATTATGTAACTGGTTTAAAAGGTTGATTAATTGATATGATAAATCAAGAATAATTTAATTTATTAAGGTGATTGATAAATTTATTTATATGAAATTATTTGTAATAAATAAATCAGAATTTGATAATTAATTCATAAGTAATTAATTTACTTGGAAATAAATATAATTTATCAGGATTAAACGATTAATTGATTCTGCTTATAAATAACTATTGAATACTTGACTTTACTTATGAATGATTATATTATATGAGATGCCTTGAATTGATTGTCCTATCTGATTTGTGATGCTTTGTGATACATCCTGATTTATGTTGTGATCTGAAATTTCTATTTCTGTGATATATTACTATGTGAATATGAAACCCTTGGCTCGTAAAATGGCACTTGAATTTCGATGCGACAGGGAGTCGGATTCCAGTTGGTTATCCGAAACCCACATCGAATTGTAATAGTGAATCTTTGTGACCGATAAATTTATTTTATCTATGAATCTGTGAATAAAGTTAAGCGTTATCGATTATACCGCTTATCGATATATCTGTGATGATTGATGTTGCACTATTGTGTGTGAAACCCGTGGACCACACTCTTACACACACAAATATGGATTTCACGTGGAAATCGGTTAAGTCATAGATGATTTAAATTTGATGTTTTTGAAATTGAAATTTTAATTTCAATTGATTTTGAAATTGGAAATTTGGGTTTAAAGTGAAAAGCTTTTGAAATGGAATTTCAAATATAAAAGTTATTTTGAATAACTTAATCGAGTTTTGAAATTTAAATAATTTGATTTGAATTCAAGTTTGAAATTGAATTCTATGATTTGAAACTAGGGATTAAAGATGTTATACCCGTTATATAAGGGTTAAAGTATTTTAAAAGTATTGATTTGGGAATTTGAATTTAATTCAAGGGTTTTAACTCGTGCAAATAAAATGGGATTTTTCTGAAACGAAAACTATTTGTTTTCAAATAATAACAGCTTTCATATAAGAAGTGAACTTCTAATTTGTGTTGAAAGGTTTCAGATTTAAAATGAAATTGAAATGTTTTGAAAGGCTATGAATGAATTCCTTTTTGAAAGCTATGAATTGAATCTGTTTATTTTTAACAGATTTGAAAATGGTAATTTGTTTAAACCATTCGAAATGAAATTGTTTTGAAAGCTATAAGTTGAATCTTTGTTTTAAAGATTTAACGAGTTAATCCAATTGAAACGGAAATTGTTTTGAAAACCGTGAATGGATCTTTGTGAAAATTAAGTGAACTTTGTGAATTTAATCTTTTTGTTTAAAAGGATTAAAATGGTAATTTGTTTTAACCATTCGAATGAAAAGTTTTGCTGTGATTTAACTGAGACCCCAGTATCCATATGATTTCTAATAATTGCGCTCGTTATTCGGGTTAGCCGGGAAAAGACATTTGTGTCATATAACCCATTCCGAATAGTGATACGTCGTATATGGATAGCATTTGAAGACCGGTGGTGAAGACCGGATATTTTCAAAAACGAAAGGACAACTCGTCGAATGTCTCTGCATCGACTGGCCCCGATATAGAGATTTTATCATCCTTTGTGATGGGAAGTCCGGACGGGATTGTGAATACCCCGAATTGCAAGGGCTTCGTAAGAAGTGCCTTCGGTTCTGTTCGAACCCGGAACAGACTTGTATGGTTACATGTCTGACATTACACTTTGAAATATAAAGCCGATTTCTTTCAAATACATTTTTGTTGGTGGCGGAGAATTTATTCTCTTAGCTTAACACCCTTCTCTGAGACGTACGAGCTCAGAGGTTATGTAGTTGAAGGTTATCAGCGATATACTCCCAATTTGGTAATGTGACATGCTGAGTGTTGCTGTGAAATGATCATTGTTTGATCATTTGTGATATGATCATTTGTGATATGATCATTTGTTTGATCATTTATCTTTGTGATCATTTCTTTGATCATCTGTTGACCTAAAGCATGGCTTTGTGACAAAGCGTAGCTTTGTGGACGAGACTTCGTCGGACCTCACACCTCGGAAATGGTCAAAACAGGAAAGATGCGGCAAGGTTATTAGGGGGTAGCGCCCCTTTAGTGTATGTCATTCCTTCTGGATAGAGGTGGTATCATGGTATGGAGCCCAGATACTTAACCTATGTGGTTGCTGCAAATTAATTACTTTGTGGTTGTTGGAATCGAGGATCCTCGGATATAGATCGGTTACGATCGGGGGATGACATATTCGTGTCAGTAGTTACCCAGTTAGGGGTAACCCGGCCTTGTGTTGGCAGAGATCCGGTTAGGTTCTCGGGACGTCATTCCAGAGGCGTTTCCATGTGGCAATGGGAAGTTCCTTGGCCTGACCATTTGTTGGAAGAGCAAATGTAACGTCCCAGATTTTCGCGTTCGAAAATCGACATCCATACTTTACATCGTACTCGAATGCCATAGATTCGACCGTTAAAATCCGAGTCACCGGAGCTTATAACACAGTTAAGTAAACAACACAGCGGAAGAAAAAGAATAATACATTGATATACAATATCTGATACAATATCTGATACAACAGAATGATACAATGAATATCAATATACATCAGAGATATGATACAAGAAATAGCAGCGGAAAAGAAAATGATAACGTCAGCAGCGGATAATCTCCATCTTCAAAGCACCAATCCAGAAATGGCTCGAACTCCCAATAACGATGCACAAAGATAAGCAAGTGCAGTCCATATCCAAAGACTGAACTAGCTCCAGATAATCTACTGAACCTGACTATCTGAAAGACCCAACTCTAGACTGCCCATGTAGAAAAATTTTTAGCATCCAGAGTTTAGGAAAGAAACAATAAACTCCGACACCATCTAGTATTTGGAATTATTTTGAGGGTCTATGGGAATTAAACGGCTAAGTGGCTCTTTAAATGCACATCATCTTTTCTGGTGTTCACGTACAAGGGGAAAAACATTTTTTCATGTACTTTTTAAAATTCTCCCTTGTTTAATTTTTGACATATTTGGTGTGCTATAAATATAATGTTTTTGTACAATATTGTAATGTCTAAACAATACATTGTAGCTATGATTCACAAGGAAGTCATTTGTGTTTTTAGGTCTTTCCCTTACAAAGGTCCTACCAATGCTTACATTCAATATTTTAATCGGGACTTTTACATTGATTCTTCTTAAATTTTCCGTGCATTTACAGCTTTCCTCTCTTGTTTCTTTTAGGTCAGATCCAGGAAATAGACTGGCTACTATAGAGAGTGGATCTTCTATAGCAAATTTAAATTTTAAACTAAACATCAGATATACCAATTAAATAACTAGATAAAGATCAACATTAAATAGCATGGGTATGAATACATTGAGTTAAAGTCTAGTTCTGAATTTAATTCAGTACAGCCATCATTGGAAGAAGCAACGAATCCTGAATTTTAGCATGTGTTCCACTGCTTCTATTAATGACACCGAACTTCTGAAACATAGGACGCTCTAATCTGATGCAAGCTTTATTGAATACACAAACAGCAAACATGATATCCAATCTAGAGTCTTAACCAATGTGCCTTGTGAGGGTATAACACTAAGATTTTAACATAAAATCAACCGTACCAAATTCAAGTATAAACTTAAATATTGATATTCCGTTTTATTTCTGAAATATTCTGGCCGTCAGGTACTATACATGATTGCATCAAAGGTTTCATTCAAATCTCAACCAAACTATTCACATCTTCTTTGAAAATGTTTGTCCACTATGTGTACAAAAATATTTATTTAAAGGTGAAACTAGACATGTTGATCTTTTATTTACTTTATCTCTGTAAAGGTATGAACATGCTAATAACATGTCCACTATAGGATGGAAGTTTACTTGACCAAACAGGACAAAGCAATTAAGACCTTTAACTAATTATGAAGCTTTGAAGATCATACAGAATAATTTACAAGAACAAGAATTTAATCATCTTGTATTGATTGATTTAAAGATACCATCTACAATTCTAACACATCTAGAGCCATGAAAACACAACAAATATAATACAGAGTCACTATGAAAACATTAACTTGCATAAATATTAAAGCGGAGACGAATACAAAGCAAAAAAGGGCTATGGCCGTATGATTTTTACCCTGTTTACTCCGAATTAGCAGTTCTGACGAGGTAGAGGTTGAAACATGCTCGATTTGTGCTGCTTTTTGAGTCAAGGTTGAATGCTCAAGTGTTATTATTCGAGGTTGAGGTCGAACATGCTTGCTTGCTGCCATTCGAGGTTAAGGTCGAACGTGCTCGCATGCTGCTATTTGTTATTTAGAAGTAGATGACGGCGATTTGGAGGATGCGACGAATTGGAACAGGCGGTGACGATTTGCAGGAGGTGGCAATTTAATTTAGTGTAAGTAGGGTTTTGGAAATAAAATCACGAAGACTGAAGACGGAGAGGAAGAAGTGAAGGAAGACGGAGAAGTAGATGATGTAACTGTGAGGAAGAAGAAGCACGATTGGGGAAAACTGTGAAATTAGGGCGCGCGATTGAAATTAGGGCGTGTGACTGAAATGGGGGCGTTCTTTTTTTTTGTTTGAGCAGACAGGCGAGGGTTATTGAGATGGGGGTGGGGGTGAAATTTTTTTGGTAATATTGGAACGGTTCGTAGCCGTGGTAAAATTGCCACGGCCTTAGACCGTGCTAGTTTCCTTTACCACGGCTTAAAACCGTGGTAAAAGTGCCACGGCTCAAAACCGTGGTAATTTTTTCGCGTTGGGGTGTGGCAAAATGGGTAGTATGGTGTAGTGGCAGTTACTAATCTAAGCTTTAGCTTTTGAATATCCTTCAGTTTCAGAGTATATCTTCCCTCCCATATTGAGAGAGTCCTTACATAACTTAGGAAAGTCGACAGAATGGGGTGTTGCATCGATGGGCGGGGCAGTCGGCGTAGCTAGAGGAATAGGAATCTGCTCGACAGTCCTAAGATATTGTTTAAACCATTCGGGCATTCCACGAATGGGTGGCCTTCCGCGGGTAGGGTTCCCTTGTTCGGAAGAAGATTGATTATCAGCCATATTAACTATCTATAGGTTAAACCTTTAGTGACGATTTCCTAAGATGGTATTTACATGTTGAAAGAAAATGGTTGCTTAGTGTATATGCGTATGTTCAAGAAGATAGGGTATATATATAGTAAGAATTCTTTGAAAATTCTTTTTGAAAAACCTTTTTTAAAATAATAATACGTCTCTCATATGTATAGTTTTTCCTCGTTGATCAGGTAACCTAGGCTCTGATACCAAATGTAACAACCACCCCCCTCAGAACAGACCAAAATTTTGATCTAGAAAAGGCCCATTGAAACTTAGATCTATTCTAAGGTAAGTTGTTGGTAGTAAAAAAAATTAACATTATAGAGTCATAACTAAGCTTTCAGAACTCACAGCAGATGGAATAAAATATAATAGCAAAGTGTACCCAACTATTTCAAAACCATAAAATTGCCATATTACAAAATTCCATAAAAACCGTAACATGCTATCTGTTACAATTGTCTAAATACATGGGTACACATAAAAGCAAGTAATAATAACAAATACTGCCACAAACCAAGCTTCTCCATCTCTAAGCATCATCATCGTCATCACTCCATCCTTAACATGTATTGTAATAAGGAGGGAGTCAGAACAACGAGTGTCTGATGAATAAAAACCTCGAGTCTTACCTTTTCGGTACTTGGGTGGTATATTTCAAAATAATAATATGTCTACGAACATAAAACCATTTAATACTTCTTTATAAGGAAAAGAGGCGGGTCTAACCATTTAATACCTTCCATTTCAGAAGCAGGTTTCTAGAATCTCATATCCCAATCATATGTCATAAATTGATAATAATGTGAGAGACGATACCCAAGCCACTTAATACCTTTTATTGGAAAATAGGCAGACTCTGGTCATTTAATACCTTAATTAAGACAAACTCCATTATTCAATACCTATTTCCAAGGCGTTCTCCTCAATGGTACTATCTAGTTGACGTCATATGGAATCTCTTAGGTCACTTAATACTTCCATGTGAAAAATAGACTCTGGTCATTTAATACCTTAATTAAGGCAGACCACATCATTTAATACCTATTTCCAGAAGCGGACCCCTCACAGGGATACCACCTAACGCAACCCTTAGTCATTTAATACTTAGTTTGAGGAAAAGAGGTGGGTCTGACCACTTAATACCTCAAGACCCCGAAGCAGGCCCTTTGTCTTATGGCCCGTACTCATAATGACGTCTTGCATTACTCCGACTATTCATAAGAACCGGTAGCCAGATTAGTTGGGTAGATTTCCCCTATAGGATTAGGGATCGACCTCGCATCATTATAAATATTTATCATAAGGATATCCCACATCAATCAAAATGTACATAACTACGATAGCCTCAAAGCGAAGGGCAGACTTTCGTCATGTAACTCTGTTGACCTTGCATCCCTACGACTTAGCCATAAATCAATTACTCTTTATATATATGTACATACTCATCTCACCGTTTCATAAAAAATGCCCTATAAGGAACCTTCCTTATTACGCCTTAAAATAATATTTAGGCTATATAAGAGTTCCCTCTTATTTTCGCCTAACAATCAATTACCTTCCTAATGGGGAAAATAAATGAAAATAAATGACTAATTAACTCTGCCACACACGCAATAATTATACGCTAGCTACGCAAATGGAGATAAATAAATATTTGCGCCTAATAAGTTCTAAACGAATGGATTTTACGCTCTAAAATAACGTTAAATGTTAATTCTAACCAATTATTATTGCAAGTCATTTTTCTTCAAATTCCCAAGATTTCATGGGATTCTAATATCCAAAGCAGGGAATAAATATTCATAACCAAAGCAGACTTGTACATAAAATAGAAACTCAATTTATTATACCAATTCAATGGAATATCTTAAACAATAAGAATTGCAATATAAACCCAGATTCTATTCAACCAAACCCCTTATTTTATTGAAGAATCACAATTTGACCCAAAGAAAAAGGAGAGGCGGAATAGACTATGAAATTATCAAAAATTGCATAAACGAAACAAATTCCATCAAATTAATATAAATAATTGGGAGTCTCAACATAGGATTGACATATCGAAATAAAAAGGAATTTTGGGGGATTTTATCTATCATATTTTCGAAATTTCAAAATCCCTAAGGCGTATTCAAATCTAAAAAGAAATACACTAAACAATTGCTGAAAATAAATACTAAGGTTTCCACTCATAGATTAGCCTTAACTTCGCTTAAATGGATTTGTAGCCTTCCAATCTCTTCCAGAATTTCTCTCTTTTGATATATATACACACAGTAAGGAAGAGGTATATACATTCATTAGATTTAGAATAACTGGAGAAGAATGGGATAAGAATAGATTGGAGGAAGAAGAAACGAATAAGAAATAAGTTGAATTCTTACCTGAATTTCCTAAGGAGTTTCTGAATCTTATTAGAGAAATAGCAATGGAAAAATTTCGTCGTATTCCCCAAAATAATATGAATAAAAAGTGGAGAGGATATGGTACTATTTATAAGGGTTGAAACGCACCAGAACCGTAGGATGGAAGTAGGTAAGAAACGGATAAATTTGGAGTGTACAACTCAATATAACATAACTTCAAACCCTAGCCGCCACTAGCAACTTTTGTTGCCAAGCGGTCGGCCGCTCCTCTATTTCGAGGAACGTTTATTTTGTTCTGTTGCACAATTATTTTATTCCATAATTAACATTTTAACGTTAAACGTTCATTTAGCCCCCAAGCTAATTTTTGAAATTTAAACCCTAAATTTGATTTCTCATTTGAATTTGAATTCAAACTAAATTAATTTAAATTTGAAAACTTCAAATGCTCATAATTTCTTTGCTTGAGCTCCGTTTTCAACATAGTATATATGGAAACAGATTAGAATTTAAACACGAACGCAACGGAATAACTTTCATGGTCAAATTCCAACTTTTATAAAATATCCATATTCAACCCTTATCATATTTAATTCAATTTACCTCATTTATTTATGGTTCATTTTATGGGGTATTACAGTCCTGGTGCTGCGGCATTTGGAGAGTTGACGGAGGACGGCCGCAGATGGAGACGGCGGCAAGAATGTTGGAGGAGGACTTGTTTGGGGGGGATCCATGTCGTGTCGGCTCCAAGTGAACATCGGGTAGCAGTCAAAATGCGAGTTGCGGGCGCCTCACTGGTTCGGAGCTTCCTAGCGTGAGTTGAAGTGCATGGCCGCCTCCGGGGTCTGTGATAGGGACGCACCGCCGATTGAATGGAAATACGATCCTGAGCCCGAGTCGAACCCGTGCCGAACTGGAGCACTTTGGCCCGCTTACTATTCTGGGTGAATAGGATGGGCGTGATTGGATGCATTCCATAATCTCGAGCGGTCCTCGTGAGACCCTGGATGTGTCGTGGCTTGCTTTCACCGGACTCTCCTAGGCAGTGGTGGATGCCCCCGAGTCCAGAGAAGGACATTGACGGGAGGTCCAAGAATGTTGGTGCTACCCGAGTTGCTTGGATGAAATGGAGGAAGAGGCGACTCTACTTCAGGACTCTAGCTCTGACTGAAGTAGGATGTGCGGCTGTGGACGTCAGAATGTGGCGAGTTGCGTAGGGCGTGCAGGCCAACTTTGGAGGGAGGCCGTGGCGGCCCGTCAGAGGGGGCGAAGAAGCTGCTGCTCACCATGCCGCACTTGGGGAGTGCTGCGAGAGACCGAGGAGGAGATGCTTGCAAACCCGGGGGATTTTTCGAGGTTTCCCTTCGATGCTCGAATCAGTTACCAACGGTCTCGGAAGGAGGCCAAGGGTCGGAATTCAAGGCTGTTGCTGATGGTGCAGGGAAGATGCTCCTCAGCTTCGGACTCCATGTCCCGTCCTTCAGGTCGAGAGGTACAACCCTCAAGTCGCCTGTCAATACTGCAAGGGAGAAGAAAGGAGAGCGAGGAGCGCTCTGCCGACCAGCGTAGTACTTGGAGGTCCGTGGAGCGCACTGTGAGGATGCAGGAGGGCTGAAGGACGTGGATGGGACCACATCTCTGGGGAACACAAGATTATGGCCGCTTCTCCTGGGAGAACACAGGACTATAGAACAGGAATCTGAATTCCTCTCCCTTATGGCTGGTCTTCTTTTTTCTTGGTTGGAGGAAGAGGACCAGGAGACTTTTGCGACTGAAGCTGGCATGTCCGCTGATGCGGGACGAGGTCGCTGCTATAAGCTTTCAACCTTGTGGTCGTGGGATCGGGCCTCATGGTGGTCGTCAGAATGTTGACCTAATTTTTCGTCACGAGTATGGAAAATCCGACCGAATCTAGAATTGCGATCGCACCGACGAGGATACTGCCATGCCGACGCTAGGCTTACTTTTTGGACGAGTCGACCCCAAAGGGAAGGCTCGTCGTTGGTGGAGGGAGTGAACCCGTTTGAGCCATAAGGTTGGTTGCGGGCCGACCACCCCCAGGCAGAGGATGGTCGGATGAGCCCTTTGCTGTTTGGCCATTGCTTGGGGGAATGTGGATTGAGATGGGCAGGAGCGGACGGGGACGCTTGCCTATAGTAGGGAGTATGGCAGGCTGGAGTGGACATGGAGACTTGCACATGGCAGGAGTCAGCAGAGAATGATCCTAGGGAGAACTAAGTACAGAAAGTAAATACACAACGATACATAGTGGTTCGGCCCAGTGCGGCCTACGTCCACTTTGATTTTTCTTTACTATATCGACATCTTACAATTTACAGACTGTTACAAGAGAATAATAAAAGAGACTAAACTAAATATTACAAGAGTATAATATCCTAGTCTAAGGGTCTCGTAGGGAGGAGACCTAACGAAGACCCACCGGGAGGGTCGTCCCTTGAGGAGGAGTCTCGAAGACGGAAGAGCTCTTGAAGGAGGGGTTGCTGGCAGTGGTCGAAAGGCAGGCGCTGGAAGGAGGTGCCGCTAGCTCGAGTGATAAGCTTGTTGTTGGAGGCGATGATGGTGGTAGAGCTTGATGGGTAGTGCACAGTGGGTTGAGTGATAGAACTTGATAGAGGCTCTCTCTAACAGAAGTCGGGTGAAGCCACCATTAGAAAGGCTTTGGAGGAGGAGAGAGTTGGGGAGGAAGATGGGTTGGAGAAATTGTTATGTCCGTCCGTCCATTCATTCGTTCCTTTTGTTCCTTCTGCTCGTTTCTTATGTTTGTTTTTCATATGGTATGACATCGAGTATATATAGAGGATGTAGGCTATGAATGGATGGTCAAGATTGTAGAACAACAGTGCATGAGAGGCATTGGGCCGTGGATTGGAGTGGATATAGGATGGGAGCTAGCTGGAAATCAGATTCGTGCCCACGGCTCGGATTGCTTACCAGCTAGAAAGAAGGGTCTATTGCAGACCTAGGAAAAGGCTGCAGGCTTTAGTAGGTAGGGTTGCAAAGTGGGGGAGAGGAAAGGGCTGCGCGTGAAGTACTGTTGGTAGAGGAACAGTACTTTTCTCTGATGGCGTGTACTTTGGAGCAGTTGAACTGGGAATGGTTAGGGTACTTTGCTGTAAGCTGTTTCGGGCTAAGCGGACGGTCCTACCTGGTAGGTTTAAGATTGCTAAGGACATAAGGCGGTCAGTCCATTGCGATCGGGCGGATCCTTGTGTAGGAGTAGTTGGGCCACACGAGATAGCCATTACGGTGTCGGCTCTGAACGACCCGGGCGTCCGGCGGAGGACAGACATGCAGGGCCCAGTGCAATCATGTGAGAGCGAAGCTACTTCTGATACTACGATCGTGCCGAGGGCGGACCCGGGCCTTAAAGGGGAAGGAAGGCCGCTAAGGAATGGCGTTGCATGGAAGGTGTGGTACATGGCGCATGAATTGGGATGTAGGACCGGATCGAGCAGGTGCCCAAGAGCCCGAGGACGACTCTGGCTATTAAGGGAAAGGATGCCAAGGAAGGCCCGGGGGCACAACCTTGGGCTTATGCCTTTAGGAGTGGCCGAGGCTGACCAGACCGAAGGGACGCCAAGGAGTACCAGAAGAGTGCGCCTTTGGGCTTATGCTTCTAAGAGAGGTTAGCTGACCGGTCTTCAGAGGATCGTCAGAATGTTAGGAGCGCTCGGTGCCTTGTTGAGGAAGGTGGGTCGCCTGAGGGCTTCATCCGACCGTTTCGCGTGGAAGAGGAGGCATTTGAGGAGGTGGTCGTCCTGGTATAAGGAAACGACACCGGAGTTGCCGCACGCGGGAACCTCCAGAGAGGATGCGGTAGGAGGCCGTGCTGAATCGAGCAGACGTGCTTCGAAGCCCGCCGTTCTTTCGGGATCCTGAACGAAGTTGTGATGACTGAGGGCGGAGCTTCCATCCGTGGTGTCTCCGGATGCGAAGTAGGCGCGGTTGGCCGCTGAAGACGACGGACCGGTCGTCCGCTGACGGGGGTAACCAGCTGGCTGAGCGAGAATCAAACGGACGGACCAACTTTGGAAGCTTCTCAAGAAGTTTTTGTTTACCCAAAAATTTTGTTTAACATCTTCTACCGTACGTGTCATAATGAAGTCCTAATATCATAATTACAAGCCATTATGTATAAAAATACAATACGTGAACGGTAAAAATGTAATGACTTCAAATATAACGATATTTATACTCATTTTGATTCGTAACCTCGATCCATACTCAACAAAGAGATCTTGAGTCCTAATTCGACCGTATGTGAAATATTAGATTTTTTGAACCTTCAATTAAATAACATAACAATTCAATATTTAAATTAATTATTCAAATATCCAGTCATTAAATAAGTTATTACTGAGAAAGTTCTTGTTCTTGAGTAGGACCAAATATTAACTCTTCTTGTTGTTGCAATGACTATTGTGACGATTCGATGGAAGGAAGAACTTGTTCACCATACACAAATCTTTTTTCATCTTCATTCTATTGCGCACCTTATGTCCAAGTTTGAGCTTTGAAATTCTAAATGCAAAGCTATAATACCAATTTGAAATTGCAAAAGCACAAATATTTATTAAAAAACAGATTTATAGGTTGCGCAATTCCAAATTTCACAAACAATAATATTAATTTAAAGCTTGCCGCAATTTAAAATTGCATATACCTACTTTTGCAATTAATTTTCAATGCAGCCCAAAATTAAAATATGTTTCTTTGAATGCCTATATCCAAAATTTATCCGTTTAGCACTCGTCGCTCTGATACAAAATTTCAAAATGAAAGTTCATGCTACTATGAAATTGATGACTACATTAGGATAAGTTGTATTTTAAAGAAAAAACAAATTAATTTTACTAAAGACGAATCAAATCATAAACGGCTAAATATCAAGTACAACCGCATACATAAAACCTATGTAAATACAAGCACAAGCATGAGTACAGTACATCCAGTTATAAACTTCACATGGATCGACTTCATACGCATGGATCAATCTCAAACAGCTAAACGTCTGCAGTAACCAGCATCTTCTACGGCATAATATCTGGAGGTGAAAACAAACACGAGTTAACACTGAACAAAGAAACTTTTAACGAGGTTCAACTATCAAACTTGACATATTCTTGCTGCATCGAATGATCTTGTATGGATAAGTGAATTTTGAATTTTAAAAAAACGACTTTTCATGGGATGGAACAGGTGAAGTAAATTTATAATACGCACGTGAAACATTTAATGTTCACATGCATAAATTCCCTCCTCCATGTTTCCTCCCTCCCCCTCTATTTCCTCTTTACACCCATCAAATTTGCATGTTCCATTTTATCCCGATACAATTAAAAATAGATTTTGTTGTTATGGTTTTCAATAGTAGAGACAATCTTGACTCAATCTTTCATATTCCAAATCAAAGCACTGCTGTGTAAAAAATCAGCACAGACAGCTACCTAGGTGGCACTTAGGTGCTAGGCGGTGCCTACCGCCTCGCCTAGGAGCCTGTTCTATGCGGGCAAACCGCATAGACACCACGCCCGTTCTAGACGGCCAATCCACCTAGGCAAGCACCTGGGTATAGCATCTAAAATTTTGTCAAAAATTATTAGTCCAATTAAATCGTATAGTTCTGATTAAATCCCCAATAAACATCCAATATCTACCATCCACCTAGAGATTTTCACAAACTTTGAATCAAAGTGGATGTTCTAGCTGTTAATGATGGCATTTATGTTAAACAGGTGGTCTCATTTTCTATAAGATGATATCCCTAATATGAATTATACATCTTAAAAAGTTTGTTGCAATATAAATTGCATAGCTCGAGATATGAAAGTAGTGGAAAAAAGTGCTAAGAAAGTGAGATGATATGGACCCCTCTTTAAACATTTAATTTTTAGAAGAAAAAAAATGACATTTAGTTGTCATGGGATTTGATCCCAGGACCTCTAAATCCTCTTTAAACATTTATCATTCGAACTCAACATTGTCTTCCTTTACAGCTATATTGAGAGCTGAAAGCAAATTAGAAATATAGACCAACGGTCGACTGAAAATATAAGGCTCAAACCTTGCAATGTGAACTGAACTAGGCTGACGGCTGTATCTGTAGCAAGAAATTAATTATTGATGATTAGTAGGTATAAAGCAATAATAGGTAATTTATTCTCAACTGCCAACAAGAAACATGATAATCACTGCCTCAACAGTTTTAATAACAAAGAAAATGGAAAACGGTAATGAAATCAAATATACCTTTGATTGCAAAATCTTCCTGCTTTCACTGAAATACTGATTAGGATGATTTATTCCAGTATCGCATGAAGTGGCATGAATTGCTTCAAATGTCAAGGTGCATGCTAACTACAATATGCGATATAATCATAAAGGTAAGGATTAGATGCATAAATTGAAGCTTGAATATCAGTATTTTGTCCAAAGTGAATTATAATAATCCCTGCACCTGAAAATGGTGGTTTTTAACTTTATCCATCACATCTTCTAATGCACGTCCGCTTACCCCCATTTTATAAAGAGCAGCTCTAAGATTCTCCTCGCTGGATTGTATAAAATATATCTCAAAACCAAAAGGACCTTTGCAGCTAGCCATAATAAATGTCTAATAGTGTACTAGGCACAAAAACATGTATGTTGCATATCACATATTCATTATTAAGGAGTTCGCTAAAGGCGGATAAAAGAAAGTCCACTTGGCACAACAGAAGTTTGTCTGTAGCAAGACATAAGAAGACAATGGGAAAAAAAATCTCAAAGTAGTGAAGTAGCATTTGGAAAGAAATTGTGAGATAAAAACCCCTATCCTCAAATAAATATGTCCTCGTGTCCCAATTTTATCACAACCTTAATGTAAATTAAGCGGAGTCAATGGTTGAGATAAATGTGAGATATGCAGTTATACTGTTTGAGGGAAAAGGAATTCACAAGCAATCATGATTTAAAAAAAACATGAAATGGTGGTGGCTGAAAAGAGTAGGAACTTAAGGCATAGCTAACATTTGGGTACTGTTGAAGTTTTCTGACACAAACATATTTGAGAATGACATGGAAAAAATGAACAAGAAAAAAGGAAACAAGTGAGGAGCGGAGAAGAATGAGAATTAAATATGGAGGAAGACAAGCGTATGAGTTTCCTATGACACAATACGGATATATTTATAGAGAGGACAAGCTTGCTTCTGGTGTCTCAACTTGTAACGTAAAAGAAGTCCAGTTACTACATTCATGGTTCCTATTGTACTTGAAGAACAAATTTCACACTTAATTTTTGTGTCAAACATAAGCAGGTATAAATAAGGAGAACAAAAAATAGTTAGCTAAAGTATGTGTATTACTCAAATTAAGAATTATGTGGCTATAAAATACACAGGCAATATTTGAAAAGGATCTATCCTCATAAAGATTGAAAGAATAAGGGTAACTGCACTAGGCTTTGCTAATCAAAGCTCATTTATCTATATGTTTGGCAAATAATAAAATAAGTTAACAATTTCCCTATAAGACATCATTTTTGTTGTCAAAGTTAATTATCGGCCAATTTTACATGGACATCCATTTAGAGGGAAAAAGGATGTTTAATAACCATTCAAGTATGTATAGCAGGCCATAAGACAGATATGCTAGTTTGTATATTTAATGGCCTTACTTGGAAAGATTAGTTGGGGAAGAAATGCTAGAATATGATTTCATTGTGAAGTCAATTTGTTGTTTCTTTAATTTGCTTCCAACTAGGGAAGAAGAAAAACATCCAACATTAATGGAAGACAATAACCTGATTTGATTTAAGTATAATCAAATTTGATGATAAAACCTTAACTGTAAAACATGATAGGAAAAGTAAATAACTCCTCATGAACATTATATGCCTATAATGGGAGCATAATTATCTTAACTCAAAATGACACTCACGCATGTAATGACTAACAAATATTCAGATTGATGGGATCAAAAGTTAACTAGAAATGATAATAAAGTGGAAAGCAAGTTAAGAAGGGAATGTACCTGAAATGCCTGTAAGGGCATCCATGGTGATCTCCAACAGCAGGTGTGGACGAAATAATCTTTTGACAAGAATATGGTGTGTAATCCTGAACCAGAAAAAAGAAGAGCTGGCTAAAATATGTAGTTTACATAAATAAATAGTTGACTATGCTTCTCCAAAGCAGTGGCCTTACAGTTCTTTTTCCTTCTTTTCCATAATTATGCCGAATTCCATATGCATATTGCTTGTCAAACCGCTCAGCACCAACCTAATATGAGAAAACAGAACCATGTCTATTACACCAGATATTCCTTTTAGCATGCTGGTCTACTATATATAATAATTTGATATTATTTATTTTCTTCTTAGGGTTACCCTTTACTATTGGCCTGAGTTAGTTTGACTTAATTTTTATTTAATCAGTACTTTCTCTCCTTACCATGCATAAATTGTCATTGTTCTAGGGAACATTGGGTTGTATTCTTTTATGAAAGATAACTTGATTCGATAAGCTTGTTTGCCTGCCTTCATCATAGTATACTAATGATTTAATTTTAACTATTTGAGAGCTAAATGTAGAGCTGGATTTTTATTTTCTTTTTTTTAATCAATACATTACCGATAACTCCATATCCAAATGTGTGAAATTCATTCTTATGCATAGACTAATGTGTATCTGTGTGTTTATCTGATAACTCCATCTCCATATTCAACATCTGAAAATAGGAACCAACATGCATCTGAAATTTGTTCTCAATGATAACTCCAACATGCATCTGTGTGTGCATGCATGCATATTTTTTAATCAATGCATTACTGATAACTCCAACTTCATATTCGATATGTGTGTTTGTTTATATGTGTGCATGCATGCGTATGCATAGACATTTTCAGATGCACGCTGGTCATTGGTGTGTATCCTAATCTTATTTGAATGGTTAGTTAGCTTCTACTGAAAAAAAAATACTAATTGGTAAAAAAATTGTGTAGTAGTAGAAATTGAAAGCACTTACCTATCATCATCGCGACTTAACTGATTCATGCAAAATACAACAATTAAAACAAAACAAAAAAAGATAAGGGTAAACTGTTGACCTTGTATTAAAACTTTATCTGCATGCTAAGATTTTTAACATTTCCACAAACTGGTCGGCCAGTAACACGAATATCATTTAATAGTTATATTTTATTATATTATACCCACAACCATAATAATCAATACCTTCAGACCATATTAACCATTAATATTTACTGATGATGTGGAAACTAAATGAAATATACAACAGGAAAAAAAACATATCAGAGGAAAAACAAGTTTAGCATATCAGAGGATCAACAAACCTTCTGCGAAAATTCAGCTCGGAAAAAAGCAAGAGCATCCTCCAATTTCAACCCTGCACCCTGGAGATAAATAGAGTTTTGAAAAATGTAAGTATTTTCCAAAATAGGAAAAATTTCTAGCACTGACCAAATTATAAAAGGAACTAAAGATGGTAGCAGAAATTTGCAGCTCACAACAATGTTTTTTTTATCTGTCATTACATTAGATAACATGCAATTCAGAAACTAAGAAAGTATCTAGAAAACCAATAAAAAGAAACAATTCTCAAAAATTTCTTAATCATCAACCAACTTGCAGAAATAGCACAATAATGCCTCATAAAAAAATTAGTTTAAGATCCCTGCATCGTCTATGTCAAGAAAACCAAACTTGCCCCTATAATAACTAAACATATAAATTCAACAATCCATTTATGTCTCTCAAATGCTGGTACACCTATTTTAGTTCATCTTCCATTAACCTTGATATGCTGGAGCTCCGCACAAACTGGCCCTTGTGATATTTTTAGCATTTTTCTTTCCCTTCTTGCATTGTGACTTAAAAATTGATTCATTTCTTACTTTTGCCTCTGTATTGCATAAAATAATAAGAAAAAGGCCTAATTAAGCACTGTTTTTGCTACTCTATCTCTAAGCAAGGAGCCAAGGACCAACAACAGAAGTTTGGATTTTTCATCGACTAAGTTATTCAAACATTTTAATTACATAAAATATAGTATTCATATTATTATTTTTAAATCAGTTATGAAACAAGAATTTTGAAATTTTATTAACAGCTTGAGTTTTCATATAAAACTTATTTGTTCTTGGATGTTTAGTGGATATTTAATTTGTTGTAAATATTGAGTTCTACTTTGGAAATTGCTATAACATTGTATATCACAAATTTGACCGAACAATTAAACAAAAATATAACTTTGATGACATGGAATTGTGTACTGCATGAGCGCTACGTGGACCAAATAAGTTCCGTTCTAAATTCAAACATGATTTAAAAATGTATTATTTATTTCTAAGAAACCTTGTTTTAAAAATATCAAATAATTTATTTGAGTAATTACATAGTAAAAAAATCTTTTTGACCATCCATCTAATAATTCTAATATCATTATATCTAAAAGATCGGATGGTGAATGCCATTCTTCAAATTGCAACAAAAGTTCTATTTTATTCTTTCAAATTTCAATAAAATTACGAGTCTATTTTGACCACGTTTTTACATGCGGGGTATCTTATTAGAAAGAATTGAACATATGATGTAATGATCAAAACAAATTCCCAATCCAATGACTTTAACAGAAAGGATAACACATTTGTGAACTTTGTTTTTTAGGAGAGAAGAAAATAAAAAAAATGATTAAACCCTGAAATAGAAACTATGATCCCTTTTTATAAGAGTAAGAAATGAAGTCCGAACAAGCTGAAGTCTGAAATTTTTGTTTGGTATTAGTTCCTATGGTAGAAAAAATATCTTCTTGATCGATTTAAGATTATTTGGGGACTACAAACATGTTTGATTTTATTATGAAAATGGAAGGAAAAGCTATCAAACATTGCCCTATTACCATAAATGGATATATGTAGGTTTACTGTCGAAATGCAGTTAGATTCGTAATCTTAGGTCAATAGATGTTTTATTTTATCCTTTGAAATCAAAGTGTGACACAATGACTCTCAACCATTGCATTATCCTCTGATTTCAACCAAATGAAATTACGATGAGATCCACTGTAAATGTCTATTATGTCACACTTTGTGTTTTATTCTGTATCCAAATAGTTGTCCCCTATTACTTATATACATACATGAAGATTTGAGTCAGGATAAAGTTTTGATTTGTGAATCTTTGAATAGCAATTTTGTTTTTTAAAAGTGCCAAATTCGATCATCAAACGATTTTGAACATAGTTATTAATGGCACACGACGCAAAAAGACGCAAAGCCTCCTTAAAGCATTGGCGCATATCGCGAAAAATAACGCGCACCTTTTTAATTTACTGCATGAATTTTTTTATAAATTATATATATATATATAACAATTAATTTAAAAGGTTAAATATAATTTATATTTTTTTACTAAAACATGTAATAAAAAATTAAATATTTTGCAAAAATTGTCATCAAATATAATATCATAAGCATAGAATTTCAAGTATAATAGTCTTCAAAATCCAAAATAATAGTAGATATTACTGATAAACCAAAAACCTAGATTTGATTTATGGATTAATATATTTCTAAATCAATATCTACATTATCAGATTCATAAGATTCAGCATCTTCCTCATCTATCCTATATCGATTTATTCGATGCAACCGTAATAGAAACAAACAGATCGAAGTTCGTTGGAAATTAATTTGAAAAAACATCCATTTGAGATTATTTGTTCGGTGCAACAAAATTAGAACATATAATTCGAATTTCATTCAAGATTAATTAAGAGTATGCCACCATTTAAGATTATTTGTTTAATGCAAAGGCGGTAATCAAACCCAAAGGGTTGGATCTAGACCCAACCTAGTGGATCTCAATTCTAGTCGGGTTGGATTTTATTGAATCTAACTTGTATATTTTAAAACCTAGACCCAACCCGAAGTTCAATTCAGATCGGGTTGATTTTGATCCAATTGGGTAATAGCATTAAAAATGCATATGGTTTCTTATTTTTTTGTCTAATCTTTCGAACCAGATCGATTTTCATATTATTTTTCATAAACTAGACCATACATGGGACCCATCGTGTTCAAGTCGGATTCGATTTGATTTGATTCAGATTTGCGGATCTCACTTCTAATTGTTCTTAGTTCGATACAACAATAATATAAATAAATAGTTAAAGTTTGTCCGAGATTAGTTCGAAGTGTAATCGTATCATTGTATATGAAATATATAATACATTCAACTATTGTTGAAGATTGATTTGGATTGTGAAAAATAAATAAAAAAGAAGTGAAAAACATCAAAATAACAAAAAGGTGCCCGTATTTGCATTGCGCGCCATTTGTGTCATTCGTCGCACATTTCCATATGCGTCGCGCCATATAAAAGAAAGACGCAAATATCGCGCGGCACCATGGCACACAGTGTAACGCACCTTTTATAGATATGGTTTTGAAGATTTCTACAAGTGATCTCATAACCCTTAAAACCATGTTTGGAGTATTAATTTCAAGGGGTTCTAAAAACCATTCTAAAAAATAAAATTACATACATACAAAGCAATTTTTATAAGTGGAAACCAAGGACATGTCACTCTTTCTAAAACTTATTTAAAAGTGGTTGTCAAGATGTGCAGTGGATGCGGTTATGAGTTATTGAAAACGTTAATATAAACACATATTAAGATTGATAAAATTACCCAAATACCTTCTAAATCACACTAATTTTTTTGAAAATAGAGATGTATATTATAAAAAGAAATTGAAATGGAACTAAAACTTATTTTTTATAATTATAAAAATGCATGCCGAAATTTTCCTTTTTAGAAGCTAATTTATAACTTTGAAATTTTTTATTTTTTAGACATCTTTTGAAAAAATAAACCCATAAAAAACCAACGAATTTTATTTTAAGAAAAAATGTCTTTATAAAAAAATGATACATTTCCAAAATTATAAATTGTTTAAAATTTTACATTATAATAAAATACATTTTGAAGAAAAAAATAAGATCGAGGAAAATCAAAAGATAGTAATTCTAAGTGCATCATTTGTAAGAAATCCAATCATTAGAAGAATAATTTTTCGAATAAGAAAAAGATGGAAATAGTTATATCTTCGTCGATGGAAAGTGTTAGTGAGATTAAGAACGTAGTAGCATCGAGTGTTTAGGGTGACAAATGGTTACTCAATTCAAGAGCGTCTTATCGTATGATGTTGAATAGGAATTGTTTTTCTTCCTATATCAACAATGAGAGAAATACAATTATTATGGAAAATGATGCTATTTGTAAATCTATGGGCATTTCGTAAGGATTTAATGTTTGATGAAGTAATTTGCATGCTCATTAATGTGTGTTATGTTCCAAAACTTCAAAAGTTGCTTATTTACTTAGTAGATTCCTTAAGTTGTAAAGATACTATTGAAACAGTTTACGGGTTTCTAATGGTGCACCTCTAATGATGAAAAGTGTTAGAGCTCATGGTGTTCATTTGCTTAATGGTATGACTATTGAAGGTGAAACTTGTGTTGGTATCAATAGTCCTTATGGCTTAAATGTGATTAGTTGTGCTATTTGAGATTGGGTCGTGTCTCGAGAAGAGTTCAGATATCCCTCGTATGTCGGAGATGATTGTTGGAGAGAATTTTGACAAGTTAGAATTTTACGAGGAATGTATCATGGGTAAACAAACTAAGGTTTCATTTGTGAGGAAAAACATGATAGTAAAAGTTTATTCACACGAATGTTTGTGGGTCGGCATTAGTAGCTTCTTTGGAAGGAGCTCTTATTATATATCTTTCTTTGATGGTTTTTTGAAAGGTTTGGTGTATATAATGAAAGCTAAGTCGAAGGCATTTGCAAAGTTCAAAGAGTGAAAGGTTCTTGTTGAGAATGAGAGGTAAATTTTTGAAGGTGTTGTGATCCAATAATGGCAAGGAGTATGCTTTCGGGAAATTCTTGGATTATTACAGACATTATGGTATTCAAAGGCATTTTATTACAAGCATCATGGTATTGAGAGTGACAGTTTACAGATTATTACAAACATCAATTCTTGAGATTGGCGTCGGGCTTGTTTAAGGGATTTGAGCCGAAGCTTTGCCAACCATGGTACACATTGTGAATCGAATTATATGCTCAGCTACTAACAACAAAATTCACGAACAAGTGTGGAAAGGAAAGAGTAATGATTTAAGTTATCAGTGTGTTTGGTAATCTGATTTATGTTCATGATCTGGGTAATGACAAACTTGATCCAAAAGCTTTCAAAGAGATTGTGCTTGATTATACGAATGAAGTGAGAGAGTATCGTATTTGAAATCCAAAAATGAAAGTTGTTAACTCACATCTTGTTACTTTTAATGAGCTAGCTTTAGATACTTTGGATTGACTGTTGACAAATCAAAGGAGATGGAAGTTACTTCCATCTAGTAGCATAGTAGACTGCGACGTTAATGGTAGAGCGATTAATATAACATTACATAAAAGTCCACATGGTTTCTCTAGTGGTGATGGCGATGTACGTGATTCTAGAGAAGATCGGTTTAAGATGGAGTTGAAGGGGTTTAGAAAATGATATTGCCAATCAGATGAGTCATCGTGCTATAAAATCACCTAATAGGTATGATGATTGCAATTATCTTAGCCTTAGTGATCATTTGGAATATGCTCTTCATGTAGTCCAAGGTGAGCCGATGGACTTTGATGATATCATGGATTCGAGTAATAGCCCAAAATGGATTTATGTCATAGAGTAAGAAATACAGTCTCTGTCTAAAAATGGAACTTGAGATTTGGTTCAGCTTCTTGAAGGAAACCGAGCATTTGATGCAAATGGATTTACAAGATGGACGACGATAGAATATATAAAACTAAATTAGTGGCAAAGAGTTTGCACAAAGAAAGAGAAAGGAGTATGATGAGATTTTTGCACCGATTGTGCAACATATCTCAATCCGAATCTTATTAGTTATAACTGTTATTCATGACTTGAAGCTAAAGCAAAACTCCATATGAAAATCACTTTCTTACATGGTGACTTGAATTAAAATATTTACATAGAGCAACGAATGGGCTTGTTGTAAATGATAAGTCAAATTTGGTTTGCAAGTCAAAAAAGGACTATATGATTTAAAGCAATGGCCGAAACAATGGTACATGAGGTTTGATCGTTATATACTTGAATTGGTTTTGACATAAACAGCAAGATTAATTGTGTGTATTTCAAGCGGCTGAAAAATGATTATTGAATGTACTTACTCTTGTACTGGATGATATACTCATTGCTTCTAAAGAAAAAAATAAAATCAACAAATTGAAATTGTGTTTGGAGTTGAAATTTGATATGAAGAATCCTGATGGAATAATGAAGATTTTAGGCATGAAATGATGTGCACAAGGCTTGATGTTGCAAATGATGTTGGGCTTGAAATTGTGTTTTCACTCTTGGTGGTACGATAAATTGCAAGACGTTGCTTTATCCACTATAAAGGCAGATTTGATTGCCGCGGTGAAGACGGTAAAGGAGACACTTTATCTAAGTCAAATATCGTGTGCCTTGCCTTGGGTATTAAACACAATAATATTGATGTTCAATGTGATAGCCAAAATGTTATACATTTGGTAAAGAACTTGGCAATTAGCCTCGAACCAACCAAGCATATTAAGGTGAGAGAGCCACTCTTAGTTGTCATGAATGAAGATAAGCTTGTTTATCTTCAAAAAGTGCACACAAAGATTAATATGGTGGATATGTCTATGAAAGCATTGCCGATTGGAAAGTTCGAGCATTGCTCAAACTTGATTTGCTTATTGAAATGCTGGGTGTCATGGGATGGCACAGTTGAAGTTGTTCTTATTATTGATGGTGAACAGCATCAGTGAGAGATTGTGTTTTTTGGTTCTATCTTCATGGTGGGTACTTGCTTACATTCATAAGTGCTCTTTATTGATTTTTAGGTGCTTTCGACACTTCATAGCGAGCAATGGCCATACCAGAGTTCGTTAGTGAAGTGTAACGAGCAATGACTTTGTCATAGCTTATTGGAAAAGTACTCAAGTGGCATTGGTTAAAGGTGGAGTTTGATATTATAACTTAGTAGTCATTAAGTGTATCGAGTGGCAGTGACAAATATAGTGTTGAGGTAGGAGTTGTATTTTGGCAACACTACATGACGGATTAAAGAGAATTGGATTAGCTTCGTACCAGAAAAGTCGATTTGTAATTTGGACTAACAAAAACTCAAGTTATCGTAGTTTGAAGTAATGATATACACACAAAATTTGGATTGAATGGTAAAAGATTTGAGATCTATTTTGTAATGGAGTTATTTTGGAAATAACAAGGATTTTCTCCATTAGTATTCTTCGTTTCTAATCTCCACACAAACCAAATTTGCGAAAGAATTTGTTAACTGAGTGATCAATTGTAATCAATCTCTTGTACTCTTTCATTTATGATTAATAAAACTCACCCCCAAAGCGGATGTACACTAACATAACGTTAGTGGAACCACTGTAAATTCTATGTATGATTTATTTGCATATTGTTACATATATTATAACGATTTGAAATTTCAACGCTTTGATTTGCGAATAATTAATTAAGTTTAAATATTCAAATAATATGTTTTATAATTAAAATAAACTCTTTTAAATAATAGCTGGTGATGATGAAATAGTTTTCAAATTTTGTTTATAAAAATATTTAGTTCGAAGAAAAATCAAAAATTTGACCTAAATTCATTTTCCGAATTTTCGTCGACTAAAAGTTATCAAAAATGTGTAAACCTTGTTAGTATAAGTATACACACATATTTACAAATTAGTCGTAATATATATGTATTAGTGTGTGTGTGTGTACATACATACTTAAGTATGTAAAGTAGGATGGGACCTTTTATGTACTATAAAATAAAATTTAAAGGGTGTTTAAATTAAAAAGATAGGAAACACTAGTACATTAGGTGGAACATAAGTACACTTGGGCATTTAATTCATGTTGGCTTTAGGGGAAGGAGGGAGACCTTGCTCACGTGAATGACAAGGAAGAAGGGGGACAAAGCTTGGTGATGTGGCATGTCATGGATGGAAGGCTTGTACTTAAGGAGTAATTTACTAATTTCATTTTATATAAAAGGGATTGCTTAATTTCTCTCATTCATTTTCCACTTCATTCTCATTCTCTAAAACTTGTTTAAGCTTTTCAAAAGTTTTCCATGGCTTCCATTTAGTTTTCAAATGATTAAAAATCATTACTTTCTACTTTAAATTCATGAAAAACATTGTTTAAAACCTCCTTTTCCTTTCTACAACTCTCTTCCTCCTTAATTAGGCCCCCACTTCCCTTTTAACACCATGGTCGAACCACCCTAAGGCATGGCCGAATTTCTTTGGCCTTTAAGGCATCCAAAAATCTCAATTTTCGATAATAATAAAAAATCCAAGTCATAAGTTGCATTCAAGTGTAGAGGGAGTTCAGGTTAAATTTGGATAGCTTTTAGATGAGAAAAGCTTTCTTTTTACTTAAGTTTTCAACTTAAATGTTGATGGTAATTATTGCTCATAATTAGTTGCAAAGTATGATGTTTGGTTGAATGGAATGTTGACTTGTATGTATGCATTTGTATGCTTGTATGTGAGATGGGTGAGAATTCAAAGTTTAAATGTGTGTATGGATGTAAAGTCATAACCTTGCTTATGGTTTGATATTATTGCATGTAAACTTAAGTTATGATCTTTTGTGTATGTTGTATATTGCTAAGAAAGTTAGCATTTAAAACATGTGTAAGCAACATAGAAATTCTCTCTTCTGAACTAGTTTACTTAAGTTTTACTAAAAAGTTTTATAAAGCTTTTAAAAACTTTACCTTTAGATTCAAAACTTTTTCTAAGGTTAGTAAGCGGGTTAAAGTAAGTCAACACATAAAAATAGAGTTTTGAAAGTCATTTGATATATAAAAATCAAGTTTTAAAATTACAGGTCATATAGCGATAGTCGCTATAGATGCAGTTCGTAAAAAAACCAAACTCATTTTGAAATCTAAAGTATTTTTCACTTAAGTACATCTTCAAAACTTATATCAAGTCTTTAAAAATAATGATTATTTATTTATTTAATGATTATTTTATTTATTAATTAAGTAAGGTAATTAGCACTTGATCATTAGTTAATAAAGGAAATTTGTACTTAATTATAAATTAAGTAAGCTAATTATAATTAGTTAGTTAATTTAAGATTAATTATTAAATAATAATTTGTTAAAGGTTAATTATTATTTTAATAATCAAGGAAGAGTTTAAATATTTAATTAATTATTAATTAAGTTAAGATTTAATTAAGACTTGATTAAGATTAATTTAATGGTTAATGAAGATTTAAACTATTAATTAAAGTTTAATTATGGTTTAATTATTTATTTAAAGATTAACTATTATGTAATTATTTTCTTAAAGGATAATTATTATTTAATTATCGATTTAAAAGTTAATTATGTTTTAATTATTAATTAAAGATTTAATTATTATTAAATTAAGAGTTTAAATGTTATTTAATTATTTAATAAATGCTTTAAAGTTGTAAATCACTTTATTTCTGAAAATCGGTTTTGTTTTAAAGTAATTATTTCTTTATAGAATGTTTTTAAAACCAAGGGATTTCTTTGTCGACTATCCTTAAGTAACCCCAAATAAATATGAAATCCGATGACATCTATTTAACAGAATAAAATATTGTTTTGCTAATTAAATTATATTGGAGATCTGTTTAGCAGAATAAAACACTATTCTACTAATTAGATTATATTGGACATCTGTTTGGTAGAATAAATCATAGTTCTGTCATAATTCACCAAGTAGATTATGTTGATAATTATTTAAGCAGAATAAAAACTCAGTTCTTCTATTTTGGTAACTTGGATATTTACCTATATGTCGATTGGTTTTTATTTGTTGATCCATTTACGTGTCTACTTGTTATGTAAATACCTATGTTATAACGGGAAGGTTAAACTGAATTAAATTAGAACCATTGTGGTCGCTAAGCCTCTTTTTTGATTTTGTGAAGTCAAATATATCATTTTATTCTTTTTAAAAATGGTTTAAAGTTTATTATCATTTTAAGTATGATATTTAAAGGATAATTAAACGATTATTTTATCAAAAAATGTTTGAAGTTAATTTAATACTTTTAAAATAATTGTTTAAAACCATTATTTTGTTAATGTGATTTAAAGAGAATTAAATAAAGAATGTTTAAATAATAACTTGTTTATTTAAATATGTTTTAAATAATTAAAGATGTCAAAGGAACTTTATTGATTAAAGTTTATTATAGAAGTTTTGTTTTAAATAAGGAAAGTTTTTTAAAAAGAAATTTTATAAATTGAAAATAGATCTTGAAATTTGAAAAAGAGTTTTATAAATGATTTTGGATATTTATAAGAGTTTTATAAATGATTCTGGTTACTTATAAAAGAGTTCTATAAATTAACTTGAAGATTTTTGAAATGTTTTATAAATGAATTTGGAATTTAAATAAAGAAGATTTCATATATGAAAAAGATTTATTAAAAGAATTTATAAAAGAATTTGAGATTGGGATTTCCCTTAACTGACCTTCTTAATTATTGCGGGGTGAAACTTTTGTTCCATGCTTAACACCGAAGGAATGGTGTTTGGGGTTATCTTTATCTCTAATTTAAATAATCTTTGTTCTGATCCTTTTAATATGATTTTGAAATAAGAAATCTTTTACAATGTTTTGTTAATATACTTATGCCAGTAAGATAAATATATGAATATTTTGATAAATATTTTGAAAAGAGATTTAAATAAATGAAATATTTATTTTGAGACTTAGTGGTTGCTATGGGTAATTAAATCTCTGAATTGTTGTTTGTTCATTTGATAGTTAAATAACCGACTGTCAAATTTTGACCAGTTTTGACTTAGGAAATAAATAAGAGCTTCGCGTGTTCATACAGTTTGAGATCCCTCGGGAGAACTCATTCTGGTGAAACATTTATATCTTTAAAGGATATATTAGATATCCTCTTAGAACTCTGATATAGTCCGCTTACTTATGAAAGAACCGGAAATTATCGGTTGTTGGTTCAAATAGACCGGAATCAGATGTATTATCTAAAAACCACTTCGAACCAACATATGCATCCGAGTGGAAAACACCTTGAGGATGATCTAAGATGGAATTCTTTAAAATACAACGGCTACTTGCTACTAGTCCTGATGGTGATTCCAAAATGGATGGAGTAGAGGTAGTGTCGTCGGTTCCGTTTAAACCCAGAACGAACTTGTATGGAAGAATGTTGGCATTGCATTTCTGCCTAAAGGGTAGTGTTAGCATTCCAAAAGGAATTGCTAAAAGGTAAAAGCGTAGCATCAAGCCACACCCCGGAAATGGCTAAAACATGGTAGATGCAACAGGAATATATGAGTCACTCCTATAAGGGTGTGTCATCATCTTTCTGAATTATCATATTATAGATTTGATGGTGCATGAAAGCTCTCTATAAAGGTTAAGAACAACCGGGATGATGACATATTCGGTACTATACAGTAAGGGGTAAGCCGGTCCATAGTAGTTAAGGCGCAAGCCTTGAACCTTGGGCTTTTTTGAGCTTGGGCCTTTTTGCGTGCATTTTATACAAGTTTAATCTACTATTTTACTAACTACAAATTAAATTTTAAAACATATTTTATAATTCATTCAACTATTTAAATATTTTATTATCTAAATTTTAAATTTTCAAACATAATTTATAATCCATTTAACTATCTAAATTTTTTATTTAACTATTTTGGAAACTAAATTTGAATTTTGCAAAGACGCCTCAAACTGCAAAAGGACGCACAACATGTGTCTGAGCCTTTTTTAAGCCTAAGCGCGCCTTGATAACTATGGGTCGGTCCTATTTTGGTAAAGGGGCAAATGCATTTGTAGCCCTCGGTACATTTTATCAAGAAATGTACTATACGAAAGGTAGTCTCTTACCTTACCACTGCTGAAATACATTCTCCAATAAGCATCATACGGACTTGATTGTATACATATGTGCTGAAATTTAATAATGTAACAATTTCGACTATGATTCCATATTTATTTTAAACCTAACCATTATGATAATATCAGAGAATTTTATATAGAAATGTTTTGGTTAACATAAGGTAAAAACGCGTTCGTGTTTATGTACAGCATGATCTTACGAGATACCTTTTATTTTAAAAAAGGGTTTTCAAATGTAGAAATCAATGTGATTGATTTGATTGAGCTTTCTCACGCTGGTTTACCGGATTTAACTGGATTTCTTGGAGCTTTCAGGAGACGAGCTGGATCCTCCAAGACGTATTCACATACCTTATATTCTTCTGATGTTCTGTTTTGTTCTTGTCTATAATTATCAACAATTGTAAGGACAAGCTATTATAACTGTCTAGGTTGATAATAGATTAGTGTATTTTGATGTTGTGTATAAATAAAGATTATTTCTTTTTGTAAAAATTGTATATATTATATATCGCTCGTCACGATGTGAGATTATGTTCTATCTTCTTCTTTCTTCACCACAAATGACCCGTCTTTCGAACATTTAAATGATCACCACACAAATACCGAGAATGTATTAAGTGTCGTCTTTAGGTGTAAGAAAGGCAGATCGTTATATTTTTTTGTTTTGCTATGGGTTTCACGCTTATATTAGTTGAGATTGAAACAAAGATATTTAGTTGTTTTTTGCTCGTCGTGTAACGATCCAAATTCTTCCGTTGAGTAGTTTTGATTGTGTGTTGGTGTTTGATTACTTTGGTTGTTGAATCCATAACACAACCTACCATTAGGGTTCACTATTTATTGATTGATCTACTAACCAACTCACCAAAATAGGGTTGGTTGATCTACTAAGGTTTAGTTCGTTGATTGGTTGAGTTTGGTTTCCTTAATTGTGTTATGTTATTTTTCGATCAGTTTTGGTTCTTAATGTCAAACCAAACAGATCAATCAAACGATCTTAAATTCTAAAATATCTTAAGAAAACATAATTGTAATATCAATATTTATAATATTATAATTATAACAATGTTTTTTTCTTTAATTCATGATAGTGTTTCTAGAAAGAGTTTGTTGGAAACAATCAATTATTTCCACCTTTAACCACATGTTAGGTTGGAAATAAAATACTCCAGCTCGTTTAAAAATTAACCAATTGAACCAAACCAATTATTCTTAATTCATTTGGTTTCATTTTTAAGAAACATAGGCTTGATTCAGTTTATGTTTATTGAATATATGTTTTGATTTTCATAATATTTGGCAATTCCAAAACAGAATCAACCATTTACATATCCCCACTTTCCATGGTAACGGAGAAACTAACCTAAGTAAATATATAGCTCGTGATGATGATGAAGTTAGGGATAAGCATATGGTTGACTCAATTTTGAAATTGCCAAAAGATATTAAAATCAAAACACTTAAACAAAAACTGGACCAAACTCATTTAGATAAAAAAAAGTACTAAACAGACTCGTATCAACAAAAAGGGAGCTACAGGTATTCTCTCTAATACATGTAACCTTGAGTTCCAAAGTCTTCCGACAATGTTAGGAACATTTAAATAGAACAAAACTCTGCCATACGTATAATAAACATAGTTATGAAAGGCACACCATGGCACAAGGTGCAGAGCAACGATTGTGTATTGGCTCCATTGTGCGGAACTGAGTTGTTTTTTAGGTTCAATGAATGACTTCTTTCCTAAAAGAATTTTGAAGACAAACATACATAGTTAATTAGTTATCGATACGGAAAAACTAGTCTTTTTTATTCAACATATCCTTAGAGAAAGTTGTGATACAACGGAGAACATGTACGCATAAACTAATATTGATGTTTAAATATATTGTATATTCATAAATATGATAATATGATAAATTGAAATAAATTCCAAGTTATAGACTTTTGTAATTCGATCAAAATATACTAAATAATTGTTGAAAATTGTAATATAAAATAAACATACCAACATATCACAAAACAAGATAAAATTACCAAAATAACATTATACAAATCAAAATATAATGAAATGTCGTATCTCTTCAGCTTAAAATATACAAAACCAACTATTAGCTTATACTTGAAATTTAATTGCAAACTATAGCAAAAGCTTTTATTGAAATTTGATTTCAAATAACGACGTAATATAATTAAACGATAATACATACTTACTGCATTATGTTTAATAATATTTTTGAGACATGATTTTTAAAAAAAGGTTAGTAACTAGTAAAAAAATATTAATCTTATTCAATTATTAATTATAATGTATAATAAATACATAATTTTTTAGTTCATGTGCAGTAAATAAAAAAGGAGTTTGACAAGGCTCCAAGAAGAATCTGTGCTTTTTTGTGTCATCGATCACTATGGCTTGAAAATTGTTGTTATTTTGTTAACATTATTATTTGTGCCTTTTTGTGTCATCGACCACTATGGCTTGAAAATTGTTGTTATTTTATTAACATTATTATTTGTAACCCAAAGACCCTTTCCACGATAACATCAAGCAAACAGTCAATGCATCGGAATATCTCTAATAACTTTAACATGTAGAAGTGACCCTAAGAATTTCATTAGCTATTATAGAAAATATGTGATATTTCAAAGTAGATTGTACACTAAAAAAAGTAAAACTGAACATCGGAGTATGATTTTCAAAGCTGCATACTTTGTATATTATTTTGAGCAGCAAGTTTTTATTCCAGACTTCATTAAATGACTAAACCAATTAGATAAATGCATTAAATTACCTTAAGAAAAAGACCCAGTTGCATTCTTCCACCATGCTTTAAATGATGATCTTCTTTTAGCTGTAAAATTAAAAAGTATAGAAACAATCGTTGAACTGGCAAGAGTATGGGTCAAGCAGTCTTATCTGATTTACCTTGTCAAATAGATGGCGCATGCAAAGAGGAAAAGAAGTACTGGCCAGTTGTTCGATATCTTTTAGTGAAATTTCAGTAGCATCGTTTGGCTGCAGCAAGTTTTAGATCAAAACATTAAACAAATGAGAAGTATAAACTCAATCCTTTATAGCTACACCATTTTTGTATTAATTTGCACCAACTATAATACAAATGTGGCAAATGGATACTATTGACGAGAGTGCATATAGGAAGACTAAACTGGTCATTTTCCATAGATTAACTGATGATTACCTGAGAATAATCGGGTCCTATGTAACTTGTGCTGAGTGCCTCAACAATCTATTCCATAAAAGAAACTCAATGATAAGATATTTGAATTCTGTTCAGTGTTGCATTTTCAGCTTGAAATGCGCCAGAAAAGAACTTATGATGGATGATACTTACAGGTGTCAATCTATTCATCTCTTGTTCATGAATTGTAGAAGTCCACTTTCTGATATAAAAAATTGTTACTTAGATATCACTGACATATTGCAAAATAAATAAACAGTAAATCCCATATGTTATAGGTAAATAATGCAGTACTTGATTAACAAGTAGAATACAGTAACACGGATCTTTTTACTTAGGATCCCCCATAATACCTGTCCAGATTTAAGAACAGTTACAGGTAACTTTTCTTAAACCTTCTATTAACAAATTTTGAATAATTTTTGCTGAGAATCCTCCTGAGTTTGAAGGCACAAAAGTTTGATGTTACATATATAATTTTATTTTGTTTTTACAGGTATAACACACATGAAACCAAAGCTAACCTTGAATTACAGGTATAGCACGTATTTTATTGAACTTTTGCTTAAACATTGACAAAAAATAAACAAAGGTTTAGTTGAATTTTGATTGATATTGATTGGTTTTGGGGAACAATATAGTGACCAAGATTAAATGAACATATGAGGATTAAGTCTAATTTCCTACATCAATATGGTAGTTGTGTCAAACAATGTTAATATTTTTCAAACTAACTACTTTAGTTTTCTCTATAATTAATTATTTTGTGAAACTACAAGTACTCAGCATTTCTTCTAAATGTAGACTTCAATTAATTTATGGGAAACATGTTATTTTACCCAATAACATTTTACATGCACATGTCAAAATACTAGTTGAAGAACAAAGAAGGCTTTTAGAGGGCAAATATTTGGTTTGACGTCATGAATATACTATGCTTTCTCATTATTATACTATCTAAAATGCACAAGTAAGAAAACTGGTCAATATTCTCACATATAAATTTTAATCGAAAAAGGAAAATAACAAACAATTTGTTGAAGAAACATGCCAGTATTTAAAATAGCACTTGACAATATCAGTTGAACTTCACTACAATAAACATGTGTGATGTATCATGTTTACTCCTACTAAAATTTGATATAGTTTCCCAGTGTCACTTAATGCTTATCTTTATACATTTTTATCTCTATTTTTATTTCATCCTTCCAGCTTTGATTCATATGTTTGCTTTTCAAATTGGTAGAAACAAACCAGCAATGGATTAGAGTATTGACTGCTTAAATCAACAAACTAGGTTTAGAATGGTTTTAGCGCTAATTAAAGTTTGTAAATTAGCGCTAATTAAGGTTTGTAAATTGTAAAGGAGTTGAAAGAGAAATGAAACGGCCCCAATAGGGAATGAAAGAGCGATGACATCGCATTTATCCGATTCAAATGGGAATTATGGTCTTCAAAAAATAGCAGGTTGGGAATAATATGTTTGGATAACTGGTGTAGAAGGATATAATTGACTAATCATTTTGGGATCCAATCTCCATATATTAGATTGAGATCTAAATTTACTAAGAATGAGTTAATTATACTAGTACACATACTAGGAATATTTCTTTGTTATGGACATCTATGGTGCCCTTATTCCATTTCTTATTTGCTTTCTCTTTCTCTTCCTACCGTAAAATTCGCTGAAAATCTTTTTATTCATTCATATTGTATAACGTATTTGATAATAGCAACCAAGTCATTGAGTAATTATCTGCTTTGTTGCTAAACATACGGTAACGTATATCTATAGACAATGTATATACATTATAAAATTTCACTTGTTTTGTTGCTATATAGATGATTAACCACATAATTTATCATATATTTCAAATGAATTGGAGTTTACTAAAAAGGAGTTCATGGGTGTTTGGTTAATAAAATTTTAAAGGTTAAAGGTATCAAAGTTGTGAAACCCTTTAACAAGCAATTGCTTTGTGTTCTTTTTGACAAGCTCTTGGTATAATTGGGTGTTCCTTTAGTAGAGTTCGTTTATTTTGATAATGATTAGTTAACAAAACTTTTTCTAATCCAAATTTATGTTTAGTTCATTTTGTGGTTATCTAATTTACCAGTATGAAAATAGAACATGCCTAACCTGTTAGTTAGCACAAGTGCCTTGGACAAATTGCTGCGGAAGTAGGTTACAACAAGAGACACCACCTAGTCCCAAGAGCAATGAATATGCAGAATAGCTTTAGGGGTTTCATGTGGAAGTTATAATATGAAGATCAATCAAAAACATACCTGATTCACGGAAACATAAGCATATCCTTTATGAATGTAGACTTTACGACTGCTAACCAGATCAGGAACTTCCTCAAAGGGCACCTTTATACAAAACCGTTTTATTTCTTGATCCAGCATGCCAAATTTTGGAATTGAGAATAATATGTTTCGGTGTATATTATGAATCGGTACTTTTTTCATATATTTAGCATATGTTTCTCAGTTGAAAGTAAACAACTTTATGCTTTGAAATACTGGGTTAATGTAACATGGAATGGGAATTAAATATGTCTTTGAAAGAAATTGCCGCAAAATTGGCCTACAAGGTATTATTATGTGCGTGGAATAGACAAAAAGAATTTTATATAAAATGTTAAAAAAAAGTTAGACATGATAAAAGTCAAAGAGAACTAACCTTGAAAAAGATGGTGTCAGCTGTAACCAAAAAGAAAAAAGAAGGATGTCAAAAAAATAACAAGGTTTGACCTGTGATGACATCCGATAAGTAATTACAAATGCTGATGAAACTACAAAATAATGATTGATGACTGATAAAAGTCTCAAGATTTAATTTTGCTTCCTGTCTTTCTTACATATCATGATTCTGTTCCTAACAAGTACAAATCACATTGCATATTTCCAGAAAGAAAAGCAAAAATGGTCTTCAACATAAGAAGAATGAATAATATTTGAAGTCAAACCACCTAGGTTTTACAGTTAATACGTTTTGTCTATAACATAAAGTGTGCTTTATCATCTTGGGTGAAATTAACAAAACGCCAAAATACACGATTATAAATGTGTATATTCAGTTCAATGGCTGTATGCTACGCCAAAAATAGAGCACAGCTATTTATAGATAAAATAAACTTACTGTTTGGGCTTTGAGCAGTTGACCGAGCTACTTGGACCAGTTTATCCTTCACAGACTGCATAAAATTTCCTGATAGTATAATCAGTAATAAGACGTGCACCACTAAATTAAAATGCCTAAAGTCAACGAACCTCATACTCTGAGTTGCTAATAACTTTGTTCGTAGGGTTTAATTCAGACATAATAATTCTCTGCACAACATAAATTAAAATGGATTGTCAAAAATACCACTACATTAAATCCAACAACGCAGACGTACTTTAAAAAATCAGCAATATGCACCTGTGATTCATAGCTTTCAGCTCGAAATCTGTAGCGGAAAAGTGTAGTCTCCATTGAAAGAAACCACTTTCTCAACTCTTCACTGGAATGTTACAATAGTAAATAAATTTATTAAAGCAAAATAATCAAAAATTATGGAGTTAAACATGAAAAGGAGATTCATAATATAAGAAACTTACGTTCTACAGTACACAAGTCGAAGCACAAAATGTGATATTATGTCCTTATTTGTAACTTCTAATGGATCATGGTGTCTCATGTTTGATCTCCACAGTTCAGCAACCTGACTCACACAAAATAAATACCAATATTTATTCATCTGTCTACCTATAAAGTAATGTAAACTCTCAAACTTCCTAATATGGATTAAAATTTTAGCTGAGAAATAAGGAAGGCCAAAGAAATATGGTTGAAAATTATTTAAAAAATGATGGAGTAAGATGATGAGAGGTAGATAATCAGTATTCCACAATACAGTCCAATGTGTTTGATTGTTCATATCTGTATAGCCAACTCCAGCTAATCAGGTATTGAGTATTAAACATTATCCTTCCTTTGGTATTTTGCTAGTTCACATGTATATCGTGTAGTGACATCTAATGTGAAAACTATAAAATGTCTCAAGTATTAAACATTTTTCTTTCTTCAGCATTTTGCTAGTTCACATGTATGTTGTGTTGTGACATCTGTATTCTTCTATGCAAATGCTTGGTATATTCAGTCTCAATATATAAGCACAAAATGTGGAAACTATAAAAGGTCTCAATGCCTCGTTGTTTATATCAGTTTCTATACAACACCATATTCAGATCTCATGGCATGGAATATCAAGGTACACCTTTCCTTGTACATAATAATGCATACAGTTTAATCACTCATTGCTTTACTTGTCAGTTAACTGTCTAAAAGATTATCTTTCAGACATTATTATCATGAGACCTAGAGCATATTTGGAACTCCTTATAAATAATCAAAACTACTTAACAGTAACTTATTTCAATTTTATAGTTTGGGAACTTATTAAAAAGTCTGCAAAAGTAGCTAATAAATAATATTTTAAAAAGTAACTCGGTTGTTGCTTATGATTTATGAAGTGACTTTAACCAAACATTTCTACTTGGATGATAAATTCCATCAAAACAGTTCTACTTGGGAGTTAGTTCAAAACTAGTTAAAAGTTGATATTCAAAACTGATTAGGATAAGGTTCGAAATGAGTTGTTGTCAGATTAACAAGAAGATTGAATTTGAAGAAACGAAATATACAAACAGGACCCCAAAATAATGAAAAAAATCTACTTTAGAAAAGCAGGTTGATTAAGAAATTCCCATTACTTCCATATCCAGTGTACGGATTGTCTATTAGCACATCTTCGCCTCTTTCAATTTAAACTTGTTAATTTACGTTTCTTTGAAGTTAAATTTGTCCTATAAGCAGCTGAGTCTTGCAAAACCAAATTTTCCCACAAAAATGAAAAATGAAATCTTAGTTGAAAAGGGTACCAATTTCTCCATTTCGTCAAATTTCTTGCCTCGAGACAACCCATCCGATATCCCTTTAAGAACTACAGTAAACGAAATCGAACAAGCTCATCACAACTAAAACCAATTAAGCAACTTCAAAATCAAATCGAAAAGCAGAAATTCCTACCGCGAAGTCGATCAATGGCATACAGCTCAAAATTATCTAGTCGGACTTCAAGAACAGGAGCAGAACGATAGAGTGGAATGTTAGAAGTAGCTTTATCGGTGGTTGAAATTCGTTTGGATCTGACAATCTCCATTGGACAAAAGAAATTAATGATCAGAGAGCTACAATTAGGGTGAACTCGATTTGCTGCAGTTGTTAGGGTTGGTTTTAATTTGGCAACGAAAAGTTGGCGGCAAAATACAATACACGGTCATTGTTTGGCGGTTGAATTTTGGGCCGTATTGGGTTGATTGGCGAAAGGAAAAAAATGCTGGAGTGGGCTGAGTTTCTGAGTTTGGATTGCCAATAGCCTCACCTATTTATTTATGAACTTACAACTTTATAGCTAAAATTTAAAGAAAGCTTCAAAGCATTTAATGGTGGGCATTGTTGGGTAGACTTTATTCTTGGATAAGGTGGGGTAGACTTTATTCTTGGATAAGGTGGGGCAAAGTTTAGGAAGACTCCACCTAGAAGAAATAAATATAATAGAAACTTCATCCGAATAAACCGGTTTATAATTTTACTCCTCGTACAAAGCAAAATTCGGCAATAACCCATAAAAAATGAGAAAAAAATGACGGTTCACCGAAAACCATTTTCGACGTGGTCTGGTTGATAAAAATGTGAAAAAAAGATAATGATCACAGAAAACCTGAAGGTAGTTATAGTTTTTTTTCTCCTTGATGGGGAGGCGGTTTGTAATAACCCGTGATTTAGCATCAATTAATTATCGTCATTGGACGATTAATTTTGCTAGCTAATTGCTGTAGGGTGTTTAAATCGGGTTGTAATTCTTTTATAAATTTGTTAACGGGTTAAGCGGGCTTTAAAATGCAATCTCGGCCCACGTTATTCTTGGTGTCATGTTATCTCAAGTAACCCGATCCCCCTCCATTCATTTTCATTCGCAAGCCCAAAAACAAACGAGAGCAAAAGGAAATCGATAATGGCCGCCGCTAGGATTTCGATTTTTGACTTCGATCGGCTTCGTGATGCCACGGCGTCGACTCTGGTTTGTTCGATCTTCGATTTCGGCTGCAAATTAAGGTTTCGTGAATCGGCTGGCAAAATCGTGCTCGTCGTAGCAAGGTGAGTGATTTTCGCTCACATCTAATTCAATACAGTTGTTTGATTTAGTCGATTGATTTGCATTGGCCTTTGATCTTCGTTTCGATGCTGGTGATTGATTACTGACTTGTTCCAATTCATGTATATTTTGTTTACTCGGTTGACACGGTATTGGTTTTGAACTGTTCCATGACTTCGACATTGTTCAGGGTTGATTTTAATTCTTTGATTGGCTTTTTTCAGTTCAATTTAGTTGGTAACTTCGGTATATACTTTGTTTTGATTTTGGTAATTGATTTTTGAACCTTCCTGCTTGGTTTTAGTTCCTCCTGTAATTGTGCATTTGCATTGAGTATTGACTTCGGCAATGACTTGTTCAATATCTACTTTTGATGACTTCTCTGAGTTTGGTTACTTTGGTCTGCAGTTTAGTTGCAGCTGCTGTCCACCATATATCTGGACATTTTATTTTCTTCTCTGGTCTTGTATCATAACACTGACCTTGGTTTGAAACCTGCAAGCATGATTTTGTGAAATTATTTTAGATGAGAAATCATTTTGACTTTGCATATGGCTTTGAGTTGACTTTGCATTTCCTTTGTGTATTTACTCCGGCCATTATGTATTGGTTCGTGTATATGTAGGGCTGTCAATGGGTCATGTTGGGTCGGGTTCGGGTCGGGTCAAATCGGGTTCGGGTCATTTTTTAATCGGGTCGGGTCAACCCGTTTATTAAACGGGTCATATTTTTTGAACCCAAACCCGACCCGTTTATAAACGGGTTGACCCGACCCGACCCGCGTAACCCATTTAACTAAACGAGTCGTGTCGGGTCGGGTTTAAACAGGTTGACTCGTGTACCCAATAACCCGTTTATACTGGTTAATCGATTAATCGTTCAAGTTATATTAGCCAACTGGCTAATCACTGGTTTTTTCTCAGTTTTACAAATAAAAATAGATCATTGAAACATTATAGGCTATGCTAACTTCATAATTCAGATCAGATCATTGAAACATTACACATATTACATACAACATTACAGTTTACACATGTTACAATACTACGTAACTGATCATAAATAGAATCTCAAGTATACACAATGCATGAGATATTACAAGCAATACTGCAATAACATACACATTACTTACATAACTTTGATCCAAGGCACTTTAAGATGAAAGACATACTGAGTCGCTAATATAGTGAAAGACTCCATATACAATAGTTCAAGTGCTCAACACATTGAATAAACATCATAAAATCAAAATAACACACATTGGTGACAAACTAAAAGTCTTAAAACTGAGCAACAAACATCCTTTAAATCCAAACTGCATTTGAATTTTGACCAGTCTCCAATTCTCCAAGTAGCATGACCTAAAACCGAGAACATGAACATGTGGTGCAAAATCATGAGCATGTCCATAAACTATAATTGAGCAAATGTATTGACAAGTTAAATTTTGACATGAGCTAATGAGAATGTTGTGAAATAAGGGGCATTTTGGCCCTGTGCAGTCTGCATGAACTAAAACTAGTGCTGAAACTATGTAATATAACGGACAAATGGACATGAGCATAAACTAAAACTAAAATAATAGACGTGAACTAACACTAAAACCGATAGCAAATGTATCAATAAGTTAAAACTTAAATGTACCAGCTAATAGGGAATGAGCACGGCTGGTGAGTCCAGATGCTATTTAGTCCAGATGTTATTTCAGTATTAATCATCTCTATTATAGTTTTGCTTATTTTAAGTTCTGATGCAACCGTAGATATAGGAATAGATAGCACATCACGAGCCATAATAGACAATTCTCGAAATCTAAACTGGTTAGCTTTCCAATAGTCAAGAATATCCAAATTTGTCTTTCTATCCAACTTTGGCTCATCCAAGTACAATTCCAATTGACTTTTTTGAGCTGAAAAGGTAAATTCTTCACTCTCAAAATTGTCAAAGTCCTACATATATGTAAGATATAGTAAATACTAAATAGTGTAAAGAGGAAAAATTGTAAAGTTTAATGCGTCGTTATATAAAGTTTACCTTCATAACATCCAAACATTCTTTAGAAACTAAGATATCACCAGAAGAAGATTGACTCTGACTACTAGAAACGGTATCTGTTTTTTTACCATATATTTGCATGTAAATATCAAAAAGAGCAAACAAAGTTTCACGAACTTTGTTCATTTCCACAGAACCACCACCATAAAGCCTCTTATACGAAAACTCCACAAACTGAATCTTATATCTAGGATCTAGAATAACAGCAATCGAGAGAATAAGACTGTATGTCTTCAAATACTTCTCAAATTTTCCAATCATACCACATGCAATCTTACTTATAAAACTATCACCATCAGCCTTAGCTCTTTGCAAAGTATCTTGAACAACAAATACTTGAGGAAAATACAGATTTGCAGTAGGATATTTGGAGCCAGAAAAAAGACAAGTCACATCATAAAAAACCTTCAAAAACTTACATATTTGTTCCACTTTCACCCATTCAGATTGAGAAAGAGTGTGCTTATAGTTAGAATCACTCAATTGTAAATGGCGGAAAGCACGCTGATAATAAAGAGCACTCTCAAGCATGAGAAATGTGGAATTCCATCTAGTAGAAACATCCTGACGTAAACCTTTTTTACACTCCAAAGAAACATGAGATATGCACTCTAAAATTTTTTGTTTCCTCGCTTGTGAACCTCTTACATATTCAATGCTCTCTCTAATTTTAGACACACATATATCAACTTCTTTTAGCCCATCTTGCACTATAAGATTAAGAATATGAGCACAACATCTAATGTGAAAAAAATCACCATCCATCACTAAAGACTCTCTTAACAAAAGCTGCTCCTTTAGCAAATTAACAAATACATCATTTGCACTAGCATTGTCTAAGGTAATGGAAAATATTTTTTTTTCAATGCCCCAATTAGTCAAAAGATTATAAATTTTTTCGGACAAAGCAACTCCGGTATGTGGAGGAGGCATGAAACTAAAATTCAACACTCTTTTTTGAAGTATCCAATTAGAATCGATAAAATGAGCAGTCAAAAAAATATACCCATCAGTTGCTATAGAAGTCCATAAATCAGAAGTCAAACAAATTCTCCCTGGAATTGAAACTAACATTTCTTTAAGTTTCAATTTTTCCTTTTGGTACATTTTTATCACATCAGCTCTAGCGGTATTTCTAGAAATCAACTTAACATCCAAACAAACGTAAGAAAATAATTGTCTAATTCCAGCATACTCAACAAATTGAAATGGCAAATCATGCATCAATATTGACATTACCAATAATTCTCTAAACTTATCCGGATCAAATTTAGAAGACCTTGTTATAATAGAGTCGTCGGTCTGACTTAGAAGCAATTGACCTAGATCATGATTGGTAGTTTTGGAACAAGTTTTAATATGATGTTTTAGGTTTCCGGTGCCATAAGTACTATCACATAAATAAATAGCACCACATTTCATACACTTAGCTCTTTGCTTTCCATCATTTTGCAAGGGAATAATTTCAAACTTAGTCCATACCTCAGAAGTAAGCTTCCTACGTCTCTTACCAACAACTTTTGCAGTTTTTATTTCTAGGTCGTCTAATTCCAATGCTTTCATATTGGCATCTCCAATTTGTTCACCACTCTCACTGCTTGGTGTAAATACTGTAAAAGGGTCCATCTCTTTTCTGCAAAATTAAAGAAAAACAAAACCCATCACTAGTGATTCATTGACGAAGTTTGCTGCTATCGAAAAGGCAAAAAACGAGTTTGCAAATTGTAACTTTACCTATAATAATTTATAATAAACGAGTTTGCTGCTATCGAAAAGGCAAAAAAAATTGGTGAAGTAAACTTTAACTACCACAAAAGCAATTTATGGTTAGAGATAAATTTGCTGGAAAGCCTAGCTATCCAAATTAGCGAATATCAATCTACATCATCAGTTCATAATATGGCATACATAATGAAAGCAGGATTCTTCCTTAACCTCTTACTGCAAAATCCATGTTTCAAATATTGCAAAATCAGATAACTTTCAAGATGAAATAAGCATAAGTAATTATAATTCTAAGTCAAAACTTATCAACCACATCATAAAAAACTACCTTTTAGTCTAAGATAAGAGTAACCAGTACACAAAATTGTTCGGTGAATTCTAACTGCTAAGAGTGTAAATTGACAGGTGTGACATTAGGTTTATTCCTAGGTGTTTAAGAATGACTAAGATAAACGGTGGCCACAGATGACGACCAATTCTTCTTGAATATTTTCAAAATGGTAACATTTTGTGTTTTATTAATTATATTTGTTACCAAACTTTGGTTATGCTTGGAGAATATCACCTCATATTGCTGTGTTTCTTTCATATATTATTATTTATTTTGATCCATAAACATTGTATGCCATTTCCAGATAAAACAACAGGATGCTTTAATTTCATTAACAGTTCCTAAAATCGAAACCATTTCCTAGTATTCGTAGATTTTACAGCATGTCGAATAAAGATTAATACACTGAAGAACCAAAAAAAGTTTACTCAAAAGTGGCTTATGAATTGAAAATTATAACGCTCAGTTTTGCCAATTATACGAGGAAACCCATTGCAGTAATCATTAGGCACTAGAATTAGAATTTATTGTGCCTACTAGTATCAAACAAACCCCAAACTATATTGCTTTGAATCTCTGTGGGCTTTCAATTTAACAAATCGCCAAATCTTATGAAACAACTATCTAATTAATGTATTAGATAATCTGCTTGAGATTTTATAACATATAACCTCAGTTTCACCACTGAGCACACGAATCTCGAGATCCTAATTTCAAAATCCCATTCGAATGTCGAATCGCATACGTCTTGGACTCTTGGCTGATTTCTTCTACAAAGCTTTCCAGGTGCGAGCGATTATGGCCGGGGGACGAACTGGAGACGGCAGGCGAGGCCGTGCGATCGATTAGGGGGGCGATGTGGAAATGAAAAAGGAGAACGAAGGAGAAATGAAAATGAAAAGTGAACTGAAAACCCTAGCCACTTGTAATTATGAGTTGTGAATGTGAGGCTAAATGGACGAACACGAAACTACTAAAGTCGGCCCAAATTGATTAAAAAAAAGTTTATAATAAACGGGTTTGGCGGGTCAAAATCGGGTTCACGGGTCAACCGGAAACCCACCCGTTTATTAAACGGGGTATGGCGGGTTGACCCGAAATTGACCCGCCCGTGTTATCGTGTCACCCAAACCCGCTAAATTTCGTGTCATCTTCGAGTCGTGTTTCAGGTCGTGCTGGAAATTGACGGCCCTATGTATATGTACAGTTCATACTTTGTGTCATTTGGACTTGAGAGCTGTTGTATCACTCTGTTGATAAGGCTGGAGATTCTGTTGTACTTAGTATCACCTGATGTTGTGGGTTGTATTCTCTGATTTTCGTGTTAGTTAAACAGTGTTGCATTTCTATATATGTACTTGAGTTTGGAACTTTTTGAAGCATGCACTGCCAGTTCATGTTGCATTTGTAGTTTGACGTAGGCTAATTGTGTTCGCACCACATATTGCTGAGCACATTGTCCAATGTCCCGTGGAGTGCCATTGTTGCCTCTGATTCATTTTATGTTGTCACACCCCTTGTAATTGCAGTTTGCATTTTGTGCATTTGTGTTTGGTACACATTCTTGGTCTGTTGGCAATGTTAAACTTCATGTTGAGGCTGCACTTCCCTGTCTACTGCTTGACTCGAAGTTTGGTCCTCATGTATCTTGTCTGCACTTATATACTTCATGGTTGTTGTTGCCACTGCCTGTTTCAGTTTGCGTATGGTTGGGTTGTTTTGTTCTCACTTCTGGCCTGTTTCACGGTTATGCGTATTTCTTTCTAACTTTGACATGAACTGTTGTTGTGTGAAATGCTTTTGGCCATTCTTGTGCCTTCAGTCTTGGCCTGTTTTCTTGCGTGGTCGGGTACTTCATGTGGTTAGTGTTCTTGTATCATCACTGTTGTGTGACGTGCTTTGGTCTTTGTTGATGCTGTTAGCTTTGGGTTTCACTGATCACACATGTACATGCTTGCATCTTTGAATTTGGTTAGATGGTACTGACCAGTTGAGTTTGAGTCGTATAACTCGAACTTGATCTCGAGTTGGTGCCAATTGCTCCTGAATTATTGACCTTTTGTGTATTTCATCACTGTTGTGGCGAGGCAGTGCACGCGTGCGTGTACTATAGCCAAACAGAAGTGATGTTTTAATTGATAATTCAATTGTTTGAATTGTTTTGTGTTCAATTCAATATTTGAAATTGTATTTTGATTTGGTTTGATTTGATCATTTTGAGATTGTCTAATTATCTATTTGACAATTAGATTATGAGTTTCTAATTATTTATTAAATAGTTGGATTTTGTTGTTAATTGCTGTTTAGGCAATTCTGTGCTTTTCATATTATCTTCATTGATAATCTTCTTATTTATCTTTGTTGGTGATTTGAATTTGCTGATTTGTTGTTTAACACTGTTTCGTGTTATATCTGCCGTTATCCGATTCTCTTATTGAAGGGTTGGATATACGAGATTTATTGTGACTGTCGTCTATCTGATTATTTAATTATTATTGCTTCCATGCATTAATAACTAAGTTTGAATTAGACTGACCCGTGTATTATTTTCTTTTGAATTTAATACTTGGGTCAGACCGAGTTATTTCAGGTTGTTGATATCTTGCTTTGGGTTACTGCTTGAGCTATGAAGTCTCTTCATACCTTTTGGAGTAGTCGTTGTCATAGTATAAGATGATATGTATTCATGTATATTATTTATAATAATGTACTTGTATATGTAACTTCCAGTGTCGACAGTTGTAGTTGTATTATATGTATTGTATCACATGTATTGTAACTGCCTTCAGTTATATATATATATATATATATATATGAGATTTTATATTAGCTGTGTTCCGCATTTAGCTTATCTGTGTTATTATTATATATGTTGTCCTAAACTATTATGAACCATCGTAGTTCGTTTTATACTGGAAATGGGTATGTCGATGGGAGTAATAAACAGAGATTAAAGAAAAATAAATATACCACTCCTATCGAGGTAACCAATACTAGTGTAAGGCCTAACTACGGATAGCCGCTCCTATCCAGCCTTATTCTTCGTAATAACAAATAGTATTTTTTTTAATACTCTTTGTTATTGTGAGCATAGAGGTGGGGCGTCACACGGTTTATTTTGTATACCCTCTGGCAATTTTTTGAAAATGAAAAAATGGTCATCATCCAGTTTTGAAATCACCTTTAATAGTGTCATTTACCATTACCATACCAATAGCAAGCAATTGATAACCAATATTATACTACATCAATATCCCAATGCAGTCAGTATGGTAGCGGTAAATTAACCGTTGTTAATGGTAAATCTGACGGTAAAGAAACATTAAAACTAGTAGTAATAGTAAATTTATCAGTAATACTAATTTTGAAAACCTACTTATGTAGGCCAAGAATGTAAGAAGGTCCGGCACATTCCCACCCCATTTTAACTCAGGCCCACTTTTCAATCCCGAGATTTTTACTCATTTAAGATTTACTGCAACAACAAAATAATATTAAAGACTTCTTTATTTAGTGTGTAAATAAAAGATTTTGTCTTTGATTTTTATTTGAGACCCACTTAAGACAAATAATATTATCTCTAAAAATAAGTCCCAAAATATGCAGCGACCACAAACATTTGTCTCTAAATTAATAAGAGACCTAAATTGTGTGCTCAAATAAGTCTCTAAATTATAATCTTATTAGAGACAATTTTTTGGGGCTCTACCTATTAGAGACCATACATAAGGTCTCAATCCCGTCTTTAGTATGGTTATTATCATGTAGCGATCGGAGACAATTAAATAATTAATAAAATCTATGTTGTTCTTATTCATACAAAATGATGCGATAACATTATATAACATCAAAGTCGGCACATAACATGATAATTAATAATTTTCAGTACACACGGAACAAAGACAAAAATAAACATTTGTCATTCATTGAAGAACATAATACATAATAGTCAAAATTATGATATGTCACATCCAAAAAGACAACTCAAGCTATATCCACACTAAGGTTTCCATGAACTGGTTATGACAACAAATAAGGACGGTATAAAATATATACCAAAAGTTTAAAAGGAATTCATACATCAAGTTTTTTGCCAAGATTGCACAGACTAGTGAACCATGCAAGTTAGTATTGTTGATCGCACTTCTTTCTCTACTATCGATTTGAGCCCTGCTGTTAGTGTCATGCCAGCGAACATAATATGTTGCCCGATGTATTCTTGATTTGCACGATCATAATGAAGTATTTATATCGACATATGACGTTCCATAAACTCTTCCACTTGTAAGACCTTCACATGAATTAATCCAAAATTCTAGACTCCACATATGTTCATTTTCTTGCAACTCGGCTCCCTTCATGTATGTTTCCTAAAAAAAATTGAAGATTAATATAGTGAGATGAAATAACAATAAAACTTCATAACTTGTTGCTTTGATATATCTCAGAATAAAGTTTTTCAATGAATGATTTTTAGATCATGGCTAAAAGAAATTAATATTAAACATTACTACTAATCTATACAGGTACTTTACATAATTATACTTTATATCATGTGTGCTAATTATACTTTATATTTTGTGTGTGTGTGTGTGAGTGCATGTAACTCTCAGAGTGTGTGTAATCGAAGACTGTTGTACGAGTCAATGAAGTCAGTTGGCATTTGTTACCAAAACCTCACTGAATTTATGATATAAAAACTTGTGATATTTTATCACTTTTTAGTATAATAACAAGTAGTCTAACATCCTATATTATATTGGAAAAATCAACATATTAAGGAGCAGTAATATATTTTTCTAACTTTGTACGGTACAATAAATGTAATGACCCAAAATTTTTAACATTTCGAATGAGAATATTTAATTTGTTTAAATATTTAGATTTGATTCAAATTTAATAAATAATAAGAAATTTATTTTTAATATAACGACTCGGTTTTTATTGACGTATTTTTAATTCAATTATTTGATTTCTCTATAATTTTTAATTAGGAAATTCTTTAAATTATCGTTTGACGATTTTTGGCAAACGATGGTATTTTTGCGATTTTATCGAATCAGTTAACCTGTGTATATTATTATTATTTTAAGATCATGTCGTTTTTTTAGCACGACTGTATTTTTGTTTTGTCGTTCGCGGTTCATACGCGAATGAAAATCTATGCGACGGGATGCCGGAAATTTGTGAATAAATTCAACGTAACACTTGAGATAAAATACTACATTCTCTTTCCCCTTTTACTGTTCTATCCATCTTACTGAAAATAAAAAAAACTAGAAACCCACATATAAAATCAAATATTCGACGAAAAAATATAGAAACGAGTATCTTGCACTCGTATGACCTAGATCTACAAGTCTATGTGGGATTTGGAGCCTACGGTGGTGTCTAGTGGGTTTGACAGCGTTGAATGTAAGAGATTGTGAGTTGGGGTCGGTGATTTTTGGGAGATGTGGTCATCGATTTGCAAAATGGAGGTCAATTTCGGGTTTGTGAGGTCGAATAGCACCTAGAGGCCAATTTTTGGAGGGTGCGGACTTGGGAATCGAAATGCGACGATCTTGGGTTGTGGGGGGTCGTGCGCAGGTCAGAAGTGGGGGCAGTAGCGCGAGCTTGGAGTGGCGGTGATGGAGGGGTGGAGTTTTCGGAGAGGAGTTCGACAAAGGCGTCGGATTTTCAATTCGTGGTGGGATGGCTGATGTAACGACCTGAAATTTTCAACCATTCGCATCCATACATGTCGGATTTGAATTGCTTAAAATAACAGATTGTTAATTTAAATTTGGCAAAACTCAGCATATACAGTAAATAAATAATCACAAAATCACAGACACAGAGTAATATAACGATAGTGCAGCGGAAATGAAAGAATAGTAGGTTCATGAAGCTACTATATATATATATATAACAGAGTTAAACAAGATACAACAGAAGTCTCGAATACAATAGTCAAATACAAGATTAGAATACATCACTGGAATCAACTGAATATCTGAAAGCTGGATAGATAGTTGGATCTCCAAGCGAAGCTCCAACTCCAAAGGTGAGTCTCGAATACTGGTACACTCAGTCTGACCCGAGCATAAAGCAAAACACAAAACACTCGAGTCAGGATTAACATTCTTATATTAATAAATCCAACTCAAGTGAAATAACAACTGAAAATACAAGTAACTCAAAGGATGTTTGGGATAACCATCCTCTAAGGATCCGTTAAACCATTTATATATAGTAGTGTACGCTAAGTAGATAATGCCTATCAGTAATATAAAGTATCAAAATAGCGTTAAGGCGTTACCATATCCCCCTTAACACATTTTATATAAGTGTCATAATCTATACAGCACTGTAAACTCCACCGTAAAGTAGTGGGCTATCAGGGAGTACTCCATAGGTATAACACGAAACAAATCGTAGTGGTCGCGCATAGGGATACGAGTATGACAAGGCACATGAGGCAATACCCAAGGTAGTGAAACTACCATTTGCCTGATCCAGACTGGTGAGAACGCATCGCCGCAACGATCGCAACATCGCGAAACAACGCTCCCAATTCAAGGGTGTGCACCAATAAGAAACAAGTAATGAGTAGTTTACGAAGAAGTGTGTCCGCTAGAGGTAACTAACCTCACTGGCCCGGCACGGCTCCTGTTTAAGTCATTTCCAATTTGACACAAGTGTCAAGGTCATCCATTATCGTTCTCTTTCTTCAAATCCAGCAACGTCATCATTCCAACCACTTCATTCTGGATCACACTCCGCGTATAATAGTTATTAAAGTGGTTTTCAGTTTAGACAGAGAGTATGTCCCAAACCGATCCCGGACTCTTTAATAACTACGTAATTATTACACTGATTGGTCGTTTAATAAACTTTCAAAATATTTTATATTTCAAAACCAAAATATCATTGCCATTTCAAAACCATATCAATATGATATCACTTCCATTTCAAAACCAAATACGATATCATTTCCATTTCAAATATATCCATCTCAAATATATCCATTTACAAAATCTTAGTACTTCAAAGTTATAACACTTTCTAAATCAAACACTTTGGAAATCATATTACTTGGGAAATCAAAATTTAGAAATCATAATGGTTTGGAATCATAACACTTCCCACTTAACCATTTAAATATAAATAATAGTATATATAATAAAATAGTTTATAATTTAAAATAGTTTATAAAAAAATAGTTATAATTTGAAATAGTTTATATTAAAAATAATTTATATTAAAATAGTTTATATGAAATAAATTTATAAAGTAACATATATAAATAGTTTTAAATATAATTTAAAAATACTTTATATAATAAAATAGCTTCCTCAAATTTCATAAATCAATTCCAAATCAACACCAATCCCAAAATTTCAAATTTAGTCAAATCTCAAATCATCAATTTCAATTCAATTCAGTTCTCAATAAACTATTATATTGATTTCAAATACAGATTTGAACCACAAATAAACCATTTAAATATAAATAATAGTATATATATAATAAAATAGTTTATAATTTAAAATAGTTTATAAAAAAATAGTTATAATTTGAAATAGTTTATATTAAAAATAATTTATATTAAAATAGTTTATATGAAATAAATTTATAAAGTAACATATATAAATAGCTTTAAATATAATTTAAAAATACTTTATATAATAAAATAGCTTCCTCAAATTTCACAAATCAATTCCAAATCAACACCAATCCCAAAATTTCAAATTTAGTCAAATCTCAAATCATCAATTTCAATTCAATTCAGTTCTCAATAAACTATTATATCGATTTCAAATACATATTTGAACCACAAATAAACCATTTAAATATAAATAATAGTATATATAATAAAATAGTTTATAATTTAAAATATTTTATAAAAAAATAGTTATAATTTGAAATAGTTTATATTAAAAATAATTTATATTAAAATAGTTTATATGAAATAAATTTATAAAGTAACATATATAAATAGTTTTAAATACAATTTAAAAATACTTTATATAATAAAATAGCTCAAATTTCACAAATCAATTCCAAATCAACACCAATCCCAAAATTTCAAATTTAGTCAAATCTCAAATCATCAATTTCAATTCAATTCAGTTCTCAATAAACTATTATATTGATTTCAAATACAGATTTGAACCACAAATAAACCATTTAAATATAAATAATAGTATATATATAATAAAATAGTTTATAATTTAAAATAGTTTATAAAAAAATAGTTATAATTTGAAATAGTTTATATTAAAAATAATTTATATTAAAATAGTTTATATGAAATAAATTTATAAAGTAACATATATAAATAGTTTTAAATATAATTTAAAAATACTTTATATAATAAAGTAGCTTCCTCAAATTTCACAAATCAATTCCAAATCAACACCAATCCCAAAATTTCAAATTTAGTCAAATCTCAAATCATCAATTTCAATTCAATTCAGTTCTCAATAAACTATTATATCGATTTCAAATACATATTTGAACTACAAATAAACCATTTAAATATAAATAATAGTATATATAATAAAATAGTTTATAATTTAAAATAGTTTATAAAAAAATAGTTATAATTTGAAATAGTTTATATTAAAAATAATTTATATTAAAATAGTTTGTATGAAATAAATTTATAAAGTAACATATATAAGTAGTTTTAAATATAATTTAAAAATACTTTATATATTAAAATAGCTTCCTCAAATTTCACAAATCAATTCCAATCAACACCAATCCCAAAATTTCAAATTTAGTCAAATCTCAAATCATCAATTTCAATTCAATTCAGTTCTCAATAAACTATTATATCGATTTCAAATACAGATTTGAACCACAAATAAACCATTTAAATTTCGATATATTCCAAATCTTTAAATATTTCACAATCTCAAGCCTAAATTTGATAATTTCATATATATCTTAATTTAACTTTATCATTATTTAGTTTTGAAATATTCACTTAATAAATCCAATGTTATTTAAATAAAACCCCAAATTACAAATAAACTAAATATTTCCTTCAACTTATTTAAACTTGAAATATTCATATAAATCACCTTAACTAAAATCAAGTTATAAAATTATATCCTTTAAAAATCTCAAATTCAATAAGTTCCAAATCGATTTCTAATTAAATATATTTCTTAATTAAATACAATTTCAAATCAATTTCAAATCTATCTTCTCAACCTTAATTTATTAAATCATTATAAACTCTATATTAAAATATAATTAAATAAATACTAACCATATTATATTTTAATAAAATCAAACTTTATTATTAAGCTTATTTTGTATTAAAACAAATTTATGCATAGCTTAAATCAAGAATATAACTATCACTTTTATATAATATCTAAAATCCATATTTTTATAAAACCAAAAATTTCTTTCCAAAAACCATAGAAATCAATTTCAAAATATTTATATATAGACCAACGGTGTCTGTATATAATTTTCTATCCTATGGTCAAGTGATACAGATATTTATCATTTCAATCCGCAATTTAAATATATACGGGTATACATCCTTTCAACCCGCAATCCCAAATTCAATTCAATTGAAAATCGCTTGGGTTTATCATTTCAACCCATAACGATTTTCTCCTATTCTATAGACCGTTCGGGTATGTATCATTTCAACCCATAATGATTCTATACTAACAGGGAACTTGCAGAGTGATAACATATATGATAATAACATAACAGACATATATCATCAATATAAATAACAGAAAATGGTGTCAGATGTCACAGGTGAACAGATACAGGTAATAACATATATATCAATGTAAATAACTAACAGTAGCATATTTCAATTGTCGTTTCAATTGAAATCAAATTTAATATATATAAGAACGTAAATCGTGAGTGATTGCTCACCTTTCGAGGCTAGAGGATACAGAAGGTGACATGGATACGCACACTAATACGGGCCCTGAAATTAATTGTGAATCCAAGCAAAGCAAATTCGGTACGAATTCAACGATCAAAGCTGATTGGCACGAATTGACGAACAGATCTAATAATACGAATAGATGGGGAAAAAATCAAAACTAGGTTGATGAAAATAATTGGCCTAAGTGAATATATATATATATAACAGAACTCGACTGAATTATATTCGACTACAATCTTTTATATTCAAAATAATATATATAACTTGTATAATATATTATATAGTAAATCACATAGACTCATGACAAAACCCAAAACAAACAGTAGTGTACATATATATAAAGTTATATATATACGGCCTTGAGCCTGTCAAGAGAGATGGGTATGCAATATATACCTTTCAAAAAGAAACGCAATAGGCACAACGCATGAATAACATGACAAACATTAAGTATATAAACAAATATATACTAATATATATGTGCACCTAAAGTTCGACAGATCTGCTACCACGAGCCTTGGAACGGCGGAAGGCGGGGTTATGGAGGGTGGACGGCGAGCTGCAGCCCTCGACAGTGATAGGGTGGAGGCGAAGTGGGAAGAGCAAAGGCCGAAGGCTGTTCGAAGGAGATGGTGGCCGCGGGTCTTCGTCGGTGGTTACTGATGAGGATGGAGGCTCGGTCTGGGCAGCACGGCAAGGTGGGCTGCTCATGTGGTGATGTGTTGCGGCCATTGTTTATGGTCGGTGGAGGTTGGATCAGTGGGTAGGGCGAGCGGGCTGCGGCTGGGTGCTTAGGCGGAGGAGCAACGAGATGACGTGGCGGCAGGGAGGAGGGGGCGTGGTGAGCAAATTTTTTTTTCCTTCTGGCCATGAATGGTTTGAGTGGAATAAGCAAGGAAGGAAATAAGCAGAGAAGAAGAACACGAAGCTTCAGGTGGATCTAAAAAAATGGAGCCTGTTCATAAATATTACTTCATACCTTAGCAATATATTTATTTTTTAAATAAAACAATCCATCAAAAGCAACGAACCGGTTGGAATTTGAAATAATAAAAGTCATCGGAACACCAAAAGTTGTATACGCGAATTTATGGAAATAAATGCCAATGGTATCTGTTTCAGTTGATAGATAGACGGAAGATCACAAGAATATGAAAGGTTCAAAACGGTAGCGATGCGAGTATTGCTCCCTCGATTACAAGATCTTCCAGATTCTGAAACACACAAACGAATATCCTGTGGAGATCAGCACGACGAGAAGATCAAAACGGTACACAGATATCAGTGGTATGATTATCCGATCTAAAGTCGATGTTGGTACCAAAATGCAGCTATTCCGCCGAAATTAAGATCGATGGAGCAATAATAGTCAAAATTTGGAGAAACGAACTATGACGTCTTGCTCAGAAGATGATTTACAATTTTTCTATAGAAAAATATTCAGGTTTGAAAAACATTTTATTATCATCAAATATTAACTGATATAAATTGAAATAGAATTACATAATAAAATAAACTTTCATATTTCAGATGAAAATTTACAGTTTGCTATGTTCAATTAGACGTATTCCAAATATTAAAATTTTATTTCAAAAATTTATTTTTAAAATTTCACGAAAATTCAATTAATCACATTATTAAAACAGTTAAAATTTACGGGTCGTTACACTCTCCCCCACTCAAAACTTTTCGTCCCCGAAAAGGAAGGAGGTAGAAGAATAGAAACAACTAGAAGAAAATAGACTTGAATTGCAAAATAAAACAATTAATTTAAACCATATAAACTTCAATTTAAATTGATTTATATTGAACAATTGACTTTAAACTCAAGGAATTTCATTAAGTTGGTTTATTTTCAATTTATTGTTGTTTGTTACAAAATTTATTTCAAACAACAATTTATTTTATTAATCCATTTATTATTCAACTAACTTAGTATTCTTTTTATCTCTATTAATCATTTTATAATTAAACTTTAAGTGTATACAATTTATTATAAGCACTCAAATTTTATTTATAAAGACATTTTATATTGTATATTATCCAATTATCTTAAATTAACAATTTCCAAGATCATAAATTTGAATAGTCATTTATTATAATCATATTTTATTCGACAAATTTAATTCTTCTTCATTCCAACTTATTATTAAATTTACTCCACTTAATATATCTTATCACATATATTAAGTATATTTATACTTATTATAACCACTCAAATTTATTTATAAATCATTTTATATTGTATATTATCCAATTACATATTCAACTTCTGAATAATTTAGGTAAGTTGTATTAGAATGAAATTGAGTATTATACAATATAAAATTTTCTAATTCAATTATTTCAAATTTTAAATATTTATTCAAGAATTTTAGCTTTATTTTTAATTGAAATCATCCTTTAACGAAAATTTAAGAATTTAAATTTCCGATTAACTTCAAACCACTTTATAAATAAATAAATATATAACATGCATATCAAATCAAATTTTAAAATCTTCAATATATATTATAAATCAAGTCATATTTAGAAATTCAAATCAATTAATTTTTTTCCAACATAATAGTGTAGCAAGGCTACAGAATGGTCTCTCCACTTCGAAACTCGAAAATGAATATCGATGATGCGGCCGTCATCATCGAAATTATTTTCCAGCGACAATGGAGGAGAGCACTGATTTAAACATTTTAAATTCTTTGAAATGATTTCTATTTGAAAATATTTTAAATACTATACACTTTAAAACTCTCAAATCAAAGTTTGAAATCATCGGAATTTAAATTCTCAAATTCTAATTTAAATCCATTTTAATTCCTAATTAAAATTTTAAACCATGTTTTATAATTTCATTTATTTATCGTATTGGAATAGTCAACGGTTTACAAAACAATAAATAAAATCAAATATTACTATTTTGTTGACCCATTCATTTAACAATTTAGAAAATTTACTTATATATAATATAATCACACAAAATTTATTTTATTTTCCAAATTTGAAAACAATATTGTGTCAGTTTGCTCTGCTCCAGTGTTTTGGAAATCCTATCGATAGCGTAGATCAGACGAATCGATCGAAAACCCAAATCAACATCAACAATTCAGACAACACAATATAAAACATTTTTAATATTAATTCACAAATACACTTCCTCGCTCGACGATATAAGAATGGATTTCAAAGCAAGGATAGAGATTCAAATTTGATGGACTCAAATCAAAGAGAATTTTGATTCGAAGATAGGTTCGAAACAAAGATAAGACGATTAAATAACAAAATAGGAAGATGGATAAGTTTATATAAATTGCAGGCAACTTTAACCGGGTTGACCGTGACTTAAAGAATAAGATCGATGCAGAATTCCGAGGCAAATCGACATTCGATCGCAAGAGATAGAATTCAGGCATAGCAGGAGATAGATAGCATCGTAAACCGAGGATACAGAAATCTCCGGTAAATCAATGCCTATTGTAAAGGAGTTTCACTCCTTTACAAATCATTCAAAGATTGGCGAGACCGCCGATTTATTATAGAGATTGTTCGAAGTGTAGTTATGGAATACTCCTGAATATGCAAGAATGGGTTTTGGAACCAAGGGAAACGTTCCAAAATTCAAAGGAAACCCGAGTCAAAGAGGAAGGAATTCAAGCTCGAACGAAAGTGATTCTGTAATTAAATTTACTTTATATGCTAAGTTTTGCCTAAAACCAAAGCTCTGATACCAACTGTAACGACCTGAAATTTTCAACCATTTGCATCCATACATGTCGGATTTGAATTGCTCAAAATAACATATTGTTAATTTAAATTTGGCAAAACTCAGCATATACAGTATATAAATAATCACAAAATCACAAACATAGAGTAATATAACAACAGAGCAGCGGAAACGAAAGAATAGTAGTTCGTGAAGCTACTATATATATAACAGAGTTAAATAAGATACAACAGAAGTCTCGAATACAATAGTCAAATACAAGATCAGAATACATCACTGGAATCAACTGAATATCTGAAAGCTGGATAGATAGCTGGATCTCCAAGCGAAGCTCCAACTCCAAAGGTGAGTCTTGAATACTGGTACACTCAATCTGACCTGAGCGTAAAGCAAAACACAAAACACTCGAGTCAGGATTAACATTCTTATATCAATAAATCCAACTCAAGTGAAATAACAACTGAAAATACAAGTAACTCAAAGGATGTTTGGGATAACTATCCTCTAAGGATCCGTTAAACTATTTATATATAGTAGTGTACGCTAAGTAGATAATGCCTATCAGTAATATAAAGTATCAAAATAGCGTTAAGGCGTTACCATTATCCCCCTTAACACATTTTATATAAGCCTCATAGTCTATACAGCACTGTAAACTCCACCGTAAACAAGTGGGCTATTAGGGAGTACTCCATAGGTATAACACGAAACAAATCGTAGTGGTCGCGCATAGGGATACGAGTATGACAAGGCACATGAGGCAATACCCAAGGTAGTGAAACTACCGTTTGCCTGATCCGGACTGGTGAGAACGCATCGCCGCAACGATCGCAACACCGCGAAACAACACTCCCAATTCAAGGGTGCGCACCAATCAAAAACAAGTAATGAGTAGTTTACGAAGAAGTGTGTCCACAAGAGGTAGCTAACCTCACTGGCCCGGCACGGCTCCTGTTTAAGTCATTTCCAATTTGACACAAGTGTCAAGGTCATCCATTATCGTTCTCTTTCTTCAAATCCAGCAACGTCATCATTCCAACCACTTCATTCTGGATCACACTCCACATATAATAGTTATTAAAGTGGTTTTCGGTTTAGACAGAGAGTATGTCCCAAACCGATCCCGGACTCTTTAATAACTACATAATTATTACACCGATTGGTCATTTAATAAACTTTCAAAATAGTTTATATTTCAAAACCAAAATATCATTGCCATTTCAAAACCATATGTAACAACCCACATATTTATCAATTGTATATTTAAATATTTTATTTAAATATTTCATCATTCATCGGATTTTAGTCCGAAAACCTACTTTTAGCAAACAGTCAAATTGGGACTCGAGACCACTTCCATTGAGTTCAAAATACCGTTTGCGACCTTTTTGAGTATAAACTTCGGTATGTTTGGAGTAAGTCGAATTTTGCTACTTTTTCACTTTGGGTTTGGGTTTGGGTTCAGCCCACTAGTCATCCTTATACCCCAAACTGAACCATCCCTCCCCATTCACTCTCTCTTCCTCCTCTTTTCAATTCTAAAGCAAAAATGGTGGGAGAGATGGGAAATTAAAACTCTAAGCCCTAGTTCGTCCTTCAATCTCAAATTCTTGCTCCAAAATCAAAGAGAACCCATTGGTAAGTATCTCCTTCTTCTTCTCCAACTCTTTTTCTTCCAATTTCAGAAATTCCTAAACCTAATTTGGGAAGTGTTTCTTTTTAAGCTTAGATTCAAGCTTCTTGTGTTGAGATTGAAGTGTGGTTGATCTTCCCTTGTCTTCAAGCTTCTCATTCGTTGTTTTTGGGTTCAAAAGTGAGATTTTTTATCTCACATCTATGTCTATAACTATCCTTGATTTCTTGTTATGAATTCCTAACAATTATCCATGTGCAATTGCTTTTGATTCGGATGGGTTTTGTGAGCATTGCAATTTTTGGTGTTTTGGAAGTCTAAAACTCTAAAAATCATAGCTTGATGTTGGATCATGTTTTTGGTGATAAATCGAAGAGCTTATAGGGCCGGGTAGCCAATAGGCGTAAACCCCTAGCGTCCGTGCTGGTCCGAATGCAATTAGAGAGAGTTTGCACTTCATTTAAAATAGGATAGGAAATGCAGGGAATCATGTTCAGTCGACTGAATCCTCTGTTCAGTCGACTGAGCTGAAGCCCGGAATTTTCTGGACAGTGTTCAGTCGACTGAACAGGGATTTCAGTCGACTGACCTGCTCCTGTTTTGCCTACTTATGCTCATTTTGATTGGTTTTCCGAATTTTATAGATTCATGTTGGTTCTTAGTGGTTGTTATCATTTATTATGACTTTGATGACTCCTTTTTCGGGATTTTGGATTATCCATTTCGATGAATTCTTTATCGGTCTAATTGGATTTTGATTCACGTCTTCGAATGTGAATTTTGATGATTGATTGTTTCTACAATCGTTTTGTGACTTGTCACTTTAAAAATATAAAGGTTTCAATACTAGTAGTAAATATCAAAACTCTTCCATCAAACGATTTCAACACTGTTTTAAATATAAAGCTCATTTTCTAAAACCGTTTTCTAATCTACTAGTATATACAAGCCTTTACTTCACTCGGATGAGAAATCGAATTAAATGACTTAGTAAAACGAGTGGTATGAAACGCTTGCGTTCACTTCGTCGGTTAGCTCTTGGACTTGTTCGATTGAACCCTTTCGTGACAATTTGCTAGTGAAGATTTACAGCTTGTTCGTAAATATTTAAGTTAAGCAAGTGGTTATGGGACATGAAGCTAAACTCTTATATTTACTAGCTTGGTGTGATTGACACTTATTGATGATCATGACGATCATTTTTGTGATTTAGACTAGCGTTTGAGCGATGTCTCTTTGTCTGCGAGGGAGACTAGACCCCGCTTTCGTGATGTTTCGCCATCACATATATAGGGTAGCACCCCATGGTCTTCGGGCCATTTCTGTGTGGAAATTTAATGGATAGCTTCCATGAGATAGCTTCTCATTTATGTGTTTTACGCGTTGGTGAGTTTGTAAACTCCCGTTCATGTGTTAGGCCTCCCCCCTTTTATGTGTTTTCTGGATTTCTGGTGATGATTTCTGGAATTTGTGCTTCACCAATTTTACTTGATTTTCATTGATATGATATCAGTTTTTGTGCATTGGTGAATTTATGTGTTATTGACTTGTTATGAATACAAGTTTAGGGTATGATACCCTATTTTATCTTTGAGAAGATTCTTGTGATATTGATTAATCTCTTGTTGATTTTCAATTACATACTTATAGTAGTTTGCCTCTATGGTTATTACATGTTCATGTCATGTCCTTTACTTTATACCATATCATCTGATATTTATAGCTAGACTGATCCGTTTATTATTTTCTTATAAATAATACTCGGGTCAGACCGAGATGTTACAGGTGCTTCTGCTTGACTTCTCCCCAGGGATCTATTATTCCGACTTTTGGCTAACTACTTAGATTTGTAGTTTTTGTATGTACACATTTGAGATATAGACTCTATGTTGTGTACTTATTCTTTTGTATAGCACGTGTTGCTATTCATTTGTATTATCGTGGATCTTTCCGACCACTACTCTGATGTACACTTTCATGTGTTATATATTTATTCATATCTTCTTCCGCCTTTGTGATATGGATGTCTGTGACTGATTTATGTTATGATTATTTCTATGTTTGTTTCCGGAGATTATATATAGCCACCGTGTGATAGCTTTGAGTTTGTATCGGTATGTCGCATTTCCTCCTTAAATGATATGCATTCTATTCTATCTGACATATGGGTGCTCGCACAAAGAAGTTACATGGATGGTCGCTCCTCCACAGCCTTATTCTCCGTGCTAATTGACAGCACTACATCGTAGTGTTCTTGGTTAGCGTGGGTATAGAGGTGGGGCGTCACAGCTTGGTATCAGAGCCAAACTTCGGAACAATGTAGAATAACTTAACAAGGATCATCGTCCTAAGTCCTTCTTAGGAGTTGTACCTTAGGATTAATTCGAGTCTTCGTACCGATTCATCCTATTTTCTTTTATGATTCCTTGTTTTATCTATCAAGATTGTTTGATATTCATTCTGAGAATAACCTTTTTCTTCTTCTTTCTTTCTTTCTTAAAGAAGAAGAGATGGTTAGTTCTGGCAGTCCTAGCGCTGGTCAATCCAGTAGTCCTTCTTTGGATGGCGTATTCATGTCTGCCCAACAACTTTTGGATCTTGCTAAGAATCAAAGGTTTATCCGTGCTTTGTGTAAGAACCCCGAAATGGTTTTACCTCTAAAACTTGAAGTTCCTTTCCATCAACTTGTGGATATCACTCTTCGACATGAAGGGGCTGATAAAGGAATTGATAGGGATATTGGGATTTCCAAAAAGAGGCATATTAAGTTCAAAAGCCCTTATCCCGATAAGAAGGTAAAGCAACCTACTTTGGTAGCAAAGACTCCAAACTCTTTTTGTAGAGGATGCTACAATTGTAATTCTAAGTACCACTACGCAAAGGAGTGTCCGGAACCACTCTTTTGTCGTTATTGCAAAAATTCAAGTCATCATATTTCTGTCTGCCCCATACTTCTGAGCAAGAAGAAAATGGAACCAGAAACTTCGGTAGCCAAGACCCCTACCCCAAGTCATAAACGATGCTTCAATTGTGGTTCCACAGACCATCATGTTATTAAGTGCCCGAAACCCCTTTATTGCCGCTATTGCAAGGGTTCGGGACATCTTTTATCTTCATGCCCCAAACTTCCAAACAAGAGAGAGGGAAAGCTAAATGTAGTTCAAGCCCCTAGTGATACTTCTCTTGGTCAAGGTATCCATTCTACCCTTGATGACATTTATTTTGTGATCATTTTATTCGAGTTCTTTTTGATATGGGTTTCATCTCATTAGTTTATATCAAAAGAACTTGTTGATTCTTTTTCTTTAAAACATTTTGGGCTTGATGACTTCTCTAAGGATTGCGAATCCGGATTGGTGGATCCGCAACACTCAATTTGCTTTTTATTGATGTCGAAATTATTTTATGTGATTTTTCTTTCCGAGCCGATTAGCATGTTGTGCGTTACTTAGGCTTCGAAATTTATTTTTGTGAAAGGGTGGGCTTAATCATTGTGAAGCCCATATCCTATTTTTCCGAGTGGACTATTCATTTTCGACATTTTTAATATGTTAAGCAGTTTCATATTTTTCCTTTGTGATTTCGATTCCAAATTAATGGCATCATCTTATTCTTTAAGCTCACATGTTGAGTAAAGAATTATTTCTCTCAATTGGGTAGCTGTGAATTTTCCGGAATCTTTGAGCTTGTCTTAGGATCATCACCTAAGCAATCTTTTTAGAGGTGTTAAGGTCTTTCCAGTTTGACCTTGCCATCGGATTTCATTAGCTAGGAGTTGCGGGAGTTAGCATTCCACTTACCACATTCCGCGCTCGTTATGATTCTTATGAATGACTTATTATGTCATTCGGTTTATCCAGCTTATTTCATCCAATTTATAAATCGAGTGTTCTATGAATATCTCGATAACTCCATCCTTGTATTTATTAACTTTGGATGAAAATAGAAATTTAAAATTTTGCAAATTTTTTTTCATAAGATTTATTTATAAGTATAATTGGATTTTGTTCTTCAATGAGCAAAGAATAATCTTAAAACTTTTAAGAGATATTTTTATCATGTGGATTATGATTTTGTGATTGTATTGCCCATTGAGTGCTTTAAGAATTCTGGTCGATGCGCCTAATCAACGTTATCGATAGGGATTTCCTAAACGCTTTGATGAGACAATTTGACACAGTAAATTGACTTATAAAATGTAAATTTTTCTGAAAAGATTATTACATAAAGATAATTGTAATTTTGAAGGTTTTAGCTTTTCGGGAAAGAAGATTATTTAAAAGAACTCTTTTCCGATACTCTTATTCTTGTCATTCCCGAGAGGAACCAAGACTTTATTGTTTATACCGATGTTAGTCGTATTGGGTTTGGATGTCGTTCCCTTGCAAAAGAGAATGTGCTATCATTTATGTTTCTAAATCATTAAAGTCGATCGAGACTAGGTATGCCACTCATGATCTAGTGCTCGCGGCTATTGTTTTTGCTTTTAGAATTTGGCATCATCATTTTTGGGGGAGAAGTTTGTTCCCCACCTTGATCATAAATCTTTGGAATATTTATTTTCGCATAAGGAACTTAATTGGTGTCAACAATGTTGGCTCGAGTTCCTTGCATCTTATGATCTTGATATTCTTTGTTTACTCCCGGATGGGAGAATCGTGTTGCCGATGCCCTTAGTCTTAAGCAACAAGCGGTTATTTCTTTGATGATATCCAAATGGAATGATCTCGAGATTTCCTCCACTTGTGAGATTCGAGATCGTGAATTCCAATTCATGTTCATCTCTTGTTTTATGTAGCCTTGAGGCTCATCCTTCTCTTTTGACCGCATCCTTGAAGCTCAAAAGCTAGATCCCGAATTGGCTCTTCTTAGCCGAAAATTTAGGGGAAAAAATTTGATATTGAAGGTATGAAAGACTTTGATATTGATTCTCGTGGCGGTATTCGAAAATTTGGTAGACTTGTCGTGCCAAATATTAGTGATCTTCGCAAAGACATATTAGAAGTTTCCCATCGTTCTAAATTCACCATTCATCCCGGTAGTAGAAAAATGTACGCGGTTATGAAGCGAATTTATTATTGGGAGGGAATGAAATTTGATATCGCTAACTTTGTTAAGCGTTGCATGACTTGCCAACTCATTAGGGCCGAGCACCAAAGGCCCGGTGGGTTATTGCAACCTTTGGACATCCCAATTTGGAAGTGGGATCATATTTCCATGGAATTTATTGACGGTCTTTCCCGTTCTCGTTCGGGTCATGACAATTTATGGGAGGTTGTAGATAGACATACAAAATCCACCCATTTTTCTTCCCATTCAGTCCAATCGGACCGTACCACTTTTTATTAAACTCTATGTCTAGTTAAATTGCATGGAGTTCCTACTTCTGTTGATTTGCAATCGTGATCCATTATCTTACTAGTGGATTTTTGGTAAGGTCTTCAAAAAGCTTTAGGAACAAAGCTTAAAATTTTAGCATCGCTTATCATCTTTTTTCGATGGACAAACCGAGCGTGTGAATAAACTCTTGAAGATCTCTTTCGTTCATGTGTTCTCGATTTTTGTGGAAGTTGGGAAGGTCATATTTCTCATATTGAGTTTTCTTCCTATGATAGCTTCCAATCTTGTATTGGTATGGTACCTTTCGAGCCACTCTACGGAAGGCCATGCCGATTCTCTTTGTGTTGGCTTGAAGCCGGTGAGAGGCTGGTTTCAGGTCCAGATCTTATTGGTGTTCATTCATGTTTCACCTATGATGGGTGTTGTGTGTTTCAGTTGATCGGGAAAGTTAGCACCACGATATTTTGGTCCATTTCCCATCACCGAACGTATTTGTTCCAAGGCTTATTGCCTTTTTATTACCGGCTCAATCTTTTGTTATTTATGACGTTTTCCACGTCTCTTATATACGGAAATGCCTTTGGGATTTCGATTTTTATTCTTGAGCCCGATGTTATTGTGGAAATTGAAGTTTCACCAGATTTGACTTATGAGCAACATTCCATTCGCATCATTGCTTCGGAGGTTGAGCGCTTTCGGAATAAAGATGTTCTTCTTGTGAGAGTTCAATGGTTCTCAGATCCTAAGAATTGCTCTTGGGAATCCTGGGAATTCATCGAGTGATCCCATTCAGGCTTACTCTTTCATGCTCTTTATGGTGAACTTCCTATTTCAAATTTCTTTTGTGTTGATATGCTTTTATGGTTGTTACTCTTTATTTCCTTCTTAACAATTGCGAGGACGCAATTTCTTTAAGGAGTGGAGTCTGTAACAACCCGCATATTTATCAATTGTATATTTGAATATTTTATTTAAATATTTCATCGTTCATCGGATTTTAGTCCGAAAACCTACTTTTAGCAAACAGTCAAATTGGGACTCGAGACCACTTCCATTGAGTTCAGAATGCCGTTTGCGACCTTTTTGAGTATAAACTTCGGTATGTTTAGAGTAAGTCGAATTTTGCTACTTTTTCACTTTGGGTTTGGGTTCAGCCCACTAGTCATCCTTATACCCCAAACTGAACCATCCCTCCCCATTCACTCTCTCTTCCTCCTCTTTTCAGTTCTAAAGCAAAAATGGTGGGAGAGATGGGAAATTAAAACTCTAAGCCCTAGTTCGTCCTTCAATCTCAAATTCTTGCTCCAAAATCAAAGAGAACCCATTGGTAAGTATCTCCTTCTTCTTCTCCAACTCTTTCTCCTTCCAATTTCAGAAATTCCTAAACCTAATTTGGGAAGTGTTTCTTTTTAAGCTTAGATTCAAGCTTCTTGTGTTGAGATTGAAGTGTGGTTGATCTTCCCTTGTCTTCAAGCTTCTCATTCGTTGTTTTTGGGTTCAAAGGTGAGATTTTTTATCTCACATCTATGTCTATAACTATCCTTGATTTCTTGTTATGAATTCCTAACAATTATCCATGTGCAATTGCTTTTGATTCGGATGGGTTTTGTGAGCATTGCAATTTTTGGTGTTTTGGAAGTCTAAAACTCTAAAAATCATAGCTTGATGTTGGATCATGTTTTTGGTGATAAATCGAAGAGCTTATAGGGCCGGGTAGCCGATAGGCGTAAACCCCTAGCGTCCATGCTGGTCCGAATGCAATTAGAGAGAGTTTGCACTTCATTTAAAATAGGATAGGAAATGTAGGAAATCATGTTCAGTCGACTGAATCCTCTGTTCAGTCGACTGAGCTGAAGCCCGAAATTTTCTGGACAGTGTTCAGTCGACTGAACAGGGATTTCAGTCGACTGACCTGCTCCTGTTTTGCCTACTTATGCTCATTTTGATTGGTTTTCCGAATTTTATAGATTCATGTTGGTTCTTAGTGGTTGTTATCATTTATTATGACTTTGATGACTCCTTTTTCGGGATTTTTGATTATCCATTTCGATGAATTCTTTATCGGTCTAATTGGATTTTGATTCACGACTTCGAATGTGAATTTTGATGATTGATTGTTTCTACAATCGTTTTGTGACTTGTCACTTTAAAAATATAAAGGTTTCAATACTAGTAGTAAATATCAAAACTCTTCCATCAAACGATTTCAAAACTGTTTTAAATATAAAGCTCGTTTTCTCAAACCGTTTTCTAATCTACTAGTATATACAAGCCTTTACTTCACTCGGATGAGAAATCGAATTAAACGACTTAGTAAAACGAGTGGTATGAAACGCTTGCGTTCACTTCGTCGGTTAGCTCTTGGACTTGTTCGATTGAACCCTTTCGTGACAATTTGCTAGTGAAGATTTACAGCTTGTTCGTAAATATTTAAGTTAAGCAAGTGGTTATGGGACATGAAGCTAAACTCTTATATTTACTAGCTTGGTGTGATTGACACTTATTGATGATCATGACGATCATTTTTGTGATTTAGACTAGCGTTTGAGCGATGTCTCTTTGTCTGCGAGGGAGACTAGACCCCGCTTTCGTGATGTTTCGCCATCACATATATGGGGTAGCACCCCATGGTCTTCGGGCCATTTCTGTGTGGAAATTTAATGGATAGCTTCTCATTTATGTGTTTTACGCGTTGGTGAGTTTGTAAACTCCCGTTCATGTGTTAGGCCTCCCTCCCCCTTTTATGTGTTTTTTGGATTTCTAGTGATGATTTCTGGAATTTGTGCTTCACCAATTTTACTTGATTTTCATTGATATGATATCAGTTTTTGTGCATTGGAGAATTTATGTGTTATTGACTTGTTATGAATACAAGTTTAGGGTATGATACCCTATTTTATCTTTGAGAAGATTCTTGTGATATTGATTAATCTCTTGTTGATTTTCAATTACATACTTATAGTAGTTTGCCTCTATGGTTATTACATGTTCATGTCATGTCCTTTACTTTATACCATATCATCTGATATTTATAGCTAGACTGATCCGTTTATTATTTTCTTATAAATAATACTCGGGTCAGACCGAGATGTTACAGGTGCTTCTGCTTGACTTCTCCCCAGGGGTTTATTATTCCGACTTTTGGCTAACTACTTAGATTTGTAGTTTTTGTATGTACACATTTGAGATATAGACTCTATGTTGTGTACTTATTCTTTTGTATAGCACGTGTTGCTATTCATTTGTATTATCGTGGATCTTTCCGACCACTACTCTGATGTACACTTTCATGTGTTATATATTTATTCATATCTTCTTCCGCCTTTGTGATATGGATGTCTGTGACTGATTTATGTTATGATTATTTCTATGTTTGTTTCCGGAGATTATATATAGACACCGTGTGATAGCTTTGAGTTTGTATCGGTATGTCGGATTTCCTCCTTAAATGATATGCATTCTATTCTATCTGACATATGGGTGCTCGCATAAAGAAGTTACATGGATGGTCGCTCCTCCACAGCCTTATTCTCCGTGCTAATTGACAGCACTACATCGTAGTGTTCTTGGTTAGTGTGGGTATAGAGGTGGGGTGTCACATCTTGGTATCAGAGCCAAACTTCGGAACAATATAGAATAACTTAACAAGGATCATCGTCCTAAGTCCTTCTTAGGAGTTGTACCTTAGGATTAATTCGAGTCTTCGTACCGATTCATCCTATTTTCTTTTATGATTCCTTGTTTTATCTATCAAGATTGCTTGATATTCATTCTGAGAATAACCTTTTTCTTCTTCTTTCTTTCTTTCTTAAAGAAGAAGAGATGGTTAGTTCTGGCAGTCCTAGCGCTGGTCAATCCAGTAGTCCTTCTCTGGATGGCGTATTCATGTCTGCCCAACAACTTTTGGATCTTGCTAAGAATCAATGGTTTATCCGTGCTTTGTGTAAGAACCACGAAATGGTTTTACCTCTGAAACTTGAAGTTCCTTTCCATCAACTTGTGGATATCACTCTTCGACATGAAGGGGCTGATAAAGGAATTGATAGGGATATTGGGATTTCCAAGAAGAGGCATATTAAGTTCAAAAGCCCTTATCCCGATAAGAAGGTAAAGCAACCTACTTTGGTAGCAAAGACTCCAAACTCTTTTTGTAGAGGATGCTACAGTTGTAATTCTAAGTACCACTACGCAAAGGAGTGTCCGGAACCACTCTTTTGTCGTTATTGCAAAAATTCAAGTCATCATATTTCTGTCTGCCCCATACTTCTGAGCAAGAAGAAAATGGAACCAGAAACTTCGGTAGCCAAGACCCCTACCCCAAGTCATAAACGATGCTTCAATTGTGGTTCCACAGACCATCATGTTATTAAGTGCCCGAAACCCCTTTATTGCCGCTATTGCAAGGGTTCGGGACATCTTTTATCTTCATGCCCCAAACTTCCAAACAAGAGAGAGGGAAAGCTAAATGTAGTTCAAGCCCCTAGTGATACTTCTCTTGGTCAAGGTATCCATTCTACCCTTGATGACATTTATTTTGTGATCATTTTATTCGAGTTCTTTTTGATATGGGTTTCATCTCATTAGTTTATATCAAAAGAACTTGTTGATTCTTTTTCTTTAAAATATTTTCGGCTTGATGACTTCTCTGAGGATTGCGAATTCAGATTGGTGGATCCGCAACACTCAATTTGCTTTTTATTGATGTCGAAATTATTTTATGTGATTTTTCTTTCCGAGCCGATTAGCATGTTGTGCGTTACTTAGGCTTCGAAATTTATTTTTGTGAAAGAGTGGGCTTAATCATTGTGAAGCCCATATCCTATTTTTCCGAGTGGACTATTCATTTTCGACATTTTTAATCTGTTAAGCAGATTCATATTTTTCCTTTGTGATTTCGATTCCAAATTAATGGCATCATCTTATTCTTTAAGCTCACATGTTGAGTAAAGAATTATTTCTCTCAATTGGGTAGTTGTGAATTTTCCGGAATCTTTGAGCTTGTCTTAGGATCATCACCTAAGCAATCTTTTTAGAGGTGTTAAGGTCTTTCCAGTTTGACCTTGCCATCGGATTTCATTAGCTAGGAGTTGCGGGAGTTAGCATTCCACTTACCACATTCCGCGCTCGTTATGATTCTTATGAATGACTTATTATGTCATTCGGTTTATCCAGCTTATTTCATCCAATTTATAAATCGAGTGTTCTATGAATATCTCGATAACTCCATCCTTGTATTTATTAACTTTGGATGAAAATAGAAATTTAAAATTTTGCAAATTTTTTTTCATAAGATTTATTTATAAGTATAATTGGATTTTGTTCTTCAATGAGCAAAGAATAATCTTAAAACTTTTAAGAGATATTTTTATCATGTGGATTGATTTTGTGATTGTATTTCCCATTGAGTGCTTTAAGAATTCTGGTCGATGCGCCTAATCAACGTTATCGATAGGGATTTCCTAAACGCTTTGATGAGACAATTTGACACAGTAAATTGACTTGTAAAATGTAAATTTTTCTGAAAAGATTATTACATAAAGATAATTGTAATTTTGAAGGTTTTAGCTTTTCGGGAAAGAAGATTATTTAAAAGAACTCTTTTCCGATACTCTTATTCTTGTCATTCCCGAGAGGAACCAAGACTTTATTGTTTATACCGATGTTAGTCGTATTGGGTTTGGATGTCGTTCCCTTGCAAAAGAGAATGTGCTATCATTTGTGTTTCTAAATCATTAAAGTCGATCGAGACTAGGTATGCCACTCATGATCTAGTGCTCGCGGATATTGTTTTTACTTTTAGAATTTGGCATCATCATTTTTGGGGGAGAAGTTTGTTCCCCACCTTGATCATAAATCTTTGGAATATTTATTTTCGCATAAGGAACTTAATTGGTGTCAACAATGTTGGCTCGAGTTCCTTGCATCTTATGATCTTGATATTCTTTGTTTACTCCCGGATGGGAGAATCGTGTTGCCGATGCCCTTAGTCTTAAGCAACAAGCGGTTATTTCTTTGATGATATCCAAATGGAATGATCTCGAGATTTCCTCCACTTGTGAGATTCGAGATCGTGAATTCCAATTCATGTTCATCTCTTGTTTTATGTAGCCTTGAGGCTCATCCTTCTCTTTTGACCGCATCCTTGAAGCTCAAAAGCTAGATCCCGAATTGGCTCTTCTTAGCCGAAAATTTAGGGGAAAAAATTTGATATTGAAGGTATGAAAGACTTTGATATTGATTCTCGTGGCGGTATTCGAAAATTTGGTAGACTTGCCGTGCTAAATATTAGTGATCTTTGCAAAGACATATTAGAAGTTTCCCATCGTTCTAAATTCACCATTCATCCCGGTAGTAGAAAAATGTACGCGGTTATGAAGCGACTCTATTATTGGGAGGGAATGAAATTTGATATCGCTAACTTTGTTAAGCGTTGCATGACTTGCCAACTCATTAGGGCCGAGCACCAAAGGCCCGGTGGGTTGTTGCAACCTTTGGACTTCCCAATTTGGAAGTGGGATTATATTTCCATGGAATTTATTGACGGTCTTTCCCGTTCTCGTTCGGGTCATGACAATTTATGGGAGGTTGTAGATAGACATACAAAATCCGCCCATTTTTCTTCCCATTCAGTCCAATCGGACCGTACCTCTTTTTATTAAACTCTATGTCTAGTTAAATTGCATGGAGTTCCTACTTCTGTTGATTTGCAATCGTGATCCATTATCTTACTAGTGGATTTTTGGTAAGGTCTTCAAAAAGCTTTAGGAACAAAGCTTAAAATTTTAGCATCGCTTATCATCTTTGTAACAACCCGCATATTTATCAATTGTACATTTAAATATTTCATCGTTCATCGGATTTTAGTCCGAAAACCTACTTTTAGCAAACAGTCAAATTGGGACTCGAGACCACTTCCATTGAGTTCAAAATGCCGTTTGCGACCTTTTTGAGTATAAACTTCGGTATGTTTGGAGTAAGTCGAATTTTGCTACTTTTTCACTTTAGGTTTGGGTTTGGGTTCAGCCCACTAGTCATCCTTATACCCCAAACTGAACCATCCCTCCCCATTCACACTCTCTTCCTCCTCTTTTTAGTTCTAAAGCAAAAATGGTGGAAGAGATGGGAAATTAAAACTCTAAGCCCTAGTTCGTCCTTCAATCTCAAATTCTTGCTCCAAAATCAAAGAGAACCCATTGGTAAGTATCTCCTTCTTCTTCTCCAACTCTTTCTCCTTCCAATTTCAGAAATTCCTAAACCTAATTTGGGAAGTGTTTCTTTTTAAGCTTAGATTCAAGCTTCTTGTGTTGAGATTGAAGTGTGGTTGATCTTCCCTTGTCTTCAAGCTTCTCATTCGTTGTTTTTGGGTTCAAAGGTGAGATTTTTTATCTCACATCTATGTCTATAACTATCCTTGATTTCTTGTTATGAATTCCTAACAATTATCCATGTGCAATTGCTTTTGATTCGGATGGATTTTGTGAGCATTGCAATTTTTGGTGTTTTGGAAGTCTAAAACTCTAAAAATCATAGCTTGATGTTGGATCATGTTTTTGGTGATAAATCGAAGAGCTTATAGGGCCGGGTAGCCGATAGGCGTAAACCCCTAGCGTCCATGCTGGTCCGAATGCAATTAGAGAGAGTTTGCACTTCATTTAAAATAGGATAGGAAATGTAGGAAATCATGTTCAGTCGACTGAATCCTCTGTTCAGTCGACTGAGCTGAAGCCCGGAATTTTCTGGACAGTGTTCAGTCGACTGAACAGGGATTTCAGTCGACTGACCTGCTCCTGTTTTGCCTACTTATGCTCATTTTGATTGGTTTTCCAAATTTTATAGATTCATGTTGGTTCTTAGTGGTTGTTATCATTTATTATGACTTTGATGACTCCTTTTTCGGGATTTTTGATTATCCATTTCGATGAATTCTTTATCGTTCTAATTGGATTTAGATTCACGTCTTCGAATGTGAATTTTGATGATTGATTGTTTCTACAATCGTTTTGTGACTTGTCACTTTAAAAATATAAAGGTTTCAATACTAGTAGTAAATATCAAAACTCTTCCATCAAACGATTTCAACACTGTTTTAAATATAAAGCTCGTTTTCTCAAACCGTTTTCTAATCTACTAGTATATACAAGCCTTTACTTCACTCAGATGAGAAATCGAATTAAACGACTTAGTAAAACGAGTGGTATGAAACACTTGCGTTCACTTCGTCGGTTAGCTCTTGGACTTGTTCGATTGAACCCTTTCGTGACAATTTGCTAGTGAAGATTTACAGCTTGTTCGTAAATATTTAAGTTAAGCAAGTGGTTATGGGACATGAAGCTAAACTCTTATATTTACTAGCTTAGTGTGATTGACACTTATTGATGATCATTTTTTTGATTTAGACTAGCGTTTGAGCGATGTCTCTTTGTCTGCGAGGGAGACTAGACCCCGCTTTCGTGATGTTTCGCCATCACATATATGGGGTAGCACCCCATGGTCTTCGGGCCATTTCTGTGTGGAAATTTAATGGATAGCTTCTCATTTATGTGTTTTACGCGTTGGTGAGTTTGTAAACTCCCGTTCATGTGTTAGGCCTCCCCCCTTTTTATGTGTTTTCTGGATTTCTGGTGATGATTTCTGGAATTTGTGCTTCACCAATTTTACTTGATTTTCATTGATATGATATCAGTTTTTGTGCATTGGTGAATTTATGTGTTATTGACTTGTTATGAATACAAGTTTAGGGTATGATACCCTATTTTATCTTTGAGAAGATTCTTGTGATATTGATTAATCTCTTGTTGATTTTTAATTACATACTTATAGTAGTTTGCCTTTATGGTTATTACATGTTCATGTCATGTCCTTTACTTTATACCATATCATCTGATATTTATAGCTAGACTGATCTGTTTATTATTTTCTTATAAATAATACTCGGGTCAGACCGAGATGTTACAGGTGCTTCTGCTTGACTTCTCCCCAGGGATCTATTATTCCGACTTTTGGCTAACTACTTAGATTTGTAGTTTTTGTATGTACACATTTGAGATATAGACTCTATGTTGTGTACTTATTCTTTTGTATAGCACGTGTTGCTATTCATTTGTATTATCGTGGATCTTTCCGACCACTACTCTGATGTACACTTTCATGTGTTATATATTTATTCATATCTTCTTCCGCCTTTGTGATATGGATGTCTGTGACTGATTTATGTTATGATTATTTCTACGTTTGTTTCCGGAGATTATATATAGCCACCGTGTGATAGCTTTGAGTTTGTATCGGTATGTCGGATTTCCTCCTTAAATGATATGCATTCTATTCTATCTAACATATGGGTGCTCGCACAAAGAAGTTACATGGAAGGTCGCTCCTCCATAGCCTTATTCTCCGTGCTAATTGACAGCACTACATCGTAGTGTTCTTGGTTAGCGTGGGTATAGAGGTGGGGCGTCACACCATATCAATATGATATCACTTCCATTTCAAAACCAAATACGATATCATTTCCATTTCAAATATATCCATCTCAAATATATCCATTTAAAAAATCTTAGTACTTCAAAGTTATAACACTTTCTAAATCAAACACTTTGGAAATCATAATACTTGGGAAACCACAATTTAGAAATCATAATGCTTTGGAATCATAACACTTCCCACTTAACCATTTAAATATAAATAATAGTATATATAATAAAATAGTTTATAATTTAAAATAGTTTATAAAAAAATAGTTATAATTTGAAATAGTTTATATTAAAAATAATTTATATTAAAATAGTTTATATGAAATAAATTTATAAAGTAACATATATAAATAGTTTTAAATATAATTTAAAAATACTTTATATAATAAAGTAGCTTCCTCAAATTTCACAAATCAATTCCAAATCAACACCAATCCCAAAATTTCAAATTTAGTCAAATCTCAAATCATCAATTTCAATTCAATTCAGTTCTCAATAAACTATTATATCGATTTTAAATTCAGATTTGAACCACAAATAAACCATTTAAATATAAATAATAGTATATATAATAAAATAGTTTATAATTTAAAATAGTTTATAAAAAAATAGTTATAATTTGAAATAGTTTATATTAAAAATAATTTATATTAAAATAGTTTATATGAAATAAATTTATAAAGTAACATATATAAATAGTTTAAATATAATTTAAAAATACTTTATATAATAAAATAGCTTCCTCAAATTTCACAAATCAATTCCAAATCAACACCAATCCCAAAATTTCAAATTTAGTCAAATCTCAAATCATCAATTTTAATTCAGTTCTCAATAAACTATTATATCGATTATCGATTTCAAATACAAATTTGAACCACAAATAAACCATTTAAATATAAATAATAGTATATATATAATAAAATAGTTTATAATTTAAAATAGTTTATAAAAAAATAGTTATAATTTGAAATAGTTTATATTAAAAATAATTTATATTAAAATAGTTTATATGAAATAAATTTATAAAGTAACATATATAAATAGTTTTAAATATAATTTAAAAATACTTTATATAATAAAATAGCTTCCTCAAATTTCACAAATCAATTCCAAATCAACACCAATCCCAAAATTTCAAATTTAGTCAAATTTCAAATCATCAATTTCAATTCAATTCAGTTCTCGATAAACTATTATATCGATTTCAAATACAAATTTGAACCACAAATAAACCAATTAAATTTCGATATATTCCAAATCTTTAAATATTTCACAATCTCAAGCCTAAATTTGCTGATTTCATATATATCTTAATTTAACTGTATCATTATTTAGTTTTGAAATATTCACTTAATAAATCCAATGTTATTTAAATAAAACCCCAAATTACAAATAAACTAAATATTTCCTTCAACTTATTTAAACTTGAAATATTCATTTAAATCACCTTAACTAAAATCAAGTTATAAAATTATATCCTTTAAAAATCTCAAATTCAATAAGTTCCAAATCGATTTATAATTAAATATATTTCTTAATTAAATACAATTTCAAATCAATTTAAAATCTATCTTCTCAATCTTAATTTATTAAATCATTATAAACTCTATATTAAAATATAATTTAAATAAATACTTAACCATATTATATTTTAATAAAATCAAACTTTATTATTAAGCTTATTTTTTATTAAAACAAATTTATGCATAACTTAAATCAAGAATATAACTATCACTTTTATATAATATCTAAAATCCATATTTTTATAAAACCAAAAATTTCTTTCCAAAGACCATAGAAATCAATTTCAAAATATTTATATATAGACCAACGGTGTCTGTATATAATTTTCTATCCTATGGTCAAGTGATACAGATATTTATCATTTCAATCCGCAATTTAAATATATACGGATATATATCCTTTCAATCCACAATCCCAAATTCAATTCAATTAAAAATCGCTTGGGTTTATCATTTCAACCCATAACGATTTTCTCCTATTCTACAGATCGTTCGGGTATGTATCATTTCAACCCATAATGATTCTATACTAACAGGGAACTTGGAGAGTGATAACAGATATGATAATAACATAACATACATATATCTTCAATATAAATAACAGAAAATGGTGTCAGATGTCACAGGTGAACAGATACAGGTAATAACATATATATCAATATAAATAACTAACATCAGCATATTTCAATTGTCGTTTCAATTGAAATCAAATTTAATAAATATAAGAACATAAATCGTGAGTGATTTCTCACCTATCGAGGCTAGAGGATACAGAAGGTGACATGGATACGCACACTGATACGGGCCCTAAAATTAATTGTGAATCCAAGCAAAGCAAAATCGGTACGAATTCAACGATCAAAGCTGATTGGCGAATTGACGAACAGATCTAATAATACGAATAGATGGGAGAAAAATCAAAACTGGGTTGATGAACATAATTGACCTAAGTGAGTATATATATAACAGAACTCGACTGAATTATATTCGACTACAATCTTTTATATTCAAAATAATATATATAACTTGTATATTATATTATATAGTAAATCACATAGACTCGTGACAAAACCCAAAACAAACAGTAGTGTACATATATATAAAGTTATATATATACGGCCTTGAGCCTGTCAAGAGAGATGGGTATGCAATATATACCTTTCAAAAAGAAATGCAACAGGCACAACGCATGAATAACATGACAAACATTAAGTATATAAACAAATATATACTAATATATATGTGCACCTAAAGTTCGACAGATCTGCTGCCGCGAGCCTTGGAACGGCGGAAGGCGGGGTTGTGGAGGGTGGACGGCAAGTTGCAGCTCTCGATAGTGATAGGGTGGAGGCGAAGTGGGAAGAGCAAAGGTCGAAGGCTGTTCGAAGGAGATGGTGGCCGCGAGTCTTCGTCGGTGGTTACTGATGAGGATGGAGGCTCGGTCTGGGCAGCACAGCAAGGTGGGCTGCTCATGTGGTGATGTGTTGCGGCCATTGTTTATGGTCGGTGGAGGTTGGATCGGTGGGCAGGGCGAGCGGGCTGCGGCTGGGTGCTTAGGCGGAGAAGCAACGAGATGACGTGGCGGTAGGGAGGAGGGGACGTGGTGAGCAATTTTTTTTCCTTCTGCCCATGAATGGTTTGAGTGGAATAAGCAGTGAAGGAAATAAACAGAGAAGAAGAACACGCAGCTTCAGGTGGATCTAAAAAAATGGAACATGTTCATAAATATTACTTCATACCTTAGCAATATATTTATTTTTCAAATAAAACAATCCATCAAAAGCAACGAACCGGTTGGAATTTGAAATAATAAAAGTTATCGGAACACCAAAAGTTGTATATGCGAATTTATGGAAATAAATGCCAATGGTATCTGTTTCAGTTGATAGATAGATGGAAGATCACAAGAATATGAAAGGTTCAAAACGACAGCGATGCGAGTATTGCTCCCTCGATTACGCCGTCTTCCAGATTCTGAAACACACAAACAAATATGCTGCGGAGATCAGTACGACGAGATGATCAAAACGATACACAGATATCAGTGGTACGATTATCCGATCAAAAGTCGATGTCGGTACCAAAATGCAGCTATTCCGCCGAAATTAAGATCGACAGAGCAATAATAGTCAAAATTTGGAGAAACGAACTATGACGTCTTGCTCAGAAGATGATTTACAATTTTTCTATAGAAAAATATTCAGGTTTGAAAAACATTTTGTTATCATCAAATATTAACTGATATAAACTGAAATAGAATTACATAATAAAATAAACTTTCATATTTCAAATGAAAATATACAGTTTGCTATGTTCAATTAGACGTATTCCAAATATTAAATTTTTATTTCAAAATTTTATTTTTAAAATTTCAAGAAAATTCAATTAATCACATTATTAAAACAGTTAAAATTTACGGGTCGTTACAGCTGAGATAGAGGCAATGGAAGTTACAGCAATGGTGGAGGGAGCATCATATTTAGGAGAGAGCTTTTGTGTCGAAATATGGTTTAGTGTTTAAATAGGGTAACTAATTTAATATTTGTAATTAAGTGGAAATTATTTTATTAATTTAAATCTCTTAACTTATAAAATGAACAACTCTTCTATACGAGGTCCAATCGGGACGAGACTTTTTGCGTTGCGCTCGTAATGGCGATAGCTATGCGATGTAATTGTTTCATTGAATTTGGAGTAAGTGAAATTTTAGTCTAAACTGGAATGACTAAGCGTCCATTGGAATTTCGGTGTGTTAAACTTACGTTTTTTGATAATCAATATGATACATATGGTAGATAAAATCTATCATTTTGTGTTTGGATGAATTATTGGTTGGTTTGGATAAATATCCACTTTGAAAAAGCAAATGTCATTTAAAATGAAATATAGGGAAAATTTGTAGAGAAATCTAGATTTCTCATTGTAGTGATTTTTAATTCCAGTTGTATATCTAAGGATTTTATTTCAGTCATATACATGTTATATAGATTGTTAAATACTAAAATTGTGATAGTTTGGTCATATTGGATGTGACACCGACATATAAGTTAAACCTATTTAGTGGAAAAGGTATAGCATTGGTTAAGTGCTGCAGTAACTATTAGCCTCGATATAGTATTTTGAAAATACTATTGATTGTTGTTTGGTTGGGAAATGGTTTTTGATTTGAGAAATGATTTTTAAATTGGTTTTTTGGATTTTTTGTGTTATTTTATTCAAAAAATAATTTTTGTGATTCTCTATTTACTCCAATTCTTTTATTATTATTTTTCTAATACATGCATATATGTAAATGTTTTAAGATTATTTTGAAAAATATCTATTTTCATAAAAAAATATTATAATAATGAATGTTTATTTTAAGGGAATCAATGGATTTATCTTTTATTTTAAAGTACTTGTTGTTTTAAAAAGAAAGAGAGAAATATTTGGAATAAATATTTGTGAAAACATTGTCTATTAAAAGTTGTAATAAAAGAACATATTTATAAATGGTATTTTATAAATAAAAGAGAGATTTATAAGCGGTATTTCATAAACAAAAGAATAGGTTTATAAATGGTATTTTATAAAGAGAAAATATTATCGTTTGATGAATTGGAGGAATAAATCATAGTTGTGAATTTATTGAGATATATGTAATGATCGTGTTATGGAAACTATAGTTATATTTGGAGTTTGTTTTATATTCGAGGTTTGGTTTTATTTTTGGAGTTTTTGTTTATAAAGGAATTTTTGTAATTATATTTAGAAATTTATAAACGGAGTTTCATAAATGAATTTGGAATTTTATAAAAAGAATTGCAATTAAATTTGGGGATTTATAAAATGAGTTTTATAAATGATATTTTGTAAAAAAAAGTTTTATAAAAGAGTTCTATAAACTATATAAAGGATGTTTATAAAGAAGTTTATTAAATATGCTTGGACATTATAAAAGGAGGTTCATAGTTATATTTAGGTATTTAAAAAGGGAATTTTACAATTTATAAAAGGAGTTAGTAAATATAAGGAGTTCTATAAAGACATTTTATAAAAGGGTACTTATAATAAGACTGAGACGTAATTTCCATAAATGGTCATTTTAAATTACGGTGGTATGAAAAATGTTCTTTCCATACTTAGCACCAAATTCCGAGGTATGTAAACTCGTCTTTATCTTTAGAAATAAGAACGTGTACCGAGGAAAGATTAGTTTTTTGACTTGTCCGATTTCATTGTTAATCGAGGGATAGTACTGTTTGAAATCGAGAAGTGGTGTTAAGTATATTTGGTCTAATTTCTATACGATCCGCTTACTTTCATCAAAAGGAAAGCGTTTGGGTTTATTTTATCAATGTTTTAAAATCACATTTGTTTTAATCCAATTAAGTATGGTTTCGGAAGTAAAATCTTTCTTAAGATTTGTAAATATATTTATACCATTGAGATAAGTATATAAGTACATTTTTTAAGTATTGGAAATGTAGTGTTTTGTGAATATACCTATACTGTTAATATAAGTATATGGGAAAGTTTTCTAAGCTTTGAAAGTAAAATGTTTTGTGAGTATACTTATACAATTGAGATAAGCATATCAATATTTTTCAAATATTGGAAAAGTAGAGATGGTTGGTGAATGTATCTTTGTAAAGGTATTTTGATACAAGTGCTTACAAAGTGGTTTTAATTAACGAGACGATTGATTAAGAGGCTTAGTGGTTGGTTGCTTTGTGTGTAACCATGCTTGGTTAACTCTCCAGTTGAATTGTTCATTATTTGATAGTTAAATAACCGACTATCAAACCTTGGCCAGTTTTAAAACTATCGTTATCCGTTCGAAGAGATCGAGATCAAATATATTATTCGAAAACCACTTCGAACCAGCACAAACGTTCGAATTGAAGGCATCTAGAAGATGATGGAATTGAAGATGGAGCTCTTTGAAGTGCAAGGGCCACTTGCTACTAGTCCTAAGGGTGATTCCAAAATCGATGCGGTAGAAATGGTGCCTTCGGTTTGTTCTTATTCTAAATAACTTGTATGGATGAATGTTGGCATTGCATTATCGCCCAGAGGGCAGTGTTAGCATTTTAAGTGGGATTTGCTATATAAAAGGTAAACGTAGCCTATAGCCTCAACAACTGGGAATGACTAACACATGGGGCATGCGGCGGAGTTATGTGGGTCACAGCCATTAAGGGTATTGTCATCACCCTTCTAGATATACATATATATATATATATATATATATATATATATATATATGTGTGTGTGTGTGTGTGTGTGTGTGTGCGCGCGCGTGTGTGGATTTGGTTATGCATGAGAGCTCTCGGGAAAAGGTTACAAAGCAACAGAGGCGATGAAATATTCGATACTATCCATCAAGGGCTAGGCCAGTCCTGTGTTGGCAGGGGGTCCATGTGGGGCCCTCGGTATATTTTTCTAGCGATGTGTTGTTGTAGGCGATACCCCGATGCCTTGTCATTGTATGGAATCCATTCTTCAATAAGTGCCTTTCAAACTTAGTTGTATATCTATTTATTAGAATTTAATTACTGTAACAATTTCGGCTATGATTCCATATTATTTTAAAACCTAGATATTATTATAATATCACAAGATTTCCTATGAAATGGTTTGGTTTTCGTAAAGTAAAAATCCGTCCGTGTTTATGTGCAGCATGGTCTTATGATATCCTTTATTTTTAATGGTTTATAACATAAAAATCCAATTGAGGTGCGTTTCTCACGCTGGTTTATCAGACTGATCCAGGCATTATTTTCTTATAATGCTCAGGTCAGACAGAGCATATTTTTCAAATTCAGTTATGGATGCTTGGAGCTTCAGAAGACGAGCTGGATGCCGCCAAGACGTACTCACGTATATTTTATTTTTAGCTACATTTGTTGGTTGCATTTATCAACAATTGTGAGGACATGTTGTTATAACTGTCAGGCTGATGATATATTTGGGTACTCTGATTTGATGTATGTATATTATAATTTTCTTTTGCAAAGATCTGTTGTATATTATATATTACTTATCACGATATGAGATCTTGTTCTGTATTCTCTTTCTTTTTCCCCCAACAATCTGTCTTTTCGGCACTTGGATGCTCAACATGTGAATATCGTGGATGTATTAGTGTCGGCTTTTAAGGGTCGAAAAGGCGGGTCGTTACAAGTGGTATCAGAACATATGTTGAGCGAACAACCAGGCTTTGGTGGGGTAGGCTCATTTGATATAAGGTAAATGAGACCCTAGGACGAGTCTGAGTGTATGTATCTATGAGAGCGTAGTCGTTGGTGCTATAAAAATATTTTATATTGTGTTGATTTATATGTCGAGTGATTTATGAATTCTGGTTGATACAGAAGGAACAACTGTATTGATAGGGGTTTCTAAACACTTGAACGTGGCAAACCAACATAGTATTATTTTGAAATTAGGTAAATGAAATAATTTTACCTAGATTATATTTTATATATAAAAGAATATTTTTTAGAAATTGATGTAGTATTTCTGATGTGTTTGTTGTTAGGAAATGATAATATTCAATTATTATCATTTATTGTTTGATTGGTCATGATCGTCCAGTTTTGGGAGCATTGACTTTTGTTTGTTAATTGATTGTTTATTCTCGGAGAGTTTATAGGCATTTATTATTTGGTTGAATTAAATACGAACACCTTGTGAATTCAGTTTCACGATTTGACTATAAGACGTTCGGTGATAAGGTTGGATTAAAATTTAGATTTTAATAAGGGTTGTTCATTATAAATCTAAATAAAGATAAACATTGTGAAATGTTTTCATTTAAGAAAGTTAAATTACATAAGTATGATTTATAAATATGGTTTAAAAATAAAAAGGATTTAAAACGGAGAATTTGAGAACTTAAACCCCGGTAATTTTGAAAATTTGTTTTTCGAAGTTTTGGAGTAAATAGAAATAGAATTTTTGTGGAAGATTTATTGATAGAACTATTTTAAAGGGATTTTTAAAATGGACAGAAAGCACTTAACTTACTTCTGTCGCTGGAAAATAATCCGAATGAAGACTACAACACGTCGGTATTCATTTTCGAGTTTCTAAAGTGAAGAATTGCTACCATGGTAGTAGATTTGCTACAGATTTATTTGGTAAAACATATTTTGTTTTAAAATTTTCAAAAGTATGATTTGATATACAAAAGGAGATATGTATATTTCTATTATTTCAAATAAAGTTAAAATGAACCTTGGTGTTTAACTTTGAAATTTTTAGTTTAGTTATTGTATAGAATCATGTATCCTATCCATCTTGATAGTTGGGTTTGTGTACCCCATTATGATATTTTGTTTGGTATTTTTCATTTGTTCAAATGAAATGGAATTTTTGCCAATTTTGGATAGTCGAAACTTCTGGGTCAATTGGGAAATTGAGCTAAGTGTTTTTGTTAAAGTTATAAGTAAATAAGTTCTTATAACTTATAAATTTGATGAGATCATAAGTTAAGTAAGTTTTAAATTTGTTGAACATCCTTGTTAAGTAAACAAATCTAAATTTGTATATGTCTTTGGATATAGAAGAGTGTTATACGAATATGAATTTACGTTTTAAAAGCGTTGATAACATAAGTTGTGTTGCATAAGATGTTTATAAACTTAAGAATTTTTTTATGAAATGGTTCATAAATGATGAGTATTAAAGGAAATATACTAAGTAAAAATGAATGTGAATAAAAAAAGTAATTGGTGTAATTTAGAAACCAATGGAACAAATATATAAGTTGTACATAGATCATTTTATTTGCATAACTATTCTTGGATCCAAATTCGAGTCCACGATATCGAGGTGATTTACACCGGCCAGAGTTACGATTTTTCACTCGATTCTTGACGGCGAACACTAGATACGAATTTTTGATTTGATTTTGAAATTTTCTACCATAGTGTATGGCTATACAAGAAAAATGAAGGTTTCTAATCAAGGAATCTGATCGAAGTCCGCACTAGGGAAGTCGAGTGAGCGATGATAGTTCGGAAGTGAAATTTGTGGGACCGAGCGAGTGATCGGGCTTGATATTGCATACAGATGGTATATGTACATCGTACGGGCTTTAATAAATTGTATACTTTTGACATTAGAAATGAAAGTTATTTGGTTTGATACCATTTGTAAGTGAGATACATGTTTATGGAAGCAAAAGCTAGTTTGATGCTTTTTGTTTCATGAGTAGGGTTGGTTTGCTCGACTAATAGGTACGTGTTTAGATTGTTGTTGATGGTTTTATGCCCCAGATATGGGAGGCCAATTTTGGGATTTGTTTCTTTTTTTGGTTTGGGCCAGTTATGGCAAGTTGTAGTTTTTCCGGATCGAGCTGTGCAAAGGTGACGGTTCCAAAATTTTCCATAATATTAGAGGTTTTAAAGTGTAATAACTCATTTTAGTAAATTGGTTTTATAAGCTTAAGGTCTTGGTGGCCTTTTTCTTCCTTCGGGAATTCCGGAGACGAAATTTTTTTAAGAGGGGAGAATGTAACGACCTAAATTTTTTAACATTTTGAATAAGAATATTTAATTTATTTAAATATTCAAATTTGATTCAAATTTAATAAATAATAAGAAATTTTAATTTTAATATTACGAATTGGTTTTTATTGACATATTTTTAATTCAATTTATTTGATTTTTCCATAATTTTTAATTTGGAAATTCTTTATATTATCTTTTGACGATTTTTGGCAAAAGATAGTATTTTTGCGATTTTATAGAATCAGTTAACCTGCATATATTATTATTGTTTTAAGACCGTGTCACATTTTTGAGCGTGGCCGTAATTTTGTTTTGTTGTTCGTGGCTCATACACGAACGAAAATCTATGCGATAGGTACATGAAATTTATGAATAAGTTCAACCTAACACTTGAGATAAGATTCAACACCTACCTTCTCTTTCCCCTTTTGTTGTTCTATTCATTTTAACGAAAATATAAAAAAAAACTAGAAACCCACCTCTTCACAAATTTATATAAAATCAACTACTCGACGAAAAATATAAAAACAAGTATCTTTGCACTCGTATGGCCTAGATCTACAAGTCTATATGGGCTTTGGAGTTTGCGGTGGTGTCTAGTGGGTTCGACAGTGTTGAACGTGAGAGATTGTGAGCTAGGGTTAGTGATTTTGGGAGGTGTGGTCATCGATTTGCAAATTGGAGGCTAGTTTCGGATTTGTGAGGTCGAATAGCACCTAGATGCTAATTTTTGGAGGGTGCGGACATGGGAATCGAAACGCATCGATCTTGGATCGTGGGGGGTCGTGCACAGGTCGGAAATCGGGATGGTGGAACATGCTTGGAGTGGCGGTGATGGAGGGGTGGATTTTTTGGAGTGGAGTTCGATGGAGGCGTCGGATTTTGGATTCGTGGTGGGATGGCTGAGATAGAGACAATGGAAGTTACAACAATGGTGGAGGGAGCATCAAGTTTAGGTAGGAGCTTTTGTTTGGGAAGATGGATTAGCGTTAAATAGGGTAATTAGTTTAATATCTGTAATTAAGTGGAAATTATTTTATTATTTTAAATCTCTCAACTTATAAAATGAATAACTCTTCCGTACGAGGTCCAATCGAGGAGAGACTTTTTGCGCTGCGCTCGTAATGGCGATAGCTACGGGTTGGAACTAGTTTCGTTAAATTTGGAGCAAGTGAAATTTGGGGCTAATTTGAACATCGTTAGATTTTAGCTCAAACTGGAACGATCAAGCATCCGTTGGAATTTCGGTGAGTTAAACTCACCTTTTTGGATAATCAGTATGATATATACAGTAGATAAAATTTACGGTTTTGTGTTTCGATGAATTATTGGCTGGTTTGGGTAAATATCAATTTTGAAAAAGAAAATGTCATTTGAAATGAAATACAGGGAAAATTTGTAGAGAAATCCGGCTTTCTCATCATAGTGAGTTTTAATTTTAGTAATATATTTGATGCTTTTATTTCAATCGTATATATGTTATATAGATTGTTAAATGCTGAAATTTGTGATAGTTTAGCCGTATTGGATGTGACACCGACATATGTTAAGAGTTGATTATTTTTAGTGACAAAGGTAGTAATAACATCGGTTAAGTGTTATACTAACTATTGGCATCAATATAGTATTTTGAGAATACTATTGATTGTTGTTTGGTTTGAAAATGGTTTTCAAATTTGAGAAATGATTTTTAATTTGGCATTTAGGATTCGTTGTGTTATTTTATTCAAAAAAATAGTTTTTTTACTTTTCTATTCACTACAATTTCTTTATTATTATTTTTCTAATATACGCATATATGTAAATGCTTTAAGATTATTTTGGAAAATATCTATTTTCACATATTTATTATAATAATGAATGTTTATTTTAAGGGAATTAAATGGGTTTATCTTTTATTTTAAAGTGATTGTTGTTTTAAAAGGAAAGATAGAAATATTTGGAATAAATATTTTTGAAAACATTATATATAAAATATTGTAATAAAATAATAGATTTATAAATAATCTTTTATAAATAAAAGAGAGATTTATGAGCGGTATTTTATAAACAAAAGAAAAGGTATATAAATGGCATTTTATAAAGAGAAAATATTACCATTTGATGAATTAAAGAAATAAATCACAGTTATGAATTTGTTGAGATATATATAATGATCGTGTTATGGAAAGTATAATTATATTTAGAGTTTGTTTTTTATTTGGGGTGGTTTTATTTTTGGAGTTTTTGTTTATAGAAGAAGTTTTGTAATTATATTTAGAAATTTATAAAAGGAGTATCGTAAACGATTTGGAATTTTATAAAAAGAGTTGCAAATAAATTTGGGGATTTATAAAATGAGTTTTATAAATGATATTTTGTAAAATAAATTTTATAAAAGAGTTCTATAAACTGTATAAAGTATGTTTATAAAGGAGTTTATTATAAGCTTGGAGATTATAAAAGGAGGTTTATAATTATATTTAGGTATTTAAAAGGGGAATTTCATAATTTATAAATAATATTTTATAGTAGGAGTTTGTAAATATAAGGATTATTATAAAGGCATTTTATAAAAAGGGATTTATAAAAAGACCGAGACCCGATTTCCATAAATGGTCATTTTAAATTGCGGTGGTATGAAAAATGTTCTTTTCATACTTAACACCAAACTCCGAGGTATGGAAACTCATCTCTATCTTGAGAATTAAGAATGTGTATCAAGGCAATGTTAGTTTTCTGACTTGTCTAATTTCATTGTTAATCGAGGGATAGTACTGTTTGAAATCGGGAAGTGGTGTTAGGTATATTTTGTCTAATTTCTATATGATCTACTTACTTTTAGCAAAAGGAAAATGTTTGGGTTTGTTATATCAATGTTTTAAAATCACATTTGTTTTAACCCAATTAAGCATGGTTTTGGAAGTGAAATCTTTCTTAAGATTTGTGAATTTACTTATACCATTGAGATAAGTATATGAGTACATTTTCTAAGTATTAGAAATGTAGTGTTTTGTGAATATACTTATATTGTTAATATAAGTATATGGGAAAGTTTTTTAAACTTTGAAAGTAAAATGTTTTGTGAGTATACTTATACAGTTGAGATAAGTATATCAATATTTTTCAAATATTGGAAAGAGTATAGATGGTTGGTGAATATATCTTTATAAAGGTATTTTGATATAAGTATTTACAAAGTGGTTTTAATTAACGAGATGATTAATTAAGAGGCTTAGTTGTTGCTTTGTGCTTAACCGTGCTTAGTTTAATCTTTGGTTTAATTGTTCGTTATTTGAAGTTAAATAACCGACTATCAAATCTTGGCTAGTTTTAAAACTATCATTATCGGTTCGAAGAGATCGGGATCAGATATATTATCCAAAAACCACTTCGAACTGGCATAAGCATTCGAATTGAAGACATTTGAAAGATGATGGAATCGAAGATGGAGCTCTTTGAAGTGCAAGGGCTACTTGTTACTAGTCCTGAGGATGGTTCCAAAATGGATGTAGTAATAGTAGTGCCTTCGGTTTGTTCTTGTCATGATCAACTTGTATGGACGACTGCTGGCATTGCATTGTCGCTTGGAGGGTAGTGTTAGCATTCCAAGTGGGATTGATACATAAAAAGTAAACATAGCCTCTAGCCTCAACAACCGAGAATGACTAAAACAGGGGATATGCGACAGGGCTATGCGGGTCGCACCCATTATGGTATTGACATCACCCTTCTAGATATATATATATATACTTATTTATGGATTTGGTTGTGCATGAGAGCTCTCGGGAAAAGATTGCAAAACAACCCGGGTGATGAAATATTCGATACTATCCAATAAGGGGTGGGTCGGTCCTGTGTTGGAAGAGGGTCCATGTGAGGCCATCGGTACATTTTTCTAGAGGTGTACTATGGAAAACGGTACCCCAGTGCCTTGTCATTGTATGAAATCCATTCTCCAATAAATGCATTTTAGACCAATTGCAACCTATTACGCTATAATTTTATCAATGTAACAATTTCGGCTATGATTCCATATTTATTTTAAACCCTAGACATTATTATAATATCACAAAATTTTCTATGAAATTGTTTGGTTGTCATAAGGAAAACTCGTCCGTGTTTATGTGCGGCATGGTCTTACGGGATACCTTTATTTTTGAAAGGTTTTATATCATAAAAATCCAATTGTGGTGTGTTCCTTACGCTGGTTTACCAGACTGATCCGGGCATTATTTTCTTATAATGCTCGGGTCAGACCGAGCATATTTTTCAGATTCAGTTATGAATGCTTGGAGCTTCAAGGAACGAGTTGGATGCCGCCAAGACGTACTCATGTATATTTTATTTTCTGCTACATTTGTTGGGCGTATTTATCAGCAATTGTGTAGACAGGTTGTTATAACTGTCCAGGCTGATAATAGATTAGGGTACTCTGATTTGACGTATGTATACTACAATTTTCTTTTGTAAAGATATGTTGTATATTATATATTACTCGTCACGATGTTATATAATATTATGTATTTTTCCCCCGACAATCTGTTTTTCCGGCACTTGGATGCTCGACATGTGAATACCGTGGATGTATTAGTGTCGACTTTTGAGGGTCGAAAAGGAAGGTCGTTATAGTAAATTATTCAATCGCATATCCGAATCGGTAACATATGAAGTAGTATATATATAACATTGAAATAATCTTTTAGTTCTACCAGGTATATTAGAATATACTATATTAAGTAGTTAGATCTATATCAACTTTAGTTGTTGACTATATTAAGCAGTAAAATATAACTCTTCTCTTTGTTGTCCTTGTGTCATTGCAGTATATTGATGGTTTGTGCAATCAACTCGAGAAAGCTTACTTAGATGCACTTAATAAACTTCAAATCTATGTACCAAAAAAATGTTCTAATTAGGAATATTAGAAAAAATATAATTTTATTTCAATGAAAAATAATTAAGGATGACTGGACAAAATAAGAGTAAATTACAAAACAAAGCCTTGATTCAAAACTTGTTTCACAAATATGCATTATCTGAAACTTAGTAAAAAAAAAGGGCTTCATTTACCTTTTTATACATGCGCATTTCATATATTGTGGATTTTGGTCCATAAATCCAAAGATGATTAAAAGATGTTTTTTGGAATTTCTATGTGCGCATTTGTGGTGAATATGTGTGGAGTTCGACTTTCCTTTATTGTTAAGAATAATGCATACCCAACTGGATATCGCTTATTTTATGGCAAAAACAACAATGGGGAAACTAAATTTAGGAACACTTATATGAATATTGAAAGGAACTAGGCCAGTCCGCATCGGAAGAAATGGGTGAATTTCAAAATTTTACCATTTTGGATCTTTAATGAGCATATGAAGTCTAAATGTATATTAGATCCAATCTAAGAAAACATTAAATAAAGTCTTATTTTATTTAAAGTTGGTTTAAAGAAAGTTTAAAATTAATTTAGTTTAAATGTATAGTGCATGAAACACCCCCACACCCCTTAGTATACCCAAAAGGACATACTAAAAGATGTGGTGCGTTGTAGGTATAGCTAAAACTTACAGAGACTAAGATTCACAAGACAAAATAAATAAAAACAGCGGAAACAATTAAAACAATAACTTATTAAACTTCTTAAAATAGAGTTATAAAACCAAATACACAAGATGTCTCAAAATACCAATACATGTCTTATGAAAACCATATTCTCAGTCTCATAAAAATCAGAGCACAAAAACTATCCCTTTCAAATAAAAGTACCAGTACATCAAGTGAACTAAAAACTGAAAATGAAGGTGAGGAATACATGAGAAAATCTCCGTAGCCGAAGTCTCTAAGAGTCCTTAATCTACCTTCCTTGTCCTTGCTGGCCCATGGTGGGAAAGGGGGGAAATAGAGGAGTTGGTCAGACTAAAAGTCTGGTGAGTGGAAGTAATTACTAGTATTCTTAAGCAAGGTAAAGATAATAGACTTTGCAACGGTTCTAGTATAAACAAAAGAAGTAACGAAAATAGAAGAAAAGGTAAAGCTAGAATAAGACATGGTTTAACTATTTCTAGATTAATATGACTGGATAACTTTGATTGTTTGCACTTGTCTTAGTAACTGCTTTGATTAGGCTGAATTCTCAATCCTACTTTAATTAGGCTGAAGTCCTAATTCTACCCTTTGATCGGCCTTCTACTAATGTGTCTACTGTGAGCTAAACGCCAGTGCCTACGAAAGGCGCCTACTAAGCGCTTTGGAACTCAATAGAGAATTACATCCCCTACACCGAGGCCTCACGCTCGACCACCGTTGGGTTCACACTATCTGTTGCTCCCTCTTTTGACCTTTTATTTATCCTAGACAGCATAAGCGTGCCCTCATCTCACTTTAGGCTATAGTGAGACACCTGTGTCCATAGAAAATAGGGAATGTTGTTGGTACTGGTCCCTGTCAAACAAAATCTAGTTGCGCCCCTTTTCCAAATCCCCATGATTTGAACTTCTATTTATTTACCACTTATTTACCACTACTCCAGCATAAGTGTGCCCTCATCTCACTTCAAGCTACTGTGAGACCACCGTGTCCATAGAAAACAGGGAATGCTGTTGGTACTGGTCCTGCTTTTACCTTTACTTATTAACTTAGTATAAATTGTTTAAATAAGCCTCTACTGTTGTCCTTGCTATCTTTGCTTATTAATTTATTCTAAGTCTCAAGATAAGCCTTTTCCTGTTCTGTTCTTATCATAACCTACGTTATAATTGTGCTTATTAACTTAACCCAAGGTCTAAGTATAAAAATAAGCTTCCTTCTCTTTTTACTCTTCTTAATCATAATATACATCGTAATTAGGCTTAAATTCAGTCCAAGTCCAATTTATTACAGCCTTCTAATTTTACATCTTATTGTCTGTAATTTCAGTGTTCTTATTATTTAGTCCATATTCGTGTTTTTAATCCATTCTATTCCATTTGCATAATAAAGAAGGAAAAATAGAAAGAAACTAACAATTACAGAAGAAATCCCAAACGTAGAAAAGATGTAAATAAAATGTAAATAAAACGTAAATAATTATAAATACTGTAAATAACTGTAAATAAATGAAAAAGCTATAATTAATTGTAATTAACTACAAATAACTGAAAAGAATAACTAAAAGGAAATAGACTAAAAAATAAATCTAAACTGAAAATAAACTGGTAAAGAGATTATTCCAAAATCGTAGAAAAACTACAACTATTAGAAACCCTATTATTTAAATTACTTAAAAATCTAAAATAATCATTAATCACTCACATGTGGTCCTTAGCTCTTCCTTTGGTCTTCCCGGATCCACTTGAGGGTATTAAATATTTTAATTTAAAACGATTTTTTCCTTGGAAAATTATTCCTTTTAGGTTCTTGCCTAAGAAGGTGAACCCAAATGGAGAAAATCTAGAATGAGAAAAATAGCTAGGCCTAGGGTCTTATTTATAGTGGCACTTGTGGATCTCAGACCGTTGGATTTGGAGATTGAATTTGGTGTAACCACGTCATAGGCTGGATAGGAGCCGTCCGATGGAAGCACGGACGCACCATATGAGAGGAATTAACCAAAATAACGTGTAGAAATCGCAACGAAACGAAGAATTTAATTCTTCGTTCGTCAATAGGGGTGGGTCGACCTACCTGTCGACCTAGGTAGTGGTTAGGTCGACCTGGGGGTCGACCTAGCCCTTGTTTTATTTTATTTTTCTCTCTTTTCGGATTTCTTGTTTAGTTCGTATCTTCTTCATTCTGGCTCGGATTCTGACGTTCTATATATGGAAATTGGCCAGAAAATTACCACGGACACAATGGTGCAACTCCCATGGCTCAATTATGATAATTTCACAAAGTTATTTTTTCATTTAATTAATTCGTTGATTAATTATTATAGCTTAAATTTTGGGTTGTTACATTCTCCCCTCCTTAAGAGATTTCATCCCTGAAATCTCTAAGGATAGAAGAATGAAATAAATGTTTTCATCCAAGTTCTACAACCTACTCAACCATCACCCATTCATCCATTGTCCTTAAGTTTTTCTAATGTGATTTATGATACTTATGCAATTAGTGTAGTGTCGATGTCCCTAACTAATGCAAAAGATCAGGCGGCCCGCTGATTCAGTTGACCTCCTTTTATGCAAAATTCCCTAATGATAACTGATAGTTCTACATGCGTGCTACAACCACCATCCAAATGCAACAGTCATGTGATAATCATCCATTTATAACAACCATGAAAGATATAATAAAAATAAAAATGCAAATGCGCACACATCCATATGCATATGCTCTAGTGTCCTGGGTAGGCCAATCCCTAAGAGATAATAGTGCCTAGTGTAAGTATATGCGTCCATTAGCAAACATGTTAGCACCAAAATTGGTTACTAATCTCGTTGAGAAAGATTGTGTAGAGATATAAGTGATGAAGATAAATTAAACAAGGAAGAATATGCTAATTTGAATGCAGAAAGTAAGAACACCGGATTTATAGTGGTTCAACGTAATTGCCTACGTCCACTTTGGGATTAAACTTTATTACTTTACTTGATGATTGATTACAGATACAATCCGTAGATCAAATACTTGAATACAATTGATAAGTAAAGAGGATGAGTCTTGAAAGCGGTAGAGTCTCCCCAATGTTCCCGAAAGAAGGTCCCTTTCATTGTGCTACTGCCCTCCTATTTATAGACGAGATGGGTTGCACTTCCCTTATGGGCTTAGGAACAAGGTGCCTCTGCCCATAGTAGGTGAATCTGCGCACCAGGCCAGGCAGGCCGAATGCTCTTGCTTTGTTGTGGGCCTGACAACTTACTACCACCTCCAGTCTCTCCTTGATCAGAATCTTGTCTAGTGCTAATGATAATTTCTTCAACTGTCGTTTTGTAACCGGGCCAAGATGCCGGTTAACATTTATTGGTATGAACTCTGAGTAGAATCAACGGACGTCCTATCAATGAGTCGGATCTTCTTTGGGGGATTTGTTCAATCTAGTAGCTTCAAAGCAGATCCTTGAGTTCAGCTCTCAATGAAAGCACCAAAGTGTTAGCACCAAAATTGGTCACCTACACCCTTGAGTAGAGTTATGTAGAGAGATTAATGAAGAGAGTAAATTAAAACAGAAGAATAGTGTAATTCAATGCAAAAAGGACAACAAAAACAAGAACACCAGATTTATAGTGGTTCGGCGTAATTGCCTACATCCACTTTGGGTTTAATCTTTATTGCTCTCTCAATTACTTGAATACAGATACAATCCATAAATCAATCACTTGAATACAAGTTTGAATTAAAAATAGGAGAGTATAGAAAATGGCAGAGTCTTCCCAGTGTTCCCGGAAAAAGGTCCCTTTCATTGTGCTACTACCCTCCTATTTATAGACGAGATGAGTTGGACTTCCCTCATGGGCTTAGGAACAAGGTGCCTCTGCCCATAGTAGGTGAATCTGCGCACCAGGCCAGGCAGGCCGAATGCTCTTGCTTTGTTGTGGGCCTGACAACTTGCTACCACCTCCAGTCTCTCCTTGATCAGAATCTTGTCTAGTGCTAATGATAATTTCTTCAACTGTCGTTTTGTAACCGGGCCAAGATGCCGAGCACCTCTGTAATGCTGAACGGTATTGTATGCCGAACGACTTGGTTGCGTCGAACGAGAACGAATGCCGAACGCCTTTGGAATTAAGTTACACCGGTCCCTCTCTCAAAAAACAATCTGACCGGTCCCTATTCCAAAAAATATGGATCGGGTACGACCCCTATTTTTTTTAAAAAAATTCGGGTACGACCCTAGCCGCAGCGCAGGGCCTTCGGATAGTGAATTCAAAACTCTACTTAATAAAGGAACATTCTATCCACTTCCCTGACATCCCATGATCGACCGGGGCATAGAGGATCTAGCGGCAGCTTATGAACGACATCAAGGGAACGGACAAGCAACCGCTATTCAAACGGTACTCCCAAAGGTTGGAGAACATAGATGATATGACTCCAAGCACCATTCTTCGCTGACCCGGCACTTCGAATTTAGTGACTCCAAGCAAACCAATGTTTGGCTCTAAGCAATTTATTCCAAATACTAACAAGGGTATCATACTGATCGTGTTTGAGGAAAGTCGACCTCCAGATATATTTTGGCAGCTAGTTAGCTAAAGAGCCTCCTACGACTATGGATTGTTTCTTTTACAAAATGAATCAGAACTAAAGTGAGTAGGAGTGGAGCATACTAGGAAAAATAACAATGCAGGCCTGTCGGCTATGGACATTGATTCTAGTAGACAAAACAAGATCTCAAAATTCGACTCATATGCTCTTTGATAGATTCAATCGATAGCCTCTACTTGGAAGCTCACGACTCAAATTGGTACTGGAAACAAACCTTGAGAGAGCCTATCGAAGTCCAGAGAAAATCAGAGGAATGTTGTATATTCCAAGATGCACACTGATCCTAACACTGGCGATTACAAACACCTCCGAGGTGTGATCGAAAAGCTTTTTCGGAAAAGAAAGCTTCAGTAGTACATGCAAGCCTCATAGAAGGGCGAGCCAGGAACTGCGGATGCCCATCAATAAAGAACTATAATTAATAATTGAACCGTTGGTAGTCGGCATCCCGCTAGAAGGGGCTAGGGGCAGAATTGAACAGCATGCACACGATGCCTCTCCACTTATCAATGAGATTTATCCCAAACTTCTTTGGATTATTTTCTATTTCAATTTGAAATGTGCTTTGAATTGCAACAGACTTAAACTAAACTTCTTCCAAAACGATGCAGGTGACCAAGTACTCAAAGTTGGCTTCCAGCCAATCCATGCAGACCTTAATCGGATTTGTGGAGTTTCATCAAGACGAGAATGATTCGTTCGCTCATCATCAACCATGTGCCTTTGATTTGGGGCCAAGGACTAGAGATTGAAAAGCTCATCACGGTCAGAGCCCAATACAAAGCCAACATAACCGACCATCCATCCATCAACCTCCACATTTGACTTGGAGACCTAAACGAGGCTTGGAATGAATATGGCCCGATCATCCACTCCAATCGAGTCATAGAACAAAGTTCGACAAAATACAAATACCCCTCATGAAGCTCAGTGACGCCGGGATCTGTCTAAAGTGGACGTGATTTGATCATCTACACATCAAATCCTACCCTGAACACGAAAGGTTGTTCGAAAGCCCAACTTGAAGTAGCTATGGTAGACTTCCTACTCGTTAACCATCGCTCTCAATACATGGACGCGACTGCACCGTGAAACATATGCATCTTACTTTGTCTACCCAGTAATCCATCATCCTCGTTTTCTAGAAAGAGATACGAAGCAAATTGTGTGAGACTTGATTATCCAACCCCAGCATGGATGTGATCCAACCATCTATCATATACCTCCTTCCTTGACTTGATGGGAAGAGCTATACTCACCAAGCGGATGAGAATCGACCATCCATTTTCAAAGTTTCATCCTTGATGCTAGGGGCAGAGTCCCATTCCATGAGCGAACGTGGTTCGATCGTTCATTCGACAACATTAGCCTCGATACGGTAAATGAAATACAAATCAAACGAGTGGAAATACACCTGCACTTCAGAAAAATCTCCATGTCCCTGATGCGGACTAGAGTACTCTGAGTCCCCAGAGCGCGGACTAGAGTATAAACGACTTTAGAAAAATCTCTAAGTCCCTGAAGCGGACTAGAATACTCTGAGTCCCCAGAGCGCGGACTAGAGTATAAACGACTTCAGAAAAATCTCTATGTCCCTGAAGCGGACTAGAGTACTCTGAGTCCCCAGAGCGCGGACTAGAGTATAAACGACTTCAGAAAAATCTTTAAGTCCCTGAAGCGGACTAGAATACTCTGAGTCCTCATAGCGCGGACTAGAGTATAAACGACTTCAGAAAAATCTCTATGTCCCTGAAGCGGACTAGAGTACTCTGAGTCCCCAAAGCGCGGACTAGAGTATAAACGACTTCAAAAAAATCTCTATGTCCCTGAAGCGGACTAGAGTACTCTAAGTCCCCAGAGCGCGGACTAGAGTATAAACGACTTCAAAAAAATCTTTATGTCCCTGAAGCGGACTAGAGTACTCTGAGTCCCCAGAGCGCGGACTAGAGTATAAACGACTTCAAAAAAATCTCTATGTCCCTAAAGTGGACTACAATACTCTGAGTCCCCAGAGCGCGGACTAGAGTATAAACGACTTCAGAAAAATCTCTATGTCCCTGAAGCGGACTAGAGTACTCTGAATCCCCAGAGCACGGACTAGAGTATAAACGACTTCAGAAAAATCTCTATGTCCCTGAAGCGGACTAGAGTACTCTGAGTCCCCAAAGCGCGGACTAGAGTATAAATGACTTGAGGAAAATCTCTATGTCCCTGAAGCGGACTAGAGTACTTTGAGTCCCCAGAGCGCAGACTAGAGTATAAACGACTTGAGGAAAATCTCTATGTCCCTGAAGCAGACTAGAGTACTCTGAGTCCCCAGAGCGTGGACTAGAGTATAAACGACTTGAGGAAAATCTCTAAGTCCCTGAAGCGGACTAGAGTACTCTTAGTCCCCAGAGCGCGGACTAGAGTATAAACGACTTCAGAAAAATCTCTATGTCCCTGATACGGACTAGAGTACTCTGAATCCCCAGAGCGCGGACTAGAGTATAAACGACTTGAGAAAAATCTCTATGTCCCTGAAGCGGACTAGAGTACTCTAAATCCCCAGAGCGCGGACTAGAGTATAAACAACTTGAGAAAAATCTCTACGTCCCTGAAGCGGACTAGAGTACTCTGAGTCCCCAGAACGCGGACTAGAGTATAAACGACTTCAGAAAAATCTCTAAGTCCCTGAAGCGGACTAGAGTACTCTGAGTCCCCAGAGCGCGGACTAGAGTATAAATGACTTCAGAAAAATATCTAATTCCCTGAAGCGGACTAGAGTATAAACGGCTTAAGAAAAATCTCTAAGTTCTTGAAGCAGACTAGAGTACTCTAAGTCCCCGGAGCGTGAACTAGAGTATAAATGACTTGGCAAAAATCTCTACGTCCTAAACTGTGGACTAGAGCATAAACCATTCGACAAATCACTACGTCCCCGGAGCATGGACCGAAGTATGAACACAAATTGGGCACGAGCCGACCGGGGGAAGAATAACTCTAAGTCACTAGAATGCAGAGTGGCGTATAAACTTTGATAAATAGATGTGTGGATTCCGACCGTTCTCTATTCTGCAAACTTCGGCCTAAAATCGACGGGAGGAGTGTAAACTCGCTAGGGATGGAGTTCGACCATCCGACTTGTGGCCTGGCCAAATCAATGTATGAAGCAAGAGTACAAATCACTAAAAGCTGAATACGACAGCTCATTGTAGCTCTAGCGTGGCATTCTTTATAACTTGAGGCAGCGACTGCAGGGAGGCCTCAATACAGAACCAATCGAAACGGCATCCAAAGCTACGAGCAACCCACTATATCATACCCCAGACCAAGGGTCAATGCCAATCCGCACCAAGCACATACGAATGTGACTCGGATGTTTTTTGAAAAACTATGACCCCCAGAGTATGGAAAGGAGGGTAAACCACGAATACTTGGTCAAAAATTCTCCAGCACCCTCGTTCGATTCGTCAGGAGGAGTATGAAACTGGATGAGCATAACCCGACTGCATTTGTAGCCAACTTTACCCCGAGATCTGATTACAGAGCATGAACCAAAGTGGACGTGGATGACAATCCACTGTCCAAATTACGCCCTGAAACTTACGTGGCATCGAAGTATTCCTCTTGGAATGAAAAACCACGATAAAATCCAAGATAGGCGAGACCTAGTCTCCCATCGACTGACATGATCCCACGATTCAACGGGAAAGAGAGTAAAGCTAAAGTGGGCGTGGCTGGCCTTCCTACTTATCGGTATATGCCCCAGACCTGGGGGCACGAGCGAGAAGCAAGATGAATGTGAACCGACTATTCACCAATCACCTTTATGTCTTTGGAGTTTAGGTGAAAACATAAACATAGCTAGGACGAGAATCAACCATCCATGCAATACATTTATCAACCCGAGACTGGGAGAAGACGCATGGTCATCCAAAAACTGGCTACGATAGCTCAGTATTAAAACTTATATATAGTGCTTACAGCTACTCAAGGCAACGACCAAAAGGATGCCTAGAGATAGAATCGTTAAATCGATACCTTAGCTCATGGGCAATTGACTTTCACTCCAACCCGAAGGACGGGTAAAGAATCATGAATGCATTAAATAGAAAGTGCGTTACTCGAATGCACAAGCAAATTCAAACTCATAGCAAGATCCAGCTATACAGTTGCATGCCACTCGAGGCTGACCCCTACTCGACATTTCCTTTAATGCGCTTTTAAGCCCGATTTTTGGCCATTTGATGATAATCTATTAGAGCATTCAGAGCCCTTTGCTATTAGACTCAATAACTCATGACAAGACTCTAGGATTCGACTAGAGTAACCATCAACATTGGCCGTCCCAACCATATTTCACATTGAATGTTATGCAAAATAGTTACATCTTTACTCAAAGAATCTGGGATGGCACCTGCTAATCTGACGGTCGACATTACAGCCAGCCATGGCGACCCTTTCCGGGTGCTGAATATCGGATCACAGCTCAGTGCAGTGATGATAAAAGAATTAGTTGGATTTTTCTGAATAAATGATGATATGTTCCCTTGGACCCATTCTGACATGCATATGTGATTTCATTAACTATCGTGAGCCATACATTGGATATCAACCCGAAGCTACAAAAGCTAGCACAATCTCTATTGATTTCATCATGAAAGCTCCACTCTTACTTTTAGGCTCACCCCATCAACGTCTATGCCTACCAGCCGTTGCGACAGGGCATACATTGACCCGAGACGTCTGAAAGACTACTTAAATAGAATATCGAACTAAGCTAATTCGATATCACTTATTTCCCACGAAGGGCTATCCAAGGACGGAAATTAGCAGACCTCGCACCTAAATTCACTACCTCAGATGACTACTCGAAGAGTAGCAGAGAACCAACCATAAGATGGAAAATGTATGCGGATGGATCATCCAATGATCAGTGTTATGGCTTGATAATGACTCTTGAGGAACGATCAATCTGCTACGTCCTAAAACTCGATTTACCTGTAACAAACAACGATGCTTAGTATGAAGCCTTGACTGCCAGCCTCAAACTTGCTAGAGGATTTGAAGTGAAAACTTTACATATCTTTTGTGATTCTTGATTGGTAGTATACAAATTTAAGGAAGTTGATCTTGCTAGGGGGCATTGTCTTGCTCCTTATCTCGGCCAAGTCCAAGAGCTATTAACCGACTTCACATATTACATCATTACACACGTACTCAACGAACAAAATGAAAAGGTGTCATGGTTGAATCCTATCAAAGACTATCTACAATGAGGAATTCTTACTGAACGGAGGAATGGAAAACGACAGATCCTCCTCAAAGCTTCACACCAAATCATCTAAGAATAATTCGTGTGTCAAAAGGAGTTTATCCATCCCCATGCTTCGGCATATCGCCCATGATGATATCTTGAGCAAAATATATGAAGAAGAATGCGGTAATAACATCAGGGGGAAAACCATGATAAAGAAGATACTCTGCTACAGGTATTACTGGCCAATTATCAACCCATATGCGGTTGATCATGCTAGACAATGTGACGAGTGCAAGATGTTTGCAAAAAATCCAGGAACCCCGCCGATGGAAATTATTCAAATGGCTAGTTCATAGCCATTTGCCACTTGGGGGCACTGAAATCATCTTCTTGTCGACCCTAAAGGTGGTGCGAAATACACCATCATAGCAGTTGATTACGTCACCAAATGGGCAGATGAAGAACTCTTAACCACGACCAAGATGAAGAAAATAATCAACTTCTTTATTCATAACGTCATTTGTCCTTATGACCTTCCATGATCCATTATAACTGCAAATGGACAAGTTGAAGCTATGAACAAAATCATAGAGTCTGTACTGAAGAGAGGTTTGGAAAACTCCTCAAGTGGCTGATTGCAACCCTTATTTCACAGAAAATACAAACAAGGAATCACGATTGAATTGCAATTAAACTAGATGGAGTTGGCGACGACTTATGAGCATATAAAACGCATCCGAGAGCCAATGGCAAGAACATGTACCCGAACGTGCATGTGTACATCCGAAAAAGTTCGACTTCTTGAAATCAACAGAAATTGAATTCTCACTAAGGGTTATTAAGAAAAGACTAGATCAGATAGCCGAAGCTTATTAGCTCTGCAGAATCAGACACAGATGGCCACTGATGAACTACAACCTTGGATTTATAATATTGGGAATCGACCAAGCATCACGATGACCAAAGAAGGATACAACACCTTGGGAGGATAAAATGGAGGATAATGACTATTCAAGAAACATGGTGGATTTCTTTCTGAAGACAAGGAATACTCGCTGATTCAAAGCGTGTTGTGTTGCTTCACACGACACACTTTGGGGGGGCAAATGTTAACCGGCATCTTGGCCCGGTTACAAAACGACAGTTGAAGAAATTATCATTAGCACTAGGCAAGATTCTGATCAAGGAGAGACTGGAGGTGGTAGCAAGTTGTCAGGCCCACAACAAAGCAAGAGCATTCGGCCTGCCTGGCCTGGTGCGCAGATTCACCTACTATGGGCAGAGGCACCTTGTTCCTAAGCCCATGAGGGAAGTCCAACCCATCTCGTCTATAAAATAGGAGGGCAGTAGCACAATGAAAGGGACCTTTTTCCGGGAACACTGGGGAGACTCTGCCATTTTCTATACTCTCCTCTTTTTAATTCAAACTTGTATTCAAGTGATTGATTTACGGATTGTATCTGTATTCAAGTAATTGAGAGAGCAATAAAGATTAAACCCAAAGTGGATGTAGGCAATTACGCCGAACCACTATAAATCTGGTGTTCTTGTTTTTGTTGTCCTTTTTGCATTGAATTACACTATTCTTCTGTTTTAATTTCCTCTCTTCATTAATCTCTCTACATAACTCTACTCAAGGGTGTTGGTGACCAATTTTGGTGCTAACAAAACACTTGCATCCATTAGCATCCATCACACATAACATGTTCTAATAATATGTTTACATTAAATCCTACCATCCATAGGTTAAATCCTAAGTTCTACCCTCCCAAAGGATAATAAAGGAAAGAACCTATTCAAAACTAAAGATGGAAATAGGAAATTCGAAAGCTTATTATCAAAGAGATGTGGACATGAGATATGAATTTTCTCCTAATCAAATTAGTCTTCTCCGAAGTCTCTTTAACCATGTCGGAACCAAGGCAATCTCTCTGTAGACTCTATCCAACACGAAGGCGACTTGTGCGGGTTTCCATAAAGAGCTTCGAAAGGTGTCATTCCAATGCTAACTTGAAGACTGTTACTATATGTAAATTCCACTAAAGGAAGATGCTCTTTCCAAATTTCTCAAAATTAAGAATACACATCCTCAACCACATGTGTCTTACTATCTTACTAATACCACTTTATTTTTCTTCTATAGTCTACACACATGAAGCAACAATCCTAGGTTCTCACTAATGTCTTATATACTACACGGAAACTTCTATCATTGCTTTTAAAAGTAATTACTGCTATTTTCTATATAGCCTTAAACTTTTTCCGTCACTCCTTAGGAAATGATTCCTATCTACTCCACATTAAGAGTTTGGTTTGGTATTTATCATCTTATTTCAAAAACCAAAGCTTCTAAATTTTTAAAACATCAAATAAAAAAAAGTCTTTAAAAGTGTTTTTTTCAAGTTTTTATTAAATTCAAAAATACTTTGTTACTCAATATTTTATTTTTTTGGACTTGCATCCTTACAGCCTTTTGAATTTACATTATTTCCCAAACCTAGAGGGGAAAACTTCCAAATTCCAAGTCTAAAATTAATTACTCTTTTTCTTTTAAAGACCTTTACAGTTTTCTATAAAAAAATTGGATTTTCAAATTTTACTTTTATTAAGTTTTTCATTTCTAGAAACTTATTTACTTTTTCACCAAACCCTTTTCTTTTAAAATGTCTTTAAAATGTCCTTATGTGTTTTCAAAACATCTTCTTATTACACCCCACGGTCTCATACCTTAATGTATTGGAATTACTTTCTCTAATGAGAAATTATTAATGCTAAAATCTTCTATGAACCTTTTAAAAGAGGATTTCATGTTTATGTGAAATTACAAGGAACTTATTTTATATTTTTCGAAATAGGCTATACAAAATATGGTGCTTCCCATACCTTGTATATCTCTTTCACATATTCCTTATAACTTACACAAAACATTTTTATTGATTCCATAGAAAATTATACCATTATTCTTTTCATTCCAATAGATTAAAGTATATTTATATTCCCCCATGATAAATATTTTCTAATATCTAACTTACCCATTTTTTTAGAAAAACTCATCTTCAAAATTGTTTTAATATATCCATAACTAGAAAACATTTTCTTATACTTATTAAAATAATAAGTGTACTTTACAAACCATTTTATTTCTATACTTAGAAATTACCTTCAAAACACATTTTTTAGGTCAAAACAGATGTTGCGTTAATCACCGTTACTACAATCCAAAAATACTAGTGTATGGGTTTAAATAAATACTAATAAATCTCATATACTATGTAAAAACATTTCTCTTGGAAGTCACTTACTATAACAATAGTGTTATAGTCTATGCTCCCTTTATTTTCCACAAAATCATCTATTACAACAATAAATGTTGTAACTTATGTTTTCGATACTTAATACACCCTATGTTTTATATTTAAAATCTTTGTTTACTTACAAAGAAACTAGCGAGCTATATGCGCTCTATAATTTTGGAAGAATTTCGTTTTTAACAAATTTACACCATTTAAAAACCAATTTAAATTTTATACCATTTTTCAAAAACCCAATGTTTATTTCCTAAAAGAAAATATTAACAATGAAAATTTTCAATTCTAACAATTATATTTTATTGTGCTAATCATAAGGTGGATTTTCTTCTCACTGCCCTAGGAGTATCATGCCTAAACCTTGGAAATCTCATTTCCCTACTAAAGTCTTTTGTTCCTATTCCTCTTGTATGCTTATATATATTCTAAGGTACTACCATTAAATCCACTTATTTGAAACAATTATAATTTTTGCAATTATCTACACATGGGCTTTCTTCCTTTCTTATCAACTGGATTTATTGTACATCTCTAATCTTTACCTACCTCTCTTTGGATTTCCACAATTTGAGCCTAAATGTACAAAACCATTTCTCAAACTCCTTCCATGTGTAGACCTTCTCTATGCCCCCAAGAAATGCACTTCCTTATGCCAAGATTGTTACTTCAAGAATTTTGCCTTCAACTGATGAACGCGAAGTGTATGAAGAACCTCCTCTAGATGAATAACATGCTCTTCCATACTCTTGGAAAACACCAAAATGTCGTCCACGAATACCACCACGAACTTATTTAGGACATCTCTAAAAACACGACTCATCAAATCTACAAAATAGGTTGGGGTATCGGTTAGCCCAAAAGGCATAACCAACCACTCAAAGAATCCGTCGGGTGTCCTAAATGCTATTTTACCGATGCTATCGTCATCGACTCTAAGCTGATGAAATCCAGTGGCTAAATCAAGCTGAGAGAATACTGAATAGCCAACTAATTAGTCGAAAAGATCATCTATCCTAGGAAGTGGATAACGATTCTTCTTCATGAGCTTATTTAATTCTCTATAATCTACGCAAAGTCGAAGGGAACCATCCGCCTTAGTAGGGAAGACGACTGGCGCTCCCCACTTCGATATGTTCCTTCTTATGAAACCTTTCTCCAAAAGCTCACGAATATGCTTTCTCAACTCCTTCCTCTCCCTAGGTGCCATGTGCCTCACGGGTAATGCTACTGGCTTAGCATTATTAGCCAAATAAATCATGAAGTCAATCTCCCTCTTAGGGGGTAGTCCCCTAACCTCCTCAAAGATGTCTGGAAAATCTCCAACGAGAGGAACCGAATCTAACTCTACTGATGATGAATCGAGGGAATAAAGAAGGCTCAACATAACTGACCCTTGTGGGTCGCAAGAAACCTCGAGAGTCCTACCGCTGCATGTCTCTAGTCTAACGACTCTCCCCTCGTAGTCTAATATAACTCCATATGTGGATAGCCAATCCATCCCTAAAATCATCCCATACCCCGAGAATCCCAGTAATAGGCGTCCCAGTCAAACTCTATGCCTAGGATATAAATTTTCAAACCCCTACAAACCATAGATAAATGTGCCGATCCTCCTATGAGGTTTGAAACAACAATGAGGTCTACTACTAAAGAGGTGTCTAAGTGCAAACAATCTACCAAAGAACTAGAGAAGAAAGAGTGTGATGCTTTAGGATTGAAAACAGTCCGAATGGGAAAATCAGAAATAGAAACCAAATTTTCCTACCTCGATCTAGTCCGCTGCTGGAAGGTGTTGCATCCAAAGCCTGAATCTGCGCTGCAGGTGCACTCGCTCCCTACCCCATCTTCTGAGGACAAAACTTACTAAGATGACCGGGTTGTCCACAACTATAACACTTCTTCACCATCTCTCTCTTGCAGTCTTTTGCGTAATGACCAACCATTCTACAACGTTTAGATTTTCCACTTTTCTTGATTCGCTTCTGAGGGCCTCCACCTTTCCTCTTGTCCTTATCCTCCTTCCACCATGGCTCCTTAGAGCTCTCTAATCTAGGAACTTCGTTAAGCTCTCCCTTCAGTTTCCAAGATGTAGGCTAAACTCTCTATCGGTCCTTCAAATCTAATAGCCTAAACCTTCGCTCCATATCCTCCAACCTAGCTCGTGTCTCCTCGGAATCCTCTGTGCCAGAAAACTTTCTACCTCTTATACTAGCGAAGTCCTTGCATAGCTTAGAAAAATCGACTGGTGTAGGTGGATTAAAGGGATTTCCACCTACCGGTGTTGTATTGGGTGCTTGCCTATGCACCTTTGGTATTATGGCTCTACGGAACCAGTCAGCCATACAATGCAAAGAAAAGGAAACTTGGGCTTGAAAGAATCGAAAGAAGGTTAAACTGGACTTTGAGGGGATCTCTATAAAAACTCTTTTATACTTGAAAACTATTTCTAAGAGTTTCTCTTTGAAAAATACTTTTAAAACAAGTTATTTTGGAAAATACTTTACTTTTAAAAAAAAATTTAGGAATCCCGTAACCTTAGGCTCTGATACCAAATGAAACATCCCACACCCCTTAGTATACCCAAAGAGGCACACTAAAAGATGTGGTGCATTGTAGGTATAGCTAAAACTTACAGAGACTAAGATTCACAAGACAAAATAAATAAAAACAGCAGAAACAATTAAAATAATAACTTATTAAAAATCAAACTTCTTAAAATAGAGTTATAAAACCAAATACACAAGATGTCTCAAAATACCAATACATGTCTTATGAAAACCATATTCTCGGTCTCATAAAAATCAAAGTACAAAAACTATCCCTCTCAAATAAAAGTACCATTACATCAAGTGAACTAAAAACTGAAAATGAAGGAGAGGAATGCATGAGAAAATCTCCGCAACCAAAGTCTCCAAGAGTCCTTAATCTACCTTCCTTGCCATTGCTGGCCTATGGGGGGGGGGAATGAGAAAATAGAGGAGTGGGTCAGAGTAAAAGTCTGATAAGTGGAAGTAATTACTAGTATTCTTAAGCAATGTAAAGATAATAGACTTTGCAATAGTTCTAGTATAAACAAAAGAACTAAGGAAAATAGAAGAAAAGGTAAAGCTAGAATAAGATATGGTTTAACTATTTCTAGATTAATATGATTGTATAATTTTGATTGTTTGCACTTGTCTTAGATAACTGCTTTGATTAGGCTGAATTCCCAATCCTACTTTAATTAGGTTGAAGTCTTAATTTTACCCTTTGATCGGCCTTCTACTAATGTGTCTACTGTGAGCTAGACACCAGTGCCTACGAAAGGCACCTACTAAGTGCTTTGGAACTCAATAGCGAATTATATCCCCTGCACCGAGGCCGCACGCTCGACCACCGTTGGGTTCACACTATCTGTTGCTCCCTCTTTTGACCTTTTATTTACCCTAGACATCATAAGCGTGCCCTCGTCTCACTTCAGGCTATAGTGAGACACTTGTGTCCATCTCTACTACTAATAATGAAAATTCCTTGAATAGGAATTCAATCGTGTCTTTTTGAAATACCAAAAATACCCCTCCTGATAAAGAATGCAAGAACATGCACGAATGAAGCAATGTCAACCACATATGCACGAATGAAGCAATGCTGGAATATAGTTTAATCCTTAAGTTTGCAAGCCAGTAAAGAAGTGCAGTTTTCAAAGTGGTGAACATTATATATTTATATTCATTTCAAGTGATGTAATTGGTACTTACCAACTGTGCATGCCATTTGCGGATTTCAAAGCTTTAGTCGGAAGGTTAGTAAATAATATCTAAAATTGAGCATGTGAGAAAGTTAGAATGTCGGTAATAATTTTATATATGAAGTAAGAGAGTACATATCATTATGTTTTGAACCAATTACTATCAGTTTTCTTATATTTGCAACTTAATACCTTTTTTCAGTTATAATATTTGATTCTTTTTCCTCCATGGGGTATTTGTTATTTCTGTCGGATTTAAGTTTTGTTGTTAGCGAGAGTGGAAGTGTTTTTTATAGTCAATGCATGAAATTATGATTGATGATTGTGCCATTGAAAACAATGTTATACGATTATACTATTTTTTAAGGTTGTATGGAGTAGTTGATATACTTTTGTAGTTGTTGAAACTTTATTGATGTATGGTGTAGTGAATACATTATTGTGTTATTGACCTGATCCAAAGATAACGAAAATTCTAAACATTTCATTATTAATGTTGTAACCACTAATATTCATTCTGTTTATTAGTTTTATTAGTAATTTGTATCGAACATTAATTTAGATGGCCAACAAATGCATTCCCAATTAACCATACTCCATATAAATATTGAAGCATGTGATAGATGTAGTTTGCACAACTTGACCTATTAACAAAACAATAGCATTTCATTGCTTACCGTGTTTAAAAGATTAGACTTGAAAGTTGGAGTGCTTTTGAAGAAAAAAAGGAAGCAAGGATGTGAACCTCATGAATCCGTGAAAGAGCATGCTCACTACAGAAGTGTGGTCAATCAAATTTATATTCTTCATGGATACACATTCATTCACCCTCAACTCACTGACTATACATAAGTTTATTAGACATTGTAAATGTTAGATAATGATGTGTCACCACGATTGCACTCCATGTCAAGAGCAATTATTTTCAACTGCACATCTTTATCCAACAACATAAACGTTTGGATAAGAAAGCATCTCCAAGGTTGCTTAAGTGACCGCAGGAGTTGCTTTGATTGGTCCAAGTAGACCGACCTAAACCCCATTTAGACTGAGTTGTCGACTGACTAACCTCCTATTGGAGGTCGCTCTAAGAGTATTATTTTCCAATGTAAGGAATTTTTTTTTAAATTTCTATGTTATATCTAGAAAATAGTTTAATTTTGTGCAAGAGAAGAAGCTGACAATCAACTATTATTAACGTTTTCATAAACAAAATATTAGATAAGGAACATGAAGGTTAACTATTTTGATTTTTTTCGTATTTATTCATGTTTTAAGTAGGTGTATTACAAAAATGTTATTGAAATGAATTTTTGTGCGTTCCAAATGCTTTGCATTATAATACATTAACTCGCATTTTTCTATGTGCACGTCCATCGGACGTGCCTTCGTACTCATAGAAAATAGGGAATGCTGTTGGTACTGGTCCTTGTCAAACAAAATCTAGTTGCGCCCCTTGTCCAAATCCCCATGATTTGAACTTCTATTTATTGACCACTTATTTACCACTACTCCAGCATAAGCGTGCCATCATCTCACTTCAGGCTATTGTGAGACCACCATGTCCATAGAAAATAGGGAATGCTATTGGTACTGGTCCTGCTTTTATCTTTGCTTATTAACTTAGTATAAATTGTTTAAATAAGCCTCTACTGTTATCCTTGCTATCTTTGCTTATTAATTTATTCTATGTCTCAAGATAAGCCTTTTCCTGTTCTGTTCTTATTATAACCTACGTTATAATTGTGCTTGTTAACTTAACCCAAGGTCTAAGTATAAAAATAAGCTTCTTTCTCTTTTTACTCTTCTTAATCATAATTATACATCATAATTAGGCTTAAATTCAGTCCAAGTCTAATTTATTACAGCCTTCTCATTTTACATCTTATTGTCTATAATTTTAGTATTCTTATTATTTAGTCCATATTCGTGTTTTTAATCTATTTTATTCCATTTGCGTAAAGAAGGAAAAATAGAAAGAAACTAACAATTACAGAAGAAATCCAAAACGTAGAAAAGATGTAAATAAAACGTAAATAACAGTAAATAATTATAAATACTATAAATAACTGTAAATAAATGGAAAAGCTATAATTATAGTAATTAACTACAAATAACTGAAATTAATAAGCCTGAAGTTAATAGCTAAAAGGAAATAGACTGAAAAATAAATCTAAACTGAAAATAAACTGGTAAAGACGTTATTCCAAAATCATAGAAAAACTACAACTATTAGAAGCCCTATTATTTTAAATTACTTAAAAATCTAAAATAATCACTAATCACTCACCTGTGGTCCTTAGCTCTTCCCTTAGTCTTCCTGGATTCACTTGAGGGTATTAAATATTTTAATTTAATACGATTTTCTCCTCGAAAAATTATTCCTTTTAGGGTTCTGCCTAAGAAGGTGAACCAAAATGAAGAAAATCTAGAATGAGAAAAATAGCTAGGTCTAGGGTCTTATTTATAGTGGCGCTTGTGGATCTCAGACCGTTGGATTTGGAGATTGAATTTGGTGCAACCACGTCATAGGCTGGATAGGAGCCGTCAGATGGAAGCACGGATGCACCAGATGAGTGGAATTAACCAAAATGACATGTAGAAATCGCAACGAAACGAAGAATTTAATTCTTCGTTCATCAATAGGGCGAGTCGACCAACCTGTCGACCTTCCCCCTCCTAGGTCGAAATGCATGTCGACCCAGGCAGTGGTTAGGTTGACCTGGGGGTCGACCTAGCCCTTGTTTTATTTATTTTTTATTTTTATTTTTTTCTCTCTTTTTTGATTTCTTGTTTAGTTCGTATCTTCTTCATTCTAGCTCAGATTCTGACATTCTATATATGGAAATTGACCAAAAAATTATCATGGACACAATGGTGCAACTTCCATGGTTCAATTATGATAATTTCACAAAGTTATTTTATCATTTAATTAATTCATTGATTAATTATTATAGCTTAAATTTTGGATTGTTACAGTACATCAAATACATTCAACAATTGTTTATAAGAGTTAATATAGGGAAGAAAACCATTCATTTCTTTCCCAATAAACAAGTAATTAATTGAGAGTATAATAAACATTATATGAAGAGAGAAACCTTCCATTTTATCTCTCTTTAACTAAATTGATTGGGTCATTAAATGATATTAATTGGCAATTTATTCATGGCATAAAATGTAGCTATTGTTAAATGTACTTTACTGTAAATTATGTAAGTGCAACAAATCTTATAATGTATAGAGATGATATTTCCTACATATGTATCTTTATTGTTCATAGTATTATTTAAAATACATACATATACATTATATACATTTATATACAATATACATATACACATAAATGAGATAAAATTAAGTGTCACTTTATAACTCCAAAAAATCAGCAATTTTGCATCTAGTTTCAAAACAAAAAGTTTTTAAGAATAAAAATTATGATTTTACATAAAAGTCCATCATATAAATTCAATTCAAATTATATATATATATGTGTGTGTGTCTGTATGTATGTACGTATGTATGTATGCACACACACATAAATTTGTGTGTATATATATACACATACAAAAAATCATTGTAAATATTGTTTTAAACTTAATACATCTTTATGTTAAAATTTATAATTTAGTATATGTTCCAATATAAAGTAACAACCAAAGCCTAACTTTAATTTTAAAAGGGAATCCAAGGGTTTATGATATTTTGCAATAAAGTCCAGTTATGTTTATAAAAATATTTTTTTAAACTTTAAATAGATGTATGCAAAAACCAAAAGATTGAATTTGAAATATTGAACACAAAACATACATTCAAACATAAATAAATTACATATGCTTCTTATTTGACTCAATAACAGAAATATTTCATTAATTAAGACTTAGATTTTAATCAAAAGGTGTTTTTTTAATACCAAACTTGAAACAACAACAAAATAGATAGGACAAATCATACACATATGCATATGTTGCAAAGGTTTTATGTAACAACCCACTATTTTGGACCATTCAAATCGACAATAATACCACACATGTCGGACTTGAATAATTCAAAATACCGAATTGTTAATTTATATTTGGCAAACTCATCATATACAGTAAATAAAAAATCACAGATCAGGGATCACAGACATAGAGTAACATAATGCAGCAGAAACAAAGAAATAGTTGTTTATGAAGCTACTATATAAATACATCAGAGTTAAGTAAGATACAATAGAAATACCAAGATACAACAGGAGTAACAGTATGATAATCAGGTACAACTCAGAATACAACTGGAATCAACTGGATAACAAATGAATAAATATCTGGTTCTTCAAAGCAAAACTCCAGCTCCAAAGGTAAGTCTCAAAATGCTGTATCACTCAGTCTGACCCGAGCGTAAAGCAAAACACAAAACACTCGAGTCGGGACATACATACTTTAAAAATGTAAACCAACTCAAGTGATCTGTAATAAGAGGTACAAGTAACTTAAAGAATGCTTGGGATCGCCCATTCTTTAAGGATCCGTTAAACTATCTACTATGTAGTAATATTCGCTACTTTTAAATAGCATTAAGGCTTTACATTTTCCACCTTAACACGTAATAGTCCCAGTAGTCTATCCAGTATTAGCATACTCCCAAAGTGGGGGCTACCCTCGATACTCCACAGGCTACGGGAGAAATCACAACTCATAGTAAAGCTCGATATGGTAGGTGACACGGCACATAAGGCAATGCCAAGGTAGATATACCAATTACGCACACGGGCTGGTGGAAACGCATAGCAGCCACTACCGCTCCACCTCGAACAACACTCCCAAATCAAGGGGTGTACCCAAACAAATCACAAAGTAATAGAATGGTATCGAAGAAGTGCGTCCGATCAGAGGTGCTACCTCATTGGCCCGAGATCGCCCCTGTTTTAGCCACCTTATGCCAACTCACGGGAGTTGGGTCCACACATATACCTTAGGATCGTCGCCACCATCCTACTTCATTCTGGAAACTCCACCGCATACATATTTGTCAAAGTGGTTTTCGGTATCGACGGAGAGTATGTCCATATCCGATCCCGGTCTCTTTAACAACCAATCGTTATTATAACTCGTGGTTATAAATTTCAAAATAGTTTATGTTTCAAATCAAAATACACCCTTTAAACCATTTCAAAATCATATCATTTATTTCAAAATAATACATACTTTCAAACCCAAAACATATCCATTTCAAAACCAATTCAAAAATATATCATTTCCATTTCAAAACCAATTCAATAATATATCATTTCCATTTCAAAAAAATCAAGACAATAATATATCATTTAAATTCCAAAACCAAATCAATATATCATCTATATTTCAAAAATCAAAGCAATAATATATCATTTAAATTCCAGTACCAAATCAATATATCATTTATATTTCAACCCAAATTTCCAAATCACTGAAAGTTTCTTTCAATTTATTAAACTTGAAATATTCTTTTAACTCATCTTAAGTCAAACCACCTTATAAAGTCATATCCTTAAATCTTTAATTTCAACAAGTTTCAAATTAATATATATTTAAAGACAATCTTAATTAAATACAATTCCAATAAATTTCATTTCCTACCATAGTACTTCCAAAGTCATAACAATTCTGAAACCAAACTTTTTGAAACCAAAATACTTGGAAATCATAACACTTGAAATATTGTTATTAGGACCTCATAATACTTAGAAAAATCATAATACTTCTAAATTAATATTCATTACCAAAGTTATAACACTTTAAGTTCATTCATTCAATTATACCAATTTCAAACATTGTATTAACTCATAAATTTCAAAGTGGTTTATATTCAAATCAAAATAATTCATTTACACCATTTAAATATGAAGTCATTATACTTACAAATCAAATATTCAATTCCCAAAATTTTAGCCTTTTCTGAGCTCATTTATTCACTTAAATACTTCAAACAATTTAAATTTCAGCTTTCGCAGCACTTAGAGAATGCTATGGTAAGTTACATTTAAAACAATTCAATTCAGCTAGGACAACATTTAAAAACTGCTGTAATAGTTCAGTTTTAGTTGAAAAATAGTTCAATTCAGAAAAGACAGCATTTACAAAACTGCTGTAATAGTTCAGGGTTCTATTTAAAAAATTTAGTTCAATTCAGCAAAGACAGCACTTGTAAAGTGTTGTGATAGCCCTTAGTTAAATTTCCTTTTAGTTTACTTCTGTAATTACAACATTTACAAAGTGCTGCAGATTCATTTAGTTCAGATTTTAGTTCATTTCCAGAAACGATAGCATTTTTGAAGTGATACTAAATGAATTTCCAGATTTTAAATAGAATTCCAGCCATAAATAAACTTCAATTTAAATCATTTAAACTTATAAAAATCATATTTTTTTTCCACATCAAAAATGTTCATTTAATTCTCTTTAACTTATGATTTTTATAAAGAAAATTTTACAATAAAAATCAAATTTCAAACAATTTCACTTATTAAATTCAAGTATACATTTTTCCCAATTTTTTCATTTTTTTACAATTTACTTTAACACTTAAATTTAAATTTTCATTTTCACAAATAAAACTTAATTTTCATTTTTATTTAATTAACTTAAACATCCATTAAAAACCAAATCACAAATTTCCAAATTAGGTTATATTTCAAATCACAAATTTCCATTCATTTATTTAACATTTTTAATACATAGGAAATCATTTTTCACTTTATTAAATCATTTTAAAAACCAAATTTAAATCAAAATATCAAAATTTACATTTTCAAAATACTTAAAACTTCCAGAAAAATATATAAAATAACCACGGGTCTGTATAATATTTTCTAACCTAGGTCAAGTGATACGGATAATATATCATTTTAATCCGTAATTTACAAAGAAAAATCCGGGTTCTATCATTTCAAACCCGCAATCCGAAGTTAAATAAAAATAAATAAAAATCACTCAGGCCTATCATTTCAGCCCATAATGATTTTCCCTTATTCTAAAGTCCGTTCGAGTATGTATTATTTCCACCCATAGTGATTCTATTCTACATAAAACTTGCAGTGTGATTAACAGAAATAAATAAACAATAAAATAAAATAAAATATAACAGATGATGTGACAAGTTAATAACAGGGTTTAACATCATATAATAAACATCACAGGTAGGTATAACATAATATAATTATTTCTACACTTTCACTTGCTATCAATTCACAGTTATATAAGTATGAATGTCAGGTGTGATTACTCACCTTTCTACGCTGGAGTTAGCTAAACAAACACACAAATAGAAATCCGGAAAGCACGAAAGCACGACTAGATTTGGATGGAGAGAGAGCCAAGATGTAAATCTTGTGTTCACAAAATAAACAAAGCAAGATATAAACATGAATACAATACAAAAGAATATATGGAAACAAATTGAAATAGAAATAGACGATTGACTAAACAAAGCTTTTAAACCATTTTTGCTTGATCTTCACTCAACTTTGCTCGACCATAAGGCTTTATAGGTTCAGCCACAACATGGTTTAAGGTGCAAAGATTCTGGTTTGGGTTCACAAATGCATGGTTACAAGGAGAATATGAAGGGGTAGGGTTTACAAGTAGAGAAGGCAAATAGACAAGGCAAACAATGGAGTTTGGATGCATCTAGGCTCGACTAAAGGGGTCTATGGACTCGGTCAAAGGCTGCTACAGATCTGGATAGAGGGGAAAGTGATGTCTAAAGGTGGAGCACTTGCTGGTGGTGGTGGCTATGGTGGTGGCTGAAGTCACAAATGAAGGTGGAAGTTGAACTAGGCTTGGCTATGACATAGTTTTGGTGTTTATGCATTGTTTTTGTGGAGTTTTGGGTCAAGTCACGGCCTGAATTGGACAGAGGTGATGGGGGGTTAGGTCGTGGATGATGTGGGAAAAGGTGGTGTGGTGGTCGGAGGTGATGGTGGAGTCTAAGGCCGAGCAAAGCTGAGAGGAAATCAAGGCAAAAACATGGAAAAACAATAGGAATAAGAAGAAAAGTGAAAAGGAGAAGAGGCCATTACCTTTTTTTTCAGATCTGAAAATGGCCGAAATTTTGTGATAAAGTGAGAAGTTTTTCATGTAAAAATCGATAAAAACTCACGGTTGATCAATGGATAAGGAACGGCCAAAACAATGAAGTTATGGTAGGAAATCAAAGGGGTGGAAAGATATAAAGGCAAGAAATCAAACGTAACGTATGCCTTTAATTAAAACAGGTAACGTATCTTAATTGATACGTTTCCTATATATTAAAGAAAGATGTATACAAGAAGCCTTCTAAACCAAATAAATACAAGAAACGTTTAAATAAATGCATTTGAAAGATATGCCTTTTAAAGCAATAACATATATATTGAAACTAGACTTAAAATTTTAAAAAAATGCAATTAACTTTAGAAAATTATAACAACAATTCTAAACAAATAAAAAGTCAAGTAAATAAGATAAATGCTGAACAAAATAAAGTGGAAATGAAAATAAAATAAGGTTTTAAGAAAATAGAAAAATAAATAAAGAATTACTTTAATTAATTGAAACTAGAAATTAAAAATTGTAAACAAAAGACAACTGACATTAGAAAATTTCAATTACACTTTTTAAAATGTTTTAAAACTAAAATATATATACATAACATCATGTTACACATGTAAACATAAATTAGAACATGACAAACAAAATATTATTTATATAAATTAAAATAAACAATTTTGTTAAATAAAACAATTTACATTAAATAGCGTAAAATACATAACTTTCACAATATTAATCAGATTTCAACGAAACGAAAAGCAGTATACTTGAAATTTTATTTACTTTCATAATAAAATATAAAATTCTAAAATTCAAACTTTTAAAATTTTAAATTAAAAGTCAAAGTTTGACCACATTGACAAAAATTCACATTTTAGGAAATTACTCTATTTATTCATGTTTGGAATTATAATTCACATAAAATCAAAATTTATATTTAAAATAACAAAATTTATCCATTTTAATAAATAAAATAAAGTTTTAATCAGGAAATTCAATTAAAAGTAATTAAAAAATACAGGGTTTTACACTCTCCCCCACTCAAAACTTTTCGTCTCCGAAAAGGAATGAGGTACGGGAAAGACACAAAAAAATAGAATGAAATGAAATAGGATTAAGACAAGATGATAAGAAGTTTGAAATTATACATGATAACTGTTGTTATAGGTATGTTTAACATGGTGGAGATGATCTTCCCAAGATTCTCCAAAATCAAGAACACAAGCACGAAAAAGATCATTGAGAATCTGATTCACCCTTTTCGTTTGACCGTCGGTCTATGGATGGTAAGCAGTGCTCAGATTCAGAATAGGGAGAAGTAAGAACCACAGAAGAGATAGAAAAGTTAGATGATGAAGGAAAAAGAGAAAGAAAGAAAGACTAGCACAAACTTATAAAACACAACACGAAAAACACGATTCATCAATCAACAAAGAGAGCAGGAGCATTAGTCAAACCAAAAGGCATGACTAACTATTCATAGAAAAACCATTCTCAGTACGGAAAGTAGTCTCGGGAATACTTTCCTCAGCAACCCTGAGTTGGTGAAAATCAGAGGCAAGGTCAAGCTGAAAGAGAACAGTAGCTCCAAGGCTAACCAATTCGAATTTGATTTCCTACTTAGAAGGTAGGAGAATGGAAACAACCAGAAAGAAAATAGATTAGAAAATAGAATAAGATAATAAATTTAAAACCATGAAAATTTCAACTTACATTAATAGTTAATTTCATTCATTTGATTTCACTTGAGTTGAATAAATCTCAATTATTTTTAAATCTCATTATCCCATCATCAAATCAACAATTTATAAAGTCGTGAATTTTAACAATCATTTATTATATTCATCTTTATTCATTAAATTTCATTCTTCTTTATTCCAAAGTATTCTTAAATTTATTCCACTTAATATATCAAATCCTATATATATTAAGTGTATTTCACTTTTTAACTATTTCAATTTATTTATAACTTCTTTTAAATATCATTATATCGTAAATTATTCAATTAACCCTTTTTCTCTATTTACCTCTATTGATCCTTTATAAATAAAATTTAAGTGTATAACATTTATTATAACCATTCAAATTTTATTTATAAAATCCTCTTTATATTGTATATTATCCCATTACATATTCAACTTCTAAATAATTTAGGTAAGTTATATTGGAATGCAAGAGAATATACAAATAAAATTTTCAAATTCAATTATTCAAGCTAAATATTTATTCAAAATTTGGCTTCATTTTATAATTGAAATCATCCTTTAAGATAAAATTTAAGAATTAAATTTCCGGTTAACTTCAAACTATTCTAGTTAAATAAATATATATACATAATATATATCAAATCAACTTTAAATCATATATCAATATATATATTATAAATCAAGTCAATTTTTTTTTAAAAATGCAAATAAATTTAATTCCCGAAAGCAAAACTGTAGCAAAACTACATAATGGTCTCTTCACTTCGAAACTCGAAAATGAATGTCGATGATGCTGCAATCATCACCGAAATTATTTTCCAGCGACAGAGAAAAGAGCACTGATTTACAAATTAAAAATCCTTTGAAACAATTTCTACTATAAATACTTTTAAATAATATATCCTTTTAAAACTTTCAAAACAAAGTTCGAAATCATCGGAAATTAAATTCTCACATTCTTGATTTAAATCCATTTAAATTTCCAAATTAATTTATAACTATGTTTAATTATTTAGATATGAAACTAAAGCCAGTGATTATAAAAATACATACAAAGTTAAATATTATTTCTTAACACCCAATTCCATTAATTATCAAAATTCAGAAAATTAACCTTATACATATTATAATTATACAAAATTTATCCATCTACTAAATTTAAAAACCATATTGTGTCAGTTTGCTCTGTTCAAGTGTTTTGGAGATCCTATCGATAGCGTTGATCAGACGAACCGATCGGAAACCCAAATCAACATCAACAACTCAAACAACACAATATATAAAACATCTTTAAAATATAAAATTTTCAAATACAAGATAAAATTTCAAAATAAGGATAGGGATTCAGATTTGATAGACTCAAATCAAAGAGAACTCTGATTTGAATATAAGTTGAAGACAAAAGATAAGATGATTAAACAACAGAGTAGGGAGTATGGATAAGCCTATATAAATCGCGGGTAACCTTAACCAGGTCAACCGTGACTTAACGAAAAAGATCGTTGTGGACTTTCTAGGGTAAATCTATATTCGATCTCAATAGATAGAATTCGGAATAATAAGAGATACTAGCATCTAAACAAAGGATGTAGAAATCTTCGGTGAATCAATGCTTTTTGCAAAGGAGTTTCACCCCTTTACAAGTCATTAGAATATCGGCGGGACCGCCAATTCATTAGAAAGATTATTCGGAGAGGAGTTATGGGACACTTCAGAACCAAGAAGACACGAATAGGGGAGGATAAGAATGGACTTGGAACCGAAGGGAACATTCCAAAATTCAAAGGAAACCGAATCAAAGAAGAAGGAATTCAAGTTCGAACGAAAGTGATTCTGTATTTAAATTTACTCTATATGCTGAGTTTGCCTAAAACCTGGCTCTGATACCAACTGTAACGACCCACTATTTTGGACCATTCAAATCGACAATAATACCATACATGTCGGACTTGAATAATTCAAAATACCGAATTGTTAATTTATATTTGGAAAACTCATCATATATAGTAAATAAAAAATCACAGATCACAATCACAGAGTAATATAATGCAGCGGAAACAAAGAAATAGTAGTTCATGAAGCTACTATATAAATACATCAGAGTTAAGTAAGATACAATAGAAATACCAAGATACAACAGGAGTTACACTATGATAATCAGGTATAACTCAGAATACAACTGGAATCAACTGGATAACAAATGAATAGATATCCGGTTCTTCAAAGCAAAACTCCAGCTCCAAAGGTGAGTCTCAAAATGCTGTATCACTCAGTCTGACCCGAGCATAAAGCAAAACACAAAACACTCGAGTCGGAACATACATACTTATACAATGTAAACCAACTCAAGTGAACTGTAATAAGAGGTACAAGTAACTTAAAGAATGCTTGGGATCGCCCATTCTTTAAGGATCCGTTAAACTATCTACTATGTAGTAATATTCGCTACTTTTAAATAGCATTAAGGCTTTACATTTTCCACCTTAACAAGTAATAGTCCCAGTAGTCTATCCAGTATTAGCGTACTCCCAAAGTGGGGGCTACCCTCGATACTCCACAGGCTACGGGAGAAATCACAACTCGTAGTAAAGCTCAATATGGTAGGTGACACAGCACACAAGGCAATGTCAGGGTAGATATACCAATTACGCACACGGGCTGGTGGAAACGCATAGCAGCCACTACCGCTCCACCTCGAACAACACTCCCAAATCAAGGGGTGCACCCAAACAAATCACAAAGTAATAGAATGGTATCGAAGAAGTGCGTCCGATCAGAGGTGCTACCTCATTGGCCCGAGATCGCTCCTGTTTCAGCCACCTTATGCCAACTCACGGGAGTTGGGTCCATGCATATACCTTAGGATCGTCAACACCATCCTACTTCATTCTGGAAACTCCACCACGTACATAGTTGTCAAAGTGGTTTTCGGTATCGACAGAGAGTATGTCCATATCCGATCCCGGTCTCTTTAACAACCAATCGTTATTATAACCCATGGTTATAAATTTCAAAATAGTTTATGTTTCAAATCAAAATACATCCTTTAAACCATTTCAAAATCATATCATTTATTTCAAAATAATACATACTTTCAAACCCAAAACATATCCATTTCAAAACCAATTCAAAAATATATCATTTTCAAAAAAATCAAGACAATAATATCTCGTTTAAATTCCAAAACCAAATTAATATATCATCTATATTTCAAAAATCAAAGCAATAATATATCATTTAAATTCCAGTACCAAATCAATATATCATTAATATTTCAACCCAAATTTCCAAATCACTGAAAGTTTCTTTCAATTTATTAAACTTGAAATATTCTTTTAAATCATCTTAAGTTAAACCACCTTATAAAGTCATATCCTTAAATCTTAAATTTCAACAAGTTTCAAATTAATATATAATTAAAGACAATTCTTAATTAAATACAATTCCAATAAATTTCATTTCCAACCATAGTACTTCCAAAGTCATAACAATTCTGAAACCAAACTTTTTGAAACCAAAATACTTGGAAATCATAACACTTGAAATATTGTCATTAGGACCTCATAATACTTAGAAAAATCATAATACTTCTAAATTAATATTCATTACCAAAGTTATAACACTTTAAGTTCATTCATTCAATTATACCAATTTCAAACATTGTATTAACTCATAAATTTCAAAGTGGTTTTATTCAAATCAAAATAATTCATTTACATCATTTAAATATGAAGTCATTATACTGACAAATCAAATATTCAATTCCCAAAATTTTAGCCTTTTCTGAGCTCATTTATTCACTTAAATACTTCAAACAATTTAAATTTCAGCTTTTGCAGCACTTAGAGAATGCTACGGTAAGTTACATTTAAAACAATTCAATTCAGCAAAGACAACATTTAAAAACTGCTGTAATAGTTCAGTTTTAGTTGAAAAATAGTTCAATTCAGAAATGACAGCATTTACAAAACTGCCGTAATAGTTCAGGGTTCTATTTAAAGATTTTAGTTCAATTCAGCAAAGACAGCACTTGCAAAGTGCTGTGATAGCCCTTAGTTAAATTTCCTTTTAGTTTACTTCTGTAACTACAGCACTTACGAAGTGCTGCAGATTCATTTAGTTTAGATTTTAGTTCATTTTCAGAAACGATAGCATTTCTGAAGTGCTACTAAATAAATTTCCAGATTTTAAATAGAATTCCAGCCATAAATAAACTTCAATTTAAATCATTTAAACTTATAAAAATATATTTTTTTCCACATTAAAAATGTTCATTTAATTCTCTTTAACTTAATGTTTTTATAAAGAAAATTTTACAATAAAAATCAATTTTTCCAACAATTTCACTTATTAAATTCAAGTGTACAATTTTCCCAATTTTTTCATTTTTTTACAATTTACTTTAACACTTAAGTTTAAATTTCCATTTTCACAAATAAAACTTAATTTTCATTTTTATTTAATTAACTTAAACTTCCATTAAAAACCAAATCACAGATTTCCAAATTAGGTTATATTTCAAATCATAAATTTCCATTCATTTATTTAACATTTTTAATACATAGGAAATCATTTTTCACTTTATTAAATCATTTTAAAAACCAAATTTAAATCAAAATATCAAAATTTACATTTTCAAAATACTTAAAACTTCCAGAAAAATATATTAAATAACCACGGGTCTGTATAATATTTTCTAACCTAGGTCAAGTGATACGAATAATATATCATTTCAATCCGTAATTTACAAAGAAAAATCCGGGTTCTATCATTTCAAACCCGCAATCCCAAGTTAAATAAAAATAAATAAAAATCACTCAGGCCTATCATTTCAGCCCATAATGATTTTCCCTTATTCTAAAGTCCGTTCGGGTATGTATCATTTCAACCCATAGTGATTCTATTCTACAGGGAACTTGCAGTGTGATTAACAGAAATAAATAAACAATAAAATAAAATATAAGAGATGATGTGACAAGTTAATAACAGGGTTTAACATTATATAATAAACATCACAGGCAGGTATAACATAATATAATTATTTCTACACTTTCATTTGCTATCAATTCACAGTTATATAAGTATGAATGTCAGGTGTGATTACTCACCTTTCTACGCTGAAGTTAGCAAAACAAACACACAAATAGAAATCCGGAAAGCACGAAAGCACGACTAGATTTGGATGGAGAGAGAGCCAAGATGTAAATCTTGTATTCACAAAATAAACAAAGCAAGATATAAACATGAATACAATACAAAAGAATATATGGAAACAAATTGAAATAGAAATAGACGATTGACTACACAAAGCTTTTAAACCATTTTTGCTTGATCTTCACTCAACTTTGCTCGACCATAAGGCTTTATAGGTTCAGCCACAACATGGTTTAAGGTGCAAAGGGTCTGGTTTGGGTTCACAAATGCATGGTTACAAGGAGAATATGAAGGGGTAGGGTTTACAAGTAGAGAAGGCAAATATACAAGGCAAACAATGGAGTTTGGATGCATCTAGGCTCGACCAAAGGGGTCTATGGACTCGGTCAAAGGCTGCTACAGATCTGGACAGAGGGGAAAGTGATGTCTAAAGGTGGAGCACTTGCTGGTGGTGGTGGCTATGGTGGTGGCCGAAGTCACAAATGAAGGTGGCAGTTGAACTAGGCTTGGCTATGACATAGTTTTGGTGTTTATGCATTGTTTTTGTGGAGTTTTGGGTCAAGGGGAGGTCACGGCCTGAATTGGACAAAGGTGATGGAGGGTTAGGTCGTGGATGATGTGGTAAAGAGGTGGTGTGGTGGTCGGAGGTGATGGTGGAGTCTAAGGCCGAGCAAAGTTTAGAGGAAATCAAGGCAAAAACATGGAAAAACAATAGGAAAAAGAAGAAGAAAAGTGAAAAGGAGAAGAGGCCATTACCTATTTTTTTTCGGATCTGAAAATGGCCGAAACTTGTGATAAAGTGAGAAGTTTTTCACGTAAAAATCAATAAAAACAAACGGCTAATCAATGGATAAGGAACGGCCAAAACAATGAAGTTATGGTAGGAAATCAAAGGGGTGGAAAGATATAAAGGCAAGAAATCAAACGTAACGTATGCCTTTAATTAAAACAGGTAACGTATCTTAATTGATACGTTTCCTATATATTAAAGAAAGATGTATACAAGAAGCCTTCTAAACCAAATAAATACAAGAAACGTTTAAATAAATGCATTTAAAAGATATGCCTTTTAAAGCAATAACATATATATTGAAACTAGACTTAAAATTTCAAAAAAAATGCAATTAACTTTGGAAAATTATAACAACAATTCTAAACAAATAAAAAGTCAAGTAAATAAGATAAATACTGAACAAAATAAAGTGGAAATGAAAATAAAATAAGGTTTTAAGAAAATAGAAAAATAAATAAAGAATTACTTTAATTAATTGAAACTAGAAATTAAAAATTGTAAACAAAAGACAACTGACATTAGAAAATTTCAATTACACTTTTTAAAATGTTTTAAAACTAAAATATATATACATAACATCATGTTACACATGTAAGCATAAATTAGAACATGACATGACAAACAAAATATTATTTATATAAATTAAAATAAATAATTTTGTTAAATAAAACAATTTACATACAATAGTGTAAAAAGCATAACTTTCACAATATTAATCAGATTTCAATGAAACGAAAAGCAGTATACTTGAAATTTTATTTACTTTCATAATAAAAGATAAAATTAAAAAATTCAAACTTTTAAAATTTTAAATTAAAAGTCAAAGTTTGACCACATTGACAAAAATTCACATTTTAGGAAAATACTCTATTTATTCATGTTTGGAATTATAATTCACATAAAATCAAAATTTATATTTAAAATAACAAAATTTATCCATTTTAATAAATAAAATAAAGTTTTAAATCAGGAAATTCTATTAAAAGTAATTAAAAAATACAGGTTTGTTACATTTTAGATCTAAACAATTAAGCAATATAAAAAATAACTAAATATGGGATCTTATAATGTAGATCTAATACTGACAACAAGAATTGGCAAACAATCAAAATATATCCTAAAACAGATTCAAATTAAAATAACACGGCGAACATATGTAATTAATTAAGATGGAACAAAAGGAATCTAATCTATTTGACCAAATAAACAAATACACATATGAGATGAAATAGGAGATGGATCTAAATTACATAAACAAGTTGAATTATGAATGTATAAAATTAGAATTATCACCTTGAGATGCTGCCAAGAGAATGCATCTTGAATGATGAATCAATGGCTCTTAGATTCCATGAATCAATCTCCGAATTTTGCAAGAATTAAGAGAATAGAATCACCTTTTGTTATTAATTTTATTTGATATTTTACTTTGGAAATTTAGAGGTTAGGAAGCCATTAAAATTCGAAATTCTCTTATAGAAGATCAGGAGGGATGATTATGACAGGAAATAAATCAATCGTATAAGAAAATAAAGGGAGATGCGTTTTAAAGGAAAGATAAAAACCTTTCCTATTCATTCCTTAAAACTTTCCCCTATCGATTTCTTTTTAAATGTTAATCAGATCCTCACTCTCTCTTCTACATGCGTGGCTAGCCATAGAAGGTGCCACATGGACCCTCAATAATTTCCAAAATCTCATTAGCATCAATCCCATTTAAATCCAATTCAAATGTGCTCGCGTTTTTTACTTTTATATACGCACACCATTAAATGCTAATATTATTCAAATAAATTAAAATAAATTTTTAATAATTAACATTTCACAAATACTAATTAATTTATTTAAAGCCCCCTTTTTAGTATTTATCATGTTTAAATCAAATTTAAACACTGTAAAGATATTATATATCAATATGCGCGTTTATAACTCATATATATACTCACTTACTAAGTGCTAAGGGCATTCAAACAAATTAAATAAAAATTTAGTAATTAATATTTCATAAATATTAATTAATTTACAACAATTATAAATTAATTAAATCATGTGGTTCATTTAGAGCATTCATCGTTTCGGTTGTGCGACTCAAAGGTGTCAATTCAATCAGCGATTAATATCGAACTATTCGAATATTAACGTTCACACGTCACTTAGCAGGTGGTGTGACATTTTGGCTGAATTTATCGCTTACACATCTTTTAGTAAAATCTAATTTTACTTGTTATAAGCAGTGCCTGATAGTGACAATTATTTACACCAATTCTCTTCGTCAAAACTATATCATATTAGGACTTATGGAATTTGGTAATGGTCAAAATTTCAATATCGTCCACATTCAACTTTATAGTCCAAACACAAAGTCCTTGGTTCAATAATAACAATTATTATTAACTAAAATGCTCTGGCCAAAGACTTTGACTTTGAGTTGACTTCAGTTGACCATGATACTAACCCCATATAACTAAGGGGATGAATCCTCTCTTGAATAGTGCTTCACTTTCAATACTTCCACTCGACCCAACTATAGTCAATCGATGGAACGCCATGCCATGATTTGACTATAATCAAAGCGGAGCTTTCATATTGAAGATCCATAGTATTCTCAAGTCGAGAGGATTGTGTAAGTCAGTCACATCGATATTTTCTGTTTGACCTAGTTATATTAACCAACAGAAAACTATCGAGTGAGTCATTCCATAGTTATCCAATAACTATCAGTACATAACCCCTTGGTGCCCCCAACAGTCATGAGTAATACACTGCCCAACATTTGGAGAGCTTTATGTACTCTAGTCTCAACGGATACATCGGTATCCAGTTTCGATGCATCTTGACTAGGAACATTTAAAATGGTATATTTGTTTCATTGCGATAAATTACTCACGGTTACACCACTTTGTAACTACTATCACAAAACATGCCATTTATTGAAAATATACTTTTAATTAAATTGATTAATTAATATAACCACATTATATCAAGTATATAATAGAAAGAAAATACCTTTATTTCGAACAAGATTGGTCAACGAGCTAGATATATGTAACAAATTACATAATTACCCCTAGGGCATACCCCTAACTCTATCAATCTCCCACTTGCACTTGGGGTCAATTATGGAATCTTATTCCAACTTCTCCAATCGGTTTTCTCAAAACCAATTGGGTTAGTCCCTTTGTGAATGGGTATGCTACTATGTTTTAATTATCTACTCCATCAATCAACTCTCTCCGACGGTGATAAACTGCTTTATCACGTGGAACAATTCGGAGTATGTCTCTTGATATCTAGAGAGCTATAAGTTCCGTTATAAACTATATCGTGACATTGTTATCATATAACAATGTTATGAGTTCTCAACATTTTAAATCGGCTCAGTTATAAATTTGTGCACTTATATTTTTATATACATTGTCATTATTGTAGCGCTATTCTAGGCGATGTACTTAGCCTTTTTTCATTAAATAAGCCACGGTCTTTTATTTGGAACATTTCCAGCTTAAAGATTCTTAACTTGAATTTATTATAGACGTACTACACTCAATATGACTTATGAAGTTTGTAAACAATTCTCTAGTATTTCATAAATACACGAGAACACTTCAAACAACCATTTAGTGATATCAATTTGGATTTGATATTTGTTTAATGTATCAAATACATAAACAAATCATGATATCGTAGGCAACACAGTATGTATGATAATTCCTTTTGCCAATGCAAAGGAATCAATCTTATATGTTCCGTATTAAACGTTTTAATAAGGTGTCTTTGCATATCATTTGGGACATTCCCGACATCTTTTATACTTACGATAAAAGACATCATTTATTAATCCAATGATGAGTATTAAAATAACTAAGGCTGATTTTAACACAAGTACATCATTAAAATCAACAACGTGCTGTTTACTTATAGTTTAGAAATATCAATGTATCTTTTAACATTCTTTCTTATGAACACACGCTTCCTCTGCACTTTGATTGAAAATCAAACTATTTGATATTTTTATCAAAATACTTATTCAATCTTGAAGCTTATAAAATGATATTTTCATATCATTTCTTGGATCATATCCAAAGACTCACAAACTCAATATCGCTCCTATTGACTTCGAGACATTTTTGGTTAATATGTGTAAATAACTTGTTCTAAATCGTTATTTAGAATTTTTTGTTTCAATACATATGTACCAAAACACTAAGTCTTATCAAGTGATAATTTTGTGAGTAAAACTGAATTGACTTAAACATGTTGAATATAGAATCTATTACGCTAATTCAACAATTGAAATTTGCGATATTATTCTTATCAACATTGCTCATTTAATTCCAACTGCATTAGTCTTACTCATAAAGACACGGTCGCGGTCGATGGATCTTATCCCTTCAGTTATGACCACCAAAATCTATATTTTGATAGCGTACTTGGAATTCTTTCGGATTTGCACATCATACCATATAGAGTCAACACTCTCAATGGTTTAATTAAAAAATCTAGGATTATATATTTTCGACATTAATAAGAAACTCATAGTCTCTTCGATGTGCGATAATACTTATTAGACGTTCTAATGCTATGTGTTCGTTTAGGTTGGTTAATTTCATATCATCTCATATAATCAGTTCTATCCATGGATCATATCCAATTCCATTTTACTACCAATAATTCCGCAAAGAAATTTCTTCACAATGAAGTTGGTATATCTTGAAACAACAATTATTTCTTAGTGTAAATAGAATAGTGATTCATAAATGCTTTATGAATTTCCTTTTTTATAAAACTGATTTGGTTTTAGTTTACAAAACCTATGTTCAAAACATAAATATGTCATCCAATGACAGTCTTCCAAAAACTCTTTTGGGGAGATTCATACAAGATCCCTTATGAACAATTATTACGTGCAATCTTTCAACTCGCACAACCTGCCATCTCCTTGGCCTAGGATATGTTGGAGTTTCTTATAAACCCTTATCTTGTAAAATTTTATAAAATGTTATTCAGATGAAATAATATTAACCTTGTGTACTACCCTTAAGTACATTACCTTATAGAAAGAAACTAACTCAACTTGACTCATAATTAATCGTACATTATCCAACAAAGTTCGATTATTCCATATCGATGCATCATTATGTATCACATGGAGGAGTAATTTTGAGATTGAATCTTTATTCATTTTAGGTATGCTCGGAACATTTTCCAATATACTCACTCATTCGATCAAATCAATTCATTTCTATCGAATGTTATTTCATTTACTTCTGTTTTATATCCTATAAGTTTACCATAGACATGCTACATGTGTATCAAATACACATGTCTATGTCGACGATAACTCATCGGTGAATATGACGAAGTTCGTGGAACCATTTTGGTATTTAGAAAATTACGATTGCATACATCTATATGTATTAATCCGAAGATTTCATCAACTCTTATGATACTCCACTAAATGGGTGAATAGCCCTTTATTGTTTGAGATATAATTAACAAGTATCATATGATTCAAAATCATACAATAAAATTATTTCTCAAAACTACGGCTTAGTCTATAATTCCAAAACAACTGTAAGTAATATTAGATACTTTTGTATTTTTCAATGCATCACTTTTGTTAAAGAAAAAATTACCACATTATAGTTTTATTTCACAAAGAATATTCATAATATTCATATTGAAATATAGCTATGTCTAGTTTTTTTTGTCGATACCGAAAAATAATCATTATTTCATAAATAATGTATGGTAAGTTTTACGAAAACAATTTTCGTACTATGATGCAATTAATAAGTGCTATATGGCATGCTCCCACTATTTCCACCATTAATATAATAACGTACTAAATTCGAAGGTCCATCATTCACTTAATATAATTTGTTTATTTCATACACTGCAACTATTTACAGTAGAGAGTTTGTTGATCAAATATCTTGAGCTCAAAAAAATAAATCTCATAGAAAACAATTTTTTATATGAACATACATTTCGGAATAGAAATCATATTTCTTATTCCAATATTAAGTATCAATTATTATTACAATTCTCGTTTCCAATGTTTCTCTATGAAGCAGAAGTGACTATTCATTCTCTTCATCCAAATTGTACATTAAATTACATCTATTCTTATACATTCGTTTTCCTTTCAAATGGTCAAACTATTCAAAAGAAAACCATACTACAATATCATAACAAACTCTTTACAAAAGCGCATTCAATTATCCTTAACATTTAAGGACATCAAATATGTTGCAATTTACGTAAACTGATCAAAATGACATTTCAGCGATCAAGTTCTTATTTCTATCTTGTAGTTTTTGGTCTTGTGTCACATTAATACAATATGATCCTTTTTGTAATCAATCAGATTGAATACTCGATCTCGCACTAAGGTTTATTTGGTTTTTCGGATGAACTAATTTCATCGAAATATTGTACATTACAAACTTTGACCGTTCACCATATAACATTTATATGCAATTGTATATGGATCAATTATACATAGTATTGTATTGCTTTTAGAGTTCGAAACTCATAGAATGCAATACATGGTCTTGACCAAATAAATGCATAAACGACCAAACCACGAATGTGTTCATGTAACGACCTGTAAATTTTAATCGTTTTAACAATGTGATTAACTGGATTTTCGTGGAATTTTAAAATAAAATTTTGAAATAAAAATTTAATATCTGGAATGCGTTTAGTTAAACATAGCAACTGGTAAAATTTTGTCCGAAAATATGAAAGTTTATTTCGTGCGTAAATTTACTTCAATTTAATCAGTTAAAAAGCGATGAAAATAAAATGTTTTCGGAACCTAAATATTTTTACATAGAAAAATTCTAAACCGTCTTCTGGTCAAGACGTCATTTTTCGTTTTTCCAAATTCGGACTTCTTTAGCTCCGTCGATCTTATTTTCCTGCGTTTTTGTTGCATTTTTCGCTGGTAGAAAATTTGAATTGTTATAATCCAATCGTACCGCTAATATCTGTATACCATTCTGATCGTCTCGTTGTACTGACCTCCTCAGTATATTAAATTATGTTTTTCGGAGTCCGGTATGCCGTGTAATCCGCAAAATGGTCAGCCTTATCGATATTTTTTTTCCTTTTTGTTTTTCCCTGTGCCGTTTCATGATCCTACGTGAGAAACTAGGAGTCACTGGCTAATAATAACTCCTAGAATTCAACTAGTGGCAATTACTATTTAGCCTTTTCAAAATTTAAATTGCTTCTTCATTTAAAACCTCTGGTTAGTAAGTTTCTCCTCTCCTCCTCTACTTTACCTCTACCTACTTGCATTATTTCATAGTGGCTACAACATTACTTAAAAGTATTTATATATAAAGCTCTGCCACGTCCAACATTTTTAAAGTGAATATTTCATCTCGCCCCCTCAAACTAATTCATCAGCGACCCGAACCACTGCCCACCTTCCTCCACTACTTCGGCCATGGACGAACCACCCTAGCACCACAACAGCCGTGACCCATCACTTTCTCCACGCAAGCATGCAAAACCACAGCCCCACCTCCATCGCCTCCGCAACAACCATGCCTGAACCCACTCGCCGACCTTACCGTGATCCGCGCCTCCCGTATTCCCTTCCCTCGCCCTCTTTTCGGTCGAAGGCATGCAGCCGCAAGAAAAAAAAACAAACCTCCCCTCAATCCAAAGCGCTATTCCCTAACTTGAATCATCCTCCGGTGTAACCCACCACCAACTGTAGAAGGCGAGCCATCCTCCCTGACTTTCCTCTGGCCTCACTCCTCCTTGGTTTTGGCCCGAAGCACTACTCATGCATATCCCATTTTGGCCGAGCCTCTCACCACAACCTGACAAATGTGTCTTCCTCCTTTGTTGTGTTTTGTAAGTGTGTACTTATATATCTTTATATATGTGTTATTTAGTTTATTTATATGGTATAATGTTTGCATATTATCTGGTATATAATTCGGCAATGTATTTGTTAACATATTGTTATGTTTATATTTATATGATATATTATATTCACAACTTTATTAATACCTGGGAAGTTTATGAAGTTATAGATCTGGTTTATCCAATGTATATATTTTAACCTGTCATTGATGATTTTAAAAATGGTTTGTATGTATGTCGTGTATATTATAAGTGGCGTGCATGTTTAGGTAGGTGTATACATTAGATAAACTGCTGTGCCATAGGAAAGTGCTGTAAATGTCAACAAAATTCATATTAATATCTTAATAAGATTTTATGCAACAGCTAATATATTTGTAACTTAATGTATACACTTATATATGGGTCTGCATAATTCAGGTTGCCTGATACTTCATCATATTAAAATCCAGAGGTGTATATTGTTTATACAGTTTTACATTTAAAAAAAAATAATATATATTCATATACGTGTTGTATGTACATTTATACATTGGGTTCATTTTGCTTAGTAGCTATTATATGATTCTAATGGTAATGGGTTTTAAGAATAAAGGTATTCGTTATAATTATATTTACTTAAATGTATATGATCTGTATCTATTGTTTTTTTTGATATATGAACTTCAGCCCAATTACAAAGTATTATGGTAAGCTATAGTATTTAAAGCTACTTAAATCTGAATTTTTTAAAAGTTATAATCAGTTATAAGACGAAATTATATTCATATAAACTATAGAACAGTTCTTTGTAAAGGCAGATAAGATTTTACATATACTCTATGCATTTAAATGTATGCGAATTTTGCAATTTGCGTGAGTCATGATATTATAAGTTAGGTGTGTATTGCCACATTTTTCGGTTACCGAGTTGTATATAAAGATACAGATTTTATGATATACGTTAAAATACGTTTTGTTATCCGTTAAAATACATTTCCTTTATAAAATATATTATGATATACGTTATTTTAAGATACGTGTTTTAAGCTAAATAATGGTTGTAATAATATGAAATATTTGGATGTTGATATTAATATACGTGGTTTAAATTGAATGATAGATTTTGAAATACATATATAGATATATTTTAAATTGAAATCTATGTGAATTTATAATATGATTTTATCTATATAGTTATATATAGGTCCATCTATACCAATTATCATCATCGATCCAATGTTGATTTGATTTTGTCCATTTCTTTTATCAGCTTTGTCGTCAAAATTCGTGCCAATCCAGCTTTGCATTGGAATTCGTAGCTCGTTTCCTTGTCAAACCTATCTAACCTCGAAAGGTGAGCAATCACTCACGATTAATGTTCTTTTATTTATTAAATTTGATTTCAATTGAAACGATAATTGAAATATGCTGCTGTTAGTTATTTACACTGTTATATATGCTATCACCTGAATCTGTTCACCTATGACATCTGACACCATTATCTGTTAATTGTTTATGCGATGATAATATAGTTTGGCTAGAAATTGATTGATTGTTGATCCTTATATTGGACATTAAAATTGTTAATGTTAAAGTGATAAATAATATGTGGTTGAATTTGATATAGGATAGTTAAATCAATTGACATGTAGAAATATGGAATTACACCTTGAACCATTTAAATGTATGTTGTTAAATTGATGATGTATGAAATTGTAAATAGTTGACAAGTGAAGAACCGTGATGTGATAATCTTTAATCTACATGAAATGATAGTGTAGATTCTAGAAATAATTATATTAATTTACACAAATAACAATGTGAATTAATACGATTATTTCGGGATTATTTGAATTAAATATTGGATTGTTATTGCTTGTTGTATTGCTTGTTTATTTACTTTGAAACCATCCCAGTTATCACACTGCAAGTTCCCTTTGCTATGTTTTGATTTGTGAATTGAAATGGAATCGGGTTGAAATGATAAATACCCAAAATAAACTTGACTCAGGATAGAGAATTAAATAAACCCGATTGGTCAATAATTTGATTTGAAATAAAATAAAGATTTTATTTGAATAATAAGGTTTTGAAATAAAATTGGAACGTAAATTTGATAAAAGGAAAATGTCAATATTGAAATCTGAAATAAATATTAATGGAATAACTGATGAAAGAACGTTGTTTGAAATGAATTATTTAACAATTAAATTTGTAATTATTAATTGAATTAAGTTTAAAATGATTTAATAAAATTTTTGAATTTATAAATCAAGTTTGAAATTATTAATAATTAAGATTGAAATTATTTAATAATTGAATAAGATCGAATCATTTGATAATTGAATAAAAATTGAATTCTTTGATAAGAGAAATTGAACTTTTGAATAAGTGAAATTTGAACTTTATTAATAAATGAAATTGGGTTTCTTTATTTATTAAGTTTTGGAAAATTATTTAAGTAAGTTAATAAATGAAATTGAACTGCTTGAATATGTGAAATTCAGTTTCTTTATTAATTGAGTTTTGAAATTTGTAACCGAGTAAAGAAATAAGTGAAATTGAATTTCTTTAACAAGAAATAAAATGTGATTTATTGAAATTAACGTAAGACTTGTAATTTAAAGAATTGATTTGACGAATCTAATTTAATTCAAATTTGTAAGTTTTTGATATAATGAAGTTGAACTTCAGTAATTTATTTAGTGAATTGGAAATTAAATAGAAGTTGTTTGAATGATAAATTTACTTAACGAATAATTGAATGAAATCGATAAATAAAGTTAAATTGATTTGAATGTTAAATTAAATTAATTTAAATGATTTCAGAATGAAGCTTATATACGAACTTGAATCAATATTTGAAACGGTTTAAATTAAAATTGAAATTGAATTATAAAATTTGGAAATTGAAATTTAGAAATTTGAAACGTAAATTATGGAAATTGATTTAGAAAGACAATTGAAGTGTTGATTTACAAATTCTAATTGAAATTGTAATTGATTTGGTTTTGAAATTTATTAAACGACCAATCAGTGTAATAATTACGAAAGTTATTAAAGAGACCAGAATCGGTTAGAGACATACTCTCTATCTAAACCGAAAACCACTTTAATAACTATACGCGGAGTGTGATCCAGAATGAAGTGGTTGGAATGATGTACGTGATGACTGAAGAAAGAGAACGATAATGGATAGCCTTGACACTTGTGTCAAATTGGAAATGACTAAAACAGGAGCCGTGCTGGGCCAAATGGGGGTTAGCTACCTCGAGCGAACACACTTCTTCGAAAACTACTCATGACTTGTTGTCGATTGGTGCACCCTTGATTTTGGGAGTGTTGTTTCGTGATGTTGCGATCGCTACAGCGATGCGTTCTCACCAGTCCGGATCAGGCAAACGGTAGTTTCACTACCTTGGGTATTGCCTCATGTGCCTTGTCATACTTGTATCCCTGTATACGCGACCACTACGATTTGTTTTGTGTTATACCTATGGAGTACTTCCTGATATCCTACTAGTTTACGGTGGAGTTTACAGTGCTGTATAGACTATAATGCTTATATAAAATGTGTTAAGGGGGATAATGGTAACGCCTTAACACTATTTTGATACTTTATATTACTGATAGACATTATCTATTTACCGTACATTACTACATAGTAGATAGTTTAACGGATCCTTAAAGGATGGTTATTCCAAACATCCTTTGAGTTACTTGTATTTCAGTTGCTATTTCACTTGAGTTGGATTTATTGATATAAGAATGTTAATCCTGACTCGAGTGTTTTGTGTTTTGCTTTACGCTCGGGTCAGACAGAGTGTACCAGTATTCGAGACTCACCTTTGGAGTTGGAGCTTCGCTTGGAGATCCAGCTATCTATCCAACTTTCAGATATCCAGTTGATTCCAGTGATTGTATTCTGATTATTGTATTTGATTATTGTATCTGAGACATCTATTGTACCTTATTTAACTCTGATATGTATATAGTAGCTTCATGAACTACTATCTTTTGTTTCCACTGCATTTATTACTCTGTGTCTGTGATCTGTGATTATTTATTTATTGTATATGTTCAGTTTTGCCAATTTAAATTAACAATTCGATATTTTGAATTATTCAAGTCCGACATGTGCGGATGCGAATAGTTCAAAATAGCGGGTCGTTACAGTTCAGTAGTTGTAAAATCAGGCACTTGCATGGGTGTTGAAACGTTAACATGCAATAGGAATTTAATAGTGGGTATTATATTTCCATTTGTCAACTTTCAATTCAGTTCATTTGTATATGTTAATTGATAAACATTTTATCAATCATATTAAATGCACAAATATATCATTGTAGATAATTATAACATTATTTAGCATATGCTATTACAATATTAGAAAGGTTAAATGTTACCATTTCATTTTTCTAATAAGGCTCCCACTAGTCTTTTATGTTTCTCCAAACCCTAAGATGAAACATAGAAGTCTTTCGACTTCACTGGTGGGTGTTAGGACTCGTCTGTCTTGGTATTCTGACCTTGAGTTTGCTCAACAAATCATAGCCCCACAAATAGTGGATAACTCCTTATCGGTTGTATCACATACAACTCCTAACCCATTTTTCCTTATCCTAATCTCATTTCGACCTTGAGTTTGCTCAACGAATCGAAAGATATTATTCACTCATACCTACCATATCGTGATGGCCTAAGTATAGTATATGTACCTTGAGTTTGCTCAAGAAATACATATAGTTATCTTACCTCATCTGTTCAATATATTAATAATACTGCACATAACATCCCTAGCTTGAGTTTGCTCAATAACTAAGGAGTATACAAGTAATTTATTAATATATATATATATGGTAGAGGACAACATTATATTGAAGATTCATAATCTTTAGTATATTATATCGAGTGATATCGACTTATGGAATAACGTATTTCTTATGAAATACCCTTGTGATTCAAGTGTCAGACACATCAGAAATCATAGTACACGTACATTTATGTATGTATTCATTCCTGAAGTCTATTTGGGTTTCTTTAATGTACCAACTTTAGTTATACACTCATATTATATAAGTTTCATTATTATATAACTTTTATATTTTAATTAACTTATACAATAATCTTATGCATACCATTTTATTAATTAAATCTTATTTAATTAATGTTAATTAATAAACTCTTTAGTTGATTTTAAAATAGTATTTCAATACAACTTTTATATTGGACATATCTATTATAATCTTTATAGTGTATAGTATAACCTTTATAGTATAACACATATATTTTATATATGTGTATTTTTTTATTTAATTAATTAACCTTTAATTAGTTTATTTAATTAAACAATTTTAATTAAATTATATCAATTTCAAAATTTATCTTACATACATGTATACTTATGCTATCTTAACACTTTAAAATAACATAACATATATCAACATATATAATACATGTATATAAGTATTAGTTAATTAACTCATTTAATTAATTTATTTTATTAATCTTATCAATAAATTTTAAAATTTGAAATTAATATTTAAGCAGTTTCAAACATTTTGAAATTTTCATTATCTTTTCAAACATTTTGAAAATTTATGTTATATTATAACCTTTTATAATAAACATGTTTTTATTTTAAATTTAACTTTTAAAATTAAAATATTGTCTCAATTTTCAAAACTATTTTGAAAATTAGTCCAAGGCCCAATTCAAATTAGGCCTTTTCTATTAAGGGCAACCTTTGGGCTCACATCACCTTTCACGCTAGGTAGGTAACCAGGTAGGACAGGGTACTTGATTACCCAATTCCAATCCTAGACATCACCTTTCTAGACACCGTACTAAGTTTACAAGCTTAATTAGTTAGCCTTGACATGACTCATTTAGACTGCATAGGCTATTGGGCTCTGATACTATTGAAAGGAACTGGCCAACCCGTAGCGGAAGAAATGAGTGAATTTCAAACAATTTACAATTTGGAATCTTTAATGAGCCTATGAAGTCTAAATGTATATTAGATCCAATCTGATAAAACATTAAATAAAGTCTTATTTTATTTAAAGTTGGTTAAAAGGAAGTTTAAAATTAATTTAGTTTAAATGTATAGTGCATCAAATACACTCAATAATTGTTTATAAGAGTTAATTTAGGGAAGGAAGCCATTCATTTCTTTCCCTAAAAAAAGATAATTAATTGAGAGTATAATAAACATTATATGAAGAGAGAAACCTTCCATTTTATCTCTCTTTAATTAAATTGATTGGATCATTAAATGATATTAATTGGCAATTTATTCATGGCATAAAATGTAGCTATTGTCCAAATGTACTTTACCGTAAATTATGTAAGTGCAACAAATCTGATAATGTATAGAGATGATATTTCCTACATATGTGTCTTTATTATCCATAGTATTATTTAAAATACAAATACATATATATATTTACATTTATATACAATATACATATACATATAAATGAGATAAAATTAAGTGTCACTTTTATAACTCCAAAAAGTCAACAATTTTGAATCTAGTTTCAAAGCAGAAAGTTTTTAAGATTAAAAATTATGATTTTACATAAAAGTCCATCATATAAATTCAATTCAAATTATATATATGTATGTATGTATATATACACACGCACATAAATTTGTGTGTGTATATACACACATACAAAAATCATTGTAAATAATGTTTTAAACTCAATACATCTTTATGTTAAAATTTATAATTTAGTATATGTTCCAATATAAAGTAACAACTAAAGCCTAACTTTAATTTTAAAAGGAAGTCCAAGGGTTTATGATATTTTGCAATAAGTCCAGTTGTGTTTATAAAGAATTTTTTTTAACTTTAAAAAGAAGTATGCAAAAACCAAAAGATTGAATTTGAAATATTGAACACAAAACATACATGCAAACATAAATAAATTACATATGTTTCCTATTTGAATCAATAACAAAAATATTTCATTAATTAAGACTTAGATTTTAATCAAAAGGTGTTTTTTAATAACAAACTTGAAACAACAACAAAATAGATATGACAAATCAGTTACATATGTATATGTTACACAGGTTTCAGATTTAAACAATTAAGCAATATAAAAAATAACTAAATATGGGATCATATAATGTAGATCTAATACTGACAACAAGAATTGGCAAACAATCAAAATATATCCTAAAACAGATTCAAATTAAAATAACATGGTGAACATATGTAATTAATTAAGATGGAACAAAAGGGATCTAATCTATTTGACCAAATAAAAAAATACACAGATGAGATGAAATAGGAGATGGATCTAAATTACATAGACAAGTTGAATGATGAATATATAAATTAGAATCACCTTGAGATATTGCCAAGAGAATGCATCCTGAATGATGAATCAAAGGCTCTTAGATTCCATGAATCAATCTCCGAATTTTGCAAGAATTAAGAGATTAGAACCACCTTTTGTTATTTGATATTTTATTTTGGAAATTTATAGGTAGGAAGCTATGAAAATTTGAAATTCTCTGATAGAAGAGAAAGAGGGATGATTATGACAGGAAATAAATCAATCGTATAAGAAAATAAAGGGAGATGTGTTTTAAAGGAATGATAGAAACCTTTCCTATTCCTTCCTTAAAACTTTCCCATATTAATTCCTTTTTTAATGTTAATCAGATCCCCTCTCTCTCTTCTACATGCATGGCTAGCCATAGATGGTGCCACATGGACCCTCAAAAATTTCCAAAATCTCATTAGCATCAATCCCATTTAAATCCAATTCAAATGTGCGCGTGTTTTTAACTTTTATATACGCACACCATTAAATGCTAATGTTATTCAAATAAATTAAAATAAATTTTAATAATTATTATTTCACAAATACTAATTAATTTAATTTATTAAAGCACCCTTTTTAGTATTTATCATTTTTAATCAAATTTAAACACTGTAAAGATATCATATATCAATATGCGCGTTTATAACTTATATATATACGCACTTACTAAATGCTAAGGGCATTCACATAAATTAAATAAAAATTTAGTAATTAATATTTCATAAATATTAATTAATTTAATTAATTTACAACAATTATAAATTAATTAAATCACGTGGTTCATTTAGATTATTCATCATTTAGGTTGTGCGACTCAAAGGTGTAAATTCAGCCAGCGATTAATATCTAACTATTCGAATATTAATGTTCACACATCACTTAGCAGGTGGTGTGACATTTTGGTTGAATTTATCGCTTACACATCTTTTAGTAAAATCTAATTTTACTTACTATAAGCAGTACCTGATAGTGACAATTATTTACATTGATTCTCTTCGTCAAAACTATATTATATTAGGACTTATGGAATTTGGTAATGGTCAAAATTCCAATATCGTCCACATTCAACTTTATAGTCCAAACACAAAGTCCTTGGTTCAATAATAACAATTATTATTAACCAAAATGCTCTGGCCAGAGACTTTGACTTTGAGTTGACTTCAGTTGACCATGATACTAACCCCATATAACCGAGGAGACGAATCCTCTCTTGAATAGTGCTTCACTTCCAATACTTCCACTCGACTCAACTACAGTCACTCGATGGAACGTCATGCCATGATTTGAATATAATCAAAGTGGAGCTTTCATATTGAAGATCCACAATATTCTCAAGTCGATAGAACTGTGTAAATCAATCACATCGATATTTTCTGTTTGACCTTAGATATATTAACCAACAGAAAACTATCGAGTGAGTCATTCCATAGTTATCCGATAACTATCAGTACGTAACCCCTTGGTGCCCACAATAGTCATGAGCAATACACTGCCCAACATTTGGAGAGCGTTACGTACTCTAGTCTCAACGGATACATCGGTATCCAGTTTCGATGCATCTTGACTAGGAACATTTAAAACGGTATATTTGTTTCATTGCGATAAATTACTCACGGTTACACCACTTTGTAACTACTATCACAAAACATGCCATTTATTGAAAATATACTTTTAATTAAATTGATTAATTAATATAACCACATTATATCAAGTATATAATAGGAAGAAAATACCTTTATTTTGAACAAGATTGGTGAACGAGTTAGATATATGTAACAAATTACATAATTGCCCCTAGGGCATACCCCTAACTCTATCAAATAATAGTATTAGAGAATCATATACAAGAACATGACTACTACTACATACTCATGAAATCAAACTTTTTCCCCAGTCCCCATGCATATTAACTTATATAGCATTTTTTTTATCTTTATAGAACTTGAATAATTGCGAGCGGGCTGTAACGACCCGAAATTTTCGAACCTGAAAATTCCAGATAGTTATGAAAAAGAAGAAAGAGGTAGAAGAAGAAGAACAGAAACATCAACATCTCACATTCGCAGCGGATAAAATATAATAGTAAATAATAACAGTTTACAAAAGATTACTATATCTGTCGATTACATTTTAAATACATCAGAGTTTTACATATCCACAGTCACTGAATATATACAGTAATCATGTCTCAGAAATACAATAATATACTGCAGCGGAAATACTCTATACGTACTTGCCATCCAGCTCGTCTCCTGAGCTCCAGAACGTCCTACCTGAAAATCTGTAATACTCGGTCTGACCCGAGCATTACACCAAAGTAACACCCGGGTCAGGCTGGAAACCAGCGTGAGTAACTCAATCAACATAGAATACCAAAGCAAACATCTTATTTAAGCCCGGGTAACTTATATCAATTTAACAAATTCACAATTTGCTATAACAACACTTATTCACACTTCAATTTCTAAGTGCCAACTTAGATAAATTAATCCAATTTACTTAAATCATTTCATTCAAGCCTATTATACACATCAATTTATAAAAATTCGAAGTGGTTTCGGGTATTTCCTAATACCCGACCCCGATCTCTTCGAGTCTCATGTCATCCCAATCAAATTTATCCAAATGAAATACCCAACATTTCATATCAGAGATAACAACTCATTCAAGGCATCCATTACCATTCAATCATTCATAAGCAAATTTGATCACTTCCAAATTAATTCAATTGATTCTAATTGAATTCCTAACCTCAAACACCGAGATCCCTTTATTTAACATTAATTAATTCCATTGATTTTTATTTGTCAGCCCTTCATTATTCATCTCAATTAATCGCCCTGGATGAATTATTCTTCAATTACATTTAAGTAATTAACATTTATTAGTTTCACGATATTAATTCCACTTAATCAAAATCAACTAGAAATCTTAATTACTCCACGAACTAATTAATTAACTATATTAATTTCATTTATCTTTAATTATTTGTATTAATTAATTTCTCATAAGTCCTTATTTATTGAAGTAATTCAATCTTCACCAATCAATTTCCATTACATCAATAATTATATATAAATTAATGGTTTCCAATTTTATTTTAGTTAATTTGTTCTAATCTAAATCAATTACTTTAATTCAGCCACAATATTAATCATTTCCGATTAATCTCAACCAGTAATTACCTACCTCTTTATTTACTTCATTTAAATAAATTAATTATACCTTAATTAACTATCTTAATAAATCACCGTATTACTTTCATACAGTAATTATATATATGATTACTTACATTAAGCAGATTCCTATCAAACCACCCAATGATTATTCTGATTTAATTAAACTTCATTAATTGATTTAATCCTTAATTGATTAATTCAAACCCTTACTTACTAAATCAATTAACCCAAACCTTTAATTAATTGAATTAAATTATTATCCATTTTAATTGCTCTACTATTTAAAGGAATCAAATTCATTAAGCCTTATTAACTTCAAAATGAAACAATTTCTTATTTCTGATTTAAGTTTAAACAAGTAAAAATCCCGAATACTTCGGGTCAAGCAACATTTGATTCGGGAACCAACCAAATCCAAATCACATCATCATCATCAGTGAACATCTAACCAATTTAATCATTCAACCAATCATTTAAATTTAACCATAAAAATTTAAATGCAATTCCACAAGAGTGAGATTTTACTCACCTTTAATTGTGTGATACCAGAACGTCACAACACTGCCACGAATCCCACTGCTCGAATCAGCCTCGCGACGTGCTCGATCCCAAAGCCCTAGCCTATTTCAACGCGACAGTGCTTGCCCATCTCTCTCCAGATTTCCTCTCGCCACCGCCGGCTCGACACTTCCAGTCGCGACCACCAGCCACGCTCGCGTCGCCATCCCAAAGCTGCGAGTCTTCCTTCGACTTACGTGAAATCGAAACCCCTCGCAGTCGCCATCCTTGCTCGAGAAACCCTAGCCCAACGTAGCCGCCTCCTCCCTCGAACACACGCGACCCACACGTCTACGAATCTCGATTAGATTTTGAACGAGCTCTCGTTTGTTTTTTAACGATTTCGATTGGAATGGGGGAGGATAGAAGCTCGGTTGATTGTTTGAGAAGGAACGAAAGGGATATTGTCTGTTTTAAAAAGGGATGTGGCTTCTTGGGTACGAGTGGTAGAAAAAATATCTCTGACAAATTTTACTTTTAAATTTTAAATTGTATTATAACACTTCAAACCGTCTCGATGCATAACGCGGAATTCCGAACCCCAAACCAGACATTCCGACAGACGTTTACAGGGTTTACCCGTATCCTGAACACGATGGAATGTGTGTCGGAGGCTAATTTGACTGTATGCGCGAGTTACGGAAGTAAACGATCAATCTCAAATTAAATCGATTCAAATAATTCGAAGCGTTTTGGGCTGCCAGGGTCAAATGACAACTCCGATTGCTACAAAAATTGAAATCCGACAATAACCAACTATTACGGATCCAAAGGAACTGGTTTCGTCTAATTCCGAGACTCTGCCTCGGAAGGCTATTTTTAAATATCGTTTTAAACGGTATATTTTCAAAAATGAACAAATCACGTTTAAATTAAATTTCAACCATTTTATTATCATCGGTATCATCATTATAAATTTTACAAGCCTTCAAATTATTTTAACAGGCTTAGAAATTTCAGATTCAACAATTTACCCAATTTCAATTATTATTAAATTCAATATTTAAACAATATAATTCAATGGTTTAATTATCAAGTAAATATTGATATCTCGAATTCAAGTTAAATTAACTTTAAAATATTTTAAAATCAATTAATTATTCCATTTTAAATTATTCAAAAGCCTGGGTCGTCACATTCCTCCCCCCTTAAAAGAATTTCGTCCCCGAAATTGCTAGTTAGGAAGAATAGTCTAACACCCGTTTACTTTTCTCCCAAAACCAACAGTTCAACATCCTACCAACTGTCTTTTATAAAAGACCTCTTATCATTCTTATTAACTTCCCTAACTATCCCACAGTTTCAGACGATGCCCTTTTGCTTAATCCTTTAAACTTTCAATTTAGAACCCAACTTGAATTATCAAAATTTTTCTCAAAAATTTTCTAACTCTCTAAATTTTCAAAAAATTTTGCCAACGTCTCCCTTGCGCGGCTAGCTCGGTACAACTACAAAAGGCCTCTACAGGCTCCCAAATTCTCAAAAAGAAAACAAAAAGCCAAGTGGCTAGCTCAAAAACCCAATCCAATTTCATACAGAAATTAAATACTAACCTTTTAGTTGGGCAATTCAAATTTATCTTTTGGAATCAAATCCAATTTCTTTTCCCTTTACTACCTGCATATCCCACTTAGCAACAATATCCAATTGTAACTTTACAAATCATTTTATACCATTCCTTACAAGAGTTTTTGTATCTACTTCTATCAACTTGTTTCTCCCGTTTCCATATGATTTCAATTTGTCCTCAATTCTAAATATTGAATTTTATCCTCCATTGATATCTAATTCATATTAGTTTCATTTACTAATCTATTTAATTCTAATCTGTCATTAACATAAATTTTTCCAAAAATTTCTAACTCCCAAAATTTTCAGAAAATTTTGGCAGAGTCTCCTTTGTACGGAGGAGCTTCTGCGATATCGCAGGATGCACAAATATATATACATCGGCCTCAGGCCGGAAATCACAATACATATCAATATATGCAGTTCATATCTCCTATTTTGAATTCTTTTGTGTAGGCGTACCTTTTTTTTATAGCATTTTTAAAGCAAGCGGCTTATTATTTAGCAATTATCGCATCCAAATCCAGCCAAACGGCTTTCCAGTACCTGTACTATCTCAATTTAAACATATAAGCACCATATACATATAAAGTTTATAACATAACCCTTACTTAAACAACTATAACACTTTAATACTAAAAGAAATGCATTCAAATTAATTCACATGAGCAATTTATACGTTTTCAAACCTAATTCAATTGCTTACCCCCAATCTATATACCATTTTTCCCAATTTAATTGTTTTACAACTCCATTTCTTATATTCCATTGATTTTTAATCCAAACAAGCTCACATTCACTTCAAACGATTCAAAAATTTATCATATTTGCATCCACTAATTCATAGAATTTAATTAAATCTCGTTTATAACAAATGACGCTCATTTTTACGCAAATTTATGATATCCATGTGAATAAATAATTACTTAAGTGTTATAGCCCATTTAAATTGATTCCGACTTAATTTATTTAATTCCATTCCATTTCATTTATTCACAACCATTTTATTTAGCTCACCACATTCCATTCTTGAATACTACTAGCCATTTCCAAACTAATTTAATCCGAGCTTTTATTTAATGGCTTTTACCCTTATTCGAAGCCAAGCTATCATAAATTGTAAACTTAAGTTAATTTACTTTAATTTATTCCAACATCAATCTTAAGTTTACTCCTATTTGATTCTCATTTAATCAAATCTCATTAAATTTTATCAGCCCATCCGCTTAAATTTTGTTTTAATTCACTTCTCAATTCATTCGCGAATTCATTTTATTTATACAAAGCCATTCTCAATTTATTTCTATTTATTTCTATTTATTTGGCTTTGTTTGCAATTCAAACCATTTATATTATAATTTATTATCAAATCTAAGTCGAATTTTATTTACCATTCGAAGTTATTTTCAAACTCCATTATTAACTCAACATACTCTTCCCATTGATTATTTAGTTAATTAGCTTACTTCCAATTTTCATTACAAAGGAAATTACTTCATTAAATTTCCCGGAGTTCAAATTTGTTTTTATAATTCAAATTTGAAGTTTCTTTCATTTCCCAAAAATCCAACACTTTTATTCTAAAATTTAGAAATGCTTTTGAATTCAAATAATATTATTAAAATAGCTTTTTATAAAAAAATACTTTTTATAACTCGATGTCTCAACCAGTCCATCCTTGTTCTCACAGAAATTCAGTCATACGTTGATCAGGCGTAGGATTGAAAATCTATAAGTACTTAGCAGACTCATTTTCGACATCTAGTGAAAATACTTCGAAAGTAATTTTACTTGAAAATATCGAAAATAGTTTTTGAAAATAGTTTACTGAAAATATCTTTGGTGAGAATGCTCTGGAAATCATCACACCCATCTATGGTCACAGTTACATCCAGGGTTACGTTGCCGTCGCAGCAAAAGTCCATGTAACTGATTACACCATAGAACCCACGACAGATCGCAGTTACATCCAGGGTTACGTTGCCATCGCAGCAAAAGTCCATGTAACTGCAGGCTCTCAACGGCCTCACGATTACGCTGTCGAAATGAAACTTCTCCACTCCTACATAGGTCGCAGTCTACCGATGTAAAATCAAACATAGACTGTTGGCTCTCAGCGGCACACACGACTTTCGCTATGTTACCATAGTGTCACAGTCTACCGATATAAAATCAAACGCAGACTGCTGGCTCTCAGCGGCACACACGACTTTCGCTGTGGTACACTACTCATAATCCTCAGGAACTAGTTTTGTCCGGACTCCTCACAGGATCAAATTTAGAACCTCCCCCTTAGAGGCTCAAGGCAGTACCACCCAATGGCACTCCTGAGAAGTTCATTTCAAGGGAGCGCCTTTTTCCCCAGAGCCAATCTCAAAACACTTTATACTACACACATATAGTATTTCAAATCATACACCTAGTATGAATTTCACACAAGGCTCCTTTACACAAATCGATTTCCAAAATCGATAAATTTCAAAGTAGGCTTTTCCAAATCTCAATATTGATTTACCCAAAAATCAAAAGCCCTTTCAAATCCAAAGGTTCCCAAAACCTTATTCCAAAATTCTCATAAGATCCTTTATATATATACAGATATATATAATTTTTAAAACTTTGGATCATTTCAAACTTGTATAAAACTCCTTTTATACTTCAAACACTTTCAAAAATCCTTTTCCATTTATATTCACTTAAATTTCATTCACATAATCACAATTGCTTCAATTTCATTGGATTGTCACTTCAATTCTCATTTCAGTTGGGTATTTTACCACTAACAGTTTGACTCCGACCAGTTTATATTAAGAGAATAGCTTGAAATTTTTTTAAAAATATAGATAAGTAGTTGAAAAATAATTATTAGTTTGCAAAATAGCCATAAAATAGTTATTAATCGTAAAATAGTTGGAAAATAGTTAAATAGTTATAGAACTCTTAGATAATTGCAAAATAATTGTAAAATAGTAATTAATTCGTAACTTAGTTGAAAACAGAACTAGTTTAGGAACAATTAAAAAATGGTTAAATAGCTCCAAAAACATTTATAAAACAAGTATAAAATAATTTGGCTTTAAAAAGGAAAGGTTGTATATATTTAATAGCTTGGAAAAATAGGTTTATATTGAAACAATTTATATTGAAAATAGTCCAGAGTCAAAACTGTTCACTTTCCCAACAATTCAATTTAAATTTCCACTTCCATTTAAATTGACCCAATTCCAATTTGAATAATCTTCAATTTCCATTGAAATTGATTTAATCCCAATTCAAGTTGAATTGATTCTCAATTTCCTTTCGACTTCAAATCATATTCCATTTGATCTTTAAACTTATACGCTTTAATTATAATTTCAATTTTTCAACTTCTATTTAAAATCAATTACATTCACAATTTGCTTTTAACTCGGAATTATACATTTTATTGCCAATATATTTTTATTATTCCTTAAACCTTTTAATCAAGATTCCAGAGTTTAAACAAATTTCCAAAATTTCAGTATCACCTTAGAATTCAACTATATCCAAAATCCTTTGGCGAATTGAATTATCCCTTTGAATTTCAAAACCAAACCAATTCACAAACAATTCTAATTTAAAACAATTTGGTAGCAATTTCTCTTCTAGAAACTCGAAAATGAACATCGATGATGCTGCAGTCATCACCGACGTTATTTCCCAGTAACCGAAAGAGTTCAATGCTTTTATCTCATTAAAACATTTCCAAATATTTTTAATTTCAAATCTCCCAGATTGCAAATTCAACACAAAAATATTTTTGAAATAATACTATTATTTCTCCAAAACCTTTGGAAACCACTTTCAAATCCAAGGAATTTTAAATTTTCCCAAAAATCTTCAAATCCCCAATCCATCCAATTCATATTTAAACATTACTCCGGAATTTTCATCTTACTTTATTTTCAAATATTCTCTGGAATTCTATTTCAAATTATAATCCCATTTATTTCAATTTATAAATTACATTTACTATCTATATTTCAAATTCCAATCAATTTGGACTGATACCACCCACTTCAGTTCCAATCACTTTAATTTAATCCAATTCAAATTGTCCATTTGAATTTTTAAACTTATCCATCTTCAATCACAAATCCAATTAATTCCAACCGGATTCAATTTAAATGAATTCAATTCCAACTTCAAATTTTAACCATCTCGAATTATATAAATTCGAGTTAAATTCTCAAAGATTGGTTTAACTTTTTAAACCAAATTAACCTTGTTCATTCAAAGTTGTTAAACAATTTAATTTTTGAGTTCTAATTCTAGAATTCCAATTTAATCAATTTAAATCTTAATTTGGTTGTATTTTCTATTACCACTTAATTTAATTTCAATTTAACAACCAATCGCCTAAATATTTATTAGAAGGAAATATTGCTTTATATATCAAATTATATTTTTATATAAATCATTTAAAACCTTTATATAAGAAAATAACAAGTACGCTCTCATATAAATATATTCAACTCATTCTAGAGTACTACGGACCCTATTAAATGAGTAATCCCCACCAGAGCCAAGGTTCTCGCTTAACCTTTCAGCTCTGATACCAACTGTAACGACCCGAAATTTTCGAACCTGAAAATTCCAGATAGTTATGAAAAAGAAGAAAGAGGTAGAAGAAGAAGAACAGAAACATCAACATCTCACATTCGCAGCGGATAAAATATAATAGTAAATAATAACAGTTTACAAAAGATTACTATATCTGTCGATTACATTTTAAATACATCAGAGTTTTACATATCCACAGTCACTGAATATATACAGTAATCATGTCTCAGAAATACAATAATATACTGCAGCGGAAATACTCTATACGTACTTGCCATCCAGCTCGTCTCCTGAGCTCCAGAACGTCCTACCTGAAAATCTGTAATACTCGGTCTGACCCGAGCATTACACCAAAGTAACACCCGGGTCAGGCTGGAAACCAGCGTGAGTAACTCAATCAACATAGAATACCAAAGCAAACATCTTATTTAAGCCCGGGTAACTTATATCAATTTAACAAATTCACAATTTGCTATAACAACACTTATTCACACTTCAATTTCTAAGTGCCAACTTAGATAAATTAATCCAATTTACTTAAATCATTTTATTCAAGCCTATTATACACATCAATTTATAAAAATTCGAAGTGGTTTCGGGTATTTCCTAATACCCGACCCCGATCTCTTCGAGTCTCATGTCATCCCAATCAAATTTATCCAAATGAAATACCCAACATTTCATATCAGAGATAACAACTCATTCAAGGCATCCATTACCATTCAATCATTCATAAGCAAATTTGATCACTTCCAAATTAATTCAATTGATTCTAATTGAATTCCTAACCTCAAACACCGAGATCCCTTTATTTAACATTAATTAATTCCATTGATTTTTATTTGTCAGCCCTTCATTATTCATCTCAATTAATCGCCCTGGATGAATTATTCTTCAATTACATTTAAGTAATTAACATTTATTAGTTTCACGATATTAATTCCACTTAATCAAAATCAACTAGAAATCTTAATTACTCCACGAACTAATTAATTAACTATATTAATTTCATTTATCTTTAATTATTTGTATTAATTAATTTCTCATAAGTCCTTATTTATTGAAGTAATTCAATCTTCACCAATCAATTTCCATTACATCAATAATTATATATAAATTAATGGTTTCCAATTTTATTTTAGTTAATTTGTTCTAATCTAAATCAATTACTTTAATTCAGCCACAATATTAATCATTTCCGATTAATCTCAACCAGTAATTACCTACCTCTTTATTTACTTCATTTAAATAAATTAATTATACCTTAATTAACTATCTTAATACATCACCGTATTACTTTCATACAGTAATTATATATATGATTACTTACATTAAGCAGATTCCTATCAAACCACCCAATGATTATTCTGATTTAATTAAACTTCATTAATTGATTTAATCCTTAATTGATTAATTCAAACCCTTACTTACTAAATCAATTAACCCAAACCTTTAATTAATTGAATTAAATTATTATCCATTTTAATTGCTCTACTATTTAAAGGAATCAAATTCATTAAGCCTTATTAACTTCAAAATGAAACAATTTCTTATTTCTGATTTAAGTTTAAACAAGTAAAAATCCCGAATACTTCGGGTCAAGCAACATTTGATTCGGGAACCAACCAAATCCAAATCACATCATCATCATCAGTGAACATCTAACCAATTTAATCATTCAACCAATCATTTAAATTTAACCATAAAAATTTAAATGCAATTCCACAAGAGTGAGATTTTACTCACCTTTAATTGTGTGATACCAGAACGTCACAACACTGCCACGAATCCCACTGCTCGAATCAGCCTCGCGACGTGCTCGATCCCAAAGCCCTAGCCTATTTCAACGCGACAGTGCTTTCCCATCTCTCTCCAGATTTCCTCTCGCCACCGCCGGCTCGACACTTCCAGTCGCGACCACCAGCCACGCTCGCGTCGCCATCCCAAAGCTGCGAGTCTTCCTTCGACTTACGTGAAATCGAAACCCCTCGCAGTCGCCATCCTTGCTCGAGAAACCCTAGCCCAACGTAGCCGCCTCCTCCCTCGAACACACACGACCCACACGTCTACGAATCTCGATTAGATTTTGAACGAGCTCTCGTTTTTTTTAACGATTTCGATTGGAATGGGGGAGGATAGAAGCTCGGTTGATTGTTTGAGAAGGAACGAAAGGGATATTGTCTGTTTTAAAAAGGGATGTGGCTTCTTGGGTACGAGTGGTAGAAAAAATATCTGTGACAAATTTTACTTTTAAATTTTAAATTGTATTATAACACTTCAAACCGTCTCGATGCATAACGCGGAATTCCGAACCCCAAACCAGACATTCCGACAGACGTTTACAGGGTTTACCCGTATCCTGAACACGATGGAATGCGTGTCGGAGGCTAATTTGACTGTATGCACGAGTTACGGAAGTAAACGATCAATCTCAAATTAAATCGATTCAAATAATTCGAAGCGTTTTGGGCTGCCAGGGTCAAATGACAACTCCGATTGCTACAAAAATTGAAATCCGACAATAACCAACTATTACGGATCCAAAGGAACTGGTTTCGTCTAATTCCGAGACTCTGCCTCGGAAGGCTATTTTTAAATATCGTTTTAAACGGTATATTTTCAAAAATGAACAAATCACCTTTAAATTAAATTTCAACCATTTTATTATCATCGGTATCATCATTATAAATTTTACAAGCCTTCAAATTATTTTAACAGGCTTAGAAATTTCAGATTCAACAATTTACCCAATTTCAATTATTATTAAATTCAATATTTAAACAATATAATTCAATGGTTTAATTATCAAGTAAATATTGATATCTCGAATTCAAGTTAAATTAACTTTAAAATATTTTAAAATCAATTAATTATTCCATTTTAAATTATTCAAAAGCCTGGGTCGTCACAGGCTAGGTCATATACGGTACACATTTTGAATTTCCTATAAATAAATATAATTTAGATTCAAAATTTCATATAAGATCTAGCATATAAATTAGGAGTTACTTCAGTTGTTCGACTAAGTGCAACATTCAAAGGAAGAATCGTGAAAGTGTGCATTCATATATATATATATGTATGTATGTATGTTTGTATGTATGTATGCATGTTTGTATGTATGTATGCATGTATGTAACTATGTAAGTATATGTATGTATATGTGTGTGTATGTGTGTGTGTATGTATGTATGTATATGCAAATAGAATGCACCAAGAACTCACCACATTATCAAATATGAGTTTAAACAAACAAAAAATGACACACACAAAATAAAGTTTTATTTCCTTTAATGAAATATTTACCACAAAATAATTTGTGCTTCTTCGTTGATTTTTTAGGGGTACTCTGATTTGGTGTATATATATTACAACTTTCTTTTGTAAAGATCTGTTGTATATTATATATTACTCATCACGATGTGATATTCTATTCTGTCTTCTCTTTCATTTTCCCCTAACATTCTGTTTTTCCGACACTTGGATGCTTGACATGTGAATACCATGGATGTATTAGTGTCGACTTTTGAGGGTCGAAAAGGAAGGTCGTTACAGTAAATTATTCAATCACATATCAAAATTGGTAACATATGGAGTAGTGTGTATATAACATTGAAATGACCTTTTAGTTCTACCAGGTATATGTAACGCCCCACTCTGAGACCCACTATAACAAAGAGTATTACGGGAGTAATACTGTCTGTTAAAGCGGAGAATAGAGTATAGTGGAAGCGACCATTTGTAATCAAGTTATAACTATCTACTGAATACGTCGAAAGGATGGTATCTATATTTAAATTTTTCTCAATCAGGTGGTTCGACATATTCAATAAATATTCATAACGAAATTACAATGGCTAAAGACCTATCAGAACAAGCATAGTAATAAATGATAAAACATCACAGAACAGAATCACATAACAGATATAAAATCCTAGAACAATACATCGTCAATACAGATCCAAATACTATAAGTGGGTACAAAGCCACTGCCCACACATGTGAGTCAAAAATATGTACATATCGAAGTCTGAATAATAACAGAGTAGCGGAATAGTGGACAAATAAAAGTGCTATCTATCAGCATAGCAGATAATGTCCAAGCGGAAGCACAGAAGCTAAGTCCAGAGACCTAACCTGAAACAACTCGGTCTGACCCGAGCGAAAACACTCGGGTCAGGCTAGCTAAACAATCAGTAATAACCGAGATATATAATAATGTGGTACATAAATAAAACAGTACTTTTCCTAAGAGAAGAGTATTTTGGACCACATGAATATAATGACGGTCCCTAATCATCAATCAACAGTAAAAATCTCCAAAGAGAATATCAGCACCAAAGTGTTGAATAAATAAAATCGCCTCATGTCATCGGCGTAGCCAAAGCTATATAAAGTTGCCCATAGGCAATAATCCCAAGAGTGACCAGAGTCTGTAATCAATGCCCAAGCAAAGATCGATGCTCTAAAGAGTAATGGGGATATACTGAAAAGTCAATGAAATCAAACACTGAAAAGCAGTGTCCAGAGACATTGTGAATCCACAAGGTAATCGCACTTACATCGTATGGTTCCATAGAACCAACACCGAATGGCGGTACTCGAATGGATATAAAAATCATCAGATAATACAAGTATAGCACGTGCACCGACCGGAGTCGTTATTGCCAAGTACTGTAGAGTTGTGATCGATCACTCGCACAGATGCGGAACGCGCGAGACGGCGAGATCCTTCCCAGAAGGATAAAGACCCAGAGGCGCATGCCGAAAAATAAACTGCTCCATAGAGCAGGTGTCCAGAGACGGTTGCCCAGAGGCGTGGTGACCCAGAGGTCCAGTACTGGCCGCCCAGAGGCTAATGTGTCACAAACTTCTTGGAGAGGAACCCGTAAAGTGTTAACAATGAGTCCCATACCCCACGTTCGCACTAAACGGTTTACTAACCAATAGCAAGCTCACACTCCAAACAATAAAAAGTCCACCTCGTATCATCGGTAAACTAGACCCAAAGGTCAAAACGATCAATCGAATAGGTCGGGGATTAACCGGAAAGAAAATACACACGGTTCCATAGGCCGGAGATTTCCTAACCGTTTAAGCACCTTTCCACTTCGCTCGACGTGCTAAAAAGTGAGTGTGAGATTTTATTATAGAAAATAATGGTGCGAAACGGATTTATAATTGATTTTGAAATCACTTTAAAACGGCTTTTGAAAACTCTCCTATTATGGAGTAATTAATTTAATAATTAAAAATAATATTATATAATAATTTCGAAAGCCATTTAGGAGTGAAAAATCCTTTGAAAATAATTCATAAAACCCGTGTACGAAATCTAGAGACAAATATCAAAGAAATCAATAAAACCAGAAAATCACTGAAAATATTCTAAGTGTTGGAAAATAGTCCAAAAATGACGCGAACCCAAGTTTGGAAAATTATTCGGACCAGCAAATTGAATCCGAATGGCATGAAAATTGGTAGGCATATATTCCAACATCCCTGCTCCAAACTGCAAAAAGAATCGGGAAATTCCGACTTGAAACAAAGAAACGGCATCATCTCAAAGTCGAACAAAAATCATAAAACTTTACTGTGTCAAAACAGTGTAAAGGTCCCACTTCGACGACATGGTCGAAGGGTCACATGAACTCAGATCTTGATGAAAATTTGCAGGAGCATAGTAAAGTACTCCTACTTTGATATGAAACAAGAATCATTCGGTTTCGACTTGAAACGACAATGTTTCAAAGTTGGTCCGACGATAACTGAAAATGATCACTATTGTAAAACAGTTTCTGGGTGCTACTTCGGCAATAGAAACGAAGTATCTAATGCACCCAGATCTAAACCAAACTTTGCATGGTTAAATATCTCGATCTCATCTTTTTACGAGACCAAAAACGATGAAATCCGACAAGAGACGAGCCCAGGATGGTGTCGCAAAGTCGGGATTCTACGCTGAAAACAACGGGAGAAAAGAGACTAAGGCCTATAGCTATGCACTAACTGGCCAGAGATGAAAAACCACAATTTTGGCATAGTAAACTTCAAATTCTGGCAAAATGAATAAAATGAAAGTTGTAGCTTAGTTTCTAAGCTTTCCGGAATGACCAAGATCGTCAAATTCTGACTAGAGATGAAAATTCTATGACTAAAACAATTCTCAAATCTAAATTTTATATCACTGTCGTTGTGCTCTCGGGACAGTGGTAAGAATGCACAGTTTTGACCAAATTAACTTCGAAATTTCATGAAACTCAAAACATGAAAGTTTTAGCTCTAAATCTAAGCTTTTCAGAACATCCAAAATTATTATATTTGGATAAGAAACGAGTAATTTATGGCCAAATCAATTTCAGGTTTTTATTTTATCAACCCTGTAGTTTGTTGTGCGGTCAGCGACAAACAAGCATGATTTTGACCATTCAAACCTCAAAATTAGGTAAAGCACAAAACATAAAAGTTATAGGGTAACTAATTATAATTTCAGCTAGCATATATTACAAGTACCTTATGTGCACACCCCAATGAAAGCAAAGATGATCAAAGAGCTATGATTCACATGTTACATAATAAAACATGTGTTACTAACTGATTCCCAAAATCAAAAGATGATTAAACACATATTAGAAGAGGTTTTTATCAATATACCTCTCTAGAAAGCAACAAAGACTACTATAGCATCAACCCAAGTTAGCAAAAGATGATTAGGAGGCTATAAGATCAAAAAAACACATAAAACATGTGTTACCAAATCAATTTCAGAAATAAGAAAGATATAAAAATGGATTTGAGGTGGGTATTTGCATTACCTTTGCATAGAATGACTTGCATAAGATAAAACTAGAAGGAGATGAAGATAGAGGCCATTTTTGTTATGAAAGCTTTAGGAAATGATTAGGGTTTTGATTAGGGATGAATGAATGAGGTTAGGAGAGTTTGAGATAATTTATAGAGGAGGTTTATGGTGGGTTATTGGGCTAGGTTTAGTAATCCAATAAGAAGAGAGTTATTTACATGTTTCCAACAATTAGTCTAAGTGTTCATATATGTTTATAAAACTCATTTTTCTTATCCAAACCCGTTTTAAAATCTCTACTAAAATATTTAACTTTCCAAAAATAACATTTTATCCTCATTTTAAAATCCCATATTTCCCATTTAATTAAAATAGCCTTTTTCAAATAAATTTTGTTATTCCAAATCCTTTTATGCTTCATTAAAATAAATAAAAATCCTAACTTTTATTTATTAATTGGTAATGCAAATCCCGGGTTGTTACAGTATATTAGAATATGCTATATTAAGTAGTTAAATATATGTAAACTTTAGTTGTTGACTATATTAAGCAGTAAAATATAACTCTTCTCTTTGTTGTCCTTGTGTCATTGCAGTAATAATATTGATGATTTGTGCAATCAACTCAAGAAAGCTTACTTAGATGTACTTAATAAGCTTCAAAGCCATGTACCGAAAAAATGTTCTAATTAGGTATATCAGAAAAATATAATTTTATTTCAATGAAAATATAATTAAGGATGACTGGACAAAATAAGAGTAAATTACAAAACAAAGCCTTGATTCAAAACTTATTTCATAAATATGCATTATCTGAAACTTAGTAAAAAGGGCTTCATTTACCATTTTATACCTGCGCATTTCATATCTTGTGGATTTTGGTCCATAAATCCAAAGATGATTAAAAGCTGCTTTTGGGAATGTGTATGTGCGCATTTGTGGTGAATGTGTATGGAGTTCGACTTTCCTTTACTGTTAAGAATAATGCATACCCAACCGGATATCGCCTATTTTATGGCAAAAACAACAATGGGAAAACTAAATTTAGGCAAACTAATGTGAATAATAGTATTAGAGAATCATATATAAGAACATGACTACTACCGCATACTCATGAAATCGAACTTTTTCCCCAGTCCCCATGCATATCAAATTATATAGCAATTTTTTTATCTTTATAGAACTTGAATAATTGCGAGCAGGCAAGGTCATATACGGTACATATTTTGAATTTCCTATAAATAAATATAATTTAGATTTAAAATTTCATATAAGATCTAGCATATAAATCAAGAATTACTTCAGTTGTTCGACTAAGTGCAACATTCAAAGGAAGAATCATGAAAGTGTGCATTCATATATATATATATATACATATCTACGTATGTATGTATGTATGTGTATGTATGTATGTGTGTGTATGTATGTATGTATGTGTGTATGTATATATGTATATATATGTATGTATGTATATGCAAATAGAATGCGGCAAGAACCCACCACATTATCAAATATGAGTTTAAACAAACAAAAAATGACACACACAAAATAAAGTTTTATTTCCTTTAATGAAATATTTACCATGAAATAATTTGTACTTCTTCTTTGAATTTTTAAGAAAAATGTTATCGCCCTAGCCTCTGTCCGATCGATCATTCTACTGGCGTCTCATGACTTTTCTATATAGTATCTCCCTTTCAATTTTCCCAATAATACTGAAAAAACTATGAATTATTCAGGCCAAAACAAAATATGAATCATCAACAACAAAACAAAAGCAAATATATCAAAATATCAATCAATTGTAGATCAATAAAACTGTTCGACTATTGTATATCAAATCAAGTTTGTTAATTGTATAGCCAAACATCTAAATAAGTTTGTTAATAGATACCTAAAAAATCTGAAATTCGTCTGCATCCGCATCTGCGTCCGAAAAGAAGATAAATATCTGATATCCGAAAAAAAAGATACGAATGTGGATACAAAGACATCCACATCCAAAAATTATTCGTTCAGTTTTTGTCAATATTATAATTCATTATTATGTGTAATTTAATATAATATAAGATACATATTTATTGTTTTGTTAAATTAGTAGTTTATGTTGTATGTGTTTAATGCATATTAACTCCTCAAAACTACTTATTATCATCCTATTTGTTGGGTTTACATACTTTTATAATCTGTTGAACCAAAAAAAATTATGTTAAGTCAAATTTTGGTTTATGATTTCTTGATATATCCATCATTAATGCATAAGTTAATTATTTGATATCCATCTATACCCATAGATGCGAATATATGATATTCAATAATGATTTTGGTTGCAGATATGGAACTATCCACATATGAAAGTATCAGTTGGCAGACCTACAATGAAATGAACTAATTCAAAATAGATTTTTAATTAGATTAGGGAAAATTGATTGCTATGTTCTTCAAATATATTTCCCTCTTATATAATTTATACGAATCTTTCAAAAAGATTAATTTATTTTTATTTATTTAGAAGAAGTATCCAAGTAGTGAGCTGCTGATGTCGGGGATTAAGGAGAGAGGTTATGGGAAGTGAAGCAGTGGGTAATTAGGTAAATTGCGACCTGTTAAAGACCCATATATTGGTCTTTTCAAAATGATTAAAGATAAAAGGTTGTTGTCTCTGATCAGACTCTACTTAAAGACCAAAATACTAGAGGTCTTTAAAATTGGTTAAGATTATCTTTTCTTATAGTGAACTTACATAAACTATATGCAGTTTGTAGTCAATAAATTTGCTTCGAGTTATAGTGGCATACTTTGCTTTTCCCTTTTCCATACATCATCTAATACACAATTTGACTCAATAAATAAAGGACCTGATTTCAATACAAAAGCGCTGACTAAATGTTGGAAATATTTCAAAAGACTATCATAATGTTGCAGCTATTGCATGTAGCGTGAGTCGGCGGAATAGGGATCTTAAGGCTAAATTAACATTAGAGGGAGGGTGAATAGTGTTTAATGGATTATATGAATATTATTCAATTTTTTTATCATTTTACTTGGAATGATGGAACTAACAATACAGAAACAATCACAGAATCAAAGTACATATAAAAGTAAATGCACTAAAAGTAAAAAGAAAGAACACACCAGGATTTTATACCGGTTCAGAGTTACCCTACCTTCAATCCCTCACAATTCGTTGTACATATTTCTTTTCAACTAGTAAATACAAATACAATATCGATTTCAAAGCTACAAGACACACCCTCCAGAATCCCGACCTCTGGGTAGAGTCACTTGATTTTCGAGCCACAAGTTCACCCACTAGATTTACGGGCTACTAAGCACACCCAATTGATTTTAACAGGCTACGATCACACATACTTGGATTTCAAGGATATCAAGCACACCATAGAGTATAACAGTATGATTTGATAGAGTTTACAGACTCAGATCTTCGATCTTGATTATAGCTGATTGTATAACTCCTGAATAGCACTTTGATCTTGAGAGAGATGAGATAAATCAGAGAGTATATGAAAGAGAATCAAACTAGTAATGATTGAATTTGATTCTGGTTGAATTTTGGTAGAGTTTTGACAGAAATTGATTTAGAAATCAAGAGAGTGAAAAGAGGAGAGAAAAATAAGAAAGTAGTTAATGAAAATTCTTTTGGAAGTCTGGTATATATAGGAAAACAATGGTCATGTCCATTCGCGAAGAGATACGATGAAAAGACGCTTCCTTTCAAAATTTGAATTTTGAAATTTACGGCTAGTATGTCGACATATAGGAATTGGATATGTCGACAAGTCCTTCACAAATTTGAAAAACACTTTTTAAAAATTATTTTGAAAATCCGTTGCTTTGTAAAATAATTTGATACTTTGTAGAATCATTTAAATATAGTTTATACAAATTTTAATCAAAATATAACTTAATAAAACTTTATAAAATAATTTTGAAAGATTCGATAAGAATATTCAATATAATGTAAATAATATATATAAAATCAATATAGTTATAAATTATTAAAGTATAAAAAACAGTTCAATATATATATAAACTTAATGTTAACAAGAAATCTTATCAACACCCCAAAGTTGTGTTTTGGAATGAGGTTTATCCTTTAGGTAGGTGAAGAGGATTGGAAGAAGTTTATCCTTCTTAAATGTCCTTTTTATTAAATTGCTGAAGTAAGAAGTGTTCAGTTAGACCTTTCGACTCAGTCGAAAGGGTCGGCTTCTTCCCTTATCAACCTCTCGATCCTGTTGAGATTGATTGGCTTTCTTTTTTGAAGGCTCACCTTTTGAAATGGATTGGATACCCTGGATAAGGTTTTTCTTAGTTGGTTTCGACCCGGCCGAAGGCATTCTATTATGTGGCTAGAACTTTATCCAAGAATTTGAGGCAGAGGTTTCGACTCTGTCGAAAGCAGGGTTGGTTAGGTGTTAAGACTTAATCCAAGAATCTAGGGTTGAGGTTTCGACCTTGTCGAAAGCTATAGACTTAAATATCTTAGGTTTGGATTAGGAACCTCAAATTGGAATAATTTAGAACTAGGTTTCGACCTTGTCGAAAGCTTGACCTCTTGGTACCTTGTATTAATCAAAGGTTTAGTAGATTGAGGCTTGGTTTCGTCCTTGTCGAAAGTATAAACTCAAAGGAAATTAGCTTGAAGAATGAAATTAAAGTTATTTAAATCTATTGGGTTTCGAATGTGTCGGCAGGGACCTTTCGATGTAGGCGACACCTGAAACACAAGATTAAACCTGACAAAAGCTTTAAAGACAGTAAAGTAATTTGAAATATTTGAGACTTCCTTTTCACAAGCTAGAAGAAAGACTTTATTTCTCAAAATCCCCATTTGATTTGGTAATTAGGGTTACAACACTTTCGATTAAGCAAATACTAGTTTGGAATGGAAAGAATCGGATCCCCTAAACCTGACCCCTTGGGTCTTATTTATAGATGCTGGTCAGCACCTTTCGACACTAATGCTTTCGACTTGGTTTAAAGGTGGCTGCAAAATAAATCAAGCGTGCTTCTGCCTTTGTCGAAAGGAACGGTTGTGCCTCTCTTCTTTGTATTGCCTTATAAGTGCTTCTGACTCTGTTGATAGGTCTTGTTCAATGGTTTCGATGATGTTGAGGTGCCGCTGGTTTCGACATTGATGGTTGCTTATGAACTCTTGTTTGTGACTTAATGTGGAACCCTCTTGGATCACATTGGCTTCGACCGGTTCGAAAGGCTTATTATAGCTTTCGAAGGGGTTGTCAAGGACAATGCTTGCTTTCGCGTGGTTTAAATAAAGGTGAAACCTTTGGTTTCAAAAGGTTTGACGCATATGCAAAGAGCTGATCTTCATTGTCTTCGAAAGGTGCTGCTTTGACTCATTAAAAAGGTTATCATGTGTATGGAATGACCTAGTCAAAAGGTGGTAACTGAAGACGGAAGGGTGCTTTCGACTCCTTCGACTCCTTCGGAAGGTAAGAACCAATGAATCTTGATTGTAGAAACTCTTCGAAAGGTCATGTAGCTTTCAGACTTTGGTTATAGCATCCCTTCGACTCTTTCGGAAGGTCCAACTAGAATTCTTCTCTCTTGCTCTCTTTTGTTCTCTGCTTAGAATGGTTTCAACTAAGTCAAAAGGTGGATTTTTGGAGTAACATTTGCCCCCCTCCCCTCTTGTGAAGGGATGCACTTGACTTTCCAGGTCAACTTTGTTGAAACCTAGAAAATTCTTGCCTCTTGGTCTTCCCGCGTAAATCTGGGCCGTCCATTTAAATCTGATCTAGCGGCTTATAGTTCTTTGTAGACTTTTCTTATAAGTATGCTTTTTCTCTCTTCTTCTTCATTTACCTACAATTGAATTTTCAAGTACAATTAAACGAATTCCAAAATCTCAAAACTTTCTTTTTCCTGAATCAAAGTCTACTCAGATCTAAACATAAGTTTGAGACATTTTTGGTTTTTATAATTTTCTTCTTTGTTATTCATGTTTTAGTTGAACTTTGATTTTCCAGATCTCATAATTGAGATTCGACTTTGAGATGTTTGAATTTTGATTTCCTGAGAGTAGGTTTGATTTGATTTACTGAGAAAATTTTCCAATTCAGTTTCATGAATCGATAGAATTTGTTTCTCATTTTGGAATTTTATTTCTATGTTTACGATTTTTGTTCTTCTTTAGAAAATATGGATTTTTGGTTTGATAATAATTTTTTTACACTTTTGAAATTGAAAACGGTTGATTCTTGTTGAAATCCATTTTCTTAATGGGTTTAATTTATTTGTTTAATAAGTTTTTTAAAACCCTAGATTTGCAATCGGGTTTGGGAAAACAGAAGTTTATGTTTTCTTCGCCCGGAAGCTACAAGTTGTACGGATGAAAAATTGGCGCCACAAATTGACTTTTCTACCCCTTTGAAAGGGATTGAGGCAGCAATATTGGTTTTGCTTCCTTAGCCCCTTTCGATTGGGTCATAAGGTGTTGTAGCGTGAATTTGATCAACTTTGTCGAAAGGTTGTGAAACAGAATGTAGTCATCCCTCTCGAAACCAAAATGTTTCGACTGCGTCGAAACCTTTTGTGTTGATTGAAATCCTTTCTCTTTAGTATGTTTTTGAAACCATAATGCCCCTTCGACTCTTTCGACGCTCTCTATATCTAATGAGTCAAAACCCTATAGAGTCGCCTTTCTCCAACATTGTCTAAACGTTCTAAGTGCACATGATTTTAACTTAGGACTTTTTGACTCAATGAGTATATAAGGTTTCGACAGCATTCATAGAGAATTTAAGTCATAGGTTTCGACAGTGTCGATGGGTTTTGTTATCTTGTTTATGAAATGTTTTTAGTGTAATTTTTTGTTCAAGTTTTTAAGTTAACTTTTACTATTTCCTTTTAACAACTTGGTTTCTGTGGAGCTTTCGTCATTGTTGAAAAGTGCCAATTGAACAAACATTTCAACTCTTCCTTTCGACCTTGTCGAAAGCTCAATGAATACTCTTATTTAGGCTTTTGACACTTTCGAGAGGTATTTGCTAAGTGTTAATGTCCCTTTCCTTTCGACTCTGTCAAAAGCCCAATATCTTTGACTTTTAACTTAAACATTTTTTTAAAAATTAGAAGTTTTATGTTTGGTTTTTGTCTAAATTATTTAAGTAGGTTTTTACTAATTCTTGAAAGAATGCTATGTTCATAATAAACTTGAAAATTTTAACTGAAACGTTTTCACCTAGTAGAATCATGAGCTCTCTGAAGAAACTCGATGCCATTTCAAAGCATTCCTTGATATCTTTATAGGAAGAGATTGCTGCCCTCCTCAAAGACTTCAAAATTACTAGTGTGGAAGCTATGCCACCCAGGGAAACAGATACCATCATCAACCCTCCCGAAGGGTTCTTCGCTTACACTGCCGTCCACATATCGCATTGAGGATTTCTGCCTTTTCTTGAATTCCAGTCCAGATTCCTTTCTTACCTCAAGATTGCTCCAATCCAGCTGTCCCCAAATGTCTACACCTAACTCTTGTCTCTGGAACTAATGGCACTAGAGTCTGGACTCCCCTCCTTAAACGCTGAAGTTCTGAACCACTTGACCCATCTAGTCAAACTCAGCACTCTCAATCATTAGATCTTCAGAGCCAACCCCCCAAAGAAGCTGATATCGGATGAGGTTAACAAGTTTAAAGACTGGGAAAACCATTTTTTCTTCGTTAGATGGTTCTCCAATATTAGCGGGGTCTTTTCTACTCCTCGTAAGTTCAAATTTTCATTGTCTTCTTTCTATCTTGTTACTTTTCTCGTCTAATCTTTGTCTTATGTCAGGTGCTCCTACTAAAGAACTTAGTGTGGCTGATAAAAGGACAGTGGAGTCTTTAATCGCAGCTTCTGTTAAGATTGGAAACCGATTGAAGCCGATGATCCCTTCTAACTTAAGGAAGCATTCTCTTCTTCCCCTTGGCCAAAGGATTTTGGGGCTACCCCCTTTGATCCAGCATACATCAAAAGGAAAACTCTTCCTCTCCTTGGGAGACTCTGAACATTTTTCTCCTATGTCGCCTATTTGCTCAGACCACTTTGGTAAGTTATATGCACAGTATTTGTTTTCTATCCTTATTGCTTTTTGAAATATTTTGCTGACTTTTAATCTGTTTGGGTCCTTCACGGCTGCTTCTCAGGTTACAATGCCTGTTAGTGGTGCTGCTTCCCTTCCTACAACTTCTGGTGCACTTTCTATCATCCAATCTTTCACCAAAACAAAGAAGGCCATTAAAAGGAAGTTAATGCCACCGACCTAAGCGGAACCTCCTTCGAAGGTTGCTAAAGTTATTGATATAGAGGAGGAGGATCGTTCATCTTTTGATACAGCTCCGAAGAGCCCGATCGTAGAAGCTCCTAAAGAAAAACCAGAGCAGACTCCTTCTGCCATTGATCCCCTTTCTCGCATTTCTGTTTCTGACTCTCCGGCTGCTCTCGCACAAATGCAACTGGCTTTAGAGACGCCCCCACTCTAAAGCGCATTCCTTCCAAGCCAACATCTTCTTCTCCTTCTGTCAATTTTGAAGAGATAGCCCAGTCTATCTTAAACTCGGAGTCCTTCACCTTCATCCACCCGCCTTCCACCGTTACCGATTTGGTGGGGCATTGCCGCTCTCTGATAGAGCAACGATTTTTGGTGAGTTTCATTTTAGTTAACTTTTCCTTTGCTGTTCTTCTTCCAAATTTCTGACTTGCGCTGCTCTTCCGTCTTTCAAATTTCCAAGAGCTGGTTAGTTTTGAACGAGCATGCATCCAAATCTTCTACCGAGTCCTCCAAGTTTCAGTAGGAAGTTTCTGCCCCAAAGAACCAATTGTCTTGTCTTTCTGCAGCAAAAGATGAAGCGACTTCTGAACTGGAGCGGTTGAGGGCTTCTCTCGCCCAGTCAGAATCTGCTATCTTAAAGAAAAGAGAGGCTCACCAACTCCTCGCCGACGAGAACTTCGCTATGCATCTAACTTTAAAAGATTCCGATGAGGAGAAGGCTTGCATAGCAGTGAAGAATACTTCTTTGAAAGAGAAGTTCAAGAAAAATAGGGCCTCATTGAAACTCGCTATTGATACCATCTCTGACGCTAAGCAGCGAGTATCTCAGTTTCTTAATACTACTCTTGGGGAGATTATGTTGAATTCCTACGAAGAGGCTTTGATGCTCGTTTATGCCGATAATTTTGAGAAGTGCCCTGACCTAAGGTTCTCCTTACTCGACTTTTCCCTTGTTGATAGAGTAATGGGAAAAATTAATCAAATGAAGCAAGGGGTTGAAGCCACAGTAGAGGAGGCAATCGATGGCTTCAAAATTCTTTCTTTCGACGTCCCCTCTTTCGAAATTGAATCTGACTCTGAGGATGAAGGGGACAAGGATGTTGCTATTGAGGAGGAGGGAGATGGCGATGGTGATGTCAATGATGATGATGATGATAACCTTAATGGCAACCAAGGTTCAGGTGGTGATCGAGGGGGCCATTCCGAAACTTCTGAGAAGGATGGTGATGATAATGCTAAAGCTCCTAAAAAAGAGCCATCTCCCCAAAAAGATGTTCCGCCTGAATCTGCCGGTCCTTCTGCTCCTCAAGAGGATGAGCCTGCTCCCGTTAATGTTGAAGAGCTAAAAGAAAAAGAGCAGGCTTCCCAGACTTTTGTCCCGATATCACAGGTATGGGATTTTCTGTTTAAATATCTTTCACTTCGAAGATAATAATAGTGCAAATCATTTATTTTAGATAAGGAAGAAATCTGTCCTCCCCTATAAAACCAAACTTGAGAGAAAACAAGCAGAGATAAACAGGTTATATACGGAGTTAGACAAGCAAATAAAAGAGCATAATGTACTTTCAGATAAATATTATAGACTTGATAGAAGTGCATCGGTGTTGGCGTCTTTTAAGCATCAAAAGACTACCTCCTTACTAAAGAGAGCGCACCTTCACTACGACGCTCTCTTAAAAGAAAACCGGGAGTTAATCACCCTATTTTGGATGTTGATTGAAGAAATAGACATTCTAATCAACTTTTTATATAAGGCTTATTGTAGACATTCAATTATTGATTTTTCGTACTTAGGAGAATATAGTGGGGGTCTACTTAGACGTTTTCATAAGAGATACTTGGATGAATTCGGATCTGACCCACACCCTGAAGCTTGTTGGAACTTACCATGGGTCGGATCGATTCCCAAAAATCTCCCCTGAAAAGCTTAAGTAGTATAAGAATAAATTTGTCTCTGAGTTATTTTCTAAGTCTGTTTTGTATGAACCAGATGAGTAATTGTAAACATGTAACAATGTATTGATTTATAAATATTTGCTTTAGTTTTTCACTTTATGCTTAGCTTCGTTTTATTATATTATCACAGAGTGACTGTTCATTAGGTCGACTTGTTTCTAGAGACCATTTAAGCCAATATGTTAAACATAGAAGATTTTATCTTGAAAAGGCATCAATTTTAAAGTCTTTGAAATCAGCAAGGTATTGTTTTCTTAGAGATTTACAAAAAATCTACTTGGAATATCCTCGTCTTCGCTTTGACTTTCTTGGTGATGAGAAAGAAAAACTTTTAAGAAGATCAGAACATTTCATACGAAATTAATTTGTGGCCGCGATAGTCCTCCAGCTCGGAAGTGAGACTATAACAAATGCCCACCAGTTATTACTCCAAAAGGAGTCAATATTCCTTTTGATTCAACAGTTACCATTTCCACTAACTCATTAGATAAAGTTAGAAAAGTAGTTTCTCAACTTTGGATGTAAACCAATTGTTTACTGTATCTTTCAACTTCGTTGTTGTTTGAGTCGTAATATGTTATTATAGTAATAAAGAGAATTTTCATCTTGATTTTGACTTTATTTTGTTTCTTTTTGCTTAAATAGGAGTTACAATTATCTACAGCTCCTCTTCCCCTTGATTTATCATCTTGCTAATCTTAGAGAGAAACTGTTAAAATCATGTGGAAGGAGTGAACACCGTGATGATATCTTACTAGAACGCTTCCATGGCAATGCTGAAGCCTTGAAATGGCATAAAAGATATTTTGTTTAGCAAACCATCACCAGTAATCTGAAAGATCAAATTGCCTATCTCGAGGCCGATATTAAAGGCAAAGATGAAATGATTTCGTCACTGAAGCGACAAGTAAAATCAAACCCTTCAATCGATTTCGATCATAGGATGTCGGAACTTATCCAACAGATCAACAACTTGGAATTGAAATTGAAGGACAGTCAGGCGCAATGTGAATCATTGGAATTCATTATGGGAGACAAGATATCGAGCATTGATTTACCGACTCCTTGTACTACTCCCTCTATTTCCAGACACACGAGGTCAAGTTCTCTTGCTGTTCAAAAATTTCCCCCAATGATTAACCCTCCCACAGGCTTAGATGAGAATGCTATGGGTAACTAGTGCAGGAAAGTTAAGTTTGAATAGCTAAGTATTTTGATGAGCAACAAAAAGTGAAGTATTCTCAGAGTATCAACGAGTATGCAACCAAGATTCAGAAGCTTGAACGCGATAATTACTTCCTTCTGAAGCACATTGCGGAATTGGAAAGGGAAAACAAGACCCTTAGGGGTGCAAACAAAGCTTTCAACCATGCTTTGAAGACTAACATTGATGCGATCAACGGCGCAGACAGCGTAAGGAAGAAGGAAAAGAAACCTAGAAAAGTTCTATGCGCCACAATTCTTCACATAGTTGATCCTTCATCACTGAGAATCTTAGCAAGGCTGCTCAAGACTTATGATACATTTATATCTTTGAAATGTATAGACTTGCCTTATATGTATGTAAATAACTTCATAAATTTTGTAAATAATTTCATGACTTATGTAAATCATAAAACTTTGTAAATAGCAACCGATTTGTAATCCTTTTCTGCAATGTCACTTCTGAAATGCTTTTTGATAGCTCATACGTTGATTTCACTACACCAGAAAAGACTTTTGGTAGCGTTGAAAAAACGCTACCATAACTTATGGTAGCGTTTTAAAGAACGCTGCTATACGACATGCAACTAAAAGTCTAAAACTTTTTGTTGCGTTGTAGTAAACGCTACCAAAAGTCACTTTGAAATGCAACTATAGGTATTTTCTGTAGGATTTAAAAAACGCTACCAAAAGTCACTTTTAAATGCAGCTATAGGTTTTTTCTGTAGGGTTAAAAAAACGCTACCATAAGTCTTCATTTTTTGGTTGCATTTTTTGGTCGCATAATTTTCATATATTCAAACAAACAATTAAATCACATAATTAGCATATACAAACAATCAATCATATGATCATCATATTCAAATAATTGCAAAAACATGCTAATCTCACAATCAAATATAATATCCATAATCAATTCGATAGTAGTTTTTCAACAAAATAAGTCACATACTACAAGCATTCACAGACAAGTTTCCACAAATGGTACTAACAAATACGACAACATATATAACAATTAAATTCATGTTCGTTGCTTGATTACCAATAGTTCTTTGTTGTCGATAGTCTTCGCTTCGAAATATCTAATTACCTGCAAACGAATTTAACAATCAACAATATATATATATATATGTATATGTATATATGTGTATATATATATATGTATATATATATGTATATATGAAAATCATGTAATCTATAACTCGATATTCTATATTAACACATATTAACAAAAATTGTTCTAAAAATCATGTAGTGTCAATTACTTCCATTTATTTGTGTTAGCCCTCTTGTATAACTACATTTGTGTAATACATGTGCAATGACATAACGATTAATCTGAGTAGACAGTTTTAGGAAAAATGGTTTATTTAAGTTTTAGTTTCAAGTGTATCAATTGTTGTGGCTCTGCAGATAAACACGTTTACCATAGAGGATATGTACTGAAATGTTGTGGCTTTGCAGATAAAAACTTAAATGTTGTGATACAGATTTTTATTTTTTTAATACCCGAATAAACGTAACTAAAACTTAATGTTGAGATATGATGTACTGAAAAACAATACTTACTGGAACTAGAACCAGAGATACAATGTTGAGCGATGCTACCTTCCCTAATTTCTCAATTGCTCCTGATCATCAAGCTCCATTTCATTTTGTCGAGCAACATTGCTCTTTGCCTGTTCAGGCCCCGCAAGCTGCTAATTCTTATGTTGGTCATAATGCTCAATTTCAACCTGTGAACCATGCTACAAGTAATCAGAGAACCACGAAGAAAAGTTTGAATATGTAGTACAAGTATATCCATATTGAATGAAAACAAGAAATCAGATAAAAATATATCCAATACTATCGGCCACAAGAAAATCTAATCGCATACCTCGTACACTAGGAAGAAGACAGAATACAAATACAGGATCATTAACCTGGAACTAAGAAAGCTAACCGACATACATATCATTTGGTTAGAACATTTGTTCCAAAAGAAATTAAATTTCTAAACAAAAATAGGCTTAACAAATTAAGTATGAGCCTACACACTTGCACAAGTTACATTAGCTTCTCCAGATTTTCATTTACGTAGGAAAACATTATAATTGTTTCTAAAAGACCTCTCTGAGTATAAACAGACTACAATGGTAAGATACCCAGGATGAACTAAACATTAACATCCTTCTTTTTAATGTTTATTCGTAAAAGGCAACATTACCATCCCCATGAGTTCGGCTTTTTTATTCATCTTCTCGTTGGTCAACCATATGAACTAAACATGGTAGTTTTTTTAAGTACTTACTGGTTTAAAAAGTATAATCCAAACAATTATGCATCACAGGGTGCAATAACAAAAAGGATTTATCATGACGGAAAAAAGAACATTAAAAAATGCACCTAAAATAGTAAGTACACTAAATGTGGAAAACATTTGAGTTTTGGTTTCATATGGCATTATTTCATTTTTCATTATTCGGAAATTTCAATATGAGTTTTATTCAATTTAAATAAATTCATTAAACACTTTTCAATATATCAAAGACCAACCGGAAAAAGAATAATCAATCATAATAATAACAAGTTGATATAAAAAACAAGTATAAGAATTACCAATCATAATAATAAGGAAAAATTGCTACACACATTCTCTCTTAAAGCAACCATCATAATCAAAACACGAGAAATGGTCCAAATTATTTTTTTACCCTTACCTACCCCAGTTCGGTCCTTAATCATTATTTTAGTATGATAAATGGAGGAGGTGGAGGAGGCCCAACTAAGGATGAGGAGGCATTTCTGATTTATATCTTTATACCTGAATTTCCTTATCTGACATTTATTTTTGTTAGTTGTGTTAATAAACAAATATTATACATCAATATACAATTAAAAGTGGATCAACATATCATAAATTAGTAGTACAACTTTCCTTTAGAAGTTACAGCCTCGAGGCTTTTTCTCTCAGAAAATGGAAAGAAGTATATACCCAACTCTCTGGAAGAAAATAAAAACTAAGTAAAACCTGAAAACTTTCATTTAATGCATCTATCACCTTAGAAATACATAGCCTTTATGGTGAAACTACTTGCTTAAATGTATCTAAAACTGGAGTAACTCGAAAAATAAAAAGTTGAAGCAAGCTATTGGCCACTAAAGCAAATTGCATTGTTTTGTTTTCTTATAAATTTACCAAGAATGAAAATAATATTCTATGATTATTAATCTCATATGTGATCCAGTAGGCAATTGTGTGTGTAATAAATAGTTTCTATGAGTGGTCATTGTCTTATTAATATTAACTTAATAAGTGATGATAAAGGGAAAGGACTTAAACCTGTAGATTTAACAATCCTTGGCCTTCTCTTACTAGATTATTTAAGGTGATTCACAATGGTTAGCAGTTCAACTGTAAAGGTAATCCTTTATATATTTTCCTACAGAAACTGGAAAAACATGGTTATTAAAGTCTAGTTTAAGTCTTATATTTAATATCGCCGACAAAATCATATCAAGCCAAGATTAAGGTAGAAATATGGCATGCAATTTTTCAGCAAATTTAAGTTTTAACTTGTACAGTAACCTGCATGCTAACAAGTTGTAACATATAAGAATCCATATGCATCAACGCATAAAAATCTCACCATAAACTAGTAAAGTTATAACACTCATTTTACACAGGGTGAAGTAACAGAACAAGAGTAGGTAACAAGAAAAATGATCGAATGAAGAAAATCATTTATAAATGACAGGCACGCAGTAGAGTTCTATGTCAAGTTCTCTTCTCTACGTAAGACCAAACTTTCCTTTTCACAGACTACATAGTACATACAACTTGTCCACTTGCATGATAAATAAAAAAACTAAAGTATTGCTTTAAAATTTTAGATACATTGTATACTAGTGCTTAGTTTTATTTTTATACAAGCAATCGGCAAGACATGAATCGACAGAGAATTTAGATTTATTATCAATTCAGAACCAACTTGCACAACAAATTTGCCAAGCTTAACCTCTCAACCTTAGCCACGTTGTTTTAGTTCACAAAGCTTTCAGTCTAGTTTAAGTCTTTTGATTCTCGTTGTTTCTGCTTAACTGCTAAGTCTAGTTCAGGTCCCTATATGTTGGAGCACAAAAGACTTATTAAGTGAGCCTTTACCTATTCAGCACATGCCTCACCATACTTCTGCTTAGGCTATTTCGGCAAGGTTATAGCTCATACACAACAATTATTAGTTATTTGTTTTCTATTAAATATTGCTTTTGTGTTTAGTTTATATACTATAGTATGGGATAAAACTAAAAAGGGAGAAAATATACAAATAATTTGGCTTTTCTATTTTATTTTTTATTTTAGTTAAATGACATAAGGACAATAAAGTGTGCATTATTTTAGCAACATTTATGTGAATTAAACAACTATGAAGCTTGCAGACATGGAAAAGACAATAAAAACATCATAGTGTTCAATCATCAACTTTTATTTCCTACAAACCACATTTAAATTTTCACACTCACTCATAAGGGGATGATCCAAATGTCATATGATAAGAAAAAGGACACTAACTCTACCTCAAGACCAAGCTCACAAGCATTCTTTGCAACCAATGCTGCTCCAAGCATTACACTAGGATTTGGAGTGTTAGTACAACTAGTGATTGTGGCAATGACAACATCGGCATGTCTTAACTAAGCATATTTCCCATGGAATTTGAAATCTACAACTTTACTTTGAGCTTCTTGGGAACAACAAACCCCTAAATAACATAGGAATATATTATATAAATGATAGTACAGTGTCATTAAGTATTAAACTTGCATGATAATAAAACAGAAAAAAATAATGTTGCCGCACCTTGAATCCTACTTTATTGTCTAAACAAGCAAGCCAGTCGGCTTTCATTTCCCTTAGGCAACCTTGTCACGAAGCCTAAGCCAAAGAAAGAATACTTGATTGCATGGATTATATGTAGGCAATAATCATGACACAAAAAAGATGGTAAACCCATTACCTTTTAGGTCCAAAAAGGCATGGTTCGACATCCTCCAAATTCAACTGCAAATAGGATGAATATGCCCTTTCTATTTGGGGCTGAGATTAATATTGAAAATAACATCAAAAAAGGTAGTTGACACAACAATACTAATAAAACCATCCCATGAAATTGTACTGGTATTGAAAAATAATAACCTGGCTGTAGTTCACGAACTTGTTATTAGCACGTAAATAGGACTTTATCATTGGCACCTACATAGTTATTCATAATAAGTACATATCTCATCGTTTATAATGGAAATTTTTTATGGTGATAATAGATGCATGCTTACGGTTTCATTACTTCTACCAGTGAGCTTTAGGTACTTCGGTGTAACATGATCGACTAGCAAAAATCCCATGGTTGCTCCATATTCAGGAGACATGTTTGCAATAGTGGCACGGGCTGCTAGAGATAGCTCACTCGCCCCTTCTTTTGTATATGCAATGAATGAGGCATCATGGTAACTTTTTTAAAACATACAAAAAACATGAATTAATACCAGAACAATAACTTGTTTAAATTTAAATTTCATATCATAGAATTCGACGAACTTTCCAACAACGCTGTGTTTCTAGAGGATATGTGTAACTGTCTGTGGAAGTAATTCCATTTTTTAGATTTCCTTGTAATTTGAATCCAACTACTCCAGGAAACACCATGTTCATAGGCTATAAGAAAGATGGAACTATTAGAAAAAAGAATTATTTGGAGAAGAAATTATCAAGGGACATCTACAAACACTAAATATAAATACACAAGAGCATTAGTAATTGTAGAAAGTTTCTACTCGAACCAATTTCTGTAGCTGCTAGCAAAAATAGATCACATTTTAAAAACTTTTTAGAACTTCATGCTAGTCATTAACAATTCAGTTCTACAGCTATCTTTTTTTCCATGTATATAAACATTCAAGTCCGAATTGCTCCAATATAAAAACGTATGGATGCTATAATCAATTGAACTGATACAAGAAGAACAAGAAATAAAGTTAAATTTGATACCTAGGATGAGTCCAACTATTGAGAAGCCTGTCGATGTTGGAGAAATGATGATTTAGGGTTTGCGACTAAAAAGGAGATGATGCTTGTCGCTTCTGGCGAGTCGGTCTATTGCGGCCAGATAGATAAAAGAAGATTGATTACCGTGAAGGTTTTGAGTGCCTTAGTAGATCGATGATTTAGGGCTTCTAGTGTATTAGTAGATTGATGACGATTTAGTGTTTCGAAGGTGGAGTAGACCAACGAAGTGGTTTTTGGAGATGGAGTAAGGAGATGGCGATGTAGGGTTTTCTGAGAGCATTGTTGTGAAATGGAAGTAAAAGAAATGAATAATGAACGGTACTAGGAATATTTTTCACAAAAATTTTAGGCGGGACAAGCAAAAATTAACGAGAGAGTCTTTGGCAGCACTTGATCTACAAACGCTACCAATATTTGCAACTAAAAGTAGATTTTCTTGTAGTGTTTTTATACTTGCTGAATCTTTCATTTCTCTTTGCTGTGCCGATTACCCTGAAAAGTATGAAGCAAAAAATATTTCCAATTATTATCTTGAAATTGACATACTAGTCTATGTATATAATTTGCTTAGATTAACAAATCATCTTGTTAACTGCATGAAAAGTAGTTTATATTAAATGCCTAAATCCCATCTTTAACCATGATGAGAAATAATTAAGAATTCAACTCCAACCATTTGGCCGGAATGTCCAAGTCATGTTGATTGGAAATCCCACCCTCAAACAGGGGTATAAATGTTGGAAATTAATCTTCAAGAGATATTTAATAAAGAGCTAAATCCAAAAATCATTATCTGAATATTTGTAGTAGATACCCAATGACCTATTCTTGGGTGTTAATGCAATTTGAAAAATTAGAAATCCAAGACCCAGATTCAGAAACTTATAATAATGATCTTCATGAGAGTATTCTTTGACCCAAATTCGGGCATTTGTGATGGATGAATAGAAATCCATTATTGAAATTCTACACCCAGATTAGGGCTCAAATAAGTAATAGTCTCGATACCCAGATTCGGGTATAACAAAGATAGTTAGTGATCAAAAAGACCCAAACCCGGATTCGGGTATTAGTAAATGAAGTTCGGAAATGAATGTTCTGAAACCCAGATTCAGGTATTAATTGATGAAATTCAGATATGAGAGACCCGAAACCCAGATTCGGGTATTAATAGATATTGTTTAGAAGTGAAAAGTCCCAAAACCCAGATTTGGGTATTAAATAAGTGGAGTTCTATTCTACTCTTTTGAATCCTTTAGGTTTTGTATAGATGTAATTTGATTAGTTGCCTCTTGAGCTCGGACGTCTTAGTCCATAATTGGATATGCCATTTCTCGGGCTTAAACATCTCAGTCTTCTATTTAATGAGCCTCCTCTTGGGCTTGGATGTCTTAATCCATTATTTGATGGGCCTCTTCTTGGACCTGGACATCTTAGTCCATTGTTTGATGGGCCTGAACATCTTAGTCCATTATTGTATGAGCCTCTTCTTGGGCTTGGACATCTTAGTCCATTGTTTGATGGGCCTCTTCTTGGGCCTGGACATCTTAGTCCATTGTTGTATGAGCCTCTTTTTGGGCTTGGACATCTTAATCCATTGTTTGATGGGCCTCTTCTTGGGCCTGGACATCTTAGTCCATTGTTGTATGAGCCTCTTCTTGGGTTTGGACATCTTAGTCCATTGTTTGATAGGCCTCTTCTTGGGCCTGGACATCTTAGTCCATTATTGTCCGGTGTTTTGGTTAGCTCATCTTAGAGGCTGGAACCAAGGACTTACCTGACCACCCTCCAGGAGGCGCCCTGCCCTGGACATAGCGTGGCGCGGACATGGGCTTATTCGGTGCTTTACCCTGGCCATCTTATGGCATAGGTAAAGGATTACTCCGTCCTCCCTCCAGGAGGTGCCTTACCCTGACCATAGCGTGGCGCGGATAACGGCTTGTTCGGTGCTTTACCTTGGCCATCTCATGGCACGGATAAAGGCTTATTCCATCCTCCCTCTAAGAGGTTCCTTGATCTTACTAGAGGCGCGGCCAAGGGCGTGTCCGGTGCTTTAACTTGGCCATCTTATGGCACGGCTAAAGGTTTACCCGCCCTCCCTCCAAGAGGTGCTCTACCCTGGACATCTCGGCTCGGACAGAGGCTTTCTACCATCTTAGGTAGTATCCAAATATAAGGAGCATTTCACTCCCAACCATGTAGATTTTTCTTAGAAAAGTATCTCTTTATTGATTTTTCTCAAGTTTTCTTTACAAATTCACGAATTTTTCCTTGTCGGAAGAAATTGATGATCATCCCCTCTAGGGCTTTGCAATGATTAGCTTCATGGCCATTCATCATGTGGTAGTAATAGTAGGACCCTCCCAGATTTTTTTCATGTTTCAGTTTCTTTTTCCGTGATGGCCAAAAGTTGAGCTCATCCTTTGTTAGCATGTACACATTCTCTATGGATGTCATCAAGTTGCATTCTTTGGGAAGTTTAGACTTGAAGTTTGATTTTTGAGGATGACTCTTTGATTTTTTGTTCCTTGGCCTTATAGTTTCATACTCTTCGATTGCTTTTCTTATTGCCACCCCCTGTGGTTCTTGTGTAGGAAGTGTTCTTGTTGTAATTGGTTATTGCCACTTATTTGCAAAGGCATTGTAATCAGCCATTATTTCTTTTTCAAAGATTATGCCTTTGGAATAGCGTTGGATGGTTCTTCTCATTTGATTGAATACATTGTCACTTCCATCTGTTCTCTTTCCCAATGCAAAAATAGGGGTGGGACCAACATGAAAGGGATTTAAACTCCATTTCTCAAGATCGTATGATTCCGCTCTTTTCTTATTTGTTATCCTCAGAGCTTCTAGCCTTAACCTTCGTTCTTCATTTTGATTGGAACCTTTGATGGGGAACTTTATATCATGTGGCTCAGAGGATCCTTATTCAGATCTTATGATTCTTCTAGCCATGATTTGACCAAAGTAGATAAACTTGAGATTGGGTTAAGTAGGGTTAGAGAATAGTAGTGTTGGGTGTTCAACCAAGTCGGAGGTTCGAGCCCTCCTTCTAGCACCAAAATGTTAACAATAAATCTTGTCAACACCCTAAAGTTTTGTTTTGGAATGAGATTTATCCTTTAGGTAGATGAAGAGGATTGGAAGAAGTTCGTCCTTCTTAAATTTCCTTTTTATGAAATTGTTGAAGTAAGAAGTGTTCAGTCAGACCTTTCGACTCAGTCGAAAGGGTCGGCTTCTTCCCTTATCAACCTTTCGATCCTGTTGAGATTGATTGGCTTTCCTTTTTGAAGGCTCACCTTTCGAAATGGATGGGATACCCTGGATAAGGTTTTTCTTGGTTGGTTTCGACCTGGTCGAAGGCCTTAGCTATTGTGTGGCTAGAACTTTATCCAAGAATTTGAGGCAAAGGTTTCGACTCTGTCGAAAGCAGGGTTGGTTAGGTGTTAAGACTTAATCCAAGAATCTAGGGTTGAGGTTTCGACCTCATCGAAAGCTATAGGCTTAAATATCTTAGGTTTGGATTAGGAACCTCAAATTAGGATGATTTAGAACTAGGTTTCGACCTTGTCGAAAGCTTGACCTCTTGGTTCCTTGTATTAATCAAAGGTTTAGTAGATTGAGGCTTAGTTTCATCCTTGTCGAAAGTATAAACTTAGAGGAAAGTAGATTGAAGAATGTATCTAAAGTTATTTAAATCAGCTGGGTTTCGACTATGTTGGCAGGGACCTTTCGATGTAGGCGACACCTGAAACACAAGATTATACTTGACAAAAGCTTTAAAGACAGTAAAGTAATTTGAAATATTTGAGACTTCCCTTTCACAAGCTAGAAGAAAAACTTTATTTCTCAAAATCCCCAATTTGATTTGGTAATTAGGGTTATAACACTTTCGATTAAGCAAATACAAGTTTGGAATGGAAAGAATCGGATCCCCTAAACCTGATCCCTTGGGTCTTATTTATAGATGCGGGTCAACACCTTTCGACCCTAATGCTTTCGACTTGGTTGAAAAGTGGCTGCCAAATAACTCAAGTGTGCTTCCGCCTTTGTTGAAAGGAACGGCCGCGCCTCCCTTCTTTGTAGTGCCTTGTAAGTGCTTCCGACTCTGTCGATAGGTCTTGTTCAATGGTTTCGATTATGTTGAGGTGCCGTTGGTTTGGACACTGATGGTTGCTTCTGAACTCATGGCTGTGACTTAATGCAAATTATAGCATATACAATGCGCAAATTATTAGCATTTTCTTCCGATCGTGAGATAACACAAATGAAATAGGAAAGAATAGAAAGTTTTCTTTCTAAATAGTACTTATATTTAGTTTTACTCGTTTGATTGATCACCCAAAATTACTATTTCTTCTTAGTTTATAAAGCATATAATAAGAGATTGTATGAATAATCTCATTGGATTAATTTATAGCTAGTAACATGGTACGCTAATGTGAAAAAGTCTAATATCATTACATAGTTCACATAAACATTAATTTAAACCTGAAAAAAGTGTTTGTTTTGAACCTTACTAGCTGTCAAACCCCTGGAAACTAATTTCAGCATCAAGGTTTATATTATATAATAATTCAGAATCTCCAAACACCAACAAAAAGACCTCCAGAGGAACTACTGGTTGGAAGAAGAAGCTTATCGTGGAAAACAAATCAATGAAAAATCAAGGATTTTAATGGTAAGGTGAAGAAATGTTGTGTCTATAGCCGAATTGTAGAAATAGCAACTTCTCATGCTAAAATAATTATTGACTAGCTTCTATTTCTCTACAGGAAAACCTATCATATTTTGTACAAAATAGCCTACGATCAATTTTCTCCAATACTACTTAACGAAAATGTGAAATATAAGGGTAAATGATTCAAAAATCAAATCTATAAACTAAAAATAAAATATATAACTGGCTGATAATCAATTCAAACTAATCATTGTATATTAATCAAATTTATCAATCGTATGTTAAAACGATGAAATTATGAATCAAAAGAATTACAATCAACAAAATTGGGGAAAACTAACCCTTTATTTTCTTCTTTATGGTCTTCTGTATCAACCGTTCAACATTGAAGATCTTTTTTTGGTTTAGTCGACAAGGAGGAAGAAAATCCCATGTGCAGAGAAAGATTAACATGCGTGAGGAAATGGGTAATCTATCTATTACTTAAGAAAAAAAACAGCAACCAAGCACTGCCCACGTGGACGCTAAAATCAGGCATTTCAAAATAAACAATTCAAAGCAAAACCCTTATTTCTTTTACTCTGAACCGCATATTTACTAGCCTATCACAGCCGCTTCACAATTCAAATTTCCCTAATTTTACTACCTACCCTTAATTTCATTCTCCCAACCGCTTCACAATCTAAATCCCTAATTTTATTACCTACCCCTAATTTCCTTCTCCCAATCAGTCTATCCCATAATTTGGTTTTCTGCATTCGTCGATAACCCTACTTTTAGCGACCTTTCCCGACCAAACCATCTCTACACTGCTATTTCGATTTTGATCTTATCTGGAATTCAGCATCCGATTTTGGTAAGGAAATATGTCAACCATGGAATTGAGCAGATAGATCGTTTCATCCACAACACATATGGATTTAGAGGAAATTTGTTGTCAATTTATGATTATTTCACTTCTGTGCTTCCACTTCTGTAAATTCCACACAAATTGAGGTCCTATACCAATGAGTTGTTTTATAACTTATACACTTTTGAGTTATTTCATATGATTTGGATATGTTTTAACATCAGTTTTTTTCTTTTACAGACAACCGATATTGTTATATACTTTTTATTCATAGTACGGTGCTTAAAGGATTGAAGATACATTCAAACTGCTCCACCCTATCCTTGCTTAGTGATTTTTAGTGCGTGCTAAATTGGTAAGTTTTCGTGCTTGACTGTCAATGGATTTCAATGCAAGGTTGATATTTTATGTCTATGTTCATTTACTTTTTTGTGATGTAATTTACTTTGTATATGTTCTTCATCATGCTTATAACTCCTTTATTTTTATGTGTGGATGTGTCAGTAGGGGGTTAATTGATATCTAAAAATCTACGGGGTTCCCTTTGATGTTTGCATTAACTAAATAATAGAGTTGGTATAACTTTTTATCGAATACTTTTTTACTGCTCTCAAACCTTGTTTTACCTTCTACACATGCACATAATGTTGGTACATGCATTTGATTGTTTGTCTTATTTTTTTTTCTATGGTAAAACTGACCGTTTGCATCAAAAGTTGGCATAAACACCCAATAGATTGAAAGTAGAGAAATAAAATGAAGAATTAAACTTAAAACAGAGAGAAACAAGTAGAAAACAAGAACACGCAAATTTATAGTGGTTCGACGTTGATTGCCTACGTCCACTTTGAAGGAATTGCTTTATTAATCACTTATTTTCTAAGTATAGGGGGATCAGATCGTAATAGGTCCTTGATTACAATAGAGTTGAAGTAAACTAGCAGCGTAAAGATCCTTCAAATGAATAATGAATTCTATATTTATAGGTGTAGATGACCAAATATCTCCTTGAAATTCACCGATAGAATCTCAAGATGCAAACGAGGTCACCCAAAAAGTTTCACAGCCTAATTCCCAATATTAGGCGATCGACACCGATCAGGCTTAGAGGCCTTGTGGCATCGTGCGATCGGTCTGGTGGGTCCCCCTCCATGCCAGCTTCATGTTTCTAAAATTGTTTGCATATTTGCCTTCATGCCATTAGAGAAGTTGATCGATTATCGTTGAGTTGAATTGTCGGTTTTTGTTGTTCATTGCCATAGTGATATGATTCGATCCTCTGCATAAGGGAAAGGATAGGTACCGATCCCTTGCCTACGAGAGGCACTAACCTATACTTAGAATATTCTAGAGAGTCTATCTCTTGGTCTTGCGCGATCGTTGATTCATACCATTGTCCGTGCTTGATCTCTAGACTTCAAGATCACCTCTCTAGGCTGCTTGCCTTGTCTATCATCGAGTCTAACTTGTCCAATCAGTCTGAATATAGCCGGATCAAAAGGTAGGATAACACTTGCCTCCAAATTACATCTTGTTTCAAACATGATGTGCTTTGAATCAAAGCAAGTTAGAGTTACCGGAAAGGATTCCATTCGGTTTTTGAACAGTCGTTATCCTTTCGTTGAATTGTCTATCCAAAGAGTTGTACCTCTCTTTATTTGTTGCAACGCTTGGTCGATATTAGCCGGTATAAATCTAGAATGTCATCCCCAGTTTTTATCTATGCTCGGTTTCGTTGAGCTTGTCGATCAAGTTAGTAGGTCGTGGTTACTTGAACTGGTCTTCTCTCTCAGGAGTTCTTAGGTAGTAGTTCAATTTTCATCGATTCAAGAAATCAAATGTTGGGTGTGCGCACACGTTCGCACGTTCACGTGCACACCATGATAATCGACTCCCGAACACGCTTGTATGCTCATGGATCGTCGCCGATTCCCTTTGTTCAAATACAATTGCATTGCAATTTTTTGTTCATTTTTTCTTTTCCTTTTAAAAAAAATAGGGGTTCGGTATCAATCACTTAGGCAGGGGATCAGTACCAATCCCTTTGTGGACATAAACTTAGTCACTTTGGGCCACAAGAGAGATAGGCCGTATCTCATATATAAGCTAAACACTTAGCTCCATCTCATCACTTATTCCATTTATACTTCAGTTGAACCGAACCCTTGCCCCTCCTCGCTATCGCCATTAACAAGCCTAAGTTAAGGAATTTCATTCAACTCCTCCAAACCACTACTGTTTTGATTTCTTTCCTCCCCTAAAGCCTATGCCTCCGCCTCTTCTCAAACTTGAGGATCCAATCCCATTTGATTTAGACCCAAATCCGATTTGAACCCGCACTTGTTGCCTTTGCTTCGAACTGATTCGAGCTTTTGTAAAGGTGGGCCCGAACTCGTGGTATGCGATTTAGGGTGAAAATGTAACGAGACGATGAGATTTTTGAGATTTTGCTAGTGATTGTGGAGGAATGAAGTGGTGATGAAATAGATGTGAGACAGAGTGATTATAGGGATCAGTACAAGTTGAGGAGGAGCGAAGTGAAATGGGGAAGTTTAAGGGATCAGCGTGGTAGGGGATCGGTTATATGGAGGGATCAGTGGTAGAATATGGTGGAGGGACTTGAAAACGTGGTAGTGGATCGATTATATGGAGGGAATGGTTGTAGAATATGGTGGATGGATCGGTCATGGTATAGGATCGGTTCGAATTTGCACAAGGCGATGCCGCCTAGGCTAGGGATCGGTCACGATCCCTTACCTTTGGGGACTTGGGCATTTTCAGCTTGGTTTGAACATAACTTGAACATGAACATAAGAACCTGCCTTGGAGTCAAACATGACTTAAGCACTTGTATACGATCTCAAACTTGAAAACTTGGACTTCGGAACAAACGCACGTGACTTGGAATTTGATCGGACTTTACACATGAAATGAGCCATAATACTTGGATCCATTAACTAAGGTTTGAACTTGCTAATGAATGCATGTGCCCGCACTGACTTGAATGTTCATATGAACTTGAATGAAAATATCATGCTTAAATATGCCAATGACCGATCCTAGAGCTTAGATAAATTCCACAACCATCGATGTGAAAGCTGATTGGAATAGTCAGCGATGATGGCCACCCTAGTCAAAATCCCGAGTCTCATCACAGCTGTCGTTTAACGTTTATCACTGCACTACACTGCACCACACTGCACTAGTTCACACTTAGCACATGGGAACAGGTTTATTTTCCTAACAAAAACTATCTACTAAGTTTGATTGCTATGGGTTCTAGACGCTCGGAGCGTTTAGCTGCTATGTTTACCGAACAGAATGCTCCACACGACGATTCTAATGCTGAGTCAAGCTCCGCAAAAATATCTCCTCGACACACTCTGGGCCATCAATTAGAACAACCCAAAAGTTCTCACCGGGCTCTTGACAGCCCTCCAGGTCCAGAAGCAGAAAATTAACCGGCCTCTGACACTTTTGAAGATGCCATATTTTTAGATGATTCAGAAGATTTTATGGCTTCATGGGTCGATGAGGCTTCTCTTCGTGAACTTTGCATCAAACACGGGATACCGTATGAGGATGTACGAGTCCCGACTCGCAATGATAGAGCTTACTCGCCTTTGGAAGGGTATACCGCTTGTAATATATATATATGTGCAGGGCAGGTTGCATTCTGCCTTTTAATCCATTCATTCGGAAGACGCTTCATTATTTGAGACTGGCTCCAGCCTAGTTGCATCCAAACGGGTACACATTCTTGCATTGCACATATATGATATTTCTCTAGTTCTTATATCATGAACTGACTCCGGAGGATATTAGATTCATTTTCAATTTCAAGCGATGAAAGAAGAGCCTCTTGTATACTTTTCTGGAATCAATCGATAATTTCCAGGTCATAACCGATGCTTGGAATAAGCTTAATTCTTTAATGAATGAATGGTTTTTCATGTGTTGCCCATCTGGTTTAGTAGGACGATGGTTGGAAGGACGGAAATGTCATCTCGAACTTAATCTTTGGTGCTTTTATCCAAGTCCTATGAACTAAGCAGTACTTTGAATCTTGCAGGTAGCTATCTACGTCTCATCGGTGATAGGTATTCAGAGGCGGTCACCGAGCTCAGGAATATACCACCGGAAGATAGAGATGTTCGATCCCTTATTACCGATGAGCGTTTCTTTTCCTTTGGCTTCTTAGAAGAGGTCGTAGCACTGGGTTAACAGGGAATGCTGATGAGGAAGTGAGAGGAAGAAGAGGCGTTGCTCAGTAGAGAGGTGGCGATGTTAATCCTGTCATGCCCCCAATCGAGGAAGCTCAGGATAATTTGAAGAAGACGAGATAAGGGGCGATGCTAATGAACCCAGCCATAATGATGCGGGTTTAAATCGTGAGCCTATTGTCGGGTCCTTCCAAGACACACATCTCCCCGCCTCATAGAAGAAAAAAAGAAAGAGGCTTGTTTACAAGCTTCACAAAGGGCAAGTCGCCAAGCAGCCCAAGCTAACCACCACTGCCACAAATCAATCTACTTCATGGCCTTAGGTTGCATCAAACACTAGGCATGAGCCATGGTGTTACGTTGTCGTATTCAGCGGTTAAGTGATTATACTCCCCAGTCTCGGGTTGGTGGAGTTAATCTACGGACAGTCGCATTCCATCCATTACAAGTTTATACTCCCCCTATCGGGTTCAGGTCAGAGTCGGCGAATGAGTGGTCGAATCGCACTCATTCATTTGTTTATACTCTTTTCTACACTCTCGGAATCAGAGTTAGTCGATGACCCAATTGATGTTTATACTCCAGCCCACACTCTGGGAATTGAGTTATTCCGATAAATGGTCGAATCACATTTTTCTCGGTTAATTCCTTTGCCCCTAGGTCAAGGGAAAAAGTTGAAGAGTGGTTGGTCGTACTACGTCCACTTCTACCTTATATTTCTCCCATCGAATCACGGGATAGAAATTAGCTAACTAATGGTCGAGTCACATCCGCTCTATATTTTGTACTCGGGCCGTCGAATCGTAGGCAAGAATCAATGGATGAATGGTCAAGTCACGTTCATTTTTAGTTAATTCGATGTTGCATCCGAGAACTTGGTTAGCACCAAACCCCGGGTACTCATTGGTTTATATTTAGGTATACGTAGGTATAAGTCGGTCGCATATCACAACTATTATACTACGCACAAGCAATTCACAGATATGAAAAAAAACTTCAAGTTCTATTGCCAACAGAAAGAGAAAGCGATAGAGTCTATCTTATTACATGGCTTCAAACTAAAATGAAAAAGCGAATTCTAAATGGAATACAAATAAATGAAAAAAATCAAGTGAAGTAGCATCGTAAATGCTCGCTATTCCATGCTACAGGGAGTGTAATGCCATCGACAGTCGTTAGCTTGAAAGTTCCATCTCCAAGCTTCTGATTGATAACATATGGTCCTTCCCATCTCGGACCCATGTTAGTGGGCTAGGAAAGATCTGTTTCAGAACAAGATCGCCAATTTTGAAGCTCCTAGCTCGGACTTTAACATTATAGTATCGGGTGACTCAGTGTCAGTGTGTGGCTGCCTTCAAGTCAGCTTCTTTACGCTTTTCATCGACCATGTCTAGAGATTCCAAAAGGAGATCTCTCTTTGTTCTGGGGTCTCATTATGTCACTCAATGAGAAGGGAATTCAAGTTCTACAGGAATCACGGCTTCAGAGCCATAGGCAAGGACGAATGTAGTATGGCAAGTCGTAGACTTATGGGTTGTTCTATATGCCCATAGTACTGACGAGATTCCATCAACCCACTTGTCTCTAATCTTTTCCAAACGTTTCTTCAAAATGGACTTTATGATTTTGTTAACAACTCCGACCTATCCATTAGCTTGAGGGTGGGAAACTACCGCAAATCTTTTCTCAATACAATGCCGGCGGCAGAAGTCTTTGAATTCAGCACTGTCGAATTGGGTCCTGTTGTCAGTTATGATTGTTCGGGGAAGACCAAAATGACAGATGATGTTTTGAACAATAAAGTTGATTACTTTCTTCATAGTGATCATGGCCAATGGTTCAGCTTCAGCCCATTTATGTGAAGTAATCGACTGCTACGATAGCGTATTTTGCGCCACCTTTGGAAATCAACAAGGAGCCGATGATGTCAATGCCCCATGTATTTTACGAATTTCTGGCACTTGTCACATCATCTAGCATAATTATCCGTGTCTCGATTGATAGTTGGCCTGTAATAACCATAGCGAAGTATCTTTTTCGCCAAGGTTTGCCCCCTGGTGTGATCTCCACATTCTCCTTCATGGACTTCTCTTAATACTCGCTTGATTTCATCGTTGGCGATACACCGAAGCAGGGGAATGGGAAAATCCTTCATGTACATGACTTCTTCTTGAAGGAGGTATCGTGAAATTTTACGGAGGACCTATCATTTTTCATTCCTCCGTACGGGAAGGATTCCCTTTGCAAATAATCTTTTATCGGAGTCATCCACAACTCCTTTTCAGGCTCCGTCTCTAAGACCCAGTCAATCTCCATCTGGTCAATGCTCGGAGCATTAAGTACTTTAACTGGGACCAGGCTCACCTGCTGTGCATCCACGGAGCTGGCCAATTTGGCCAACGGGTCGGCTTTCTCATTCTGTTCTCCGGGGATATGTGTAATAGTGTAATGCTCAAAATTAGTTAGTAGCTCTTGGACCCAGTTGAGGTAAAGAGCAAGTCATGCTCCCTTGGTCTGATATTCTCCCCTGACTTGGCGTACGACTAACTAAGAATCATAAAAAATTTGCAAAGTTTGTACTCCCAGCTCCTTAGCAAGTTTGAGTCCGGCGATCAAGGCCTCATATTCAGCTTCGTTATTTGTTGCAGAGAAGTTGAGTTTAAGGGCATAGCAAATCGAGTGTTCCTCAGAAGTGACTAGTATGACTCTGGTGCTAGAACACCGATCGTTAGATGCTCTATCCGCATACATCTTCCATTGGATGATAGGTTCTTCACTTCTCTCAACAAAGTCATTCTGTGCAGTGAATTCAGCTATGAAGTCCGCCAACACTTGTCCCTGGATGGCTCTTTCAGGGAGATAAGTGATATCAAATTGGATCAATTCGATGTTCCATTTTAGTAATCTTCCACACGTCTCAGCTCGCTGTAGGACCTGTCGTACCAGTTGGTCGGTGAAGACATTGATGGGGTGAGCCTGAAAATAAGGACAGAGCTTCCTTGACACAATCAGCAGGTAGTGTGCGAGCTTCTCCAATTTCAGTGAATTTCTTTTAGCACCCGTCAATTGCTTGCTAACACAGTATATTGGCCTTTGGATTCGATTCTCTTCGCGCAGCAGTGCAGCACATATGGCATGTGCTGATACTGCTAAATAGATGTACAAGTCTTCATGATCCAATGGCTTGGATAAGATGGGGGGTTTCTCTAAGTGGTGTCCTAAAGCTTGATATGCATCAACACAATCCTGCGTCCATACGAAGTTCCTCTTTCCTTTCTGATCAAGTCGAAGAAGGGAATGCACTTACCGGTAGCTTTGGAGATGAACCGACTCAGGGCGGTGACCTTCCCATTTAGGCTTTGCACCTGCTTAATCGTCTTTGGTGCTTGGATATCTCGCCTGAATCTTCTTGGGATTGGCTTCAATTCCATGAGAGTTAACAATGAAGCCCAAGAATTTCCCTAACGCAACGTCGAAAGAGCATTTCAAGGGGTTGAGTTTCATTCTATATTTTCGGAGAACACTGAACGTCTCTACCAAATCATTGATGTGGTTGTTTGATCGTCATGACTTCATGAGCATATCATCCACATATACTTCCATTGATTGTCCGATCTGGTCTTTAAACATCCGGTTGACCAGTCTCTAATTAGTAGCTCCAATTTCAATCCAAAAGGCATCACAATGTAGCAGTATAATCCTAGGTCGATAACAAAGCTGGTGTGTTCCTGATATGGGATATGCATCGGGATCTGATTGTAACTGGAGTACACATCCATAAATGAAAGAAATTCATGTCTAGCGGTTGAGTCTACCAGCTGGTCGATCCTTGGAAGTGGAAAGTTTTCTTTCGGACATGCTTTATTCAGGTCTGAGTAGTCAACGCATGTCCTCCACTTTCCATTAACATGTCTCATGTGTACATGATTAGATACCCATTTCGGGTAGAGGGTGTCACGGATAAACCCATTACTCTTGAGTTTATCCACCTCCTCCTTAAGCACAACAGATCTCGCTGGATCCATGCTATGTCATTTCTATTTCACCAGGACATGCCTTGGGTCGATATTCAATGCATGATTCGCAATGGTCGAGGGGATCCCACACATGTCAGAATGGGTCCAAGTGAACACATCAAGATTCGCTTGGTGAAAGGCTGCTAATTCCTTCATCATCGTTGCACTGAGCTATGATCCTATCTTCAATGTCTGTGATAGGTCATCGTGGCTGATCGTAATGTCGATCGTTAGTTCAGCGGGTGTAGTCTTGGGTTCTTTGGGCTTCTCTTCCTTATCTCTCGGATCTATATCTTTATAGAACCGACTATGGTGTCCGAGCCTAGGCTCGGACGTTGATGCTAGGCTTCGTTAGTTTTGATGCAGAGAGGTTTCTCTACATCCTTTCCTTTTTATTTCTAATAAGCATCCCTCAACTCAGCAACATAGCAGGCACGACCAGTCGCCTGATCTCCATGAATAATTCTCACGTCATTCTCTGTTGGGAATTTGAGTGTTAAACCTCTTTCGAACTGTATCTGGACTGCTTTACTGCCATTTTACTTTGTACTCTCTCGGCACTTGGGCCTGCAATATCTCTGTTCCTAGTCTGCATTCCTCCTCCTTCCTCAGGCATTGAGCTGCCTTTGCAAAGAAACGCTCTAATGTAAAAGGAGGCTTTCCTGCTAACCAATCGCCAAAATCATAATTGGGGTCGACTCCCTTAGTCAGTGCCATCAATATTGCATCATCTTTTGGATTACTGACTTTTATAACAACTGTATTAAACCCTTCCAGATAATCTTTCAACGACTCCCCCAGTGCCTGGATTAGGTTGGAGAGGGACATGACGTCTTTGTGGTGAGCCACGTGCATGCAGAACTACTCCATTAACTTCCTTGCTAACTCATCAAATGAAGAAATTCATCATGGTGGTAGTTTGGTGAATCACATAGTCACAACCCCTTCTAGAAAAATGGGAAAACATCTGCACTTAACTGCATCAGTGGCTCATGCGGAGTCCATGCGCCACTTGTACCTTAAGAGATGCTGCCTGGGGTCGAAATTTCCCACATAGGCAGGCATCGTAGGCATATTAAACCTCTATGGATACTCTGCATGTAGGATGTTGTCAGTGAACAAAGTATGACTTCTGGAGAGTCCCCAATCATCATTGGTCAAGCCTTGACTCTCTTTCACAAGCTGTCTCACCATAGCTGTTAAGTCTGGTGCCTGAAGAGCTGGTGCCAGTTGGTGGTCATGTTCCACCTCACGTGAACGACCCGATCCATGCCTTCGAGCCGCACCATGTTGCCTTAGCTTAGCCTGCTCTTGATGTTCCTCCTTAGCAGCAGTCCTATCATCGTCTCTCAACCGGGGTTCATTCACATTCGCCTGAGCTCCAGTGCCTTGATCGGCCGCGGCACGTCCGGAGTTAGTTCCTCCACTAGCTTGATGGCTCCCCTAGATTGGAGGGTTCTGTGCCAATTCCCTTGGAAGGTTTGGTACTGATCCGTGCAGTCCAGCAGTAGTCAGCCGTGTAGTTCTCCCTCGAGGTTCCACCTTCATATGCATCCGTCTTGCGTTGTCTGCTCCTGTGATAGACATCAGATGAAGAGGAGTTCTCGGACCCAGGGTATGGAGAGGGCTCCCTCGTTGTCTTGCCACGTTGGTCTTTTAACTGGTTCATCAGGTCAATATTGGCCTGGATTTGCTGATTGAGCTGTCGACAACTATCAAGCAGTTCCTTCATCGGGACTTCAAAGTCGGCTTTGGTAATGCAATCAGAAGAATTTGGGGCATCAGTAGCCATCGGTTGTACATTTTGGTGAACCCGTTGAACGCTAGTACCTTCATTGCCTTCAACAGCACGGGAAGTAGTAGACTTTCTTCTGGCCATGGCTAATAACTTCCTTTTAGATCTTCTTCAAATCCGAATAGAAATGAAAATTTGTCGACAGAAATCTTGATCTACCTCACGGATATGAGAATCTGCTAGTAGATTATGAGATCCAATCAAGCTGAGAATTCCTTCTCAGTGAAAGCACCAAAATGTTTGCACCAAAAGTTGGCACAAACACCCAACAGATTGAAAGTAGAGAAATAAAATGAAGAATTAAACTTAAAACAGAGAGAAACAAGTAGAAAATAAGAACATACAAATTTATAGTGGTTCGGCGTTGATTGCCTACGTTAACTTTGAAGGAATTGCTTTTTTAATCACATAGTTTTCTGAGTACATAGGGATCAGATCGTAATAGATCCTTGATTACAATAGAGTTGAAGTAAAACAGCAGCGTAAAGATCCTTTAAATGAACAATGAACTCTATATTTATAGGTGTAGATGACCAAATATCTCCTTGAAAATTCGTCGACAGAGTCTCAAGATGTAAACGAGATCACCCAAAAAGTTTCACGACCTAATTCCTTTTTTTTGAGAATAAAATAGTTTGAATCCTTAAACGAAATTGCCCACAATATTTTTTTTAGAAGAATATATATAGACAACCAAAGGTGAGCTGCCAACAAGCCTGGCAGGTGACTGAGCCATAGGAGGCAAAAGACAGCAATAGTAGTAACAACAAAAAACTGCCCAGCCCAAGGGAAGGAACGAGACGGCCTGATGAGAATCTGAGGATCAGCTTCGGTAAAACCACCGCCCATTGCATCACGTTAACAAGCTCCGGCATGGCCACCGCCTGTAAGCATGATACCGAGACTCTCGACCAATAGAATTCTGAGATGACCTTCGTCCAATCCCTAACGCTCAACAAAACCTGTGCTCCCGAATTTCCAACCCGGATGAGTCGAGGATACTCCAGTGCACTCTTTAATATTAGGCGATCGACATCGATCGGTCTTAGAGGTTATGTGGCATCGTGCGATCGGTCTGGTGGATCCCCCTCCATGCTAGCTTAATGTTTCCAAAATTGTTTGCATAGTTGACTTCATGCCTTTAGAGACATTGATCGATTCTTGTTTGGTTGAATTGTTGGTTTCTGTTGATACGATCTGATCCCTTGCATAAGTGAAGTGATAGTATTAAATTTTAGAGGAGAAGAGAGAATATGATGAATAATTAATTTTATTGCAATTTTTTTCTTTGATTCTACAAGCTCTTTGTACATGATTATATATAGCTTAGTTCTACTAGTCGTTGCTTATTTCCTTAATTATAATTCTACTAGCCGTTGCTTATTTTTCAAATTATAATTCTACTAGCCGTTGCTTATTTGCCAAATTATAATTCTACTAGCCATTGCTTATTTCCTAAATTATAATTGCCTAATTACACCATAATTACAACAAAGTACCAAGTATAGCTAACAGCTGTATAATGGATGCCAGCCGTTTATTTGTTTCCTGTTTTCAGTCTAGATGAAATATTCTGAGGCTATCATTCCTATTTCTCAACACTCCCCCTCAAGTTGGGTTCGAATAAATTTATAGAACCTAACTTTTCAAGTATGTTCAGATGGCTGGTCTTATCGAGTGCTTTTGTGAAAATATCTGCCAATTGCTCTTTGCTTTTGACAAATGGAGTTTCTATTTCTCCCGATTGCAATTTTCTCTAACAAAGTGACAATCTATCTCTATATGTTTTGTCCTCTCATGAAAGACATGACTGGATGCAATATGACGTGCAACTTGATTATCATAGTGCATTTGCATTGTTTTTGTGTGTTCTATCTTCATGTCACTAAGTAATTGCTAAATCAAACAAGCTCACTTACTGTGGATGCCATGGCTTGGTATTCTGCTTCTGCACTTGATCTAGCTACAACATTATGCTTCTTACTTTTCTAAGTGACCAAGTTAACACCTACAAATGTACAAAACCATGTGGTTGATTTTCTATCATAGCTTCCAGTCCAATATGCATCAAAAAAACCAAACACATCGTTAGAATTATTTTTCTTCATCTAAATTCCTTGACCTGAAGTGCCTTTAAGATATCTCAATATCCTATCAATTGTAGTCAAGTGGCTAGTACATGGAGCATGCATAAATTGACCTATGACACTAACTGTAAAGGCAATATCAGGTCTGCTTACTGTAAGGTAAATTAATTTTCCTACTATCCTCAGATATTGTCCTATGTTAGATAATGGCTCACCATCTTAAACTCCAAATTTTATATTCATCTCCATAGGAGCATTAGCTGGTTTTGCTCCTAATTTACCAGTTTCTTTTAACAGATCAAGGACACATTTTCTTTGGGATAGAAATAATCCTTTACTTGAGTGGGCTATTTCTATTTCAAGATAATATGAAAGTTTTATCAAGGTCTTTTATGTCAAATTCCCTTTTTAAAAATTGTTTAACCCTTTCAATTTTCTCATTATTATTTCCAGTGATGATAATGTCATCAACATAAACCAGAATAATAGTAGTGGTATTTTGTGAATGTTTGATGAACATAGAGGAATCAACGGTACTTTAAAAAAATCTTTAAAAGAGAAAAGCTTAGCTTGACATACCATACTCTTGGAGATTGTTTTATACCATAGATCGCCTTTTTAATTTACACACCAGCAACGAGTTCGTCTCACTTTTGTAGCCCAGAGGAAGAGTCATATAAACTTTCTCCCCTAAATTTCCTCGAAGGAATACATTTTTTACATCCATTTGAAAAAAATTCCATTCTAAGTCGGTGGCTGTTTAAAGCAAAATTCTAACCATATTCATTTTTGTTACTGGTGCAAAAGTCTCTTAGTAGTCAATACCGTACATTTGGGTAATCCGTTGGCCACTAACCTAGCTTTGTACCTTTCAATAACACCATCACTATTGTATTTGATTTTGTATACCCATTTGCAACCTACGGGTTTTTTGTTTTTTGGTAAATTAATAATATCCCATATGTCATTTTTTTCTAAGGCTTGAAGTTCTTCGTTCATAGCCTTACATCAAATTGGGCTTTGATTGGCTTCACTAAAATTGGTTGGTTCTATTTTGTTAGTGATGTTACTTAAGTAGGCTCGATATGAAGGGGATACCCTGTTATATGAAATAAAATCTTGTATTGGATACATCACCCATTGGGATACATAATCCCTTAATTTGATGAGAGGTCGAGTTAGTCTTGTAGATCTTCTTGTAGCATTTTCTTCTTGAGTTGGTTATTCATGAGTTAATTCTTCACTTGACTGATTTATCTCTTCTTCTCCCTTGAACGAAGCGGACTTGTTTCTCCGATTTGTTCTTCATTTGTATGATCAACACGTTCTTGATTTGTTTCTTCAGGAAACATGAAATTAATTGGAGACAATATGACCGATATATCTTGTGTATTTCCCTATTTACTTGTTTGATAATATGTTTCATTTTCAAAAAATGATACGTCTCATGAGATACAAAGTTTATAATTTTTTGGATCATAACATTTATACCCTTTTTTTTTGGGATGAGTATCCTAAAAATATGGCTTTAACAGCATTTCTATCTGGCTTGTCATGTCTTTTTATGTGTACAAAACATGTACATCCAAAAAATATTATGTGATCAAGATTTATATTCCTATTCTTAAGAATTTCTAAGGGACTCATATTTTTAAGCATGACACTTGACAATCTATTTATGAGGTAAGTCGTAGTTAGCACAACATCTGACCAATAAGATTTTGGAGCATTAGTTTGTAAAAGAAGTGATCTAGTGACTTCAAATAAATGTTGATTTTTTCTTTTTGAAATTCCGTTTTGTTCAGGTGTATTAATACAAGTAGTTTGGTGTAAAATTCCTTTTTGTTTGTAAAATTCTTTGAAATCTTTGTTTACGTATTCTGTCCCACTATCATATTGAATTTTTTTTATTTTTGCATTATATTGATTTTCTATAAAACTATAAAATTCTTGAAAACATAAAAACGCTTCATTTTTTCCTTTTAAAAGGTAAACCCAAGTAGTGCAAGAAAAATCATTAATAAATATGACAAAATATTTAAAACGATCATAAGAATCAATAGGGGCTGAATCCCAAACATCAAATGAATTAAATCAAAGGATTTTTCTGACTTATTAGTAGATAAAGAAAATGGTAATCTACTTTGTTTTGAAAGCTTACAAACTTCACAATTTTTGGAATCTAATTTATAACAGAAAAGTTTATTCAAAATTTGATCAGATGGACGACCAAATCTCCAATACAGCAATTTATCATGATCTACTAAATCTAATGACACATGACATTTATGGTGCTTTCATCAAGATAATAGAGGCCATTTTCTAGACATCCCTTACCAATCTTCTTCCCTGATTCTCGACCCTTAAAGATCACTTTATACGGTGAAAATATAACACTGCAATTCAATTCATGGGTTAATTTACTAATTGATAATAAATTTGAATTAAAATCTAGTAAATATAAAATATTTTTCACATCTTTTGTAGGAAACTTTATTGTACCAAAACCATGAATTTGGAATTTATCTCCATTAGCAATCTTTACATGTAGAGGGCCATTATTTTATGTAACATTGGTTAATTTATTTTTGTCCCATGTCATGTGATCGGTAGCACCTGAGTCAATATCCATCTATTTGTACTTTGACGCATTTTTACAATTTCAAAATTGTTGTTGACTTTCGATGAATTAAAAATAGCATTAGAATGTACAAAACCTGAAGTTTGTTGCTGCAAAAAACTGTTCAATTAATTAGCAGTTGATTCAATTGCACCGTTTGGATCACAGAAGATTCCACTGAATTAGAGGTGTTATTAGTTCATTGAGCCAATTCAGATCTATCCCCTTCTAGCTCCGCTCCTTTGCTAAAACCACTTAATTTTGTCTCCTTTTTTGCATTGCCCCAATTACCTTCTTTGTAGCCCTTCTCTCTAACGGGTCGAAGGTAGGGAGGGAAACCAACAACCATCGTGGTTATGCCCTGCTTTCTTGCAGTGGTCACACTGCTCGGTGCTTGAAGCTCCTTTCCTTCCCGTGGTGTCCCTGAAACTAGTATTTGAATGTTTTACCTGAAATGTCTTGTTTTCTTGATTTTCAAAATATCCTGAGTTCATGAGGGCCCGCCGAAATTGCTCTTGCTCAATTCTTGCCACTACATGATCAAAAATTGGCATCTCGGCTAATGCCAAGACTTGAGACCTGATCGATTCATAACTTGGATCAAGAGCCCCTAGGTAGGTGAAGATTAATTCTTGTTCATGCATTTTTTGTATTTCAACTAGATCTATTATTGGAGGGAGATAGACATTGAGCTCTTCCAATTTTGACATAATTTCGGTGACTAGTTCGTTATTACTTTGGGTACTCTGTTTAATTTGGATAAGCACCTGTTTAAGGCTAAAGGTATGAGCAAAAAAAAATTGTTGGCCATACCTTCTTTTGGCTTTGTCCCAAACCTCCTATGATGTGCTGGAGTACATGATTATGTTTGAAATTTGGGGTTCCATTGTGCTGAGAAGCCATGACATGATTAGTTGGTCAGTTGTCTTCCATTCTTCTATTTTTTCTTTTTCTTCCAAAGTTGGCTTATTTGGCTCTGCTGCTTTGGGTTTCTCCTGTTTGCCATTGATAAAGTTTAATTTTTCTTTGCCACCGAGACCAATTGATATTAATCTTGACCAAGGAATGTAATTTCTATTGCCTAGTGAGTTTAATATTGTCGGATTGAGACATGTTGAACTTACTATAGTTATTTGATATCTGTAGTAATTGATGTTGTTGTGGAACTTTTGAGTCGGGATTTGACCCGCTCTTATACCATACTAAATTTTATAGGAGAAGAAAGAATATGATGAATAATTAATTTTATTGCAATTTTTTTCTCTGATTCTACGAGCTCTTTGCACATGATTATATATAACTTAATACTACTAGCCGTTGTTTATTTTCTTAATTATAATTCTACTAGCCGTTGCTTATTTCCCAAATTATAATTCTACTAGTCGTTGCTTATTTCCTAAAATATAATTGTCTAATTACAACATAATTGCAACAAAGTATCAAGTATAGCTAACGAGATGCTAGCCTTTTATTTGTTTTCTGTTTTCAGCCTATATGAAATAATCTGAAGCTATAATTCCTATTTCTCAATAGATAGGTACCGATCCCCTGCCTAGGGGAGGCACTAACCTATACTTAGAATATTCAAAAGAGTCTATCTCTTGGTCTCGCGCGATCATTTCTTCAAACCATTGTCCGTGCTTGATTTCTGGACTCTATGATAATCTCTCTAGTTTGCTAGTCTTGTTTATCATCGAGTCTAACTTCCAATCAGTCTGGATATAGTCGGGTCAAAAGACCGGATAACACTGATCATGTTGCATTACTATTTTGTTCTATACTGTAATCCGTACAAAATATCAATTTACTGCAAATTGTCTTTTACCTGCACCATCGGTGTAGGTTTTGATGAAAATTTGTGAAACTTTTTCCCCAAGCATTAAACTAAAATTGTTGTCTGTATAGCTGTGGCAAAACATAAGTTACGTGTTATATTTTTCTAACATCCCAATGTTATCAAGGTTATATTATATTATGTGCATTTGGTAAATCTGTTTAAATTACTAAATTTGGTAAATAGTTCATCAATGTGGATGGTAGGCTAACAATTTTGGAAATTACTAGTGAAAGGGAAAAAATATTAACTGATGTATAGCAATATTTTCGTTTGTTAATCATTTTTTTGATACTAAACTGTAAGTTGATGTTGATTCTTGAATAAAAACGTTTATTACTTAGAGTAATATGTATGTTTGGTTCATATTTTACTGTGGGGTTGTCATTATGCCACATAAACGAGCTGCTTTACATGCGGCGTTCGATCTGTCAAATTGGTAGTTATTAATGTAAGCATTGATATAATCTATTTGTTGACATAAGTGGTTAAGCACTTAGAAAAGATAGTTGTGCAAAAACAAAGAAATCAAGAAAGCTCTAATGGTCGACTGCTCTGATCAGATCTTAAAGGCTAATCATTCTATCATACCCGAGCCTCCTCCACTCATCCCCCTTCTTCTTCCATCCCCAAGGAGGTGCTACTTGAAATCGACAATGAGGGGTTCTAAATAGTTAGGAACCGCCGGAACAGGTAGAAGACCCTTCAACAATCAAATCCAGCCCAATATCGCACCAAGAATCAAAATCAAGCAAATTACAATGGTTTTAGAGATTCAAGCAACAACAATTACAATTACAATTCAAATAAAAAATCTCAGAATTCCTTCTGAACTGCAGCCACAATGCAGATAAATCAAGCATCCAATGGTGCAGCGGCAAAATAGAGCTACACTTTAAACAATAAAGGTTCTTTCTCTCATAGCTTCTTCTTGGGCAGATTTGATCAGAAAGGGAGGATTCAACCATGATTTTGATCTGGAGTATTAAGCACCTATAACCATTAACAACAAGAAAATGGTCATAATGAAGGAAGGGGTAAGCAGAAGAACAGAGTCCAAGTGGAGTTGCTCGGTGATATCATATGTTTTCGGCAATAGGCCTTTTTATCAATTTTAAAGCATTTGTGCAAAGAACATGGAATCCTACCGGTAACTTCGAAATTTTCTCAAGAAATAATGGATTTTTTATAATCAGATTTGTTGTTGAAAGTGATTGTGAAAAATCAATCAATGGAGGACCATATTTTATCCATGGAAAGTTGATTATCTTGAAAAGATGGAGTAACAAAATTGCATTTGATAGAGATCTGCTAACTACTATCCCTATATGGATTCGACTCCCAGAATTAAGTCTAAAATTGTGGGACAGAGAAGCATTCAGGGCCATTGCAAGTGTTGTGGGGGTTTCTCTAAAATCAGATGAACAAACAGCGAAAGAAACGAGATTAAGCTATGTAAGAATTCTTGTTGAAATAAAAGCAAATGCAGAACTTCATGATGAAGCATACATTATAATGCATGATGGGGAAAACATTGTCCATAAAATTGAATATGAGTGGATTCCACCAAAGTGTTTAATTTGTGCATGCTTCGGACACCCTACTGAAAACTGCTCGTCAAAGAAGATTTGGAAAGAAAAATCGAAGGATATATTGGGCAATAAAGAAAATGATTCTGTCTTGGAACAAAATCAAGAAATAAACAAAAGTGCAGATTTTAATTTCAATCAAAATGCTGGGCAACAAGAGGCTACCACTACTGAAACAGAGGAAAATTCCTTATCAGGCAAAATCAATTTTTTTGAAAATATAAGAAACAAAGAAAGTACAAAAGAATTGAATACAAGTGTGAAAAATCCTGAAGTTATCAAGCAACTGGAAACTCCCAAAAAGCAGGCTATATCAGACCTTGTTATGCTAGAGAATACAGATGAGAATATAAATCAAATGCAACAAAATTAAAATGAAACAACTTCAACAGTAAAGCAGCCTGTAAAGGATCCTGGTGCAAAATCTATGCACTCCCCTCTTGATGAAGATATTGAGATAATAGATGAAAATATGGAAGTTAGCATAAATACAGATGAAAGAATTACAAATGCCGCTGTTAGGAAAGAATTCAACAATCATATTACTGGTCCAAACTTCTCACAACAAAGTTTATCAGAGGATATTGTTCAAAAAGCCATAAAGCTTGTTCCAAAACCTTTTTCTCCAACAAAGAATAAAAGAAAAGAAAGGAATAAAAAACAGAACAAAAAATTTGTAAGAAATCTTATCTCAAAGCAATGAAGAAAATTGTGAAAAGGATGATTTTCAAGAAAAATATATCATGAGAAATCCAAAATAATTTGAACATCTCAAAATTAAAGACAGAAAATCTCTTAAAAGGAAAGGGCACATAAGTTCAGATTATTTGGAAGAGAAGAGGGACAAGGAGAATCCGAAGGAGTTTAACCCCAGTCTCTCTATATAGCAGGAGAGATATACTTTTCATATCCTTTATATCATTTATTTTATAAATAATGTCTATTATTACTTGGAATGTTACAGAGTTAAAATCTCCTGAAAGAAAGTTAGATTTAACCAATCTAACTTTTACAAGTAGGCCTAATATTATTAGTATTATGAAACATAAACTTGAGGATTCAAAAATTGGAAATTTACATGCTAGAAAATTTAAAGAGTGGGGTATTGTTAATAACAACATTATGTAGGGTAATGGTAGAATAATAGTTATGTGGGATCCAAGTATTTAGAGTCTTAGTCATCAATTTTTGAATTTACAATTTATTCACCGTATATTCATAAATAAAGGTGGTTTACAATTAGAAATTACTTTTGTTTATGCTTCAAATAGTGAAAAAGAAAGAATTTACTCTGGAATGATCGCGAGTCTATAAATAATAACATGTTAAAGCCTTGGATTATAATGGGGGATTTAAATACTGTTTTTCATTCATTTGAAAAGAGGGGAGGAATTCCAATTTCCTTTAGAAAATTGAAATTTCTTAACAATTTTTTTCTAAAAAACAGGCTTAATTGAACCCATTCTTTTGGGTAATAAATATACATGGAAATCTGGTGAATTCAGAAATATTCACTATAAACTTGATAGGGTTTTAATTAACCATGTTTTTGAAAATTCATTTACTAATTTCCAATGTATAACTCTCCCCCAAGCCACTAGTGATCATACCCCTATTCAAAATTTTCTTTCTAGAAATCATAATTCTAGGAAAACTATCCCATTTAGATTTGTTAATGGATGGACTTTTGAAAAAATTATATGGATACTGTCAAAAACAGTATAATTTCTTCTAACCATGGCTCTGCCCAATATAAATTTAATATTTTAAAGAATGCAAAAGAAAATCTGGAACAAAAATAGAGATAGAGATGATATAAGCTTATTAGAAAAGAGCGTGAGTCTCTCCAAAACATTATTGATTTTGATAGCTTAAATAATTCTCTTGTTAATCAATTCTTTCAAAAGCAAGATAAATTAAGTAAAAGTTTGCATGTGCAAGCAATCAACATGAGCCAGAAAGCCAAGGTAGACTGGCTTACTAATGGTGATGAATCTAGCAAGTTCTTCTATGCCAAGATGTCTAATAGGAAAAATATCAATGACATAGAAAAATTGCTAGATAATAATGGGGTTATCTTAAATGATGTCTCTCATATAGAGCATAATGCAATAATTTTTTTTTCTGAGCTATACAATATCGATTCATATAAGAGAGACTTCCTAAGTATTGAAACAAAATTTTTGCTTAATGAAAACAATAAAGATATTCTCTTAGCCCCTGTTGTTATTGATGACATTAAAAAAATTGTTTTTGGTTCTAATATAGATAAAAGGCTAGGCCCTGATGAGTTAGGTGCTAAATTTTATAAAACACGTTTGGAAGATATTAAATTTAAAATTTATGAAGCTGTAAATGATTTTTTTTTTCAACTGGAAAGCTTATGAAATGTTTAAACCATACTTTTATTATCTTAATCCCTAAGGTTAAAATTCCTAATGGATTAGGGGATTACAGGCCTATTGCCTGTTGTAACTTTATTTACAAAATCATAGCTAATATTTTGAGTAATAGATTTTTTTATAATACTTGATTTCAGAAAATCAATGTGCTTTTATACTAGGTAGATACATTTATTTTTATAAATAATGTCTATTATTACTTGGAATGTTACAGAGTTAAACTCTCCTGAAAGAAAGTTAGATTTAACCAATCTAACTTTTACAAATAGGCCTAATATTATTAGTATTCTGAAACATAAACCTGAGGATTCAAAAATTGAAATTTTACATGCTAGAAATTTAAAGAGTGGGGTATTGTTAATAACAACATTATGTGGGGGTAATGGAAGAATAATAGTTATGTGGGATCCAAGTATTTGGAGTCTTAGTCATCATTTTTTGAATTTACAATTTATTCACCGTATATTCATAAATAAAGGTGGTTTACCATTAGAAATTACTTTTGTTTATGCTTCAAATAGTGAAAAAGAAAGAAATTTACTCTGGAATGATCGTGAGTCTATAAATAATAACATGTTAAAGCCTTGGATTATAATGGGGGATTTAAATACTGTTTTTCATTCATTTGAAAAAAGGGGAGGAATTCCAATTTCCTTTAGAAAATTGAAATTTCTTAACAATTTTTTTCTAAAAAATAGGCTTTGAACCCATTCTTTTGGGTAATAAAGATACATGGAAATCTGGTGAATTCAGAAATATTCACTATAAACTTGATAGGGTTTTAATTAACCATGTTTTTGAAAATTCATTTACTAATTTCCAATGTATAACTCTCCCCCAAGCCACTAGTGATCATACCCCTATTCAAAATTTTCTTTCTGGAAATCATAATTCTAGGAAAACTATCCCATTTAGATTTGTTAATGGATGGACTTTTGAAAAAATTATATGGATACTGTCAAAAATAGTATAATTTCTTCTAACCATGGCTCTACCCAATATAAATTTAATATTTTAAAGAATGCAAAAGAAAATCTGAAAATCTGGAACAAAAATAGAGATAGAGATGATATAAGCTTATTAGAAAAGAGCGTGAGTCTCTCCAAAACATTATTGATTTTGATAGCTCAAATAATTCTCTTGTTAATCAATTCTTTCAAAATCAAGATAAATTAAGTAAAAGTTTGCATGTGCAAGCAATCAACATGAGCCAGAAAGCTAAGGTAGACTGGCTTACTAATGGTGATGAATATAGCAAGTTCTTCTATGCCAAGATGTCTAATAGGAAAAATATCAATGACATAGAAAAATTGCTAGATAATAATGGGGTTATCTTAAATGATGTCTCTCATATAGAGCATAATGCAATAAAATATTTTTTCTGAGCAATACAATACCGATTCATATAAGAGAGACTTCCCAAGTATTGAAACAAAATTTTTGCTTAATGAAAACAGTAAAGATATTCTCTTAGTCCCTGTTGTTATTGATGACATTAAAAAAATTGTTTTTGGTTCTAATATAGATAAAAGGCCAGGCCCTGATGAGTTTGGTGCTAAATTTTATAAAACACATTGGGAAGATATTAAATTTAAAATTTATGAAGCTGTAAATGAATTTTTTTCAACCAGAAAGCTTATGAAATGTTTAAACCATACTTTTATTATCTTAATCCCTAAGGTTAAAATTCCTAATGGATTAGGGGATTACAGGCCTATTTCCTGTTGTAACTTTATTTACAAAATCATAGCTAATATTTTGAGTAATAGATTTTTTTTTATAATACTTGATTTCAGAAAATCAATGTGCTTTTATACTAGGTAGATAAATTATTGAAAGTACCCTTTTGGCACATGAAATGATTAGAAACTTCAACAAGGGCTATAAAAATAAAGTTTGTATTAAAATTGATATTCACAAAGCATTTGATTAGATCAATAGATATTTTATTATTCACGTGATGAGACAAATGTGTTTTCATGAGAAATTTTGCAACTTAGTTAAAGAATGCATTGACACTGCCTCCTTTTCCATTTTAATTAATGGATCACCTTGTGGGTTTATTAATAGCAATAGAGAAATTAGACAAGGTGATCCTCTTTCCCCCTATTTATTTACAATTGCTATGGAATTTTTATCTTTACAAATGGAAATGGAACAAATTAATGGCAATCTTAGACCAGTAAACAGAAATATGCCTAGTATTACTCACTTATTATATGCTGATGATTTTCTATTGTTTATGAATGCAGACTCTAACAGTGCTTTATCAATTGCAAAAACTTTTAAGTACTTAAATGATTATGCAAGTCTGCAAATCAATGAGAGCAAATCCAAAGCTTATTTTAGCAAAATTTGTGAAAATAAGGGGGAAATTCTTCAGATTTTAAAAATTCAAGAAGGTCATTTGCCTGTTAAATACTTGGAACTTTCTCTTAGTATTAATCAAATTGCAGACAAAGATTGCTCAAGGCTTTTGGACATCATTCAAAGCAAATTAGAAAGCTGGTCTAGCAAATTATTATTAATTGCTGGCAGATGTTTGCGCCAAAAATGGCCACAAACCCCGAATGTCATGAAAGCACCAGTGTATAGATACAGATCAACAAGTATTCAAACATAAATCTCAAATATAAGCAACAAAAAACAGCAATCCAGAAATAATGAACAGAAACACACAATTTATAGTGGTTTGGCAATCTCCGGCCTACGTCCACTTCAAGATTTTATCTTTTATTGATTATCCATGCTGGTTACAGGTGATTATAGCAGCTATAATGAAATCTTTCGAGTACAATGATTGTATTGAAGCGTAGAATTGAATCAGGCAGAGTCTAGACGTTAGATGGCCAAAAGATCCCCTTTCTGCAGGCTTCAGGGGGCTATTTATAGGCGCAGGAGGCTGAAATCGTGCTCAAACTTTGGGAGACTTCTTCTGGCACGTGAGGGGGCCCACGCGACCGATCCTACCAAGTTTCGACTCGATCTATGATCGATACGAAGCAATTTCGTATCCATCAAGAAGTGATCCAATCGAGCTGAAACTTGGCAGGGACATTCTTTACCTTGCACGCAAGCTACTGTGAAAATTTCGTTGTATTTGGATCAGTGGTTTGTGAGATATGATCGATACAAGATTACGATTCCGTATATGCTGTCTTGTTCGAATCCATGCTTCGTATCCATCCCTTCGTATCGATCAGATGCACGTGTGCATAGGATAACGTGGCGCGAGTTTCCTGGGTCGATCCAACCTTTACGGCGATTTGATCGAGTCGTTCCGAGGCTTTCGCCTTGTTTACATCGACACGTTCGCATCAATTATTCGTACTGATTTTGCACCGATAGCATTCACATCGTTTGTTCATAAGGTCTCGTTCGCATCGATCGATTGTGGTCCTTGGGATCGATACGAACTGAGTAGTTTTCAGAGGGATACGAATGTTACCGATGCGTTGTCATGGATTTGAACATATGGAGTGCGAATAAGATTTCTCTAGAAGGATACGAACTAAATGGATATGAACTTCATGACCACGGACCGATTCGTGCCTGATCGATTCGAAGACGATCGATTCGAAGTCGCTAAGTCCCTATGAATTCGAACTTGACGATGACTCTCTGATGGATATGAATCTGATCGATTTGAGTAGGTCGTCACCTCGGTTTTCTAATGGATACGAACATCACCTTTTATCTAACTCGTATCGATCATATCTCATTCATATGAACTTCGATTAACCTGAAATTTGAAACGTAGCCTTTTCTAGTTCTCATCATCATCTCCAATCGATTTCGTTTTGATCGGAGCTCGGCCAAATTTTGACGACATCCATTGCAGCCTTGTTTCCAATTGAACTCCAATCCTGATATACATCCTTCCTTGCCAATTTTGTTGATATTCCAGCTTTGACCAAAAGGTGGGATAACAGCAGACTTGAACTCACACACACTGTCATCACGGCTATCATAATGTATTGGATTCAGACCCACAATATTCCAAAATCAGCCATTCACAAAATTGAAAAACTGTGTGTCAATTTCATTTGGAGAGGGAAAATTCATAAAGTCTCTTGGGACATTGTTTGCAAACCAAAAAGGGTAGGTGGATTGGGTTTAAGAAATATTAAGGATTTAAAAGAAGCTTGTAATCTGAAATTATTTTGGAGGTTTGTGGAGGGCAGTTCATTATGGTCAAAATGGATGAAAAATAAATATGCCAAAAACAAAAATTTCTGGACTATGCCAATTGAAAACCATCACTCTCACCTTGGAAAAGCATTTTGAAGAGCAGAAGCAATGGAATCAAATTATTGGAAAGGAATTTCAAAGATGGGAAAAATACTAGCCTCTGGTTTGATCCATGGATCAAAGGCAAAACTTTAATAAGCTTATTAGATTGGTCCAATTTACTGCAATTTGGGGAGCAAATTTAAAAGTTGAGAGTATCATCCAAAATCACAGATGGAATACAAATCTTCATCCAGCAATTTCTATATTCAAAAAAGCCATTGAAAGCATTGAAATTGATTAAGTATTGCTAAAGATTATTGGAAATGGAAACTTTCGACAAAAGATAAATTCTCTTTTAAGTCTACTTGGGAATATATTAAAGGCTTTGAAACAGAAATTGATTGGCATGTTACTATTTGGAGTAGGGAAAACTGCTCAAAAATGGCACATTGTGCCTACTTTGCTTTGATAAACAGATTGATAACCAAGGATAGATGCAGAAAATGGAGTAAAAATGAAGAAATCAAATGTCTCTTATGCAAAACAGAAAATGAAACAATAGAACACTTATTCTTCAACTGCAATTACACAAGACACATTTGGTTCATTGCAAAAGGCAAACTCAATATCAGCCAAAATATTCCAATGCAAAGCATCAAAGCCAATATTCAACATATTCAACAAAGTTACAAAATCAAATCGAAAGAATTCAACAAAGCAAGCATAATGCTAACAACTATCATATATCATTTATGGAAGGAAATGAATGCTAGGTTGCACACCAAAAAGGAAACCGAAATCATTCAAACATGGAAATTCATTGAAGCAGAATTTCATATTCTCAATCGGAAATCAATCAAGGAAAATTAATCATCTCAAAATCTTTATTCAAATATCCAAGACTTTGATAATTATGAAAACAGTGTGGAATCATACTTACAGAGTGGGAAATTCAAAAATGATATTTCCCATGGTGGGATTTCCAATTTAACAATTAGTGGACTTATAGATCTTCGGGGAGAGAAGCTAACAACTCCATTAGCACCAATGCATAAGGCGGCCATTCCAGCTCTAAAACCAGGAGTATCTCCTGTAAGGGAAGAAAACAGAACTCAGTATTTTATAATTCATTAAATAATTATAATCAAGATAAAATTACAAATTCTATTCTACCTGATTTTGGCAGGAGCTACCACTCTTCTTGCAAGGAACCGATGAAGCAGTTGCACCCCCTAAATCATAGCAAAACAAAACATTCAGATCTCAACATTCAAAGAATCGGTGAATATCACTAAATTAGCAAGTTCAATGGACAATTGTATCACTTATCTATGTGGAAGAAAGGCGAAAGCAGCAAACTTTATAGCAAGTCAGACTATTTGATTGCTAACGAGAATGAAAGCAACAAGCTTTATAGCAAGTCAGACCATAGGGCTGCTAAAGAGAACCGATCTAGAAATATTAGCAGCAAATTGATCTCAAAAGGGCGCGTTGCTACCATTAATGGTGATGAGAAGGGAGAAAGCAGCTTGCTTTGACCGATCTAACATCTTTAATAGCAAATCAATCTCGGAGAGGCACGATTATGATTGTAATGAAGAAGCGAAGTAGTGGGATCTTCTATAGTCGGCCGTAGTGGCCTTCAGAGTTACTTTTTTCTGGTTGCGAGAGTTTCTTTCCTTTTCTAGTGGTTTTTTGTGGTGCGGTAGTTTTTTGGAGACGCCATTTTTTTCTTTCTTTGTTGGTTTGGAGATGCGGCTTGTCTATGTCGTTTCTATCTAACCCTAGTAGGCCTTGGGCCTTGTAATGTTTTAGTTTTGGTTTTTACCCATCATTGTATCCATTTTAAATATATATATATATGTGTGTGTGTGTAAGCATTGATAAGGCATATTTTCATACTGTGTTCGTTCAAAATGCAATTACATACTGTTTAGAATATTGGAATCAGTATTTAAGTTATCATGCACCATATTTATTTTGCTTTAGCGGCAAGATCTGAACATATCAACCCCTCACGTGCACAAAGATCTACAACACCAATGACCGATTTACCGACCCTTGCAGCAAAAATGTGGTTCAAGATCATAATTAGTACCCATGTCCATTGATAACTAGAACCCAAATGCGATAGTAGAGCCATGAAATGACAGATGCAGAGCTACATTAACTTCACTGTCCACGCCCATGTTAGGTGAGAGATGTTTGACGTATTACTGCTCCTTTTGTTGCCTCTTATTACTGGTTAACAAAACCATTTTTATTTGCTAAGCGACATATACTATTATTTATAATACCCTAGATGTCAAGTGGTTATAGATGTCGTAACCTGTTTCACCTTACTACTAAATATTTCGGACAAAGTGATAAATCCTAATATAATTTATGAGTTTTGGTTAATAAACTCTGAAATTAATAATATTAGCAAGTTTCCAACTACAACTAGAATAACTAAGTAGTAGGTAAACGTGCAGGTGTTATTTTTTCTCAGGATGAAACTAAGTATACAATATCTTCTGCATAAGCGATATTGTAATTTGTGTAAAAATGTTTATTTAATTTACGTTATCTATAAAAAAAATCATCTGCAGTGTAAACCTCTAAGTTGGATGTTGACTATAATGCATCTGTAGATGTGAAGGAGTCGATAGCTTGCAATACATTGAATTGAACCATAAAATTTCGTACTAATGAACGAATATTATCTTGCATAAGTGTTTTTTTCAACAGAACGATGAGAATCAAGATATCAATTACCAACAAAATTAATCCTTGCCCTGTCACCCCTATGGTTAGAAAGGAAGTCAGAAGACGCATTATGAAAAATGTTTGTACCTAAACATCATGACACACAAACACAGTCAATAATGTTATACATATAATTACACATGTCGCAGTTAAGTTCAAATTGAACAGATACATGCATGAAAAACTATGTACTCTTTCTCTTTATTCTTTTTAGGTTTAGTTTGAGCTCAGTTATGTATGTTCAGGTTATTAAAGAAGTCTTCTGAATTACAGTCAAAGTTTAACAAGAATGACGTTAGGTAGCTAGGTGATGGGTTGCTTGATATCTACTCAAAGAGATGCAGGCATGTGTTTGCTAATAATGGGTTAGCAAACAAAACAGATTATTCATACTTTGTTGATAAAAAAAAGGAGGAGAATAACCAGGCCCGTGACAAGTTAGCCTTTGCAAATAGTGGGTTGTATGATTTACTAATAAAAGAAGTAAAACTGTTCGGATGGATACATCAAAAGAATGATAAGCATAGAAATAAAGGCAGACAAATCATCAATCATGTAAGCAAAAAATAGTCTTATCTTGCACCACAACTAATGCTGGTTCCTAGAAGAAAAAAGGGCAAAGGGTTTGAAATAATAAAAAAGGAAAGATTAATATATATATCTCCGTATCATTTTCATTCTCTTCCAGTTCTGAAACCACATGTTCAAATTTAGACAGTGGTTTTGAAAGGAAGAGGAGAGAAGGAAACAAAAAGAAGCATATCATAGGAGGAAGGTATGAAACCGATAAGTGTATATCCAATAGAAATATGCAATTGGTTAATGACGAAGGTGAACCAGCGGCAGTTGCAGTTGTAATATACAAAGACAAAAACAGAAGTCAAAGTTCTCTGAAGTGGGCTCTTGATAACATTGTGATCAGCTGACAAACCATCACCATTATTTATGTCAATACAACATGTAATTTATTTTAATTTGTTCCCTTTTATTATCATCATATAACAACATGAATGATGGGTAGATAAAATTGAAGTATAGACTGCGTTAGAGGTACTATATACCAAGGGTTCTGAAGCGGTGCGGTTTCATCATCTTATCAACCCGCTACCCGAAATCAGCTTTTCTTTTTATTTTTCTGTTGGGCTTTAATGCTTTCAGCCCAGTACTATTGTATATTATAAATACAACACAATGCATCATCTATTTGTACTGAAAATGATATATCAGATATCAATAAAATCATCAATTCATTTTCTCTTCATTCAACTTTATCAAAATCAAATTTGCTTCACCGCACAGCAAAACTCTAACATGGTATTAGAGCCATCTTAGCTTAACATCATGTTATTTGGTTTCTGAAATCTGAAACTTCATCAGAGTATTTTCTCATCACCTGAAGTTCAGATTCCCCATCAGAGTTTCAACTCATCATCTGGGTTAAAGAATCAATCTTACATCTGTGCCATACCAGGAGATCAAGGATCTCGGTTGCATCAGATCTGTGTTAAAGAAAGATTCAAGCCATTTTAGAAAAGAGAATCATCTAAAGTTCCAATACCAGAATCAAGAAAACCATCAAGAATCAATAAAACAGTCATTACCTCGCCAAAAACCTATCATATAAGTTTCATCATTTAAGTTTTTGGCTGTAACTAACCTTTGCTTTCTGTTCTGTGGCTTTCTAGATTGTCTCAGTCATAGGAATCTTAAGATTCTGTTTATTATCCTTGATCCATCATGGAAGAAGATAATAATAGCTCTGCCACTTCTGATACTCCCTCCAATTCTCATCAACTTGCCACTAAAAGTCTTTTAAAGAATGTTGTAAGTCCTTAGAGCCAGTTAATTACTGCTCATCTTGAAGAAGATAATTATCTTCTTCGGAAAGTTCAAGTGGAGACTACTGTTAGGGGCTATGGCCTTGAAGGATTCCTTCTTGGCACCATTTCAATACCACCCTGTTCATAACTGACCAAGAAAACAAATCTGTTAGCAATGAAGAATTCACAAAGTATCAAAGACAAGACAGTTTAATTTGCTCATGGCTATTATCCTCTATCAGTCTTAAACTTTTACCACAAGTCATTGGAAGTAAAACTGCTAGAGGAAATGGTCTGTTGAAAGAATATTCAATTCACAGTCAGCAGCTAAAATCATGCATCACAAAAGACAACTCCCACAGCATCAGAAAGGAAAGTTTACCCATGGGTGAATATCTTACAATAATTAAGACAACATGTGACTTACTCGAAGCAGTAGGTCATAAAATTTCAGATTCTGAGCAAGTATTAATCATTTTAAGTGGTCTAAGTAAAGAATATGAAGTAGTTGTGGCTGTTATATCATCACAAAGAATTACACCATCTATTGAAGATGTTCACTCAATTCTTCTTGCACATGAAGGAAGAATTGATTTCAAGAAGCCCATTGATTCAGAAATATCCATTAACTATGCATCGAATTATAAGGGCAGAAATCAATTCAATAACAAGCCAGATCAACAATCTTAAAGAAGCATGTCAGCAAGAGGTAGAGGCAAAGCAAGATGGAACAACAACAATAAGCCAAAATGTCAGATCTGTGAAAAAAATTGGTCACACAGCCCTTAAGTGCTACTTCAGGCTAAATCTGAATTATGTGCCAGGTCAGAATACTAACAATCAAAGGAACAACAACCCAAGTGCAAACATGGCACAAGTGCAACAAGAATCAAATAATCAATTTGAAAGTAGCAGAAATCAAGTTACTAGACCAGAACACATTTAATATAAGGCATGGTATCCTGACTCAGGAGGAACAAATCACCAAGCAGTCTAGATAATCTGAATCTTGGAAATAAAGAGTACAAAGGTAAACAGTCAATATGCATGGGCAATGGTGAGTCTATTAGAATTACTCATGCTGGTAGAGCTTGTATCAAAGGTGCAAGATAATTATTCTTAAATAATTTACTTAGAGTACCAAAAATAAAAAAGAATCTTATCAATGTCTCACATTTTGCTAGAGATAACAAAGTTTATTTTGAATTTTTTCCTAAATACTGCTTAGTTAAAGACATTCTGACTAATGAAACTCTTTTGCAGGGTGATGCTGACAAGGGCCTATACAGATTCAATCTTGTTAACTCCAATACTGTTGAAAGTCAAAAATGTTGTAATCTGTCCGAGACTACACAGACAGTAAAAGAAAAAGGAACATTTGATTTGTGGCATTATAAACTTGGGCACCCCAATGTAAACATTGTTAAGCAAGTACTTAGTGAAAATAAAATTGTTTTTGACAACATTTCCATTCCATATGTTTGTACCTACTGTCAGATGGGTAAAAGTCATAAATTAGCATTTAATGATTCTATTACTGTATATTCTAAACCACTGGAATTAATTGCTACCGATCTTTGGGGTCCAGCCCAATATGTTCAGACTATGGTTACAAGTATCATATATCCTTTATTGATGCCTATTCTAGATATACTTGGATATATTTTCTTAAAGTAAAGTCTGAAGTATACAATGTTGTGCAACATTTTATATCATTGGTTGAAAAACAGACTAGATTTCAAGCTAAAACCATACAAACTGATGGGGGCAGTGAGTATAAAACTCTGCCTAACTTCTTTAATAGAAAGGGTATAGTTCATAGGTCAACATGTCCTTACACATCTGAGCAAAATGGCTTAATTAAGAGAAAACATAGACATATTGTTGAGTCGGGCCTAACTCTTTTGGCTCAAGCATCATTACCATTAAAATTCTGGCCCGACTCATTTAGTACAGCTGTATATCTTATTAATAGACTACCAACAAAAGTATTGAAGGGAATAAGTCCCACTGAAAAACTTTATGGAGTTAGGCCTGACTATCATAGCTTAAAGACATTTGGATGTCTATGTTTTCCTTACTTATGACAATATAATACCGATAAACTAGATTTCAGATCTAGACCATGTACATTCTTAGGATATCCAGTTAATCAAAAAGGGTACAAGTGCCTTGATAGTAATGGTAGATTATTTATCAGTAGACATGTTGTATTTAATGAACATGTATTTCCTTTCAGTAATCCAGATGTGAAAACAACCATGAAAGTTTACAGCCCAAAAACATATATACCTGCTTTACCTATTTACTCTGAGGTATGGCAGCAAAAGGAGACTGAAAGGACGGCAAGAACTCATGATTCACAACTGGTAGTGCCTGGCCAATCAAGTCATGAACCAGTTGAGACTTCCAACTATCACAGTCAGTCCCAAGCAGACACAAATGATCAAGCAGAATATGTTAGAGATGAAAATACAAATATTCAGCAAAGCTCTTCTAGGAGCAGTTCTGATTCTATAAATGTGGATGTATCAGAAGCACAATCTGGCCACCCTATGATTACCAGATCTAAAAGTGGAATATACAAACCAAAAATTTATACAATTGTCAAGTCAACAGAAGAATCAGATACCTTTGAATAGGCTGCAAAAGACAACAATTGGAAAGCTGCTATGGATGAGGAATATAATGCCCTCATAAAATAAAATATGGGAATTAGTTAGTCCTCCAAACAACAAAAATATTGTTGGGTGTAAATGGACCTATAAGTTAAAGAAAAAACTAGATGGGACAGTTGCTAGGCATAAAGCCAGACTTGTAGCTAAAGGGTACACTCAACAATATGAGTTTGACTTTAATGAAACTTTTTCCCCTGTTGTCAAACCAGCAACTATTAGAATAATTCTTACTATTGCTCTACACAAGCACTGGAGCATTAGGCATCTTGATGTGAACAATGCTTTCTTAAATGGGTACTTGCAAGAAGAAATATATATGGAGCAACCACAAGGATATAATCAAAATCCAAACCATGTGTGCAAGTTAAATAAGGCAATATATGGCCTTAAGTAAGCCCAGAGAGTCTGGTTTGATAGACTGAAAACCTCTCTATTTACATTGCGTTATCAGTCTACTAAGTCAGACAACTCTCTATTTATCAAATTTTTCAAAGAACCTATTATACACATACTAATATATGTTGATGAGCTAATTATTACAGGCAATGATGAAGCTGCAGTTAATAGTCTTATTCATTATCTGGATAAACAATTCTCTGTTAAAGATCTTGGAGACTTAAATTACTTTCTTGGCATAGAAGTGCTAAAGAAATCAAGTTCAGAAATAATTCTAAGCCAAAGAAAGTACATTAATGAAATTCTCTACAAAACCAAGATAGACAAGGATAACCCTCAACCAACACCTATGATATCCAATCAAAAACTTCCAAATACAGGGAGAACCAATATTTAATGTTAAATAGTATAGAAGTGTTGTGGGAGCATTACAGTATGCTACCATAACAAGGCTTGATATTTCATTCGGTGTTAACAAAGTTTCACAATTTATGCAGGAACCATTAAGTGAGCACTAGAAAGCTGTCAAAATAATTCTAAGATATCTAAAAGGGACTGCTGACTATGGTTTATCACTGAAAACAAGCAGAAGTCTGAATATAACTGGATTCACATATGCTGATTGGGCAACCGATCATGATGACATGAAATCTGTCTCAGGGTATTGCATTTATATTGGAAATAATCCAGTATCATAGTGTTCAAAGAAGCAATCTACTATATCCAGATCAAGTACCGAAGCTGAATATAGGAGCGTTGCCAGTGCTACCGCAAAAATAATGTGGATTCAATCCTTACTTAATGAGTTAAAAATCAAAACTAATCTCAAACCAACATTATGGTGCGACAATCAAAGCACGGTGTATATGTCTGCTAACCCAATCTTACACTCCAGAACAAAGCATATATAAATCGACATATATTTTGTTCGAGACCAAATACTCAAACAAAGGGCAGATATCCTTACCAAAGCACTATCGGCCAGGAATTTCATGAGATTTAGAGACGACTTAAGAGTCATTTCCATCTCCAGTCACACTCATGATCTGAATCAGACTCATCCAGAAGCTATGCTAAAGACCAAAGCTGAAGCTTGTCAAGAAGGAGAATCGAGTTCTACTAATTGCAACACCAGAGGTCAGAACCTCAAATCGAAGCATCAAGTTCTACTTTCAAGGAAAAGTAGCTCGAAAAAGGAGGATATGATAGAGATCTTCCAACTTAAGCCGCATCCGAAGCGGGATTCTCGATAATTTTTCAGATTCGGCCGCTACTTTATCTCTCCAGCTCATTATCTTTTGGTCATATTTCATTAATTTGAAGAATCGACACAAAAATCAGAGAAGGATTTTCTCGCTCGAGAACCCTAATTTTTAAGGGGGGAGATAAAAGTGAAGTATCGGCTGTGTTAGAGATACTATATACCAAGGGTTCTGAAGCGGTGCAGTTTCATCATCTCATCAACCCGCTACCCAAAATCAGCTTTTATTTTTATTTTTCTATTGGGCTTTAATGCTTTCAGCCCAGTACTGTTGTATATTATAAATACAACACAATGCATAATATTTTTGTACTGAGAATGATATATCAGATATAAATAAAATCATCAATTCATTTTCTCTTCATTCAACTTTATCAAAATCAAATTTGCTTCACCGCACAGCAAAACTCTAACATGGGCGATTGCTAAAGTTGAAATAATGAATTAGGACAACCGTATGATGTGGATACTGCATTTCTTCCCTTCCCTTGCTTTTGCACAAGAAAAGACATGAAATGCAACAGTGTCATCCTTCAGGACAATGACATGGTAAAGACAATCGTCAACTTTGTCGGCGAGTCCATAGTTAAAAATTGTTTATCGATGCATCTTCATCTAAATGAGTCTTTGTCTGGGATATGCGTAGTTAGAAATGAAGAATGAATGGAATAGTCTCAGCTGAAGAGAATACATATAACACGTATCACATTATTTTAGACATTGGGTGAAGCGGGTGCAATAAGCCCAATGGTCCATATAACACGTATCTCATGCATTTAAATATAAAGCTTGTAACAGAGTTTTTTAATATAATGTACAATGTACAACAAATCATTTCTGTGAAAAATCAAAAAATCATTCTTCTTTCAACACATTGTGAATTCTTTCTTGGTTTCAGAGCCAATCATCCAAAGCTTAACAACATTCAAGTTTCCAATTTCAAAAGAAACTGATATTCCATCAGAGAATTCTCATCATTTGGATCGGTTTACCCATCATATAGAATTTCTTCATCTGGGTATATTGAATCTGTTACAAGAATATTGTTGCCATGCCAAGATAATTATTGGTTGCAACAATATTTCAGAACAAATTCAAGATTGAAAGCAAAATCAGAAAATCAGTCAAAAAGGATCAAGAAACTCATCAAATCAGAAAAAAGGAAGTAAGTGCCATACCAGAGGCTTATCAGAGAAAGTTCATCATATAATCTTGGTTGCAACATACTTTATCTCTGCAAAAGAATAATTTCTTGCTTTTATTGTGAAATTCTTATTTTACCAGTCTATTTCTGTTTCAAGAAGTGTCATCATGGCAGAAGGCGGTTCTGCAACATCAAATAGTGGATCAAATTCATCCCAACAAGCCACTGCAATAACAGATAGTCTTATCAAGACTATCATTCGCCCACAAACACAGCTTATCACTACGCAGCTAGAAGAAGACAATTATCTTCTTTGGAAAGTTCAGGTTGAAACTACAGCCAGAGGATATGGCCTTAAAGGATTCATTCTTGGTACTGTTGCCATTCCACCCAAATTTGTCACTGATCAAGAAAACAAAAGGTCAGCAATGAAGAATATGTGAAATATCAAAGGCAAGACAACCTAATAAGTTCTTGGTTGCTGTCATCAATAAGTGTAAAGCTTTTGCCACAAGTAATAGGATGCAAAACTGCAAATGAAATTTAGACAACAATAGAAATGATATTCAATACACAATCAGTAGCTAAGATCATGCATTACAAAAGGCAACTACATACTGTAAGAAAAGATAATCAGTCCATGAGAGAATATCTGGCAAAGATCAAGACTACATGTGATTTACTTGAGGCAGCAGGCCATAAAATGTCAAATACAGAGCAAGTTTTAATAATCTTGAGTGGTTTAAGTGATGAATATGAGGCTGTTGTAGTAGTCATATCATCACAAGAAACCCTACCATCCCTAAAATATGTTCACTGCATTCTCCTTGCACATGAAGATAGACTAGATTACAAGAAACCTCTTGATACATACATGTCAATCAATTTTGCAGCAAACAGTAAAAATAAAAATCAGAACAATGGAAGGATAAATTAGCAATAGCAGAGAGGAATTCAGTCAGTCAAGGGAAGAGGTAGAGGGAGATGGAGTGGTGGCAATAAACCAAAGTGTCAGATATGTGAAAAAGTGAGTCATACTGCACCAAAATGTTATTTCAGGTTTAATGCAAATTATATACCAGGACAAGGCACAAATAATCAGAGAAATGGCAATTACAGTGCAAACTTGGCACAAGTTCAGCAAGAATCAAACAAACAATCCAGTAGTAACAAGAATCAGAACTTGGATGAAATCACAAAGTCTGAACACATTCAAGATGAAGCATGGTACCCAGATTCAGGAGCAACCAATCACTTAACAAGCAATCTAGATAATTTGAATCTGGGCAGCAGAGAGTACAGAGGTAAACAGTTCATTTTCATGGGAAATGGTAAGTCAATTGAGATTACACACACCGGTAATGCCTACATCAAAGGTGAAAGACAATTATATCTTAATAATCTATTGAGAGTACCAAGAATAAATAAAAATATTATGAGTGTTTCTCAATTTGCTCATGATAATAATGTTTACTTTGAATTTTATCCAAAGTATTGTTTGGTTAAAGATATACTAACTAAAGAAATACTTTTGCAAGGTGATGCAGTGAATGGACTGTACAAGTTTACTTTGATTAATTGCAGAAATCCTATAAAGAAAGTAAAGAGTTGTAACAATACTAAAATGTTGCTAACAGAAAGTGACAAAAATATCTTTGATATATGGCATTACAAGTTAGGACATCTAAATGCAAGTGTTGTAAAAAAGGATCTTGTAGAAAATAAAATCTCTATTGATAATATTACTTTACAATATGTTTGTACTTATTGTCAAATGGGCAAAAGTCATAAACTGGCTTTTGCAGATTCTATAACAGAGTATAAGGAGCCTTTAGAGTTGATTGCAACTGATCTTTGGGGCCCAGAACCCATTAGTTCAGATTATGGTTACAAGTACTATATATCATTTGTTGATGCATACACTAGATACACTTGGATATATTTCTTGAAAACTAAGGCAGAAACTTACAATGCAGTTATGTATTTTATAGCACAAACTAAAAAGCAAACAAATAACAAAGTTAAAACTACTCAAAGTGATGGTGGTGTCGAATACAAATCACTTAGTAAGTTTTTCTTAGATAAGGACATAATTCATAGAACAACTTGTCCATATACATCTGAGCAAAATGGTCTAGTTGAAAGAAAACATAGACATATTGTAGAAACTGGTCTCAATTTACTTGCACAAACATCACTACCCTTAAAATTTTGGCCAGATTCTTTCAGTACAGTAGTGTACTTAATAAATAGATTACCAACTAAGGTACTGAAAGGAATAAGTCCAATAGAAAGGTTCTTGGGAGTAAAACCAGACTATCAAAGTTTAAGGACATTTGGGTGTCTATGTTTTCCCTATTTAAGACCATATAACAATCACAAACTAAATTTTATATCACAACCATGTACCTTTCTGGGTTATGCAACTAAACAGAAAGGGTATATGTGCTTAGACAGCACTGGGAAAATATTTATAAGTAGACATGTGGTGTTTAATGAAAAAGTATTTCCATTTGCCTGTACAAATGTTAAAACAATGCAGAAAGTATACAATCCAAGAGTATCCATACCTACTGTACCTGTGCACTCAAGTATATGGAATCAGATAAAAACTAAGAAGGAAACCAGAGTCTCTGAACCACAATACACAGTGTCATCTGGACCAGGTCATGATACAGAGGAGCAACCTGATGCACAAGCTCAGTCACCTGCAAGATCAAGTAATCAAAAACAAAGCATCAATGAAGGTCAATCATTGGACAACACTGATCAGGACAACAATTCAGCATCATCACACACTGAATTACATGCCAGAACAGGTCATCATATGATAACTAGATCAAAGAGTGGAATATTTAAACCGAAGATCTATATTGCAACATTTGGTATTATAGAGCCTGAAACATTTGAGCAAGCTCTTAAGGATAAAAACTGGAAAGCTGCAATGGATGAAGAGTATTAGGCACTTATGAAAAATAACATGGAGTCTACATCCACCGGCCAACAAGAATATAATAGGATGCAAATGGATATACAAACTGAAAAAATCCAGATGGAACAGTATCAAGATACAAAGCAGGCTGTTGCCAAAGGGTACACTCAACAATATGAGTTTGACTTTAGTGAAACATTTTCACAAGTGGTGTAGCCAACAACTATTAAAATAGTTCTAAAAATTGCTCTAAACAAAAACTGGAATATAAGATAGTTAGATGTAAACAATGCTTTCCTGAATGGTATCTTACAGGAAGAAATTTATATGGAGCAACCGCATGAATACAAGTAAGATACACATCATGTGTGCAAGTTAAATAAAGCTATATATGGACTGAAACAGACACCAAGAGTATTGTTTTGATAGATCGAAAGCCACTCTGGTTAATTTAGGCTATCAGTCCACCAAATAAGATAGCTCTTTTTGTTTGTCAAAGTTAATAGCAATTTTATCACATACATTCTAATATATGTTGATGACTTAATTATAACAAGTGATGATGAGAATGAGATCAATAACATTATTCAATATCTACATAAACAATTTTCAATCAAGGATCTTGGTAGATTGAATTACTTCCTGGGCATAGAAGCAAAAAGAAATCTGATTCAGAAATGATGTTGAGTCAAAAGAAATACATAAAAGAATTACTAAACAAATCAAAAATGGATGGAGCAAACCCTCATCCAACACCCATGATCAGTCATCAGCAACTTTCAAAAGACGGGGGAGAACCAATATTGAATATTAAATAGTATAAAAGTATTGTAGGAGCTCTACAATACACTACTATAACTAGGCCAGATATCTCTTTCAGTGTTAACAAAGTATCACAATTTATGCAGGAACCTCGTGATGAGCATTGGAAAGCTGTTAAGAGAATTCTAAGATACCTAAAAGGCACTGCAAATTATGAACTTACACTAAAGAAATGCAACAATCTAAACATCACAGCATATGCAGATGCAGACTGGGCAACATACATCGATGACAGAAAATCAGTAACTGGTTATTACATCTATCTTGGAGATAATCCAGTATCATGGTGTTCAAAGAAACAAACAACCATCTACAGATCCAACACAGAGGCTGAATATAGGAGTGTAGCAAGTGCTACAGCGAAGATAATCTGGATACAATCATTGCTAAGAGAATTACAAATCAAAACAGAGATCAAACCAATACTATAGTGTGACAATCAAAGCACAGTATATATGACAGCAAATCCAATGTTGCATTCAAGAATAAAACATATTGAGATTGATTTATACTTCGTTCGAGAACAGATACAAAGAAGGAAATTACAAGTAAATCATATACCTTCGTCTTACCAAAGAGCAGATATCCTTACCAAGGCACTGTCAGCAAGGAATTTTTTGAGGTTTAGAGCAGATCTGAAGGTGGAGCGAGATGAAGAGAAGCAGATCTAACATCCACTTGAAGCATATCTAAAATCCACTTCAAGCAGATCTAACATCCACCTCGTATCTCTTGAACTGCTCAATTTTTGTTCAGATTTGTTGACTCGAAGCTCAATAGTTAGTAGATTTAACATCTACAAGGGAAATGGTTGCTTAACTTCCGCTCGCTACAAAAATCAACAAAGCAATCTAAATTAGTCTACACAATCAAGCAATTCAAAGTAAGTAATGAAGTAATTGAAGAAGAGATGCGCGATTTCAACGCTATGTAGCCGAAGCCCCAACAATCGAAGAAAACCCTAACCCTAGTATTGGTTTGAGGGGGGAGTCAGAAATGAAGAATGAAGGGAATAGTATCGGCTGAAGAGAATACATATAACACGTATCACATTATTTTAGATAATGGGTGAAGCGGGTGCAATAAGCCCAATGGCCCATATAACACGTATCTCATGTATTTAAATATAGAGCTTGTAACAGAGTTTTGTAATATAGTGTACAATGTACATCAAATCATTTCTGTGAAATAAAATCAGAAAATCATTCTTCTTTCAACACATTGTGAATTCTTTCTTGCGTGCATGTGAGTGCGCGCTCTAGCGTGCGTGCGTGTATGTCCATTAGTGGCGACACATCTTAAGCACCAAATGACTCAAGTCAACCTCCCTAGCAGAGTTTCAAACATGATAATAACAATGTTAATCATTTTCAGCAAAGAGCTGGCCTTCCACCACTACATAATAGTTATAGCCCATGCAGTAGCACCGTCGGCAATAACAACAGAGACAACCTCCCTAGCAGAGTTTCAAACATTATAACAACAACGTTAATCATTTTTAGCAAAGAGCTGGCCTTCACCACTAGATAATAGTTATAGCCCATGCAGTAGCACCGCCAACAATAACACCAGAGATTCATTCAGGCAAGTTTATATCCAGTTTTACATTAATTTGCCATAAAACTAACAAAAGGCAGTAACTAGTTACTAACAAAATTATATCTACGTAGTTTTGAAATGTTATGATGACATGAATATCATGCTTTAGGTCCCCCATATGCAAGAGGAGGACGTGGACATAACTCAAAATACGTGGATTTTCCGCTACTGCCAGAAACAGACATATCAATTTTGTGAGGGTAGGCTAAGCAATGATTTCCTCAGCAGCACCAGCAGTTTTTATAACCAGTGGCTATCAGGTCTTGAGAACTTTGATCATAGTTTTGGTTTTTCCTAGCCATCATCATCCTATAATAATTCTTTTGCACTAACTCCTCCTCATTACAACAACAGTAGTAGCAATAACAAGGGCTACTCTTCAGCCAGCTCTCAAGGTGCTCTTCGGTAATATTAACTAATGTTTGTCTACCTATACATGTCAGTTTATTTTAATTGCAAAGTATTCATCAACCAACATATCTGAACATACATACATGTAGGTTGATGTTGAAGCTGAGATGAAGAGGCTAAGATTAGAATTGAAACAAACGATGGACACATACATTTCAGCATGTAAAGGGGCTATTTTAGCCAAAAAGAAAGCAATGGAGCTGAACCAGTACAAAAAAGCAGAAGAGGAAGCAGTAGCAGGCACGATGGATTAAGTGGAAGCAAGGAACAAAGCAGCCAAGGTGGCTGCTGAAGCATCCAAAAGAATAGTGGAATTGGAAGCTCAAAAAAGAATAAGTGCAGAAAAGATGTCCATTAGCAGCATGTCATCTTCATCCATGGATTCACAAGGTAAAACAACATAATGAACAGTCTAGGAGGAGGAGCCAAAAATATCATTTACATAATGTATTGTATATGAATGTTTACTATGTTTTCTTGATTTATATTGTGTTGGTTTTGATCTAAACCTATTTACTGCTCTGTAATTTCATCTATTACTGAAGTTTACTAAATCGTTTGCTAGAATCATATATTTTTAAGCTTATAAGTTATTATAGTAGGCCTATTTCAAAATCTGTCTATTCATGTATGAACTATTTGCCGTTTGCATATTTGACCCGTGTTATAGCATGGACTTGCTGAGTTGATAAAAAAAATAGTTCATGTATCGGATGTTTTAAACTGAGTTGAATGAGCCCAAACAAAATAAAAGGTAACACGGTAACACTAATATTTGTAGGATCGTTTTCACCCTAGAGGCAGGGGGTGAATAGGGTGATACTAATAATAATAAAAATTAATGCGGAAATAAAAACAACAAAGAAAATAATGCAGTAAAGATCACACACAGATTTACCCAGCTTCGGCAAAACCCTGCCTACGTGCTGCCCCCAAGGTTTCTACTAGAAATTAAGTAGTCAGACGCTTACACATGTAAACTTGCGACACCCTCTAATGTCTAATCTAACTCTATGCTCAAAACCCTGCCACAACTCAGCCATTGAGTTGTAAATTCTCGAACTACACCACCGTAGTTCGTAACCTAGTCACACGACTAGAGAGTTACACAATTTTAAAAGAAAATTAAAATAAAAACTAAAAGGAAAATAAAACTAAACGAAAATCCCTATTATTATATAATTGAAGCCCAATGTAAAATAAACGCCGGCCCAAACAATTAATAAAAGAAGTCTTCCTCTTTTTATTTTTCTCGTGTAATCTTATGGCCGATCGTTCCTCTTTCTCTTCTGATTCTAGGGTTTTGTCCAAATTGAGGTACCGCTTGATTAATTTGCTTTGCTTTGCTTCTTCAATCGATTCCCTGGCTTGAATGGCTTGCGGCTACTCCAATTTTTGTCGAGCACGAATGATAGAAATGGTATGCAATTTATCCCCTTTTCAATTTTTGATTATGCTCGACTTCGATTCGAGTTTTGAATTATTTTTGTGATTTTATTCAGTGCTTGCTCTCTGATTTGCTTGAACTCAAATTTTCTTTCGAATTTGATTGGAGTTTTTTTCTGTTTTTGTTCTAAGTATGCTCTCTGGATTTTTTGGTTCGAACTTCAATGCTTTTTGCCGATGATGTTAATGGATAATTTATAGGGATTAAAACCCTAAATTTTCTTTCGTATATTTCTATTTGAAATTTCCAAGTATTTTGCTCGGCTATTAGATAATTGCTTGGATGATGGTGATGATTCTTTTACTTGTTCATCTCTGAATTTTAGCTTGACTTGCTTTGGGTCGGTTCCTATAACTTCGGTATTTGAATATTGTGATAATTTGGACTTTGACTTGTTTATCCCGTTACCCTTTGTTCCATTCTTTGCTGGCAATTTTTGACTTGAGATAAATATGGCTGGTTCATCATGGTACTGACATTTTCAACTCTGTCCTTAACTTTCATCGAACTACTACATGCTTTGTTACTTCGACTACATATATATTTCGAATATATTTCCCTGGTTGACAAGTTCAAAACTGCTGCATATTTCGAATTTTGTCCATAATCACTTGAAGTCTAGTTTCATTGTATTGTATGCCTTTAGCTTGATATGTCTAGTTGATATTGGTCTTGCTTATGTACATGCCTCTGAAAGCTTTTGTTTGGAACCAGCTTATTTGTACATTTCTGGTTGCATTGTGATTTCTGGTTCATTGTGCTAGCTCCACTATTGCTTGAAACTGTTTTGCTGGTTATTACCATGTATATACATACATATATATGTATGTATATATGTGTGTGTGATTCTGACTTTGCTTGTATCATCTCTGATTTGATCTTGTTTTCATGTTCATGCCTGAATTGTGTGGTTCCATGTGGGTCTGATATGATGCACATTGATTTGAAGTCTGGTTCAATTTGTTTTGAAGTTTTGACATGTTCACTTCTGAACTGTAGTCTTGTTTCACCGCTCCATTGCTGTCTCCTCTGTTGCATATGTTTATCACTGTGTATATACATGTGTGAACATGCATGTATATATGTATGCCGTGTTGAGGCATTTGTATTTATGCAGAGTAGTATGTTGAATTGTTTTCATGCTTTTCTTGTTCCATTTGAAGTCCTCATGTTGAAGTCAGGTGTAGTTATGGTTTCATGAGTATGTTTTGTTGTTTGCATTTGCTTGGGAATTTTGTACATGTTCAAGTTCAAGTTGTAACTGAACTTGATTTTGAAGTCTTGTTCCACTTGACTCAATCTGGTTGTCACTGCATATTGATCTTGTATTCATGAAGTCTGGTTCACTTCAGTTCTGAAATGTTCATTTTCTTTTTGACTTTTGTACATTTTAGCATGTTGAACTTGGTTGTGGTTTTGTTATGAAGTCTGGTCCGTGGTTCATTTTGAAACTGGTTTAGTTCCTGTACCATTTTGTGTTCAGACTTTTTTTCATGTGCTTGCATACTATTGATTTGAGTCTTGTTAGGAGCTTGTTGACATGTTGGGTTGCACCTGACCATTTCATTGAACATGTTCACTCGAGTCTTTTGTGATCTAGTTTCATCTGTACATGTTACTGCTGCATACTCATGTTCATATGAACTGACCATTAACCTGCTTGACATGTATGACACTTCTTGAAGTCTGGTCTGGTCTGGTCGTTTGGTTCATGTAGTTTCATGTTGACTTGTACTTGTGCCTCTGAACTATAAACTTTCTGATTTTGTATTTTCACTTGAGTTGAATCCAACTTGGGTTTGACCTTGTGCTCACCTGTCCTTGCAGTTTTAACAAGCAAGTGTATATCGGTGTGCACGACCTTGTGACATGTATAGTGATACACTGTGCATGTCACATGTTGTTCGTGTAAGATGAATTAAAAGAAATGATGACGAACAATCCAAATAAATAAGGCAAATAATATTTTCAAAACACACATTTTATTGTGCACTGCAAAATATTTTCTTTTTCAATTTTACCGCGTCAGTGTTTATTTTGCAGATGGCTCAGATGTTGGATACAGACTGGAACAGAATTGAAGATCAAATATGAGTGATTGAGTGAATTATGTAGTGAGGTGAACCATGTATAAAAAAATGTATATTGAAAATTGTGTTGTAATTGAAATTGTTTTGTAATTTGAAAATGTGCAAATATAGTGAGAGCTCAAATTTGTACTATTTGAATTTGCTATAAAATATTTGTTTGAATAAAATATTCGTTTACATATGAATTCTGAGTTATTTATTTTATTCAAGAAATATATATTTAATTATGTGAAAAATAAAATAGTACAACAACAAATACATTTAAACGAATATATATATGTTTATTATCATCAAACAAAAATCATATACTAGCATATTATACAATCTCCCCCTTTTTATGATAACAAACATATATTAAGATTTTGAATCTATTAAATGTATTTGGTCTTGATGAATTTCATGAGCTCCCCCTATTTGAATACCCCCCCTACAACAAGACTCCCCCTACATAGATGCGTGTAGTTAAAATTGAAAAATTAATTAAAAATAACTTTGAATAAAAACACCCTCGAATATTAATAAGGATATCACTCAAAAATCAAAATCTTAACCTCTCTCCCCTATTGTTATCATCAAAAATAATAATAGTAATTGAAATAACTACGATTTTGATTAAAAATATAAAATCAAATCAAGAGGGAAATATTAATTTCAAATTCCAGTTAATCAAACAAAAGTCATAATATTTTATTAATTAGAAACAAACTACACTTTAGAGAAATGGTAGGATTATGGGAAATTTTATACAGTGACAAGAGTTTGATATTTTCAATAAAGGAATAATTTGTGCATTTTCTCTTTTCAAATATTATACAAAAAAAATGTGAAGCACTTACTAACCATACATAACCACTAGGACTTTTAAATGAGGTTAGTAGTTATCTTTTTTTTTAAAACATGTCAAGTATTTTCTAACCATGCATAACCGTGAGGACTTTTAAATGAGATTAGAATATACTTGATATTTATCCTTTTCTTATATGCGTCCCATCCATGCATAACCGCGAGGACTTTTAAATGAGAATGGAAGCCCATATATAGAAATTCAAGTGATTCACCCACGCATAACCGCGAGGAAAATGAGAGTGAATACTTTAGGATAGAATTATTTTACAAAAAAATATTTCCTTATTTTGAAATACCAAATTCTGTACACTATATTATGATGTATGGATTGACAGAAAGGTGAAAGTGATAAAAATGATCATGGAATAAGTACTAATCTAAAAATATTATAAAATTTGTTTAATTTTCATGAAACTATAAAATTATACTTCCTCTTGTTATGAAATATATTTTAATCACTATCCATCACTTTTCAAGCACTATAATAATTTTGATAAGTTCCAAAAGATTAGATTAGTCAATGATTATCTTTTCTAGAGTAAATCTCTTATGGAAATAAACTAGAGTATTTTTATCATGATGAAAACCCAAGTTTCAAAAATTAACATAAGTGAAAATTAATTTTCTGTAAGGGGGTTTTGTGAAAATGACTTCTAGTTGAAAATCAATATAAATAATTAAATAATTGCGAAAATGATTTCAACATGAGATAATATAAGATACCACTTGTATTTAAGGTATTCATGGTGATATATAGTGGTATATAAGAAAAACGTGTACTCCTCAACACTTGAATTGTTTTTTGAAATTTTCAGCTGGTCCATTTATATCAAGCGCAAGTAAAGTAATCTATATCGAGCAAAAACACACATTCAATTAATTCGTCAAAGAAGTTTTTCATGACATTCCAAAGTGAATCAATAAAAACTAAAAACAGAAAAGTTGTAGAATTATCGGCTAGCTTTCCAAAACTTCAAGAATTTCAGAAATCAAAGTTGAGATGTTCAAGATATGGTAGAAATACTTCAACAGTGTCGATGAAAACATAATTAACAATATGTAAACAAAATTGAGTTAAGAGATCATACCTCACTTTCCTTCGATGCCGTGATATCCAAAATGTAATGATCTCCATCTAATCTTTATAATCTAAGGAACATTTAAAATTTAGTTTATCAATCACCTAGAACAACTTGAAATCTATCTCCATCAAATTTATTCCTTAGCCCACTTATGTGTTTAAATTTTAGAGAAGGCAAGTGGTCTAACTATGGATGTAAGACCACTATTATTATCTATTGAAATCTTTGGTACCCAAATTTGTCTATATAACAAACCGTTAGCATCTACAATTGTACCCTTGGGAATCCAAATTTGTTTAAATTTAAAACCATTTATATTCTTACCTTTTGGAATCCATATTTGTTTAACAGTTTTGTGTTTGTATATATTTCAACAATTATTCTTGCCATGTCCAATATTTCCACACTTTACGCATTTGGGTATCACAGTATTCCCCTTGATAGTGTTATTAGTCGTTTGTTCATATTTTGACACTTTTGCAAATCCAAATCCTTTCCTTTTATTCACGAAGAGTTGATTTTCTAAGAGCATATTAAATGATTTTTCTCTAGTGAAAAATTTCCGAGTAATCAACTCAAGTTTATTAACTTTGGATTTTAAAAGTTTATTTTCATTAATTAGCTTCGAACAACAACTAATGGTGTTATCTCTCTTTTCAAAATTATTCATTTTCAAGCCCATATTTTCATTTTCAAGCTCTTTAATTTTAGTCTCAATTTCTAGCCAGTTTCAAAGAGTTGGAGTTTTTTGAATTCAATTTTTTCAAATTCCTTGATTTTTTTCAATCTCCTTTTCAAACTCGTGATTTAATCGAATAATTTCAGATTTGCTCAAAATCATGTTTTCTTTTTCAAAGGGTTTGAAATTTTCGTTGCCTCATATAATTTCTTTTCAAAAATCACAAATTTAGAAATTTCCGACCTCTTGAAACTGTCCAACTCTTTTTGTAAAATATTAATTTTACGAATCAACTCGATTTTGTTCTTCTCCCGAAATAAAATTTTGTTTTCTAACTTTTGAAAGTTTTCATGAAAACAAGCAAATTTTTTTTCATAGTCCAAACACCTTTTGTAATTAGAATTTTTATTTTTCTTAATATTTTTAAGCTCATTTTCCAAATCATTATTTTTCTGACGCATTTTAGATTGTTCCCTTTTCAACTTATTATTTTTCATCTCAAGAGCTTCATTATTTGCAATTAATTTTCAGCACAAGAGAACCAAATCATTGAATGAAAGATCACTTATCTCATCGGCTAGTGAATCTTCATCACTGCTGTCTTTTGCAAATCCTGTCAAACACATTTCTTTAACTGAGTCGATTGTGGAGGATTTTTACGGTTGTTGACTTTTGCACCATATATTGCATTAAAAGTATTCCAAATTTCCTATGCACATTCACAATGAGAGATACGGTTAAAATTATCTCGATTAATATGAGAATATAATATATGCATAGCAAGAGCATTAATCGAAGTATTTTTCTCATCTACTATATCACACCAATTTTCAATAATATCCCAACATTTAGAATTAACAAATTTTAAATAAAATTCCATTTTTAATTTCCAATTTAAAAAATCCGTTCCATCAAAAATAGGGGGAATAATACTGGACCGACTCTCGCTAGATTTGCAACTAGGGCTAGACATCTATGCTATTAATCCTTGCTCTGATACCACTTGTAGGATCGTTTTCACCCTAAAGGGGGGGGTGAATAGGGTGATACTAATAATAATAAAAATTAATGCGGAAATAAAAGCAGCAGTTGAAAATAATGCAGTAAAGATCACACACAGATTTACTCAGCTTCGGCAAAACCCTACATACGTGCTACCCCTAAGGTTTCTACTAGAAACTAAGTAGTCAGACGCTTACACACATAAACTTGCGACACCCACCAATGACTAACCTAACACTACGCTCAAAACCCTACCATAACTCAGCCACTGAGTTGTGAATTCTTGAACTACACTACCGTAGTTCGTAACCTAGTCACACGACTAGAGAGTTACACAATTTTAAAAGAAAATTAAAATAAAAACTAAAAAGAAAATAAAACTAAACACAAAACTCTATTATTATATAATTGAAGCCCAATGTAAAATAAACGTCGGCCCAAACAATTAATAAAAGAAGTCTTCCTCTTTTTATTTTTCTCGTGTAATCTTATGGCCGGTCGTTCCTCTTTCTCTTTTGATTCTAGGGTTTTGTCCAAATTGAGGCACCGCTTGATTAATTTGCTTTGCTTTGCTTCTTCAATCGATTCTCTGGCTTGAATGGCTTGCGGCTGCTCCAATTTTTGTAGAGCACGAATGATAGAAATGGTATGCAATTTATCCCCTTTTCGATTTTTGATTACGCTCGACTTCGATTCGAGTTTTGAATTATTTTTGTGATTTTATTCAGTGCCTGCTCTCTGATTTGCTTGAACTTGAATTTGCTTTCAAACTTGATTGGAGTTTTTTGGCTTTTGTTCTAAGTATGCTCTCTAGATTTTTTGCTTCGAACGCCAATGCTTTTTGCCGATGATGTTAATGGATAATTTATAATGATTAAAACCCTAAATTTTCGTTCGTATATTTCTATTTGAACTTTTCAAGTATTTTGCTCGGCTATTAGATAATTGCTTGGACGATGGTGATGATTCTTTTACTTGTTCATCTCTGAATTTTAGCTTGACTTGCTTTGGGTCAATTCCTATAACTTCGGTATTTGAATATTGTGATAATCTGGACTTTGACTTGTTTATCCCGTTACCCTTTGTTCCATTCTTTGCTGGCAGTTTTTGACTTGAGATAAATATGGCAGGTTCATCATGATACTGACATTTTCAACTCTATCCTTAACTTTCATCGAACTACTACATGCTTTGTTACTTCTAATGCATATATATTTTGAATATATTTCTGTAATGACCCAAGATTTTAGGAATTTATCTTGGAAAATATAAATAAGATTAAAATAATTTTTAAGTAGTTTTTAAAACCATGTTTAAGGGAAAGATGAGATAGCTTGATGTGGTATAATAAAATGATGTGCATTTGTGCACAGAAAATACACATGAGTAAAGCTAGATCCCTGGATACTATGAATGAGTACATGATGCTATGTATGGAAAATGTATATATATGTGTATATATATATATATTTACTGATAAATAAAGAAAACCCTCAAATGTGCTATATGCAGAAATATAACTAAGTATACATGTGCATATGTGTATCAGTATAAAATAATATAGATGTATATATGTATATAAGTTATTGTCTGTAAAACATATATGTAAGTATACTAACTAAGTATTAGAATTTAAACTAGTAAGATGAAACACACAAATATGTTTTTCCTCTGGTGGATAAATAAAAAGGAAACACCAGATAATAAAGTGAAGGCTAAAAATAGAAAATGTGGGGAAAACAAAAATGTATTTTGTATGGGCTGAATTAAGAAAAAAGAAAGAAATATGTGTATAATATTGCTGGAAATCAGATCACACATTTAGCATGCAAATAGACAAGAGAAAAAGCATTTTATGGAAAAGTAAGATTTCTGAAAATAACCAAAGTAGATAACCACTTTTCTCTTCACCAAATTAAGCCGGGGAGGGTAGAATCTTGGGTTCAAATAAATGCAGATAACATAATTTTCTGGTGGGCAAAAATGGCTTTAGCCAATACCCAAAACCCTAAGGAGAACTCTGTATATATATAAGCAGCAGCCTCCTCTCCTTCTCAAAAAGAACTTTGAAAAAAAACACCATATAAAACATAAGGCAAGTGAAGGAAAAGAGCTTGAGGCTAAAGGCAGAAGTTTATCAATTAATTAAGGAAGCAAAGAAGAGAGCTAGGTGAGAAAACTCACTCAACAACTTAAGGCACTAAGTCCTAATGAAGGCAGCCAGTTATAAATTAATTTTTCTTAAAAGTGTATGTGATTGTCTTTCAGAAATTAAGGATGCTTTAATGCTAGATGGTTGTTCTGGTTGTTTTTTTTATGAATATTCTAAACATGATCAGTATGCATGAATATGTATCTTAAAAACCCAGATCTCTTTCTGATATGATACTGGTTAGAAATATAAATAAATACCCAGAAAATAAAATGTTGAATATAAGCAAGTAGTGTTGGTTTTGGCTCAACCCAGAAGAATTGATGAGCATATGGGCTGCAATATACATATGTATATGTGATGAGGCTTAAGATGAAAAGGAATTAGGAGTGCAATAGGCTTGCCTATGTGCTGATACTCCTGATTCAAAGAAAATATACAATAACCACCTAGCAAATAGATTTTGTGATTTAGGAAGCTTGGTCAATCTGAGTTTAACTAAAGCACAGATGTTTGCAACAAAATCTTCCCATAGAGCCATAAACCAATGTTAGTTGTCTATACCTCTTTTAAATTGCAAGAACATGTTTTAATAAGTACCAATACTTAAATTGCTTGATTGCCTCTGTTTGTTTATATGAATGATGAGGAATGCTATGAGATGAATGCTTGTTTTAGTGAAATGACTCACTGATTGGGTTTGCCCTGAAAATTTTTAAAGAGAAAGTACCTGAGAACTTGATTAGGAAATGGGGTCAAGATTACTGCAGGAATGACTTGTGTTCTTGAGTAATGCAAGTTGACACATTGCTTGTTTAAGTCCTGAGATCTTTGTGTAATGGAGTGAATTAGTTCATTACAGTGTGTCCATTGATTCATAAAATTGCAGATGAGACCAGGGTAGATAAATATATCAAGGGAAGAATATTTGACATGATGAGGAACTAGAGTTTTCCCAGAAATGAAATATGAGGAGGGAATAAATGATTTAACTCATGTTGGCTATTTTTCTGTTTTGTGTGAATGATTATTTGATTTATGACTGAATTGTATGCTTGAATGTATGTGCCATATCTATATAAAGTCCCTGGAAAGAAAGATTAAAGTGTGCACATGCACAATGACACAGAACATGCACACAAGTATTACTTGTTTTCAAAGGGAAGAACTATATGCATATGTACTTAATTCAATTTTAACTTAATTAATTAATTGCTTTAGTGGATTTTCTTGTACCAGACATGTGTCTGACCCTAGTGTGCTAATGGCATCTGGGGTGTCTCATTTAAAATGAGGCAGCTTCAAATGCTTTTTCAGGAACAACAGCCTCTAGGTAGGAGTAGAAGCAAGGCATTGAGAAGAAGATTATAGCATGCTAGAATTAGATAGATAAGAGCTTAAAAGATGAAATTTGCATGTATTGATATTTTAAAAATTTCCATTGTAGCAAGTACTGAGTGATGTTGGATATTTGGTTAAGTATTTTAAGAATTTGACTTGTAACTGGAATTTAAAATATCTGAGTTCCATTATCTGGAATGTTGAAAAGTTTTTATCTATAATTTTGTAAGTTAGATCCATAATAGTGATTTTATAGGAGGGTGAAGTTAGATCCATATTAGTGATTTTATACATGTTCAGACATGTTTTGTTCAGATATTGTCACACCAGACATGTTTTTCTTTGCTGAGTATCCACATGTCCCAGGAAACTCACCCTGGACTGCATTTCTTTTAGCCTGGTATCTTGGTATCAAGGAATCAAGTTTCTGGAATATGATAATTCACTTAAAAATATCCTAGATATGAGATTGCATATAAGGCAGATTTTATAGGAAAGCAAACATAGAAAATGATAAAAGCTTATATCATTTTCAGAGCACAGACACTACACTATTAATTTTATAGATAATCATAACATAATTATCTGGTTTTTATGGATCATATTTCATAGAGGATCCAGCAAGCTATCAAAGATTAAAAATCATACTGTTACCTATATGAATAAAATTTTATTACATAAATAAAATTGAGCTATGTGGGGATTGATTAAATTTAATCAATCAATGTAACCTCTTGTTTGCAATAACCTGATTAAACAAGAGGGGCACATGCATCTTTATATGTGTGTGCATATCCTTGTGGTTGCACTGATATATCTATATTGGTAAAACTTCTGATCCTGGATAAAGTTTGTTTATTGGAAAAAGGAAAATGACCCTGGGAAAATATATTTGTTAATAAATGATACATATATATAGCACTTTGTAAAAAAAAACCTTACAAAATTAAGGTAGAAAAGAGAGGGTCATTCCAATTTCCCTGGTTGACAAGTTCAAAACTGCTGCATATTTCGAATTTTGTCCATAATCACTTGAAGTCTAATTGCATTATGGTGTATGCCTTTACCTAGATATGTCTAGTTCATATTGTTCTTGCTTTTGTACATGCCTCTGAAAGCTTTTGTCTGGAACCAGCTTATTTGTACATTTCTGGTTGCATTGTGAATTCTGGTTCATTGTGCTAGCTCCACTTTTGCTCGAAACTGTTTTGCTGGTTATTACCATGTATATACATACATATATATGTATGTATATATGTGTGTGATTCTGACTTTGCTTGTATCATCTCTGATGTGATCTTGTTTTCATGTTCATGCCAGAATTGTGTGATTCCACGTGGGTCTGATCTGATGCACATTGATTTGAAGTCTGGTTCAATTTGTTTTGAAGTTTTGACATGTTCACTTCTGAACTGTAGTCTTGTTTCACTGCTCCATTGTTGTCTCCTCTGTTGCATATGTTTGTCAACTATGTATATACATGTATACATGTGTGAACATGCATGTATATATGTATGCTGTGTTGAGGCATTTGTATTTATGCAGAGTTGTATATTGAATTGTTTTTATGATTTTCTTGTTCCATTTGAAGTCCTCATGTTGAAGTCTAGTGTAGTTGTGGTTTCATGAGTATGTTTTGTTGTCTACATTTGCTTGGGCATTTTGTATATGTTCAACTTCAAGTTGTAACTGAACTTGATTTTGAAGTCTTGTTCCACTTGAGTCAGTCTGGTTGTCACTGCACATTGATCTTGTATTCATGAAGTCTGGTTCACTTCAGTTCTGAACTATTCATTTTCTTTTTGACCTTTGTACATTTGAGCATGTTGAACTTGGTTCTAGTTTTGCTATGAAGTCTGGTCTGTGGTTCATTTTGAAACTGGTTTAGTTCTTGTACCATTTTGTGTTCAGACTTGTTTTCATGTGCTTGCATATTATTGATTTGAGTCTTGTTAGGAGCTTGTTGACATGTTGGGTTGCACCTGACCATTTCATTGAACATGTTCACTCGAGTATTTTGTGATCCGGTTTAATGTGTACATGTTACTGCTGCATACTCATTTTCAAATGAACTGACCATTAACCTGCTTGACATGTCTGCACTTCTTGAAGTCTGGTCTGGTCTGGTCGTCTTGTTCATATAGTTTCATGTTGACTTGTACTTGTGCCTCTAAACTGTAGACTTTCTGATTTTTTATTTTCACTTGAGTTGAATCCAGCTTGGGTTTGACCTTGTGCTTACCTATCTCTGCAGTTTTAACAAACAAGTGTATATCGGTGTGCACGACCTTGTAGCATGTACAGTGATACACTGTGCATGTCGCAAGTTGTTCGTGTAAGATGAATTAAAAGAAAAGATGACGAACAACCCAAATAACTAAGGCAAATAATATTTTCAAAACACACACTTTATTGTGCACTACAAAATATTTTCTTTTTCAATTTTACCTCGTCAGTGTTTATTTTGCAGATGGCTCAGATGCTAGATACAGACTGGAATAGAGTTGAAGATCAAATACGAGTGATTGAGTGAATTATGTAGTGAGGTGAACCATGTATAACAAATTGTATATTGAAAATTGTGTTGTAATTGAAATTGTTTTGTAATTTGAAAATGTGTAAATGTAGTGAGAGCTCAAATTTGTACTATTTGAATTTGTAATAAAATATTTGTTTGAATAAAATATTTGTTTAAATATGAATTCTGAGTTATTTATTTTATTCAATAAATATTTATTTAATTATGTCAAAAATAAAATAGTACAACAACAAATACATTTAAACGAATATATATATGTTTATTATCATCAAACAAAAATCATATACTAGCATATTCTACAATATTGACTGAGCAACAGTGTAATGAATTCAAATTAAAATGTGTTAGTATTATCATGTTAGATTATATAAACTGTGTTAGTATTACCATGTTACAGCCGACTTCTATCAAAACACAGATTAAACTGTAATTGAGCTCATTCAACTTAATTTGACTTGGAAAATCGACTCATTTCAAATTGTGTCAGTTCAACACTACAACAAAACAGTCTTTTTACAACGGGCAATGCCCGTTGTAATATGGTTTTCGCAACGGGCATGTGCTCGTTGTAATTGGCCTCATTGTAATAGATCCACCACATTTTACAACGGGCAAAGCACGTTGTAAAAACATGTATTGACCGTTGTAAAATACCTATTTAACAACGTGTGTTGACCGTTGTAAAAATCTTATATAACAACGTGCAGTGACCGTTGTAAGAAGCTCATATAACAACGCACATTGCCCGTTGAAAAATAAATGCAAATTTAAAAAAAAATGACAGTAGCATCCATGCAATACATCCATACTAATACTAAATATTGTCGTAAAATAATTAAAATCACACACGAAAAGACTAAAAGCTAGAGTCATAGAATTCTAACACTCCAAAAAGTTAGATAAGTTTACATGCCAAATACATAAAGCATTAACACATAACAGTCCGCTACAAATATCATGTTCTAAGTACAATCATACTATACCACAGAGATGAAGTCTTTATGCCACACGGCGGTTGATCCAACGGCCTCTTTGATAGTCTGCATCTCTGAATTTAGCAACTTTGATAGACTACTATGACAACTAAAAATACAAAAGGAAAAGAAAATCAGACTACAATTGAAAAGGATAAAAACATGGTGAATTCACCCAATAGATCAGAGGCAAATGTTTATATAGACGCACCTACTCCTCAACAAAGACGATCTATGAAAAATGGGAAGGGACCTGCACAGCAACATAGTAAAATCCCATTGCATAATCCTTTTGATTGCCTACAGATTGATGACATTCCTTCATCTTCCACTATATCATTGCCAGTAAATAGTTCAAAGCCAGTTCACACTCTCTTACAGTAGCTGCATATGAAATCCTAGAACACGATGGAGTGATTATTAAAGATGTAAATGAAAGTTCTAGTTTAGAAGATTTATGTGCAACAGATGACTATTTTGGCGAAATCTGTTTTCATGTATTGGAATGTTTCCATTAGTATTCTAAATAATTTCAAAAAAATTAGCCTGTGTCAGTTCTCTTCTTTACTTTATATTGAAATCAGGCCTTGCATCCTTTTGAATTAAATTTTATGTCCAAAGTCTACATAGTCAATTTTAAACAAATAACATAGATACACAGTTAAAAATCATGCAGATCCAAATTGCACAATTTCACCTAAATTTTGACATTAATATATTTTATTTTTAAACTTGCATACCAGGATTGGAACTTTGCTTGTCGCCCAAAACCCCAGAAAATGAAACGTTTGGCATCAAAGTTGAGGAGCCTTTGTACATTTTTTGACGCTGTAGACATTCTTCAATTGTGCAACACCAGCCACCTCCCTGGTAAAAAATAAATAAATCATTATCCAGGAAGTAAATTTTGCAGTCAAATTTATACATATACATTCATATATTAGTGTATGCGCTTGTTTGTGTGAATTGCTTACCTCCATATGAACCAACCAGTTATTTATACCCGAACCAGATCCAGGAGAAAAATGATAAACATGCGGGCTTCCATCCAAACAAACTGCAAATCCACCAAGATAATTATGTTTACGTATTACTGGGGGCAAGATTTTATAATGTTAACATAGACATGAACAAAATTAATTGGATTACTTACAGCAACTTTAACGGAATATTCATTGATCCAAATTACTGGATTTATTTATTATGAACTATTAGATAATTCAAACTACAACCATCTTATACTACATTTTCCAAAGTGTTCCCCCACAGTATTTCGTTTATAGTCAAAATGTGCATAGCACGATTTTGAACTAGTAAAGAATAGATACTTCACTCATGTTGTAAATGCTAATTATTTTGAAAAAATAAATTTGCCCAACCACCAAAGTATATGACACCCAAAAATAATAATTCAAAATTGCATTAGGAAAAATAATCTAACAATTATTGAAAAAGAATATATACAAGAACAGTAGTCGATAATGCACTCATGCCAAATTTCCCTGATCATATAATTCTAAGTGAACAATCAACAACCAAGCTTATTTCATATAGACTAGCACACATTTAGAAACACATGACGTATAAGGAAGTTGAATCAATGATTGCTGAGTTTACAGTTCCATAAGAAAATGTTAATACATTCAATTATAGCAACTATGAGAACATTACATATGATTTTTTGATGAAAAACCAATTATACAATCAATGATTCATCTGTTATTCATTACATGTAAATTCAATATTCACCACTGATACACAGTTTTGACTATTCAACATCGATAAATAAGTGTTGATATTTCCAATATAAAGTAACTAAATAATTTACCTCTTTATTTGGTTATGTTGTAGCTTTACTGCAGTCTACTTGCAATAGGGTTGTAGAAAACTGATCAACCCAGAACAGAAATGTCGCAAGCTGAAATTTTATCAAGTAGAACATTATAATCAAATATTTAAAATTTACTTTCAACTAATTAAAAGCAAAGGGTTGAATTTAAAAATGTTACCCAAATGAATACCGTTCAATCGCAGTTTAAGCCATCGATAGAAGGATTCGACCACCATAGGCTTGGAATGAAGCGATATGGTGTGAGGTTTGATGATGAGGGAGGCGGACCAGAGCTAGGGCTGATTATACCAAACTACCACCATGGGATCGTCCAAATATCGATTTAGGGTCGGGAGGAGTTCGGATTCGAAGGTGTCGTCGATGATGAAATCGGTCCACCACACCTTGAGCATGTTGCGAGGTTGGGAAGCAGATCCGACTATGAAAACATGAAATTTGAGAAGAATAAGATGGCGGTAACGGCGGGTGAGATGAGCGATTTGGGCGGTGAATGAAAGTTATATATTCTTTTTCAAAATTGCAACCGCTTTGGATTGGCAGGATGGAACCGGGCAGTTGAAGCCGGCGAGTAGGGTTTCCGATTGGGTGATGTGGTAGATGTTGATGGGGGAATGGGAGGAAAGGGGAACGGAGGGAAGGAAGAGGGATGCGACTAGGGTTTTGGAGTAGATCTGGTGGAGGAGAGAGAGGGAGGAGGGAGAGATTAGGAGGATCAGCGTAGGAGTTTTAGGGATTTGAGAATTAGGGTTTGGGAGGAGGAAAGGATCGATAATAAATAAAAAAAACGAACATCAGTTAAAATTTAGGAGGGATGAAAATAAAATTTGTTTAGAGCCAAAACTTCATAGTTGGAGCCAAAAAATTTGGTTTGGAGACTAAAAGAAAATTGTATACTTTGTTGCAATACAAAGTTGCAATACATTTTGCAACAAACTTTGTCTCAAATATTATGAATATTTTTAAACTTTTACAGAAAATTTTAAAATTTTGTCTTTAAGTTCTATAAATATTTCTAATTTTTTATAAATTTCAATTTTCTTTAAATATTAGATACAATTATTATAATTTTAATACTAAATAATAAATATTACTTCCTAATCATTAAATATTATTATTAATTATTAATTTTTAAACATGAAATATTAATTTTATAATTAATTATTAATTATTAAATTAAGTAGTAAATACCAATAGTAATTATTAAATGTTTATATTTATTACTAATAGTTAATTACTAATTATTAAATTAATTATTAAATATTAATAGTAATAGCAATTATTTAATATTAAATATTTTGTGACCGTAGGACATTTTGTGAACGTAATAAAATTAACATGTATTTCAACGGGTTTGAAAGGACCGTTGTAATAGCATTCTATTACAACGGACTATTATCGCCCGTTGTAAAAAGAGCGTTGTATATGACATCTAGTACAACGTGCCTGAATGGACCGTTGTAATAATCTTATATTACAACGGGCTATCATCGCCCGTTGTAAAAAGAACGTTGTATATGACATCTATTACAACAGGCCTGAATGAACCGTTGTAATAGTCTTCTATTACAACAGACATCCAATGCCCGTTGTAAAAAGGGCGTTGTAATAGAGTATTTTTGTTGTAGTGCAAGTTGTTGTGGTAGGAAATCAAATATCTACCAACATAGTAAATTAGTAATACACACCAATTATAATAGTGCATTTTGATATATGTAGATATATCTATCATGACGTTAATGGGATTCTTACCATATCCGATTGGTTGGTTTTTTATTTTACTTATTATGATACGTTGATCTTTGTATACATGACCCATTGCTACTTATGTACCATTAACTGAATGAAAAATTGGGCACTGTTTAGGAAAATGGAGCATCGAAAGTTGATAACATAATTTAGAAGTTAGTTGGAGAGGATGCGGTGTTTGAATTCTGTCCGAGCAACAATGAAATCAATAATCCTGATACATTCTTGACTGCAAGAAGGATAACCAGAAAAGGAAAGAGTTGCATAGCATGAGTTGTACTTAGTCAGGTAATATTTGTGTATTTATATCAAATTGTATTTGTGTATATTAGCAACCAGTAACTGACGTCGCTGCTGATATGCCTACTAAAAATATTATTGCTTTGTTTTCTGACCACTAAACTGATTGATCAAAGTACAACATCTAAGGATATGGTGATTACCGGCAGCGTACATCATCTACTTGATGCAGATATTAAAGGAAAAAATGTTGTAAAAAAAGTTATTGATTCAAAAAATACATCGGTCCTTTTTTTTCTTACCGTTGAACAAATATTAGGCTGACAAAATTTCTGGTAACAAAGAAAAACCGAAGTGTCGACCCGTGATACCAGGTGGACGTAATGGTGGAAGGAGGTATTGCAATTGCTGCAAGTATTTTTATATAGTTGAAAAAATATGTGCACATATGCTGATACAATAATTAAATACGTAAATTCCACCATTATTTCAAAATATGCATGGGTATACTAGCAACAGGAAGTTGAAGAAGCTGCAGCAAGCAATGACTCCAACAACAACAAGCAAGCCCATAAACGTTGAAAGAACGTTTGAGATGCTGAAAGTGACGTTGCCTTACCAAGTCATGACGACTATTGGATAAGCATCAACACATGCACCGTAACTTAGTAACACCATATCAGCTAATTTGTATGTTGCTTTACTCGGTTCTGAGTCTCCGACTGATGTTATATATTCAACTGTGTGTGTTTTTTTATTTATGTATGTAACTTTACGTACGGTTTGGTAATAAATTTAACTTTTTATCCATTTCTTTTACAATTTATTGTCATATTGACCATCGTATTGGCATTTTGTTGAAATACAAATACCGCTTCTGCGTAATTTTTGCAGTGTAATACCCCTGCATCCTTTTAACTGTAGTAGATACATAGTCCGTTAGTGCTGTGGCCATCTCTTGGAAACTGCCCTGGTCGTTGATTTACAATTTCCGATTTGCATCAAACAATCACCTTGCAATCTCTCCTCTTGCATTTGAGTGAATAGTTTTTGCGCTGGGCTTACATGATCCAGTTTACAATGTCTTCAAATTAATGCTCTGTACGCTGATTTATCTGAGTAATAGCCTCTTTTTGTGATTTAGTTTGGGATGTTTACTACTCCATCTTCTTTGTTTTGTTTATAATAACCACGATCAATCCATGATAGGATGTTGTAATTTGGAGTAAAGTTAAAATGAAATTCGTATTCTTATATAGTATAAGCTGACATCATTTAGTAATGAAAACTAATGAGCTGTTTGGTTCTTTTGCACGGATTTGTTTCTAAGTTTATAATTTTTATGCAGTGATTTTCATTTATATCAGTCATGTATAACTGTATGTCTTGATATGTTTGTGGCAAACACGTGAAGTATTTGCATTTGTAAATATATGCAGGCAGTATTGTTTTATGAACCAATGTTGTATTGGTCAAACTTCCCTTTGTGGATTCTTATCAGCGGCGATTATATTAATCTTTGCCACTTCTTTCTCTCTGTCTGTGTCTGTTGTTATATTAAACAAATTAAAATCATACATCTGATAGTAATCACAATTTCCACACTTGACTAATTTTTTCAAATGGAAAACAAATCAAACTCCATTCCATTTCCCAAGTATATACCAAACTTCCCACTATTTATACTGTTACGAACATATAAGCAGCAATACCTATAGCCAGAAACTCATATACCAGCAACTACCCATGTGCGAAGCACGAGACTCAGTCCAGCTAGTTAGATATATTAGAATCAATCAGAGACCCATATTTGGGTCTTTTCTATTCATATTTAAGGCAAATTATTTTGTTACTCATTAATCCATGCATAGAGACAGAGAATTTTGAAGTAACAAATTTTATCTTTAAATTTAAGATCTTGTTATAGCGTACATGCCTTCGCAAATATCAGCCCGCTAAAGTGCGACTGTCAAGGCTCGAACCCTCTTTCTTTACTGGAGAGCTAGGAACTCTTGCCAATCGCACTAAAGCTGCGGATCGATGATATTGATTTTGTTTTGTCAATATTTAAATTATTTCTAACCATGGACACTTTTCGGTTTAGAATATGTTTGCTGTAATATTTATGATATTTTTTTATTGGTTTTACTAAGTTCAAAGTCTAATATTAGCAAACCCATTATTGCATTTTGTTGTAAATAGTTTATGATGAGTTAAAAAAAATTATATATCAACTGAAATAAGACAATTAATGATACATACATTAATATAGTTGGAATCAAGAGCAAAATATTTACTTTTTTATCATTATTGAAATTTTAATGGAATAACAATTTAATGTTTTATGTATTGCTAAATTTAACATTATCAGTCAGCGGTTTATCAGTTTATAGGTATATCATCGATCATATCAGTAATGGTTACGGTGAAGTATCGATGGTCAATTTTGACTTACCGATAGTATCGATACAGTAACGAATTCCTTGTATCGGTAACAATTACCACTACCATAATGGTCTTACTTGTAGGTGAAGAAAGAGGGAATTTTTTTTACAGAACCACATCTTTCTCGTAGTAAATATGGATTATTTTACCTTTTTTCACTTATTTTTCTGTTATTCAGAAAAGAAAAAATGTAAGAGAGTTTTTGAAAGTTGAAACCCATTTAAAGCAACAAATGGTTTTTTTAATGCGAAAACATTTTTATGTTAAATGGATTTCAAATACGATTTTAAATCAAAAGAGAATTTCATATGATCGTTTAGCTCATTACGCTTTAAAAGAAAATTTGGAGTCATGCAGTTTTAACAATGCATGAATGGTATTAAACCGCTTAATGCTATTTAAGTGCTACGTTTTTGCAGTTTAACGCTCTTAAACAACAAGCCTGCTTAAAGTCGCATTATTAATAATTAAACCTATTAATTTGGGTCTTTAACACTTGTTTTAGCAACTTGAGTGTACATATAAAATAAGTGGAAATTGGTGACACATACTTGATTTTTTTATTTTATAAATTACATTCCTTCCAATTTTACATTATGTTTTATGTGTGGAAAATTGTGTAGTATAAATTATACTAGTGTGAACGGATCTTAAGGCTACTTTAACATTAGAGGGGGGTGAATAATGTTTTATAACTCATGTAGAATTTTTCTAAATTGTTTCAAGGTTTTAAATCAAACACAGATAATCAACACGTATATATATTAACAGGCCATCACACACACACACATACATACGTGTGTGTGTGTGTGTGTATGCAGAAACAATAAATTAAAAGTAAGATAGACAACACCAGGATTTTTTATACTAGTTAGGATTAACCAATCTACGTCCAGTCATGTACGATGTATGTACAGATTTCCTTTCCAACGCCTACTTTAATCGTTAGCAAGCAAACCAGAATACAATCTCGATTTTAAGGCAACAAGAACACTCTCCTAACTTTCCGAGCTCAAGTTTGACTCTCTTGATTTAATCATGCAACAAGCACACCCAAACAAATAATAATAGAGAGTTGTTGGTTCCATATACAAAAAGTTATGCTTTGGATATAGAATATCCTATAGCCCTTTGATAGCACTTTAATCTTTGAATTGATGAGAGAATGCTCTCAGATTAGTGAGTAGATATTAGAGAATTAATGTAGTAAAGTAGAGATTGAATTTGAATGAATTTGAAGAGTATATAAAGTGGATTTTGTGAAATATATAATGAGAGTTTGAAGTAAGAAGAATATGAAGAAAGTAGTTATGAAAATACATTTTATAGTTCTCTTTATGTAATGTTTGAAGGGACGTGTCTATTCGTGAAGAGATGTAACCAAAAATCACATTTATTCAAAATTCAAAAGACACCTCTTCAATGGTACATATGTCGACTTGTCTATGTAGTCTATGTCGACATACTTGTGTATGTTTTGGAAAACAAAAACACTTTTAAGGTGTTTCAAATCTTACCCAAGAAATTCTTTATTCTAGAAAGTTATTTTTCAATATTTTTCGTCCTTGAATTGTTTCTGGAAATTTGTTTTACAAGCTTTTATTTGTTTTTTGAAAGAAGAACTTAAGTTTTATGAAGTCGAGGCATCTCGAAATAGGATAAATTAGAGGAAATGACTTTTACAGACTCAACACTGTCTCACTACCACCATCGCTCTCCTCATCACTGCTTTCTTTCTCATGAATTTTAAGACCCATTCCTTTGACCGGAGTTATAGAAGAGGTTTTTTTATTGAAGGCGTTACATATACTCTTCGTATGATATATGAAGGAACCGCAGGTGGTAGTTTCATAAGAGCAAAGAACTTTTTGCCGGCATACGTTACTTTTTCAGCATCATCATAAATAAGTGGTATATTTTTCGAAAGCTTTAGATGAGTGATACAAGGTCCATAAAGGATAGTTGTATTTAATCGTCAAAGAAGGCCAACAACTCATCTTGTAAAAATTTAGCCCAGTTAACTTCGATATTTCCAACAATTGCATACAAGGCAATCTTGGTCGTAAATTTGCTCGTGACTTTCAGTCGTAGGGATAAAAGTATTTATTATCATCCGTTCTAGCAACCTTGGTCCAGGCCTTTGGTATTTGGAATTTACGTTGTTACTTGGTTAATCTAAAGATGATGACTTATTTGGTAACATCTCATTTTTTTTGAAATGGTACTTAGATACAACAAACCACATATCACATGTCAATATATGTTCGAACCACGCTACGCAAGTTTCGAACTTGTGACCTCTCGCACTAGAGTCGAAGCATTTAACCACTGGGATAATATACCTTTTAATTCAAATCTTTTATATCCAATGACAAGAATTTGACAGATGTGATTATAATGAAGCTTGATAATTTTTTCATAAACGCTTGTCCATATATACCCTTCGTCGCTATGAAAAACTTAGCAAGCTTTACACCTAAATTTGCAAAAAAAATAACTTTATGGCAGAGGTGTCAATCCTAACATTATTAGCCCCAAACTTAATTAACGGGGCGATTTTAGTGTTATAGTTAAGAGCTCTCAAATTATTAGCGCGGAAATCGTCTATTTTATAGATTATTCCACATAAAAAATTCATATTGCTTAATACCTTATGTCATTGCATGCTCTTCGGAGCATTGTAAAGACAAGATTTTAATTGTTCTTGAGTGACAACAATCGATTGATAAGACGAAGAACCTCCCATCTTTCTCTTTTTGTTCCTTTGGCTTTCGGGGGATTTTTGGGTGCCATTATTGATTTGATATTAGGGTGTTAGGGTTCGTTGAAGATGAAAAGTAAAATTGAATATGAAAGTGAAAATGAAAGGAGGGTTAAAGTTTAACCGGTTAAAGAATGGGTGGGTAGGGAAAGTAGGTGTTGACTTTGACCAAAAAATAAATTTGTGTGTGTGTGTGTATAGTTCAAAAAAACGTTTTGAAATGGAGTCAAAATTTTAAAAAAAAATAATCGGACGTTTGGGAAAATTAGAAGTTCAGACGTCTGGTTAATTTTGGTCAGACGACTGACCTTGTTTTATAAAGAAAGAAAAGGTGAATATTAATGAATATTTCTGCATACACACGCACACACACATTATATAAATAGAAACAATTTTTATTGATCAAATGGGCCAAACCAATCATGGTATCCAGAAGGGGTAGTTGGATCTGTTTCAAAGGTAGGAGATTTTATTGGACCATAGATTTTAAGTAGTTTCGACTTAATCGATGGAAAACTTCCTTTGCTACTGATGTTGTTTCCAGTATGCATAGTACCGTAGTGTGGGTTGTGGAATTATGGATCTTAAGGCTAATTAAACACTAGAGTGGAAGAGATGAATAGTGTTTTCTAACTTATCTAAATATTTTTAAATTTCTTTCAAGTTAAATATTAAATCATGGATTAATAACACAGAATTATATCAACAATCAGTCACAGATGCAATTACAGATAAAAATAGCAAAGCAGATCAAAGAGTTAGAGAGATGACACCAGGGATTTTATACTGGCTCGGATTTCTCCTACATCCAGTCCCATACAATTGCTTGTACGGGTTTCTTTTCAAATGTCAATTTTTAAATGGGCAGAAGGCAAACCCAAATACAATCTCGATTTTGAGGCTATGAGATGCACCGTCTTGAATTTTCGGGCTTAAGATACACCCACTTGATTTGAGCAGGCTACAAGCACACACACTATATTTTCGGGCTACTAAGTACACCCACTTGATTTGAACGGGCTATAAGCACATCCAAATAAATACAACTAAAGTTTAATAGTTTTTCCAAAGATAATTTTTTGAACTTTGGATATAATGGATCCTATGGCCTCTTGGACAACACTTTGATCTTTGAATTGAGCGAGGGATGTTTCCAAAATAGTAAGAAAGTAGTATTGAACCAATACAAAGAAGTATGAATTGATTCTATTTGATTTTGAAGAGAACCAGAGCATATTTTCAATGGAGTATTCAAGGGATTAAGAGGAGGAAAGAAAATAAGTAAAGCTAAGTTTAAAGTTCGTTTGAACTCCTCTTTATATAGTAAATCAACAGATGTGTCCATTCGTGAAGAATTACGACGAATGGACACTTCCATTCAAAATTTGAAAAACCACTTGGTGACATGTATGTCGACATATGATATATAGGTATGTCGACATATCTTAGTTAAAATTAAAAAATTGTGTTGCTTTAAAATGCTTTAAAATTATATACCTTGTAAAATATTTTAATACTTTGTAAAATAGTTTAAACATAGTTTATAAACATTTTGAACTTCGAAAAACTTTTATAAAATATTTTGAAATAGTTTTTGAAAAATTGTTTTGTTTAAAAATATAAAAGATAGAAAATAGGAGATAAAGATCAAAGATTTCTACTAGGGACTTTAACAATATAAGCTATGACTCTATACACTAAATTATAATCTTGAGATCTTCGTATCTTGTTCTTTATACTCATTAGTCTTCATGTCCATTTTTTAAGTCTTTATACTATACAATCTTTGATTTAACACAAGTGTAATATTCTGCACTATATGCTTTATAACTTGGCAAAACATTAGTATTTATATTTTATATGATTGTATATGGTTGTTGTCATCAAAATCAATAGCCGAGGTATTAACAATATCCCCCTTTTTGATGATATCAACCATTAAATATTTCCTCTTTATAAAATATAATATAACTTCCCCTGAGTTAGATAACCCCCCTTAAATATATGCATGTGTATTTTATATTTTCCTCCCCCTTTATCATCAAAAACATGGGTGAAAAATAAAACCTCCTCCTAAATAAAATACTTAGAAACTACAGAGTCAAAATCAATAACTAAACACTAAAAATAATTGAAGTATACTAAGCATGATGTGATAAGATATTAACCATGATAACTGTATGATGATTATGATATAAATGATAAATAAGATAACACAAACTATGTCTATTAATTCAAAATCAAATCACACCATAAGTCCAAAACATTCAATCAAATCAAAAACAAACAAATCCAAATATCAACCCAAATACACACACCAAACCAAATTAAATCCTAAGAGTATTAAATAAGTTATATATATACATATTTATAATTTAAAATAAACCGAATAAATGGACATTCCTGGGAACTTCAACCCAACCGTTGAATCCAAAGATCAAATCTACTTTGATGGCATCCCAATCTTCATTATCCTTGTTGATAGAGCATTCTGGGTTGTTGGTGATAGAGTTAGGGGTATGCTCTAGGGGCAATTATGTAATTTGTTACATATATCGAACTTGGTAATCAATCTTGTTCGAAATGAAAGGTGTTTATATTTCTATTATATACTTGATAGAATGTGTTATATTAATTAATTAATTTAACTAAACGTATATTTAGTAGAAAATCCATAAATGGTATGTTTTTGTGATAGTAGCTACAAAAGTGCTATAACCGTGAGTAATTTATCACAATGAAAACAAATATATCATTTTAAATGTTCCTAGTCAAGATGCATCGAGACTGGATATCGATGTATCCGTTGAGGCTAGAGTACGTAACGCTCTCCAAATGCTGAACAGTGTATTACTCGTGACTGTTGAGGCACCAAGGGGTTGCGTATCAATTGTTATTGGATAACTATAGAACAACTCACTCGACAGTCTTCTGTTGGTTAAAATAACAAAGGTCAAACATAAAATATTAATATGACTGATGTACACAATTCTCTCGATTTGAGAATACTATGGATCTTCAATACGAAAGCCCCGCTTTGATTATAGTCAAATCATGACATGGTGTTCAATCGAGTGACTATAGTTAGGTCGAGTGGAAGTAATGGAAGTGAAGCACTATTCAAGAAAGGATCTGTCTCCTCAGTTATATGGGGTTAGTATCAATCTCAACTCAAGTCAATTCAAAGTCTCTAGCCAAAGCATTTTGGTTAATATAATTGTTATTATTGAACCGATGACTTTGTGTTCAGACTATAGAGTTGAATGTGGATGATATTGGAATTTTGACCATTACCAAATTCCATAAGTCCAAAGTGATATAGTTTTGATGAAGAGAATTGGTGTATGTAAATGTCACAACTGGGTAATGCTTAATAAAGTGAAATTGGATTTTAGCGAAACTAAGTAAACAATAAATGACCAAAATGTCACACCACCTGCTAAGTGACGTGTAAACGTTAACATTCGAATAGTTAGATGTTAATTGTTAGCCGAATTTACACCCACGAGTCACACAACCAAAATGATGAATTCTTTTTAGGCCAAACGATTTAACTTGTTTATAATTGTTATAAATTAAATTAGTTAATTAATATTTATGAAATATTAATTATAAAATTTGAATATGATTTGAGGAATAAATATTGTTGTATATAATTATAATGGTTATAAATATATCGATCGATATGAGATATCGATAAAGGAATTAAATTGGATTTAATTAAAATATTTATTTGGGCTTAAGTGGGCTATTATCTTATAATGTTAGCAAAATTGAGCAGCGACTATGTGACATAGGGGGCTGTCAAAATAGAGTATTAGGTATGTGATGGGTGGTTAAGATCTAGTGAGAAAAGGTAAGTGATGTGATCCACTTTTCTCTCTGATTCAACCCCTATAAAAGGAATCATAACCCTAACTTTCAAGAGACTTTTTTGGTTGCATCCTCTATCCAATACCTCTCCACCCCTATCAAATCTTAAATTAAATCGATTCAAATCAAAAACTATTTGATAGCGAAGGGTTTGTGATTCAAAGACTTGCAATCTGACGAATTTGGAAAGGTTTCAAGAAGAAAAGAATTCATTGTTACAAGGTGTAATTAAGGGCATTAGTTTAGGTAAGTATTTACTTTTATATATGATGTATAATCCCTGTATAACTCAATATTGTACACACACACATATTGTTATTATTGAATTGTTAGTTAGGTGAGATTCCTATAGGTATTGTTGTCGTCACATATATTGATTGGTTATGTGTATAATTTTTTTATATAATAGATTTGATACACACAACCAAAATTATTTTATTTCATTTATTATTAATCTATTAATTTATTTATTTACAAGACTAATACTAAACTATATAACTATATCATATAAAAATTGAACTAATATTTTTAAAATGTAGATTTATACCAGTTATAATTTTTAGTAACTGTAAATAATTTTTAGTAATTACTTAATAATTTTTAGTATTTTTAATTATTATATGAATAAAAAATTTATATAAAATAAATTATGTTTCAAAAATTAGATCTTAAATTTTCTAAAATTTATTTACCATTATATAAGCTTTCATTAAAAAAATTAGATTTTTTCAATTGTTTTATTATTTTTTTAAAATCGTTTCTTAATTAGGCCAAAAGTAATTATTAATAAAGAATAATATTTTTTCTTAGAAAAATATCAGAATTTTCCGTAAACTATAAAATCTAATTCCAGATTTTCCAAAAATTTAAAACTCAATATATATATATATATTATATTTTATAACATTATTTATTGTTGTTTATCTAATTAATTCATAATATTTATATATTAATATAATAAAATTATAATTAAAATTGTACCTGTTGTGTATTCTATCTAGATCATTAAAAGGGTAGTTTTTATTCTTTTAATTTATATATATGTATTTGTATAAACCATTCAAAATCATATTTACATTTAAATAATATATATATATATATTACACATATAAATTTTGTTGCTTTAGTTCATACATATATTTATATATATATCATAATATATAAAAAAAATTGAACTTTTATCGTGTGTGTGTGTGTATTATTTAACACTGTAAAATTTACATATAAATATATCTACAATATTTTCTCATAATATACTTATATACATATACATACATACACACACACACACACACTCACTCACACTCTCTCTCGGTTTTATATATAATAAGTATAAACATATACACATATTTGGACAACATACAATACATATAGGATGAGCTAACATGTCTGTTGCGATGTAAATCTCAGCATCTATATACTGTCATATTATACCTTACACGGAATATCATATGCACACACATACGCATATGTGTATGATACAAATGTAACTTATATATAAATTGAAAGTAAATTAAAAAAAATTCTATCAACAATTTATGAATTTAAATTAAATATATGATTTTATTTAAATTAAATTTAGAAATGTTCTAAATAAATTTGACTTCATAGGCCCAATAAAGATCTAATAGGGTATTAAAAATTTGAAATTTACCCATAACTTCTGTTGGGGGTTGGTCCAGCTCCAACAATGATATCAGAGCTTTATAGCCTATGCGATCTAAATTAGTCATATTCGGGTTTACTATTAATCTCACATGCCAAAAGTTGTCCCAAATAGAAAAGGACCAAATTTGAATTGGGCCTTGGGCTAATTTTCAAAATTATTTGAAAACTAAAATATAAGATTTTAAATTTAAAAGTTAAATTTAAAATAAGATATAAATATATTATAATAATTATAATATAATAATTATAATATAATAATTTTTAGAATGTTTGAAGATATATATATATATATATTAATTTCAAAATTTATTAATTGAATTATTAAAATAAATTAATCAAATAAGTTAATTAATAAATGAATACATGTATTATACGTTATGGTATATGTTATGTTATTTTAAAATGTTTGAGATAACATAAGTATATATGTATGTATATCAAATAAAATTTGAAATTAATATAGTTAAATTAAATTAAATTAATTAATTAAAAGGTTGATTAATTAAATAATATACACATGTATATGATATATGTGTTATACTATGAAAGTTATAACATATAATAAATAATGAATATAAATGCATATTAATATAAAATTACTTGAAATGTTAATTAATTAGAACTAACTAAATAAAGATTTAATTAATATAATGTTATACGCAAGACTATTATATAAGTAATATAAAATATAAGAGTTATATAATAATAAAACTTGTATAATATGAATGTATAAATTAAAGGTGGAACAGTGAAGAAACCCTAACTAGACTTAAGGAATAAATACATACGTAAATGTAGATATACCGTGATTTTCGATGTATCCAACACCTGAATCACGAGAGAAATTCATAAGAATTATATTATTCCATAAGTCGATATCACTCAATATTATATATATTGAAGATTATGAATCTTCAATATAATGTTGTCCTCTACCATATAAGTATTAATAAATTACTTGCATACTCCTTAGTTGTTGAGCAAACTTAATCTAGGGATGTTATGTGTAGTATTATTAATATATTGAATAGATGAGGTAAGATAACTATATGTATTTGTTGAGCAAACTCAAGGTCGAAATGAGATTAGGATAAGGAATCATGGGTAAGGAGTTGTATGTGATACAACCGATAAGGAGTTATCTATCGTCCGTGGAGCTATGATTTGTTGGGTGCAAACTCAAGGTTAGGATTCCAAGACAGCCGAGTCCTAAAATCCGCTAGTGAAGTCGAAATATTTCTATGTTTCGCTTAGGGTTTGGTAAAACATAAAAGACTAGCGGGGGCTTTATTAAAAAAATGAAATGATAAAATTTAACCTTTTTAATATTGTAAGAACATATGCTATATAATGTTAATAATAATCTACGTTGATAAATTTATGCATTTAAAATGATTGATAAAACGTTTATTAATTAAGATATACGATTAAACTGAATTGAAAATTGACAAATAGAAATATAAAATATACTTATTAATAAATGATTATTGCATGTGAATGTTTTTATACCCATGCAACTGTCTAATTTTATAACTACTTATTACGTTCGTAATTTGGTCGCTTATGTGTTTATTTGGTGTAGACCGTGTATTGCATTCTATGAATTTCGAATTCGAAAAACGATATAAGAATATGGATATTTGATTCATATACTATCTCATATAGATGTAATACAGGGAACGGTCACAGTTCGTAGTGTACGATACTTCAATGAAGTTAGTTCATTTGAAATAGGCCAGTAGATAGTACTGTGAGATCGAGTATTCAATTTATTGTTGTTTATAAATATATTATAATAATTATAATATAATAATTATAATATAATAATTTTTAGAATGTTTGAAGATATATATATATATATTAATTTCAAAATTTATTAATTGAATTATTAAAATAAATTAATCAAATAAGTTAATTAATAAATGAATACATGTATTATACATTATGGTATATGTTATGTTATTTTAAAATGTTTGAAATAACATAAGTATATATGTATGTATATCAAATAAAATTTGAAATTAATATAGTTAAATTAAATTAAATTAATTAATTAAAAGATTGATTAATTAAATAATATACACATGTATATGATATATGTGTTATACTATAAAAGTTATAGCATATAATAAATAATGAATATAAATGCATATTAATATAAAATTACTTGAAATGTTAATTAATTAGAACTAACTAAATAAAGATTTAATTAATATAATGTTATACGCAAGACTATCATATAAGTAATATAAAATATAAGAGTTATATAATAATAAAACTTGTATAATATGAATATATAAATTAAAGGTGGAACAGTGAAGAAACCCTAACTAGACTTAAGGAATAAATACATACGTAAATGTAGATATACCGTGATTTTCGATGTATCCAACACCTGAATCACGAGAGAAATTCATAAGAATTATATTATTCCATAAGTCGATATCACTCAATATTATATATATTGAAGATTATGAATCTTCAATATAATGTTGTCCTCTACCATATAAGTATTAATAAATTACTTGCTGAGCAAACTTAATCTAGGGATGTTATGTGTAGTATTATTAATATATTGAATAGATGAGGTAAGATAACTATATGTATTTGTTGAGCAAACTCAAGGTCGAAATGAGATTAGGATAAGGAATCATGGGTAATTAGTTGTATGTGATACAACTAAGGAGTTATCTATCGTCCGTGGAGCTATGATTTGTTGTGCAAACTCAAGGTCAGGATTCCAAGACGGCCGAGTCCTAAAATCCGCTAGTGAAGCCGAAAGATTTCTATGTTTCGCTTAGGGTTTGGTAAAACATAAAAGACTAGCGGGGGCTTTATTAAAAAAATGAAATGATAAAATTTAACCTTTTTAATATTGTAAGAACATATGCTATATAATGTTAATAATAATCTACGTTGATAAATTTATGCATTTAAAATGATTGATAAAACGTTTATTAATTAAGATATATGATTAAACTGAATTGAAAATTGACAAATAGAAATATAAAATATACTTATTAATAAATGATTATTGCATGTGAATGTTTTTATACCCATGCAACTGTCTAATTTTATAACTACTTATTACGTTCGTAATTTGGTCGCTTATGTGTTTATTTGGTGTAGACCGTGTATTGCATTCTATGAATTTCGAACTCTAAAAACGATATAAGAATATGGATATTTGATTATATACTATCTCATATAGATGTTATATGGGGAACAGTCACAGTTCGTAGTGTACGATACTTCAATGAAGCTAGTTGAATATAACACTAGACCAATACTATAAGATATATCTAAGAACTCGATCGTTGAAATGTTACTTTGATCAGTTTACGTAAAGTGCAACATATATGATGTCCTTAAATGTTAAGGATAATCAAATGCACTTTTGTAAAGAGTTTTTTATGATATTGTAGTAAGGGTTTTCTTTTTAATGGTTTGACCATTTAGAAAGAAAACAAATGTGCAAGAGCAAATGTGATTTGAGGCACAACTAGGGTGAAGAGAGTGAATAGTCGCTCATAAAAAACATCGGAGACAAGAATTGTAATAATAAAAAAAGATACTTAACATTGGAATAAGAAATACAATTTCTATTCCGAAGTATATTTTCATATAGAAAATTGTTGTCTATGAGATTTGTTTCTTTGAGTTCAAGATATTTGATCAAAGAACTCTCCACTGTAACTAGTTCTAGTATATGAAATAAACAAACTATATTAAGTGAATAACGGACCTCCAAATTTAGTATGCTGTTATAATAATGGCGGAAATAGTGGAAGTATGCCATATAACACTTATTGATTGCATCAAATTATGAAATTTTTTTTGTAAAACATACCAAATATTGTTTGTAACATAATGAGTATTTTTCGGTATCGACTGAAAGACAGACATAGCTATATTTCAATATGAATATTATGTATATTCGTTATGAAGTAAAACTATAATGTGGTATTTGTTTTCATATTAAAAGTGATTCATTGGAAAATACAGAATCTAATATTATTTACAATTATTTGGAATTATAGACTAAGCCGTAGTTTTGAGAAATAATTTTATTATATGATTACGAATCATATGTTACTAGTTAATTATTTCTCAAACGATTAAAGGCTATGCACCCATTTAGTGGGGGAATCATAAGAGATGATGAACATTTTGGATTGATACATATAAATGTATGCAATTGTAAGTCTATTAATACCAAAATGGTTCTGTGTACTTCATCATATTCACCAATGAGTTATCACCAACATGGATATATGTATTTGACACATATGTAATATGACTAAGATAGACTCATAGAGTATAAAATGAAAGTAAATAATATAACATGCAATAGAAATGATTCGACTTAAACGAATGTGTGAGTATATCGGAAAGAGTTCCAAACGTACCTAAAAACGAATAAAGATTCAATCTAAAAAGTCACTCCTCTATGTAATACATAATGATGTATTGATAAGGAGTAATCGAACTTTATTGGACAAAGTATGATTAATTATGAGTGAAGTTGAGTTAATTTCTTTCTATAAGGTCATGTACTTAAGAGTAGTACACATGGTTTATATTATTTCATCTAAATAATAGTTTATGAAATCATACATGATAAGGGTTTATAAGAAACCAAAACTTATCCAAGGTTAAGGAGTTGGTAGGTCGTGCGAGTCGAAAGCTTACACATAATAATTGTTCGTGAGGGACCTTGTATGAATCTTCCCAAAAGGAGTTTGGGAAAATCTATCATTGGATGACATATTTATGTTTTGAACATAAGTTTTATAAACTAAAAACTATACCAGTTTTATATAAAAGGAAATTCATAAAGTGTTTATGAATACCTATTCCATTGCACTGAGAAACAATTGTTGTTTCAAGAACTACCAACTTCATTATGAAGGAATTTCTTTGAGAAATTATTGGTAGTAAAGTGGAATTGGATACGATCCAAAGGTAAAACTGATTGCATGAAATGAAATGAAATTAACTAACCTAAATGAACACATCGCATTAGAATGTCTAATAAGTATTCTTGCACACTAAAGAGAAACTGTGAGTTTCTTATCAATGTCGAAAATATATAATCCTCGGTTGTTTAGTTAAACCATTAAGAGTAATGACTCTATAATATGGTATGATGCGAAGAACCAAAAATGAATTCCAAGTATATTATTAAAATATGATTTTGGTAGTCGTAACCAAAGGGATGTGATTCATCGACAGCGGTTGTGTCTTTATGTGTAACGACCTATATTTTTAACAATTTAAAAATATTATATTAAATAAGATTTTAGAATAAAGCTGTTAGAAAAAAATAATTTAAAATTGTATTGATACAAATAAAATTATAATATAAGGTATGAACTTAATTTAAATTTCTATTAATGAGATATGTTTTGCAATAAGGTAAGAATGATAACATATGTTAATCGGTATTTTAATGACACTGGTTTGAATGAAATAAATGACTGTCTGAATGTAAATTTCCAATTGATTGGCATAATAAATGTTAATAAAGAATAATAATTGTTCCTTTATTAAAGAAGAAATCATATGTTTATTTATTTGGAATGTTTGGCAACTGAAAGATTTATTATATGAATAAGAAATCAATTATTATGAATAAGTGTTAATTTAATAAAGAATAAAATGAATAAGTTTAGTAAAGGAGTAAACATATGTTTATTTGTTTGAAATGTATTTTAGCTTACATATTGATTACAGAAATGAGAAACTATTATTTAGTAAGAAATGTATAACTCATGTTATATCCAATAGTGTATAAACATGTTTAAATTACTATAAAAAAGGAAACAATTGTTCTATTTCTCATTCCATTTATTTAGTCCATTTTAAAATTTAACTTCGGGATTAATTGCAGTTAATGTAATTGAAATCTTTCAAATAAAAGGAAAGAGGACATTAATTGTAATTAATAGACGTAATAATAGAAACATATGTTTGAATTAAAATAAAAGATAAAGTTGAGGAAATAAAAAGGAAACATACATTTTAATTGAAAAGGGAAATTGATGTAATAAAAGGAATATTTTTAATCAAACTAAAAAAATGTTTTGGAAAATTAAATAAAATGAATGTTTTCATTTTGTAATTAAGTATAATTGTGTGAAAAGAGAAAAAATTGAATTTTGAAACAACATTTTACGGTCATTAAATAGCAGTCGAAGTCGGTATGAAAGTATTTTTAATGCTAACCATAAATTCTAAAATAAATTAAATATTTGAGTTCCTGATTGTGCGCTGAGAAAAACGTTGTTTTTAAATTTGAGTTTGGAGTCTCGAGTTATCTTTTATTGTGTGTAGCGGCGGTCCCCATTACGTTAATTGTAGTGTTTAATTTTATTTACTATGTACTAAATAAAGATATATAAAGGTGTAAATTTGAGTGTATTGGGGATGATAAAATATGTTAAAATGAATGTTTTTAAATTTGAGTATATTAGAGTTTTGCTTTCCATGTATAGTCTACCTTCTCAAATTTAAATCGTTGCTCTCATTTGTTTTGTTTTATTGCTTTCTTTTATTAAATACATGCCCCTTTTGGTTTTCCATTAAGTTTTATTTATTTACACGTGAGTCTTGCGTTGAAACGTTTCCTGTATGTTAATGAAATTAATTGATGTGGCGAACGTTTAGAAATTTTATACCGAAAGATTTGCTTGCCATGTAAACATGTCTTCTCAAATTCCAACATGTGTCTTTCATCCTTTGTTAATTACCTGCATGTCAGTCTCTTCTCATTTTGCAAATTTACACCTTCTTGTATCCTTCCCTTTCATATTCCAATATCTAAACGTGCTTTATTCTTATTCATTTCCTATTTCATAAATCTCTTCCTCTAACTTTCCATTTCCAAAACGTGCTGCCATTATTTCTTTTGCCTGAAGTTTCTCTTTCTCTTCTAAAAAAAACAACCGTGAGCAACTTATTTGCATGAAGCCAATCTTTTCCATTTGTTTGCAAATCCATTTCCTAAAGCCTCCTTCTACATGCGTGAACCATCATGTCATTTTTTTCCCGTTGATTCTCCAGGCTTTAGAAACATGAGCAGGTTCAAAATTCTAAACGTGAGTGACTAATTTGTTTTATTTTATTATTAAAATGTGTGTACATGTTTTTATATTTCATTCTCATAATATTCTTATAACTTGAATATCTTCGGCATATGAAATCCAATTGATGCGCGGTTTCTTTCGTCGGACTCTTATAGAAATTCCGGACAACACGAAACTGGTTTGGTTGAATTTGGATAATGTTGGAATTTTGGCTTTTATTGGATTTTTAGTGGGCTGTAAATCAAAGGTGAGTGATTTAACCCACTCACGCAATACTAAATCTTCTTATGTTAGTTTAACTAAATTTATGAAGTGATAAGAAGGTTATTGGTTGTTGTTTGATAGTTTAAGTTGACATTTTAATTGAAATTGAATTTTATTGAATTAAATTGACATTTAAATTAATATTGGATTTAATTACTAGTTAAATACCTGATATTGATAACTAGTTAATTGTTGTGATTTATTGGCTGATCTGGATGTTGACTGTAATGGATTACTATTTGTTGACATGTTGGATGATTGGATGTTTATTTATTTTTATATATCCCTATTATCACTCTGTATATTAAGTGACAGCATATAAACTGTTATTTGAATTATTTTGAATAAATTAAGAAATAGGTTGAAATGATATATACCTATGACACTTTAATTCGAATTGAAATTGAAATCAAGTTGATTTGACACTAAATCAAAATTGAGTCAATTGAATTGAAAGATTGGACATTGAGTTTTGTTGATTTGAAATTTGAACATGGGTCCAGATTTGTTGAAATGGAAAGAAACAGTTTGATTTCATACTATTTTCAAAATAAATTATTTTAATATATAAACTGTTAAAACTATCTTTTAATATTCAAATTATTTAGATTTTTCCAAACTATTTTACTATGTAAACCATTTTCGATACTCAAACCATTTTATATCAAACTGTTTTAAATCTTTACACTATTTTAAACTATTTAAACTATTCAAACTATTTTCTAAAAATTCAAACTATGCAAAGTTGGAATGTTTATATTTAAATCGTCGATTTAAATGCGAATGTGATTAAATGAGGTTATAACCTAAGTTGGAATTTGAAATGATATTTTCAAGTGAAAATGACATATTTTGGAGTTAATATGGTATTTTGAAATGAAGCGATATTTTTGAAGTGAAAATGATATTTTGATATCAAATATGAATCGGTTTCGAAATGTAAAAGAACCAACCGGTGTGAAAAATAACGTTGGTTGTTAAAGAGACCGGGGCCTCTTATTGGCATACTCTCTGTCAATATTGGAACCACTTTAACAATTGTGTACGCGGTGGATGTTGTCCAGAATGAAGTGGTTGAATTGGAGGCGTTTGCTGGATTTGAAGAAAGAGAACGATGATGGATGACCCCGACAATTGGAAATTGTAATGAAACACATATATGTCTATGTACTTAGTTGCTAGTCCAGAGAACATGCTTGGTGTCTTTGATGGGTTTGCTTGCAGTTTGGATTGAGTTTACTCGGAGTTAACTTCGAGTCAGATTGGGCCTTTCCTGTTTCTTGAAAAAAAGCATGTACATGTATCACTGATATAAAAACATGTATCTGTGTATCTTCTTTTACAAGAATATGAAGAAATCTGAGATCTGATTAATGGCTTCTAAAGTTTTGATTCATCTTTTACTTTTACTTATTCTTTCCTAGATGCAAACTTCTTAACATGGTATCAGAGCATCTAACATCGATCTAGGGCTTCTCGAAATCGTGCTTCTCAAAGTCGACTCAGATCTAAGTTTTTCTTAAATCTGGAAATATGTCTGAAAGCAAGAATTCTACTATGGTTGATGTTCTTCCAATAATGTCAAAAATCACAGATCGCAAGTTAAACCATACAAATTTTCTAGAATGGAGTAAGACAATCCGATTGTATCTTCGAAGTATTGATAAGGATGATCACTTAACTACAAGTCCACCAGTAACTACAGAAGAAAAGGATCTTATCTGGTTAAGGGAAGATGCTCGACTGTTCTTGCAAATCAGAAACTCAATTGATGATGAGGTCATTAGCCTGATAAATCACTGTGAATTTGTAAAAGAGTTAATTGAATATCTCGAATTCTTATATTCTGGAAAAGGCAATCTCACTCGTATGTTTGAAGTATGTAAATCTTTCTATAGAACTGAGAAACAAGATCAATCTCTCACAAATTACTTCATGAACTTTAAAAGAACTTATGAAGAATTCAATAGTCTACTACCTATGAGTCCAGATGTGAAGGTTTCGCAACTTCAACGAGAACAAATGGCCATAATGTCCTTCCTTGCTGGTTTACCATCAGAGTTTGAGTCTGCAAAATCACAAATACTATCTGGATCCACAATAACATCTCTTCAAGAGGTCTTTAGCCATGTTCTCAGAACTGAGAATGTATCACCAAGCATTAACATGATTAATAGTGCATTAATAAGCTCTAACACACCCCCTACTGTGTGGAGACCCCCATCTGACATAAGACCACCATGGAATCCTTCACATAGACCAGAAACATGGAGACCACTACCATCTCAATCTTGGAGGCCTCAAAGAAGTGGAGGAAGACCAAAAAACAAAGTGTGTTCCTACTGCAAAAAGCCTGGACATTTGATCATCGAATGTAGGAAATTACAATACAATAATCAACTCAAGAATCAAGGAGCATCCAGTAATAATAATAATACTCATAAAACTGTTCTGATGACCACTGAAGAATTTGATAAGTACTCGAAATATCAGGAATCTCAAAACAAACCAGCTGTTTCTACAATTGCCAACTCAGATTAACCAACTTCAAAGTGGATCAGTGATTCAGGAGCCACAGATCATATGTCAGGTAACATTAAATTATTTATAGATTTTTTAAAAAATGGAGAAAGTCAAGCAGTCACTTTGGCAGATGGGTCACAATCTAATGTTCATGGATTTGGTAATATTGATATTACTTTTCCATTAAAATCAGTATTATTCATACCTTCCTTATCATACAATCTGTTGTCTGTGAGCAAACTTACTAAAGACATGAATTGTAGTGTAGTATTCTCTCCTGAAGCATGTATATTTCAGGACCTTACAATGAAACAGATTATTGGTAAAGTATATGAATTAGGGGGACTCTATGTTTTGGAAAATCCACCAGTAGCTTGCTCAAGTATGAATTCTGCCATCAAAATTCATCAACAAATTGGTCATCCATCTCTCACTTTATTCAAGCATCTCTATCCTCAGTATAACTACATATCTACTCTTGACTGTGAGCCTTGTCAATATGCTAAACTACATAGGAGTAGCTTAAAATCTAGAATAAATAAATGTGCAAGTGCACCATTTGAGCTTGTACATTCTGATATATGGGGACCATCATCTGTTGTTTCTAAATCAGGTTATAAATATTTTGTGACATTTGTAGATGACTACTCTCGAGTTACTTGGTTATTCTTAATGAAAAGTAGATCTGAACTCTTCTCTATTTTTTGTACATTTCATGTAGAAATTCAAAACCAATTTAAAACATGTATTCAAACACTAAGGAGTGATAATGCTAAGGAGTATACTGCCCATACCTTTAGCTCATACCTGAGTCAACATGGCATTCTACATGAAACATCATGTGTAGATATTGCTACACAAAATGGGGTGGCTGAAAGAAAGAATAGACATCTTCTTGATACTGCTAGAGCACTATTATTTCAAATGAATGTTCCAAAAGTCTATTGGGCTGATGCAGTACTAACTTCTTGTTTCCTTATAAATAGAATGCCTTCAACGGTTCTTAATTTCAAGATTCCTTACAAAGTGTTATGTCCTAACAAAGAAGTATATCATATTAAACCAAGGATATTTGGATGCACCTGTTTTGTGAGAGATGTAAATCCACAAGTGGGAAAACTGGATCCTAAGTCTTTAAAATGTATATTTGTTGGGTACTCAAGACTGCAGAAAGGATATAGATGTTACTGCCCAAGTCTAAATAAATATATAGTATCAATAGATGTAAATTTCATGGAAGAGAGACCATTCTATCAAGCACCACACACACCAAGTCAGGAGGAGACTGATGAGTATATGATTTACTCCACTTTTCCATCTTAAGAATCTGAACTAGATACTGAGAGTGATACAACTTCTGGAACCATCATTGAAAGCTCTACACCAGTAGATCCAAGTCTGGATCTTCCCATTGCTCTTAGAAAAGAGGAAATGCACCTATCCCATCTCTAATTACATGTCATATAATAATCTCTCACCATCATCTTACATGTTCACCACTTCCCTAGACTCTATCTATACTCCTAAAACTGTTGCTGAAGCTCTAACCAAACAAGAATGGAAAGAAGCTATGATTGATGAAATGAATGCTTTAGAAAGAAATAATACATGGGATCTTGTCAAGCTACCAAAGAATAAAAAGGCAATTGGATGTAGATGGATATATTCAGTTAAAATGAATCCAAATGGAACAGTTGATAGATTCAAGGCAAGACTCGTGGCTAAAGGATATGCACAAATATATGGTATGGATTACTCAGAAACTTTCTCTCCAGTGGCTAAGATAACTTCTATTAGATTATTCATAGCATTGGCAGCACATTTTAATTGGAAGCTTCATCAACTAGATATTAAGAATGCATTTCTACATGGTGATCTCAAAGAAGAGATCTATATGACTCAACCACCTGGATTTATCGCACAAGGAGAAAGTGGGCTTGTTTGCAAATTGAAAAAGACTCTCTATGGACTTAAGCAAAGTCCAAGAGCTTGGTTTGGAAAATTCAGCCAAACTCTGGAAGAATTTGGAGGAACCAGATGCAAGAGTGATCATTCAGTGTTTTATAAGAAATCTGAAAGAGGTATACTTCTACTGGTTGTATATGTAGATGATATCATCATAACAGGAAATGATGAACAAGGAATTGCTTCACTGAAGCAATTTATCCATAATAAATTCCAGACTAAAGATTTAGGAGAGTTAAAATATTTCCTAGGAGTAGAAGTTCTAAGAAGCAGTAAAGGAATTTTGTTATGCCAGAGAAAATATGCCTTAGACTTGCTATCAGAAACTGGAAGACTTGGCACTAAACCACAGAGCACCCCTATCTTGCCTAATAGTTATCTAACCTCTGAAGGAGAACCAGTTGATGATCCAGAAAGATATATGAGACTTGTAGGTAAGTTGAACTATCTAACCATAACTAGGCATGATATTGCTTTTGCTATAAGTATGGTGAGTCAATACATGGCTTCACCAACAAAACAACATTGGCAAGCACTGGAACACATATTAGGATATCTGAAAGGATCTGTTGGCCAAGGTATCATATATGCCAATCATGGTCATATGAGGATTGACAGTTTTGCCGATGCTGACTGGGCTGGATCAAAGGATGATAGGATATCAACCATTGGATTCTGTGTATATATTGGAGGGAATTTAGTATCATGGAAAAGTAAGAAACAACATATTGTATCAAGATCCAGTGCAGAATTTGAGTATAGAGCAATGTCCAAGGCAGTGTGTGAAGTTATGTGGATTAAACACTTAATGAAAGAGTGTAAACTTGAGTTTGAGCAACCTGCAAGACTATGGTGTGACAATAAGGCAGCCATCCACATTGCATCTAATCCTATATTCCATGAGAGGACCAAGCATATAGAAGTTGACTGCCATTTTATTCGAGACAAAATTCAAGAGGGAGAAGTAATTACACACTATGTCCATACTCAAGAGCAACCAGCTGATCTTCTAACCAAGGCATTAAATGGAGATAGAATTAAATACCTGAAAAGCAAGTTGGGTTTAATAGATATATATAACCCAACTTGAGGAGGAGTGTAATGAAATACATATATGTCTATGTACTTAGTTGCTAGTCCAGAGAACATGCTTGGTGTCTTTGATAGGTTTGCTTGCAGTTTGGATTGAGTTTACTCGGAGTTAACTTCGAGTCAGATTGGGCCTTTCCTGTTTCTTGAATAAAAGCCTGTACATGTATCACTGATATAAAAACATGTATCTGTGTATCTTCTTTTACAAGAATATGAAGAAATCTGAGATCTGATTAATGGCTTCTAAAGTTTTGATTCATCTTTTACTTTTACTTATTCTTTCCTAGATCCAAACTTCTTAACAGAAATGACTAAAACAGGAGCCTATGTCTGGCCAAAGGGTTCGCAACCTTTAGGGGCCATCACCCCTTCGTATTATTATATTGATTTTGGACTTGATCGGTGTACCTTGATTCGATTTAGGGGTGGTGGACTCAGTGGACGGTCATAGCTACGATGCGTTACCACCAGCTAGAAAGGATAAACTGGTAGAATCCTACCTTGGGCATTGCCTCACGTGCCTTGTCATACTTTTATCCTTATACGCGACCACTACGATTTTGTTTTAGTGTTGTCTTATCATGGCGCCTCCTTGATTACCGACGTTACTGGTGGTGGAACAAGGAAAACTGTAGGACAATGCTTAAAAATGTGTTAAGGGAGATTAATGTAAAGCCTTAACGGTAAGAAAAATATTTATTTTATTGATTAGGCACTACATATATAGCGTATCTTACTACATATAGATAGTTTAATGGGTCCTTAGGAGATGGAAAATCCCGTAACATCTCTTAAGTTATTGCACGCACATTATACACTGGATAGGAGATGTAAAACCCCGTAAACATCTCTGACACTATTACACTTCTGTTATATGTGATATTGATTTAACTTACATAAGAACTTTTAGTTCCAAATCGACTGTTTTGCCTTTTCATTACGCTCGGTTTAGCTTGAGTATTACAGTATTTGAAGACACTATTCCTTGAAGACGAAGATGGAGTTTGCTAGACCGTATTTACTATTATTATTCCGCTGCATTATTTTGGTATGTTTGTTGATTGTACTCTAATTATGTTGTAAAAATTGTGTAATCAAATGTATATTGTAAAACAGCTTCATGAACTGTTTATTTTATTATTATATTTTGTCATTCCACTGCGAGATTTTGTATTTTGTTTTCCTTTTTTTTTCATATTTTCTTATTAAATCCCATTAACAATCCTCCATTTTGAATGGTTTGAGTTATACATGTATGGTTTATTGTCGATTTAAACCGTCCAAAAAGGTGGGTCGTCACATTATGAGCAAGACTAATGCAGTTGGAACTAAATGAGAAATGTTGATAAGAATAACCTCGTAAATTTCAAACGTTGAAATTAGCGTAATAGATTCATCATTCAACCTGATCAAGTTATTGCGAATTTACTTATAAAATTATCGCTTTGTAAGACTTTGTAATTTGGTACATATGTTCTGAAATGGAAAAATTCTAAATAATGATTTAGAGTAGACTATTTGCACATAACAACCAAAATGTCTCGAAGTCAGTGAGAGCGATATTTAGGTCTGTAAGTGTTTGGATATGATCCAAGAACAGATACGAAAGTATCATTCGACAAGCATCAGAATTGTACAAGTGTTTTGATAGAAATATCAAATAGTTTGATTGTCAATCAAAATGCAGAGGAAACGTTTGCTCATAAGAAAGAACATTAAAAGGTGCATTGATATTTCTGAACTGTAAGTAAACAACACATTGCTAGTTTTAATAATGTACTTGTATTAAAATCAGCCTTAATTGTTTTAATACTCGATGTTGGATGTGTAATTGATAACTTTTGTAGTGAGTATAAAAGATAATGGGAATGTCCCAAACCGATATGCAAAGTCACCTTATTAAATTGTTTAATACAGAACATTTGAGATGAGTTCCTTATGCATTGGCAATACAAATTATCATACATGTTATGTTGTCTATGGTATCGTGATTTGTTTTTTATGATACATGAAGCAAATATCAAATCCAAATTGATATCGCTAAATATTTTTTTGAGGTGTTCTTGTTTATTTATGAAATACTAGAGAATTATTTATTGAAACAGTAAACTCCTTATGAAGGAATGTTCGGACTCAAATTCTCATAAGTGATATTGAGTATAATATGTCAATTATAAATTCATATTATGAATTTTAAGTTGGAAATGTTTCAAATGAAAGACTGTGGTTGGTCCAATGAAAAAGGCTAAGTACATCGCCTTGAATAGTGCAACAACAAAGTAATGTATATAAATATAAATGCACAAATTTTATAACTGAGCTAAGGGTGGTTCCAAATGTTGAGATTCTCATAACATTGTTGTATGATAACAATGTCATGAAATAGTCCATAATAGAACTTAGAGCTCACTAGAAGTCATACTCTGAATCATTCTATATGATAAAGACAGTTTATCAGCGTCGGAGAGAGTTAATCGACAGAGTAGATGATCAAAACATAATAGCATACTCGTTCACTAAGGGACTGACCTAATTGGTTTTAAGGAAACAGATTAGAGAAGTTGGAAAAAGATTCCATAATTGACCCCAAATGCAAGTGGGAGATTGATAGAGTTAGGGATATGCCCTAGGGGCAACTGTAATTTTTTACATACATCTAACTTGCTAATCAATCTTGTTCGAAATAAAATGTGTTTTTCTTTCTATTATATACTTGATATAATGTGTTATATTAATTAATTTAATTAAAAGTATATTTAATAGAAAATATATAAATTGTATGTATTCCTGATAATAGTTACAAAGTGTTGTAACCGTGAGTAATATATCACAATAAAAACAAACATACCATTTTAAATGTTCCTAGTTAAGATGCATCGAGACTGGATATCGATGAATCTATTGAGACTAGAGTATGTAACACTCTCCGAATGTTGGACAACATATTACTCATGTATGTTGGGAGCACCAAGGGGTTAGCACCGATAGTTGTTAGATAATTATGGAATGACTCACTCGATAGTTTTCAGTTGGTTAATATAACCAAGGTCCTGTGCGGTTAATGCCCCGCTATTACCCCGCTATATCTCATAACGGATTTCTACCGCTACGATTTTTCCATATAGCCCCAAATATAGCCTTTCCTCTTTAAGCCCTGCTATCCGCTATATCCCGTTATTCCTGCTATATTCTGCTACTTCCGTTATGTCTTTTTTAAAAGAAATGAAATGAAAAATGACATTTATATATTATAAAAATTATGAAATTAATTTATTTAATTGAGTTTTAAATATATTTTCAGAAATGAAAATACTCTAATATTCTACTAAATTCTATTATGTTATATAACAATTTTACGTTTATTTACAATATATTCGCACATGTTTTTATTTAAAATTATTCATGTATTAAGTATAATTAAATTGAATGTTAATTTTTCATTTAATTACCATTTATATATTTGTAAAAGCATTAAGTATTAGTTTTATATACTATTTTAGAGTCATCCGCTATATCCCGCTATATCCTCGCTGTATCCCTGCTATGACTTTTTAAACCCCCATAGCATTGAATCTGCGGAGCGCTTTAACTGCACAGCCAAGGTCAAATAGAAAATATCGATGTGACTGATTTACACAGTTCTCTCGACTTGAGAATACTGTGGATTTTCAATATGAAAGCTCCTCTTTGATTATAATCAAATCATGGCATGACATTCCATCAAGTGACTATAGTTGGGTCGAGAGGAAGTATTGGAAGTAAGTACTATTCAAGAGGGAATTCGTCTCCTCAGTTATATGGGGTTAGTATCATAGTCAACTCAAAGTCAAAGTCTCCGGCTAAAGTATTTCGATTAATAATAATTGTTATTATTGAACCAAGGACATTGTGTTTGGACTACAAAGTTGAATATGGATGATATTGGAATTTTGACCATTACCAAATTCTGTAAGTCCAAAGTGATATAGTTTTGACGAAGACAATTGGTGTAAATAAATATCACAATTGGGTAACGCTTAATAAAGTGAAATTGGATTTTACCGAAATTAAGTAAGTGATAAATTTGGCCAAATGTCACACCACATGCTAAGTGACGTGTGAATGTTAACATTCAAATAGTTCAATGTTAATCATTGACCGAATTTACACCTACGAGTCACACAACCGAAATGATGAATTCTATTTAGACCAAACGATTTAATTAGTTTATAATTGTTTTAAATTAATTAACATTTTAAAATATTAGTTATAAAATTTGAATATGATTTGAGGAATAAATATAGCAATATATATTTATAATGGTTATTAATATATCGATCGATATGAGATATCGATAAAGGAATTAATTTGGATTTAATTTAATATATTTATTTGGACTTAAATGGGCTATTAGACCACGATGTTAGAAGCGAAATTTGGTAGCAACTATGTGATATAGGGGGTGGCCAAAATAGAGTATTAGCGTATGAGATGGATGGCTAAGATCAGGTAAGAAAAGGTAAGTGATGTGATCCACTTTTCTCTCTGATTCAACCACTATAAAACGAATCATAATCCTAACTACACGAGACTTTTTTAGCTGCCTCCTCTATCCATATCATGGCCAAACCATACCTCTCTACACCCAATCAAATCTCAAATCAAATCAAATCAAAAATGATTTGATAGTAAAGGGTCTGCAATTCAAAGACTTGCAATCTCATGTATTAGGAAAGGTTTCAAGAGGAAGGGAATTCATCATTATAAGGTGTACTTAAGGGCATTAGGTTAGGTAAGTATTTAGTTTTATATATGATGCATAATCTCTGTATAACTCAATATTGTGCATATACATACATACATACATACATACATACATACATACATACATACATATATATATACCTTATATATATATATATACCTACATAATACACATACACACATACACACATACACACATATTGTTATTATTGAATTGTTAGTTAGGTGAGATTTCTGTAGTTATAGTTGATGTCACATATATTTATTGGTTATGTGTATAAAAAAATAACATTTTTTATATATAATAGATTTGATACACATAGCCAAAATTATTTTATTTATTATTATTTTATTAATTCATTTATACATATATTAATATATTAATTAATTTATTTACATGGCTAATACTAAACTATATAACTATATCATATAAAAATCGAACTAATATTTTTAAAATCTATATTTATATCAATTATAATTTTTAGTAACTGTAAATAATTTTTAGTACTTATTTAATATTTTTAGTATTATTTAATCATTATATGAATTAAAAATTTATATAAAATAAATTATGTTTCGAAAATTAGATCTTAAATTTTCTAAAATTAATTTATCATTAAAGAAGCTTTCGGTAAAAAATTAGATTTTTTAGCTGTTTTTAATATTTTTTAAAAGTCGTCTTTTAATTAGGTTGAAAGTAATTAATTAATAAAAACAATATTTTAGGAAAATCTCAAAAAAATTTGTTAGCTATAAAACATGATTCTAGATTTTCAAGGTATTGAAAATTTGAAATATATATATTATATTTTTTCTGTCATTTATTTATTGTTGTTTATCTAATTAATTCAAAATATTTATATATTGATATAATAAAATTATAATTAAAATTGTGCGTGCTGTGTATTTGATTTAGAACATTAAAAAGGGAGATTTTTAATATTTTGTAATTAATTTATATATATATATAAACCATTCTAAATCATATTTATGTTAAAATAATATATTTTTATATATTTTATACATATAAATTTTGTTACTTTAGTACATACATACACACACACACATATATATATCTTACTATATAATTTTTTTGAACTTATATCTTGTATGTGTGTGTGTCAATATATGTATTATTTAACACTATAAAATTTACGTATAAATATATCTACTGTATTTTCTCATAATATACTTTTGTACATATATACACACACTCTTGGTTTTATATTTAATAAGTATAAATATATACGCATATTAAGACAACATACAATACATATAAGATGAGCTAATGTCCGTTGCGATGTAAATCCCAACATCTATATACTGGCATGTCATACCTTGCACGAAATATCATGTTACAGATGCACACACACACATATGTGTATGATACCTATGTATACCTATATATATATCATTTGAAAATAAGTTAAATAAATTTCTATCAACAATTTATGAATTTAAATGAAATATATGATTTTATTTAAATTAAATCTAGAAATGTTCTAAATAAATTAGATTTCATAGGCCTAATAAAGATCCAATAGGGCAAAAAAATTTGAAATTCACTCATAACTTCAATTATGGGTTGGTTTAGCTCCAATAGTTGGTTTGATTATCTTTGATTAATGAAGAAATCAACCATCGAAGGACATCCAAATGCTTTCCTTGATCTATGATCATTTGCATTTGACTTAATTCTAAATGCCTTTTATTTCTTAAGATAAAGGTAAGAATATACTTGAAAGATTAAAGCGTTTGTTCGAGGTTTTCACACAATTTTTGATGTGGAGAAAACATTTTTTGTGAAAAATGTTTGAGAATGAAAAGACAGTAAAGAATAAAACAATGAATGAGTTTTTCTGGAAGATATAGGCTTATATAGGAGTAAAAAGTCATTTGGAAAGATTGAATAAGTGGTAGTTATTTTATTTTTTAATTTTAAAATTTTGCGGAACGGCCAACATATGTCGACATATATATTGTATGTATGTCGATATACAAACTTGAAAATGCAAATTTATGTTTTTAAAATATAACATTATATATTTATCACTTTCAAAGACTATTGAACTATATGCAACGACAAGAATAATTTTTCATTGATAAGAAAAGATGGTTCATAGTACAAAATCAGAATATATATTGATAACATAAATCAAACTAGAACAATATACCAAAATAAAAGCCAGATAGCACAAGGAAATAACTAGATAGGTTTAGAAAGACGTAGATGACGAATTTCCACCAAGCTTGCGAATAATTTTCCCAAAGTATTTGTCCACTTTGTTGGAGAGGTAAGTAAACTTTTTACTAAAGGAATGTTTTAGCTTCTTTTGGTTTTTAAGAAGCTTTTCTTAGTTCTTTAGAATTTCTTTGCTGGAATGGTGAGATGATTTGTCGAACCTTTCTAAAGAAGTATCCATTTCTTCCTCCTCTTCTTCTACATCCATTTCATCACCTTCTTCCACTTCTTGTTGTATTTCTCGCTCCTCTTTCCATGCCAATCTTTCTTCTTTTCCAACAAGAGTGTCATACGGTTTGAAATAAGGTGGAATGTGTATAAGAGAAATGTTGACCTTGTCGAAAACTTTTAGAGGAGGAGTTGATTCTCCTTTTAATTCAACACCAAAATATATGAAAATCTTATTAAGATACACACTATAATAGTGTGTTCTCATGTCTAGAAATATTCTTTTGAACAAAGTCATCTAAGATGACTTATGCCGAATTGATGTCGTAGTTTCCATAAATGGCGAAAAGAGCTTTAATTTTTTTGAGTAAAGTTATTGTAATTGCACATCCTCAAAGAGATACTTTATGTAAAATGAGACTCATAAGTCTCGATTTGGTCAGAGATTTTTGTGTTTAAAATCAAATTCTTTGTCACTTTCAATAATATCGTGAAAAACTTCACGATTTTGTTCGTTAATTTGAAAAGTGGAGAGGTCAATTTATTAGATTTGCAACCAAGTATATGACCCAAAAGTTCACAATTTAAAACAATTTGAGTGTCATTACACTCCAAATTTGTTCTTCTTCTTCTTGAAAAAAATTTCCATTTGAATTTGCATAAAACATTCTAACCAAATCCGAATAACACATAAAATCATTTTGAGAATAGCCAACTAAACCAAGAATTTCATTTTGAAAGCAAAGACCTTGTAGACCACAAGAGGAAAAATCATCAAATTTAGCAAATCTTTTTGGAAAAACTTTTCTGAAAGTAGCATACTCCATATAAGTACCAATGGCTTCTTTGTCATTGAAAGGAAAGCCTTTGGTTCTCTTTGAGAGCCTTATGATTTTAGAAGTTTGACTTGAGGAGGCCATTTTTGAGACTCTGAAGAGATAAGCGAGTGAAGAGATTTTTGAATTTTGAAATAAAGTGAGTGAATGAATGGATAGAGATAGATTGAATTAATAGAGAGTGAAGAGTCACGTTCGCTGGTCAAAAAGATGCTATTTTAGAATATGAATAAGTACAAAAGAGAGGGAAATTCAAATTTTGAATTTGAAAAGAAATTTCAAATTACTGGCGAGTATGTCGACATATAGGCTGGGTATATGTCGACATATAGCCCGTATAATGCAAAAGTAAAACTTAGATAAAATATTCCTATATATGTATATCTATATACTTATATTCATCCAATATTATTATTAATCTATATGTTCCTAAAACACACAAAACAAAAAATAAAAAAAATTAAATGTAAAAAGTACCGCTTTTTGCTCCATTTCTTTGATTTGTTCTGATTACATGTTTGCATCATCAGTATCCGGTTTATTATTACTTGAGGAAGTATCTGAATCATCCAATGTTACTGTGTAAGCCCTCTTTCTTTTTTGGATGAATCGGTAATTGGTAAATCTTTGATTTATTCTGATGCAGACAGTCTTTTTGTAGATGGCCGAGTTCATCGCAGTTGAAACATCTAATTGTTGTTCCAGTTCCAGAAGTCTTGTTTTCAGGTCTCCAAAAGTCTTTCTATACTTTAGGAACTTTCTGAAATTTCTGGTCATGAAAGCAATTTCTTCATCATTGTCATTGTCTGGAGCCCGATCGTCAGTTATTGCATTGAAAGCGATGGATTTCTTTTCAGTTTCCTTGTTTTCTCTTCTGCCATTGCCAATGCCAATAACATATCCTTTTGAGTTACCTCTGAAGTTAACCGATCCGCCATTTTTGTAGGCAAGATCTTTTAAGGTCTCCGGATTTCCAGTCATATGTCTTGAGCATCCACTGTCTAGAATCCATTTGTCCTTCTTGATTTGTGATGTTTGAATATCAAGTGTCGGTTCACCATTAGCCATATAACAAACTTGTTCCTTCAATTCAAAACTATACCTTTCTAAGAAATCAAGTGTCTTTTCAAAATGATTAGTTTCTAATCTACTTAAAAGTAATTTGTTGTTTACACAAAATTGTTTTTCCACAGAAATGTAAAAATGATATTAAAAATATTACTAGCCATTTATACTTTTCCAAAATCAAATTACGAGTTTTTGAAAACCCAATGCTCCGATGCCAAAAGTGGGTTGCGTAATTATGGATCTTAAGGCTAATTAAACACTAAAGGGGGGCTGAATAGTGTTTTCTAACTTATGTAAATTGTTTTAAATTTCTTTTAAGTTAAATATTAAGTCATAGATTAATAACACAGAATTATATCAACAACCAGTCACATGTGCAATCACAGAAAAACAATAAAGCATAGTAAAGAGTTAGAGAGATGACACCAAGGATTTTATACTGGTTCGGATTTCTTCTATATCCAGTCCCGTACAATTTTTTGTACATATTTCTTTTCAAATGCCAATCTTTAAACAGGCAAAAGGAAAACCTAAATACAATCTCGATTCCGAGGGTATGAGACACACCCTTCTGAATTTTCGGGCTCAGGGTAGACCCACTTGATTTGAATGGGCTACAAGCACACACGCTAGATTTTTGGGCTACTAAGCACGACCATTTGATTTGAATGAGCTACAAGCACACCTAAGCAAGTAAAAATAGAGTTGGATAGTTTTTCCAAAGACAGTTTTTTAAATTTTGGATACAATGGATCCTATACCCCTTTGGATAGCATTTGATCTTTGAATTGAGTGAGAGATGTTTCCAAAACAGTAAGAAAGTAGTATTGAATCAATACAAAGAAGTATGAATTGATTCTATTTGATTTTGAAGAGAATTAGAGTATATTTTCGATGGAGTTTTCAAGAGAGTAAGAGGAGGGAAGAAAATAAGTAAATCTAAACTTTAAAATTCATTTGAACTCTCCTTTATATAGTAACTCAATAGATGTGTTCGTTTATGAAGAGTTTCAACGAATATACGCTTCCATTCAAAATTTCAAAAACCACATGGCATATGATATATAGAGGTATGTCGACATACCTTAGTTAAAATTGAAAAAAATTATTTTGAAATGTTTTATAATTCTATGCTTTGAAAAATATTTTAACACTTTGTAAAATAGTTTGAAAATAGTTTATAAACATTTTGAACTTTGAAAAACATTTATAAAATATTTGAATTTTTTTTTGAAATTTTTTAAAAAAATAATAGAAAATAGGCAATAAAGATCAAAGATTGCTATCAGAGACTTTAACAATATAAGCTATGACTTTATACGCTAAATTATAATCTTGAGATATTCGTATCTTGGTCTTTTTACTCATGAGTCTTCATGTCCCTCTTTTAAATCATTATATTGTACAGTCTTTAATTTGACACTTGTGTAATATTCTGCACTGTATACTATATAACTTGGCTAAACATTAGTAACTATATTTTATATGACTGTACATGGTTGTATATGGTTGTTGTCATCAAAATCAATAACTGAGGTATTAACATGTAGAACGCAGTCAAGGTTCTTTCAATAAGGCTTAATCTATCCTTCTGTATATGTTGTTCCGACTGTATTTCCATTTAGTCAGAAATGATTGTCCCATGTAGCTCAATTAATTTCTATTGAGTATTTTAACGCATCGATATTGTTTTTGTGAGATCGTATTAAATATCCATCGAATGCAATTGACCCTTTTACTTGTTTACCTTCTGGCGAGTATTCGCTTGATTCCTCTAAAGATGACGAAGTTATTCTTAAAGATGAGGAGGAACAGTTTCTTAATGCCATTTTTCTTATTTTCAAGATAAAAATTTAATGAGATAGTTTTTTAAGGTCAAATTTTAAATGGAAAGGTACACCTAAAAATAAACAGTTTATTTTAGTTTGTTGAAAGTATTTATAGTTTTACTATAGCTAGTAAATAACTTTTAGTTTTTTGGTTAGTATTAAATTATTTCATTATGAAATAAATTCTTCATCTCAAATTTATAAAAATGTTTTCACCAAGGGATTTTGTGAAAGTACTTGCAAATTGATTTTCGGTATTAACAAAACCTAAAGTTATATCCCCTTTTTATGTGCGTTGTTTATTAAGAAATATTGTCTAATATCAATGTGTTTTGTTGGATTTTTTTTGAAAGATTTATTGCGCTAGTATTATCACATAAATTCAGAGATTTTATTAAATTTACTCCAAAATCACGAAGTGTTTGCTATATATAGATTACTTGAGCGCATGCCAAAACGGTAGAAATATATTCAGCTTTACATGTCGATAGTGAAACACAATTTTTTTTAGTAAACCAAGATATTAAAGATTGGATGATAAAGCGACAAGTGTCACTCGTACTTTTCCGATCTATTTTGCAGCCTCCAAAATCAACATCACTATATGACACAAATTCAAAAGAGCGTTCTTTCGAACAGAAAAGTCCATAATCTTTTGTATTGATCAAGTAATCCAAAATTCGTTTTACTGCTTGTAAATGCGATTCTTGGGGGTTGGCTTGAAATCTAGCACACAAACAAACACCGATCATAATGTCAGGTCTACTAGCAGTTAAATAGAGTAAGGACCCTATCATACTTCTAAATAACTTTTGATCGATGTCTTTACCATTTTCATACTTTTACAAATGTGGATTAGTACTTACTGGATTTGGTTTACTACTAGCATTTTCCATTCCAAAACATTTTATTAAATCTTTACAATAATTTTCTTGAAAGATAAAAATACATTCTTTCAACTATTTAATTTGTGATCCTAGAAAATAATTTAATTCATTCATATATGACATATCGAATTCCTTTGTCATTATATTGGTAGAATCATCACATAGCTTTTTATTCGTGGAACCAAATATTATATCATCAACATATATTTGGACAATCACTTTTTTACTTTTTGATCAATAAAGTAAAACTTTACCAATTTTGAAACCTAAAATTAAAAGATAATTTTTCAAAAAGCTGCTTGTTCAAGACTGTGAAGAGCTTTCTTAAGTTTAAACACATGATCCGAAAAATTATCATATACAAAATGTGGTGGTTGTTCAACAAAGACATTTTATTTAATATATCCATTTATAAATGCGCTTTTGATGTCCATTTGATATAAAGTTAGATTATGGTGACATGCAAATGTTAAAGTATCCTTATGCTTTAAGACGTGCTACAAGGGCAAGTATCTCTTCATAATTAATTTCTTCCTCCTGATTGTACCCTTGAGCCATAAGTCTAGCTTATTGCGTATGATATCCCCATTCTCATTGACCGTATTTTTATACATCCATTTTGCACCAATAACAGATGAATCTTCGAGTCTTGGCACTGGTTCCCAGACATTCTTTCTTTCGAATTAGTTAAGTTCTTCTTGCACGGTTAAAATTCAATAGTCGTCTTTGGCTGCTTCGTTGTAATTTTTTGGTTTAAATTTTGATATAAAAGCTATAGGTCCCATTTGAGTTAGATGTCTTATTGTAGCTACTTTATTATTTATATCTCCAATCACATATCTAATGGGCGATCTTTTACGATTTTTGGAGGTGATTTTAATTCATTATTTGTTTCAATGTTTATTATTTCAATTTGTTGTTCATTTGTCAAAGTCTGAGGTAAAGGTTTAATTGTCTAGATATTTTATTCTTCATTATTTTTAATATTAGATTTTTCATCAAAGGATGCATGAAGTGTCTCTCCTATTGTATTAATCCTTTTATTTTTAATATTAGATTTTTCATCAAAGGATGCATGAATATCTAATGAAGATTCCTTTATTGGCTTTTGGATCAAATTCTCCTAAGGGGTCTTTAGTGTTTAAGATAAAACATTTTGAGCCAAAAACTTTAAAATAAGAAACATTTGGTTTTCTGGAGTAATTTATCAATGGTTGTAATAAAACTTGATTTAGCACATAGCAAGATGTTGATATTATTTCTACCCAGAAATTATACAGTGGATTACTACTGCTTAGCAAAGTTCTATTCTTATAATGTTCCATTTTTCTTTCTACAACACCATTTTGTTGAGGTGTTCAAGGAAAAGAAAAAATATGATTGATACCCATTCTGTTACAAAATTGTTGAAAAACATCATTTTCAAAATTTCCTCCATGATCACTTCTTATATTTTTAATTTTTAAATCTTTTAAGTTTTGAATATGTTTTGCAAAAAATTTAAATATTTCAAAAGTATCATTTTTATGTTTTAGAAATAAAGTCCAAGTATACCTTGAAAAATCATCTACTATTACAAATACAATACTCAGTATGATTTATTGATCTTGTTTGTATAGGACCGAATAAATCTAAATGTAATAGTTCTAAGGGTTGTTTTGTGGAAATTTCAATTTTGGATTTAAAAATGATTTCTTAAGTTCACCAGATTGGCAAGCATCACGTGGATTTTTAATTTTAAAATTCATTTTTGTAAACCTCTTACAATTTCATTTTTATCTGATTTGTGAATGTTTTTAAAATTTACATGACAAAAACATTTGTTACGTGGCTATGGATCATTTATATCCGCAACTAGACACAATTCATTGTTATGTCTAATTTTCAAATTTAATATGTAAATATTTCGATTTCTTATTCCTTCGAAAATTAAACTTTAATTTTGTTCATAAATATTATATTTATCTTTTTCAAAAATTATTTTAAAACCTTTGTCGCAAAGTTGACTAATACTTCGATGGTTGCGTTTTAAATTTTTGGCTAATAAAACGTTGGAAATTAAAGGGGAATTACATATACCAATAAAAGATACGCCTCCTTTTCCAATTACATGACCTTTGGAGTTGTCTCCAAAAGTGAATGTTCCACTGTTTATATATGATATGTTTGTTATTATTTTTGCATTTTCAGTCATGTGTTTTGAGCATCCACTATCGAGAATCCATTCTCCTTTCGACTTTTGGGTACCTGCAAAAAATAAAAATTCATTGGTACTCGCTTTCTATGGTAGGATCCTGGGGTTAGGTGGATGGTAATCATATCTAGGAAGGTCTGGTAGAACCTTTAAAATTGAAATTGCCATTTTTATGAACATTTACTAAAAACTTGCCTATATTATTATTTATAACTAAAATATTATTAGTTTTTGGAACCCAAATCTTAAAAGTCCCCCTTTTATTTTGTTGACTACTTTTGGATTTTCTAAAATTAGTATATAAGGTAGCATACATAATTTTAGATTTTGATTTATTTGGCTTTTTTATCCTATACCATTTTTATTCTTAGCCGATTTAGAAATACTAATTAAATAAGATAAATTTTGTTTTCCTTAGTTAAATTTGGGAATGTTACTAGATAAACCGTCTATTTTTCTTCCAAAGTGTTTTTATCTTTTGTCAAAATATCATTATTATTTTCCAATATATTTACTTTATTTTCCAAAGATTCTATAGTAATTTTCAAATCCTTGTTTTCATTCGACAAAATAAATTTTCATTTTTAATATCTTGAAAATCTTAACTAAGATCTGAATTTTTAGCATCTTTACAAAGCTCTTGTAGTTTCATAAGTTCTTCCTCTAAAATTTCTTTTTAATCCTTAAGCATGTCAACTTCTAGTTCTAATCTACTAATTTTACCAATATATTCTTTATTGGATTTCTATACATGTTTATTTTGACTTTCTAAAGTCATGGTATCCTCTAATAATTCATTAAAAGTGAGTTCAGACCGTACCCCATTGGTGGTCATGAAGCATACACTTGCTTGTTCACTTTCATCTTTGCTTTCAAAAGACGATGAATTATAGTCATTTCATGCGACTTGGAAAGCTTGTTTCTTCTTTTCGTTAACATACTTGTTTCTCTTAAGTCTTGGACAATCATTTTAATGTTGCCCAATTTTTTTTCACTCGAAGCACATTATAGAGGTTGAATTGCCACCATTATCATCGCTGTCGTCCTCGTCGTTCTTGTTGTTATTGCCTTTTCCAAATTTTTGCCATTTTACAAATTGCCAATATTTCTTGATCTTCGAATATTTTTTGCAAGATATGCTATATCATTTTCATTCAATTCTAAGTCATCATCTTCCACCTTAAAAGCAATATTACGTTTTTCTTAGGCTAATTCTTTTCTAGCTTGCAAGTTTGCTTTATAAGACATTAATTTTTTGATTAACTATTCTACTTTGAGAGTGGAAAGATCATTTGCTTCTTCAATAGCAAGAACTTTCCTCTCTCGATCGTTAATTAAGCAGTTTTAAGTATTTGAATCAATATCAAATTCAGTAAAACCAACTCCTAGTTCCATTAAGTTATAGTGTATACTTTGAAAACATGAATACACGTCAACTATACTTTCATTTTGTTTCATTCTAAATGACTAAAATTAGTTTTTTAATAAATTGTCTTTGGTTTGTTTAACCTTATTTTTCATGCGTTATTTTTACATTTTTTCAAATATCATAAGCTATCTTACACATCATGACCCAATTAATTTTTGTCTAGTGCATAAAATAATACGTTCATGGCTTTTGCATTATTGGAGGCAATGGTCTTCTAAGATCCATCCAAGCACTCATTTAGTAGTAGGTGCTACATATTGATCTTGAGTAGCTTGCCATATCTCAAGTCCGCTTGCTTCCATATACACTTTCATGCATGTTGCCTAAAAGACATAGTTAGAACCAATGAAAAGTGGAGGAAGTGCAGTAGATTGTCCTTCTTGAAGTGTGCTATAATTCGTATTTGACATACCATCTTTTCAAAATTGTTATACGATTTTGAAAAATCCTACTCCGATGCCAATTGGAATAACTTATGGATTGATAATGGCAATCAATGGTATAATTCTAACTTGTGATATGCAAATAATATGAGTAAATAATATAATGTAAAGGAGTATAAAGTAATCACACCAAATTTTCCATGTTGCTTCGAACCTTCAGTCTTATGTCCAGTCCCAAAGTTTCTATTAAGACAAAGCCCTCTCTTAACTTGAAGAAATATGTTTACACTAGCGCCTGATTTTTCTAGAAACAAGATTTCTACTCTTTAGTAAAAGCGATTGATAATTCAAAGTTTATATCTTTAGTATGCTGATTTTGTCAAAATAGTACACTCTTCCTATAATAACCTTTGATGATTGTGAATTGAACATGCAGGTTGTAAGAAGCAAAAAATAGTTTTAAACGCTTTTGATTTCATAAAGATCATTGGCGATTGGATATTAGAGAGAAAGAGTTAAAATCAAAAGAGTGAATTTGGGTTCTGTTTATAAAGTTAGAAAAGTTCTGTAACATCCCCACTTGGAGGCCCAAAACTAATGGCTACGGGTGCTGCATTCATCCATAGTTATTAATCCTCGGCGACCAAATACAGTAATGTTAGTTACATTGATATAACAGAAACACATGGATATGGAAAAAGTTTAAAATTTCAAAAAAACATTCACATTCCATTCCAAAAACCCATTCAACATTCTTTACATAATCCTATAATGTAACCATGTTCTGAAAAATATATTTATTACAACATACTCTAAGAGCAACATATGCAGATGCCCTCTTGGTGATCAGAGTATATAATAGGCAATTAACAACTTCGACTTAACAAAACATAGCACAACAAAATAAAACTGAACAAGAACTCAAAATACCTATAATGCCTCTTGCACGTCTTCGGAAACCTATTCGTCTAATGAGGTACCTGAAAACCTCAACCCTCAAACTACTCAAAATCAATTGAGCACTCGAGAGTTTAAGGGGAAAACATAAACTTCGAGTCAGAGATAAAGCCTGGTATGAATAATAATCTACCATCTCAAATCATTTAGATATCTAGTGAGACCACGCCGCTTAGCGGAATGAGTTTCCCCTCATTAATATCCTAAATCCTTTTTATAAAACCATATATTGTGCTCCTGCAACCACAATGGTTAAAACATCTCAAAATAATATGACACGATGATATGCAAAACAAGTGAATCAATTCTGGATTACCCATCCCCACTCATTTTGACTATCTATCATGGTTATAATTTCTAGGATTACTATTAACCTAATAGTTTTCATGGGCTGACTAATAACCAGTTAAATGTTTAAGGACTCCCTGTCCAATTACATAGTTTTCATAGGATCACTATGAACCTATTGGTAACTCCAATATCTTTTCTTTTATCCTAGTTTCATGGGCTGCTAGGAACCTATTGACTATCTGTCAATATCTTAATTTCTTATTCGGGTATAGTTTTCATGGGCTAACTATTAACCTATTGGCCCTTGCCAATATCAAATCATAGTTTTTATGGGCTAACTATGAACTTGTCTTACTAACATCTTTATTATTGCATAGTTTTCATGGGCTTATTGTAACAACCCGCATATTTTACGATTATATATTTAAATATTTTATTTAAATATAGCGTCGATGATTTAATGTAAAATTTGAAATGTGACTTTTTGTAAACAGTCGAATCCGGACTCGAGACCACTTTCATTGAGTTCAAAATGATGTTTACAACTTGTTTGAGTATAAACTTCGATATGTTTGGAGTTGATTAGGATTTTGGTATTTTCATTTGGGCTTTGGGTTTTGTTCTAGCCCACCAACCCAGCAAGATAACCCAAACTCCTCTACCAAATACCCTAACTCCTCTACTCTTCATTTATTCTATTCATAATTTCCTAACACTCAAGCTAAAGGGAAAATGGGGGAAAAGAGGGGAAATCAAAATTCCTAAGACCTAGATTCTTAGGAAATTCAAGTTCTAGTTCTAAAATCAAAGAGAAGCTTAGGTAAGCATCCTCTTCATCTTCTCCATCTCAATCCCTCTCCAATTTTCATAATTTCCTATAACCTAACTTATGAAAAACTTTGCATTAGTTCATAGATTCAAGGTTCTTGAAGTGAAGTTGAAGAGAGATCGATCTTGCTTTGTTTTAGAGCTTCTCATCACTTGTTTTTGAATTTAAAAGTGAGTTCTTGAACTCACATCTATGTCTATACCTTTGATAGTTGTTAGGTATGAATTCCTAACATCTATTTCATGTTCATTTGCTTTTGAATTGAATTGGTTTGGTGAATTTTCCAATTTTGGTATTTTGAAGTCAAAATCTATGAAAATCCTACTATGGATGTTTGGACATGTTGTTTGGAGTGTATTAAAGAGCCTATAAGGCTGGGTTGTCGTTTGGCATATATGCCTAGCCACCATCACTCATTCGATCGCATCCGAGTTGATTTGGCCATCAATGGCCTAGGCAAATTTTGCCCTGAGCTTCAGCTCAGACGTCTGGGAAAACACTCAGACGTCTGATGCATAGGAATAAAAATTTCCAGACCTTCAGCTCAGACGTTGAAGGTTATTCCCAAACATCTGAGCGATCTGGAAGAAAATTTCCAGACTCCCAGCTCAGACGTCTGGGAAAACCACCAGATGTCTGGCGTTGTTAAATTCAGCCAATTTGCTTATTATTATGAGGGTTTCCGTTTTATCGATTTATGTTGATCCGGTTATTTGCTGTCATTTATTATCGACTTCGATGGCTTCTTTCCTGGATTTTTGGGAATATCCATTTGATGGATTTGATATCGATTTTTATGGTTTTAATTCACGTCATCGAATGTGGATTTTGGTGATAGATTGTTTTTACAATCATTTCTGTGATTTGTCACTTTAAAATACAAAGGCTTTTATATTAGTAGTATATACTCAAACTCTTTCACAAAAACGATTTCAATACTACTTTTAATACAAAGCTCGTTTTTAAAACCGTTTTTGAGTCTATTAGTATATACAAACCTTTACCTCATTCGTACAAGAAATCCAAACGACTTAGCAAAACAAGTGGTATGAAACGCTTGCATTTACTTCGTCGATTAATTCTTAGACTTGTTCGATTGAAAACCCGTGACAATTTTTAAGTGGAAATCTACAATTTGTTAGTAAATATTTAAGTTAAGCCAGTGGTTATGGGACATGAAGCTAAACTCATTTATTTACTAGCTTGATGTAATTTACACTTATTGATCAATGGTGATCATTTTGTGGTTTAGACGAGATGCGATGTCTCATAGTCCGCAAAGGGGGACTATACCCTGTTAGGAGGAGCTTCGGGTCATAGTCCACAAAGTGGGACTATACCCTGTTAGGAGGAGCTTCGGCTCATAGTCCGCAAAGGGGGACTATACTCTGTTAGGAGGAGCTTCGGCTCATTTTATGGGTTAGCGACCCATGGGATAACGTCCCGTTTGTGAAACACGTGTTGGTGAGTTTTCATGATCCCATTTATGACAAGCCTCCTCCCCCTTTTATTTTTTCTGGATTTTTAATTATGGATTTCTGGAATTTCTGTTTCACCAATTTTTGCGATTTGCATTGATATGTTTTGTCAATATTTGAGGTTTGGTGAATAAGTAAAGAATATGATATTCTTTTTGCATATTTGAGGAGATTTGAGATATTGTATGATTTTCATTGTTATCAAATATATACTTGTCACAGTATAACATTATTGTTATCATATATTTTTGTCACAGTATAACATTATTGTTATCATATATTTTTGTCACATCTCTTATCCTACCTCAACTTGTATGATATTTATAGCTAGACTTATCCGTTTATTATTTTTCTTTTTAAATAATACTCGGGGTCAGACCGAGGTGTTTTAGGTGCTTCCACTTGACGTCTTAGCAAGGAATAGCCCTGACTTTTGGCTAACTACTTTATCTTAGTAGTTTTTGTTTTTATACATTCGAGATAGAGACTCCTTGATGTATACATATTCTTTTGTCTAGCACTTATACCTATTCTTTTGTGATGTAATGGGTCTTGTATGACCATTACTTTGATGTTCACTTCTATGTGTTATATTCATATCTATTTCCGCCTTAGTGATATGAATATCTGTGACTGATCTATGTTATGCTTATTTTATATTTGTTTCCGAATGCCACATAGCCACTGTGTAGTAGCTTTGAGTTTGTATTTGATATGTCAAATTTCCTCTTGAAATGAAATGCATGACATACTATCTGACATATCGGTACTCGCACAAAGCAATTACACAGATGGTCGCTCCTCAACAGCCTTATTCTTCGTACTAATTGACGACATTACCCAGTAGTGTCCTTGGTTAGTGTGAGTATAGAGGTGGGGCGTCACAGCTTGGCATCAGAGCCAAACTTCGGAACAATATAGAATATTATGACAAGGATCATTGTCCTAAGTCTCTCTTAGGAATCGTGCCTTAGGATTTAATTCGAGTCTTAAGACCCGTTCTATCCTATTTTCTTTTATGATGCCTTGTTTTATCAATCAAGTTGTTTGATATTCATTCTGAGAATAACCTTTTTCCTCTTCTTTCTTTCTTTCTTAAAGAAGAGGCCGTCCCAGCACCGGTCAATCTAGTGCTACTCCTCAGGATGGCGTATTCATGTCTTCCCAACAGCTTTTGGATCTTGTAAAGAATGCCCATGCTGCCGGTCCCATTCCTGAGCCTACTCATCCTAAATCTGGGTTTGCACGCTTGTGCAGTGATTATACCAATTTGGGTGGAAAGCCATTCAAGGGTTCTGAAAGCGTTATAGAAGTCCAAGCTTGCCTTCGAACATGCGACCGCATCTTTTCTCGCATGAATCTTGTGGATCTACATCGTGTCCAAGTGGTTTCTAGCATGCTCCACGAGAGAGCATTAGATTGGTATGAGCTTTTGATTTCAGAAATTGTCGAAGCGGATCTTACCTGGGAGCAATTCTGGGAAAGGTTCGAGTTAAAGTTTGTGCCGAAAGCTGAAAAGGTAACTTTAGCCCGATGCTTTATTGACCTTGTTCAAGGTGAATCTTCTGTGACAGTTTGTGTTGCATCTTTTTAATCCCTCTCTAAATATGGGGTCGAATATATTAATACCCTATTGAAGAAAAATTAGAGGTTTATCTATGGGTTGAATAAGAACCTCAAAAAGCCTTTACTTCTGAAGCTAGAAGTTCCTTTCGATCAGCTTGTAGATATCGCTCTTCGACTTGAAGAGCCCGATAAAGAAAGTGATGGTGATGTTGGGGGTGCCAAAAAAAAACTTCAATAACAACAAGAAAAGACATCCCTTTATTAAGTTCAAAAGCCCTAATCCCAATAAGAAAGTGAAGCAAGCAACTTCGGTAGAAAAGACTCCAATCCCTAATCATGGAGAATGCTACAATTGTGGTTCTAAGGACCACTATATAAATAGGTGTCCTAGGCCTATTTCTTGCCGCTATTGCAAAAGTTTGAATCATTATATATCTTCATGTCCCAAACTTCAAAGCAAGATAGAGGGAAATCGTGTTGTCGATGCCCTTAGTCGTAAGCAACAAGCGGTTGTTTCCATGATGATATCCGAATGGAATGATCTCGAGACTCTGTCCACTTGTGAGATTAGAGATCGTGAATCCGATTTATGTTCATCTCTTGTTTTGTGTAGCCTTGAGGCTCATCCTTCTCTTTTAGACCGCATCCTTGAAGCTCAAAAGCAAGATCTCGAATTGGCTCTTCTTAGCCAAAGTTATAAGGGTAAAAATAAGGTTAATGGTTTGAAAGACTTTGATATTGATGCTCGTGGAGGCATTCTAAAATTTGGTAGACTTATTGTGCCTAATATTAGTGATCTCCGTAAGGACATTTTAGAAGATTCTCATCGTTCTAAATTTACCATTCATCCCGGTAGTAGTAAAATGTACGCGGACATGAAGCGACTTTATTATTGGGATTGAATGAAATCTGATATTGCTAACTTTATTAAGCATTGCATGACTTGCCAACTCGTAAAGGCCAAGCATCAAAGCCCCGGTGGGTTATTGAAACCTTTGGATATTCCAGTTTGGAAGTAGGATCAAGTTTCTATGGACTTTATTTCCGGTCTTCCCCGTTCTCGTTCGGGTTATGACAATCTATGGGTGATTGTAGATAGACTTACAAAATCCGCCCATTTTATTCTCGTTCGGTCCAATCGGACCGTACCTCTTTTGGTCAAACTCTATGTTAAAGAAATTGTTAAATTGCATGGAGTTCCTACTTCTATTGTTAGCGATCGTGATCCATTATTTACTAGTGGATTTTGGAAGGGTCTTCAAAAAGTTTTGGGAACAAAGCTTAATTTTAGCACCGCTTATCATCCTCAGTCCGATGGACAAACAGAGCGTGTGAATCAAACTCTTGAAGATCTTCTTCGTGCATGTGTTCTTGATTTTGGTGGAAGTTGGAAAGATCGTATTTCTCTTGTTGAATTTTCTTATAATAATAGCTTCCAATCTAGTATTGGTATAGCACCTTTCGAGGCCCTCTACGGAAGGCCATGCCGATCTCCTTCGTGTTGGCTTGAAGCCGGTGAGAAGCTGGTTTTAGGTCCAGATTTTATTCGTGATGCCACAGAAAAGATTGACCTTATTCGTCATAGGATGAAAGAAGCTCAAAGTAGACAAAAATCCTATGCCGATAACCGAAGAAGGAATTTAGAATTTTTTGTGGGAGATTTGGTATTCATTTGTGTTTAACCTATGAAATGTGTTGTGCGTTTCAGTAGGTCGGGAAAGTTAGCACCTCGATATATTGGCCCATTTCCCACACCGAACGCATTGGTTTCGTGGCTTACCACCTTTCATTACCGGCTCCATTTTCTGCTATTCATGATGTATTCCACGTTTCTCAACTACAGAAATGCCTTAGAGATTCCGATTCTATTCTTGAGCCTGGTGTTGTTGAAGAAATTGAAGTTTCACCTAATTTGACTTATGAGCAACATACTATTAGTATCATTGCTACGGAGGTTAAATGCCTTCATAATAAAGATGTTCCGCTTGTGAAAGTTCAATGGTCCGTAAATCCTAAAGATTGTTCTTGGGAATCCTAAGAGTTCATCGAGCTAACACATCCGGACTTACTCTCTCGTGCTCCTTAAGGTGAACTTCTCACTTCAAATATTTCTTTTATGTTATTATGCCTTGGAGTGGTTGTTACTCTTTATTTTCTTCTTAAGTATTGCGAGGACGCAATTTCTTTAAGGAGGGGAGTCTGTAACAACCCGCATATTTTACGATTATATATTTAAATATTTTATTTAAATATAGTGTCCATGATTTAATGTAAAATCCAAAATGTGACTTTTTGTAAACAATCGAATCCAGACTCGAGACCACTTTCATTGAGTTCAAAAAGATGTTAACAACTTGTTTGAGTATAAACATCGATATGTTTGGAGTGGATTAGGATTTTGGTATTTTCATTTGGGCTTTGGGTTTGGTTCTAGCCCACCAACCCAGCAAGATAACCCAAACTCCTCTACCAAATACCCTAACTCCTCTACTCTTCATTCATTCTATTCATAATTTCCTAACACTCAAGCTAAAAGGAAAAATGGGGGAAATGAGGGGAAATCAAAATTCCTAAGACCTAGATTCTTAGGAAATTCAAGTTCTAGTTCTAAAATCAAAGAGAAGCTTAGGTAAGCATCCTCTTCATCTTCTCCATCTCAATCCCTCTCCAATTTTCATAATTTCCTATAACCTAACTTAGGAAAAACTTTGCATTTGTTCATAGATTCAAAGTTCTTGAAGTGAAGTTGAAGAGAGATTGATCTTGCTTTTTTTAGAGCTTCTCATCCCTTGTTTTTGAATTTAAAAGTGAGTTCTTAAACTCACATCTATGTCTATACCTTTGATAGTTGTTAGGTATGAATTCCTAACATCTATTTCATGTTCATTTGCTTTTGAATTGAATTTGTTTGGTGAATTTTCCAATTTTGGTATTTTAAAGTCAAAATCTATGAAAATCCTACTATGGATGTTTGAACATGTTGTTTGGAGTGTATTGAAGAACCTATAGGGTTGGGTTGTCGTTTGGCATAAATCCCTAGCCACCATCACTCATTCGATCGCTCCGAGTTGATTTGACCATCAATGGCCTAGGCAAATTTTGCCTTCAGCTTCAGCTCAGACGTCTGGGAAAACACTCAGACGTATGATGCATAGGAATAAAAAATTCTAGACCTTCAGCTCAGACGTCTGAGGTTATTCCCAGACATCTGAGAGATCTTGACGAAAATTTCCAGACTCTCAGCTCAGACATCTGGGAAAACCACCAGACGTCTGGCGCTGTTAAATTCAGCTAATTTGCTTATTATTATGAGGGTTTCCGTTTTATCGATTTTTGTTGATCCGGTTATTTGTTGTCGTTTATTATTAACTTTGATGGCTTCTTTCCTGGATTTTTAGGAATATCCATTTGATGGATTTGATATCGATTTTTATGGTTTTAATTCATGTCGTTGAATGTGGATTTTGGTGATAGATTGTTTTTACAATCATTTCTACGATTTGTTACTTTAAAATACAAAGGTTTTTATATTAGTAGTAAATACTCAAACTCTTTCACAAAAATGATTTCAACACTACTTTTAATACAAATCTCGTTTTTAAAATCGTTTTCCAATCTATTAGTATATAAAAACCTTTACCTCATTCGTACGAGAGATCTAATTAAACGACTTAGCAAAACAAGTGGTATGAAACGCTTACGTTTACTTCGTCGGTTAATTCTTAGACTTGTTCGATTGAAAACTCATGACAATTTTTAAATGGAAATCTACAATTTGTTAGTAAATATTTAAGTTAAGCCAGTGGTTATGGGACATGAAGCTAAACTCTTTTATTTACTAGCTTGATGTAATTTACACTTATTGATCAATGGTAATCATTTTGTGGTTTAGACTAGCGATATGCGATGTCTTATGGTCCGCAAAGGGGGATTATACCCTTTTAGGAGGAGCTTCGGCTCATAGTCCACAAAAGGGGACTATACCCTATTAGGAGGAGCTTTGGCTCATAGTCCGCAAAGGGGGACTATACCTTGTCAGGAGGAGCTTCGGCTCATTTTATGGGTTAGCGATCCATGGGATAGCGTCCCGTTTGTGATACACGTGTTGGTGAGTTTTCATGCTCCCATTTATGATAGGCCTCCTCCCCCTTTTATGTTTTCTGGATTTTCAATTATGGATTTCTGGAATTTTTGTTTCACCAATTTTTGCGATTTGCATTGATATGTTTTGTCAATATTTGAGGTTTGGTGAATAAGTAAAGAATATGATATTCTTTTTGGATATTTGAGGAGATTTGAGATACTGTATGATTTTCATTGTTATCAAATATATACTTGTCACAGCATAACATTATTGTTATCATATTTTTTTTTCACATCTCTTATCATACCATCTTGTATGATATTTATAGCTAGACTGATCCGTTTATTATTTTTCTTTTTAAATAATTCTCGGGTCAGACCGAGGTGTTTCAGGTGCTTTCACTTGATGTCTTAGCAGGGACTAGCTCCTGACTTTTGGCTAACTACTTTAGCTTAGTAGTTTTTGTTTTTATACATTCGAGATAGAGACTCCTTGATGTATACATATTCTTTTGTCTAGCACTTGCACCTATTCTTTTGTGATGTAGTGGGTCTTGTATGACCATTACTTTGATGTTCACTTCTATGTGTTATATTCATATATGTTTCCGCCTTAGTGATATGAATATCTGTGACTGATTTATGTTATGCTTATTTTATATTTGTTTTCGAAGGCCGCATAGCCACTGTGTAGTAGCTTTGAGTTTGTATTTGATATGTCAGATTTCCTCTTGAAATGAAATGCATGACATACTATTTGACATATTGGTACTCGCACAAAGAAATTACATAGATGGTCGCTCCTCAACAGCCTTATTCTTCGTACTAATTGACGGCATTACCCAGTAGTGTCCTTAGTTAGTGTGAGTATAGAGATGGGACATCACACTTACTATGAACCCGTCTTACTGACAACTTCATTTTTACATAGTTTTCATGGGCTTACTATGAACCTATTGGCCCCTGCCAATATCTTTTCCTATACACAGTTTTCATGGGCTTACTGTGAACCTATTGGCCCCTGCCAATATCTTTAAATTATATTCACTACTGGGTCAACCTAGCTGGTTATTCTGCCCTTCCCCAAGGTACCATTATGGGTTTAAATCAATGTGAACACACACAGATATATATATATATATATATATATATGAAGAAGCAAACATAATATGTTGGTTAATCCCTTTAACCTTTTAAGACTTCTTCAAAAACTCCATTTCAAAATTCTTTATTTATTTATATGCCATGGTTTTTCTTTAAAATGAGAATGGGTTATTGTTTTGAAAAATAAGGTTTTCAAAACCATTGATACCTTGCTTTCGACCTCACTTGATAGCCTCCTTCGAAAGCATATAATTCTCTTTTCAAAACATTAGGCTCCTGCCTTTCAAAATACTTTAAAACCTCTCTTTCAAAAATTTCGAGTGTAATAAAGTAATACTCATTAACTCTTAGGCACATAGCTTCGAAATCATTGAAAGTACCTCTTTCAAAACCTTTGGAAGTATCCCTTCTAAAACCATTGGGTTATATTTAAAATATCATTTGGATCAAAGTGGATATAAACGAAAGTATCTCTTGCAAAACCATTCTTTATCATATAAAAGTATCGGGGAAAACTTGATGGCGTCGGCACCATCCCTTTCGAAAGCTTCAAAACATTTAAGCAAAACACTGAATGATAGCTTCAAAACCCCCTTCTGAAGCCATTGCCTTCGAAACCCATAAACCCTTCTGAAAGCGTTTAGGAAGTGGCTTAATACATCTTTAAAACAAACACTACTTTTCGAAAGCATTGATAACTTCAATACACTCGAAAGGCAAAAGAATGGTAGTAGGGCTTCGACTAGGTCGGAACCCCTTCTTTCGAAAGCATTTATTTACAACTAAAGGAACTCATTCGAAAGCCCTTATTTTTAAAATGGAAAATGGCAACCCCTTCGAAAGCTATTAGAAAAATCCTTTCGAAAACATATGTTTTGACTATGTCGAAAGTTTTAGTAAAACAAAGGCACGCACTTAACTTTTTAAAACAAATTAAGGTATCGACCCCATCAGAAATAACGCTTTCGATACCATGCTTTCCACCTTTCCTCCAATCCACTATGTACCATCTAGGTGATACCTTATGTATTGGTTTTGGCTTAGTGGGGTTTCGACTTGATCGAAGGCAAAAGGTAAGAGTCAAAAGGTACCTCTAATAGAGGCGAAACTTGTTTTTCTGGGTATAGTCTGGTTAAATGCCAAATTAAGCAATTTATATCAGCTAACCTGCCTACGTGTAAGCACGTAATTGGTTCCCTTAACTTTTTACATGCCTTACCAAAATTATCGCCTCTTAATTTTGGATAAGTGTCAAGATTTATTTTTGCAGATAAGCCCTTCCATTAAAAATACAATTAAATCATTTAGATCCTCCTCTCCGAATAATTTAATTCGTATAGTAATCAGTTAAGAAAAATCCCCAAAAATTACTGAAATTCACTTTCATCATGTTATCTAACATATCAAAATTTCAGACCCAAATTCTCTATATAATTTTTGAAATAAATTTTTGAACCCAATTAACCATATTTTCATTCGAAAATTCATAATAATCTTTCCATAGCTTAGAAAATTACCAAAATTAAAATCCAACTCCAAAATCTTTTTTTTCATAACATATAATTTTTCCATGGCATTTAAACATCAATTTCAATCGGTTTTGCCCTAAAACCATATGAATCTTCATTTAAACAATCTTGTTTAAATTAAACAAATTTTGATTCATGCATATCATCGTCCAAACATCATATAAATGAATTTAATCTTAAATCCAAAACATATATTCATAAAATAGAGATGAGATTATTATTCACCTTGATTAAGATAAAAAGATTGGATTGAGATTTATTCCCCTAGCTTTAATTCTTAACTTGATTTGAATTCTCTTCTCTTTTCTCTTTGATTATAGCTGACTCCCTTTCTTTTGTTTACGTTTTATTTTTGTGAAAATGAAGAATGAACGTGAATGGCTTAGGGGAAAAAATATATATATAAGGGTAAAGGTTAGGTGTAGCTAATTCCTGTTATGCCCTTATATAATTTAATTAGCTAATAAACCATTCTTAAGCCCATTTAAATTAATAAGCACGACCACTTAATATTTATTCAAAGTCTCAATCCCCTTATAACTTGACATTTATATTATTCTATTTAATTTATCTAATTAAATCTCATGAATAATGTTATTAAAATTAGGGGTGTTACAAGTTTCCTTGAAGAGTTACGACAATTTAAAGAGTTACATATTCTAAGTAAAGATATAAGCTTTCTCTATTAAAAACATCCTTCAAAAGGTAATCGTTAGAGGTTTCTCAAACGTCCGACTTGTCAACTTAAACATCCAGCTCCTTTTTTTAAAATATAGTTCAAAATATCTCAAACGTCTACGTAAAAACACTCAGATTCTGGTTGTACTTCAGAAAGATATACGTTCATTTTTACCGAGATTCAGACGTTTGGACTATACAATTATGATTTGGTTATTATTATAAAAAAATAGTTCTAAAATATCTTAGAAGTCTGGTTTTTAGGGGTCAGATGTTGGGACATTAACCAGAAAAGAACTAGTTCAACATGGCCATAATCAGACGTATGGTCAAACCAATCAGATGTCTGAATAGTTAAGAAAATTAAGTTTTTATATCTCAAGCATCTGGATATTCAAGCCAGACGTCTGGCTTTTTACAGAGATCTATCTTGAGAGTTTTTAGTGTATTTTTTGCTATAGTCAAACATCTAAGTTTTGGGGTCAGACTCTAACTCCTGACAAATTTCAAAACTTCCCTTTTTGAAAATTTTGAGTTCAAAAACCATTTTAAAATCGATTTAAATGTTTGTGTATATATCATCAAAGGATATTGTACAAGTTTTCTAGACTTACAAACACAAAAACTCTTCTAATAGTTGGTCTTCATTGCTCGAGCACATCAACTAGTCGTTTTATTCTTCATTGTTGAAATATCCTGCAAAGATCAACTGGTACAATTGCATAGAGATATATAGTTGTCTCATCGAATTTCAAAAAGGTAAGATTTAACAATCTTTGCTATCATCTTTCATCATTGTCATCTATATTTTTCTTCTCCTTCCCTTCTTCATTTTTATCGTCATCTTCGTCATCAGCATCATCTTTATCATCGGCATCACCACCACCACTACCACCATCCTCGTCATTGTCATCATCCTCATCATTTCCTTCATCATCATCAAATTCGTTATCATCACCTTCATCATCATCACTTTCAGCATCATCAGTTTCCTCATCATAGTCTTCATCATCGTTATTTTCATCTGTTTTTTCTTCATTGGAATTTTTTTGTCAGTGTACTCTTTTTCTTTTTAAGCCACTTTCTTGTTTTCATCGGCTTGTTGTTCATCATCTTCTTTTTTTTCTTCATTTTTATAATTATCATTATTTTTTAGAAGCTTATTGTCTTTTTTAGAGCTGCCTTTCTATCCTTAAGTATTTTGTTGATTTTTTTCATATTTTTCATCAACAACTAAACATTTTCCCCTAGCTGATGTTTAATATTAGCTCCTTCATATTTCTTTAATTTTCTTCGTTTTCTTATAAATTATAAAAATATTAATTTTTTCATAATTAGAAAACTAAATGAGAAATATTTGTCTTGCAATTATATATGAAGCTAATTATTAACTTGTCAAATTTTATCCTATCAAATATTTATTTAATACCCCAATTTTTTTTAACATTATTCAAGGAACTTAATTAGATAAATAAAATAAAATAATATGAGGTGATAAGGAGAATGAGATTTGTTAACTAATTTGGGTCAGGCCTTAACTAGCACTTCTAGGTAGACCACCACCCTGCCTCCTACTACTAGATCTCCCACCACCGCCCCCAAGTGGGCCCCTCACCGACGCTGATCGGTCAAAAGGTAAATTACTACCATCGTTACCCAATATCAGAGCTGCAGCTGCCTCTAGCACTTTCTCTTTTATCAGCTTCTCCTGACTGCTCTCTATTTTCGTTGCCTTGTTGTTTTTATCGCTTCTACTCTTGCTGCCTTGGCCTTCTCTTAATGATTTGAAACCGCTGCCACTGTTAGTTATGAATTGATGGACGTCATCGATAGATATTTGATCTTCTCCAGCTGGTGCTACGTTTTTTATTGTTGATGATTGCCTACCATTTTTGTTGATGAATTAATAAGATTGTTTTCAACATAAATCGAAATGGATTAGTGAATGGAGCATAATGAGAATAATTCCTTAATTCATTCCCTAAACCCTTCCTCTCTCATTCACTCCCATTATTTTTCTAAAATCAAAACAAAACATAAAAGGAGGTTGACCATTATCTAAAGGTAAAGAGGAGGAAATCTAAGGAATTCAAAGGGGAAAGCTTAGGGGAATTAATCTATATCAAATCCCAATCTCTCTTATCCAATCTAAAGTGATTTATAGTTAACCATCTCATTTGTTTCTGTTTGTTTTCAGAGTTAGGATTGATTTCTGTATTAGTTGTGATAATATTTCATGTTTGGATTGATAATATCATTATTAGATTGAATGCTAGTTTGTTTGAATTTTATGGAATTGTTCTAATGGGTTTTAAAGGAAAAACTTACTTTTTGATCTCCTATTGATTTGAAATTTGAATATGTTGTGGAAATCATTATTTTGGGGACGAGTTTCAATTTCATAATTTTTCAAGTTCATATGAATATTTTATGAATTTCTAAGAGAAAAATTATGTATATTTTCAGGTTTTTAATTATGAAAGATAATTAAATTAATATTTTAGTCCTATAATTTTTGTATAAGGAAGAAGAAGGAAATTCATTTTTTTAGTGATTTTGGGGATTTTTCTCTAATTGTAATGATTTCTATGAATTTGTTATTATAGAAAAGTTTTTAATAAATATGAGTTAGTAATATTAATTATAAGGTTTTACAAAGTTAATTGAGAAGGTAGAACGTGACCTACCATAATTTCTGTAAAGAATATAAAAGTATTTTTGTTATCCAATGATAATTTAACATGGGACAATAGTTAGTGGAAATTTTTAACTTTAAAAGTAAACAAATCAGTCTTAACTTATTTATAGAAATGCCATTGGCACAATAACTTAGAGTCTCGATACTTTTATTCCTAGAGGCTCGATAATTATAACATCTGATGCGTGTGATAGATACTCAATATTTATGAGATGTATTCTCTTCCATAGGGACTTGACAACTTGTGTTTTTAAGGTTCGTCGTCTCATGTTTTGTAGTGACTCGACAACCCCATGGTTTAGAGGCTCAATAAATTTTCTTTTTAAAAGATGCAACATGCTTAAGTTTTTAAGAACTCGACACCCTCAAGCATAGAGGCTTGGCAACCCTATTTGTTTTAGAGGCATGCAAACCCCATGTGTTTTATAGGCTCGACACCTCATGTTTCTAAGAAATCGACATCTCATGTATTATAACGACCCGATATCTTCAGTGTAGATACTCGATATCAATATTTTAGTGGTTATATGGCCGAACATTTTATAAACTTGAAAGCTATATTTTAGAGGCTCGATAGCTCATGTTTTCTAGATGCTCGACATCCTTGTTTTGGTAGCAAGTGTTATAAAAGCTATGTAAAGATGAAAGTGCTTTGGCACAAGATTTTGGCTTAGTATTTGAGGCTATGTTTTCCTCGTTTCGAGATGATTTCAAGTGGTTTATCATTTCTAAAGATAAATGTTTTCAAGGAAATGAAATAGTGTTTTAGTCAAATTTTACATGAATTTTACCAAAGGAAAATATTACTTAAACTTATGTAATTTTGTTATGTATATGACTATTGATGATGATATTTTGATGAATGATGTTATATGTTCTTATTATCGTTTGATCAGTTAAATTTACATATTTTGTCATTGTCATACTCACATTTTCATTATCCAACATTGCACCTTGGGATTTAGGAACAGAATTACCAAATAGGTTGTTCCAGTAGTGAGTATGGTTAGACTAAACTCTTGAGTGAGTAGAATTGCACCCAGGATATCAGATAGATCAATTGTATTAGGATGCCTTAAACTAATAAAAACCAGATAAGATATGAATCATGGATTTAAAACCAGATAAAATATAGATGGGACTAGTGTAGGGTCACGCCCTATGCTTCAGTCGGTAGCCCCTGGTTGGTAAAGGTCCACGATTGCAATGCGTAGGGCTTTGTCGGTAGTGAGTCTAAAATATGTGTATGCACAGAAAGGAACACGTAGCTCTATATGCTCACTGAATTGTTTAAGTAGTTTTCCTCCTAACTGTATTTGGAGATTTGGGACATATAGTTATGTTTTCGGTCGAGTCACCCTGATAGGTTATTAGTTGGCATGTGAAAACTAATAAGTTCATAGTGACCCTAGAAAACAATGATTTGAGACAAACAGTAAATTTCATAGGGCGGGAAAACTTTGGGAATGCATAGCCCTTTATTGATAGACTATTCATATTTACCCATATTGCATGCATACGATCATATCATGTTTTGTTTTAACCATTGTTGTTTACAGGTGCATGATATATGTTAAGATTGACATATTTTTATAAGATACCGGGGGAGGGGGAATCTGTTCCATTCTGTGGTATGGTCTCACTAGATATCTGTTTTTGGTTTGGGATGGAATATTATTATTCATGCCAGAATTTTTGTACGACCCAAAGTTTTTGTTTTTCCCCTTAAAATATCGGTTACTCATTTGAGTAGATCGGGTGTAAGGTTTTCAGGTTAGATGAATGAACTTTCGGAGATGTGCAGGAGGCAAGCTAATACTAGGAGTTTATTTCCGCTGTGTTGTTTGAAGTTTATACCTTGTTTGAATGGACATAACGACCAAATTTATAACTGTCAAGTAGTTAGACTCTGATCATCCAATTCGGCATCCTCATACGTCGTTCTTGGAATATAATTGTATTTATTATATTTTCTTTGGATGTGGAATCGATGAGATTATGTAATGAATGTAAAAGTTTATTAATGAAATGTGTTTTGAAAATTTCCATATTCATGTGCTCTTGATGTTACAGATACAATTAGCCGAACTCATTTTATCACTGGGAAATAACATTATGGATGATTGCAGCAATAATAGCACTTATTTTCGAGCTTCAAAGTGGGGGATGTTACAACTTGGTATTAGAGCATAGGTTTATGAAAAATTTAAAAGATTTGAAAGCATAATCTAAATAAATCAGAGAATAAGGTTGGGGTACGGGATAACACTATAGTAACACACTTGTTATTGCTATATATAAGTATGTATTCAATCTCTATTCTCCCCTCTCTCTTAGACCATTCTTATATATCTTACGAAGACTCATATGCAGACTACGAAAAAGCAAGAATGAAAGCAGGAAATGAAAGAGTGAATCTAGGTGGATGAAGCACCACAACTAATGGAAATGTTCGACCCAATACTAGAAGTAATCCGGGTTGACCAGTAAATGCTAATCTGAATGCAAATGCTAATATGAATCCCACCAGTAGATATGGGTACTATGTATTAGTTCTTCATGAATATGATGCAAGCTGGAGTTGGTTTGGCTGGAGGAAACGCTGATAATGTGGGAGGTGCTGATCCCGAGGTAATTGCTCGCAACAATTATGCCAAATTGGGTCATGATTATACCAGTCTTGGAGGAAAACCTTTTCATGGAACGCAAAGTGCTATTGAATTTGAGGATTGGCTGTTGCACTATGAAAGGACCTTTGTTGACTTAGACTTAAATGATAAGTATAAGAGGAGGTTGACATTTGGACAGGTGCAAGGAGCTGCATTGTATCGGTGGAACAACATGACTGTAGGAATACCGGAGGAGAATTTAACTTAGGCTGAATTTAGTAGAAGATTCAAGGATAAGTTTTTTTTTCGAAATAGCTAAGTCAACTTTGCTTAGAAAGTTTGCTGAATTAGAGCAGGAAGAGATATTTGTACAGGAGTATGCAACTACGTTTGATGAGTTGACCGGATACGGATATGCTACTATTGATACTATAATAGAAAAGAATAAGAAGTTCATTAGTGGATTGAAGCCAGAGATTGCTAGGGCGACTATGGTGCATCTTAGAAATCCATGTGATGTGGTAGTGGAGATGACATTATGGAATGAGAAAATGTTTTCGACATTTGGAAGTGACAAGCCTGTGTAGACTCAAGGTTTTCACGGCAAAAAAGGAAGATTTTTAATAAGAAGGGAGCTTAGAAGGGCGGAGTTGCCAAGAAAGGAAAGGATAATATTATTTGTTATAAGTGTGATAAGAAAAGGTACTTCTCTAATGAGTGTCGATCTAGTGATGGAAAGAAGGTTGTGGGAAAGAAAGGTGTGAAGTGTTACAACTGCGACCAGATGGGGCATTACAAGAATGAATGTCCATAACCAGCCAAGGCTGATAAAGGGAAAGTTTTTGCTCTAGAACCATTAGCTTCTAGATCGACTATAAAAGAGAAAGGAAAGTCTATGATAGGAGGTATGCTTTCGATTCGTGGCATACCTATTAAAGTATTATTTGATACTCGCACATCACATTCTTTTATCTTGTAATCTTTGGTAGATAGGTTAAATCCAGAACCATCATACCTTATTACTTCCTTAAGGGTTGCGAATCCGATAGGAGGTTATGCAGCTCTGGGGAGGAGATGTGACCATTTAGAACTTGAGCTTTTAGGTTATGCATTTACCTACAATTTACATGTGTTTGATTTTGTAGGTTTTGCAATTATTCCGAGCATGGATTGATTAAGCAGATATGATGCTAGGATAGTTTTCCAGGATAGGAAGATATCATTAAAACACCCTAATAGCCATGATCGAATTATGTACTCAATAGAAAATTCAAGTTTACATGTATGTGCTTTATTGGGTGCTAAGGAAGTGGAAGATAAGGTGAATCAGGTTTTCATTGTAAGAGAGTATGTGGATGTTTTTGAACCAGTTACAGGCTTACCACCGAGACGAGCTTACAGGACTACCACCGAGACGAGCTATTGAGTTTCGAATAAATCGTGTACTTAGAGTTGAACCCGTAAGTAGGCCACCTAGCAGAATGAGACCTACTGAGATGAAAGAGTTAAATGTGTAGCTGGTGGACTTAGAATGAAATTTTTTATTAGACCAAGCGGTTTGTTTTGGGGAGCAGCTGCAATATTCATGAAGAAACCGGATGGGTTGTTAATATTGTGTATTGATTATCGTAAGTTAAATGAGAAGGTGATGAAGAATCGGTATCATTTGCCGAGAATAGATGATTTGTTTGATCAGTTGAGTGGAACCAAGGTATTTTCCTAATTGGATTTAGCAACAGGGTTTCATCAATTGAGAGTAGCGTAGGACAGTATTCCATTAACGACGTTTCAAACAAGATATGGTTCGTATAAATGGTTAGTCATTCCCTTTGGACTAACCAATGCGCTTGCTTTCTTTATGGATTTGATAAATCAGACCTTCGAGAGCATTTGGATAGATTCGTGTTAGTGTTTATAGATGATATTATGATATATCCTAAGAATGAATGAGATCATGAGATTTATCTTAGAAAGTGATAGAAACATTGAGGCAACATCAACTAAAAGAAGAGTTTTCAAAATGTCATTTTTGGAAGAAAGAAGGGAAGTTCCTTGGTCATGTAGTTTCAAAGAATGGGTTATCATTAGATCCAGCTAAGATTGAAGCTATTAATAATAGGAAAAGACCTGAGACTGTGACTGAGATAAGAAGTTTTCTGGGATTAGTTGGCTATTATCAGAGATTCATCAAGGATTTCTCTCATATAGTGGCACATATGACTAAAATAATAAGGAAGGACGTAAATTATGTTTGGACCGACAAATGTGAAAAAGCATTCTTGAAGCTAAAACATTTATTGACCAATGCGCTCGTGTTAGATATTCCATATGGAAATCAAGATTTAGTGGTGTATACTGAGGCATGTGAGACATGGTTAGGAGTTGTATTAATGCAAAAAGGTAAAGTGATTGTCTTCGCTTCTCGACAACTTCGACCATATGAAGTTAGATATCCGACTCATGATTTACAGTTGGCAGCGGTAATCTTTTCTTTGAAAGTGTGGAGAAACCATCTTTTGGGAGAAGATTCGAGTTATTTATGGATCATAAGCCTTTGAAGTATTTATTCTCTCCAAATGAGTTAAATATGAGACATCAAAGGTGGCTAGAGTTTTTGGCAGCTTATGATTTTGATATTGAGTATACGCCAGGGAAAGGAAATAAAGTTGTGGATGTACTTAGCAAGAAACATCAGAGTGCGGTGTTAGCCATGTTAGCAGAATGGAAAGATTTAGAGGCATTGACTACTTAGGGTGTATGGTTAAGGTCGACGGCTAGTTCTAGTCTAAATACCGCAATGTTGTCATATTTGGAAGTTCGACCAGTAATGATTGGAAGAATTGCTTCTAAGCAGAGAGATGATCCATTATTAGCTAAACGGATTAGAAGTCTTGGTGATGGAACTAAGATTGATGATTTAAAAGATTTTAGTCTTGACTAGAACGAATGGTTAAGGACAAAAGGACGGTTGTGCGTTCCAGATGTTTGTAACCTAAAGAAGGAAGTTCTTAGGGAGTGTCATCGATCGAAGTTTACTATTCATCTCGGAGGAAACAAAATGTATCAGGATCCGAAGAGGAGTTTCTTATGGGAAGGAATGAAAAGAGATACATGCTTATTCTTGAAATAATGTTTGAATTGCCAGCAAGTAAAAGTCGAGTATCGAAAACCAGGTGATTGTATCAACCTTTAGAAGTGCCACTTTGGAAATGGGATTCTATGTCCATGGGTTTTATAGGTGGGTTGCCAAGGTCGAATAAAGGAAATGAAAGTATTTGGGTCATGTAAGATAGACTGACCAAGAGTGCACACTTTATTCCCGTTAAGTCGACAAGGACGACACCTACTCTGGCAAAGTTGTTTATGAAGAATATTGTAAGATTGCATGAGATTCCTAGTAGCATAGTCAGTGACAGATATACTTTGTTCACTAGTGAATTCTGGAAGAGTCATCAAGAAGTGTTAGGTACCAAACTGAAGATGAGTACCGCTTATAATTCACAAGCGGATGGACAAACGGAAAGAGTTAACAAAGTTCTTGAAGATTTGTTAAGGAATTGTGTACTAGACTTTGGAGGGTTATGGGAAGATAATTTGCACTTAATCGAGTTTTCCTATAACAATATGTTTGCACAAAAAATGGACAAACACCTCCAAGTCATATGATTTAATTGATTTTATGTTGTTCTTAGTGATTTGGGTGATTTATGCAAATATATGAAAAACAGGGAATAAACTGTAAAAGACACGCAGATTTATAGTGGTTCGGCCAGAATGTGCCTTCGTCCACTTTATATGTTATTCTCCTTTTCTATTCAAATTACAAGTACAAAGCTTTGATACAAGTATATGAAAGTTGTTTGAAAGTTCTATCCATGCTTGAGCTCTCAAACTTGTCCCCCATTGTTGTACCTCTGCCCCTCTATTTATAGAGTGAGGCTGGGGGTAGGAGTCTTGGATGTATATAGTTGCTGTTGGGCCCGGGCTGATGCAATCTGGCCTGGCAAAGTTGGTCCGGAACGCCTTGGTCCGGTGGAACTTGGTTGGAGTTTGGTCCGGTGGGATTTGGTCCGGTGGAACTTGGTCCGGTGATGGTTGGTTGGAGTTTGGTCCGGTGGGATTTGGTCCGGTGGAACTTGGTCCGGTGATGGTTGGTTGGAGTTTGGTCCGGCTGCAGGTGGGAGCAGAGCTGGTTCGGTGGTGATCTCCCCCGATTCTTGGTTCGGTGGTGGATGGAGGTAGTTGGTCCGGCTATTGGTGGAAGCAGAGTTGGTTCGGCTGTACAGGGGAAGGAGTTGGTCCGGCTGTTGGTGGAAGCAGAGTTGGTTCGGTTGTAGGCTTCCCTTATCTTGTTTTGGTGATACCGGTCTAGTGAAAACATACCCAACATTTGCCCCCCAAAGCGGGGCATATGCCTGTATATGCCATGTTTTTTTAGCTTGGACACTCTCATCCGGTCCTGTGTGCCGAACCAGTTGGTCCGGTCGTCTCTATTTGCCTATAAGTACGGGCATTACCTTCTCGCTATTCCCTACCAAGTGAGATAGCCGAATTAGAATTTTCTGCCGAATCAATCATCTTGTCGGATCAAACTTGACTACCGAATCAGGTAATTTCCGAATGAATTTTATGTTTTGAACCAACCGAATGAATCCATGGAGTATGAGTGCCGGATGAAGCTTCGAGCCTTGAGCTACCGGATGAATATGAATGCCGGATGAACTTGTGAGCCGGATGAACTTGAGTGCCGAAAGAACTTGAGTGCCGGATGAACTTGCGAGCCGGATGAACTTGAGTGCCAAACGAACTTGAGTGCCGGATGAACTTGAGTGCCAGATGAACTTTAGTCTCGAATTAACGATCGGGCTCTTATGTGAATGATATTCCATGCCGTATGTACTTGCTTGTTTATAGCTCTATATCCTTCATTTTAACAATGTATTCTTTTGTGTTGCAGATAATGTCTCATAAAGTTGAAACCCGATCAGAAAAGAAGAAATCCCAAGACAGAGAAGATCCTTCCGTAGTGCCCCCAGCTCAGTTAGAGCCGGGATGTCATGGGCCCACCCCGAGGTCACTAGTAGATGGGTACGGCCCTCAGGAGCTTCTGAACTCACCTCCTGACTATTTCCCAAGCTCTCTCAAAGGCGACCAGCTTGATGTTATCTCCCGCTCCTTTGGGATTGACAGAGCGTGCATGCTGTTGCCGGGGGAGGGAGTGATGCCATATAATCCCCCCGAAGGGTATTTCGCCTATAGTCGGTACCATTGCATGTGTGGGGCCATTCCCCCGATCAATGCTTGGATAATCAGCTTCATCACCTACTTGAAGGTAGCTCCGTTTCAGCTTCAGCCTAACTCCTACGCCATCCTGGTGAGCCTGTTTGTCATTTTCCAGAGGAGATACGGGTGTCCTCCCTCCAACCGGGAGATCCGGTACTTGTACAATTTGAGAGGCTATAAGAAGGGGTCTCCATACATCAGCTTGGAATCAGCCATATCTTTCAAGCCTGTCCTGGACTTATATTCGAAGTTCAGTATGTTTAAGAAAGAATGGTTTTTTATCAAGGACGACTCTGTCGTTTTTTGAATGTTTTTGCTATTTTGACATGTTGTATGAGAAATATAGCTATGCGTATGCTTGTAATTCAATTGTGTTTGATGTCAAGTTCTTGCTTAAAACATAATTTCATGTCTTGCAATGTTAGTGTGACGTGTGAATAAATTATAGCCACGTGTTTATACATGAAAGAAGAAAATACCACCCTTCATATTTTACTTGTAGGTGGAAGCTTTGAATGTCTTGCATGACTGAGTATGGAATGCGGTCCAGTGTCTTGCTGTGAGTATCCGCTTCCATTAGCGAATGTCTCCTATTCGGTGTCCTGTACTTCAGGGATTGTTAAAGAGGATAGGAGAAAAGTTTTTTAAATAAAATTGAAATATGCGAAATAGTAAAACTTCCAATCACGGAAGGCCTTCGATGTGCTTAAGTTCGCGGCAAATGGGCTTTGTAGTCACTTTCCCTAGCTGTGGGTCTTGGAGACATTTGTCACCCATCTTACGCCTCTGCGGGGAGTTAATCTTTTTTACCACAGCCGTACTTAAGACACATCGGAGCCGAGATCGCGCACAGTAACTACCCGGGCCATTATGGCCCGTAATCGTGGGTATTATTCGATTTACTGTGGCCGGCTAGCGTGGGTGTCGATCGTCAACCGTGAACTACCCCTGGCTGGCCACACCTTATGTTGGGGCTTAAAGTAGGTTCACAGTTGCCGGCGAGCCGAACGCCATAATGAGCTGCCTTGGCTATAGTCGACCTTCTTGGTGGCTTATAATCGGCTCATTACAGTTGGCTTTAAGGGCCGTTGCGAGCAATGAGTTAACCCACAGCAGAGGGATGCCGGAGCAAAAGTGTCTCATTGGCGAGGACATAGATTCGTATAGTACCTGTTAGGTCTTGTCCAGGTGAAGTCGTGTTGTGGAGTGCCTTGAATGGAAATGCTATATGCACAGGATTTTGTTCAACAGAAAAGGATAAAGTTAACAAGCAGCCAAGATATAAAGGAACAAGTTAAAAAAGAGACTAGGTTTTTAAAGTGGTTCGGCACGAAAATGCCTACGTCCACTGATTCTCTTTGTTAATTCACTTCATATGGGCAGTACAAGTTAAGAAAAGTATCGACGGAGGTGTTGGATGTTCCATGCCCTTTGGAACACCTCTTCGTCCACTGTTGACAAAATATAAGCTCCATTGTGGAGATCTTTATGAATTACATATGGTCCATCCCAGATTGGATCTAGTGCTCCGGGGCGAGGGAAGATTCGCTTGAGGACAAGATCTCCTTCTTGTAAGGTACGATGCTTGACTTTGGAGTTGTAGTGTGCTGCCACTTTTTGCTTGTGGGCTGCTGCTTTGAGGGTTGCATCATTTCTTCTCTCCTCAATTAGATCCAAAGACATGTGAAGGAGTTCTTCGTTCTCTTCTAGGTTATAGTGGATCCTACGGTGGGAAGGCACGATGGGTTCAACTGGGAGCATAGCCTCCGATCCGTATGCCAAAGAGAAAGGAGTATGCCCTGTTGATGTTCTGAAAGATGTGCGATAGGCCCACAGTGCCGTAGGGAGTTCATCCACCCAAGCGCCCTTTGACTTTTCGAGCTTCTTTTTTATTAGAGTTTTCAGAATTTTGTTGCGGCTTCGACTTGTCCGTTTGCCTGGGGATAAGCTACGGATGAGAAGCTCTTGTGAATTCAGTGCTCTTGGCACCAGTTGGCGAACTCCTCGCTGTCAAACTGAAGTCCATTGTCCGATATAATTTTGAATGGGACTCCGTACCTGCATAGAACATTTTTGATCAAGAAGTTAATAACTTTCGCTGATGACACTTTATTTAGGGGTTCTGCTTCCACCTATTTGGTGAAATAGTCGACTGCCACTATAGCATATTTGGCCCCGCCTCGGCCCATTGGCAGTTCGCCAATCAAGTCAATTCCTCATACTGCAAAGGGCCAAGGGCTGGTCATCTGAGTAATCTCAGTTGTTGGTAGCCGCGGAATCTTAGCAAACTTCTGACATCTGTCACATTTTCTGACGAAATCTAAGGCGTCCTTGCTTAAGGTGGGCCAGAAATATCCATATCGGAGTATCTTTTTGGCCAAAGTCTGCCCTCCAGTGTGATCTTCGTAGCTCCCTTGATGGATGTTGGATAAGATTTCCTTGGCTTCCCTTCCAGCGACACACCTTAATAAGCGGTTAGAGAAGCCGCGTCGATAGAGGGTGCCATCTTGTATTGTGTAGCGGGAAGCTTTCCTCAAGATTTTCTTGACTTCGTTACTCCCGTTGGGCAGTGTGCCACTTTGTAAGTAGCCTCGGATGGGAGTCATCCAAGTTGCTTCTTCGGTTGCAGCTATCAGATTCACTTGCTCAAAACTTAGGGTTGGTTGCTTTGAGATGGCTACTGCTCTGGAAATAGTGCCGTCTCTCATGCTAACTTGCTTCGCCAATTCGTTAGCCTCTTGGTTCTCTTCCCGAGGGATGTGTTTGATTAAATAGTGATCCAATCGATTTAGAAGCAACTTGGTCTTCTTTAAATATGCTATGAGTCGTTCTTCTCGAGCCTGGAATTCCCCTAGTATTTGATTTACAATAAGTTGAGAATCGTTATGAAGACACAAAGAATTGGCTCCGATTTCTAAGGCAAGTTCTAATCCAGCTATCACTACTTCATACTCTGCATCGTTGTTGGTGGCAGCGAATTCCAACCTTATAGCATAGTGTAGCTTATTTCCCCCGGGAGTGATTATTACCACACCTGCCCCCGAGCCTTGTTCGTTTGACGCACCATCCACAAAGAGATTCCACTTGATGTCTTCTGCTATTTCCGATTGCTCCTTACCTTCGTTGGTAGTGAATTCGGCAATGAAATCGGCCATGGCTTGCCCCTTGATGGTAGTGCAAGGATGGTAGGTGATATCATATTGACTTAGTTCAATGCACCATTTAAGTAGTCACCCAGAAGTGTCGGGACGATGGAGTACCTGCCTCAGCGGTTGATCAGTTAGAACTCTGATGGAATGAGACTGAAAATAGTGTCGCAGTTTTCATGATGTGACTAGCAAACAGTACGCTAGTTTCTCAAGTTTAGGATATCTGGCTTCCGCCCCTGTAAACCTCTTGCTTACAAAGTATACTGGCCGCTGCGTGCGTTCGTCTTCTTTAACCAATGCGGCGCTTAGAGCATGAGATGACACAGCAAGGTATAGGTACAGCTCTTCGCCCTTGTTCGGAGTTGAGAGTACTGGCGGTCTCTGGAGGTGTTCGATTAAGTTAAGGAAAGCTGTTAAGCATTCATCAGTCCATTCGAATTTTCCTTTCTCTTTCTTTAGAGCTTCGAAGAAGGGGATGCATTTGTCGGTCGCTTTGGAGATGAATCTGCTCAGGGCGGCCACCTTTCCATTTAGGCTCTGCATTTCTTTTCGGGTAGAAGGTATCTTGATATCTTTCAGAGCTCGGACATGTTCAGGGTTTGCTTCAATTCCTCTGGCATGGACAATGAATCCTAGAAACTTTCCTGATGATACTCCGAAGGAGCACTTTAGAGGATTCAGCTTCATTCCATATTGGCGAAGTACTCGAAACATTTCATCCAGGTGGCTTACGTGATCGTCGGCTTCCCTCGGCTTTACCAACATGTCATCCACATAAACTTCCATAGTTTGTCCTATTAGCCCCGCAAACATCTTGTTGACGAGGAGCTGATAGGTGGCTCCTGCGTTTTTAAGTCTGAAAGGCATTGCCTTGTAGCAGTACAATCCCCGGTCAGTGATGAAACTAGTGTGGTCTTGATCGGGAGCATGCATAGGAATTTGGTTATGTCCTGAGTATGCGTCCATAAAAGATTAGAGTTCGTGTCCGGCTATGCTGTCTACAAGCTGATCGATTTGGGGAAGTGGGAAGCAATCCTTCGGGCAGGCATCATTTAAGTTGGAGAAGTCAATGCATGTTCGCCACTTCCCATTAGCCTTCTTTACCAGTACCGGGTTGGCGATCCACTCTGGGTAAATGGCTTCTCGTATGAAGTCATTGGCAAGTAGGTTCTTTACTTCTCCATCGAGGGCTGCTGATCGTTCTGCCCCCATACTTCTCTTTTTCTGTTTTACTGGCGCCTTGGTAGGATCAATGTTTAGTACGTGGCATGCTATGTCAGGGGGGATTCCGGTCATGTCAGCGTGAGACCATGCAAATACATTCAAGTTGTGGCGGAGAAAATCAATGAGTTGTTCCTTCAACTCTGCTTTTAGTTGGGACCCGACTTTCAATAGTCTACTCGAGTCATGTCGGTCTACAGATACAAATTCCATAGCCTCTGCAGGCTCGGCGGTGCCCTCCTTCTCTTTGTCCCTAGGGTCTAATTCATTGAAAGGGTCGCTGGTATATCGAAGAGGAGGGGCTTTCTTTAGTTGCTATGCTTCCAAACTTTTTGTGCAGAGGGCAATCTCTACACTCTTCCCTTTATCCTTCTTGTGGTTGTTGCGAAGTTCAGTTACATAGCAGTCTCGAGCAATGTCCTGGTCTCCCTCTACTTCCCCTACTCCATTGTCCGTTGGAAATTTCATCTTTAGACACCATGGGGCCAGGACAATTTGGAAGTCAGACAAGGCTGGCCTTCCTAAGAAGGCGTTGTAGGCCGAGTGGTTCTCTATCAGCACAAATGTCTGTTTCCGCACAACGGAGCGGGGATGACTTCCAATTTCAACAAAGAGGTTCAGTTGCCCGAGGGGCATCTTTGCATCTCCAGTGAAACAGTGTAGTGGTTTATGGCAGGGAGAAACATCCTTTATTGATAGTTTCATTTTGTCGAATGCATGCTTGAATAGGATATTTACTGAGCTTCCAGTGTCTACTAGAATTCGGAAAACTTCGGCTGGACCGAGCCGGGCAGAGATAACCATGGGATCCATGTGAGGGTACTGCCTTCCCTCTAGGTCACGCCTACTGAATGTAATGTCATCACTCTCTTTCCGCTTCGGGTGGCGTTCTTCTATAACAGAATTAATGCAGCCTTCATTGTTTCTAAGTGACTTTCCATATCTTTCCATATCTACCCAGCTTCTGTCGGCGATGTGTGGTCCTCCCGAGATGGTATGGACCACTATCTTCTCTTGACTGGAGCTGCTGGTGTTGTGATTTCCTCTGCCTATTCCTGGGGAGGGTAGCCTCGGGTTCTCATTGGCAGGAACTGGGGTCCTGTTCTGACCTTTTACATAGCGTTCCAGTCTCCTTCTTCTGATGTGTTCTTCAATCAAGTCCCGGAGATGATGGCATTCATTGGTATCATGCCCATGGGATTCGTGGAAGCGGCAGAATTTTCCAGACTTAATCGCGTTATCTGATTCCTTCTTGTGCGGGGGGCGTTTGTATTTAACTTCGTCTTGAGTGGCCAGGAAGATGTTTTCGATCGTTTCATTCAGAGGGGTGTAAGCATCAAATCTCGGTCCTGGACGATATAGACGCTTTTCTCCCTTCTTGCCCCCAGCATTATCCCTAGAGTCATATCTTCGAACGTCCTTTGCTACAACGGGCGTGTTGCCGTGAGCTGCCTTATTTTGTTGCCCTGACTGCCCCTCAGTGGCAGCGTCTTCAAGTCTCATATATTTTCCAGCTTTATGGAAGAAATCGGGTAAAGTAGCTGGTTTTTCTTTTGTCAATCTTCTAGCAAATTTAGTATCCGGATGCACACCACTACAGAGGGCCATTAAGATAAGCTTCTCATCGGCATCTTGGACTGCGGCCGCTGCGGCATTGAATCGGGTTAGGTATTGCTGCAGCTTCTCTCCAGGTTTCTGTTTGATATTGGATAAGGAATAAGCGTCCTTGGGTTGTTCCACATGAATGCGGAACTGGTTGATAAACTTTTCTTTCAGCATCTCCCACGAGCTGATGGATCCTTGGGGTAGATGACAGAACCAGGAGGTAGCTAGATCTGCTAAGAATAGTGGGAAGCATTTGCACAGTACTCCCTCTGTTGCTCCACTCATGAGCATATGCTGTGTGTATCTCTGTAAGTGTACAACGAGGTCGGAGGTTCCTTTTTAAGGTTCCATTGTTGGCATCTTCCATTCTCGGGGGGTGATGGCAATTTCGATATTGCGGGCGAAGGGACTGGTTACCCTAGCGCCTATCCCTCGATCTCTTTGATCCCGTTGGACGCACTCTCTAAACAAGCGTGCCATCCTTTCATCAGAATTTGGAGCAGATAGAAATGAGTTCGGTTCTGCTCTATGGGACTGATTCCGTTCAGATGACCTGTAGGGATGGTATCGTCTATCATTCCTGATATTTTCCAGTGCTGTCTTTGATCTTCTGGGAGCATGCTAGGGCCAGCTACAGTTGGCCCTTGTCTTGATCTTCCCCTGCTGGGTTCTGATCTAAGCACTTCCTCGGGTCCAACTTCGGGCTGGACTCTAGCTCGGCCCCGTTCACTGATGTTGCCGTGGTTAGGCAGTACGACAGGCTCGGCTACAGTTGACCTCCGCCCGGTACCTCCCCCGTTGGGTTCGGTTCCAAGCATTTCCTCAAGTCTAACTTCGGGCTGAGCTCGGTCTCGACTCTTACCATGACCGCTTCTGTCGTTAGCTCCTTCGAAGAAGGAAGATCTTTGTTGTCTCTGAGATCCTCCAGACTGGGAGTCACCCCATGATTCAGTGTTGTGGTTGGACTCTTCAGCATCCCTTAAGCGTGACATGAGTTGGTCCACCAAGGCTTCCTGCTGGGATGTGAAGCGGTTAGTCACTTCAGCCACAACCCTGTCTAGATCTGCCCTAGTAATTGCTGCCGGCTTCTCTGTGGCAGGGGTTGTCGGATTTGCTTGACCTTCATTTGGTATGGCTGCTGGAAGGGGACGGTTTACTTGATCTGTGACCACTGGATCCGGAAGACTGCTGGTTGCGATGTTCTTTCCTTTGTTAACGTCTTTCTTCTGCCTCGGAGGCATGTTTTCCAAGCAATGAACGACGCTATTAGGAAGAAGGTTAAGTGGGAGAAGCTGAAGCTTCGAGCTTCCAATTCTCAGTGAAAGCACCAAAAATGTTTGCACAAAAAATGGACAAACACCTCCAAGTCGTATGATTTAATTGATTTTATGTTGTTCTTAGTGATTTGGGTGATTTATGCAAATATATGAAAAACAGGGACTAAACTGTAAAAGACACGCAGATTTATAGTGGTTCGGCCAGAATGTGCCTACGTCCACTTTATATGTTATTCTCCTTTTCTATTCAAATTACAAGTACAAAGCTTTGATACAAGTATATGAAGTTGTTTGAAAGTTCTATCCATGCTTGAGCTCTCAAACTTGTCCCCTATTGTTGTACCCCTGCCCCTCTATTTATAGAGTGAGGCTGGGGGTAGGAGTCTTGGATGTATATAGTTGTTGTTGGGCCCGGGCTGATGCAATCTGGCCTGGCAAAGTTGGTCCGGAACGCCTTGGTCCGGTGGAACTTGGTTGGAGTTTGGTCCGGTGGGATTTGGTCCGGTGGAACTTGGTCCGGTGATGGTTGGTTGGAGTTTGGTCCGATGGAACTTGGTCCGGTGATGGTTTGTTGGAGTTTGGTCCGGCTGCAGGTGGGAGCAGAGCTGGTTCGGTGGTGATCTCCCCCGCTTCTTGGTTCGGCAGTGGATGGAGGTAGTTGGTCCGGCTGTTGGCGGAAGCAGAGTTGGTTCGGCTGTACAGGGGAAGGAGTTGGTCCGGCTGTTGGTGGAAGCAGAGTTGGTTTGGTTGTAGGCTTCCCTTATCTTGTTTTGGTGATACCGGTCTAGTGAAAACATACCCAACACAATAGTTATCAAATTAGTATAGAAATGGCGCGTTTCGAAGCTCTTTAATGAAGGCCATGCAAATCACCAGCTTGTTGGCTAGAGACCGAAGACAGATTGATTCTTGTCCCAAATATGGTGAGAGAAGCTATTGAAAATATAGAGTTGATCCAAGAAAGAATGAAGGAAGCCCAATCTAGGTAGAAAAGTTACATAGGTAAGTGGCGTATGGATTTAGAGTTCCAGTTGGAGACCATATTTAGTTAAAGTATCACCGATGAAAGGGATGATACTATTTGGAAAGTCAGGGAAATTAACACCATGATATATTGGTCCATTTTCTATCATAGAAAAGATCAGGAAACTCACTTATTGGATAGATTTACCGAATAGTTTGGCAGGAGTTCATAATGTTTTTCATGTTTCTCATTTTAGAAAGTGTATGCATGATTCAAAGACTACTATTGCACCGACTGTAGTGGAAGATTTAGTGGTAAAACCGGATATGACTTTTGTTAGACGGCCAATTTTTGTTGTATTAAGAGATGAGAAGAAATTAAGAAACAAGACCGTTGGGTTGGTGAAAGTCCAGTGGAATGACAGTGAAAAAGACTATACCTAGGAGATGAAAGACAAGATTAGAGATACTTATCATGAGTTGTTTTAATGGTATGTTTTATATCTATCATATAAATTTTTTACTAGTAGTATATGCTAGTATTATTGTTATGTGTTTGTCACACATGTTTGCATGATTGTATGCTTATTGTTTTCCTTATCGTAATTTCGAAGACAAAATTCTTTAAAAGGGGAAGCCTGTAACACCCTAAATTTTTGTTTAACATTATTCAAGGAAATTAATTAGATAAATTAAATAGAATAATGTGAGGTGATAAAATGAATGAGATTGTTAACTAATTTGGGTCAAGCCTTCATTAATCAATTAATAAGATTGCTTTGAACATAAAATAGAAAGGGATTAATGAGAGGGGCATAATAGGAATAATCCATTAATTCATTCCTTAAACCCTTTCTCTCTCATTCATTCTCATTTAGTTTTCTGAAATCAAAACAAAACCTAAAAGGAGGCCCGCCATTACCAAAAGGAAAAGAAGAGGAAATCTAAGAAATTCAAAGGGGAAAGCTTAAGGGAATTAATCCACATCAAATCTCAATCTCTTTTATCCAATCTAAGATGAATAATAGTTAACCATCTCATTTGTTTATGTTTTTTTGGGATTTAGGATTGATTTCCAAATTAGTTGTGATAATATTTCATGTTTAGATTGATAATATTATTATTAGATTGAATGATGGTATATTGGAATTTTAAGAAATTGTTCTAATGGGTTTTAAAGACAAAACTTAACTTTTTGATCTCTTATTGACTTGAAATTTGAATATGTTATGCAAAACATCTTTTGGAGATTGGTTTTCAATTTCATAATTTTCCAAGTCCATATGAATATTTTATGAATTTCCTAAGAGGAAAAATGTGTATATTTTCTAGTTTTTAATAAATAAAGATAATTAAATTAATATTTCAGTCTCAAAAATTTTGTACAAGGAAGAAGAAGGAAATTCGTATTTTTAGTGATTTTTAGGGATTTTTCCCTAATTGTTATGATTTTTTATGAATTTGTTATTCTAGAAAAGTTTTTCAATTAATATGAGTTAGTAATATTAACTATAAGGTTTTGCAAAGTTAATTGAGAAGGTAGAACGTGACCTATTATAATTTTTGTAAAGAATATGAAAAGTATTTTTGTTATCCAACGTTAATTTGACATGAGGCAAGAGTTAGTGGAAAATTTTAACTTTAAGAGGAAACAAATCAGTTTTTAACTTATTTATAGAAATGTCATTGGCACAATAACTTAGAGACTCGATACTTATATTTCATAGAGGCTCGATAATTATAAAGTTGATGTATGTGATAGATACTCGATATCTATGAGATGTATCCGCTTTCATAGGGACTCGACACCTTCTGTTTTTAAGGCTTCGACAACTCATGTTTTGTAGAGACTCGAAAACCCCATGGTTTAGAGGATTGACAAATTTTCTTTTTAAAAGACTCAACATCCTCCAGTTTTTAAGAACCCGACACTCTCAAGCATAGAGGCATGCCGATCCCATGTGTTTTATAGGCATGCCAACCCTGTGTGTTTTATAGGCTCGGCATCTCATGTTTTTAAGAACTTGACATCTCATGTATTATAGTGACTCGATATCTTCAGTGTAGATACTCGACATCTATATTTTAGCATGGTCATATGATTTACAAACTTGAAAGCTACGTTTTATAGGCTTTGATAGCTACGTTTCTCAAATTCTGGACATCCATGTTTTGATGGCAAGTGTTTTAAAAGCTATGTAAATATGATAGTGCTTTGGCATAAGATTTTGGCTAAGTATTTGGGGATATATTTACCTTATTTCGAGAATGATTTCAAGTGGTTTATCATTTCTAAAGATAAATGTTTTTAACGAAATGAAATAGTACTTTATCCCAATTTTACATGAATTTTACCAAAAGAAAATATTACCTAAACTTAAGTAATTTTGTTATGTAAATGACTATTGATAATCATATTTTGATGAACGATGTTATATGTTCTTGTTACTATTTGATCAGTAAATTTACATATTTCATTATCATACTCACATTTTCATCATCCAACATTGCACATTGGAATTTAGGAATAGAATTGCTGATTAGGTTGTCCAGTAGTGAGTACGATCAGACTAAACTCTCGAGCGAGTAGAATTACATCTAGGAGATCAGACAGATCAATTTTATTAGGATGCCTTGAACTGATAAAAACTAGATAAGATATGACTCATGGATATAAAATCAGATAAGATTTAGGTGGGACTAGCGTTGGGTCATTGTAACGACCCAGAATTTTTGATAATTAAAATTTGAATATTTAATTGATTTTAAATATTAATAAATGAATTTAAGAAGTCGAATAATTTATTATTCGAATATTGGATTTCATTTGGTCAATTAAATCGATAATTTAATAGTGAAATTCCAGAATTAATTGAAATCTGGATTGAATATGATTTTAAATGATTTGTAAAATTTTGTTTAATCATACTGAAGTTATAGAAAGGTTATAGAACTTTCAGAATCGAATTTGGAGTTAATCTATGAAAATTGAATATTTTAATATTTAATTATCGACTGTAAAAATAGCCAATTTTCGAACAGTCTCAGAATTGAACGAGACCAGTTCCATTGGATCTGTAATAGTTAGTTATTATCGGATTTCAATTTTCGTATCCATCGGAGTTGTCGTTTGACCGTGGTAGCTCGAAACGCATCGATATCGTTTTAATTTTAAATCGTCGAGTTAAAATAGTCATTTTTCAAACAGTGTCGGATTTCGACGAAACCAGTTTCATCGGATCCGTAATGTGATATTATTGTAAGGTTTCAAATTTCATAATTTTTGGATTTACCATTTGTCCGGTACAAATTAAAACGCCTCGAAATCGATTTAAATCGGGTTAATTTAAATTGATCGTTTATTGTCATATCTCACACATACGATCGAATTAGCTTCCGAAACCTGTTCCATTGCGTTCGGAACGCGGGGTAAACCTTAGAAACGTCAGCCGGCACGTTCGATTTCGAGTTCGAAAATTCCGGATGAATAGTGATTTGTGAATTTTTCTATATAAACCCCTCCACTTTTTCATTTGCAAAGCAATTCAACCCTAGGGTTTTAAAAAACTGCAGCCGCCTCTTATAAAACGAACGACCAGAAATGCACGCCCTTCTCCCTCAAATTTCTCTCAATCTGTCGACATTCACGCGAAGTCGTCAACTGCAAATATGAAGAGCACGAGGAGATCTTTACATCCATACGGTGGAGTAGCATGTAACTCATCGTGGTGGCCAGAATTCGAGCGTGAAGTCGTTGCGTTCTACCTCGTTTTGTGTGCACTTGGGGGGACCGAGTTCGAAGCCACTCCGGTTGTTGGTGGAGCACGTGGAGGCGGTTCCGGTGGGGGTCTCTGATCAACGTGAAGGGCATCGGTAGTGGGTGCGGTTCGTAACCCTAAAACGTGATGATGGGTTGGCTTCGTTCGTTCACTGGAAGCATACGTGAGGAAGAAAGGTGTACGCGCCCAGGATCTCGTATTCGAAAATGAAGGGCCCTGATTTGATCTGGGTATAAAATAATTAAAGGGATTGTATATTAATTTATATTTAAAATGCGTGTAACTTAAAAAATTGCATATCTTTTTGCTGCGAGGTCGGAATCAGACGAAACAAAATGCGTTGGAATCGTATCGTCGAATACTACGCGGTGCAACTGGATTGGAAGCGATCGGGGTCAGTGAAAATTTTGAGCGAAATTAAACGTTCGTTTAATTTCATTCGAAATAAAACGCTACGAATTGCTATCGAGAAAATCACGGTGAGATCTTCTCACTCAAATTGAATGTGGAATTTTTACAGTTATTGATTTGATGATTTCTATTCGATGTGATATTAGATATGATAGGATATATCTATATATAATAGCAATATATACATATTGGCATATGTATATATTGGATTGATTGATTTCCCGCCTCGTATAGCGGATGAGACCCTATTGCGCCGTTAGTAAGCGGATTTTTATAAAACCTATATACCGCGATAATTCCGTACTGGAGCGGAATTGGTATTGTGCTAACATCCGTGGATGCAGGGAAACAGGTTGGAGGGATCCAACTGGATTCCTCACCATATTGATTATTTACAGATATTTTGATATATTCTGTTATCATATTGATATATGATATTGACTGTTGTGATGGACTAATTGGTGTTGTTGCATCATCATATTCAGTTTTGAAATGTAAAAATAACGACTTTTACTTTAAAAGGTTTTTAAAGTGATTTTTGAAAATATACGTTTTATGGAATTTTTGAATCGATTTATAAACGTAAAATTTTAAAGTTATAAAAGTTATAATTTTTAGTGAAATATAACCGAAGTGTCGTTTTTGAAACAAAAGTTGATTTATTTATAAAATGGTTTAAGTTGGGATTTTTGAATAACTATAAACGATTTGTATATAAAGATTTATAAAATTGATATTTTATAAATCAAAATATTGGACTTATAAAACGAATTTTATAAGTGTTAAAAATGAAATATTATGGAATTCGTAAGTGAATGAAATTTATAGATTTATAAATTGTGAAGTTATAAAATGGATGAAACTGTAGAATAAAAGATTTATAAGAGATTAACTTATAAATTGGATTTTTACCTTTAGATGGAATAATTATCGAATTATTAATAAAGGAGATTTATTAAATTGAAGTCGTTAGAAAATAGAAATAGAATTTATAAACGTTGTTTTATAAATTCGAAATCGATAGAATTTGATAAATTAAATGTAGGAGATTTTTAAAGAAGATATATTCGCGATTTTGGATAGCGAATTTTTGTTGAAATAAAATGTGTAGAAAATAGTGAAATGTAATTAGTGAAGTATATTCACGATTTTGGACAGTGAATATATTATTGAATAAAATGGTTATGTTTGGGAAAGCGATATTATAAAATGAAGTAATTGTTTTAAAAGATGTTTTAAAACGTGTGAACTATCGAAATCATAGATTTCAACATTTATTGTTGAAATAGACGTTTTCGAGGAATTTAAGGAAATGATGGACTATAACACTGTTGTTATAGTAAATGGTTTCCGAAAGGAAATATTGTTGTGTAGTATTGGGATTCATATATCTATCTAAATTCCGAATCCCTATACTAGTGATTTTGAGTCGTCGTAACGATGTTTTACGTAACATTCGTTTTGACTCAAATAAATGTTGTTATAGTAATGTTTTCCTTAAAGAATGAATGTATACTTAATTTTGATTTAAGTATGTTGAATATTTTCAAATGTTGAAAATAAATGATTTGTGAAATACTTATTTTTAAATAAGTATGGAAATGCTTTTCCAATATGAAATGAACTGTTTTGAGAATTTATCTTCTTAAAGATAAATTGAAATTGAATATTGAAATCGATTTGAAAATCGTATATCAGAAGATATTTTGAAATATAAATTCAATATGGAATTTATAAAGGAAAGGGAAACTGTTTAGAAAAATAAACGTCGATTTATTTTTGAAGTGTGGAAATTTTATATCTAGTAAAGATATTTTGGAAGATAAAATAATTTGGGAAAATTATTTGGAATCTGATGATGTCGCGCATCTTTATTGATAGTTAAATAACCGACTATCAATAATTACCTTGAGTAGGTATTTGTTGTGAATTTGGATGAAATTGAATGCCACACTTATTTTAAATAAACGCTCACTATTCGGGTTAGCCGGGAAAGGACCATGGGGTCGTATAACCCATTCCGAATATGTGATACGTCGTTATGAATTGCATTTGAAGACCGGTGTTGAAGACCGGATATTTTTGAAAACGGAAGGATTACCGTCGAGTTACTCTACATCGGCTGATCTCCGATTTAGAGGTTTTATCACCCTTAGTGACGGGAAGTCCGGACGTGATTAGAAATTTATCCGGAAATGCAAGGGCTTCGTGAGAAGTGCCTTCGGTTCTGTTCGATCCCGGAACAGACTTGTATGGATTGTGTGTCTGACATTACACTTTGAGATATAAAGCAGATTTCTTTCAAATACATTTCTGTTGGTGGCGGAGAATTTATTCTCTTAGCTTAACACCCTTCTCTGAGACGTACGAGCTCAGAGGTTATGTAGTTGAAATTTATCAGCGATATATCCCAATTTGGTAACGTGGCATACTGAGTGTTGCTGTGAAATGATCAGTGTTTGATCATTTGTGATATGATCATTTGTTTGATCTTATATCTTTGTGATCATAGGTTGATCATTTTTGTTTGACCCGAAGCAGGGCTTTGTAGAAAGCGTAGCTTTGTGGACGAGACTTCGTCGAGCCTCACACCCCGGAAATGGTCGAAACAGGAAGGATGCAGCAAGGTTCTAGGGAGTAGCGCCCCTTAGTGTATGTCATTCCTTCTGGATAAAGGTGGTATCATGGTATGGAGCCCAGATACTTAACCTCTGTGGTTACTGCATTATTATTATCTATGTGGTTTGTTGCGAATCGGGGATCCTCGGGAAGATCGGTGACGATCGGGGGATGGCATACGCGTGTCAGTAGTTACCTATTTTTGCAGAGGTAACCCGGCCTTGTGTTGGCAGAGATCCGGTTAGGTTCTCGGGTCGTCTATTCCAGGGACGTACCCATCGTGGATAGGAAGTTCCTTAGCCTGACCATTTGTTGGAAATCCAAAGAAACAATACGAGCCTTGTACGGTTTTAGTTGTAGAACCTATCATTCACTTATGGTGGCGCCCCACTGTTTGGATGGTAGCTATAGTAGGCATAGTTCGAAATGTCTATGCTGGCTAAGATTTATATTATACTTTCGAAATGTTTTCTACACTATGCACTAATAATAATATAAAAAAGGATTTGATTTTTTTTGCGTAGTAAGCATCTTTGACTATCATAAGAAGAAATCTCCTCCAATTCTGCGTTTGCATTGTGTGTGTGGTGGGAGGTCTTATGGTAGTTTCATTTTCCAAAAGCATTTCGAATTGACTTTAAAATTCTCTGTTGTTTATTTTAAAGAATAACTGTTTTACGATCTCACACCAGTCACCATGACTGACTCGGAGTTTATTGTTCCCTTCTAAACTCTGGGTGCCCACCAATTTCCACACGGGCAGCCTAGAGTTATATTATCAGGATATTCTGGATATTCTGGAGCTTTGGAGATAAGCTGGAGGACGAGACGTAGTATTTGTATCTGATAGTATTTATTCCGCTGTGTATTCTGTATGAGGACAAGTTTATATAACTGTCCATTGTTGTATATTGACTCTGATGATTGATGTATGTATAAAATGATATAGTTCTTTGTTTTAAAAGACTAGCAATTATCTATTGTATATTGTTCCGCTGCGATGTGTAAGATTCTGATGTTCTGTTTCTGTTCTGATGTGTTTTCTGTTGTTCTTCTTCTTTCTTTCTTCTCTTTTTCTTCTATCTCCTTCTTCTTCTACTTTTTCTTTTTCTTAAAACCATAACTTTTCGGGTTTCCGGCATTCGATGGCTCAGCAGTCGATAAAGCGAGTATCGATGTTGAATTTTCGAAAGTCGAAAATTTTCGGGATGTTACATTTGGTATCAGAGCATATGGTTAAGCGACAACCCTGCTCTGTTGGGTGTTACTCATTAGAGATAGAGTCAGTAGTACTCTAGAATGAGTTTGAGTGTAATAATAGATATGAGCGCGTATTTGTTAGTGAATATAAAATTGTTTTATATTGTGATGATTGGTTTGTTGAGTGGTATATGGATTCTGGTCGGTATTGTCCGTACAACTCTATCGATAGGGATCTCTAAACACTTGTATAGAACAATTCGGCACAGTATTGTTTTAAATAGGGTAAATGAAATAATTTTGCCCAAAACTATTTTTGGATATAAAAGAGATGATTTTTCTGTAAATTATCATAATATATGGATGTTTGGTTATTAGGAAAGTGATGATATTGAAATGTTATCATTACTATTGAAATTGAATAAGAAATTCAAATTGTAACTCCAAAGTTAAGGAATAAATTCACATATACGAATGAAATTAAAGAATGTAAATTATAAATGTGATTTATAAATGAAACGGAATTCCAGAGAAGTATTTGGAAATGTTTTGAAAAGAATTTGAGAATTTTGGAGATTTGAAAAGTTTAAATCTTTTTGATTTGAAAATGGATTTCAAGGGTTTTGAAAAATGTTTTGAAGAGATGAAAAGCTCTAAACTCTTTTCGGTCGCTGGAAAATAATTCCGATGATGATCGCGACATCACCGGTGTTCATTTTCGGGTTTCCAAAAGAGGAATTGCTGCCGATTGTTTTAAATAAAAGTTGATTGGAAAAATTGGATTTTGTTTTGCGAATTCAAAAGATAATTTGAATTGATTTCAAAAATGGTTTTGAAGATTGAAAAGACTCTGGAATCCTATTTAAATATTTATGGGAATGATAAATGAGTTTATAACTTATACAATTTGAATTCTGATAGAATAAATTTAACTTAAAGGATGAAGTTAAATTAAAGTAAGTATAAGTGAATCAATTAAATCTAAGTTGAGATTGTGGAATATGAAATCTGGATTTAATATGAATTTTGAATAAGTAAAGAAATTTGACCTTGGTAAAAGTTAAATAGGATTAAAATTTGAATTTGGATTTATAAGTGGAAACTTAAGTTAAGTTAAACAAATGATGTTTAATTGGAATATAACTTAAGTAATGTTGAACGAAGTTGATTTTGATATCAAAGTAAATTAATAAAGGGAATTTATTAAATGAATGTGAACTTGAGTTATATAAATGAAATTCAACTTTATTTGTTAAATGAATTAGCAATTGAATTGAATAAATGGATTGGATGTTAATCAATCTAATGTGAAGTATTGATATGAAATAATGAATATAAGTGTTAATTCATTAAAAGCTAATAAAGTTGAGAAATTAAATAAATTGAATGGAAGTCAATTTAATTTAAAAGTGTTGAACCAAATCGAATGTAAAATTTATAATTTGGTTGTGTTGAATATACATTGGTTGTTATTTGATTGTTAGTTGATTGTGTATAAAAATTCATTAAGTATTAATGAAATTGAATTAGCAAATTGGAAAGCTATGGGATTAAATTCAAATTGGAAGTGAACGAATGTGAATTAGTGAATGTAAACTAATTGAATTGAAAGAGAATGTTGATTAAATCCAATGTAAATGAATCGAATATGATTTAAAATTGAAAACCAATTCAATGAATGTTAATGAGAAGTGAATCTATATTGATTTGGTTATGAAGTTGTTGGATGATAGTTGGATGATTGTTTGATGGTTGCATTGTTGCTTTTGAATGCATTGTTATGTTAGCATATGTAGTTATGTTGCTATACGATGTATATTGATTTTATTTTCATATCTACATGTTCTCATATGGTTTGTTGAGTGTTTAGTAGGTGCGGATGGCGTTGCTTCGCATTTGGAGCTCGCTTTCGCGCTATATTAGCCGTATACGCTCGCTAAATAAATAATAAGGTACATATCTCGGATTAAATATCGTACTTTTACACTTTTTTCCCTACGGGATGCCTCATCACTTGATGGGATGTATATTTGTGATATATATACACTGTCATTTTTTTTTTCGGATCGAGCCGCGCAAAGGAGACGCTGGCGAAATTTTCTGAAAATTTAAGGCGTTAGAATATTTTTGAGAAATTTGAAAATTTTGAAAACTAAGTTATGATTTGAAAACTTAGTAAAGATTTTGTGAGAAGTTAACTATGAATTTTGGAAAAGTTAAACACTTAACAGATTTGAAAATCTAATTTGAACGGTTTGTTTTGGAAAGTTAACGGATTTTGTATCTTCTTCTTGACTTGTAATTTCGAGGACGAAATTCTTTAAGGGGGGAAGTTTGTAACGACCCAGAATTTTTGATAATTAAAATTTGAATATTTAATTGATTTTAAATATTAATAAATGAATTTAAGAAGTCGAATAATTTATTATTCGAATATTGGATTTCATTTGGTCAATTAAATCGATAATTTAATAGTGAAATTCCAGAATTAATTGAAATCTGGATTGAATATGATTTTAAATGATTTGTAAAATTTTGTTTAATCATACTGAAGTTATAGAAAGGTTATAGAACTTTCAGAATCGAATTTGGAGTTAATCTATGAAAATTGAATATTTTAATATTTAATTATCGACTGTAAAAATAGCCAATTTTTGAACAGTCTCAGAATTGAACGAGACCAGTTCCATTGGATCCGTAATAGTTAGTTATTATCGGATTTCAATTTTCGTATCCATCGGAGTTGTCGTTTGACCGTGGTAGCTCGAAACGCATCGATATCGTTTTAATTTTAAATCGTCGAGTTAAAATAGTCATTTTTCAAACAGTGTCGGATTTCGACGAAACCAGTTTCATCGGATCCGTAATGTGATATTATTGTAAGGTTTCAAATTTCATAATTTTTGGATTTACCATTTGTCCGGTACAAATTAAAACGCCTCGAAATCGATTTAAATCGGGTTAATTTAAATTGATCGTTTATTGTCATATCTCACACATACGATCGAATTAGCTTCCGAAACCTGTTCCATTGCGTTCGGAACGTGGGGTAAACCTTAGAAACGTCAGCCGGCACGTTCGATTTCGAGTTCGAAAATTCCGGATGAATAGTGATTTGTGAATTTTTCTATATAAACCCCTCCACTTTTTCATTTGCAAAGCAATTCAACCCTAGGGTTTTAAAAAACTGCAGCCGCCTCTTATAAAACGAACGACCAGAAATGCACGCCCTTCTCCCTCAAATTTCTCTCAATCTGTCGACATTCACGCGAAGTCGTCAACTGCAAATATGAAGAGCACGAGGAGATCTTTACATCCATACGGTGGAGTAGCATGTAACTCGTCGTGGTGGCCAGAATTCGAGCGTGAAGTCGTTGCGTTCTACCTCGTTTTGTGTGCACTTGGGGGGACCGAGTTCGAAGCCACTCCGGTTGTTGGTGGAGCACGTGGAGGCGGTTCCGGTGGGGGTCTCTGATCAACGTGAAGGGCATCGGTAGTGGGTGCGGTTCGTAACCCTAAAACGTGATGATGGGTTGGCTTCGTTCGTTCACTGGAAGCATACGTGAGGAAGAAAGGTGTACGCGCCCAGGATCTCGTATTCGAAAATGAAGGGCCCTGATTTGATCTGGGTATAAAATAATTAAAGGGATTGTATATTAATTTATATTTAAAATGCGTGTAACTTAAAAAATTGCATATCTTTTTGCTACGAGGTCGGAATCAGACGAAACAAAATGCGTTGGAATCGTATCGTCGAATACTACGCGGTGCAACTGGATTGGAAGCGATCGGGGTCAGTGAAAATTTTGAGCGAAATTAAACGTTCGTTTAATTTCATTCGAAATAAAACGCTACGAATTGCTATCGAGAAAATCACGGTGAGATCTTCTCACTCAAATTGAATGTGGAATTTTTACAGTTATTGATTTGATGATTTCTATTCGATGTGATATTAGATATGATAGGATATATCTATATATAATAGCAATATATACATATTGGCATATGTATATATTGGATTGATTGATTTCCCGCCTCGTATAGCGGATGAGACCCTATTGCGCCGTTAGTAAGCGGATTTTTATAAAACCTATATACCGCGATAATTCCGTACTGGAGCGGAATTGGTATTGTGCTAACATCCGTGGATGCAGGGAAACAGGTTGGAGGGATCCAACTGGATTCCTCACCGTATTGATTATTTACAGATATTTTGATATATTCTGTTATCATATTGATATATGATATTGACTGTTGTGATGGACTAATTGGTGTTGTTGCATCATCGGATTCAGTTTTGAAATGTAAAAATAACGACTTTTACTTTAAAAGGTTTTTAAAGTGATTTTTGAAAATATACGTTTTATGGAATTTTTGAATCGATTTATAAACGTAAAATTTTAAAGTTATAAAAGTTATAATTTTTAGTGAAATATAACCGAAGTGTCGTTTTTGAAACAAAAGTTGATTTATTTATAAAATGGTTTAAGTTGGGATTTTTGAATAACTATAAACGATTTGTATATAAAGATTTATAAAATTGATATTTTATAAATCAAAATATTGGACTTATAAAACGAATTTTATAAGTGTTAAAAATGAAATATTATGGAATTCGTAAGTGAATGAAATTTATAGATTTATAAATTGTGAAGTTATAAAATGGATGAAACTGTAGAATAAAAGATTTATAAGAGATTAACTTATAAATTGGATTTTTACCTTTAGATGGAATAATTATCGAATTATTAATAAAGGAGATTTATTAAATTGAAGTCGTTAGAAAATAGAAATAGAATTTATAAACGTTGTTTTATAAATTCGAAATCGATAGAATTTGATAAATTAAATGTAGGAGATTTTTAAAGAAGATATATTCGCGATTTTGGATAGCGAATTTTTGTTGAAATAAAATGTGTAGAAAATAGTGAAATGTAATTAGTGAAGTATATTCACGATTTTGGACAGTGAATATATTATTGAATAAAATGGTTATGTTTGGGAAAGCGATATTATAAAATGAAGTAATTGTTTTAAAAGATGTTTTAAAACGTGTGAACTATCGAAATCATAGATTTCAACATTTATTGTTGAAATAGACGTTTTCGAGGAATTTAAGGAAATGATGGACTATAACACTGTTGTTATAGTAAATGGTTTCCGAAAGGAAATATTGTTGTATAGTATTGGGGTTCATATATCTATCTAAATTCTGAATCCCTATACTAGTGATTTTGAGTCGTCGTAACGATGTTTTACGTAACATTCGTTTTGACTCAAATAAATGTTGTTATAGTAATGTTTTCCTTAAAGAATGAATGTATACTTAATTTTGATTTAAGTATGTTGAATATTTTCAAATGTTGAAAATAAATGATTTGTGAAATACTTATTTTTAAATAAGTATGGAAATGCTTTTCCAATATGAAATGAACTGTTTTGAGAATTTATCTTCTTAAAGATAAATTGAAATTGAATATTGAAATCGATTTGAAAATCGTATATCAGAAGATATTTTGAAATATAAATTCAATATGGAATTTATAAAGGAAAGGGAAACTGTTTAGAAAAATAAACGTCGATTTATTTTTGAAGTGTGGAAATTTTATATCTAGTAAAGATATTTTGGAAGATAAAATAATTTGGGAAAATTATTTGGAATCTGATGATGTCGCGCATCTTTATTGATAGTTAAATAACCGACTATCAATAATTACCTTGAGTAGGTATTTGTTGTGAATTTGGATGAAATTGAATGCCACACTTATTTTAAATAAACGCTCACTATTCGGGTTAGCCGGGAAAGGACCATGGGGTCGTATAACCCATTCCGAATATGTGATACGTCGTTATGAATTGCATTTGAAGACCGGTGTTGAAGACCGGATATTTTTGAAAACGGAAGGATTACCGTCGAGTTACTCTACATCGGTTGATCTCCGATTTAGAGGTTTTATCACCCTTAGTGACGGGAAGTCCGGACGTGATTAGAAATTTATCCGGAAATGCAAGGGCTTCGTGAGAAGTGCCTTCGGTTCTGTTCGATCCCGGAACAGACTTGTATGGATTGTGTGTCTGACATTACACTTTGAGATATAAAGCAGATTTCTTTCAAATACATTTCTGTTGGTGGCGGAGAATTTATTCTCTTAGCTTAACACCCTTCTCTGAGACGTACGAGCTCAGAGGTTATGTAGTTGAAATTTATCAGCGATATATCCCAATTTGGTAACGTGGCATACTGAGTGTTGCTGTGAAATGATCAGTGTTTGATCATTTGTGATATGATCATTTGTTTGATCTTATATCTTTGTGATCATAGGTTGATCATTTTTGTTTGACCCGAAGCAGGGCTTTGTAGAAAGCGTAGCTTTGTGGACGAGACTTCGTCGAGCCTCACACCCCGGAAATGGTCGAAACAGGAAGGATGCAGCAAGGTTCTAGGGAGTAGCGCCCCTTAGTGTATGTCATTCCTTCTGGATAAAGGTGGTATCATGGTATGGAGCCCAGATACTTAACCTCTTTGGTTACTGCATTATTATTATCTATGTGGTTTGTTGCGAATCGGGGATCCTCGGGAAGATCGGTGACGATCGGGGGATGGCATACGCGTGTCAGTAGTTACCTATTTTTGCAGAGGTAACCCGGCCTTGTGTTGGCAGAGATCCGGTTAGGTTCTCGGGTCGTCTATTCCAGGGACGTACCCATCGTGGATAGGAAGTTCCTTAGCCTGACCATTTGTTGGAAATCCAAAGAAACAATACGAGCCTTGTACGATTTTAGTTGTAGAACCTATCATTCACTTATGGTGGCGCCCCACTGTTTGGATGGTAGCTATAGTAGGCATAGTTCGAAATGTCTATGCTGGCTAAGATTTATATTATACTTTCGAAATGTTTTCTACACTATGCACTAATAATAATATCAAAAAGGATTTGATTTTTTTTGCGTAGTAAGCATCTTTGACTATCATAAGAAGAAATCTCCTCCAATTCTGCGTTTGCATTGTGTGTGTGGTGGGAGGTCTTATGGTAGTTTCATTTTCCAAAAGCATTTCGAATTGACTTTAAAATTCTCTGTTGTTTATTTTAAAGAATAACTGTTTTACGATCTCACACCAGTCACCATGACTGACTCGGAGTTTATTGTTCCCTTCTAAACTCTGGGTGCCCACCAATTTCCACACGGGCAGCCTAGAGTTATATTATCAGGATATTCTGGAGCTTTGGAGATAAGCTGGAGGACGAGACGTAGTATTTGTATCTGATAGTATTTATTCCGCTGTGTATTCTGTATGAGGACAAGTTTATATAACTGTCCATTGTTGTATATTGACTCTGATGATTGATGTATGTATAAAATGATATAGTTCTTTGTTTTAAAAGACTAGCAATTATCTATTGTATATTGTTCCGCTACGATGTGTAAGATTCTGATGTTCTGTTTCTGTTCTGATGTGTTTTCTGTTGTTCTTCTTCTTTCTTTCTTCTCTTTTTCTTCTATCTCCTTCTTCTTCTACTTTTTCTTTTTCTTAAAACCATAACTTTTCGGGTTTCCGGCATTCGATGGCTCAACAGTCGATAAAGCGAGTATCGATGTTGAATTTTCGAAAGTCGAAAATTTTCGGGATGTTACAGTCATGCCCTATACTTCAGCCAGTAGCCCATGGTTGGTAAAGGTCCGTGATTCCAGTGCGTAGGGCTTTGTCGATAGTGAGACTAAAAGATGTATATGCATAGAAAGGAACTCGTAGCTCCATATGCTCATTGTATTGTTTAAGTGGCTTTCCTCATAATTGTATTTAGAGATTTTGGGACGTCTAGTTATGTTTTGGCTCGAGTCGGCCTGATAGGTTATTAGTTGTCATGTAAAAATTAATAGGTTCATAATGATGCTAGGAAAACTATGATTTGAGACGGACAGTCAATTTCATGGGGTGGGTAAACTTTGGGAATGCATAACCCTTTAATGACAGACTAGTCATATTTACCCATATTGCATGCATATGAGCATATCGTGTTTTGTTTTAACTGTTGTATTTGTAAGCGCATGAATTATGCTAAGATTGGCATATTTTGATAAGATACTAGTAGGGGAAAACCCGTTTCATTTTGCAGCGTAATCTTACTAGATATTTGTTTTTGGTTCGAGATGTTATATTATTGTTCACATGAGACTTTTTGTTCGACCCGAAGTTTCTGTTTTCCCCCTTAAAATTTCAGATACTCATTTGAGTAGATCGAGAGTAGGGTTTTCAGGTTAGACGAATAAGCTTCCGTAGAAGTGCAGAATGCAAGCTAATATTAAGAGTTTATTTCCACTGTGTTGTTTGAAGTTTATACTTTGTTTGAATGGATATAATGACAAAATTTATAACTATCAAGTAGTTAGACTCTGATCATCCAAGGTGGCATCCTCATATGTCGCTCTTGGAATATAATTGTGTAACGACCTACTATTTTCGTACACTTTAAGCTGACAATGAACCACACATGTTCAACCCAAATTGAACGGAAAGGCGGATAGTTAGCGAGAAGAAAGAAGACAAGAAGAAATTAAGCAATACAGAATCTCACAGCGGAACGAGTAATCTATAATATATAGCAAGTTTTTACACAAAAACAAAAATGTAATATATGTATATACAGACTTCAATCAGAGTATACTAACCTATTCAGCACGGACAGTTATAACAACCTGTCCTCACAACCGCTGAATAATATACAACAATGTAAGCAACAAAAATATAATCATCTACGTGAATACGTCTCTAGGCCTCCAACTCCTCTCCTGAAGCTCCAAATATCCAAGTAAACCTGGAAAAATGCTCGGTCTGACTCGAGCATTTTAGGAAAAACAACGCACGGGTCAGTCTGGTAAAACCAGCGTGAGAACTTAAATCACAAGAAAATTTATTTATTATAACTTTTAAAATCCTTTAAAATCAAAGGAATCTCGTAAAACCACGTCGTACATAAACACAGACGGGTTTTTACCTTACGATAACCAAAACCTTTATATCAAAAAATCCAGTGATATTATAATAATGTCTAGAGGTCAAAGTAAAAGATGAAAATAGCTGAAATGCTTGCATTTCACATTTCAACATAGTTGGGTACAATCAAAACCAGTACATATAAGTATATTTAACCATCTCACTTTCAAACTTGGAAGGTATATTCACCAACACTAAGAAAATTTTTCTATTTTGAAATCATATTTTAAATGATCAAACCCAAATATCACTTAAACGGAGAAACCCAAAATACCAATCCCTTACAAAAACATTCTTAATAAATTCCAAACCCGTCTGTAAAATTTCCTCTTCTCAGATCTTTAAACTCATTTATAAATTCTTTTATCATTTTTCCAAAGCCATTTATAAAACTCTCCCCATATCTAACCCAACTCATTAATAGACTTCTTAAGTTAATAAGGTCCTCTTGATAACCATAAATTATTTAAAATAACTTTAAATAACAATTTATTATTTAAACGTCCCTCTATTTCATTTTAACCAAATATTATTTAAAATAATTATTTAGAATCTATTTAATAATAAATTAAATTAATTTCACACACTATTATTGTATTAATAAGTTAACCTCAAAATAATATTAACATAATAACTAATTAATTCAAAATGTTATTAAAACAATAATTAATTAACCTTAAACCAATATTAATATAAAAATTAATTATCCTTTAAATATAATTAAATAACTTTAATCAATAAAATTAATTAACCTTAATTAATAATTAAAATATAGATAATCATTTTAAATAATTAATTAAAATATAATTAAAACATTTCTAGACTATAACTAAATAAATTTTAAATAGTAATTAACCATTCTTAGATAAAATTAAGGAATAACTTTAAGAACCAATTAATAAAATAATTAATTTTAAGTCATTCAATTATAAATTATCTTTAAAACTTATTGATAAATAATTATTACTTTTAAGTCTTGTTAATAAACAAGAATTATACTTAAATAACATCCAAACCAGATTTTTAAATATTTAAAATTGAAGGAGGCTTAACGATCCACATAGTACTTAAACAAGTTACCATATTATTCCATTAACTTTTTAAGTTAACAATAGATATTTACATAATCAACGATTACGTAAATAAATTCAACACTTATCTATCACTCATTAATATATCACATATTCAAGGCGGAATATCAATTAATGGTAGATGTGCACGTAAATGTGCATATTTTTACCACCATATTTAATCTATTTAAATTAAATAAATGATCATATCGGGTATTTTAACCTATTTAAACCAAATTCAAATTATTTTCAAATTGTCACATATTCATCTCCATATAGGGGCAAAATGGTCATTTTTGTGCATATATTAATTTGAAAAAATTTAATTGGAAATTTCTATATTATTTTGTAGGAATGTGGCTTCATATACAAGTGGCTTCATGAAGATATATACATGCACAAGAGTGAATACAAAAGCCATGATTATGGAGGACCCCACTTACCTACCTTCCTTCATGTACAAATTAGAAGCTAATCCACATGCTAATGGCCATTACACTTTCATGCACACTTAATGAGTGATTATTGAAGCTAATGATAACTTGGCCACTACACTTCCTACAACGGCATTTTTGGCATTCCCTAAAAAATGAATTAGGGTTTCTAACTTGTATAAATACCCCATATCTTCATGTAACTCTCTCTTCCTCTTAGTTAGTTTTTAGCTTAGAAATAAAAGAAAGCTTCTCTTTTCTTTTCATGGATACTTAGCCATTTCTTTCATGTAACTTTCCTTTTTTTTATGCAATGTTAATTAGTGCTTTCTCTTCATTTACATGCTTCTCTTCTTATGTTAGTAGTGTAGTTTATTATTCATGCAAGTAGATTAGTGTTTACTTCTTTTTACTTAGCTTTTCTTTTCATTTTGCTCTCTTTTTACTCTTGTTTTATTTCATGTTGCAAGCTACAAGCGTTGATATGATAACACAAATGAGAGGCCAATCCCTTAAATTTAGGGGTAATGAAGCCCCTAATCATGTAGCTTCAACATTTTGATAATTATTGCTCTCTTTTGTGCTTAAATAAATGTTGATTTGATTTATTGTTTCATGATGAATTTGATAGTCTATGTTGTTCATAACAAATAGGCTATGCTTAAACAATCACAAACAAAAATTGCCTCTTCATCTAAATATGATTATGGCAAAGAATTGAATGTTGAAATTGAAATTTGATGGTCTATATTTCTAATTAATAGTTAATAGACCATACTTAAAATATATTTTGCTTTCAACTTGTTGTCATTTTTCATGAGAGTTGAAAAGTAGTTTAAATGGTGTGTTATATTTTGGTGGTTTATGTTGAGCTAATTAATAGTAAAAATGGGCCATACTTACGATAAGCACATCAATTAAACTTACTAATGACTAAAAAAGAGAGATAATAATTTCATGTTTTGTTGAACTATATGATAGAGAGAGTGGAATTATATCTAAATTGTCATTTATTCTCATATTTTTCTCACTTTCTTTTTGACATTTTTCCACATTTTTAGCTTCACACTCTTCAAATTCTTGGTTTAATTTGATTGAATAGAAATTTAAAATTTACAATTCCCTGCGGATTGACCCGTACTCACTATGTACTACGATAGTACGCCGTGCGTTTGCTGTTATTTTATTTCAAAATTTTATTGGCATTTTTCTAATCAATAGAAATTTTGCCGTTAAACAAGTTTTTGGCGCCGTTGTAGGGGAGTTGCTTTGATTTTAGTTTTCTATTTTTCGGATTATTTTTGTTTGATTTTAGTGTGTGTGACTTTTGTGTGTTTGTTTGCATTTTAAAAAAAAAGTTTGTTTGATTTTTGCTTGCATTTTCATTGTGTGTTTGTGTTTGTTCTATTTCCATTTGCATTTGCATTTCATATTAAATAAAAATACACCATTTCAAAAAAAAATTATTGCATTCAATTTGCATTTTCATTTACAGCTACTTTTCTTTTCTTTTCTTTTACAATTTACATTTACAATTTACAAACTGCATATCCTCTCTAAGTACAAAACTGCATTTTCATTGTCAAAATACACTTCTATGTTTGCATGTTCCTTTAACAGTGCACAACTTTCTGCCTTCATCAGCCTAAAGCAAACACCACTCTGCCTCTGCCTCGCAACCTCCTGCATTCATTCCACCCATCAATCGACCATCTCCATCCACCTGTTAAACCCCTTCACACTTCTCACAACTTCATACTGCAACCTTCACACTTCTCACTACAAACCAATTTCCAGTGCACACAACACCCTGCACAAGACTGCTGCACAAAACCCATACAAACTCCCCTCCTACATCAAACAGTTCATCACTTCTTCTGTCAATCAGCCCCTTCTACCAGAGATACAGCTAACACTTCATCACCAAATTGCTTGCAACTCATAGCACTGCTACTGCATATATTCATTTCACCATCAACAACTCCACACAACAAACCCGCAACCAAACTGCATCACTACTAAACACTCCCTCTCCCCCGACTGCTATCAAGCTGCTGTATCACCATCAAGACATTTCTGAACCTGTTCAACCCTTCCTCTGTGCACTGTGCACATTTCTGTGCACTGCCATCACCAGAGAAACATCTTCACACTTATAACTCCACGGCTTCTATAATTGCCGTCAGTTCCACCTCCGGACTACACAACAGTGCTACGACCAACACCACATTACCATTGACCAAAACTCCATAACAAACTGTCAAAGACTTCTGCCCACTCCTCACCATACCACATCTTCCCATTCAAACTGCTACCAACCAATAGCATCGACTGCTTCCACTCCAACCAGAACAACTTGTTCGCTTCCGCAATTTCACACTTCAACCCACAACAAAACAGAACTGCCTCAAAAAAAAAGAAGTTGTCACTGTCCAACTTGACAAAATCCTCGACCATCTCACTGCCACTTCAGTTCCAACCACTGCATAGTCTTTACCACTACATTCATACCATCACTTCATTACACTATCACCACCATACAACATACCCACTTGTTGCAAACTTTTCAACTCACATCAAATACCTACAATACAAACACCTCATTCCCTACTTGCAAACTGCAGCCACATCTCGACATACCATTCCACACTTTCACACCATTTACATTTTCATATCACTGTTGTTCCATTCTCACAGATCAACAACCACTCCTCTGATCAACTTCTGCCACTACCAGTACCATCGCTGCTTCACAAACTCCACCATATCACATAGCCTTCACTGTTTCATTCATCCACATCAAAGCAAAAGACATCGCCTTTCATCACACTGTTTAATACTCTGCACATAAACAACTTTCCACTGCCATACATTCACAACTACAAAGCAACTACATTCTACAAACTTACCTCTGCTTGCATCCATAACAAACTTCAGTTGCAAACAAACCAACCACGAATCATCACAACCACTCCGACAATCGCTCTCCAACCCGAACTCCTACGAACTCCAAACCATAATCACGAACCACAGCACAATCGCGAACTAGAAATCACCGCTATCTTAACCCAAAATGAACCGCCTCACCACCGCTTACAACTCCTTTCAAAACCCTTCGTCCTTGCCGCGAACAACCCAATTGCGACACTACAGCCTTCGACCAATCCAACAGCAATTCCATCACCTCGAACTCAAGCCGCAACCCATAGCAGCCTCCAGCAAGCCCAAATCCCCAAACTACAAATCGCAATCGCCCTACAATCGATCATTGAACTTAATTCGAACAACCTCCTCTTGCCAAAAACCGCAACTCGCGAACCAAGCAATCGCCTCCATCACCGAACTCATTTCACAAATCCAAACGAAACTCCAAAATTTGATTTTGATTCCATTTGTTTTAATTCGTCTCTGTTGTTTTTCGATTTCGAATTTAAAAAAAAACAGAGAACGAAGTAAATTTGGCTATAAGGGTTATTTGGGCCGAGTGAGTTGTAGGAATTTGATTCTGTTTTTTATATAAATTAATCGTGGGATTTGTTTATTTTCTTTGTTTATTGAGCATTAAGTGTAGGAGTTGGACTAAATTTTCTAGCGGGCCGGGTTGATCTACTTTGTATTATTTCTATTTGTTTACTTTTAACTTTCTTAAGTTCATTTTTTCTTTCTGTTCTTTAAAAAAACAAAAAAACTTGAATTTTAAATTTGTTTTGTTTTAAATTGTTATAAGTTCCACACTTATATACTAAATAATTTTTTTTTGTTTTCAATTGTTTTGAGTTTAGTTTGTTTTTTTTTAATTTCTTTTTCTTTCTTTGAAAAAAAAATTATATATATCTTGTTTTTATTTCCAGGTTGCCAAAGCAGATTGTAAGAGTTGCTTGCTTCGCTTGGGCTTGCCAAAAAAATAATAAATGCCTGCTTGTTCATAAAAAAATTCTGCTGCTTTTAACCCTTATCCATTGTTTTTATTTGCCGTGCATTGTTGTTTGCTTGCATTCAAAAAAAATTCAAAAAAAAGTTTCAAAAAAAAATTCATTATAGTTGCATTGTTAATACACGTTTAATTTCTGCTTTGCATTTCATCTTAGAATTTGATTAATAATAATGCATTTAATTGTATATTGACAAGTTGTCTTCTTTGAACAATTTAATTTCTTGGTGTCTAGGCTACGACAGAGTAATAACCATTTATAAATATTACGGTAATTCATAAATATTATAGTGGTTGTTCCTCTGAAGGTACTTAAACCTTCGGCTGCATTGCCACGGTGATTCGTGGTGCACCGATAAATCTTGTCTGTTACCTGGCTGAGAACTATCTTGTTGAATTAAGACAATGTGTGATTATACAATTTTGGGTTAACTTAGGATAAATCATTTGTAATTAACCCTTGCATTCATTTAGTTGCATTAGTTCATGCATATTTAAAAAAAACAAAAAAAAATTCAAAATTCAAAACTTAAAAAAAATTGTAAATATTCTGTTTCCTTTCCTTTGAAAATTTTCAAAATCAAAAATCCAAAAAAAAAATTAAGTTAGTGTTTTTTCATAGAAAAACAAAAATCTAAAAAATTAAAAATCTTTCAAAAACAAAAAAAAAATTGAAAAGCCAAAAATCAAAATTTCCTTTTGAAAAATAAATCCTTTTTTTGAATACCATTCCTTTATGAAAAAAAAACATTCTTGAAAAATGTCCGAGTTTCCCTACTTGTCTGAATTTTACAATAGTTGTGAAAATCAATATAATCCATATAGTTTCACACCAAATTCTTATGGATATTTCAACAACAACTATTGTATAAACAATTAGAATTTTGAACAACAAAGTTTTCAAAACGATAACCAATCTTTGACTCTTGAAAATAGCATTCCATCTTTACTTGAATTATCTACACAACAAAATCAAAGTATAAATGATTTGTGTAATTCATATTTGTGCAATGATTCAAGGCTAAGTTTTCAAGGATTTCAAAATTTGAATTCAATTCAAAATTCAAACGATTTCGATTATAACCCATGCCAATTCAAGTTCGAACTCCTAAATGAATTTCAAAATCAAAACGAAAATGTGATCCACTTTTCAAATAATTTTGGCAATGGGAATAATCTCGACCATGTTACGATTGAAAATCTTTGTTCTTAACAATTTCAAAGTGAAAATCCTCATGTTAATAACTATAAATTGGATTTTGTTAAGCAAATAAACGAAATTTACAGTGATCACATGGATTTGTTGGTCGAAACATATATGAAACAACGTGAGAAACAAAATCAAATTCCAACGTGTGACAAGTCAAGTGATAATCCACCTTTTACCCAAATCGACGATTTTCAAATAACAGCTTTTGAAATTGAAAACGAAAATCTTAATGAAGTTGTTGAAAATTTGGTAATTGAGTTGGATTTCAATTCTTTTGAGGGTATGGAACCAAATTTAAAATTTGGTCTTCTTTTTTTCGATTTCAAAATTTTAAATACAATAACTTCGGATTTTGAACTTGAGATACGCAATGAAGTTGTTGATGATCCAACAAAGGAAGATGAATTTAACGAACACGATTTCTTTGGAATTTTTGAAAACGAGTTGTTGAATTCTGAAGGGGAAGATTTAAAACATGATTTTGATTTTGAAATCAACAATTTCGAAAAAAAATTCAATGATGAGTTCGAATCTCAATTTGGTGAAAATAAACGTGAACTTCAATCAATCATTATATTTACCCCAAAAATCATCGAAAATAAAACAACTCATGCGATTTTTAATAAAACGACATTCGTTTTCCCAAATCAACATTCAACTTTGAAATCATTTACGGTTTGGTTTTTCGAGCTTAAGCTGTGTCTCGCATACTTGACGAGATAAATGAATCGGTCTTTGAAAGACCGTTTCATTTACTTTTTGACGATATACTTTCTGATCTCGTGTAAATACCGTTTTATGTAAATATAGGTCTTGTTTTTATTTTTATTTTTCTCCTTTCACTTGAGTTGACTGTGGGGACACAGTCAAAATCAAGTGTGGGGGAGCTCATCTTCATTTTTAATTTTTCGTGGTTTATTTTTTTTAAGCATTTAATTTATTTTTAAAGAAACACTATATGATAAATATATGGTTTTGGTTTATTAAATTGAAATATTTTTGAAAATTTATTCGTCTTAACAAAAATAAAAATGAAGTTTGATTACAAATAATGATGGTTTAACTAGTATATAGGAAGATTCATACGTATTAATTATGAAATATCCTAATTGAACATCTTTGTTTTAAAAAGTGGCGAATTCAAATAAAAGGATATAACATTTTTTTATCTTTTAAGTTAAATGGTGCTAAGATGATTTTGCAAAACTCTCTCTTCTAAAAAAACAAACAAAAAAAATAAAATAAAATATTTCTTTTATATGTATATTTTTTAATAAACACCTAGAGTCATGTGTTCACATTCATGTGTTCTCTCGCCATGCTCTGTACCCTTCTCACGTAAGCTCGAAAGGCAGTGCACGATCGGTATATCTGGCCTCAGTTTATCTAAGTTAGGTGTGTGTATATAAAAAAAATTCTTTTATTAATAACGCCTACAGTCGATAAGTATTCACACTTATGTGTTCACTCACCACGCTCTGTATTCCCCTCACATAAGTCCGCAAGGCAGTGCATGGGTAATATATCCGGCCTCAGTTTATCTGAGTTAGGCATATGTAAATATTCTTAATATCAATAAAATTTTCAAATAAGAGAGAGTAAGCAATTGAAATCCAAACACTATTTTTACTTATTTGATTTGACTTGTTAATGAAAAGAAATGAAAATACCACTTTAATAAACTTTGATAATCAACTAAGAATCTATTTCATGGTTACACTTTGTTATCAACTGAAACAATAAGTTAAACTATTGTCTATTTGTTAATATAACTTCGTTTTATTGGAAATTTTGATGAGTAAAATGGCTTAAATTTTCAAGATAATAACCAAAACCTATATTTAACTTATTTGTGTTAATTTAAAAGTAAATCATTCATTTGTAAATATTTTCCAAAACTTGCATCCATATCATTGTAAATAAATCTCGCATTTAGGAATTTTCATTTTGTAAATATTTTCACTTCACAATTTGATTTTGTGGGTAGTATCCGCTGAAAACCCTCACGAGACAACACTCGTCCTACTGGGGACACCAAGAGGTTTAACAGCTTGTTGCATACGCACAATGCAATCATGCTCCCTACGAAAGCAGATTTATCTTAGTTTTTCTTTATTCGAGGACGAATAAAAAGATAAGTGTGGGGGTATTTGATGTGCACGTAAATGTGCATATTTTTACCACCATATTTAATCTATTTAAATTAAATAAATGATGATATGGGTATTTTAACTTGTTTAAACCAAATTCAAATTATTTTCAAATTGTCACATATTCATCTCCATATAGGGGCAAAATGGTCATTTTTGTGCATATATTAATTTGAGAAAATTTAATTGGAAATTTCTATATTATTTTGTAGGAATGTGGCTTCATATACAAGTGGCTTCATGAAGATATATACATGCACAAGAGTGAATACAAAGGAATGGAGATGGAAATAATTCAAAGCCATGATCATGGAGGACCCCACCTACCCATCTCCCTTCATGTACAAATTAGAAGCTAATCCACATGCTAATGGCCATTACACTTTTATGCACACTTAATGGGTGATTATTGAAGCTAATGATAACTTGGCCACCACACTTCTTACAAGGGCATTTTTGGCATTCCCTAAAAAATGAATTAGGGTTTCTAACTTGTATAAATACCCCATATCTTTATGTAACCCTCTCTTCCTCTTAGTTAGTTTTTAGCTTAGAAATAAAAGAAAGCTTCTCTTTTATTTTCATGGCTACTTAGCCATTTCTTTCATGTAACTTTCCTTTTTCTTATGCAATGTTAATTAGTGCTTTCTCTTCATTTACATGCTTCTCTTCTTATGTTAGTAGTGTAGTTTATTATTCATGCAAGTAGATTAGTGTTTACTTCTTTTTACATAGCTTTTCTTTTCATTTTGCTCTCTTTTTACTCTTGTTTTATTTCATGTTGCAAGCTACAAGTGTTGATATGATAACACAAATGAGAGGTTAATCCCTTCAATTTAGGGGTAATGAAGCCTCTACTCATGTAGCTTCAACATTTTGATAATTATTGCTCTCTTTTGTGCTTAAATAAATGTTGATGTGATTTATTGTTTCATGATGAATTTGATTGTCTATGTTGTTTATAATAAATAGGCTATGCTTAAACAATCACAAACAAAAATTGCCTCTTCATCTAAATATGATTATGGCAAAGAAGTGAATGTTGAAATTGAAATTTGATGGTCTATATTTCTAATTAATAGTTAATAGACCATACTTAAAATATATTTTGCTTTCAACATGTTGTCATTTTTTATGAGAGTTGAAAAGTAGTTTAAATGGTGTGTTATAGTTTGATGGCTTATGTTGAGCTAATTAATAGCACAAATGGGCCATACTTAGGATAAACACATCAATTAAACTTACTAATGACTAAAAAAGGGATAATAATTTCATGTTTTGTTGAACTATATGATAGAGAGAGTGGAATTATCTCTAAATTGTCATTTATTGTCATATTTTTCTCACTTTCTTTTTGACATTTTTCTACATTTTTAGCTTCACACTCTTCAAATTGTTGGTTTAGTTTGATTGAATAAAATTTCAATGATGAGTTCGAATCTCAATTTGGTGAAAATAAACGTGAACTTCAATCAATCATTATATTTACCCCAAAAATCATCGAAAATAAAACAGCTCATGCGATTTTTAATAAAACGACATTCGTTTTCCAAAATCAACATTCAACTTTGAAATCATTTACGGTTTGGTTTTTCGAGCTTAAGCTGTATCTCGCATACTTGACGAAACAAATGAATCGGTCTTTGGAAGACCGTTTCATTTACTTTTTGATGATATACTTTCTGATCTCGTGTAAATTCCGTTTCAGGTAAATATAGGTCTTGTATTTATTTTTATTTTTCTCCTTTCACTTGAGTTGACTGTGGGGACACAGTCAAAATCAAGTGTGGTGGGAGCTCATCTTCGTTTTTAATTTTTCATGGTTTATTTTTTAAGCATTTTGATTTATTTTGAAAGAAACACTATATGATAAATATATGGTTTTGGTTTATTAAATTGAAATATTTTTGAAAATTTATTCGTCTTAACAAAAATAAAAATGAAGTTTGATTACAAATAATGATGGTTTAACTAGTATATAGGAAGATTCATACGTGTTAATTATGAAATATCCTAATTGAAAATCATTGTTTTAAAAAGTGGTGAATTCAAATAAAAGGATATAACATTTTTTATCTTCTAAGTTAAATGGTGCTAAGATGATTTTGCAAAACTCTCTCTTCTAAAAAAACAAACAAAAAAAATAAAATAAAATATTTCTTGTATATATGTATATTTTTTAATAAACACCTAGAATCATGTGTTCACATTCGTGTGTTCACTCGCCATGCTCTGTACCCTTCTCACGTAAGCTCGAAAGGCAGTGCACGATCGGTATATCTGGCCTCTGTTAATCTGAGTTAGGTGTGTGTATATAAAAAAATTCTTTTATTAATAATGCCTACAGTCGATAAGTGTTCACACTTGTGTGTTCACTCACCACGCTCTGTATTCCCCTCACATAAGTCCGCAAGGCAGTGCATGGGTAATATATCTGGCCTCAGTTTACTTGAGTTAGGCATATGTAAATATTCTTAATATCAATAAAATTTTCAAATAAGAGAGTGTAAGCAATTGAAATCCAAGCACTATTTTTACTTATTTGATTTGACTTGTTATTGAAAAGAAATGAAAATACCACTTTGATAAACTTTGATAATCAACTAAGAATTTATTTCATGGTTACACTTTGTTATCAACTGAAACAACGAGTTAAACTATTGTCTATTTGTTAAGATAACTTTGTTTTATTGGAAATTTTGATAAATGGCTTAAATTTTCAAGATAATAACCAAAACCTATATTTAACTTATTTGTGTTAATTTAAAAGTAAATAATTCATTTGTAAATATTTTCCAAAACTTGCATCCATATCATTGTAAATAAATCTTGCATTTATGAATTTTCATTTTGTAAATATTTTCACTTCACATTTGGATTTTGGTGGTTGTATCCGCTGAAAACCCTCACGAGACAACACTCGTCCTACTGGGGACACCCAGAGGTTTAACGGCCTTTTGCATACGCTCAATGCAATCGTACTCCCTACGAAAACGGATTTATCTTAGTTTTTCTTTTTTCGAGGACGAATAAAAAGATAAGTGTGGGGGTATTTGATGTACACGTAAATATGCATATTTTTACCACCATATTTAATCTATTTAAATTAAATAAATGATCATATCGTGTATTTTAACTTGTTTAAACCAAATTCAAATTATTTTCAAATTGCCACATATTCATCTCCATATAGGGGCAAAATGGTCATTTTTGTGCATATATTAATTTGAGAAAATTTAATTGGAAAATTCTATATTATTTTGTAGGAATGTGGCTTCATATACAAGTGGCTTCATGAAGATATATACATGCACAAGAGTGAATACAAAGGAATGGAGATGGAAATAATTCAAAGCCATGATCATGGAGGACCCCACCTACCCACCTTCCTTCATGTACAAATTAGAAGCTAATCCACATGCTAATGGCCATTACACTTTCATGCACACTTAATGGGTGATTATTGAAGCTAATGATAACTTGGCTACCACACTTTCTACAAGGGCATTTTGGGCATTCCCTAAAAAACGAATTAGGGTTTCTAACTTGTATAAATACCCCATATCTTCATGTAACCCTCTCTTCCTCTTAGTTAGTTTTTAGCTTAGAAATAAAAGAAAGCTTCTCTTTTCTTTTCATGGCTACTTAGCCATTTCTTTCATGTAACTTTCCTTTTTCTTATGCAATGTTAATTAGTGCTTTCTCTTCATTTACATGCTTCTCTTCTTATGTTAGTAGTGTAGTTTATTATTCATGCAAGTAGATTAGTGTTTACTTCTTTTTTACTTAGCTTTTCTTTTCATTTTTCTCTCTTTTTACTCTTGTTTTATTTCATGTTGCAAGCTAAAAGTGTTGATATGATAACACAAATGAAAGGCTAATCCTTTCAATTTAGGGGTAATGAAGCCTATAATCATGTAGCTTCAATATTTTGATAATTATTGCTCTCTTTTGTGCTTAAATAAATGTTGATGTGATTTATTGTTTCATGATGAATTTGATTGTCTATGTTGTTCATAAGTATAACAAATAGGCTATGCTTAAACAATCACAAACAAAAATTGCCTCTTCATCTAAATATGATTATGGTAAAGAAGTGAATGTTGAAATTGAAATTTGATGGTCTATATTTCTAATTAATAGTTAATAGACCATACTTAAAATAGATTTTGCTTTCAACTTGTTGTCATTTTTTATGAGAGTTGAAAAGTAGTTTAAATGGTGTGTTATAGTTTGATGGCTTACGTTGAGCTAATTAATAGCACAAATGGGCCATACTTATGATAAGCACATCAATTAAACTTATTAATGACTAAAAAAGAGAGATAATAATTTCATGTTTTGTTGAACTATATGATAGAGAGAGTGGAATTATCTCTAAATTGTCATTTATTCTCATATTTTTCTCACTTTCTTTTTGACATTTTTCTACATTTTTAGCTTCACACTCTTCAAATTCTTGGTTTATTTTGAATGAATAGAAATTCAAAATCTACAATTCTCTGCGGATCAACCCGTACTCATTACGTACTATGATAGTACGTCGTGCGCTTGCGGTATAAATTTAATTCAAAATTTATCGCCATTTTTCTAACTCAATTGAAAATTTGTCGTTAAACAATGGTATTAAATCAAATGTTCAAATCCATACAATAGCAGAACAAGGATTTATTTTGCTAGTTAAATGTCAAATTTATTTAATTAGTAGAACGGTGTTTTATTCCGCTAACAGGGGTCCAATTACCATATTCAATCCAATTTAACTAGACAGTAATTTATTTGGCCAAATAAAAATAAAAAACTATGGTATATAAATTTAAATGATGTTATTATTTAAAATAACGTGATTTAAATTCTGTCCATTTAAATATGTCATAAATTTTTACATGTCCAAAGCTATCAACACGATCCACTACAATGTTGTACTCATCAATACGAGTACAACGTAAAAATTTGCGAATCATTGGATTTAAAACGAGCTATATTTCACATTTTTAAACTTAACATCATTATTAAAAACAAATAATAATAAAATAATAATAAAGTAAAATAAAATTGTTCTCACCCAAAATACCCAAATCCAAGGCCCATTAGCAAGCAACCGGACCACTCCATCCCATTCTACAACGCAATAGCGAAAGTTCACTGTTAATCCTCTGATTCGCGACTTAACAGAAGACGACTTAAGGAACGGTCTGACCTAACAGTGTACGAGCTAGAATAGCCTCCGATCTAAACACATGCCGACTTAGAAGCCGGCTCCGACCTAAGAAGGACTTCGAGCTAAGATACGCTCCGACTTAAGGAAGGCTCCGAGTTAAAAAGGTCTCCGGCTTAACAAGCTACGACCTAAGAAAGCTCTGACCCAACAGTTGCCGATCTAACTACTGAGAAGAGCTGCCGACTTAAGATGTGTGCCGACCTAGGAGCCTACCGACTTAAGGAAGCCTACCGACTTAACAAATTGCGAGTTAACAAGGGCTTCCGACTCAACAGCTTAACAACCTATGGGTTAACTCTGCTCCGACCTAACAACACCGAGTTATGAAATGCTCCGAGTTAAGAAGTACTACGACTTAAGAGTCTACGAGATAAGGGAGTCTTGGACCTAAGCCAATTGTTGATAACTTAAGACCTACGACCTATCTCTTAAGTCGTCGCCGACCTACGACTTATACTAAGTCGTGTACAATCTCAGAACACTTTATACACCTTTACCTCGTCACCGACTTACCTTAAGTCTTCGACGACTTAGGACTTAGGAAAAATGGCCAGTTCAGAGTTCAGCTCCTATAAATACCCCGTTACCTTCAACATGGAGGGGACTTTTGGCAAATCATTTCTTCAAGCGTCCATACTCTGCTGCACTCACAACTCATTCAACAAGTAAAGATCTTCCAACACTCAAGGCACTACAACAAGCTTCGTGAAGGACTTCATTCATCCGACACGGATTTAGCAAGATTCATCACCGAAGTTTGAGCTAGTAGTCGAGATTGTTGTGTGATCAAGTTGCATTGTATTTGACAAGTGATTTGCATCGATTTGTAACCGGATTCAATAATAAAGAGATTCAAAGTGGACGTAGGCTCAATCTCAAGCCGAACCACTATAAATTGCTGTCTTTTACTGCTTTTCTGCTATTTTACTGCTTAAATTCTGTTCCTGTCACGCGGGTGGTGCTTTCACGATTCTATTACACACACCGGGTGTTAGCGTTCACTTAAAAACGTTAAAATTTTTGGTGCTTTCACTGAGAACCCAACTCAGGCGATCATCCGCCGTTGCTTCGCAAAGATTCATAAAAAGAACCTCTCTTAAAAACCAGATCCGAAATAATGGCTCCTGGAAGAAGAGGTAGACCTATCAGATCCAGAAATGCTCACGAAGGGACTTCCGCTTCCCCAACAATAGACCAAGCGACTCCTACCTTTGGAGTCACTAGGGCTGAATTGGACGATGCAGTTTCTGGATTATACCAACAAATTGAAACTCAAAACGCTTTGATGATGGATAGAATAACTACCCTGCTCGGGGCAAATCGTCAACCAGAAAACCATCAAACCACCCTTCCTGAAATGCCACCTTTCCAAGCTGATGGTTCTATGCCGCAACCAACTTGTCATGAACCTATACCCGGGCAAACTTCCGAGGGAAGAACTGATGCTTGCCCGGAGGTGTCCTTGAACAATAAAGAGTACCTGTCTGAAATGGTTGGCCGCATCATGAAAGAGAGCATGCAAAGGGAAGAGGATGAGGCTGACTGGGGATTCGCGCCAAGCAGAACTCCGTTTACTGAAAGGATCCTGAGAGCGGAGTTTCCAAGGAAATTTGCACCTCCTACTATCCAAGCCTATAGGGGAACCAGTGACCCTAATCATTTCCTATACAAATACGATTGGCATATGACCAGTGCAAGAGCATCAGACGAGATCAAGTGTCGATACTTTCCAGTATACCTGGAAGGTGTGGCTTTACTTTGGTTCACAAAGCTTCCAGTTCGGTCTATAGATAAGTTCTCCGACTTAACGCAAAAGTTCAAAGAACAGTTCAGATTGTATGCTTCAAAAGCTAAGGATATAATGTCACTGTCTAACCTTGAAAAAGCGCCCGGAGAATCAATCAAATCTTTCTTGAGCCGTTTCAATATAGCTTTAGCCGAAGTAGAAAATGCGGAACCACGCATGCGAGCCATTGATAAATCGAGTAAATTTGGAATATGGCTAAAGATGAAGGAACCGAACTCACTTGAAATTTTTTATAAAAAGGCCGACGAGTTCATTCGCCTTGAAAGCCTTTCTACGACATTGAAAGTGGTTGCTGCCCAAACTAATAATAACAATGTCCCATCTAATAAAAGAGAATCTGAAAGTCAGAAAAGGGAGAATGAAGGAGGAAAGAGCCAGGGAAATGAAAAGAAACCTCGTCGCTTTAATCCTTCGGATTTTACTCCTTTAACTCATACACCAAGAAATATCTTTTTTGCAACAAAGGACGTTGTCAGGTATCCTAAGCCACCTGAGATGACGAGAGGTGCAAAGCGTAATGGAAAATTCTGCCAATTTCACAATCAACCTGGCCATGACACTGACCAATGTCGCCAATTAAAGAATGTGATTGAAGAATTGCTGGAGCAGGGTAAACTCCAACAATACGTTAAGAGAAGCGGAGTCGATCCAGCCTCATCCACTCGGGATCAACAATGTCCTACCCATCAACCCGATTCTCACCACAACACTGCAGCGCAAGATTCAGAAAAGCTTGTCATTAATGTTGTCACAGGAGTTCCATACCCAGCAGGCAGAAGTTGGGACGACTGTTAATTGTCCACAAAACTGCAACTGGGACATCTTTCACTTTCTCTGGCATATAAATCCGAAGCTGCGAATCTAGCGCAAATGGAAAATCAGTCCGGAGATTCTGAAACAACAATAACTAGCATCCATTTTTTACTTAACAGCATTGCTTGAATTTGTAAAAAAAAATGATAATGGATGTGTGACTTCTGAATTGTAAACCGCTGAGAAATCAGTGTGACTGAATAATGAAAAACTATGAATTCTATGTTTTCTATTACGAAATGCCTGTTATATTTCGATGTGTAAATACTCTAAATGTATTGCTAAAATGTCGATCTAATATTGCAGGTCATTAAAGCAAAGCTCACCCATCGCAAAGCTAAGCGAGCCTTACAAATCATTTATTAAAGCAAATACCAAGCAACAAAAAATTCCATATTCAAATCCTATACAAGAAGAACTTCACATAAAAAGTTGGCAACTTCACTGGGACAAGCCTTCGTTAACCGGTTGTGATTGTCAATATGAACAGACATCCAGCTAGGTAACTCGTGTTTGTCCCGTGAAGTTATTCAACAGTGAAGTCCACTTCTTCAGATAAGGCAATTTACTTACAAAAGGAACGAAGATACGCTTGGAAATGATAATAAAAGATCGCTAATGGGCAGATGATGGGAGAACATGGCCAAGCAAGCACGGAAGCAACCAAAAGGAATTTTGCTCCTCAATAAAAGGGCCGGTAGAACCACCGAAGGGACACCTTCCCAAGCAGAAGGAACAGGGCCCTTGCTAACTGATCGTGATGCATCCGATCAGGCAGCTTGCGTCCGTCCCGTGGATCTACTCGCCCCTGAGAAGCAACCTTCCTGGCACACCAACCAACCGATGCTCCTTCCCAAAGGTCAACAAAGCCCTCTAACGAGGCACGCCAATAAATGAAAGTGCTTCTCTCAATAACAAGATTGGTGGAACCACCGGAGGGGCACCTTCCCAAGCTGAAGGAACAGGGCCCTTGTTAATTGATTGCGATCGTTTGTGCAAACGAACATCCAATCAAGCAACTTGCGTCCGCCCCGTGGATCCACTCAACCATGAGAAAGTAACTTCCAGGCAATTTCAAGACCTCTTCGGAGGCAAAAGCCCTCTTCGGAGGCACATTTCACCCATGTAGAAGTGCAAAATGCTCCTCTTCGGAGGCCCACTTCACCAGTGATGAAATGCTAAAAAGCCCTTTTCGGAGGCACATTTCACCCGTGTAGAAGTGCAAAATGCTTCTCTTCGGAGACCCACTTCACCAGAGCTGAAATGCCAAAATTGCTTCTCTTCGGAGACCAAAATTGCTTCTCTTCGGAGACCAAAATTGCTTCTCTTCGGAGACCAAAATTGCTTCTCTTCGGAGACCAAAATTTCTTCTCTTCGGAGACCAAAATTGCTTCTCTTCGGAGACCAAAATTGCTTCTCTTCGGAGACCAAAATTACTTCTCTTCAGAGACCAAAAGACCTCTTCAGAGGCGTACTTCACCTTGCTTGAAGTACCAAAAATAAACCCTTTACTGGGGCACAAAATCAAAACCTTCTTCAGAAGCTCATTTCATTGTGCAGGAAAATTCACTTTTAAACAAATAAAAGTGATCATTCCCAAAAGTTGAAGTGTTATTCAGGAAGAAAGAGAAAGTAAAAACTTCTCTGAAGACGAGATATACTCTATTAAAAGCAGAATGATTCTTCCCTTAAAAGTGAAGTAGTTATTCTCTGAAGTAAGAATATCAGTCTTGAAGAAGCTAGAAATGTTGCAATGCACTTGCGGTATGGGGGCAACACTATATAATTTAATTGTATTAATAAAAGCAACATGCCACAAGTTCATTGCAATATCACAAAAAATAGATGTGGAATAAATGTATTCCCAAACACAGACAAAAAGTTTGTACAAGTAAAAGGAATCATTTATTCTACACCAAAAAAGAGAAACAGATGCATTCTCACATACACAAGAATTTGTACAAGTAAAATAGCTATTTTATTCAATACTATGGAAACTTTTTACATTGTACAGATTACAAAAAGGAGCGGAGACCGGTATCCGCACAATCTCCGGTCAATACATGCAAAAAGCAGAAAAGTCAAAATCAAACTCATTTCTCCTTCTTCCCACCCTTGGAGCCTTTACCCGGCCTGGTAATTAGTTTCGGAGGACGTATTGGAGAAGAAGGAGAAAGAGACTCAGCCGGATCGACTTCTGCTTCATCTCCAGCAGCAGAAGAACTTTTCTTTCCTTTCATCGAAACCACACGTTTCCCCCTTCTTCTTGGAAGAAGACTCACTCCCCGGAGTAAGAAATGTAGAAAGCTTTGTGTCGTAGTCAAAAGACTGCTCCGGGGTCTTCTCACTATCTTCCAGATCTTCTGCTTTCTGCTCCTCGGAAGCAGGTGGTTCGTCCAAGCCTTGAAGGGCTGCTATCTGTTCTTCCTGTGAACCTAGTTGAGAAGCTGGAAGAGGAGTAACTTGAGAAGGAGGAGGAACGACAGCTGAAGAAGGAAAAATTGGTGCAGTTTCTGGCGCGTCCGCTGCATAATAAAAGAAATCAAAATCAGTATTCTTCGAGAAAAAAGAAGACAGTGGACCGTCAAAGCTTAAGTAATAAGTAAGAAGTTCGTCGAACTCGGTTAAGTCGAATAAGCAATTCACTGAATTCGTCTCGTCAAAGTTACCTGGAGAAGTCGGTTTGGCGAGATCAATCTCAAATTCCCAAGCCTGAAAGTCCTTCATTGCCTCTTCTTCTGTAGGAGTGGTCACAGTTTCTTGGGCAACTTTAGCTGGATGTGAAGAATGAGAGCTGGAATCCGTAATATTAACATCGGCTGAAGTTGAAGTATGAGCAGGGGCAGTTAAAGGAGCTTCCTCTTTTGGAAGCTCTTCTCCCGTTGATTCAGCCCGTACTTTAGCAAGTTGCTCCTTCCCCTTAACAAGAGCGGCACGAGCCTCATCATCAAGATAGCGCTCCTCAAGTTCCGACTCATCATAGTCGGCCCCACCAAGCATGTCAATTGCGACTTCCCACACTTCAGCCAATGTAATTTCATAATCAGGACCCAGAAAAGCGAGACTCCCATGACCCAGAACACTGTAAATAAAAGTCGAATAAGGTAGAGCTGATGTTTGCTTTCGTCGCCTCATGTGATTGCTCAGCTGCTTCCTTTTCGGCAACGGCAGCAACCCGACCAGCAATAGCCGCATCACGCTCTGTCTCAGCTTTAGCGAGTCGAGACTTTAGTAACTCAATCTCTACGTTCTGGGAGGTGACCTTTTCCCGCAGTTCGGTGTTTTCTGTGCGATATTTCTCAGTAATGTGCTGTTCGGCGGCAAGCTTCATTTCGACATCTCTTTGTGCAGCATGTGCATCCCGCACTTGCTTCTGAAAGACTTCTTCTTTTTGAGTATATGATGCAGAAGAAGAAGCGAGATTTTCCTTAAGCTGCTTAACTTCAGATCCAAGCTTTGCGTTGTCGTCTGCAATGCTCGTCATCTCCGCATCATGCTGCTTGCGCCATTTGTCCCATTCTGATTTATCATTCTCCATGGTCATCATCGCCTCAAGATTCATGTGGTTGACCCTTTGAAGTTCGTCGACAAGTTTCTGCCATTGCGACATCCTCTCAATATTAAGCCTGACCGCGTCAAGACTTTTAAGCATGTCTTGCTTATCAATCGGAACCAAATCCAAGTCAAAGCGCACTCCTTTTAGGCACCAATTCGGAAATCGGCTCTGAAGCGTTGGAGGGCCGTCTTTAACTTGATATTGTGGCCTGTTAATGATTGTTTGAATATCAGATTTCTTTAGAAGAGGAGAGCCGGCCGGAGTATCAGAAGGGATAGGAGCATCAGTTTTCTCAGAAATTACAGATGCGTCACTTGGCTTGGACCGTTTGCTTGATTCATCAGTAATATGAGTCTTCCCTTTGTCATCATAAGACTTTCGCTTATGAGAATCGTAACTTCTGTAAGAAGAATCATATCGATCAGCGTCTCTTCTTCTCTGCCGCTGCTCATAATCCCATTTTTCTTGAGCCTTCCTTTGAGCCCTTTCCTCATCTGTCTCTCTCTGGTCACCAAGATATTTCCTAAAGTCATAAGATCCACGGCCTCCATGGCGCTGGAATGAGTCATAGTATGAGCCGGAATGCCCCATCGGAGAATCTGAAAACGGAAAAGAAGTAAAGTTTAGAAATTTCCAGAAAGAAAGAGTAAATGCTTATAAGTGCAGAAAAATCCTAAGTGTGTGCGGCGTGCGAACTACGTGCGTCAAACTACAAACCACGCTTTAGTGCGGGAACGGAGACGACAGGTGTAGAAGGCGTCGAGGTCTGTTTCAAAGAGGAAGTCGCTTCAACGACAGGAGAGTTCGCCTTTGGAATATTATCCTTGAAAAGCTCTTGAGAAGTTATCATTTTGTCACTCAAGTCAACGAAGGTGTCATCATTATGATGCTCAGCGGAATTCTCCTTCTCAACTTCCACATCAATTGATTTTTCAGAAATTCGAGGATTTTCTTCCTCTTCAATAATTGGAGCAAGTGCCGACTTGCTGACTGACCCTACAACATCGGTGGATGCGGAACATTTTATCAAAGCAGCCTCTACGACAGGTGTTTCTGATGCAACTTCTTCTGCAGAAACTGGGCATTCGATGCCTCTGCTTGAGAGCCCGAAGCAGCTAACGTTTCTGTATCAGAACTAGAGATTTCATGAATCCGAGTCGACCTGGAAGGATGTAAAAGCCCAAATTGGTGCAAAAGCTCATCATCTAATAAAAACTGGATACTCCTCTCCTCTACCGGCACCGCCATAAGCCTCTCAAAAGTCACTTTGTGACCGGGATCTCTAGAAGGAGGAGGAAGTGCTGAAAAGGAAAAAAGGCAAAGTTAGCACTTGATAACTCGGACTTTGGTAAGTTTGAAAGAACATAAGAAACAGAGGCAAGTGATCTTACTTCCTACTCTCCAAATAGCGTAAAACCCAGGGGGACAGCGAACATAGAAAAACGGGCTTAGGAAACTATGAACACTTTCAGGGAGACCGGTGATCAACTTACGATTTCTAGCACTCCTCACGACTGTGATAGAGGGATGATCTTTGTTTTTGGCAAAAGTACACAGATAGCGAATTTCTCCAAAACTGGGAAAACGGTCCAGCGTTCTCCTAAAAAGCACACACAGTCCCAGCAGGATGGAGTAGCCATTGGGGTGTAGTTGAAAAGGGGAAATAGATAGTCGGAGAAGAAGTTCTCGAAGACAGTCGTTAAATGGGGGGATAGCTCCACTCAAACACATTTGGCGGTTAACAGCGACAAAGCCATGAGGCGGCCTATCAGCAGTATCATTTATTCCAAGGAGCAAAGCGTCAGCTTCGGCAATGCCAAACTGGATGCATAATTGACGAAAGGCTTTATGGCTCAGAGTGGTAGGAGTCCTTTCTGGAGGATCATTTAGCGGGACAGCAACTGGAAATGTATCTTCAACTTGCTCTATTCCTTCTTGTGGAGAAGACATTCTACACAATCAGCTGAATGTTCAAATGTGAAGGTGCACGTTTCTTAAAAAGTGTGGAGTGCTATGCAAAACTAATGAAAATAAAAGACAAGCATAACTGGAATTAAATTAGTTGACAATCAATCGATTACAGAATTTTAGAACTTGTTAATGTTCAAGTGCAGTGTTAATGCAGACAAATCAGTTTCATTTGACTATTACGATTTTGTTTTAATACTTCACTTGAATTGGTTATTGTACAGCATCTCATTCATATTCATTCAATTTAACTTTCTCTTTACCAACTAATCTGTCATTCGATGTGGGCAGTCAGTGACAGTATATTCGTCCCAGTACTCTGTGAATGTTGTGTTAAGCAGGATTGTTAACTTGCAAATTGAAGCAATCTGTAAAAAGAAATACATGCAACACAGTTCATAGTTCAACAGTTCGAAGTCCAGGCAAAGTTCAAAAGTCATCTGCTTAGTCGCCGAAAACTTAAGTACTAACTCGGTGACGACTTAAGAGAGATTCCCTATGGGTCAAAGCTAGTAGTCCCCGAGTCTTGGCCGGATTAAGAAGCAAAAACTAGTTCGAAGCAACAAGAAATCCTCTAAGTCCTAACTCGGAAGCGACTCAAAACCTAGGACACATGAAATTTCTAAGTCGGTTCCGACTTAAATCAGTGAAATCACTAAGTCGTGACCGAGTCAGTACATCAACCCACTTTCTTCCATAACTTTTAACTCGTTAGCCCAATAACCTCACAGTCAATGACGATCCTAATTCCATCACACCATTGGATCGCCCAAAAAAGCCAATTCGAATCGCCTCGGGTTTGTTGCGAATCTGACGTATTATTGCCCTATCACAACTACAACGTGATCGATGGCAATGGCGGAACAGTCGAAGGGTTATTCATAATGAACCGCGGCAAACAAATGGAAGTCGAAAACTGGGGAGTCATCGATTCGACAGTGGGCATGGGTAAACTCGGATCAGATTAACTTACGATGTATAACAGGAGGTTGATCGACGATTGGATGGATGGAATTTATCTCTGAGGGCTCTAAATTGCATCAATGGCTGAATCGAGAAGAAGAATGAGTGAGGAAGAGGAAGGATGACTCAACTATTTATTCGCAGGAAGGTGAGTCGACTTGCACGCTGCCGACCTAAGACCTCTGTTAATTCGCTTCCGACCTAATCAAAGAGCAGGTTAAGAAAATTGAAGTATATGACCTATGACCTAGGCACACACTTCGAGGGGCAAATGTTAATCCTCTGATTCGCGACTTAACAGAAGACGACTTAAGGAACGGTCTGACCTAACAGTGTACGAGCTAGAATAGCCTCCGATCTAAACACATGCCGACTTAGAAGCCGGCTCCGACCTAAGAAGGACTTCGAGCTAAGATACGCTCCGACTTAAGGAAGGCTCCGAGTTAAAAAGGTCTCCGGCTTAACAAGCTACGACCTAAGAAAGCTCTGACCCAACAGTTGCCGATCTAACTACTGAGAAGAGCTGCTGACTTAAGATGTGTGCCGACCTAGGAGCCTACCGACTTAAGGAAGCCTACCGACTTAACAAATTGCGAGTTAACAAGGGCTTCCGACTCAACAGCTTAACAACCTATGGGTTAACTCTGCTCCGACCTAACAACACCGAGTTATGAAATGCTCCGAGTTAAGAAGTACTACGACTTAAGAGTCTACGAGATAAGGGAGTCTTGGACCTAAGGCAATTGTTGATAACTTAAGACCTACGACCTATCTCTTAAGTCGTCGCCGACCTACGACTTATACTAAGTCGTGTACAATCTCAGAACACCTTATACACCTTTACCTCGTCACCGACTTACCTTAAGTCTTCGACGACTTAGGACTTAGGAAAAATGGCCAGTTTAGAGTTCAGCTCCTATAAATACCCCGTTACCTTCAACATGGAGGGGACTTTTGGCAAATCATTTCTTCAAGCGTCCATACTCTGCTGCACTCACAACTCATTCAACAAGTAAAGATCTTCCAACACTCAAGGCACTACAACAAGCTTCATGAAGGACTTCATTCATCCGACACGGATTTAGCAAGATTCATCACCGAAGTTTGAGCTAGTAGTCGAGATTGTTGTGTGATCAAGTTGCATTGTATTTGACAAGTGATTTGCATCGATTTGTAACCGGATTCAATAATAAAGAGATTCAAAGTGGACGTAGGCTCAATCTCAAGCCGAACCACTATAAATTGCTGTCTTTTACTGCTTTTCTGCTATTTTACTGCTTAAATTCTGTTCCCGTCACGCGGGTGGTGCTTTCACGATTCTATTACACACACCGGGTGTTAGCGTTCACTTAAAAACGTTAACATTCACCCTCCAGCGCAAAAGAACACATTGACAAGGACTAAAGTGTAAAAGCAAGTTATATGAACAGTGCTTCATCTCTTTGCTTTCTTTTATGAATGACATGTACAGGCTAAAACATGCCTCGGCCACCCACTTTATGTCGCCTTCACGCCTCCGCCCTCAATGCCTTTCCTGAAACTCACAGCCCAACACTACCTCCTCACCATATCTTCCAGGCCGCACATGCTCCAAGGCCCGAACCTCCACTTCCCACATAGCAGCCATGCATATATATATATATATATATATATATATATATGTATGCTATAGAACAAACTCCACACACTCAAAACTTAAAATGATCATGGAGCTTTGACTTCGCTGCCCACCACAGGCCACAGGCCGCCACTGACTGCCACCCTAGTCACCTGCCAAACCCACAAGCACCCACACATGCACGACACACAGTTCCTTTCCATTTTTTTTTCTACACTGCCTGACATGCACACACACGTGCAAAAGTCCAAAGCCCACTAAGCCTATCCTCATATGAGCAGGGAATAACAGTAAGTTCGAGGTGATCAGCATAATCGTCAGATATCTACCACACACAAAATAAGATTTGTAAGATTGCAAGATTCAAGGGGTTAAAGAATGCCATTTTCTACTAGACTTCAAATTTGTTGTTTCCAGTTGCTTTGAGCCTACCCTTTTTCAAAGTTTAGAGTTGGTAAATGGGTACAAAAGAAAGGAGTAGTTCGAAGAAAAGGATGTGAGCTCATTGTTTCATTTGGAGCCAAAAACTTCACTACACCATAGATAGGATTTTGGCGCAACCTTAGGCGGCACATTTGTTACGGCTATAAGCCGTATCAAATTTTAATACGGCTTATAGCCGCATTTATATTGTTTAATACGGCTGTAAGCCGTATTAACATTTTATACGGCTTATAGCCGTATCAAAATCTGTGCCTCTTTTCGTGGGAAAATTTTCCCCAAAACGCACACCCTCCCTCCTTTTTTTTATTTACAGCTTTCATTTTTTTCCCGTGTTAAATCGCTAGAGAGCCTACTAATCAGAGCCTACTAATCGCCAGAAACCTCGATCGATCGAACGTTGCTTAATACTTGTCAGTTTCTCCCTGATTTCTTCCTTTCCTACAGGCGCCTGTAGCTGAGCTGCTGAAATAAGTTATTATTTTCAGTTATCTGGTGTCGGAAATCAATCTAGCTGCTGAAGTAAGGTATTATCTTTCAGAGTAATTTGAAAGCGGTTATTTTTTTTTAGAAATTAAAAGTTTAGTAAGTATGAATTTTATGGTATATTAATACGTCATTTGAATTCTGACTTGGGACTATTCTATTTTTTGTTGTGAAAACCACATCTAACATGTTCAGCTTCACAACAAGCAATGGTTTTGTTGATGAAATAATAGTTGCAGCATAACATAACATATCTATTGTCTGTTATTGGGATGTGGGTAAACAAAGGCGACAAAAATTAGTTAAGATTCAGGACTAAACTTGATAAGTCATTTGGAAGTCGAAACAAAAATTGAGGGTAAAATTAGTTCGCATAAGCAACAGCAACACCTTAGAAAAGCCACTTGGGTTGTGCCTTTGCTTCCTAATTGTTAGATGAATTGGCTGTTTAGTTACCTTAACATGTTTATACCGATTTCATTTTATATGAGTTTCCTGAAGATTAAACAGTTACGAAGACATAATAAATTATATGCTCAAAAGTTTCATTTGGATTATTCATCCAAAATTTTAATGACTGTTAACCAAACCTCATGCATGACTGGTTAACAGACCAAGCTCATGTGGCCTATTCTGTCTTACTGTTTTCTTATGATATAATAAATAATATGTCTGTATATGTGTGTGTGTGTGTAGTTTTTCTATAATTCATAGTTAATACATGTGTAATAAATAATCCGGTTCAAGAATTGCATTTTATACTTCAAAAGCCTATATAGTCTGGTTAAAGAATCACATTCTACACTTGCAAATGCCCATTGAAAGACGTTAGAGCTGTACTTATTAATACTTAATTTTTTTTTGGCGATTTTAGCATTGGTTCTATGCAGTGGGAAAAAATTATAGCTCGATTTTATCAGTGTATAATCATTCTTAATAAACTACACCATATTGTGGGTCTAAATTGTTAATGTTTTGAAATTTCTACAAATTTCAATAGAGTTTATGAAAATACTAAATATTACAATGTGAGTGCTGGATATATTTGTTGTGTCTTAGACACTTTTGCTACAAGAGTTTCAATAATGCACAGACAGAACATCATAATTACTCCCTATTCATAGCTGAAGTGAGCTATCCAAAAATAATTCAAATAAGAGGCTGATTTTGAACAGGAGCAGGTCTGCAATTATAAATCGACGCCAATACAGCAAGAATCCAAATTAAAATGATAAAAGTCGAATTCAAGTAGTCCAAAATAAGCAACCATCATTATGTAATTATGATGCGTTGTGGATAAATTGTGATATGATTTTGGTCATATGCTGCATCGACTAATTAATGTTGCAAGTATACCATGTCTAATACAATAGTCAATCTTATGCTATTTTGTATTATTTTGATCTCCTTGCATAATTTACAGCTTGGTGCTAATATTGTATATGGTTTTGACATTGTATATGGTTTTGACATTGTTGTATAAGTAGATAAAATTATTGTTAATGGCGCAAGCCAAGTATCAGGAGAGGGGAAATGCATAGACATTACTCCGGTGCTACAAAATAGCGCCGTTGTAATGGCAATTTTTTTGAAAACAGTTTGGTGCTAATGTTGTATATTGTTCTGACATTGTTGTATAAGTGGATAAAATTGTTGTTAATGGCGCAAGCCAAGTATCACGAGAGGGGTAATGCATAGACATTACTCCGGTGCTACAAAATGGCGCTGTTGTAATGGAAAATTTTTTGGAAACAGTTTGGTGCTAATGTTTAAAATAAACCCTATATTTTGAGTTCCATTTATTGAAATTTAAATAGTCCATATATTTTAACTATTTAAAATTATTTAAATGTTTAAAATCATACTACAAAATTCTAAATAATATTAATTGAACTGTAGAATATTTAATGAAAAAAGAAATATATGATATTTGTAAGACCATTTCTGTCCATATTGATGGTAAAGACAGTAAATAATATTACTTATCTTCCTATCCTATATCAAAATTCATGTACTTCTCTTATATTTTAAGTCGAGATAGTACTAATAAATTGAGTGTAGATATAGACAAAACAATGTTATTCGACAATAATTTACTATGTGAATTTAACTGGTTGACTATATTTTACCCTGATTGAGATTAAATATAAAAGAAATTGAATGAATAAAATATAGTCTCTTTTTATAAGAAAATTTCCATTGCATATTTATCAATACTGAAAAAGGGCAATATTTTAATAAGATAAACACTAATTAAAGAAACATGGGAAGTAAGTAAGTCTAAAAATAGAAATGCATAAATTAGCGCCTTTATTTTAAATTAGCATGAGATAATAAAAACGCTTATGATATGTATAAGGAATCTTTTCGAACTAAAGAGTGAATAATTGGTTTGCATTTATGGCAGTTTGAAAATAAATTACGACCAGCAATAAATATGCAGGAGAGGAGAAAACGGGAAATTAATTAAGTTATCATTTAACGGCTTTAGAGTTTAGACTACAACATGGATTTGGTAAGCTAGCACGTGGTTTGCTGTCAAGTTCCTCTGAAAATGATTGAAATGGTGAACGATGTACATTTTAGCACATTAAACACTATTATATTACATTCATTACTGTCCTTCTTAAGGCAACTAAAAACCAGGTGTGTTGACTATAACAAATAGTTTTCTAGCTATCTATGTTTGCATTTAATTTGAATGATGTGGCATAATTGATTGATTAAATGTATATATATATATAAACATTTTATACACCATCAAATGTTATTTAAATTGTTAGAAAATGCCACAATAATTTGTTCATTACCGCTCTACCTTCAACTAAGACTATATTAATTGAGACAATAAACCATAGATAGCAACTATAGAGCGATACAAAGATCGAATCCTTACTATAGTCACTTTATAATCTATGTTTTGAGTTCCATTTATTGAAATTTAAATAGTCCATATATTTTAACTATTTAAAATTAATTAAATGTTTAAAATCATACTACAAAATTCTAGGTCGTACAGGAAAATGGCAATAGAAAAAAATAACTATTATATTTAACAAGAACAATATAATTTAGTAAAGTTAAATATGTAGAATTAATCTTACAACAAATTTCTCGATATAATTTCAAAAATATTCTTTTCGAGCAGTTGGAACGAGGACCCATTGAAGGGCAAGTCTCATGTTCTGTTAAATATGATATAGGAGGGCAGTATGTCTTTCAGCATAGACAAACAATGGATAAATGAATCAGATCTAAGATCTACATACTATATAGACGGGGTGCAGAAGTTCATTAGTTTTGTTGAAGAAAACGGTGGTAAGAAAGGATTGTATTTATGCCCTTGCACCCGGTGCAAAAATATGAAGACGATCAAATTAGATGACATTCATTTTCATTTGCTTAGATGGGGTATTATCCAATCGTATACAGCGTGGTATTTTCATGGGGAAAAAAGGGTGGAGATGGAAAAACAGCAACCAGTTAGTCATGGCAGAACTACTGCTGAGTCTAAACATATTAGGATGGAAGATCTGGTCAATGATGCATATAGATTTCATCATTTTCAACCTACAAATTCGTTGCCTGATCATGCTAATGTTGGAGAGCAGTCTACTGATTATCCAGATTGGCAGACCAATGAAAGTAAGAAGTATAAATCGCTTTTTGGTAGCGTAAAAGAGCCACTGTATCCTTCATGTTCAAAAGGGATTACGAAGCTGTATGCCATTGTGAAACTGAATAGCTTGAAGACCCAATACAGCTTTTCAGATAATGGTATGACTGCACTTCTCGAACTAATAAAGGAGTTACTCCCCGAAGGTAACACGCTGCTGACAAAGTACTCCGACGTGAAGAAGATCATTAAGCAAGTTGGGATGAATCACAAAACTTATGATGCATGCATCAATGATTGCATATTGTACTGGAAAGATGATGCGAACAAAGTTTCTTGTACACATTGCAATGAACCAAGATATATGACATCATTAAACGAAGAGAGAAAATGCACCAAAGTACCTCGAAAGACATTAAGACATTTTCCTTTAATTTCTAGATTGAAGAGACTGTATACTGTACCATGGATGGCAGATGCGATGACCTGGCATGGTCGTGCCAAGTCTGATCCAACCGTAATGCGTCATCCATGTGATACTTCTCAATGGAAAGTCGCAAATTCATTTGATCAAACTTTTGCTGTCGAGCCACGAAATGTCACACTTGGAATAGCAACAAATGGTTTCTGTCCACATGCTTCTCTCTCTAACCCTTACAGTTGTTGGCCAGTAATTATAGTACCATATAATCTTCCTCCGTCTATGTGCATGAAAAGGGAGTTCTCAATGTTAACATTGTTGATTTCTGGGCCAAAACAACCAGGAAAGGATATTGATGTTTATTTACAGCCGTTGATAGACGAATTAAAGCAGTTATGGGAAGGAGTAGTTACATTTGACTCGTTAAATAAATCTGAGTTCACAATGAGAGCTAGGGTGCTGTGGGCAATCCATGATCACCCTGCTTTTGGGACTTTATCGGGATGTACAACTCACGGTTACTTTGCATGTCCTGTTTGTGGGGAAAAAACTTGTTCTTATTATCTTCCTGAAAGTAAGAAGATGTGTTACATGGGACATCGAATGTTTCTTCCTAACGAACACAAGTTTCGATACGATAAGACAAATTTCAACAACGAACAAGAACTTCGTCGTCCTAAATGGCCATTGACTGGTTTTCAAGTTGAAAAGAAAGTAGCGAATATCAAAATGAAAGTTGGTAAACAAAAAGAAGAAATTGGTCGAAAACGAAAAAAGTCAACCAATGAAGATGTTGACAATATTTCTGGATGGTATAGGAGGTCTATCTTTTTTGATTTACCATATTGGAAAGCAAATTTGGTCCGACATAATATTTATGTTATGCATGCGGAGAAGAATGTCACGGAGCATCTCATCAGCACCATTATGGACCATAAAGATAAGTCAAAAGATGGCATCAATGCACGCAAGGATTTGAAAATCATGGGTATAAAACAAAAGTTGTGGGTGATGGAAGATCCTGAAACAAATAAAACAATCATACCAAAGACAACTTTCGCTTTGAGCAAAGAAGAAAAGATACGGTTTTGCACCGTTTTGAAAAATATGAAAGTGCCTAACAAATTTTCTTCTAACTTTCACAACAATGTGAGCATTAATCCTCCTGAACTAAGAAATATGAAGTCACATGATTACCATGTCATAATACAGCATTTGCTTCCGGTATTGCTTCAACATTCTTATCCACAACATAAGGATCTACGAAATGTTGTTCATCGTATTAGTTTATTCTTTAACATTTTGTGTTCAAAGGTGATCAATAGGGAACATCTTTTAAAAGCAAAGGCTAGCTTAGTAGAAGCAATGTGTGTTTTTGAAAAACATTTTCCACCTGCATTTTTTGATATCAGTGTCCACCTTATGGTTCATTTAGCCGATGAAGCGTTGATTTGTGGCCCTGTTAGATATAGATGGATGTATCCATTTGAACGGTAAATTTCTAATTTCAGTTATGCACATCATTATTTCATATAAATAGCTACCGTCTACAGCATATAATTGATCACATTTATAGGTTGATGAAAACATATAAAGGATATGTGCGCAACAAAAGATACATTAAAGGGTGTATTGCAGAAGGATATATCGTACAAGAAGCTAGTCTTTACTGCATGGAATATATGCCAAACGGAGGTGATGGCACTCATAAACATACCCGCGAAGCGTTTTTAGACGAGGACGATGAGTTTGCTGGTGAGATACCTCTGGATAATGGTAAAGACATAACGTTAACCCTAGTGCAGTTTGAACAGGTGCGTAGATGGGTCCTTAATAAGTACGATGGATTGGATGAATGGAAGAAGTAAGTTCACGAACTTGTTTGGAATTTTAATTTTTTTAATTCAATTTATATATACATTTTGATATGTGTTTTTCGTAGGAGGTATAACTCCTATGTGAAAAGTACTAGATTTCAACTTAGAGGCAGGGCTACCATCGTGGAAGTAGTTCAAAGTTTTAATCTATGGTTACGTAATGAGGTTTAACTTCGTCTTAAGTATTTCATGTGTTTATAAGTGTGCAATACACCTTTGTGACCATGCTTTTTTACTTATTAAAATTTATGTAGCTGTTAAAGACCATCGATGTTGTTCCAACTCTGTGGCGGTTAGTGCACGAGCCGAAGTTCATAACGCGTAGTTATATGAAGTACCAAGTGAATGGATTTTCATTTTCCATGAAAAAGTACAAAGACCGTATGGTAACACAAAATAGCGGTGTATGCATGAGAGCAATTACAAAATTTAGAGCGAGTGGCAAGGATAAAAATTATAAGGAAGCAGAAACAACGTATTACGGAGTCATTCAACAGATACTTGAGTTGGATTACACTGACCTCAAACAAACAGTTTTTTATTGTGATTGGGTAAAAGTCGAGGATAAGGTCAATGGTTGCAAAATAGATCCCATTTCAAACCTCATCATGGTAAATTTAGGGAAACCGAAGAACAAAAATAACGTGAATGACGAGCCATTTATTCTTGCATCAGAAGCGAGTCAAGTTTTCTACTCAAAAGATTTAAAAAATAACGGATGGTCTGTGGTCTTGCATACACCAAAACGGTTGACTACAAATGTGGATGACATTGAGTTCACTACCGTCTATCAATCAGCTTTTGATGACAATGAAAAATTAGAAGACCTTACCAAATCCATATGTTAACTTATTAGTATTCGTACATCACATGATTGTGTGTCTGTATATTTTTAATTGCACGATTGTGTGTATGTATGGTTTTGAATATTTTATACATTCCAATGCAATTCCAGGTGTTGTTACTTAATAATTTTGTATGTGCTAGTGTGTTATATTATGGAGTGCTAACATTGATATATTGATACATGTATAATTATTATCGTGACTTATTAAAATAATTAGTAATATTATATTTTGCAGGAAACTATGTCAGAAAATCCACCATCTTCACATTCGTCATGTTCAGAGGCGAAGAAAGTTGATCAAAACTTACTTGGTATTTCGGTCTCAGATAACGCTGGAAAAATCGCTGCTATGCTCGGTAAACTAGTAAGAGCTCATGTGTCGATATCATATATAAGTTGGAATAAAGTACCTGAATATACAAGGACAACGTTTGGAACGAATTGGTGGTAAGTATCCTTATCTGTTTGACAACAACTATTTCATTCAATAGCCTTATGGTTTCAACTCTTTGCACAACACATAATTTAATATATTTTTTGCAGAAAATTTATGAGCTCGATCCGCTTTCAAAGGAAATGTTTTTAAAGAGAATGGCCGAGGCTTTTAGGAGATACAAGAAAAACTTGAGAGTAGTTTATTATGACCCTTTCAACAATGACGAAGAACGGTTGAAAAATTGCCCACCTACAGTTGCTCAAGAAGATTGGGCAGAGTTCGTAAAAAATGAAGCAACGCCTGAAGCGAGCGGAAGAAAGGAGGTAGGCAAAAAGAATAGAGCATTGCTCAGTTATGCTCATCATGCAGGACGTAAAAGTCACGCTAAAATAGAACAAGAAATGGTAATTTATATTCATTTTCATTCAAATGATTTACACATTTGATTGGATATTCATGTCGTTGCATCAACTTGTATTGCAGATCGTTGCTAGTCCATCAACAAATATCAATCGTCGTCAAGTATGGGAGAAGACACACAGGAAAAAAGATGGTAGCATATCAGATGCCACTTCTTCATACTTTGTAAGTTAAACAAATATTAACTTGCATATTCTTTAAAATTCCTTATTCATGTAAGTATTATCATATTACATGATCAAATTGCAAAAGCGAAGGAAAAGATCACTGATAGTGATGAGGAAAAATTGAAAGTGGATGAAGACATCTTATCACAAGTGCTTGGTAAGGATGCAAGGGGTAGGAGCCGCGGTGTTGGGACCGTTATACCAAAGACTAAAGTTAAGGCTTGTAACATTGCACAGAAATGACTCTGACATGTTCATGGAGAGCAGGATGAGTTGAAAACGAGGGTGGGAAGTTTGGAGGGTACAGTGGGAAATTTGTCTGGGCAAATGGAGGTTTTGATCAACATGGTGGGAAATATTGAACAGGGAATTCGTGCACCGGTCAATTCTTCTGATGGAGGATGCACCACACAATTCAATGCTCCTGAATTCATTGCTTCGCAGTTCCAGGATTCGACCAATGTTACGAACAATCAAAAATGTGAAATCCTCAACTCTGATTTAGAAGTAATAGGAACAGGTATTTTTAACATTTAAACATTTATGACATAATAAGTAGAAAACTTAAATAATAATAAATATTCCCTTTTATTGCAACAGGTACTATATGCCGAGATTCTACAATGTCCAACATCCATGGGAAATCTGTACCATCCACACATGATAAAGTGGTCTTGGACAGTATACTGCTACTAGATGAGAGAACCAGCAAAATGAATCATCAATTTTCAGAGAACTTTGCTGATGTTGGAGTGGGTGGATATGTGTGCCATCCGAAGTGTCTTATTCGATATCTCTAGATGATGGAGCAGGTATATTTTCTGTTTATGTGGTCCACCTTTCTCTCTTGAAGCTTTGTCCAATGTCGAATAACGACTTTAATAAGGTGTTTCTACATATGAATTATGTGTATTATTAAGTTTATCTTTTGATAACGATTATCAAAAAATCTTTAAAATGTCAATTTTAGACACTTAAGTTACTCAGATGGTATCGAGATGAATTTTAAAATCCGAGATGTACACCCTAGATACACTCATCTCACCCGAGATCTCATTCGATACAAGATATTATGTGTAGAATTTCCGAGGCGAGACGCCATTGAAATCTGAGATTTAAAACCTTGGTAATAATAGTAGCTACTATTTTCTACTTATGTTAGTATCATTGTAATTTATATAACAAAGTATATCCCTTAATATTATACTAACATAATTCGAAGAAAATGTTATTATATGATTTTTGTTAGTGGATAAATTTATTATTGATTAAGAGAATAATTGTATAATCTATTTTTGACATATTTGAGAAAAAATAAAGGTGAATAATCCCACGATCCGATACTGTAATGACCTTTTTGTATCATAATTCAATAAACTGATCAAATTATGGTTGAATTATAAACAGTTAAGCCCTAAATATTTTTTAACATATAATTGTGATTGTTATGTAGTTTGGGTCGAATTATGTACTTTGTAGAAAAATATATATGAAGAAAACGATGTTTTCTAAGATAACAGTTTTGATTGTCACCGGTTAATTTATTATCTAACGAATTTGCTAATTAGTGATTAATCTTGTCTTTATATAGTTAAGGCAATTTATTTACACATCTTTTCCTTCTTATATCCCTTAAAACTGTATTTAAATAGGCCTTACATTTAACAAATCTAAGATCCATATAATTAGATATACTTTATTTGTAAATAGGCCTTACATTTAACAAATTTTATATCAGTTGAGACTCCCACGCTTTCCTTGTAGTTTCCATTATCTTGATATTAATTCAGGTGATCTTGGAACTTCAAATCCCACACCACAGTCACCACTACTTCCTGCAAAATTGATTCCACATCTAAGAACATAGGTTGTAAGTTACTATTATGTAAGTTTCATATCTAAGAACATATGATTTTTCATCACAAATGTTGAAATCTCATGGGTGAGATTCATGGTACTGAAATGTGCAAGTTACTCTGTTTTGGAGGCAATTTCTCTTAAGACTGAATATGCAGTGCAGCAAAATATGCATAACAGCATAAACACTAAATTGCCTTCTAAACTATGAAAAAGCAACACATTAAAGCTATTTCATGATGTTGTATAAGATAATCTCAGGTTTTTGCATCACAAAGTAATCCAGGTAACCAGATCAATCAGTTATATAATCATAAATGAATTAACTTGGCTTACGGGATCATCACTGCTTGGACCATTCACGATGCAGGCCCAAATAAAGGTGTTCAAATGGGGACAGGAATGGACAATCTATTTTGAATCCAGATATTAATTTCTTTTAAGCATTGCATTTACACGTAGGTGATTAGTGATCATAACGACTATGGGGACATAAAATCAAACTTCATTACTAAACCTTTTCTTAAATCCTTAATGATGTGCATATCTGCCTGTAGCAATAAAGGAATGATGATTTTACAGTGCTGTGCAACTGGTAAGAATGACAAAATATTATATCTGCATGTAGTGTAAAATTTGAATACCAATTATATTTAATGAATCTATAACAGTTGATAAGATTACTAACTACCAATGGAGAGTTTCTATCTGTATAGACATGGATATGGATCTATACTAATGGAGAGTTTCATTATTCATATTCCTATTACATTTTAAATAAACTGAAAGTTCATGCAGTATAACAACTGCGCAAATCTTACTTCTCAACTTGAGACTCTATCCGGGGTTCCTTTGAGTCTTATTTCTTTTACAGTTAACTGTTACACCGAAGTACAAAATGTGAATGCTTATTTGTATCTTATTTTTGGTTGCAGGTACGACAAGTTTATTGATGTACGATTCCTTCTCAAATGATTTTTCAGTTGTACCAAGATTTGAGGACTTCAAAGGTGTCGGGCATTTCCTTGGCATGGAGTGTGTGTATTTTTTAAAATGTAGGCCTTTTGTGTTTGCTACTGTTATTATATAACAATACAATCTCCTATGATTATCATTATCGTTAACTATGATTCTTGAATTGTAACCATATAAAACTTGTAATGCCAGCGATATATTAATGTGCTAAATGCTAGTGTTATGTAATGATACTATGTAATGATATTATTAAGTTATTACGTACTGCAATGCGGATTATTGAATCATTTGAATGTGCATTGTCTATAATATTATTTGTTTTGATGTTTCAGAATGATTATTGATTATATATTGGATGTGAATAGGTCTATAATATTATATATTGGATATTGATTATATATCTATATCTAATTGACTAATTAGATACGGCTTTTAGCCGTATCTAATTGGTTCATTAGACGCTGCCAATTTGTCAATTAGATACGGCTTCTGGCCGTATCTAATGTGTCAATTAGATACGGCCTAAGGCCATATCTAATTGGATCATTAGATACAGCTAAAAGCCGTATCAAAATATTAAACTCGGCATATTTTGATACGGCTTTTAGCCATATCTAATAAGATTAGATACGGCTTTTAGCCGTATCAAAATATCGTTTATGGTGTAGTGCTTATTTGTTTTCTCTTTTTAATAAACTTCTGAATTTGCAACATCAGCTTTTAAGTTTCCCTGAAATCTCATGCAACTTTGAGAATACAAACAATCAAAGGTTATTGATGTAGCCCGTTGATGCCATAACTGAAGACTAACTGGTCACCTTTCTTGTATTTGAAGTAATATCAAAACAAGTATGAAGCCAGGCTATGGATCACCGGAAAAGGGTTTTGGATCAAATGTGAGGAATTATGAACTGTTAAGAATAGAATGGGGCAGTCTAGACGGAGTGGTTTTAAACCAAAAAGTGTTACTAATCAGAAATTTGGTGATGCTAGTTATAATATATAAAGAAGATTAATTCTATGCTAAGGAATAGCAAGGACGAATCATTAATGCATAGCCACCAACGCAAGTGCAAAAGGACGTGGAGAAGATATAAATTAAATGCTAGCCCCCAAAGTGTTGAGGCAAGGACGGACAAGATTTTTGCAAAGCTTGTGTACGTGCATGAGGCATAATTGTGTTTGTTTAAAATTTGCTTTAGAAAAGTTTTTAGAAACCGACGCCACACAATAACCTATTCGTGCATGAGACGTCAACGACAAAAATAAAAATACGATCGTGCACAACAATGTGACACGATCTCAAAACGTAAATAAAATAGACAAGTTATTTTATGAAGTTTTAAAAGTATCGACGTTTGCTGCAAAAAGCGTCAAATGAAAATTTAATTATATTCCCAATTAAAAATTATGGAAAAATTCTAAAAATTAAATTAAAAATGCATCATTAGAAATAAAGTCTAAATTTGAAACAAGGATTTTATTATAATTTAATTCAAATATGAATATTTAACAAATAAAATATCCAAATTCAAAGACCCAAAAATACGAGTCGTCACAAATTGTATTTATTATATTTTCTCTGAATGTGGAATCGATGGGATTATGTAATAAATGCAAAATTTTATAAACAAAATGTGTTTTGAAAATTTCCATATTCATGTGCTCTTGATGTTATATAGACAATTAACTGAACTCATTTTGTTATCGATAAATAACACTATGGATGACTGCAGCATCAATAACGCTAATTTTCAGGCCTCAAAATGGGGGATGTTACAATTTGCCATGCAAATTTTGATAGGAAAATGCTATATCATTGTAAAAAGATATTGTGTTATATTAGACAATCAAAAATCTTTCTTGGCAAATGTTTCCAGATAGATATTTGCATGTCATCCACTTTGCCTTCGTCCAAAGTGAATTTTGATAAAATGTGTTATATCATATTTTGCCGAAGTACTTTGAGATAAAATCCATAAGCCCGAAGGGCCTACCAGTTGCCCATTAACGAAGAAAAAGGTACATAGTCGAATGGAATGGTTTAACAGCAAGTCCCGAAGCCTTAAATAGTCCTAACAAGGTTATGAAAATTAGATCCGAAGGTATAAATCTCGAAAGGGTTACATACCGTATGAATCAAGGTACTTATGGCTTGGTTGACTTAATTTACTTCCTAATGGCCATAACCTGGAATCTAAACCAGAAGGTCAATATGATATAACATCTTGTCCAGTCATCTATGAGTACAACTATTAGGTGGAAACTGAAAGCTGATGGGTGCAATATTCCAAAGGATTAAAGCTTCGAGAGACAAGATCGACCTAAAAAAATGTGCAACAGTGTTATGATACTATGAAATTTCAATCATCCATGTGTACATTTTAGATATAACTAAATATAAGACGTCCACAAAGTACACATCAATAATTTTCATGTTATATTTAGAGCAAGTTGGATCATTGCTAAGTGTCAACTATCTAACGCCTTGTCTTAATAGTGCAAGCCATGTTATCAATCCACACCTTATCTAAATGGCTATAAATAGGTACAAATCCCAATGGAGAAAGGAACTTTTTGGACAGGCCTAATTCAGATACTAAGTTACGAAATTATACTTTCCTATATTAGAGCTTTTATAGAACTCATTAGTGATAGATTTAACTAGCTCAACATTGTAGAAGCCTTTTGGCTTCGGTTTGAGTCTGTAAAGAAGGCAAGAACACAGTGGATGTAGGGTTGTATCCCGAACAACTTTTATTCTCAGTGTCTAGTGTCTCCCATTATGCTTATATATCTTTGTTTTTGGATCAGTCCCTAGAACTTACTCCCAACATAAACCAATAACCTTTACCTTTGGTATTGGTTCATATGACTTAACCCAATCTCTAGCTACTACCTAAAGCCTTCGGTAACCAGCCTACCAAAGCACCCAAAGTCCAATTAATTGATTGAAGTTTAACCATCAATCCTTGGGTGTTGGTGATATGAAAAATCAAAACAACATATATAGATCAGTGAAATTATAAAATTACCTTTGTGACCGTGCCACTTGTCGTACCTTGATCTGTATTGTCTCCTAGGAATATTATTTCACCTTCTTGTTCTTGCAATGATCAAAGAACTATCACCATTGAAAAAGAGGAGTCTTTTCAATTTCTAGAATGGAACAAGGGGTTGACAGACCTTATAATGTGGAAGTTTTGTTCTTTTTTACTTCTATCAAACATAAAAATGAAGGAGTTTGAGATGTTATAGAAGAGTTGTTAGGAGGGTTATCTACCACTAATGACCCTTACATTCAAAGCAAAAAAAAACCTTCATCTTCCATAATGTGGTCGACCCCTTGCTTTTCTCCCCTTTATTTGTTATTTGTTTGCATATTTGAATCCGTTTAAAAATGTAAAAATATCGTGTATTAATACGTGAATTTATAACGCTTATACACATACCCAAATGATTACTAAAGTGTAACAGTATGTAACTTTTGAGTTTTTGAATTCGAATATTTAATTGTAACAACCCTTAATTTCGAGAAGCAATTAATCAACGTTTGTGATAGTTAGGAATTATAATATGCTTTTATTTAACTATTTTTGTGTTAAAAATGAGAATACATACATATATGTATGTATGTATATATATATTGTTTGAAAACAATTTTATATGCTCAACTCACTTCACAAGCCCAAAATTCATTAAGGCCTTATCTGGACTTGATAACTCTAGAATTTTCCCATGGCTTCTTAAATATACTTCATATTGGTTGATAGCTTCTCTTGGAAGCTTTGTTTTGATAGTGTTGCTTGAAAACTCGGTTAGCTTCTCTTGGAAGCTTTGTTTTGATAGCATTGCTGGATAGCTTTGATGGCTTATATTGGAAATTTTGTTTTGATAGCTTCTCTTGGAAACTTTGTTTGGAAGCTCTATTTTGCTAGCTTCTCTTGAAATCTTTGTTTTGATATCTTTGCTTAGAAACTTTGATAGCTTCTCCTAGAAGCTTTGTTTTGATAACACTGCTTGGAATCTTTGATAGCTTCTCTTGGAAGTTTTGTTTGATCGAGTTGCTTGTAAAGCTTTTATAGATTCTCTTGGAAGCTTTTATAGCTTCACTTGGAAGCTCTGTTTTGCCCACATATATTTAGATTCATTTGCAAAGGGGAATAACAAATTTCTTAAGTTCAAAATAATCTCTAGAAAACCCTCCTTCTTCTTTCGACCATATTTTTCAAACTAATGATCCAAATCAGGTGATTCTTTTTTTTGTTGGAAATATATCTTAATAAGAAAGAAGTTTTACTTTAACCACATTACAAGATTCGAAATGTAGGATTTTCGAGAATCGCCTGGAAGTGAAGTTAATTTTTAGCCCAGATTTTATTTTTAGAAATACATACCATCAGTTTTTAAGCCATAACTTTTGAATTACTCATCCAAATTTAATGATTCTTTTTCCATCAGAAAGGTGATCCAAAAAGAAACAATATGGTATCAAAATCTTTAACTTAAAAGTTATCCTTGTAAAAAATCGGGTTGCGAGATAGATTATTTTCTGGTCGAAGTTTTAAAGGCGGAATATATACCACAGCTTCCAAAAATCATATTAAATCCAAAAGTGGTCCAATCGACCTTAAATGTTCACCAAAACCACCTTTGTTTAACCCTCTATCCATGTTCAAACAAGTGGTGTGACACTTCCTTGGAATAATTTGGAGGAAAAGAAGGCAAGAAGGAGTACGACCATGAGCATGAGAAGGAAAGGTGGAGCTAGTCTTGGTTGCTTTGCTTTTGGTAATGGTAGTAAGGCTCTAGGGTTTTTGCTTTAGCCTAGAAGGGCTTGGACATGGGATTAAAGACTTAGCTAGATATTAGTGAGATCTTTAAAATTTCATTGAATTATATAATGTCAAATATGCAAGTTTAATGCAAGTATAGTGATCATAACACATCAAAAGATTAAGTTTGAAACCCTTGACTTTTAAAAGTAAATAACTAACTCTAAATAATTAGTATCACTTGTATGCCTTTTATAAAAAGTGACATGGTCCATATTTAGTAGGTGAATGCTTGGTTGAAAGTATATGTGAAGTCAGAAAAGTGTTTATAAATGTTCGATGGAATGAAGTGTTAATTATCATGTGCTGCTGTGTTTATTTCATGGATTGATTGTAAGACATGTGCTTGGTCATTCTTATGGAAATTTCTCTTCCACATGACATGAGTTGGGTAGAAATAATTGCGAGCATTTAACAGCTAACACCTTGTGATTAGAATTTCACAATTTGACTATATGGTGTTTAGGTATAATATTTGATTATGGTAGATGATAATTACATATGAATCGAGAACGAACATCTTATGATTAGAATCTCACAATTTGACTATAAGATGTTTGAATATGATATTGGTTAAGGAATTAATTATAATAAAAGGAATTTATTATAAATAAAAAATAGATATATATCTTCAAATGAAATGTTTTCCACAGAGATATTTAAATGTTTTGGAAATAAATATTTATAAAAGTGCTTTCCCATATTTTGAATATAAAAGATATTTTAGGAATAAACGTTGGTTTTAAATGTTTTGGATCGGTGAAGATTTGAAAAGCTATTATTTCAAAAACTTAAATCTCAAAGAAAAAGCATGATTTGATACAAAAGATATATATATATATATATACATATATATATATACATATATATATATATACATATTGTTATTTCAAAAGGATTTGAAATAAAACCGGAAATTTAGTTCAAAGAGATTATTTTCGAAAAGGATTATACTTTTAAAATAATAAAGTTAATTAGATTTAAGAAATCTAAAGGCAAGGATTAAGTTTAAGCGGGTAGATATGGAAGCTACATTTGCATGATATATGCTATGTAGTTAGGTAATTACATTTATGTTTGTGCATCACAGGCTCTTTGAGTCCTATTTGTGGTAGGAGAACTACGTTGGCTTGATCCTGTATTTGATTGGCTACACAATTAGATAGAGGTACATAGGGAGTCACAAGTGGTAGTGATGCAGCCCCAGTAATAATATAAAAAATTACTGTATATTGTTTGTTATTTATTTTGTGCCCATATATCTTTCCTGCTTTCCAATTTATTTTGTATTGACATGTTTATTGAGTTTACAGAAATGGATATTGATGTCTCTCTCATCAGAGTTGCGTAGCGGTAAAATTTATAGTTTTGATTTTGGTATGTATTAAAGCACGTCCTATATATAAATAAATACTCTGATAGATTTTATTAATTAAAAGTGTATCCTATACATTTAGCAATGTTGTATATCTATCAAATAAAGTTGTGTATTAAGTTGTTAGTTATCATTCGTAGTTTTAGAAAGGACGGTTTTTAGCGATTTTGACTTGTCCGAAAATCCGGGTAGTTACAGTTTGACATCAGAGCTTAGGTGAGGTGCTTAAGTGAATTTCACCTAAGATTAGTAAATCATCCTAGGAATTTTAAATAAAACTACCTTAATTTGGTAAATAAAATAAGTTAGGATAAGGCATCGTATCTCCGTTCGGGGTTACAGTTAATATTATTATTGGCGTGTTTAACTTTTGTTTAGTGTTTATACTAACAAGTATAATGCGTTGTTCCGTTATCGAGCACCGTATAGAGAGGCCTAACGAAATTTTAAGTATACATACATACATACATACATTATATATGTATCTACGTTCATACATTTATCTAAATATGTTCTTTTAGTTTACAAAACTAAGGGTATTATATTTATGTTTATGAACATGTAGGTTAGGTCATGAAGTAACAATGAAAGGAATGTTCTTCTGTATAAAATGACAAGTGTAAATAAGCTAATTTATTATCTAAATTTAACCCATGCATACATTTTTCATATTTAAAAGTAACTTGAAAAGGAAGGAATGAAGTGGCTTGTGAAGAAGAGGAATAAAGTAGCTTAAGAGGGAAGGAGAATAGTGTCTTGTGGAGAAAGGAACTAAATGACCTAGGACGAAAGAAGTGGCCTCATTGCAAATAAGATCATACAGTGTGCTAAGTGGAAAATATTGCACTCATAGATAAGGGGGCATTCTCTCTAATTGAAAAAAAAGAGTGAAGGCATACAAAGTAAGGAGGATTAAGAGGAGTGAACTAAAGGCTACATTCACACAAAATTGAGATGAGAAAAGCTTTTCAAATATATATTTATGTCATTCCATAATGTGATAATTAAATTATTTAGCATTAATAATATTGGTTCGAAATTGTTAAAACACCTTTCAGTAATTTGGTAATAACTTTTGCAAATATAATCCGAATTTGGATTTCTTTAATGTTTTGGAAAGCTAACTCAAAGAGCTATAACTTTTATGTTTATGCCTTTTCCAAATTTGTGTATCTTAAAGCTAAAATCGAGGTGCAAAGTCGAGTTTATACCCAGGCCTAAATGATTAGGAGGATCATCCAAAATCATCTTGTAGTATACTGATCATAACTTTTGATTCCTAGAATGGATTTTTTCAAAATTTATCTTATTGGCAAGATAGTTTAATATTCTACAACTTTTATTTTATATTCTTTTTAAATTTCAAATGCATACTACCCGTGATAATATTTTTGAGATCCGTCAAATGATTCGAAAAAGATAATTATTTTAGATAAATCTTTCATACTAAATACCTCCTAAATGATTTCCTAAGTTAAAGTTTGGATTTTTCCAAAAGAAAAGAGTTACTTATATTGGAAGTTGATTTACAAAGTATAAAAGTATTTTGGGAATACTTTGCTTCTACTTATGAAAGAGTTTTTACAGACCATTTCGTCAATGATGGTTACCTTCGGATGGTGGATGTGCGGTATAAGACTGTAGATCTTGGGTAGTGCACTATTACTCTACGTTTGTAATGAATTAGGTAGAGTATGTCCTTACTTGGTGTTTGGATGCCGACCGTAATAGGATCTAATCTGAACTAAGTGTGCAGTTTAGATCCATCTGGAGTAGATTGAGTGTCAATGCGGTATAAGACTATAGATCTTAGGTAGTGCACTATTACTCTATGGTACATATTAGTATTGCAACAAGTAGAGTGTGTCCTTACTTAGTGTTTGGATGCTGACCGCAATAGGATAAAATATCCTATGATCTAATCGAAACTGAGTGTGCAGTTTAGATCCCTGGGAAGCCAATTAAGTAAATTTAATCCAAACCGAGTGTGTGGTTTAGATTCATGTGAAGTAAACTAGAGGTCGATGTGGATTGGGATGCATATGATCTTGGCTTTTGGCATAAGAAAAGAACTATGTCGGGCATGATCCTGTAATAGATTGTAGGACAGGTGGATGTTGAACCAAAATTGGGAAACAATAAGCAGGAAATACCTCAGTTAGTATTCCTTATGATGTTATATTGCAAGATGATTAGAATACGTTGGTTTAATCAATAACTATTCACCACTCTGATGTTCACTTATGATATTGATTATATTGATTCTATCACATCTCAGCTGATTAATTTATAAGAAATGTTTTATCTTGTTGATATATTATGGGATTGTCGGGTGGTTAGTGGATGGGTTCCATCCTCAACATATCACTAAAATGTTATAATCATATGATATTCAAGTATACCTTAAATTTATATTTTAACTCCAATGTAATGAAATTGTTTTGAAAATGGTAATAATTTCAAGCTAAACCACACATGGATACACAATATTACTTCTGTTAAATATTTGGCATTCATTATATTTTTTGTTCCATGGAATTTCGGGGACAAAATTCTTTTAAGGAGGGAAGAATATAACAATGCGTAATTTTTGACTTTTGAATTCGACTATTTAATTATAACAACCCCGAATTAAGCAATCAATCAAAGTTTGTGATAGTTAGAAAATATAATATGCTTTTATTTTATTATTTCTGTGCTAAAAATGAGAATATATATTGTTTGAAAAGAATTTCATATGCTCAACTTACTTCACAAGTCCAAAATTCATTAAGGCCTTATCTAGACTTGCTAACTCTAGAATTTTTCCATGGCTTCTTAAATATACTTCATATTGGTTGATAACTTCTCTTGGAAGCTTTGTTTTGACAGCGTTGCTTGAAAACTCTGTTAGCTTCTCCTGGAAGCTTTGCTTTGATAGCGTTGCTGGGAAGCTTTGATGGCTTATATTGGAAGTTTTGTTTTGATAGCTTCTCTTGGAAGCTTTGTTTGGAAGCTCTGTTTTGCTAGCTTCTCTTGAAAGCTTTGTTTTGATATCTTTGCTTAGAAACTTTGATAGCTTCTCTTGGAAGCATTTTTTTATAACATTGCTCGGAAGCTTTGATAGCTTCTCTTGGAAGATTTGTTTGATAGAGTTTCTTGGAAATCTTTTATAGCTTCTCTTGGAAGCTTTTATAGCTTCCCTTGTAAGCTTTTTTTGCTTATATATATTTAGAGTTCATTTGCAAAGGGGAATAACAAATTTCTTAAGTTCAAAATAATAACTAGAAAACCCTCCTTCTTCTTTCGGCCATATCTTTCAAACTAATGATCCAAATCAAGTGATTCTTTTTTGTTGGATATGTTTTAATAAGAAAGAAGTGTACTTTGACCACATTACAAAATTCAAAATGTAGGATTTTTGAAAATCGCTTAGAAGTGAAGTTATTTTCTGGTCCAGATTTTATTTCTAGAAATACATACCCTCAGTTTTTAAGTCATAACTTTAGAATTACTTAGCCAAATTCAATTGTTCTATTTTTGTCGAAAAGGTGATTTGAAAAGCAACAATTTTCATTTGTATCAAAATCTCTAACTCGAAAGTTATCATTATCAAAAATCAGGTTGCGAGATAGATTCTGGTCGAAGTTTTAAAGGCAAAATACATACCACAGCTTCCAAAAATCATATTAAATCCAAAAATGATACAGTCAACCTCAAATCTTCACCAAAACCACCCCTGTTTAACCATCTATCCATGTTCAAACAGTGGTGTTGCACTTTCTTGGAATAATTTGGAGGAAAAGAGGAAAGAAGGAGTATGGCCGTGAGCATGAGAGGAAAATATAGAGCTAGTCTTGGTTGCATTGCTTTTAGTAATGGTAGGAAGGCTTTAGGGTTCTTGCTTTAGCCTAGGAGGGCTTGGATGTGGGATTAAGGACTTAGCTAGATGTTGGTGAGATCTTTAAAATTTCATTGAATTATGTAATGTCATATGTGCAAGTTTAATGCAAGTATAGTGATCATAACACATTAAAGGTTAAGTTTGAAACCCTTGGCTTTTAAAAGTAAATAGCTAACTCTAAAATAATTGCTATCAATTGTATGCCTTTTATAACAAGTGACGTTGTCCATATTTAGTATATGAATGCTTAGTTGGAAGTATATGTGAAATTAGAAAAGTGTTTATAAATGTTCGATAGAATGAATTATTAATTATCATTTGTTGTTGTGTTTATTTCATGGATTGATTGTAAGACATGTGCTCGGCCATTCTTATGGGAATTTCTCTTCTACATGACTTGGGTTGGGTAGAAATAATTGCGAGTATTTAATAGCTAACACCTTGTGATTATAATTTAACAATTTGATTATAAGGTGTTTAGATATAATATTTGATTATGGTAGATGATAATTACATATGAATTAAGAATGAACATCTTATGATTAGAATCCCACAATTTCACTATAAGATGTTCAAATATTACATTGGTTATGGAATTAATTATAATAAAAGGAATTTAATATAAATCTAAAAAAATAGATATATATCTTCAAATGAAATGTTTTCCAAAGAGATATTTAGATGTTTTGGAAATAAATACTTACAAAAGTGATTTCCCATATTTTTAATATAAAAGATATTTTGGGAATAAACGTTGGTTCTAAATATTTTGGATCAAAGAAGATATGAATAGCTATTATTTCAAAAACTTAAATTCCGAAGAAAAATTATGTTTTGATACAAAATATGTATATATTGTTATTTTAAAAGGATTTGAAATGAACCGGGAGTTTATTTCAAAGAGATTATTTTCGAAAAGGATTATACTTTGAAAATAATAAAGTTAATTAGATTTAAGAAATCTAAATGCAAGGATTAAGTCTAAGCAGGTAGATTTGGAAGCAACATTTGCATGCTATATGCTATGTAGTTAGGGAATGGCATATATGTTTGTGCATCATAGGCTCTTTGAGTCCTATTCGTGGTAGGAGAACTACGTTGGCTTGATCCTTTGTCTGATTTCCTGCTCAATTAGATAGAGGTACATTGGCAGTCACAAGTGGTAGTGATGCAGCCCCAATAATAATATAACATTTTTTTGTATATTGTCTGCTATTTATTTTGTGCTGATATATCTTTCCTTCTTTCTAATTTATTTTGGATTGACATGTTTATTGAGTTCGCAGAAATGGATATTGTTGTCTCTCTCAACAGAGTTGCGCAGTGGTAAAATATGTAGTTTTGATTTTGGTATGTATTAAAGCACGTCCTATATTATAAATAAATACTCTGATAAGTTGTATTAATTGAAAGTTTACCCTATAGATTTAGTAATGTGGAATATCTATCAAATAATGTTATGTATTAAGTTGGTAGTTATCATTCGTAGTTTTAGAACGGACGGGTTTTCAGCAATTTTGATTTGTCCGAAAATCCGGGTCGCTACATAAAGGCATTCGAAAAATTTCCAAAAGCTACCAAAATTACTAACGGAACTCCATCTACTAAAAGCATTCATAAATAGTGTATCTTATATATTAAATAATTTATAACACATTATAAACTAATTAAATCGTGTGATATTTCAGAGACTGCATAAATTTTGTTCTGCGACTCATAGGTATGAATTCGGTCAATGATTGACATCGAACAATTTGAATATAAACGTCCATATGTTACATTAGCCGATGGTGTGGCAGTTTGGTTGAATTCATCGCTTATAGATCTTCTTGGTAAAATCATATTTTTATATCAATTTCAGCATCACTTTTTAACATTGATAAATTATAAACACATTCTTTTCATCACCACTGTATCACTTCTGATATCTCGAGTTTGGTAACGGACAAAACTGCAATAATATCCATATACAACTATTTAGTCCATCTCCAAAATCCTTGGTTCGGTGATAGCATTTATTATTAGACGATATGCCCTGATAGAGACTTTTGGCTTTGAGTCAACCATAGTTGACTGTGATACTAATCTCATATAACTGAGGAGATAAATTTTCTATTGAATAGTGCATCACTTCCCATGCTTCAACTCAGACCCAACGATAGTCGTTCGATGGTTGACATGTCATGATTTATCTCTAATCAAAGTGGAGCATTCATGTTGAAGTTTCACGGTATTCTCAGGTCGATAGAACTATGTAACATCGTCATAGATTTCCTATTTGACCTTAGTTATTATCAAGCAATAGGATACTCTCGGTCGAGTCATTCTATAGTCATACAATGATTACAAGTATGTAACCCCTCGGCGCCCCTTAATAGTCATGAGTAATACAATGCCCAACATTTGGAGAGCATTACGTACTCTGGCCTCAATGGATGCGTCGATGTCCTTTTCTCGAAACACCTTGACCATGAATATTTAAAACAAATTATTTCTGACTTACGATTCGGTACTCAAGGTATAACATTTGTAACTGCAATCTTATATAATTTATTTGATGATTTTCTATTTATATTTGTTAAATGATTATTTAATCATTTATTTATATCATAGTGTAACATTATATATAATAGAGAATAAACACAGAAAACATACTTTATTCCGAAGAGGTTGGCTTTAAAGTTAGGATATGTAACAAATTACATAGTTTTCCTTAGGTCATACCAACTTCCAATCTCCCACTTGCACTTGGACCACTTTGGATCCATAATGCAATGCCTTACCAATCCGTCATCCGAAATCGGAATGAGAGATAGGCCTTAGTGAATGGATATGTATTATTATATTATATCTATTATATCAATTTCACTTTATCCACCCATTCGATAAACTATTTATCATGCGACAGTCACAGACAATGTGTCAAATCTTTTTATGAGTTCTTAATTCCTTTTGCAATCCATGTTATATTATTAATGTCACAATGTGTCATTGGATACTCAATCAAGGAAACCATCTTTATCTAATCTACAAAATTGCATAAACATATTTTACCGCAACACTATTCTAGGTGATGCACTCATCCTACTGGAACTTGCCACAACTTTCTCATTTGAAACTATTTCCATCATAAGACCTTGTTTAAGTTTGAATCTTTAAAATTTAAGATGGTCTTGCTGCATTCAATTATTTCCAATAAACAATTCTCGATATTTTTCATAAATATCTGAGAACAGTTCACTTGGTAAATTTTCAGACTTAAATTCATTTTCTTATTATGTCAAATACACATGCAAATCTAGTTCAGTACACAACATATGTAATGGAACTTACTTCCAATGCATAAGGTATCTTATATACGTCATTCCACGAGAACATTTCTTGTTTGGAATTCACGTTAAACAATTTTAATACTAGTATTATGTACTATGGTTTGGAAAAGCCTAATATTCTACTATATCATATATACAGGACATAAACGTCAAGTCATTAATCATCAACAGTCATGCTGTCTATTTACAGTCTTAGAAATGATTTAAAACCTTTTTCAAACTATCTTTACTATAGGGACACGCTTCCTTTGCAATTTGACTCTGAGCAAACATTTTTGATAATACATATTCCAATTTTCATGTGTTTGATTAAAGATTACAATTTAATCTTAAATTCATAAGGTTTTCACCGCTCCTACCGATCTCAAGTTATCTGCTATTTGCATCAATAGAGTTCAATAGCTTGTGGATGAATTCCTAATGGAATTTAGCAATGTGATTGGAAAAATAAATTTTAAATTCAACATTTCGACCAAATAATTTTCTAACTACCTTTGCTTAATAAGTGTATAACTTTACAGTTACAACTGTTTGCATCTGATGGATCATATCTCATCAGGTATACTTCCAAAATCATATTTCGCTGGTATAGTTGGATTCCATTACAGACCTTATCAACATCTCACTAAGTGGTAAAGTTTATACTTTCAACACTTGTGGGAAATTAAAGAGATTGACATTCAATCTTCTTTTTTCATATTAAGAAAACCATATTTTCTCATTGGCATATAAGACTCCTTATAAGATGATCAAATTTTCTATGTCCTTATTTGGCTATATTAATTATATATTATATATTTATTTTAATTTCATTATCTTGGATATTATTTAAGCCAACTACAATGCCACTAATTTCATCTAAAATGAGGACATTTGTTGAAACAACGTTTTGTTTCTTAGAAAAAACTTCCATAAGCTTGTATAATTTTCATGACAATAAACCTCACTGTGAGTTTATGTAATTCACATGCTAAACATATGTTGAAAATTTTGTATCTAAAACTTTTAACATGCAAACTTATCCTGTACCATATCATATATAAAATCATAAAATCGGCTCTAGAAAATACTGGACTAATATACGTATCTACTAATAGATACATACCCTTTAAGAAAGATTTAACTCAACTTAACTCATGTAAATCATTCACAGTTTGATTACTCTATATACATCATAATATAACAAAGGAGGACTAAGATTTGATAAAAAATCATATTTTATTTTAGTTATTTATTGGAACTTTATATCTAATATGCTCACCTTATTCAATCATATCAAATTATTTTTAACTCATTTGCACGTTTTCAATTTTACTTCCATGTACACTATAGAAATCTGACTCAACGTATCAATATAACTTTGTATCTCATACATTTCAATAGAAATACGAAGTAGGTGAATTTGATTTTGGTATTTTAGACTACGATATCTTTGTTGATCTATCCCAAACATAATGGTTGCTCAGGTCCAAACTCATTTAGGAGGACACATTAGGATATTCCATGATATCAACCAAGGTTGTATCAACTTTGGTCATACTCTTGCGGAATATGAGATTGTTGTTAATCACTCTAGACCTACTTTTTCATGATTCACAATCACAAAAATACGAAGATTTCTTTATATATATAGTGTAATATATCCCAATAATCTATATAATAGTCTAAATTTATTATATATCATTTACAACTAAACTGTGTTTATTTTGATCAAATCAAAAATAGTTATTATTTCATAAATAATTTTGGTATCCTTGAAAATATCTATTCTGACTTAGATGTCTCCATCGACGAAACTCATACAATGAGCTCCCACTATTTCTACCACTGCTATACCAACATTGACAATACAAAGTTCAATCACTTTTACTGTGGCCTTTCTATTTCAGTTATTGCGGCAAATTTACTATCAAGATTTTGGATCCAATATCAAAAAGCTCTATGAAATAGAACTTATAAAAGTAAATCTTTTACAATAGCTTGAAACCTTGTTTCATGTTCCATTTAATCATCTTCTAATATTAGTATAATTGCAACTCTGATGTCTCTTCATGAATCCAAGGTGAAGTTCACTGTTTATTCATCCTAATAGCACCAAAGTTATTTCTATCATCTTATATTTCTATTTTCGTTTCGCAAAGGTCATAACTTTAGGAGAAAACCTAACTATGGGATCTTGCCTGGTTCCAATGCTCAATTTCTATCGTTCAACCCCAATAAATTTAGGATATCAGTCTTGCAATTAATTAATTGGACCAAACTTACATTTCAGTTAATCATGCCTCTCTTTAGTTCTTAGTCGGGAACAATTTCCAACAAGCAAAACACACTTAATCATATTAAGTATACGACTTTGTAATAAGTTTATTTGCGTTATTCAAATAATAATTATTCAAAATCCATACATTACGAAATACTATTTTTCACCATACAACCATTATATGTGATCAAATATCGATCAAGTATCCATTCTCTTATATTATCTACAGAGTCCATAATTATAGTGATAATAAACGATATTAGGCAATTTTAAACTTAAATGGACCTAGACTCAAAAATTTAATGTACACTTGGATTGTTATTGTGGATTTTGAAGTGACTACGTATCAAAAAAATTATTTTCAAGTGCACATACATTTCTTTTACAATCTTTAATTTTAGTTCATTATGTATACCTTAATAAATAAGCATTTTATTGATTATTTTACACAAATATATAGTAGTAGATATTAAAATGTTACATGCGTTCTTATACTCATTAGATTGGTTAAATGTGATTCATTTCATTTATCTAATAAGGTCCTATTAAATTTTATATTTCTCAAAAACCAAAGAGAAAAACATAAACCTTTTGATTTCTCTAATGGGTGTTAGGACCCACTTGTCTTGGGGATCCAACCTTGAATTTTCTTAACAAGTTATAGCTCCATACGTGGTTGATAACACTTAATTGGTTATATCTAATATGACTCCTACCCATGGTCAACTCAATCTTGACCTTATATTTAATCAACAAGTCTAGAGGGATTAGTCAAACTGAGCTATCATTTCACAACCACCTAAGTATAGGTGCTCGTACCTTGAATTTACTTGACAAACACAAATATTTTTCTTACCCGTCTAGAGAAATTTAAATAGTACTACAAATAGCAACCCTGGATTGAATTTGCTCAACAACCAACACGTTTGCAATTAATCTACCTAATATGTAAATGGTATAGGGCAACATTGTTAAGATTCTTAATATTTAATAATTAAGAGTGCCACTTATTTATGCAATAATGTATTTTGTAACATACCCACAAGATACAAGTGTTTGACACATCTGGTATCATGGTATACGTAACATACATATGTACTTACTCCATAAATCTAAGTGGATTTGTTTTATCTATATGCATATTACTTATATATATATTATATTAACTTACTTATATCTTTAATAATTTCAATTAGTACTTATATTATATACATAGGTTTATATGTATTTTTATTACTTAATTAAACTATTTAATTGATAACCAATTAATTTAAGGTTTCACAAAATTTCAAATATTGGTTCAAAATGATTTTGAATCAATATATTCAGCTATAACATTTATAATTATATATATATATTAACATTTATAATATATATATATATATATGTATGTATGTTTAATCATAACAATTATGATTTTATTATACATATATTCAGATAAGTCCAAATTATTTATAACCTATTATAAAGTAATTAACTTCCATAATATATATATATATATCTTATTAATCAAAACTATTTTAATTACTCTTTGATTATTAACTTAATTAAAAATAATTAATTTCATTTTAAATTTGAACTTTTTAAATTATTTTCTTAAACACATTTAAGCAATATCATACAACTATAACATATAGTGATATGTATATGCATATAGCTTTCAATTAATTAAAAATTTAACTAATTAATTATTTTAAAATTCAAAAAAATTAAATTAAAATTCGAGAATTCAAAATTCCACTGGCAATTTTGGAAATTTGCATGTTATGAAAACTATATATGTTATAAAAACTACAGGACACTATAAAATTTGAACAATTTTCAAAATATTATACATACACACACCATACATGTGTATTCTAACATTTACATCATACATGTTTAAAATTTAAGTATAAAACCTTTTTAAATTTAGGAAGTTTCATATTTTAAACTAAATTTTTAATTTTTTTTTCATAATATTCAAATATGCTTATTTGTATTAGCTCATGACCTAAAAATAATTTAGACCTTACACTTGAGCCAACTTTGAAAACTTCCACTATCCATTAGGCCATGTTCGAAGTCAGGGAGGAGAGGGCACTGGTTGCTCCAGCCATAAGCCTTAAACACTCCATCCTAGACACCTGTTAAAAGTAAAGCTCGGTAGTTGGCCTAAATGATGACTGATTTATTCATGTAAACTAATTTGGGCACTGTTACCATTGTTGGTTCGGATCCATTTAGTAGTAGAGGAAATCCCTAAGTGTGTCATAATGGGTCAATATGAATAATAAGTTAGCATTTAGATCCAATCTACCTTTTAAGTTAATGTTTTATTTTAATTTAAATGTATTTGTGTTATATGTACATAAATTTAAACCTTTCACATTCCACATGCTAAACTTCTACATTACTAGCCATAATGGCTTATTCATCATGTTGTGTTTTATATTTCACTATTTTATGTATGTGAAAAGCCACATTGATATACATGGCATGATAAGGTAACAACTATGATATACATATACATAATGACATAACAATAAATTCAAAGCATATGAAAATTGTATACATACATATAATTTCTGGAATTTGCAACTAATGTATGAATATATACATATATAAATGATAAATAATAAAGCGGTTCATACATCGAATTCAAATGGCAAGCCTAATACTCTTAACAATCCAACTATTTATTATCAACCAATAGGAATAATTAACAATGGTTTAACTATAATCAGTAATGGTGTATGTCTATGTGTGTGTGTGTTCCAGTAGAATTAAGTTTGAAATTAATATGTATATATAATTAATAAAACTCATAATATCTATTATTTAATTTATGCATATTTTAATTAATAAATCATAATTTTTTTTATGTTTGTGCATACAAATCATAAAATCCAAAATAATTTTATTTAATATTCCCAAATCATAATTTACATACAAGTCCAAAATCTAATTTATGTATGCAAATCATAACATCCGACATAATTATATTCAGCATTTCAAAGTCATTTTAGTATAAAATCTAATTTATGCATATAAACCCAATCACCAAAGTTCTAAAACCATTAAATTCTATTGATGAAAAGTTGAATGTTATGTTTATATGATTTGCATAATAAATTATCAACAGTATGATGTAATTTTCATTAAGGTTTAATTTTATAATAAACAAATTCATGTACACTAATTATATTTAATCAATTATTAATTTTATTAATCAATTATTAATTTTAAAAATTATACAATAGATTTATAAGCAGTCATTGTATATTACGTCTAGGTATCATGAAATAAAATAAAATACATTGTTTACCAATTTTATGATATTGTTGCTTGTTGTACCTTGATCAGTGTATGTCTCCTAGGAATCTGATTCCACCTTCTTGATCTTGCAAGGATCGAAGAACTATCACCATATAAAGAAAGGAGGCTTCTTGATTTCCAAAATGAGCCAAGGGTGGTTAGCCTTACCATGTAAAGGTTTGGTTCTTTCTCATTTTTATCAAGCAGAAATCGAAGGAATTTGAGAAGCTCTTTATATAAGAGTTATTATGAGAGTTATCTATTACTAATGACTCTTAAATTCAAAGCAGAAAATCCCCTTTACCTCGCATAATGTGGTCGCTCCCTCATTTTCTCCCCATTATTTTATTATTTGTTTGCATATTTAAACCCATTTAAACAAGTCTTAATATTGTATATTAATACGTGCATTGTATAATTTTTATACGCACACCCAAATAACTACTGAAGGCATCCATAAAATTTCCAAGAGCTACCAAAATTATTAATGACACTCTAACTACTAAAAGCATACATAATTGATATATCTTATAGGTTAATTAATTTAATTAATCAATAACACGATATAAGCTAATTAAATCGGATGATAGTTCAGAGACAGCACAGATTCGATTGTGCAACTCATATGTGTGGATTTTGTTAGCGATTAGTATCAAATAATTCGAATATCAACAGCCACGCGTCACCATAGCTAATAGTGTTATAGTTTGGCCGAATAAACCGCTTGCATATCTACTTAGTAAAATCATATTTTAGATCTTATTTAAGCAACATCTTTAAGCAAAAATATATTATACACACATTCTCTTCGTCACCACTATGTCACTTCTGATATCCGAAGTTTGGCCATGGTCAAAACTCTAACAATGTCCGTATATAATTATTTAGTCTATCTCTAAAGTCCTTGGTTCACTAATAACATTTACCATTAACTATATGCCAGAGTCAAAGACTTTTGACTTTGATTTGACCATAGTTGACTGTGATACCAACCTCTCATAAAAGAGGAGATGAATTCCCAACTACAATCATTCTATTGGCGATATACCATGATTTAACTGTAATCAAAGTGTACTATTTGGGTCGAAGTTTACAGTATTCTCAAGTCGAAAGAACTGTGTAACATTGTCACATTGAGATTTCCTACCCGATCTTAGCTATTATCAACCAGTACGAAACTCTGGGTCAAGTCATTCTATAGTCATCCAATAACAACAAGTATATAACCTCTTGATGCCCCCAACAACCATGAGTAATATACTACCTAATGTTCAGAGAGCGCTATGTACTTTGTTCTCAAATGGATGTATCGATATCCTTCTCTCGAAACATCTTGATCATGAATATTTGAAACAAAGTATTCTTGACTTACAATTTTATACTCGCGGTTACACTATTTGTAACTGCAATTGTATAATACTTTATTTAAGGATTTCATGTTTAATATATTAAATAATTATTTAATAATTTGTTTATGTAACAATATAACATTATATTTATAATATAAAACAAACACCAAAACTACACTTTATTTTGAATTAGGTCGGTTTCAAAGTTAGGATACGTAATAAATTGCATATTGCCCCTAGGGCATACACCCTTAAATTTCAACTTATTACGGTGAAATACAACGAGTTGTCGAGTCTAATTGTATCCAATAAAGTAGAAGAAATATTATGTAATTTTGAGTCATCTAGACAGAACATGAAGTTCATGAAAATGGATACATATAACCTTTGCGCCAACATTAGGTGTAGAAACCATTATTCTAACACCCTGAAAAATTTGGTAGATGCTATAATTAAATATTAATGATATAATAATGTGAAAATAATTAATGTGTTAATAAAATAAATTAAAAAATAAAGAGGTGAACACTAGTAATTTTTCCAACTTTGGAATCTAACAATGATACCAATGCCATTATGACTGTCTCGTTTTTCTAATTCATGTAGAATTTTGGCTTACCTCATCTGGAGTGGACATGAAGAAGTTATGGTCGAAAACGTGTTAAGCTGATTAAGCGCCAAGTTTGAAAATTTTGAATTTGAATAAAAATTATTTCCCCTTCTATATAAACTCTTTTCATTTTTTCCAGGAAACCGAACTTCCTTCCATTTTTCCCTCTTACATACAAAATTCAAACCAACATATCTTCCTTAAATCTTATCGAAATCACACAAAATTAGCAGTGTCACAAAGCTATTGAAGAGGCCCATGCATCTCTACCAATTTGGAGACGAAATTATAAAGTATGGTAGTGTAGTAGTATAAACAACGGGGATTCAAGCAGTGAAAGGCGAATTCGACGAGTGATTCATAGTTTCCTCTTTGTATAATGTAATCTTCATCCTATAAATGTGATATGCAGACTATATTAGTGTAGGTAAACCTTACTAATCATTTAAATTTAGATTAAAAGCGGTTGGGAGGGAATTTAGTAGAAATAGTAAATAGAAAACTAGGTTTCACTCAATTCTTGCAATTTAAGGAATATACCATTAAGCTTATGAAATAAAGTGTAAACCAAACTTAGAAACATAGGTTTAGGTGCTAGGGATGCTCCTAGGCGACCAGACATGGAATGGAGGTGATTGGAGGCAAAACGACATGGTGGAACAACCAAAATCGCAGTAGGGAAATTCTAGAATTTTCATATACACCAGTCCATCGGTCATCACTACCAGTCCACCAACTGCCTATTTTTGGGTCAGGTTGAACCTAGACCCATATGGGCCTATATATAATAAGTTTTATTAATTCGAGTCTTGTTCCTCTTGTTTTCTAAAAGCATTTGAAGGCTATTGACAAGGCAAGTGATGAAGTTATGGATTCAAGTGAATGTTTGTGATGATTGATTATTTTTTGAGATGGATTTGTATGTGCTCATGATAAGGAAACATGGTACGATGGTGATGTGAATGTGAACGAGCATATGGCGCAAGTAGGCAGCCTAGGATACAGACTTATGACATAAGTAGGTGATCTAGGTATTGCTATGCTCCCCTGTAGTGCTTTGACAGACCATTGTAGCGGATGGATGGTAAGCGATCCTATAGTGCAAGAGGCAGAGCCTATAGCGCACGAGGCGGGTCTAGGGAAGTGAGTCCACATAGATGTTGTACGATATGACATGTATATAGTAGTTATGTGTGACATGATCAACATAACATGAGGTGATCGAGCGTTAGACTCATATCATGCTATAATGTTATTTTGTAGTATACGTAGAGTAAAGTATAGTTCACTCACCAAACTCATGTCTGACCCACTCCTATTTTTTCTCGTTATTTATATTTCCAAGACCCAGGTTGATGGATTTTAGAGATGAGATTGTATCGGAGATAGGGATTCGTTTATACATATTGTATATGATGTAAATAAGTGCAGTAAACTGAATTTGACTATGTGTATGGTTTATGTTTGATTTGTATTGTATAGACACATGTATCCGACAATTAGACATGTTATGGTGATGCGATATGATTATGATTATTATTCTATTATACTTTGTTTCCTTTTGTTATAAGACCATGAAAATTATTAGTTAGATCTGTGTCATACCCAACAACTCGCCCTTTTGGTTCTCGAGGTATTGACATATAATAATAGCCACCAGACTTGTATAGGCATGACACCATTTGAAGCATCGTATGAAAGATTGTGTAAGTCACCATCATGTTGGTGGGAGTCTACAGATAAGATTTTTTGGGGGTCCAAAGATGGTTAGAGATACTTTGGAGAAGGTGGAGCTCGGTAGGAAGAGGATGAAAGTTTCACAAGATTGGCATAAGTCATATGCTGATAGGAGGAGGAAAGACTTGGAATTTGAGGTGGGAGATTTGGTTTTTGTTAAATTTTCTCAGTTGAAGAGGAAAGACTTAAAATTTGAGGTGGGAGATTTGGTTTTTGTTAAATTTTCTCAGTTGAAGAGGAAAGACTTAGAATTTGAGGTGGGAGATTTGGTTTTTGTTAAATTTTCTCCATTAAAGAGGTTGTTAAGATTCGAAAGTTCGAGAAAGTTAGCACCCAGATTTGGTGGTCCATTTCCAAAACTAGAGGGGATAGGGAGTTTGGCGTATAAAGTGGAGCTTTTTGAGAGGATAGCAAGAGTCCATAACGTATTCCATGTATCACATTTGCGAAAATGTGTACGTGATCCAACCACTGTAGTTGCACCTGTTCAATTGGAAAAGGTAAAGTTAGAACCTGACTAGAGCTTATCCTATGGTCCAGTCTGTATTATGGAACATAGGGTGAAACAAATTAGGAACAAAGTGGTGAAGTTGGTTAGAGTGTAATGGGGAAACGATTCGGTTGAGAATTCGTAGGATTATAAAGAGAAGATGAAGGCTACTCATCCTCAACTCTTTTCCGGTATGTTTCTTATTTTAGCCCGATTTCTTTAGATTAGATTATTCTTGAATTAGGATTGGATGCTTTGGATGATTTGGTCGTTAGGTTTTATATTGTTGGATTTGCAAACATACATGCATACATACATACATATGTGCGTGCGTGCGCTTATATTAGGGTGTTATGCATTCTTGCTTGACATGTCATCTTATCGCATTCATATAGGTTGCATTAGTTCTTTTTCTGCACGGTAGATATAGAAACCGCACGTTCATGGCATCATTCATATCTATGGGGTTGTTCATATCATTTGTATCTATAAGTTATTTCCATAAATTAGATGCTATGATTGTTTACTTGATTAATACAACTGAGTGAGCGTTTATTGCATTTTCCATTCCTTAGGAATTTTGGGGATGAAATCCTTTTAAGGAGGTGAATGTAATACCCCAAAAAATTCGGTAAATATTGTGATTAAGTATTAATAAAATAAATTAAAAAATAAGAAGGGGCATAATGTTCATTTTTTCAATATTGGATTTTGATGACAAAATTGGCACCATTGTGACCGTCTCATTTTTTGATTCGCATGGTATTTTGATTTGCCTTATTTGGAGTCTGTATGAAGAAGTTATGGTCGAAACCATGTCGAGCTGATTTGACGTCAAATTCGAAATTTCAAATTTGAGCGATGGTTAATTTTCCCTCCTTTCATATAAATGAAAACCACGTAGCTCTTTTCGGTTTTTCCATAAAACCGACACCATCTTGTTTCTCTCTTTTTCCCTTTTACATATAAAATTCAAACAATCATATCTCCATAAATCTTAACCTAATCGCATAAAATTAGTGGCATCGCGAAGCTATAGAAGAGGGATATGCATCTAAACCGATTTGAAAATGTAATTCTAAAGTGTGGTGATGTAGCAGTCTCAAAAGTGAAGATTCAGGCAGTGAAAGGCGAATTCAATGAGTGATACATAGTTTCCTTTTCGTATAATGCAATTTTCATCTTATAAACGTGGTAGACTATATTAGTGTAGCTAAACCTTACTAATTGCTTAATGGAAAAATGTAGGTAACTGGAGGTGAAATGACATGGTGGAACAACCAAAATCGTAGCTTAAAAATTCCAAACTTTTCATGTAAACCGATCCACTGGTCATCGCAACTGGTTCACCGATAGCCTATTTCAGGGTCAGGTTGAACTTGGACCCATATAGGCCTATACATAATAACATTATCGATTCAAGTCTTGTTCATCTTATTTTCTTAAAGTGTTTGAAGGCTAATGACAAGGCAAGTAATGATGCCACAGATTCAAGTGAATGTATGTGATGATTGATCATTGTTTGAGATGGAATTGTATGTGTTCGTTATATGGAAACGTGATACGATGACGATATGAACGTGAACGAGCCTATGGCGGAAGTAGGTGGCTCATGATACAGACCTGTGACACAAGTAGGTGATCTAAGGATTGTGTTGCTCCCCTATAGTGCTTCCACGGACAAATATGGATGATGGATGGTAAGCGACCATGTAGTGCAAGAGGCAAGTCCAAGGCGTGAATCCAATTTGTCTCCATGGACAACAGGCGACCCTATAGCACATGAGGCAGGTCTAGGGAAGTGAGTCCTATATATGATTGATGTGACATGGATAACATGTGACCCTATAGCACACGAGGAGGGTCTTGGGAAGTGAGTCTATATAGATGCGGTACAACACAACTTCGTGTATATGGTAGTTATATGTGACATGACTAGCAAAACGAGAGGTGACTGAGCATTAGACTCATATCATGCTACAATATTATTTTTGTAGTATATAAGGAGAAAAGTATGGTTCATCCAACAGACTTATGTCTGACCCACTCCTATTTTTCCTCTTTATTTATATATCCAGGTTAACGGAGTTTGGAGAAGAGATGGTATCGGAGATAAGGATTCATTTGTAGATATTGTATATGATGTAAATGAGTGTTGTAACCTGGATTTGACTATGTGTATGTTTGGGTTTGATTTGTATTATATAGACACATGTATCTTTGACAGTTATACATGTTACGGTGATGTAATATGATTATTGTTGTGTTATACTTTGTTTCCTTCTATTGTGAGACTCTATACATTATTGGTTAGACCTGTGTTTGCCTATTTTCATCATATCCAAAAACTTATGCTCTTTGGTTCTTGAGGTGTTGACGTCGGTTTAGACATTCAAGTCGAGGATAGAAAAGGTGGGTTGTTACAATTATAAAAATATCAATTTGAAGTTATAAACGAAGAATTGGCATGGAATCCTATATTTGTCAAAATACCTATTACATGTGATATCGTGTGTATGGGACTTTAGTTCTATAACAACAAATTCATATAACTGCAACATTTATCCCATCACATAAATAATCTTATTAAATAACCCAATCAATTAACGGGTACAGTAGAGGTGCATGGCAAAATGGTAAATACCTTAGAGTTCTTGTAATCGACAATAACATGAAAATTGGGGAGCACAACTGATCTCTAAGACTCTTGCGAAAATGATTTCTAATGGAAACAACTCAAATAGGAAAGATGCATTCAAAGCATTAGCTCACATCTCACCGTATTACCCGAATAATAAAATACAAATTAAATCTGATGTAATTTCAGTCATTACCTTGGAACTATTCGAGCAAAACAAGTGAACAAACTCGAAAGAAGAACCTGCTTACATCCTTGCGAATAGTTTAGAATCTGGTTTAGTTCCCTACATCGTGAAAAGCAATTCAAAGGATAAAATCATTGCCTCGGATGTTATAATCCAGAAAATCATTAATATGATTAAGCCATCCACTTTGGATGAACTCAACCTAAGCATTAGGATTCTACTAATATAAACAAAGTTTGAAGGTACGTTTTCCACCATTTTGATCAAACTTAAAAAACCGAATGACTGGTTAGTTTTTATGTATTTTATTCTTAAAACTATTGCAAGCATTGTTGAAAGGAACACTAATAATGCAAACATGATCGGCAAACGATTTCATGATAACATAAAAGATTAAATTGATTAAACACTAAAGTTTCTACTTCAAATAGCTTCATACCTCTCTCGATTTCATTCCACTTATTTCACTGTTTAATCGCACATCGCCATTTCATTCATTATCAGATCCTATCCCTATTTTTTTCTTTGAGTCTTGAATTAGGGATACTGAGGTGGGATAACAAAAAAATTAGTTCCGAGAGAGTAAATGATTTGTTAGAAGATGAAAATACTTGCAAAGGAGGCGGAGCGATTTAGATTTGGTATTTTAAGCAACAATGAATTATTTAAAGCTAGTCCGTTAAAAAATGAATGGTAAGTTATATATGGTTAATGATTTATAATATATTATAATTAACAGTTATTAATAAATAATTTATAAACAATAATTTATAGTTTATAATTATTTAATAATTATAAGTAATAAATTATTTAATAAACTAATAATCAGTAAATTATAATTATTAATGATAATTAATAATAAATTATAATGATTTTTAAAATAAAATTAATTATATTAAAAAATAAATTATAATAATTAATAATTAATATATTTATAATTAATAATAATAATTTAATAAGCAATCAAAAAATAATGATAATAATTTATGTATAATTAAATAACAATATATACTTAATCTTTAATAATTTATATTAAAATTTGTTATAACTAATGATTTATAATCTAAATTTACAGTTGGTCATATAAACTTACAATTAATCAAAATCTTTAATTAGTAGAAATTTTCAAAATTCTTTAATTTTTACTAATTCCTTCTTTGCTCTTTGTTATGCTTCTTCAATATTTTGTATGCTTTGTTAGCACAATTGTTAATATCTCCATTGAGAACCTTTTTATTTGCTCAAAATTTCGTTATTTTTTTGGAACTTGGTTCAATTCCCACAAGGGTATGCAGTTAGCAAGGATTGAACTCTCGACCTTACATGTGAGCACCACATGTCTTAACCAAATGTGATGCCCATAGAGGTTCAAAATTCATTAATTTGTTAACAATATTTGCTTGAAATGGGGTATATAATCATTTACATTATGAGTTAGGCAACTAAAAAAAGTTGTTGTAAATTATTGTCTACAACATTCGGGAAAAAAAATGTTAAAGAGTATTATTATAAAAGGAAAATAGCATGGAGGGCAAACTTCCTCCTTTTTTGCATCTAGGACACGTTCATTATTTTTGAGTGAGGAGGACATATAAAATTTGAAAATATAGCAGAAATCCAAAAGTTTTTTTTCAAGGCTACGTTAAATTAAGGCTTCTATCTTTTCACATGACTAACCTCAACGATGGAGGAGTAGGTCTCATCAGTGCAGCAACTCTCAATGATGATGGCAGAGTCGAGCTTGACGGTGTTGATGATGATAGAGAGAGGCGCAACAAGTTTGACGACGATGGCAAGAGGATATGGTGATGGAGATCGACATGAAGATGATTGAAGCATCAATGTGTTGCGACGACGATGGAGGTGTAACGTCTTAGATTTTTCGCGTTCGAAAATCGACATCCGTACTTTACATTGTACTAGAATGCCGCAGATTCGACCGTTCAAATCCGATTCGCCGGAGCTTATAACACCATTAAGTACAACAACACAGCGGAAGAAAAGGGATATATCAATACATATATCATTGGTACAATGACAGATACAAAAGCTGATACAATATGATACAACAGAATGATACAACGGATATCAATATACATCGGAGATATGATACAAGAAATAGCAGCGGAAAGAAAATAGATAACACTAGCAGCGGATAGAATATCTCCAATAGAATGCTCCAATCCATAGCTAGCGGAAAGCAAGGTCAGTCGTCCAAGGACTGACTAGCTCTAGATAATCTACTCAACCTAAATATCCGAGAAACCCAACTCTAGACTGCCCGTGTGGAAAATGGTGGGCACCCAGAGTTTAGGAAAGGAACAATAAACTCCGGATCAGTCATGAGACTGGTGTGAGCAATAAAAACAGTTTATCTTTAAACAAACAACAAAAGAATTTTAAACATTTAAGTCCGCAATGCTTTTGGAAAATGAAACTACCATAAGACCTCCCACCACACACACAATGCAATCGCAGACTTGGAGGAGATTGCTTCTTATGGTAGTCAAACATGCTTACTACGCAAACAAACTCTTTTTGATATTATTACTAGTGCATAGTGTACAAAAACATTTCGAAAATACAATATTAATCTTAGCCAGCATAGGTACCATTATATTATGCCTGCTATAGCTGCCGCCCGAGGAGACAGGTTATACAACTGCAATCGTAAAGGTTCGTATTGTTTCTTTAGATTTCCAACAAATGGTCAGGCTAAGGAACTGCCTACTGCCACATGGGATCGCCTTTGGCGGGACGTCAAGAGAACCTACACGGCTCTCTGCCAACACAAGGCCGGGTTACCTCTGTCACTATGTAACTACTACTCGAGTATGCCACCCCCCGGTCCTTTGGGACCATTATCCGAGGCCTCGGTAACCAACATCACACATAATAATAAAGTGTGTCCACATGAGTAAGTATTTGGGCTCCATACCATGATACCACCCTTTTCCAAAAGGAAATGACATACCCTAAAGGGAGCGACCCTCATAACCTTGCCGCATCATCCCTGTTTCGACCATTTCCGATCTGTGAGGTTCGATGAGGTCTCATCCACAAAGCTACGCTTTTTCACAAAGCCATGCTTTGATCACAAATGATCAAATAAATGATCAATAGACAGCAACACTCAGCATGCCACATTACCAAATTGGGAGTATATCGCTGATAACCTTCAACTACATAACCTCTGAGCTCGTACGTCTCAGAGAAGGGTGTTAAGCTAAGAGAATAAATTATCCGCCACCAACAGAAATGTATTTGAAAGAAATCTGCTTTATATCTCAAAATGTAATGTCAGACATGTAACCATACAAGTCTGTTCCGGGTTCGAACAGAACCGAAGGCACTTCCAAAGAAGCCCTTGCAATCCGGGTATTCACAATCCCGATCGAACTTCCCATCACTTAGGGAATCTCTATACCGGGGCAACTCGGTGCAGAGACAATCGATAGGTTATCCTATCGTTCTCGCAAATACCCAGTCTTCAACACCGGTCTTCAAATGCGATCCATATACGACGTATCATTATTCGGAATGGGTTATATGACACAAAGGTCCTTTCCCGGCCAAACCGAATAATGAGCGCAATATTTTAAAACATATGGATATTGGGATTTCAATTAAGTCACAACTTATTACCCAAACTTCTCTTTCAAATGGTTTAAACACATTACCATTTTAATCTTTTAAATAAAAGATTTAATTCACAAAATTCACCCAATTTCACAAAGATTTATTCATAGATTTCCCAAATCAATTTCCATTTCAATTGGATTAACTCGTTAAATCTTTAAATCAAAGATTTAACTTATAGCTTTCAAAACAATTTCATTTCGAATGGTTTAAACAAATCATCATTTTAAATCTGTTAAAAATAAACAGATTCAATTCATAGCTTTCAAAAAGAATTCATTCATAACTTGGAAAACCATTTTTTCAATTCAATCTTGAAATTCCTTTAACTTAAATTGGAATTTCATTTCTTATATGAAAGCTTTTATCATTTGAAAACAATAGTTTTCATTTCGGAAAATCTGATTCAATAATACAAGTTAAAGTCTTTGGGTTAAATTCAAATACTCAAACAATACTTTCAAAATGGTTTGAATTCATATAAACACATTTTTAACATTTATAACTATAATTTCCAAACATAGAATTCAATTCCAAATTTTGAATTCAAATTCAAATTTAATTATTTAAATTGGAAACTTTACCAAGTTATTCAAAATAGCTTTTATCTTTGAAAACACCTTTTCAAAAGTTTAACATTTAACCCAAATCCATTTTCCAAAATCAATTGAAATAAAAATTTCAATTTAAAAACATTAAATTTAAATCATCTGTGACTTAACTGATTTCCACATGAAATCCATATTTGTGTGTGTATGGTGTAGTCCAGGGGTTTAACACAATAGTGCAACATCATTCAATCATCACAGATCAGAATACAGAAATATAGTTGATAAGCGATATAAACTATAACGCTTATCTTTCATTCACAGATCACAGATATATATATTACAGAAATTAATTACATTTATCCCAGATAAATAAATTAAATTACAGATCACAACACAAATCAGGATGTATCACAAAGCATCACATATCAGGGATACAAACAATTCAACCATTCAATAAAATCCAAACATCCATACGTAAGATCAATAAATTATCTGATTAATTTAAATCAGATTAATTTCTTATGAATTGCTAATCCTGGTTAATTAACATTAATAAATTACAAATCATTTTGATTAATTATTCTTTAATCATTTATTAATTAACCATTAATAATAAATTAATTAACCTTTAATTATAATTCATCAACCTTTAATTATTAAATAATTAACCTTTAATTATTTAATTCACCATTTAATTAATTAAAATTAACTACATTAATCCTTAACTATAAATTAATTATCTCTAATTACTTAATCAATTGGTCACTATTTACAACTTAATTACTTAATTAATTAATCACTAATTATTAATTAATTATCTTTAATTATCTAATCAATTAATTAATAAAATAACAAATCATTTATCTTGATTATCTTCTTATCTATCATTTAAAAATCTCACTTACTAACCTTGAAATCAAATTAAAAAAACTTTTAGTTAAATTAAAATCTAACATTTATCTTTAATTAACTACTTAATTAAAATAAAGATTAATTAAGATTTAAAAATATCTTGAGAATTAACTTTGATTAAATCAAAATATCCCAATTTAATTATAAGAAGTAATTAATCCTTAATTACTCCCATTGAATAATTTCATTTAAACCATTTATAATTGATGATTTGAATTACTTAATCCTTAGTTAATTATCTTCATTAACTAATAACATTTCTCTAGTTATAAATAAATCTAGATCATTAATTTATAAATTAAACAAATTATTCCTTCATGTTTTCAAATTCCATTTTAAATTCAAATTGTTTAAAATATACTTTCAAATTACTTAACCATTTTTAGTTATTAGACAATTTAAATTTAAAACTTTTATTTTCCAAACTAAGATTTAACCTAAGCCTAAATTTATACTTTAAACTTTAAATTTAAAATTCAGTTTTAACCTGACTTTAAATTTGAACTTCAGTTTAAATTTTTGAAAGAAAACAGAACAGGGTTCTGTTTAAACCTGGAAATCAAGTTGTACTCGAGCTACCCAATATCTCCTCAGAGTCCAACCCCCCACAACTTCGAGCCAATCACCCAAATTACTCGAGACAAACCCGAGTACTTCAACATAAACCATCCTTTCCAGATTCGACGTGCACGCGGTGCACCTGATACTACGCCGCCGACCTCCGTTGATCGTCGCGACCATCATCGACAAACACTAGCACCCCCACGACCCCAAACAAGGATCCATCTCGACGCTTCCAGGCTCGAACAAAAATTGAACCAATCGACCCAGAACTGGAAGAACCTCGAACCAAAACTCCGACAAAAAATCACCTCGTAACCACATCTCCGACCACCGGAGAACCATCACCACCGGCCACAGCTTCGCTTACCAATCCTCTTGCAATCCCCAAAACCCTATAACACTCGATGCACTAGAGAAAACAAACAGACCCAAAACTTCGACCCAGTCAAAACTAGGTTTAGAAACAACAACGAGCAACCCCTATCGCCACCGAACTTTGATCATTCACCTACCATTTTTCCTCCACCCACCAATCATTCCTCCACCTCCACGAAGAACTACAACATTCCAGACCCACTAGATCATCAGATAAACCCCATAACCCATTCTCTAGTCAACCCAATAATGGTCATTCAATACTTAACTAAAAAATGTAATTTTAGTTTTAAAAATCGTAATTTCATATAAGCATTCAAATTATAAACCTGATTTAATATTTTAAGAAGTTTGAGATTTTGCTTATTTTAACAATGCCTGTTCTTATAGCTTGGATAGACAACCAAATTCTTAACTTATCTTAATTATAATTTATAAACATAAATCCATACTAAGCAAATAACTTTTGCTTACATCTCAAATCCTAACTGAGATCAAATCAAGTGGTAATGGATTTCTATTAAAAGCTTAGTTTTAGAAACAAGAACAGGTATACAGATACCTGGCAACACATATACACACACACACACAGAAGATTCATCACAATACAATCATACAAAGCTTACTTATTTCTATTAATTCACATGCAACAGATATATTTATGATTTTTGAATTGTGAAGTTACTTACAGTGCTTAAAGAAGAAAGAACAGAGCTTGAAAATTTGCAAGTTGAAAGCTTTTCTTTTCTTTGATATCTGGCTTTGAATTTGCTACTGGAAATTTCACTTGCTTTCAGGCTTGCATTAGTGGTTTTGATTTGTTTGAGTTTAAGATGATATTTGTTTTAATTTAAGATGATATTACTTTAGTTTTCTACTCAGCTGGAATGGAACGACATTGAAATGAGGAAGATGATGGATATAAACAAGTTACAGGGTGTGGTTATTTTGTACAATAGGCATGGCTGAAGATATATGGCATTAATTGCCTTTGTACATTCTTATTTCGGCTGTACAATATGAAGATATTGTTTTGTTTAAGTGTACATAGATATCTATAGTTGAATATATTTATTGCTATCTTTCTTTGCAAGCTTCATTCTTATATTTCTTTTTCTTGTTTTACTCGGCTGAAGTGATACAAATTATGTGCTAAAGATATTGGTATTAATTGGTTGTACAAAATATACATTTATTTGTTCCTTCTTATCTCGGCTGTACCATGCATGAGATAAAACCTTCCTTTGCCAGCGTATACATATTTGTTTACTTTGGTTTCATACTTATCTACATATTCAAGCTATTGCTTATCTTCTTTTCTTATTTACTTGTTTTATTTATTTGCAAGCTATCCTCATGTACAGGAATATAATTTATTTGTTTTGCTTGTTGACTATGCAGTTCTGTTTTGTATTTCCTTCTCATGTTTTTCTTTTGCAAACTTATAGATATTTATATCTTTATTTTGTTCATATTTGAATGTATTTTATTTTTTTGCTTTTAAATTTTATCTATGGGTTACTTTATATTTTACAACCCTATAATTCATCTTATATATCCATTTTTTATTTTTATTCATAGCTTAAGTATTAATTATTACTTTATAAAATAAGTGAACTTCTATTTTTATCTTTACTTTGTAATTTAAATGAATTTCTATAATTATTATGTTGTCATAATTTAACTAATTTGTCCACTTTATATTTTTTATATACATGAGTGTATATCTAAATTAAATATTCATTGTCTTGTATTCTTACATATATATATTTTTATACTTTTTATTCTGTAAGTACAATTTGTTTGTATTTTATTCTACTTATATATTTTCATTTTTAAACCATTTATTTACAATTTAAATTCAAATCAAATATATATATATATATGTATATATTATTTCAAATTTACTCATATATCACGTATACATATATATTCACATATATGTACAATATTTAAAGTTTAAATGATTTATACCAAATTTATTTGAATTCGGGGAAACTCGCTTCAATTAATCAATTAATTTTACAATTTTTATTCAAAAACTCATTTTAATTATCAATCAAATGTAATTAAAATTCAGGGTCGTTACAGACTTCCCCCCTTAAAAGAATTTCGTCCTCGAAATTGCCAAGAAGACACAAAGATAGATGAAGAATATTTCATCAAATCAAACTGAATATATATTCTACATTCGGCTTACCAAATCAGAATATCAATAATAGATACAAGAACGAATCTGTTTAACACTTCACAAAATACTTGGGTTATCTAGATCTACGAAATATACAGTGGCATCGGTTAGTTCGAAGGGATAACTAACCATTCGTAGAATATATTGGGACCCAAAAGATAGATAAATACATGGATACAATTTCAAAACTTTTAGTTTAAAAACCAAATTATCCCTATCAACCATAGCAACCAATTCATCCAAACAAATAATTCTGACCTTTTTGGAGTTTACGTTCCATATTGATATCGAATTTCTTCCTGGATCTACCAGAAACTATCGAAGAATTGAGAAAAAGATGCTGAACAAAGAGATTGATAGAGAAAAGATTGTTGCTTGTTGTTATAGGGTATTGACCATTTATAATCGTATTTCCCTGTCCCCTATCTCATCCTCTTCTTGCACTCATACTCACTATCAGTGAATAGTAAGAGAATTTACTGAGGCATTCGAATGGATATCTGAGAATTACTCATTCTAGGGTATACTTCATCCTATCTCTAATGAGCTACTTAATGTGTTATACTCCTGAGCTAAAGTTCAACCTTAGCTCTGATACCAAATGTAATGTCTCGGATTTTTCGCGTTCGAAAATCGACATCCGTACTTCATATTGTACTAGAATGCCGCAGATTCGACCGTTCAAATCCGATTCGCCGGAGCTTATAACACCATTAAGTACAACAACACAGCGGAAGAAAAGGGATATATCGATATATATATCATTGGTACAATGACAGATACAAAAGCTGATACAATATGATACAACAGAATGATACAACGGATATCAATATACATCAGAGATGATACAAGAAATAGCAGCGGAAAGAAAATAGATAACACCAGCGGATAGAATATCTCCAATAGAATGCTCCAATCCATAGCTAGCGGAAAGCAAGGTCAGTCGTCCAAGGACTGACTAGCTCCAAATAATCTACTCAACCTGAATATCTGAGAAACCCAACTCTAGACTGCTCGTGTGGAAAATGGTGGGCACCCAGAGTTAAGGAAGGGAACAATAAACTCCGGATCAGTCATGAGACTGGTGTGAGCAATAAAAACAGTTTATCTTTAAACAAACAACAGAAGAATTTTAAACATTTAAGTCCGCAATGCTTTTGGAAAATGAAACTACCATAAGACCTCCCACCACACACACAATGCAATCGCAGACTTGGAGGAGATTGCTTCTTATGGTAGTCAAACATGCTTACTACGCAAACAAACTCTTTTTGATATTATTACTAGTGCATAGTGTACAAAATCATTCGAAAATACAATAGTATTCTTAGCCAGCATAGGTACCATTATATTATGCCTGCTATAGCTGCCGCCTGAGGAGACAGGTTATACAACTGCAATGGTAAAGGTTCGTATTGTTTCTTTGGATTTCCAACAAATGGTCAGGCTAAGGAACTGCCTACTGCCACATGGGATTGCCTCTGGCGGGATGTCCCGAGAACCTACCCAGCTCTCTGCCAACACAAGGCCAGGTTACCTCTGTCACTAGGTAACTACTACTCGAGTATGCCACCTCCCGGTCCTTTGGGACCTTTATCCGAGGCCTCGGTAACCAACATCACACATAATAATAAAGTGTGTCCACATGAGTAAGTATCTGGGCTCCATACCATGATAGCACCCTTTTCCAGAAGGAAATGATATACCCTAAAGGGAGCGACCCTCATAACCTTGCCGCATCATCCCTGTTTCGACCATTTCCGATCTGTGAGGTTCGATGAGGTCTCGTCCATAAAGCTACGCTTTTTCACAAAGCCACGCTTTGATCACAAATGATCAAATAAATGATCAACAGACAGCAACACTCAGCATGCCACATTACCAAATTGGGAGTATATCACTGATAACCTTCAACTACATAACCTCTGAGCTCGTACGTCTCAGAGAAGGGTGTTAAGCTAAGAGAATAAATTATCCACCACCAACAGAAATGTATTTGAAAGAAATCTGCTTTATATCTCAAAATGTAATGTCAGACATGTAACCATACAAGTCTGTTCCGGGTTCGAACAGAACCGAAGGCACTTCCGAAGAAGCCCTTGCAATCCGGGTATTCACAATCCCGATTGATCTTCCCATCACTTAGGGAATCTCTATACCGGGGCCACTCGGTGCAGAGACAATCGATAGGTTATCCTATCGTTCTCGCAAATACCCGGTCTTCAACACCGGTCTTCAAATGCGATCCATATACAACGTATCATTATTCGGAATGGGTTATATGACACAAAGGTCCTTTCCCGGCCAAACCGAATAATGAGCGCAATATTTTAAAACATATGGATATTGGGATTTCAATTAAGTCACAACTTATTATCCAAACTTCTCTTTCAAATGGTTTAAACACATTACCATTTTAATCTTTAAAATAAAAGATTTAATTCAAAAAATTCACCCAGTTTCACAAAGATTTATTCATAGATTTCCCAAATCAATTTCCATTTCAATTGGATTAACTCGTTAAATCTTTAAATCAAAGATTTAACTTATAGCTTTCAAAACAATTTCATTTCGAATGGTTTAAACAAATCATCATTTTAAATCTGTTAAAAATAAACAGATTCAATTCATAGCTTTCAAAAAGAATTCATTCATAACTTGGAAAACCATTTTTTCAATTCAATCTTGAAATTCCTTTAACTTAAATTGGAATTTCATTTCTTATATGAAAGCTTTTATCATTTGAAAACAATAGTTTTCATTTCGGAAAATCTGATTCATTAATACAAGTTAAAGTCTTTGGGTTAAATTCAAATACTCAAACAATACTTTCAAAATGGTTTGAATTCATATAAACACATTTTTAACATTTATAACTATAATTTCCAAACATAGAATTCAATTCCAAATTTTGAATTCAAATTCAAATTTAATTATTTAAATTGGAAACTTTACCAAGTTATTCAAAATAGCTTTTATCTTTGAAAACACCTTTTCAAAAGCTTTAACATTTAATCCAAATCCATTTTCCAAAATCAATTGAAATAAAAATTTCAATTTCAAAACATTAAATTTAAATCATCTGTGACTTAACCGATTTCCACGTGAAATCCATATTTGTGTGTGTATGGTGTAGTCCAGGGGTTTAACACAATAGTGCAACATCATTCAATCATCACAGATCAGAATACAGAAATATAGTTGATAAGCGATATAAACTATAACGCTTATCTTTCATTCACAGATCACAGATATATATATATATATATTACAGAAATTAATTACATTTATCCCAGATAAATAAATTAAATTACAGATCACAACACAAATCAGGATGTGTCACAAAGCATCACATATCAGGGATACAAACAATTCAACCATTCAATAAAATCCAAACATCCATACGTAAGATCAATAAATTATCTGATTAATTTAAATCAGATTAATTTCTTATGAATTACTAATCCTGGTTAATTAACATTAATAAATTACAAATCATTTTGATTAATTATTCTTTAATCATTTATTAATTAACCATTAATAATAAATTAATTAACCTTTAATAATAATCCATCAACCTTTAATTATTAAATAATTAACCTTTAATTATTAAATAATTAACCTTTAATTATTTAATTCACCATTTAATTAATTAAAATTAACTACATTAATCCTTAACTACAAATTAATTATCTCTAATTACTTAATCAATTGGTCACTATTTACAACTTAATTACTTAATTAATTAATCGCTAATTATTAATTAATTATCTTTAATTATCTAATCAATTAATTAATAAAATAACAAATCATTTATCTTAATTATCTTCTTATCTATCATTTAAAAATCTCACTTACTAACCTTGAAATCAAATTAAAAAAACATTTAGTTAAATTAAAATCTAACATTTATCTTTAATTCACTACTTAATTAAAATAAAGATTAATTAAGATTTAAAAATATCTTGAGTATTAACTTTGATTAAATCAAAATATCCCAATTTAATTATAAGAAGTAATTAATCCTTAATTACTCCCATTGAATAATTTCATTTAAACCATTTATAATTGATGATTTGAATTACTTAATCCTTAGTTAATTATCTTCATTAACTAATAACATTTCTCTAGTTATAAATAAATCTAGATCATTAATTTATAAATTAAACAAATTATTCCTTCATGATTTCAAATTCCATTTTAAATTCAAATTGTTTAAAATATACTTTCAAATTACTTAACCATTTTTAGTTATTAGACAATTTAAATTTAAAACTTTTATTTTCCAAACTTAGATTTAACCTAAGCCTAAATTTATACTTAAACTTTAAATTTAAAATTCAATTTTAACCTGACTTTAAATTTGAACTTCAGTTTAAATTTTTGAAAGAAAACGGAACAGGGTTCTGTTTAAACCTGGAAATCAAGTTGTACTCGAGCTACCCCATATCTCCTCCGAGTCCAACCCCCCACAACTTCGAGCCAATCACCCAAATTACTCGAGACAAACCCGAATACTTCAACACAAACCATCCTTTCCAGATTCGATGTGCACGCGGTGCACCTGATACCACGCCGCCGACCTCTGTTGATCGTCGCGACCATCATCGACAAACACTAGCACCACCACGACCCCAAACAAGGATCCAGCTCGACGCTTCCAGGCTCGAACAAAAATTGAACCCATCGACCCAGAACTGGAAGCAACTCGAACCAAAACTCTGACCAAAAATCACCTTGTAACCACGTCTCTGGCCACTGGAGAACCATCACCACCGGCCACAGCTTCGCCTACCAATCCTCTTGCAATCCCCAAAACCCTATAACACTCGATGCACTAGAGATAACAAACAGACTCAAAACTTCGACCCAGTCAAAACTAGGTTTAGAAACAACAACTAGCAACCCCTGTCGCCACCGAACTCTGATCATTCACCTACCATTTTTCCTCCACCCACCAATCATTCCTCCACCTCCAGGAAGAACTACAACATTCCAGACCCACTAGATCATCAGATAAACCCCATAACCCATTCTCTGGTCAAGCCAATAATGGTCATTCAATACTTAACTAAAAAATGTAATTTTAGTTTTAAAAATCATGATTTCATATAAGCATTCAAATTATAAACCTGATTTAATATTTTAAGAAGTTTGAGATTTTGCTTATTTTAACAATGCCTGTTCTTATAGCTTGCATAGACAACCAAATTCTTAACTTATCTTAATTATAATTTATAAACATAAATCCATACTAAGCAAACAACTTTTGCTTACATCTCAAATCCTAACTGAGATCAAATCAAGTGGTAATGGATTTCTATTAAAATCTTAGTTTTAGAAACAAGAACAGGTATACAGATACCTGGCAACACACACACACACATATATATATATACATACACACACACACATAGAAGATTCATCACAATACAATCATACAAAGCATACTTATTTCTATTAATTCACATGCAACAGATATATTTATGATTTTTGAATTGTGAAGTTACTCGCAGTGCTTAAAGAAGAAAGAACAGAGCTTGAAAATTTGCAAGTTGAAAGCTTTTCTTTTCTTTGATATATGGCTTTGAATTTCCTACTGGAACTTTCACTTGCTTTCAGGCTTGCATTAGTGGTTTTGATTTGTTTGAGTTTAAGATGATATTTGTTTTAATTTGAGATGATATTACTTTAGTTTTCTACTCAGCTGGAATGGAATGACATTGAAATGAGGAAGATGATGGATATAAACAAGTTACAGGGTGTGGTTATTTTGTACAATAGGCATGGCTGAAGATATACGGCATTAATTGCCTTTGGACATTCTTATTTCGGCTATACAATATGAAGATATTGTTTTGTTTAAGTGTACATAGATATCTATAGTTGAATATATTTATTGCTATCTTCCTTTGCAAGCTTCATGCTTATATTTATTTTTCTTGTTTTACTCGGCTGAAGTGATACAAATTGTGTGCTAAAGATATTGGTATTAATTGGTTGTACAAAATATACATTTATTTGTTCCTTCTTATCTCGGTTGTACCATGCATGAGATAAAACCTTCCTTTGCCAGCCTATACATATTTGTTTGCTTTGGTTTCATACTTATCTACATTTGCAAGCTATTACTTATCTTCTTTTCTTATTTACTTGTTTTATTTATTTGCAAGCTATCCTCATGTACAGGAATATAATTTATTTGTTTTGCTTGTTGACTATGCAGTTCTATTTTGTATTTCCTTCTAATGTTTTTCTTTTGCAAACTTATAGATATTTATATCTTTATTTTGTTCATATTTGAATGTATTTTATTTTTTTGCTTTTAAATTTTATCTATGGGTTACTTTATATTTTACAACCTTATAATTCATCTTATATATCCATTTTTTATTTTTATTCATAGCTTAAGTATTGATTATTACTTTATAAAATAAATGAACTTCTATTTTTATCTTTACTTTGTAATTTAAATGAATTTCTATAATTATTATGTTGTCATAATTTAACTAATTTGTCCACTTTATATTTTTATATACATGAGTGTATATCTAACTTAAATATTCATTGTCTTGTATTCTTACATATATATAGTTTTATACTTTTTATTCTGTTAGTACAATTTGTTTGTATTTTATTCTACTTATATATTTTCATTTTTAAACCATTTATTTACAAATCAAATATATATATATATATATATATATGTGTGTATATATATTATTTCAAATTTACTCATATATCACGTATACATATATATTCACATATATGTACAATATTTAAAGTTTAAATGATTTATACCAAATTTATTTGAGTTCGGGGAAACTCGCTTCAATTAATCAATTAATTTTACAATTTTTATTCAAAAACTCATTTTAATTATCAATCAAATGTAATTAAAATTCGGGGTCGTTACAGGAGGAGTGACACTATTATTTATATTTTTGCTCCTAATATTATTTTGTTGATAAAAAATGTATATTTTAGCTCACAATGTAATTTAGTAGTTTAATTTTATGAATCATAGTAGCAGTTTATGAATTGTAGTAGCAATTTTTGAACAACCGTAAAATTTATAAATGAAGTGTGTATTTAGCTAACAATATTTTATAGTAGGATTTTATGAATTATAGTAGCAGTTTCTGAGTTGTAGTAACATAATTTAAATTGTAGTGTCGGTTTATAAACAATTGTCTCATCTATTTAGATGTGTATAGTAATGTTACTGTACAGCATCGTTTTTTGTGATTTTCTGAATTAAATATAATTATGTTAATGATATTTTATAGTAACATTTTATGAACTATAGTGGTAGTTTCTAAATTATAGCAGCATTTTTTAAATTATAGTAACAATTTGTAAATAATTGTAGTGTCTTTTTAGATTTGTGTAGTAATGCTACTGTGTAGTTGATAGAGAGGGGCAATTATGTAATTTGTTACAAATATCTAACTCAATAACCAATCTTGTTCGAAATAAAAGATGTTTTCTTTCTATTATATACTTAATATAATGTGTTATATTACTTAATTAATCAATTTAAAAGTATATTTAATACAAAATCCATAAATGGTATGTTTTGTGGCAGTGGTTACAAAGTGTTGTAAACGTGAGTAATTTATCATAATAAAAGTAAATATACCATTTTAAATATTCCTAGACAAGATGTATCGAGACTGGATATCGATACATCCGTTGAGACTAGAGTACGTAACGCTCTCCAAATGTTGGGCGATGTATTACTCATGGCTGTAGGGGGTGCGAAGGGGTTACATACTAATAGTTATTGGATAACCATGGAATAACCCACTTGATAGTTTTCTGTTGGTTAATATAACTAAGGTCAAACAAAAAATATCGATGTAATTAATTTACACAGTCCTCTTGACTTGAGAATACCATCGATCCTCAATATAAATGCTCTACTTTGATTATAATCAAATCATGGTACAACATCAATCGAGTGACTATAGTTAGGTCGAGTGGAAGTATTGGAAGTGGAGCACCATTCAAGAGAGGATTCGTCTCCTCAGTTATATGGGGCTAGTATCACGGTCAACTCAAGTTAACTCAAAGTCAAAGTCTTTAGCCAGAGCATTTAGGTGAATAATAATTTTTATTATTGAACCAAGGACTTCGTGTTTGGACTATGAAGTTGAATATGAACGATATTGAAATTTTGACCATTACCAAATTCCATAAGTTCAAAGTGATACAGTTTTAACGAAGAAAATTGGTGTAAATAAAAGTCATAACAGGTAATGCTTAACAAAGTGAAAATTGGATTTTCCCGAAACCATGTAAGCAATAAATTTGGCTAAAATATCACATCGCCTATTAAGTGACGTGTGAACTTTAATATTCGAATAGTTAAATATTATTCGTTGACTAAATTTTCACTTGACGAATCACACAATCGAAACAATGGAGTCTCCTTTGACCAAACGATTTGATTAGTTTATAATTGTTGTTAATTAATTAAATTAATTAATATTTATGAAATTTTAATTATAAATTTGATTATGATTTAAGAAATAAATATTACAAAATATATTTATAATAGTTATAAATGTATCAACCGATATACGGTATCGATAAGCGATTAAATTTGATTTAGTTGCATAATATTTTGTTATGGGCTTAAATGAGTTTAAGGCCCATTGTAGGGTTAAGAATTTTGGCTGAAATAGGATAGAATAAGCGGCTCAATTATGGTGTAGGGAGGCTTGATTTTGGATAGCTTAGATTGAAGGAGAAAGAGTATGAGATTGGATCCATTTCTTTCTCCTTTTTATCCACTATATAAGCAACCCTAAGCACCTTAATTAGATATGATATTTTGTTGCCTCCTGTTCACTTCTTGCTTGCCGATCCTAGCCTCCCCATTAACGCAAACTAAAATCAAGTCAGATTTGATCACTATTCGATAGTTGAAGGTCAACGGTTCAAGGACTAGCAATCTACTGAATTGGAAAGGATTTCAAAGGGGAGAGTTTATCATTTCAAGGTGTACTTCAAGGATGTGGAATTAAGGTATGGTTTTTATCGGATTACAATTTATAATTCTTAGTATAATATTTTATTACGCGCGCGTGCGTGTGTGTGTGTATTATTACGTGTGTGTGTGTATTATTACGTGTGTGTGTATTATATTGTTAGCTAGGTGACGATCTTGATATGCAATAATGTTGCTACAAATTTTGGTTATATGCATGTATATATTTATGTATAAAAAATAATTTTTTAATATATATCAGATTAGCACAATAGAATATAATAATAATCTAATTAACACTTCAATAAATTTATATATATATATATATAAGTTAATTCCATATATAGTTTATAATTAATTACAACATCACACAATGATTCAAATTTGTCATAAAATTTTATATATATAATATAATAGCAATACTAATTTTTGACAGTAAAAAAATAATTTTTATAAATATTTATCATTATTTATATTATTTAAATCCTTTTATTGTATAAATAAAATATAGTAATTTAAATATGTTGAGAAAATTATTTTATAAATTTTATAAAATTTTATTAATATCATATAAGATCTCAACCAAAAAATAAAAATAAAAAACATTTTTTATTATTTTTAAAAATTATTATTTAATTCGGTCGAATATTGATAAATCATTTAAAATTTTAGTTGAAACGAAAAAAATGTGAGAAATTTCTCAAACTATAAAATATCATCTATGATTTAGTGAAAATTTGAAATTTGAAACAAAGTCTCTAAAATAATTTTTTATTAATATTTTATATAATTTCGAATGAATATTTAATTAAAATATATTTTAAAATAATAAAAAATTATTTTTGAGCTATGCATATTATTTGGACTTATATAAAAAATTATAATTTTATTTTATTAATATATATATTTATATATTACAAATTTATTTATGTGTGTGTGTGTATGTATTATAATTAAATAAACTGAAAAAAATGTAACGACCCAATATTTTGCACCATTCGCATCCATTATAAGTGTACAGGTAGACACTCATGCCGGAATTGAATTGCTCAAAATACCGCGTTGTTAATTTAAATTTGGCAAAACTGAACATATACAGTAAATAAGTAATCACATATCACAGACACAGAGTAATAGTTGCAGCGGAAATAAAAGAGATAGTAGTTCATGAAGCTACTATATAAATGTATAAGTTACATCGGAGTTTACAACAGAAGAGTAATACGATACATCAGAGTTAAACCAGATACAACGGAAGAGTAATACGATACATCAGATACAAATCAGAATACATCACTGGAATCATCGAATACTGAAAGCAGAATAGATGGCTGGATCTTCAAGCAAAGCTCCAACTTCAAAGGTGAGTCTCGAATACTGGTACACTCAGTCTGACCCGAGCGTAAAGAAAAACACAAGACACTCGAGTCAGGATTAACATTCTTATATTAATAAATCCAACTCAAGTGAAATAGCAATTGAAATACAAGTAACTCAAAGGATGTTTGGAATAACCATCCTTTAAGGATCCGTTAAACTATCTACTAGGTAGTAATGTACGATAAGTAGATAATGTCTATCAGTAATATAAAGATATCAAAATAGTGTTAAGTCATGGCCCATTCCACCCTTAACACATTTTTATTCCCAAAAGCATATACAAGACCGTAGTTTCCCCAAAACCGGAAGTCACCAGAGGGCAATCCATATACTAAAGGTACAAAACAAATTCGTAGTGGTCGCGAATAAAGGGATACAAGTATGACAAGGCACATGAGGCAATACCCAAGGTAGTGATACTACCGTTTGCCTGATCCGGACTGGTGAGAACGCAACGCCGCAGCGCCCGCAACACCGTGAAACAACACTCCCAAAATCAAGGGTGCACCAATCGACAACAAGTAATGAGTAGTTCGAAGAAGTGTGTCCACTTGAGGTAGCTAATCCTCCATTGGCCCGGCACGGCTCTTGTTTTAGTCATTTTCAATTTGACACAAGTGTCAAGGCTATCCATCATCGTTCTCTTTCTTCAGTCATCACGTACATCATTCCAACCACTTCATTCTGGATCATCACTCCGCGTATAGTTATTAAAGTGGTTTCAGTTTAGATAGAGAGTATATCCATTACCGATCCCGGTCTCTTTAATAACTTTCGTAATTATTACACCGATTGGTCGTTTATTTATTTCAAAACCAAATCAATTCAATTTCAAATAGAATTCGTAAACCAACAATTCATTTGTCTTTCCAAATCAATTTCCATAATTTACTTTCAAAACTTCCAAATTACCATTTCAAAATCTTATAATTCAATTTCAATTTTTATTTAAACAATTCAAATATCGATTTAAATTCGTATATAAGTTTCATTTCGAAATCATTTAAATTAATTTAATTTAACATTCAAAACAATTTAACGTCATTTATCGATTTTATTCAATATTCGTTAAGTAAATTTTCCATTCAAAACAATTTCTATTAAATTTCCAATTCATTAAATCCATTATTCAAATTCAACTTCATTTTATCAAACTTACAAATTTAATTAAATTAAATTCATCAAATCAAATTCTTTAAATTTCAAGTCTTACATTAATTTCAATAAATCAGATTTTATTTCTTGTTAAAGAGATTCAATTTCACTTATTTACTTACTTAAATAATTTTCCAAAAACTTAATTAATAAAGAAACTCAATTTCAATTATTTACGAAGTAAATTCACTTATTCAAAAGTTCAATTTCTCTTATTAAAGAATTCAATTCAATTTGATCATTAAATCATTCAATCTTATTTAATTATTAAATAATTCAAAACTTAATTATTAAATAATTTCAAAGTTTAATAATTTAAAACTTAATTATAATTTCAAACTTAATTCAATCATTTCTCAAATTAGACAACATTCTTCCATCAATTACATTATAAATATTTTGTTTCAGATTATTAAATATTGACATTTCCTTTCACTAAAAATTCAAATTTCAACTTCATTTCAAAACCATATTATTTATTCAAATAAAAATCTTCGTTTTATTTTTAAATCAAATTATTGACCAATCGGGTTTTATTTAATTCTCTATCCTAGGTCAAAGTTTAACTTGGGTATTTATCATTTCAACCCGATTCCAATTCAATTCAAATCAAAGCATAGTAAAGGGAACTTGCAGTGTGATAACTGGGATAGTGTCAAAGTAAATAAACAAGCAATAACAACAACCAATATCAATCCAATAATCAATTCAAATAATCCCGAAATAACCGTATTAATTCGCATTGTTATTTTTACGAATTAATATAATTATTTCTAGAATCTACACTATCATTTCATGTAGATTAAAGATTTTTACACTAATAATTATACGGTTCTTCACTTGTCATTCGATTTCAATTTTAACATTACAACAATTAATCAAATATACGTTCAATGGTTCAAAGTGTAATTATCACTATTCTACATGTCAATTAATTTAACAATTAAAAGGGTCATATTCACTAATCAAATTTAACATATAAATCAGTTTAAAGTTGTTAACTATCCTATATCAATTTCAATTTTGCATACTATTTCATTTACACTAACAATTTAACGTCCAATATAAACATCAACAATCAATCAATTATCAGCCAAACTGTATTATCATCACATAAATAATTAATAGATAATGGTGTCAAATGTCACAGGTGAACTGATACAGGCAATAGCATATATAACAGTGTAATTAACTAACAGCAGTATATTTCAATTATCGTTTCAATTGAAATCAGATTAAATAAAAGAACGTTAATCGTGAGTGAGTGCTCACCTTTCGAGGTTAGAGATAGACAATGAAGTTGAGTTACGAAATCCAGGAACGAATCTCAAACAATGCAAGATGAGCACGAATTCGATAGACAAGCTGATAAATTGGAAATCAAGAATCAAAAATCAGTTTTGATATAAGCGGAAAATATATATATACATATTATTATTATTATATATATATTTTATTATTATTATTATTATCAATTATAGACACATGTATGGAACCAGAGATTAAACAGGCACCATACAACATAACAGATAATACGACTTGGTATATATAGGCTAATATTACTCATCCATTTTAAACAACTTTATAGAAAACAGAACCCATGAACTTCTAACTCACATATATAAACGTATAATATATACTATACCAGACTGTAAAATTTCATATAAAATTTTCATATTATAGACATGCAAACAGCAATTTCTTAGATTACAAAACGTATAGCAAAAGTTGTTTTAAAAGTTTATAGGCTAAAATACATATATAAACATATTTTGAAACTCATATCGACTACATACAGTACCCAATATAAACAATCTTGTACACTGCAAATATAGACTAATATATATACCCATATATTGTATTATAAATTCCAGAACATGAAATTACATCTTAAACTATTATATTATATGCATGCTAATCTAAGTACTCCTATTATAAGTATTATAAAACTAATATAACTTAGCTTAGTTTCATATACAAGCAAATTATAAATATAACTATAACCATGCAGAACTCAAACAGACTAAGTAAAACTCACATTTAAATTAAAAATCAATATATATACTCATATAATAGATATACTATACAGAGGGTAAAAAAAATCAGAACTGTATACGTATATACTCCTAAACACACACATAATATATGTATTTCAGAAAATAAATGAACTGTTGTAAATATGCTCAAACTAAGTATACCAAAACATATACAACATATATTTATAAACTGTGCACTATAACCCAACAGAGCTTGAGCAAACGAAATACAAAACAACAAGAAAGACAATATATGTCCACCGACCTTTCATTTCCTATATTAATAGGGAGGAGCAGTGGAGATCGGAACAAGGCACAGTGGGTGATGGGTCCGGCTAGAAGCTAGAGCGGGTGGTGGTGCAGGCGGAGGCTTGGGACTCGACTGGGTTTGGTTGCGGAGGGTGAAGGGAGAAAGGCTGCGGGGTTGGTCATCGGAGAGGGTGGATCGGCTACGTGCCGAGGCGAGGATCGGGCGGTCGTGGTGTGGAGAGCAGTCGGCGACGCTGGTGTGGGCTGGAGGGGAGAGAGAACGAGTTTGGTCGTGGGTGTGGACGGTTGTCGGGTGGTCACGGAAGTTTCTTTCATTCTTTTCTTATTATTATTATTATTATTATATATATATATATTATATATAGAGAATGGTCGAAAGAAACAAATGGAGGTCAAGTAACAGAGAGCAGGTGAGTAAATGGAAAATGCAAGCACGAGGTGGAAAGTAAATGATGTACAGGCTTCTCCACTTAAATGTAGAACGTGATGAGGTGGAAGATGAAAAGGGAGAGGTGGATTCAAACGTTAATAAATTAAAGGAATGTGAACATTTATAATAAAACTCTATTCATATAATATTTTCTCGGTTGGTGTGAGGTGAAACGGCAGTTGGGGAGGGTAAGCGTGAAAGAGAGTAAGCTTGAATTTTGTAAAGGAGCTGTAAAATGATGACTGTCCCTTGAACTTTGCAAAGTTATTAAAGCAATTAATATCTGTGTGCAGCACGTTTTAAAATTTGAAACCGAAGGAGAATTAACGGTCAAAATTAAAGGTACCGTTACAATGAACAGTTTATTCTTTTTGGCGTGTACCGGATCTCAAAATGCAGAGTTGAATATACCGTGGAGATCAGCACGATGAGGCGATCAAAACGGTATACAGATATCGGTGGTATGATTGAATTAAAAAAAAATCGAATTTTCTAATAGCGGAAAATGCAAGAAAAACGCTGAAAAATAAGATCGACGGAGCCAAAGATGTCCGAATTTGGAAAAATGACAAACTAAAATCTTGCTCAGAAGATGGTTTATAATTTTTCTACGTAAAAATATTTAGGTTTCGGAAACATTTTATTTTCATCGCTTTTTAACTGATTAAATTGAAGTGAATTTACGCGCGAAATAAACTTTCATATTTTCGGACGAAAATTTACCAATTGCTATGTTTAACTAGACGTATTCCAAATATTAAATTTTTATTTCAAAATTTTATCGTTTAAAATTTCACAAAATTTCAACTAATAACGTTATTAAAACAGTTAAAATTTACGGGTCGTTACAAAAAAATTACTTGATTATTATATATATATATAGTTGTACATATATTACTCATGGTTTAAAAAAAATTAATATTTAAATAACTTATTTATATTAAAAATATATATTATAATAATATATGTGTGTGTATATATATATTTTATTTATAATATTATATATATACATACATATATATATATTTAATATATTATACATTTATATAAAATCATTTAAACAAACTTAACATAAACATACATACATACATATATATACGTAATATTTATATATAAGCTTTATCCACATATTTTCTAAAGGAAACAAATCAGGGAAGCAAAGGAATATGATGTCGAAGTAATAAGTCCATCATGGGGCTTACAAGTTAACGATATGATAAGCGCCAACACAAGGATGTCGAAATTAAAAGGATATCGTAGGATGGAAGGATATCATAGTCGAAGGCAAAAAGGATGTCGAACTCAAAGGCCATACAGGTTATCGCACCTACCAACATAAAACAATTGCAAACATACGATATCGAAACTACGAAGATTGGGTTGTTGAATACAGAGCATTTCGAACTTATGAAGATGAAAACAATAAGCTCCTACAATAGTGTTACTACAAACCATGATGTCGAAAGTATGAAAAGCATTTCACACAAGGATATCATGTCCCTAAGGATGACGAACTACAAAGATTATCAAACATAAACAATAGAAGCAATGATGTTGAATACGAGCAGCATAAGCGACATAGATATCGTATATTATCAATAAAGCAAGAAGGTTATATGAGTGTTGATGTCGTAGATTGTCTACAAGGCAGGATGCCGCACTTCATTAATATAAAAACTGATGTCGAATATAATAAATGGAAGAACTCCAAGCTTCACGAGACAATACGTGAGAGGATCTCGAATGATAGCAATGTAAAGAAAGATATCAGAATTCTACTATATACCAAAGGATGTCGTATGCTATCAACATAACAAACAATGTTGAATCTCAATAATGCATTTGGGATATTGGATGTCGAGGGTTATTGAGAACGTTGCCTTCTATCAATGTAATTGAAGGAGGTTGTCGCATACAACAGCACACAAAAGCTTGTCGCATGCCATCAATTCATAAAAGGATATCGAATACCAAGTGATATCATAGGTCAACAGCCTACTAAAGGTTGTCGAAAATCATCAATGAACAAGGAATTGTCGCATGCCATCAACATGATGAATCATTTTGAATGTCAAGCATCTCAAAGTGCCATGTGGCAGCCATGCCGCCAGCTCCAACCCCTATAAATATGGACCCCGTGGCAATGTAAAAGGGGAATCATTTCTTTCTTTCCCAAAATAAAGATTGTAAACAGTAAATTGAATTGGGGCAAAATCAAGAATTGATTTGCAACCTTTGAGACTTATGAACAAAGGCTTGGATAAATAATTTAGCATAGCCTATTTCCTTTGATTTGTGCATATTTTATTATAATCGAACTTTGGACTTGCATATGACTAACCTTGAACTTGGACTTTACTTTTGGCTTATAAATAGAACAATGTCATTTAAGCCCTTGTTGAATTTAATGTTATTTCACATATTGACTATCTTGCCTATCATACACATGAACAATGGATTATGTAACTTGCTTATTTTGTCCATTAACGAAAGATTAATGAACTATTGCACATCTAAGCAACTTGCCTATTTTTCCCTTGGACACGTGATATGGTTTTTTGGCCAATTCTATAACAAAACCAAAAACCTATGGACATCATTAGACCATTTCGATCGATACCAACTTGTACTAAGTCTTGAATGATGAGCCAATCTTTGGTTTAATATTGCCAAAACCCTCCAAAACAATACAATATTGAACAACATCATGGATGTTAGACCCAATGTTGGCTCAGCATGGCATCATGGATTTATATCAATTTTTGGTCTAACATTTTTGGCACTAAAAGGATAGCCTGAATCTCTGAATGTTTGAAAAATGACCAAAATACCCTAAAGTTTGAATTTTATTTTTTTGGGAGATTTTTTCAAATCCGTTCCTTATTTGAAATTTAAATATGGAAACTTACCATTGTCAATATTTAATATATGAACGTAACAGCATGGATTCTCAACTGAAATGTTCAATGGATCCGATGGCAAACAAAAAAGTTGTTGATCTTGCTTGATAAGCTCTGATATCCTGTATCATTTTTCACACATGAAACATCCACTCATTTACGACATGACTAATTACGAAATTAATTTCCACCATCTTCTCACGTGATCCTCTATTACTTATTCTATTACCTTCTAGTTCAAACAACCTATTTCCGCCTCCCCCTTTTTTACCTGCTCTCTTCCCTCCCTCTTCTTATATACACTCACTTATGATATCCTTCTCACTTACGACATCACGTGGTTTTTACGACATGACTCAATCACATAATCTCCCATTATTTTATTATGTCAGTTCCCTATATAAGCAACCTATCTTCTCTCCTTCCTTGGCTCCTTTCTAAAAATTATATAATAATATATAAAAGAAACTCAACTCATTCCAGTAGCTCAGTCACCTTCGACAACTCATTCCATGTTTTGAATATATATGGTTCCAAGTTTATATAGTTTCGTATATATCGATTTCATATATATAGTTTCGAACATACCAGACTTCGTATATACAACAGATATCGAAGTTAGAGGCTTCATGTCGATGTTAAAAGCTTTATTTCGAAGATTATCAAGTTTCAAAGATAAAGGATTTTGAAAATAAAGAGTTTTCAAAAGTATCAATTTAAGTATATATCTGATTATCAGAAAATACATGGGTTCCATAAACATAGATTTCACATATAAAGGTTTCGAATATATGTAAGTTTTAAACATCAAAGTTTAAATATTATGATTTCAAGTTTATATGATTTTGAATATATGATTTCAAACTTATATGGAGGTTTCAAATATATAAGATTTCATATGATTCTATACTATATCAAAGGATTTCGAAGTATACGTATGGATGGACTATGAGGAACGGTAGCATAAAATATAACAATGACAATATACTAACAATAAAAGTACTATATAGGGTCCTTTAGCATGCTTGCAGGTCACGTACAAAAAATTTCTCGTACGCACCAATTGTACTTTGTAGTACATAATCACATGCCTATTGCTGCCAATTTGGACAAGCAAAGTTAAATACAATTATTAGAATAAAGTGGTAGGCACTGAGTTGTTGAATGTCAACATTTTAAAAACAATAATGATCTAAGCTAGAAAGTTTCTTCTAGTGATGTGGGACATTTGTGTGCACAAATATTTATTCTAGTTATAAATTTATTTCTCTTTACATCACTTCTGTACAAATTTTTTTGGAGAGTTAAATATTTAATTTTCTACTACACTTGGTTTTAGAGATTTAGAGGCACGTGGTTATATAAATATTGCAATCCTAGCCGCCTTTTGGTATCAAGAGCAAAGTTTTCATTTGTGGCAAGTAATGATTTATCTGATATTGATTCAGAAGTGCTTGCGGGTGCAACGTGCTAGACCTAAAACTTCAACTGGCCTAATCTTTTGCGAAAACTTTGACTACCAATCCCTCTTCTGGAAAGAGAGTTCCTCTCTTCATTATTCAAAGGAATTATATAGAAACATTCAGGATTTTCAGGAACGATGGTAGCAGTCAAATGAGTAGAGGATATTATAAAGTTTGCAAGTGTTATAGCATGCATGACGCAATGATATTTGTATCAAATATAGACCTTATTTTTCTTTATGTCTAAATATATGGATTTTAATAGTCCTCTTACTCTACCACAATCAGACTATCGTATCATATTTTATCAAATCACTTTTAGTTAATACTTGATTTTATTTTGCAACCGCTGATGCAATTAAAAAACTATCTTTAATATGTTAATTATCCAAGAAGATGTTTATTTTGTAGGATGGCATGAAAGATCTAGATAGGAAAAATCCAAGAAGAGAAGTGGTTTTTGCAATATTAAATTCAGATTCCAGCCAAACCGTGAAGTTTTGTGGCGATTGCTCACTATGGATCAACTCTACTCATCGAAATTTTTGATCTGATTTGTTTATACTCAAAATTCACCATGTACCAACACAGAATTTAACTTTCTTTAAAGGTTGAAACAAGGACTAATTTACTATGAGCAGGCATCCGATAAACTCTGGATTTTCTTATCAAAGCGTGACGAGAATCTCCGTTATCACATGAAATTATGGTTCTCTTACACCAGAGGGATTTCAAGATTTCTTATTACCAGATGGATTTTTGGTCTTCTATATTAGATGGATTTGTGAATTTTGTATTACTAAATGAATTTTTGGCCTTCTATATCAGATGAATTTCTAGATTTCTTATTACCAGATGGATTTCTGGTCTTCTATATCAAATGATTTTTTGGATTTCTTATTACTAGACGGATTTCTGGTCTTCATATATCAGATGGATTTCTGGATTTCTTTTTACTAAATGGTTTTTTGGTCTTCTTATTATTAGATGGATTTCTGGTCTTTTGCATCAGATGGTTTTCTGGTCCTCTATTGAGCAACTTTATGGATTTCTATGAAATATGATGGTCTAAATATCTAAGATAAAATGAACCTCTATCTCAAGGCTTGGATTTGTATATGATATGGACTTTTGGTAGATTATAGACCCATCATTACAAGCCAATTTCTGAAGAAAGGTTAGAATTCAAAATCCTCTTAAAAGAAATGATTCTTAAAGAAGAGTGTATTCTTCTCCGTAAAATCTACCAGTTCATAAATCATGACTTTTCAATCTAACAAACAAGACATTCCTTTTTGCTAAGCAAAATCCGAAGTGGTACAGTTATACATATCATACAAAGGTGGAGCAATATGCACCTACATTTATTTTAAATGAATTTTATTGTGAAAGTTTTACCAAAAGCACATTTGAGAAAATATTTTTAAGAAGCTATTACTAATTACCCTATGGATGGGAAAAGCACCAATATCTATTTTAAAGATGGTTTATAAATATTCAAAAATATGTTGCTTAACATTGGTAATCTCCTCTAAAAGGTTTTGATCTGAAATGTGTTGACAAGAGCATTCTTAAAATTTTCAGAAATCATTGAAAAAGAGAAACCTATGTGTATTTTCCAAAGAAAGTTTATGGAGCTGGTAAGGCACATTAGCATCGCTAAAACTTTAAATAGAAGGGTCTATTCTTGATTAAAGGAATATTGGTTCATGAATCATAACCACTCAGTCTCTTATTTGAGATTTGCATTTCTATTATGAGATTTGCCCCAACTTTTACCATGATGAATGGAGCATTCTATAAAAGGATATTCACTTCCTTACCTAAGGTTTGTTATTCCAGAAGATGGCTTAAGACCGTTAAGAGAAGTGCATGAGGGATTCTGTAGAGATCATTCTAATGGAATAAAAGTAGCAAAAAGGTCATGAGGCGAGGTTTTTATTGGCCCCAAATGAGTAATGATGCAATGGATAATGTAAAGAGGTGTGAGAAATGTCAGAGATTTTCTGTAATTCCATATATGCCTCCATGTGAGCTAACCCTAAAAGAAAAAATCCCTGGCCTTTTGATGAATAAGGAATAAACTTAATTAGATTACCACCTACCTCAAAAGATGGAATTAAGCTTATATGAATACTAATCGATTGTTTTACCAAACGGGCAGAAGCACAATTGTTAAGTGCTAAAGACTTTGATTAAAAGAATAGTTACCCGATTTGGGACACTACATGAGAAAAGATCCAACAATACAGTTCAATTTGGAAGTGTGGAGTTCATCAGATTTCGCAATAGAGATGGGACAATCGGAAGTATTTCATCCATAGTTCATACCAAGGCTAATGGAGCTATCAAGGTTAAAATAGCATCCCGTCAGAGGATTAAGAGATAAGAAAGGAATCCATAGATTTGATAAATGAACCATGAAATTGGCCAGCCAAACGAGTGGCGGAATGTCAACAAAAGGTATCAAGATATTATGACCACTAAATTAAGAAGGATCATTCCAAAAAGGAGATTTGGTATTCTGAAAAGTTATACTTGGATTAAATTAAGAAGAACTACTTGATGTCCATAAAGTAATCTCATCAAAAATTTATCAACTACGCCAACATAATGACAATATGATAGTAAGAAGTGAAACGCCGAATATTTGAGACTATACCTTCCCATAAAGGAAGAATAAGAGTTTTTGAGACAAGTATACCTACAGAATCGATAATTCAAAGAATAAAAAGGAATCCATAAAATAAAGGAAAATGCCTTTGATCCCGCCAAGATGGCCTGGTCAAAGCACCTCTTAGAGGGAGGTCAGAGTAAGCCTCTAGCCCCATCTATAAGGCATGGTTAGAGCACTGCAAGCCTTTGGTCCCGCCTCTATGGCCTGGCTGAAGCACGAGCCCTTGGGCCCACCTACATAGCATGTCCAAGGAACCTTCTAGAGGGAGATCAGGGTAAGCCTTTGTTCCCGCCTAAGATGGTCTGACCAAATCACTGCAAGTCTTTGATCCTACCCACATGGTCTGGTCAAAGTGCCGCCTAGAGGGAGGACGGATTAAGCTTTTGGTCCCGTCTAAGACGGCCTGACCAAAGCACCGAACTAGCCTTCAGTTCTGCCTATAAGGCCTGAACGGAGCGCCTCCTAGTAGGAGGATGGGTAAGTCTTTGGTTCTTCCTAAGATGACTAACCAAACACATTGACCAGCCTAAATCATTACCTATAGGGTAATAAGGAGCTCAAGCCTAAATCATCACCTAAAGAGTGATAAGGGGCGAAAAGAATAAAAGCCTAAATCATCACCCAAAGAGTGATAAGGGGCAAAGATGATTAAAATCTAAATCCTTACCAAAAGAGTAAGAAGAGACAAACCAAAGCCCAAAGAGAGGCAAAAAGAATCAATCAGAAGGGACGAAGAAGTCCAAAGTCCAAAGAAGAGGCAAAAGGAATCAATCGAAGTCTGAATCATTACTTAAAGATGGTAATAAGGGATTCAGTCAAAGCTCAAATCACTACCGAAGATGGTAGTAAGAAACTAAAGAAGGAAACCTAAATCACTACCAAAGATGGTAGTAAGAAACTAAACCAGGAAACCTAAATTATTACCTAAGATGATAGTAATGAGTGAAAAAGCAAAGAGCTTGAATCACTACCAAAGATGGTAGTAAGAAATGAAATGGTACGATGCCTAAATCACTACCTAAGATGGTGGTAAAGAGATTATCAAAGCCAAAACACTTACCAAAAAGGGTAAGGAGGGACAAAAAGAGTCGATCATAGCCTGAATCTTTACCTAAATCATAGAAGAGAAACCTTATATAAAAAAGTCAACTAGACAAGAATAAGTTTCATCTGAAGGATAGATCAAAATAGGTTTCTAGGAGAAAGTGAAATTAAACACGACCAGTTTGGTCCTAATCTAAACCTTTAAAGGAAAGGTCAGATAGCTTTTCATGCTCATATAACCTCACTTGATGAAGAAAAGTCATTAAGTTATCATTCAAGAAACCCAAATCGAGGGAAAGTCATTTACTTTGGAAAAACCAATCCAAATAATGATAATTAAATAAAGTGATCCGCTCATGAGGACATTCACTCTAGAAGGATAAGCTATCATCAACACAACTGGCACTAGAAGCCAGTATAAACAAGAATCCTAGATTAAGATTCCAGGTAACCGATTCAAAAGACCTGTATAAGAAAGTAATCCTAAAGGAGGCCAGTTCCGCCCAAAAAGATTCAAGCCTAAATGACATCCAAAAGAGGTGTAGATAACTAACTAATGAAGGAAGCCTAAGATGCATTCAATGGTAAACTAAATGGATATGTGCTTAAGAAATAGTGATAGGAACCAATCATCAGTAAAGTTAAAAAATTCCACCAATCGAAAAGAGAATATGAGGAATGATCTCATGAAAACCCCATCATATTCAGGTAAAGTTTCTAACCTCAAAAGATCCTTAGAAAGTTTCCACCTTTCCAAAAAGTTGGTTTATCTTACCAGTTCGTGAACAATCAATTTTTTATAAAATCCCAATTAGGGTCTCATATTCAAGAAAACTATAAAACCGCTTATGATTTATGAGATATTCGGTTTCTTAAAGATGGAATATATTTTATATGAATTTGAGAAGTATTTTTCAAAGGCTTGTTCCAAATATTGCTCTTCAAAGGTTTCAAATAAAAGTTTGTCAATAAGGAACTTCTAATTTCCATAAGAAGAAAGAAAAGGAGAATTGAAAAAGAAAAGTTATAAAAAAGTAAAGAAGTTGTAAAAATATATGTATAGAGAAAAAAGGAAGTATTACTTTGTGCAAGAAAATGAAGGAAGAAAGGAAGTCAAAATGAAAAATGATTCAAGCCAAAATGAGAAAGTTGGATCATGCAGATGAAATTGTCAAAAAGATAGAGTCATCGCAGAAATGGGAATATCCCCAACATTTTGAAGAGATAAAGGTGCCGAGTGAGCTATTGCCAATACATGAGCTATTGGCAATACATCAAAGAAACTACTAGCAATGCAAAGGACATAGTTGTTTAATTCATAGATGTACAAGAGGAAAGAAACTAATCAAATGGATAGCGAATCAAGAACAAATGTCACCGGAGAAATAAAAGAAGAGAAATAGTCTTTAGTTTTACACTAAAGTGTAAAAAAAGCTTCTTTTATACAAGGAGGGGAGCAAATGTTATACCTATATTTTCTAAAAGAAACAAATAGGGAAGCAAGGGAATATGATGTCGAAGTAATAAGTCCATCATGGGGTTTACAAGCTAATGATAAGACAAGCACCAACATAAGGATGTCGAAATTAAAGGGATATCATATATAAAGGCTGGAAGGATATCATAATCGAAGGAAAAAAGGATGTCGAACTCAAAGGCCATACGGGTTATCGCACCAACGAACAAAAAACAATTGAAAACAGACAATATCGAACCTATGAAGATAAGGTTGTCAAATACAGAGCATTTCGAACTTATGAAGGTGAAAACAATAAGCTCTTATAGAGTGTTACTACAAACCATGCTGCCGAAAGTATGAAAAACATGTCGCACAAGGGTATTGGGTCCCTAAGGATGACGAACTGCAAAGATTATTGAAAATAAACAATAGAAAACAATAATGTCGAACACCATCAGCATAAGCGGCATGTATATCATATATTATTAACAAAGCAAGTGGGTTACATAAGTGTTGATATCATAGATTTTCTACAAGGCAGGATTCCACACTTCATTAATATAAAAAATGATGTCGAATATTAACAAGTGGAAGGACTCCAAGCTCTATGAGACAATATGAAAGAGTATCTCGAATGATAGCAATATAAAGAAAGGTATCAGAATTTTGCTATATACTCAAGGAAGTCATATGCTATCAACATAACAAACGATGTCGAATCTCAATAATGCATTTGGGATACCTGATGTCGAGGGTTATGAAGAAGGTCGCCTTCTATCAAAGTAAATTAAGGAGGTTGTCGTATACCAACAGCACACATAAGCTTATCGCATGCCATCAATTCGGCAAAGGATATCGAATATCAGGTGATATTATAAGTCAATAGCGTACTAAAGGTTATCGAAAATCATCAATGAACAAGGGAATGCCGCATGCCATTAACATGATGAATGATTTTGAATGTTAGGCATCTGGAAGTGCCACGTTGTAGCCATGCTGCCAGCTCCAAACCCCATAGCATTGTAAAAAGAGAATCATTTCTTTCTCTCTTTCTCAAATTTAAGATTTTAAACCCTAAATTGAATCGGGGCAAAATCAAGAATTGATTTGAAACCTTTGAGACTTATGAACAAAAGGTTGGATAAATAATTTAGCATAGCCTATTTCCTCTGATTTGTGCATATTTGATTATAATCGAACTTTGGACTTGCATATGACTAACTTTGAACTTGGACTTGACTTTAAGCTTACAAATAGAACAAGGTCATTTAAGCCCTTGTTCAATTTAATGTTATTTCGCATATTGACTACCTTGCCTATCAAACATATGAACAATGGACTGTGGCTCATGTAACTTGCTTATTTTTTCTATTAACGAAAGATTAATGGACTATTGTACATTTAAGCAACTTGCCTATTTTTCCCTTGGACATGTGATATGGCTTTTTAGCCAATTGTATAACAAAGCCAAAAATCCAAGGACATCATGGACCATTTCGATCGATATCATCTTGTACTAAGTCTTGAATGATGAGCCAATCTTTGGTTTAATATCGCCATCACAACCCTCCAAAATAACACCATATTGAACAACATCATGGATATTGTATCCAGCCTTTTAGCCCGGCCATATTCAGACTGACTGGACAAATTAGACTGGACGATCATCGAGGAAGATAACCCGAAGAGATGAGTATTAGGCTCAGAGATCAAGCACAAGCAATGATATAAAGTGACGATCAACCGAGACCAAGAGATAGAATCTTCATAATATTCTAAGTATAGAATAATGCCTCCCCTATGCGGGGGATCCGTGTCTATCCCTTTCCCTAGGGGATCGGTACCTATCCTCAATTTTTATCCCAAACTTGGTGAGATCGATATAGAGTGACAAGGAAGGCCCCATGAGGCTACATTTCAAGTTTCAAGTCGTTTGGAGTTCATATGCTCAAGTTATGGGAAAATTACTTCATCTATAAAAAGGGATCAGATCGGTATAAAAGGGATTGGTATAAAAGGGATCGACCATATTCATCTTTCACTGCATATTGCAACAATGACCGGTCAGTAACTCAAAATTTACAGAGGCTATCAACATGAAACTTTGAGTATAAGCACACCCCTTAGGGATCGCATCCCAATCAGAGAAGATTGGAGGGATCGGTCTCTATCCCTCTAGAGGGATCAGCTGAAATCAGAATGCAAGCAACACAACTTCACGGAAAACGTGATATCTCACAAATGGTAAGTCGGAATGGCACGAAATTTAGAGGTCAAGTAGCTAACATCATAGCGGACCCACCAGAGGGATCGCACCCCATTTGGCCACGAAAATAGGGATTGGTACCGATCCCTATTGTGGGCCCCAATGGGCCTCAAAATTCTTGTATGGCCTCGTCTTGGCCCGGAGGTTCTTCTGCCAAAATTTCAGCCCGATCCGTGCACGTCTTTTCCTATAAATACAGCAATCATGGCATCAGATAAGGGGCCCTTCTTTCGGCTGCAAAGGCTCTTTCATTTTTATTCTTCATTCTTGTACTAGTGATCCCAGCTGATCCAAACATTCTTGTAATCATAATCAAGTGCAAGATCAATAAAAATATAAAGTGGGCATAGACCAAGATTGCCGAACCACTATAAAAATCTATGTGTTCATTTATGATTTTTGCATTGTTTAATTTCATTCTTCATTTAATCTCTAGTAGATTCTGTTGGGTGTTGTTGCCCATTTTTGGCATCAACGGATATTATACCAAATGTTGGCTCAGCGTGACATCATGGATGTTATACCAATTTTTGGTCTAACAATAAGTAATAGTTTATATACATACATATATTTGGACAACATATACTTGTATATCAGATGAGCTAACACATCCGTTGCGATGTAAATTCCAACATCTATGTATGGGCATGTTATACCTTGTACATGTTGATATGTTACATATGCATACACAGATAAATGTATAAATAAATAAAAATATATAATTTATAAATTTAAATAAAATAAAAGATTTCATTTAAATAATATTTAGAAATATTCTAAATGAATTAGACTTCATAAGATCCAATAAGGGAATTTTTTTTAAATTCACCCATAACCGATGTGGGTTGGCCCAATTCCAGCAATGGTATTAGAGCGAGGTTGGTTGAGGAGTTCACCGGGTCTAAAAGGGGTTCTCACATTATGATCTGTGACGAAGCATTGCCTCTTACCCCTACATGTCCTATAATGGTTGTGCTAGTCGAAAGGCTACATGTAAAACTCACTGCTAAGGTACTTAGTCGTGTCACCCCAAAGGAGTTTGGGTTGGACCAACAATGTATCGGAGCCCAAAAGCCTATACGATCTAAATTAGTCGTGTTAGGGTTAACTAATTAAGCTCACAACCAGATAGTAGGGTGTCTAGAAAGGTAGTTGTAACGATCCGCCTTTTCGACCATCGGAAGTCGACACCGAATACATCCATGATATTCAAAACATCCAATCACCGAAAAGACAAATTCTTAGGGTAAAATAAAAAAAATGAACAAAGAATAGAAAAAATAGAATCTCATAGTGGAAACGACGACATATAATATAACAAAGACAGTATAGACCGCCACTCCAAAATAACGAGTACATCAGAGTTGAAAACAAACTTTATCAACTGGACAGTTATAAAATCCTTACCTTATAATTGCTGATAGGCATACCATATGATACAGGGAAAATAAAACACTACGATAGGTGAACATCCAGCTCTTCTCCAATAACTCCATATCACTAAGCCAACCTGGTAAAACTCAGTCTGACCCAAGCATTATAATAAAATAACACTCGGGTCAGTCTGGAAAACCAGCATGAGAAAACTCAAGTAATAAGATGAATATATAAAATTTATATGAGACCGCGCCGCTAATGCGGAATGAGTTTTTACCTCACAAGAACAACAATTATAGATGAAGAAATGGGAAACATACCAGAACAATAATCCAATCAAGAAAGAATGGAAATAAACGATAGAAACAATCCAAATAAAAAGGGTGAGTACTAGTAAGAAAAAATCCCATACTTAATGAATGGGCGTAAATAATATCAAATTCCGGACCTGAAAGAATGGACATAAATAATTAAACATAGAGAAGAGCACAAGACAGTTCTTAATGCAATTAAGGAAACAATTCAAAGATTTGACTTAACAAGGAAAAGAGAAGTTTTCCAAAATGACTAGGTGGGTACACCCCCCTACCGAAAATATACCTCTAATAATATAATTGAGAACTTTGATGGCTCTCGGACACGTCCAAGGCGGACCCTGCCAAAGGTTACCGAGTATCCGACTATTTCACATCTCAATGCGCAAAACCAAATCCAATCTAAAGTGAAGGTGAAAATACCCTAATGAGAGCAACCTCATATAGCTTGGCTTTCACTTGCTCTTTGGGTTTAGTCATTTCCAATAAAGGATAACAAAGCTCAAATGAGCAAGACATTGTCTTGACTAGACGAAATACAAAGAAGAAAGCAGAATCAAAGTCGATAGTCGATAAATCAACTATCGGGAATGCTAAAATGGTTGTTCACACTTGCGCTTGATTTTCACATCACAATACTTTTAAAGACACTTTAAAATACTCTTTAAAATATTCTTTTAAAAGTGCAAATTATATTTTCTAAGTATATTAAAACAAGATCAAAACAAATGTCAAAACATTGTTTATTATAAACCCAAAACTATTTACACTTAGCTTTATTCCGAAACAATACCTTTTAAAAAGATCTTTTCATTTATAAACTATTATATATAAATTTCTTAAACATTTATCATCCCAGAAGATAATAAATCAATTAAATTTGTTTTATAAATTAAAACAAATGTTAATTTATCCCGGTGGATAATTTGTAATGCTGTTTTTATTACTTCAAAACCACATTAATTTTTCCCCAAAGAAATTAAATCAAATTTAAAATCCTTTTTGTAAATTTAAACCAACATTAATTATCCCGAAAGATAATTAATCACATTTATAATCTTTATAAATTTAAAACAATATTAATTATCCCGAAAGATAATTTATCAAATTTGTAATCTCTTTTAATAAACTATTCAATTTTCTTTATTAAAACAGTTAACTATCTCTAAAACACTTTAATTTAATCAATAAATTAACTTTAAAACCTTTATTAAATCAGCTAATTAATTTTAAAACACTAAATCGGTTAATTCACTTTAGAACACATTCATTAAATTAGTTAATTTACCTTAATCACTTTTATTAAATCAATTAATTAACTTAAACACCTTAAATTGATTAATTAACTTTAAATATCATTAGTTAATGATTAATTACATTCGAATATCATTAATTAGAATGACTACTTAAATTTCAAATATCATTAATTTAAAATGATTGATTAAATTCAATTACCTTTAATTAAAAATATTTAATTAAATTCAAACATCATTAATTAAACCAGTTAATTAAATTCAAATATCATTAATTAAAATGATTAACTAAATTAAAATATCATTAATCAAAATGATTAATTAAATTCAAATCTCATTAATTAAAATGATTAATTACATTAAATATCATTAATTAAAATAATTTTTTTAATTCAAATAATTATAAAATGATTAATTGAATTAAAATATCATTAATTAAAATGATTAATGAATTTTAAACATCGATTTTTGTGAAAATACAAGCTCAAGTTCAACACACACAAAGGGTTTAGGAGACGATATTCAATAAATGACTGTATAGCGAAAATTGCTATAATGACACTTAAACAATTTAAATAGAATATCACGATTAATTTCAACTAAACATTAATATAAGCAACATAAGGAAATAAATAATTATTATTGATGAGAAACCCTTTAGGGTCTCTATACAAACATTCCCTGCAAAACAATGGTTACAAACAATATATATAATCATATTGGTTCACAGGAATTAAGTTAATATGTCATCTGTTTTTCAAAGTGGGATTTCAACTAAACAATCAATCAAACAACAATAATATCTTAAATTATCAACCAAGAATTCCATAATAAATTTATAGCATCATAGATATTATATAGTTTATTTAAATGTGAGTAAACTCACCGAAATTCCAATTATCGCCGAAGCATTCTGGTTTGAACTAAAACCAAACGAACATTCGATTTTAGTATAAAATTATACAAGCACCAAACTCAGCCAAGCCAATACCATCACGTAGCTAATGTTTCTACGAGTCCAACGCAACCGACCACGCTCGAATCCGACCTCGTATGAGCAAGATATTGATTTTATAAGTTATCGGATTAATTAAATAATAAATTAACTTAAATAATTTCTTTAATTGCCCTTAAATACAAAGTTAATCCTTCTTTCCTTTTTAATAACCCTCTCAGCCTGCTCCTATTCATGTACATTAACATGCACAGTGCCTCCCCCGTGCATGCACAACCGATCTAGGCCTCAACTCGACGAAACCCCGAACTGACAACGCCAACGTCTCTCTCTCTCTCCTCCCCATATGGCCACTCCAACCCACACCACCTTGTCCACCCCACAGCCCTAACCCAAAAAGCGACGGTCTAGCCCCTGAACGAGCTCCCAGGTCGTAATATTTCGTGCATCACCTGAGAATGCCAAACCACCGCCAAACGTCTTCCTTCCGCAAACCGAGTTCAACTACACCCTCCATTCGACCCCTAGCCTACCGAATCGAATGCGACCTAGAGCAAGCAACAATGACCCAAAATTTCGCTCCCATCAACTAACCATCGAACTTCACCATACTCCACCCAAAGGTGCTCTGTCCTCCGACAAGCTCAACTCCGCCTAAAACACCCTAACACCATAACCCTAGATCTCGATGTACAACATCGAACCTCCCAACTCGTCGCTGAACCCCATACTACCTATATCGAATCGAAGATCTCACCAAAACTCACATAATGGAACTTGTTTCACGATTTATATAGGAGCATCCAATTTGACCTAGATTTTTATGTGAGAAAACTTGTTTTTGTTTTACTGTCAAGTGATGAACGAAAAGTGGAGATGGGTAGACAAATAAAAGTTAAGTGTGTTTGTTTGTCTAAGTGTTGACATTAGTTTATACCAATATTTCCAGCAGTTCGTTACACAGGATTTCGTTCGCGTATGGACTACGAATGATAAAACAAAAATACGATTGCGCTAAAAAATGCGACATGATTCCTAAACAATTATAAAATACACTGGTTTTCATATTTTGTAAAGTCGCAAAAGTACCATCGTTTTATTAACAATTTATTTTCTTGTTATTTATTCGAATTATTTATTATTGTAAATAAATTTACAAAATGAATTCACGATTATTGGTTAGTAATTAGAAGGAGTTAAATAATTGCTATTAAATACATTAAATTAATATTTAATTCGCAAGTCAAATATATTTGAATTATCCCTATATTTGAATTCAATTTATTAAACTTTAAAAACCAATTATTAAATATTTAAATTTAATTAAATATTCAAAATTACAATTATAAAATTCTAGGATGTTACAGTAGTGTCGAAGGATTGGATTTGGATAATCAAGTACTATATCCTACCTAGCTACCAGCCTAGTCCGAACAGATATATGAGCCCAAAGATTATCCCTAATACAAGAAGCCCAATTTGAGATTGGGCCTTTGGCTAATTTTCAAAATTGTTTGGAAATTTAGAAAAAATATATAAGATTTTAAATTTAAAAGTTAAATTTAAAATAAGATATATATATATATATATATATATTACAAAAGTTATAATATAAAAAAGTTTTTCAAAATGTTTGAAAAATAATACATATTAATTTCGAAACACTAAAATTTATTAGTAAGATTAAAAAAATAAATTAATTAGATTGGTTAATTAATTAATAAATGTATACATGTATTATATATTATAATATATATTATGTAGTTTCAAAATGTTTAAAATAACATAAGCATACATGTATGTACATAAAATGAATTTTGAAATTAATATAATTTAATTAAAATAGTTTAATTAAATAATTTTTTTAAAAGTTTAACTAATTAAATAATTAAAACATATATGTGGTATATGTGTTGTACTGTAAAGGTTATAGTATATAATAAATATTTAATATAAATGTTAGTTAAGATAATATAAAATTAATTAAAAATGTTAATTAATTAATTAATTAATTAAGATTTAATTAATATAATATTATGCATAAGACTATTATGTATGTAACATAAAATATAAAGTAATATAATAATAAACCTTATATAATATGAATGTATAAACTAAAGGTGGACATCAAAGAAATCCAAATAAACTTAAGGGATAAATACATATGTATTGTACATTTACCGTAATTTCAAATGTGTCCAATACTTGAATCACGAGGATATTTCATAAGAAATACATTATTCCATAAGTTGATATCGCTCAATAAAATATATTAAAGATCATGAATCTTTAATATAATTTTATCCTCTACCATATATATTAATAAATTACTTGCATACTCCTTAGTTATTGAGCAAACTAAAGCTGGGATGTTATGTGTAGTATTATTAATATATTGAATAGACGAGGTAAGATAACTATATGCATTTGTTGAGCAAACTCAAGGTACATATACTATACTTAGGCCGTCATGATATGGCCGGCATGAGTGAATAATTTCATTTCGATTTGTTGTGCAAACTGAAGGTTGAGGTGAAATTAGAACAAGGTGCCAAGGATTTGGAATTGTATACAATACAACCGATAAGGAGTTATCCATCATCTATGGAGCTATGACTTGTTGAGTAAACTCAAGGTCAGAATTCCAAGATGGACGAGTCTTAATACCCACCAGTGAAGTCGAAAAACTTTTATGTTTCGACTTAGGTTTGGTGAAACATAAAAGACTAGTGGGAGCCTTATTAGAAAAATGAAATGATAACATTAAACCTTTCTAATATTGTAAGAACATGTGTTATATAATGTTATTATTATCTACAATGGTAAATTTGTGCATTTAATATGGTTGATAAAATGTTTATCAATTAAGATATACAAATGAACTGATTGAAGATTAACAGATAGAAATATAATTATATACTTACTATTAATACTTCGTGCATGTTAATGTTCCCTCTACCCATGAATTTGCCTAATTTTACAACTACTTAATACGTTCGTAATACGTTCATAATGTGTTCATTTGGTCGAGACCGTGTATTGCATTCTATGAGTTCCGAACTCAAAAGTGATACGAGACTATAAATATTCAATCCATATATTATCATATATGTGTTATATGATGAACGTTCACAGTTCGTAATGTACGATACTTCAATGAAATCAGTTCATCCGAAATAAGCAAATAAACCATAATGCGATCAATTTGATTGATTATGATAAAGATCACATTATGTTAAATGTAACACAAGACCAAAACTACAATATAAATCTAAGAATCCGATCGCTGAACTACCAGTTTGATCAGTTTACGTAAAGTGCAACATACTTAATGTTCCCAAATGTTAAGGACAATCGAGTGCGCTTATGTAAAGAGTTCATTATGATGTTGTAGTAGGAGTTTTCTTTTCAATGGTTTGACCATTTAAAAAGAAAACGAATGTATAAGAGTAGATGTGATTTAAGGTACAGTTGGGATGAAGAGAGTGAATAGTCACTTCTGCTTCATAAAGAGACATCAGAAACGAAAATTGTAATAATGATAGGTACTTAACATTGGAATGATAAATACGATTTCTATTCTGAGATGTATTTTCGTATAGAAAATAGTTTTCTATGAGATTTATTTCTTCGAGTTCAAGATATTTGATCAATGAACTCACCACTATAAACTAGTTGTAGTATATGAAATAAATAATCGATATTAAGTGAATGATTGACCTTCAAATTTAGTATGCTATTATAGTAATAGCAGAATTAGTGGGAGAGTGTCATGCAACACTCTGATTGTATCAAGTTATGAAAATTGTCTTCATAAAACATACCAAACATTCCTTATGAAATAATGACTATTTTTCAGTGTCGACTGAAAAATAGACATAGTTATATTTCAGTGAGAATATTATGAATATTTGTTATGAAATAAAACTATAACGTGGTATTTGTTTTCACAATAAAAGTGATGCATTGTAAAATACTGAAGTATCTAAAATTATTTACAATTTTGATATTACAGACTAAGCCGTAGTTTTAAGTAATGATTTTTTATTATATGATTATGAATCATATGGTACTAGTTGATTATATCTCAAACAAATAAGGGCTATGTACTTATTAAGTGGGAGCGTCATAAGAGTTGATGAATACTTCGGATTGATACGTATTAATGTATGGAGTTGCAAGTCAAACGATTTCATATACTTAGTTATATTCACCGATGAGTTAGCATAGACGTGGACATGTGTATTTAATATGCATATATAGTCTATGATAAGCTCATATAATATAAAATAGATGTAAATAAAATAACATGCTATAGAAATGATTCATTTGATCGAATGGGTGAGTATATTGGAAAGAGTTCCAAATGCACCTAAAAATGAATAAAAGATTTAACCTCAAAAGTCACTCCTTTCTATAATACATAATGATGTATTGATAAAAAGTAATCAAACTTTGTTGGACAAACCACGATCAATGATGAGTGAACTTGAGTTAAATACTTTCTATAAGGTGTGTACATAAGAGTAGTATACAAATTAAAATTAATACAATCCAAAGATTAATTTACAAAACCATACGAGGTAAGGGTTTATAAGAAACCCCTGTATATCCTAGGCCAAGGAGTTAGCAGGCAGTGCAAATCAAAAGACTCCAAGAAATAATTATACGTAAGGGATCTTGTATGAATTGTCCCAAGAGAATTTTAGGAACGATATTCATTAGTTGTCTGATTTATGTTATGAACATAAATATATTATGAACTAATTCAAAATATGTTTTATAAAGAAATTCATAAAATGTTTATGAATGCCCATTATTACATTAAGAAACAGATGTTCTTTCAAGAAATACCAACTTCGTCGCGGAGGAATTCCTTTGAGAAATTATTGGTATAAAATGAATTTGGATATGATCCAATAATAAAATTGATTGCAAGGGATGAAATAAAATTAACCAAATGTAAATGAACACAACACATTGGAATGTCTAATAAGTATTTTTGTACATTAAAGAGAAACTGTGAGTTTCCTATATAAAATAATCATCGGTTGTTTAATTAAACCATTAAGTGTATTGACTCTATGTTATGATACGATGTACAAATCTGAAATAGATTCCAAGTACATTATCAAAATATGATTTTGATAGTTGTATCCAAAGGGATACAATCCATTAGCCGAAAATATGTCTTTAAGAGAAAGTCAATGTAGTTGGAATATAATGAACCACATTGATAAGAATAATAACATGAATTTCAATTGTTGAAATTAATGTAAAAGATTCACCATTCGATGTGCTCAAGTTGGTTCGGATTTTACTCACAAAATTATCGTATGGTATGACTTTATGTTTTGGTACGTATGTGTTGAAACTGAGAGAATTCTAAATAATGATTAGAGTAAACTGCTTACGCATAATAACTAAAGTGTATGAAGTCAGTTGGAGCGATACGAGTTTATGGGTTTTTGGATATGATTCAAGAATGATAGAAAGTATCATTTTAAAAGCATTAAAATTGAACAAATGTTTCGATAGAAATATCAAATACTTTGATTATCAGCCAAAATGCAGAGGAAGCGTGTGTTCATAAGAAAAAATGTTAAATGGTACATAAATATTTCTAAATCATAAACAAATAACACACCACTAATTTTTAACGATGTACTTGTGTTAAAATAAGTTTTAATACTCAATGTTGGATTTGTAAATTGTAACAACCCAGAATTTTGGATCATTGAATTTTAAATGTTTAATCAATTTTAAATATTTAAAATAATAGGATTTTGGAATTTAATAACTTGAATTCAAAAATAGCGATCGTTTAAATATTTGAACTGTGAATTAAATATTAATTAAATGGATTTAATAATCTTTTTAACTCCTTTTAATTTATAAATAATATTGGTGAATTCAATTTGTAAATTTGTTTGCAATAATAAAGAGATTGGACAAATATCGATAATTGGATCGAAAATATAAAACGATATTTTAATTTGTGAAATTAGCATTCTGGGGCACTGTCTCGGAATTTGACAAAATCAGTGTCATTGGATCTGAAATAATGAATCATTATACGATGACGAGTTTCTTCACGATCGGACGTACTGTGTGGTCGTGTGAGCTCTAAACGTGTAGCGAATAATTTTAGAAAATCAAAATAATATAATTTGACTGTAAAAGCTAACTTCTGTATATGTTGAAATAGGGTCCCGAAAGTAGTTCCATTGAGTTCGGGATAGGGGTAATTAGTTAGGAACACCAGTGAGCGCGCCTTGTTTGGAGATCGTGCATGTTGGAGCGTAAATAGTATCGATTAGAGAACCCTATATATAGGACCCCTACCCTCATTGGGGAGGCTGCAGCGGTGATGCGGTGGCTGGTGGTAGGCCGCAGCAGCGATGGAAAGTATTTGATTGGGGGGCACTGAGTTTGTTTTGTGTGTCCTGGGTTTGATAATTGATGGATTAGTGGTTAAGCTTGGGTAATTAATTGGCTAATGATGTAATTAGATAATTAATTATATTATTTAATTCAAAATCTTATTAAACTAATTACTTGCTCATACTAGGTCAGACTCGAATGTTGCATTGTACTCGTGAAAGCATTATCTACATTTTGGAATTGGATTGGTGGAGTTTGGAGCTTGTAGAATTTCGTGCTAAAATCGAACGCCCATTCGATTTTAGTTCAAACCGGAACTCTTCGGCGATAACTGGAATTTCAGCGAGTTTACTCACTTTTAAATTAGATATATAATATTTGTGATGCTATGATGCTTGGTTGATAGTTAAGATATTGTTGTTTTTGTTTGATTGATTGTTTGGTTGAAAATCTCGTTTTGGAAAACGGATGACATATTAACTTAATTGCTGTAAACCCATATGATTCTATATATTGTTCTTAACCATTGTTTTGCAGGAAACTTTTGTAGAGAGACCCTAAGGGGTTTCTCGCCAATAATAATTATTTATTTCATTATGCTGCTTATATCGATGTTTAGTTGAAATTAATCGTGATATTCTATTTAAATTGTTTAAGTGTCGTTATAGCAATTTTCGCTATACCATCAATTATTGAATATAATCTCTCAAACCCTTTGTGTGTGTTGAACTTGAGCTTGTATTTTCACAAAAATAGATGTTTAAAACCCATTAATAATTTTAATTAATGATATTTTTAATTTAATTAGTCATTTTAGATTATTGAATTTAATAAATTGTTTTAATTAACGATGTTTGAATCTAATTAATCATTTTAATTAATGATATTTGAATTTAGTTAATCATTTTAAGTGATCATGTTTTAAGTTAATAAATCATTTTAACTAAAGGTGTTTAAGTTTAATTAATATATTTGAAATCAATAAATTATTTTTTAATAATGATGTTTGAGTTTAATTAACCATTTTAATTAATGATGTTTTAAATTTAGTTAATCATTTTAATTAACGATGTTTGATTCTAATTAATCATTTTAATTAATGATATTTGAATTTGGTTAATATTTCTAATTAATGGTGTTTTAAAAGTTAATTAATTGATTTAATAAAAGAGTTTAAAGTACATTAATTGATTTAATAAAAGTGTTTCAAAGTTAATTAGCTGATTTAGTGTATTAAAGTTAATGAACTGATTTAATAAGATTTTAAAGTTGATTTACTAATTAAATAAAAGTGTTTTATAAATAATTAACTGTTTAAATAAAGACAATTGATGGATTGTTAAAAGAGATTACAAATTTGATTAATTATCTTACAAGATAATTAGTATTGTTTTTAAATTATAAAAGATTATAAATGTGATAATTATCTTTCGGGATAATTAATGTTGGTTTAAATTTATAAAAGGGATTTTAAATTTGATTTATTTTCTTTGGGAAAATTATTGTGGTTTTAAAAGTTATAAAATGATTGTATAAATTATCCTTCGGGATGATTAACATTTGATTTCAAAATTAAAAAAGTAATTTAATTGATTGGTTATCCTTTGGGATAATAAATATTATGTTAAAATTTATATATAATAGTTTATAAACAAGAAGATCTTTTAAAAAGAATTGTTAAAAAATAAAGCTAAGTGTAAATTATTTTTTGACATTTGTTTTGACCTAGGTTTTAATACACTTAGAAAATATAATTTTCCCTTTAAAAGAATATTTTAAAGAGTGTTTTTTAAGTGTTTTTAAAAGTATTATGATGTGAAAATCAAGCGCAAGTGAGAACAACCATTTTATCATTCCCGATAGTTGATTTATCGACTATCGACTTTGATTTTGCTTTTTTTTATCTTTCATCACTCTAAGACGATTTGTTGCTCATTTGAGCTTTGTGATACTTTGTCGGAAATGACTAAACCCAAAGAGTGAGTGGAAGCCAAGCTTTGTGGGGTTGCTCCCATTAGGGTATTTTCACATCCACTTTAGATTGGATTCGGTTTTGTGCATTGAGATGTGAAATACTCGAATATTTGGTAACCGTTGGCGTGGTTCGGCTTGGAAGTGTCCGAGAGCCATCAGAGTTCTCAAGTATATTTTTAGAGGTATACTATCGGTAAGGGGGGTGCACCCTCCTAGTCATTGTTGGAAAAACTTCTCTTTCCCTTGTTGTTAATTCAAATCTTTGAATTGTTTTCTTTATTGCATTGAGAGCTGCCTTGTGCTCTTCTCTATATTTAATTATTTGTATCCATTCTTTCAATTATGGAATTTGATATTATTTATGCCCATTCATTAAGTATGAGATTTGTTCATACCAGTACTCACCTTTTTTATTTGGATTGTTTCTGTTGTTTATTTCTATTCTTTCTTGATTGGATTGTTGTTCTGATTTGTTTCCTATTTCTTCATCTATGGTGTTGTTCTTGTGAGGTCAAAACATGTTCTGCATTAGCGACGTGGTCTAATAGAATTTTATATGTTCATCATATTACTTGAGTGTTCTCACGCTGGTTTTCCAAACTGAACCGGGTGTTATTTTATTATAATGCTCGTGTCAGACCGAGTTTTTCCCAGATTAGCTTTGGTGATATGGAGTTACTGGAGAAGAGTTAGAGGTTCACCTATCGTAGTGTTTTATTTTACGCTGTATCATATGTTATACCTATCAACAATTGTAAGGTCGGGACTTTTTAACTGTCCAGTTGATAAGGTTTGTTTTCAACTCTGATGTACTCTGTATTTTGGAGTGACGGTCTTTACTGTCTTTGTTATATTATATGTTGTCATTTCCATTGTGAGATTCTTTTTTCCCTTTTCTTTGTTTATTTCTTTTTATTTTACCCTAGCAATCTGCCTTTCCGACGATTGGATGTTCGACATTTGAATACCGAGGATGTATTTGGTGTCGACTTTCGATGGTCGAAAAGGCAGGTCCTTACAATTTGGTATCAAAGCTGAAGATTAAGCGAGAACCTTGGCTTTAGTAGGGTATGACACACTAGAGATAGGGTTAGTAATACCCCAGAGTGAGTAACTCATTAGAGATAGGTTAAGTGACACCCTAGAATGAGTTTGAGAGTATTATATATATACGAGAGTATATTTATCATTGTTATAAAAATGTGTAGTGTTAATTGGTCTATTGAGTTGTTTATGAATTCCGGTCGAGACATGGAATGCCACGATGTCGATAGGGATTTCTAAATACTTGAACAAGGCAACAGACATGATATTTACTTTTGAAAATTGGTAAATGAAATACGTTACCTTGATTTATATTTTTTTATATATAATGGAATAATTTTCAAACTTTATATAGTTAAAGAGTGTGTTTGTTTGTTTGAATGTAATATTTATTATCACTGTTATTTGATCAGTCATGCTCGATTAAATTAGGAGCGTTGATTGTCATTTGTTGATTGTTGATTATCTGTGTTAAGCTTATTTTTAAGCATTTATTGTTTTGATTATAAACGAACCCCTTGTGAATTAAGTTTCATAATTTGACTATAAGGTGGTCGATTATAATGTTAAATTAAAGGAGACTTCTAATAAAAGTTGTTTAATATAATCTAAATGGTAGGATAAGACATTTAGAGAATTAATATTTGATAAAATTTTATATAATAAAGGAAAATTATTATAATATGAAATAATTTTATATAAAGAAAATATTATATATTTTGATTTATAAAATGTGTTCTAAATAGGATTTCATTGAATTTAAAACCTCAGTTGTTTGAAAATAATGCTAAAGTTATTTTGAGAAAAATAATAGTAATATTGTTTGGGAGTATTTATAAATAAATATATTTTGGAAGTGAAATTTTAAGTGAAATGCATTTTCTTTAGGATAATTTGGAGGAAATCGTCTCGATTTGTTTTGTGATAATTTGAATAATCTTCTAAGTGCCAATAGGACGTTTGCATAGGCGAACGTTGTGGGGGCACTTAGTAAATTATATTATTTATCATTGTGTGATCAAAATGAGTTCAAATCCAAATGAACCCAAAGTGAGTTTTAGTAAATAATTTTTTTTGAAGTTATTTCATATAAAAGTATAAGCAGTATATTTTCAAAAAGGGTTTTTGAAACTAAAACCGGGTATTTAATTCTTAAGTTTCCTTAAAAGAAATTTATTTAAAATAAAAAGGTGTTTTGATACATAAATTGATAAATGAAAATTTTAAACTCTTAGAAAAGAGGTAATTTAACTCAAGTTTTGAATGGGTTAAATTAGATAGAAAGGTTTTGGTAAATCTATTTTATTAAAACCATAATTTTAGTTAATCATATAAGATGTGTAAAATATTTGGTGATATTGGGCCAACTTGTAAGTACCTTCCCTTAGTGTATGTTAATCATATAAGATGTGTAAAATATTTGGTGATATTGGGCCAACCTGTAAGTATCTTCCCTTAGTACACTCTAAGGTAAAGTAGTCCAAGGGTTGACTTAGTTTTTAAAGATCCATATTTTATTTGGACCTCCACTTAAAATTTGAAATAATAATAAATACATAAATAGCAAATGAATAAAATAAAAACTGATATTTTGTATATACTCTTATGATGTAGAGGAGTATTATACAAGTAAATAAAATAGAGTAAGCTTTTATTTGTTATTTTATAGAGAACTGTCTTTGTAAAATATTTATAAACTTCGGTGAAAATTTATGAAGTAATTCATAAAATAAGTTTAGTGTTAAATAAAATACTAAATGCAAAATATGAGTGATTTAGAAAGAGATTGGTATAATTAAGAAACCAATCGAATTAAGTACATAAATTATACGTAAATTATTTTATTCACACGGTTCTCGATCTAGGGTTCGAATACATAGCTTCGGGGTGATTCACACCAGTCCGAAAAAGGATTTCTCACTTTATTCTTGTCAGCGAACACTTGTTCGGATTCTTGATATGATACTGAGGATTTCTAACATAGTTTATGGCTATGCAAGAAGAATAGAAGTTTCTAATTGAGGAATCTGATCGGAGTCCACCATAGAGACGTCGAGTGAGTAATACTAATTTGGAATCAGAAGTCTGTGTATCCGAGCAAGTGATCATATCAAATATAGCATACAGATGATTTATGTATATCATATGGGCTTGAGTATAATTGTATACTTGGCGTGCGACATAAGAAAAGCTGTGAACTTAAGAAAAATTCTAAATTTGGTTGTTAGTCATTTGACATTTTAAAATAATGTTATGTGTTAGATTTTTCGCTATGGAATTTGATTGATTGATAGTGTTAGCTTATTCCTTTGTGGAATTTGATTAGATTCGATTAGTTGGTTGTGTGATTTTATATACCATAGTTTATAAAGTTTGAATTTACAAACAAAAGTTTTTGAATTGTTGTTTATTAGGACTTAAATCCCGGTGCTTTGAAAAAAAGATCTCGAAAGAAATTGTGGAAGAAATAGTAAAAATATTGTTATGGAAAATAAGATAAGAATAAAAATATTAATGTAGTGTTATTATTTCAGAACGTTTGAAAAGAATATTTTGAAGTGAGTTTTCAAATGTTTTTGTTATGACTAAACTTGGACAATCAATTGGGGGTTTTTCGATTCGGGAGACTCGCTAGATATATTTATTTACTTTAGTTGTTGTTTTAGGAGAAACCGGAATACCGCTGGATGCTCCATGTTATTCGATTCTAGAGTTATATCATGCTTCGGTAGGGACAGCCCTCTCATTGTCATAATTAATTTTGGTTTTGATATATTTCCTTTTTGGGAGGAATTGAAAATAAATTTTGAATATAAAACCCAGGCATTTAGTTCTAAATTTTTCTTTTGAAAATATTGGATGCATGGCATTTATTACGGAATATTCTATGTTTTTTTTTCATCATTATTAGTTGTTGCATCATCTTTCTTTGTTGCATGTGATTGTTACATTTTTTATGTTGTTTGAGCTTATGATAGGGAGGTAGAGTATTGCTCTTTGGTCAGCCTAACTCTCTTTTGGATCGTGTAAGTACATGTAAGCAAGAGATTTCTACTTAATTTCTTGCATACTTGGATTTGCATTAAGATAATATGTGCTTGCAAAAATTTAAGATTCAAAAGCAAAAGAGGTACGTAGTAAATTTAAAAATTAGAAAACGGTTGATGATTTTATGCCCCAAAAATGGGAGGCCGCTTAGCTTTTATTTTCTTTCGTTGGTTTGGGGCCCGTAGTGGCAATTTGTAGTTTTTCCGATCGAGTCGCGCAAAGGAGGTGCTGCCGAAATTTTCCGTAATATTTGGTAATTAATTAAGTAATAAGTATAATAACCCATTTTAATTAATAATTTTTTAAACCTTAGGGGTCTGGTGACATTTTCTTCCTTGGGAATTTCGGGAACGAAATTCTTTTAAGGAGGGGAGAATGTAACAACCCAGAATTTTGGATCATTGAACTTTAAATGTTTAATTAATTTTAAATATTTAAAATAATTAGATTTTGGAATTTAATAACTTGAATTCAAATATAGTGATCGTTTAAATATTCGAACTGTGAATTAAATATTAATTTAATTGATTTAATAATCTTTTTAACTCCTTTTAATTAATAAATAATATTAGTGAATTCAATTTGTAAATTTATTTGCAATAATAAACAGATCGGATAAATATCGATAATTGGATCGAAAATATAAAACGATATTTTAATTTGTGAAATTGGCATTCCGGAGCATTGTCTCGGATTTTGATAAAACAGGTGACATTAGATCCAGAATAATGAATCATTGTATGTTGACGAGTTTCATGACGATTGGACGTTCACTGTGATCGTGCAAGTTCTAAACGCATAGCGATTAATTTTAGAGAATTAAAATAATATAATTTGGCTGTAAAAGCTAACTTCTTTATAGGTTGGAATTGGGTCCGAAAACAAGTTCCATTGAGTTCGGGATAGGGGTCATTAGCTAGGAACGCCAGTGAGCACGCCTCGTTTGGAGTTCGTCTGTGTTAGAGCGTGAATAGTACCAGTTAGAGAACCCTATATTATAGGACCCCTACCCTCTTCTTTTGCTCAAAACCCTAGCCGCCATTTTAATAACCCTAGAATCCAACGACCCATGTCGATCGGAGCCTCTAGAGGCGTTTTCTGGTGATGACCTCAACTAGTAAAACGTTCGGTTATGTGAGAGAAAGTCATTGACCGATTAGATGGGGTTAAGGCGGAGCGAGGCAGTAGAATCGTGGGTTGATCGGAGTTCATTTAATGTGTCGATGGGGGAGCTGGAGGCGATTAGGGGAGGCGAGGCCAGTGTCAATCAAATCGTCTTGGTCAAAGGAGGCTGCAGCGGTGATGCGACGGCAGGTGGTGGGCCGCAGTGGCGATGGCAGGCATTGATCGGGGTAGCGTTGAGTTTGTTTTATGCGGCCTAGGTTTGATAATTGACGGTTTAGTAGTTAAGCTTGGGTAATTAATTGGCTAATAATGTAATTAGATAATTAATTATATTATCCAATTCGAAATCTTATTAAACCAATTACTGGTTCATATGAGGTCGGATTCGAACGCGGTGAGTTGCGTTGTACTCGTGAAAGCATTATCTACATTTTGGAACTGGATTGGTGAAATTTGGAGCTTGTAGAATTTCATGCTAAAATCGAACGCTCGTTCGATTTTAGTTCAAACCGAAACGCTTCGGTGATAACTGGAATTTTAGTGAGTTTACTCACCTTTAAATTAGCTATATAATATCTATGATGCTATGATGCTTGGTTGATTGTTCAAATACTGTTATTGTTGGTTGATTGATTGTTTGGTTGAAAATCCCGTTTTGGAAAACCGGTGACGTATTAACTCAATTATTGTGGACCCATATGATTAAATATATTGTTCGTAACCATTGTTTTGAAGGAAACTTTTGTAGAGAGACTCTAAGGGATTTCTTGCCAATAATAATTATTTATTTCCTTATTCTACTTATATTGATGTTTAGTTGAAATTAATCATGATATTCTATTTAAATTGTTTAAGTGTCGTTATAGCAATTTTCTATACCATCAATTATTGAATATCATCTCCTAAACTCTTTGTATGTGTTGAACTTGAGCTTGTAATTTCACAAAAATAGATGTTTAAAACTCATTAATCATTTCAATTAATGATATTTTTAATTTAATTAATCATTTTAATTAATGATTATTTGAATTTAATAAATTGTTTTAATTAATGATGTTTAAAATTAATTAATCATTTTAATTAATGATATTTGAATTTAGCTAACCATTTTAAGTAATGATGTTTTAAGTTAATAAATCATTTTAACTAAAGATGTGTAAATTTAATTAATCAATTTAATTAATGATATTCGAAATTAATAAATTATTTTAATTAATGATGTTTGAGTTTAATTAATCATTTTAATTAATAATGTTTTAAATTTAGTTAATCATTTTATTTAACGATGTTTGAATCTAATTAATCATTTTAATTAATGATATTTGAATTTAGTTAATATTTTTAATTAATGGAGTTTTAAAATTTAATTCATTGATTTAATAAAAGAGTTTAAAGTAAATTAATTGATTTAATAAAAGTGTTTCATAGTTAATTAACTGATTTAGTTTATTAAAGTTAATGAACTGATTTAATAAGGTTTTAAAGTTAATTTACTAATTAAATAAAAGTGTTTTAGAAATAATTAACTGTTTAAATAAAGATAATTGATTGATTTATTAAAACAGATTATAAATTTGAATAATTATCTTTTGAAATAATCAGTATTATTTTTAAAATTATAAAAGATTATAAATTTGATATTTATTTTTTGGGATAATTAATGTTGGTTAAAATTTATTAAAGGGATTTTAAATTTGATTTATTTTCTTTAGGAAAATTAATGTGGTTTTAAAAGTTATAAAAGGTTGTATAAATTATCCTTCGAAAGGATTAACATTTAACTGATAATTTATAAAAGTAATTTAATTGATTTATTATCTTTTGGGATAATAAATATTGTTTTAAAATTTATATAAAATAGGTTATAAACAAGAAGATCTTTTGAAAAGAATTATTTCAAAATAAAGCTAAGTTTAAATAGTTTTCAGTTTATAATAAACAATGTTTTGACATTTGTTTTGACCTTGATTTTAAAACACTTAGAAAACATAATTTGCCCTTTTAAAAGAATATTTTAAAGAGTGTTTTTAAAGTGTCTTTAAAAGTATTATGATGTGAAAATCAAGTGCAAGTGAGAACAACCATTTTATCATTCCCAATAGTTGATTTATCGACAATCGACTTTGATTCTGCTTTCTTCTTTATATTTCATCACTCTAAGACAATGTGTTGCTCATTTGAGCTTTTTTATCCTTTGCCGGAATGACTAAACCCAAAGAGTGAGTGGAAGCCAAACTATATGGGGTTTCTCCCATTAGAGTATTTTCACATGCACTCTAGATTGGATTCGGTTTTGCGCACTGAGACGCGAAATACTCAGATACTCGGTAACCGTTGGCGGGGTTCGGCTTGGCCATGTCCGAGAGCCATCGCGGTTCTCAAGTATATTTCTAGAGGTATACTTTTTGTAAGGGGGGTGCACCCTCCTTGTCATTGTTGGAAAAACTTCTCTTTCCCTTATTGTTAATTCAAATCTTCGAATTGTTTCCTTGATTGCATTGAGAACTACCTTGTGCTCTTCTCTATGTTTAATTATTTATATCCATTCTTTCAATTCCAGAATTTGATATTATTTATGCACATTCATTAAGTGTGAGATATGTTCGTACTAGTACCCACCCTTTTCATTTGGATTGTTTCTGTTGTTTATTTCCATTCTTTTTTGGTTGGATTATTGTTCTGATTTTTTTCCATTTCTTCATCTATGAATGTTGTTCTTGTGAGGTAAAAACCCGTTCCGCATTAGCGGCGTGGTCTCACAGAATTTTTATATGTTTATCATATTACTTGAGTTTTGTCACACTGGTTTTCCAAACTGACCCGGGTGTTATTTTATTATAATGCTCGGGTCAGAATGAGTTTTTCCCAGGTTAGCTTTGGTGATATGGAGTTATTGGAGAAGAGCTGGAGGTTCACCTATCGTAGTGTTTTATTTTTCGTCGTATCATATGTTATACCTATCAGCAATTGTAAGGTTGGGATTCTATAACTGTCCAGCTGATAAGGTTTGTTTTCAACTCTGATGTACTTTGTATTTTGGAGTGACAGTCTTAACTGTCTTTGTTATTTGTTGTTTCCGCTGTGAGATTCTGTTTTCCATGTTCTTTGTTCATTTCATTTTATTTTATCTTGACAATCTACCTTTCTAACGATTGGATGTTCGACATTTGAATACCAAGGATGTATTTGGTATCGACTTTTGAAGGTCGAAAAGGCGGGTCGTTGCCTAAATGATGTCTTTTATAGTAAGTATAAAAGATATTGGGAATCTCCCAAAATGATATGCAATGACACCTTATTAAAATGTTTAATACGGAACATCTAAGATGGATTCCTTATGCGCTGGCAATAGGAAATATCTTACATGATACGATGTCTACAATATCATGATTTGTATATGTATTTGATACATTAGGCAAATATCAAATCCAAATTAGTATCACTAAATGGTAGTTTGGAGTATTCTCGATATTTACGAAATACTAGAGAATTGTTTACAGAAACAACGAACTCCTCATGAAGGAGTGTTTAGACTCAAACTTCATAAGTGATATTGAGTATAATACGTCAATAATAAATTCAGGTTAAGAATCTTTAAGTTGGAAATTTTCTATATGAAAGACTATGGCTGATTCAATGAAAAAAGGCCAAGTACATTGCCTAAATAGTGCTACGATAAAAATGATGTATATAAATATAAATTCATAAATTTATAACTGATTGGAGGGTAACTCCAAATGTTGAGAATCCAACAGAAGTTAGAGCTCACTAAGAGTCGAGAGACATACTCTGAATTGTTCAACATGATAAAGGTAGTTTATCAACATCGGACAGAGTTGATTGATAGAGTAGATAATTGAAACATAATAGCATACCCATTCACCGAGGGACTGACCTAATTGGTTTTGAGAATACCAATTAGGGAAGATGGAATAAGATTCCATAATTGACCCCAAGTGCAAGTGGGAGATTAATAGAGCTAGGGATATGCCCTAGGGGAAATTATGTAATTTGTTACATATACCTAACTCGATAACCAATCCTGTTCGAAATAAAAGGTATTTTTTTCTAGTATATACTTGGTATAATGTGTTATATTAATTAATTAAATTAAAAGTATATTTAATAGAAAATCCATAAATGGTATGTTTTGTGCTAGTAGTTTCAAATGTTGTAACCGTAAGTAATTTATCACAATAAAAGTAAATATCCTATTTTAAATATTCCTAGTCAAGATGTATCTAGATTGGATATCGATACATCCATTGAGACTATAGTACGTAACGCTCTCCAAATGTCGGACGGTGTATTGCTCATGGCTGCTGGGGGCACCAAGGGGTTAAGTACTAATAGTTATTGAATAACCATCGAATGACTCACTCGATAGTTTTCTGTTGGTAATATAACTAAGGTCAAGCAGAAAATACCAATGCGACTAATTTACATAGTTCTCTTGACTTGAGAATATTGTCGATCTTCAATATGAAAGCTCTGCTTTGATTATAGTCAAATCATGGTACGACATCCATCGAGTGACTATAGTTGGGTTGAGTGGAAGTATTGGAAGTGAAGCACTATTCAAGAGAGGATTTGTCTCTTTAGTTATATGGAGTTAGTATCATGGTCAACTCAAAGTCAAAGTCTATAGTCAGAGCATTTGGATTAATAATAATTGTTATTATTGAACCAAGGACTTTATGTTTGTACTATGGAGTTAAATATGAACGATATTGGAATTTTGACCATTTCTAAATTCCATAAGTTCAAAGTGATATAGTTTTGACGAAGTGAATTGGTGTAAATAAAAGTCACAACCGGGTAACGCTTAACAAAGTGAAATTGGATTTTATCGACACCAAGTAAATAATAAATTTAGCCAAAATATCACACCACCTGCTAAGTAAGGTGTGAAAGTTAACATTCGAATAGTTCGATAGTAATCGCTGACCAAATTTACACGTGACGAGTCACACAATCGAAATGATGAATTCAATTTTGACCAAACGATTTAATTAGTTTATAATTGTTATGAATTAATTAATATTTATGAAATATTAATTATAAAATTTGGTTATGATTTGAGAAATAAATATCAAAATATATTTATAATAGTTATAAATATATCAATCGATATACGATATCGATAAGCAACTAAATTTGATTCAATTGCATAATATTTTATTATGGACTTAGCGGGTTTAAGGCCCACTATAGGATTAAGAATTTCGGCTGAAATAGGATAGAATAGGAGGCTCAATTATGGTGTAGGGGGTCATGATTTTGGATGGCTCAGATTGAAGGAGAAAGAGTATGAGATTAGATCTATTTTCTTTCCTTTTTATCCACTATATAAGCAACCCAAACCATCCTGATTAGATATGATCTTTTGATGCCTCCTCTTCCCTTCTTGCTGGCCGAAATTATATTCTAGTCTCTCCATCAATACAAACTCAAATCAAGTCAGGTCCGATCATTATTCGATAGCTGAAGGTCAATGGTTTAAGGACTAGCAATCTACTGAATTGGAAAGGGTTTCAAAGGGGAGAGTTTATTTTTTAAAAGTGTATTTCAGGACTTTGGAATTAAGGTATGACTTTTTTATCAGATTATAATTTATAATTTTTAGTATAATATTATATATATATATATATATATATATATTATTGTTAGTTAGGCGACGATTTTGGTATGCAATAATGTTGTCACAAATTAGTTTGATTACATGCATGTATATATTTATGTTTAAAAAAATCAAAATTTTAATATATATCAGAATAGTGTAGCTGAATATAATAATAATATAAGTTAATACTTTATTAAATTAATATACATACATATATATATATATATATTATTTAATCACATATATATAGTTTATAATTAATTACAACATCATACTATGGTTAAAATTTGTCATATAATTTTATATATAAAATTTATCAGTAATACTAATTTTAGACAGTAAGAAAATAATTTTTATAAATAATAATTTTTATTTAATATTGTTTAAATCATTTTACTACATAAATAAATTATAGTAATTTAAATATGTTATCAAAATTATTTTTTAAATTTTATAAAATTTTATTGCTATCATATAAGCTCTCAACTAAAAAATAAAAAACAAAAACCTTTTTCGTTATTTTTAAAAATTAATATTTAATTTGGTCGAATAGTAATAAATCATTTAAATTTTATTTGAACTGAAAAAAATGTGGGAAATTTTCTCAAACCATAAAATATCATTTACAATTTAAAAGGCATTTAAAAATTGAAATAAAGTTTTAAAGGTAATTTTTTATTAATATTTTATATAATTCTGAATGAATATTCAAATAAAATATATTTTAAAATGAAAAAATAATAATAAATCATATGATCTAGAATTTTATATTTGTTTTCTTTATAATTGTATTTATTAATATATATATATATATAACAAATATATTTATGTGTATATATATTATAATTACAAAAACAAAAAAAATATTACTTCATTATTATATATATGTATATTTGTACATATATCAGTCATGGTTTTAAAAGTATTAATATTTAAATAATTTATTTATATTTAAACAAATATATTATAAAATACATATATATATTATTAATATTTTATTTATTATATATATATTTAAGTATATTATACATTTATATAAAACCATTTAAACAAACTTAACATATACATATATACATACATACGAGTGTGTGTGTGTGTAATATTTATATATAAGTAATAGTTTATATACATACATATATTTGGACAAGATATACTTGCATATCGGATGAGCTAAAGTGTCCATTGTGAGTAAATCCTAACATATGTGTGTGTATGACATACACACACGTGCGCGCGCGCGCGCGCACACACACACATATATATATCAATATATAAATTAAATAAAACTATATAATTTATGAATTCAAATAAAATAAAAGGTCTTATTTAAATAATGTTTAGAAACGTTCTTAATGAATTATACTTCATATGCTTAATAAAGACCCAATAAAATAAAAAAAATTGAAATTCATCCATAACTTCCGCTGCGGGCTGGCCCAATTCTAATAGTAGTATCCTTTTTTTGTTTTCTAATAAATATAATTATGTGTATTTATGTTCATAATAGTATTTTATGAATTGTAATAGTATTTTTTAAACTGTAGTAGCAGTTTATGAACAATATTAGCATCCTTTTAGATTTATGCAGCAATGCTACTGTATAGTATCATTTTTTTGTTAAGAAATATAATTATGTATTATTCTCTTCATAATGTTATTTTATAGTGGTATTTTATGAATTGTAGCAGTAGGTTTCTGAATTGTAGCAGTATTTTTTAAATTGTAGTAGCAGTTTATAAACAACCTAGCATCTTTTTAAAAGAAGTATATAGTGTATGTCACAACATTATTTCATGGTAGTATTTATGAATTGTAGTATCAATTTATAAAGTATATTAGCATTTTTGGGTTTGTAGTAGGTTTTTATGAAATGTAGTATCATTTTTTGAACTAAGATATTTAAATTCCACCTTCTAGTATTATTTTATGATTTTTGTAAAGATGGTATTATTTTTATTTTATCTTTTGAAAGTTTGTAATACTATTTTTCATAAATTAATTTATGATGCTACTACATAGCTTTGTAAAAGTGGTATCATTTTTGTTTAATTTTTTGATTATTTATCGTGCTATTTTTTCATAAATTATTATATAATGCTACCATGTAATATCAATTTTGTATTTACTAGATTAAAAAATTAAGCATTTATATTTCAATTTTATCATGTAATTATGATCTTACCCTATGGTAATATAGTTGAATGATATGACTCATTTTGTACTTGTTATATTTTTCTACATCATTTTCTCATATAATGATATTATACAGTATCATTTTTTACCTGTAGATATTTCTACGGTAGTTGATGATCGACGAACACGATGAGATGAGCAACGTTGATGTAATGTGTTGGAATATGTAGGTAACATGGTAGGTAGCAACATGCATTGAGTATAAAAACTTGGGTTTCATATGGTGCGGCGTTAGTCGACTTTGAGAAAACTATAATTTCTAGTTAGTGGAGGCGACGACTAGATGGTTGAGGCAGACGGTCGACAAAGGTTGATGGTGGCGTAGACAGCGACGGCGCGGGGAGTTGTGATGATAGATGTGACAACAGTAGAGGAGAGTGGCGGAAGAAGATGCGATGATTAGATCTAGAGAAGAGAGGAAAATAGGTATTATATATTTTGTTCTTTTAACTAATTTTAAAAGTTGGTATCTTAGAAACTAAAAGTTCACAAGTTTGTCCTTTTAAACCAAATATGTTTTATTATAATTTATTTTTACAACTTTTGCGTAATAAAAGACATAAAAATGTTATGTTACCACCTTTAATAGAATAACATTGTAAAAAGTTGTTTTGCAACTTTTAATAGAAAAATGCGTGAACATCCATTTTATTGTAGTGAAACATGCCTACTTGAAACTACAAATTTTACGATAAAAAATAATATAAAAATCCAGAACTATGAAAGTACTTGATGCAATATGAATTTGAATGGGCGTCTCAAAATAGGATAATATACCAAATTGTGTTAATCAAATCAATTCAATTCATAATCATTCAATCAATTTGAAATTTAAAATACAGAATGAGCAATGTACTTGCCAAGTCAAGCATCCAGTATCCATGTTGCCGAATAATCTGGCTAGATCATAAGATCTTCTATAAAACCAAGACTTAATCTTCGAAACTCCTCAGTTCTGCAAATTCAAATATCAATCTCTGCACACTTTAAGTTTTTCTAAACCTGAAAGAAAATTAAAATCAAAAGCGATTGCGTCAAAGAAAATGGAAGCAAATAACCTGAAAAGGCAATTTCAGGCTCTACAAGAAGATTGGGACTCGTACAAGGGTTCCATTCCTCGCCGACGTAGATCCCCCTTGCTCGACGGCCATGATTTCCCCAACGAAGAAGCCCTAGAATTCTCCGAACCAAGCAACAGTTCCACGAGTTCTGGAGAAATAAGCATATCTTTGATTCAGGAACCTATACAAATCGTAGGCAAGAACCTTCTAGAAGAATTGGAGGCGGCAAAGAGCGATGCTGATGATGATTGTGATGGCACAACTCTGGGATTGAGTAAATGTTCTTCTGTTTTGATTCAAGAAGACGATCATGACAATGTTCATGAAGAAAAAGAAGAGGATGATGATGATTATAGCAATGCCGGTGATGAAGATGAAAAGAGTGAGAGAGTTAATGATACAATTTGCATGGTGAAGATTGGTTTATTCTTTTCAAGCATTTTGATCGCTTTTGTTGGATTTGTGTTGATTGTGTTGGGATTCCATGGAGATGACTTATCGGAGACGAACGACTTCATCGTTCCTACGTAAAAAGATAAAACATATCAAAAGTCGCACCTTTTTTCTGTTATTCTCTATGATAACTTGCATTAGCGCTCTTTCTTTAATATAGAGTAGATTGGTTTATTGTTTATTTTGCTCTTTCAGTTAATTCGTTTGTGTTCAAATTAGTTAATTTAGTATTACAGATACTGGAATCATTTATTAGAAGTGCTTCGTTGAGTTTCTTTTGTTTTTATGAAAGCTTCATTAAGTTTCTTGTGATGTAGCTGTTTCATAGTATTTTTAACCCAATTTTCTTGCTAAATTGAAGAAATCCTATGTTACTTGGATGATATGAAATTGAAGACCATATAAATTTATTAAAAGAAATAGTGCATTGTGAAAGAAACTGGACTTTTGGAGTGGGGATGGACAAACTTTAGAAGGACTATAAGGGGAAAAAAAATTGTAATAGAGACTACACCGAAACAAAAAACGATGATTTCACTAAATAGCATTTGCAGCGAGATAAGATAATGGTACTTCTCAAACGGGTTGGGTTGGGTCAAAATGGTTTGGGTCGAGTTTGACACAATCCATTTATGATTTATTCTTTTTTACCCATTTATGACACAACTCATTAATAAACCAACTCACTTAATAGGCTGATTACCCATTTAACCCATTTAAAGATTAAATTTAATTTAACTAATAAAAAACAAATAAATATAAAATAATTCTAATTCTAATTTTTATGTTTTTAGTTCCGATAAAAATTTAAAATTCTGATTTTCATCAAAATTCAAATATGGAGATGCGGTAGCTTATTATTTTCTAAGTACAAGTGTCAGTCCCTTTGTAGAACTACAGTGTGCGTTCACACGATAAAGTATCCGAGTATTTCATACTGTTCGTAATTTAGGTGGGAGTTAATCGGTCGAAGTCCCGCCTGATTCCGAGTTAGAACGAAGGAGTTATTGCAGTCAGAACAAAAAAAATAGCGGCTTCTGCACTAGGCGAAGTTCAAATATGTGGATGTGGTAGCCTGTTATTTTCTAAGTACAACTGTTAGTCCCCTTGGAGAACTATAGTGTGCGTTCACACGATGAAGTATCCAAGTGTTACATACTGTCCGTAATTTATGTGGAAGTTAATCGGCCGAAATCCCGCTGATTCCGAGTTAGAACGAAGGAGTTATTGCAGTCCGAACAAAAAAAATAGCGGCTTCTGCACTAGGCGGAGTTCAAATATGGGGATGTGGTAGCCTATTATTTTCTAAGTACAATTGTCAGTCCCCTTGGAGAACTACAGTGTGCGTTCACACAATGAAGTATCCGAGTGTTCCATACTGTCCGTAATTTAGATGGGACAATTTTCGAAAAAGAAAAACCCCGGATACGTTTCTTTCAGGTACTTTAAACGAGATCGGACTTTCCCAAGCTTCGCCCGCGAAGCGAAGAGCCATCGTCCAACTAATGGACGAAATTGTGGAGAATGGAGTTCATCGGTCGAAGTCTCGCCTGATTCCGAGTTAAAACGAAGAAGTTATTGCAGTTTGAATAAAAAAATAGCGGCTTCTGCACGAGGCGGAATTCAAATATGGGGATGCGGTAGCCTGTTATTTTCTAAGTACAACTGTCAGTCTCTATGAAAAACTACAATGTATGTTCAAACTTCTTATTTTTCAAATTTATATTAAAATTTAATGTTTTTAATAAATGGGTTACCCATTTATAATCCTTTTAAAAATGGGTCAACCCAACCCTTTAATAATATTCATAAATGGGTTGACCCAATCCATTTATAAGTAGGGTAAATGAGTTGGGTCATATTTTGACAAGTCTAGATAATGGTGGAATATAAGAATAAGTCAAGCTTGCAAATTCAAACGTGTGTATAAATATATATAATCGTAATAACTTTGATGTCATATTTTTTTGGTGTAAGCGTAAACTATCAAAAACATTTATCTACTAGTATTATCAAATCTTAATTCAATTAAAATATATGCGTAAACTACAGAATGTTCTTGTAAATTATGGCCAATACCAGGTTTATAAGCAGTGATTTCAAATCTAGAGGTTAATCGTACTCTGGCAACTTTACGTAAGATAGAGTTTGGTTTTTTGGGTGTGATAGTGGAAAAGTTGACAGACAAGTTACTCTACAGAACCGTACATGAGATTTCCCCCTCATACGACGGCTCCTCGTTCAAATCTTTCGAAGTAATTGGATCTTTTTCTTCGTTCGGGAATCTCTTCCCTTCTTCCACTCTGCCCCGAAGAGTTCCTAAGACCAATTCATTCACGTTTTCATTGAACACTTTCCATTTAGAATCAAAGAAGAAGATTATTCTTTTTACCAAACATATGCGGATCAAATCATGATCTTCTAATCTAATAAGAACAAGAGATCTTTCTCGATCAATCCGTTTGCCCCCCATTCTTCGAGAATCAGAAAGATCCTTTTCGAGTTTGAATTTGTTCATTTAGAATCTGGGCTCTTCTATTTTCTACTTTTTTTTTTATTCTTTATTTCATTTCGATTTTCTTTCCCTCTCTTTTCTTTTTATTTCCTTCCATCATTCCTTAAGTCCCATAAGGTTTAGTGATCCTGTAAAATCTAACGCATTTTCTCATCGAGCAACGAGTACGAAATAAATCAGATTGATTTTTCGATCAAAAAAAAAATACTATGTGAAATCTTCGATTTCTTTCTCTTCCTCTATCCCATAGGTGCATCGTTTGGTTTGAATCAATAGAGAACATTTTCTTCTGTATGAATCGATATTATTACATTCCAATTCCTTCCCGATACCTCCCAAGGAAAATCTCGAATTGGATTCAAAATTGACGGGTTAGTGGGAGCTTATCAATGCGGTTATGCAGTTTTCAAATAAGAATCCAATTTCTAAAAGATCCTGGCTTTCGTGCTTTGCTGAGTCGTCCGAGATCCTATCGATGTCCTATGTTGTGTTGAAGGGATATCTATATGATCCCATCGATTGCGTAAGGCCCGTGATAGCAACGGAATCGGGAAAAGTATACATAAAAGATAGTTATTTTCTATTATATTAGTATTAGTTAGTGATCTCGGCTCGGTGGGTCCCTTCCTCCGTGATGAACTAATATCACTTAAAACTACTACAATGAAATCTAACAAATAAATTTCTACAAATTGAGAAATAAAAATCTAAGCCAATTACACATGATTTTAACGTAAAAATATGATCAAATATTTGTACAAATCATTTTTCCTTAAATGTCTCAAACATATATAATTCGTAACAAAACAAATCAGACGCAAAGCACGTGTCATCATCACGTGCGAAACGCATGCCGTAGCGCTCGTATGAAAAAGCTATTTGCAGAAATTAACGTCTGTTTCTAAATGTTTTCACTGGCATAATATATTAATGGCATAAAACATGAGCATACACGTCAGTATTCATCAAACTTACTTCTAGAAGAATAACAATACAACTCGAGAGTTTTATTATGCAATATATATCATCTGTTTCTCCAGCAATTTCTATAACAAAGGAACTATAAATGAAGAGAGCAAGCATAGCAGCTGTAAATATTTAAATAGCATTGTATATATTTAAATAGCATGTTCCAAAGATCACAATACAATAATTTTATATGAAAGATCTCATGCGAGGTCTAACAAGAGATTGTGCACCATCAACGAAGATGGTGGTGCCAGTCATGTATCTTGAATCATCAGACACCAAGTATAGCACAGTTGAAGCCAAGTCATTTTTGGGATCAAGCCATCTATGAAGAGGCATCACTGTACTGGTTGACTTTTCAGCTTTTTCTCTCCCTATAGCTAATGGGTATTCATCGTTTAAATGAAGGCCTCGAGCAATTCCGTTGACTCTAATGTTGTGTTTACCCATCTCCAAAGCTGATAGCTGCAATATATAATTAGATCATATTCTTTTAGAAGTTTCAATAAGGTTGTAGATATAACTCGGACAAATTGTTTGGTTTTCTACAATGTAACCTTCGTTATTTTATAATGGTTCTATGTCCACGCAGTCATACAAGCATCATTTTCTCTTTGCAAAAGTTTGTTAGCAACATTAGCTGCCTTATCTATGTACCGTCCTCTTAGGTTATATTCCAACTTAAATGATTTTGATACTATGATCATTTCTGAAAATCTAAGAAGGCTGCCTAAGTCATACAAAAACGTGCACATTATAACGAAGATGCCGGCCCAAGGGTATAGCAGATAACAAGTAGAAGTGCCATGATATGACAAGATTTGCATATAAAAGAATAGTTTGAACGAACCATTAGAACATGATAATTCAACTATAAAACTCATATTAATGTCGAATTCTAAATCATGCATAAAGAATACAGAAGATTTTAGGCATGGTAGTTCATGTCTAAGATATAGAAGTTTTGTGTGCTGACAGTTGGGTCTATGTCAGCTATTTTAGCTAGAGCTTTATTGTACAGATGCCAAGATCTTGTGGCACTGCTTTGTAGGATAAATTCACGGGCTAGCCCCTGAATAGGAGCCAAGCAGCAACTGAACCTTTCATTAAATGTGGCCCAAACAAATATGTAGCCTAGTCATACTATGTAATTATGTACATAATTCTTTGATTGAAAGGCAAACCCTTATCTTTTTACGGTTCGTATATGCTTTTTCACATTATCGCTTTTGCAGCTTCGTTGTTACTTTGTTAGCATACTGTTCGAATTTGTATTAAGTCTTTATACTTTTTGCTTTTACCAGTTGCATGTTTCATTCCAGTAATAAAAAAAGGTGTAAACAAGTATTGCATAGACATAATCATTGGAAAAAAAAAATGAAATTCAATATGCAAATCTCAAAAGCAAATCACAATTTTTTTCTCTCTGGTCTGGCTCCATGCTGATTCGAATATACATTCAGAATTTGCATATTATGGGTATTATCATCTACCACTTGAAAGTACAATCTTAAATATTTTGTTAATTGCAATTTGTCATGTAGTTGATGAATAGTTATCTCTTTTTACTATTAGTTCATACTTTATAGCTATTTTGTGGGGGTTTTTTTTTGAGGTTTTCTCTATCTTATCATCCGAGGTTCCTAATTATCCCTTCAGTAGAAAAAGGCATGTATAGTGTATACTTAGTTTAATTTTATTGTCCTGTCATTTTGTTCTACAAATTAAATTCTTATTTCTATTTACATATTACCGCAGGAAAAAGATGGGCCATTGGTAAAAGGACTACAATTTTGAATACGAGGGGACAAAAAATTTCGGTCAGACCCCATTAAAAAAAATTACACTACATGCAATGACCCCATATCGAAAAACACATCCAAATTCTATGACCACTCTACTGAAAACCTCATCATATCCAAAAGTGAAGTCTCTTTAACAATGCCCAAAAGAAGTATGTAATGTAATTTCAACAGACATTAGACAATATAATTCTTAGGACCAAATTTGGTTTTTGCCAAAAGTCCTACACCGGTCCTGACTTTTCAAGTTCCTACTGTAAAGAAATTAGTGATATAAACAAGCATTGCCAGAACTTTATTTAAGACGTGCTTGCCCTAATCAATTGTTGTATATATATGCAGGACTTCTCATGCTCTTACTTTGAAGTTTTTGTTGATAGAAAGTATAAAGTAGCCTTACTGAAAACCATTTTTTACGGCATGCTTACCCTAACCAGTTGTTGAATATAAGCCATGCAAGAACCAAAAGCGGCAGCACCAGGATACAATCCTCTTTCAGCACCATTTATCGATGTCATGAACACGACAGATCCTCCTGATTTAGAATCTCTCATCCTTTTAGCAACAGCCTTTAATATAAACCAAGGGGCTATTGAATTGACTTTTACTGTTTTTTTGTATTCATCTTCTGTTATACTTAGAGGATCTTGATTTTTGCCTGCAATGAATTCATTTGATGCTAAAATCATCTAAACATCATGGGCAGAATATAAGTCTACTAGCAGTTTTAAATATCGTGTAGCGCATATTTTTTGTACTTGTTATTGATATGAATTTATGTTCACTTGGGAATTATACATATGAATTCGAGCACTAATATGGACCTTGGTGACTTCTTGGAAGCAGCAACTAAATAAGAGTTAAAGCAGGTTATATAGCCAAATTTAATTTACAATTAAAGAATAAATATGTCTAACAATTCTGTCTGATAATTATCACAAAAATAGAAAAATGTGCAATGATTGAGCTGGCCACGTGCATTCTCATTTTCTTTACTTTTCTATCTCGGGTAATATCTTTAGTTACATTTAATTTTCAGACATCATTTTTTAATATTTTATTCCCAGGCTAATTTTGGTCCTCATTTTCGTCCTTTTCCTTCCATTTAATTATTATCTCCACTTTTTACCGTTGTGCCACTTAATCTTCTTTGCATGTGCCTGTATCACGTAAGTCTATTTTCTCCGGACATCTTTTTTCGAGAACCACCTAAGGTTCTGACTAAAAAATAATGAAATAATTTTTCATTATAGAAACTAGCATGTTACACAACCAAAATCTGAACGGACATTGAAACTAAAACTAATCTAATGATATTTGTTAATTTACATGCAGAAAAATATGAATTTGTTATAAGGCGTTTTCTATCATAACACCTCTTCTTTGCATGCTACACGTCATACTTTGCATGTTATGAAAGTTGCGCCTCATGCTCTGAGTTATTATATGCGTGTGTGTGTAGCATCAAGTTATGTATAGTTAGATATCCAATGAAATAAAAGTTTAATTTCTTATTCTTTCTAAGTAGCCTTATACTCTATAAGTAGCTCGTCCATTCGTATTAGTTGCATACATGGGAGTTTATATATGAAGCTTCAATTATAATAGCAAATTTGTTATAGTTTACAATATGTTCTTCCAAAAGTAATAACTTAACTTCCTAGAAAAGATGTTGCAAAAAAAAAATTCATATCACAAATTAATATCTGTTATTCCTATAGTAATGATTTAATATCGTTAAAGAGATGTTAGTTATGTAAATTAAAATATGTTTTTGTTCAACTACACTTCCAGAAAAAGTAGCATTATATCTCCAAAAGATATATCTTATAACACTTAAGAAGTAGTAGCTATAAAATAATTTTTATTTGCTGCATCTAACTTTACTGCATCATACATATTTATCAAATTGCTCCAGAAGTATTGGTATAAAATATCTTCAGAATATATATATATATATATATAACACTCCAAAAGTAGCGACTATGAAACATCTCTCTATAAATAATATGTTGATATAGAACTCCAGAATTAGTCGTTAAGAATTATCTCTATAAAAGATAACACGTATCAATGCAACAGTCCGAAGTAGTAATTTTATTTATCATATCTAATTTTATTTATTGCATCAAATTTTTATTACTGTGCTCGATATTTCAATATGATACTCCAGAAGTAGTGATAATATAATATCTCTAGAGGAAATATTGCATAACACCACAAAGAGTTATGATTATAAAATATTTCCAGAAATGATATACTACTTCAAAAATAGTAATTATAACTATACATATTCATTATTTGTATTGTAACTCTCCAGAAGAGATAGTTATAAAATATCTTTTCAAAATATTATGTTTTATTTTATTATTGCTTCTGAGTAAATGCTTTAATCATATCTGGATGTATGACTTTATTTTACAAAGTTCAAAATCATGTTGAATATGACAAGACTTGAGTTTACCACTTTGGGCATAACATGAGACGGCTACTTATCATGGCTTATGGATGCACCTTAGTGGCATGAATTTGGATCAAACAATCATAGTTGAAAATAACGCTTCCAGCAGGATCTTTCTGAAGCTATGATTTTCTACCACACCACATACATGAAGGAATGAAGGGTGAGCATCTTATTACCATGGACCCACATTCCCTCTGGACAAGTTTGAGAGGAAGATACAATAATCAAAGAACTATCATCCTTCAAAGAGCTTGTTATGATTAGACTAACCCGTGTGTTCCAGATTTTAAATGTGCGATTATAATTCTAGGTTATTTTGTGTTACATCATAACTAAAATCATGTGGTTACCCAATTACTGAAGAAGATATTTTGGAAAAGACATACTTGGCTTTTTATGCTGATAACGGTGTTTTACAAGAAACGCTATAGATAAAAGTAATTATAAGTACTCGAAATTGATATCAGTTTTGCTCATTGCAGAACAAATTAGCAAACTTTTAATGGAAACCCATGAGTCCCGTCCGACAGGCTCTACCCCAGTGTCTGAAGCACATGTAAATTCATTTCATGGCTGTGGACAAGGAAAAGGATGCAGCTCCAAAGAGGTCATGGTCTAGGTTATGATTATGGTCATTACTATAGTCCATTTATAATAATATTGTTTGACTGTAAACAAAATGGAAAAACAACATCACACCAGAAGTGCAACAACGACAAGAAACACGATGCAAAAAATGTACAATACACCGTAAATTTGAATTTCAAAATCTGAATTGAATTCGAATATCGATTTGAGTGATTTATTGGGTTTTTATTCGTTTTCGAGCACGGATTTTTTGAAACCTTTTTGAAATAATTTTTAAAATAAATGGGCATTTTAAATTATTATTATATGATACTTTTAAAGTATTTTCAAATGTAGAATCTATTTATTCTCGATAATAAGGAAATTTTCAAATATGGCTTTCAAAATTGGTATTAAAAGCTTGTTTTCTCAAGTAAATTATTTTATATATAAAATACACGTTTTTGCACTATTCAAGCGAATGAGAATGAGAATTAAACGGTTTGGTAAAACACGTGGTATGAGACACGTGCGTTTATCTTATCAGTTAATTCCTGATTTGTCCGTTTGATCGTTTTGACATTTGAGTCGAGTTTACCGATGAGATGAGGTAAACTTTTTACTGCTTTCAGTGTGAAATTTACTAGCGGTTAGTAAACCGTTTAGTGCGAACGTGTGGTATGAGACAAACGTTAACACTGTTCGGGTTCCTATCCGAGAGTTTGTGACACATTTGCCATAGCGGCGTATTGCCAATACTGGACCTTCGGGTCATTGCCATTGCGGCGTATTTGTCCTCGAGACGTTTGTCGTTGCGGTGTATTTGTCATTTGTGACGTATTTGCCTTCCGACGTGGTACCATATTTGAGATCAGTACTTGGCAGGCTTCGAGCAAAAGCACGTGCAAATTTTGAGATGTTTTCATTGATTTCCCGAGTGTATCGCCTTTTCCATGGTTGACCATTCGAGCTTGTTATACTTGTGGAAAAACAGGTCACTGGTCCAGAACATGTATGAAAAAATTAGGAAATAAAGAAGGAAATAAAGACAGGAATCGAAACGAATTTCGATGATATGCTGAAAATAGAAATCCCATTATAAGAATATAAATATGGCTTGGATGTTTAAGATTTTTTGCAGATCAAGATAGTAAATTTAATGGGCGTGGTGTTGATGAGACTGACGTAGATGTTTAACTTTGATATGTAGTTGTCTGTACATAAGTAGTATTTCCTTTTGTTTCGTGGTATGTGTATACTTTTTGTATTGTACAAATAACAATATAACATAAGTATGAAGTTTTTTCTAATGTTTTATTTTGGATGGAATAAAATGATACATGTTTGGTAGATAGTGGAACGATGCACTCAATTTTAAGTGGTAGGAAATATTTTACTCACTTGACATTATATGAAGCTAATATCAATAATATATCAAATTCGACAAAACTGAAAAAGGACTCCAGAAGAACTACTATTTTGTTGCAAAATGGTACAAAGTAAAATGTTAGTAATGTTTTATATTCAACGACATCCAGAAATCTTAAAGGCTTTAAAGATCTCTGCAAGAATGGATATTATATTCTGTCAATAAACGAAGATAATGTTGAGTATCCTTGTATTACTACAACCATGTCTAATAGGAATAAAATTCTTGAAAATATGCTGCTTTAACTTTGGGATTACACCATATAAATATGAATGTAAAATCTTATATGGTAAATTTCTTTTATCCAAATGCATAATCACCTTGGTCGCCCAAGGTGTACTATGATGCGTAAATAATTGAACATTCATCAAGACATCAATTAAGCAGAAGATCGGAGTTGTTTGCACTGAATGTTCTCAAGGAAAACTAATTATTTGATCCTTCCAAACGAAGATTGGAGTCGAGTCTCCGACGTTCCTTCAAAAGATACAAGTAGATATTTGTGTTCATATTCAACCATACTGTGGACCATTCAATGACACTTGTTGATGCATCAGCAAGATGACATTATGTTATTTTACTATTAACCCACAATGTTGCTTTCGCATGACGACTAGCCCAAATTGTCAAGTTGCAATCGCATCTTCTTGAACATCCAGTTGTCCACGTTCACATCGAAGATGGTCTAACAAAATCTCTAATAAATTGTCTCCAACTAATTGCTAAACTTGCACTTTTGAGTGCAAAAAATGCCAACAATTTTTTGGGGATATACCATTCTACGTACGACTTACCATTAATACTCTTTTTCACAACTAGTATTGGGACATCAATCAAATATTTCACACTTGCGTATTTTTGGTTGCGTTGTTCAAGTTCCAAATGCACCCCACAGTGTATTAAGATGGGTCCACGGCCTCGGTTAATGATTTGTGTTGGCTTTGACTCACCTTCTGTTATTAGATATCTTGAGCACTTAACAAGAGATGTATTCACCGCCCGATTCACATATTGCCATTTTGATGAGAGTTTCTTCCCTTGTTAGGAGAGAGGATAAGAAACTAAAGGAACAAAATGAGAAAAAGCAACTTGAATTTTCTTTGGTCACCTCAAGTCTATCACATCTTGATTCACATCTTTCTTATTGTGAGACTGAAGTACAACAGATAACTCACCTATGCAAAATAGCAAACCAAATACCTGATACATTTATGGATACATCAAGTGTAACCAAATTGCATATTCTAGCTAGGAGTGAGCATTTGGTTGGTTTGGCATCTGATGATGAAAATTGTTAAGTCCAACTAAAACCAATAAAAATAAAACCAAACCAAACCAACCAAATTAAGTTTGGTTGGTTCGGTTTGTTATCCGATTAAACGGAACTAAAAACGATTCACATTTTATGTTTAGAATATTCGTTGTAATTCGAAGTAAAACCTAAATATATGATTAAAGTATTCTTATTTAGCTTTCTATTTTCTAATATTAATTTTGACACATATATAACAAATAAATTTATTTGTATCGCTAAATTTATCAAATAAAGTTGTTATTATAACATTAGCACCTTTGAAAATATAATAAAAGTTTGGTTAAACCGATAACCAAACAAATTTTTTTACGATCGATTATAAAGCAATCTTGTTTCAAAACTAAACCAAACCGACCGAAATGATTTGGTTTAGTTGATTTAACCAAATAATACTCACCCCTAATTCTAGAAGCAAATGCTCTTGCAAGAATCGATAAAGTTAGATAACTTGAGAATATAACAGCTAATGAAACTTCGAACCCGTGCTTAAAGCGTGGACAACATGTCGCAACAGGTTCAACTTCTCTAAGAAACAAGTGTCAAGGCAAAAAACTCTAGAAGAGAAATATTTCACAATTTTTTCTAAAAAGAGACTTATCCCCGAAATAATAATTGCACCCGAGGTGATAGAAATACATACTGCTCTGTAAATGAAGAGACATTTATAAATTATGCATATACAAAAAAATTGTGGAACCGAAATGAAATAATCATCGAAGATATATATATATATATACACACACACACACACACACATATATATATATATATGTTGTTGCTCTGTAGCAATTAAAATCATAACAAATAATAATATCGAACTTCATCCCTAAGATGAATGTCTGTCAAGATATAATTGGTCAAAATGGAAAGAAGCACATCTAGTCTAAATTGGATTCTCTTGCAAGATGAGAAGTCTTCGGCCAATAGTTCAAATATCATTGAATGTGAAATTTATAGGTTACAAATGAGTGTTTGCAGAAAGAAAAAAAAAAGAGAAGGGTGAGTTTGTTCGATATTAATCCTGAATTGTACAAGGTTTCACGAAAAGACCACATATAGATTTGATGAAACTTATTTATCGGTGATGGATGCAATTAGATTTTGATAGTTAATTAATCTAGCAATCACAGGACTTGGCATGCATTTAATGGATATGGTGATTGCATATCTACATGGAATCTTAGTAACATACATTTATATGAAAGTTCGTGAAGGACTTAAGTTGCTTGAAGCAAAACCATGTAGCATGTACTCAATAAAACTTAAGCGGTCATTTTACGGATTAAATCAATCCAGAAGATTGTGGTTCAATGGGCTTAGTGAAAATTTGGTGAAAGTATGGTACACTAATAATCTCATATGTCCATGCGCATTCACTTAGAGAAATGACTCTGGATATTTTATCATTGCAATATATGTTGTAGATACTAATTTAGTTAGTACTCCTGAAATGGTAGGAGTTGTCGTTGATTATTTGAAAAGGGAATTTAAGATGAAAGACCTTGAAAAATCAAAATATTGTCTCGATCTGCAGATCGAACATAGTTCAAGTGGAAAACTTATCCACTAAACATACATTGAAAAACCCTTGAAGAGCTTTAATATGGATAATTGTCATCCATTTAGTTGTTTTATGGCTGCTCGATCACTTGATGTGAAAAAAGATCCATTTTGTCCAAATGGAGACAATAAGAAGGTACTTAGTCCGAAAATACCGTATCTTAGCACTATCGGCGCTTTGTTATACTTAGCACGGTGTACAAGGCTTGATATTGCTATTCCAATTAACTTATTACGGTATTACCAATTAGAGGTATTCATAGTTATTAATGGCGCACGGCGCAAAACCTCTCTGGAGCCTTGGTGCACGGCGCAACAAATGGTGCGCGCCTTTTTAATTTACCACATATGTTTAAAAAAAAATTATAAATTTAGCGTATGACAACAAATATAAAAAGTTCAATATTATTTGCTAAAACATATGTAACCAAACATTTTTAGGCATTTTGCAAAAAAGAAACATCATCAAATATAACATCATTAGCATAGAATTTCAAGCATAATAGTTTTCAAAATCCAAAATAATTATACATATTACTAATAAACTAGAAATCCGAATCCGATTCAGCAATTATATTTTTCAAATCAATGTATGCATCATCAAACCATAAGCTTAAACATCTTTCTCATCTGTCTCATTTAGATTTGTTTCTTCGTGAAGACGTAAAAGAGTTGAAGCAGGTACTCTACATGGATATCTAGCTTCCTCTAATTCTGCTGCTCTAGCAGCAGCACCCCATGTCAAAGTCGTCGTCATCAAATACAAGCTCATCTTTAGCACCGAATCGAATGCATCATCAATACTAATTTTATGAAGTTTAAAATGCAAAAAATGAAAAATAAATAAAAAATAAACAAAAAACAATATTATAATAAAAAGGCGCGCCTTTTTTGCGCCGCACGCCATTTGCGTCATTTGACGCGCCTTTTCATGTGCGCCGCGCCACAAGTGAAAATGGCGCAAACGTCGTGCCGCGCGCCTTGGCACGCCATTGATAACTATGGAGGTATTGGAACAAAATCAAGCAAATACTACATTAGCTTCATGGTACAACCAACATGGGATTATTCAACTCGAAAGTCATCACAGTTAAGGGGATACACAAATGTTGGGTACCTTTCTAATCCTCGTAAAGCTCGATCACAAACAAGTTATGTGTTCATATGTGGAACTGTTGCTATTCCTTGTAGATCAACAAAGAAAATATTAGTCGTTGCATCATCCAACCATTCAAAGATATTAGCACTTCATGAAACAAGTCGTGAACGTGTATGGGTAAAGTCAACTATCAACCACATCAAAAAAGGGTGTGACTTATCTACGAATGATAAAAATAAAACTATAATATTTAAAGACAATGTAGCATGTATTGATAAGATCAAATGAGGATATGTGAAGGATGATAGAACAAAGCATATATCACCAAACTTCTTCTACACACAAGTTGCGGGAGAATAATGAAATTGTAATTCAAACAAATGCAATTAGATGATAACCTTGTTGATTTACTCACGAAAGTGCAAACAAATTCGTGTGAAAAGCCTGTGATTAATCAATCACATTGCTGCCAACTAACACTTAATCTAGCTAAGCAATAATCAACGTGGACAATGTACTCTTTTTTCTTCCTTTAGGTATTATCTCATTAGGTTTTCCTAGCAAAGTTTTAACTAGGTAACTATCCGAATAAGCATGCTACACCTCATGCTTTGCACGCTATGGAAGTTGCACCTCATGCTTTGAGTTTACTAGATATACGTGTGTGTACTTGTGTAGCATCAATCCATATAATTAAATATCTAATAAAAATAAAAGCTCACTTTCTTATTCTTTCTAAGCAATCTTATACTCTAAGTACCTTGTCTTTTCGTATTAGTTGCATACATAGGAGCTCCTATATTAAGAATTCTAATAGCAAATATGTTATAGTTTACAACAGAATTCATTATGACAATACATATTGCACGTAAGGCTCGTGCTGTAAATTATGTATGATTGTCCATTACCCTCTCGAGCCCGAGACCGAAAAATGGTTGTCCGTGTTCGTTCGAATTTCGTTTGGGACACGAACTAGGACAAGTAAAAATGTACGAAATCATGTTCGTCCGATTTGTCGATAATTTTTCTATCATCCTTCCATTGTCCGGATCGTTTGGAAGGTGTCTGAGATGAAACATCGTCTGGACCGTGTCCATCCAAATTTCTTATAGGACAAAAATTGAACATACATCCGTTTGGTCTGGTCTAGTCGATTTACACCCCTAATTGCACGCTTACACATTTGCACCTAATACTGTAAATAATTTATTTGATATAAATTTATGCAAACGACCTCTTTATAAACTAACCGCTTGGTGCATGAATGTAGATTACAAACAACAAAGATTCACCCTCGTATAACAAATTTCAATGTTTTCTTGTATGTGACACCAGGGCCGACCCAATGATAAGGGATGCCGTAACTATTAAAAAAATTGTCTTTTTTAAGACCAAAAACAAAGTATATGTTTGTAAACTCTTAGTAAGTATGCATCTCTGTACCCCAATTTTATTGATGCATAAAACTTAATGCACTTCGTATAAATAATTATTTGCATATCTATGATGATTAATCTATTTTGCTATCTTAAACAATCAATTATAAAAAATGACGCTTATATATCATTTTTTTAATCATCCAAAAGTACATAGTGCACAACTAAATCATTTGTGGTTAGAAATTATTTTTTAAAAGATAATAAAGTTCACATTAGTTTGGACAAATATTACTTTATAATACAAACAAACCAATATTTTGAAAAAAAAATACAGCAAAGAAATTGGTAATAACATTAAACATAGCATGTGTATTGTCATTTAAATATCATCAAATTAGATTAAAATACAAAACATATATATTTCACATTATGGTATTATCTGCCATAAATTGAAATGTTTGTTTATATTATTGAAAAACAAAGTGTAGGAAATACATAGTGATATTTTTAATGTTTTTGATAGCTTTTCCATGGAAGAATTTTAAGCAAATATGTAAAAAGGTGGAACCTAGTGCATGAGGCTCCCGCACGATAGCGGGCTCCATGAAGGTCAATAATGTACGTAGTCTTTCCCTCGCATTTCGAAGAGGCTGTTTCCGCACTCGAACCTGGACGCTCAGATCACCATACGGATGGCCTAACTGTTGCGCTAAGGCTCCACCTCAATTTTAAGCAAATGTGTATTGATTTAATTCCTTTGAAACGAAAAATACTAGTTTAAATTCGTGTACATCAAACGTTTTATATATACAATTTTCCTTTCATATCCAAAATCAAGATTAGAACTTGTAGATCCTTTTATATTTATGCTTTTTCTAGTAACTTTAAAATTAAAAACAAAAATGTTGATTGAATCTCAAAATGATTAAACTATTTATTAGAATGAGAATTGAAAATTATGATTCTACCGACCGAAATTTATTAGAATGAAAATTAAATGATATTTTTTTAAGTATACAAGTAATAATTCATATTTTAGAAAGAAAAAAAAACTTTTTGTTTGTTTTAATACTTGGTTACTACGTATCCCTAAGGACAAACTCAAAACCTTTAGCAACTAACTCGTATTAAATGGCTTAGCAGTCGGATAAGTGGTTTTTGGCCTCACCCAAATTATTATATATTAAACTTTTAATAAATGCAAATTTCATCAAATTCCAAAACTTCAAATTTGTCGATCGGATGGATTGAATTTAGGAATGGCAATGGCCTGCATCTAGGGTCTAAACCCGGTAAATCCGCCCCTGTTTTGACCCGTCCCATTGGATCATCGCGACGGATAGATTCATGATCCGTTCTTAAAAGCTCTGAATCTAGGGTCGGGTTGGGGCTTGGCTGACTCGCTCCAACCCGACCCGCACTACTGAGATATCATAAATCGCTTTATTACTATAACGACGATTTGTTAATTCTTTTATACAAAAGTGGTTATGGCATGGATATTCTAATGTTCCATTCAATAAGTTATATGAGTTTTATGTTATTAAGTTGCATCACTAATAATTATATAATAACGTATGCACGTTTTTCTTCAATCGTTATCGTACAGCTCATTTTTATTATCTTATTTATCATTGTAAACACGTTGATATCTATATTTATTATATCATTTAGTGACAATACCTCTTACAAATAAAATAAATATATTTACATTAATACATAAATTTGAATGAATATGTAAAGCTTCACTGGGTCTAGGGACGAGACGGATCTATCCTGATCCGTAGGGTTTCGGGTACGTAGCGAAAATCCAAACCCACAAAGGGTCTACAGAACGGGTCTGGGGTAGGGTTTAAAAAGCCTAGGGCGGGTCCGGAGAACAAATAAACCACCCCAACCTGCCTCATTGTCATCCCTAATTGAATTACATTTAAACTTCCTTTAACTGAAACATTAATAGAACGAGGAAAAATGAATGTTTCATATATTGGACCTCTAACCTTTTCATTAGTATCACATGTCTTTAAACATTTGATCACATATATCTTATTAATTTTTAAATCTTATATAACACACATATAATAACATATATGGATAAATATTTTTTGCTGTTCCAACCCTGGTGGGCTGCCCAAGCCCTTAGGCTTGATGGGCTGTCCACATGGCCGGTCCTATGTGTCACATTCATGTCTACAAAGAACTCTATTCAAGGCATAGTGCATACAACTTGATGGATTATGATCACATGGGTTCTCAAATAAAACCCGTGTTTTAGAAAAGAATTTGAAATTTCTACCATCTTATAAAACATTGTTGTCAAAGATCTTAAAATTCTACGACTTGAATCCCCATTTCAAATTGAATTTATCCAATTACGATTCGGTTTTCAAAATGCGATGCAAAACTCAATTAAATCACAATTGAAAAATATTATTCCATCCATACAAAAAAGAAAAATATCAAGATACTTGCTTTAATTTACAACTCAAACTTTATCATTTTCTAGACAGCAAAAAGGTAACAAAAGAAATTTTATTTTTAATGTTCAGATGTAGAAGCTAAAACGTCAAAATTAATTTCAAAATACAAAATATTACCAGGGAAACAAGAATTAAATCTTTTATATATTATTTGATAACCTGCATAAAGCAAAATTTCCAACATCAAAGCATGTACAATCATTAAAATATGAATCTGTTGAATCTACGACTCACGATTTATATCCATTTTCGATTCAAAGCTTAAATTTTACGATTCACAATTTGAATCCCATTTTGATAACATAAAGTACTAAATTTCTTAGCATGTTCAGCAGGTGTTCATATGATATAAATCTAGCATAGCATTATTTTATTTTTATTTTCTGCATGTGTGTGTATTAAAAAAAACACTGGCATGCAACAGTGTTCCGTCTTTGGGTTATCGTCTACAAATCTGTGTATAAAGATGCAGCTACTAGAAAACTCCATAATTTCCTTGCAAAAACGTTACAACAATTTATTATTAAAAAAAATATGAATAACTAAGCGCGTACAGACAAGCATCGTATATTGAGCATACGTTAGTTGGTGTAGCACACATATAAAAAGACATGATGCATAAGCTTTGTTATTTGACTGAAGGTAGATGCAGCATATACATATATAAAGACATGATACATAAGCTTTCTTATTTAATGGGAGACCCCATGTACACAAAACAATTGGAGTTTTAACTACTAAACAGCAAATATGGAATGATTATTAATTCCCAGAAGCGCACCTTCATAAGTGTAACAATTGACAAAAGCATCTAACACGCCAAATACTTTCCATGCCATGTCCACAGCATTATCAAAATTTGCCTCGTTATCTTCTTCAAAATTCAACCCAACTACTTTAATCTGACATTTCCCGTTCAAAGAACTCATTATCTCCCTTGCTAAGCTCTGTAGACAATTCTCATCGCCCACTAACACTAACCTTTATTTATTGAAAAAGAAGGAAAAAATATATTCAGTGTATGCTTTATGTAAAATCTACACATAATAGAAACAAAAAGATCAACGAGTCGGTAGAGAAGATGGATGAACGAATTTTACCCATCATTATAGTAATTGTGAATATCATACATATTAAGATTACATGAAGTCAGGTGTACTCATAACTAATAACAATTATAATTCTTTTTCTTAAAAAAAAGATAAAGAAGTATTGAAAATGAATAAAATCAGGTGAAATGATGTTCTCATTAACTAAGAGGAGTTAATTAATTGCAAAGTCATGTCCTATATTTATTTTCTTATTTACCAAATGATTTCAACATGTAAAAAACGACGATATGCATTGGGACGCGATACTAGGTTTGATATGCATCTGATGTTCTCATTTTGCTGACGTGAGAATGTTCTTTAGCTGACAACTTTTATCGCTATTTGTATTTGTAGAATTTTATATTTGTTTAACATGCATACGATAGTGCATCATAGTTGATAATATCAGGCTATTAGTTGAATGATACATATACTTGACAAAGCCAAAACAGTCAACTTCATCAGAAAAATCAGGATTTTGAGGAGTCCTAAATAGCAAATCTTATCCAACAATCCAGATGGTCAACAAATGTAGGATAAGCAGACAAAGATAGTAGCAGGATGAGATAGACGACTGGTCATCGTTGCACTAATACATCCTGACAATATTTCAACAAAATTTTGACCCCAAAATTTAGCAGCTTTAGCCTTCTCTTGATGGTTAAATGGAAATTTGTTCAACAGTTATATTCAGATGTAACTGACATTTCCATTGGAAATATATAATCTTTCGGCAAATGAGGTATTTGTAAGAAAAAGAAAATTGTTGTTTCCAAATCTGTAAAATGTAAGTGGGGTTTGAGTTTAATCACTGAAACCTCAACACTTTTTTACGAGCAATAACAACTTACTTTGACAGATTGTTCTAGTAGTAGAAAAGGCACTCTGTTGCAATTTTCTATCTACATGTACGGAAATAATTTATAGTGATACAATGAGGCAAAAGTTAGGCATCGATATTGCTATAAATCTGTGTATCCTGTGATTGTACTTTCTTTATTAATTTATATAAGCAGCATGTTTGCAACTTTTCATGATTAATCTACCAGTCTATAATACTGCACGTTATCATATCTTAGTTTGAAGCCTTAGAAAAAGGAAGAATATATATACTTTTGTGTGGTTTTATGAACCAAAAGCTCTAATAACAACTACATTGAAAAGGGAATGGTATGGAGTTCAGCAGACAAAAAGTACAAAGAATAACGGCTTAAATGAATCTATAACAGATAATAAAGGGTGGAATATCAAATAGGATCTAAAATCAATAATATGAAAACATACTGCACTACGACACCTTCTTTTTCATGACTTGCCTCCTTTTATTTGAATGCAAACGCACAAAAAAAGGCTTAGACTTTGAAACAAATGAGATTCATTGATCAATCCCGATGTTAGAATCAGTCGCAATGCAAGTATTATACAATAAGACAATAAGAATAGCTTAAAATCCTATTAGTAAAGAGCAAACTTTGTGAGAATATTATGCACTTTAATGTTTAAATCATGATAAAATTCTATGTAGAAAATAGAAGAACAAAACTGTTGTTACTCTACACATGTTAGCTATAAGTTTGCCACTATATTTCATCAAAACTTGTTTTTTGTTCTCTGACCCGCAGTATCGTTCTCTTTAAATGCTTTTTTCTATTAACTAGAGTAGATAAAGTTTTCATTATGCTTAGGTTGAAATGTTCCCATCCCATCTGATTGATGCTAAATTGTAAATACAATATTAAATGTCAAAGGTTTTATTTCGCAGCGGAGCACATAATCGCTGAAGTATAAATTGGGTGTTATATTTTGTACAGTAAAACTGAAGGAGCACGTAGTCCATATCCTAACGACAATAAACCATTAACACCAGACCGCGATTAGCTTATACTCCTAGTCAATTTCAGAGATTGAGAATCAACCAAAAGAATACCATTTTAAATTACGCACATCAAACTACAAATGATAATCCAAACAATAATCACTATATTAACATCAAAATTACAGAGTAAAATCATTAAGAAACTGCATTAAATTTTACCTGCATCCACTCTTAGCTAAATGATAAGCGATTCCTTTACTGATTTCACCTCCACTTGCGGTCAGCAAAACCCTCTTCCCAATATTCTCCATTCTTTCAAACCAAGAGAAAACCAAATCAAAATCGAATTCGAATATAAAAAACGATGGGTTCGAAGTCTAGTACAAGTAGAGGATAAACTGACCTGCTCGTACGGAAATGTCTGCAACAACCAGTGTACGATTTGCAACTATGCGGAATACAATTTTGTAGTGACTAACATGACCTTAGATGCAACCTTGAATGGTAAGGGAAGTTGCGAGCAAAGCAGCCCAATGGGCTATTCTAAATAAGGCACAATTAAGTTTTTGTGTTGCGGATGAGGCCAAAAGTAAAATAATTGATGTTGAATTAAATTTGTATGAATTTGTATATTTATACGTTTTAAAATTTTAGATTATTTTTGAATAAATATTGATAATTGATATTAAATTTTAAATTACATATAAATGCACAAAAAAAAGTACTCTACAGAAATAATTAACGATATACTTCATTAAAAAACACATTTGAAGTTAACAGTACATCAATTACTTTTTCTAAATTATGTAACCATCCAGTTTAATAAATTTTGAAGTTCAATGTCATTGTCCAATAAAGAACGAGCCAGCTTAAAATGTGTAATATTAGTACAAATATAGCATAAAGCTCCCACCACGTATAATCATTGATCGGTGATCGAATTATGATACAATGCTCAACAGCTGATTTAAACACATCGGAATTTGGACCGTCGTTTCTCATAATCGGGGATCTCGCAAGCCTTGCTCGATACGATGAAGCAACATCGAAGATCCGACACAGAGTAGCAATGGAGGGACTCGAAAACAGGTCAATCATCAGCTTGAGAATGTCCGGGTTGAAGCCAAGTGTCAAAAAGAGCGGGAGGCGAAGAAGGAATGTTGTAGATGCATTTGGCATTCGTTATAGCACCGTTGCACATCTGATCAAGCTGTTTGAATTTGAGGGAGCATGGCTTTTGAAGCCGCGAAATTGTAAAATAGTTGTCTCCGACCATTTATCATCTCCTTGAACGTAGTCACGTTCAAGCAACCAAACACCCTTCGGTGTTTATAGCAGATTGTTCCACACCGTCTGATTCTGCTTCATCTCATTTGTCCTTTGTATGATTGCCAGTGAAATTTGTGCATATGCGATTGTTGAACTTAAGGGCAGTATCCTCGTACCAGTTGTTGATTCAACCATGACGAATGTTTAGTAGTGAGACGTAGATATCAATGAAAATCATAGTGCTCTTAGGATTCCAATCGACAATATTCTAACAGAAGACCGTCGAAAGCAGTCGAAATTTTGAAATTAATTTTTTTTTAAAACGCAAAAACATAAGTTGTATATAAATACTAAATAAACATAAATGTAAAAGAAAATACCTCGATTTAAGCTTGAAAATAGACGATTCGAGCAAGAGAAGTTTGGATTTAGGCGTATGGGTTGTTTTGGAGGAGGAAGAAAGGAGTTGGTGTTTATATAGATGAGAAATAGCCATTCCCAATTAGACCATTGGGTCTTGACGCATCCCACGCATCTACTGCATCAAGATCCAATGGTATAATTCAAATTGCTTTGTCCAAATGGTACAATTCTTTTGGCTGGTTGGTTTGGGCTTCTAATGCATCAAACACATTGAAAGTCCAAACTGGCCAACTGATGTTTGCGAATGCACCTTAAATTGTTGATTGTGTACCCGGTCAACAAGAACTTACATACTTTGCAAAAAATTCGAAATTAAAACTTAAATGATCTTTTTTGTATAAAAGGTTATGTTCTTATTGAGTCAGACTTACCAGAACACCATAAAGTGAAAGTAGGTGATTTGCACCCGTAAGCATGTATCATAGTAATAACTAATGTAACTTGGTAATTAATAAGAGCACTACGAGCAATAGTTTGTACCTAGAAGCATAGATCCTCGTATTTATGGGCCTCTTTAAGGTCCATAAACGGACCTTAGGACCCAGATGGGGAATCTTGGAATCTTTTGGAGATTAAATACCCCGGTGATTTGATGGTTAAATAATTTTGTTAATTTTTACGACTCCTTACTTTATAGAAGTGCCCGGTCACTCGTCTCATAATTCCTTACTCGCACTCAACGTGGGATCTACGTGCACATCCACATCCAAAATGACCTTTGCATCCACCGAACTCATACATTTACGACTGGTTACACTAACCAAACCCTCACCTTAAGCCCAACGTCCTCGACCTCTACGTCGATCACCACTTCCCCAACCACCACCTCCTCTTGCAATATATCCTCCACCGATGCACATCGCCACCACTTCCTTCCCCTCCATCGTCATTATTTTCACCCCATCCTCTTCTGATGTGTCCCCCAATGCTATGATTATCGTTATCATTTCTACTACCAAAATCTTCTAAATTTTATCATGATTCAAATAGTAGTGGTGGATTTATGAAATACTCGGTTCTATAACACCTCGAAATTTTAACGAGAAAATTTAATAAAAATAAAAATTGGACTAAAAAGAAAATTTTCACAAACGTTCAAATCTGGCTATGAAAATTGCACTATTGTGTTCGTAGTGATTTTCTAGATAATTTTCATATATAACACTTCGTAATCAGAGTTAATACGTAAAAGTTATGGGCGTTGGAAGAATCGAAAAAAAATAAGAAAAAAATAAAAATTTACAAAATCAACACGGTGACCGGTCGACCCGAGTGAGTCGAACGTCGATCGATAGTGGTCGACCTAGGGTGCTCGACGGTCGACCATGCCTGTGTAAAATTGAGCGATTTTTGATACGTGGTGACATGTTTGAATGACTATGTTCGCTAACTTAGGTTCGAAGGTTTTGATAAGCGAACATGATTACAGTAAAGATTCTCCAACCTAAATCTAACGGCCTAAACTATTTTGCGAACCCTATAAATTCTAGTATAATCTAACCCTAATTCTTACACAACTCGTTGTAGTAACAAAACTCTACCAAAATTTATCCTCTTCTCCCACTCTAAAAATTCTTTAAAAACCAAATAAAATCAACCTCAAAGAACACAACTGTTTGAATCAAGGTGGAGAAAGCGGAGATAACACATGAAGGGGCGATTCTCAAGCAAAAGCGGATATGAAGAGCTTAGGCTTGAGGCGAGTGGAAACAATTTCAGTAAGATGATTGTTATAGTTAGTTTAATCTGTTCTAATTGATTTTGGGTGCTAGAAAGCTAATTTGAAACATGCAAAACATTAAATTTAAATCTGTACTCTAGATTAGAAATCAATTACTATAAATTGTTGAACCTGATTTAATGCTAGTACACTTCTTTTATGATTATATTGCAAAACCTTAAATTGATAAACCACAAATTTGTAAATCCATGAATGAGACAATTGAACATTGAAATTAGAATCTACATTGATCAATTAGTAATTAGGGGTCAATCAAAACGACGAACGACATCAGTTAAGTACAAATCAACAATGAACGGTTAAAATTAGTGAAAACCAAATTTTAGTACATGACCGGTCGACCGGTTAGGGTTAGAGGTCGACCTATAGACGTGTAAAATGCGCAGTCTAAACCTCGGCTTAAGGCCCAAATTTACCATTGAAGATCTATATAAACGTTGATTGTTTGGGGGCCTATTTAAAGGCATTTGGATGTATGTTAGGACTTGCAGGGAAGCTAATTCCCTACGAGCGGATGCTAGGTCATTGCGGTGTGGGGTAAGTATTGTTTACCCAATTCGAAAGCGAGTAATGGAGTAGAGTGATGTATTTTTGCAAATGGTACTTACAAGTGGTTCCACGATGGTGCAGTACTGATGAGGATGCCTGATCAGAGAAGTCCGACACAATATGAGTCCTAGTATGCATGAATACTGAAACAACATGATACAGTTTGAATGGAGGATCCTAGCGCGTGCGATAAGAGGCCAACACTATGGTCGAGAGATAGATACAGATGCAGACAATGTGACACTTTGACAAGTCGGCATTGTGGGTTCCCCCTCGACGCGTAGTGGAGTTATGTATAGGAGCAATTAAGGGAAAATCGGTCCTCAGTAGCTTAGAAGCATTGATATTGATGGGAGTAATTCTCTAATAGTCTAGTGGCGGTGTTTTCTTAGTCAGTAGCTAAGAGGGAGGTGTCTTACATATTGAGAAGCTCTAGGAGCAGTGGTCGATCTTTAGATGAGATTCGATCTTTTGTCTGATCCATTGCAGTAGCCTACACAAATTTTAGTATAGGAATGTATTAGATAAGAACCCTTAGGTAATATACCTGAAGAATTCACAAACACTTGTATCGTACCTATATTTGTAGAATATACTAGTGTATGATTTTTGTTTGATGATAATAAACATATATATATTCGTTTAAATGTATTTGTTATTATACTATTTTATTTTTTCACATAATTAAATAAATATTTTTTGAATAAAATAAATAACTCGGAATCCTTGTTTAAACAAATATTTTATTCAAATAGTACAAATTTAAGCTCTCACTATATTCCAAATACAAGTTCAATTACAACACAATTTTCATTTTACAATTTTATATATATGTTTCACCTCACTACATAATTCACTCATCACTCGTATTTGATCTTCAACTCTGTTCTAGCCTGTATCCAGCATCTGAACTATCTGCAAAATAAACATTGATGCGGTAAAATTGAAAAAGAAATATTTTGCAGTGCACAATGAAGTGCGTGTTTTGAAAATATTGTTTGCCTCAGTTATTTGGGTTGTTCGTCGTTATTTTTTTTAATTCATCTTACGCGGCTTGTGACATGCACAGTGTATCACTGTACATGCCACAAGGTCGTACACACCAATATACACTTGCTTGTTAAAATAGCAGGGATAGGTGAGCAAAAGGTCAAACCCAAGCTAAGACTGGATTCAACTCAAGTGCAAATGCAAAAACAATCATACTCAACAAGGCATTGAAGCAAGCAGTTCAAATACAAGTTCAGTTTCAGTCAACATGAACATGGATATGCATGCATTCAGACATGAACACATGAAAACAAGACAAACAAAATTGAGGGCAGATATCAAATTCAAATTCAGTACATATACACATGTATACATATATGCATATATATGTATACACATATCAGTTTAGAGAATACAAAGGCACCAAGTTTATCAACCCAGATCATTGAAAACAACATGTGGAACCAGTTCAAAGTTTTTTTTGGAAGCATGAAGGCATACAACCAGACCAGAACAGTGCAAAAGACGTTCACACAATAAATCAGAGGCAAACAAGTTCAAGTACATATGTGCATGCAAACACAGCAGTGGTGAACACAAGGGCTGCAACCAGACAAGAACAGACCAACATCTCGAGGATCATACAAGCAACCGGACTCATGAAGATCCAAACAACATGCAACCAGACTACAATAACTAGAATAACAATCAACCCAGCAAAATGTCCAAGCAATTTGAATAACAAGCTCATATGCAAGTTCAGTTTAAACATGTAGTGCAAACATACAAAGTGGTGCACCAGACATGTATGCATATATGCACATATATGTATACACACATCAGTTCAGAGTTCATATGCAAGTTAAGTTTCAACATGTACAAAGTGGTGCACCAGATATAAACATGAAATAGAGGAGACTTCAAGGTAGTTCTCTTAAACAATGCAAGGTACAGAGCACACACATACAACAGATCAAAATCAAGTCAGAGTTTGGGTCATATAGATGCCACTATATCAGGAAGTCAAAATTATCTCAAATTCAAATGCCCCAAGCTGTAAGCGAACGATGAACAGGTCGTAGGAGCAAAGAACGGAGCAAATTCGAATATATCAAAAATGAACAAGTCAGAAATCATCAAAATCATGCAATCAAGAATCGAATGGTCGAGCAAAGAAATTGACAAATTCAAATCAAATATACGAAACAAAATAATAGGGTTTCGATCCCTATAAATTAACCCAATTCATCATCGGCAAAAATGAAGAGTTCGAGTTCAAGCAAATCAACAGAATAATAAAGTAAAAATCGCATACCAATATTATACCAAAGTCGAACTCAAATCCTCTGAAGCAATTGAAGAACACTGATCGAAGAATCGTGAAATCCAAATTCATCGGAATCGATCAACTCAACCAACAAAGAGGATTAAAAAGCTCCAATCCCAGATCAAAGACTCAACAAAAGACAGACAGTTTATTTTGAGGAATCAACAGCTTCAATTCAAATCAAAAACCCTAATTCCAGAATGCAAAGGAACAAGCGACAACAAAATAAAAATGGAGAATGCATTTATCTTTTTAATTAGGCTATATATGTTTTTAGGGTTTTTGTTTACTTTTTTGTTGTTTTTGTTTGTTTTTATGTTTTATTTAAATCAGACTCTAGTTTAACTAAGTTTACTAACTATGGTTTTGTAGTTCGAGAATTCGCAACTCAGTGGCTGAGTTGTGGCAGGATTTTGAGCTTAGAGTTAGGTTAATCGATTTAGCAGGTATCGCAAGTTTACGTGTTTTTGTAAGCGTTTGATTACTTAATTTCTAGTAGAAACCTTGAGGGCGGCATGTAGGCAGGTTTTAGCCAAAACTGGGTAAAACTGTGTGTAATCTCTACTGCATTACTTTCTATTTTTGTTTTTATTTCCGCATTAATTTTTAGTAGACCCTATTCACCCTCCCTCTAGGGTGAAAATGATCCTATAAGTGGTATCGGAGCTAGGATCAAAAACCATTTTTTGTTAAAAAATTGATTTTTTTCTTTAATGGCTTCTTTTAATAATGCTTTTGCTGAAGGTCAGTCCATAGCTAGACCACCCATGTTCAATGGTGAATATGCATATTGGAAAACTAGAATGAAAATTTTTCTAAAAACCATAGATGCATGGAATATTGTTGAAACGGGATATAGCACACTAACATTAATGGTAGATAATCAAGAAGTTGAAAAACCTATGGATCAATGGACAGACCTTGAAAATAAACTACAAACTACTAATGCTAAAGCTATGAATTCTATTATTTGTTCATTAGATCAAATTGAATTTAACTGTATCTCATATTGTCTAACTGCGTAGGAAATTTGGCACACGCTTGAAGTGACTCATGAAGGAATCTCCCAAGTTAAAGAATCTCGCCTTACCATGCTTAGTAGCGAGTACGAGAACTTCACAATGGCAAAGGATGAAAGTGTCAAAGAAATGTATGGACGACTTTCTAATCTTGTATACAAATCAATATTCCTAGGAAGACCATACACAGAACTGGAAATAGTCCGAAAGATCCTTAGAATTCTTCCATGAAATTTTAAAGCAAAGGTGATTGCCATCCAAGAATCAAAAGATCCGAAACAAGTTAAAGTTGAAGAACTCATCGGAAACCTCACCACTTATAAGCTAGAAATAAAATTTAAGGAAGAACGTGAAGGAGGAGATACACGAAAGAAATCAATAGCTCTCAAAGAAAAAATGGAAAGTGAAGATGATGATGGTGATGATGAAGGAGCAGCTGAACTGGCACTGATAATAAAGACATTCAAAAGGTAGAACCGCAAATATGGAAATCCAGCCCAAAATCAACAACTGAAGAGCAGAATCATCAAAGTTCTAGACAACTCAAAAAAGTAAGAGATCATTTGTCACAAGTGCAATAAACTTGGTCATATCAAGCCAAATTGTCCTCAAAATTGATTCAGCAAAGGAAATAAACCGAAAAGGAAAAGTTTTGCAGCAACTTGGGATGAAAGTGATGAAGATGATGATAAAAACACTAACAGTGAGAGTGAAAGAGCAAATTTGTGCTTTTTAGGAGAAACAAGTGACAGCGATGATAATGAGCCAAGCGAGGTATCAAAACTTACTCACTCGCAATTGCTTATATATTTTCATGAAGTAAATGGCTGTTTGAAAGACTTAGGGAGAAGTACCCTAAAATTGAATCATAAAAAGATAGTTTGATAGAACTAAATATGCAGCTTGATCAAATGGTTCAAAATTATAGAAAAAAGAGCCCTAAGTGTGATAAGTGTCCATCATTAGAAGAGGAAATAAAAAAATCAGAAACTAAAATTAAATAGCTTGAAAATGAAATTCTAATTTTGAAAGAAAGTGAAAATACTAGGAGAGAAATTCTATTAAAAAGTGCACCTTGTTATTGAATGAAAATGAATCTCTCAAGTCACAAGTCCAACAATTGTCTACAACTTTAGGAAAATTCTCCAAAGGAGAAAGATCACTAAATATACTATTAGGGAAACAAACTGTTAATACTATTAGACAAAGACTTGGGTATACTCAATCTGAAAAAGGTAGAAGTAAAACTAATCATGTCAACTCCAAGTGCACGATTTGTGAAAAAATTGGACACCATCAAAAAAATTGCTGGTATAGACCCAAACACACGAAAACCATACCAATTTGGGTTCCTAAAGGCACGAATGTAAAATCCCTTAAAGTCAAACAAATCTGGGTGCCAAAAGGAATAAACATAGACTGTCTTGGTTCTATGCAAACTTGTTTTTCAAAATTTTCTGTCACTAACAATCATGGACCTATGAAAACAAATAGGCCACTAAACTTTTTTCTCGTGTAGGTGTGTTGGCAGGCTAAGGAACAGCAAGAGTGGTACCTGGATTCTGGTTGTTCCAGGCATATGACGGGTGACAAACCAAAGTTCCTTAGCCTAGAGAAGTACAAAGGTGGCAGAGTTACAATAGGCAACAACGATTAATGTAAAATTATCGGTGAAGGTAAAGTAGGTAACAGTGCATTTACCTTAAATGATGTATTATATGTTGAAAATCTGCACCATAATCTGATTTCAATCAGCCAATTATGTGATAAGAGAATGGATGTTGTTTTTGATTCTGATTTGTGCAAAATTGTTGACCAATCATCAAAAGAAACATTATTTTCAGGTAAGAGGAAAGGTAATATATACTCTCTATCTTTTGATGATCTCACTCTTTCAAAATGTTTAGTAGCTAAGGATGAAGAAGTAAACTTATGGCATAGACGATTAGGACATGCTAGCATGAATCTGTTAAACAAATTAAAAATAAAAGATTCGGTAAGATGTTTACCATCTCATGATTTCAAAACAGAAACTCTATGTAAAGCATGTAGTATGGGAAAATTTTAAAAATCATATTTTCATGCCAAGAACACTATAAGTACTTCTAGAGTTCTTGAACTAGCTCATATGGATCTGTTTGGACCTAATGATATTGCAAGTTTAGGTGGTAAGAGATATTGTTATGTATTGGTTGATGATTACTCTAGATACATGTGGGTATACTTCTTAGCTAAAAAATCAGAAACTTTCTCATACTTCGCTATATTCACAAAATTAGTTCAAAATGAGAAAGGAGTTTCTATTATTTCGCTAAGAAGCGATCATGGTGGAGAATTTGAAAATTATGAATTTGAAATTTTTTGTGATGAAAATGGATTTAAACATGAATTCTCTGCCTTACGTATTCCATAGCAAAATGGAGCAGTCGAGAGAAAGAATCGAACCTTACAAGAGTTGGCTAGATCTATGATAAATGAGTATGAACTACCCTTGTCCTTTTGGGCAGAGGCAGTAAATACAGCTTGTTATGTAATGAATAGAGTCATGATTAGGCCGATTCTTAAGAAAACACCATATGAATTATGGTTCAACAAAAAGCCAAACATTGCATATTTCAAAAAATTTAGATGTCCATGTTTTTTTTTTGCAAGGCAAGCGGGGTTGACTGGTCCCCTACCAGTTTATTGATAAAAAAAAAAGAAAAGATAATGAACAAGCTCATTATCCCAAACATAGAATAGAAAAGGAAACACAGAAACACCACACAAAAGAAAAACAAGGAAACACATACACATAGGAAGACAAGCATAGAAACTAGAGAGACACAAAAGAAACAACAAAGCTAACGATCTATCGGTTGACCGAAAAAGTCATACTGACTTTCCTTCATACCCAGTATGACAACTTGCTGGAAATACTCCCATAATTGGTTCATGCTCCTGCTCTTATTTTCAAAACATCTAAAATTTCTTTCCTCCCAAATAATATTCAAGTATTTTTTTAAATAGAAGAAGAAAACAGTTCTGTCATGCTTCTTCCACTTAGTTGACTTACTTATCAGATCCCACTCCACTGAAGAGATTCCATGATCATGATTTGAATTAATTCTTCCTACCACTCTTTTCCACAAATCAAGAAGATCAGTGCATTCGAAGAATAGATGATCTAAAGATTCGTTATGATTCTTGCAGAATACACAGAGAGAGTCAATATTCATTCCATAACTCAAAAGTTTATCTTTGGTTAGAAGAGCATGATTTATAATCTTCCACATCAGTAAGTTTTCTCTGGCCGGAGAGAATCTAGACCAAACAACCTTATGCCAAACAAAGTGAGGGCTATCAGAAGCCTTAGCTAGAATATCGTAAGCAACCCTGATTGTGTGAATCTTTCCATTCCACAGTAGAATGTCCTCAGGAGAAGTTGAATACTTTCTTGCAAGGTATTTATTCCAGACTGCATTTATTTCTTGGTTACTGGTGTACGGCAACACAAGCAAACCATCAGCCAAATATTCCATGGCATAAGCATCCCTGTTAATTCCAGGTTTTATTCTCAATACAGGTGATCAACTAGGAAAATTTGAGCCAAAAGCTGAGGAATGCATGTTCACGGGATAGTCTTCCAGAAGCAAAGCTTATAGAGTATACAACAAAAGGATGAGAACAATCATGGAGTCAATCAATGTGAAATTTGATGAAGGCATTGATGATCAAAGCAAGGAAACAATCAAAAGCAATGTCGAAGAGGAGAACGAAAAGGATGAAAGTGAATCTAAAAGAAAATGCAAACGCGAAAGAAGTCCAAAGAAATCTAGAACCAGAGAGATTGAAATTCAACGCAGATCATCCTCCAGAATTGGTAATAGGTAATCCTACCGCGGGTATTCTAACTCGTTCCTCTTTTAGAAATTTATGCGATTTGTGTCTATACGGTGGATTTATTTCAGAAATTGAACCCAAAGACAAAGATACAACTCTCAATGATGAGAGTTGGTTTACGGCTATGCAAGAAGAGCTAAATCAATTTGAACAAAATGATGTTTGGATTCTAGCACCTAGACCTAATGATTATCCAGTTGTAGGAACCAAATGGATTTATAAAAATAAATTTGATGAATCTAGAAATGTGATTAGGAACAAAGCTAGGTTAGTTGCTAAAGGTTATAATCAAATTGAAGGAATTAATTTTGATGAAACTTTTGCACCAGTAGCAAGACTAGAATTCATTAGAATCTTGTTACCTTTTGCTTGTTATAAAGGATTTAAACTAAGACAAATGGATATTAAAAGTGCTTTTCTTAATGGTATTTTGAAAGAGGATGTATTCGTTGAACAACCTGAAGGTTTTAAAAGTCAAGAATACCCTAACTATGTATATAAACTTAAGAAAGCACTATATGGATTAAAACAAGTCCTTAGGGCTTTGTATGAATGTCTTAGCACTTATCTCCTTGAAAATGGGTTCAAAAAGGGCTGTGTAGACACTACATTATTTCTATTTCACGAAAATGATGACCTATTGATTGTTCAAATATATGTTGATGACATTATTTATGGTGCCACTAACAACCTTTTGTATGAGAAATTTGAAAAAGTCATGCAGGAAAAGTTTGAAATAAGCTTGGTAGGAGAGTTGAAATTCTTTTTAGGTTTTCAAATCAAACAAAGCGAAAAAGGTACGTTTATCTCTCAAACAAAATATATCAGAGAGCTTGTCAACAAATTTGGATTGAAAGATGTTAAACCTGCAAAAACTCCCATGAGCACAACAATTAAACTTGACAAGGATGAAAAAGGCAAGGTAGTTGATCAAAAGAAATATCGAGGTATGATTTGATCACTTCTTTATCTTACTGCTTCTAGACCAGACATTATATTCTCTATTTGTTTATGTGCACGATTTCAATCAAATCCAAAAGAATCTCATTTAAAAGCTGTAAAAAGAATTATAAGGTATTTGTTGCACACCCCACGGTTTGGTCTATCTAACTAATGATAACTTTAAGCTAAAAGGTTATTTAGATGCAGACTATGCTGGTAGTCTAGTTGATAGAAAAAGTACTAGTGGAACGTGTTTTATGTTGGGACATTCGTTAGTTGCATGGTCAAGTCGAAAACAAAATTGTATTGCATTATCTACCACTGAGGCAGAGTATATTGCTCTAAGCGGTTGCTCTGCTCAAATTTTAGGATGATACAAACTTTGCAAGACTATGATCTAAATTTTAAACGAGTTCCACTTATGTGTGATAGCAAAAGTGCAATTGATCTCACAAATTATCCTGTACATCATTCTCGTACCAAGCATATAGATGTTAGACATCATTTCATTAGAGATCGCATTTCCAAAGAAAATATCTGCATAAACTTCATTTCAACCGATTCTCAATTGGCAGACATTTTTACAAAACCCCTTCCAGAAAATAGTTTTTGTCGACTTCGTCTCAGTTTAGGCATTTTAGAAATGTGATTTTTTTTAATTTATTTATTTGAACTTAAATGCCTATGTTAACTAATCTAACTCCCTATTGATTATCGAAAAGATAAATAGTGACTGAAGAAAGTGATGAGTGTTGATCTTGATCATATATTATGTCTTGAGAGAGTATATTTAGAAATTTTCTTTAAAAATTTAAACAAAAATTGTAATAACTTTGGTTGGTATAAATTCCATAACCATCTATAGTTCTATCATATTTCTACGACAATCACTCATCAAAATCCAATATAGTGTGTCAAAATGTCGCATTTAAACATGAAATTATTCATTTTTTTAATTAATTAGCAATAAAATCATCCAAAAGTACTCACTCTCATTTAAAAGTCCTCATAGTTATGCATGGGTGAACTACTTGAAATCTCTAATTATGTGCTTTCATGCTCATTTAAAAGTCCTCACGGTTATGCATGTATGGAACACATATCAAAATTGGATGAAATAGATAAGTTGATTCTAACCCCATTTAAAAGTCCTCACGGTTATGCATGGTTAGAAGATGCTTGAAATTCATTTTTTTTAATAAAAATAAGGAATACTACTAATCTCCTTTAAAAGTCCTAACGGTTATGCATGGTTAGTAAGTATTTTAAAAAAATTCTATCATAAATATACCATAAATGGACACGACTATATGGTTTTCTATGCCGACGTCACCCCTATCACTCTAAAATGGAATATGCGCCTAACAGAGTATTTATGATTTTTGTTTGATTTTTTCTTGAAATTTAATATGTATACTCGATTAGGTATTAATGTTGTATTAATGTTTATCACTTTACCATTCTTATCTAACACTAATACTCTTTTGCTGATAACAAAAGGGGGAGAGAAGTTAAGATTTTGACAAATAAGTTCAAATTTTTTAATTGCACATTCTCATCTAGGTTCATTGCATTTTTTTTGTTTTTTATTTGCATATTTTTTTATTTTCATGCATATGTGAAGGGGGAGCTTTGTTGTAGGGGGAGTATCAAGGGGGAGTATTCAAATAGGGGGAGCTAATAGAATTCATCAAGACCAAATTCATTTAATAGAGTCAAAATCTTAATATAAGTTTGTTATCATCAAAAAGGGGAGATTATAGAATATACTAGTGTATGATTTTTGTTTGATGATAATAACATATATGTATATATATATATATACATACGAGTAGTTTGGCACGTGCAATGCACGTGCGTAGAATGAATTGGCATTATAAAACACTATTTGTAAGATTTGCTTGATCTTACAAAACGACTTTGATATTTACGTAATATTGCTTTTTTTAATGTGTATACATACACAAATCAACAATTTATCAAAACATGAATGAGACAAAACAACCTCTTTCAAATTGTATTTCTAAGGTTTCTTTGTTTTTTTCATCTTTCTTTTCAAACTCATTAAGGCATTCTTGTTCTTTTTTCCTTCCTTTTTTTCCAACCGCTTGCATTTGTTTGGGTATAGAATTATAATGCTTTATGCACTTAACAGTTGGACTTGAGTTTGTTGTTTATTGGGTTATTACAGCTAAATGTTCTCAGTTTGCTCTTTCCACTAACGTGGTAAACATGCCATAATTAAAAAAAGACCCGCTTGTGTATAAGATAAAAGTGATCAAATTGTTTAGAAACATGCTCCTTCTTGTGCTTGTTTCACAGGTACAAATTGCCTAGAACATCAACAGTATTTTTATTTTAGGCTCTTAAGTCCAATAGAACTTTCTTTTACGTTGTAATAATCTTAAGTACCTTAGCTATTTCCAATTGGAGGCTGAATCAAATTTGAATAATAAGGAAGGAGTAGATAAGTATTTTAGTGCAAGCGTTGAAGAAAGAAACTACGACCCTGATGGAGAGTGGTCATAAGCAGATAACTATGAAATTCTCATTTTGAAAATAGAGTTAACCCAGTAATAATCTTATGCACTATTTTATTAATGTTGCAAGTATGTTCTTTCAAAACTTGTGAGTTCAAATCCCTGCTTGTAGATAAAAAAGATATTTCTTAGGACAGAATCAAAATTTAAAAGTATAAAAGATCAAACAAATATAGGGCAATGATAAAACAACCACGTATACTACCAATGCCAATACTTTATATAACTTTTTTTGCATTATATGCTTATACTTAATCACTATATTTGTATATGTAATTATTCATCTTCTTAACATATGGTGCCAAATTGTTCAAAAGATTGAGATGCAACTACGTCGATTTATAAAATGATAATCCACTTGCATAAAGTCAAAGATGAAGATGAATGTTAGGAGTAGAAAGTCAACTAAACAATATTTTTACCACATAGCTTCACATCCCCAGTTTCTTCATTCTGCTATGCTACTAATTTATTAGTCTCATAAATTTCAAACGTCGGTCCTTTCAATACACAGATAAATATGTGAGCCTCATTTTCCAAAAACTTCCACACTCTTCAATTTGGAATGAGAAGGCTTCGTTTTTTCAAATGATGTGGTAAATTGATCTTTTCTATAAGAATAAGTCACAAAATTGCATCAATACAGAGTTTAAGTACCAAATATTTTACACCAAATCAACCACTACTGTAAAAGGGAACCTAGAACTAAATATCCAAACACATGTGTTATACTAATAAAATTAAGAAAAATCATAGTGGAATAAACTTGCAGGAGTGGAAGAGTTAAAGTTGGATCTTGACCTAAACATTATCGGTTATAGGAAAGGTCGTAAAATTAGAAGCTAAGAGGTGGAATTTTTTTGGTCGCTAGGAATAGTGATTAACAGATCGTTCAAGTTAGGCACCTCAGATTCAGATTGTCAACAACAATTCACCATCTCCAGTTCGCTAGCAACCCCAATTAGCACTCTCCACCTCAACTAATCAGAATTCACATATTCTGATCGTCAGCAAAAGTCCATCATCTCGGGTTCGCTAGCTAACTCATTCAACACACACCATCTCAACTAAATGCTATTCCTGTCTTGAGCCCAGAATATCACACCTTTATCCTCTCTTTGTCTTGCTACATCAAGCTACCGCTCTCCACTGCAGTATGCACACAACAGGCCCCGGCTTGCAGCAACCTTCTACGCATAGCAATCAAGCTCGTATCTCCAATTGGAAATTAGTTAAATGCCCAGGCCTTACTGTTTCCATGATTGCTATTGTAAACAATTGCCACCCCCATGCCTTGATGCTCCAAGTCTTGCACACCATTATAAGGCCTTGATGAGCTTCTCTGTAGCCTTGCAATACTCAGACAAAATGAGTAAAGAATACTTACTTGTTCATTTAATAAGCCAACTGAATTGCATCAACTTCAAGCATAACTGCCCTTGCAACCTAGCACATGACCTCCCTGCAACTTCATCTCATGGCATGACTCCCTTGCAAGATTTTTTCGAGTCAATACGCTTGGCTATTCTGCTCTATAGTTATACTGTAATAATAATAGTTGGCTGTTATTGTCAACTCCCATATTTGTAATCATATTATTTTGCTCTCTTTTACATTCTTTTAATTAGTCGAAGTAGCATATAAGTACAGCAGTTTCACAATCATAAATCATGAACAATAGATGTCTCAAGAATAATCTTGCAAGTGGTATAGTATGAGTTCTCCCAAAAAATTTGATAGATAAAATGATTTAAACTAAAATCAAGGTGACAAAAATATAGTCAAGTGGAAATGAAATTTGAAGAAAAAGCAATCATATATCTACAATAGCCGAACAGAACTTGAAAAATATAGCTAACATTTTGTCAAATCTATCTAGTACGTATCTTGATCCAAAAAAAGATAAGCTTTAAAATAGCACCATAGAAAATCACATGAAGGCATTCATGTTAACTTTTTTAGCTAATCACATATACATGATGGCTGACATCAATATGGACAATACCCATGTTTCTCTCACATTATTTTCAAGGTATGCCATACTCCCTCTTGAATTACTACTACCCTCAGCACGACACCCACTCTAACAAAAAACGATTTTTCCCCAATCATTTTTGATGGTGTTATAAATAATTTATTCAAGATTCAACTCAATCCAACAGTTGCATATGAGTATAACATGTAGTTATCCATATATAAATATCAATTGGTAATGCAAGAAGAATAATAATAAAAGAAAACATATTTTCCTCAATGAATAAAGTTAAATAACCAAATAATCCAAAAAAGGGAAAAAATCAATTTTTTAAGCTACCTGGGAAACAACAAAATAGATCTATAACAATTTGGAGATCTAATAATATTTTAATTTTAAAATTAGGATATAATGCAATGATTTTGAGATTAGAAAACTTATAATAAATTTAGGACTACAAACCTTACTCTATGATGGCTCGCCTATCCCGTATCTGGACTAAAGAGAAGAAGAAATGTGAGCTGAAGTGTCAGCAGCAACAGATCATTGAATTTGCAGGGAAAAATAGTTCATCTTTACCCTTGTCATCTTTAGTATCCTTTGCATTCTTAGTTTCTTCATCCTTTTTTTGAATTTTTTTGTCAGAACTTTTCTTTCCATCTTTGGTAGAATCTATATTCAGATAAAGATCTATCTTTTTCCCCTCTTCCAGAATAGTTTCATTCTAAAATACTAAAAAGAAGATACAAACACATAAAATTAGTTATAATATCTTCCAAACTCAAATTAGGAATAGAAAGAGAAACTGTATTTTTACAGCAATTCTAACCGCATTTGATGGGATGAACGTTGCCGTTGGATTTTCCTTCCAAATAAGAATTTAACCAAACTTTGCATATAAATATTGATTAGATTACAAATTATATGGTAAACTAAAAAGAGGTCTTCAAAAAATTCTTCTATCAATATTCAACAAAATTAAGCTCTGAACACTACAAATCACATAGCACAGCTCATCAATCATGGAACGGTTTGCCTCCATGAAGCTGAGGTTTAAGAGTCATCAGATCTATTGTAGTTACTTAATCAGGTAGCTTATAGAAACCATCAAAATACAAATAAAATTTAAAAAAGGATAAACTGGAAAACGATATAATAATGAAGGTTACCAAGGGTATGAAGTCTGACTCTCATAAGCGACTTTGAAAGAAGAAAATTAACTTACCTTGCCCAAACTAAACATTTTTGTAATTTTCTCAATACCTTTCATAGTTTTCTTTCAAAACGAAGTTCGTTTGATGCTTTGATCCAGGGAACAAAGAAATATAAGAACAAATAACGGAGGTGGAACAGTTGTGTGGGATGTAGGCCTGAACATATGCAGAGGATAATAAAGAAACAAATGTACCCTTGTGTTAATAAGTTTAATTTGCAGGGGAAAATCAACTGAGATGCGGCAAAGCAAATCGTCAGGTAGTTAATGGGTCAAGGAAGATGTGAAGGTATAAGATTGAGGGAAAATGTACTCCATGAATAAATTGAGAGTTGAGGAGATTGGAGAATTAGGGGAAATACAGAATAAGGGAAAGTAGAAATTGATGGAAGAAGGTAGATGATGATGTAACGGCGTGAATATTAGTCGTGTAAAAAACGTGGGTGGGTGGAGAAAGAGAATGCACGTCATGGGTGACTTCTATCTGTTTACAGATAATGACGTGGCCAAAGTCGAAAAGACCATGTAAACAAAAGAGACAAATTACCCCCAAAGCCCATTTTTGTGAAAAGAATATGGGTAATTTTGGCAATTCAAAAAAGGCTTCACCTCCTCAAGTATTTGCTTTATATATAAGATATTCGTTTAAATGTATTTGTTATTGTACTATTTTATTTCTTCACGTAATTAAATAAATATTTGTTGACTAAAATAAAAAGCTCGGAATCATTGTTTAAACAAATATTTTATTCAAATAGTACAAATTTAAGCTCTCACTATATTCCAAATACAAGTTTCAATTACAACACAATTTTCACTTTACAATTTTATATATATGTTTCACCTCACTACATAATTCACTCATCACTCATATTTGATCTTCAACTCTGTTCCAGCCTATATCCAGCATCTGAACTATCTGCAAAAATAAACATTGACGCAGTAAAATTGAAAAAGAAATATTTTGCAGTGCACAATGAAGTGTGTGTTTTGAAAATATTGTTTGCCTCAGTTATTTGGGTTGTTCGTCATCATTTTTTTAATTCATCTTACGCGAACAACTTGTGATATGCAGTGTATCACTGTACATGACACAAAGCCATACACACCAATATACACTTGCTTGTTAAAATAGCAGAGACAAGTGAGCACAAGGTCAAACCCAAGTCAAGACTGGATTCAACTCAAGTGCAAATGCAAAAACAATCATACTCAACAAGGCATTGGAGTAAGCAGTTCAAATACAAGTTCAGTTTCAATCAACATGAACATGGATATGCATGCATTCAGACATGAACACATGAAAACATGAAAACATGAAGACAACCAAAATTGAGGGAAGATATCAAATTCAAATTCAGTACATATACACATGTATACATATATGCATATATATATATATGTATACATATATATATCAGTTCAGAGAATACAAAGGCACGAAGTTTATCAACCCAGATCAATGAAAACAACATGTGCAACCAGTTCAAAGATTTTTTTGGAAGCATGAAGATCCACATGAAAACATACAACCAGACCAGAACAGTGCAAAAGAAGTTCACACAACAAATCAGAGGCAAACAGGTTCAAGTACATATGTGCATACAAACACAGCAGTGGTGAACACAAGGGCTGCAACCAGACAAGAACAAACGAGCATCTCGAGGATCATACAAAGCAACCAGACCCATGAAGATCCAAACAACATGAAACCAGACTACAATAACTAGAATAACAATCAACCCAACAAAATGTCCAAGCAAATTGAATAACAAGCTCATATGCAAGTTCAGTTTAAACATGTAGTGCAAATATACAAAGTGGTGCACCGGACATGTATGCATTGGAGCATGTATTTATCTATCCTATCAGTACGGTTTATCTCTTCAATCGGACTTGGAGCGATATTTTCTATGTACTCTGTATTGGACCACGTACTTATTTTTGAGACTACGATTTGGATATTTTCTGAGATGGATATTTTTCTGTGTTATATGTTTTGTTTCTTTCGCTATGAATTTTGAAAGTGTAGTATATCTTAGATCATATCTGCTTGTATTAGTCTCTGTTATGTAAAAGTGTGAGTCCAAAAGTCACACTAGGCTTTGGATCGACATGTTGGGAGGTGCAGGTTATCATAGTTGATATCAGAGCTTAGGTTCAAAATTCCTTAAGGATTAGGACCGTATTGAGAGAACATACTTGAAAAGTTTCTAAAATGAAAATGATTTTCGAAAACGATTTTCAAAATAGTCTCCAAAAGTTTTCAAAAATGGACTTTTAAATATACATATATAAGTATAGATGAAATAATTCAAAAAGTTTTTCAGAATTTTTTCGTATTTCAAAAATCTCTCTTGTTCATGCCTATGCTAATTCTCATTTGTGCCTATGTTATCACTTATTTTTTAATTATATTTATGCTATATGTGGAAAGTTGCTAATGGAATTCTTAAAATTCATAGATAGAAGATGAGTAATCCCCCAAGTTTTCAGCTCCAATTATACGGTCGAGGTCCCGGCCGTGAACATCTTGATATGATTCTGTTGGTACCCACAGGCGAGGGGACATGTCGAGCTAAATCCCACTAGTGAACCCACAGTGGGAGCGACATGTGCGGCTCATGCCCGTCCATCTACCTCTATAGACTTTGCTAAACTATGCAAAGATTTCTCAAATCTTGGAGGAAAGCCATACACAGGGATAAAGTCTTATGTGGATTCAGGGTTATGGATCTGCATCTGTGAGAGGATCTTTGGTTTGATGTGTTTGACTGATGAGGCAAGGATGCAGTTAGCTACATGGCAGTTACATGGTGAGGCATTGAGCTGGTAGGAGTCAGTTGAGGCTGAGATCAATAGAGAGGAGATCACTTGGGAAGAGTTTCGTAGGTGATTCAAGGTGAAGTTTCTTTCTAGGGTAGAGGAAGGTGTGTAGTTGGAGAAGTTTATTCACTTGAAGCAAGGAAATCTATCTGTTAAGGAATATGTCAACTATTTCAATGAGTTAAGTAGATTTGATATGGGACTGATTGATACACCACACAAAAAGGCTCTCAAATTTACTAAAGGGCTGAATCAACATCTTTAATATTTAACTCTAAGTCATATTCCTATAGGTGCTATGTATGAGGGCCTAGTGGAGCATGGCCTTGCTAAATACCGTTTCCAATGGGGAAGCCAAGGAAGAGGAACCCAAGAAGGCTGCTAGGTAAGTGCAGTAGAACCAGCATAAAGTTGGAGGTAGACCCAAAGGAAAGGTATAGAAGAAGGATATGCACTATAGGATGTATAGCAGGAAGGGGCATTTTATGAAGGAGTGTAGGATATATGTTTTAAAGGTTAAGTGCTATAACTATGATAAGTCTGGACATCTAAAGTGAGTTTGCCCAACACCACCGAGAGCTTCTACTTAAACTTCTACTCAGATGGTTCCAACTTATGCACTGGACGTAGTCCCTAGCTCAAGTGCATAGCCAGTAGTAGACAAGGGTAAGAAAGTGGTGATCGAAGGTGTGTTGACTCTTTCCGGTTTATCTATTCGCACTTTATTTGATACTAGGGCTTTACATTCTTTTATTTCTATTATTCTTGTTGATGACTTACACTTACACACTAGTATAATCACAGACCTTGTAGTTGTGTCAAACCTCGTAAGAGGATCGACCAATTTATCCATGTTATGTAGGGGTTTAAAGTTATCATCTTAGGGGTCGAGTTTGATTGTGATGCCCTTGTATTGGGATTCTCTTGGTTTGGGTTGATTTTGGGCATGGATTGGATGGAAATCTATGGGGCTATTTTAGACTATGATAGGAAGGTCATTATATTGAGCACGTGTAGTGGACGTAGCTTGGAAGTTTATTGCAGTCCCCGAGGATCAGTTATGTTGAGCTACTTATGTTCTTTGGACCTATCCTATGATGAGCTAGACATGGTGCTTGTAGTTAGAGATTTCTCGATTGTTTTCGCTAAGGCTACAAGTCTTCCGCCCCAGAGAGAGATCAAGTTTAGAATCTATCTTATTGAGAATGCCAGACCTGTTGCCTAACCACTAAGGCATATAACTCCAAAGGAAAGACGTAAGTTGAACAAATAGGTTAATGAGTTGATGGAGAAGGGTTTTATCAGGAGGAGCATTTCCGAGTAAGGAGCACTAGTCGTCTTTATCACTAAGGCCGATGGTTCTCTCAGACTTTGCAATGATAATAGGGAGCCAAATAAACTGATGAAGAAGAATTGTTATCCACTGGCCTGCATAAACATTCTATTTGATCAGTTAGTTGGGACTAAGGTATTCTCACAGCTTGATTTGGCTACCAGAGTCCATCAGTTGCATGTAGCCGAGGACAGTACCTAGAAGATTGTGTTCCGTACACTCGATGGATTATACTAGCAGTTAATGCCCTTTGGACTAACCAATGCACCGGCCTACTTTGTTGATTTGATGAGCCTTGTATCTAGAGGTTGCTTATTAAATTCATCATAGTATTGTGGATGATAATCTTGTACACTCGAGAAGCGAGGAGGAGCATGCGTTGCATTTAGAATAAGTGCTCAGTACACTTCATGCACATAAGCTGAAGGCGAAGTTTTCGAAATGCCACTTTTAGAGAAAGGAGGTATGCTTTTTATGACACATCGTCTCAGAAAGGGGATTGGTGGTTGATCCCAGTTAGGTGGTAGCAGTTCAGAATTGGCATGTGTTGAAGAATGCCACGGAAATGAGAATTTTCCTTGGTTCGGCGAGCTACTATCGAAATTTCATTAAGACTTCACGAAGATCTCTACCCCTCTGACCCGTCTTATCAATAAGAATCTAGTTTTCTCATAGGATGCTAAATGTGAAGATGTTTTTTATCATGTTGAATGAGGCATTGACAAGTGCACCGGTTTTGATTTTACCTAATGGGACGAAGCCATTTACAGTTTATACCAACGCCTGTGGTATGGGGTTAGGTGCGGTTTTGATGCAAGAAGGAAGGGTGGTGAGTTATGCTAATAGGCAGTTAAAGACCCATGAGAGAAACTACCCTACCTATGATCTTGAGTTGGCGGCCATTGTCTTTGCACTCAAGTCATGGAGGCATTTTCTTTTATGAGAGTAGTTTGAGCTATTTATGGATCACAAGTCCTTGAAGTACTTGTTCTCCCAAAAGGACTTGAATCTGTAGCAGCACAGGTGGATGGAGTTCTTGGCATCATATGATTTTGATATTTCTTATACCTCGGGCAAGGGTAATGTAGTGATATTACCCTAGGATTACTAGTAGCTTTAGATGTGCAGCCTACATTGGTGGAGTGTGTTGAGTCTATGCTGAAGGAGGACAAGAAGCTAGTAGACATTATAGAAAGGATTGGTAGAGGAGAGTCATTGGGTCATTTGAGGCATTATGCCATTGACTCGAGAGGATGGTTATAGAGGGATGATGGGTTTTGTGTTCCTCATAGTATTGACTTAGTAGATGAGGTACTAGCCGAGTCTCTCCGTTTTAGGATGACCATTTATTTTGGTTGGGACATGGTGTGTCACGACATGAAGAGAGTCTCATATTAGCCCTGTATGAAGAAGCTAGTAGCGAAGTATGTAGGTAGATGTATGACTTGCCGGAGGGTAAAGTTGGAACAGAAGAAGCCGAGAGGATTGTTGCAGCCATTGGATATTCCTTAGTGGAAGTGGAAGAGTATTTCTATGGATTTCGTAGATGGATTACCGAGGAGTAGGAGAGGGAATGAGAGCATTTGGGTCATAGTCAATTTTTTGACCAATTGCACTCATTTCATACCAGTGAGGAGTACTAGGACGGCGACATCGTTGGCGGCTCTATACGTGTGAGAGGTCATTAGGTTACATAGAGTTATTATTAGCATAGTTAGCGACTGAGATCTACTTTTCACTAGTGATTTATGGAGGAGTCTATTGGAGGCTTTGGGGACGAGTTGAACTTGAGCACCGCATATCATCCGCAGACAGATGGACAAACGGACAGAGTAAATCAGTTTTGGAAGACTTCCTATGGATGTGCATTATAGACTTTTGAGGTTCTTAGGAGGATCACTTGCCATTGGTGGAGTTTACCTATTACAATAGTTATTAGGTTAGCATTGGGATGGCACCACTCGAGGCATTGTACGATGGACCCTATAGATCACTATCGTGTTGGTGGGACGTTGTAGGTATGATTATTCTTGGGCTGGATACAGTAAGGGAGAAATCAGAGGAGGTGGACCTGATCTATAGGAGAATGAATACCGCTTATTATTAAAAAATAGAAATCTTATGCCGACAGAAGGCGTAAGGAGTTAGAGGTTGTAGTGGACGACATGGTGTTTGCGGAAGTTTCACCTCTTAGGATGTTATGAGATTTGGTAGATCGTGGAAGCTAGCACTGAGGTTTGTAGGGCCTTTTCCAATAATTGCTAGAGTTGGAAAGTTGGCGTGTAGAGTAGAGCGTCCAGAGAAGTTAGCGAGGGTACATGATGTTTTCCATGTATCACACTTGCGAAAGTGCTTACATAATACAACTGTCGTGAGCTGAGTCAGTTGGGCGAGGTTGAGATAGAGCGAGAGTCACTTATTTGCTGTGCACCCACTCATATATTAGAGCATGGTACAAAGAGACTACGCAACAAGGAGATCGGACTTGTTAAAGTCCAACAAGGAGACGATCCAACAAAGAGTACATGAGAGCCCAAGGAAAGGATCCGCGCTACCCACCCACAACTCTTTTATGGTACATTTCCAATTTAGGTTTAATAGGTATAGACTACTTGTGTATAGGATTTAGCTTGGTATACCTTTTAGGCAGAGACCATTGGATGGTAGGAATGGTTGTAAACGTTTCAGTAGGACATGTTATGGATCATGGATGCTAATGGATGTGTTTAGATGTGTTGTTTGAATTGTTCTCTTTTTGCACATTTAGGATAGTATATCCTCTAGGTATATACACACTCACGTTTGATAGCATGTTACCTGTTCGTCGACGGAAATTCTATCGGTTTAGAAAACCGTCGAACGAATTTAAATTAAAAATAACCGCAAGCGCACGGCGTACACTTGTAGTACGTGGCGAATACGGGTCGATCCGCAGGGAATTGATGATTTTAAAATTCTATTCAATCAAATTAAACCAAAGTCGAGTGAAAGTTAAGCTAGAGAATTAGAAAATTAGCTAACTAACTAAAAGAAAAGAGATGCAAATATAAGAGTTAAATGACAATTTAGAGAATAAATCCACTCTCTAGATCATGTAGTTCAACACATATGAAATCATAATCTCTCTTTTTTGGTCATTAGTGCTTTAATTGATGTGTTTATCATAAGTATGGCATATTTGTGCTATTAATTAGCCAACATAAGCCATCAAACTATAACACACCCCTTAAACCACTTACTAACTTTCATGAAATTTGACAATGAAAATGAAATCTATTTTAAGTATGGCATATTAACTATTGATTAGAAATATAGACCATCAAATTTTAATTTCAAATCACTTTCTTTTGCCATAATCATATTTTGATGAAGAGGCAATTAGTGTTAGTGATTGTTTAAGCATAGCCTATTTGATGTCAACAATATAGGCTATCAAATTCAAAGCAAAAACAACAATTAAACCACTTTAATCATTCTTCATTAAGCACAAAAGAGAGCATGAATTAACAAATAGTTGAAGCTACATAACTAGAGAGCTTCATTACCCCTAAATTGAAGGGGTTTAGCCTCTCATATTTGTCATTTGATTAACAAATGTAGCTTGCAACATGAAAGCAAAAAGAAAGCAAAATAAATGCTAAATGAAAGAAAACTATTCTAATTGCATAAAAGAAAATCTACACTACTAGCATAAAAGGAAATGAACATGTAATTAAAAGGAAACAATAATTACATTGCATAAAAAAGGAAAGTTACATGAAGTAGAAATGGCTAAGTAGCCATGAAAAGAAAGAAGAGAACTTGATTTATTTTTGAGCCTAAACTAAACTAAAGAGAGACTAAGGGAGAGAGGGGGTTACATGAAACATAAGGGGATTTTATACATGTGTTAAACCCTAATTCATATTTTTGGGGAATGCCCAAAATACCCTTTTAGGAAGTGTGGAGGCCAAGTAATCATTAGCTTCAAATAATCCTCATTTAGGTGTACATGAAGCCATTAATTCCATGTGCATTAGCCTCTAATTTGTACATTAAGGTAGGCGGGTAGGTGGGGTCCTCCATTATCTTCACTTTGAATTATTTCCGTCTTCATTTGTTCTCTTCACTCTTGTGCATGCATATATCATCATGTAACCACTTGTAAAATTCACCAAATTTCCTACAAAACAACATAGAAAATTCCAAGTAAATTTTCACAATTTAATAAATGCATAAAAATGACCATTCTGCCCCTATATGAAGATGAATATGTGACAATTTCAAATAATTTGAATTTTGGTTTAAACAAGTTAAAATACCCAATATGATCATTTATTTAATTTAAATAGATTAAATATGGTGGTAAAAATATGCACATTTACGTGCACATCAAATACCCCCACACTTATCTTTTTATTCGTCCTCGAATAAAGAAAAACTAAGATAAATCCGTTTTCGTAGGGAGCACGATTGCATTGAGCGTATGTAACAAGCCGTTAAACCTCTGGGTGTCCCCAGTAGGACGAGTGTTGTCTCGTGAGGGTTTTCAGCGGATACTACCCACAAAATCCAAATGCAGGATGAAAGTATTTACACAATGCAAGATTTATTTACAAGGAGATGAATGCAAGTTTTTGAAAATATTTACAATGAAGGATTTATTTTAAATTGACACAAATAAGTTAAATATAGGTTTTGGTTATTATCTTGAAAATTTAAGTCATTTTACTTGTCAAAATTTCCAATAAAAATCAAGTTATCAAAGCAAATAGACTATAGTTTAACTCGTTGTTTCGGTTGATTACGTAGTGTAACTATGAAATGGATTCTTATCGATTATCAAAGTTCATCAAAGTGATATTTTTCATTTCTTTTCAATAACAAGTCAAATCAAATAAGTTAAAACAGTGCTTGGATTTCAATTGCTTACTCTCTCCTTTTTTCTTTTGAAAATTTTGTTAATATTAGCATTATTTACATATGCCTAACTCTGATAAACTAAGGCCAGATATATTACCCATGCACTGCCTTGCGGACTGATGTGAGGGGAATACAGAGCGTGGCGAGTGAACACACAAGTGTGAACGCCTATTGACTGTAGGCGTTATTAAAAAGAATTTATATATATACACCTAACTCAGATAAACTGAGGCCAGATATACCGATCATGCACTGCCTCTCGGGCTTACGTGAGAAGGGTACAGAGCATGGCGAGTGAACACACGAGTGCGAACACATGACTCTAGGTGTTTATTAAGAAAATATATAGATATATACAATTTTTTTTTCGTTTTTGGTTTTTTTTAGGGAGAGAGTTTGGCAAAATCATCTTAGCATCATTTAACTTAGAAGACAAAAAAAATGTTATATCCTTTACTTTAAATCAACCACTTTTTAAAACAAAGATTTTCAATTAGGATATATTTCATAATTATCACGTATGAATCTTCCTATATACTAGTTAAACCATTATTATTTGTAATCAAACTTCATTTTAATTTTTGTTAAGACGAATAAATTTTCGAAAATTTCAATTTAATAAACCAAAACCATATATTTATCTTATAGTGTTTCTTTAAAAATAAATCAAAATGCTTAAAAAAAATTGTTTTTGGGATTTTTTTTTGTTTTTAAAAGAAAAAGAAAAAATAAATCATGTAAAATAAAAAATGAAGATGAGTCTCCCCCCACACTTGATTTTGACTGTGTCCCCACAGTCAACCCAAGTGGAAGGAGAAAAATAAAAATAAAAACATGACCTTTATTTAAATGAAAATTAACGGTATTTACACGAGATCAGAAAGTATATCGTCAAAGTGTAAATGAAACGGTCTTCCAAAAACCGATTCATTTGCCTCGTCAAGTATACGAGACACAACTTAAGCTCGAAAAACCAAATCGTAAAAGATTTCAAAGTTGAATGTTGATTTGGAAAAACGAATGTCGTTTTATTAAAAATCGTACGAGTTGTTTTGGTTTCGATAATTTTTGGGGTAGATAAAACAATTGATTGAAGTTCAAATTTATTATCACCACATTGAAATTCAAATTTATCATTGAAAACTTCTTCAAAATTATTGAATTCAAAATCAAAATGGTGATTTAAATCATCCCCTTCAGAATTCGACAACTCGTTTTCAAAAAGTCCAAAGAAATCGTGTTCGTTAAATTCGTCTTCCTTATTTGGATTATCAATAACTTCATTGCGTATCTCAAGTTCAAAATCCAAAGTTGTTGTATTCAAATTTTCAAAATCGAGAAAAGGAAGATCGAATTTTAAATTTGGTTTCACACCCTCAAATGAATTGAAATCCAACTCAATTACCGTGTTTTCAACAACTTCATTAAGATTATTATTTTCAATTTCAAAAGTTGTTATTTGAAAATCATCGATTTGGGTAAAAGATGGATTATCGTTTGACTCGTCACACATTGGGATTTGATTTTGTTTCTCACGTTGTTTCATATATGTTTCAAACAACGAATTCGTGTGATCATCGTAAATTTTGTTCATTTGCTCAACAAAATCCAATTTATAATTATTAACATAAGGATTTTCACTTGGAAATTGTTGAGAACAAAGATTTTCAATCGTAACGTGGTTAAGATTCTTCCCATTGCCAAATTCGTTTGAAAAGTTATTTCCATTTTCATTTTGAGTTTGAAATTCATTTTGGAGTTCGAAATTGAATTGGCATGGGTTATACTCGAAATCGTTTGAATTTTGAAGTGAATTCAAATTTTGATTATTTTGAAAACTTTGTTTGAATCATTGGCCAAATATGAATTACATAAATCATTTATCTCTTGATTTTGTTGTGTAGAGATTTCAAGTAGAGATGAAATGCAATTTTCAGGAGTCGAGGGTTGGTCATCATTTTGAAAACTTTGTTGTTCAAAATTCGAATTGTTTAAAGAATAGTTGTCGTTAAAATATCCATACGAATTTGGAGTGAAATCATATGGATTATATTGATTTTCACAACTATTGTAAAATTCAAGTGAGTGGGGAAACTCGGACATTTTCAAGAATGTTTTTGGTTTTTTTTTATAAAGGAAAAATATTTACAAATAAAATTTATTTTTCAAAAGGGAAATTGATTTTTGTTTTTGGTTTTTCAAAATTTTTCTTTGTTTTTGAAAAGGTTTTATAATTTTTTTTTTGGATTTTGGTATTTTCTAAAATTTTTTGGATTTTTGAAATTTCAAAGGAAAAGGGTTTAAAAATTTCAAGGGAAAAGGAATATTTACAAATTTTTTTTAGTTTTTGATTTTTGAAAATTTTTTGTTTGTTTTTTTAAACTATGCATGAACTAATGCAACTAAATGAATTTAATGGCTAATTTTAAACTTGTTCGTCGACGGAAATTCTATCGGTTTAGAAAACCGTCGAACGAATTTAAATTAAAAATAACCGCAAGCGCACGGCGTACACTTGTAGTACGTGGCAAATATGGGTCGATCCGCAGGGAATTGATGATTTTAAAATTCTATTCAATCAAATTAAACCAAAGTCGAGTGAAAGTTAAGCTAGAGAATTAGAAAATTAGCTAACTAACTAAAAGTTAAGAGATGCAAATATAAGAGTTAAATGACAATTTAGAGAATAAATCCACTCTCTAGATCATGTAGTTCAACACATATGAAATCATAATATCTCTTTTTTGGTCATTAATGCTTTAATTGATGTGTTTATCATAAGTATGGCATATTTGTGCTATTAATTAGCCAACATAAGCCATCAAACTATAACACACCCCTTAAACCACTTACTAACTTTCATGAAATTTGACAATGAAAATGAAATCTATTTTAAGTATGGCCTATTAACTATTGATTAAAAATATAGACCATCAAATTTTAATTTCAAATCACTTTCTTTTGCCATAATCATATTTTGATGAAGAGGCTATTAGTGTTAGTGATTGTTTAAGCATAGCCTATTTGATGTCAACAATATAGGCTATCAAATTCAAAGCAAAAACAACAATTAAACAACTTCAATCATTCTTCATTAAGCACAAAAGAGAGCATGAATTAACAAATAGTTGAAGCTACATAACTAGAGAGCTTCATTACCCCTAAATTGAAGGGGTTTAGCCTCTCATATTTGTCATTGATTAACAAATGTAGCTTGCAACATGAAAGCAAAAAGAAAGCAAAATGAAAGCTAAATGAAAGAAAACTATTCTAATTGCATAAAAGAAAATCTACACTACTAGCATAAAAGGAAATGAACATGTAATTAAAAGGAAACAATAATTACATTGCATAAAAAAGGAAAGTTACATGAAGTAGAAATGACTAAGTAGCCATGAAAAGAAAGAAGAGAACTTGATTTATTTTTGAGCCTAAACTAAACTAAAGAGAGACTAAGGGAGAGAGGGGGTTACATGAAACATAAGGGGATTTTATACATGTGTTAAACCCTAATTCATATTTTTGGGGAATGCCCAAAATACCCTCTTAGGAAGTGTGGAGGCCAAGTAATCATTAGCTTCAAATAATCCTCATTTAAGTGTACATGAAGCCATTAATTCCATAAGCATGTGCATTAGCCTCTAATTTGTACATTAAGGTAGGTGGGTAGGTGGGGTCCTCCATTATCTTCACTTTGAATTATTTCCGTCTTCATTTGTTCTCTTCACTCTTGTGCATGCATATATCATCATGTAACCACTTGTAAAATTCACCAAATTTCCTACAAAACAACATAGAAAATTCCAAGTAAATTTTCACAATTTAATAAATGCATAAAAATGACCATTCTGCCCCTATATGAAGATGAATATGTGACAATTTCAAATAATTTGAATTTTGGTTTAAACAAGTTAAAATACCCAATATGATCATTTATTTAATTTAAATAGATTAAATATGGTGGTAAAAATATGCACATTTACGTGAACATCATTACCTCTTGATTATTGTTGTTCTAGTAGATGTTATGCATATGGGTGTTGCATATAAGTTGTATGGTTGCGCATACATATGGAATTTCAAGTATATTTGCTTAAGTTGTTGCATACATTTAGATGCATGGCATGAGAATTTCATGATAAAAGGTCGACTGGATCGGTAGATCGCTTACTCTTTTGCACTAAAATGGGTTCACGTACATTTCACATTTCATATATAAGTACATAAAGCATTAGAAAATTTCTACAATGATTGCCCACGGATGATAGATAAGTATATGATTGTAGGTATTAGTTGTTATGTGTATGAGTCACATTTTTCCATCCTTTGAGATTTCAGAGACAAAATCCTTTTAGGGGGAGAATGTAACACCTCGAAAATTTAACTGGAAAAGCAAATAAGAAAACTAAATTAAAATAAAAATTCGGCTAAAAAGAAAATTTTCACAGGCGTCCAAATTACGAAACTTGCACCATTATGTTCGTAGAGATTTTCTGAACGATTTTTATATATAACACTTCGTAATCAGAGTTAATATGTAAAAGTTACTTTAACACCTTACGTCTGTTAGAGAATTACTAGGTAATCCTCTCTGGTAATACAGACAGTGAGGCTGGTTGGGAGAGATCACATTTGAATATTCCCTTAGGCTAACACCAATACGTATTAAAAATCTCAGAACTAAAATGTTCATATGTATCTGGTATCGACACAAAGCAATAAACACGTGGGTTTACCAGAACTGAACAATATACAACATATATAAATGAACACGGAGTCATGGATCACAGTAGAAAATTATAATATATACAAATTGATACCAAATGATGTCTGCCTTAATACAATAATAAATACTAAGTCAATTTCACTATACACACTTATTGGCCATCCCATCAAAATATAAGGTGACACGCATTTGAAAATATATATAGTCATCTACTTTGAATATAATACAATACAATATATACAGTCTCCTTTAAAGCTAAATCATCCAAAATGGCTAATGTCCCTATACCTAAAAAGTCCCCGACTGATCCGAGTATTATATAAATAATAAATGGGCCAGTCTATATCTATATCCAATGTGGGTACATAACAATAAGCATGGTAATAAAAGGCAAAATACAAATACTACACAATGTAACATCTACCATAACATCATAAGAATATACCATGTATCAAATCTCAATATCACCTATGAAATAAGTATAAGTAAACACGACAACTAAATTTGGGTGATAACAATCAAACACATCGAAATCTCAAAATGCTATGGATAAGCACATGGCGTATCCAAGAATCCACAATAGAAGAACAAATCTCGAATTAAACCAAATCCAAAGGTCAATGATCCCAAAAAAATCAGCCTTGACTTGTAGTCCTAATGGAAGAGAAGACTTCGGACTGACAAGCCCTAAAAATACAAATTAAGAAGGCATAATCCCAAATAAATGATCAATACATCAAATATCGACTTATAGTCCCGATGGAAGTCAAAACTCCCGACTGCCAAGTCATAAAAGATAAATCAGGAAATATGGAACCTAATAGAATAAAATCTAAAAAAATATATACAAAAATCAATATCCAGGAATTATGTCTCGACTTTTAGTCCTAATGGAAGTATGGACTTCCGACTGTTAGTCCTAGGAGATAGCTAAAAATGTAAATCCCATATAAACAAAATACAAAAAAAATATCGAACAATATCCAATAATTATCTCAACCTACAATCCTACTGGAAAAGATAACTTCTGATTGTTAGGCCCTTGGAGATATCAAAAAGACTCAAACTCAATAAACATCAAAATTAATCAAATCTCAGCATACCAAAAATCATCTATCTCGACCCACTGTCCTTAGAGAGGTGGAACTCTCGACTGAATGGTCCTTAGAAATAAAACAACAAGTTATATAAAAAGGAGAACCCTTAGCCATAAGCTCTTACGAGAGAATGAAAGACAAGCTCACAGCAAGTCTCTAATGTCAATAGATAGACAACACACAGCCGTCTTAGGTTAGGTGTAACATCCTCCATTCTGAGGCCCAAAATTAACTGTTATGGATGCTGCAGTCATCCATAGTTAGTAATTCTTGATGACAAAATACAACTATGTTAATCATATAAATAATTAGAAGCACGTGAATATGAAAAAATTTTAAACACAATAATATAACCAATTTTTATATTTCATTTCACAAAGGATATTTCATATTCATTACATAATGTCATTCGTAATCCCACATTCAGAGAAATTATAATTATTACAAAATACTTCAAGAGCGATATTTTAAGATGCCCCTAGTTGATCAGAGTCATATACTTAGCAATTATATGACTTTGTCATTACATCCAAATAGACAAAACCAAACTACACCGCAGAAATAGATAAAAGCTCCTAATAGCTAGATTTCCTCCTGCACGTCTCCAGAAGCTTATTTGTCCCACTAAGAAACCTAAAAACCCTTACTCTCAATCCACTAAAATTAATTTTCAGCACCTGAGAGTTTAAGGGGAAAACATAAACTTCGAGATAGACAAAAAGTCTGGTGTGAATAATAACCTACCATCTTGAACCAATAGATATCTAGTGAGACCACGCCGTTGAGCGGAATGGGTTTTCCTCTCACTAGTATCTTAACCAAAATACATTAACCATATACCATGCTCTTGCATCCATAATGGTTAAAATATAATAATTTATGATGATATGCAAAAATGCAATATACCCTGGATTACCCACCCCAATTTATCCGACTATCTGTCCAAATTTATAGTTTCCTAGGGTTAATATGAACCTATTAGTTTTCATGGACTGACTAATAACCTATCTCAATTCTTAGTGACATTCTATCCAACTTCATAGTTTTTGTGGGATCAATAAGAACTTAGTGGTTTCTACCAATAATATCCAATCATAGTTTTTGTTGGCTTAGTATGAACCTAGTGGGTTCTCTAATAACATCTCTCAAATCATAGTTTTCATAGGATCACTATGAACATATTGATTTCTATCAATAACATCATCAGGATATAATTTTCACCGGATCACTAGGAACCTATGCACCCTTCAAATAATATTTCTCATGTCATAGTTTTTATGGGATGACTATGAACCTATTGGACCTTTCCAATAACCTAGTTGAATCAATAATCTTTTGATCAGTTCTGGGCATCATATACGTCTGATCTACAAGATATTCTGGATGAAATTCTACTCACTTAGAAGTTAATTCTACTTATACTCACTACTAGGTCAACCTAGCTGGTTATTCTGCCCCTTAACACCCCAAAATGCAGTTATGGATCATAAATGATATGAGTATGATAATAACAGCATGTATAATAACTAATCAAATAAACACAAGAACATATAATATCCATCATTCAATATGTTCAATTAATAATCTCTTTATGTCTCATAATTACTTAGTCTTAAGTAATATCTTCTTTGGAAATTTTCTTCAAAGCTTGGGCTATTTCATTGTTAAAATACTTAAAAACTGGGTCATATATGATTAATCCCTTTTTAAATCATATTCAAAACAAGGAAACACTTAGCCCTTTAAATAGTTTAAAATAGATTAACATCAATGACCTTGATAATGTCGACATAAAAGCTTAAGGCTCTCCACACTTAATAAAATAGAGTTTAACTTACACGGAATTAACCCACATCGACCTTCATCTAGCTCGAAAACAAAAAATTAAAACCTTTTACAGGTTATATGGCTTATTGCCATAGATATAGGGTCGTCGTCCCTAACAAACATAGCTTCTTTGCCCTTCTTAAACACAGTTTTAATTAACTTCGAAAACACCTCTTCGGCATTAAAAAGATAAGGTGCGACATCGTGGCCAAGCGGCATCGACTCTAAAACATAAGGTCATCAAACTTAATGCACATCGACCCCTAAGACCCTCGACGACATTATAAAACTTTTACACTTAAACCACTTCGGCTACTATGCCGCTTTTTATATAGAGTCGAAGATATAATAGCGGTGTCAACAAATGAAGAGATGTGGCATCATTTAAAACAATGATGAAGGTATGCGATGTCGTCAACGTTGGCACTGAATCTTTTAAAACATATAAGGAATCACGAAGTGCGATTACCATATATAATATGTTGTCGACAACGTCGACTTCGGCCTACTTATAACCATTTACATAGTTACTGAAGTAACCGTGTTATGTTTCCTTCCGCTACGATGTCGATGCTCATAAATGCGGTCTTGTCTTAGGCTTGAAGACGATAGTGTGTCATGACATTGTCATAAATCTTATAAAAACCGTTTTATTACTTCTTAAAATAAAAATTTTCACCAAATTACAATTCTTGTCCAATTTCTATTGGATAAAACAACCTTTTACAAATCCTTTTTATAAATTTCTACCGCCCTATAATTTCAAGTTCCAAAATATAATTATAACAATTAATTAATATCCTTAGTTAATTTTTCTCTTTATATGCTTATCTAAAATAATAAATTCACCATAAATCAAAATCACTTGGGAAAAACCCCAAAAATTCACAAAAATTAGATAATATCCTTCTCTTTAACAAATAAAATTTTAGGAGCCAAAAACCATATTTAATTATTTTAAATAATTAAAACTCAAAATTAAGCTATTTCCTCCTAGGAAATTCATAAAATAATCTATATAACTTGGAAAATTATGAAATTAAAAAACAATCTCCAAAATAATGTTTTACTTAACATATCTAGAGATCAAATCGTTTGGAGATCAAATCTTAGGTTTTACCCTTAAAACCCATATAAATAATTTCATACAATTTCCATAAATCATTATTTTACCCAAACAATGGTATAATCAACATGGTACAACAAATCATTATAAACGAATCAACCCGAACAATAGTCGAATCCAAATTGGTATAAAAATGAGATGCTCTATCATTATTCACCTTGATTTGATAATGAGAATTGAGACTTGAGTGAGTAGATTTGATTCTCCTTAGCTTTAAATTGGTTTCCTAAATTTTCTTGCTCTTTTCTTCTTACTTATGACCGACTTTGATTTTTCTCTTTGATTGTTTTAATTTGGTTAAAACGTGAATGATATGGTAGGTAAGGGTTTAAAGGATGAAAGGTTTATTTATCCCTATTTTACCCCTTCTATGTATTCTCTTATGTTTAAAGTTATTAAAATAACCTTATCAATTCATTTAGTTAAGGCACGATCTTAATATTTGTCAAACCTCAATTCCCTTATCCCACTACACATTGCATTATTCTATTTAATTTATTTAATTAAATCCCTTAAATAATGTTAATCAAAATTATGGGTGTTACATTAAGGTGTCTCAATTGACAGACGGACACGCAGCCAGTCTCTAATGTCAAACGAACATCATTTTTAATAAGGTGATAATATAAAATATCTAAAATATAATAGATCTACCTAAGCCATCCAGATGAGAGACTAACGTACCGCTGCACAACTTCAGGAAATGCTAATGACCGGAGCCCGTTTCCTACAGTCCCTTAGTTACTCTCAAAATCTTGACACATGTATCCATCGCATGTAATAAACACACTGCCGGACTACGCCGTGCATTGGCCACGTCTCTTACTTATCCTTGGTAATGGACTGCTGGTCCTTGAGTGACATCGGGGTAATGGCTCTAATGAGAGAAATAACTCTCAGCCTATAACACAATAAGGTGACATCATGGAAGCATGAACGTGCAACCAAGATCACTAGGATGGATAACTAGCATATCTGGTGGGTCTAATTTATGCGCTATCCATAGTGGCTGAACCCTATGACATAGATTTCCAACAAATACTCTCAACTATATAGTCCTAATGAGAGTGATAACTAGTACTCTCGACTCTAAAAGTCCTGATGAGAGTGACATCAACTAGTGCTCTTGACTATATGAGTCTTGATGAGATCATATCAACATAAATCCTCGATTGCTAGCCCTAAGAGTAGATAACAATACTCGACTAGTTAGCCCTTGGAGGATGCAAAAAAATATACTCTTTATAAGATGAGTCCTAACAGGAGTAATAATGAGTACTCCCGACTCCACATGTCCTAATGAGAGCGTCACAACATACTAATTCCTTGACTACTAGTCCTAAGAGTAAACAATAATATACTCAAGCAGTTAGTCCTAAGAGGATAAATCTATAAATCCCAAATTATCTTTGCTTATATCCCTTGGAGAGCAATGTTACTCTCGACTATTAAGCTCTAAGGAGTCATCTCTAGACAATAACACAAATTCCTAACCCGTCTCTAGAATATAAGTGACATCTACTCACCAATAATAATCGAACAAGTATTATTTGAGAACCCTATACTACTCAGTATTACTGGATCATTTACTAGAAGTTAGTAAACTACACTCGTCAAACAATAAATATTCTATAATATGAGTCAATAGAATAATCGAAAAAATATTACCGAGTGTCCCATACCACCTAGTACTACTAATTCGTTTATTTAATATCCTCATTATGTAGAATTAAATCACAAAAATCATGAATATAAATTATTTCAATTCAAACCATATACGAAAGGGAATAATAACACAAAACTCTCAAATCCATTTAAATGTTTCACAATTTAATCTATCTTCAAAATAGATTGTATAATTTAAAAATCTGCTTTCCAAAATATTTCTTGAATCCTTTTTTATCAAACCAAATTAAATAACCCAAATTTGGAACCGTTAAACATATAAAAATGGGATTATATTTTAAAAATAGATTTTTATAACAAAATAAATCCCTATTTTAAATTCCCTTATAGTCCTTTCTATAAATATTCTATTTTACTAAGGAATTCTCTTTTTTGGAAATATTATTAAAAGCTCTCATTTATACTTAAAAAAAATCTATACATTCCAATATATTGAAAATTCTCTAATTTTGATAAAATAATTTCCAACAATCCTTTCATTTCACACTTTTATTTATTTATAAATATACTTCAAATAAGTTTTAAAATACCAAAAAAAATTCCTGAAACTTTAAAAAATATTTTAAAATAGGAAAATCAATAAATCGTGTAAAATATTAATTATGGAGGAAAATACTCCAAAATCATCAAATATAGATTTATCGTTTGACCGAATCGAATTACACCGAATTCCGATTATCTATAAATACACACACAACAAATAAAACTTCTTAACCTATCTCGACCATCAATTCTAACGAGAGGAAATACTCTCAACTGAATGGCCCTAAGAGATGTAAAATATACTAATCAAAATGCAATCAGACAGCATCTCCTTGGTATTCGGACAATCCAACATACAAAAAAAAACTCTCAATCCAATCCAAAATCACACAATCCATCCAATATCCCGAACCAATAATTTATCCAAACAGTTCAATCAATAATCCCAATTATTTTACCCAACAATGCAATCAACTATTGGGATAAAATATACGTATAAGGTGCAAAGGGATTTAAATGTAGACAAGTGAGTAAAACTCACCTTAAGCTATTGCTATCTAAACAATTTCTGCTCAAACCCTTGTTCACTCTATCGGCTGATGTCCTCGCCAACTCCGTCAACTATATGCCCAAGCTCATCTTTCAACCCAGATCATCACCATATCCACAAATGCATGCAAGCACGAATCTCCATCTCCAGGCCACGGTCGTTGCTGCTACAGTCGCGACCTTCTTGACTTGAAATGCCGACTCCGGGTGCTCGCTCCAGGTCACGAGCATCCAAAAGTCAAGCATGAGACTTCCATGCATTACATCAAGTCGCAGCCCACCCACATTACACGCAACCCATTGTAACACCATCAATCGCCGCTCGAGGTCGCATCCTCGGCCACTCTCATCGATCGTCTCCCCCTCTCGCTTGTGCCAACGTCAATGGTACTAATAAATGCCTCGTGCAATATCTTTATATATCTTTTCCCATCGTGCAATTTTTCTTTTTTCTTTTTTTTTGGAAAATTATAGAGGTGTGGATTAGGGCACGAACGATTTCGAGTATGTCTGTATGAAGTATTGGGTTAGTCATATGGAATAGAAAAGAGGAGTAAGAATTAAATGGGCTTGAATGTGGGCTCTATGATTTACTTAATCATTTACTTAATCCATTTCTTTATCTTCTTTTTAAACAATCCATATATTTATTTGTAACAAATCTCAGACTGATTTTATTTAATTTACATTTCATTGTATAGAATATATTTCGATAATAGCCAATTTCGTTCAACTCAATGACCACTTATTCTATTTAATCACTTATTGTACTATTACAAAATAATTTATTTTTTCAACTATTCTAACATATTTAAATTTATTTACACTTCAAAATATTTATAATTTATTAAAGCATTTTATTCCGTGTTGATTTATTATTTGAAAAGAATTTATTAAGTTAATTCAACATATTAAAACAAAATCTTTTTTAAATAGACTTAAATAAATAAATATTTTATTTTAAAACATTAATTTTCAAATATCATATTTAAACCATTTTATTCTAATTATATTTATTTAATTTACAACATAGAAAACAGGGTTGTTACAATAGGCGTTGGAAGAATCGTAAAAATAAGGGAAAAAATAAAAATCAACATGGTGACCAGTAGACCCAAAGGGGTCAAAGGTCGACCGGTTGCGGTCGACCTAGAGCACTCGACGATTAACTGTGCCTTTGTAAAATTGAGTGATTTCTGATGCATGGTGACATGTTTAAACGGCTATGATCGCTAACTTGGGTCTGAAGGTTTTGATAAGCGAACATGATTGTAGTAAAGATTCTCCAACCTAAATCTAACAGCCTAAACTATTTCGCAAACCCTATAAATTCGAGCCTAATTTAACCCTAGTTCTTACATAACTCATTATAGTAACCAAACTTTGCCAAAATTTATCCTCTTCCCTTACTCTAAAAATTCTTAAAAAACCAAATAAAATCAACCTAGAAGAAACATAAGCGTTTGAATCACGGCAGAACAAGCAAAGATAACACATGGAGGGGCGATTCTCAAGCAAAAGCGTATTGGAAGAGCTTAGGCTTGAGGTGAGTGGGAATAATTTTAGTAAGATGACTGTTGCAGACAGTTTAGTCTATTCTAATTGGTTTAAGGTGCTAGAAACCTGTTTTAAACATGTAAAACTCTAAATTTAAATCATAATCTAAATTAGAGAGGAACTACTATAAATTGTTAAACCTGATTTGATGCTAGTACGCCCATCTTATGATTATATTGCAAAACCCTAAATTGATAAACCCCAAATATATAAATCCCTAAATTTGACAATTGGACATTGAAATTAGAAACTACACCGATCAATAAGCAATTAAGGGTTAACTAAAACGGTGAACAACATCAATTAAATACAAATCAACAATCGACAGTTAAATTTAGCAAACCCTAAATTTTAGTATGCGACCGGTCGACCGAGACCCGTAGCGGTCGATCGATTACTGTCAACGGTCGACCGGTAGATGTGTAAAATGCATAGTTTGAACATCGGCCTAAGGCCCAAATTTAATAAAGATATATATAAACATTGATTATTTGGGGGACTATATAAGGGCATTTAGATGTATGTTAGGACTTGTAAGGAAGCTAGGTCCATAGGAGCGGATGTTGGGTCGTTGCATTGTTAGGCAAGTATTGTTTACCCAATTCAAAAGCGAGCCATAGACTAGAGGCGATGTATTTTCGCAAATGATACTCATAGGAGTTTCTATGATGGTGTAGCACTGGCAAGGATGCCTAATGGGAGAGGCTCGGCACAACGGGAGTTCTAGTATGCACGAATACTGATTCAATGTGATACAGTTCGAATGAAGGATCCCGACGCATGTGATAAGAGGTCAACACTATAGTCGAGGGGGTGGATACGGATGTAGACAATGTGACACTTCGATGAGTCGGCATTGTGGGTTCCCTCTTGATGCGCAGTGGAGCTATATCTAATAGCAATTAAGGGGAAAATCGATCCCCCATGAGCTTGGAGGCGGTGATATTAATGAGAGTAGTTCCCCAGTAGCCTAGTGGTGATGTTTCCATAGTCAGCAGCCAAGAGGGTAGTGTATTACATATTGAGTAGCTCTAGGAGCGGTGGTCGATTGTTGGATATGAGATTCGATCCTTAGTATGATCCATTGTAGTAGCCAACACTAATTGTAGTGTAGGAATGTATTAGAAAAGAATCTTAGGTAATAGACCTTAGGAATTCACAGACACTTGCGTCACACCTTATATCATCTAGAGTAGTATTAAAGTAGCTGTGCATAATTATCACATATTAAATTTGTACTCAATCATTAGACTTTCATCTGACCCATTCTCTTTCCATCTTTTTTCCTACCACAAGTGGACTGGGCAGTAGGTGATCAGTCCATTCTTGATACTTGGAGAGTCAAGCTCATCTTTGGAGACCGCTTTTTACAATATTTGCTCTCCATATCTATCTTAGTAGTACAGTTTATCTCTTTTATTAGACTTGGAATGATATTTTCTATGTACTATGTATTGGACTACGTACTTATTTATTGAGACTATGATTTGAATATATTCTGAGATGGATATTTTTCTGTGTTATATATTTTGTTCCTTCCTCTGTGAGTTCTGAAAGTGTAGTATATCTTAAGTTATATCTGCATGTATTGGTCGCCATGATGTAAAATGTTATAAACCTCGACGATCCATATTTCTTGACATGGCGTGAGTCTGAAAGTCACACTAGGCTTTGGATTGGCGTGTCGAGAGGTGCGGGTTATCATAGGTTCTGAAGATGGAATTTGAAGACTGATGTAACACTGCTAATTTTTATTTAACATTATTTAGGACATCTAATTGGATAGATTAAATAAAATAATGTAAATTGGTGGAGAATGAGATTTGACAATGTAATAAGGTCGGGCCATAATTAACTAACTAAATGGTTACTAAGATTGTTTTAAAAACTTAAAAGAATACATTAGAAGGGTAGACTGGGAAGATCCATCCATTTTTGCTTATAAACTCCCTCCCCCTCTCATATCATTCCCATTTTCCACAAACTAAAACAATTAAAGGAGAAACCTAAAGGGAAGGTCAGCCATAACTCAAGCATAAGGAAGTCGAAATCTAGGGATTCAAGAGAGAAAAAGCTTAGGAAATCAAAGCAACACCAAATCTCAACTCCTACATCTAAAAATCTAAGGTGAATAATATGTTTCCACCTCTGTAGTTAACCTTGAACTCAGTTATGGGTAATACTCGAGTTAATTTTGATAAAGTATGCCATGATTGGTTGAGTTAATATTGTTTTGATAGAACAATATACTATTGGAATTTTTATAATAATTGTTTAATCGGGTTTAGGGTTAAATCCGAAGTTTTCATTCTCCAAATGACTTGAATTTTTGATATGTGGTGTAAAATAATATTTTGGAGATGGATTTTAAATCTTATAATTTTTCGAATTTATCTGGATATTATATGAATTTTCCTAGAGTGGAAATAGGTTAAATTTGGGTTTTAAATATTTAAAATGATTAAATATTGTTTCTGGCTCTAAATTTTTTATATAGTGAAGAAAATGATATTCTCTAATTTCCATGATTTTTTTGGATTTTTTCTAAGTGATTTCAATTTATTGTGAGTTTGTTATGCTAGATAAGCATATAAAAGATTAATTAATTATGGGTATTAATTAATTATTTTAAAAATGTTTTGGGAACCTAAAGATCTCATGTGGTAGTTTTTCTCTGAAAAGAAAATGTAAAAGCTATTTTTATCCAATGAGTATTGGACCAGAATTTGGATTTGGCAAAAAGTTATTGCTTTAACTAGTAAGAAATCAGTTTTTAAATAAATTACAATGATGACATGCTGCCTTTGATCTCCCCGCATCTATAATGACATCACGCCTAAGTCTTTTTGAGAGTTGATGTTGATGAGGTTGTAAGCATAGGATAACTACTTACGTAGTTATGTAATGTTTTCGACTTCATTGAAGCGGACCATACGACAACCCAAGATTAGCGATATTATATCTTCATAATTCATTAAGGCCAAAGACATCGCTTCGCCTATGTTTTAAAATGATGCCGCATGCTATTAATTTTAATGTCCTCGAAATCCATTGTTATGTCTTCGACCCTATACATAAATGTGTTTGTCGGCATAACAGCCGAAGTGAATTTCCTAAAATATTTAAAGAGACAAAGAGGCCATTGCCGCCGCTATTTAACAAGGTCAATGACCTTATATTATTAGGTAAGGATATTTCCATTTTTCTTTAGTGTCAAAGAGACCCACTTCAATGCAAGTCCAAACTATTTTAAATGGGGTGAAGAAATCTATATTTAAAGGGTTGAAGACCCCATGTTTTGGTGTAGATCCATCTGTTTCCATTAGAATCAATTTTATTACTTTCGAAGTGATTTTTACTTAAATGAAATTTAAGTTTTTTTTACCTTGGATAGAGGTCGACGTCATTTAAAACCCAAGTGAGAATACTTTATTAAAGGCGGAGAGCGTTAAATTTTATAAAAGAATTTTAAACTTGAAGAGTTTTTGAAAACATAATCCTAATGAATCAGAGAATAAGATTGGGGTATGGGATAATGCTATAGTTACGTACTTGTATTTGCTAAATATAAGTATGTATTCTCCCCTTTCTCTTAGACCCTTCTTGTGTATCTTACTAAGGCTCGTATGCAGATTTACGAGAAAGAAAGATATATAGGCTGAAAACAGAAGAGTGAAACCAGATGGAGGGAGCACCACAACCAATGGAAATGCTCAACCCAACACCAGGAGAAACCAGGTCTATAGGAAAATGCTTATCAAAATGCAAATGGCAATGTAGGTGCTAAAACCCCACTAGTAGATATAAGGACTACGTATCAGTTCTTCGTCAATCTAATGCAAGCGAGAGCAACTGCAGAAGTAGTTAGAGGAAATGTTGCTAATGCGGGAGGAGTTAATCTCGTAGCGCCGATTGGTAATAACTATGCTAAGCTAAGCCGAGATAACATCATTCTGGGTGGGAAGATTTTTTAAGGAATAAAGATGCCATAGATGTGGAAAACTGGCTGTTACACTATAAAAGACTTTTGCTGATTTGGGTCTGAATGATGAGCGCATAAGGAGATTGGCATTGAGACAGTTGCAAAGAGTTGCTTTGTTTTGATGGAATGAGGTGACCGTACGGGTACTGGAAGAGGAATTGACTTGGGAAGATTTTGAAAGGAGATTCCAGGAAAGATTTTTGTATGAAGCAGCCAAGTCAGCCTTGCTCAGGAATTTTATAGAGTTAGAGCAGGGGTCAATGTCAATGTTAGAGTACTCTGCTAAATTTGATGAGTTATCTTGATATGGATACGCTACTATCGACACTGTGATCATGAGGAACAAGAAGTTTATCTGGGGGTTGAGGCCGGAAATTACTAGGGCAACTACGCCACATCTCAGAGATCCTCGAATGTAGTGGTAGAGATGGCTGTTAGGAATGAAGAAATGCTTTCGACCTTTGGAAAAGAGAAGTTGGTGGAGAACCAAAACTCTCAGAATAAGAAGAGAAAATTCTTTAATAATAAGGGAGCTCAGAAAGGTAGGGCTGCCAAAAAGGGGAAAGCTGATATAGTTTGTTACATATGTGATAAGAAGGGGCACTATGCTAACGAGTGTCGATCTGGTAATGGCAAGGTGGTTGTAGGGAAGCAAAATGTGAAGTGCTTAAATTGCGACCAGGTGGAGCGTTATAAGAACAAAGGTCCAGAAGCGGCCAAGGCTAATAAAGGAAAGGTGTTACCTTTGGAGCCATCTACCTCAAGACCAACAACAGCCGAGAAGAGAAAGTCTATGATATACGCTTTTGATTCATAACTTACCAGTTAGGGTATTGTTTGATACCGATGCATCACATTCATTTATATCTTAGTGTTTGGTAGATAACTTATGTTTAGAACCATCATACCTTGTTACTTCCTTAAGGAGAGCTAATGCAATAGGAGGGAACACATCTCTGGGGATGAGATGTGACCATTAGAGTTTGAGTTGCTAGGTTATACTTTTGTCTACAATTGTATGTATTTGATTTTGCAGATTTAGGGATTATTTTGGGTATGGACTGGTTGGGAAGATATGATGCTAGGATATTTTGCTGGGATAGGAAAATATCATTGAGACATCCTGATAGTAAGGACTGAATAGTACTCCCATCTGAGAATTCGAGTCCACAAATTTGTGATTTATTAGGGGCCATAGAAGTAGAAGATGAATTGAATTGGGTTTTAATTGTAAGAGAATTTGTAGGTATTTTTGAGCTGGTTACAAGACTACTACCAAAACGAGTTATTGAGTTCCGAATAGATCTTGTACTAAGAGCTGAAACCGTAAGTAAATCAATTAGAATGATGACACCTACCAAGATGAAGGAGTTAAAGGTGTAGCTAGTGGACTTAGAAGGAAAGAGTTTTATTAGACCAAGCAGTTCGCCTTAGGGAGCGACCACGGTGTTCATAAAGAAATCAGACGGGTCGTTAAGATTATGCATCGATTATCATAAGTTGAATGAAAAGACGATAAAGAATCGATATCCTTAGCCGAGAATTGATGATTTATTTGACCAGTTGAGTGGAGCCAAAGTATTTTCCAAGTTGGATTTGGTGGTAGGGTTCCATCAATTGAGAGTGGTAGAGGACAATATTCCATTGACGGCGTTTCGAATGAGGTATGGTTCATACAAGTGGTTAGTAATGCCATTCGGATTGACTAATGTGCCTATATTCTCTCTGGACTTGATGAACCGGATATTCTGAGAGCACTTGGATAAGTTTGTGTTGGTGTTCATTGATGACATTTTGATATATTCTAAGGATGAAGGAGATAATGAGATTCATCATAGAATAGTGCTTGAGATGTTAGGGCAGCATCAACTTAAAGCAAAGTTTTCGAAGTGTCATTTATGGAGGAAAGAAGTGAAGTTTCTTAGTCATGTAGTTTTAGAGAAGGGGTTGTCAGTCGATCCAGTTAAGATCAAAGCTGTTAACAGTTGGAAAAGACCCGAGATGGTTACCGAGATAAGAAGTTTTCTTGGGTTAGCTGGCTATTACTAGAGATTTATCAAGGATTTCTCGCGGATAGTAGCATCTTTGACTAAGCTAACTAGAAATGATGTAAAGTTTATTTGGTCTGATAAATGTGAGGAAGCATTCCTTGAGTTGAAGCATTTGTTGACCAATGTGCCCGTGTTAGTTGTTCATGATAGGAATCATGATTTTGTGGTGTATACAGATGCGTGTGGAACTGGATTAGAGCTGTGTTAATGCAAAGGGATAAAGTAATTTCCTACGCTTCCCAACAGCTCAAACCGCATGATGTGAGATATCCTACTCATGATTTGGAGTTGGCAGCGGTGATCTTTGCATTGAAAGTGTGGAGACATTACCATTTGATAGAAAGATTTGAGTTATATATGGATCATAAGTCATTGAAGTATTTATTCTCTCAGAAAGAGTTGAATATGAGACAACAGAGGTGGTTGGAGTTTTCAACAGCTTATGATTTTGGTATTGAGTATACACCAGGGAAAGGAAATAAAGTTGCAGATGCACTTAGTAGGAAACATCAAAATGTGGAGTTAGCTATGTTGGAAGAATGGAAGGATCTGGAAGCATTGACTACTTATGTGCAGTTAAGATTGACTGCTAGCTCCAGTCAAAGTACCGCCATGTTGTTTTGTTTAGAAGTCTGATCAATATTGCTTGAAAGGATTGCTTCTAAACAAAGGAATGATCCAGTATTAGCTGAACGGTTCAGAAGACTAGAAAATGGAAAGGAGATCGATGATCTAAAAGATTTTAGTATTAATCAAAGGGGATGGTTAAGAAAGTGGGGACGGTTATGTATTTCGTATGAGGGAAACCTAAGAGGAAAGTTCTTAGGGAATGTCATCGATCAAAGTTTACGATTCATCCTGAAGAATCAAGATGTATCAAGATATGAAGAGAAGTTTCTTCTGGGAAGGTATGAAGAAGGATGTAGGCTTATGGGTGAAGCAATGTGCAAATTGCTAGCAAGTGAAAGCCGAACATCAGAAGCCAAGTGGATTGCTTCAGCCTTTAGATATACCAGTTTGGAAGTGGGATTCGCTATTTATTGATTTTATTGACTGGTTGCCAAGGTCAAACAAGGGAAATGAAAGTATATATGTTGTGGTGGATAGAGTGACCAAGAGTTCCCATTTCATTCCTGTTAAGTCAACTAGGACGACTCCTGTATTAGATAAGTTGTTTATGAAGAACATAGTTAGACTGCATGGGATTCCTAGTAGTACAGTCAGTGACAGAGATGTCTTGTTCACTAGTGAATTCTGGAAGAGTCGATAGGAAGTGTTAGGTACCAAGCTTAAGATGAGTACCACGTATAACCCACAGACGGATGGACATACAGAGAGAGTCAATAAGGTACTTGAAGATTTGTTGAGGACTTGTGTACTAGATTTTAGTGGTCATGGGAAGACCATTTACACTTGGTTGAGTTTTCCTATAATAACAACTATCAGGATAGTATAGGAATGGCACCTTTTGAAGCTTTGTATGAAAGGCCATGCAAATCACTAGCATGTTTTTTGGAGACCGGAGATAGATTGGTCTTTGGTCCAGAGATGGTGTGAGAAGCCACAAAGAAGATTGAGTTAATCTAGGGTAGTATGAGAGAAGCTCGGTCTAGGCAGAAAAGTTACACAGATATGAGGCGTAAGGATCTTAAGTTTTGAGTTGGAGACTGTGTTATTATTTAGGTTTCATCTATAAAGGGTGTGGTACAATTTGGGAAGTCAGGAAAACTGGCCTTGAGATATGTTGGACCATTCCCAATTATAGAGAGGATCAGAAAGCTCACGTAGCGAGTAGAGTTACCGAGCAGTTTGGCAGGTGTACATAATGTATTTCATGTTTTTCATCTTTGGAAATATGTGCATGATCCAGAAACTACTATCGCTCTGACTGCATTGGAAGATTTAGTAGTAGAACCGGATCTGACTTTTGTTATGCAACCAGTTCGAGTTGTAGCAAGAAATGTGAAGAAGTTAAGGAAAAAGACAGTCAAGTTGGTGAAGGTTCAGTGGAGCGATAACGAGAAAGACTGCACTTGGAAGATAGAGGACATGCTTAGGGTTATGAGGGTTTGTTCTATATTTGATGTATGTAGACTTTATACCTGGTAGGATATACTAACATTATTTGCATGTTTAATATGCTTATTAGGCAGTCCTTACTGAATTTCGAGGAAGAAATTCTTTAAGGAAGGAAGCCTGTAACACCCTTAATTTTTGTTTAATATTATTCAGGACATTTAGTTGGATAGGTTAAATAGAATAATGTAAATGGGTTAGAGAACGAGATTTGACAATGTAATAAGGTCAGGCCATAATTAACTAACTAAATGGTTACTAAGATTATTTTAGAAATCTAAGAGAATACATGAGAAGGGTAGAATAGGAAGATCCATCCATTTTTGCTCATAAACCTCTTCCCTCTCCCATATCATTCTCATTTTCCATAAACTAAAACAATAAAAGGAGAAACCTAAAGGGAAGGCCGTCCATAACTCAAGCATAAGGAAATCAAAATCTAAGGATTCAAGGGAGAACAAGCTTAGGAAATCAAAGTAACACCAAACCTCAACTCCTACATCTAAAAATCTAAGGTGAATAATATGTTTTCATCTCTATAGTTAATCTTGAACTCAGTTATGGGTAACACCTGAGTTAATTTTGATAAAGTATTCCATGGTTGGTTTAATTAATATTGTTTGGATAGAACAATATATTATTGGAATTGTTATAATAATTATTTAATTGAGTTTAGGGTTAAATCCTAGGTTTTCATTCTCCAAATAACTTGAATTTTTGATATGTGGACAATATTTTGGAGATCAGTTTTAAATTTTATAATTTTCCAAATTAATTTGGATATTATATGAATTTTCCTAAAGAGGAAATGGGCTAAATTCAGGTTTTAAATATTTAAAATGATTAAATATAGTTTTTGGCCCCAAATTTTTGATGTAGTAAAAAGAATGATATTCTCTAATTTCCATGAATTTTTTGGATTTTTTCCAACCGATTTTGATTTATTGTGAATTTATTATTCTAGATAAGCATATAAAAGATTATTTAATTGAGGGTATTAATTAATTATTTCAAAAATATTTTGGGGACATGAAGATCTCATGCGACAGATTTTCTTTGAAAAGAAAATGTAAAAGTTGTTTCTATCCAATGATAATTGGACCAGAATATGGATTTGGCAAATAGTTATTACTTTAACTAGTAAGAAATCCATTTTAAATAAATTACACCGATGCCATGCTGCCTTTGATCTCTTCGCATCTATAATGACACCACACCTAAGTCTTCTGAGAGTCGACGTCGATGAGGTTGTAACCATAGGATAGCTACTTACGTAGTTATGTAACGTTTTAGACTTTATCGAAGCAGACCATAGTGGCAACCCAAGATTGGCGGTATTGTATCTTCGTAATTCATCAAGGTCGAAGACGTCTCTTCGCTTATGTTTTTAAATGACGCCGCATGCTATTAATTTTAATGTCCTTGAAGTCCATTTTTTTGTCTTTGACCCAATACATAAATGTGTTTGTCAGCATAACAGTCGAAGTGAATTTCCTAAAATATTTAAAGAGGCGAAAACGCCATTATCGCCGCTATTCAACAAGGTCAGTGACCTTATATTATTCAGTAAGGATATTGCCATTTTTCTTTAACTTTGAAGAGACCCACATCAATGCAAATCCGAACTATTTTAAAGGGGCCGAAGAAATCTATATTTAAAAGGGTCGAAGTCCCCCAGGTTTTGGCGCAGAGCCATCTGTTTCCATGAGAACCAATGTTATTACTTTCGAAGTGATTTTTACTTAAAGGAAATTTAAATTTGTTTTACCTTGGATAGAGGTCGATGCCGTTTAAAATCCAAGTGAGAATATTTTATTAAAGGCGGAGAGCCTTACATTTTTTCTACTTCGACGACATCCTTGGGGATACCAATATCATTTTAAAATATGAACTTCGATGTTTTTCTATACTAAGGTAATGAATGGCGAAGAGCCATATGTTATATGTTTTGACTTTAAATTCTTGTGGATACCAACATTAATTTAAATTTTTATTTCGACACTATCATTGGGGATACCATTGAGTATAAACTTCGATATGGAACATTATGAGATACCAATGTATGTCACTTTGAAATGTTAAATTATAAGGGGAAAGTAACCTAATTGTGGACACTAATAGATATGGGTTAAACATGTGGGTAACATGGATTAAAGAGAAACATGTAGGTAACATGAGTTAAATAGATACATGTAGGTAATATGAATTAAAAGGCCAAGTGAAGGGTTCATAGTCTTCCTAGGGAAACAATGGGATATGAGATGGACAGTCTACATCATGCTGAATATGGATAGTCACTATGAGAACAATGTAGGGTTCATAGTCATCCTAGGAAAACTTTGGGATGTGTGATGATAGTCCACATCATTTTAAGTCAAATGGAATATGTGTTATGGATAGTCTACATCTTTTTAAGTCAAATGGAATATGTGTAATGGATAGTCCACATCATTTTAAGTCAAATGGAATATGTGCGATGTGTAGTGCACAAAATTTTAAATGATTAAGCCATATGTGATGGGTAGTCAATATGGTAGGGGATGGGTAATCCAAGTAATAAATACGTGTGAGGTGGATAGTCCATATAATTCTGAATATATTTAAATATGAGATGGGTAGTCCAAATAATTATAAGACGGGTAGTCAGATTAAAATATGACGGATAGTCAGTTTAGATTGTGACGGGTAGTCATTTGATAAGATACTGCAATTTTCTAACCATTGTGAATTGGGATGGATAATCCAATATGTACTGCATGATTATAAATGTAGTTTTCTATGTTCTAACCACTGTGGTTATAGGAGCACAGTATATGGTTATTATGTTTTGATAAGATACTAGTAGGGGAAAATCCATTCTGCTCAGTGGCATGATCTCACTTGATATCTACTTGGTTCACGATGGTAGGTTATTATTTACACCAGACTATTGTCTGACCTGAAGTTTTTGTTTTTCCACATAAACTCTTGGGTACTCATTTGAGTAGGTCGGAAGTAAGGGATTTTAGTTCCAGTTAGACGAATAATCTTCTAGAGTCATGTAGGTAATCTAGCTATTAGAAGCTTTGTCTATTTCTGCTATGTTGATTAGTTTTGTCTATCTGGATGCAATGGCAAAGTTGTATGATTGCCAAGTATCTGACTTCGATCAACTAAGGGGGCATCTTCATATGTCGCACTTGGAGTATTTTGTAATAATATATTTTCTTTGAATGTAGGTGTATCATCCCCCTACTTGGAGGCCCAAAATTAACAGCTACAAATGCTACAGTCATCCATAGTTATTAATCTTCGACGATCAAATACGGTGCTGCTAGATACATTGATACACAGATCACAAGAATATGGGAAATTTTTTAACAATTCAAAAACATATTTCCACATTCAAATCAAAACATTTCATGTTCATCACATAATCCCAAAACGTTAACCACGTTCAGCAAAAATATAGTTATTACAAATATTACAAGAGCGACATATGAAGATGCCCCCTTGGTTGATCCTTCATATGTTGCTCCTGGAGTATTTTGTAATAATTATATTTTACCTGAACCTGGGCAATGTTTGGGATTATGTAATAAATATGGAAATTAATTAATGAAATCTATGTTTTGAATTTTTTTAATATTCTTGTGCTTTTGATGTTAATGATACTATTAACTGATCTCATTTTGTCACTGAAGAATAATACTATTGATGACTGCAACATCAGTAGCGTTTATTTATGGGCCTTAAAATAGAGGATGTTACAACTTGGTATTAGAGCAAAGGTTTTGGTAAAACTAAATTTTTTTTGAATTTAAAAGAGTTTTGAAAACATAATCCAAATGAATCAGAGAATGAGATTGGGGTATGGAACAAAGCTTTAGTAATGTACTTGTATTTGCCATGTATATTATATCTTATGTCTATTCTTCCTCTCTCTCAGACCGTTCTTCTGTACCTTACTAAGGTTCGAATGCAGATTTAAAGTAAGTAAGATATGGAGGCAGGAAACAGAAGAGTGAATCTCGGTAGAGGAAGCAACATAACCAATGGAAATATCAGTAACGCTTATTTTCGGGACTCAAAATGGGGTTTGTTATATATCTATTTCCCACGAATCCTATGGTTGGTGATGTCCTACATCAGTAGTAAGAGTACACAACTGCTGGTAGCCTCTGAGTGAATGGCATACTTCAGTAGTGTAACTCTGTCGACCTCGTATCCTAACTTACTGAGTCAAATCTACCACCCAAAGCCTAAGTATTGAGCTAAGCCTATGCGTTGTATCTGAACGTATAATTTAAACTATATAATTGCCAACTTTTGAAATTATATTGCCCTCTACATGTAATTAATAGTAGTAATACATACCTATTTTCTACATTATTATTCCTAATTGCTGCTTAGGCTTTGGGTTTCCTTTTAATGTGTAATAAATGTCTGTTACCCAAATTAACTAGTCATTAATGTCTAAATCAGACCATCTCTCATCAATACTTATTTAATTCCTTTAATCTATTTACTAATTTAAAATCCTCATAAATGCCATATTAATCTCATTAATCAATCCTCACAAATGCCATATTAATCTTTCCAATAGATCCTTATAAATGCATATTAATCTCTCTAAACAACCTCCATAAATGCGTATTAATCCCATTAATCAGTCCCATTATTCCATTTATAACCTATTTAAATTCTTGTAACCCCCTATTTATTGCACATTTATTACCTTATTAATTTTGGAGTTACAATCTTTCCATCTTTATTTCATAACTCTATCATTTATTGCACGATTAATTCTAATGTCCTATTTATATTTAATGTGAATATTAATGTGTATTACGTTGTACTAATTATATTCTTATTTTGAATGTTTAGAGCGGTTTTATGTATTTATTTCTTTTATATCTCTAGTTATTAACTCCTAAATAGAATGCTCCTTTCCATGATTTAATCCATTAGAATTATCCTTCTACCAAGGTTTCCCATTATAACCTTCCATAAATTAAACTAAAATAAGAGATTTGCTTCGTTTGAAATTACAAGAAATTATTTATTTACTTTTTATTGAAATAGACAGTGTAAACTACGGAAAGAGTATCCATACTTTACGCATCTCTTTCTACTTTTTTTATGTATATTCCTTGTCAAATTAAACGCTGCACTTTTTCTATATAATTAAGAAATTAGTCAATTTATGGAGGCTAAACTGATAATATTTCTAATAAATTAAAATATAGAAATTCACATTCCAATAGAATTAGGGCAAATCTAAATTATATTAACATCTTTACAACCCAGTTATAAATTTGGAATAAATTATACACCTTTATCCATACTAAACTTTTAATAACTTGAGGACTGATTTCCAAACCTGGGTATAAATAATATTCCTATTCAAGTTCCTTAAGTCGTAGAATATGTAGGCAATGTTTTATGCATTAAGTTTGAGCCAACAAATTTTTGATCTTTATTTAAGCATAATAATTAGATAATAAAAAAGAATAAATTTCAATGCTATAATCAAATTACATAACATCCCACTCGCCTTTTTAAGCTTTTCAAATCTTCATATCTGAATCCAAATCCTTTACTTAAATCCTTTTCCATTCTAATCCAAAAGAATATGTATAATAAGATAAATACATATTATTAGAATTACGAATCTGAGAATAGATTGGAGGTTAAGAGGAATATAGATTGAAATTTACCTTTTTTCGAAGTATTGATTCGCTACTTCTCTTCTTCTCTTTTATTTTCCGCCTTTCTCCGATTTGTATGTGTGTGTGTGTGTAACATTTATAGTTAGAAGAATAGCGAAAAAGAGAAAATGGCAGAGCTTTGCTGCTTGGATTGGAAAATACGAGAAGGGAAGTGAGGGGCTAGACCTTTATTTATAGGTGCATGAATCAATCGCAAGCGTTAGATTAAAATAAGTAAATCCGAACCATCAGCCAAGGTTCAAACCCTAGCCGACATATACCGACAGGTCGACCGCTAGCGATGGATTGGCCCAAAGAAGGCGTTCGACCGTAGGGTCCCGTATTTAATGTAATTTATTACCATATTTTGATTTTATTTATTTTCGCTCTCAAAACTTCAAACACTAATAACTTTTTCTTTTGAGCTCCGATCGCGACACCTAAAATATGAAAGTTGCTTAGAAAATCGTCACGAATGCAATGATGCAGGTTTAATGACCAAATTCCATCATTTGCTCAAATTCTATTTTTGAAGTCTTATTAATTATTTATTAATTAATGTTAATTTTACGAGGCGTTACATTTTCTCTCTTAAAAGAATCTCATCCCTAAAATTCCCCAAGGGTTGATCATGTAACATAGCGCGCAACTAGTCTAAACCAACCAAAATATTAATGTACAACCAATTTCGCAGCCAAATGTGTAAAGAGCATGGTGTACCACAACATATAAAACATGTATACATAATGATCTAAATCGACGCCTCCGAAATGAATGCATTATTTTAAAAACATTTTGAAACTATGATGCAAACTACCTAGATATACTGGTAGTTCTATATGTATGCAGGTTTTCAAAAACCATTTCTCACACAAAAATTCCCATACTCCCGCGAGTAGGAGTAGGTTCAACCAATTTTGCATCCAAACACTACCATCTAAAACCTAGTACATAATTTTTAACATCCAAAATTTTTAAAAATTTAGATTTCTAGATCTTTACTTCTATGCCAAAAAAGGAATTTGGATGGAAAATTTTACAATTCCACCCTTCTTTTAGATACCTATTGCATTGTAACTTGAAACCTTCTCTTCCGCTCCCAATTTTTTTTTCCAAATTTTCCAAGTAAAATTTGCATAAGTAGGCTTATTTTTGAATGTTAAAGTGTAATTATCCTAAGCGTAAGTTTCATTTTACTATCAAGAATGGAAATAAAAATTCCAAAGCTAAAACTGTCTTTTCCTTTGTTTTTATCCATGTTTGCTTAGTGTCACCCTTGTCGGACTGTAAAACTCATACTTACTAACACATTGATGCTTTTTACGCTGATATGCAGCATTTGAAAATCAGAAATTTCTCATTTAAAATGGAAACTTTTAAACACAATTTCCAAAAGAATTTCCAACTTGCAAAACAATTTAAACGATCGAACCCCCCAAAAGCATTTAAACAACATATTACACACACACACTCACTCACTCTCTCTTTTGAACCCAAAAACATTTGAATCTAGCTTTACAAAACTTACATCAACATTTCCAAATTATTTGAAATTCCTTTATACAACATTTACCCACCATTTTTATTTTCGAAAACATTTAGCACTTTTAAAATTACTTTCAAACATTTCCAAAACTATTTATCATCAATCATTAAATTTCCAAATCCATTTCTAAAATATTTCGTAGCACTCCTAAATATACCACCATCATTTCATAATTTTCAAATACTTCGAATCCAACTTTTCAAAAGCATTTAAATAAAAATTTCTAAATCTTTTGAACACGAGATTTTTTTTCAAAACATTTGTCGATTTATCCATAAAATAATTAAGCCACATCTTAACGTAATTGGAACCTAGTCATTGTGTTAATTCATATGATTGACTCTAATTTTATGTTGTTAATACTAGATTTGGAGAACCTTTTCTTTTATTCTAAAACAACAAACAACCTATAGGCGTATTTAATTTTTTTTAGCTTTTAAGGCGTAGGAACAATGACCTATGATTCCACTATAACCTTTCCCTTTCCTCCATTGTCTTAAATTTGTTTCTCCCAAACTCCTAAAGTTATGGGATCTAAGTATTTTTAATTTCTAGTTGCTAACTTAATTTCCTAATTTATTTTATAGACTTCTAGAATTACCTATACTTTATCGTTAGTTAAGTGCCTTTATGAGATCCCCTTATTCACACTATTTTCTAATATATTTATTTATATAGCGGTCTCATTTCCATAACAACATAGTGATAAAACAAGGACATATCTCATACCATATCGTATGCTTTTTCTAATTTTGAAGGGAGATAACTAGCGATTACAGCCCAAAAAACCTAAAAGAAAATTGCTAGAAGCTGCCATTAATCATCAACCGGGGTTAATGATGTTGGGCCCTAACACTCCTTACTAAATTAAGATGGACATTTCTAGTGTACCCTTCTACTATGACCCACCTTCTTGGCTTCCAATAAATGCGGTCCATCTATTACTACTTCCTTCTCTAAATCAAAATCTCTTAACAGTATCCACAAATTTGGTATTTACCTTCTTAGTACTTAGTCTTTCATGACAGCATATCTCAAGACTTGCAAAGTTGTACCTTGACGCTAATCCCCATTCCTTTAAGGGTTCTTCTTATGGCCTTCCCTAATATAATATCCCTTGATTGATACCAATATTCTTTATTTGATGAGGATTCTTATTTCTACCCTTTGAGCATTAATAACTATTTTATTCATAGCATAAACCATTATCTCATCTTACCTAGGTAGTCATCTCTGCCTACTCCATATTAAAATTTGGTTTGGGTTTCACCTTTCATTACAAAACTAAAACTTCACAATCATGAAGTACCTAATCTAAAACCTTTATTTTAAAATTATTATCTTAATAGCCTTTTCCTTTTTTTCTAGAATTTCAAAAATTGCTTAGTTTCCAAAAAGGACTTGGGAAAATTTTCCCTTTTTGAAGACTATCTACATCAAAGATTTACTTCTTTAAAATTAGGATTTTTAACCAAAACATTTATCATGTTTAAACCCAATTGTCATACCAAATCAATTGTTTCAAAAAAAAAATATTTTGTAACTTTAAGCAATGAAAACTGAAGAAGACGAGTATAACTTCCATCTACTATTTTCATAATATTCATGCTATTTCACTTCCACCTTTAGCGGATATCTTAATAGAATAAGAGGGGGATTTCTAAAAGGTACGAATAATTGCAACATCTATCTAAGCGCCTATCTAAAGTATATGTGCAATTACTACATATCCATGGAATTTATCCATTCTTCCTATCCTATTCATATTGTATTTCTCCTATATTATTTCTAACTAAATTACTAATCCTATATATATATATATATTCCAGTGCCATTTCTATCTACATTATCGGGTGTTCTTATCTTTCTATTATCTATACCCCATTTGAATCAAGTACCATTTCCATTTATCAGCCTTTATAAAAAGAATTTTAAAATTAAAATTCAAAATTTACAAAATAGGAGAAATCATTGACCCCAATCTACGCTCTATTTTACATTTATTTCAAAAATGAAAAATCTATTTATCCAAACTTTGACTTAATAAATTTAAAAATTCGAATTTAAAAATTCCCTTTATTTTCCTAAAAACAACAGCTTCCTAACAAATACTTTGAAAAACCCATTCAAAACATCTCAAAGAATTTTCAACAACGTTTTATCAAATCCTTTCATATTGGGTTAGACTTAGAAATAGACTTTAATTGTAACAACACTTATTTTTGGTCGCCTAAATATTTAAAAGATTTATTTAAATATTATTAAGTTAATTTAATCAATGACTCAAAAGATAGATTTTGAAGATGATGGAATTGGTGCTTGTGACCACTTCCATTGTGTTTGGAATGATGTTTCCGATGTTTTTGAGTATAAACATCGGTATGTTTGGGATAGTGAATTTTCAGTAATATATTGGGAGTCGATTGATAAATGATGCAAAAGCTAACTTTTACATACGATGGAATTTGTGCTTGAGACTACTTCCATTGTGTTCAGAATGATGTTTTCCACCTTTTTGAGTATAAACATCGATATGTTTGAGATACAGATTTTGAGTTATGAAGAATGTGAGTTTGTTGTTGATTAAAGAGGATGGAGTTGGCCCTATGCCCATCTTCTTTCCTTTATAGTGCTGCACCCCTCTCCCCTTTCAATTCATTTTACGTTGCCTCCTTTTTCTTCCTCTCTTTCAAACCTAAGGCATGAGGCCTAGATCCAATTAAAACAAAGGAAATAAATTCTCTAAAACCAAACTAAAATCACCTAAATTCCCCTCTTATCTTCCTCTATGTTCTCAATTAATATCGGAGCATTAGGAGAAGATTGGATTTTCGGCCATGAAGAGGAAGAGGCTTAGAGAATGGGTTCTAGTTGCTAATGGTTGCTAAGTGAGTGGATACTAAAGTTGTAACTTGTAGCTATATAAAGATGTATTTTTTGTTATGAAATGTTGAACAAAGTAAGTATGTTATGTTTTATTGAAGCAAGACTTGATTTGGTCTTGATTTGTTTTTTGATATGAAGAGTAAAATATTAAATGGTTGATTTATGATGAAAAGTTGGCATATATTAGAGTCGATAAGCATCAAATATAAATAGTTGCTTGTTATGTATGATATAGTCTATATTATCATAAATAAACATATATATGAAGTTTATATGGAATTATAATGTTAAAAATGTGATTTTTAATGTGGTAGCAAGCATATGAAAATTTTAGTAATTTCATACAGGAAGTAGAAACTGTTAGTAACTCGGGTGTATGATGTTAAGTTGGTATAATAACCATTAAATGATCATAAAACTCACTTAACTATTATAAACATAAATGAGTAAAAAGTATGGAAGATATTAAATTTAAAGTTTGGATTTCTAAAAGAAAGAAACTTGTTTTAATAACTTTCAAAATGGCATGATCTTGGGTACATACTGATAAAAGTAATACAAGAAGGGATTTTTATTAGAGTTAGCAAACTATTATAAGTGGTGGCTTAATAACTTAAGGAGCAAGAAGAGTATCATTTACCAACACACTAGTGATGACATAATAAATGATTATTGCTAAAATGTGAGGGTGAGTTATACAAAGAGGAAGGAGATTCATATTGTTAAAAGTGATAAAATTATGATTTTTAATAGGTTATGTTAGTAAGCTATGATATAAGAGAGCTTGCTAATGATGTTAATCATGTTGAAATATGGACAAAAGTGTACGCAGAATAATAACCAAAATTATAATGATTGATAGAAGTGATTATTTGCAATAGTAATCAAGTTATATTATTGATGGAAAGTGTTCGTTAATGAGGGAAATCAAGTTTGGATGATAAATAAAATGTTAGAAAGTGAGAAGCAAGAAGACTACATCATTAAAGTGACAAAAATAAAAAAACCCAAATTGATAGTCCGAAGGCTATAAATAACCTAGACCCCTTTGGAAGGCCGAGAAATAAAACCCCCTCTCCATTTTAATTGATGCCGGAGGCACTGCCTTTTACAAGGCAGTGTTGTGCACTGCCTTTCACAAAGGGGTCTAGGTTATGTTAGTAAGCTACTGCCTTCACAAGGCAGTGCAGGTCGCACTGCCTTGTGAAAGGCCGTGCTGAGGCACTGCCTTGTGTGAAGGCAGTGCAGGTCGCACTGCCTTGTGAAAGGCTGTGCCAATCGCACTACCTTCATATGGCAGCGTTGTGCACTGCCTTGTTCAGGGCAGTGTGGTGCACTGCCTTGTGAAAGGCTGTGTTGGTCGCACTGCCTTGTTCAGGGCAGTGTTGTACACTGCCCTTTAAAGGCAGTGTGTGCACTGCCTTGTACAAGGCAGTGCCAAGTGTTTCAGCACTGCCTTGTATAGGCAGTGCAAACGGCACCACGTTGCGAGCAGTGTCTTACGGTACTGCCATGCTAAGTACGACAACGTTTTGTTTCGAGCCAGATTCTGTTTCCAAGGTTCGAGGTTTGAAGAAATTTCTTGGGCTCGGAGGGCCTTCGGGTTTGCTTGGACAAAGTTATGGGAACGTTATATGTTGATGAGGCTTCGGAGCTCCAATGAAGTTCATTAGCATGGGCTAGCATAAACCTGGATTGTCTATTTATAGGCAATCAAAGTATATTGGTTTTGTAAAAGGAATCCATTTTACCATTGAGACGACACGACCTATAGACGTGATCTCGGAGCAGGGGCGGAGAGAGACGGGAACGCCAGTCTAGAGTAGGTCATATACTGTTCCCTAGTATGATTAGATGCTGCGATAGGACCTACAGACCAACTTCCTCTAAGTTTTTGATTTTCGGAGGAGTCCGCAATATTGTTGTGGCTCTCGATAGGTTTGTTTGGTAGCTAATGGAAATTCGGCATGGGTATCGGTTGCAGATGTTCAAATAGGTTGACCTTGGATATTGCTCGTATATGATTCATGCGGGGTCTTCAGGTATGGGGATGCTTGGTTATGTAGCATCATTATGGTTGTATTTACTGGTATTTTGGGGTTTGTGGCTGACATGTATGCTTGGATATATATATGTATATACTTCTAGATAATATGATTATAGACGAATTTACATTATATTTCGGGTTTGACTGTGAATTAGGAGGTGTATGGTATATTTATTATGGAGTGTAGTATTACAATATAGTTAAAATTGGTAGTTTTAACTCATGATGTCACATAGATCCAATGCATGTTAGGATGTATATCTTTATTTAATTAAATATTATGAGGCTAGTTCCCCTCACCAAACTTCTGTCTGACCCTCATTTCCTCTCTTTTATTTCTTATTTTGGAACTTATGATTACTCCTAGCAGAGTGGTCTGAGTGACATGTTGATTTTAGGGACGAGCTAGCTGGATAGCTAGACTTTTGGGTTTCAGAGATGAGCTTACATTTATGATGATCTGTCCATGTACGATTATATGTATCAGATGTTCTATTTATGCATGAGACCTTGCATTGTATTGATGTGTATATTCAGTACTCCGTTATATGGAGTTTATGTAGAGATTTGTTTAGATTGAGGTCTTCCCAGTTTTATGTATTTAGTTGTCTCTTTATACACACACACACACAAACACATATATCATCAATTAGGCCGGTGTGCATTATTTATGCCTCCATGTGATTTTATATATAATTTTCATACTATATATTGTTGTTTTTCCGATGCGAATTGCACAAAGGTCATGTCGAAATTTAGAGTTTAATCAAGTTTAAATTTAGATGGCCTTTTGTCTTTTTTATAATATTTCAAATATATGTGTTGATCAGCATATATTCGGGGTATTGTAAAAGGCGGATCGTCACACTAATTGTCCTTTCTTTGAACTTTCTTTCTTTCCTACTCAATCTTTTCTTAAAAATCTAGTTATCTTCTTATGGTGAGTAGTATACACCTTCTTGCATGAACTTGCTCATCTTGCTCCAATCTTATCGTCCGTTACTTTCGGACGCTCGCACTATATAGGTTCTTATCTCTCATCGATCTGAATAGGATGTAAGTCTTCAATCAGCAATCCATCAAAATCCTAAATCTTAAGGAAGTATGGATCCAACAAAGGAGTCAAGTATCATCCAACCTTCGAGATTCTTTTATATGTCGTGCTCATTCTCTTCTTGGTCCACTTATCACGATACGATCTCTTCCCCATGGGATAATCGAGGTAGGAGTAAAATTTAACTTTATTTATTTTTTCAACTCGTAGTCACCTCGTCCATCCTTTTAGAATATGGTCGCAGCGACTTCTATAGTCGAAAATTATAGAGTTAGGTATATAATTTATATATAATTATAGGTAAAAATACAAATACGTTCTCTCAACGTATCCTAATCCCTATAATCGACTAACCTAAGCTCTGATATCAAATGTAACAGCCCGCTCCTTAATGGGCTCGAATTTCAACAAAAATCAAAATCCAAGTCCATTAGGGTACAGATTGTTGGTTTTGGTAACCTGTAATAAACCCAAGTATATTAGAGTATGATAAATGCAACTTACAGCAGAAATTGAAAAATATAATAGAATATACGCATTGACTAAGGCTCCTAACTTGGAATATCATTCCTTAGATTATTTAATCGCCTTGTCTAAGTTGAGCATGAAAGAGAAGACTTCATTAACTAATGTTCTCGTCTTGAACCAACGGCTTGTCCTTCCAAACCTAACCTGTGAGTTATTATGAAGAGGGGGTCAGAACAACGTTCCGGTGACTGGAAAATTACATACTTTACCCATCCCATTAATTTATGCCAATTTATTTTCATTTAAATGTCATGCCCATTATTTATGGCTTATCCATTAATTCATATGTGTGAGTACGATATGCCTAACCTAACCTAACCTTCTCCAAGGTATCATTATACACACACACACATATACACACCCCAAATATATCTAAACATATATATATTTACACTTATCTACCTAAAACTCTGGCCACTTAATACTTTTTAAATACGAAGTAGGCCCTTCGCATCATCAACACTAGTCTGTCGGTCCTAGATACAAAGACTTATGACTCCTATATACTTCTTATAATATAATATATAATTTAATTGATGTACTCCTACCGCAACTGAAAGACTCATCTAAGGGTTAATTAGCCCACCTCCACTAAATTAATTTTTCATTAACCATCTACATAAGGCATTTGCGTATCCCATACGAATTCTACACTGTAGGAAGTGAAATCCATCAGGGTGTAACCTAAGTCTTTGCTACCGCTCGTTTGGGTTCGTTGGGCGTCAAAACCTATATGCCAGACCTACTACTAAATACTGGTACCAACAACCGACGTAGCCCGCCGACCTTCCACAGCCGACATCCATATTTAGACTAACCTAAGTAAGTCAAGGAAATATTCCGTTTGGTTACTTGCTACCTCTTATTGGGTATGAAGCAGACCCTATTTCCCAAAAGGTACCGGGCCATTTAATACTTTAAACCCAAGGTGAACCCCTGGAATATTTTTCCCCTTCTTATCTGCAACACATATCCCTTCCCTACGAGTCCTATAGTTGGCGATGTCACACATTAGTAGTAAGTGTACAATATTGCCGGTAGCCTTTTAGCGAATAATTGACTTTTGTTGTGTAACTCTACCGATCTCGCATCCCAACCCACTAAATCAAATCTACCACCCAAGGCCTAAGTATTGGGCTAAGCCCACTAATTTACGCTATATCCAAACGTATAATTTAAGCTATACAATTCCCTACAATAGAAATTATATTGCTTTCTACATGTAACTAATAGTATTAATACATACCTATTTGCTACATTACTATTCCTAATTCTTTCTTAGGCTTTGGTTTCCTTTTAATGTCTAATAAATGTTTATTACACATATTAATTAGTCATTAATGTCTAAATTAGACTCTCTCTCATCAATACTCATTTAATTCCTTTAATCTCCTCACTAACTTCAAATCCTCGTAAATGCCATATTAATCTCATTAATAAATCCTCATAAATGCCATATTAATCTTTCTAATCAATCCTCATAAATGCATATTAATCTCTCTAATCAATCTTGATAAATGCATATTAATCTTATTATTTAGTCCAATTATTGCATCTATAACCTGTTTAAATTCTTGTAAACCCTTATTTATTGCACATTTATTACCTTATTAATTTTGGAGTTACAATCTTTCTATCTTTATTTCCTAATTCTATCGTTATCTATGCGATCTATTCTAACATCCTATTTATGTATAATGCGAATATTAACGTGTATTCCGTTGTATTAATTATATTTGTATTTTGAATGTTTAATGTGGTTATACATATGTATATATTTATTTCTTTTACATCTCTAGTTATTATCCCCTAACTAGAATATACCTTTCCATATTTTAATATGTTATAATCATCGTTCTAAAAAGGTTTCCCGTTATAAATTTCCATAAATTAGCCTAAAATATGGGATTTTCTTCGTTTGAAATTACAAGAAATTATCTATTTACTTTTTATTGAAATAGACAGTGTAACCTACAGAAAGAGAATCCATACTTCACACATCTCTGTCTCTTTTTATGTATATTCCTTGTCAAATCAAACATTGCACTTTTTCTATGTAATTAAGAAATCAGGCAATTTATGGGGATTAAACGGGCGATATTTCTAACAAATTAAAATACAAAAATTCACATTCCAATAGAATTAGGCAAAATCTAAATTATATTAACGTCTTTACAACCCAATTGTAAATGGAATAAATTCTACACCTTTATTCATACTAAACTTCTAATAACTTGGGGATTGATTTCCAGACCTAGGTTTAAATAATATTCATATTCATGTTTCCTAAGTTTTAGAATATGTAGGCAATGTTTTATGCGTTAAATTTGAGCATACAACTCTTAGATCTTTATGTGTGCATAATAGTTAGATAAAAATAAAACAGAATAAATGTCAATGCTATCAACAAATTACATAATATCTCACTCACCTTTTTAAGCTTTCCAAATCTTCAGATCTGAATCAAAATCCTTTACTTGAATCCTTTTCCATTCTAATCCAAAAGAATACGTATAATAAGATATATACATATTATTAGAATTACGGATCTGAGAAGAGATTGGAGATTAAGAGGAATATAGATTGAATTTATCTTTTTCCGAAGTATTCATTCGCTACTTCTCTTCTTCTCTTTTATTTTCCGCCCTTCTCTGATTCGTATATATATAACATTTATAGTTTAAAAGAATAGTGAAGAAGATAAAATGGTAGAGCTTTGCTACTTGGATTGGAAAATATGAGAAGAGAAGTGAGGGATTAGACCTTTATTTATAGCTTATAAATCAATCGTAAGCGTTAGATTAAAATAATCAACTGTAAGAAGAGATTGGAGGTTAAGAGGAATATAGATTGAAATTTATCTTTTTCTGCAATATTGATTCGCTAATTCTCTTCTTCTCTTTTATTTTCCCCTTCCCCGGTTTGTGTGTGTATATATATATAATATTTCATAATTTAGAAGAATAGTGGAGAAGAGAAAATTGCATAGCTTTGCTACTTGGATTGGAAAATATGAGAAGAGAAGTGAGGGGTTAGACCTTTATTTATAGGCCCATAAACCAATAGTAAGCGTTAGATTAAAATAATTAAATCTGGGTCATTGGTCAGGTTCAAACCTTAACTGACATACCCTGATCGGTCAGCCACCCCTCTATAACAGGTCGACTGCTAGCGGTCGACCGGCCCAAGTAAGGCGGTCGATGTAACGACCCGTAAATTAACCGCTTTGTATCTGAATATTTAAATCATTTTTAATTATTTAAATAATGGATTTTAATAACCAAATAAACATATTTCAAATATTAATTAATGATATTAAAATCATTTTCAAATTTTGTTTACTAAAATAATTAGTTCAAATAAAAATAGAAAATGTGACCAAAAACGTTTTTTGTAATTTCGACTTTTCGGCATAGGAAAGTCGTTGAAAATGTTGTGCATATTTGTGCACATATGCACACTTACAAATGTTCATGCAATGATAAGTTAATTCATGTGTTTAGGTTAATAATCATGCTTGGTTTAAATTAAAACTGGATTTGACAACTTATGCATTAGTTTAATAAGAAAGTGTATTTATATATATATAAAGAAACCTTATCATATCTCATGTCATACTTTAGTACACATGTATGCACATAATATCGAACCATTTTTTGGGGGTAGGGGAGGCCATGCCTAGAGCCAACGTGTAGAAGAGAGGGGTAGGTGAGTGATGTGGCAACTTGTGAGTGGTGGGGGTTATTTTAGGTAATTTGTAAAATTGGTTAGTATATATACCCCCACCCTTACACTTATCTTCACTTTCTAAAAATTCCTAAGACATCTCAATTTCCTAACTTCATCTCCATTCTCTTCTACATAAATGTATACATCCATTCATAGCTTCTAAAATTATTTCCAAAGTAAAAACTAGTTTATACACTCTCAAAACCAAGTTTAAACTCCTTACATCACTCTACTTACCAAAACAACACCCTAACTCTCCATTGTCGAGCCCTATATGCCCATGGACAAGCCTATCCTAGCCTAGGCCATGCCTAAAATCTCCACCAAGATCCACTAAATCAAGCCATTTGCATAGTAGAGCTTAGATCTTGTCGCATTCGTGAAGTTAGTGCAAGTTCGGTAAAGTTATTAGTGTTTTGGTGAGTAAAGCTTCCATCTTCAAACCAAATATTTTAAAACTATATTTGTGTTCATTATTATAGCTATTGAATGCTTGTTGTATTGTTTAAATATAGTTTGGTTGTTGGATTGGTTTGTTGCTTGAAAGTTAGACGCTTTGAAAAGTTAGTAAGCGAATCATAAGACATATGAAATTTTATTAGTTAGATTCATGCCTTTGTCAATAAATGCTTGATATATGTTGTATTTTTGTAAATCATCATGTATTTATGTTCATACCCTTGCTATGTGATATGTGGTTGTATTGAAAATGACATAAGCATGAATTTCGAACTGCCCGTATAGCGATAGTCGTTATATCGGCACTTTCGGAAAACCACCTTTTATCGAAACTGTTTGGTTTCATTATCGTGCTTGGAATTATTTAACAAGTTAAGAAAGTTTTTAAGCAATGATGTTTTCAAAAATAATTAATTATTTTAATAATGATTATTTAATTTAATTAATTATTATTAAGGATTAAAGTTAACTAATTAACTTATTAATGATGTGTTTAAAATTAACTAATCACTTGGTTAATGATTGTGACGACCCGGATTTTTAGCGTATGTTAATTGGGTAATTGACTGGATTAAATTATGGAAATATTGATTTTTATATGTCGAATGAATAAATTTCTGGTAATTTAAAATATTGGGATATATATGAATTGATTTAAAGCTATAATAAATATTGAATTATAAAATCTCTGGAGATGATAAATCTTATAGTAAATAAATAAATAATATATTTCAACATTTAAATTCAAGATAAAATATCCATACATATATATACATATATAGACTAGTTTATGATGTTTAAAATACAAAAATATATAAATGTACATGGAAATTTTAAATAAGAAATATATACATACATGTTCAATTTAAACAAGGAATGTGAAGATAGGCATAAAAATATAAGTAGGTATGAACATATTAAAGATATGTACATATATAAGTATATGAGTATACAAGTATATGGTTGCATGCCATATGAAATAATATATATGGAAGTTGGAAAAAAATGTAAACATAATAACAAACTAAACATAAGAATTGCTTAGAACGATATGTATAATTATAAGTATATATAAGATGGCAAATACATATATACATAAGGATATATATGCATATATATATATATATATACAAATTCAAATGAAGATAGTTGTAAACAAAAGAGGGAACACACAATAAATGCCATTCAACTCAAGCACATAAGGCATCACATCCTAGCGTACAAAACAATTAATCAAAATCAGGCCAGGTCAAGCAAGTTTCTGACCAAAGAAATTAAATGAAAATTAAAAAAAGCTTGCTTTGTACAAAACAATGCAGCCTACTTTTCCTCTCTCTCTCTCTCTCTCTATATATATATATATATATACGGCCATCCTAGTTGTATTTAAAAAAAAGAAAAAGAAAGATAATAAAATAAAATGAAAAGCAGGTGAACAAAATCCCAACCTGTAGCTTGCTCTACACACCTCACTTCCATATATATATATATACACATACAAATCACTGTTTTGTGGCCTTCAAACATTAGCATCCTCATAAACAAATTATATACGAATGGAAGTACCTGCCATAAAAGTTTAAAGGAACCAAGACAGTAAAAGAAAACAAGAAAATGGTGAAAGGAATTCAAGACAGACAAATTTAAGCAAGAAGTATAATCAAAGCAAGCTAGCAGTGTTTCAAAAACATCTCTGTTCAAAAGAAGGTGAGTAACATTCTTTTTAAAAATCTTAAGTATGAATCTGGTTGCCTGATCATTTCTGGAAATAAAGTATGTACTGTGTGAATGTATATGATTGAGTTTTCTGTGTATATATATGGATCTATAGATGCATGCTTGCTGATTGTATTTGTTCTTGCCTGTTCTTAGTTCCAGGCTCAAGTTTTAAATCTAAAATCATTTTTCTCATGATCTAATCTATGTTAGGGTTTAAATTTCAGATAAAATATGATTGTTGTATCATAGATTAAAGTTTTAAAGTTTATTTAAGTTAAGATAATTTTGCATTGTCTCTGGAAATCACGAACAACAAAGCAACTTAATATATATCAAAACTCAAATATCCTGATTTATTGATTCAGGAATATAAATCGAATACTTATACTAAAACATGATTTTTACAACTAAAATTATAATTTTTAGCTTGAGAATGTATGAGCAGTTCTGGTTTGACCAGATTTGTGTTTTGGAGGGTTTCTGATGATCCTGATGGTTTGGGAGGTCGGGGTTCCCTCTAGTGGTAGTAGGATGATCGGAGATGGTGGGAAAAATGGCTGAAGTGATGGCAGGTCATTGTAGCGGCAGTGGTTGTTAGTTTTAGTTTGTAAACCTAGTTTTGGCTAGGTCAGGTGTTTTGATCATCACGGTGCCTCTGGATGTTCGAGTTCAATAGAACTCAGGGAGATGGTAGAGGAGGTGTTAGCGATGGTGTAGCCGGAATTTCAGAAGCTCCGGTGGTCGGAGATGCGAGCATGAGAGTTTTCCAGGTTTGTCGATGGTTCCTGTATTGAGTTTGAATGCTCGATTTTGATTTTGTGATGTTATCAAAGATCTGATGGTCGGTATCTGGTCTAGGGTTGATTGTCGACTTGAGGGAAGCATCGTAGATGGTCGGAGTTGGCTGCGACGTTGGTGCATGTGCACGGTGGGAATTTTGGATCTGGTGGAGTTTGGTTTGAGCAGGAATGTGACGCCCCACCTCTATGCTCATAATAACAAAGAGTATTAAAGTAAATACTGTCTATTATTACGAAGAATAAGGCTGGATAGGAGCGACCATTCGTAATTGGCCTTACACTAATATTGGTTATCTCGATAGGAGTGGTACATACTTTTTCTTTTTCTTCTATTATTTGTTTACTCCAACCGACACACCCAATACTAGTATAAAACGAACTACGACGGTTCATAATAGTTTAGGACATTAGATATAACAATAACACAGATAATATAAATGCGGAACACAGATAAAAACGAAAGTCTCATATATATATGACTGATGTCAGTTAATACATAGTTGACACGATACATATGATACAACTACAACTGTCGACTCTAGAAGTTATATATACAAGTACATTATCGACTAATATACATGAATACATATCGTTCTATACAACGACACGACTACTACACAATGACACTGACAACTTCAGAAGATGTGAAAAGTCTTCAAATCCTGAACAGCAACTCAAAGAAGAAAATCTACAACCTGAAATAACTCGGGTCTGACCCGAGTATTATATTCAAAAGAAAATAATACACGGGTCAGTCTAATTCAAACTCAGTTATTAGTGCATAGAAGCAATAATAATCTCAAATAGATGACAGTCACAGAAATCACGTATATCCAACTCTCAATACGAGAATTGGATAACGGTAGATATAACACTAAACAGTGTTAAACAACAATTCAACTATCCAAGTCAGAATACAACTCCAAAACATTGAAATTAATCAACGAAACAATTTAACAAATCGAAACATCAATTTAAACTGTTAAATCTGATAGGGCTGCAGTACACGCACGCGTGCACTGCCTCGCCACTATCGCAGGAGATACACAAAAGCTCGGTGAAAGTCACAATGATCGCAAGGTCAAACCTCGAAATCGGGTTCAACTCAAGTGAATTTGAAAACAGATCCAAATGCATTAATGTAATGCCAAACAACAAGGACCAAAACGGCATATAAAACCAAACTGCAGTCACCACAAGTGTTCAAGGGCAACTGTAAACAAGAAACTGCAACCACCCTAACCATTCAAGTGCAAGATTACAACAAAACTACAGCCCCCACGTGAATACAAGGGCAACAAAGACTGTCTCGAAGCAATTTGTCGAGACTATCTAAGTTCAGTGAAATCGGAAGCAAGCTGAAATCAATACATCAAGAAACCAAAACAAGAGAGTGATAATAAGGCACTGCAAATACAAGGCAGTGACACAAACTCGAGAAACCAATACATAGCAGTGTTAATGGATAATGCAGCAATTAACGACTACAGGTACAGGTACACAAAATGCAGACCCAACTCCTCAAATGACCCAGCTCGATAAATTTCAAGTGCAGGCAATATAAATTCGAACCTGCATATGTACAAGACTCAAGTCAATGCACATTGCCTAATTGAACTAGATCCTATTGAACAAGTGGAAATGGCCACAGCTTCAAGGAACAGAGAACATATCCGCAAGTAGTACAAAATTGAACTAAACTGATGCAACTGAATTCAAGTGTATGGAACAACATGAACACGATGCAGTGCAACTACATGATGGCTATTAGACTAGGTTGACAACATGTACTAGCTCCATCAAATCAAGTGGATAACCAGAGTGGCAATGAATACTACAGGTCAGAGTAACACGAACGTACAATCACATATGTAATGCCCATATAACTATGTGTATCTACAAACCAAAGTGTGACACAAGAACGAGCAGTGAAACAATTCAGCACTAACATAAAAAATGTGCCTGTATACCCAAGTACAACTGCACATGAGATGGCGTACACATGAAAAACAGACCACAAAATGTGATCAAAATAGAGATACAACATGAACAGCAATTGTTACATAAATATAGAGTCAAATTAACAAAGTCGAACGTGCCACCCAAAAGCAGTGGATAGTATGGCAAAATCGAACAGAATCGACAACACAAAATCACGTTTTTAGTCGAAGGTAACTGTAGGTCAAATTCAATGCCGAAGTCACTGAAAATCAATACTGTGATAGCCAAGTATATAAACCTTCTCAAAACAAAACTGAGAGCATCTAGTATCAATCAATTTTCTTTTCAAATTTTGTTAAATAAGAGAAAACATCATTCTCGAATTAAAATCGAGTACCGAAGTATAATTAAGCGAAATCTCAACCAAAGCCGAGGCCAGCAACTCACGAACCAAAGAGTGAAGTAAAAACCATCAAACACAAAATCAGATTGAATACCCATCAAAATTATACTTCCCAAACTCATGTTAGCATATTTCAAACAAATTAAGTGTCGTGGTGTACAGAAATCGAACCAAGACAGCAAGACAAGCATTAACATCTTACGAAATCGAGCAACCTAAGATTGAAAGAGATGTGAGTGATAATTCACTCACCTGTGTTTTCGAAGCAAATGATAACCATGAAAACGAACGGCTCAAATTACCACAAGCCTCTATCACGACGCGAATTGAAGTAGCCTCGACCAGTTAACTCGAGCGAAAATCGAAGCTCCAGGAATCCATTGGATACAACGGCACTCTATTTGCAAACCCTAACTTGAACAAGCGAACGAACGAAGAAAATCGAGACCGCCATTTTTTTTTCTTTTCCTTCGTTTCGTTTTTGATTAGGGTTTTCGAATCAGAGAAAAATGAATTGGGGGAACGGGTTAAACCCTTATCACGGCATCAAGGCAATGCAAACGTGGGCCAGATTCAAATGTAAAGCCCACTTCAACACTTAACATATTGTTTAAAAGAATACCAACCGCTTTAAAATTCCAAACAGCGATTAACAAACTTTATTAATGAATTATAAAAGTGATTTAACTCTATGAATTCCACTTGTAATTTTTATTAACCGTTTTATCATAGGATTCCAATCGATAAAAAAAACTAAATCGAGCAATTAACTAACATTCTAATCGTTTAAGGACGATATTAAATTCTCACAAAAGCTCGGGTTGTTACAAGGAATGGGACTCGAGTTTGTCTCGAGTCATTTGAGGGAGTGACTCGAAGTTTTGGATGTTTGGGTCGAAGTCTTTTGAGGGTTGGCTCGGGTCATTGACCTGTTACAGGTTTTAAAACCTGTCATGTTTTAAATTCAAAAGTGATTTTAAAATTTAAAAGCAGATTACTTAAACAAAGTTTTTAACCAAGTTTAAGTATGGATTCAAATCAAATTGTATCCTAGTTTTGAAATAAGTAAGTTTTATAAAATTTTAAACAGGATTAAAATGTTTAAAGTATATTTTTAAATAAAATCAGTTTTCCAAGAAAATGTGTTAAAATTTTATATGTACATAACCCGATGTAACGACAGTGTATTTTTTTTTAAAAGTATATTAACCAGGTTTCTAGTTTCCAATATTCTTTCCTGTACATTTAAAGTATAAAATGTATTTTGGATTTTAAGATATATATTTTAAAGGTTTATTTATTAATGGTTAAAGAATAATTAATCTGTAATTAAAGATTAATTAATTTGTTAAGGGTAATTAAGGGATGAATTACTCAATTGAAAATTATAAAGTGATTGTGGTTAATTTAAGTTAATAAATTTGTAAACTAATTAAAGATAATCACTTGATGATGGATTAAGTATGAATACTTAATGAGATTGATAAGTGTAATTACTTAGTGTAAGAAATTAATGGATAAATTACTGGCTGAAACTAATAAGAAGGGGAAATACTTAATGGGAAGTAATTAAAGGATAATTACTTAGTAGAAGTAATTAATGAATATTTACTTGGTGTAATTAATTAAGGGATTAATATAGGAGCTAATTAATTAAGGTAAGTAATTACAGAATGGTTAATTACTGTTTATGATTAATTAAGGTTGATTTATGGAAGTAATTAATTAAGGATCATTAATTACTAGAAGTGATTAAGGATCATTAATGAATGTCATTAATTAATTAAAGATTAATTAATGTGAATGGTTAAGAATAATTAATCTATGTGATTAATTAAAGATTAATTACTTAATGCAATTAAAGAATAATTAATCAAGGAGGATTAATTAAGATGGATGATTATTGTATGATAAATTAATTGGTTTGTAATTAATTAAACAAGCAGGATTTAAAGGTAATTAAAGTAATTAATTAATTTAATTAAATTAATTAGAAATGGTTTGACTAATAATTCTTGCTTATGAATAATTGAATGATATTGAATACCTTGGATTATGTGATATCCCCGATATGTGATATGAGCTGCTTTGTGATATGAGATGAATTGTTGTATTGTTAAACTTAAACTTTTGGTTTAATGAATAACATTGGATTCGAAGAGACCGGGGTCGGGTATTAGTAAATACCCGTAACCACTTCGATTAGAAATTTGCAATAATTCTTTATATGTGATATCAATAGGCTGGAATGGAATGATTTAAGTGAATTGGACCATTTAATCTAAGTTTTGGTACTTAGAAATTGATGTGTGAAATAAGTGATGTCTCTAACAAATTATGAATTTGTAAATTGACACGAGTCACCCCGGGTTTTATGTAAGTTTTATGCTGATGTATTCCATGTTAGATGGGTTTACTCACGCTGGTTTCCAGCCTGACCCGGGTGTTACTTTGTTGTAATGCTCGGGTCAGACCGAGTATTACGGAATTTCAGGTAAGGACGTACGGGAGCTCAGAAGGCGAGCTGGATGGCAAGAACGTAAGGAGTGTAACCCGCTAAGTATTATTGATTTATATCTGGAACATGTTGCTTTAACTGTTTAGTGTTTGTGAAAATGTTGTAACTCTGATGTATTCATGTAAATTAACAAATTCAGTTTCCTTTGTATAACTGATATTGTATTTTGATCCGCTGCGAATGTGAGAATCTGTGTCTTATTCTGTTTCTTCTTCTATCTCTTTTCTTTTTCTCCTAACTCTCTGGAATTTTCAGGTTCGAAAACTTTGGGTCGTTTCCTTTGGTATCAGAGCTAAAGGTTAAGCGAGAACCTTGGCTCTGGTGGGTTTACTCATCAAGGATAAGGTCAGCGGTACCCTAGGATGAGTTGAGTATATATATATGTATATGAGAGCGTACTTGTTATTTTCTTATATAAAGATTTCAAAAATGGTTTTAATGAGAGATTTTTATAAAAGCTTATATTATATATATATAGTAATAATTGGTTATAAAATAAGAAATTAAGGAATATATATATATACACATCCAAATAAGGATTGGATAAAATGAACTATATAAATAAGATGAATTAGAATTGGGTTCAAACCAGAAATAGAATGGTTATTGAGTTTAAATAGGATGATTGTTTTCCAATAAGCAAATAAATGTTTTAAGGAAGTAACCATTAGATGCGAATAACTTGTAAATTAGAAAGGATGTAAATTGATAAGTTTTGAAATTGTTTCAAATGTTAATAGAAATAATAAAGAGTATTATTCAGAATATTTTGAATGTGATTAAAGAAAACTGTTTTGAACTAAAACCAAATGTGATTTAAAATTCAAGGATAACTTAGTGTGTAAAGGAAATAATATGTATATATGAGGAATATTCATAATATCAAAGATGGTTTGAAATAAACTCTAAATGTTGAGTTTTAAATTTGGAATGAGATGTGATACCCAAGGTGATAAGTTTTTGAACTTATAAGATTATTAATGTGAAGTTTAAAATTTGAAATGGGAATTCAAATTTGGGTAAGGTTGGCTGGATTAAGTAAATTGAATTTAACTTTGGGAAAGTTAAATAAGTTAATAAGCAACCTGAATTGGAATTTCAAGATGAAATTGAGATTTAACTTGGGGAGTTAAATGGTTAATTTGAATTGGGAGTTTGTGTGATCTCAAAATGGGTTTGATATCTGGAAATTGGAAAATGGGTGGATGTTTTAAAATAAATTAGATGATATCATCCTATTGTTATTAATAATCTTTAAATTGTGAATTGGATTTGTTTAAATGAATGAGGAATGAAGTGTGGTAATATATCCATTATTGTGATAAAAGGGAAATTAAACTTTAATTTGAAATTAAGGATATGGAATTACTTTGAACTAAAAATTTGAATAATTGAATTTGTAAATTAAAATTGTTTAAGAACTGGTTTCAAAATTGGAAGATAAAATTGGGTATAAATTTAATTTTTAAGATAAGATTGTTTTGAACTCTTATTGAACTTTGAAATAAGTTAAGTAAAGATAATTTAAAATGGAATTTTGAGAATTGGACTCAGAATTAAATTGTTTAAAGATTGGGATTATTGATTTAAAAATAAAGGTTAATTTGATTTAAGGGGTTAAATCAACATTTGAAAATTTAACTCGAATTTATATAATTCGAGATGGTTTAAAGTTGAGATTCAGATTTCATTAGTTCAAATTGAATTTAGTTTGAATTAATTAGAATTGAAGATGGATAAGTATAAAATTCAAATGGGAAATTTGAATTGGATTAATTTGAAATAAAATTGAAGATTGAATGAGTTCAAATTCAAATGAGAATTGGGATTAATTCATATAGAAATTGAAATGATTTGAAATTGAAGTGGATTCAATTTGAAATTAGTCTAAATTAATTGGAATAATTTGGAATTGTAACTAAAGTGAATATGTTTAAAATCAAATGGAATTTGATTTGAATTTGGAAAGAAATTGAGGTTAATTCAACTTGAATTGGGGATAAATCAAGTTCAAGGGAAATTGAAGTTATTAGAAGTGAGTCAATTTAAATGGAAGTGGAAATTTAAATTGAATTGATGGGGAATTGAACAGTTTGACTCTGGACTATTTTCAAAATAAATTGTTTTAATATAAATATATTTTTCCAAACTATTTACTATACAACTTTTCTTTTTAAACCTAAAACTATCCTAAGCTTGTTTTACAATTACTTTTGGAACTATTTAACAATTTTACAACTGATTTATAAACTAATTACTGTTTTTCAATTGTTTTATAAATAATTACTATTTTTTAACTATTTACAATTTCTTAAATATTTTACAGCTTTTTACAGTTAATAATTATTTTTCAACTACTTATTTATTTTAAAAAATTTCAAGCTATTTTCTAAATTTAAGCTGATTAGAGTACAAACTGTTTATGATTAAATACCCAATTAAGATAAGAATTAAAATGGTAATCCAAGAGAGGATTGAAGCAAAGGTGAATAAGTGGATAGAGATTAAAAGGAATGTGAATAGAAAAGAAGAAATTTATTTAGCTAATAATCAATGAAGATAAATACGTAGGATGTACGTATATTATTCTATTCGCATAGTGAATTGATCCAGATTCATGCACATAGATAGGTATATCGATCCGAGTTGGAATTTTCCACTCAATTTTCGACGGCGAACCTGGATATGGATTTTTGATTGGTTCTGGATATTCTCTATCATAGTTGTGACTATGCAAGGAGAATAACGGTTTTTGATCAAGAAACCAAATCTGAGTCCGCACTAGGAAGTCGGGTGGACAATACTAGTTCGGAAGTAAGATTGTGTGATCAAGTGAGCGATCAGATTGATATTGCGTACGGATGGTATGTGTACATCGTACGGGTTTGAATGGAATTGGTATTGAAAATTTATGGATAAGAATTGTAAAATGGTCTTTGAAATGAAGAGTATATTTTGTGAAATATATGATGGGGTAAAATGGAATTTGGAAATTTCTATGATTAAAGATTCACTTTATGAAGAAAAGTAATGTGGTTAATAACTTTATAAAAGAGTAATCAAATTTGAATATTTGATTTGGAATAAACAAAGTTATATATCTTTGTTATATACGGTAAACTTCCCTTGTTGAATCTATTGACAGAAGAAAAGGGTTTTGAAAGTATTTGAAGTATAAAAGTGAATTTATACAAGTATGAAGTGATTCAAAAATTTCCCAAGGATATTATATATATATATATATGTATATATAAAGGATTTTGTGAAAATGATTTTGGGAAATTTTTTTGGGAACCTATGGATTTCTAAAAAAGGCTTTTGATTTTTGAGGAAAATCAAATTTGGAACTTGGAAAGCCTAGTTTGTGAATTATCAATTTGGGATAATCGATTTTGAGAAAGGAGATTTATATGAGATTCATACTTAGTGTATGATTTGGAAATACTATATATATATATATATAGTATAAAGTGTTTTGAAAGTGGCTCTGGGGAAAAAGGCGCTCCCTTGAATGAACTTCTCAGGAGTGCCACAAGGTGGTACTGCCTTGAGCCCTAAGGGGGGGGGGTTCTAAAGTTGATCCTGTGAGGAGTCCGGACAAACTAGTTCCTGAGGATTGTTGGGTAGCAAAAGTCGAGGGCACTGATGCCTACAGGGGCATTTGGGTTATGCTGTGACGATAGTGTAACTCGATGTCGTTGCGATCTACTATGTGGACCATAGCGAAAATCGTGTGGAGGATGAGTGCCAACAGTCTACACTTGATTTTGCCGGGATGGCAACGTAACATCGGTAGACTGCGATCTATGATCAAGTGGAGAAGTTTCATTCTTTTGGCAGCGAAATTTGAGGGCGTTGATGCCTACGGTTATATGGGTTTTTGCTGTGATAGCAACGTAAAGCCCGGGTATAACTGCGATCTATAGCGGGTTCCATGGTGTAATCGGGGGGCGTGGAGGCCTACAGTTATCTATGGATTTTGCCGGGATGGCAACATAACCATTGGGTTAACTGCGACCATGGATGGGGGTGATGATTTCCAGAGCGTTCTCACCAAAGATATTTCCTCTATTTAAAAAAAAATGTTTTCGATATTTTCAATAAAATTATTTTTCAAGTATTTTCACTAGGTGTTGAAATGGGTCTGCTAAGTACTTATAGATTTTCAGTCCTACGCACGATCAACGTATGACCGAATTTCTGTGAGAACAAGGTTGGACTTGTTTAAACATCGAGTACAAAAAGTATTTTTATATAAAAGCTATTTTGGTGATATTATGTAGATTTTAAAGTGTTTTAAAATTTTAAAATAAAGGAGTAAGGAGTTAAAAGTGTTTAAAGAATAATTTAACTAAAATAAACATTAAATCGAAATTCTCGGTTCGTTCCTTTTCGAGGACGAAAAATTCAAAGGTGGGAGGAATGTGACGACCTGGATTTTTAGCGTATGTTAATTGGGTAATTGACTGGATTAAATTATGGAAATATTGATTTTTATATGTCGAATGAATAAATTTCTGGTAATTTAAAATATTAGGATATATATGAATTGATTTAGAGTTATAATAAATATTGAATTATAAAATCTGTGGAGATGATAAATCTTATAGTAAATAAATAAATAATTTATTTCAACATTTAAATTCAAGATAAAATATACATACATATATAGACTAGTTTATGATGTTTAAAATACAAAATATATAAATGTACATGGAAATTTTAAATAAGAAATACATACATACACGTTCAAATCAAACAAGGAATGTGAAGATAGACATGAAAATATAAGTAGGTATGAACATATTAAAGATATGTATATATATAAGTATATGAGTATACAAGTATATGGTTGCATGCCATATGAAATAATATATATGGAAGTTGGAAAAAAAATGTAAACATAATAACAAACTATACATAAGAATTGCTTAGAAGGATATGTATAAGTATAAGTATATATAAGATGGCAAATACATATATACATAAGGATATATACGCATATATATATATATACAAATTCATATGAAGATAGTTGTAAACAAAAGAGGGAACACACAATAAATGCTATTCAACTCAAGCACATAAGGCATCACATCCTAGCGTACAAAACAATTAATCAAAATCAGGCCAGGTCAAGCAAGTTTCTGACCAAAGAAATTAAATGAAAATTAAAAGAAGCTTGCTGTGCACAAAACAATGTAGCCTACTTTTCCTCTATATATATATATATACACGGCCATCCTAGTTGTATTTAAAAAAAAGAAAAAGAAAGATAATAAAATAAAATGAAAAGCAAGTGAACAAAATCCCAACCTATAGCTTGCTTTACACACCTCACTTCCATATATATATATACACGTATAAATCACTGTTTTGTGGCCTTCAAACATTAGCATCCTCACAAACAAATTATATATGAATGGAAGTACCTACCATAAAAGTTTAAAGGAACCAAGACAGTAAAAGAAAACAGGAAAATGGTGAAAGGAATTCAAGACAGGCAAATTTAAGCAAGAAGTATAATCAAAGCAAGCTAGCAGTGTTTCAAAAACATCTCTGTTTAAAAGAAGGTGAGTAACATTCTTTTTAAAAATCTTAAGTATGAATCCGGTTTCCTAATCATTTCTAGAAATAAAGTATGTACTGTGTGAATGTATATGATTGATTTTTCTGTGTATATATATGGATGTATAGATGCATGCTTGCTGATTGTATTTGTTCTTGCCTGTTCTTAGTTCCAGGCTCAAGTTTTAAATCTAAAATCATTTTTCTCATGATCTAATCTATGTTAGGGTTTAAATTTCAAATAAAATATGTTTGTTGTATCATAGATTAAAGTTTTAAAGTTTATTTAAGTTAAGATAATTTTGCATTGTCTTTGGATATCAAGAACAACAAAGCAACTTAATATAATTCAAAAATCAAATATCCTGATTCATTGATTCAGGAATATAAATCGAATACTTATACTAAAACATGATTTTTACAACTAAAATTATAATTTTTAGCTTGAGAATGTATGAGCAGTTCTGGTTTGACCAGAATTTGTGTTTTGGAGGGTTTCTGATGATCCCGATGGTCTGGGAGGTCGGGGTTCCCTCTGGTGGTAGTAGGATGATCGGAGATGGTGGGAAAAATGGCTGAAGTGATGGCAGGTCATTGTAGCGGCAGTGGTTGTTAGTTTTAGTTTGTAAACCTAGTTTTGGCTAGGTCAAGTGTTTTGATCATCACGGTGCCTCTGGATGTTCGAGTTCAACAGAACTCAGGGAGATGGTAGAGGAGGTGTTAGCGATGGTCTAGCCGGAATTTCAGAAGCTTCGGTGGTCGGAGATGCGAGCACGAGAGTTTTCCAGGTTTGTCGATGGTTCTTGTATTGAGTTTGAATGCTCGATTTTGATTTTGTGATGTTATCAAAGAGCTGATAGTCGGTATCTGGTCTGGGGTTGATTGTCGACTTGAGGGAAGCATCGTAGATGGTCGGAGTTGGCTGCGACGTTGGTGCATGTGCACGGTGGGAATTTTGGATCTGGTGGAGTTTGGTTTGAGCAGGAATGGGACTCGAGTTTGTCTCGAGTCATTTGAGGGAGTGACTCGAAGTTTTGGATGTTTGGCTCGAAGTCATTTGAGGGTTGGCTCGGGTCATTGACCTGTTACAGGTTTTAAAACCTGTCATGTTTTAAATTCAAAAGTGATTTTAAAATTTAAAAGCAGATTACTTAAACAAAGTTTTTAACCAAGTTTAAGTATGGATTCAAATCAAATTCTATCCTAGTTTTGAAATAAGTAAGTTTAATAAAATTTTAAACAAGATTAAAATGTTTAAAGTATATTTTTAAATAAAATCAGTTTTCCAAGAAAATGTGTTAAAATTTTATATGTACATAACCCGATGCAACGACAGTGTATTTTTTTTAAAGTATATTAACCAGGTTTCCAGTTTCCAATATTCTTTCCTGTACATTTAAAGTATAAAATGTATTTTGGATTTTAAGATATATATTTTAAAGGTTTATTAATTAATGGTTAAAGAATAATTAATCTGTAATTAAAGATTAATTAATTTGTTAAGGGTAATTAAGGGATGAATTACTTAATTGAAATTTATAAAGTTATTGTGGTTAATTTAAGTTAATAAATTTGTAAACTAATTAAAGATAATCACTTGATGATGGATTAAGTATGAATACTTAATGAGATTGATAAGTGTAATTACTTAGTGTAAGAAATTAATGGATAAATTACTGGCTGAAATTAATAAGAAGGGGAAATACTTAATGGGAAGTAATTAAAGGATAATTACTTAGTAGAAGTAATTAATGAATATTTACTTGGTGTAATTAATTAAAGGATTAATATAGGAGCTAATTAATTAAGGTAAGTAATTACAGAATGGTTAATTACTGTTTATGATTAATTAAGGTTGATTTATGGAAGTAATTAATTAAGGATCATTAATTACTAGAAGTGATTAAGGATCATTAATGAATGTCATTAATTAATTAAAGATTAATTAATGTGAATGGTTAAGAATAATTAATCTATGTGATTAATTAAAGATTAATTACTTAATGAAATTAAAAAATAATTAATCAAGGAGGATTAATTAAGATGGATGATTATTGTATGATAAATTAATTGGTTTGTAATTAATTAAACAAGAAGGATTTAAAAATAATTAAAGTAATTAATTAATTAAACTAAATTAATTAGAAATGGTTTGACTAATAATTCTTGCTTATGTAACGACCCCGAATTTTAATTAAATTTAAATTGATAATTAATTAAAATTTTGAATTAAAATTGTAAAATTAATTGTAAATTGAAGCGAGTTTCCCTAATTCAAATAAATTTTATGTTAAATCATTTAAAATTTAAATATTGTATATATGTATGTATATGTAATATATGAGTAAGTTTGAAATTATATATATATATATATATATATATATATATATTGAATTTGAGTTTAAAATCTCAAGTAAATGGTTTAAAAATAATTATAAAGATATAGATATTTGACACAAGTATAAAAGTAAATAAATAAATAATTTAAATTCAGAATTGATGGTTCTTATAATAGAAATAAAAAAAAATAAAAATAAAAAAAATATCTGAGTTAGAAATAGAAATGAATAAAAGATAAATTATGAAAATAAATAGATAAAAAATAGAAATACACACATATAAGATAAATTAACACTTAACTAAAATCTAATAACAAATTAAAATAGGAATTTGTTTATAAAGTAATACTATAAAGACAAGTCAAAAAGAAACAAATCAAAATTGGATGTGAATAATAAAATGAAACATGGCAGGAAATGACTATACTAGATTGTAAAAGGAAACAAAGGTATATATGTAGACTTGTAAAAGAATGAAAATAAAATACATTCAAATATGAATAAATTGGATAAGTGTGAAACTAGACAATAAAAGTGTTTAAAGATAATTTTAAACAAATATACATTCAAGTGTGTTCAAACAAGAATATAAATATATGTAACTGGGCTTGCAAAACAAGACAGCGAGATATAGTCAAGCGTCCAAACAAATACAAATATAAGTATGGAATGAAACAAGTAAGCATATATATGAAGCCACAAGACAGTGCAAATACATTCACATACAAACAAATTAAAAGGACAAATATGTTCAAGTATTCAAACATATGAAGACATAAAGGACTTAAGCATTTAATGCTAGCATAAACAAGGTCAACTCGAAATGATATCAGCCACCATTTGCTAAAGAAAAATCTCTGCCTATTTTTGTACAAACAAATTATATCTCCCTATACAAAATATTACCCTGTAACTTCATTTTATACATATCATCTTCTCATTTCAAATTCGTTCCATCCTAAGCTATGAAAACTGAGGCAAACACTATCTAAAACTCAAACAAACAAATCAACATACAACTTCAACAAAATACAACCTAAACAAAAATACAAATTCATGAAAGCCAAAGATCAAGTGAAGAACTTCAGCTTGCAAATTTCAACCTGCTTCAACATAAAAGAAAACTCTGTTCTTTCTTCTGGGAATCACTGTGAGTAACCCTACTTAAAACAATTTGAATTGAAAAGTATAAATTCTGTTGCACCTATATGTCTGTAAATACGTAAGTTGCATCTATATCTATATATGAATTCTCTGTGATGGAGTTGTGTGCAGACTGATATTTGAATATGTCTCTGTTTTAAGTTCATAAACAAACATTTTTGATTCAAAAATTCTTTTTCTCTCAATCTACTTATAGTGTGGACTTAGAATCAAAATGAAAACTGGTTGTTATAGTATAAACTTGAGATTAAAATTTATATAAGTAAAACAATGTTTAACTTTCTCTGGAAGGCAAGACAACACAGCTAACTGCAAATAAGCAAGAAATTCGAACTTCATAATTCATGAATTCAGGTGTATAAATGGGATCATTATACTTTAATATGATTTTTAGAGCAAGATTCATAATTTTTAGAGTTGGGAGTCAAGAGCAGTCTGGAATTGTCGGGATTTCATCATTTTGTCAATTTCTGGTGATATAGTCGATGGGGAAGGTCGGGATTTTGGTTGGTGATGGAGGAGCCTACGGGGTGCCGAAGAAAAATGGGGGGAAGGGCTCCAGTTCGACGTGGAAGTGGCGGAGAGATTTTGAAATTTTTTAACCTAGTTTTGTGGAGGTCGGGTTTTGTGATCACCGCAACCCCTCTGATTGATCGAGTTGTACGAAACTTGGGAAAAAGATGCGTGGGTCGGAGGCGAAGGTCTGGGTGGAATGGCGTGGATGCCGGTGGTCGAGATCAACGAGGGTGAAGGATTTTGTAGTCGGTGATGGGTTCTAGTATTTAGTTGAGTTACTCGATTTTGATCGACGTCGAAATTGAAGGATCTGGGAGCTTGGGCGAGTCGAGTGGATCATCGATGACTGGTAGGTGTCGGCGACGATGATCGGAGTTGCTCCGATCGCATGTACATGTGCACGCATTTACGTGTGTATCAGATGATTGCGTTGTGTTGTGATGCATCGGGGAAGAAGTAGTTCGCTTCGTGACATGCACGAAGTTGTACGCGAGTTGTCTCGAGGAAAGTGAAGAACGCGAGTGGCTCGGGGTTTAGCTCGAGTATTTTCAGTTTGGGCTCGGGTAAATGTTTTGTACAGGGTTTTAAAGGCTGTTCTGTTTTGAAATTTTAAAACTAAATCTTAAATTATAAAACAAAGTTTTTACTAAGTTTTAAATCAAAGTTAAAATATAAATTCAAGTGCAATTTTGAAAATGGAATGAAAAGCTTTGGAAAAGGTTGTCAAAGTTTAGTCAATTATTAATAATGATTTACTTTATTTGACAAGGATTAAAAGGGTGTAATAAAGTAATTAAAGAAAATTTAATAGTTAATGAAGTCATTAACTAAAATTATTTGAATAATTAATTAATGTGATAAATTTTAACAATAAATTAGATTGATTGATTCAATAATAATCAATTGTGGAATTATTAAGTATAATTACTTAATGACAGTAATTAAAGCATTAATTATCCAGAGTTATTAATTGAGTTAATTTGATTAGTTCAAGTCAAATTTCTTAAGTTAATCTAGAGTAATCACTTGATAATTTGAAAAGTATAATTACATAGAGAAGTAATTAATAGATAACTACGGAATGTAATAACTTGAATGACGATTAGGAATTGAGTATAATTATTTGTTAATAATTAAAGGATCAACCAAAAATTGTGATTAATTCAGATAAATTAAGTAATTAAAGGTTAATTGGTTCATCAATTAAGATTGATTAGTTAATAGTAAAAGTTAACTAACAAATGATGAAAGGGAAATTATTTCAAATAATTTGTAATTAACTCATGATAATTAACCCGGATTAATGATTATTCATAAGTAATACATCTGATTTAAATTAATTAATTGATTAATAAATTTTACTTGTGAATGTTTGGATTGTATTGAATGGGTGAATTGTTGATATTTCCTGAACTGTGATGCTTTGTGATATATTCTGATTTGTGTGTGATCTGTAATGTAGTTATTTATATGGGATGACTGTAATTTATTATCTGTGATATATATATATATATATATCTGTGATCTGTGAATAAAAGATAAGCGTTATAGTTATACCGCTTATCAATTATATATTGCTGTATTTGAATCTGTGATGATTGAATGATGTTGCACTATGGTGTGTAAAACCCCTGGACTACACCTTTACACACACCAATATGGATTTCACAAGGAAATCGGTTAAGTCATAGATGATTTAAATTTAATGTTTTTGAAATTGAAATTTTAATTTCAATTGATTTTGGAAATGGATTTGGGTTAAATGTTAAAGCTTTTGAAAAGGAGTTTTTAAGATAAAAGTTATTTTAAATAACTTGGTAAAGTTCCAATTTAAATAATTTAATTTGAATTCAAAATTTGGAATTGAATTCCTTGATTGGAAATTATGGTTAAAGATGTTATAATGTGTTTATATGAATTTAAACCGTTTTAAAAGTATAGTTTTGAGAATTTGAATTAACCCAAGGACTTTAACTCGTATAAATGAATCAGATTTTCCAAAATGAAAACTATTTGTTTTCAAATAATAGAAGCTTTCATATAAGGAATGAAATTCTAATTTGTGTCAAAAAAGAATTTCAAGTTTGAAATGGAAATGGTTTTCCGAATTATGAATAAATCTTTGTAAAAGATTGTTGAACTTTGTTTTGAAATTGGAAAGGTGTACCTTTTCTATGAAAGGTAGAATGGAATTGTTTTGAAAGCTATCAGTTAAATCTCTGTTTTAAAGATTGGACGAGTTAATCCAATTGAAATGGAAATTGATTTGAAAATCTATGAATAGAATCTTTGTGAAACTGGGTGAACTTTGTGAGATGAATCTTTTTATGTAAAAGATTAAAATGGTAATGTGTTTAAACCATTTGAAAGAGAAGTTTTGGGTAATAAGTTGTAACTTAACTGAAATCCCAATATCCATATGTTTTTAAAATATTGCGCTCATTATTCGGATTAGCCGGGAGAGGACTTTGTGTCATATAACCCATTCTGAATAATGATACGACGTATATGGATTGCATTTGAAGACCGGTGGTGAAGACCGAATATTTTCGAAAACGAAAGGATAACCCGTCGATTGTCTCTGCACTGATTCGCACCGGTATAGAGATTTCCTAAGTGATGGGAAGTCCGATCGGGATTGTGAATACCCGAATTGCAAGGGCTTCTTTGGAAGTGCCTTCGGTTCTGTTCGAACCCTGAACAGACTTGTATGGTTGTATGTCTGACATTACACTTTGAGATATGAAGCTAATTTCTTTCAAATACATATCTGTTGGTGGCGGAGATTTATTCTCTTAGCTTAACACCCTTCTCTGAGACGTACGAGCTCAGAGATTATGTAGTTGAAGGTTATCAGTGATATACTCCCAATTTGGTAGTGTGGCATGCTAAGTGTTGTTGTGTGTTGTTGATCATTTGTTGATCAAAGCATGGCTTTCGTGTAAAGCGTAGCTTTGTGGACGAGACCTCATCGAGCCTCACACCCCGGAAATGGTCGAAACAGGAAAGATGCGGCAAGGTTATGAGGGTCGCTCCCTTTAGGGTATGTCATTTCCTTCTGGAAAAAGGTGATATCATGGTATGGAGCCCAGATATTTACCTGTGTGGTTGCTCCAATCTCATTTACTGTGTGATTGTTGCTGTGTGATCGAGGCCTCGGATAAAGGTCGCAAACGACCGGGGGGTGGCATACTCGAGTAGTAGTTACCTAGTTACAGAGGTAACCCGGCCTTGTGTTGGCAGAGATCCGGGTAGGTTCTCGGGACGTCCCGCCAGAGGCGTACCCATATGGTAGTAGGAAGTTCCTTAGCCTGACCATTTATTGGAAATCCACATAAACAATACGAGCCATGTACGGTTTTAGTTGTATAACCTGCCATGCAGCGTGGCGGTAACCTGCCACAAAACATGGTAGCTATAGTATGCATACGACGAAATGTGGTATGCTGGCTAAGATTAATATTATACTTTCGAAATGGCTTTCTACACTATGCACTAGTAATAATATCAAAGAATTTTTCTCGTATTAAGCATATTTGACTATCATAAAAAGAAATCTCCTCCAAGTCTGCAATTGCATTGTGTGTGTGGTGGGAGGTCTTATGGTAGTTTCATTTTCCAAAAAGCATTGCGGATTTCAATGTTTAAAATACTTTGTTGTTTGTTTTAAAGATAATCTGTCCCATGACTAGAATACTCACACCAGTCCCATGACTGACTCGGAGTTTATTGTTCCCTTCCTAAACTCTGGGTGCCCACAAATTTTCCACACGGGTAGTCTAGTTGGGTTTTTCAGATAGTTAGGTTTAGTAGATTATCTGGAGCTAGTTCATTTCTTGGAGTTCACGGACGACCGACATTGCTTATCTTTGTGGTTCGAGCTTGACATTGGAGTGGTTGGACTCAGCCTCTCTGATTAATCATTTGGAGTTATTGGTCTCATTCTCTTTTAAAGATCGTTTGGAGTTATCACTTCTGTTGTTTCCGCTGTAACATCATTATTTGTCTCTGATATTCTTGTATTATATAGATATCATTGTTGTATATCATTTTGGATATTATATTCATTAGAGTTTTATATGATATTATTCATTTCTTTATTCCGCTGTGTTGTTATACTTACTGTGTTATAAGCTCCGGGGAGCTAGATTCGGCGTTTGAATCTACGGCATTTGAGTACAAGTGAAGTACGGGTGCCGATTTTTGAAGGCCGAGTTCAGGATCTTTACATTTGGTATCAGAGCTAAGGTTAAACTCTAGCTAAGGAGTATAACACATTAAGTAACTCATTAGAGATAGGGTGAAGTATACCCTAGAATGAGTAATCTCTAAGATATCCGTCCGTACGCCTCAGTAAATTCTCTTACTATCCAGTGATAGTAAGTATGAGTGCAAGAAGAGGATGAGATATGGGACAGGGGAATACCACCACGAATTGGTTAATACCCTGTAACAACAAGGAAACAATCTTTTCTCTATCAATCTCTTTTGTTCAACATCTCTTTTCTCAATTCTTTGATAATTCCTGGTAGATCCAGGAAGAAGATTTGATATATTTGCATGGGACATAAACTCCAACTGAGTCAGAAATTGTTTGTTTGAATGAATTGGTTGCTTTGGTTGCTATGGTTGATAGGTATACTTTAGTTTCTAAACTGAAAGTTTTGAAATTGTATTCATATATCTATCTATTCTTTGGGTCCCAATATATTCTACAAATGGTTAGTTATCCCTTTGAACTAACCAATACCCCTGCATGTTTCGTAGAGCAGATAACCCAATTATTTCATAATTGAATGAGTTTGTTCTCATATCTATTGTTGATATTCTGATTTGGTGGGCCAAATACAGAATAGATATTCAGTTTGACTTGATGAAACATCCTTCATCTATCTTTGTGTCTCCTTGGCAAATTTCGAGGACGAAATTCTTTTAAGGGGGGAAGTCTGTAACGACCCCGAATTTTAATTAAATTTAAATTGATAATTAACTAAATTTTTGAATTAAAATTGTAAAATTAATTGTAAATTGAAGCGAGTTTCCCTAATTCAATTAAATTTTATGTTAAATCATTTAAAATTTAAATATTGTATATATGTATGTATATGTAATATATGAGTAAGTTTGAAATTATATATATATATATATATATTGAATTTGAGTTTTAAATCTCAAGTAAATGGTTTAAAAATAATTATAAAGATATAGATATTTGACACAAGTATAAAAGTAAATAAATAAATAATTTAAATTCAGAATTGATGGTTCTTATAATAGAAATAAAATAATAATAATAATAATATCTGAGTTAGAAATAGAAATGAATAAAAGATAAATTATGAAAATAAATAGATAAAAATAGAAATACACACATATAAGATAAATTAATACTTAACTAAAATCTAATAACAAATTAAAATAGGAATTTGTTTATAAAGTAATACTATAAAGACAAGTCAAAAAGAAACAAATCAAAATTGGATGTGAATAATAAAATGAAACATGGCAGGAAATGAATGTACTAGATTGTAAAAGGAAACAAAGGTATATATGTAGACTTGTAAAAGAATGAAAATAAAATACATTCAAATATGAACAAATTGGATAAGTATGAAACTAGACAACAAAAGTGTTTAAAGATAAGTTTAAACAAATATACATTCAAGTGTGTTCAAACAAGAATATAAATATATGTAATTGGGCTTGCAAAACAAGACAGCGAGATATAGTCAAGCATCCAAACAAATACAAATATAAGTATGGAATGAAACAAGTAAGCATATCTATGAAGCCACAAGACAGTGCAAATACATTCACATACAAACAAATTAAAAGGACAAATATGTTCAAGTATTCAAACATATGAAGACATAAAGGACTTAAGCATTTAATGCTAGCATAAACAAGGTCAACTCGAAATGCTATCAGCCACCATTTGCTAAAGAAAAATCTCTGCCTATTTTTGTACAAACAAATTATATCTCCCTGTACAAAATATTACCCTGTAACTTCATTTTATACATATCATCTTCTCATTTCAAATTCGTTCCATCCTAAGCTATGAAAACTGAGGCAAACACTGTCTAAAACTCAAACAAACAAATCAACATACAACTTCAACAAAATACAACCTAAACAACAATACAAATTCATTAAAGCCAAAGATCAAGTGAAGAACTTCAGCTTGCAAATTTCAACCTGTTTCAACATAAAAGAAAACTCTGTTCTTTCTTCTGGGAATCACTGTGAGTAACCCTACTTTAAAATAATTTGAATTGAAAAGTATAAATTCTGTTGCACCTATATGTCTGTGAATACGTAAGTTGCATCTATATCTATATATGAATTCTTTGTGATGGAGTTGTGTGCAGACTGATATTTGAATATGTCTCTGTTTTAAGTTCATAAACAAACATTTTTGATTCAAAAATTCTTTTTCTCTCAATCTACTTATAGTGTGGACTTAGAATCAAAATGAAAACTGGTTGTTATAGTATAAACTTGAGATTAAAAATTTATATAAGTTAAAACAATGTTTAACTTTCTCTGGAAGGCAAGACAACACAGCTAACTGCAAATAAGCAAGAAATTTGAACTTCATAATTCATGAATTCAGGTGTATAAATGGGATCATTATACTTTAATATGATTTTTAGAGCAAGATTCATAATTTTTAGAGTTGGGAGTCAAGAGCAGTCTGGAATTGTCGGGATTTCATCATTTTGTCGATTTCTGGTGATATAGTCGATGGGGAAGGTCGGGATTTTGGTTGGTTATGGAGGAGCCTACGGGGTGCCAAAGAAAAATGGAGGGAAGGGCTCTAGTTCGACGTGGAAGCGGCGGAGAGATTTTGAAAATTTTTAACCTAGTTTTGTGGAGGTCGGGTTTTGTGATCACCGCAACCCCTCTGATTGATCGAGTTGTACGAAACTTGGGAAAAAGATGCGTGGGTCGGAGGCGAAGGTCTGGGTGGAATGGCATGGATGCCGGTGGTCGAGATCAATGGCGGTGAAGGATTTTTTAGTCGGTGATGGGTTCTAGTATTTAGTCGAGTTACTCGATTTTGATCGACGGCGAAATTGAAGGATCTGGGAGCTCGGGCGAGTCGAGTGGATCATCGATGACTGGTAGGTGTCGGCGACGATGATCGGAGTTGCTCCGATCGCGTGTACACGTGCACACGTGCATGCATTTACGCGTGTATCTGATGATTGCGTTGTGTTGTGATGCATTGGGGAAGAAGTAGTTCGCTTTGTGACATGCACAAAGTTGTACGCCAGTTGTCTCGAGGAAAGTGAAGAACGCGAGTGGCTCGGGGTTTAGCACGAGTATTTTCAGTTTGGGCTCGGGTAAATGTTTTGTACAGGGTTTTAAAGGCTGTTCTGTTTTGAAATTTTAAAACTAAATCTTAAATTATAAAACAAAGTTTTTACTAAGTTTTAAATCAAAGTTAAAATATAAATTCAAGTGCAATTTTGAAAATGGAATGAAAAGCTTTGGAAAAGGTTGTCAAAGTTTAGTCAATTGTTAATAATGATTTACTTTATTTGACAAGGATTAAAAGGGTGTAATAAAGTAATTAAAGAAAATTTAACAGTTAATGAAGTCATTAACTAAAATTATTTGAATAATTAATTAATGTGATAAATTTTAACAATAAATTAGATTGATTGATTCAATAATAATCAATTGTGGAATTATTAAGTATAATTACTTAATGACAGTAATTAAAGCATTAATTATTCAGAGTTATTAATTGAGTTAATTTGATTAGTTCAAGTCAAATTTCTTAAGTTAATCTAGAGTAATCACTTGATAATTTGAAATGTATAATTACTTAGAGAAGTAATTAATAGATAACTATGGAATGTAATAACTTGAATGACGATTAGGAATTGAGTATAATTATTTGTTAATAATTAAAGGATCAACCAAAAATTGTGATTAATTCAGATAAATTAAGTAATTAAAGGTTAATTGGTTCATCAATTAAGATTGATTAGTTAATAGTAAAAGTTAACTAACAAATGATGAAAGGGAAATTATTTCAAATAGTTTGTAATTAACTCATGATAATTAAATCGGATTAATGATTATTCATAAGTAATACATCTGATTTAAATTAATCAATTGATTAATAAATTTTACTTGTGAATGTTTGGATTGTATTGAATGGGTGAATTGTTGATATTTCCTGATCTGTGATGCTTTGTGATATATTCTGATTTGTGTGTGATCTGTAATGTAGTTATTTATATGGGATGACTGTAATTTATTATCTGTGATATATATATATATATATATATATATATATATATATATCTGTGATCTGTGAATAAAAGATAAGCGTTATAGTTATACCGCTTATCAATTATATATTGCTGTATTTGAATCTGTGATGATTGAATGATGTTGCACTATGGTGTGTAAAACCCCTGGACTACACCTTTACACACACCAATATGGATTTCACGAGGAAATCGATTAAGTCACAGATGATTTAAATTTAATGTTTTTGAAATTGAAATTTTAATTTCAATTGATTTTGGAAATGGATTTGGGTTAAATGTTAAAGCTTTTGAAAAGGAGTTTTTAAGATAAAAGTTATTTTAAATAACTTGGTAAAGTTCCAATTTAAATAATTTAATTTGAATTTGAATTCAAAATTTGAAATTGAATTCCATGATTGGAAATTATGGTTAAAGATGTTATAATGTGTTTATATGAATTTAAACCATTTTAAAAGTATAGTTTTGAGAATTTGAATTAACCCAAGGACTTTAACTCGTATAAATGAATCAGATTTTCCAAAATGAAAACTATTTGTTTTCAAATAATAGAAGCTTTCATATAAGGAATGAAATTCTAATTTGTGTCAAAAATGAATTTCAAGTTTGAAATGGAAATGGTTTTCCGAATTATGAATAAATCTTTGTAAAAGATTGTTGAACTTTGTTTTGAAATTGGAAAGGTGTACCTTTTCTATGAAAGGTCGAAATGGAATTGTATTAAAAGCTATCAGTTAAATCTCTGTTTTAAAGATTGGACGAGTTAATGCAATTGAAATGGAAATTGATTTGAAAATCTATGAATAGAATCTTTGTGAAACTGGGTGAACTTTGTGAGATGAATCTTTTTATGTAAAAGATTAAAATGGTAATGTGTTTAAACCATTTGAAAGAGAAGTTTTGGGTAATAAGTTGTGACTTAATCGAAATCCCAATATCCATATGTTTTTAAAATATTGCGCTCATTATTCGGATTAGCCGGGAGAGGACTTTTTGTCATATAACCCATTCTGAATAATGATACGACGTATATGGATTGCATTTGAAGACCGGTGGTGAAGACCGGATATTTTCAAAAACGAAAGGATAACTCGTCGATTGTCTCTGCACTGAGTCACGCCGGTATAGAGATTTCCTAAGTGATGGGAAGTCCGATCGGGATTGTGAATACCCAGATTGCAAGGGCTTCTTTGGAAGTGCCTTCGGTTCTGTTCGAACCTGGAACAGACTTGTATGGTTGTATGTCTGACATTATACTTTGAGATATAAAGCTGATTTCTTTCAAATACATATCTATTTGTGGTGGAGATTTATTCTCTTAGCTTAACACCCTTCTCTGAGACGTACGAGCTCAGAGGTTATGTAGTTGAAGGTTATCAGTGATATACTCCCAATTTGGTAGTGTGGCATGCTAAGTGTTGTTGTATGTTGCTGATCATTTGTTGATCAAAGCATGGCTTTCGTGTAAAGCGTAGCTTTGTGGACGAGACCTCATCGAGCCTCACACCCCGAAAATGGTCGAAACAAGAAAGATGCGGCAAGGTTATGAGGGTCGCTCACTTTAGGGTATGTCATTTCCTTCTGGAAAAAGGTGGTATCATGGTATGGAGCCAGATATTTACCTGTGTGGTTGCTCCAATCTCATTTACTGTGTGATTGTTGTTGTGTGATCGAGGCCTCGGATAAAGGTCGCAAACGACCGGGGGGTGGCATACTCGAGTAGTAGTTATCTAGTTACAGAGGTAACCCGGCCTTGTGTTGGCAGAGATCCGGGTAGGTTCTCGGGACGTCCCGCTAGTGGCGTACCCATGTGGTAGTAGGAAGTTCCTTAGCCTGACCATTTGTTGGAAATCCACATAAATAATACGAGCCCTGTACGGTTTTAGTTGTATAACCTGCCATGCAGCGTGGCGGTAACCTGCCACAAAACATGGTAGCTATAGTATGCATACGACGAAATGTGGTATGCTGGCTAAGATTAATATTATACTTTCGAAATGGCTTTCTACACTATGCACTAGTAATAATATCAAAGAATTTTTCTCGTATTAAGCATATTTGACTATCATAAAAAGAATTGTCCTCCAAGTCTGCGATTGCATTGTGTGTGTGGTGGGAGGTCTTATGGTAGTTTCATTTTCCAAAAAGCATTGCGGATTTCAATGTTTAAAATACTTTGTTGTTTGTTTTAAAGATAAACTGTTTTTGTTACTCACACCAGTCCCATGATTGACTCGGAGTTTATTGTTCCCTTCCTAAACTCTGGGTGCCCACAAATTTCCACACAGGTAGTCTAGAGTTGGGTTTTTCAGATAGTCAGGTTTAGTAGATTATCTGGAGCTAGTTCATTTCTTGGAGTTCATGGACGACCGACATTGCTCATCTTTGTGGTTCGAGCTTGACATTGGAGTGGCTGGACTCAGCCTCTTTGATTAATTATTTGGAGTTATTGGCCTCATTCTCTTTTAAAGATCATTTGGAGTTATCACTTCTGTTTTTCCCGCTGTAACGTCATTATTTGTCTCTGATATTCTTGTATCATATAGATATCATTGTTGTATATCATTCTGGATATTATATTCATTGGAGTTGTATATGATATTATTTATTTCTTTATTCTGCTGTGTTGTTATACTTACTGTGTTATAAGCTCCGGGGAGCTAGATTCGGCGTTTGAATCTACGGCATTTGAGTACAAGTGAAGTACGGGTGCCGATTTTCGAAGGCCGAGTTCAGGATCTTTACATTTTATGAATAATTGAATGATATTGAATACCTTGGATTATTTGATATCCCCGATATGTGATATGAGCTGCTTTGTTATATGAGATGAATTATTGTATTGTTAAACTTAAACTTTTGGTTTAATGAATAACATTGGATTCGAAGAGACCGAGGTCGGGTACAGTAAATACCCAGAACCACTTCGATTAGAAATTTGCAATAATTCTTTATATGTGATATCAATAGGCTGGAATGGAATGATTTAAGTGAATTGGACCATTTAATCTAAGTTTTGGTACTTAGAAATTGATGTGTGAAATAAATGATGTCTCTAACAAATTGTAAATTTGTAAATTGACACGAGTCACCCCGGGTTTTATGTAAGTTTTATGCTGATGTATTCCATGTTAGATGGGTTTACTCACGCTGGTTTCCAGCCTGACCCGGGTGTTACTTTGTTGTAATGCTCGGGTTAGACCGAGTATTACAGATTTTCAGGTAAGGACGTGCGGGAGCTCAGAAGGCGAGCTGGATGGCAGGAACGTAAGGAGTGTAACCCGCTGAGTATTATTGATTTGTATCTGGAACATGTTGCTTTAACTGTTTAGTGTTTGTGAAATTGTTGTAACTCTGATGTATTCATGTAAATTAACAAATTCAGTTTCCTTTGTATAACTGATATTATTATTTGATATTGTATTTTGATCCGCTGCGAATGTGAGAATGTGTATCTTATTCTGTTTCTTCTTCTATCTCTTTTCTTTTTCTCCTAACTATCTAGAATTTTCGGGTTCGAAAATTTTGGGTCGTTTCAATGATGTTTTGAAATTAATTAATCATTTTATCTAATGATGTTTAAGGTTAATTAATCTTTTAATAATGATGGAGTAAAGTTAAATAATCAATTTACTAATGATGTTTTTAAATTAATTAGTCTTTTTAATTAATGACTTTTAAAAGTTAATAAATTTGTTTAACCTTAAATAAATCTTTTCTTAAATAAAGTTTAAATTAATTAATCACTTTTAAATAATGATATTTAATTATTAATTAATTAATTAAATTAATTATATTTAAATATTATTAATTAATTTAATTAATGATATTTTAAAAGGAAATTTACCCCTTTTTAATTAACAGTTATTGAAGTTGATTAATTAACTTAGTTAACAAAGTTTTAAAGTTAATTAATTAATGTAATAAGGATGTTTTAAGTTGTTAAATCCTTTTTTGTAATGATGTTTTAAAGTTAGTAAACTCTTTTAACAAAGTGTTTTAAAACTAATATTTGTAATGTGAAGCCAAGCGCGTATTCGAATTTTTAAAAGAAAAAATTTTGATTTGTTTAAGGAAATGAACTAATTTCCGTAAAGTGATTCACTTATATGGAAACGATTTATTTGTATAATTAACACTAAACATCGAAGAAATAGACTTGTCCCTATTTCGACAATTAAGAATAATCATGAGCCATGACTTTGAGGTAACACTACCTTGACTTCCAGTATTGTTATTAACCAAGAAATAGTGTAGGTTTGAATTCGATGAGTGGTGGTAAGTATACAAGACTTAATTTCTATATATGATCGTTTTATATCCTCGATAGTTGGTTTCTCAACTATCGATTACTTCAGCTTTTTTATTATCGTCATTCTAAGACGATGTGTTGCTCCATTGAACTTTGATAACCTTTGTTGGAAATGACTAAAACCAAAGTGAGAGAGTGGGCTAAGCTATGTGGGTTTCTCCGGCTTGGATGTTCCCGAGAAGTGTCGTAGAGTAAATGAGCTTATTAGAGGTATATTACTAGAGGTATACTTCAAGCAGGGCGCACTCTCCTAGTAATTTATTGGAGATTTTCTTTTTCTTTTTTGATTCGAACCTTCATATTTTTTCCCTTATCTACATCGAGAAGAGTCAACCACTCTTCGTGGTGTTTAATTATTTATCCATTCTTTACGTTTGGATGTTGATTTATGTGAGAGTAAGCCTGTTCCGTGTTTAGCGGCATGGTCTCACATTTTTGTGTTTAATTTCACACCTATTGTTTAAAAAGTTTTACTCATACCAGACATATCATCCGACTCGAGTTATTTGTTTTCCATAAACCCTAGAGTACTCATTTTATTTGAGTAGTCCGAGACTAGCAGGTCTTTTGTAGGCTCTTTTGAAGACCGCGTTCGATTAGGAGGCTTTCATCTTCTTAGTTGTCTATTCCATTATATTATCTAGCATGTGTAAGTGTATTTTTTAGTATATGTAAAGGCAGGATGTTATAACTGCCTAAGATGATTTGTAGTACTTTTGTGTAACTCTGATAACTCCTTGTTATGGAGTAACCAGATGTACTATTGACTGTTATGATTTATTTTGCAGTTTTGTTTTGAGGTTTTCTATTCTATTCTTTATTATACCCCACGACGATTCATCTTTCCAATTCTTGGGCAACGGCACACGAACACTGAGGATGTGTTAAGTGTAATTCCTAGGGTCAAAATGGTCGGTCGTCACAATTGGTATTAGAGCTTCGGTTGAGCGAATAGCTTAGCCTGATTGGGGTACAACTCATTAGAGATAGGGTGAGTTGATCCCTAGAATGAGTTAATCCTAAGAGAGCGCATCCTTTTCTCCTTAATAGTCTGGTTTTAGATCCCTCGTTGCAGTTTCCCTTTTATCATCTTTGACCTTATCTTTGTATTCTGATAATACTTGTCACTTATCCAAGTTATTGAAAATGAGTACAAAAGGAAGAAGAGGGAGGGGATCTAGAACCAGCACGGCTGCAAATGGCAGAGCTCCTAGAAATGATCCAGTTGTAGAGCTGGTAGTAGAAGAAGTGATGCCAGTTCAGCCGCCTTAGAACTTTGCAACCTTATGTAGGAATTGCACTACTTTAGGTGGTAATCCTTTCCATGGAACTAAAGATATTTTAGGAATTCAGACATGGCACTACTCCTATAAAAGAATATTCAGGGATCTTCAGTTGGGAGATGCTAGAAAGACATCGTTGGCATCGTATCAGCTTTAGAAAGTAGCAATGGATTGGTGGGATTCAGTCACTATAATACACCGAAAGAAGATTTCTCTTGGGCACAGTTTAAAGAGTTTCTAAAGCACAGTTTACCCCAGAAGTGGGAAGGACCCAGTTGTTCTGAAGTTTTATGGATTTGAAACAAGGTGAGATGACGGTGGCGCAGTATGAGCATAGGTTCAATGCATTGTCCCGCTTTGGACCAGGATTGATTGATATGCCACTCAAAAAGAATGAAATGTCATGAAAGGAATGCGACCAGAATTCCATCGGGAATTGACCAATCATCTCAACGATACCTTTACCATTCTGATCAGTACGGATTTGAGATTTGAGGCTCTGGATATTGAGCAAGGATTTCAGAAGGAAGTATTGTCAGCAGTCAATGCCCAACCTTTATCAGCGATACCAGTTGCTTGTAAGCCGTTTTTCAAGCACAAAAGGAAAAAGAAAGTGTTCGGAAAGAAACCTGGAGAGGGAGCTCCAGCATCGAAAAAGAAGATTATCTGTTATAAGTGCGATAAGATGGGTTACTTTGTAAATAGTTACCTGGAGGCTAATCTACCATTATGTTACAATTGTCACAAACATGGACATATAAAGAACAAGTGTCCATTTTCAAAGAAGGGGGCTTAAGGAAAGCTTTTACTATTAAGGAAATACAATCTACTTCTATGGGTCCAAAAGAAAAGCAGGTGTTACAAGGTACATTATCCATTTCTGATATTCCTGTTAGAGTGTTATTTGATACTGGTGCTTCCCATAGTTTCATTTCAGTAGATCTTGTTGATAAGTTTAACCTTAAACTTATTCTATTAGACAATTTTCTTTATGTGTCAAACCCAATTGGGGGTTCGACCAATCTTGACACCATATGTTTGTGCCTATTTCTTATCGAGATCGACCTTTCTTTTCTGACTTGTTTGTTCTCGGGTTCACGGGTTTTGGAGTATTAATGGGGACATATTGGTTATATAAGTTTAAAGCTATCTTGGACTGTGTTATAAGGGTGATCGTAGTAAAATATGTAATATGTAGAAGCATTGGTATACATTGTGGAGAGCCTAGGGGGTTGATGAGTAGATTTCTATATTCCCTCGAAGTACCCAAAGAGGAGATAAGGAATATATCAATTATCCAGGACTTTAAGGATATTTTTGAAGAAGTGTAAGGTTTACCTCCTCACCGGGAAGTAGAGTTCCGCATTGATTTGATTCCAAGATCTAGACCTATTGTTCAACCTCCTCGAAGATTGGCTTTAAAGAAAGAAGAGAGTTAGAGAAGCAGGTGTTTGATTTCGTAGAAGGGTTTGATCAGATGTAGTACACCGAGTTGGGGATCGCCAATAGTTTTTGTTACCAAGGCAGATGATTCTCTTAGATTATGTGTAGATTATCAAGAGTTAAACAAGAGGACTATCAAGAATAAGTATCTTTTACCTAGGATTGATGACATGTTTGACCAGCTCCACGGAACTCGGATATTTTCTCAGTTGGATCTTGCCACTTGATTTCACCAATTAAGGGTAGCAAAGGAGAGTGTACCCTTAACAGCTTTTCGAACCCCTGACAGTTTTTACAAGTGGTTAGTCATGCCGTTCGGATTAACTAACGCACCCACTTATTTCGTGGATTTGATGAATAGAGTGTTTTAGGATTTTCTAAACAAGTTTGTTCTCGTCTTCATTGATAACATTCTCACTTATTCTAAAACTGTGGAAGAATATAAGTACCATCTTCTTGTTGTTCTAAGTGCCTTAAGAAGTTATGTTTTAAAGGAAAAGTTTTCTAAGTGCCATTTCTGGAAATCCGAAGTTAGATTTCTAGGGCACGTAGTTTTGGGAGAAGCCATATTAGTGGACCCACCTAAAGTAGTTGCGGTTCAAGATTGGAAGAAACCTGAAAATGCGACAGAGGTTAGGAGTTTTTTGGGATCGGCAGGTTTCTATAGAAGATTTATTAAAGATTTCTCGATGATTACTTCTCATCTAACAAAAAAGTTAACTAAACCTTATAAAAGTTAATCGATTTATAAAAATTAACTAAGTTAACTAAATTTTGTAATAATTAAATAAGTTTATAAAAATTAACTAAGTTATTTTAGTTTTATAATAACTAATAAGTTTATAAAAATCAACTAAGTTTATAAAAATCAACTAAGTTAAATAAGATTTATAACAATTAAATAACTTCATAAAAAATAATTAAGTTAAACGATAAAACATGACCGTTAGATATACGAGGTCAACACATACTTATTCCAATTTGAGTTTGAATTCTGAATAACAAGTAATATAAACAATCCTTAATTGTGATAACATTATATATTTGACATAAGATTACGTAGAGTGTGTATTGACATTAAGCATGTAAATATGTTTAATATATATGTTTTTGTTTATGCCTTATATATCTTTCCATGTATGTTTCCATGCACATGCTTTAAATGCTCTCTTCTTGTTGCAGGGTATTGGATGTTTGAAGATGATAAACATGGACATTCTACGATCATGGTATGTTGGTATTTTCTTTTATAGAGTTCTAATGGTTCTATTATCGTGTATGTTTAAAAATATTGGCTATGAAATATTACATACAATATTGAATTTGGTGTAATTCTGATTATGTACAATATATAATGTGCTTTGATTATCAAAAGTTTCAAATTATTGTTGTTTAATTTCATTGAATTGTTCATGAATTAAGGCAAATGCATCTTGCGTTAGATGTTCTAATGTATAGAAAGGCTATTGTAAACTTAAAGCAGGGAGAAAGAAAAATAGCATTTTTGAAATATGTAGAAAATCTATAATAGCGTTTTTGGTATGCTATAGAAAACCTACAAAGCGTTTTGGATATGATGCAGTATTATACAATAGGGTTTATTAACTGCTATAAAAAATTTGGCTTTTCACAACGTTTATGAATCGCTATACAGTTAATAATAGCGTTTTATGACCGGTGTACACCAACATTCATTATAATAAAGGGTTTTTTATAGCATTTTAAGAACGCCATTAATAAGACTTTTTATAGCATTTTCAAAACGCTATAAAAGACATGGTTTTTTATAGCGTTTCTTATGTTGCAATAAAAGGTCATTGACTTATTACAACTTGTTGATTTATAGCGTTTATAAAAAAGCTATAAAATTCTTTTATAGTGTTTTTTAAATGCTATTAAAGGGTCTTTTTGTTGTAGTCAAAAATCGGGTCGTTATTCGGGTCAAACTATGTCTACTCAAGAATCCATAATATGGGTGAATCAATGTAAATAAGATTAACAATATGATAGCACAACAGAGATACTCAAATGATCAGAGCATATATCAATATATGTATATGATATTGAAATGTATATTTGAAATGACTATATAATACCATAAATAATCACCACGACTTCAATCTCAAAAATGACTCAAAACTACATAAACAACCAACTCTAACATCAAAAGACGTCATCACCCATATGGAGACACATCAAATCAAAAATCTCAGAACTAACACAAATGAGATAATGATGCATATCCAGAAAACATCGTCAAATCTAGAAATACCTATAAATGAGATATCACAAAGTATAATCAGGCTAGCATGAAGCATTGCCCAAATATAACTCTCAATCTCAATAAAACATCACCAATATATCAAATAGGATAAGCTACTTATCAAAACAAATGAGAATCCACTATACTCTGATCATAAATCTCAGGTATGATCTCATCTCCTCATATTAGTCTATCAGAAAGTATCGTGATGTGAAATGACTATATGACGGACACGAAGTCCCAAGTAGAGTCATATATATATATATAATATATGGCATTTGGCCCATATCAATGCAACAGTGAAGTGTATCAATCACATATTCCAATCTATTACTCCATTAGAACTAGAAGGGAGACTGACACTACACCATAAACGATAATTAGAAACGGCTAAAAGCCGTATCTAATTAACTTGGACACGGCTATAAGCCGTATCAAAATATGGCATCGTTAATTGTTAGATATGGCTTTAAGCCGTATCTAATAGATAAATTAGATACGGCTCATAGCCGTATCTAAGTGGTCAATAAGATACGGCTTAAAGCCGTAGCTAATTGACATCATAGATACGGGTTAAAGCCGTATCTAATTGACCCATTAGATACGGCTTAAAGCCGTATCTAACTGACACCATAGATACGGCTTAAAGGCGTATCTTATTGGGCCATTGCCTTGTTCATTAGATACGGCTTTTAGCCGTGCCTAAGTTGACAATTAATCTGCACCCATTTTTCAACTAGATACTGCACATATACAATCAATTTATACATACAGTAATAGTTCATATCTAATACCCAATGCAATGATGCATATTATACAATACATTACAGAAATACATTCAATTACAATGCAATGATGCATATTATACAATAAATTACTGAAATACATTCAGTTACATTCTAAAACAGAAATACATTCAGTTACAATACATATTATCACTACCAATCCACCCTTACATATTTTGTTACTTAGGTTCCTACACAGTCACTCATTTCATAGTTACTTCATTTATAAATAGTTCATAGTTATTACATTACATTAATACAACATGTCAAGTGTCAACAACTACACAGTCAGCTTCACTGCTTCAATCTTCAGTCTCCACTTTCTATTCTCCAAGTCTATCCATACAAAAATAATTGTTTGTATTAGCAAGCATGTGCTGCAACTGAATATGAATACAACATATTAATGAACATGAATACTAATATGAAGTTGAAACTGAGTCTCGACGACGTTTTTAACCAAGTCTTAGAGTCAGTAAACTGAGTCTTAGACTCAGTTATAACTGAGTCTAGGCTCAGTTATAGACCGAGTCTTAGACTCAGTAAACCGAGTCTTAGACTCAGTTATAACTGAGTCATGGCGACTCAGTTTTAACCGAGTCTAGGCTCAGTTATAGACCGAGTCTTAGACTCAGTAAACTGAGTCTTAGACTCAATTATAACTGAGTCATGGCGGCTCAGTTATAGACTGAGTCTAGACTCAGTTATAGACATGTGTATTGAGATGAAAAATGAAATTATATATGTGTGCATTTGTGTGAAGCAAATATGTGTGAAGCATACATGCAACTGCAATGTGGAAGATCGAATAGCTACAAGAAGTACATCAAGCATGAATATGCAATAACAAGCCAGGACCAGTATATACCTCACATGTACACAGTTAGCAAATCATTGCAGTGACTCAAAGCTTCAAAATGACTCACAAGAACAATCATCAATCTCCAAACAGTGTTCATATCAAGGCCATATAGAAGGAGTTTACAAGCAAGTGAAAACCAGTGCAAGTTGCAAGAATGAAATCTCACATCCACACATATATGCATATATATATATATATGCATGTATATATATATATATATGATAATGCAGACTTAACAGAAATTGTGCAACTCAAGTTTGTTAAACTAGATTATCAAATCTGGTGTCTAGTTTCAAAGTGATCAACAGAAAAGGAAAATGGCCAAACTTTCAAAACTGATAGAAACAGTGACAAGATATCCTAACAACAATATCTCAAGCCAAAACAGCATGGTACAACTACAAGTAAAGTTCAAGGCAAGAAGATAACTCAATCTGTATAACAAGTCATACCACAAAAAACAACAAGACTCAACTATTCTCAAAATAATGAATCTGGTCACAGTCCTATATCAAGCATTTCGAAAACATATATGTTTTAAATCTAGCCACAGTGAATCTAAAGAACAAGCTCTTCAAACAACTTCAAAACAGAAAGGAATGAAGCATTACAAATGTGTTTTTTTTCCTTATCACATTTAAGGAAATTAAATGTGACATGTCATGTATATAGTGGAAGAGGTTTCAAAAAACAATACATAGTAAAATATTAACATAAACAGAAAATATACCTGCTCCAACGTCTAAAGATATTGAATAAGACCCTTCGGATGGCACACATACCCACCCACTCCAACTTCAGCAAAGGTCTTTGCAAATTGATGATTTATTTTGCTGGTTCTCTCATCTGGTAGCAGTATGTTGTCCAACACCACTTTTTCATGTGTGGGTGGTACATATTTCCCATGGATTTTGGACGATGTAGAATCTCGGCATACAGTACCTGTTGCAATAAAGATGTCTAGATCTATCTAACAAAATATCTGCTCGAAAGCAACCTAAAATAGAAAGCTTGTAATAAATACCTGTTGCTATTATATCTAAATCAGAGTTGAGGATTTCACATCTTTGATTGTTCGCTACATCGGTCGAATTCGGGAACTGAGAAGCAACGAATTCAGGAGCATTGAATTGTGTGGCGCGTCCTCCATCAGAAGAATTGCCCAGTGCGCGAATTCCATGTTCGATGTTTCCCACCATGTTGATCAGAACCTCCAATTGCCCAGACATACTTCCCACTGTACCCTCCAAACTTCCCACCCTCATTTTCAACTCATCATGGTCTCCACGAACATGTCCGAGTCGTTTCTGTGCAATGGCACAAGCCTTAACTTTAGTCTTTGGTACAACGGTCCCAACACCGCGGCTCCTACCCCTTGCATCCTTACCAAGCACTTATGATAAGATGTCTTCATCCACTGCCAATTTTTCTTCATCACTATCAGTGATATTTTCCTTTGCTTTCGCAATTTGATCCTGAAATATTTATAAAATAACAGCAATTAGTATTTTTTTAATCCATATATCATATTACTGAAAGTTAATTGATTACTAATATATGCATATTAGTATTTTTCCAACTCCTTATTATCTGAATGCATACTAAATTCTAAAGAAGTGCACAAAACTGACAAAATGATAAATTATATTTATCTTTAGCAAAGCAATGTCAGGCATAGTGGAGATAGTTCAAACTTACAATCTTGGTTCCTAAGTTCATAATAACTTCATAATCAATCCTAAGTACATAGTGGAGATTGTAGTTTGCAGGTTAGTGTACACTAAAAAATGTTTAATGAAAAGAATATGCAAGTTAGTATTTGTTTGACTTACGAAGTACGAAGAAGTGGCATCTGATATGCTTCCATCTTTTTTCGCGTGTGTCTTCTCCCATACTTGACGACGATTGATATTTGTTGATGGACTAGCATCGATCTGCAATATATAAAATATGTTAGTTGTGATTTTTACCATTTTTGAAAGAAAATGAATATACATTACCATTTCTTGTTCCACTTTAGCGTGACTTTTACGTCCTGCTTGACCAGATCTTCCATCCTAATATGTTCAGACTCATCAGTAGTTGTGGCATGACTAACCGGTTGTTGTTTTTCCATCTCCGCCCTTTTTCCCCATGAAAATACCACACCGTATATGATTGGATAATACCCCATCTTAGCAAATGAAAATGAATGTCATCTAATTTGATCGCCTTCATATTTTTGCACCGAGTGCAAGGGCATAAATACACTTCTTTCTTACCACCGTTTTCTTCAACAAAACTAATGAACTTCTGCACCCCGTCTATATAGTATGTAGATCTTAGATCTGATTCTTTTATCCATTGTTTATCTATGCTGAAAGACATACTGCCCTCCTATATCATATATAACAGAACATGAGACTTGCCCTTCAATGGGTCCTCGTTCCAATTGCTCGAAAAGAATATTTTTGAAAAATTCAAGTAGGAAATTATTGGAATTTTTTTGAATTGAAATGAATTATTAAAAATACGAGAAGAGCATATAAGCTCTTATTTGAGAATAGTCCCACATTGTAAGGTAAGGGTCATGTTTTTAGATGTGTGAAGTATATTGATATAGACTATTTTCTATGATACTCTTAATTATAAAAATAGCATTTCTATAAAAGTTAACATTAGCACCAAACTATTTTCAAAAAATTTGCCATTACAACGGCGCTATTTTGTAGCACCGGAGTAACGTCTATGCATTACCCCTCTCCTGACTTGGCTTGCACCATTAACAACATTTTTATCCACTTATACAACAATGTCAGAACCATATACAACAACGTCTTTTGAATATACAACAATGTCAGAAGCATATACAACAACGCCTTTTAAATAGTTTTATCCCAACTATTTAATATTCCCAGCACCACTAATCCCAAAAGCAAATGAATCATTACTCATTACAAAGCATCATTACAGTAACAATCAAAGTCAACTACCAATCGAATAATATCACTAGTTGATATTATCCTACAACAATCAACTCAATCAACTACCAATAATTTATTAAACAGATCAAAATCACCACTACTTTAGTTATTGTGGACTATAACAACTGCTAAATTTTATCAATCACATTTTGACTAATTGACTACAAAGAAGGTGATTTTAATCGGAAACCAGATGTCCCATGGAACAAACAAACTGATCAACAACACAATAATACAGTAACCAAAGGGCAAGTGATCTTGAAAATACACCATATATTAAAAAAAATCAATACAGGCTTACTCTATTGTAAACTATACATACGTATATACTTAGAATCAGAAATCTACATATATTCTAATATATAACAAACAGGCTACATAATTTATATATACATACTTAGTTTCAAAGTTTACCACAAATATATATATATATAGAACAAACGACAGAACAAAGCATATATATACTTTAAATATATACGGGTTCTAACAAATCTCTCATATATATATATACTAACTGCAAACAAGGATCTTGTAAACAAAGTCAACAACTTATATATATTTAACTCATAAATAACTCCTACAGAAAAAAACCGGAGATAAAAACTTAAATATGAAAATGAGCTTATATATATAAAAATAAACTGATATATATAAACTACATAACTTTATAATATATAAATAAATACCTATATAAAACATATATATATATATAGCTCGGTTAGATTTTATATAGCAGATAATTTAACAATGTAAGCAAACTTACATAAGGTAGCAAATTCCTCAAGCAAGAAAGTAGGCAGAGAAGAGATATATGCCAAAGTGGTTGAGGTGGAAGGTTGCTCGACTTCACATCTGGGGAGGAAAGGCGGAGGTGGTGCGTTCGGCCGAGCGATGAAGGAGCAGAGGACACGCGATTGGATTGATGGGGTGGGGCGTTGTCGCATGGAAGCGGAGGCAAAACCCTATACGGCTAATTTGGGGGAAACGAACGAAATGAATGAAAGAAGGCGTGTACCTGGTTTGATTGTAAAAAGTAGCACACAAAATAGATACGGCTAAAACACGTATCATATTATACGGCTAAAAACCGTATCTAAATAAATGGGAAAGCCAATTTTCTGGAGGGAAGCAGTGCGTATTGGGGTGGAAAATTTTGCACCAAAAATAGGCACGAAATAAGATACAGCTATTAGCCGTATCAAATTTAATACGGCTATTAACCGTATCTAAATAAGTGGGAAAGCCAATTTTCTGGAGGGAAGCAGTGCGTATTGGGGTGGAAAATTTGCGCCAAAAATAGGCACGAAATAAGATACGTCTATTAGCCGTATCAAATTTGATACAGCTATTAACCGTGTCTAAATTTTTAGATACGGCTAATAGCCGTATCTAATGAGGCGGTAGGAGGGGTGGCTAAATCAGCTTTTTGGTGTAGTGTGATAGCAAGCATGCAAGCTCTAGAGACACGGAGTTTCTACAGCCTTTAGTTACCTGTTAGTCAACATGACACGGGTCAACTAGTGTGCTCGTCAATGTGTGGACTTTAAGTTACGACACTCCAAATGCCCCTATAGGTAACAGATTGTTGGCTTAGTGACACAAGGGACTAATGTGTGCATAAGGGTAACACACAGCCGAAGCACTAAGTAATATAGGGCATCACAGATCTGGGGAGCGACCCCACGATCAGGCCGCTAGGGTGGATATTGGTCATTTGGTCCTCTCCAATAATCATAATAGGAGTACATCGTAATAGTGGCATATAGAACTAATATATATAGACACGAAGTCCCACTAACTATAGGCACGGAGCCATATATCACTACGTATCACCTCACACTATCCACTTTATTCCCGTCACATGAATGTCATCTACTTACAATGAGTAACCAAATAAATATCACATAACTACCACTGCATGGTACATAAATGTTTATTCACTGGTTATAAACTCTACTCAATATTCTATATAACGAGTCCAAAGAATAACTGGAGAAATATTAGCGAATGCCCCATCCCAAACAGATTTCTCATTACATAGAATTAAAAATCTTAGAATCGTATTAAAAGATATCATCACCGTATTATATCAGAACACCAATTAAATCAACATCAATGGTGCATCACTCGTATAATTATTATTCAATAAACAAGAAATAAATATCTGAATAATAATGTAAAATAGCTTATTTAATTAAATATAAAATAAACAAAACAATACTTAATAATAAATCATTCACAACATATAATTTTATATAACAAAATCAATAATAAGAGGAGGGTAGTAAAAACATATCTCAAAATAATTATAGAGCTAAATACTTTATATAAAAATTATTCATATATTTCAAATCAATGTACATAAAGGAATAAACAGGAAAACAATGAAATGGATTATCAAAATTAAATATAGTTATAAATTACCAAATCAATTCTTAATAAAGTCATTCACACAATTTTTATCCCATAAAAGAAAATAAATATTTATAAATGAACAATGAATAGATATACATGGTTTAACAAGAAATAAATTCAATGGTAATCTTATTATTTACAATAAATAATTAATTTCTCAATCTTTTATAAAGTTAGTCAATTATTAAATATTAACCAATAACATTGACAACTAATTTTATATCTTCAAAATAATTTATAAAGTAAATGTTTTATTTAAGACTTACCTCATATAATTCTATTTAATAAACAAGGTGAGAAATATGGGAATAGTAATATGGAAATAGATAATTCTAATAAATATGTGCGTATATATTTATATAACAACTAACATTAAATTATTCACAACATATAACCTTAATATAATAATTTTGTATCTAGAAGTGAATATATAATTAAAACCAAATACAATAACATTTTACATAAATAATCAATTTTCAACCTTTTATTAATTAAATAATACTCTAATATTTATGAATATCATTGGATAACTCTTTTCTTTCTTTTAAAACCCAGAAATAGTTTATAACACTTAATTGAACACAAATCAATAGAAATTAACATGCATTCAGAATTTGAAAAAATATAAAATAGGAAGCGGTGGCACATGTTAAGTATGCAACAATTTTACAGTAAAGGACCATGAACCATTTTAATATTAACAGCAGGGAGCAGTAGAAATATAATTAAAGAAAATAATAGACAAAATGATAGGAGAAAGAAAATGAAATATGTTTATTTTGCACAAAGCAAACGAAAACAGGAAATAGCAATTGATTGACTCATGTATACACTGCACATACACTTCATACAGCATCATACACACATAGATACACGTATACACACACCTAAAAACCCCACACACACAAAACACACACTGCTATATGTATACGCACATAAGCACTAGAAGCAAGAGTTGGGTATAGAGAATATCCGAGTACTGCAGGATCAAAGAAGGAGTAAATACAGAAATTTACAAAGACTGGTGTGGCATCAGCTGTGAAACGGCACATGCACTTGCAAAACACTCAGCAAAATTATATAATAACGCAACCAAAAAAACAGGGAACACAATATAGAGGGCATACATATGAAAAAGAATAATCTAAGCACAAGAAATATACGGGAATTAAACTTGAATAGAGCGTAGATTCATGAGTAAAACTCACCTATTACTCAGTTTCTTCCTCTTCTTCATTCATCATGATTACACTTGCAAAGAACCAATGCTTAACAAAACCCTAATCACTTTTGTACACATGTCTAGGTCAACATCGAGATGCACAAAATTTGATTTAGAGATTTATATCGATTTAAGTAAGTTTTATGCAATTATTAAAGGAGGAGGATAATCTTTCTTTTACCTCGGGGAAGAAAATTTACCATAGAGGAAGTGTACTCGGAAAGGGAAAAGTCTGGAAAATCATAATCCAGGTCTGAGAAATTATAGGGTTTTACGCTTTGGTTTGGGGTTATTTAACTTGGCTTGTGTTATCCGGGCTTGGGCCTAAATTAATAAATAAACATATATTTTCGTTTCCCTTTTATTTTAAAACAAAATTTCTATTCAATACTAAGATTTTTTTTATTTAACAATCATTTCTTTACCAAACTAATATTATATTTTCATTTACTTCACTTTATAAAATATTGTTTCTACATCTTCTCTTATTTAAATTCAATTTTTTTTAATCTTTTCATTAAATAATTTCAAAACTAATTTATCAAATAAATCTCTAAGTTCCAATTTAATTAAATAAATTACTGTTATTAATGTTAATTAATTATTACTTAAAAATCGGATTGTTATAGTATGTTTGTTTATTTGCCACTACTAATTGTCATGGTGAAAATGTGTTCATAGGAAGTGTATGGAATTAAGTCCACTTTGTGACTAAGCCATGTGTTAATGCAATAGGGGTTGGGCATGGAATTTGTATATGGGCGAGACCATCTTATTTGTCCATGCATTGTTTTGTTTGATTGAGTCCTTGTTTTCATAAGTCGACCATATATGTTATATTCTTGGACTACTCGTTGGCTGCAGATGAAACAAGTTAAGAAAAATGTTTACATCATAATAAATTGTAATGTTTTATGGATAAAAATATAGTATCTGATAAGGTAGATCCGCTTCACTCACTCAAATTATTGTTTGGCCTCTCTCAATATTTTCCTCTTATTTTTATTACTATTAGGTTGATGGAGTTTGGCCTTACCAGTTAAGCAACGTTCAAAGGTGCCGATGATGATATTACTTGTATGTGTGTGTATTGTGCATAAATAAACATCAGACATTAAATGTGGATTCGGATTGGTTGTATCTGACATGATTGTTTAATTTGAGTTTGGTTTAGATATGATATATATATATATATATATATATATATATATTGTTTACTTTCACTGCGAGTTTAGAAAGATATTGTTAGACTATGTATTTTGTTTCTTGTTATCATCTCTTAACTACATGTTATTTCCGGCTTTCGGAGTTTGTGCATCATTGCTGCATTAAATCAGAAGGTCAAAAATGGTGTATTGTTACACTACTTATAAGGCTAACATGGGAATGATACGAATTTGAAATTGTTGCAATGATATCAAAGTTAAACATTGATATGGTGATGGAGTTAAACTTGGCTAACACATTTAAAGATATTGAGTGGTGGTATGAATCTGGTTCTACGGTACATGTGTGCAACAACTTGTCCATGTTCAAATTATATAAAAAGATTTTGATGACTTCAAAGTGCTTATGGGTAACTATATATAACATAGCAATAGTCGTCGAAAAAGGTAGTACTGAGTTATAATTCACTTCGGGAAAAAACTTGTTACTGCCAATGTTTCACATGTCCCAAAACTTAGGAAGAATTTGTTTTCTGTGAATCTTCTTTGTAGTAGTAGTGTCAATAGTGTCTTTGATGGTAATAGTATTATATTGCCCAAAGGAGGAATGTTGTTGGACAAGGATATGCTATAATGGAATGTTTAAGTTAAGTGGTAATGAATAAATTTGCCTTTGTTGTTTATTCATTTTATATATAGCATGGTCGATTAGTGGGCCCCAATTTTAAATCATTAAAGTTCATGTCCAAAGAAGGTTTAATATCATATGAAAATAAAAATCTAATTGTGAAACCTGTATTAAAGCCAAAATGGGTAAAATGCCATTTTCAAAATATGAAAGAAATACTAAGTTACTTGATATGATTCATTTTGACATTTGTAAATTAACGATATATTTAATCGAGGAGGGAATAGGTATTTATTACTTTTATAGATGACTATTCTAGTTTCTAGATATATGCATGTTTATTAATGAAAACTAAAGATCAAGCTTTCGGTATGTCTAAGCAGTTTAAAAACCCGATTGAGAATCAAAAGGAAAAGAAAATTAAGGTATTACAAAATGATAGGGGTAGAGAATATGCATTTCCTTCACTCTATGAAGAAAATGGTATTATATACTAATCAACTGCACCTTATACCCCTCAATAAAATGTGTTGACTTAGCGAAAAAATTGAACATTAGTAGAAACCACAAATGCTATGATTTTGTATGCCAAATAACATAAAAATTTGTGGGGGTGGCATCTTAACAACATGCCATTTGCATAATAGAATTCCATCAAGAAAACAAAGATATCTCCATACGAGCTATGGAAAGGCAAGAAACGGGTGCTTTAGCCTTTTATTTGATAATAGATCCAAAAAGAAATAAACTTGGACTAAGAGTTTCAAAAGGTGTATTAGTTGAATATGCCAAGAATTCCAATGCTTACTGGTTGGTAGACTTAAATTCTAATGTTATTTTAGAATCGAGAGATGTAGAATTTATTGAAAATAAATTCATATGTTATTCGAGTCTAATTTTAGACCCTACCCAAATCTTGCATGATAAAAATAATAAAACCTTCAAATAGATTTCTTCTAACAAAAGGATGTTGCCAAGCATACCATAAGAGTCTAGAAGAAGTCAAAGAGCAAGGAAAGTTAATGAATCGGGTCCAGATTATGTTTCGCCCGATGATGTAGTTCATCTTGTCCTGGGTAATAGAAATGAAATAACTGATGGGATAACTTATGTTTTAAGTATAGAAGGAGACCCAAAAACTATTAAAGACGAAGGAGATGCTGCTTTCTGGAAAGAAAAAACACAAGATGAGATGGATTCGGTTTTATCTAACAATACTTGGGAACTAACTGACTAGCCATTATATTTAAACCAATTGGATACAAATGGATTTTTCAAAGAAAATGAATACATTACAGGTGGATCGGTACAAACATTGAAAGCAAGATTGGTTGCTCAAGGGTTCAAGTTGCAGTAGGGTACGATTTTTTTTGATACATATGCTCATGTTGCTTAACTAACAACCATTAGGATTATGATTGTCCTTGCATCTATTCATAGATTTCGTGTGCATCAAATTGATGTTATGACTGCTTCTATATCTTCTAGATCTCATAAGTGTTTGATTCACACATCGATATACCTAAGAGAAGTAGTGTTTGATTCATACATCGATTCAAATCATCTCCTATATCTTCCAAGAGAAGTAGCATTTGGATATCAAATTTAAGGAGCGTACAGAGGGAATTTATAACACAAAAGGATATACCTAAGAGAAGTAGCATTTCATTCACACATCGATTCAAATTGTCTCCTATATCTCCTAGATCCCTATCCAAAGGTGCAAACTTCGGAGTGCCACCACTTGCAGCTTTGTATTTGATTTGGGGACTGTCCATGCTCAACTATGGTCTAGAGTACATGGGGTTGTGGTGGCCAAGAAGTGGGAGAGATGGAGCAAAAAAGTAAACTAAAAAGCAAAGGCTTAGCTTCACTTACATGGGGAATCTACTAGAAATATCTTTCCACCATCTCTTCTTGCTAAGTCATGATCTAAAACCCCCTCTCGTTCCTTATTTTTAGCCTACCTAAACATGGTCAATAATGGACCAAATGAATCTCAAAACCGAATAGCATTTAATTCCGTTTAAATCTATTTTAAATTCTTATCGATCTCGTATATCGATACGTACATATATAACTTTTATATACATACCCAATTAATTATCAGTAGCACCCATAACAATTCTAGAGGTTACCACATTTACTAAATATACCCCAAATATTAAATATAATAATAATTAATATTTCTTTGAATATTAATCAATTTAATTAATTTACACTACTTTATAAACTAATTAAATCGAGGGGGATTCGGAGTCTGAAATGAATTCAGTTGTGCAACTCACAAGTGTGAATGCAGTTAGCGATTAATATTTGAACAATTAAAATACTAATTTTCAGGTGTCTCCATTGCTAGTGCTGTGATGGTTTGGCAAATCTCGCTACTTTTAAATCTCATCTGTAAAATCCAATTTTACAAATTTAAGAGGTACTTATTAGCAATGATTACCTACACCAATTCTATTTTTCAACACTATATTACTTTAGGATTTATGGAATTTGGTTTTGTTTAAAATTACAATATCATAAACATTCAACTTGGTTAGTCCATAAACAAAGTCTTTGGGTTCAAGAATAGCATTTATTATTAACCGAATTGCTTTAGCCAAAGATTTTGAGTTGACTACAATTGACAGTGATAACTGAGGAGATGAATTCTCTATTTAATAGTGTTTCACTTTCAATGCTTCAAATCAAACCCAACTATAGTCACCCGATGGTCTCTGCCATGATTTTAACTACAATCAAAGTGGAGTATCCACGTTGAATTCAACGATATTCTTAAGTCGAGAGAATCATGTAATATCGTCACTACGAGATGTCTGGTTAGGCTTATTTGTTATTAAGCAATAGGAAACTCTTGGAAGAGTCATTCCATAGCTATCCAAATATTAGGACATAACCCCTTGGTGTCCCCCAATGGCCATGAGTACTACACTAATCAACATTTGAAGAGCGTTGTGTACTCTGGTTTCAACGATGTATCAATATCCTTTCTGGAAACATATTGACCATGAATATTTAAAATAATATGTTATTTAATTTTCTGATAGTTTTCTCATGATTACAGCTCCTTCAGATTATTATCACGTGACATCTAATTTAAGGATTTACTATTTAGTATAGTTTAAATTAATTATATCACTATAAACAAAGTATATAACAGAAATCATATACCTTTATTACGAATAAGATTAGTTATAGAGTTAGATATATGTAACAAATTACATAATTGCTACTAGGGGATACCCCTAACTCTCCCAATCTCTCACCTGGCACTTGGGGTCAATTATGGAATTTTAATCCCATTATTTTGATCTATTTTCTCAAAACTGATTGAGTTAGTCCCTTAGCGAATGGATAAGCTATATTATCTTAATTATCTACTCTGCCAATCAACTCTTTGATGGTGATAAACTGCTTTTATCATGTGGTAATTTTCATTGTATGTTTCCCAGCTTCTATTGAGCTCTAGGTTCTTTCGTGAACTGCATCATGGCATTGTTACCATATAACAATATCATAGGATTCTCAACATTTGGAATCGCCCCTAGCTAGATTTTAAATTCGTACATTCATATATATATATATATATGCATTGCTTTTATTCTTGTGCATATTCATGGCTATTGTTATCTAGTCTTTTGACAGGTAATGTTCAGATAGACTGGAAGGATCGAACTTAGAGTTATTAAGACAGGAAGCCCAGAGAGATAACCTAGGAGTCCAGAAACCAAGCACAGACAGATTCACAAGGCCAAAGCCAAAGCAATTCAAACCAGGACAATAATAGGATCACCTAAAATAGGGGTCGGTACCGACCCTATCCTATGTGTAATGCCCTACTCCGAGACCCACATTAACAAAGAGAATTACATAGTAATTCCGTCTGCTAATGCGGAGAATAGGGCTGGTTAAGGGCGACCATCATAGTCTTGCATTAGATAAAAGCTAAGTTTGTTGGTTTTGGCACTTTTTTTTTCATTTTATCTCGAGTATTCGACATACTTAATTCCTTTCTAATATAATACTATGGTGGCTACATGATCGATTCAGAAACAAAATATGATAACAATACAATCTCAAGTCACAGAACAACAAAACAGATAATATACATATACACTTACATCAAATGTAATACAACATGCCACAAGTGGTATTCAACCACAATATATACATACATCCCCACAAAAGAATAGATACATCATAAGGTTCCCAAACAAAAGACTACTACAAAAAAATTATGCCATAACCAAAGTCGGTGAAGAAGCCCAAAAGGTAAAGCTAGCATAGGTCCAAAAGCTAACCTGCAACTCGGTCTGACGAGTAATAAATACATGGGTCAGGCTAACTAGAACTTGATATTAGCAAAAGATAAAGGAATATAAGTGCATAAGGGAGACATTCCTTTAAAGATAAAGGAATATAAGTGCATAAGGGAGACATTCCTTTAAAGATAAAGGAATGATATAGGTAAAGTCTATTGATACAACTAAGAATAGGTGTTCCATAAAGGCTCAAAGTTAATCACATGATAAGGTTTAACATGGCATATATGTTTCACATTCAAAGGGCTATACAATGTAAGTGAACATAAACAATATGTAAGCCATAAGTGAATCAACAAAATCTCCAAATCAAAACTCATGAAACTCGATAAGAGTTCATAATCCCAATATCGAAATCACCATAAAACAACATATATACAAGCCTTTCTCTAATTCAAGGCTATAAGTAAATTCATCATCCCAAATTGGTGAAATCGAAATCGAAAACTCATAAAAATTCCCCGGATTGGCCAAATCCCATTTGCATGCCAAAGCGATGCTACACGTGCCATTCCCACAGTACTATATATATTAGGTACCTGTCCTAGACGACCAAAGTCATAATCCCAAATGACCCAAAAGTCTATAGTACTGGCAATCCCAGAATGTGTCATAACTCCTAGATGGGAACCCGAAAAGTGTTAACGTGCATCCCATACCACACGTTTGCACTTAACGGTTTACTAACCGCTAGTCATTGCCACATTATAAAACAGAAATCATCAGAAAATCTCAAAACTCGAAAAACTCATACTCGCCTCATCTCATCGGCAAGTAAAACACTACAACGGGTTCTTGTAGAATATACTCCGAGAATAGGAGATCTCGAACCACAACCCACCAAATATTGGCCTTCCCAGATAATTTCTAAAGAAAGGAATTATAATCTCAAAAACTTGCCATAACTTGGCTAAATAACTCAGAAATCAATAACCAGATAGTTTCGATCGTACAAGTCCGGAATTAACTGATAAAGTAAACTCACGTGTCCTATACCATGGGTTTTACTAAATCGTTTAATTCTCTTTCTCATACGTTCAAAAAGTGTAAAAGCATTGTATATTATTTATAGAATAATTTACTTGAGAAAACAGGACTTTACAATAATTTTCTGAAATCATTTTGAAGACATTTTATTGAAAATTCTGCTTGAATATATCTAAAATACTTTGAAATAATTTAATAATAATTTGAAAATGTTTTATAATAAAAATTTCAAAAAACCAAACTATTTAGAAATTTTCTCAAAACTTATTTGGAAGAAATAGTGCTTGAAATCGAGGAAAAATGAAGAAATTACTCCAAATCGATATTTGAATTCAATTCGAATTTAAATTAAAATTTTAAATTCCAAATTCCTCCAAATCTCGGCTAATCCATTAATGGATATCATATCCCATAGTCATCAAAAAAATCGTCTCAAAATTTGCATAAGAATTGGTTACAAAAACCATAGATATATGTAAGCAAACAAGGCAAAAAGGCTCGGATAAAAACACATTAGGCTCACGTACCTGGGCCAACAGGGGCCGACCTAGGCCAGTGGCCATGTCAACCTCCAGGTCGACCTACCTGTCGACCTAGGCTACGGAGTTTATTCCTGGGTGATTTTCGCTTCATAATGAACTTCCAGAGAGCATTTCACATAGTAAACAGATGAATTAAGGACTGAAATTAGACATGCAATAAGTTTAACAACCAAACAACACTCCGGAAAAGATACAACAGCAATTCGAGTGAAAATCAAAGAGTTATGGATGCTCAAGGTAGCAACCAGAAACGAGAAACTCACCAAAACAACTAACAGAGAAATACATATATAAACAGAAGCTTTTCTGAGCAAATTTATTAAAGTAACTCAAGTTCTTTGTTAGCATTTGTGAGTGTTGAAATCACCTTAGCAATTTGGTAAGAATTCGATAGCAAGTTGCGAGCTTTGGTGAAGAAGAGAAGCTTCAAGACCCTGTAAAAGCTAGAAAAGAAGCATGTAGAACAAATAAAAGAAGTTATAGACAATTCATCTCAAGCTCAAAGATTTTGATGAAATTAGTATTAGTTTGGATTACCTTGTATAATCTTGGTTTAATTGATTCTCTCTTTGAATTTGCAGCAATTTTTGAGTGGAAATTAAATTTTAGTTAGAGGAGGCCATGAATTCCTTATTTTCTCTACTGTAAAAAATGTTTTTGAGAAGGAGATGGAAGAGAAGCTACGTTCAAGTGATTTTTCTCTTCCTGAAGTCTCCAGAATTACTAGTTGGACCCAAATACTAACCCAACAAGCCCAATACCAAATATACTTAGTGAAATTCTAAGTATAAATGCACATATTAACTCATTTTAACAATATATGACCAAATTTTCTCATTTTTAACCAAATAAAATGTATATAACCAATTGTATGAAAATAAAATTGTTATTAAAATAAAATAAAATTTATTTCAACAAAAAAATGTTATTTTGTATAAATAAAACCTTATTTTTATCTATATTTCACAATTTACACAATTTTATTACAAAACACTATTTTTACTACAAGAATTTGTAAAAAAATGTTTTCTTGTCAAATAACTTACAATAAATCATTCAACTCTTTTTAATCATCAAAATATTATTTTCAAACAATATTTCATCTTTTATTTTAATAAAACACATATTATCTTCATATTACTCATTTTAATTCAATAAAAGATTAATATTGACAATGTTTTCCAACATTGTTGTATTTACCCAAATAAAATTGCAATTTGATTATTTTCTACTCAAATTCTCAAAATAAAGTTTTTTTTAAAACTTTATTTTCATTACTTTAGATTTATTTCAACAATTTAACGTTGAAATACATCACCTAATTAATTTATTAGCTCCAAACTAATAAATACCCAATATTTCAATTTATTTAAACCAAATACTTATCTAATCAATATTTAATCCCATATTTATTCCCAATTAAACAAATTAAAGTTCCAAACTTTATTTTTCCCAATTTATTTACAAAATTCATTGTTTATTCCAAATAAACAATTTAAAATCTCCAATTATATTTTAATTTACAATATTAAATTATAACCTCCGTTATAATTTAATATATACATGTAATCTCCAAACCAGGGTTGTTACAGACTCCCCCCTTAACAAAATTACATCCTCGCAATTTCTAGAGAAGAGTTTGTATTCAACATATTAATTTCATCAATCAAAGGAAGGATAGACAAGCACGAGATCAAAATTCCTCATCTTCTACTCAAGACGAAAGAAGACCAAGATAAATTTGCTTGGTAAATTCAACGATTTTCCTAAGTATAAATACTAGGGTTTGCGGACCATTTAATTTCTTTGAGCAGTACATTGATTTCGAAAGTATCTCACTTTCGAAACAAAAACACAACGGGGTGCTACTCAAAAATCTATCGAAGGAGAATGATTCCACAAAAGTTTCTCGAATAGAGTTGGGATTTAGCATCGCTTTATCCGAACTCCAACCACAAACTAATGATTTTCCGTATGTCGCTATGGAAAGCCATACTGATACTAAGATAACAATAATTGAGGTAAGAAGACCCGATGAGAGATGGTTACTACAAAGATCACCCTACTCAAACATCCACAAAATGCTAGTTGTTAGACTATTGCACTAAGGCAAGACAATTACGAGGAATACAATAGATATAAATTTTAATTCACAATCAAAATTTATTAGAGTTCGAAATTCATTATCTTCAAAACCACAATCTAAATACAATCAAACTTATTAAAGTTCCAAAAATCATTGCCTTTATATTCAAAATCTCAATTTTCAACACTTGGAAATTTTCCAAACTCCTTCCTATAGTTCTTATAAAAAAAATTCAAACTCATATTCCCCTTTTATTCCAAAATTAATTTTTTGAGAGAATTTTATAATTTCATCTCAACAATCCTTAAGGTAAAATTGTAAAATTTACTACTCTTTATTTTTCAAATACCCAATTTCTCATAACAAACTCCATCTTTAACATGAACAACTTACTTTAAAGTATTCAATAACCATTTATTTTTCAAACAAAGTATTATTTCATCATTTCAACAATAAAACATAATTATATTAAAACTTATATATTTCAATTATCATAATGGCATTACCTCGCCATTGATTTATAATAAATAACTTTATCGATTGGCTGCAGCTTTGACCAAATGATCAAAACCACCTTGCCACTCGTCCTGTCCCACTATGGTTCAATGGCTGCATATGTCATCTAGAATAAAATTTAGTTCTCAAATCTTTTTAATTTATTTCCAAATTTAGTCTCATTAAAAATTAATTTATCGTGTCTGATTATCTCATCACAGCGTTTAGGAAATTCCTATCGATAACGTTAATCATACGTATCGACCAGAATTCTTAAAGAACTTGATGGATAACCCAACAAAAAAATAATCTTCTATAAAAGAAGTATCTCATATTTAGTTCTCAAAATGTTCTTTATTTATCCCAAAAACCAAATCCAATTTCTCTTAGAAATATATCTTCAATTTTTGAAAAATTAGAAAACACAATCATTACATATATCCAAAATCAAAAACACAAAAAGAGACTCATCGAGATGTTCCCTAAATATACTCGATTCAGAAGATTGAGGGAATAGATTGGAGTGTTCGTCATTCCTAACGGTATAACAAACTACTTAGGAACTCATAACGAGTGCGGAATGCGGTAAAAGAACACTATCCTCTGCAACTCGAAGCTAATGAGAATCGGTGTAGGGTCAAGCTGAAGAAAGACCCTTGCACCACTAATAGATCAAATAAGAAATCGACGAGATATAAGGGTAAGGGTAAAAAATCTTCTCGAAATGAGAAGAAGAACACAAATGGCAAATCATTACTTTGGGTGAAGTAATATTACTAAGCCTATAAATGAGTATCCAAAAAGGTTGTCTCAAAAGAGGTAAGAATGGCAATATCAATTAAATTCCAAGGATCACCTCATTTCCTTAGTGGGCATCCTCGTGGAAGAATGACCAAAAGGCTAAGAACCGGGAATGAGGTCAATACAATATTCGATTGCCTAATTGGGTGTCATACCCGAACGGACTTACATAAATCAACAGAGTCACAATGACGGGAATTTGAGATATATCATCAACATCTCGATACTCAAGAATGAATACAGAGACTTTGGAATCATAATCAATATTCCGAAGATAAGAATTAACCAACCAACTGAATTAGGATGCCTAAATATAGGGCCCTTCAAATCAAAGAATGTGGCTTGATAAAATGCTAGCCACTCACTCTCAAATTACTCCAACTTAAGATAGAAAATAGTGTGCTAATATGCACGCAAATATAAACTACAAGGAATAAATACCAAAATTCTCACGTCAAGTATTGCAGATCCCCTCAAAAGGATTCGCAATCCTCAAGTAAGCGACAAGACCAGAACATCTAATAGCATTAACAAATCTCTTCGGTACGGATAAATGCTAAGCACCCGTATCGAAGAGGATTCGAATATGACAGTCATGAAAAAGAATAGAACCTTCCAAAATAGTAGGAGATATACCTCGCGACTGAGATGCACTACCAAAAGCCTGAGCTACATTCAGATTCCCCGAACCTGAACTCTTCCCTTTCTTAGGACATGCTGAAACTATATATCCTTCATTCTTTCAGTAACAACACTTGGGGGTTTGAGGACATTCTCTAACTAGATGGTCTCTAGAACCACAATTGAAGCAAGCCAACACTTTAGCTGAAGGAGGTGCCGCACCGGAATGAGAACCAGAATTGCCTTGCTTCTTCTTCTTAAGAGGAAATGATTGGGATCTCTGAAAGGGAAATTTCTTCTTATTTGGGTTCATTTGAACCTCAGCCTTGTCACTACTATCCCTTTCGTTATCGACGGCTTCGAGGTGACGCGCCGAATCCACAAGCTCCTCGAACGAGAGCTTAAGCTGAAGCATGAGTGACTTCTTCAAATATTTCTTAAGTCCAAATATGAACTTAATATTCTTCTTGTATGGAGTACCAATGAATTCGAGACCATACTTGGATAGAGACTTGAAGGAGGATACATAATCTGACACAGAGGATTTGCCCTGCTTCAACTCGAGGAAGCAACAGGCAAGGAAAGCCTTCTCGGATTCTGGCACGAACTTAAGCTCAAAACGATCTCGAAAATGCTGCCATGTAAGAGTAGACTCATCTATCTCAGCTATAAGAAGCTCGTACCAGTCTAGTGCTCGTTCTTGCAGCATACTCGATGTCACAAGAACACGGTGATGATTGGAAATCTCCATGCGAGTAAAGATGCGCTAGCATGTTCAAAGCCAAGCCTGAACCTCTAAAACTGTCTCGAAGCCTTTGAATGGCTTGCCTTCGAGATGGGTGAAGTTGCTACATATACGCGCAAATGTAGATTTGCACGAAGGAGAGCAATGAGTAGGAGCGGGAGGCTGAGTGTTCCTAAGAAGCTCAAGAATCTGGTCGGTCGACATATAAACTCCTTCGGGACGAGAACCACTGGACGGTCCCGCCATCGAAGTGCGACCTCTACCTCTTCCAGCCATTTGCTGAAAGTTAAGATAAGCTAGGATTATTCATAGCGGTAGATATTAGCAATTTGAATTCGTTGAATAAGGAATACTACGGAATTTACAATTAACATTCCTAGACATATTCCTTTCTAACTACCCCCAAAGAACTCAAAAGATTAAGGACAAGGTTGTGTTCAACTACGATTTGGGGATGATGTTTACACTTGTATTATACTTGATGTATGGTAATAGTGTATACTGTTCTGCGTTTATTACATTTTGTTCTAAATCCAGCTCTGATACTAAGCTGTAAGGCCCCACCCCGAGACCCACATGAACAAAGAGAATTACATAGTAATTCTGTCTGCTAATGCGGAGAATATGGCTGGTTAAGGGCGACCATCATAGTCTTGCATTAGATAAGAGCTAAGTATGTCGGATTTGGCACTTATTTTTTCATTTTATCTCGAATATTCGACATACTTAATTCCTATCTAATACACTACCATGGTGGCTACATGATCGTTTCAGAAACAAAATATGATAATAATACAATCTCAAGTCACCGAACAACAACACAGATAATATACATATACACTTGCATCAAATGTAATACAACATGCCACAAGTGGTATTCAACCACAATATATACATACATCCCTACAAAAGAATAGATACATCATAAGGTTCCCAAACAAAATACTACTACACAAAAACTATGCCATAACCAAAGTCGATGAAGAAGCCCAAAAGGTAAAGCTAGCATAGGTCTAAAAGCTAACCTGCAACTCGGTCTGACCCGAGTAATAAATACACGGGTTAGGCTAACTAGAACTTGATATTAGCAAAGATAAAGGAATATAAGTGCATAAGGGAGACATTCCTTTAAAGATAAAGGAATGATATAGGTAAAGTCTATCGATACAACTAAGAATAGGTGTTCCATAAAGGCTCAAAGTTAATCACTTGATAAGGTTTAACATGGCATAGATGTTTCACATTCAAAGGGCTATACAATGCAAGTGAACAAAAGCAATATGTAAGCCATAAGTGAATCATCAAAATCTCCAAATCAAAACTCGTGAAACTCGATAAGAGTTCATAATCCCAATATCGAAATCACCATAAAATAACATATATAAGCCTTTCTCTAATTCAAGGCTATAAGTAAATTCATTATCCCAAATTGGCGAAATCGAAATCGAAAACTCATAAAAATTCCCTGGATTGGCCAAATCCCATTTGCATGGCGAAGCGATGCTCCACGTGCCATTCCCTCCAATACTATATATATTAGGTACCTCTCCCAAACGACCGAAGTCATAAATCTTAGACGACCGAAGTCGTAATCCTAAATGACCCGAAGGTCTATAGTATTGGCAATCCCCAAAATGTTTTTGAGAAGGAGATGGAAGAGAAGCTACGTACAATTGACTTTTCTCTTCCTAAGGTCTCCAGAATTACTATTTGGATCCAAATACTAATCCAACAAGCCCAATACCAAATATACTTAGTGAAATTCTAAATATAAATGCACATATTAACTCATTTTAACAATATATGCCCAAATTTTCTCATTTTTAACCAAATAAAATGTATATAACCAATTGTATGAAAATAAAATTGTTATTAAAACAAAATAAAATTTATTTCAACAAAACAATGTTATTTTTTATAAATAAAACCTTATTTTTATCTATATTTCACAATTTACACAATTTTATTACAAAACACTATTTTTACTACAACAATTTGTACAAAAATTGTTTTCTTGTCAAATAAATTACAATAAATCATTTTAACTCTTTTTAATCATCAAAATATTATTTTCAAACAATATTTCATCTTTTATTTTAATAAAACACATATTATCTTCATATTTCTCATTTTAAATTCAATAAAAGATTAATATTGACAATGTTTTCCAACATTGTTGTATTTACCCAAACAAAATTGCAATTTGATTATTTTCTACTCAAATTTTCAAAAATAAAGTTTTTTTAAAAAACTTTAATTTCATTACTTTAGATTTATTTCAATAATTTAACATTGAAATACATCACCTAATTAATTTATTAGCTCCAAACTAATAAATACCCAATATTTCAATTTATTTAAACCAAATACTTATCTAATCAATATTTAATCCCATATTTATTCCCAATTAAACAAAATAAAGTTACAAACTTTATTTTTCCCATTTTATTTACAAAATTCATTGTTTATTCCAAATAAACAATTTAAAATCTCCAATTATATTTTAATTTACAATATTAAATTATAACCTCTGTTATAATTTAATATATACAGGTAATCTCCAAACCAGGGTTATTACACTATGGGTCGGTACCGAGTCCTGTTTCCACCTTAGGTGGGCATTATCTTCTGCCTACATGCCTTGCTCTATGCAAAGAGCCCACTTCCAATGTTGTTCTGTTGATTCAATACAATTCTCCATCGATCTCCATGAACAATTGAAGCTGCAACTCTGTTCTTCCACAACTCCGTCATTTGAACTTGGAAATAAGCTTATATTCGTTAGGAACTGAGATGTTGGTTTTGATGAAAACAACCTTTTTAACTTATCTTATTATAAAATATATACTAACACTATCGTCTAGATAGATATGTATATGCAGGAACTATGCAGGATATATATATATATATATATATATGCATGTATTGATTACTGAAGACTGATCAGTATAAAGACTCAAGACTCAAGATTCAGAATGGAGATATCAAGATTGAAGACTCTAGAGTATCGAGATCAAGATTTCAAGATAAGTGTCTAGTTTTTGTTAAAACTTCATAATAGCATGGAAATCTTCATTCCAAATTTCATTTGGGATGGAACCCATTTCTACCTTCTTAGTGGCTTACAAACCCACGACAAGTAGCTTACAAACCTACGACAAGTGGCTTACAAACCCACGAACATCCTGGTTTTGTACAAGTTCTCGAGTCCTGATGTGATGAGATATTCTGCAGGAAGAAGCTTGCCAAACTACTTCAAAATGGTTTTTCAAAATGATTTTCAAAACTGCTTTTCAAAATGTTTTAGCCTTAAAAAATTATCTTTTCAAATAATTTTCAAAAAGATGTTTTAGCCTTAAAATATTCTTTGTTTTTGTATTTAAATAAACTCTTGTTTTAAACTTCGTTTGGTTTTAAAACTATCTTCTGATTTTTAAATATTCTTTTATAATATATATATATATATATATATATATACTTGGGATTTAAAATCAAATTTATATATACATTCTAAAAATATATTTTTCTACTCTTCTTTATTTTAAAACATAGGAAAATTAGGTTATTTTACTCCAGAATCATTTCATCTTGTTTTTCTTTCAATGCCATTTTCAAAACAAATTTTACATTATTTTTAACTAAGGGATGTCGACATCATGGGATACCCCATGTCGACATGATGGCCGTTAAATTCAAAAGTTTCAATTGTCAAAAGAAGTGTTTATTCGTTTAAATCTCTTTACGAATGGTTATGATCGTTACTGGTCTATAAATAGCCTTCACAAACAAATTTTTTAACTAACTATTTTTTATTTTCTTCACTCCTTCTTCTCTACAAATCCATATTCTAAAATTTTCATATTTTTAAGATCGTGCCGAAATTCTGCCGAATTCTCAAGTGAATCAAATTAGAATCTCATTCTTGTTTGATTCTCTGCCCTCTCTCGAAGATTAAAGTGCTATTCAGAGTTATAGGATCAATTTGTAATCAAAAGTTTATCGAGTCTCTCTATAAGGTGTGGTTGTGCCTAGAAATTAGTTGGGTGATCTTCTGTCCCGTAAATCAAGAGAGTTTGCCCCGGACTCGAAGACAGGAGGGTACCTCAAGGCCTTTAGAAATTGAGGATTGTAATCTCGACATTGGTATAATAAAAATCTATACGAGGTGTTTGCCTTGGTGCAGGACTGGACATAGGGTAACTCCGAACCAGTATAAAATCCAGTGTGTTCTTTCCTTTTATTGCTTTTTATTTACTTTCTGCATCTGTATTTGATTCTGTGATTGTTCTGTGATTAAGTTCTGCATTTGTTTGTGTCATAATTTTAATTTAGTCCATATAAGTCTTAGAATCCATTAAACACTATTCACCCCCCTCTAGTGTTAAATTAGCCTTAAGATCCTTAATCCGCACTCCCTTTCAATTGGTATCCGAGCAAGGCTTTCATAGTTTTCATAATTTGAAACTTGAAAATTGTTTTAATGGCCACCAATACTGGTAATGTCAACTCTGGCACTAGTTCTGTTAACACTAACACTAGATCATTTGTAGAAGGTCAGTCTACTGTTAGACCACCATTTTTCAATGGCAGTAATTATGCATATTGGGCTTGTAGAATGAAAATTTATTTACAATCGGTAGGATTAGACACTTGGAATATCACACAAACTAAGTATGTTGAACCAACTACCGATTTTGGCCCAGTGGACCGCTGAGCAAAAGGGTGTTGCACAAAATAACTAAAAGGCCATGAATATATTATTTTGTTCACTAGATAGGAATGAGTTTAATAGAGTGCCTGTTTGTAAGTCTGCATTTGAAATTTGGAAAACTTTGCAAGTTACTCATGAAGGAACAAGCAAAGTTAAACAGACTAAAATTTCCATATTAACTAATCAGTTTCAATTGTTTAAAATGCATGCAAATGAGTCCATTTCCGACATGTATTGTTGATTTCAAGATATTGTTCATTCACTAATTGCACTGGGAAAAAGCTTTTCGGAGGAAGACCAAGTCAGAAAAATTCTAAAATCACTCACTCTAGAATGGGATCAAAAGACACTTGCAATCGAAGAAGCAAATGATATCAGCATAATGAAAATAGAAGAATTGATTGGGAATATGATGTCTTATGAAGTTCAACTGCAAGGAAGAAGAGAAAACAAGGCTACAGAAAAGAAGTCATTAGCATTCAATGCAACAACTGAAGATTCGGAACCAGACAGTGATGAGGAGATTTCTTTCTTGACAAGAAACTTCCGGAAATTCCTAAAATATAGAAAAATGAATAATTACAAAAGAAATGATCAAAGGAATTCCAGAAATAACACGGAGAACGTCAACAATGATAGATGCTACAATTGCAATAAAGTCGGGCATTATAGGAAAGATTGTTCGTATCCAGATAAACAGTTGTTCCATCCAAACAATGATTCGTTTAGGAAAAGAAAGAAAGCATACATAGCAACTCTTGATGACTCAGACTCATCATTCAGTGACGATGAAAAGAAGACGGATAATTCAAATCTGTGTTTCACTGCTATTCATGAATCAGATGACAATGGGAGTATGGATCTAAAAATAGGTACGCATTTACATTATTTTTAATTTTTCTTATTTGAATGGATGCTTGTTGTTTGCTTGATTTTTTATATTCCTTGAATTTTAAATTCAAATTTATCCCTTGAAATTTTAATTTTAAATTCAAAAATAATATTATTTTAAATATTAAATTATTAATATTTAAGTATTATTATATTTAATGTTATCACAGGAATTATATAAGTAGAATATATGATATAATATATACATTTATTAGAACTTAGGAATAGACACTTGTCCTTTGATTCAATAGGCACATGCCGACATACCTGGATACCCCATGTCGACATGTCCCTCAGAAATTTGATTTCAAAATTTGAATTCAAACTTTTGAATTTCCCTCCACCTTTTCACCAACTTCAATGCTCTGGAAAGATGCCTCTTGACCAGAGAACATGTCTATAGAATCTCTATTTAATTCACTTTCCTTATCATCACTTTTCACTTTTATTTCAAATTTATCTTCATTATCTTCAACTCCTCTCAAACTTCTTCAATGGCCCCTTCAAGCACTCCTAACACCATTAGGCTTCCAAAAGCTATCAAAAACTTTCTTTTTAATGACCCGGAAGCTATCAAAGCTTACATCAACTATGTAAACTTTGGTAAAATTCATACGGGGAAATTTGCTATTTTTGAAGATTTTCCTTCTTATGAAATTGAAATTCTTTTTCAACAATGTTCTATTCTTAGTGTAGTAGATAACAAACAAAATGATTTTGTATGTTATCCAAATCTTGTTAAGATGTTTTATGCGAATTTGAATCGTGGTTTTTATGATGGGCAAGATGGACAAATTTAGAGTAGTGTTAAAGGAACACAAATTGTTTTGGATTGTGAAATTATAGGAAATATTTTGGGATGCAAGTATACCGGAATGAATCTCTCGGAATTTCAAATAAATGAAAATGATCAAGAGACATTTCATCACATCTTTGAAGGGGATGACAATTTTGAATTCAAAAATCGTTATTTTCGTCCAAAAGCAAGAATTGTTAACCTTCTTATTCAACACACCCTTATACCAAGATCGGGAAACTACAACAACCCAACTTTGAAGTTTGCAAAGCTCTTTTTGCAATTTTTGGAAATTATGATATCAATTGGGCTCAAGTTGTAACGACCCGGTATTTTCAACCATTCGCATCCATTATAAGTGTATAGATAGACACTCATGCCGGAATTGAATTGCTCAAAATACCGCGTTGTAAATAAAATTTGGCAAATCTCAGAATATACAGTAAATAAATATAATCACAGACACAGAGTAAAATAATGCAGCGGAAGTAAAAGAAATAGTAGTTCATGAAGCTACTATATAAATATATCAGAGTTACATGAGATATAACAGAAGAAATAGAATACAACAAAAGTCTCAATATAATAACCAAGTACAAGCTGAGTAGAACAACGGAATTGAAATAGATAGGACATGACAAGCAGATAATCTCCAGCGATTCAAATCTCCAAGAGAGTGGAAATCCAAATCTGTGAATAACTCAGGCTGACCCGAGCATAAACCAAAACACAAAACACTCGAGTCAGGACAATATATACTTATATAATGCAAACCAACTCAAGCGAACTGTAATAAGGGTAGAAGTAACTTAGAAGATGCTTGGGACCACCCATCCTCTAAGGATCCGTTAAACTATCTACTATGTAGTAATATTCGATATTATAATAGTGTCTAAATAAGTAAAGTATAATCATATAGAAAATAGCGTTAAGGGGATGGAGAACCTTAACGCGGTCGGATCTTAAAATCATAATCGTAGTAAAGCTCGATATGGTAGGTGACACGGCACAACTAGGCAATGCCAGGGTAGATATACCAATTACGCACACGGACTGATGGATACGCATAGCAGCCACTACCGTTCCACCTCGAACAACACTCCCAAATCGGAGGATGGCCATCTAATCAATCACAAGTAAGAGTATAATATCAAAGAAATGTGTCCGAGAAGAGGTGCTACCTCACTGGTCCGAGATCGCTCCTATTTTAGCCACCTTATGCCAACTCACGGGAGTTGGGTCCACGTAACATACCTTAAGAACGTCGCCACCATCCTACTTCATTCTGGAATCTCCACCGCGTACACGGTTGTCAAAGTGGTTTTCGGTATCGACAGAGAGTATGTCCATATCCGATCCCGGTCTCTTTGCCAATCAATCGTTATTATAACCCATGGTTATAACTTTTAAAAACAATACTTTACTTCAAAATAAAATATCATTTCAAACCATATCTTTATCAAAATAAAGATTAAATCAATTCCAAACCATTTCCATATATTTAAATCTTCATATCATTTCAAAACTTCATTTCAAATCATTTTAATATAATAAAATATCATATCCTTACAAAACTTCATTTCAAATCATTTTAATAAAATAAAATATCCTATCAGTTCAAATCCAAATATTCAACTTTAAATACCTTTTAAATTCAAAGATATCGTTCATTTACTATCATTTCAAATCACCTTTAAATAGTTTATATTCCAATCAAAATAATTCATTTAAACCTTTTAAAAGTGTAATTATTATATTTTCAAATCAAGTATTCAATTTCCAAAGTTTCAAACCATTCCGAGTTCGTTTACTAAGTCAAAAACCCTAATTATTAAAATTTCAGCATTTCACAGCATTTAAAACAACTGCTATAAGTTATATTTGAAAACATTTTTAATTCAGCAAAGACAGCACTTAAAACTGCTGTTAAAACTCAGTTTTAGTTGAATTATAGTTCAAAACAGAAAAGACAACATTTTAGAAGTGCTGCGCTAGTTCAGATTTCAAAACAAGGGTTAAATTTGGTTTCAGCAAAGACTACAGACCATTATAGCATTTCCAGAGAATGCTATTAATAGGCCTGAGTTCAATATTAGCCTATAAGTTCAATTACAGCAACTACAGCATTTCAGAAATGCTGTAATAGCTCTTTTTACACAATTTTAGTTCAAAACAGAATCTATAGCATTTCTGAATGCTATTAAAAGTAGATTTCAGGTGTTAGTGTATTTCCAGCAATTAAATAACTTCAATTTAAAACACATAAACATTTTAAAAATCATATTTTAACATTTAAAATGTTCATTTACATATCATTTAACATATATCTTTTTCACAATAAATTTCTTATAATTAAATCCAATTTTCAATAATTTACTTAATAAATTTAAGTGTAAAAGTTTCCAATTCTTCACATTTCAACAAATAACTTAACACTTCAAATTTAACTAAATTTCCAATTTTATTTAATTAACTTAAACCTTTAATTAAAACCAAATTTCACATTTCCAAGTCTAGTTATTTAAAAGATCACTTTTAAACATTCATTTATTTAACCACTTAAACTCATAGAAAAATCAATAATACTTTAATAAATCGCTTAAATTCAAATTTAATCAAATTATCATATTTACCATTTTCCAAATATAATTAAATTTTCATTTTTATTCATATAACTTAAATATCACTTTTAACCAAAATTCCAAATTTCCAAAACTTAAGTTATATTTCAAAAATCCAGTTAAATCATTCATTAATTACAATTTTAACACATAGAAAAATCATAATTTCTTTATTTTAAAACATTTCAAAATCTATTTAAATCAAATTTCATAAATTTATAATTTTTAAAATACTTAAAAATATCCAAAACACTTTATAAAATAACCACGGGCCTGTATATAGTTTTCTAACCTAGGTCAAGTGATACGGATATGTATCATTTCAATCCACAGTTTAAAAAGAAAAATATGGGTTCTATCATTTCAAACCCGCAATCCCAAGTTAAAAATAAATTAAATAAAAACCATTCAGGCCTATCATTTCAGCCCATAATGATTTTTCTCTATTCTAAAGTCCGTTCGGGTATGTATCATTTCAACCCATAGTGATTCTAGTCTACAGGGAACTTGCAGTGTGATAAACAGATATAAATAACAGAATAACAATAAATAACAGTAACGGATGATATAACAGGTGTATAAACATCATATGATCATAACATAGTCAAGTATAACATGATAATATATTTCTACAGATTCACAGGGTGTCAATTTACTAGTTATATAGGTACATATTGTCTAGTGAGAATAACTCACCTGTTAAAGCTGGAGATTAGCGATCAAAACACACATAATAGATTCCAGAAAGCACAACAAGCACGATATAGCATGACTCTTGATTTGAATAAATGGAGAGCCTTGATATTTATCTTGTAAACTACCCAAAATAAGACAATATAACATATGAATATTCAACACAGAATTATAAAGAAACAAGTTGAAATACAAGGCAATAAAGACAAGACCTTGTCTTTACCATTCGAATGCTCGACCAAGGTGGATCATGGGCTCAGCCAATGATGTGTTAAGCTCAGGTTTGGCACCATATAGGTCAGGTTTGGGTCAGGTAATGGCATCAAAACAAGTGGAGATGAAGGTGTAGTGGTGCTAACATGAAGCATACCAAAGACAATGCAAAAGAGGCAAGTTGTTTAACTTTTTGGCTCGGCTTAGGTCAATTGGAGCTCGGCCATAGGGGGTTCCAGATCTGGTCAGTGGTCATGTGGCAGCCAGAAGTGATGTAGATGATGGTGGTGGTGGCTAAGGAGTGGCCAAAGGCAACTATGAAGGTAATAGTGGAGTATAGGCTAGGCTAGCCTTGTTTTGGTGAAGTTTGGCAAAGCTTTGCAATGTTTTTGTGGTGATGGTTTCAATTGGATGGCAAGGCTTGTCATGGTCAGAGGAGGGGGAGATGTTTGCTGCTGTAGATGGTGGAGGAGATGGTGGAGGTGGTAGGCCGAGAATCATATGTGAAGTCAAGGCAAATTTAAGCAGAAAACAAGGCAAATTCAAGGAAGGAAGGTAGAAAAGAATAAAGAGAAGCCATTAACTTGGAAATTTTTTTCTCAAATGAGAAATAGCCGTGAGTTGAAGAGGATGAGAAGTATTTTCATGTGAAAGGCAATGGGAAATGTACGGCTATCAAGGAGAAAATGAAAAGCCAAGGAAATGAAAAGGCGGAAGAGGAAAAGACTTAGGAGTTTCAATAGTTTAAAACCTTCCATATTTCTTTATTTTAATTATATAACTCTATATTTCTGGAAATAATAATAATCCCAGATAAAATTTCGAAATTTTATCAAAATATAATAATTTATATAAATATTTATCAATTATATAAAGTTAAATTAAGAAAATAGCTAAAATAGTAAACTAGTCTAGAAAAATTTGGAATTGAATAGAATAAATTTTTAGAAAATTCACATGAGCTTGTAATATATTTTTAAACATAAATAATAACATAAAATAAAAATATATTCACAAAATAAACATTTAAAATTTAATTTACATATAATTTCTAATGAAGAAAATAGCAGAAATAGGAAAACAGCCTTTAAAAATAGGAAATCATCATAGTAAATTTTGGAAAAATTATATTATTATTTTTGAAAATATTTAGAGATGAAAATATACATAAATTAACATATTGACAAATATTAAAAAAAATGTAACAAAGAAAAAGTAATTTATACAATTTAAAATAGACAAAATTGTTAAATAAACAGTTTATACTCAAAATTGAAATGTACATAACTTTTACATTTTAACTCCGTTTTCAACGAAACGAAAAGCAATATTCATGTTATTAAATCTATTTTCATAATAAAAGATAAAATTTATAATTTCAAATATTTAGAATTTAAATTTAAAAGTCAAAGTTTGACTATTGACCAAAATTCACATTTTCTGGAAATATTAATTTAGTCATATTTGGAATTCTAATCCACATCAAAATCAAAGTTTATACTTAAAATAACAAAATTTATTCTTTTTCATAAATAAAGCTTTTGAATCTGGAAAATCAATAAAAAATATATTTGTAAAATACAGGGTTGTTACACAAGTTATTTTGGATGAGCTAAGGCCCAAGAATTTTACTATGGGTGAAAACACATTATATCATGGAATTTATCTCACTCGAATTTTTAATTACTTTGGAGTTGATTTCAAAAGGGAATAATTTATAACTAGAAAAGTGTTCGACTATAGAAACATTTCTCTTATGCAAATTCCATTAGTGTTTCAACCATATGAAACACTTATGGAAAAGGAAGAAAGGCTTGCTCACGAAGAGATGGAAGAAATGGAGGAAGAAGAAGAAGAAGAAGAAGAAGAGGAAGGAATGGAAATTGAAGAAGAGGAAGATCAAGAAACTTCCTTAGAGAGTATCGAATATCCTACTAATCTTGCTAATCCATCCAATAAGACCATTCTCAATAATCAAAGAATTATAGTGGAAAATCAAAAGACACTCAAAAGATCAATGAGTCAGAAAATGGATAAGATTTCCACTAAAATCAACAAGTTCATCGGGAAAGTTAGTAGAAAGCTTGGACTATCATCTTCTTCATCTTCATCTAATTAGTTTTAGTTCATCTTATCTTGTTTGCTTCAAGTTCTATCCATGTATTTTCCTTTATTTTAATTAATATTATATTATTTTATGTAATGTTGACTAAAATCATTAATGAAATCTTTTATTTCATGTTATTCAACTTCACTTGTCTCTATAATTGCTTGCTTTTATATTATACAAATTTTAGTTGCTTAGATTTGTTCATAATATTCAAAACAAAGCAAATTGTCACTTTAGGCAGAGGCATGTCGACATCCCCCATCCCCCCATGTCGACATGCAACGGGCAGAAAGTAGCTACACTTTCAAATTTTAATTTCATATAACTAACTTGTATCTATTCATTTTAAATGACTTTCTACCCCTATTTATACATGTTTCTTCCAGAATAAATTATCAAACTTCATTTCTAATCACTCCCTTTCATATTTCTTCCTATTTCTTGAATTATGGCTTCTCCGATTAAGAATCTAAGTGATAATCTTGAGGAAACTCTCACTTCCTTCAAGAATATCCTTACATTCATACTTCGTAATCGGCGCCACTTAGAATTGAGTCAAATGCAAATGATCAAGGAGCAAGAGAGACATTTCGATGCCCCTTAACAAGTATGATCTCGAAGGAAATCCACTAGTCATTCTCGACAAAGATAAAGAAGAATGGGATGCCATCAAAGCAGACCCTATCTTTGGAGAAGATGGATGGGTGGAAGTACCAAGGAATGTCTAGTCATTCTGTATGTTATTTGTTTGATTTGATTGGTGTGTTTTAAACTTGATTGACTTGAATTATTTAAAACATTTGATGTGGTTTGTATATATGATTGGATTGAATAATTACTGTAGATATGATTGGCTGATGATTGATTTACTTCTGGATTACACTTATGATCACACTCATGATCACATTTCACATTTATGATCACATTTCATACTTATGATCACACTTAGCACTTATTACACTTATATATGGATTACTCTATTGTATTTTGGTTGATTATCTTATATCAAGTTCAGGGAATTTATTAGTAAGAAGTTTTTGTTGATGACAATAGGGGAGAAGTTATAAAATAGTAGTTGGTTTAGTAAGGGGGAGTCATGGAGTAAGGGGGGGTTATGATAGGAGTTATGGTATGGTAAGTATATTTTATAAATACAGGTTGTCATCATCAAAAAGGGGGAGATTATTAGGAACTTAGATGTTGGTTTTAATGACAACAACCTTTTTAACTTATCTTATTATAAAATATATACCAACACTATTGTCTAGATAGATATGTATATGCAGGATATATATATATATATATATGCAGGTATTGATTACTGAAGACTGATCAGTATAAAGACTCAAGACTCAAGATTCAGAATGAAGATATCAAGATTGAAGACTCTAGAGTATCGAGATCAAGATTTCAAGATAAGTGTCTAGTTTTTGTTAAATTAAACTTCATAATAGCATGGAAATCTTCATTCCAAATTTCATTTGGGATGGAACCCATTTCTACCTTCTTAGTGGCTTACAAACCCACGACAAGTAGCTTACAAACCTACGACAAGTGGCTTACAAACCCACGAACATCCTGGTTTTGTACAAGTTCTCGAGTCCTGATGTGATGAGATATTCTACAGGAAGAAGCTTGCCAAACTACTTCAAAATGGTTTTTCAAAATGATTTTCAAAACTGCTTTTCAAAATGTTTTAGCCTTAAAAATTATCTTTTCAAATAATTTTCAAAAAGATGTTTTAGCCTTAAAATATTCTTTGTTTTTGTATTTAAATAAACTCTTGTTTTAAACTTCGTTTGGTTTTAAAACTATCTTCTGATTTTTAAATATTCTTTTATAATATATATATATATATATATATATATACTTGAGATTTAAAATCAAATTTATATATACATTCTAAAAATATATTTTTCTACTCTTCTTTATTTTAAAACATGGGAAAATTAGTTTATTTTACTCCAGAATCATTTCATCTTGTTTTTCTTTCAATGCCATTTTCAAAACAAATTTTACATTATTTTTAACTAAGGGATGTCGACATCATGGGATACCCCATGTCGACATGATGGCCGTTAAATTCAAAAGTTTCAATTTTTAGAAGAAGTGTCTATTCGTTTAAATCTTTTTACGAATGGTTATGACCGTTACTGGCCTATAAATAGCCTTCACAAACAAATTTTTTAACTAACTTTTTTTATTTTCTTCACTCCTCCACAAATCCATATTCTAAAATTTTCATATTTTTAAGATCGTGCCGAAATTCTGCCTAATTCTCAAGTGAATCAAATTAGAATCTCATTCTTGTTTGATTCTCTGCCCTCTCTCGAAGATTAAAGTGCTATTCGGAGTTATAGGATCAATTTGTAATCAAAAGTTTATCGAGTCTCTCTATAAGGTGTGGTTGTGCCTGGAAATCAGTTGGGTGATCTTGTGTCCCATAAATCAAGAGAGTTTACCCCGGACTCGAAGACAGGAGGGTACCTCAAGGCCTTTAGAAATTGAGGACTGTAATCTCGACATTGGTATAATAAAAATCTGTACGAGGTGTTTGCCTTGGTGCAGGACTGGACGTAGGGTAACTCCGAACCAATATAAAATCCGGTGTGTTCTTTCCTTTTATTGCTTTTTATTTACTTTCTGCATCTGTATTTGATTCTGTGATTGTTCTGTGATTAAGTTCTGCATTTGTTTGTGTCATAATTTTAATTTAGTCCATATAAGTCTTAGAATCCATTAAACACTATTCACCCCCCTCTAGTGTTAAATTAGCCTTAAGGTCCTTAATCCGCACTCCCTTTTAATAATGATGCAAACAGTTATAGAATCACGAAGCTAACTACTAGACGAGTCGAAACAAAGAGTTCAAGACAGCCTGTTTGGCCATTTTAGGGACTGGTGCCGACCCCTAACCTTGGAGTCATACTGACCCCTAACAACCTGATGATGCGGCCCTACTTTCTTGGAAGAATTGGTCTAAACCATGTAATAAAGGCTTGGAGATATTTTTTGCAAGATATTACTTTCCCTACCTCTATAAATAGGAAGGTATGACTCATTTTTCGAGATCTTTTGGCTTTATTTTTTCCCTACGCTATATTCTGGTAATTCTGAAAATCTAGGTGTCGGAATTGTACCAATCCCTAAGAACTTCTGTTTTCAAGTTAGATATAAGCAATAAAATTATAAAGTGGATGTAGGCATTGCTTTGCTGAACCACTATAAATGATCGTGTCTTGTTTATTTCTCATTTACATTTCTTCATAGTTTATTCTCTACATAAACTTCTAGGTGTTTGTGCCATTTTTGGTTCAAACAGCTATGTACATAACCTAATTGTTGAATTAGCCATAACCTCTTATTTGGAACATTTCCAACTTAAAACTTCTTAGCTATGATTGATTATAAAATTAGGATTGACATACTATACTCGATATCATTTTTGAACTTCAAGCCTAAATACTCCTTTATAAAGAATTCGTTGTTTCTATAAGCAATTCTCTAGTATTTTGTGAATACTCGAGAACACTCTAAACTATCTGTTAGTGATCTTAATTCAGATTAAATACATTCTTTATGTATCAAATACATAAGCGAAACGCGATGTTATGGATAACACAACATGTATGATAATTCATATTTTCAATGCATATGAAATCCATCTTACATGCTCCATATTAAACATTTTGATATGGTGTCTATATATATCGTTTGAGACATTCCTAACATCCTCTTATGCTGATGATAAAAGATGTATTTTCAAATCGCATATCGAGAATTAAACAACAAAACTAAAACTGATTTTAACATGGGTACATTGAAATAATCTGTAACGACCCACAAATTTATCACTTGAATAAATTATATTTATTTTAAAAATATTAAATATGGGTTTAAAAGTAAGAAATAATCATGTTTTAAGTGATAAATAATAATAGTTATTTTGGTTGGGAAAAATATTGTGAACAAATTACCTAGGTAAAATATTAATAAATATTAAATATCGTCCTAGGTAAAATATCGATAAAATAAATGGAAATCATTTTATCGATAAAATTGCTTTTAAACAATAAGGATCATGCACGGCTCTGGATTTATACACTAATATCTGTATTCAAACATGTTTATGAAATAAAATAACATATTTATTTTTGGAAAATAAAATGTATTTATGACATTGACAGTTGATATCATCGGTTTTATACATTTCTTTAGAAATTCAAGTAAGTTCAAATATTAAATAAATGGGTTTTTATTAACAAATAAGCCTATTATAATTATTTAATAATGAAAGTAAAATAGTTTTTAAAATTTGTTTACCAAAATAGATAGTTCATAGAAAAATAGAAAATGTAACCGAATAATGTTTTCCAGAATTTCGACTTTTCGACATCGGAAAGTCATCGGGAACGTTGTTCGCCATTATGCACCATATATACACATATATAAGAGATAATTAACCATATAATAATACACTTTATTATGTATTATCTTACGTTAATTATGTTTAGCAAGTGATGTGACAAGACATGATTTTAAAATAATAACTTAAATATATACAAAATTATATCATTATCTCTTGTCATTTCCTTAAGTTCCATCATCATTACCCATCATGGCTTAGAGGATGTGATTAGAGAGGGGGGAGATGTGACACATGAGGGGGAGAAACATGGTGATGTGACATGTTAAAATAATGATATGTTGTGATATTTTAAACTAAGGATAAAAGGGTAATTTCCCCACTTTCTTTCACATATAAATACACACCCTCTCACACACATTTCCATTTACATTCCAACTTCATTTTTTTCTAAACCTTCTTCATTAAAAATTCCATGGCTTCCATGGTTTAAAAAATTTAGAAAAAATTAGATTTTTGTGTTGTAACTTACTTTACCTTCTATAATTCTTATACTTTCATTTCAACATCATCTCTTCCAAAAACCAAGGCCATCACTACTCCACAAAGCCCTAGCCAAGTCAAATAACCTTTGGCTGAACCCATTCTAAGGCCTTAGCCCCTCCAAAGTTTCAAATTTTTAAGCTAGAGTCGAGCGTAGAGGCGTTGTCGAGTTATGGTCGAAGTTCGGGCAAAGTTAGTTAGCATAAAGGTGAGTAAAACTACTTTGTTTTTGAAATTTTTTTGACTTTATTATGATGTGTTATTGTGGTGATAATATGGTGAGAAAATTGAATGGTTATTATGTTGGTTGATGGTGATTTGATGGATGTTTGCATTTGGTATTGAATTTGAAATTTGAATGTGATGTTGACGAGTTAGTAAGCATATAATCTTATGTTTATATATGTGTTTCATTGTGATGTTAAAAGTATGGTAGTATGGATGTATGGTTGTGATCTAAGAACCAAAGTATGTTGATTTGAAACAAAGTTAACAACTTTGTGTGTTGCGACGGATGTGAGGTCCGATTCGAAATCAAAAACTATGTTTTCTTGATTTAAAGTTTGGAAATTGTTTCAAAGTTTCTATCTTTGTTTCTAGTCTCAAAAAATTTAAAATTTATGTTTTCTAAACATGAAATAGGAAAGAATAAGCAAGTGTTTCCACTTAAAGTATGTTTATGCGAACTGCGCTCATAGCAATAGTTGCTATGGACGTAGTTCGAAAAAAATGTCGATTTTTGTTTTAAAATGTTTTCTTTTGGAAAGTTTTGAAAAAGTTTTCCAAACTTAATTAGTAATATAAAAAGATATTAAGTTTAGATTATTTAATAATTTATTTATTTAATAAAATAGTTTAAGGTAATTAGCATTTAATTAGTAATTAAGTAACTGATTAGAGGTTAAATAACACTTAAAGAAGGTTAATGATCGATTAGTGATTAATAAAGTTTTAATTAGTGATTTATGAAGTTAAGAAGTAATTTAATGATTAATTATTATTTAATTAGTTAATTAATTTAATTAGTTAATTAATTATTATTTAATTAAGTGATTATTTAATTAACTTTTAATTAATTAGGGTTTAACTAATAATGAATTGTTTGAACCTTAACTACGATACATTAGGAAGTTAATTAGGACTTAACCAAGTTCATTAAGTTAGTTAAAGTTTATTTATGAATTAATCTTGATTTAATTAAGATATAATTAGGGTTTAAGACAATTAAAAATATTTGTATCTTTTAAAAGCTATTTTTAAACTTAATCGGTTATGTTTTAAATCAGTTTTGTTTTTAAGGTTAATTGATTTTAAATCAAAGGATCTCTCGTCTGGACCATTAAGTAGCCAAATGAATTAAAGTAGTAATTATAAAACGTTGACACGTTTTATGGGAAGTAAGTTGACTTGTATTTAGCACAAATGTTGAATATCGGTAACGTGATAAACACAAGGAAGTTAATTTCAATAAGCGGGTCATGGTAACTTAAGCATATAGAATATACTTCTATGTGTACATTTTTCACTGATAGTAGATGTATCTATGTTTGTAACTTGGACATCTACCTATGATTGATTGTATGTTCTGTGTGAATCTCTTACATATCCGATGTTTGGCGGTATCTATGATATAACTTAGATAAGTTAAACCCAAATTTAATGATCCAGTGTAGTCGTTGAGCCTCAATTTGGTTTTGTAAAGTAAACATTTCATTTTCTTTTGAAATTGTTTTCAAAGTTATTTTATTTTGAACAAGATATTTGAAGAACGATTTGACAATTGGTTTGAGAAGTTTTATAAATGATTTTGGGTTTTAAAAAAAGGAGTTTTAGAAATGGTTTTGAATATTTATACAAAGATTTTATAAATGGATTTGGATGTCTATAAAGGGAAGTTTTATGCAAGGTTTGAAAGTTTATAAAGAAGTTATATAACCGGCTTTGAATAATCATAAAGAGTTTATAAATAAGTATGTGAATATTGATAAATGTTTGGAAAAAGAGATTTAATAAATGAAAAATGTTTTTGAGGCTTAGTGATTATTTTGGTTAATTAAATATCTAGATTTTGTTGTTGTTATTTGATAATTAAATAACCGACTATCAAATTTGAGCTAATTTGACTTAGGAAGTATGAATGTAAATTCGAGTTCCATGGTGAGGACTCAAATACTTACTTCCAAAAGAACAGGGAATGAGTGTAACGACCCGCATAAATAATTGGCGTAAATAACAAACGCGAATTAATACGATTATTTCGGGATTATTTGAAATTGTTGAATTGTTGTGAATGGATGCTATTGCTTGTTTATTTACTTTGACACCATCCCAGCTATCACACTGCAAGTTCCCTTTGTATGTTTTGATTTTTGAATTTAAATGGAATCGGGTTGAAATGATAAATACCCAAATAATTTTGACTTAGGATAGAAAATTAAAATAAAACCCGATTGGTCAAATTTTTGATTTAAATAAAAATAAAGTTTTATTTGACGAATAACAAAGTTTTGGATAATTTGGATTTTAAATTGGAATAAATGTAAATGTGAATATTTGAATTTGGAACGAATATTAAAGTAGTAATTGACAAAGGAATATTGTTTAAAATTTAATTATTTAATAATTAAATTTAGAATTAGTTGAAAATAAATTTTGAAATTTATTAATAATTAAGTTTTGAAATTATTAATAAATTAACTTTTGAAATTATTAATAAATTAACTTTTGAAATTATTAATAGTTAAGTTGTGAAATTATTAATAACGTAGTTTGGAATAATTAATAATTGAATTTTTGAATTTATTAACAATTAAGTTGAAATTATAAATGAATGAGTTTGAAAAATTAATAATTAAGATTTGAAATTATTGAAATTTTGATGAGATCGAATTTTAAGTTAAATTGAATTGAATATCTTTATTAAGAAAAATTGAATTATTGAACAAGTGAAAATAAGTTTTTAACTAAGTTTGAAATTTGAAAGGAATATGGTTGATAAGAAATAGAATGCGCTTTATCGAAACAAATGAAAGGATTGTAATTTAAAGAATTGGACTTGATAAGTGTAAATTGTAAATAAGTTGTAAACTTTGATAATGTAATCGAACTTAAAACGTAACGTAATGAATTGGAAATTTAATTGAAATTGATTGATGTTAAATTAATTTAATGAATATCGAATGAATGCGATAATTGATTTAAATCGTTTTAAACGTAAATTTAGTTAAACGATTTTGGAATGAACTTATATACAAAAGGCAATGAATATTTGAATTGTTTAATTAAAACTTTGAAATTGAATTATGGAAATGTTGAAAGTTGAAATTGGAAAAGTTTGAAACGTAATTTTGGAAATTGATTTCGAAAGACTAACGAATTGTCGATTTACGAATTCAAATTGAAATTGAAATGGTTTTGAAATATATTAACGACCAATCGGTGTTAAAATCACGAAAGGTTATTAAAGGAACCGGAGTCGGTTTGGGACATACTCACTGTCTAAACCGGAAACCACTTTAATAACTATACGCGAAGTGATGATCCAGAATGAAGTGGTTGGATTGGCGAACGTTGATGATTGAAGAAAGTGAACGATAATGGATAGCCTTGACACTTGTGTCAAATTTGAAATGACTAAAACAGGAGCTGTGCCGGGCCAATGGAGGATTAGCTACCTCAAGTGGACACACTTCTTCGTAAACTATTCTCTTACTTTGTGATTGATTGGTGCGCACCCTTGAATTGGGAGTGTTGTCTCATGGTGTTGCGGGCGCTGCGGCGTTGCGTTCTCACCAGCCCGGATCAGGCGAACGGTAGTATCACTATCTTGGGTATAGCCTCATGTGCCTTGTCATACTTGTATTCCATTTATGCGCGACCACTACGACTTTGATTTGTACCTTTAGTATATGGATTGCCCTCTGGTGACTTCCGGTTTTGGGGAAACTACGGTCTTGTATATGCTTTTGGGAATAAAAATGTGTTAAGGGTGGAATGGGCCATGACTTAACACTATTTTGATACCTTTATTATTACTGATAGACATTATCTACTTATCGTACTCTACTATATATAGATAGTTTATCGGATCCTGAAAGATGCTTATTCCAATCATCTTTGAGTTATTGTTATTTCAAAATTTTCTAACCATATTATCTGTATAAGAATATATGTCCTGATTCGAGTGTTTGTTTGTGCATATGCTCGGATCAGACTGAGGATTGCTGCTGCTGCTTATTTGGAGCTGAAGACTTGAAGACTATCTTATCTTTATCAGTATTGTTCTTTCCATTTAGACATCTATGTTGTTGTACTTCTTTTATTTGAGACATTGTTGTATTTTCTTAGTAGCTTCATGAACTACTATTATGACATTGTTGTAATTCCGCTGCACTATTCTGTTTTGTTATATTTTCTGTGATTCTGTGATGATTCTCATTTATATACATATACTCCATTTATGATTCGTGTTTTGTACTATTTAAGTTGACATGTGTGGATTATTGTCAATTTAAATAAGTCTATAAATGGAAGTTTTATGCAAGGTTTGAAAGTTTATAAAGAAGTTATATACAATTCAATTTCAGAAAACTTATATTTATATAATATAATCATACAAACTTTTATTTTGTTTACCAAATTTGAAAACGATATTGTGTCAGTTTGCTCTGCTCAAGTGTTTTGGAAATCCTATCGATAGCGTTGATCAGACGAATCGATCGAAAACCCAAATCAACATCAACAACTCAAATAACACAATATAAAAACATTTTAAAATTTATTTACAAATACACTTCCTCACTTAAACGATACAATAATGGATTTCAAAGCAAGGATAGAGATTCAAATTTTTGATAGACTCAAATCAAAGAGAATTTCGATTCGAAGATAGGTTTGAAACAAAGACGAGATAATTAAATAACAAAATAAGGCGATGGGTAAGTTTATATAAATCGCGGGCAACCTTAACCGGGTCGACCGTGACTTCAAGAATAAGATCGATGTGGAATTCCGAGGTAGATCGACATTCGATCTCAAGAAATAGAATTCAGGTATAGCAGGAAATAGATAGCATCGTAAATCGAGGATACAGAAATCTCTGGTAAATCGATGCCTATTATAAAGGAGTTTACTCCTTCACGAATCATTCTAAGATTGGCGAGACCGCCGATCTATTATAGATATAATTCAAAATGGAGTTATGGGATGCTCCAGAATTGAAAGAAGACGAATAGTGAAGGACACGAATGAATTTCGGAACCGAGGGGAACGTTCCAAAATTCAAAGGAATTGAGTCAAGGGAAGAGATTGAAACTCGAATGAGAGTGATTTTGTAAATACATTTACCCTATATGTTAAGTTTTGCCTAGAGCTACCAAAGCTCTGATACCAACTGTAACGACCCGCCATTTTGGACCATTCACGTCCATTATAAGTGTATAGGTAGACACTCATGCCGGAGTTGAATTGCTCAAAATACCGCGTTGTTAATTTAAATTTGGCAAAACTGAACATATACAGTAAATAAATAATCACAGAACACGGACACAGAGTAATAATTGCAGCGGAAATAAAAGAAATAGTAGTTCATGAAGCTACTATATGAATATATAAAATACATCAGAGTTTACAACAGAAGAGTAATACGATACATCAGAGTACATCACTGGAATCATCGAATATCTGAAAGCTGGGTAGATAGCTGGATCTCCAAGCGAAGCTCCAACTCCAAAGGTGAGTCTCGAAAGCTGAACCACTCAGTCTGACCCGAGCGTAAAGCAAAAACACAAGACACTCGAGTCAGGATTAACATTCTTATATTAATAAATCCAACTCAAGTGAAATAGCAATTGAAATACAAGTAACTCAAAGGATGTTTGGAATAACCATCCTTTAAGGATCCGTTAAACTATCTACTATGTAGTAGTGTACGATAAGTAGATAATGTCTATCAGTAATATAAAGATATCAAAATAGCGTTAAGTCATGGCCCATTCCACCCTTAACACATTTTTATTCCCACAAGCATATACAAGACCGTAGTTTTCCCCAAAACCGGAAGTCACCAGAGGGCAATCCATATACTCAAGGTACAAAACAAATTCGTAGTGGTCGCGCATAAATGGAATACAAGTATGACAAGGCACATGAGGCTATACCCAAGGTAGTGATACTACCGTTCGCCTGATCCGGACTGGTGAGAACGCAACGCCGCAGCGCCCGCAACACCGTGAAACAACACTCCCAAAATCAAGGGTGCACCAATCGACAACAAGTATAAGTAGTTCGAAGAAGTGTGTCCACTTGAGGTATCAATCCTCCATTGGCCCGGCACAGCTCCTGTTTTAGTCATTTCCAATTTGACACAAGTGTCAAGGGTATCCATCATCGTTCACTTTCTTCAGTCAACACGTACATCAATCCAACCACTTCATTCTGGATCATCACTCCGCGTATAGTTATTAAAGTGGTTTTCGGTTTAGATAGAGAGTATATCCATAACCGAATTCCGGTCTCTTTAATAACTTTCGTAATTATTACACCGATTGGTCGTTTATATATTTCAAAACCAAATCAAATTCAATTTCAATTTCAATTCGCAAATCAACATTTCATTCGTCTTTCAAAAACCAATCTCCATACTTTACGTTTCAAAACTTCCAAATCATAATTTCAAAATCTTATAATACAATTTTCAATTTCTTATTAAACCAATTCAAATATTGATTCAAGTTCGTAAATAAGTTTCATTTCGAAAATATTTAAATCAATTTAATTTAACATTCAAATCAATTTACATTTAATTTAATTTAACCTTCAAATCAATTCCAAATTCATTTATCGATTTCATTCAATATCCATTAAGTAATTTTGCCATTCAAAACAATTTCTATTAAATTTCCAATTCATTAAATCCGTTATTTAAATTCAACTTCATTATATCAAAACTTACAAATTGAATTAAATTAAATTCATCAAATCAAATTCTTTAAATTTCAAGTCTTACATTAATTTCAATAAATCGCATTTTTATTTCTTGTTAAAGAAATTCAATTTCACCTATTTACTTTCTTAAATAATTTTCCAAAACTTAATTAATAAAGAAACTCAATTTCAGTTATTATGAAGTAAAATTCACTTATTCAAAAATTCAATTTCTCTTATTAAAGAATCCAAATCAATTTAATCATTAAATAATTCAATCTTATTTAATTATTAAATAATTCAAAACTTAATTATTAAATAATTTCAAAGTTTAATAATTTCAAACTTAATTATAGTTTCCAACTTAATTATTAAATCATTTCAAAGTTTAATAATTTCAAACTTAATTCAATAATTTCTCAGATTAAACAACATTCTTTCATCAATTACATTGTTAATAATTTGTTTCAGATTATTAAATATTAACATTTTCCCTTCATAAAAATTTGAACTCCAACCTCATTTCAAAACCATATTATTTATTCAAATAAAATCTTCGTTTTATTTTAAATCAAATTATTGACCAATCGGGTTTTATTTAATTCTCTATATCCTAGGTCAAAGTTCAATTTGGGTATTTATCATTTCAACCCGATTCCAATTCAATTCAAAAATCAAAGCATAATAAAGGGAACTTGCAGTGTGATAACTGGGATGGTGTCAAGGTAAATAAACAAGCAATAGCAACAATCAATAATAATCCAATAATCAATTCAAATAATCCCGAAATAATCGTATTAATTCGCATTGTTATTTGTACGAATTAATATAATTATCTCTAGAATCTACACTATCATTTCATGTAGATTAAAGATTATTACATTACGGTTTTTCACTTGTCATTCAATTTACAATTTCATATATCATCAATTTAACAACATACATTCAGTGGTTCGAAATGTAATTAAACAAATCCTATGTGTCAATAAATTCAACAGTTAAAGGGGTCATATTATACAAATGTCAGTTAATCAAATTTAACATTTAATTATCCTATATCAAGTTCAATTTCATACTATTTATCATTTTAACATTAACAATTTAACGTCCAATATAAACATCAACAATCAATCAATTATTAGCCAAACTGTATTATCATCGCATAAATAATTAACAGATAATGGTGCCAGATGTCATAGGTGAACTGATACAGGTAATAGCATATATAACAGTGTAATTAACTAACAGCAGCCTATTTCAATTGTCGTTTCAATTGAAATCAAATTTAATAAATAAAAGAACGTTAATCGTGAGTGAGTGCTCACCTTTCGAGGCTAAATATATTCGACGATGGAATGAGTTACAGATCCAAGCATGAATTTCAAGGCAACAAGATTGGCACGAAACTGACGAACAATGCTGATAACGGAATCGAAAAAAACAATCGAATCAGTTTTGATATAAACGGAATATATATATATATGTACTTGAATATAAATTTCTGTATAAATATAAGTAAAAACTTTTACAGTCGTACACCAAAATAAATCTTTACACATGTTTAAAATCAATATTTCAATAAACGCATATTAAATAAATATTCCTATCATACATTTTCAAATCGATATTTATTTAACACATATATACATAAACATCTTAAACTATCTATAAATCATCCTGTAGATTTACTGTACATATAAAATCGACACATATATGAACCTATGTAAACATGTATATTAAACATAAAATAGTATGCAGACAAAACTTTATACTAAATTTTTATATATTTAACAATTCCAGAAACTCAACTATGCCCTGTATAGCGAATATCAATTATGTGTATATATATATAACACTACCTTATAATACAATATACATTAAACATACATTTCTTTCATACTGTTCATACTATAAATGTATATAGATATAAACAACAAATGCAGACTATATTATAACCAAAGGTATATGGGCTAAAATATGAAATCTGACATATACATAACTAAAGTAACCTATATGTAATACAACTGACAGAACCTATTCCTATTATAAACTAACCCATGAGAACTATTACATACTTATGTACCTTATATGTACAAAAATATGAACAATAGTATATATATGTACACATAAGATATTATCAACTTGCTATATGTATTTTTAAAATAGATATTACAAATTGTTATGTATATAATATGTATATATATTTACACAAAAACTCATATTACATGATATTTATAAAGCATATAGATATAGGTACCTATTATATAAGATAGAGAGGAGCAGCGCGCGGGCATGCCGAACTATAGGGTAGGGAATTGTCAACATGTTTTGCCGTGTAGTGTTGGTGAAAGGAAGAGATGAGGAGGCCGGCTACTGGTTTGGTCAAAGGCTCGGGGGCAGAAGGTAGTCAGTGGGAAAACGCGGATCTGGGGTGGTTCACGGGCTGTAGACGGAGCGGTGGTGGCAGCCGAGTGTATGGCCGGCCTGGGTGCATTGGAGTTCGTCGGAGCTGCTAGGCCACTGGAAGGAGGCGGGTGGTTGCTATGGTGATGGGAGGAAAGGTGATGGTGATGTCCGAAATGAGGAAGGAAGGCAGGAAAAATAGCAAAGGTGAACGGTTGCTGGAGCAAGATAGAAGAGCAGATCGACCATAAATAAAAATGAAGCTTTAGTGTCAAAAAGTTTATTTCTCTTTTTTTTTCGGCAATGAGTTTGAAGAAGCAAGGGAAAAATAATAATTATAAGAGCAGGTAGAGGTAGTATAAGGGAGGAAAGCAGGTTAGAGGAAATGGACAGGCATCAAAATCATATATGGCCTGACACCTTTCTTTTATATACAGCTGTCAAGTGAAAAAGTGGAACTGAAATGGGTAGTGCATGGCACCAGTCAAAAGACACTTGAAAGAAGAGGAGTAGCCTTATAACTTGGAACAATGGGAATTGAAATGTAAAGCACGAATTCAGGCATTTGAAAAGTAACGGGCTGTTTGAATCCAACAGTTGATAACTGAACATACAAGAAATGAAGAGGCTGAGAAACGTACCACACTAATTCTACGCAATTTATTATAGGCAATGAAAAGTGAACGTGAACTGACAATTCTGGAAAAGCAAAAGTCAAGTTGAAAATAAATAAATGCTAGTGGCTATTGGATTACACGCAGATAACGAAACGTCTCAGAGCAGATTGTAACCGGCTACCGATACGGTAGGCGTTACGCAAAGTGCAACGTACAACGGAACTCCAAATTCGACAATCAAATATACCGTAGAGATCAGTACGACGGGACGATCAAAACGGTATATAGAAATCAGTGGTACGATTGAATTATAAAAATTCAAATTTTTCTACTACGGAAAATGCAAGAAAAACGCTAAAAATTAAGATCGACGGAGCCAAAGATGTCCGAATTTGGAAAAACGACAAACTGACATCCTGCTCAGAAGATGGTTTAGAATTTTTCTATGTAAAAATATTTATGTTTCGAAAACATTTTATTTTCATTACTTTTTAACTGATTAAATTGAAGTAAATTTACGTGCGAAATAAACTTTCGAATTTTCGGACGAAAATTTACCAGTTGCTATGTTTAACTAGACGTATTTCAAATATTAAATTTTATTTCAAAATTTATCGTTTAAAATTTCAAAAATTTCAACTAACTACGTTATTAAAACAGTTGAAATTTACGGGTCGTTACACTCTCCCCCACTCAAAACTTTTCGTCCCCGAAAAGGAACGAGGTAGGAGAATAGAAACAACCAGAAAGAAAAACAGATTTGAAATACGAAATAACAATTAATTTAAACCATATAAATTCAAATTTAAATTAATTGATATTTAATAATTGATTTAATCCATTTGATTTCACTAAAATCAATCTTAACTATTTCTAAATTCATTATCTTATTATCCAATTATCTTCAATTTACAATTTCTAAAACCATAAATTTGAATAGTCTTTTATTATAATCATGTTTTATTTTCAACAAATTAAATTCTTTAATTCCAAATTATTATAAATTTTATTTCACTTTGTATATCTTATCACATATTATTTAACCCATATAAATTAATTTAAACCACAAAAGTTTCGATTTAAATTAATTTACATCTATTAATTTCTTTTAAATTCAAGGTATTTTCCTATGTTGATCAAATTTTAATTTATTAATTCTTTCAAAACAAATTTATTAATTCTTTCAAACAATTTATTTCATTATTAACTATGTTTTACTTATAATCCTATCTAACTCTGTTGACATCTTTATAATTAAAATTCAGTGTATAACATTTATTATAAACACTCAAATTTTATTTATAAATTCAATTTATATATATATATATATTATCCAATTACATATTCAACTTCTGAATGATTTAGGTAAGTTGTATTAGAATGCAGTTGAATAATATACAAATAAAATTTTCCCAATTCAATTATTCAAGTTTAAATATTTATTCCAATTTTGGTTTTATTTATAATTAAAATCATCCTTTAACAAAATTTAAGAATTATATTTCCGATTTACTTTAAACAATTTAGAGATATATATAATATATTTATATCAAATCAAATTAAAATTTTAAAATAAGATACCTATATATATATATATATAAATCAAATTATACTAAAGGAATTAAAATCAAAGTCTTTTTCAAAACTGTAACAACCCGGGTTTTTCTGTCACGAAAAAACCGGACCAATTTAGTTAAGAAGAAGAGGTAGAAGAAGAAAAATAGAAAACAACAGCAGAATCTCACATACGCAGCGGAATAAAATATAATAGATAATAACAGATCTTTACACAAAAAGAAATCTATATCTGTTTACATATACATCATCCAAATACATCATCAGAGTACATCACATCAATATCATACAACTGGACAGTAATCATAACTTGTCCTTACAATCTGAATACACAGCGGAATATATAACTCAAATACGGAAGTACGTATTGCCATCCAGCTCCATAGCATCATTTCCTGTAATCTATAATACTCGGTCTGACCCGAGCATCATATAAAACAATACCCGAGTCAGTCTGGAAAACCAGCGTGAGAAAATCACACTCAAATTGATTATTTAAGTTTCAAAATCTTTTGAAAACAAAAGCATCTCGTAAGACCACGCCACAAATAAACATGTCGGGTTTTTACCTTACGATAGCTAAAACACTTTATATCAAAATCCTCTGATATTATAATAGTGTCTACAGAAAGTAAACTAGAATCTAGCTGAAATGCTTGCATCTCACGTTTCAGCAATAGTTGGGCACAATCAAAACCGTACAGGCACGTAGGGAGAATGGATTTCCAACAAATGACTAGGCACTGGGGTACCACCTATCACAGTACGTGGCCTAGATCACAGTACCGAGGAGTACGCCCGCTCCTCTGCAACACAAGGCCGGAACCATCCCTTACTGGATGATCCCGAATAAAATCACCCCACGGTTGGGATCAGCAACCGCACCACTAAGCCGAAATAAAAAGGGACATCTAGACAGGGATGACCTTACCCTCCAGTGGAAGCTACCCACGAAGCCTTGCTGCATAACCCCTGATTTTCAGTCATTCCCGGTTGATGAGGTTCGAGGCTAAACGATACCTTTTAGAGAACATATCCCTTAGAATGCCCATCGTCCGCTGACGATGTTTCGCAAGCATTCGTCCATACCAGTCCGTCCTGGGTTTGAACGGAACCGAAGGCACTACTCCTACTACATCCATTTTGGAAATATCCTCAGGATTAGTAGCGACTAGCCCTTGCACTTCACAGCTCCATCTTCGACTCCGAACACGTTACACGAAACGTACAAACCGGATCGAAGTGGTATTCGAGTCTCCAGACCTAGAATCCCGGTATACGGAAACTCGATCCCGGTCTCTTCGAAACGATCAGCGCATTGGCCAATATTGATAGTCGGTTATTTAACTATCAATTAACATCCACAAGCAACCATCACACAATAAATAATTTCCCACATTATTTATTTGCCCAAATATCTTTCCAAGATATATTTCCAAATTTCCAAATTCCTTTTGAAAACAATTTCAAACAGTTTCCGCTTACGGAATACATTTCCAAATATTTATTTCTCTGAAACACCAAGTACAAAAACACTTAGATTTTAAAATAATTTAAAAACACTTTATTTTAAATATATCTTATAACATTGAAATTAAACTACTTTGGTACTTTATTAAAAATATATACTTTAAAATAAACCACTTTATCAATATAAACTAAATTTCTCCTTTAAAACATAATAGCAAATCACTTTTATATAATTACTACAATAATAGATCTTTGAAAAATACTTACTTTAAAGTTTAACATTTAGAAATAATAGATTCTCTAAAACATGCTTTTTAAAACATACTAAAAACTTTTAACTTATTATTTAAAATTGCTTTGAAAACGTACTTGGCTATTCAGAGAAATACACTTCTCATTTCCATCTTTTAAAAATAAACCAACATTTATTTTTAAACCAAACCATATCTTTTTATAAATCCCCATTTTGAATTTATATTCAAATATCCACTGATATTTTATTTTACTTTATAAACCCAGTTTATATCTCCAAAATCTCACTTCTCTTTTAAAATTCCAATTTTAAACAACTAAATCAATTTCCAATTGATTTTCCAATTTACTTTACTTTACTTTGAAATAAATTTCCTTTACTACTTCATTTATTTCAAAATACATTAACTTTTAGATTTATTCCTTTATTTGAGTTAAAACCCTTTTTAACTGAAAATACCAATTTTAAACTTTCAAAATTCCTTCTTTAGCCTTTAATTAAATTTAATCCTTACATTCAAAATAAATGCTTTATTCTTTAAATTTAATATCACTTTAGTTTAAAGTTAATATTTTCCTTGTTATTTCGAAATTCCCTTATTCCAATTCACTTAAATTATTTACTTAAATTTTACTCTTTTATTTCTTTCAAAATCCAATTCAATATATTTTGATAACTCCTTTTTATTGAAATATTCAATCCAACCATATCATCCAATATTTTAATCATCAATAATATCATCACAGGATATCAATATTCATAGAACAGAATATTTAAACAAAAATTAAATATTTTGAGGAATCCAGTTGGATCCCTCCAACCTGTTTCCCTGCATCCACAAACGTTAGCACAATACCAATTCCACTTCGAGGTGGAATATCGCGGTATATGGGTTTTATAAAATCATCCGCTATTATGCGGCGCATAGGGTCTCATCCGCTATATAAATGCGGGAATATCAACAACTCAAATATATACATATGCCAATATGTATATATTGATATATATACTACTATATATATATCATATCAACCAAATCAACCATTCAATCAAATATTTAAATTTAACCATTTAAATTTAAATCTAACTGAGTGAGATTAACTCACCTTTGTTTTAATTTGCAATCCACTTCAACATTGCCCCGGTTTCTCGATTTTGACCTTGTATACACAATTCACGATTTATTAATATTTGAACCAATCGAATGACTAATTTCTATTTATTAATTTGAATTAGTTTAGTTAACCTCTCTAATACACTGTATTTGAAATAACCACGATAGTTATAAAAGTCAATTAAATAATTTAATTGCCTTAACATATCTTAAAAATTAAACAGTGGGTTTATAATCTATGTTTAAAATTAAAGATCTAAATTTTTATACCACTCTTAAATATTTAAAATTTCCTTCAACCCTATATATTAAATAAACAGAATTGTTTCCAATACCTTACTATACAATATATATCTTATTTCCTTCATTTATCTTTAACATTTTCATATACACAGGTTATTTAACCTAAGCTGAAACATATACCTTGCCGTTCTATATATGTAGTTGATTCAAAAATATTATTATCATTATTAAAAACAGAACTAGTATTTACCTTACTGAGATTTTTCTTTCATTTCGGTAAATAACAAAATAATCCCTTATATAAAACTGTATCTTACTGTACAACCTCTATTTTTATCTTCTTCTGTTTTCTGTTTTTATAATATACATGCATGCCTAAGTATTATCACTTTCAAATTGAAGTGAATAAACTGGATATACCTGACAGGATGAAACTCTCCTCGCACACGAACAACGATCCAAGCCTCAACTGCGACATCGGCGAACCCACCGCGAGTCCTCAGTCTTGTTCGCGAACGCCATCGTGCTCGAGATTGTCATTGCGACAATCAACTCTACCTCGATCACCACTTCGACTACATGAACCCGAGAGCCTCTCTGATTCGATCGAGCCAGCTTCCCCTGTCGCGAGTCTAACCCTACTCCCCCACAAGAGCCACCTTCGATCCTCCTTGAACGCCGGCCCCACGCGAGCTCGAGCCAACATCGCGATCCCCCATCGTTCAAACCACCTCGCGACACTCACCTGACATCGATCGATGTCGATAAGGACCCCTGCCCAAGCCTCGAATCTCCAGATCTGATGCTCTATGGTGCGAACGAACAGCGAGATTTCATTCGATTTGAAGTCGAATGATTTAGATTTGCTTATTCGTTAAAGCTTCGACTCTTTAATTTATTTTCTTTTCGTTCTGAGGGTTTGATTTTGAATTGAGAAGAATGAAAAGGGGAACGAGGGAATTCGATTAGAAATAGGGAGGCCACCGTTAATTTAATTTTCTTCTAAAAGCTTTGAACGAGAGATATTATCGAACAGGTCTGCATTTCAAGAAAGAACAGAGGGAACAAGAAAAGATGTATCGTGTGAAAATTGTTTTCTACGTGTCGGCTACAACAGAGATAGGTTGGCTAAAAGGAAAATAGGGTGACGGCTAATTTAATTTCTATCAGAAAAAGATATTTAATTAGATCAGTAATTATATCGTCTAAGCGTTTATACCTCGTACAATTTCACTATAATTCCGAAAGCTACAAATTTTGAAATCTGGTAATAATTCAATATTACGGACCCAATGAATCCGTTTTCGTCAAATTCCGAGACTGTGCCTCGGAAGGCTATTTTTAAATTCAAACTAGACGATATATTTTTAAAACTGAACAAAACACTCTGGGATTCCATTTTAAAAGTTCTATTATCTTCAGTATTATTAATATAAATTTTATATGCCTTCAAATTATTTTTAACAAGCTTAAAACTCCAGATTCGATAATTTACCCAATTCCGATAATTAAATTCAACAACTAATCATCCAATAAATACTGTATATTTGAAATTAAAGTTAAAATTATCTTTTGAATATTTAAAATAAATTAAATATTCCTATTTCAAATGCTCAAAAATTCTGGGTCGTCACATTCCTCCCCCCTTAAAAGAATTTCGTCCCCGAAATTACTAGTTAGGAAGAATGATCCAATACCCATTACTATTTCCCAAGTTCAACAGTTTTAACAATACCCAAACAATCTTTTAGTAATGATACACTAATCATCTTTTAACTTCCTAAACTTATTCATAAGTTCAACTCATACCACCTACTTATCCATTCAAATTTAAATTTGAATTCAAATTTTTGAATTATCAAAAATTTCTCAAAAATTTTCTAACTCCCTAAATTTCCGAAAAATTTCGCCAGCGTCTCCTTTGCGCGGCTAGCTCGGTACTACTACAAAATGGCTCTACGGCCTCCCAATCTCAAAAAGAAAACAAAAAGCCAAGTGGCTGGATCCAAAACCCAATCAGATTTCATATAGAAATTCAAATACATACCTTTTTGTCGGGCCATTAAATTTTTATCTTCTAAATCAAAAATCCCAATTTATCCATTGCTTTTATACACCTGTATATTCCACTAAGCAATAATATTCAATCACAAATCCAAAGTCATTTTATACTTTCCTTTACAAATTTTCAATATTTGTTTTACTTAAGCCCGTACGATGCACATATATCATCCGTACGCAATATCACATTCGATCACACAATTCCACTTCCGAACTAGTATCGTCCACCCGACTTCCTAGTGCGGACTCAGATCTGGTTTCTTGATCAGAAACCGTCATTCTCCTTGCATAGTCACCAACTATGATAGAGAATATCCAGAATCAATCAACAATCCATATCCAGGCTCGCCGTTGAAAATCGAGTGAAAAATCCAAATTCGGATCGATAAAACTATCTCGAAATTCTGTGTTCGAATCCGGATCAAATAGCTATGCGAATAAATAATATACGTACACCTTACGTAATTAGCCCAAATGATTTTTAGTTATATCAATTCTCCTTTATTCACATTCCTTTTTGATTGTTATCCCTTTATTCACAACTATCCCATTTCACAACTTCAGTTTTAGTCTTCATTCAACTATTCACTTATTATATATTTTTCCAATCCAAAATTACTAAGTATATTTCCAATACAAACTTCATTCTTCAATTCTTAAGTTCATATAAATTTTCTTATATTTATTTACTACTTCACCACTGAAGTGTATATATTCAAATTGAACTCCCATTTCATATGAATTCCAACTTACTTCAATTTACTACTTCATTTCAAATTTTTTTCCTTAAATTCAATTCATCTCCAACTTTCAAAAATTGAATTTTATTTAGCTCGAAAACAATCCAAGTTAATTCATTCAATAACTATTTCTCAACTTATTTAAACCACTCCTCTGTTTGAGTTCAGTTTCCATTCAATATTTACTTAAGTCAATAACTTAAGTTTATTTTCCATTTAACCAACCCTTTAAAGTTTTATTTCCATCTTTCATTTGATTCTTATTTAATCAAATTCCATCCATTTATTTATTTTCACTTATTCGGATTCCATTCGAAATCCAAACCATTACTATTTTAATCCAATTTCATTAATTTCCAATTCCATTTCATTAACTAATTTATTATCTCATTAGTTCCTCCACTGGTTAAGATTAAATACTTTCTTTTTAATTCCTAATATCACTTCACTTAATTATCTTAAGTTCAATTTATTTTATAATTCAAGTTTGGATTTATTAAGATTGCTCATCTTAGTCGTTTCCATTTGATAATTACAATTTCAAATTATAACTCTTAATGGTTCAAAGAAATGAATTCCCATTTATGACTTACAATTTCATTTCTATTCATAAGTTTTAACTTACTTACTTAAGACCTGGGACTATTCATTTAAGTCCATTTCCATCTTTATAATCAAATTTCAAATTATTATACTTAAGAATATGAATTTCTTTACACAATTATAAGCATTCTACATTACCTTTATATCCACTTCAATTCGACTTCAACTCATTTACATTTAACTCAATTCCAATTCTCAATTTTTATTTAACTTATCTTAAGTTAAATTCAAATATATTTTATTCACCTTCATATACTCGAATTAAATTTTAATTCTAGGATACAATTTTATACAAGTTTTACAATTCATTCACCTTCAAGTTCTCTAACTCTTTTATCTACCAACTTATTTTACTTATTAAGTTATTTCCATCTCATAATTATAATCCCAGAATTAAACTTTCATTCCTTTCTTATTTCAATCAACTTCATTCTATACTTTATATTGTTGATTCATTTAAATTTCCACATTTAAATTTCAAATAGAATTTTCAGAATCCAATTGCCCGATTTTATTCCAAAAACCATTTTGAATCCATAAATAACTCATACATATCTGGTATACCACCCCAAATCCCAATTTCTAAAACAATCTGCTTTTACCAAACAATTTTCCCCTTTTAATTTCAAAACCAACCCAGTTCACAATTATTCCAACTTAAAACAGTTTGGTAGCAATTTCTCTTTGGAAACTCGAAAATAGGCATCGATGATGCTGCAGTCATCACCGAAATTATTTTCCAGCGACCGAAAGAGAATTTAATGCTTTTATCTCTTTAAAACCCTTCAAACATTTTTAAAATCCCAAATCCCACCAGATATGAATTCAATTTCAAAAATATTCATGAAATAATATCACCATTATTTCCCCAAAACTTTTAAAAACTATTTTTAAATCCAAAGGAATTTAAATCTTTCCCAAAACTTCAAATTCAAAGTCCATTAAATTTTATATCCAAACATTACTTGGAATTCTATCACAATTTATTTCAAGTTATAAGTCACTTTTACCATTTACATTTACAAATTTCATTTGTTTATGAATTAATCTTATTTGATTATAAATCATATTCATAATTCACATTTGTATATAAAGTTTATCTCAATTTATAAATTTCATTTAATCTATATTTCAAATTCCATTTTGTTATATAAATTTATTCTTCAACTTAGGTTATAAGTTTCAATTTCTACTCAATAATGAGACTAACTCATTATTGTCATTTTCTAACAACCAAGCATCCAAATATATATCTATAATAATTTCAAATAATTATTTCTTTTATATACAAAATAATTTGGGCAAAATTATTTCATTCACCCTATTTAAAACAATATTGTGTCGAACTGTTCTATTCAAGTGTTTAGAAACCCCTTCGATACAGTTGTCCAGACTGTGCCGACGAAGGTTCATATGCCACTCAATAAACCAACCAACACAATATAAAACCATTTTATATTCACTAACAAATACGCGCTCATATCTATTAATACTCTCAAAATTCCCAACAGAGCCAAGGTTATCGCTAGCCTAAGCTCTGATACCACTATAACAACCCGGGTTTTTCTGTCACGAAAAAACCGGACCAATTTAGTTAAGAAGAAGAGGTAGAAGAAGAAAAATAGAAAACAACAGCAGAATCTCACATACGCAGCGGAATAAAATATAATAGATAATAACAGATCTTTACACAAAAAGAAATCTATATCTGTTTACATATACATCATCCAAATACATCATCAGAGTACATCACATCAATATCATACAACTGGACAGTAATCATAACTTGTCCTTACAATCTGAATACACAGCGGAATATATAACTCAAATACGGAAGTACGTATTGCCATCCAGCTCCATAGCATCATTTCCTGTAATCTATAATACTCGGTCTGACCCGAGCATCATATAAAACAATACCCGAGTCAGTCTGGAAAACCAGCGTGAGAAAATCACACTCAAATTGATTATTTAAGTTTCAAAATCTTTTGAAAACAAAAGCATCTCGTAAGACCACGCCACAAATAAACATGTCGGGTTTTTACCTTACGATAGCTAAAACACTTTATATCAAAATCCTCTGATATTATAATAGTGTCTACAGAAAGTAAACTAGAATCTAGCTGAAATGCTTGCATCTCACGTTTCAGCAATAGTTGGGCACAATCAAAACCGTACAGGCACGTAGGGAGAATGGATTTCCAACAAATGACTAGGCACTGGGGTACCACCTATCACAGTACGTGGCCTAGATCACAGTACCGAGGAGTACGCCCGCTCCTCTGCAACACAAGGCCGGAACCATCCCTTACTGGATGATCCCGAATAAAATCACCCCACGGTTGGGATCAGCAACCGCACCACTAAGCCGAAATAAAAAGGGACATCTAGACAGGGATGACCTTACCCTCCAGTGGAAGCTACCCACGAAGCCTTGCTGCATAACCCCTGATTTTCAGTCATTCCCGGTTGATGAGGTTCGAGGCTAAACGATACCTTTTAGAGAACATATCCCTTAGAATGCCCATCGTCCGCTGACGATGTTTCGCAAGCATTCGTCCATACCAGTCCGTCCTGGGTTTGAACGGAACCGAAGGCACTACTCCTACTACATCCATTTTGGAAATATCCTCAGGATTAGTAGCGACTAGCCCTTGCACTTCACAGCTCCATCTTCGACTCCGAACACGTTACACGAAACGTACAAACCGGATCGAAGTGGTATTCGAGTCTCCAGACCTAGAATCCCGGTATACGGAAACTCGATCCCGGTCTCTTCGAAACGATCAGCGCATTGGCCAATATTGATAGTCGGTTATTTAACTATCAATTAACATCCACAAGCAACCATCACACAATAAATAATTTCCCACATTATTTATTTGCCCAAATATCTTTCCAAGATATATTTCCAAATTTCCAAATTCCTTTTGAAAACAATTTCAAACAGTTTCCGCTTACGGAATACATTTCCAAATATTTATTTCTCTGAAACACCAAGTACAAAAACACTTAGATTTTAAAATAATTTAAAAACACTTTATTTTAAATATATCTTATAACATTGAAATTAAACTACTTTGGTACTTTATTAAAAATATATACTTTAAAATAAACCACTTTATCAATATAAACTAAATTTCTCCTTTAAAACATAATAGCAAATCACTTTTATATAATTACTACAATAATAGATCTTTGAAAAATACTTACTTTAAAGTTTAACATTTAGAAATAATAGATTCTCTAAAACATGCTTTTTAAAACATACTAAAAACTTTTAACTTATTATTTAAAATTGCTTTGAAAACGTACTTGGCTATTCAGAGAAATACACTTCTCATTTCCATCTTTTAAAAATAAACCAACATTTATTTTTAAACCAAACCATATCTTTTTATAAATCCCCATTTTGAATTTATATTCAAATATCCACTGATATTTTATTTTACTTTATAAACCCAGTTTATATCTCCAAAATCTCACTTCTCTTTTAAAATTCCAATTTTAAACAACTAAATCAATTTCCAATTGATTTTCCAATTTACTTTACTTTACTTTGAAATAAATTTCCTTTACTACTTCATTTATTTCAAAATACATTAACTTTTAGATTTATTCCTTTATTTGAGTTAAAACCCTTTTTAACTGAAAATACCAATTTTAAACTTTCAAAATTCCTTCTTTAGCCTTTAATTAAATTTAATCCTTACATTCAAAATAAATGCTTTATTCTTTAAATTTAATATCACTTTAGTTTAAAGTTAATATTTTCCTTGTTATTTCGAAATTCCCTTATTCCAATTCACTTAAATTATTTACTTAAATTTTACTCTTTTATTTCTTTCAAAATCCAATTCAATATATTTTGATAACTCCTTTTTATTGAAATATTCAATCCAACCATATCATCCAATATTTTAATCATCAATAATATCATCACAGGATATCAATATTCATAGAACAGAATATTTAAACAAAAATTAAATATTTTGAGGAATCCAGTTGGATCCCTCCAACCTGTTTCCCTGCATCCACAAACGTTAGCACAATACCAATTCCACTTCGAGGTGGAATATCGCGGTATATGGGTTTTATAAAATCATCCGCTATTATGCGGCGCATAGGGTCTCATCCGCTATATAAATGCGGGAATATCAACAACTCAAATATATACATATGCCAATATGTATATATTGATATATATACTACTATATATATATCATATCAACCAAATCAACCATTCAATCAAATATTTAAATTTAACCATTTAAATTTAAATCTAACTGAGTGAGATTAACTCACCTTTGTTTTAATTTGCAATCCACTTCAACATTGCCCCGGTTTCTCGATTTTGACCTTGTATACACAATTCACGATTTATTAATATTTGAACCAATCGAATGACTAATTTCTATTTATTAATTTGAATTAGTTTAGTTAACCTCTCTAATACACTGTATTTGAAATAACCACGATAGTTATAAAAGTCAATTAAATAATTTAATTGCCTTAACATATCTTAAAAATTAAACAGTGGGTTTATAATCTATGTTTAAAATTAAAGATCTAAATTTTTATACCACTCTTAAATATTTAAAATTTCCTTCAACCCTATATATTAAATAAACAGAATTGTTTCCAATACCTTACTATACAATATATATCTTATTTCCTTCATTTATCTTTAACATTTTCATATACACAGGTTATTTAACCTAAGCTGAAACATATACCTTGCCGTTCTATATATGTAGTTGATTCAAAAATATTATTATCATTATTAAAAACAGAACTAGTATTTACCTTACTGAGATTTTTCTTTCATTTCGGTAAATAACAAAATAATCCCTTATATAAAACTGTATCTTACTGTACAACCTCTATTTTTATCTTCTTCTGTTTTCTGTTTTTATAATATACATGCATGCCTAAGTATTATCACTTTCAAATTGAAGTGAATAAACTGGATATACCTGACAGGATGAAACTCTCCTCGCACACGAACAACGATCCAAGCCTCAACTGCGACATCGGCGAACCCACCGCGAGTCCTCAGTCTTGTTCGCGAACGCCATCGTGCTCGAGATTGTCATTGCGACAATCAACTCTACCTCGATCACCACTTCGACTACATGAACCCGAGAGCCTCTCTGATTCGATCGAGCCAGCTTCCCCTGTCGCGAGTCTAACCCTACTCCCCCACAAGAGCCACCTTCGATCCTCCTTGAACGCCGGCCCCACGCGAGCTCGAGCCAACATCGCGATCCCCCATCGTTCAAACCACCTCGCGACACTCACCTGACATCGATCGATGTCGATAAGGACCCCTGCCCAAGCCTCGAATCTCCAGATCTGATGCTCTATGGTGCGAACGAACAGCGAGATTTCATTCGATTTGAAGTCGAATGATTTAGATTTGCTTATTCGTTAAAGCTTCGACTCTTTAATTTATTTTCTTTTCGTTCTGAGGGTTTGATTTTGAATTGAGAAGAATGAAAAGGGGAACGAGGGAATTCGATTAGAAATAGGGAGGCCACCGTTAATTTAATTTTCTTCTAAAAGCTTTGAACGAGAGATATTATCGAACAGGTCTGCATTTCAAGAAAGAACAGAGGGAACAAGAAAAGATGTATCGTGTGAAAATTGTTTTCTACGTGTCGGCTACAACAGAGATAGGTTGGCTAAAAGGAAAATAGGGTGACGGCTAATTTAATTTCTATCAGAAAAAGATATTTAATTAGATCAGTAATTATATCGTCTAAGCGTTTATACCTCGTACAATTTCACTATAATTCCGAAAGCTACAAATTTTGAAATCTGGTAATAATTCAATATTACGGACCCAATGAATCCGTTTTCGTCAAATTCCGAGACTGTGCCTCGGAAGGCTATTTTTAAATTCAAACTAGACGATATATTTTTAAAACTGAACAAAACACTCTGGGATTCCATTTTAAAAGTTCTATTATCTTCAGTATTATTAATATAAATTTTATATGCCTTCAAATTATTTTTAACAAGCTTAAAACTCCAGATTCGATAATTTACCCAATTCCGATAATTAAATTCAACAACTAATCATCCAATAAATACTGTATATTTGAAATTAAAGTTAAAATTATCTTTTGAATATTTAAAATAAATTAAATATTCCTATTTCAAATGCTCAAAAATTCTGGGTCGTCACAAAAACAAACCGTAGCAATGCTACAGAATAATATCTCCACTTCGAAACTCGAAAATGAACATCGATGATGCGGCCGCCATCACCGAAATTATTTTCCAGCGACAAAGAGAAGAGCACTGATTTCAACATTTTAAAATTCTTTGGAAACGATTTCTATTCGAAAATACTTTCAATAATATATATTTTTTAAAAATTTAAAAAAAAAACCAAAGCTTGAAATTTTAGGAAATTAAATTCTCAAATTCTTACTTTAAATTCATTTAAATTTCTAAATAAATCTATAAACCAACTTTTATAATTACATTTGTTTTTATGTTGGAATAATCAATGATTTTCAAAACAAATAGTGAAAAACAAATATTACCTTTCTCCAACCAATTCAGTTAACAATTCAATTTCAGAAAACTTATATTTATATAATATAATCATACAAACTTTTATTTTGTTTACCAAATTTGAAAACGATATTGTGTCAGTTTGCTCTGCTCAAGTGTTTTGGAAATCCTATCGATAGCGTTGATCAGACGAATCGATCGAAAACCCAAATCAACATCAACAACTCAAATAACACAATATAAAAACATTTTAAAATTTATTTACAAATACACTTCCTCACTTAAACGATACAATAATGGATTTCAAAGCAAGGATAGAGATTCAAATTTTTGATAGACTCAAATCAAAGAGAATTTCGATTCGAAGATAGGTTTGAAACAAAGACGAGATAATTAAATAACAAAATAAGGCGATGGGTAAGTTTATATAAATCGCGGGCAACCTTAACCGGGTCGACCGTGACTTCAAGAATAAGATCGATGTGGAATTCCGAGGTAGATCGACATTCGATCTCAAGAAATAGAATTCAGGTATAGCAGGAAATAGATAGCATCGTAAATCGAGGATACAGAAATCTCTGGTAAATCGATGCCTATTATAAAGGAGTTTACTCCTTCACGAATCATTCTAAGATTGGCGAGACCGCCGATCTATTATAGATATCATTCAAAATGGAGTTATGGGTTGCTCCAGAATTGAAAGAAGACGAATAGTGAAGGACACGAATGAATTTCGGAACCGAGGGGAACGTTCCAAAATTCAAAGGAATTGAGTCAAGGGAAGAGATTGAAACTCGAATGAGAGTGATTTTGTAAATACATTTACCCTATATGTTAAGTTTTGCCTAGAGCTACCAAAGCTCTGATACCAACTGTAACGACCCGCCATTTTGGACCATTCACGTCCATTATAAGTGTATAGGTAGACACTCATGCCGGAGTTGAATTGCTCAAAATACCGCGTTGTTAATTTAAATTTGGCAAAACTGAACATATACAGTAAATAAATAATCACAGAACACGGACACAGAGTAATAATTGCAGCGGAAATAAAAGAAATAGTAGTTCATGAAGCTACTATATGAATATATAAAATACATCAGAGTTTACAACAGAAGAGTAATACGATACATCAGAGTACATCACTGGAATCATCGAATATCTGAAAGCTGGGTAGATAGTTGGATCTCCAAGCGAAGCTCCAACTCCAAAGGTGAGTCTCGAAAGCTGAACCACTCAGTCTGACCCGAGCGTAAAGCAAAAACACAAGACACTCGAGTCAGGATTAACATTCTTATATTAATAAATCCAACTCAAGTGAAATAGCAATTGAAATACAAGTAACTCAAAGGATGTTTGGAATAACCATCCTTTAAGGATCCGTTAAACTATCTACTATGTAGTAGTGTACGATAAGTAGATAATGTCTATCAGTAATATAAAGATATCAAAATAGCGTTAAGTCATGGCCCATTCCACCCTTAACACATTTTTATTCCCACAAGCATATACAAGACCGTAGTTTTCCCCAAAACCGGAAGTCACCAGAGGGCAATCCATATACTCAAGGTACAAAACAAATTCGTAGTGGTCGCGCATAAATGGAATACAAGTATGACAAGGCACATGAGGCTATACCCAAGGTAGTGATACTACCGTTCGCCTGATCCGGACTGGTGAGAACGCAACGCCGCAGCGCCCGCAACACCGTGAAACAACACTCCCAAAATCAAGGGTGCACCAATCGACAACAAGTATAAGTAGTTCGAAGAAGTGTGTCCACTTGAGGTATCAATCCTCCATTGGCCCGGCACAGCTCCTGTTTTAGTCATTTCCAATTTGACACAAGTGTCAAGGGTATCCATCATCGTTCACTTTCTTCAGTCAACACGTACATCAATCCAACCACTTCATTCTGGATCATCACTCCGCGTATAGTTATTAAAGTGGTTTTCGGTTTAGATAGAGAGTATATCCATAACCGAATTCCGGTCTCTTTAATAACTTTCGTAATTATTACACCGATTGGTCGTTTATATATTTCAAAACCAAATCAAATTCAATTTCAATTTCAATTCGCAAATCAACATTTCATTCGTCTTTCAAAAACCAATCTCCATACTTTATGTTTCAAAACTTCCAAATCATAATTTCAAAATCTTATAATACAATTTTCAATTTCTTATTAAACCAATTCAAATATTGATTCAAGTTCGTAAATAAGTTTCATTTCGAAAATATTTAAATCAATTTAATTTAACATTCAAATCAATTTACATTTAATTTAATTTAACCTTCAAATCAATTCCAAATTCATTTATCGATTTCATTCAATATCCATTAAGTAATTTTGCCATTCAAAACAATTTCTATTAAATTTCCAATTCATTAAATCCGTTATTTAAATTCAACTTCATTATATCAAAACTTACAAATTGAATTAAATTAAATTCATCAAATCAAATTCTTTAAATTTCAAGTCTTACATTAATTTCAATAAATCGCATTTTTATTTCTTGTTAAAGAAATTCAATTTCACCTATTTACTTTCTTAAATAATTTTCCAAAACTTAATTAATAAAGAAACTCAATTTCAGTTATTATGAAGTAAAATTCACTTATTCAAAAATTCAATTTCTCTTATTAAAGAATCCAAATCAATTTAATCATTAAATAATTCAATCTTATTTAATTATTAAATAATTCAAAACTTAATTATTAAATAATTTCAAAGTTTAATAATTTCAAACTTAATTATAGTTTCCAACTTAATTATTAAATCATTTCAAAGTTTAATAATTTCAAACTTAATTCAATAATTTCTCAGATTAAACAACATTCTTTCATCAATTACATTGTTAATAATTTGTTTCAGATTATTAAATATTAACATTTTCCCTTCATAAAAATTTAAACTCCAACCTCATTTCAAAACCATATTATTTATTCAAATAAAATCTTCGTTTTATTTTAAATCAAATTATTGACCAATCGGGTTTTATTTAATTCTCTATATCCTAGGTCAAAGTTCAATTTGGGTATTTATCATTTCAACCCGATTCCAATTCAATTCAAAAATCAAAGCATAATAAAGGGAACTTGCAGTGTGATAACTGGGATGGTGTCAAGGTAAATAAACAAGCAATAGCAACAATCAATAATAATCCAATAATCAATTCAAATAATCCCGAAATAATCGTATTAATTCGCATTGTTATTTGTACGAATTAATATAATTATCTCTAGAATCTACACTATCATTTCATGTAGATTAAAGATTATTACATTACGGTTTTTCACTTGTCATTCAATTTACAATTTCATATATCATCAATTTAACAACATACATTCAGTGGTTTGAAATGTAATTAAACAAATCCTATGTGTCAATAAATTCAACAGTTAAAGGGGTCATATTATACAAATGTCAGTTAATCAAATTTAACATTTAATTATCCTATATCAAGTTCAATTTCATACTATTTATCATTTTAACATTAACAATTTAACGTCCAATATAAACATCAACAATCAATCAATTATTAGCCAAACTGTATTATCATCGCATAAATAATTAACAGATAATGGTGCCAGATGTCATAGGTGAACTGATACAGGTAATAGCATATATAACAGTGTAATTAACTAACAGCAGCCTATTTCAATTGTCGTTTCAATTGAAATCAAATTTAATAAATAAAAGAACGTTAATCGTGAGTGAGTGCTCACCTTTCGAGGCTAAAGATATTCGATGATGGAATGAGTTACAGATCTAAGCACGAATTTCAAGGCAACAAGATTGGCACGAAACTGACGAACAATGCTGATAACGGAATCGAAAAAAACAATCGAATCAGTTTTGATATAAACGGAATATATATATATATATGTACTTGAATATAAATTTCTGTATAAATATAAGTAAAAACTTTTACAGTCGTACACCAAAATAAATCTTTACACATGTTTAAAATCAATATTTCAATAAACGCATATTAAATAAATATTCCTATCATACATTTTCAAATCGATATTTATTTAACACATATATACATAAACATCTTAAACTATCTATAAATCATCCTGTAGATTTACTGTACATATAAAATCGACACATATATGAACCTATGTAAACATGTATATTAAACATAAAATAGTATGCAGACAAAACTTTATACTAAATTTTTATATATTTAACAATTCCAGAAACTCAACTATGCCCTGTATAGCGAATATCAATTATGTGTATATATATATAACACTACCTTATAATACAATATACATTAAACATACATTTCTTTCATACTGTTCATACTATAAATGTATATAGATATAAACAACAAATGCAGACTATATTATAACCAAAGGTATATGGGCTAAAATATGAAATCTGACATATACATAACTAAAGTAACCTATATGTAATACAACTGACAGAACCTATTCCTATTATAAACTAACCCATGAGAACTATTACATACTTATGTACCTTATATGTACAAAAATATGAACAATAGTATATATATGTACACATAAGATATTATCAACTTGCTATATGTATTTTTAAAATAGATATTACAAATTGTTATGTATATAATATGTATATATATTTACACAAAAACTCATATTACATGATATTTATAAAGCATATAGATATAGGTACCTATTATATAAGATAGAGAGGAGCAGCGCGCGGGCATGCCGAACTATAGGGTAGGGAATTGTCAACATGTTTTGCCGTGTAGTGTTGGTGAAAGGCAGAGATGAGGAGGCCGGCTACTGGTTTGGTCAAAGTCTCGGGGGCAGAAGGTAGTCAGTGGGAAAACGCAGATCTGGGGTGGTTCACGGGCTGTAGACGGAGCGGTGGTGGCAGCCGAGTGTATGGCCGACCTGGGTGCATGGGAGTTCGTCGGAGCTGCTAGGCCACTGGAAGGAGGCGGGTGGTTGCTATGGTGATGGGAGGAAAGGTGATGGTGATGTCCGAAATGAGGAAGGAAGGCAGGAAAAATAGCAAAGGTGAACGGTTGCTGGAGCAAGATAGAAGAGCAGATCGACCATAAATAAAAATGAAGCTTTAGTGTCAAAAAGTTTATTTCTCTTTTTTTTTCAGCAATGAGTTTGAAGAAGCAAGGGAAAAATAATAAATATAAGAGCAGGTAGAGGTAGTATAAGGGAGGAAAGCAGGTTAGAGGAAATGGACAGGCATCAAAATCATATATGGCCTGACACCTTTCTTTTATATACAGCTGTCAAGTGAAAAAGTGGAACTGAAATGGGTAGTGCATGGTACCAGTCAAAAGACACTTGAAAGAAGAGGAGTAGCCTTATAACTTGGAACAATGGGAATTGAAATGTAAATCACGAATTCAGGCATTTGAAAAGTAACGGGCTGTTTGAATCCAACAGTTGATAACTGAACATACAAGAAATGAAGAGGCTGAGAAACGTACCACACTAATTCTACGCAATTTATTATAGGCAATGAAAAGTGAACGTGAACTGACAATTCTGGAAAAGCAAAAGTCAAGTTGAAAATAAATAAATGCTAGTGGCTATTGGATTACACGCAGATAACGAAACGTCTCAGAGCAGATTGTAACCGGCTACCGATACGGTAGGCGTTACGCAAAGTGCAACGTACAACGGAACTCCAAATTCGACAATCAAATATACCGTAGAGATCAGTACGACGGGACGATCAAAACGGTATATAGAAATCAGTGGTACGATTGAATTATAAAAATTCGAATTTTTCTACTACGGAAAATGCAAGAAAAACGCTGAAAATTAAGATCGACGGAGCCAAAGATGTCCGAATTTGGAAAAACGACAAACTGACATCCTGCTCAGAAGATGGTTTAGAATTTTTCTATGTAAAAATATTTATGTTTCGAAAACATTTTATTTTCATTACTTTTTAACTGATTAAATTGAAGTAAATTTACGTGCGAAATAAACTTTCGAATTTTCGGACGAAAATTTACCAGTTGCTATGTTTAACTAGACGTATTTCAAATATTAAATTTTATTTCAAAATTTATCGTTTAAAATTTCAAAAATTTCAACTAACTACGTTATTAAAACAGTTGAAATTTACGGGTCGTTACACTCTCCCCCACTCAAAACTTTTCGTCCCCGAAAAGGAACGAGGTAGGAGAATAGAAACAACCAGAAAGAAAAACAGATTTGAAATACGAAATAACAATTAATTTAAACCATATAAATTCAAATTTAAATTAATTGATATTTAATAATTGATTTAATCCATTTGATTTCACTAAAATCAATCTTAACTATTTCTAAATTCATTATCTTATTATCCAATTATCTTCAATTTACAATTTCTAAAACCATAAATTTGAATAGTCTTTTATTATAATCATGTTTTTTTTTTTTTTGGCAAAGCCAGCGGGGATTAATGGCCCCTACCATATATTTATACCATGTAAGAAGCTCTTACAGACATAACGAAAAACATAGAAACAGAGAGGAAGCAACAAAGAAAATGAAGAAAAAAGAAAAACAACAAAGTACAATAGGATGTAGCTAGGAAAAGTGCCAGGCATGAGTTGCAGCATTATCAACTCTTGCCCATTTCAAAGCTTCAGTAGACTTGAGAATTATTAATTGTAGGAGATCCTTCCTACTCTTTCTGTCAGCAGTGAATATCCTTCTATTTCGCTCCTTCCATATTTCATATACAAATACTTTAATTAATATCAGCAGCATTTCAGCTTTTTCGGTTTTCCATCTGGTGGCCTTGTAGAGATTGGACCACTCTTCCTTGCTGTCCCATCTTGGTTGATCATAGTCTCCTTTTGTCTTTATTCTTTTCCATATATAGTACGCAAATGGGCAATTGAAGAAAAGATGCAGAGTGTCCTCTTTTCTGGCATTACATAGAACACATTGAGTGTTATTGACTAAACCTTTGTAGTTTAGATTTGAGAGAGTATGTATTGCATTCTTCATGACTTTCCAGAGCATGTGGTTTAATTTCTCATTTGTTCTTGTTCTCCATATTCTTTTATGCCAAGGGAAGGTTGGAAGGGAGGTGTTATCAGATATAACATTATAGGCCATCTTAGATGTGTGCGGTTTGTTCTCACCATTCAGTAAGTACACTTCAGTCTCTGCATAGGTGTATTGTCTCCCTGTGAGAGATCTCCAATATTCATTCAAAGAATTGCTTAGTTCTCTTGGCAGCGTTACCCTACCATTCCTTATATAACTTATTGCTCTGGCATTGACTGGTATCGTGCTGCTAGAGACTAGATCATAGGATAAGGCCTTATCGAGTATAAGACCCTGCTGGAGCCATGGTTCTCCCCAAAATTTTGCTGTGCTATTATTGCTAAGATGTAGAATGTAATGAGGTTTGAATATGTCTCTTATTTTCAGCACTAATTTCCACACCCAGCTGTTAGCTTGCCTCGGCTTGGTTTTCCATATATCTTCACCTTTTAGATTGTGTTTGTAACACCACTGCACCCATAGGTTATCTTTTTTATTTATGATATCATCAAAGTGCTGTGATAAGGCTGCATAGTTAGTATTTCTCAAGTTTTTGATTCCCAACCCTCCTTTTTTCCTAGGTAATTCAATTTTTTTTAAAGCAATAGGAGGCAAAGTTTTATCGTTCATGTTACCAGACCACAGAAATCTAGTTATAGCTGTTTTAATCATGGCTATCAGTTTAGATGGGAGGAGGAAAGTTCGGCTCCAATAGATCATCATAGAAATGACTAGCGAGTTGACAATTACTACTCTGCCAGGCTGAGATATGAATCTGTTTTCCCATCTAGACATAACCTTAGTTATCTTTTCATATAGTGGAAGACATTGATTATAGGAGATTTTCCTGGTAGCCATAGGAATTCCAAGGTATGTCATAGGAACTGAAGGAGGATTCATCTTGATTATGGCATAGCATAGTTGGGTTTGATTTTCAGGAAGGCCAGCTATTAGTATGTGCGACTTATCATAGTTCATCTCAAGGCCAGAGAAGGATTTAAAGGAGTTTAGAGTGCTCATTATGGAAAGCAAGGATTTTTTTGTTGGCTTTGTGAAAATCATGAGGTCGTCAGCAAAGGCCAGGCATGTGATAAGAGGAGAAAGACATTTCGGATGAGGAATGAAGTTCTTTTGGATCACTTGATATTTGAAAGATTGAGTGAGAGTTTCCATCATCATTATGAATAAGTATGCCGAGATTGGATCCCCCTGTCTTAGACCATTTTTTGCTTTAAAGTAGCCAACATTATGGGAGTTGATAACTATAGAGTATCTTACAGTAGATATGCATTGAAATACCCAGTTCCTGAATGTGAAAGGAAAGTTCATTTTGATCATTATATTCATCATGGCATCCCAGTTGATAGAGTCAAAGGCCTTTTTTAGGTCTATCTTAAGAGTGGCTCTGGGAGATATGTTTTTGTAGGAGTACCCATTCATTATCTCATGAGAAAGTAGGATGTTGTCTATTATGCTTCTGGAAGGGAGGAAGGCTGATTGGTTTGGAGAAATGATGTGAGGCAGAACAATTTTCATACGAGCAGCAATTATTCTAGATATGGATTTATAAATAACATTGCAGCATGCTATCGGTCTAAATTGTGCTACAGTGGTGGGGGATGGCACTTTAGGAATGAGGATTAGATTAGTTGAGTTTATGGAGGATAAGATCTTACCATTGGTGAAGAAGTTGTGAACAGCTTTTTTAACATCTGTATGAACAATATCCCAGCATGAATTGTAGAAAGTGGAGTTGAATCCATCTGGGCCTGGAGAGGCAGACTTTCGCATTGTAAAGAATGATGCTTTGATTTCTTCATCCGTTACAGGAGCCTGTAACATCTCATGCATCTCTGAGGATATGGTCGGCAGGGAAATGTTGCTGAGAAAGGCAGGATCCATGGTTGGAGGGGAGGAGCCAAGCAGGTTGATGTAGTATTTCAAAAAGGCATTATCAATGGAGTCAGGCGTAGTAAAAGAGTTTCCTTTCATGTCATTTATAATGTGAATGTTTTCTCTCGTTTGCTTTATCTTCAAGGAGGTATGATAATATTTCGTGTTTCTGTCACTTAAGAGATTCCAGTCTTCTCTTAGTTTTTGCTTTGCCATATTTGTTTCAGTCATTATTGCTTTTTCCAGGAGAACTATCAGGTCTTGCTCCTTCTGTATCATGGTTGGATCCGAGTGTGAGTTGAATATTTCTGATTGTACCTGCTGAAGCTGATTGGCTATTCCAGTTGAGAGTTTGCTGCCTTGACCATAAACATCCTTTGCCCATGTCTTTAATACTGCTTTTGTGTGCTGAAGTTTTTTTTGTAGCTTGTGCATTGGGTTCCCATAGACTCTTGTATTCCAAGCTTTTTCTACTACCTGCATGAAGGAGTTATGCTCTGTCCATATATCAAAAAATTTAAAGTTAGATTTTTTATTTATGGCAGCAGTCCCCAAGTTAAGGATCAAGGGACAATGATCGGATAATAAGGGCATAGGAATGTCAAGGTGTAAGGAAGGCCAGGTTTGAAAGGCTTTGTAGTTGGAGAAGGCATGATCAATCTTAGAGAGAGTTCTAGGCCTTGTCTTAGATTTATTGGACCATGTGAAGAAAGCACCTGAAGCAGGGATGTCAAGAAGATTGCAGTTGTTAATGGTGTTTTGAAGCGGGATCAGATCAGTCATAGATAGGGGATTGCCACCTTGTCTTTGTGAGGATTGGAAGCAACAGTTGAAATCTCCAATGACAACCCAGGGATGGGTGTCTTGCCTCAGATGTGGGAGGTAATTATGGAGAGCAGTTCTTAGATGAGGGCTATTGTCTGCGTATATGAAGGTTATGTACATGGAGATGTTTGAGAGAGAAAGGGTCAGATGAGCATGTATGAATTGTCTATTGTAGATTATAGGGTGAAGTTGGATGTAAGAGGGATTATATAGTATTAGGAGTCTGCCATATGGAGCTTGAGAGAGATTAGTTATGTATTTCCAAGAGGGGCTTATCAACTTTGCAGCTCTTTGAGTCAAGGTATCATTGAGCTTGGTTTCAGAGATTGAGATTAGTGATAGGTTTCTTTCAGATATCATGTTTTTAATTTGATAGATTTTTTCATCTTTATGACCTCCCCTAATGTTCCATGCTCCTATATTGTACTGCATCATGTAAACTATTTGCAGGAGGTGGGTTTCCTTCTTGTTCTTCTAGCTGACGAGGTTGTTGCAATGGTTTCAGGGTGTAATGAGGGGTTGTCAGATTCATCAGAGGAGGAAGAGGAGAGAGGTGGGTTAGAAGGAATAGGTTTTGTTTTTATTTTGGGTTTCTTTTTGGTTATAGGTTTGGTTATCGTGGGTTTGATGGATGAATTCGAAGTGGAGGGTAACCTTTTGGTAGATATGACAGGAGTTGACGCATTGTCAAATAAGGAGGAATTGCCTATTTGAAGTAAGCATAACTCTGCGGAATATTGATTAGAGGACAAGGGAGGATCAGGAGGAGGAGTTGAGGCAGTGGTAGGTTGTGTAGCGATGTCAGATGGTGGTGATGAATCGATGGCTGAAGGTTTAGCGGAAGAAATGGGAGAAGTTGAAGATTTGGAGTTGTCAGTAGAAGTGTTTGCATGTTTGGTGTTCACGTCTGCATGTATTTGGGTGTGAGTTGTATGCACGTGGGTATTTGCATGGTTTTGGTGCACATGCACAGAGGATATCTGCTCTTTCGTGTTTAAATCTTGTTTCTTTTTTCCCTTTTTGTTGCTCATGTCTGTTTCATGTGTTTCTAACCTCTGGTTCATGCAGCTTGCAGTTTTCATTATAATTACTTCATTTTCAGAATCGTTTTGGTCATTATCACCTTCTAGATCCATGGTGCTCAGTATATGAAACTTGTTTTTTTGTCGGAGATTTTGTTGTTTGCTGAGGTTTTGTTTTTACATATGATTTCCACTGTTTGCTTGGCTGTTCATGCTACAAGCTTGGACCTGGTTTGCTGTATTGAGAACTGCAGGGGAGATAGTATTTGAAATGTTTTTATTTGCTTCGCTCTCGTGTCTTGTATACTGAGCAATTGTGTATTGATCTTCTTCATTTTGTACTGCCATTTTTTTATTTTCATAATGTTGTCTGCTGGGTCCACCTACTTCATGGCTTCGGCGCTGTTGTTGCTGTTGCAATGTACTTGTTGCTGTTTTCATAGTCCTTGAGGCACCTTTTTCCTGTAGTTTTTCTCTATCACCATACTTTTCAATTACTGTTTCCTTGAGCTTGGAATTCCTAGTATTTCTCTGTACTTTTCGCCATATTTTATTAGTATTATTTTCTGAATTATCTCTGTTGCTCTCCAAAGCAACATTTGGACCTATGTTATTATCTTCCTTGCTTTTCATAGAGTTGCTTTGTTTCTCTGGCTGATTTGCTTTGATATTTCCATTGTTTTGACAGTCTTTCGTACAATGCCCAAATGCTTTGCAATAGACACAGATGTCTGGTTTCCACAGGTAGCTAACATGCACCATTTGCAAGGTTCCATCAGGGCATTGCACTAGAAAATGATCTAGAAGTTCTTCATTTGGGGATATGTCTATTAAGCATCTTGCATTATGCAATCTTTCAACTTTTTCAGTTGTTTCATGCAAGCAGATCAGCCTACCCATTCTACTCGCCAACCAGTTGATACCAGTAGGTGACCATGCGAAAATTGGAATATTATTCATTTGTATCCACACTGGCACCGATTTGATGAGGCCACAGACATTACTTATTGTGGGTTCCCATTCCTTTATTATAAATAGTTTGTTTCTCATAACTATAGGGTCTCCTCTTATTATTCTCTCTCTGTCAGATGCATCAGAGAAAAGGAACAGAAACAATATCCCATCAGATTTAACTTTTACATTACCTTTTAGTTTCCATCTTCTGAGTAGAAAATCAACCACAAAAGTGTATGAAAGTGGAGCATCCAGAAAGAAACCAACTAGGTAGTCGTGCCATACCTCTTTGCCAGCTGCTATCACATTTTCTGGAGGAACAATGGCATCACCAAGATATTCCAGATCCATATGAACAGGTGTGTACTTCCCAGCAGATCGGGGGAGATTTTTGAATAAGGAAGTCCAAGCATGTTCAGAGGGTTGGGTGGGAACATTAGATGTTTTGTAGGTAGATGAGTTGGATTTTAAGATTGTTGAAGAGGGTGGTTGAGAAGTTTGGGTATGTGGATCCGAGTCAGGGATGGAGACAGGGAGCAGTTGTGGTGGGGGTGGTAGTGGATCAGGAGGGGGGTCAGGGTTGGAGTCAGGGAGCAGTTGTGGTGGGGATGGTATTGGATCAGGAGGGGGGTCAGGGAGCAGTTGGGATGGGGGAGGGTCAGGAAGCAGTTGGGGTGGGGGAGGGTCATTGGTTTGAGAGGAGTAGGCAGAAGGGTCAGGGAGAAGGAGGGGAACGGCTGCCATTAAAACATTTTTTTGAGAATATGTATATATACTTTTGCTTAATCATGATTATAATCATGTTTTATTTTCAACAAATTAAATTCTTTAATTCCAAATTATTATAAATTTTATTTCACTTTGTATATCTTATCACATATTATTTAACCCATATAAATTAATTTAAACCATAAAAGTTTCGATTTAAATTAATTTACATCTATTAATTTCTTTTAAATTCAAGGTATTTTCCTATGTTGATCAAATTTTAATTTATTAATTCTTTCAAAACAAATTTATTAATTCTTTCAAACAATTTATTTCATTATTAACTATGTTTTACTTATAATCCTATCTAACTCTGTTGACATCTTTATAATTAAAATTCAGTGTATAACATTTATTATAAACACTCAAATTTTATTTATAAATTCAATTTATATATATATATATATTATCCAATTACATATTCAACTTCTGAATGATTTAGGTAAGTTGTATTAGAATGCAGTTGAATAATATACAAATAAAATTTTCCCAATTCAATTATTCAAGTTTAAATATTTATTCCAATTTTGGTTTTATTTATAATTAAAATCATCCTTTAACAAAATTTAAGAATTATATTTCCGATTTACTTTAAACAATTTAGAGATATATATAATATATTTATATCAAATCAAATTAAAATTTTAAAATAAGATACCTATCTATATATATATATATATAAATCAAATTATACTAAAGGAATTAAAATCAAAGTCTTTTTCAAAACAAACCGTAGCAATGCTACAGAATAATATCTCCACTTCGAAACTCGAAAATGAACATCGATGATGCGGCCGCCATCACCGAAATTATTTTCCAGCGACAAAGAGAAGAGCACTGATTTCAACATTTTAAAATTCTTTGGAAACGATTTCTATTCGAAAATACTTTCAATAATATATATTTTTAAAAAATTTAAAAAAAAAACCAAAGCTTGAAATTTTAGGAAATTAAATTCTCAAATTCTTACTTTAAATTCATTTAAATTTCTAAATAAATCTATAAACCAACTTTTATAATTACATTTGTTTTTATGTTGGAATAATCAATGATTTTCAAAACAAATAGTGAAAAACAAATATTACCTTTCTCCAACCAATTCAGTTAACAATTCAATTTCAGAAAACTTATATTTATATAATATAATCATACAAACTTTTATTTTGTTTACCAAATTTGAAAACGATATTGTGTCAGTTTGCTCTGCTCAAGTGTTTTGGAAATCCTATCGATAGCGTTGATAAGACGAATCGATCGAAAACCCAAATCAACATCAACAACTCAAATAACACAATATAAAAACATTTTAAAATTTATTTACAAATACACTTCCTCACTTAAACGATACAATAATGGATTTCAAAGCAAGGATAGAGATTCAAATTTTTGATAGACTCAAATCAAAGAGAATTTCGATTCGAAGATAGGTTTGAAACAAAGACGAGATAATTAAATAACAAAATAAGGCGATGGGTAAGTTTATATAAATCGCGGGCAACCTTAACCGGGTCGACCGTGACTTCAAGAATAAGATCGATGTGGAATTCCGAGGTAGATCGACATTCGATCTCAAGAAATAGAATTCAGGTATAGCAGGAAATAGATAGCATCGTAAATCGAGGATACAGAAATCTCCGGTAAATCGATGCCTATTATAAAGGAGTTTACTCCTTCACGAATCATTCTAAGATTGGCGAGACCGCCGATCTATTATAGATATCATTCAAAATGGAGTTATGGGATGCTCCAGAATTGAAAGAAGACGAATAGTGAAGGACACGAATGAATTTCGGAACCGAGGGGAACGTTCCAAAATTCAAAGGAATTGAGTCAAGGGAAGAGATTGAAACTCGAATGAGAGTGATTTTGTAAATACATTTACCCTATATGTTAAGTTTTGCCTAGAGCTACCAAAGCTCTGATACCAACTGTAACGACCCGCCATTTTGGACCATTCACGTCCATTATAAGTGTATAGGTAGACACTCATGCCGGAGTTGAATTGCTCAAAATACCGCGTTGTTAATTTAAATTTGGCAAAACTGAACATATACAGTAAATAAATAATCACAGAACACGGACACAGAGTAATAATTGCAGCGGAAATAAAAGAAATAGTAGTCCATGAAGCTACTATATGAATATATAAAATACATCAGAGTTTACAACAGAAGAGTAATACGATACATCAGAGTACATCACTGGAATCATCGAATATCTGAAAGCTGGGTAGATAGCTGGATCTCCAAGCGAAGCTCCAACTCCAAAGGTGAGTCTCGAAAGCTGAACCACTCAGTCTGACCCGAGCGTAAAGCAAAAACACAAGACACTCGAGTCAGGATTAACATTCTTATATTAATAAATCCAACTCAAGTGAAATAGCAATTGAAATACAAGTAACTCAAAGGATGTTTGGAATAACCATCCTTTAAGGATCCGTTAAACTATCTACTATGTAGTAGTGTACGATAAGTAGATAATGTCTATCAGTAATATAAAGATATCAAAATAGCGTTAAGTCATGGCCCATTCCACCCTTAACACATTTTTATTCCCACAAGCATATACAAGACCGTAGTTTTCCCCAAAACCGGAAGTCACCAGAGGGCAATCCATATACTCAAGGTACAAAACAAATTCGTAGTGGTCGCGCATAAATGGAATACAAGTATGACAAGGCACATGAGGCTATACCCAAGGTAGTGATACTACCGTTCGCCTGATCCGGACTGGTGAGAACGCAACGCCGCAGCGCCCGCAACACCGTGAAACAACACTCCCAAAATCAAGGGTGCACCAATCGACAACAAGTATAAGTAGTTCGAAGAAGTGTGTCCACTTGAGGTATCAATCCTCCATTGGCCCGACACAGCTTCTGTTTTAGTCATTTCCAATTTGACACAAGTGTCAAGGGTATCCATCATCGTTCACTTTCTTCAGTCAACACGTACATCAATCCAACCACTTCATTCTAGATCATCACTCCGCGTATAGTTATTAAAGTGGTTTTCGGTTTAGATAGAGAGTATATCCATAACCGAATTCCGGTCTCTTTAATAACTTTCGTAATTATTACACCGATTGGTCGTTTATATATTTCAAAACCAAATCAAATTCAATTTCAATTTCAATTCGCAAATCAACATTTCATTCGTCTTTCAAAAACCAATCTCCATACTTTACGTTTCAAAACTTCCAAATCATAATTTCAAAATCTTATAATACAATTTTCAATTTCTTATTAAACCAATTCAAATATTGATTCAAGTTCGTAAATAAGTTTCATTTCGAAAATATTTAAATCAATTTAATTTAACATTCAAATCAATTTACATTTAATTTAATTTAACCTTCAAATCAATTCCAAATTCATTTATCGATTTCATTCAATATCCATTAAGTAATTTTGCCATTCAAAACAATTTCTATTAAATTTCCAATTCATTAAATCCGTTATTTAAATTCAACTTCATTATATCAAAACTTACAAATTGAATTAAATTAAATTCATCAAATCAAATTCTTTAAATTTCAAGTCTTACATTAATTTCAATAAATCGCATTTTTATTTCTTGTTAAAGAAATTCAATTTCACCTATTTACTTTCTTAAATAATTTTCCAAAACTTAATTAATAAAGAAACTCAATTTCAGTTATTATGAAGTAAAATTCACTTATTCAAAAATTCAATTTCTCTTATTAAAGAATCCAAATCAATTTAATCATTAAATAATTCAATCTTATTTAATTATTAAATAATTCAAAACTTAATTATTAAATAATTTCAAAGTTTAATAATTTCAAACTTAATTATAGTTTCCAACTTAATTATTAAATCATTTCAAAGTTTAATAATTTCAAACTTAATTCAATAATTTCTCAGATTAAACAACATTCTTTCATCAATTACATTGTTAATAATTTGTTTCAGATTATTAAATATTAACATTTTCCCTTCATAAAAATTTAAACTCCAACCTCATTTCAAAACCATATTATTTATTCAAATAAAATCTTCGTTTTATTTTAAATCAAATTATTGACCAATCGGGTTTTATTTAATTCTCTATATCCTAGGTCAAAGTTCAATTTGGGTATTTATCATTTCAACCCGATTCCAATTCAATTCAAAAATCAAAGCATAATAAAGGGAACTTGCAGTGTGATAACTGGGATGGTGTCAAGGTAAATAAACAAGCAATAGCAACAATCAATAATAATCCAATAATCAATTCAAATAATCCCGAAATAATCGTATTAATTCGCATTGTTATTTGTACGAATTAATATAATTATCTCTAGAATCTACACTATCATTTCATGTAGATTAAAGATTATTACATTACGGTTTTTCACTTGTCATTCAATTTACAATTTCATATATCATCAATTTAACAACATACATTCAGTGGTTCGAAATGTAATTAAACAAATCCTATGTGTCAATAAATTCAACAGTTAAAGGGGTCATATTATACAAATGTCAGTTAATCAAATTTAACATTTAATTATCCTATATCAAGTTCAATTTCATACTATTTATCATTTTAACATTAACAATTTAACGTCCAATATAAACATCAACAATCAATCAATTATTAGCCAAACTGTATTATCATCGCATAAATAATTAACAGATAATGGTGCCAGATGTCATAGGTGAACTGATACAGGTAATAGCATATATAACAGTGTAATTAACTAACAGCAGCCTATTTCAATTGTCGTTTCAATTGAAATCAAATTTAATAAATAAAAGAACGTTAATCGTGAGTGAGTGCTCACCTTTCGAGGCTAAAGATATTCGACGATGGAATGAGTTACAGATCCAAGCACGAATTTCAAGGCAACAAGATTGGCACGAAACTGACGAACAATGCTGATAACGGAATCGAAAAAAACAATCGAATCAGTTTTGATATAAACGGAATATATATATATATGTACTTGAATATAAATTTCTGTATAAATATAAGTAAAAACTTTTACAGTCGTACACCAAAATAAATCTTTACACATGTTTAAAATCAATATTTCAATAAACGCATATTAAATAAATATTCCTATCATACATTTTCAAATCGATATTTATTTAACACATATATACATAAACATCTTAAACTATCTATAAATCATCCTGTAGATTTACTGTACATATAAAATCGACACATATATGAACCTATGTAAACATGTATATTAAACATAAAATAGTATGCAGACAAAACTTTATACTAAATTTTTATATATTTAACAATTCCAGAAACTCAACTATGCCCTGTATAGCGAATATCAATTATGTGTATATATATATAACACTACCTTATAATACAATATACATTAAACATACATTTCTTTCATACTGTTCATACTATAAATGTATATAGATATAAACAACAAATGCAGACTATATTATAACCAAAGGTATATGGGCTAAAATATGAAATCTGACATATACATAACTAAAGTAACCTATATGTAATACAACTGACAGAACCTATTCCTATTATAAACTAACCCATGAGAACTATTACATACTTATGTACCTTATATGTACAAAAATATGAACAATAGTATATATATGTACACATAAGATATTATCAACTTGCTATATGTATTTTTAAAATAGATATTACAAATTGTTATGTATATAATATGTATATATATTTACACAAAAACTCATATTACATGATATTTATAAAGCATATAGATATAGGTACCTATTATATAAGATAGAGAGGAGCAGCGCGCGGGCATGCCGAACTATAGGGTAGGGAATTGTCAACATGTTTTGCCGTGTAGTGTTGGTGAAAGGCAGAGATGAGGAGGCCGGCTACTGGTTTGGTCAAAGGCTCGGGGGCAGAAGGTAGTCAGTGGGAAAACGCGGATCTGGGGTGGTTCACGGGCTGTAGACGGAGCGGTGGTGGCAGCCGAGTGTATGGCCGGCCTGGGTGCATGGGAGTTCGTCGGAGCTGCTAGGCCACTGGAAGGAGGCGGGTGGTTGCTATGGTGATGGGAGGAAAGGTGATGGTGATGTCCGAAATGAGGAAGGAAGGCAGGAAAAATAGCAAAGGTGAACGGTTGCTGGAGCAAGATAGAAGAGCAGATCGACCATAAATAAAAATGAAGCTTTAGTGTCAAAAAGTTTATTTCTCTTTTTTTTTCGGCAATGAGTTTGAAGAAGCAAGGGAAAAATAATAATTATAAGAGCAGGTAGAGGTAGTATAAGGGAGGAAAGCAGGTTAGAGGAAATGGACAGGCATCAAAATCATATATGGCCTGACATCTTTCTTTTATATACAGCTGTCAAGTGAAAAAGTGGAACTGAAATGGGTAGTGCATGGCACCAGTCAAAAGACACTTGAAAGAAGAGGAGTAGCCTTATAACTTGGAACAATGGGAATTGAAATGTAAAGCACGAATTCAGGCATTTGAAAAGTAACGGGCTGTTTGAATCCAACAGTTGATAACTGAACATACAAGAAATGAAGAGGCTGAGAAACGTACCACACTAATTCTACGCAATTTATTATAGGCAATGAAAAGTGAACGTGAACTGACAATTCTGGAAAAGCAAAAGTCAAGTTGAAAATAAATAAATGCTAGTGGCTATTGGATTACACGCAGATAACGAAACGTCTCAGAGCAGATTGTAACCGGCTACCGATACGGTAGGCGTTACGCAAAGTGCAACGTACAACGGAACTCCAAATTCGACAATCAAATATACCGTAGAGATCAGTACGACGGGACGATCAAAACGGTATATAGAAATCAGTGGTACGATTGGATTATAAAAATTCGAATTTTTCTACTACGGAAAATGCAAGAAAAACGCTGAAAATTAAGATCGACGGAGCCAAAGATGTCCGAATTTGGAAAAACGACAAACTGACATCCTGCTCAGAAGATGGTTTAGAATTTTTCTATGTAAAAATATTTATGTTTCGAAAACATTTTATTTTCATTACTTTTTAACTGATTAAATTGAAGTAAATTTACGTGCGAAATAAACTTTCGAATTTTCGGACGAAAATTTACCAATTGCTATGTTTAACTAGACGTATTTCAAATATTAAATTTTATTTCAAAATTTATCGTTTAAAATTTCAAAAATTTCAACTAACTACGTTATTAAAACAGTTGAAATTTACGGGTCGTTACAATGAGTCACCCAGAAATTATCGGTCGTTGTACGGAGAGACCGGGATCGGATTTATATATCTGAAAACCACTCCGAACCAACATGTACGTTAGAGTGGAAGACATCTTAATGATAATTGAAGACAGTGCTCTTTGAAGTGCAAGGGCTACTGCTACTAATCCTGAGGGTGATTCCAAAATGGATGTAGTAGAGTTAGTGCCTTCGGTTTCGTTCAGACCTAGAACAAACTTGTATGGATGAATGCTGGCATTGCATTAATGCCTAGAGGGCAGTGTTAGCATTCTAAGATGGATTGCTATTTAGAAAGGTAAAGTGTAGCCTCAAGCCTCACAACTGGGAGGAATGGATAAAATAGGACATGCAGCAGAGCTATGTGGTTAGCTACCATTAGGAGCAGTCACCCCATTCTAGACGTCCCTTTCAGAGTTGGTTTGCGCACAAACATCGAGGTAGTATAAGGCATTGGTGTCAAGGGGGTGAGGTAATCTGATCTGCCATGTTAAAGGGGCAGCTGGCTCTGTGTTAGCATCAGTGCATTTTCTAGAGGTGTATCATCGAAAGGTAGTCCCTTACCTTGCCATTGTTGGAATCTAATCTTCAATACATGCCTTACATTTTTGATTGTAGAGGTATGTTGGAATGTGAGATGCAAGCATTTCAGCTATTTTATTTATTTACTTTAAACCTAGACACTATGATAATATCATTTGATTTTGATATAAAATGTTTTGGTTATCGTAAGGTAAAAACCCATCTGTTTTTATGTGTGGTGTGGTCTTACGAGATACCCTTCATGAAAAGTTTTCAAATATAGAAATCAGTTTGATTGTTACTTGTTATCGAGTTTTACTCACGCTGGTTTACCAGACCGACCCAGGTGTTATTCTATATAATGCTCGGGTCAGACCGAGCATGTTTTTCCCAGGTTAGCTGGATACTTTAGAGTTAGGGAGAAGCTGGATGGTCATGACGTATTCACGTATATTTTTATTCTGCTGTATTATAGAGTCTGTATGTTTGTCAATGTAAGGATAGGTTTCTATAACTGTCTAAATTTAGGATATGTCTAGTGTACTTTGATGTTGTATATGAATGAAGATGTTTCCTTTTTGTAAAGATCATTGTTTTATTATATATTATTCTCTACGTTGTGAGATTCCATGTTGTGTAGTTTTCTTCTATCTTCTACCTTCTTCTTTCACCCTAACAAATCAGTATTTCTGGCACTTGAATGTTCGGTATATAATACAGTGGACGTATTAGCGTCGACTTTTTAGGGTTGAAAATTCGGTTCGTTACATAATCAGTAGCAGTATATTATTTACTTATTGATCAGAAATATATTATTACTTATAATGTTCTTTCTTATAGACACACATCCTTTGCATATTGATTGAAAATCAAATTATTTGATTTCTCTGTTAAAGTATTTCCTCAATTCTGATGCTTATTGAATGATATTTTCATATCAATTCTTGGGTCTTAGCCTAAACCCATAAACTCAGTATCGCTCCCACTAACTTTGAGATACTTTAGTTGCTATATGCAAACTGGCTATTCTAAATCATTTTATAGAAGTTATGTTTCAACATATATATCTACCAAACCCAAAATCATATCAAGTGTTAATTTTGTGAGTAAAATCCAAATTAATTTAAGCATGTTGAATGACTAAACTATCACGTTAATTTCAAAAATTAAAATTTATGATATTATTCTTTCAACTTTGCTTAAATTATTCCAACCGCATCGGTCTCTCTTAATACATTTGCGACAAATGGATCTTATACCCGAGTATAATTATCAAAATCATATTTTGATAATGTATTTGGAATCCATTAAGGGTTCATGCATTATGCCATATAGCAGAGTCAACACTCATAATGGCTTATCGACAACTATGGAAGTTCTTTTACTGACATTGATATGAAACTCATAGTTTCTCTTCAATATGCGAGAGTTCTTATTAGACATTCCAATGATTTGTGCCTGTTTTGTTTTGTTTTATTTCATCATATGTAATAATATTTATCTTTGGATCATATCTAAATCCATTTTACTATCAGCGATTTCCAAAAGAAATTCCTTCATTATGAAGTTGGTTGTTCTTGAAACAACAGTTGTTTGTCAATACAATAGAATAGGTATTTATAAACATTTTATGAAATTCCTTTATATTTGTATAAAACCGATTTAGTTTTGAGTTTATGAAAATGTATGTTCATCACATAATTCAGTCAACTAATGTTGGTCGATCCTAAACTCCTTCGGGTGATCCACACAAAATCCCTTACGAATGATTACTATGTGTAGCATCTCGACTCTCATAACCTGAGATAAAATTGAAGAAAAAACGTTCAATTCAAATTCATGTTAACTCCTTGACCTAGGATGTATAGGGTTTCTTATCAACTCTATCTTGTATGATCTCATAAACTATGCTTTAGATGAATTTAAATTGAACCTATATACTTACTCTGAAGTACAAGTCCTTACAAAAAGAAACTAACTCAACTTCACTCATCACTAATCTTGCTTTGTTCAACAAAGTTCAATTACTCTTTATTGATACATCATTGTGTATCATAGGGTGAGTGACTTTTTGATGTTGAATCTTAATCGTTTTAGTTACTTTTGGAACCCTTTTCAAATACACTTACTTATTCGAACAAATCGATTTTTTTTATTTCCTTTGTGTGTTATGTTTTCTACTTCTATTTTATATTTAGTGAACTTACCATAAATACACTATTTGTGTATGAAATACACATGTTCATTTCTATGATAATTCATTTTTATATTTAATGAATTAAATGGATTCATTTTGGTATCATTGGACTTTGAACTGCATAAATATTTATGTACCAATCCGAAGATTTTGCTAAATCTTTTGTTGCTCTCACTAAATGAGTGCTTTGGACTTAATCGTTTTAGATAATATAATATGATTTCACAATCATATGATTAAAGAATTATTTCTCAAGGATATGACTTAGTCCATAATTCCAAAATAGTTGTAAAAATTCCAGATACTTCTGTATTTTCTAATGCATCACTTTTGTCATGAAAACATATACCTTTATTATAGATTTATCTTATAACCAATACTTAAAATATTTGTATAAAATAAAACCATTAGTCAATATTAAAAAATAATTGCTATTTAATAAATAATACTGTGCATATTTACGAAAACAACTTTTTGTATCTTGATGCATCCACATATAAGTGTTGTATGGCATGCTCTTACTATTTCCACTGTTGCTATTATAATATATGAAATAAGAAGCTCCATTCATGAAATTAACATGGGCTATTTATTTCATTTACTTTAACTAGTTTACAGTCATAAGTTTTAGACCAAATATCTTGAACTTCAAGAAATAATTCCTATAGAAAACAATTTTCTAAATGAAAATACAATTAGAATAGAAATTTCATTTCTCATTCTATATTAAGTATCTACTAGTATTTTATACAATTATTGTTTTTGGTGTCTCTTCATGAAGCAATGATGGTCATTCACTCTCTTCATCTCGATTGTGATTAAATTACATCCATACACGTACATTCGCTTTCCTTTCCAAATGTTCAAACCATTTAAAGTAAAACCTTACTGAAAGGCCGCATCAAACACAAAAGTGCATTTGGTATTTCTTGAATTTAAGGATATCAAATAAGTTACAATTCAAGCAAACTGATCAAAATGATATTTCAGTGATTTTAATTCCTAGGTCCATGTTGAAAGTTTTGGTCTTGTGCTGTATCCAACACAACAAGATCCTTAATGTTATCAATCACATTAAATATAAGATCTTCCATCATGGTTCACTTGCTTATTTCTATTGTGCTAATTTTATTGAGGTTTTACACATTACTAATCGAGACTCTTCACCATATAACATTTATATGTGATCGATTATGGATCAAATATCTATATTCGTATATTGCTTTTAGAGTTCAAAACTCATGAAAGACGATGCACAGTCTCGGACAAATAAACACCTAAGTAACAGATGCATGAATGTTTTAGTAGCTGTATAATTTGGCTCTTGTATGGGCCTTGAGGTGACAACATACCAAAAAATTTACTGGCAAGTATATTTTATATTTCTATGTCAATCTTAATTTAGTTCGTTTGTATATTTTAACTGATAAACTTTTTATCAATTATATTAGTTGCCCAAATTTATCGACGTAGATTACTTTAACTCCTATAACATATATTCTTACAATATTAGAAAAGTTAAATGCGTTCATTTATTTTCTTTAATAAGGTTTCCACTCTATTTTGTATTCCTCAAAACTCTATTAGAACTATAGAAACCTTTTAATTTCTCTTGTGAGTGTTAGGACTTCCTTACCTTGGAATTCTAACCTTGAGTTTTCTTAATAAATCATAGACCCACAAGCAATGGATAACTCTTTATCCATTATATCACATGCAACTCTTAACCCATGGTATTTTTCCTAATATCGACCCCTACCTTGAGTTTGCTAAACAAATCATGAGAGGTTATTCTTTTGTACCTACTATTTTGCGACAACCTAAGTATGATGCACGTATCTTACCTCATCTAGTCAATATATTGATAGTACTACATATAAGATCCCTAGCTTAAGTTTGCTTAACAACTAAAGAGTATGCAAGTGATCTATCAGTATATAAATGTTAGAGGACAATTTTATATATTAGAGATTCCTAATCTTTAATATATACATTTTTAGAGTGATATTGATTTAAGGAATAATATATTTTTTATGAAATACTCTTATGACCCAAGTGTCAGGCACATCTGATATCACGATATATATACAATACATATGTATTTATTCCTTAAACCTAAGTTGAGTTTCTTACAGTTTCACTTATTTTATACATAAATATTATACAAGTTTAATTCATTTGTAACTATTTATAATTTAATTAACTTATATAATATTCATATATATTATTAATTAAATCTTATTTAATTGATTTTAATTAATTAATTATTTCAAAAATTCAAATTTCGATTTTATTCATTCTAAACAATTTACGATGAATATCAACTATAACATTTATAGTTTTATATACACATATCATTATATATGTATATATTTTTATTAATTTACATTTAATTTATTTATTTATGAAAAAATAATATATTTAATTAAATAATTTGCATTAAATATTTTAATAAATTAAAAATATTATTTTAATTTTCCTTAAACAATTTGAGATAAATATATATATTACACATATATCAATATATATACATATGTTTATTCTAATTAATTAACTTTTAATTAGTTGTTTATTTAATTAATACGATTAATTAAATATTAAGTAATTTATAAAATATTAAATTTATTTTCAAAATAATTTTGAGATAAGCATTTAATAAATTTTATTTCATATTTTAAAGTCGGCTTTTAAATTTAGATTATAGTTTAAATTCTTAAAGTGAAACTTAAAAATTAGCCCAATGCACAAACCAATTAAGGCTTTTACAATTGGACCAACCTTTTGGGCTTACTTCACCCATTTGGCTAGGCCAATAGCAAGAGAGGGGAGAATACTTGATTAACTGATCCAAGCCTAGACACTACTATTATAGATACCCATCGGACAAATTTGTTTTATTAAGTGGCCCTAAAGTTGCTAATTTAGGCCATATAGAACATTTAGTTTTAATACCATTGTTGAAACTAGGCCGGTCAACAACTGGTAAAATGGATTAATTTTAGAAAAAAATTCCCTAATTGGATCTTTGTAGTCCTATGAATTTTAATGGTTTTATTAGGTAGTTGGTTTAAATAAAAACATACTTTCAATTCATTCCAACGAAAAAATGTAGAGAAATGTGGACTACGGCAAGCCGCCTCTTCCATCTTCATCTCTTTATCCTCCTCCACTCGATCCGCCCTCCTCCACTCCTTATCTTTCAGCCAAATCTCATCATATCTCTTCTTTGACTACTTATATGCTTCGTCTTATTCACATAATATCGATTTGGCTTTATGTTTCCACCTACTTCACTGACGCTTCGCTATCTAACTTTTCACCACTAAGCTTCTCAGATCTCATCTTATTCTGCTCATTTGACCTTTTGCACGTCTTCCGATGCTAGATTTCTAGCTAGTGTGGGAACGATTTGGATGTCATCGCCTATTCTACCTCATAACCGCCTCACTAGCTTCCACTGTCTAAACATGTCGTGGTTGTAAAGTCGTCACCCGAATGGGTATTTGCGGGTGTTTGACTTTGTTCTATGGGATGTGCTTTTTGGAGATGTCATGTTCTATGTTGGTGTTTTTGGGTTGTTGGATTCCTTCAGCCCTTGTCAATTAGGTTCTTTCTGTTTGCCTTCTACTAGCATTCCTTTTGTTTGCTGCCTATCTATTTACATTCTCTACAATTCAACCCACAAGGATTGCATTGTGCAGCGAGTGGTGTTGCTCTCTATTGTTGGGTGTCGTGCTTACCGAACATGGTAGTGATGTGGCAATTTGAATTTTGCTAATTTCAGTCGAACTTTTTGGCTCTGGCCTGTAATATACTTTTATATGATCTTTTGGGTTCCTTGTTATCTGTCATGTTTTTAAATCTTGTTATGTATGAAATTGCTTGGTTATCTTGCTCTGCTTTTGCCCGAAGGAAATTGCTGACTTGTAACTACTTTGTTCAGTTCGCAGAGAATTCTTGTTTTCTCTTGAAATGTAATCGGCTTGTCCCCATTTTTCATAATTTGTTCCATGTAATTTTAAGCTATGTCAAAAATGTGGGTCTGCCTTGTGCATCCTGGTTGTCATATGTTGCGCCCTACATGTTGCTAGTGTATGGTTGTATGTGTGATGCACTCATGTGTGAGTTGTATAGTTGCTAAGGCATCTTTGCCTTACACATGTTATAATTGTTCTAAAGTGGTATGACCATTATAATCTGGCTTGCCTATGCAAAATAATAATATTTTGTTTTACCTACAAAAAATAAAAAAACATATTTTATTTAATTTTCATGTTTTAATTAATGTATGTTAATTAATTTAACATTTATATGTTTTAATTGGAACAATATATACTCATGTATATACATGAGTGTAATGTGTAACATAGCAAGGTGTACATGGTTATTAATTACATATGTATATATTGGGATTTATATCCACTATGCAAAATTAGTCATTTATAAATGTATTTACATTGTTTAATATACTTATAAAATATATAAATATAAATAAAAAATTTCGAAATTATTCATATATAATAAAATATAAAATATCTAATCTAATTTTTACTAATTCAATAATTTTTCAAACTTTATATTTAAAATATCTAGCTAAGACATAGTTAAACATTTAAAAGTTCATAACTATATCTTAAAAATATTAATTAAAATATCTTTAATTAAATTTAAATATGGTATTAATATAAAATAATTATTATAACCGAAAAATATTGTTTTTTTATTTATACTTATATATGTTTTATTTGTGCATTTCTTTTTGGCGCTTATATAAACACTATGTTCCAAATGAAATATTTACTTTTCTCTCTTCATCTCCTAAACAAAGAATAAGATAACAACTTCAGTAAATTATTTCATACATTCATGCTGATAATTGGTGTATGCAGGAAGTTCTTTATTGTATCTTGGAGGAATATCATTGTCATTCCTTAAGCAATGTACTAAGTAGTGGGGGAGAATAATTCCTTTAGGATAACACTCAACTAACATGCCTTAGAGAAACATCCTGGTTCTTCTTAAGTTTCTTATTTTTCAACAATCTTACAAAATTATTATCATGGCATCGTCGAAAGGATCGAAATCAACATACAAAATAATGAATTGGGAGTCTACTAAAATAGATCACTTCTAAAGCACAAACGACACCCGTTAGTAAGACAAATGACCGTGTTAACTACTTTTAAGATCGGCTATATACTTGATCCGAACTTAGAGCCAATACTAGAGCCTATTGATATAGATGCTGATAAACTAAAAACAAAATGAAAGAAACGAGAGGAAGACGAAGCGGTTTGTAGGGGTCACTTTTCACACACTTTATCTGACCGATTATATGATCTCTTCACTTCTACAAGATCACCAAGGAAATTCCGGAACACTTCGGAGACACAGTACAATGATGAAAAGCAAGGCTAGATAATTTTCTTATTTATGAACTCTTTGAGTTTAAAATGCATGACAATATCTTAGACTTGGATTTAGTCCATGAGTCACTACACCAAAACAGAGGATTCCCAACGAGTATAAGCGTTGCCAAGAATTTCAGTAATACTTATATGTGTCGCTATAGGGGCGTGAACATTTATTTGCAACGCTTATAAGCGTTGGAAGATTTTTTTCGCCAATGCTTATAAGCGTTGGGAAAAAGATCTTCCAACGCTTATAATCCCAACGCTTATAAGCGTTGGGAAACAATATCTTCCAACGCTTATAAGAGTTACAAATAAATACAAACAAATAAACACTTATCGGTAATGTGAATGTTGAAAGATATAATGGTTTGAATGTAAAAGGTATAATGTAGACTACATCTAATATGAAATATTATCTTAATTTAGCAAATTATACCCCAATCAATATCAATAAACAATATTCATAATCAATAATAAAACAGAGTATCAATTAACAAAAGAGAAGTTCAATACATAATTAAATTATCAATACATAGTTTACCAATTCCATACTAATACCAATTGTAATAACAAAAGATAAGACAAAGTTCATAGTAAAAGTCTACAAATACTGCTAGAACTTTACCAATTCCATACGGCTTGCCTTTTTTCAGCTATAGCTTTTACCGCTTGATTCATCTTTACTTGTTTCATAGAAGAAGTAGAACTAACTGTTCGACAATAATTTTTCTTTCTATCGAAACCAAAAACTTCCGCAATTGGATCATTTTCAAGATCTTCTACTTCACCATTACCACTAGAAAGACCATCCAATTTCCTCTTTTCTTGTACTTCTTCTATAAGTACCTACATGCATTCAATATCATATTAAATTAAAATTTATACTAAAAAGAATGACATGCTTAAATTCTTCTAATAGTTCATGAGCCTATGGATTTAAGGAAACTCCTACTCTATGCATTCTCCCATACTAACCATCCATATAGCATTAAGCCATTGTTATATCTTGGGTTGCATAATAAATTTGCGAGAAACATAGTTTACACATTATATGCAGTACAAAGGTACATGCTTAAATTGAATTTTTTTTCCATAACCCTTCCACTACTTGAGTTATCAGCTTTAAATAAAATTTGTAATCTGAACCATAAAATCTTATGACTATGTTGTAGTTACATGGGGAAAACAATTTAGTATATTGCTAAAGAAAAAATGATACAATAAACCATTTCTTTAATTTCATATGACGAGCAACAAAAACATGAGCAATATTGTAATTCTATACACATATATAAAAAATAGATGACAAAATAAAAAGTGTAATTTGTTCATCGATTCCCTAACAAAACTCTCACTATAAGTTGGCCATGACCTAAGATTAATGACCCTTCCATTCATTCCTTTTCAAGACAACCATGATTTTAAAAACTATAACTAATTTAAAAGCCATATAATAGAAGAGATTATGTTCCATTGCATTGATGACAGAGTTTCACCTAGTTGTATAATTAAATCTTTCTGCTTTTTATTCGAATAAAATCATATGTATATTCGATCATTTTTAATTGCTAAGTTCAACTTCGATTGTCAATATTGTACAACATTCCTTTGAAGCTTGTTTCTTTCCAGTTTATTTCTTTTTATTGTTAAAGTTGTTTTAATATCTAGATAAAATGAATCAGGTTCATGAACTCCTGTTGAAATTATTTAATTAGTTATATATCGAAGGTTAATATAAACCAAATCAATATATAATTCAGCTTAGTTAGATGAGTAAATAGACTAATTTTTTGAAGTACAAAGATGAGAAGATTTGAAAACATTATATATGTGAAAGTGCTGCTTTAATTCTAGTTTTAAACTATAAACAGTACTGTTTGCATAAGTCTTGCAGTAAGTAAGAATATCTAATCACTTAATGTAACAACCCGGGGTTTTACTGCTAAATCGTCATCGTCATTTAATGATTAATCTGTTGGGTTATCGTAGTTGGAAAATTTTTAATCAAGCTGAAATTCTTTTGAGAATTCGTCAAAGAAGTTATGCGGGCTTTCGATTCAATCTTGGCCCAGGAAGCCTCACTCCTTTATTTTATCCTTGTGTGGCCGTTCCCTTCTTATTCAATTCGACCTGGTCCCCTTTTCATTCTCTCGTTCATTTCTAACCCTAAACCTAAAATAGACGAAGAAACGAAAATGGCGACATCGTTCGTTCCTCCCTCCTTCATTTTCGAATACCCGACCCAATTCATTTTCTTGTGGTAAACCCTAAGTCTAAGAGAAAGAAAACGGTAGCGCTCGTTCTCTTCCGCGTCCATCTGCAAGAACTAGGGCTCGTTCGTATCGAAGGCGATCGATTCTCTGGCGACTTGGACTTTGGCTTCGACTTGGGTGGCTCGATCAGATCTCGTTGCCTTCGTCGCGATGAAAGGTGAGAAATTTCTCACATCTAATTCCAGCTCCAGTTCATTAGTATTCGAATTTGATGATTCTCAGTCGTATATGTTTTCTGAGATTGATGGTTAGCTGTTCGATTTCGTTTGGATATTGATGATTTTTCCTATTTTTGTTCGATTCGAACTCGCGATTGCTCTTCCTTCGATCTGGAAAATTGGGGCTTTCGATTGCTCTGATCTTTGGGCTTTGTAATTCGAAGCACGCGAGTGTTTCGATCGTTGTTGAATGTTTTCGATGTTGCCTGTCTCGATCGAAGTTTCTACTCTTCGTGCTTGCTCGTAGAAGAAGGTGAGTTCTGCTCACTTCTAATTCATACTCGAGAATTATTCTGTTGTTATGCTCGATTGTTTAGAGATGTTTGTCCTCGTGGATAATCACTGTTATGAGTTTGAGTTCGTCGACGTTGCTTTCGTCTCTGTGATTTTGGCTAATGCTTTGATCTACGTGTTATACACGTTGTTGAAACTTTCCTGTTTTAAAAACTTGGGTATTTTTGGGAATTTCTTCTGATTCACGGCCTTTGTTTATGAACGTTCGATCCTTTTGTTTGAAACGTTGAACCTGACACTTTCCTAAATTTTACAACTTGACTATTTTGAAAATAACAGATACGCACTTGATTTAGCAAGTCTGCATTGATATTTTTCGACCTGTTTATCATCTTCTTTGACTATGAACTGGTCTCCTGATATGTTTTTGGTACTATGCCTGTTTGATTCCTCTTTCCATATGTTTTGATAGTGTTCTTCACTGTTTGCATCACAGATTTGACATATGTTTACTGTACATATCACCTGACTTGATCATCTCCGCACTGTTCTTTGAATTGCTTGCTGTATATGCTTGAACTGTTACACTTGCAACATTTAGAGGCAGTTGGCATTTATTCACTAACTAGAGTAGGTTCTGCATTCATGTATGTTGTTACTAGACTTAAACATAGTTCATCTGAACCTTGGGTAGCTCTGGTTACTTGATTGCTCATTTCTGTAGTTACTGCACCGTAGACATTGTTGTTGCAGTTTTACATTTGACTCCCCTGTGTACTTTTGATCATTTGCCTGTGGACTTCACTGTGTACACTTTGTAGCTGTGCTTCCTTTACCTTGCTATAGTTCATCTCACTGTTGCCATTTTTAGTTGCCATTGTGGCTGCTGTTCACTCGTTTGTTCCATTTGATCTGAGCATTTTGACTTGTATTCCTGTGTATACTTCATATGCATACTGTTGATCTTTTGTGGCATTGAGTCGAGCCACGATTGCGGTGACTTGACCTTTGCATTGTTGTCCATTTTGCTCGGCATTGATTTGATTACGAATATCATTGGTTGCCTTTATGAACCACACGTATATTTGATTTCACAAATGCTTCTTTCTGGAATTAAATGATACGATTCCAGTTTATTGCCTTTTCTGATTCTAACATTTCCATTTTTCAATTGGTTGCCAATGTATATGTATAATCCATATACATATATATTTGTTGCACCCATGATTTCTGAATTTAAACTATTAAGTACAAATGCTACAACTTCTTGCCTCTGTTGCTTGATTATTGTGGCTGTTGCATTTGCATTGTTGAAAGCCTCCTTTGTGTATTGCATCATGTTGTGCACTTTTGATTTCACTTGCCTGGGTTGCACTTGACACTTGAGTTTATCAAGTTGTATTTCTTGAAGCTGCCTGAACCTGTAGCCTTCACTGTTGTGCTTCACTGCTTCCCTCTGTTCGTCACTTGAACTTGTTCAGTTGTGTCTGCACTTGTATCTCTTGTGCACTTCGACTCTCTTGTGCCTGTTTGAACTAGTGCACTTGACCATGTGCCTGTAGTCTTGGTTTTACAGCTTGACCATTTTGTACTTCTCTAATTTTCGTTACCTGCACTTATATGCTTCATCATTATTTGCCTTATTGGCTTCACTGCATCTCCATGTGCCTGTGGTACTCGCAGCGTAGTTGTTGCAGGGTTATCATATTCACTGATGGCATTTGGATTGTAATTGAGTTGTCACTGTTGCCTTGAATTGTTGCCATGAGGTTCACATGCATTTTCTATTTAAGTTGCAAGCTCCAGTTCCATGTAGTTGTTAATTGAGGCATGTGCAGTTTCATTTTGGCCTCTCTGTCTTTGACGTTGAGGCCATTCATACATGTTGAGTCATGTCTGCCCATTCTTGTTACTGTCTTTAGCTGTTCATGTTCCTATGCTTGTTGAAGCTTATCTTGTGGCTTCACTCGTATCTCTTGTGATATCTTTTGAGTCTGTTTACTTTCTGACCAATCTGGGTTAGATATTTTGATTTCTCGACGTATTAATTACTGTTAGTACTCGGAGTTGTGGTGACTTTATATTCTGTTGTGGCGAGGCAGTGCACGCGTGCGTGCACTGCAGCCACACTGAATTGACAGATTTTAATCGATATTTCTTTTGTTCTTGATTCATCGACCTGTTGCGTAATTCGTAGGCTGTATTGGCGAGGCAGAACAAGTTAGCGTGTACTGCAGCCAATTAGCATTGATGTTTTTAAATTGACATTTCAATTGTTTAAACTGCTTTGGATTTCTATTTTGTGGATTAACACTGTTTAGTGTTATATCTGCCGTTATCCGGTTCTCTTATCGAGAAGTTGGATATACGAGATTTCTGTGACTGTCATCTATTTGAGATTGATTATTATTGCTGCTATGCACTAATAACTGAGTTTGAATTAGACTGACCCGTGTATTATTTTCTTCTGAATGTAATACTCGGGTCAGACCCGAGTTATTCCAGGTTGTAGATTTCCTTCTTTGAGTTGCTGTTCGGGATTTGAAGACTTTTCACATCTTCTGAAGTTGTCAGTGTCATTTTGTAGTAGTCGTGTCAGTGTATAGAACGATATGTATTCATGTATATTAGTTGATAATGTACTTGTATATATAACTTCTAGAGTCGACAGTTGTAGTTGTATCATATGTATTGTGTCAACTATGTTGTAACTGACATCAGTTATATATATATGATACTTTTGTTTTTATCTGTGTTCCGCATTTATATTATCTGTGTTATCGTTATATCTAATGTCCTAAACTATTATGAACCATCGTAGTTTGTTTTATACTGATAATTGGGTGTGTCGATGGGAGTAAATAAATAAGATGAAAAATAAAAAGTATATACCACTCCTATCGAGATAACCAATATTAGTGTAAGGCCAATTACGGATGGTCGCTCCTATCCAGCCTTATTCTTCGTAATAATAGACAGTATTTCTTTTAATACTCTTTGTTATTATGAGCATAGAGGTGGGGCGTCACAGTTGGTATCAGAGCTTGGGGTTTATGGACATAATATAAAACATAACTTAGATGGAACATATGTTACAACTATTGGTCGACGGTTTAATGGTATTTTGAGTCAAAACTAAAGTTTTGAAATTTGGATGAAATTTTTAAATATCCTTATTTAAAAATAAAAGTGAATTTGTGTTTTGATGATTTGATTGATTTGAGTACTGTTTATCAGAGTGCGCAGCGGAAACAGTGAAACTGTCTTCGCTGAGTACAACTGATAATCTATTTGATTTAGAAATTGAAATAAATTTCATTTGTTGTTTACATAGCTGTAATTATTTTGTTTCTTTGAGAATTTCGAATCCGAATTGAGGATTTGAAGAAATTACAGTTATGTGATTTTTGTTGAAATTTCCGCTGGCTTCTCTTGTACTAATCATATATTGATTAGATTTTTGCTGTTTTGAATTATCTTCATTGAAGATACATTCGAATGATTTCTTTGCTCATTTTATAATACGTGCAAAATTTGAATTGCACGTTATTGCAATTATTTTACGTTGAACCGATGCTTGGTTATGATACGTATTTTGTTGCCGTTATTTTTATAACGGGATTTTTACACCAGTGCTATTTTAAAGCACGGTGTTTTATGGCATTTCTGATGAATGAAAATTCACTGATATTACATTTTGATGTAAATTATTTTGATGAGATTTTGACGTTTAAAAAAAAATTCTGCTGCTTTGGCTTCAGTAACCGTCAAGTTTTAAAAGTGGATTTTCTAGCGGTTATTCCGCAATGCTGTTTTGTGACCATTTTTACGGTATTTTGAGAAGTACGATTTCCTTACCGAAATTGTTATTGATTTACTGTTCTAATCACGTGATTGGAAAATCATTTTAAAATGAAAATTGTTTTATAAAATTTTAGCAGTTTGCGTTTTCAAAAGAATGAGAAAGCGACTTAAACGATTCAGCAAAATCGAGGACTATGACCCCTTTCTTTTACTGATTCGCTTAACTCCGGACTTGTTCAATTGAGAATGCGAATTGTTATTTTTACAAAATAAATAAAATTGTTTTCAAAAATTTTACAGTTTGCGATTTCAAAAGAATGAGGAAGCGATTTAAACGTTTCAGCAAAATCGAGGACTATGACCCCTTTCTTTTACTGATTCGCTTAATTCCGGACTTGTCCGTTTGAGAATGTAAAGTGTATTTTTTACAAAATACACAATTTTGCACTTTCAAGGAAACGATGAAGTGATTTAAACGATTTAGCAAAAGTGCGGAGTATGGAACCACACTTTTACTATTTCGGTTAATTCCGGACTCGTTAATTGAAATATCTGTCGTTTTGATGATTTTGATGATTTTACACTTTCAAGGAAACGATGAAGAAAATTAAACAATTTAGTAAAACTCGTGGTTATGGGACATGTGCGTTTGCTATTTTGGTTAATTCCGGACTCGTTAATTGAAACATTTTGATGCTTTCGTGTGCTTTCGAGCCACTATGAGGACCTTCGGGTCATTTGTTGGACCTTCGGGTCATTTGTTGGGCTTTCGGGCCACTCTGCGGACCTTCGGGTCAAATACCAGTACTAGACCTTCGGGTCACTCTGCGGACCTTCGGGTCAATCTGATGGGCGCCAAAAATTATGTTGAGTACTTGGTAGGCTTCGACCACTCTGAGATGCACGTGCGGCGAATTAAAAACTCGCCATCTGATGGGATCGATCCAAGCTTTTATGTTGATTTTCTAGTCTTCTTAATTGATTTCTAGATATTTGTTGTTTCTAATTATCTGCAGGTAATTAGATATCTGATGTTATGAGATTTAATTATCGTATCGGTAATTAAATATTTGTTGTTTCTGATTATCGCTTGTGATAATTGGATATTTGTTGATATGAGTTCTGATTATCGTTTTTGATAATCGGATATTTGTTGCTTTTAATTATCGCTTTTGATAATTAAATATTTGCTGATTTGAGATTTAATTATCGCTTTTGATAATTAAATATTTGCTGATTTGAGATTTAATTATCACTTTTGATAATTAAATATTTGCTGATTTGAGATTTAATTATCGCTTTTGATAATTAAATATTTGCTGATTTGAGATTTAATTATCGCTTTTGATAATTAAATATTTGCTGATTTGAGATTTAATTATCGCTTTTGATAATTAAATATTTGTTGATTTGAAATTTGATTATCGCTTTTGATAATTAAATATTTGCTGATTTGAGATTTAATTATCGCTTTTGATAATTAAATATTTGCTGATTTGAGATTTAATTATCGCTTTTGATAATTAAATATTTGTTGATTTGAAATTTGATTATCGCTTTTGATAATTAAATATTTGCTGATTTGAGATTTAATTATCGCTTTTGATAATTAAATATTTGCTGATTTGAGATTTAATTATCACTTTTGATAATTAAATATTTGTTGATTTGAAATTTGAGTATCGCTTTTGATAATCGAATATTTGCTGATTTGAAATTTGAATATCGCTTTTGATAATCGAATATTTGCTGATTTGAAATTTGATTATCGCTTTAGATAATCGAATATTTGCTGATTTGAAATTTGATTATCACTTTTGATAATCGAATATTTGCTGATTTGAAATGTGATTATCGCTTTTGATAATCGAATATTTGCTGATTTGAAATTTGATCATCTAATTGGTAATTGAATATTGCTGATGATTGCATTTATTCAGTTTTGCTGCTTTCTGAGTATCTATTGGTAGTTAGATTTTGTTGAAAAATATGCGAATCTCTTTTATTGGAATTAAAAGATTCCTTTGGCATTTGAATTCTCGACTTTTATTTTCTAACTTAACCAGTTTATGTTAGAAAATTTATTGTTAATGACGACCTTAATTATGAAAATTGCGGGGACGCAATTTTTATAAGGAGGGGAGTCTGTAACAACCCGGGGTTTTACTGCTAAATCGTCATCGTCATTTAATGATTAATCTGTTGGGTTATCGTAGTTGGAAAATTTTTAATCAAGCTGAAATTCTTTTGAGAATTCGTCAAAGAAGTTATGCGGGCTTTCGATTCAATCTTGGCCCAGGAAGCCTCACTCCTTTATTTTATCCTTGTGTGGCCGTTCCCTTCTTATTCAATTCGACCCGGTCCCCTTTTCATTCTCTTGTTCATTTCTAACCCTAAACCTAAAATAGACGAAGAAACGAAAATGGCGACATCGTTCGTTCCTCCCTCCTTCATTTTCGAATACCCGACCCAATTCATTTTCTCGTGGTAAACCCTAAGTCTAAGAGAAAGAAAACGGTAGCGCTCGTTCTCTTCCGCGTCCATCTGCAAGAACTAGGGCTCGTTCGTATCGAAGGCGATCGATTCTCTGGCGACTTGGACTTTGGCTTCGACTTAGGTGGCTCGATCAGATCTCGTTGCCTTCGTCGCGATGAAAGGTGAGAAATTTCTCACATCTAATTCCAGCTCCAGTTCATTAGTATTCGAATTTGATGATTCTCAGTCGTATATGTTTTCTGAGATTGATGGTTAGCTGTTCGATTTCGTTTGGATATTGATGATTTTTCCTGTTTTTGTTCGATTCGAACTCGCGATTGCTCTTCCTTCGATCTGGAAAATTGGGGCTTTCGATTGCTCTGATCTTTGGGCTTTGTAATTCGAAGCACGCGAGTGTTTCGATCGTTGTTGAATGTTTTCAATGTTGCCTGTCTCGATCGAAGTTTCTACTCTTCGTGCTTGCTCGTAGAAGAAGGTGAGTTCTGCTCACTTCTAATTCATACTCGAGAATTATTCTATTGTTATGCTCGATTGTTTAGAGATGTTTGTCCTCGTGGATAATCACTGTTATGAGTTTGAGTTCGTCGACGTTGCTTTCGTCTCTGTGATTTTGGCTAATGCTTTGATCTACGTGTTATACACGTTGTTGAAACTTTCCTGTTTTAAAAACTTGGGTATTTTTGGGAATTTCTTCTGATTCACGGCCTTTGTTTATGAACGTTCGATCCTTTTGTTTGAAACGTTGAACCTGACACTTTCCTAAATTTTACAACTTGACTATTTTGAAAATAACAGATACGCACTTGATTTAGCAAGTCTGCATTGATATTTTTCGACCTGTTTATCATCTTCTTTGACTATGAACTGGTCTCCTGATATGTTTTTGGTACTATGCCTGTTTGATTCCTCTTTCCATATGTTTTGATAGTGTTCTTCACTGTTTTCATCACAGCTTTGACATATGTTTACTGTACATATCACCTGACTTGATCATCTCCGCACTGTTCTTTGAATTGCTTGTTGTATATGCTTGAACTGTTACACTTGCAACATTTAGAGGCAGTTGGCATTTATTCACTAACTAGAGTAGGTTCTGCATTCATGTATGTTGTTACTAGACTTAAACATAGTTCATCTGAACCTTGGGTAGCTCTGGTTACTTGATTGCTTATTTCTGTAGTTACTGCACCGTAGACATTGTTGTTGAAGTTTTACATTTGACTCCCCTGTGTACTTTTGATCATTTGCCTGTGGACTTCACTGTGTACACTTTGTAGCTGTGCTTCCTTTACCTTGCTATAGTTCATCTCACTGTTGCCATTTTTAGTTGCCATTGTGGCTGCTGTTCACTCGTTTGTTCCATTTGATCTGAGCATTTTGACTTGTATTCCTGTGTATACTTCATATGCATACTGTTGATCTTTTGTGGCATTGAGTCGAGCCACGATTGTGGTGACTTGACCTTTGCATTGTTGTCCATTTTGCTCGGCATTGATTTGATTACGAATATCATTGGTTGCCTTTATGAACCACACGTATATTTGATTTCACAAATGCTTCTTTCTGGAATTAAATGATACGATTCCAGTTTATTGCCTTTTCTGATTCTATCATTTCCATTTTTCAATTGGTTGCCAATGTATATGTATAATCCATATACATATATATTTGTTGCACCCATGATTTCTGAATTTAAACTATTAAGTACAAATGCTACAACTTCTTGCCTCTGTTGCTTGATTATTGTGGCTGTTGCATTTGCATTGTTGAAAGCCTCCTTTGTGTATTGCATCATGTTGTGCACTTTTGATTTCACTTGCCTGGGTTGCACTTGACACTTGAGTTTATCAAGTTGTATTTCTTGAAGCTGCCTGAACCTGTAGCCTTCACTGTTGTGCTTCACTGCTTCCCTCTGTTCGTCACTTGAACTTGTTCAGTTGTGTCTGCACTTGTATCTCTTGTGCACTTCGACTCTCTTGTGCCTGTTTGAACTAGTGCACTTGACCATGTGCCTGTAGTCTTGGTTTTACAGCTTGACCATTTTGTACTTCTCTAATTTTCGTTACCTGCACTTATATGCTTCATCATTATTTGCCTTATTGGCTTCACTGCATCTCCATGTGCCTGTGGTACTCGCAGCGTAGTTGTTGCAGGGTTATCATATTCACTGATGGCATTTGGATTGTAATTGAGTTGTCACTGTTGCCTTGAATTGTTGCCATGAGGTTCACATGCATTTTCTATTTAAGTTGCAAGCTCCAGTTCCATGTAGTTGTTAATTGAGGCATGTGCAGTTTCATTTTGGCCTCTCTGTCTTTGACGTTGAGGCCATTCATACATGTTGAGTCATGTCTGCCCATTCTTGTTACTGTCTTTAGCTGTTCATGTTCCTATGCTTGTTGAAGCTTATCTTGTGGCTTCACTCGTATCTCTTGTGATATCTTTTGAGTCTGTTTACTTTCTGACCAATCTGGGTTAGATATTTTGATTTCTCGACGTATTAATTACTGTTAGTACTCGGAGTTGTGGTGACTTTATATTCTGTTGTGGCGAGGCAGTGCACGCGTGCGTGCACTGCAGCCACACTGAATTGATAGATTTTAATCGATATTTCTTTTGTTCTTGATTCATCGACCTGTTGCGTAATTCGTAGGCTGTATTGGCGAGGCAGAACACGTTAGCGTGTACTGCAGCCAATTAGCATTGATGTTTTTAAATTGACAGTTCAATTGTTTAAACTGCTTTGGATTTCTATTTTGTGGATTAACACTGTTTAGTGTTATATCTGCCGTTATCCGGTTCTCTTATCGAGAAGTTGGATATACGAGATTTCTGTGACTGTCATCTATTTGAGATTGATTATTATTGCTGCTATGCACTAATAACTGAGTTTGAATTAGACTGACCCATGTATTATTTTCTTCTGAATGTAATACTCGGGTCAGACCCGAGTTATTCCAGGTTGTAGATTTCCTTCTTTGAGTTGCTGTTCGGGATTTGAAGACTTTTCACATCTTCTGAAGCTGTCAGTGTCATTTTGTAGTAGTCGTGTCAGTGTATAGAACGATATGTATTCATGTATATTAGTTGATAATGTACTTGTATATATAACTTCTAGAGTCGACAGTTGTAGTTGTATCATATGTATTGTGTCAACTATGTTGTAACTGACATCAGTTATATATATATGATACTTTTGTTTTTATCTGTGTTCCGCATTTATATTATCTGTGTTATCGTTATATCTAATGTCCTAAACTATTATGAACCATCGTAGTTTGTTTTATACTGATAATTGGGTGTGTCGATGGGAGTAAATAAATAAGATGAAAAATAAAAAGTATATACCACTCCTATCGAGATAACCAATATTAGTGTAAGGCCAATTACGGATGGTCGCTCCTATCCAGCCTTATTCTTCGTAATAATAGACAGTATTTCTTTTAATACTCTTTGTTATTATGAGCATAGAGGTGGGGCGTCACACTTAATAACGAACTACTAATATTCTTTTTATAAAAAGAACAGTGGTTTATTTATCCATAGACACATACAAACAATATTATGGATTTGAAAAATGGTGCTTTGAGATTAATTGGGAAAATAATCTAGTGTCAGCAAAATTGTGGATAGCTAGATGAAAATAAACTTGAATCAATATCCATAGGCACATAAATCGAAGTAAATGTTTAAGGAGAAGGGAAAACTTATCTGCATATTCTCCAGAATAAGAATTTGATTCAAAAAAGGTGAAGGTGAGAATGAGATAGAACTAAAGTATTTAAGATTGTAAAACGAAGTGGAAATGAAAGTTTAAGCCGTATAGGCCTGGCGATGGATCTCTAATCCATGTCAATGGTTTATTTATTTTTGAATAAAGTAGAAAACACAGGGGTTAGATGTTAAAGTTTAACATGGTCAATGAGAACAGGATAGCTTTATTTATGAAAATTTGAAAAAATGGGGAGAGGGGCTGAATGTTAAAATGCTAGTTAAATGAAGGAGAATACAATATTAAGTTGTGATAAAATTATGTAGAATAATAACATGGGTTAATTATTTAATCTTTCATATAACATGATAGAATGTAGTAAAAAATAATGATGTACAAAGATCTAACTCAAATAAAACAACCGAAGTGAATAATAAGAAGAAAAGTACTATCATGTGGAAAAAACCACAAACATACAGTGGATAAACAAACTTCCAACTATTTCGAGGAAGTTGATATCTTTATTTAGGAGGTGTCTCTTTATTTAATCATAAAAAGTTGCTGTAACTTTATCAAAATTAAAAAAATTATCACATAAAAAACATAAAGATTTTGTCTTGCTTTTTAAATGAGTGCAATCTATTACTTAAAAAGGAAAACAGAAACCAGGTCATTTATAGGATGACACGTGTCTACTTATCTAACTATGGTATTTTCGGAACTTTTCCAATTTTAGTCGGCAAGCGACGTGTTTTTTCACGATCAGTTAAATCCCAAAACTGTTTCCCTTTTGCACACCGCACTTATTTTCTTCACGCTCTACAAACCCTACACTCCTCTTCCTTTCTTCTTCAATCAACTAATCTTACTACCGCAAAACATATCACGTTGGAGATGTTATACCGTTGGTGAATTTACGACGACAAATTGGATAATAACTCAAATTAGGTAAGCGATTTGTTGATATTTACTGCTCAAATTGGGGTTTTTTATATATTCGAACATAAAGTGGATAGAATTTGTAGTTAAACTTGATTTGATTATTTGTTATTCCGGTTATACGCTACATCCCTTTTATTTATTTCACACAACTACCTTTTCGGTCACCAATTTGTTAATCCTTTTCGATCGATTTGAGTACTATGCATATAATTGACCACCCAGCCGATTGGTTAGGTCATAAAACCCGATTTGATGATATACTGTTCCTACTATATGGTACATACACCCTTTTTTCCTGCTATATACCATTTTTTAATACTAAAAATGTGTAAATCTTAAAATTTTGTAGTCACTGTTTGTTTGGCCTGAAATGTATTTAGTGCATACGCTGGTAAATGCATGATATGAAGGAATTTGAAGCCTAGGCTAAATAACAGAAGGTTTAACATACCAATCTGAGGAAAATAGTGGTAAAAAGACCTGGTAGATTTTTATTCCTTTCTCAGGAACTTCTGTGATATAACTACTTTAAGCTAAATCATTGTTGATAATGTTCATTGCTGTGTCTTCTTTGTATGAATTTTTCTGATAATAATCCATGATTGTGCTCATAAATTGTCGCTGGGAAATTAACTGATGTGAAATACTGTTCGAACTCCTGCCTTCCTGCATCGGTTATATCTGCACGAGCCACCATTAATCAAGCATGATGTATATCATGCTGAAACAAATACCAATCCTTTGATTGGTTTCTTCACAGTTTTGTTCTACTTCATTGAATATACTAATAGTTGATCCCTTTTCAAAATCCTACCCTCTTCCGCATTCTCCTGGTTTTTGTTATGCAGTACTTTAAAGGAGGCTAACAACAAATGAAAAATACACATCTTTCACAGTTCACCTATTCGTTTTCACTTTCACCGAGATGGATGTTATGAAATTGCATTAAATTTTGTGTGTCAACTGATTTTTAACTGTAGGAATATATCCCTTTGGTGTTAACTAAATTCTTCCACGCATCATTAAGATAAAAATACTACATGATCATATTTGTACTGTTTTTAACGAGGTTTAACATCAAGTTAGTTTCTGATCATGGAGGATAGTGGATTTATGAAACTGATATATATTGCTCCCTTTTGACGGATTTACATTTTCACAAAATTCACTCTTTTTTACCACGTCAAAACTATATACCAGAAGCTCTTAAAAGTACATAGTACTTTTACTGTGATAGAGGTCCTAAACAAATTATAACTGTGAATATTGATCCATGCTCAAATCCGACTACTTCTGATTTAAAATGCTGACTTAATGCTTATGAAAGGTGTTGAGGCCAGAAAAATAAAGGTCAGGGATGTGCGTCCAAAAACAAAAAATTAGGCTAGAATGTAGTAATTTGGGAGTCCTACTGTCTACTCTCTCCACGCTTGGCAAGATGACCAATAAAAAATCAGGGCTTTTAGCTTTATTTTCTGTTTGTAACAAAATTAGATGTTACGACACTATTTGTAGAAACACAATAGTTTGGTAGGTTTTCTGCAATTCATATTATTTAGAAACTGCTACTAATTATCTTTAATTAATACCTTCTTACCTTGCAGTATTTTTGTGGCTCTATCATTGTCAAGTGGATGGAACTTCCCTCTGCTTGCAATGTGATATGAGTTTTTACATGAAGGGGAATAGCTCTTATGGATAAAATCCCTTGCTCAGATGGGTGGTCCAACTTCATATATTTATGGTTACATAAAGAAGGTATTTTTGTACTTCATTATATTGAACTATCATTAATTTATAATAATGCCTTTACATACAGACTGTGAATTCTTATATTATGCTGCCTTAAATTTTTAACTTTCATAAAACATCATTAATATTAAGTGGTTATTCCATGAGTAAGAGCTTATGAATATCCTTTGAAAGAGCTTTTATCCATAATATGTAGTTCAACATTGCACGTTAACTGCTCAATAGATTGAATATGTATGCTTCACTCTTATGTCGACTTTTTATTTCAAGAAAAAACAGTACAGAAGGTTTATTAATGCAATAAATAGGAACCCAAATTATGTAACTTGATTTAACTTATCACATCAACTTTTTTTTAAATGATAACGACTTTCTTATATACCTTTGGGATAACGGTCTTCTATGTTATTTCTCTAATATTTCTTATTTGATCACAACTCTTAACAATTTTTTCCACTCAATTGTTTCATCCAGCGAATATTTTTGGCCATGTGAAACTTAAACAACACATAGAAATTGTACGTTGCTATTAATACTACTGTCTCTTAGCTTTTATATTTAGAGTTTATTAAAACTATTTCATGTTGGAATAATTGATCAGCGGTTAACACCTTGGCAAAAGAAATAAACTCAATTTATGCGCTCTTCCCTCATGTGGAAAAATAAGTGCAAAAAACATGTTCATGGGAATTTGGTTTCATGAGTAGTCAACACAAGTAAAGTTTCTTAGAAAAGATTTTGAGTTATCATTGGTCAAAATCAAATTTGCATTACTTTATGCATAGAAATAAATCAGTTATATGTAATCACTTTTCTAATTCAAACAAGTTTTGGCCACTTTAAAAGAGTATTGACTCATTAACACATTTAATAATTTACTATATTAGTTGTATAATTTACAAGTTTTGTTTTATCTAGGGCAATCCCCTACATTGATTCTTGGAGTAAGTTGCATATAAGCTTAAATAGAGTAATAATATTAGAAGAGAATATTTTTCTTTGTTGCCAAAATCATTATACTCCAAGAATGATTTATTCTGTTAGTTTTGGTTTTTGTTTCCTATTTAACATGGGATTAGTTTAGAATTCCTGTGGTGTCTTGATATTGCAAAGGTTTATATTCCCAATGAAATTAATAATTTTTATACTATCTATACTTCAGGTAACTAACAGACAATCAATTAACTAAGTATCAAAAGTTCTAAAGCAATTAGTTATACGTCTATTGATAGTCATGTACTGTAAACTATATTCTGACCATGTTTGATTTTACTTACGACTGTGCCCAAGTGATTATATCATAACTGTATTCCTTATACTGAACTCATTGCTGCCTATGTTGGTTTCCAATGAGTTACATTCATCTAATTAGGTGGCAGTGTTTTTACTTAATTAGTTAGTAATGTCTATTACTTACTCTTTCATTCTCTCACTATCGATGTTAATAATTATGCTTGCGGAAGTTGCTACAATTTCTCTTATATGATGCTAAGTAAATGAGTAATTGAGATTCATAATTCTTATGCGACAGTTGACGTTAAGGATTATCGAGATAGATCAACAATATTTAATTCTATCTCATAATTACAACATATTTTATGGATGTAACTAATTTGTTCAATAAAAGGGCAATAACATTGTTGATCTACTAAGACAACCAATAAACTATATGTATGTATATTTCGACAACAGCACCCTCGCGTTAATCAATACACCTGAGGTTATTATAATTGAATGCATGAACTATATAAATATTACACTCACTATCAGTTTAATGTAACTCTACCATAAATTTTTGAAAAAAACAATTGGTATTCACTATCACTATGTATTTCAAAAACTGTAGAACTGCAAAGGGGTAAAATTATTGGGATTAGAATAAGAAGAACTTAAGATTGAACCATCGAGTAAGGCATCGAGCAAAACGACTGAATCGTATCACTAAAAATTGAATAGTTGATGGTGGATTTTTGATAACTGACATAATTTGTATTCACCACTATACTGTAAAACTGCATAATGATAAAGGGGTAAAATTACAGGGATTAGGATACGAATAACTTACAGATTGATCGGTCGAGTAAGACATCGTGTAAATTGACTGCATCCTATCACTGCAAAATGAAACGATGATGGTAGATTTTTGATGAATGAATGTGGAATGATGGGGAAAATGAAGTTACCTGTAAAAAAACGAATATGGGAAAAAATAACAAATGGGGATAACAGTACAATATACCGTTTACAACTGCCATACATCCTCTCTTTCCAAATTCAAAGAATTTGGACACTTGTCGCAAAATAAGAGTTGTGGTTTCTATTTTCCTAATTAAATAGGAAAGCAGAAACCGAGCGTTTGACATTAGCGACACATTGACACATGTTCCACTTTATTGTCGCACATCAATTTTTGAAAATATTAAATACAATCAGTTTTTATTGTCCTCCTATACTTCGTCAAACTTTAGGGTTGTAACTAAATTCAAATCTAATTATTTCATTCTAAAACTAACCACTATGTACTTTCAACAGTCAGTCTATTATCAAAAGAATCAACGGTGAAATATGATTTGAAATTAGATATCAAAATTTCCAGATTCAAGGTTGAAACTGAATCCATAAATCAGAAGAATTAAATTCGCAAGCAGATCCCGAAACCAGTAGAAAATAAATAAGTGGATTATTTACGGTCCGTAGTACTAATTTGTTAGAGGTAACCATTGTTTACTCATTACCTCTTTTGGTTAACTAAAATTTTGTGATTTCACCATGTCTGTCAGATCGTCAGTGCTAACAAAATTGTGGCTTCACTTTTTTTCTACCCAGCTACTCTAGCTTGAACAAATATTTTATAAATTTCAAATCAAATACTGTTTTTTAACGATGTACTTTATAAGCCTTAAGTTTTCAAAACTAGAAAATTGTTAATTTGAGCCTTAAACTATAGTTAGACAAATTATAATTTCTAATACAAAGGCTGTTTTGTTTTCCGCTTTCTGTGGTTTACCACTAAATATTTGGTTGATAATTTTTGTTTTGGTTGCTGCATCCTAAATAGTTTTGATATTGATGGAAGATGCACATTTCATTGCATATTTATTAATAATTATGTATTTCAGATTCAACAGTCATAGAATTTCATAGTTAAATGATGAATTAGAACTTTAATGAGTACATGTGTTATCTTTTGGTCAAATATCATTAAATACTTTGTGAAAAAAGAAGGTATATTTTTACGTATGTTACCGCACTTAATTGAATTGTGAGACTCCATGATGTCTAATTTAATACTAGATCTACGGTTGTCATAAAAGATTACCCTATGAGATTCCAAGTTATCAAAACACATTATGAAGTATACAGCAGTGTTGCGAACATAAGAAGTGCATGTATCTTAAAACTCAGTTCTTAACAAATATATAATTCATATGATATTTGTCTTATACACCAGGTCTTGCTAATTCCATTCTAATATGTTGATATGTTGCATATATATCGCCCATAGATCATGTGGTAAAAATGTTTCTGATGTTGTAGAATAAGAATTCTCTCAATTGGTGATAAGATCACCAAAACTTATTACATAATAAAGTGAATCAACTGATAGGCAATATATATCATAAGGATTCTTTCTATTCTAATTCATCATGATATCAATACATGTTAACCTGTTATATTTTTATTATTCATCGTGAAGAATATATTATTTTAGTGGTAACCATTGAGGTTTAGAAAAGTTTTTTGTGTAAATAAACATACAAGTTGACAAATAGATTAAAAAAAGTGTTGAATTATTCAAAAAGAAGATATGTATATTGTGTATTAGTATATTAATTTTCGATTTCATGCATCTATAAAAATTTGTTTCTCAATCAAATACTACTCATCGAGTTTAGTTAAATTGGATGAGATGAAAATATATGTGTGGTGTATGAATTAGAGCAACTATCACAGAGTTCAAATGTTGATACAAAATGGAGGGTATAATATTGGAGAAATATAAATAACTTTAAAACGCAATTTTAATATTATTACAACTATTTGGCCATCTAATAATTTTATATTACAAATAAATGGTCGAATCCGCAATTTCGTACACTGTCCATATTGTCAATGTGGTAACTTGATTTTAATATTATTTCACTCTTGATTTTAATGAACGGATGATTGGTATAAATTAATAAATCAACGGTCTAGCTGTATTGTTCAATTTGTCTCCAGGCAGGAAAGAATGTCTACTCTCGGTGGAAGTAAGCTCATTAACGCACTTCTTCGATCATTTGTTCTAGGTAACAAATTGTTATTGTTAAGTACTTTATTTTTACCCGTTTCTTATTATCTGAGATAAAAAACTGTGAATCAAATTGACAATGGTTGTAATTTGGACTTCTCAGTAACAAATACAAATCTCGGAACTATGCCTTTTGTAATTAGAGAACTTTATTTAGTTCTACAATTTGTTGTGCATAAAATAACTGTGCCTGGAATGCATGTTTACCTTTAAACTGCTGATCAAATTCCAGTATTTTGTACTGAAATTATAGTGTAATTTTAGATTTTAAGGCAAAATAAATAGTTTACAATGGTAATTTCCATCTGCCAATGATGTGGGAGTGATAATAAACTCATTTAAAAAATTGGATTTTATCTCCAATGTAACTTTTTGCACATCCATTATTTTCCACTATGTCCTCACTTTATCGTCGTTTGTAGATTTTTTTACCTTCACCATAATAGATATACGTGCTCGAACTGCATTATACTCAAGTTGAAACTTTTATGTATGAGTGTACGTACATGTATACGCGCATGCAAACGTTAAATTTTTATTATTTTATCATGGTCTTTTAATTAACTATAACTTTTATGTATGAAATCCTCAAGCTACTTCAGTTTAAGTAAAAAACACACTCAATTCAAAACGAAACACACTCAATTCTCTTTACATCATTTACATGTACACGCTCCCTAAATTTTATATGCTTTTAAAGTTTTGACATTTCTATGATTTTGTGGACTTTACGATATATAGCTCTCCCTTAAGTACGCTACATTAAGTTTTTGTCATAATATTCATATAATTGTACAGGAGGTGGAAGGTGGTGAGAATTCTTTGCACAAATAAGATTATTGACCATCATTTTACCTTCCAACCTTTGTGGTGGATTTGATAATGCTTTTGATTTGTAGAGCAACAACATGCGTGGATCACTGTGTTGTTCATTTTATATACAGAAGCTTTGTGAGACAAAAGGTGATCATGAAGACCAATACCCAAAACGAAGAATGGAAATAGGTTCACTACTGTACAATTCTGTCTAACAAAATTTCAAATTAAATATAACTGTATTAATACGTGTGGTACTTGGCTGGTTAAGCTAGGAATTATATATGCTACATAATTCGGAATTATATGTATTAAATAATATTTATATATAATTTTTTTACAATACCGAAGTCTTTTTTTACACATTAGTGCTGTGTTAGTTTATTTTGTATTATTTTCATAATATGAATAATATGACTTAGTTTTTGGCTTTAAAGTAGGAATTATACATGCTAAATAATTACAGGCTATTGATTGTATAATCAACTTTGGGAACAAGTAGAACGCTTCTTCAGTACGTTTATTGATAATCTGAACCACAACTAAAATACCTTCAAGCCTTGATGATTGTTCTATAAAGTATTACATGCATGCACATCAATCAATAGATATAATGTAAACTATTCCAAACAACAACGGGAAAGGTAGCGACTAAACAAAAATTCAAACGCATATACTGCTTTACAATCATTATATGTTACAACCTTAGCTACGGTAGCTTGCTTCCATTCAAAACGAAAATAAAAGAAAAAAAATCATCACGAAATCCAAGGTATTTGAGCAAATCACTTAAAAAAGAAATTGAAACTATAATACAGAAGTAAAAAATTAATTATACTCAATACATATAGTCAACGAAATGAAGAACGAACAAAAAACATAGTAACATCATCATTTAATAAAACCGCACTTACGAGCTAGACAACTTCCCGTGTGTAATTAATATGGTTATATTACTTCGTTGAAAGCGTTTAATATATGTAAGTTCATCTACAGTCTTCAACTAAAGTAATTGAATACAAGATAATGTAAATGATAGATATTTTAATATTACGTAAGCTGAGTTATTTCAATTGTAAGATAAAATTGAAAACAAAATTGCCTTAGAATACAAGATAATGTAAATGGGAAAGGCATTTTGATATTTTTGTGTGGCATGTTATATCACAGTTTGTAGCAACTGGAAAATACCGTACCTAATCAATTGATTTATTTTCTTCTATTTTGAACACAAATACGTTGCAATTATAATTTTGTTCTGTAGAAATTTACACCATGTATTGACCAGTTTGTGGAAATCAGAATGAAAATTAGCTTTTAAAATTGATTTAATCTTAGATGTACAAATTCTTAGTGAATCCACACGATCTGTGTATTTCTGCAGTCTTAAGTACTGCAATGTTATTTTTAATTTAGATTCAAAATTCACTGACTTATTGTATGAATTGTGAAAATTGAATTTGCACTACAACATGTTTTTAAATATCCCCATCTTTCATACACACAACTATTAATTAATTTCCTTCCGTGTGGTTGTATTTTGCTATATATTTGTGTTACTACATAGGAACCTATAAACATTTCAAGTTTTAAACTGTAGTGCACAAAATTAAGTTAGGTTGATGAACTTTTCATCTTTTCATGACCAACAATAATATCTTAAGGTTCTTCCTTATTATGGATAATGAATATACTTTAATTCAAGGGATTGAATACCCATACGAATGTGATGTTTTATTTTTTATGAATTATGTGTAAAATGGAATGTTTTTAATATGGGGGTACAAATTTCAAATATCCAAAAAGTATTGCAATGTTTTTAAAATATGTTTCACGGTTGAATTTCTTACATAGAATTTTATGTTTCGTCTTCTTTAGATTTCTTTTTAACTCATAGGGATGTGATTATTGATGGGTTATTTAAAATGGAACACTCTTCTGCTTGGCTATTCAGACAGAAGAGAAATGTTATTGGTTATATGTGCTTAGATTGATGTGCTTTACTTTTACTCTTATTGCTAACTATTTATCAATATCATTGGACATTTCATCCAATTTTGAGAATCAAGTAACACGTAGTGCTTATAATATGATAAAGCCATCACCAAAATATGCATGGAGATAATTTTTTTTACCCTACTTAAAACTTAAGTGTGATTTATATGTTGTAATTTTACATGTTATGAATACATGTTATGAATTCAATCTTTGGGTGAAAAACAAATGAATATTGTATAGAAAAGGAAAAGGTTAAGTAAATAAATCTAACTTGAATACACACACACTAAATTTTAACGAATAATCAATGCTAAGTTTATTTTTGACATTTTAGAAAAGCTTAACCAAGCTAAAGTATTTTCATTATATAATTGAAGAGTATTTTGGTACATTACATCCTTAAGGCCACTTTATATTTTTATGCATGTGTGTACATATACATATAAATACACACATACATGTGTATGTAAGCATGCATGCATATTTATATACACGTATATATATGTATAAAGATATTTAAAGTTAAAATGTTTAGTACGTTATGAATAATTCATGTCAAATACTCATTTATTTGAGTATCTAACTGTAGTCCTTCAAGCATCAATATTAATACTCTGTTGCAATTTGAACAAACATTATTCTCTATAACCTGTATTACATAAAAATTTAAAGATCTTCGAAGATAGATTCACACTTACTCCTAAAATAGTCAGATAGTTTTCCAATGATATATGTTTTTGATTACTGCATTTGCTAATAACTTTAGATTCAGTATGCATAATTAATTCATGGCCAATTTATCAGTAATGAATGGTGGGTTCATTTGGTGTAAAGCTCATGTTTGATTGGATGGTCACTGACAAGGCCTTTTCTAGCATAGTTTCATATATAGATGTGTGATTTTGTTATTGGTAGAGGGGCCTTTTTAAGGATATAGATGCAAAGTCAAATTGAGAAGATATTGGAGGTAGCTTCAAGATTGTGTGTTGAAAGGAATTTGTGCATGAAGGGTGATGTAGCTGTAGCGCTGCATAGGATAGAAATTATGTTAGGAAAATGTGCAATAGTGAATTATGATTGGGTAAATAAATATTTTGTTTTAGATGTAAAATTATTAAATTTGTTTTATGCTCTTCTTCTGGAAGTTGTGGGTCAGATGCATGAAAACAAGTTGATTTCTTTTTCTATTTTAGTGTAATTTTTTTAGATTTGAAGAAAATATACTACTTAATTAATAATTTTGTGTCATTTATAAATGCTTAGCATATGTGAATACTATCATATTAATCATGGCCGAATCCAACGTTGATGAAAATGGAAAAATGAGAGTGATATTACTCCTCTAATTCGTTTAGTTAACTTGGTCTTTATGGTTTTAAGTTTCCTTAGCTTTTTTTTTCTTTCTTTCCTTTTTCTTCCCTAGGCCGTCGCCATTTATGAGCTTTAGAGATTTTTTGAGTAAAAAATGAAATAAATGAAAACGAAGTTAAAGAAAGTATACTACTTAATTAAGAAAAAAATAAAGCATATTGAATCATGCATAAAAGGTGGTTTGCGAGGGCTATACTAATCAGTAAATAATCTTCTTAACTTTTTGTTTGATGAAGGAGTGGCCTTCATATAAGGAGAGCACTCATATTTTATTGAACAAAAATAAAATCCGTACAAAGGTTTGTTGGTAATTAGCTACTACAAATATTCAAGATCATCACTATGATGATCAACGAAATGAGAGAGGTAAAAGTGAACAAATCAAAATGTTTACAATTAATTGTATTGACAGAAGCAGCTACATGATGACATGGTTTATATGTATTAACGACAATAAGAGGACTGGCGTGCGATCATGGGCTGAGGCGATATGAGAATCTTAAGAGCCGCTGATGCTGCATGGCAGTAGATGAGTAGTTACAGATGCGTGGAGAATGGAGATGCCAAGGTGCTGTAGGCAGTAAATGAGAAGTTGCATGGTAATAAGTAAACAAAACAACATTGTTGCTGCCAAGGTGCTGTTGTTAGAGTGAATTGGGATGTAACAACAAGAGCATGAATTGTGGTGCAATGGTGTTGCTGTTATTGAGAATTACTGTCTAGGTGCTGCTGTTAGCCTTGGATCAATCCCACAAAAGCACTTAGGTGAGCAATCTGGAGAATGCAAGGGACTGAAACAAGGTTGAAAGACTGGCCTAAATGTGCTAAGATGTTGAATGACTGGCCATGCGAACAGAAGAGAGAAAGTGATGCACTGTTACTGCTGCGGCAAGGCTGTTGCATGAATGGCCTGAAAGGGGTCAACTGATGGGCTGAAGTGAGTACTCAATGATGCTGTCAGATGCATGCTAGGCAGTTCAATCTGGAGGTGCAAGTTAATGCTGCAAGATGGAGGAAGATCGGCTTGTAATATTAGGAACACTAATGTGCCTGCTTTAATAGCTTGTGATATATGAAGTTCTGGCTTGCCTGCATTAAAAAAAAAACTTTTGTATATGAAAAGGTAAAATCAATTTATTCTTTTTGAGGTTGATCACACACATATGGCTGAGAATAAAATCTCAGTAGTGCAAGTATACGCAAATTCTGGGTACTCTGTTTCTGACGTTTGTTTGTCAGATCTGTTGTATTTAATTAGTATTTAAGTTTTATGTACATTAGTATAGCCATGTTATGCTTTTAACTAATTTCCTGATGCAGATTTATTAATTCTTTATATATCCGTTGATAACTATTAATAAGTTAGCTTAGATGGAAAAGATTGAATAACCCGGCTATTTCATATAGCATATTGTGAACCCATATTTTGTAGCCATCTTATTATACTTTTTTAGAGCATTTATTATGTATTTTTTAATTAGCTAACTGAATGTGAATTAAAAATGGAACGTTCAACCCTCTACCCATCTTAGCACAACTCCCTTACAAAAAATGTTCAAGTAACAATCTAGAAGTACAAAAGTGGTACTACATACACATACAAAATCGAAGAGAGAAAGAATTGCAATCAAAGATTATACAACATCACATAATATGCATCACATTTGAAGACCTCAGCTACACAATTGTACCTTGATTGGATACCACAAGTTTTTTTAGTCCTTTTCAGTTCACTAATAGGTATTGTGTTGCATTTGTGTTGCATTAACTACTTTTTATTTTTCTTTCATAATTTTAATTTGTACTATAACACTAATACAATGTTTTTTGCTCAATATTCTAATTATATATAACTACTAAAACGCATTTTCTCCAATGATATTAATTCACAAATAATATTTAAATTTACAATAATAGTTCCCTAATACAAGATACTCTTACTTTTTATGATTTAACATATAGTTAAATTAAATTTTCATGTACTTTCTTCTCAATGTATTACAAGTATTACTACACAGAAGAAAAACTACACTAGCATGCAGGTAACATATCTTGATAGTCAACAAGACCTAAGGAAGAAAAAAGTTATGCACATGACTGTAACTAAAAGGCTGTTATCTAAAAAGTTCAAAAAGTTCTTTAAAAAAAAAACTTATTGGCGTACAGGAAACAGTACATACATTACAACGATTCATGGTCTTGCAGTAGTAATCATGCATTCCCATTTTGTTTGTTCCAATAACATTGTCCTTAACATATTTTATGTAGAATAAAAATTTGTATTGAACAACATTATAAAGGATTGTATGATCAACTAATGTTTTGAGACTAATGTTTATTGCGCTTTGAAAGGTTGATCTTTGAAAAATACCAGTCCCAAAACTGATAATTGTACAACATTACAAAGGATTGTATGATCATATTGGTTCTTATCTATTTTCTAAATTATCCGATTGAAACACTTTATCTCATAAAAGCAACATTGAAATTTATATACAATGTGAACCCGTGCACGGTGCATATAGTTGTTTCTTTACATGCAAACAAATAAACATATAAACTTTTATGCCATGATAAAAATCAATTAAGCCCCACCCTCTACACTAAACACCAATGAATTATACCAAAAAAATAAGGTAAACATGAGAAAGAAAGAATGCCAAACTTTGACTATACTATTGTCATTGAAAAGTCCACAACTTTGAACTTGACAACTGCCCGTGTGCGTAGCACGGACCACGCACTAGTATATTTAAATAAAATATAATCCTCCTTAAAGATTGACAAACTGCACACTTCAGTAATATTTGCTTCTTTCATCCCTCTTAACTACCATGTTAGCATAATGAAATATTTTCATAATTAATCCATTTAAATTATGATACATACGAATACTATGCCAGAAACCGTACTTCAATTTTCTATGTTTGGAAGAAAAAGAAACAAAGTTTACAGAGTATATGTTAGTATAAGAAAGGAGCAAAGAGTTTTGGTGCAATTTACCTTTAATTGTATTTTTGATGTTCATTTGTGCATGCAGGCATAGTTTTGCTTATGATCTACCTACACGTAAGAAATTAACATACCCATAGCCCACCATCTGCATCAATTGTTGTCAACATGTTCACAGAATCCATATCCCAAACCTTTATAACGAATTCATCACCAGCAGCCAAAAAACAATTTTTAGTAGTATCAAATTAAACAACTCCTAACGATCTTTAATGGAATCCGTTATGTGTTCTTTTCACATCTCCTTCACACTCATTCCATTCCACAAGATATGAATGACCTTCATTGCTTGTTCCATAGGAAAATAGCCTAAACATGAAGATATGATTATGCCGGTAAGAATTAAAAAACAATAAGGGTTATGAATCTTGTGAAAATGTTACACCAACCTGGAACCATCAGCACTATATGCCATAGTGGTACACCAGTGGCCAAAAGCATCATAGTCAGTTCTAGGTCCAATGTTGTCATATAACCATGCCTTTATTTTTCCATCTAATGACGTTGAAAAGATGAACCGAAGAGTGGAAAAAGTAAGAACATTATTGCATACAGTAACACACAATATGTAACTTTACACAAAATATGTTACTTTACAAATTTGCTATTGTAGGATTATAGCCTGAACGTTTTCCTTGTAGTGTGGGCAAACGGAGTAAATGGGGGCCTCATGCCCTTCAAAAGCGTACTGTTTGGTACCACTAACAGTATCCCACACCTGATAGTTAGCATAATAGGTGGGAATACGAATAATCATCGAATCTAATACCATGGAATTTTACAGCAGAAACAAACCTTAACCAACTTGCCATCACCACAAGTTATTACGCATAATTGCTTTTCTGGTTAAGCAAATTCTATATCATTAACACCGCCAACGTGAGCATCAATCTATCAAATATAAATGGAACTCCAACTTACCGAAACAAAAAAACAGTTAATATTAAAGGAATAAATTTGCATATTTTGTTAATATACCTCCAAGTGCTGTTTGATAGCATCACGCCCCTGATAGGAGTAAATTTGCACAATATGCCTTGAATAAGCAACACATATAGAGCATAATATTTAAGTTAATTTTCCATAATATCAATACGTCTAAAATTAACTTCTACACCATACCAAATAAGGAACCATTTGGACTCCACTTTATATGGTTTACCGAAATAATTGGATCTTTATCCAAGACAATCTGAGAACACGGTTTAATTTTACTTTACTTTATGATAAAATTTCAAAGTTAAATGCATTTTTTATTTGTTAAAGAAAAGTACCTGAAGTGACATTGTACATGCAGTTATATCCCAAACCATAAATTTGCATGATACATATCAGGTGCTGGAGATGACAAAATGCTTGGAGAAACAGCTGGTGATGTAACTAGAGCTATATTATTGCGTTTGGGTTTGCTTATTGAATTTTTCTCATTCCATCGCTCGTCCATCTCGGCCACAAAAGCTTTCATGTTAGAATCGAGGTCGGCAGGTAGCGTCAGGGTGACATCGACGGATGACAAAAACGCTTTTCAAACCCGACTTATCCATATGCGATGATTTGTACACATAAATATCGTCGAAACCATTATGTTGAGAAACCCAATTCGTCGATGTCACTTGGAGAAGAAGGATCGCGAGAAGCCATCGTCAATGTTGCTTGGAGAATAAGTTTCAAGCCAATAGCCACCCCTCGTCGTTAATGTCGTGAGGGTGAGATTCGCCTCAAATCCTAGATAATGAAATTGATTTTTATGCGGCCTGAAAGTAATAGGAAGTGGGAAAGCATGTAAAATTAAAACTTATGTAAAATTAAAAAACACTCCACTTCATAATAAATTATTTACATATTTACCAACCATTGTAACGCTTATTTGTGTTGTTAATTATAACCCATGTTTATACAGAAAACTATTTATCATTGCCAACACATTTTATGTATCCTGACACTTTTTTACTGTTGGTTGTTTATCACATTTATAAGTATTAGAAATTTACAAATATAAATGTTGCAAAATCACTAATTTGGTGTAGTGAGTAATAGGCTATTTTTAACAAATTTAGGATGTTAAAATAACCGTTCCTAAAGCATTACAAGTTGGGTATGTATGGGTACACTCCCTCAAACTTGGAGTGATTACAAAACGAAACTTAGGCACTCCATAGAAGATTTTTCTATGGAACAGACTCAAAAGCATTTTCATACTAAGAAGAAACTCGAATCCATGAAAAAACATTTTGAACGGGATTCTACTACAATTACAGTTGGTAATGAAACAAAAGGCATAAAGAAACTGGGAAATGAAAAGGAGACATTAACAACTACCATTCTTCTCAAAACAAAGACAAGAACTATAAAAAGGGGAAGGATTACTACTTCTATGGGAAGCCAGGGAATTTCAAGTGTGAATGCAAATACTTCAAGAGGCAAAAGAATGAGCATGACCAGATCTCCAAACATGGAAAGAAGTCAAATCCTACCTATGAGGCTAACATGGTCGAACATGATGAATCTGAAATTGTTGCAAATGATGTCAAAGTTAAATATTGATATGGTGATTAAGTCAAACACATCCAAAGATATCGATTGCTGTTGTGACTCTAGTGCTACTATACACATTTGCAATAACCAGTCCATGTTCAAATTCTATGAAAAGGTTTCTAATGATAACAAAGTGCTTATGGGTAACCATAACACAAGAAAAATCGTCGAAAAGGGGATTATAGCATTATAATTCACTTTTGAAAAAAAAAACTAGTTCTTATCAATGTTTTGCATGTTCCAAAATTACAAAGAATTTGGTTTCTGCGAGTCTTCTTTGTAGTAAAGGTGTTGATGGTGTCATTAATGGTAACTGTGAAGACTGCCCTACAACACTGGCACCCAGTAATGATAATAATTTATAGAGTGCGCTACAATGGTGTTTGGTCGATGAAGGACGATCATCAAGGTTGTAAGGCAAAGTAAATCAAACACAAAACCTATCGTATATCTCATAATGCATCAATTAAAAAATAATGGTAAACATATCAAATATAAAATAGGCGAGACGGTAAAAACTGAATGAATCACATAAATCATAGTACTCAGATACATACATTTATACAACAAATTGATAGAGTTTATACAACTGATGATAAATTCAAAACAAATAACTGTCTATATATATATGATAGCACTAGTAAGCTCCGTAGTGTTGCACGGTGGAATGATAAGCAATAACAGTTGAATATAGTAATATGAGAGTATAGCCTCCTTGTGACGCCCCATCCCGAGACCCACACTAACAAAGGATATAGTAGAGTAATACCGTCTACTAGTGCATGAATAAGGCTAGTTAGGAGCGACCATCCATGAGTTTTACTTCAAGCAAGCATCGATACGTCGATTAATATGATATATATATATATATATATATATATATATATATATATATATATTTCAAGTGGAATCAACGTATAAAATTCAGGCTTAAAACAAATCTACGGTGGCTATAATAATAATCCAGAACAAAATATGATAAAATATAAATCATAGAATCATATATCATAGTTTATCCACAGTGGAATACAAACAGATACAAGGCTGAATAGACATAATACAGATACATGACATGGACTACATAGCAGTGGTCTTGAAGCTCCATATAATATAAAAGTACAACATCACAAGATAGAAATACATATATACACAAAAGGATTCTAACACTCGATATAAGATATATCATAACATCAATATACATATAGAGATGATAGGGATAAAAACATCTAGCTAACAAGTGTGGATTCCATCCTAAAGACATCAAGCTGAAGGACCTAAAACATCTCGATCCGACCCGAGTATTATAAGATAATAAATGGGTCGGTCTAGACTATAGAGTGAATGACATAAGTAAGAAAGATATAGAATTTGATATAATATCTCAATAACCAACATAAAGTCATTTATTAGAAATATCCAAGATTTTCACATGACTTCCCAAGAATATATTCACCAATTATTAAAATTCCCAAGTTAGCTTGTAAAAGCAAATTCACAAAGTAATTGGTGAAAACATAAATCCCATAGAATCCAGAAATCAACATTTGAAATCCAAAAAATCACATAAAAGAGGAAGGTGCCAAATATACCCAAGATTGGTGGACAACTCCACCTACATGCATGTAAACCCAAGATAGGCCGAAACTTATAGTATCCCAAAATAGGCTTGAGCCCATAGAAACCCAAAATTGGTATAAGACCTATATATCCCAAGGTAGGTGCGTGGCCAATGAACCTAAGCTAGGCGAGAGCCTATAAACCTAAGTTAGGTACAAGACCTATAAACATAAGATATGCGGAAGCCTATAACCTAAGGGCGATACAGAACTCGTTGATAAGTGTCATGTACTCTCCAATAACAACCGAATAAGTAACCATCGCATGTCCCATACCATATGGGTTTACCCAAATGTTTACTTGAGCTAGTAAACCTCACTCGTGTGTAAAATTAGTTCAATTGAATAAGTCCGGGAATTAACTGGTAAAACAAACGCGAGCATTCCATACCACTCGTTTTATTAAACCGTTGAAATCACCTTCTCATCCAATTAATATCGTGCAATTTTATAAAAGAAATTATTTTATTTAAAATCAATCTTGAAAAATATAGTTTTATAAACTATTATGTCTATTGCAAATTCCTTGTTAAATCTTTGTATGAAAAAACCAGTTTTAAACCGTTATTCCAAATTAATTTAAAACCATTATTAATATAAATAAATAATTTGTTTAATATATTTATTCAAATATCCTTTGTATAGAAAATATACTTGTACTTAAAACATAGGAAAATGATTTTGAACAGAAGATTTTTCTTTTGAAAACTTGAGTTAAAACGTGCAATAAAATCGTGTCTCATTGCATATATCCATAGATCATTCCTATGGAATAAAAACGACCCTAGATAATTCATAAATTTATAAATTAAGAACCAAAAACATCATCAAAATCACTATGAAATGGATTATAAATAACGCATACAACATAAAAGAAAACACAAGGCAAGCAAATGACAAAACAGGCAATCGGAGAGCCAAAATGGCACTGCTTGGGGCTCAGCCCAGGCGGTGACCAGTGCACCGATCGAGACGATCGGTCCACTGGTTGCACTGCCTGGGTCGAGCTCTAGGCAGTTTCTATGGCTCTCCGGTGGTCCGTCCAAGTTGAATTATTGGCTGCGGATGGTTTTGGCTTTCCAGTCACTAGTTTTGGAGTCATGCAAACATATAGTCATCAATAATTTGGTGATTCAAGAGATCAAATACTAGGGTTTTAGCAAACTAAAAATTGAATAGAAATTACATGAGAGATTGAAATGATTTCAACTAATAAACACAAACAACTTATCAATCAGCTGCATGTATTCATCTAGGGTCTAGAAGTGTGAGAATAATTCACCTAAACAAATTTGAAATCGAAGATTATAGCTTGGATTCTCCTAATCTTTCCTAATTCAGCTTTAACCTAGGTTATATCCAAAGACTGGAGAGGAATGATTAAAATTAGAAACTAAAACTGAAATTAATAAACAAATAGATGCATAGATAGGTGGAAGAGATTACCTTTTCTCAATATACACTTGAATTACACACAAACCCTATGATTCCTAGCTTTTTATTTGGAAAATTTGAGAACTAGGGTTTTGGGACTTAGAAAATTGTAGTTTCTGGTTTACGGGAATGAAAATATGAATGAGAAACTTGTATGTATTTTTTCTTATCTTTTATTTGGGCTAAGTGGGTTGAGATGTGGATCCAATTAGCAAAGTGTTGCTAATTTTCTAAAAGAAAAGTGTTGCTAATTTTTATTTTGTTTTATCACTTATAAAACACAATTTATAATAAACAATGTTTCATTTAACAATCATTGATTTCTTTAAATTTTCCCAAAACAATTAACATGTCAAAAATTCTCATTTTTAACAATAAATTTTAATATAAACCTTTATTTAAATTTATAACACTTGTTGTGAAAATTTTAGAAATGAAAGATATTTGTCATAAATCTCCATTTGAAATAAATAAATAAGCAAATAAACCAATGGAAAAATCATATTTTAAACTATAAAATTATTTCCATATATTTTATTTACTTATTTTCTCCACGATTGTTCTTATATTATTAAATATAAGAATTAAACTGCATAAATGGACAATTTGCTATTAAATATAAGAAAACATAACATCCATCATCCATGCTCACATTCACTCACTCAGTGCATTGGATATTTGATAACTTGCCTAAGCCATCAAGCTCGGGGACTTGACTACCTATCACGGTAGTCAACATCCTAGTTTCACGATCATGGAATCATCATCATTGAATCACACTTCATCGTCGTCCAAAATCATCATCGAACACCATGGTTCGGTACCGACCCGACCCTTAGCTCAAAAATTTAAAGGTGTGGCTTGAAGCAAGTGAAAAAATGAAGGCCGCTGAAGTAATTATCTACATGACTCGAAGCAAGTGTCTTAGTAACTCGAAGTAACTCTACAAGTTACTCAAAGCACTCACTCCCTATATCAATACATCATCACCGACCTGAGTTACACTGAACCATCACCATTGATACATCCCATCATTGATCCAATACTTCAATACAACAAGGCATGCTCCATCCCGAGCCATCCCATTTACCGAACCAAGTCGTCCCCCAATGGATCGGTACCGATCCATGGGCCTACCGTTCTAACATGTTTTTCTTAAGTAAGCACACATGGCTCGAAGCAATCCTTGGAGCAACTCCCCTCCTAGCCTGAAGCATGGCTTACCACTGATCCTACTTTACTGATCCAACACTTCACCCTCATTTTCCCCATCCGAACTCCAAGCAACTCGAAGTGGACTCGAAGTAGCCCCTTCTAAAACATGAGCATGACTCGAAGCACTCTTCTACCTATCCATCAATCCTGAACCATCTTCAGTTGATAATAACTCGAGCAAATGAACTTCAAATGACTTGAAACGTATCTTTAGGGTGTATTTCTTGACCTACCTATGGATCGTAAATCATTTGGATGACTTGACCTTCATGGGTCATCATCGACCAATGACTTGTTCCCAGAATCGTTATTCGATCGACATTGTCAACTAAACAAACATCATACATTCAACCATAAATTACATACAATTTATCCTAACACACACACGTTAACATACATCCATTTTATAGCCTAAATCTAAGGAGAACTATAAGAACACAGTTTCATAACCTTTTTGAATCATTTGAAATTAACGTATGTGGTTAGTTAAGATTTAAAACACATTTTAGGATCCAAAAATCATTTTAAAACATCATTTTAAGGTGTTTAATGACTAATTAGTAAGTGAGAGGTCCTAACCACTCACCTAATTCCAAAGAAAGTCCAAAAGTGCACAAATCCCAAGACAAAAAACAACTTCAAGTGATCTCCAATATAAAATATTCAAATCCAAGTGCTAATTATGATAATCTCTTTCTGATGGCAAGATTTAGCTAATTAAAGTAAGGTTCAGGGTAGCCTTTTAGAAGTGGTTAATGGTAGTTTATCTCTCTATTTTGGGAAGTGTGTAATAATGGAGAGAAGTCTCATTGGCCCCGTTACGATGCTAAACCCGAAATAAGCTTTGGGCCTAGCCATTAACTCGCTAATTATCCATCAATTTGTTCAAAATCAAGTGAAACTTCAAACATCCATAACTCGCAAACAGTAAGTTCGTTTTCCTATTATGACCACTCTACGGAAAGAGAAACTATCCTTTCAATTCAATGGAAATGGTTTCAGACCCCAATTGGGCTGGTATCAAAAGTTATAGGTCATATAAGATTTTCAAGGTTAAAAGATAAAAATTCTAAGGATGGAAAATGTCTCTAATAGTCATTTTTCAAAGTTATAGAATCATATGACCCTAATTAAATATGATATTAATATTTTATGATCCTCTAATACATAAAATACTGGTCGTTACAATAATAGTCTTATATTATCTAAAAGAGGAATGTTTGTTGGAAAGAGATACACTAGTAATGGGATGTTCAAATTTAGTTAATAAAATGAAATTTCTTATATTCTTTATTCATTTAATATATGGCATAATAGGTCAACTGTAATGACCCGTAATTGTGACACTGCAAAATATTTAGATTAATTAAGAATGAATTTTTAACAAAAAGGGGGAGTTGGATATCGTGTTTATAACTATTGCGAAGGTCTTTCCGAGACGATTAGTTTGATATATAGCTTTGATGCATTTAGTGTTATGATTTGTGAAATAGAGGCGTTATATTGTTTAAATAGCATACATAGTTGTTTCAAACCAAAACGGACAAACAACACATATCCATCCTAATGACTATATAAATGAGGCTACAAAACCCTAGCCATCACCTAATCTTTGGTAATTGCGAAATTGGTTAATTACTGCTAATGGTGATTAGCAAATTAATTAGAAAGTGATTAAAACATGAATTGTCCAAACACTATCGAATTACATGTCGTTTCGAAGGTCTCAATGAGGCAAATCAATGGACGGTGTTGGTTTCTCATAATAGTGCACATGTCAATGACAAATCACAGTCAAAGTTCTCTGGTGGCAAAACCCCAGGGTTTCTCGATTCCGGTAATGATTGGCAAAACTAAGGTGATGTAAGCATAGTCTCGATAAGAGAATAAAATGATAGTTGGATCATTGTCTAACCGACTTGAGTTGACTGTTATTGGCCTAGAAAGATCAACGGTAGAAGATTTGGAGATTGTGACGACCGCCCATGACCCCCGCACTGAATCTAGAGATAGTGCGCTGTAAAGTGTGCCAGGCAGCCATGGACGATTGTCAGGGTAAATTAAAACAGCAGAATCTATCGTATTACTCACAGCGCATGGATAAAATACAATAGATAATATATAAAGTGAAGCTTCATAGAATAGAATCTCATCAATAAAACTTCATAATAGTTGAGTACAAACATCTGAATAGTCAATACATCAAGCCTCACTACATATCACTCAGAGAATTATACAAAGCAGTGGAACATCCAGTACATATAGTAAGAAAAATAATATGCAAGCCGCCAGCTCGTCTTCGTCATCAGCATCGTCGGAAACTAAGAACAGCACCTGTCACCTGCTACCTAGTCTGCCCATCCCAAAATGGACGAACATCCCAAGGCAATAAGAGTTAAAACATAAAGCCTTGAGTCAGACAACAGTCTTAGTGAGCGGTAAATTAACTAACAACATACCAAAAGAGCATAAAGGAAAAAGGAATAGGAATCCAACCCTCCCACTCCACCTTTTTCTACAGTGATAGCCCCCAGACACACACTAAGCAGAAAAAAACATAGCAAAGCAAACATTTAAAGTAAAGCAATTATCACTCGAGTCAAGGGCGATGTTTTCCAAGTACAAACCCCCAAGGCCTAAACCAAGATCAGATAAGCACCCAGAAAATACCGCTCTTGAGACCGAATAACGATACAACCAAACATCCATGACTCTGGCTATCACTGTTATCATTGCTTCGACACCACCGTTAATTGAATGACCGGCACATTCTTTCAGCCGTCCGTCAAGGGCTAATGGAAACCCCGGTTCTAGACATAACTCCGCACGTCGTCGCAGCCCGTGCCTAGGACTATCGAATCTGCCCAGAGTACTCGACTACAAATCAGTAGTCTTTAGGGACTATCGAATCTGCCCAGCGTACTCTTGCTTTGAGCATGCTAGAACCTTCAACAACGATGAAATCTCAGCCTTCTAGTCATCCTCCTCGACGACTATTTCCATACTAGCTCAAGCGCCTCTCGAGCAAACCATTATCCTCAAACCCGAACCATTTCACCGAGTTATCAACATGCTTGGAATGATCCCGTCTGGATTAAACCAAGGCTATCTCATATCATGCCTCGCTTCATCTCATCCTAGCAAAGCCTCATCTCAACATCAACATCATCAAATCTATCCATATGAGCTTCATCATTCGCCACATATGCCACGAGCAGCTTCTCCAATTCAAGAGCCTTTCCCTTAGCTTTTGAATCATCTTCGACCATCTTGTCTAAATCCATCAACTAATCAACTAATTTATAACAATCAATCAAATCAATCATTAATCCAAGTAATCAATCATGCAAACAAGATCTAAAAGCAATTATAACTAAAATGGCAATTTTGTAAATAAAGAGTCCAAATCTAACAAGCATGAATTATGAGCAATATCTCTACAACTTGATGAATGAACTTGCATAGATTAACATGTAGTAAAATGGATGTCAAATCATCATGAACAATAGATCTACACTTAAGTTTATGAAAATGCATGGAAATCACTATTTTAACACATAATCAAGCCACCAATCCGATATACTCCTTTGGATCCGTGTGAGAGATAACCACCACTCACCAAATCACCTAAACACCTCAAAAGCAACACACTTCAGATCTGGACAGCGAAGGATCTAGCTCGATTCTCTAAAATTCCGCTTCAAACGATGAAATCTCTCTTCGATGGTTGTAGATCTTCAATCTAAGCTCTTGGATCTTCGATTTGATCTTCGATTTGGATGGAAGGAATCACAAGATTAGAGTGGAGAAAAGAAGTGAAGAAGTGTAGAACTCGAGCTCTCAAAATGGCAGCACTTCGTCGCTTCAAAATCCGGATCCCAAAAAGTGAAGTAGAACCATGTATTTATAGGCTGGAAATCCTTAGGTCGTCCGCCCCCTTAAGTCGTCCACGACCTAAAATTGTCACGACCTAAAAATGTCACGACCTAAAATGTCACGATCGAAAATGTCACGACCTAAAATGTCACGACCTAAAATGTCACGACCTAGGCTTCAACATGACCAAACTCCTTAGGTCTCTTCTACCTCTTAAGTCGCTCCACGAATTAAGCTACCACTCGACTCATCTTCTACACGACTTAAGCTTCTTCTCGACTCAAGCTTCAAACGATTTAACAGTACTATCGATCTAATGACAACAGTTTTACGATGTTTCGATCCGTAAAAATACGGGTCGTTACATTCTCTCCCCCTTAGGAATTTCGCCCTCGAAATTCTAAACAAACAATAGCAATCAAAACTATTCTGCATGCCTACCATCCATAGCAATCAACAAACCATGCGTCCAATTACTAGCCTAGCATGCAGAATTCTAAGACTAGAACAAGTTACAACGTCATGAGATGTCACGACACCTTATGGCCATACCTCGAAGAGTTCAGGATGAGCTGCCTTCATCCTCTCTTCCACCTTCCATGTACAGTCGTTAACATCATCACTCCATTGTACCTTGAGCAACCTAACTACCTTCCTCCTAAGCTGTTTCGTGTTAGTTTCCACAACACGAAGTGGCTTACGAGGTCTCCTATCGACTGGATCAACCTCAAAATCTTCACACCTATCAGCAGAAACCACTGTATTCGAGTCGTGCACATACTTTCGTAGATACGACACATGAAAAACATTGTGCACACCCGACATCTTTTCTGGTAACTCCAATTTGTAGGCGAGCTTTCCAATTCGCTCGATAATCGGGAATGGTCCAACAAATCTCGGAGTCAATTTTCCTTTCTTCCCGAATCGAATAACATTCTTTAGTGGAGAAATCTTCACAAAAACCATATCACCTACGTCGAATTCTAAATCCTTACGATGCTTATCAACATAACTTTTCTACCGGTCTTGGGCTGCCTTCATTCGTTGCCGAATGATCTCTATGAAATCTGATGTCTGTCGAATCATTTCTGGCCCAAGTATCAGCTTTTCTCCTATTTCTAACCAACATGTCGGAGAGTTACACGGTCTTCCATACAATGCCTCATACGGTGCCATACCAATGCTTGACTGGTAACTGTTATTATACGAAAATTCCACCAAATGAAGATGATCTTCCCATGATCCTCTGAAATCCAAAACACATGCTCTAAGGAGATCTTCCAAAACTCGGTTGACTCTCTCGGTCTGACCATCTGTTTGGGGGTGATAAGCTGTACTTAAACACAACTTGGTTCCCAAAACTTCTTGGAAGCTCTTCCAAAATCTACTAGTGAACAATGGGTCTCGATCGCTCACTATACTCTTCGGAATACCATGGAATCGAACTATCCACTTAACATACAGCTCAGCCAACTTTGATGCAGTCCTAGTTGATCGAACAGGAATGAATCTTGCACTCTTAGTCAAACGATCTACGATGACCCAAATCCCTTCATTTCCCGTTCTTGTCCTAGGTAACCCATCAATAAAATCCATCGATATTTGCTCCCACTTCCATGTAAGAACTTCTAACGGCTGAAGCAATCCACTTGGCTTTTTCTGTTCGGCTTTTACCAACTGGCAGTTCATGCACTTGGAAATAAAATTTCCCACATCCTTCTTCATACCTTCCCAGTAATAGGTTCTCTTCATATCCCGATACATCTTATTTCCACCTGGATGAATTGTCAGCTTCGAGTGATGACTTTCCTTCAGAACTTCATTCCTCAATTCATCTATATCGGGAACAACTAGTCGTCCTTGCTTTCGAAGCCAACCCTCTCGATCGACCTCGAATCCTTTATCCTTTTCTGGGTCCAATCCAGATTCTAAATCATGGATAATCTTGACAAGCTTATCGTCTCGCTTTTGGCTCTCGCCAATTCTTTCCACAAGAGTCGGTCTTATCGATAAGTTTACCAACATCTCAGGTTCCAATTCACATCTAGGCCTGAAGTCAAATCCAGCTAAATACTCGAGATTCTTCCATTCTGAAAACATGGCTCCCAATCCTGCATGTCTTCGACTTAATGCATCTGCCACTGCGTTACCCTTTCCCGGAGTATAGGCTATATCAAAATCATATGATGCCAAAAACTCTAGCCATCGTTGCTGCCGAATATTCAAATCCTTTTGGGAGAAAAGATACTTCAACGACTTATGATCTGTAAACAGCTCAAATCGAACTCCCAGTAGATAATGTCTCCACATCTTCAGAGCAAAAACAATCGCTGCCAACTCCAAATCATGAATCGGATAATTCCTTTCATGCGACTTCAGTTGTCGACTTGCATACGCAACAACTTTACCCTTTTGCATCAGCACTGCTCCAAGTCCAATACCACATGCGTCGGTGTAAACCACCATCTCCTCATTCCCACTTGGAATGGTTAAAACAGGAGCACTTGTCAATCGCTCTTTCAGGATTCCGAAAGCTTGCTCACACTTAGCATCCCATCTGAATACTTGGTTCTTTTTCGTCAATCCTGTTAATGGTGCAGCCACCTTGGAAAAGTCTTTGATAAATCGACGATAATATCCTGCTAATCCAAGAAAACTTTTCACATCAGATGCATTCTTAGGTCTAACCCAATCCTGGATTGCTGCCACCTTAGCGGGATCAACCGCTATTCCATTTCCAGAGATAATATGGCCTAAGAACCTCACTTCGCTCTTCCAGAAGTGACACTTCGAAAACTTAGCCTTCAGCTGATGTTTCCGTAAGATTTCCAAAACAATACGCAAGTGCGTCTTGTGCTCTTCCTCAGTTCTGGAATAAATCAAAATATCATCCACGAATACTAGTACGAACTTGTTCAACTGATCTCTGAACACTCTATTCATAAGATCCACAAAATATGCTGGCGCATTGGTCAATCCAAACGGCATTACCAGCCACTCAAAGAAACCGGATGGTGTCCTGAAAGTAGTCTTCGGCACACTATCCTTAGCCACTCTTAACTGGTGAAATCTCGTAGCTAAATCCATCTGAGAAAACACCTTAGCTTCGTGAAGCTGATCAAACAAGTCATCTATTCTCGGCAATGGATACTTGTTCTTCTTAGTCACTTTATTCAGCTCACGATAATTCACACACAACCTCAACGATCCATCCGCTTTGGTTACAAACACAACTGGTGCACCCCATTCGGACACACTACGCCGAATGAATCCTTTCTGTAAAAGATCATCAACCTGCACCTTCAACTCTTGCTGTTCCCTAGGCGCCATCCGCCTAAGAGGCATCACAACAGGTCTGGCTCCTTCAACTAGATCGATACGAAACTCAATCTCTCTATGCGGCGGTAACCCTTTGACATCATCAAAGACATCCTCAAATCCATTAGCGATTGGTACCGATGACAGTCCATCCCGTGGAATAACCAGCGAATACATGAAGCTCATGAAGACGCCTTCCTCATGCTTACATCGTATCACAACCTTTCACCCTTCCACATTCTCGACTGTCACCTCCAACCTTTCACAATCAACCTTTGCCGCATATTTCCTAAGCCAGTCCATACCCAAAATAATTCCGAACCCCGCAAAGTTCAGAACAAAACAATCACAAACAAAGGAGCAATCATGACTCGATACAATCAGACCACGGCATAGCATACACAGACAAGACGAACCCCCAACTGGATTAGTCACAACCAATGGTCTATCAACGATATCCGGTTCTAAACCCAACCGGCCTACAAGTTCATTACAAACAAAAGAATGCGATGCCCCAGTATCGAATAACACTCTAACTGGAACACCACATATGGAAAGAGTACCTTCAACCACCACACTCTTTCCTTTCTCTTCAGTAGTAGGAGCTTTTGAAGATGATGGAACAGCCCCCAAAGCATAAGCTTGCACAATCTGCTTGTCCTTTCGCGGTTCTGGACAATTCTTCCTGATATGCCCCGGCTTGTCATAGTTGTGGCACTTCATCAGCACCTTCGGATTCTTGCAATCCCTGGAGAAATGGCCCTTCTGCTGACAATTGTAGTAGGTCACTTCGCCCTTCGGCTTCTTCTGGCCATCCTTACCCTTTTGTTGCTGCTGCTTCCTCTTCTTGTTTCCACCCTGCTGTGGTTTAGACTCTCCCTTGGTCACAGCAACAACAGATCCCTCTTTAGGAAACAGATTCTCATGCCTGAGAGCCTTCTCTACAAGCTTCTCAAATAAATCGTCCTAATGATCCACCAACTGCCTCCCAAGATAACTGTCCAAGCCTGTCACAAACTTCTCGTTCTTCTGATATGAAGATTCAATATATGACCGGGCATACTTGGACAAGGCTTCAAACTCAGAAACATACTCAAGGACTGGTCTTCCACCTTGCTTGAGCTCCACAAACTTCTTGAACAGAACAGACTTCTGAGCTGTAGAAATGAACTTAGCTTCAAATCTGGCTTGGAATTGCACCCAAGTAATTTCTTCCTCCGGTGTGTCAATGGTGATAGAGTTCCACCAATCAGAAGCTCTTCCTTGAAGCTGTCTTGATGCTAGCTTCCTTTTGGTTGCATCCTCGATTCCCAAGTCACCAAAGATCCTTCTACAAGCATCTATCCATCTCTAGACTTCAATAGTTGATTCTGTTCCCAAGAAAATCTGTAACGCCCCACCTCTATACCCACGCTAGCCAAGAACACTACGGTGTGGTGCTGTCAACTAGCATGGAGAATAAGGCTGTTGAGGAGCGACCATCTATGTAATTGCTTTATGCGAGCACCGATATGTCAGATAGAATAACATGCATTTTATCTTTTAGAGGAAATCCGACATACCGTTACAAACTCAAAGCTACTACACAGTGGCTATAATAGTTTAGAACAATAGATATAAAAATAACACAGATAACATAAATGCGGAATACAGATGGAACGAAAAGTCTCATATATACAATAACTGATATCAGTTACAATACATTTGACACAATACAAATGATACAACTACAACTGTCGACTCAAGAAGTTATATATACAAGTACATTATCGACTAACATACATGAATACATTATCATCTTAAAACAGACACACTGACTACTACAACAAGACGAAGACCACTTCAAATGATATAAAAAGTCTTCATAGCTCTAGCAGCAACCCAAAGCTAAAAATCTACAACCTGTAAATACTCGGTCTGACCCGAGTATTACATTCAAAAGAAAATAATACCCGGATCAGTCTAATTCAAACTCAGTTATTAGCGCATAGAAGCAATAATAATCAGTCTCAATATAGATGACAATCATAGAAATCTCGTATATCCAACTCTCGATACGAGAATTGGATAACGGCAGATATAACACTAAACAGTGTTAATCCACAAAACAGAAATCCAAAGCAGTTTAAGCAATTGAAATGTCAATTTAAAAATATCAATGCTAATTGGCTGCAGTACACGCTAACGTGTACTGCCTCGCCAATACAGCCTACGAATTACGCAACAGGTCGATGAATTAAGAACAAAAGAGATATCGATTAAAAACTGTCAATTCGGTGTGACTGCAGTGCACGCACGCATGCACTGCCTCGCCACAACGGAATATAAAGTCACCACACGGGACAAGGGTAAAACTGCTACGAAAATGCAGCAGGTCAGCAAGTGCTCAAGGATGAACAGATGCAAGTGAAAATGACACATGGATATGCAGTGTGTACCCAAGTACAACTAAAATAGAAACAGGTCAAGCATATATAGATATGCAGTGTCAAAGTGAACCAAGTCACAATGATCGCAAGGTCAAACCCCGAAATCGGGTTCAACTCAAATGAATTAGAAGTGGTTGGCTGTCTCAAGCAACGGCAACCAAACAAGTTCGAACAAAACCAAACAATGTCAAAGTTTAGCATCAGGTCAAAAGGAATGTAAGCAAACAGCCTATAAGATCGTACATGCCACTCAGTAAAGCTACAGCAAGCTATGGTGCATTTACAACTACAATGGAGCCAACAAAGAATGCAGACTTCAAATACACAAGAGTGAAGTGATCAAACAAACTACACAAAGGATTCAACAGCATAAAGACCAGAGTGTGCAGTAATGCAAACATCAAATGCCAACCTGAACCCAAAATAGTAAAACTGCACACATGCTGTGCAGACAAGAAGGAATTCAAACATGAAATGGAGAACCTCATTGCAAGTGCAACAGGTAGAAGGTGATGCAGTGAAGCATGTACAAGGGCAGTACATATATGAAATCCAAACATGTGCAGACTCAACTGGAACCACACACCTACTATGAAGAACAAAGCTACAATGCAGACATCAATCTAAAATGGAAACAAATACACGTCCAGATGAACGAATGCAACCGTGTCTAACAAAAAATATGGAAGTACACATGCACGTGAACAAGTTGATATGCAGCAAAGAATACAAGCTACAAGATTCAAATACATCAGGTGAAGTACAAGTCTCGAACTCCAACCAGCAGGTCAGAGACCAGAATATAAGGTGGACAAGCATTGTCAAAACAGTGGGCTATCTACAAGTCAATAAAGCAGTGCAATTAAAACATGCACACTTATATAAATGTATACAAGAAACAATACATAAGTACTCAGGTGGGATGCAAATCTAAAGAGGTCGAAACTTTTGCGACTTGATGAAATCAAAGCCATGCCGCCATCAAATGAATGCAAACTGCCTTACATATGCTCAATACTTCGTAAAACAGGTAGACAAACTATCTCAAATGGTCAAGACAGCTGCCATAAATGATCAAACGTGTGTGAACTCAAAACTTGGGTGTAATCAATCTGCTATGGTCCCAAAGGCACAAGTGAACAACATGAAGTCTGTGTGCCTCAAAGGTCAGAGGCAATGTAAAATGCAGACGGCACATAAATAAAGTCCACACGAGCTCAATGCATCAGTGAAACAAGTTCAAGAGGGGTGGCAACAAGTTCGAACCAAGCCAAAGTCACCAATAATATGCAGTACTAGTCTCGAGCCCAAGGTAGTGCAAATAAAAAAAAATGCAAATGCAAATTACATGGGGAGTGTCAAAGTAAAATGAACTAGAGTGCGACTAAGAAATGAATAAGGCAAGCCAACATCAAACAAGTCAGTGCCAAAGTGAAACAAATCAACATCTATAAAAATCAAGTCGAATCCGAGATCACGAAAACAGTAAAAGCAAGCAAGATCGAACGAATTCGAATTAGATGTGAGCAATATAAATCACTCACCTTGTTTGAAGCGGAGGCGAACTCGAGAGAAGGAGTCGCAAGCACCAACATCACATTCGACAGAGCAACGAATGAACGACCAGTAATCGATCAACCTTCAAGCAGCAGCTTCAAAGATTTCAGCCGAAGCCCTGATTAAAGAACGAAGCATCGAGAGTCCATAAACACAAAGCCTTAATTCCAGAATCAAGCGAAGAGAAGCTGAAGTCTCAATTCGCCAGAGTTTCAAAAAGCGAGGCCAAGCCCTAAATTTCTCAGATCGAAGAAAAATAATCACCTCCATTTTCTTTTCAGAGCAAAAAGGAACGAGTTAGAGAACAAAAGAAATAGGGCCGGCTGGTCTAGATGATTATCACGGCAACAAAGAGTATGGGCCACAATAGTTCTCTTTAAAGCCCGTTTCCATAATTACGAAATTTTATTAAAAGAATTTCTACTCGATATAGAAACTCCACCAACCATTTTATAAAAGAATTTCAAATTGATTTTTTTTTTCAATAAAAATTTACGAACGATTTAATCACCTAATGGCGATAATTAAAAGCTACGAATTTGCGGGTTGTTACAGACTTCCCTCCTTAAAGAAATTGCGTCCTCGCAATCATAAGGAATAAATGGATAAAATGTAACAACCATAAGAGCATGGCAATGTTGAATGCATAAGCAAAGCAAATGCCACAGGGAAGCATTAGAATTATGGAAGTATCAGATAAAAATCAAAAGGTTCGATTGCTTAAAATCAAAAGAATCAACATCGAGGGGATCAAGGAATCAAAATCAGACGACTATCAAAAGCAGGAATCAATCGAGTTCTAGCAATTGAAAGAAAGGAATCAGAGCAGAAATCACGTACTGCACGAATTGAATGTGAGTAAATCAAATTACTCACCTGAATCGTCAGAGAAAAAGACGAAGCTCGAATCTCAAAATCGCAAATATTCAATCATCTAAAACGATAATCGAATTTTCACAAATATCTGATTATCAAAAACGATAAGCAGAAATCACAAAGATTCGATTATCAAATCGAAAAATATTTAATTATCTCAAACGATAATCAAATTTCACAAATATCTGATTATCAAAAACGATAATCAGAAATCACAAAGATTCGATTATCAAATCGAAAAATATTTAATTATCTCAAACGATAATCAAATTTCACAAATATCTGATTATCAAAAACGATAATCAGAAATCACAAAGATTCGATTATCAAATCGAAAAATATTTAATTATCTCAAACGATAATCAAATTTCACAAACATCTGATTATCAAAAACGATAATCAGAAGTCATAAATATTCAATTAACGAGTCCGGAATTAACCGAAGTAGTAAAAGTATGGTTTCATACTCCGTACTTTTGCTAAATCATTTAAATCTCTTTATCGTTTCCTTGAAAGTGCAGAATTGTGTGTTTTAAAAATAACATTTCACATTCTCAAACGGACAAGTCCGGAATTAAGCGAATCAGTAAAAGAAAGGGGTCATAGTCCTCGATTTTTCTGAAACGTTTAAATCAAACGATAATCAAATTTCACAAATATCTAATTATCAAAAACGAAAATCAGAAATCACAAAGATTCGATTATCAAATCGAAAAATATTTAATTATCTCAAACGATAATCAAATTTCACAAATACCTGATTATCAAAAACGATAATCAGAAATCACAAAGATTCGATTATCAAATCGAAAAATATTTAATTATCTCAAACGATAATCAAATTTCACAAATATCTGATTATCAAAAACGATAATCAGAAATCACAAAGTTTCGATTATCAAATCGAAAAATATTTAATTATCTCAAACGATAATCAAATTTCACAAATATCTGATTATCAAAAACGATAATCAGAAATCACAAAGATTCGATTATCAAATCGAAAAATATTTAATTATCTCAAACGATAATCAAATTTCACAAACATCTGATTATCAAAAACGATAATCAGAAGTCATAAATATTCAATTAACGAGTCCGGAATTAACCGAAGTAGTAAAAGTATGGTTTCATACTCCGTACTTTTGCTAAATCGTTTAAATCTCTTTATCGTTTCCTTGAAAGTGCAGAATTGTGTGTTTTAAAAATAACATTTCACATTCTCAAACGGACAAGTCCGGAATTAAGCGAATCAGTAAAAGAAAGGGGTCATAGTCCTCGATTTTTCTGAAACGTTTAAATCGCTTCCTCGTTCTTTTGAAAATGTAAACTGTAAAAATTTTGAAAACAATTTTAATTTATATTTTTGAAACAACTTTTAAAAATAAAGAATTTTGAAAACACGTGATTAAATTAGCAATATCAGTATTGCGAGAGAACCGCTTGTAAATCCATTTCAAAATTGACGCGTACTGAAGTTAACACGTCAAAATCTCATCAAAATAACTGGCATCAAAATATAATGCCAAATGAATTTTCATTCATCAAAAATGTCACAAGAATCTTCTCAAAGATAGAAAGGGATATCATACCCTAAACTTGTATTCATAACAAGTCAATAACACATGAATTCACCAATACACAAAACTTGTCAATAGAAATCACGAAAATTGGTGAAGCACAAATTCTAGAAATCATCACAAGAAATCCAGAAATCATAAAAAGGGGGGGAAAAAGAGCCTATCAGAAAACGGGAGTATGAAAACTCCAAAACACCGGTTTCACAAGACGAGACGCTATCTCATGGTGGCTAACCATTAAAGTTTCACACAGGAATGGTCCGAAGACCGTGGGTCGCTATCCCACGCGTGTGAGTCGGAATCACACAGATTGAGGTCTAGGCTAACCTCGCAGAGAAAGAGACATCGCACATTTGCTAGTCTAAACCATAAAAAGGAAAAGGGAAATGCCTATCACAAAATAGTAGCATGAAAACTCCAAAATACCGGTATCACAAGATGAGACGCTATCTCATGGAGCCATCCATTAAAGTTTCACACAGGAATGGTCCGAAGACCGTGGGTCGCTATCCCACGTGTGTGAGTCGGAATCACACAGATTGAGGTCTAGGCTAACCTCGCAGAGAAAAAGACATGGGTGAGTGGAATCACACAAATTAAGGTCCAGACTAACCAAAAAGCAAAAAGGTATGTGTGAATGGAATCACACAAGTGGTGTCTAGTCTAACCTCGCAAACAAAAAGATATGTGTGAGTGGAATCACACAAATTAAGGTCCAGACTAACCAAAAAGCAAAAAGGTATGTGTGAATGGAATCACACAAGTGGTGTCTAGTCTAACCTCGCAACAAAAAGATATGTGTGAGTGGAATCACACAAATTAAGGTCCAGACTAACCAAAAAGCAAAAAGGTATGTGTGAATGGAATCACACAAGTGGTGTCTAGTCTAACCTCGCAAACAAAAAGATATGTGTGAGTGGAATCACACAAATTAAGGTCCAGACTAACCAAAAAGCAAAAAGGTATGTGTGAATGGAATCACACAAGTGGTGTCTAGTCTAACCTCGCAACAAAAAGATATGTGTGAGTGGAATCACACAAATTAAGGTCCAGACTAACCAAAAAGCAAAAAGGTATGTGTGAATGGAATCACACAAGTGGTGTCTAGTCTAACCTCGCAAACAAAAAGATATGTGTGAGTGGAATCACACAAATTAAGGTCCAGACTAACCAAAAAGCAAAAAGGTATGTGTGAATGGAATCACACAAGTGGTGTCTAGTCTAACCTCGCAAACAAAAAGATATGTGTGAGTCGGAATCACACTACTGCGGTCTAGACTAACCTTGCGAACAAAGAGATACGTGTGAGTCGGAATCACACCACTGTGGTCTAGTCTAACCTTGCAAACAAAAAGACATCGCACAATTGCTAGTCTAAATCATAAAATGATCGTCATGATCAACGAGAAGTGTCAATTACACTAAGCTAGTAAATATAAAAGTTGAGCTTCATGTCCCATAACCACTTGCTTAACTTAAATATTTACGAACAAACTGTAAATCTTCACTAGAAAATTGTCACAAAAGGTTCAATCGAACAAGTCCAGGAGTTAACCAACGAAGTAAACGCAAGCGTTTCATACCACTTGTTTTACTAGGCCGTTTAATTCAATTTCTCATACGAGTGAAATAAAGGCTTGTATATACTAATAGATTGGAAAACGGTTCAAGAAAAAGAACTTTGTAGTAAAATAGTTTTGAAATCGTTTGGAGAAAAGGATTTTGATATTTACTACTAGTATAGAAAACCTTTATATTTTTAAAGTGACAAATCACAAAAATGATTGTAGAAACAATCAATCACAAGAATTCACATACGAAGATGTGAATGGAATCCAAAGAAATCGATACTGAATCCATCAGAAAGTATGTTCACAAAAATCCCGAAGAAAATGTCATCAAAGTTGCTAATAAATGATAGCAACAAATCGGGGAAATGATCAAGAATCGATTAAATTAGGAAACCAACGGCAAACAAAATCAGAGTCTTGAAAATCAAGAAATTAGCAATTTCTCTAAAACAAAGTGACCGAAGTCGAAGGGAAATCCAGAAGAGGAAAACACAAAATACCAAGTTCAAACTCGCTGAGATTCAAACTAGATGTGAATGAGAAATCAAAATCACTCAATTTGCAACTGGTCCAGCTATTTTTCATCACAATGTAACAGGTACACAATGACACTCATAGCAGAGAACAAAAGTGGAACAAAGTCCAAAAGTCAAAATGGCTTTAATTTGCCAAATTAAAACAAAATCAACATCGGCTAAATCAATTCAAAGCCGAAAACACAAGCATAAGCGTTAGGAATTCATACCTAACAGTCAAAAATAGTCATATGTAAAGATGAGAGATAAAACATCGACAAATAGTTGTAACACATGTTCCATCTAAGTTATGTTTTATAATTGTCCTAAACCTCAGGCTCTGATACCAAGCTGTAACGCCCCACCTCTATACCCACGCTAGCCAAGAACACTACGGTGTGGTGCTGTCAACTAGCACGGAGAATAAGGCTGTTGAGGAGCGACCATCTATGTAATTGCTTTATGCGAGCACCGATATGTCAGATAGAATAACATGCATTTTATCTTTTAGAGGAAATCCGACATACCGTTACAAACTCAAAGCTACTACACAGTGGCTATAATAGTTTAGGACAATAGATATAAAAATAACACAGATAACATAAATGCGGAATACAGATGGAATGAAAAGTCTCATATATACAATAACTGATATCAGTTACAATACATTTGACACAATACAAATGATACAACTACAACTGTCGACTCAAGAAGTTATATATACAAGTACATTATCGACTAACATACATGAATACATTATCATCTTAAAACAGACACACTGACTACTACAACAAGACGAAGACCACTTCAAATGATATAAAAAGTCTTCATAGCTCTAGCAGCAACCCAAAGCTAAAAATCTACAACCTGTAAATACTCGGTCTGACCCGAGTATTACATTCAAAAGAAAATAATACCCGGATCAGTCTAATTCAAACTCAGTTATTAGCGCATAGAAGCAATAATAATCAGTCTCAATATAGATGACAGTCACAGAAATCTCGTATATCCAACTCTCGATACGAGAATTGGATAACGGCAGATATAACACTAAACAGTGTTAATCCACAAAACAGAAATCCAAAGCAGTTTAAGCAATTGAAATGTCAATTTAAAAATATCAATGCTAATTGGCTGCAGTACACGCTAACGTGTACTGCCTCGCCAATACAGCCTACGAATTACGCAACAGGTCGATGAATTATGAACAAAAGAGATATCGATTAAAAACTGTCAATTCGGTGTGACTGCAGTGCACGCACGCATGCACTGCCTCGCCACAACGGAATATAAAGTCACCACACGGGACAAGGGTAAAACTGCTACGAAAATGCAGCAGGTCAGCAAGTGCTCAAGGATGAACAGATGCAAGTGAAAATGACACATGGATATGCAGTGTGTACCCAAGTACAACTAAAATAGAAACAGGTCAAGCATATATAGATATGCAGTGTCAAAGTGAACCAAGTCACAATGATCGCAAGGTCAAACCCCGAAATCGGGTTCAACTCAAATGAATTAGAAGTGGTTGGCTGTCTCAAGCAACGGCAACCAAACAAGTTCGAACAAAACCAAACAATGTCAAAGTTTAGCATCAGGTCAAAAGGAATGTAAGCAAACAGCCTATAAGATCGTACATGCCACTCAGTAAAGCTACAGCAAGCTATGGTGCATTTACAACTACAATGGAGCCAACAAAGAATGCAGACTTCAAATACACAAGAGTGAAGTGATCAAACAAACTACACAAAGGATTCAACAGCATAAAGACCAGAGTGTGCAGTAATGCAAACATCAAATGCCAACCTGAACCCAAAATAGTAAAACTGCACACATGCTGTGCAGACAAGAAGGAATTCAAACATGAAATGGAGAACCTCATTGCAAGTGCAACAGGTAGAAGGTGATGCAGTGAAGCATGTACAAGGGCAGTACATATATGAAATCCAAACATGTGCAGACTCAACTGGAACCACACACCTACTATGAAGAACAAAGCTACAATGCAGACATCAATCTAAAATGGAAACAAATACACGTCCAGATGAACGAATGCAACCGTGTCTAACAAAAAATATGGAAGTACACATGCACGTGAACAAGTTGATATGCAGCAGAGAATACAAGCTACAAGATTCAAATACATCAGGTGAAGTACAAGTCTCGAACTCCAACCAGCAGGTCAGAGACCAGAATATAAGGTGGACAAGCATTGTCAAAACAGTGGGCTATCTACAAGTCAATAAAGCAGTGCAATTAAAACATGCACACTTATATAAATGTATGCAAGAAACAATACATAAGTACTCAGGTGGGATGCAAATCTAAAGAGGTCGAAACTTTTGCGACTTGATGAAATCAAAGCCATGCCGCCATCAAATGAATGCAAACTGCCTTACATATGCTCAATACTTCGTAAAACAGGTAGACAAACTATCTCAAATGGTCAAGACAGCTGCCATAAATGATCAAACGTGTGTGAACTCAAAACTTGGGTGTAATCAATCTGCTATGGTCCCAAAGGCACAAGTGAACAACATGAAGTCTGTGTGCCTCAAAGGTCAGAGGCAATGTAAAATGCAGACGGCACATAAATAAAGTCCACACGAGCTCAATGCATCAGTGAAACAAGTTCAAGAGGGGTGGCAACAAGTTCGAACCAAGCCAAAGTCACCAATAATATGCAGTACTAGTCTCGAGCCCAAGGTAGTGCAAATCAAAAAAAATGCAAATGCAAATTACATGGGGAGTGTCAAAGTAAAATAAACTAGAGTGCGACTAAGAAATGAATAAGGCAATCCAACATCAAACAAGTCAGTGCCAAAGTGAAACAAATCAACATCTATAAAAATCAAGTCGAATCCGAGATCACGAAAACAGTAAAAGCAAGCAAGATCGAACGAATTCGAATTAGATGTGAGCAATATAAATCACTCACCTTGTTTGAAGCGGAGGCGAACTCGAGAGAAGGAGTCGCAAGCACCAACATCACATTCGACAGAGCAACGAATGAACGACCAGTAATCGATCAACCTTCAAGCAGCAGCTTCAAAGATTTCAGCCGAAGCCCTGATTAAAGAACGAAGCATCGAGAGTCCATAAACACAAAGCCTTAATTCCAGAATCAAGCGAAGAGAAGCTGAAGTCTCAATTCGCCAGAGTTTCAGAAAGCGAGGCCAAGCCCTAAATTTCTCAGATCGAAGAAAAATAATCACCTCCATTTTCTTTTCAGAGCAAAAAGGAACGAGTTAGAGAACAAAAGAAATAGGGCCGGCTGGTCTAGATGATTATCACGGCAACAAAGAGTATGGGCCACAATAGTTCTCTTTAAAGCCCGTTTCCATAATTATGAAATTTTATTAAAAGAATTTCTACTCGATATAGAAACTCCACCAACCATTTTATAAAAGAATTTCAAATTGATTTTTTTTTTCAATAAAAATTTACGAACGATTTAATCACCTAATGGCAATAATTAAAAGCTACGAATTTGCGGGTTGTTACAGAATCTTTCCTCCAAGAGCAGTATAATCCTTACACAGCTTAGCAAAATCCACTGGTCTTGGAGTTTGAACTTGAACTCCAACATCTACTGATGGCCCTAAAGCTGGCATCCTTCTCATGATCGAGGTCATCATAGTTTCGAACATAGCTGCATAATCAGCAGCCCCCTCAGCAGCACGGCCTTCCCTAGCAGCTGGTCTCCCTCTTCGACTCATTCTCAATATCTATAAAAGAAATGATTAATACACCTTGAGAAACAACTGCATAAGGGGTTCAAATCATTCTAAGCTACAATATTATATATAGTAATCATCCATCAAAATACAATTATGTCTCTCATACGTAGTTACGTCAGCGAGCGTTGGGTAAAATCGATTAACCAAAGCTCTGATACCAAATGTGACGACCGCCCATGACCCCCGCACTGAATCTAGAGATAGTGCACTGTAAAGTGTGCCAGGCAGCCATGGACGATTGTCAGGGTAAATTAAAATAGCAGAATCTATCGTATTACTCACAGCGCATGGATAAAATACAATAGAGAATATATATAGTGAAGCTTCACAGAATAGAATCTCATCAATAAAACTTCATAATAGTTGAGTACAAACATCTGAATAGTCAATACATCAAGCCTCACTACATATCACTCAGAGAATTATACAAAGCAGCGGAACATCCAGTACATATAGTAAGAAAAATAATATGCAAGCCTCCAGCTCGTCTTCGTCATCAGCATTGTCGGAAACTAAGAACAACACCTGTCACCTGCTACCTAGTCTGCCCGTCCCAAAATGGATGAACAGCCCAAGGCAATAAGAGTTAAAACATAAAGCCTTGAGTCAGACAACAGTCTTAGTGAGCGGTAAATTAACTAACAACATACCAAAAGAGCATAAAGGAAAAGGAATAGGAATACAACCCTCCCACTCCACCTCTTTCTACAGTGATAGCCCCCAGACACACACTAAGCAGAAACAAACATAGCAAAGCAAACATTTAAAGTAAAGCAATTATCACTCGAGTCAAGGGCGATGTTTTCCAAGTACAAACCCCCAAGGCCTAAACCAAGATCAGATAAGCACTCAAAAAATACCGCTCTTGAGACCGAATAACGATACAACCAAACATCCATGACTCTGGCTATCACTGTTATCATTGCTTCGACACCACCGTTAATTGAATGACCGGAACATTATTTCAGCCGTCCGTCAAGGGCTAATGGAAACCCCGGTTCTAGACATAACTCCGCACGTCGTCGCAGCCCGTGCCTAGGACTATCGAATCTGCCCAGAGTACTCGACTACCAATCAGTAGTCTTTAGGGACTATCGAATCTGCCCAGCGTACTCTTGCTTTGAGCATGCTAGAACCTTCAACAACGATGAAATCTCAGCCTTCTAGTCATCCTCCTCGACGACTATTTCCATACTAGCTCAAGCGCCTCTCGAGCAAACCATTATCCTCAAACCCGAACCATTTCACCGAGTTATCAACATGCTTGGAATGATCCCGTCTGGATTAAACCAAGGCTATCTCATATCATGCCTCGCTTCATCTCATCCTAGCCAAGCCTCATCTCAACATCAACATCATCAAATCTATCCATATGAGCTTCATCATTCGCCACATATGCCACGAGCAGCTTTTCCAATTCAAGAGCCTTTCCCTTAGCTTTTGAATCATCTTCGACCATCTTGTCTAAATCCATCAACTAATCAACTAATTTATAACAATCAATCAAATCAATCATTAATCCAAGTAATCAATCATGCAAACAAGATCTAAAAGCAATTATAACTAAAATGGCAATTTTGTAAATAAAGAGTCCAAATCTAACAAGCATGAATTATGAGCAATATCTCTACAACTTGATGAATGAACTTGCATAGATTAACATGTAGTAAAATGGATGTCAAATCATCATGAACAATAGATCTACAATTAAGTTTATGAAAATGCATGGAAATCACTATTTTAACACATAATCAAGCCACCAATCCGATATACTCCTTTGGATCCGTGTGAGAGATAACCACCACTCACCAAATCACCTAAACACCTCAAAAGCAACACACTTCAGATCTGGACAGCGAAGGATCTAGCTCGATTCTCCAAAATTCCACTTCAAACGATGAAATCTCTCTTCGATGGTTGTAGATCTTCAATCTAAGCTCTTGGATCTTCGATTTGATCTTCGATTTGGATGGAAGGAATCACAAGATTAGAGTGGAGAAATGAAGTGAAGAAGTGTAGAACTCGAGCTCTCAAAATGGCAGCACTTCGTCGCTTCAAAATCCGGATCCCAAAAAGTGAAGTAGAACCATGTATTTATAGGCTGGAAATCCTTAGGTCGTCCGCCCCCTTAAGTCGTCCACGACCTAAAAATGTCACAGGTCACAACCTAAAATGTCACGACCTAAAATGTCACGACCTAAAATGCCACGACCTAAAATGCCACGACCTAAAATGTCACGACCTAGGCTTCAACATGACCAAACTCCTTAGGTCTCTTCTACCTCTTAAGTCGCTCCACGACTTAAGCTACCACTCGACTCATCTTCTACACGACTTAAGCTTCTTCTCGACTCAAGCTTCAAACGATTTAACAGTACTATCGATCTAATGACAACAGTTTTACGATGTTTCGATCCGTAAAAATACGGGTCGTTACAGAGATGCTACCAAGCGGCGTCGCGAGCGACGTTGTTGGTACCATTTGATGGCGCATGGCGAGTCGGTCATGGGCGTGGTGGTCAATGGTGCTGAACTAGTCGGAGGTAGCAACAATGTTTGGTCAAAAGCAACAGCTCGGTTACAAATGAGGGAGAAAGAACACTGTAGCGATGAGCAAAATATTAAATAAGTCCTTATATTTTTATTAATTGCAAATATGACCCTTAAAACTTTTAATCTTAATAACTTTTGCATATGAACTTTGATTCAAGCGTGGTTTCCTCCATTGAACTCATGGCGATTTTCCGGGCGATATTCCGAATGATATGACACTTGGTTTACTGAGTTTAGAGACTGTTAGAAAAAACGGATTGGTATAGTTTATTTGATTTAATTAGTTGAACTTTTAAATTGTAAAACATGTAACTATTGATGGAAAATAAAATTTGTCCATATATATTATGTAAAATGAATGATTGTTTGGTTATTATAATATTTTGGATGAATTATGTCCTAATTGGATAATTATTGTTGGATGTCGTATTTTTTGGTGTGATTATAATTAATTGTTTATTTGAATTGGAAAATAATTAATTGAAATAAAATGAATAATAGTGGAAGATTGAATAAATAAATGATAGACGTTATTATTTACAGTTTTTATGATATTTATAAATAACGGTCGTTTAATGAATTTAATAAAATTAATGAAAGAAATCTAATAAGGTTATTAATTATTTATGAATTTCTTGGAAAACTCATAAATAATAATGGAAGATATATTTTAACTAAAATTGAAAGGTTTATTATTATTATTTAATAAAATAAGACTTTATAAATTATAGTATGGTTTTTGTGAAAATTACTATTTTTGAGATAAAATATGATGTTTGGAGAGATTTGAAGTAATGATATTATAATAAAATATTTTGAATAATATTATTAATTTGGAAGAATTATTATTGTTTTTGAGGTAAATAAAGTGTGTTTTTATAATAAACAATAATAAAATAATTTTATACTTAAAAGAAAATGTTTGTCATTAATACGATGTTTTGAATGGATGTAATACGTGATTAATGGTTAATTTATATATCATATATGTTGTTTTATGATGATGAGCTCATATTTGAATGTCTATGCGACCTTTTGCCATTATTACTATGTGTATAGTTAACTATGATTTTATTATTGGTATTTGTGTTACTAATATAGTGGTTTAGTACGCTTTGATTGGTTTATACTTACATTGATGGTGTATTACTAATAGTTAGTGATTAGTATGTGAGTATATGTATGCTATGATTGGCTTATTTAATGTTTGCGGTTGATATTGTATGTTGTCAAATAATTGTAATATTTAATAGCTAAGTGTGCTATAATTGTTGTCGCCCTATATATATGATGACCGATTGGAATGGTTTAGTAAGAGCAGTGTGTCTGCTTGTATTGATTGCGTTGGTTGTAGTAGTTGCATTGATTGTGTTGGTTGTAGTGATTGAATTGGTTGCATTGATTATGATGGTTGCATGGATCCTATGGTTGTTACGTGCTAACGACTATTTGGATGTAGGAGAAGAGTTGGAAATTGAACTATGTGGGCTTGATTTCCTAAAAAGGGTACGTAGGCAGTCTTTTCCTATACAATAACTACCGAGCCTATGGTCCTGCGAAGTTAAAGCGCTCGACAGATTCAATGCGGTAGAGGTGCAAAAAGTCATAGCGGGGATACAACGAGGATATAGCGGGATATAGCAGATGACTCTAAAATAGCATATAAAACTCATACTTAATGTTTTTATAAATATATAAATGGTAATTAAATGAAAAATTAACATTCAATTGAATTATAATTAATACATAAATAATTTTAAATAAAAACATATGCGAATATACTGTAAATAAACGTAAAACTATTATATAACATAATTGAATTTAGTAGAATATTAGAGTATTTTCATTTCTAAAAATATATTAAAAAATCAATTAAATAAATTAATTTCATAATTTTTATAATGTATAAATATCATTTTCAATTCATTTCTTTTAAAGAGATATAGGAAAAATAGCAGAATATAGTGGGAATAACGGGATATAGCAGAAATAACGAGGCTTAAAGCGGAAAGGCTATAGTTGGGGTTATATGGGAAAATCGTAGCGGTAGAAATCCGCTATAAGATATAGCAGGGTTATAGCAGGGTAATAGCGGGGCATTAACTACATACCTATGGTCGTAGTGTATAGGTTTAGAAGCAGTCCAAATATGATTGAAACCTTTTTCCTTTTTACTTTATATATTTGTACAGGTGTGAAGTTGCAGGTAGAAGCAAAAGAGAGAATAAAAAGTGGATGCAGGTTATGTCATGGATAGCTGATGGTATAGTCTTTTATACCATTGTTTATTGTTAATGAGTTAATGATAATTGATGTATTAAGATGTAAATTATTGTGATGATGTTGTAAGATAATTGTATTATTAAGTTAATGTATACCTATATTGATGATTGATTCCACTGTGAGGTTTTTAATTTATTTTTATAGCTTTGAAAAGTTATAAATTATGATACAAAACGATCCACTGTTTTTAATATGAAGTCCGTTGCAACATATTTTGTACTTGATTTCTGACGTTAAAAATAGTGGGGCATTACACTTGGTATCCGAGCTTAGGTTTAGCAACTTCCTAATCCTTGGTTAGGCTTAACCATTTAGGATAGTTAATTTACACATTTGATTGGGTTTAAAATATGGAATGAGAGAGCATTCTTATTGACGGTTTTATGTTTTTGGTGTATGGATTGTGTGCGCAAATACCATTACATCGCCCTAAGATGCTTGTTATTTATAGTGACCTTTGAATGGAAAATAAATACTACAAGAATGAGGTAGGATAAGCACTTTTAGGAGGGGTTAAGTGCTAGTTTTAACTCAAGTGACACACATGTGACATTATGACCAAACCTTTGAAAAAGTGGGTCTCTTTTTATATAGAAATTTAACTTGCGAAGTTATATTAGAAATGTACATTTTGGATTTTAAAAAGTATTTTATTTAGGTTGAAAAAATGTATGTTTTGGACTTAAAAGAGATTTACTGAAGTTTTAAAAAAGTGTAAATAAATATTTGACTTGATGAAAATTTATTTTGAAGATATTTTGCGAAAAATGATATTTTAGTAAAAAAATAGTAGAACATGGAAAAATACTCTTGAGAAGTTATTTTAATGAGAAAATATTTGAAAGTATTTTTGTAGCAATGTTTTGAAAAATATCTTTTTGAGTAAAGAGTGAGAGGAACATTTTTATTTGAAAAAAAATGACTTTTGTTTAAAAGAACATCCTTGAAATTTGTGCATGGAAGCAAATTTTGGTTATGTTTATTTTTATGTAAAAAATACTTTCTAATAAACTGTGTATGAAGAGAAATCATCTTTTTAAAAGGATTTTGATTAGGAGAGTGCCAATTTTTAAAGGAGAATGTTTTATCGAGAATATGTGTGAAGTTATGTTATGAAAAGTGCGCTTAAGCGTCGTTTAAGCAACGCCTAAGTGATAAATGCATGTACAACGCTAATTTTTTTAAAAGGCAATAGAATTAAGCGATGAGCACTTAAGCTCACTTAATTGGCGCTTATCTGTGCTTTTCTTAAATTTAAGTAACAATTAAGCGCTACTAAGAAAAAAATTATTATTTTTAAATAATAAAAAATGAGGTTATAGCATAAAAGCGACATCCCAAATAAAATTTCCTCATTTTCTATCATATGGGCTGACTGATGGTAAGTAGCTTTTTACATTAAGATATGAATATTTATTACATAAATGTGCATGGTTTGTACTCAACTCGAGTATGCTTACTTTTAATTAATAACGAAAGTCAAATCCAACTTTTGCAACTTATGAATTTATAAATTAACTTCAATGTAAAACTTTACTTCTTTGTGATCAATTCGTGCATACATGGACAATGATGCACTTAAGATAATCTCTTTGCATAATTTTATATTGATACGAAAAATATATGCTAAAAATTAAGTACCGCTTAGGCGATGCTTAAGCGAAATTAAGCAAAGTGAGACTTCTGTCGTCTCGCCTAGTGCTTAATATAACATAGGTGTGATGATATTTCTCTTTTCGAAAAATTATTGTAAAATATATTTGAATATTATGAGAAATTTTTTTAAGAAAAATATTTTACAAGGATGGAAAATAATTTGATTCAAAAGTGGATTTTTGAAATGAAAAGCTGCGAAAGTTGGTTTGAATAAGATTTTGAAGGTGTATTTTATTTAGAAAGACTTAATTTGAAGATTGTAAAACTAGGATGTATGATCTGAGATGTGGGATGCCGGGTGAATGCATTTGATTTATGATCTATCATGATTGTTTGAATTAAATTATTTCATTTGTATTGTGTCGTTATTATTTACTTTCTAGATAATGATTAGCATTTTGAGTTAATTATTTTGCTTGCATAATATTTTTGTTGGTTGTTTGTTCTGCTTCAATCCGCTTAATTGTTGGTTGCTTGTTGTTTGCCTTGTTATGATTATGTACATTGTATGGTAGGATAAATGCCTGTTAGTGTTAATAATCTTATAATGAGGTAGTTATCCAATGTTAACTTTTCGGGGATGTGCATTGGAAAAACTAATGAGTTGATAAGATAAATATTTGGATCAGTCATGGTAGATGACGTGAGATTTTCTCTAGTTGACTTCGAGGCATGCATAGAGAAATTGGTAGATCAAGTGCAAGGAATTCCTAAGAGTCAAATAAAGTGTTCTAAACTTTTATGAATTGACGACATGAGGCATTTTGTAACGCCTCGGCTCCAGTGATCGAAATATCAAGGGACTTCACCGTAGAATAACCCGGATCAATGGGCACGGAAGGAGCGATCTCTCGTATACACTACTTTGGGTCAAAACAGATACGTTTCAATACCTAAATACATTTGAAATAATATGTACTTCATCTCGACACAGGCAATGCACACGAGTTATAGACTTGAATAATACAGTATTAGAGACATAGATAAAAAATTTCTAACTAATAGAATCAAAGTGGATAAAAATGATGAAATTTATATCATATCTAAATATCTGATACATCATCTTACATATTTATATAACTCATCATATCATATCGACCAATACAATGACAATTTAATACAAGTACAAATAGAGAAATTATTCGTCATCGTCATCTGCTCCAACTCCATATCGTAGCCCACAAAGCACATACAGTCATAATATTGACCTATAAAACAACCTTAGTCTAATCCAAGGAGTTATCATAAAACAAAACTCGAGTCGGGCTATAAATCTGGTTGTGAGTATAATAGTGCAATAGAATATAGATGAATGTGTTATATCAGGTTCTATGGGGCATATAAGTTACATACATTCACACGCACTAAACAAATTCCTAAATCCCCATTTTCATAAATTGGTTATAAACCCAGTTACTATTTAATATAACAAACACGGTTGCAACTCTAATCAACTGGGATATCATATCGCTTCATTTTACTTATGAGTTGTCTTGTGTTGTATAAATTCAAATCAACATTTGAAAACAGTCATTTTACGAGTTAAACGGCATTTTTGGTAATACTTATGAGAAGGATAAATCATCTTCTCTTCTTGTGAATCCCAAGAGGATTTCACGTTGATAAATATCATTTGTGGATTTACCCTCTATATAGACTAATCTACCCCGGCAAGTCGTCCTGGTCTATTTTACCCATACACTTCTGGTCAGTTGTGATGTGCACCCTTCAAGTATCTGGAGCCATGATAAATTTTACTGGTGTTGTAGTCCACTACGTCTTATCTCCATCGATGGCGCTACTTCTCTTTGTTTGCACTATGTCTTCGACGATCTTCATTATCCTTGATAACGTTAAATGTCTTGGCAACAAATCATTTAGACAAAGTGATGATGGACAAGGTCGTCATGATTCGAAGTGCAACCCTCGAATCAGTCTACTAGAATGGATACTAACGGTCTAGTGGTTAATATCCTATGCCGAACTCGGCAAAAATGTTAAATTTATTCCTTTTAACATCATTTGGCCATCCCAAGCGACATTCATTCCCAAACTGTCATTTTAAACCCATCATATAGCCTATTTGATTTGTCATGTTTGGGCAATATGGTTTAATTTCTAGATAATAATATTATTATAACAACAACAATTTTAAACATGACATTGAATATTAATAATAAGGCTAAAATAAAGTATTTAAATTGCAATGATGGAACTCATGGATAAACAAACTCTTATAGCACCGTAAACTCAAGAACATATCAATATAATTCATATTCAAGGCAAAGTTAATTTAAATAGGTTTTATTCCTTTAAATTCAATTTAAATCCCAAAGTATAGTTATAACTTGAGTCTACTCGTAACATAATCAATTTAATGTTTCAACCGCTAACACACCAATCATTCATAGCATATATTTTGTCATACATTTAAGAAATTAGAAATATTTCAAATTGAATCACGTGTATTACATGGTGCATCATCGTGCACGTTCACGTGCCTTTTCTAAAGAAATAAGTCTATTTATGGTTACATGCCTTTTTCTAAATAGGTCTATTTATGGTTTCATATAAATATAAATATATTATATGATTATTATATTTCTTTTTTTTATTCTTGTATTGAAACAATCCACACAAGCAACACCTAAAAGACTAAAATATTCCCCCTTCACACCTAATATTGATGGATGCGCACACCATGGATGTTGGTAAAATTGAACAAAGAACTTGAATTACATTTTTTTGTTTAAATGCAAGTGAACTATTGATAAAGAAAACAAAACTTTTATGCATACATATCATTTATTAATGTTATTACTTCCTTTTTTTCATTTGCACTTCCGCAAGCATGCAGGTGGTATTTTTTTAGTCTTTTCCACTTTTAAATTTCTTAGTTTTATGGCTCCTATGCATGCATGGACATGAACACACGCACAAACCCTTTCTTTTTTTTGTATTATTTCCCGTCGGTTGTTCAATCATGGTCCCTCGATCAAATCGAGACCAGTGTCGCACTCAACTTCGTAATACAATTCTACCGATACATTCTGTTCCAACCATAGCGTACCCGTTCATATATGGGCATGGACATAAAGATGTCATTTTTATCATCACGGGGTCCTATGGCACCACGAAAGCTAGTCGATTTATTCATCTCAATTTTCTCTACAATTTCTCTTTTGGTTGTATGTTCAAATTTATCTTAGATTTTAAACTACATGAAACTAAAGTTTTAAAGACCGACGTGTGTGTATATAAATATTAATTGGACACATTTAAAAAGGAATCTCATTCCTAGTAATGCGTACTTACATATGTTTGCAAATAGTGAAACATATTCTAAGTACACACATTCATAGTTTTAGGAATATACAAAAAGAACGCTAAAGCTACGGAGTTTTATTATCTAGATTACGTAGACATATTCACTAACTTGTGATGAGCAAAGATTTACTTACAGTAATTATGTAATCCAATAATCACAAAATAGATATACTCACTGATTACTGTAAATTTTGATATACTTACTATATTAATCAGATTAAACTGACATGCTCAACGAAAATTTTAAATAAGTGGATATGCACACTATATATATTTTCATAGGAAATTAGTATAATCATGGTAGAAATAAAACAAAGTATATTACACCCACATTGGTTGAAGATAACAAAATACGCTAATGATAAAGGAGATGGGAATATTAATTATTGGACAAGTTGATATTTACAAATGGCGATGGTGGTATGCACTAAAGCTTTGTTTGTACAGGGGAGAGGAGGAAGAACAAACGAAAATATCTGGGTTTTATAAGCTGAAATACTTAGGGTTTAAGAAATTTTAGTTCAGAACAGTTAAAGTATAATGATGTTGTAGATAAGGATTAAAAGTAATTATGATAAGGCTAAGTATGAAAATAGTGGTCAAATGAAAAATAATTAATTTATTTTATTTACTTTAAAACTTTCATATCTTTAACCGCGTTATTTCTCTACCACGATCCGGTCTCCGATTGAAATTCCGCTCGAGGCATTTTAATTCAAAATTTATTTTATATCTATAATAATTTTTCATTTGATAAAATATTACTTTCCAATTTTCAACCAATTATAAAGTTGTTTTATACTCAAAATAATTCCAAAATTCCTCAAAATATTATTTATTTGTCAAATCAAATTTTAAAACACCTTTTAGATTCCAAAAATACAACTTAATTTACAGATTTGAATTTTAAATCATTGTCTTTCAAATAAATTCAAATTAAAAATTAAAAATAAATATTGTTGCAGTTACTCAAACAACGGGATGTTACATGTTTCATCGAGCACATCAAGCGAGAAGTAAATGTATGAGAGTAGAGTAGTCCAAAGAAGAACGTTCGACAAGGTGAACTGATGCAGAGGGGCATGAGATGTTCTGGATCAAGTTGGATGTTGAAGGGATCACTGGTAAATCTAGATATGATGGTTGTTCCTAGGGGCAGGGGTATATGAGGATACTCACCTATGTACCCTTGACCGTGAAACAGTCTGGCTTGAGATGTTGCCCACCTGAGTGGTCGTAGAGTGGGTTATCATGTATCCAAGAGACCTTGAGAAGGTCATGATGAACGAGGAATTTAAGAAAGTCTTACTGGACCGAGACTTCAAAAATGATCATGATGAGGCGAGACATCGAAAATGATCGTAGCGAAGTGAGACTTTGAGGATACCTTGAGAAGGTTATGGTGAAGGAAGACTTTGAAAAGGTAAAAATGGAGCGAGACTTTAGAGATGATCATGACAAAGTGTGAAGACTTGGTGATGGTCTAATTCGCCTTAGTGATGGTTTATATTTCCCAACTGTATGTGAGGGACTAAGAAATCAAGGATTGATGCAAATATAGCATTATTTTAAGGCGGTAGCCATAAATAGGCACAAATATTATTTTGGAAAGTGTAGGCTTGAGATGGTACACCATTGTTATGGATGAGACAATAAAGAAGTTAATAGATAGGTTAGAGGATATACATATTATAGTGGAAGGGTAATTAGTGTAGGGATTAGCACACATGTGTTATTTGTTGGTATGATGATGTGATGATTACCATTTTAGGGGTGTGTGCATGCTTTACTTGGATGAACTATGTTGATTATCAATTTATATATATTCTTATTATGCGTGCATGTTTGGACTAACCTAAATTTTGTTCTGCATTTCCGCCATGGGTGATTGCTTTTGGATTGTTGAGATGTATGTTGTGACTTGTGAATGGAGTTGATCTATATTTGGGGTTGTTTCACCTTTTATAGATGGAGTGTTATTATTATATGTTATAGTTTGGATGCATGAAGGAATTCAAGGTGTTACTATAATATGTTTGTTGAATTCATTATTGTGAACGAATTGTTGTGTCATGGTTGGTTGTATTGTGCGGATGTTGTGTAGTAAAATTAAAGATGGTTGATTGTGATAAACATAATTCCCTATATTTTGTGTTTAAACCCATGATGGAACTTTATTGATTTGGCCGATGTTGCACGTAAGAAATTGCGATGGCACAATTCTTTTAAGGGAGGAAGAATGTAACCACCCGTAAATTTGACGTTGCAAGATATTTAGATTAATCAAGAATGAATTTTTAATAAAAGAATGAATTGGGTACCATATTTATAACCATTGCAAAGGTCTTCCCTAGATGATCGGTTTGATATAAAGTTTGATGCATGTGAGAGAACTGTATAATCACCTTTCTTTATGGTACTTACCTTTTATTATAAAAGGTAAGTACCATAAAGAAAGGTGATTATACAGAGTTACGGTTTGCGATAGAGTCATTATAGTGTTTAAATAGCGTACGTAGTTGTTTCAGGCCAAACCGGATAAACAACCCATAACCTAGCCTAATTACTATATAAGTGAGACTACGGAACCCTAGTTGTCACTCTAACCCTAGTTGTCACTTTATCTTTATTTTTCCTTCCTAATCTCGAAATTGGTTAATTATCCACTAATGGTGATTAGCAAATTAATTAAAAATTGATTAAAGCCCGAAGTGTCCAAATCCTATCGAACTACATGTCTCTTTGAAGCTCTTGGCGAGCCGAATCAAAAGGAGGTGTCGATTTTTTGTAAAAGTTCCCAATTTAATGGCAAACCACAATTAAAGTTCTCTTGTGGAAAAACCCTAGGGTGGAACTAGGGTTTTTCGATTCCGGCGTTGACTGGTAAAATTAAGGTGACCTATGCGTAGATCTCGATGAGTGGAGTAAAACGATAGTTGGATCATTGTCTAACTCGACCTGAGTAGATCGAAGCCTAGAGAGATCATTGGCTATAGGTTTGGGGTGCCACGAAGGGGTGCTACGGACGATGGCTTAGTACCAATCAACGGTGCACAGCAATGCGAGCATGTGCGTGGTGGTCGGCGGTGCTGTATTAGTCGGAGGAGCCGATAATGTTTGGTCAAAGGCAGCAAGTCAGTTACGAATGGAGATAATAAAAAACGTAGCGGTGAGGAAAATAATAAATAAGTCCTCTACTTTTATTAATTACAAATATATCCATGAAACTTCTAATCTTAATAACTTTTACCAATTCACACGATGTTTCTTCTGTTGAACTCATGGAGAAATTCTAAAGATATGGCACTAAGTTTGCTGAGTTTGGAGACTGTTGGAAAAAGCGTGTTGGTATGGTTTATTTAGTTCAATTAATTGAATTTTTAAAATTTAAAACATGTAACTTTCGATGAAACATAATATTTTTCCATATGTGTTAAGTTCCATAGATGACTGTTTGGTTATTATAATACTTTGGATGAATTATGTCCTAATTGGATAATTATTGTTGATTGTCCTATTTTTGGGTGTTTAATTATAATTAATTATTTATTTGAATTGAAAAGTAATTAATTAAAAGTAATTAATTGAAATAAAATGATAATAATGAGAATATTGGATAAATGATAGTCGTGATTAATTACAGTTTTTATGATATTTGTAAATAATGGTCATTTAATGAATTAAATGAAATTAATAGAAGAAATCTAAAAAGGTTATTATTTATGAATTTCTAAGGAAATTCATAAATACTAACAGAAGAAATATTTTAACTAAAACTGGAAAGCTTTTTATTATTTTTTAATAAAATGAGATTTTAAATAATAATATGGTTTCTGTGAAAACTGCTATTTTTGAGATAAAATATGATGTTTGGAGAGATTTGAAGTACTAAGATTACAATAAAATATTTTGAAATATATTATTAATTTGGGATAATTATTATTATTTTTGAGGTAAATAAAATGTGCTTTTATAATAAACAATAATAAAATGATTTTATAATCAAGGGAAAATAATGGTCATAAATACGATGTTTTGAATGGATATAATACGTGACTAATGGTTGATTGTATTTATCATATATGTTGTTTTATGATGAAGAGATAATATTTCGATATGCGCGCGATATTTTGCCGTTATTACTACGTGTGTGTAGTTAACTATTGTTTTATTTTTGATATTTGTGTTACAAATATAGTGGTTTAGTGCACATTTGATTGGTTTATACTTACATTGATGGTGAATTAGTAATAGTTGATAACTACTATGTGAGCATATACATGTTGTGATTGGCTTATTTAATGTTTGGGATTGACATTGTGTGTTGTCAAATGATTGTGATATTTATTGGCTAAGTGTGCTACTATTGTCGTTACCGTAAATTTTGAGAAAAATTAGCGATCCTCTATTCATGGAGGATAGAATTCATGTATTTTATTCTATACTTAGAAGATGTTGCTGCCAACAAGCCTGTCAGGTTAACGAAAAAAACCCCATACAATAAATTAAAATAGAACTCCTACTAATCCTAGTGACTAAATTCCATAATTTAAATGGATAATAATAAAGTTGAACAAAATATAAGAACTAATATGAACACTAAAATAATGCAATATTAGTTATCCATCAACGATAGTAGAACCACTAAATCTATCCAAGCGTTAATATATCTAAAAACTAAAAACAAAAAACTCAACCAAATAATTAGTTCCATACATATATGTGTAACAATTTTGATCTTTCGATGCTCAAAAGTCGACATTAAAACGTCCACTGTATCAAATGCCGCGCAATCGAATGTCGGAAAACCAAATCATTAGGGTTGAAAAAGAAGAGGTAGAAGAAGACAGAAGAAAAAGAAACAGAAACAACAATAGAATCTCACATTCGCAGCGGAACAATATATATAATAGACGAATGAATAATCTTTATAACAAAGAACTATATCAGTTTATACAATACATCAATGAGAGTCAATATACAACTCAATACAACAACAGACAGTTATATAAACTTGTCCACATGCAGAATACACAGCGGAATAAATAAATAAGTACGAGTGTACGTCTCGCCATCCATCTCGTCTCCAAAGCTCTAGAATATCCTGATAACATAACTCTAGGCTGCCCGTGTGGAAAATTATGGGCACCCAGAGTTTAGGAAGGGAACAATAAACTCCGAGTCAGTCATGGTGACCGGTGTGAGATCGTAAAACAGTTATTTTCACAAAGAAAATAAAAGAAATTCACAATGCTTTTGGAAAATGAAACTACCATAAGGCCTCCCGCCACACACACAATGCAAATGCAGAATTGGAGGAGATTTCTCCTTATGATAGTCAAATATGCTTACTACAAAAAATCAGTTGATATTATTATTAATGTCTAGTGTGGAAAACATTTCGAAAGTATAATATAAATCTTAGCCAGCAAAGGCATTCTGCACTTATGCCTACTATAGCTACTATGTTCAATAACAGGTTACCGCCACATTCCATAGCAGGTTATACAACTAAAACCATACATGGCTCGTATTGTTTCTTTGGATTTTCCAACAAATGGTCAGGCTAAGAAACTTCCTACTGCCACATGGGTATGCCTCTGGCTGGACGTCCCGAGAACTAACTATCTCTCTGCCAACACAAGGCCGGGTTATGTAACAACCCTAGATTTTTGCATATATTTTAATTTTGACTTTATTTTTATTTTAAATTATTTAAACTTGTTCTATTTCAAACATTTCATTTTAAATATAAATGTTGATTATTAAGTGATTTATAGTTCAAACTAGTATAAATTCGATATTTCACTGAAAAGTGAATTTCTATTCAAACTGGTCAAATTTTGACTTTTGAACTTTAAATTTAAATATTTCAAATTCTTAAATTTTATCTTTTATTATGAAAATAGACTTAATTCTAGGAATACTGCTTTTCGTTTCGTTGAAAACGGACTTATATTGCAGAAGTTATGTAATTTTCAATTTTGTGTATAAACTGTTTATTTTGCAATATTATTTATTTTAAATCATATAAATTATATTTTTATTGTCATATTTTGTTTTAATATGTGTTAATAGGTTATTTTATGTCTTTTAATATTTTTAAAATGATAATATAATTTTTCTAAAGTTTATTCGAATTTATTAAGCCTAGTTTCCATTTTTCTGCTATTTTCTTCAATTAAATTTTATTTAATAAAAAATTATTTATTTATTTTTGTGAATTCATTTTTATTTTGTGTACTTATCTTTATTTATAAATATTTTTCAAGTATATAAAAATTTCCAAAGTGCATTGAATTTATTTCTAATTTTAAAGTCTACTTCGCAATTTTAAGCCATTTTCTTAATTTAAATTCTATTTAATTAAAAATTTATTATTTATTTTATATTTTTATTTTAATTTCTGAGTGTTGTATTTATTTATCAGTTTTATATGTTTTTATAAATTACAAATTAAATAAAAGAAATTTGAGAAGTTGTGACCTTTGATTTGCCTAAGTCCTTTTGTATTACACCGTTTCATTTTAATCAATACATCTTTTATTTTATTTTTGCCGTTCTTTTCCTCATTCTTTTTCAGCCGACTCCCTCATCTTTTTCACGTATTTTCAAAGCTTCTCAACCCTAAAAAAAAATCATGGCCTCCATCTTGCAAAAATTTGGTAAAATCTTCTTCTCTTCTCTTGTTTTCTAGTTTTTCTATGTGATTTTGCAACTTGTTCTCTACTTCATGGCTCCACTCCTCCTCAACCAGATCTAGGCTGACCTCCACCTCCTCCTTCTCTGATCAACCACCCCTCTAGTCCATCACCATGACCAGGTCGAACCCACCTTAGCAAGAGACAACACCAAAAATGCACAAAACCATCACCTATTTACATAAACTGAGCCTAGTTTGCTAGCACCACCTTCTACAACCATTAGCCGCTATTTCCACCACCACCTCTGACCTGACCTCCACCCTCTTCCACATCACCCACCACCATCTGGACCCACTGGACATGCCCCTAGAGCCTATGGCCGAACCCATTTATAGCATAGAAGTGATGAATTTGCCTTGTAGTTGTTGTTTTGTTGCACCCATGTCCATTCACCTTTGAACCAACCTAGGCCGACCCTATTTGGACCCAAACCAGACCTTAGTGCATGCCTTGGCTGAACCAATCCCATCCATAACTGATCCATGTGAAGTTGAGAACAAGTGCAAGTCAACCGTTGTTGATTTGAGCATTGAATTCTTATGCTGTTTGATGTTATTTTCGGGTTGAAACTTATGTATTATATATATTGTTTGTGTATATGTTATCAAGTCAAATTGCTTTGGCTCTCTCACTCAAATCATATTCGTGTTGTCGTGCCTTCGAAGATTCTATGTTGTGTGTTTTGGTCGTCATCTCCAGCGTAAACAAGTGAGTTATTCTCACCAGACAATATGTACTTATATAACTGATAAACCGACACCATTTGAATCTGTAAAGTATATCATCATGCTATATCTATTTATATTATTGTCATATGATGTTCACACATGCTTATACACCTGTTATCTCTTATGTTACTATTATATCATGTTATTCTGTTCATTTTATCAATTTATCACACTGCAAGTTCCCTGTAGATTAGAATCACTATGGGTTGAAATGATACATACCCGAACAGACTTTAGAATAAGGAAAAATCGTTATGGGCTGAAATGATAGGCCTGAACGGTTTTATTTATTTATTATATTACTTGGGATTGCGGGTTTGAAATGATAAAACCTGGGTTTTCTTTGTAAACTGCGGATTGAAATGATACATATCCGTATCACTTGACCTAGGCTAGAAAATTATATACAGACCCGTGGTTTATATATTTTTCTGAAATTTTTAAAATATTTTAAAAATGTAAATATTATGATATTTTGATTTAAATTTTATTAAAATGATTTCTATTAAATATTTGTGATTTTCTACAAATTAAATAAGTGAATTAAGTAAATGGTGAAGTAGAATTTGAAAAATAAGTTAATTTTGGAATTTATGATTTTGTTTATAAATGGAATTTATGTAAAGTAAGAATATATGACAAATTTTGATATAAAATGAATTTAATGATTTTATTAAGAAATAATTATTTTTTTTAAGTGTTAATGATTTTGTGTAACTTAAAATATGAAATAAATGAATGTTTAAGTTGAAATTTTTGAAATATAACTTAAATTGGGAAATTGTGAATTTTGTTAAAAGTGAAATTTTAATTAAGTAAAATAAATGGAAATAAGTTATATTTTGGAAATTTAAACTTAGTTGTTAAGTTAAGAATTTAATTAAAGAAATGAAAATTTAATTGTTATTTAATTTGATTTTTGTATGGAAATTCGACTTTATAAAATCATAGAAATAAAGGTATTTAAATGATTGTTTTTAAATGTGAAAATATATGATTTTATTAGTTAAAATGATTTATATTAAAAGTTAATTATGTGTGAAATTGTAAATAAAACTCTGAATTTGATTTGACAACACTTTTGAAATGTAATGTAAAGATATTACATCATTGGAAAATGCTGTAGTTGTTTTAAATGAACCTAATAGCAAATTTGAACTAAGGGTTATTATAGCACTTTGTTAGTGCTATAGTTGTTAAATTTAACAAAAATTTTAGTTGAAACTAAATTAAGATATTACAGCATTTTAAATGCCGTCTTTTGTTAATGAACTGTTTTTAAACATAACATTTCGTAACATTTCCTAAGTGCTGCGAAAGTTGAATTTTCTTTGATTAATAAATATAAATGAATAAATGATCTTTGAAAAAGATCAAATTTTGGAAATTAAATACTTAATTATTAAATATAATGAATTGACTTTAAATGATTTAAATGGAATAGTTGATTTTAGAAAAACAACTATTTTGAAATATGATTAAATGGTATTTAAATCTAAATCAAATAGATGATGTTTTGAAATGATATTTTGATATTTTGAAATGAAATTTTGAATGATATTAAATCTTGGAATGAATAATTGAAGTTTATATTAGTATGGAAATTATTTGGTTTACTTGTAATTTAAATCTATTTAAAAGACATTGGACTTATGAAATATAGGATAATAAAGCTTTGGAATTTATTTTATAAATTGGAATAGTTATTTTGTAGATTAAATCTATATTTGAAATTTATAAGATTTGAAATGGTCTATGGAAATTTTAATTGAAATAAATGATTGAATTGAACTGAAACTTTGGAAATTTTAATACTTGATTTGAAAGTATAATAATTACACTTTTAAATGGTTTAAATGAATTAATTTGTTGGAATATAAACTATTTAAAAGGTGACTTGAAATCATAGTAAATGAATGATATCTTTAAATTTAAAAGTATTTAAAGTTTAATATTTAGATTTGAACTCAAATGATATTTTGATATATTAAAATGATTTCATAATGAAGTTTGAAAGATATGATATTTTGATATATTAAAATGATTTGAAATGAAGTTTGGAAAGATAGGATATTTTGGTATATTGAAATGATTTGGAATGAAGTCTTGAAATGATATGATATTTTAAATATTTTGAAATGGTTTGGAATTGATTTAATCTTTATTTTGATAAAGATTTGGATTTGAAATGATATTATATTTTGAAGTATAAACTATTTTAAATTATAACCACGGGTTATAATAACGATTGGTTGTTAAAGAGACCAGGATCGGATATGGACATACTCTCTGTCGATACCGAAAACCACTTTGACAACTGTGTACGCGATGGAGTTTCCAGAATGAAGTAGGATGGTGGCGACGATCCTAAGGTATATACGTGGACTCAACTCCCATGAGTTGGCATAAGGTGGCTAAAACAGGAGCGATCGACGGGCCAAGGAGGTAGCACCTCTTATCGAACACACTTCTTCGATACCATTCTATTACTTGTGATTGATTTGGTGCGCACCCTTGATTTGGGAGTGTTTTTCGAGGTGGGCGGTAGTGGCTGCTATGCGTCACCACCAGTTCGGATGCGTAATTGGTATATCTACCCTGGCATTGCCTTGTGTGCCGTGTCACCTACCATATCGAGCTTTACTACGAGTTTCTATTTGTGTCGTACCTATGGAGTATCTTCTAATAGCCTTGCGAGGTATGTAGGTACTGTGTAGACTATTGGCATATTACGGGTTAAGGTGGAAAATATAAAGCCTTAACGCTATTTAAAAGTATGTTTATTTTATGATTAGACATTATTATAATAGCGAATATTACTACATAGTAGATAGTTTAACGGATCCTTAAAGAATGGGCGATCCCAAGCATTCTTTAAGTTACTTGTAACTTTATTACAGTTCACTTGAGTTGGTTTACATTATATAAGTATATATTGTCCCGACTCGAGTGTTTTGTGTTTTGCTTTACGCTCGGGTCAGCCTGAGTTATTCACAGATTTGGATTTCCACTCTCTTGGTGATTTGAATCGCTGGAGATCATCTGCTTGTCTTGTCCTATCTATTTCAGTTCCGCTGTTCTACTCAGCTTGTACTTGGTTATTTTATTGAGACTTATGTTGTACTCTATTTCTTCTGTTATATCTTATGTAACTCTGATATATTTATATAGTAGCTTCATGAACTACTATTTCTTTTACTTCCGCTGCATTATTTTACTCTGTGTCTGTGATCTGTGATTATATTTATTTATTGTATATTCTGAGATTTGCCAAATTTTATTTACAACGCGGTATTTTGAGCAATTCAATTCCGGCATGAGTGTCTTCCTATACACTTATAATGGATGCGAATGGTTGAAAATATCGGGTCGTTACAGTTGGTATCAGAGCTTTGGCTTTGAGGCAAAACTCAACATATGGAGTAGATTTATTTACAGAATCACTTTCATTCGAGCTTGAATCTCTTCATTTTTATTTGATTTCCTTTGAGTTTTGGAACGTTCCCTGCGATTCCAAAATCCATTCTTGTCCCTCACTATTCATCTTCTTTTGATTTTGGAGTACCACATAACTCCACTTCGAATGATCTTCATAGTGAATTGGCGGTCTCGCCAATATTCTAATTTTCTTGTAAAGGGGTGAAACTCCTTTACAATTAGTATCGATTCACCAGAGATTTATATCTATCCTTGGTTTAGATGCTAATATCTTTTGTTATTCCAAACTCTATCTTTTAAGATCGGATGTAGATTTACCCAGAAAAATCCACACTTGATCTTATTCATTAAGTCACGGTTGACCCGGTTAAGGTTGCCCGCGATTTATCTAAGCTTATCCATCTTCATATTTTGTTAATTAATCATCTTGTCTTTGTTTCCAAACTATCTCCGACATTTTGAATTGTACTTGTAAATCTATGTTTGTTTTATATATTGTGTTGTTTGAGTTGTTGATGTTGATTTGGGCTTCCGATCGATTCGTCTGATCAACGCTATCGATAGGATTTCTAAAACACTTTGACAGAACAAACTGACACTATATTATTTTAAAATTTGGTTAATGAAATAAATTTTGATATAAGTAAATTTATGGAACTTAATAAATTGACTTAAATTGATTATTTGAAATGATAATACTTGATTTATCATTCTATAAATGAATTTATAAATAGTTGTTTATAAATTTGATTTGGGAACTGAAATGAATTTAAATCAAGAATTTGAGAATTTAATTTCCGATGGTTTCGAACTTTGTGTTTAAAGCTTTAAAAGGATATATTATTTAAAGTATTTTTGAATAGAAATTTGTTTCCAAAGAATTTTAAAGTTTAAAAATTAGTGCTCTTCTCTTTGTCGCTGGAAAATAATTTCGGTGATGACTGCAGCATCATCGACATTCATTTTTGAGTTTTGAAGTGAAGAGACCATTCTGTAGTCTTGCTACAGCTTTGTTTTGAAAAAAAAAATTATTTGATTTGAATTTCTAAAATATAATTTGATTTATAAAATATATAGATATATGATTTAAATTGATTTGACATATTCTGTACATATATTTATTTACCTCTAAATGGTTTGAAGGGAATCAGAAATTTAATTCTTACATTTTATCTTAAAGAATAATTGAAATGATTGAATTTGAAAGTTTTATTTGTATAATACAATTGCATTCAATAAAACTTACCTTAATTTTTAGAAGCTAATAATGTAATTAGATAATATACAATATTAAAAGTTTTTATAAATAAAATTTGAGTGGTTATAATAAATGTTATACACTTAAATTTTAGTTATAAAAGATTAACAGAGGTAAATAGAGTAAAAGAGTAATGGAATAATTTACACAACAAAATGATGTTAAGAGAATTAGGAATAAATTAAAACAGTTATAATAAGTGTAAGTATATTTAACATAGGTGATAAAATATTGAGAGGAATAAATTTAATTTTAATTAGGTATAAAGAAGAATTAAATTAATTGAATGTTATACACTAAATTTTAATCAAATCCATGATTTTTGAAATTGTTAGTTTAAGAAAATTAGATGATAAGATAATGTAATTAGATGGAGTTAAGATTTACTTAACTTGTGTAAAATTAATTATCAATTTAAGCTGAAACCATGGAAATTTCAAACCTATTATCTTATTTTGTTTTTCAAACTTATTATCTTATTTTGTTTTCAAACTGTCTGTAGTTGATCTTATTTTCCTCATCTTGCTACAGACTGGTATAGGCATCTTTCTATAGTCTTTCTGTTTAGAAATCTTCCAATAATCCTTGATAACCTTTGATACTTATTTTAATCTGAGCATTGCTTGTCATCTCCACCTTGTTAAACTTACCTATAACAATAATTGTCAGGTATAATCTCAATCTCCTTGTCATCCTGTCTTAATCTTATTTCGCTCTATTTTTCTGTGCTTTCCCGTACTTCATTCCTTTTTGGGGACGAAAAGTTTTGAGTGGGGGAGAGTGTAACAACCCTAGATTTTTGCATATATTTTAATTTTGACTTTATTTTTATTTTAAATTATTTAAAATTGTTCTATTTCAAATATTTCATTTTAAATATAAATGTTGATTATTAAGTGATTTATAGTTCAAACTAGTATAAATTGGATATTTCACTGAAAAGTGAATTTCTATTCAAACCGGTCAAACTTTGACTTTTGAACTTTAAATTTAAATATTTCAAATTCTTAAATTTTATCTTTTATTATGAAAATAGACTTAATTCCAGGAATACTGCTTTTCATTTCGTTGAAAACGGACTTATATTGCAGAAGTTATGTAATTTTCAACTTTGTGTATAAACTGTTTATTTTGCAATATTATTTATTTTAAATCGTATAAATTATATTTTTATTGTCATATTTTGTTTTAATATGTGTTAATAGGTTATTTTATGTCTTTTAATATTTTTAAAATGATAATATAATTTTTCTAAAGTTTATTCGAATTTATTTCAATTTATTAAGCCTAGTTTCCATTTTTCTGCTATTTTCTTCAATTAAATTTTATTTAATAAAAAATTATTTATTTATTTTTGTGAATTCATTTTTATTTTGTGTACTTATCTTTATTTATAAATATTTTTCAAGTATATAAAATTTTTCCAAAGTGCATTGAATTTATTTCTAATTTTAAAGTCTAGTTCGCAATTTTAAGCCATTTTCTTAATTTAAATTCTATTTAATTAAAAATTTATTATTTATTTTATATTTTTATTTTAATTTCTGAGTGTTGTCTTTATTTATCAGTTTTATATGTTTTTATAAATTACAAATTAAATAAAAGAAATTTGAGAAGTTGTGACCTTTGATTTGCCTAAGTCCTTTTGTATTCCACCGTTTCATTTTAATCAATACATCTTTTATTTTATTTTTGCCGTTCTTTTCCTCATTCTTTTTCAGCCGACTCCCTCATCATTTTCACGTATTTTCAAATCTACTCAACCCTAAAAAAAATCATGGCCTCCATCTTGCAACAATTTGGTAAAATCTTCTTCTCTTCTCTTGTTTTCTAGTTTTTCTATGTGATTTTGCAACTTGTTCTCTACTTCATGGCTCCACTCCTCCTCAACCAGATCTAGGCTGACCTCCACCTCCTCCTTCTCTAATCAACCACCCCTCTAGTCCATCACCATGACCAGGCCGAACCCACCTTAGCAAGAGACAACACCAAAAATGCACAAAACCATCACCTATTTACATAAACCGAGCCTAGTTTGCTAGCAACCTTCTACAACCATTAGCCGCTACTTCCACCACCACCACCACCTCTGACCTGACCTCCACCCTCTTCCACATCACCCACCACCATCTGGACCCACTGGCCATGCCCCTAGAGCCTATGGCCGAACCCATTTATAGCATAGAAGTGATGAATTTGCCTTGTAGTTGTTGTTTTGTTGCACCCATGTCCATTCACCTTTGAACCAACCTAGGCCGACCCTATTTGGACCCAAACCAGACCTTAGTGCATGCCTTGGCTGAACCAATCCCATCCATAACTGATCCATGTGAATTTGAGAACAAGTGCAAGTCAACCGTTGTTGATTTGAGCATTGAATTCTTATTCTGTTTGATGTTATTTTCGGGTTGAAACTTATGTATTATATATATTGTTTGTGTATATGTTATCAAGTCAAATTGCTTTGGCTCTCTCACTCAAATCATATTCGTGTTGTCGTGCCTTCGAAGATTCTATGTTGTGTGTTTTGGTCGTCATCTCCAGCGTAAACAAGTGAGTTATTCTCACCAGACAATATGTACTTATATAACTGATAAACCGACACCATTTGAATCTGTAAAGTATATCATCATGCTATATCTATTTATATTATTGTCATATGATGTTCACACATGCTTATACACCTGTTATCTCTTATGTTACTATTATATCATGTTATTCTGTTCATTTTATCAATTTATCACACTGCAAGTTCCCTGTAGATTAGAATCACTATGGGTTGAAATGATACATACCCGAACGGACTTTAGAATAAGGAAAAATCGTTATGGGCTGAAATGATAGGCCTGAACGGTTTTATTTATTTATTATATTACTTGGGATTGCGGGTTTGAAATGATAAAACCCGGGTTTTCTTTGTAAACTGCGGATTGAAATGATACATATCCGTATCACTTGACCTAGGCTAGAAAATTATATACAGACCCGTGGTTTATATATTTTTCTAAAATTTTTAAAATATTTTAAAAATGTAAATATTATGATATTTTGATTTAAATTTTATTAAAATCATTTCTATTAAATATTTGTGATTTTCTACAAATTAAATAAGTGAATTAAGTAAATGGTGAAGTAGAATTTGAAAAATAAGTTAATTTTGGAATTTATGATTTTGTTTATAAATGGAATTTATGTAAAGTAAGAATATATGACAAATTTTGATATAAAATGAATTTAATGATTTTATTAAGAAATAATTATTTTTTTTAAGTGTTAATGATTTTGTGTAACTTAAAATATGAAATAAATGAATGTTTAAGTTGAAATTTTTGAAATATAACTTAAATTGGGAAATTGTGAATTTTGTTAAAAGTGAAATTTTAATTAAGTAAAATAAATGGAAATACGTTATATTTTGGAAATTTAAACTTAGTTGTTAAGTTAAGAATTGAATTAAAGAAATGAAAATTTAATTGTTATTTAATTTGATTTTTGTATGGAAATTTGACTTTATAAAATCATAGAAATAAAGGTATTTAAATGATTGTTTTTAAATGTGAAAATATATGATTTTATTAGTTAAAATGATTTATATTAAAAGTTAATTATGTGTGAAATTGTAAATAAAACTCTGAATTTGATTTGACAACACTTTTGAAATGTAATGTAAAGATATTACAGCATTGGAAAATGCTGTAGTTGTTTTAAATGAACCTAATAGCAAATTTGAACTAAGGGTTATTATAGCACTTTGTTAGTGCTATAGTTGTTAAATTTAACAAAAATTTTAGTTGAAACTAAATTAATATATTACAGCATTTTAAATGCCGTCTTTTGTTAATGAACTGTTTTTAAACATAACATTTCGTAACATTTCCTAAGTGCTGCGAAAGTTGAATTTTCTTTAGCTAATAAATATAAATGAATAAATGATCTTTGAAAAAGATCAAATTTTGGAAATTAAATACTTAATTATTAAATATAATGAATTGACTTTAAATGATTTAAATGGAATAGTTGATTTTAGAAATACAACTATTTTGAAATATGATTAAATGGTATTTAAATTTAAATCAAATAGATGATGTTTCGAAATGATATTTTGAAATGAAATTTTGAATGATATTAAATCTTGGAATGAATAATTGAAGTTTATATTAGTATGGAAATTATTTGGTTTACTTGTAATTTAAATCTATTTAAAAGACATTGGACGTATGAAATATAGGATAATAAAGCTTTGGAATTTATTTTATAAATTGGAATAGTTATTTTGTAGATTAAATCTATACTTGAAATTTATAAGTTTTAAAATGGTCTATGGAAATTTAATTGAAATAAATGATTGAATTGAATTGAAACTTTGGAAATTTTAATACTTGATTTGAAAGTATAATAATTACACTTTTAAATGGTTTAAATGAATTAATTTGTTGGAATATAAACTATTTAAAAGGTGAATTGAAATCATAGTAAATGAATGATATCTTTAAATTTAAAAGTATTTAAAGTTTAATATTTAGATTTGAACTCAAATGATATTTTGATATATTAAAATGATTTCATAATGAAGTTTGAAAGATATGATATTTTGATATATTAAAATGATTTGAAATGAAGTTTGGAAAGATAGGATATTTTGGTATATTGAAATGATTTGGAATGAAGTCTTGAAATGATATGATATTTTAAATATTTTGAAATGGTTTGGAATTGATTTAATCTTTATTTTGATAAAGATTTGGATTTGAAATGATATTATATTTTGAAGTATAAACTATTTTAAATTATAACCACGGGTTATAATAACGATTGGTTGTTAAAGAGACCAGGATCGGATATGGACATACTCTCTGTCGATACCGAAAACCACTTTGACAACTGTGTACGCGATGGAGTTTCCAGAATGAAGTAGGATGGTGGCGACGATCCTAAGGTATATACGTGGACTCAACTCCCATGAGTTGGCATAAGGTGGCTAAAACAGGAGCGATCGACGGGCCAAGGAGGTAGCACCTCTTATCGAACACACTTCTTCGATACCATTCTATTACTTGTGATTGATTTGGTGCGCACCCTTGATTTGGGAGTGTTTTTCGAGGTGGGCGGTAGTGGCTGCTATGCGTCACCACCAGTTCGGATGCGTAATTGGTATATCTACCCTGGCATTGCCTTGTGTGCCGTGTCACCTACCATATCGAGCTTTACTACGAGTTTCTATTTGTGTCGTACCTATGGAGTATCTTCTAATAGCCTTGCGAGGTATGTAGGTACTGTGTAGACTATTGGCATATTACGGGTTAAGGTGGAAAATATAAAGCCTTAACGCTATTTAAAAGTATGTTTATTTTATGATTAGACATTATTATAATAGCGAATATTACTACATAGTAGATAGTTTAACGAATCCTTAAAGAATGGGCGATCCCAAGCATTCTTTAAGTTACTTGTATCTTTATTACAGTTCACTTGAGTTGGTTTACATTATATAAGTATATATTGTCCCGACTCGAGTGTTTTGTGTTTTGCTTTACGCTCGGGTCAGCCTGAGTTATTCACAGATTTGGATTTCCACTCTCTTGGAGATTTGAATCGCTGGAGATCATCTGCTTGTCTTGTCCTATCTATTTCAGTTCCGCTGTTCTACTCAGCTTGTACTTGGTTATTTTATTGAGACTTATGTTGTACTCTATTTCTTCTGTTATATCTTATGTAACTCTGATATATTTATATAGTAGCTTCATGAACTACTATTTCTTTTACTTCCGCTGCATTATTTTACTCTGTGTCTGTGATCTGTGATTATATTTATTTATTGTATATTCTGAGATTTGCCAAATTTTATTTACAACGCGGTATTTTGAGCAATTCAATTCCCGCATGAGTGTCTACCTATACACTTATAATGGATGCGAATGGTTGAAAATATCGGGTCGTTACAGTTGGTATCAGAGCTTTGGCTTTGAGGCAAAACTCAGCATATGGAGTATATTTATTTACAGAATCACTTTCATTCGAGCTTGAATCTCTTCATTTTTATTTGATTTCCTTTGAGTTTTGGAAAGTTCCCTGCGATTCCAAAATCCATTCTTGTCCCTCACTATTCATCTTCTTTTGATTTTGGAGTACCACATAACTCCACTTCGAATGATCTTCATAGTGAATTGGCGGTCTCGCCAATATTCTAATTTTCTTGTAAAGGGGTGAAACTCCTTTACAATTAGCATCGATTCACCAGAGATTTATATCTATCCTTGGTTTAGATGCTAATATCTTTTGTTATTCCAAACTCTATCTTTTAAGATCGGATGTAGATTTACCCAGAAAAATCCACACTTGATCTTATTCATTAAGTCACGGTTGACCCGGTTAAGGTTGCCCGCGATTTATCTAAGCTTATCCATCTTCATATTTTGTTAATTAATCATCTTGTCTTTGTTTCCAAACTATCTCCAACATTTTGAATTGTACTTGTAAATCTATGTTTGTTTTATATATTGTGTTGTTTGAGTTGTTGATGTTGATTGGGCTTCCGATCGATTCGTCTGATCAACGCTATCGATAGGATTTCTAAAACACTTTGACAGAACAAACTGACACTATATTATTTTAAATTTGGTTAATGAAATAAATTTTGATATAAGTAAATTTATGGAACTTAATAAATTGACTTAAATTGATTATTTGAAATGATAATACTTGATTTATCATTCTATAAATGAATTTATAAATAGTTGTTTATAAATTTGATTTGGGAACTGAAATGAATTTAAATCAAGAATTTGAGAATTTAATTTCCGATGGTTTCGAACTTTGTGTTTAAAGCTTTAAAAGGATATATTATTTAAAGTATTTTTGAATAGAAATTTGTTTCCAAAGAATTTTAAAGTTTAAAAATCAGTGCTCTTCTCTTTGTCGCTGGAAAATAATTTCGGTGATGACTGCAGCATCATCGACATTCATTTTTGAGTTTTGAAGTGAAGAGACCATTCTGTAGTCTTGCTACAGCTTTGTTTTGAAAAAAAAAATTATTTGATTTGAATTTCTAAAATATAATTTGATTTATAAGATATATAGATATATGATTTAAATTGATTTGACATATTCTGTACATATATTTATTTACCTCTAAATGGTTTGAAGGGAATCAGAAATTTAATTCTTACATTTTATCTTAAAGAATAATTGAAATGATTGAATTTGAAAGTTTTATTTGTATAATACAATTGCATTCAATATAACTTACCTTAATTTTTAGAAGTTAATAATGTAATTAGATAATATACAATATTAAAAGTTTTTATAAATAAAATTTGAGCGGTTATAATAAATATTATACACTTAAATTTTAGTTATAAAAGATTAATAGAGGTAAATAGAGTAAAAGAGTAATGGAATAATTTACACAACAAAATGATGTTAAGAGAATTAGGAATAAATTAAAACAGTTATAATAAGTGTAAGTATATTTAACATAGGTGATAAAATATTGAAAGGAATAAATTTAATTTTAATTAGGTATAAAGAAGAATTAAATTAATTGAATGTTATACACTAAATTTTAATCAAATCCATGATTTTTGAAATTGTTAGTTTAAGAAAATTAGATGATAAGATAATGTAATTAGATGGAGTTAAGATTTACTTAACTTGTGTAAAATTAATTATCAATTTAAGCTGAAACCATGGAAATTTCAAACCTATTATCTTATTTTGTTTTTCAAACTTATTATCTTATTTTGTTTTCAAACTGTATGTAGTTGATCTTATTTTCCTCATCTTGCTACAGACTGGTATAGGCATCTTTCTATAGTCTTTCTGTTTAGAAATCTTCCAATAATCCTTGATAACCTTTGATACTTATTTTAATCTGAGCATTGCTTGTCATCTCCACCTTGTTAAACTTACCTATAACAATAATTGTCAGGTATAATCTCAATCTCCTTTTCATCCTGTCTTAATCTTATTTCACTCTATTTTTCCGTGCTTTCCCGTACTTCATTCCTTTTCGGGGACGAAAAGTTTTGAGTGGGGGAGAGTGTAACAACCCTAGATTTTTGCATATATTTTAATTTTGACTTTATTTTTATTTTAAATTATTTAAGCTTGTTCTATTTCAAATATTTCATTTTAAATATAAATGTTGGTTATTAAGTGATTTATAGTTCAAACTAGTATAAATTGGATATTTCACTGAAAAGTGAATTTCTATTCAAACTGGTCAAACTTTGACTTTTGAACTTTATATTTAAATATTTCAAATTCTTAAATTTTATCTTTTATTATGAAAATAGACTTAATTCCAGGAATACTGCTTTTCTTTTCGTTGAAAACGGACTTATATTGCAGAAGTTATGTAATTTTCAATTTTGTGTATAAACTGTTTATTTTGCAATATTATTTATTTTAAATCATATAAATTATATTTTTATTGTCATATTTTGTTTTAATATGTGTTAATAGGTTATTTTATGTCTTTTAATATTTTTAAAATGATAATATAATTTTTCTAAAGTTTATTCGAATTTATTAAGCCTAGTTTCCATTTTTCTGCTATTTTCTTCAATTAAATTTTATTTAATAAAAAATTATTTATTTATTTTTGTGAATTCATTTTTATTTTGTGTACTTATCTTTATTTATAAATATTTTTCAAGTATATAAAAATTTCCAAAGTGCATTGAATTTATTTCTAATTTTAAAGTCTACTTCGCAATTTTAAGCCATTTTCTTAATTTAAATTCTATTTAATTAAAAATTTATTATTTATTTTATATTTTTATTTTAATTTCTGAGTGTTTTATTTATTTATCAGTTTTATATGTTTTTATAAATTACAAATTAAATAAAAGAAATTTGAGAAGTTGTGACCTTTGATTTGCCTAAGTCCTTTTGTATTCCACCGTTTCATTTTAATCAATACATCTTTTATTTTATTTTTGCCGTTCTTTTCCTCATTCTTTTTCAGCCGACTCCCTCCTCTTTTTCACGTATTTTCAAAGCTTCTCAACCCTAAAAAAAAATCATGGCCTCCATCTTGCAAAAATTTGGTAAAATCTTCTTCTCTTCTCTTGTTTTCTAGTTTTTCTATGTGATTTTGCAACTTGTTCTCTACTTCATGGCTCCACTCCTCCTCAACCAGATCTAGGCTGACCTCCACCTCCTCCTTCTCTGATCAACCACCCCTCTAGTCCATCACCATGACCAGGTCGAACCCACCTTAGCAAGAGACAACACCAAAAATGCACAAAACCATCACCTATTTACATAAACTGAGCCTAGTTTGCTAGCACCACCTTCTACAACCATTAGCCGCTATTTCCACCACCACCTCTGACCTGAACTCCACCCTCTTCCACATCACCCACCACCATCTGGACCCACTGGACATGCCCCTAGAGCCTATGGCCGAACCCATTTATAGCATAGAAGTGATGAATTTGCCTTGTAGTTGTTGTTTTGTTGCACCCATGTCCATTCACCTTTGAACCAACCTAGGCCGACCCTATTTGGACCCAAACCAGACCTTAGTGCATGCCTTGGCTGAACCAATCCCATCCATAACTGATCCATGTGAAGTTGAGAACAAGTGCAAGTCAATCGTTGTTGATTTGAGCATTGAATTCTTATGCTGTTTGATGTTATTTTCGGGTTGAAACTTATGAATTATATATATTGTTTGTGTATATGTTATCAAGTCAAATTACTTTGGCTCTCTCACTCAAATCATATTCGTATTGTCGTGCCTTCGAAGATTCTATGTTGTGTGTTTTGGTCGTCATCTCCAGCGTAAACAAGTGAGTTATTCTCACCAGACACTATGTACTTATATAACTGATAAACCGACACCATTTGAATCTGTAAAGTATATCATCATGCTATATCTATTTATATTATTGTCATATAATGTTCACACATGCTTATACACCTGTTATCTCTTATGTTACTGTTATATCATGTTATTCTGTTTATTTTATCAATTTATCACACTGCAAGTTCCCTGTAGATTAGAATCACTATGGGTTGAAATGATACATACCCGAACGGACTTTAGAATAAGGAAAAATCGTTATGGGCTGAAATGATAGGCCTAAACGGTTTTATTTATTTATTATATTACTTGGGATTGCAGGTTTGAAATGATAAAACCCGGGTTTTCTTTGTAAACTGCGGATTGAAATGATACATATCCGTATCACTTGACCTAGGCTAGAAAATTATATACAGACCCGTGGTTTATATATTTTTCTGAAAATTTTAAAATATTTTAAAAATGTAAATATTATGATATTTTGATTTAAATTTTATTAAAATGATTTCTATTAAATATTTGTGATTTTCTACAAATTAGATAAGTGAATTAAGTAAATGGTGAAGTAGAATTTGAAAAATAAGTTAATTTTGGAATTTATGATTTTGTTTATAAATGGAATTTATGTAAAGTAAGAATATATGACAAATTTTGATATAAAATGAATTTAATGATTTTATTAAGAAATAATTATTTTTTTAAGTGTTAATAATTTTGTGTAACTTAAAATATGAAATAAATGAATGTTTAAGTTGAAAATTTTGAAATATAACTTAAATTGGAAATTGTGAATTTTGTAAAAAGTGAAATTTTAATTAAGTAAAATAAATGGAAATAAGTTATATTTTGTAAATTTAAACTTAGTTGTTAAGTTAAGAATTTAATTAAAGAAATGAAAATTTAATTGTTATTTAATTTGATTTTTGTATGGAAATTTGACTTTATAAAATCATAGAAATAAAGGTATTTAAATGATTGTTTTTAAATGTGAAAATATATGATTTTATAAGTTAAAATGATTTATAGTAAAAGTTAATTATGTGTGAAATTGTAAATAAAACTCTGAATTTGATTTGACAACACTTTTGAAATGTAATGTAAAGATATTACAGCATTGGAAAATGCTGTAGTTGTTTTAAATGAACCTAATAGCAAATTTGAACTAAGGGTTATTATAGCACTTTGTTAGTGCTATAGTTGTTAAATTTAACTAAAATTTTAATTGAAACTAAATTAAGATATTACAGCATTTTAAATGCAGTCTTTTGTTAATGAACTGTTTTTAAACACAACATTTCGTAACATTTCCTAAGTGCGAAAGTTGAATTTTCTTTGGTTAATAAATATAAATGAATAAATGATCTTTGAAAAAGATCAAATTTTGGAAATTAAATACTTAATTATTAAATATAATGAATTGACTTTAAATGATTTAAATGGAATAGTTGATTTTAGAAATACAACTATTTTGAAATATGATTAAATGGTATTTAAATTTAAATCAAATAGATGATGTTTTGAAATGATATTTTGATATTTTGAAATGAAATTTTGAATGATATTAAATCTTGGAATGAATAATTGAAGTTTATATTAGTATGGAAATTATTTGGTTTACTTGTAATTTAAATCTATTTAAAAGACATTGGACGTATGAAATATAGGATAATAAAGCTTTGGAATTTATTTTATAAATTGGAATAGTTATTTTGTAGATTAAATCTATATTTGAAATTTAAAAGTTTTGAAATGGTCTATGGAAATTTAATTGAAATAAATGATTGAATTGAATTGAAACTTTGGAAATTTTAATACTTGATTTGAAAGTATAATAATTACACTTTTAAATGGTTTAAATGAATTAATTTGTTGGAATATAAACTATTTAAAAGGTGACTTGAAATCATAGTAAATGAATGATATCTTTAAATTTAAAAGTATTTAAAGTTTAATATTTAGATTTGAACTCAAATGATATTTTGATATATTAAAATGATTTCATAATGAAGTTTGAAAGATATGATATTTTGATATATTAAAATGATTTGAAATGAAGTTTGGAAAGATAGGATATTTTGGTATATTGAAATGATTTGGAATGAAGTCTTGAAATGATATGATATTTTAAATATTTTGAAATGGTTTGGAATTGATTTAATCTTTATTTTGATAAAGATTTGGATTTGAAATGATATTCTATTTTGAAGTATAAACTGTTTTAAATTATAACCACGGGTTATAATAACGATTGGTTGTTAAAGAGACCATGATCGGATATGGACATATTCTCTATCGATACCGAAAACCACTTTGACAACTGTGTACGCGGTGGAGTTTCCAGAATGAAGTAGGATGGTGGCGACGATCCTAAGGTATATACGTGGACCCAACTCCCATGAGTTGGCATAAGGTGGCTAAAACAGGAGCGATCGACGGGCCAAGGAGGTAGCACCTCTTATCGGACACACTTCTTCGATACCATTCTATTACTTGTGATTGATTTGGTGCGCACCCTTGATTTGGGAGTGTTGTTTGAGGTGGGCGGGAGTGGCTGCTATGCGTCACCACCAGTCCGGATGCGTAATTGGTATATCTACCCTGGCATTGCCTTGTGTGCCGTGTCACCTACCATATCGAGCTTTACTACGAGTTTCTATTTGTGTCGTACCTATGGAGTATCTTCTCATAGCCTTGCGAGGTATGCGTAATTAAAAGCCTTAACGCTATTTAAAAGTATGTTTATTTTATGATTAGACATTATTATAATAGCGAATATTACTACATAGTAGATAGTTTAACGGATCCTTAAAGAATGGACGATCCCAAGCATTCTTTAAGTTACTTGTATCTTTATTACAGTTCACTTGAGTTGGTTTACATTATATAAGTATATATTGTCCTGACTCGAGTGTTTTGTGTTTTGCTTTACGCTCGGGTTAGCCTGAGTTATTCACAAATTTGGATTTCCACTCTCTTGGAGATTTGAATCGCTGGAGATCATCTGCTTGTCTTGTCCTATCTATTTCAGTTCCGCTGTTCTACTCACTTGTACTTGGTTATTTTATTGAGACTTATGTTGTACTCTATTTCTTCTGTTATATCTTATGTAACTCTGATATATTTATATAGTAGCTTCATGAACTACTATTTCTTTTACTTCCGCTGCATTATTTTACTCTGTGTTTGTGATCAGTGATTATATTTATTTACTGTATATTATGAGATTTGCCAAATTTTATTTACAATGCGGTATTTTGAGAAATTCAATTCCGGCATGAGTGTCTACCTATACACTTATAATGGATGCGAATGGTTGAAAATATCGGGTCGTTACAGGTTACCCCTTACACTAGGTAACTACTACACGAATATGCCACCCTCTGGTCCTTTGGGACCTTTATCTGAGGGCCCTTGATCACACAGCAACAATCACAAAGTAAATGATATTGGAGCAACCACACAGGTAAATATCTGGGCTTCATACCATAATATCACCTTTTTCCAGAAGGAAATGACATACCCTAAAGGGCGCGACCCTCATAACCTTGCCGCATCTTTCCTGTTTCGACCATTTCCGGGTTGTGAGGTCCGATGAGGTCTCGTCCACAAAGCTAAGCTTTTTCACAAAGCCATGCTTTGATCAACAAATGATCAACGAATATCATCAACACACAGCAACACTTAGCATGCCACACTACCAAATTGGGAGTATATCACTGATAACCTTCAACTACATAACCTCTGAGCTCGTACGTCTCAAAGAAGGGTGTTAAGCTAAGAGAATAAATTCTCCACCACCAACAGAAATGTATTTAAAGAAATCAGCTTTATATCTCAAAGTGTAATGTTAGACAAACAACCATACAAGTCTGTTCCGGGTTCGAATAGAACCGAAGGCACTTCCAAAGAAGCCCTTGCAATCCGGGTATCCACAATCCCGATCGGACTTCCCATCACATAGGGAATCTCTATACTGGAGCAACTCAGTGCAGAGACAATCGATAGGTTGTCCTATCGTTCTCGCAAACACCCGGTCTTCAACACCGGTCTTTAATTGCAATTCATAACGTCGTATCATTATTCGGAATGGGTTATATGACAAAAAGTCCTCTCCCGGCTTAACCGAATAATGAGCGCTTGTTTTAAAACAAATTCAAGTGCCATTTCAAAGGCAAACATTGATAGTCGGTGATTTAACTATCAAACAACATTCACAACAATCAATCAATTTAAATAATTTTCCCAAATTATTTATTTTCAAATATCTTCACAAGATATATATTTTTCCACACTTCAACACTTTGAAAACAAATTTCAAATCAATTTCCCTACACGGGATATATTTCCAAATATTTATTATTTCCACTGGAAATCTACCGAGTTCAAATACTTTATCTCCCAAATATTCCTTAAAATCCAATTTCAAAATTTCTTCATTTAAAATTTAAAACTACTTTGGAAATATACTCGGCTTTTCAAGGAAAATACACTTCTATTTCAAAATGGTCCATTTAAACCAATTAAATAAATCCTTATCGATTTATTTCAAATTTACATTCCAAATTTGTAAATTTATTTCCACACTTTAAAAATAAATCAGTGTTTATTTTTAAAACAAATTTCCCTTTTCTTTATAAATTCAATTTTGAATTTACATTTCCAAATATTCACTTATTATACGATTTTCAAATCGATTTCTCAAATATTCACTTTCAACTCCAAATCAACTTTCAAATTGATTTCCAAATTTATTTCAAATTCCAAATTGATTTTCTAATTTCTTTTTAAGCACCAAATCAATTACAAATTGATTTCTAAGTTTAACCCCAAATACCAAATCATTTGCATTCAAAACACCAATCAATTTTTATATTGATTTTCCAAAGATTTAATTTCCAATACCAAATCAATTATCAAATTTATTTCTAAAAATTTATTTCCTTTTAAATAAATCCTTTTATTATTTCCAAATTATTCAAAATCCAATTTTCAATGAATTCTTCAACTTTTAAACAATCTTTTCCAAAACCCATTTATTAATATATTTTCCCATATTTTGGAAATAAATTCGATAAGATTTCAAAAATCAACTTTACGCTTTTAAATTCCTTCTTTTAAATTCACCCAATTTTTCAAAAAGGATTCACTTAAAATTTCCTACTTTAATTTCAAAAATCCAATTTTATTTATTTCTGGTATCCAACGATACCAAAAATACATTCGGCTAAATTATAGCCTTCAACAAATTCAGTCACCAATATAATCATTCACAGATTATCAATAAATTATCACACAGCATATGAAACAAATTCATACAATATATGAAACAAATTCATATAATTTGAGGAATCTAGTTGGATCCCTCCAACCTGTTTCCCTGCATCCACAGATGTTAGCACAATACCAATTCCACTTCGAGGTGGAATATCGCGGTATATGGGATTTATAAAATATCATCCGCTATTATGCGGCGCATATGGTCTCATCCGCTATATAATGCGGGAAATCAACAACTCCAATATATATATATATATATATGTATGTATATATATATATACTACTATATATACTATCACCCAAACAATCAATCAATAACTGAATTTCCAATTTTTTTATTTGAGTGAGAAGACCTCACCTTTGATTTTGTTTTGCAATCCATTTCCATTTCCGGCTTGATTCTCGATTTATTGACCTTGTAAACAATGTATACAATTTATTAATATTTGAGATAAATTGAATAATTCAAGTTGCCATTTTATCATTTTAATTCAATTAATTACTTCAATTTTAAACTAGTGATTTAACTTTAAATAAATTCTCCTTTTTTAAATAAAATCCTTTAGTAACTAAAATAAATTAATTTCCAGTAATACATTATCTTAAAATTAAGCTAGCAAGTTTAAAAATGTGTATAGGTGTATATTTTTCATTCTGAAACTGCTTATAAAATAATCTATTGTAGCTTTTAAAATTCAAATTTCCTTTATAAATATGTATATAGTTACCAGATTTATGTATATATGCCTTACTGGGTATATTTCCTCTAATTTACATATTTATACATACATATAAATTATAGATTTTTAAATCGAAATAAAACAGAAAATAAACCTCACCAGAACAACCTGCTCAACTTTTCCCCCAACTCCTCGCGTGCGCCTCCAGGCTACCGCTCACAATCAAGCATCGACCTCGCCTCATCGCCAAAGTCTCGCCACTGCGCTCGAACCACAGTCACCAGAACCCTAAAACTCGATCGCGACACGCCATTCTCTTTCGTACGAACGACTCCACCATCGCCACTCCCACGCGACTCAATTTCCAACGCTTCATCGACCGAAATGAACGAGGAGGACGAGCGAATCGAACTCGAATCGCGACGTCGCCGCATATGCGCGTGAACCACCTCGGTCGCCCCATCGTTTTGATTCAGCTCGTATGATTGCATATACGAAGGAAGTTTCGATTTTTTTCTCTTCTTTGTTTCCACCATTTTTTTATTTTATACGAATTGATTTTACTTGGCTTTGAGCTGCTTTGAATTTGACTCGAAAAGAAAGAGAGCGGCCATTGTTTTTGAATCTCGTTCTGATGTTTTAGAAATGAAAGGTTGCATGATTTACACTAGAAAAGAAGGCAGAGTCGATATCTAGGGTGGCTTATCTTTAGAGGAGGTCGGCTGATGGAAAAGAAATTTGACTGGTGAAATGATATAAGATATTTTAAATTAAATCGATAAATTATTGTCTAAGCATTTTTATCTCGTACGATCACACGATAACTCCGAAAGCTACGAAAACTGAAATCCGATAACAATACAATATTACAGATCCAATGAAACTGGTTTCGTCGAATTCCGAGACTGTGCCTCAGAAGGCTATTTTTAAATTCAATTTAAACGAAATTCCAAAACTGAACAAAACAGTTTCAAATTCAATTCTGAAACTTTTATTATCTTCAGTATTATCAATATAAATTTTCTAAGCCTTGAAAATATTTTTAATCAGCTTAAAACTGAAGGTACAAATTTTTACCCAACTTCAGTAAATTAAATTCAATAATTAAATTGCCAAATTCACTCTGATATTCGAATTTCAAATTAAACTATCATCCAGATATTTAAAAATCAATTAAATATCCTGATTTCAAATGTCAAATATTCAGGGTCGTTACAATCTTCCCCCTTTAAAAGAATTTCGTCCCGAAATTACAAGTTAAGAAGAATGATCCAATCCCCGTTAACTATTTTCTCAAATCCAAATAGTTTTAAACAACTTTCCAGAATAATCTTTTATTAAAGATCTATTATCACTTTAACTAACTTTCCAAACACTTTTATAGTTTTCAAACAACTTTATTTTACTTCACAATTCAAATTCAAATTTAAATTCGAATTTTAATTATCCAAAATTTCTCAAAAATTCTCTAACTCTCTAAATTTTCGAAAAATTTCGCCAGCGTCTCCTTTGCGCGGCTAGCTCGGTACAACTACAAAATGTCCCTACGGACTCTCAAATCCCAATAGAAAACAAAATGCCAAGTGGCAAAATCAGAATCCCATCAAATTTCATACTGAAATTCAAATACATACCTTAATGTCGAGCAATTTCAAATTTACCTTCGAAATCAAAATCCCAATTTCTCTTGTTTTTAAATCACCTGTATACTACTCTGCAATAATATTCAATCACAACATTCCAATTTGATTTTCATCCAATTATTAACTTAGTATACTTCCAATACCAAATTTACTTAAGAATTTCATTCTTTATTTCTTAAGTTCATTTTTACTACTTCACTACTAAAGTTTATATTCAAATTGAATTCCACTTCCATATAAAATCAATTTGCTTTAATTTACTAATTCATTTCAAATCTCAATACTTTTATTTCCAAATTTTCCATTGAGATTTTCATTTCAAATTTTACTTGAATTCGATTCATCTTCTAATTCCGACTATTGAGTTTTATTCACCTTTATCTCAAATTCCAATTTGAAATCTCTTGTCGTTAGTGAAAATTTCCAAAAATTTCAAAAAAAATTCTAACTCCCAAAATTTTCAGAAAATTTTGGTGGAGTCTGTTTTGTACGGAGGAGCTTTTGCAATTTGACAAAAGATATAAATATATATACATCGACCCACACGGTCGGAAAAGCAAAAACATTTCATATTTCCTATTTTGTATTGCGTACCTTTATTAGCATTTTAAGCAAAGCGGCTTATTTATTAGCATTTTGCGTGCTCAAATGCAGCTAAACGACTTCCAAAAACCTATACTTACTCAGTTTAAACACGTAAGTGACATATATAGGAAATCTATTAACATTTTACTCATTTTAATAGCAAATCCATAGATTTAGTAAGCAATACATCCAAAATAAATTCCATTAGCAATTCATATGGTTTCGATACAAATTAAATTGCTTACAACTAATTCACACACCATTTCTATTTAATTCCAGTGATGTACAACTCACTTTCTTACATTCTATTCATTTTTAAGCGAAACGAATTCATATCCATTTCAATTGATTCAAAAATCAATTTTTATTTTCTTTTAATAACTCATATAATTTTATACAACCTCATTTATTAACTTGGTATCTTTCCGATATCAACTTCACTTAAGAATTCCACATTTATTTCTTAAGTTTAACGCAAGTATTTATATACACTCCTTGTATTTAATTTCACTTCATTACTGAAGTCGAGTTATTGTCCAATATTTACTTAAGTTATTTCAACTCAAAATTCAAATTATAGTTTCCTTGTAAATAATTTCTAATTTAAACCTTTGATTTGATTTTTCATTTAATCAAATCCATTTCACCTACTAATTTAATTTAATTAGTTTATTCACTCATTCATTTTAAATTTCAAATTTCCATATTCAATTCATCTCGGATTTATTTTATCAGTAACAAGGAAATTTCAATTCATTTTTTTCTACTTACTTGAATTTACATGCAAATTCAAACCATTTTTATTCAGCTCACAATTCAATTTTAATTTAACCAATTCAACTTCCAATTCATTTATTTCATGAATTTATACATTATCAAATTAGTTTACTTGAACTCAATCCATTTTATTTTATTTTCCAAGTTTGGATTTTTTTCTTCAACTTGATTCAAATCAAATCTCATTTCGTTTTTCAATCCCAATTCATTTATTTACAAATGTAACCTCATTTGTTCATTCACAAATTCATTCCTTTTCAATTTGAATCTTATTCCAATCAAATTTCAAATATTTTATAAGTTATCAAACTTATTTACATTCCATAACATTTTAAAGAAATTCCAGAGTCTTTTAAACAATTACTCACATTTCAAATATTTTATAAGTTATCAAACTCCAGAGTCTTTATGACTTCCTTTCACATTCATTGCTTGGCTTTTCAGTTAGGTTCTGTGCGTTTCTCTTGAGAAAACGTACATCATGATATAAGTTATTCTGCCTACAGCTGGCCTTCTCCATTTCCTATCTGCTCCTCTTCCATCTAGAAAAAAATTGTTGCATCTTCTCAGTTGCAATAACCTCCATCACAAAACCATGCCTCCTTACTCTGCCTTTTCTCGCTTCCTCCTTCACAAACCCAGCGACCACCCACGCTAATGCCTTCTCCCCTTATTCACCGCATCCTCTCTCCTCATCCCACCACTGTGCCCACATCGGCAGCCTCCGCCTTACACCCTAGGCCGACCATTATTCCTCCACCCAGTCCGCCTCTCTTCCTCCAAGCACCCGGATCCACCTCCAACCTCTTCCCTCCTCATATCAGGCCGAGCCCACCTACCCTGCCGACCATCCGAGAACGCAACAGCCAATTTGCCTGTCCCTTTGCACCCCATTTCCGTGCAACACAACCTTCACCATCAACCGAGCCTGCATCTTGTACTCCATACGCCAGCTTCGCCACCCGCGTTCCGGCTTCCACCTCCTGCCACCTCATCGTGAGCTGCTGCGCTATCCACCTACACCACACCAAACTTGACAACCCAACCGAACCCCATGAACTCTCCCTACATTGTCTCTCCGCCAGCAAGCCGAAGCTGTGCACAACAACCATAGCCAGTCGCGCGAGGTTCCTCCTCCTCCCATCTTCCTTGCTTGCCGAGTCTTCCCTCTCCTGTTCGCCGTAGCTTTTGGGTTTTTGTTTGCGGTGAGTCAGTATGTACATATTAGAATCTTTAAGTTGTATATTATATATATGGTTCTAGTTTAATCTGTTAATATTTATAGCTGTTAGTTATAAAAAATATAAGTATGGGTTATGTAACGACCCGGTATTTTCAACCATTCGCATCCATTATAAGTGTATAGGTAGACACTCATGCCGGAGTTGAATTGCTCAAAATACCGCGTTGTAATTAAAATTTGGCAAATCTCAGAATATACAGTAAATAAATATAAGCACAGATCACAGACACGGAGTAAAATAATGCAGCGGAAGTAAAAGAGATAGTAGTTCATGAAGCTACTATATATATAAGATATATCAGAGTTAAATAAAATACAACAGAAGAAGTAAAGTACAACAGAAGTCTCAAGACATAGAAGTCTACTAATACAAGAGCTGAAATAGAACAACAGACTGAACAGATAAAACCAGATAGCAGCTGGATAAGAATGATCTCCAGTAGTCCTAGCTCCGTGAAGATGAAGTCCAACTGATACTCAGGCTGACCCGAGCGTAAAATAAAACATAAACACTCGAGTCAGGATATACATACTTATACAATGTAAACCAACTCAAATGAACTGTAGTAAAGGTACAAGTAACTTAGAAGATGCTTGGGACCGCCCATCCTCTAAGGATCCGTTAAACTATCTACTATGTAGTAATATTCGCTATTATAATAGTGTCTAAATAAGTAAAGTATAATCATATCGGAAAATAGCGTTAAGGGGATGGAGAACCTTAACGCGGTCGGATCTTAAAATCATAATCGTAGTAAAGCTCGATATGGTAGGTGACACGGCACAACTAGGCAATGCCAGGGTAGATATACCAATTACGCACACGGACTGATGGATACGCATAGCAGCCACTACCGTTCCACCTCGAACAACATTCCCAAATCGGAGGATGGCCATCTAGTCAAATCACAAGTAAGAGTATAATATCGAAGAAATGTGTCCGAGAAGAGGTGCTACCTCACTGGTCCGAGATCACTCCTGTTTTAGCCACCTTATGCCAACTCACGGGAGTTGGGTCCACGTAACATACCTTAAGAACGTCGCCACCATCCTACTTCATTCTGGAATCTCCACCGCGTACATGGTTGCCAAAGTGGTTTTCGGTAAGACAGAGAGTATGTCCATATCCGATCCCGGTCTCTTTAACAACCCAACGTTATTATAACCCGTGGTTATAAGTTTTAAAACAGTTTATACTTCAAAATAGAATATCATTTCAAATCCAAATCTTTATCAAAATAAAGATTAAATCAATTCTAAACCATTTCCATATTTTTAAAATATCATATCATTTCAAAACTTCATTTCAAATCATTTCAATATATCAAAATATCATATCTTTCCTAAACTTCATTTCAAATCATTTTAATATATCAAATATCATTTGAGTTCAAATCTAAATATTCAACTTTAAATACCTTTTAAATTTAAGTTATACTTCATTTATTATCATTTCAAGTCACCTTTTAACTAGTTTATATTCCAATCAAATAATTCATTTAAACCTTTTAAAAGTGTAATTATTATATTTTCAAATCAAGTATTCAATTTCCAAAGTTTCAAACCATTCTGAGTTCGTTTACTAAGTCAAAAACCCTAATTGTTAAAATTTCCGCATTTCACAGCATTTAAAAACAACTGCTATAGGTTATATATGAAAACATTTTTTTTTCAGCAAAACAACATTTGTAAACTGCTATAACAGTTCAGTTTAAACAAAATCATATTTCAGCCTACTGCAGTCCTTAACAAGTGCTACAGTAGCCCTTTTATTAGTTCAGGTTCAATTTTAGTTTCTGCTACAACAGCACTTACCAAGTACTACCATAGCCTTAGTTCATTTTAGTCTTTTGGTTCACTTATATAATCCACAACACTTAACAAGTGCTACAGATTCTACCTAGTTCAGAACTTATAAAATCATACATTAAAAATGTTCATTTCTATCCTTTAACTAATTTATTTTAAAGAGATTTTTACAAGTTAAAACCAAAACTTATAAATTTGCTTATTACATTCATTTCAACATTTAAAATTAAACTCCATTTTTCCACCAATTTAAAACTAAATTTCCATTTCAATTTAACTAACTTAAGTTTCCATCCATTCTTTTAGTCAAAATTTCAAATTTAAGTTTCGTTTTAAAATCAATATTCCTCCATTTATTTATATTTATCACATAGAAAAATCATTTCCATTCTAAATAAATCACTTAAAAATTCGATTTAAATCAATTTAATATTATTACAATATTTAAATTATTTTAAAAGTATCCAGAAAATACAGAAAAATAACCACGGGTCTGTATAATATTTTCTAGCCTAATTCAAGTGATACGGATACTATATCATTTCAATCCGTAATTTACAAAGAAAAATCCGGGTTTTATCATTTCAAACCCGCAATCCCAAGTAAATAAAATTTAATTGAAAATCGTTCAGGCCTATCATTTCAGCCCATAATGACCTTCCCTTATTCTAAAGTCCGTTCGGGTATGTATCATTTCAACCCATAGTGATTCTATTCTACAGGGAACTTGCAGTGTGATTTAACAAAATAGAATAACAGTAAAATAAGAATAGAATATAACAGATGATACGATATGCAGTTTTAACAATTAACATCAATTATAAATAAATCACAGATAATTATAACATCATTTATTTATTTATTTATTTCTACACATTCAGTTGCGATCGTTTCACAATCATATAAGTATGGATATTCGTGTGAGATTTACTCACCTCTTCGGAGCTGGAGATTCGGAAAAAGAAATACGATGTAAATCGAAGGCACGCAGATAGCACGATCAGTCGTTAGCGGATGCGCCAACTAGATTCAAATCAAAAGCACAATAAATAACTAACTCTAAGATTGCACGAATAACGAAATTCAAATAAGCTAACAAACGAAAAAGAAACAGGTTGACAATCGAAAGCAATAGCACGACCACTATTAGAATTTGATTATAACTTTAAAATTTGCAAAGTGACCAAACAAATTTTTTTTCAAACAGAAGTCAGAGGCAAGATATAAACTAAGATTCAAAACAAAATGCAGAGGTGACCAAACAACTTTTTAGTTTCATTTTCCAACACAAAAGTGACAACAACTTTTGTTCATTCTCTGGTTCCAACAAAACTCAGTGGGATACATATCCAAATACCAAAATACAAGGCATAGGCAAAACAGTTTTATAACTCCAAAATACAAAGGCTCGACCATTTTTTTTTTATATAGAGACTATACTTCAAAACAAAGCTCGACCATTTTTTTGTTCATCTCTTTTTTTTTATTTTTTTTATTACAAAGGTAGTGGCAGTAAAACATCAAAATAAAACGTTGTTCGTTCCTCTTTTGTTTTCAAACAAGGCTTGGGGAAATAAACAAAATACCAAACCAAGATGACTAACATTTCACTGCTCTAGTTCAAAACAGGCTTGGTCGAGTTTGCAGTGACATGGGGTGGGGCTGACGTGGTGATTTCGGTCTGGAGTAGGGGCGGTTGGTGACGTGGTGGTCCGGCACGAGTTGGAGGGCTGTGGGTGGTGGCTGGCACAGACGTGGTGGTGGACAGAGCGTGAGGTTGGACGTGGGATCTCGGCTGGTGGCGAATGGGTGGGTCAGGCGAAGGGGTTGGTCAGGCATGGGTTGGAGGAGTTTCGGTGTGGCTGTGTTCGGTCTGGCAGGGTGGGCTTCGTGGTGGTCTGGTCACGGTTGGGGTGGAGGTGGTGACGTGGGTTAGGGGGCTGGCACGGTCTGGTGGAGGAAGGTGGGTGGTCTGGGTTCGGTTGAAGGCGTGGGGTCGTAGGGATCGGCGTGGTGGTGGACTGGTCTGGTGGATGGAGGCATGGGGTAGATCTGGGTTGGGTGACAGTGGAGTAGGTAAAAAAAATAATAAACAAAACAGGGGACAGGTAAACATTGAAATACAAAAAAATAGAAAGGGAAGAAGATGCGGTCCTTTACCTGATGGAAGAAAGTTCACACAGATTTGTGAAGGAAGCAAAAGTGAGATTTTGTGGTATGGCAATTTGTTTGAACGCAGAGTAAAATATCAAATGCTCACAAATTTACAGAGAGAAGGCAAAGAAAAGTCTGGATCGGTTAGAGGAAATAAAGGCAATAATAAATGTTTGAACGAAACGTAAGGAAGGTAAAAGGAATTAGAATGACTCTCACATGCACGATTTAAGGCTAGATTTGAGCAAGATTCTATTGAAATTTTTAAACTGAAACATACAGCTGAAATAGCACTGTTAACGCAAGAAAAGATCAAACGAACAAAGAACGACGAACGTAAAGTGCAACGCCCGAAGTAACGTACAACCGTTACTTGTTTCTTTTATAAATAAATTTAAAAATGTTAACGGTTTCTTAAAATATAACGTATCATTTTAAACCAAAATTAAAATAGCTATTATCATCATAAATAAAATTGATTCTAATATAAAGTTAAGAACGGACATAAATATACGTAACGAAATGTAAAGTTTAAATTTTTCATTTCACACAAATTACTACACTTTATATTTAAATCAATATTTCGAAATTGTATAAATTTTTAAAAAAAAAATTCGTTTAAAATTTTTGGGCTGTTACAGGTTATATTTGTATACATATCATACGTAAGTACGTATGTTAATATTCTATGTATATTCTGTTTGATTTTTTTTTATGCAAATTTACAAGTTATAGTATGATCAGTTTAAGCCATAATATTTTCATTTTATATAATATCGGCCGAAACATGTCTGTATATCCTATTTCATACAGTATTGTATATATTTATGTAGTTTTTTCAACTAGTTCAAATAACTTATTGATGAATATATAGAGAGTTGCTTAGTTACAGAAGATTTTAGTTTATATTATTTTTGCTTATACTATTCATATATTTTAGAGCATATAGTATATAGTGTTTTCGTGTTTTGTTATAAAGAATTTGAGTGATATTTACATAAGATGGTTAATATATGTAAGTATATAAGTTTTAACAGGACAGATTTATACGTATATTTGTTTGAAAACTCACAATACAATTTTGTCAGAAGTTATATACCTATTAAAAGGGCATATTCGCTGTTTCGTAGCGTAGATTTTTGGTTGCTTTATATCAGCTTGGGTCTATATATTTATGCGTTGTATATTTAGTATATAAGTGATGTGCAGTATCTAAGTCTATTTGTGTTTGTTTATAGTTCCTTTTAATAGTATATGAGGTATATATTTTTCTATATAAAGTATCGTCTTATGTAAGTTAATATATTTATAATTTCAAATTTTTAAATATGTAGATAAGGTTGTTTTATTTTATGTGTTTATTTAAACAATGGATTTTGAAATCTACATATTTAATTTAACAATTGGTTAGATTTTGAATATAAAATTTTATATAAGCCCACTTATACCCATCTATCTTCATCGACCCAATTCTGATTTGATGTCGTCAATTCTTTGTCATCAGCTTTGATCATCAAATTCGGGCCAATCTAGCGTTACTTTGGAATTCGTGCTTAGATCCACAACTCATTTCGTTGTCTATCCTCTAGCCTCGAAAGGTGAGCAATCACTCACGATTAACGTTCTTTTATTTATTAAATTTGATTTCAATTGAAACGACAATTGAAATATACTGCTGTTAGTTAATTACACTGTTATATATACTATTACCTATATCAGTTCACCTGTGACATCTGACACCAGTATCTGTTAATTATTTATGCGATGATAATACAGTTTGGCTGATAATTTATTGATTGTTGATGTTTATATTGGACGTTAAATTGTTAATGTTAAAATGATAAATAGTATGAAATTGATCTTGATATAGGATAGTTAAAAGTTAAATTTGATTAAATGACATTTGTATAATATGACCCCTTTAACTGTTAAATTTATTGACACGTAGGATTTGTTTAATTACACTTTGAACCACTGAATGTATGTTGTTAAATTGATGATGTATGAAATTGTAAAAAGATGACAAGTGAAAAACCGTAATGTAATAATCTTTAATCTACATGAAATGATAGTGTAGATTCTAGAAATAATTATATTAATTCGTACAAATAACAATGCGAATTAATACGGTTATTTCGGGATTATTTGAATTGATTATTGGATTGTTATTGTTTGTTGTTATTGCTTGTTTATTTACTTTGACACCATCCCAGTTATCACACTGCAAGTTCCCTTTTGTTATGTTTTGATTTTGAATTGAATTGGAATCGGGTTGAAATGATAAATACCCAAATTGAACTTTGACCTTGGATATAGAGAATTAAATAAAAACCCGATTGGTCAAACAATTTGATTTAAAAATAAAATGAAGATTTTATTTGAATAAACAATATGGTTTTGAAATGAAGTTGAAGTTTGAATTTTAATGAAAGGAAAATGTTAATATTTAATAATCTGAAACAAAATGTTAACAATGAAATTGATGGAAGAATGTTGTTTAATTTGAGAAATGATTGAATTAAGTTTGAAATGATTTAATAATTAAGTTTGAAATTATTAAACTTGGAAATTATTTAATAATTAAGTTTTGAATTATTTAATAATTAAATAAGATTGAATTATTTAATGATTAAATTGAATTGAAATTCTTTAATAAGAAAAATTGAATTTTTGAATAAGTGAATTTTACTTCGTAAATAATTGAAATTGAGTTTTCTTTATTTAAGTTTTTGGAAAATTATTCAAGAAAGTAAATAAGTGAAATTGAATTTATTTAACAAGAAATGAAAATGTGATATTTTGGAATTAATGTAAGACTTGTAATTGAAAGAATTGATTTGACGAATTGAATTTAATTCAAAATTGTAAGTTTTGATTTAATGAAGTTGAACTTAAGAAATTGATTTAATGATTTGGAAATTTAATAGAAGTTGTTTTGAATGATAAAGTAATTTAACGATATTGAATGAAATCGATAAATGAATGTAAATTGATTTGAATGTTAACTAAATTGATTTAAATGATTTCAAAATGAAACTTTATACGAACTTGAATCAATATTTGAATTGTTTGCAATAAAGATTGAAATTGAACTATAAGATTTGGAAACGGTAAATTTGAAGTTTTGAAACGTAAATTATTGGAAATTGGTTTTGAAAGACAAATGAAATGTTGATTTACGAATTCTAATTGAATTGAAATTGATTTGGTTTTTGAAATAAATAAATGACCAATCAGTGAAATAATTTCGAAGGTTATTAAAGAGACCGGAATTCGGTTATGGATATACTCTCTATCTAAACCAAAAACCACTTTAATAACTATACGCGGAGTGATGATCCAGAATGAAGTGGTTGAAATGATGTACGTGATGACTGAAGAAAGAGAACGATAATGGATAGCCTTGACACTTGTGTCAAATTGGAAATGACTAAAACAGGAGCTGTGCCGGGCCAATGGAGGATTAGCTACCTCAAGTGGACACACTTCTTCGAACTACTTATACTTGTTGTCGATTGGTGCACCCTTGATTTTGGGAGTGTTGTTTCACGGTGTTACGGGCGCTGCGGCGTTGCGTTCTCACCAGTCCGGATCAGGCGAACGGTAGTATCACTACCTTGGGTATTGCCTCATGTGCCTTGTCATACTTGTATTCCATTTATGCGCGACCACTACGATTTTGATTTGTACCTTTAGTATATGGATTGCCCTCTGGTGACTTCCGGTTTTGGGGAAACTACGGTCTTGTATATGCTTTTGGGAATAAAAATGTGTTAAGGGTGGAATGGGCCATGACTTAACGCTATTTTGATATCTTATTATTACTGATAGACATTATCTACTTAGCGTATATTACTACCTAGTAGATAGTTTAACGGATCCTTAAAGGATGGTTATTCCAAACATCCTTTGAGTTACTCGTATTTCAATTGCTATTTCACTTGAGTTGGATTTATTGATATAAGAATGTTAATCCTGACTCGAGTGTCTTGTGTTTTTGCTTTACGCTCGGGTCAGACTGAGTGGTTCAGCTTTTGAGACTCACCTTTGGAGTTGGAGCTTTGCTTGAAGATCCAGCCATCTATTCTGCTTTCAGTATTCGATGATTCCAGTGATGTATTCTGATTTGTATCTGATGTATCATATTACTCTTCCGTTGTATCTGGTTTAACTCTGATGTAACTTATACATTTATATAGTAGCTTCATGAACTACTATCGCTTTTATTTCTGCTGCATTTATTACTCTGTGTCTGTGATCTGTGATTATTTATTTACTGTATATGTCCAGTTTTGCCAATTTAAATTAACAACGCGGTATTTTGAGCAATTCAACTCCGGCATGTGTGTCTGCCTATGCACTTGGCGGGTGCAGCATGATAGGGGGTTCTCGCATTTGGTTTGGTAGCGAGCGGATGACTCTTACTCCTACATGTCCCTGCGGGGTGGGTGTAGTCGAGAGGCTGGCTGTAAAGGCAGAACACAGGTACAGCTGTATGCTACAGTGGGCGTTACCCCACTGACGCGGTCCGTTACAGTTGGTATCAGAGCTTTGGTAGCTCTAGGCAAAACTCAACATATAGGGTAAATGTATTTACAGAATCACTCTCATTCGAGTTTCAATCTCTTCCTTTGACTCAATTCCTTTGAATTTTGGAACGTTCCCCTCGGTTCCGAATTTCATTCGTGTCCTTCACTATTTGTCTTCTTTTAATCCTGGAGCACCCCATAACTCCATTTCGAATGATATCTATAATAGATCGGCGGTCTCGCCAATCTTCGAATAATTCATAAAGGAGCAAAACTCCTTTAAAATAGGCATTGATTTACCGGAGATTTCTGTATCCTCGGTTTACGATGCTATCTATTCCCTGCTATACCTGAATTCCATCTCTTGAGATCGGGTGATGATTTACCTTGGAATCCAGCATCGATCTTATTCTTGAAGTTACGGACGACCCGGTTAAGGTTGCCCGTGAATTAAATAAACTCATCATTTTCTTATTTGTTATTTAAATCATCTTATCTTCTGTTTCGGACTTATCTTCGAATCAAAAACTCTCTTTGATTTGATTTCTATCAAAAAAAAAATTGAATCCCTATCCTTACTTTGAAATTTCATTCCTGTATCGTCGAGCAAAGAATGGTATTTGTAAATTAATATTAAAAAAAAATTTGTTTGATTTTATTGTGAAAATATAAGTAAAATTTTCTGGAATTTAATAGGTTAATTAAATTGGTTGTTTGAAATGATAATATTTGATTTTCATTTATTGTTCTAAATAAATTTATAAATACGGTTTATAAATTGATTTGGAATTTGAAATGAATTTAATTCAGAAATTTGAGAATTTATTAGTTTCCGGTGATTTCGAACTTTGGTTTTAAAATTTTAAAGTATATATTATTGAAAGTATTTTCGAATAGAAACCGTTTTCAAAGAATTTTAAAATATTGAAATCAGTGCCCTTCTCTTTGTCGCTGGAAAATAATTTCGGTGATGGCGGCCGCATCATCGACGTTCATTTTCGAGTTTCGAAGTGGAGATACTATTCTGTAGCTTTGCTACGGTTTGTTTTGAAAATATTTTGATTTGAATTTCTTCAGTATAATTTAATTTATATAGATATAGGTATCTTATTTAAAACTTAATTTGATTTGATATAAATATATTATATATATCTCTAAATTGTTTAAAGTTAATCGGAAATCTAATTCTTAAAATTTTGTTAACAGATGATTTTAATTATAAATAAAACAAAAATTTGGAATGAATATTTACACTTGAATAATTGAATTGGGAAATTTTTATTTGTATATTGTTCAACTGCATTCTCATACAACTTACCTAAGTCATTCAGAAGTTGAATATGTAACTGGAAAATATATAAGATAAATTGAATTTATAAATAAATTGAGTGTTTATAATAAATGTTATACACTAAATTTTGATTATAAAGATGTTAATAGAGTTAGATAGGATAATTAGTAAACTCAGTTAATAATGAAATAAATTTGTTTTGAAAGAATTAATAAATTTGTTTTGAAAGAATTAATAAAAATTGAAATTTAATCAACATATGAAATACCTTGAATTTAAAAGAACTTAATAGATGTAGATTAATTTAAATCGAAACTTTTATGTTTAAAATTAATTTATATGGGTTAAATATATGTGATTAGATATATTAAGTAGAATAAATTTAACAGTAATTTGGAGTAAAGAAGAATTTAAAATTGTTGAAAATAAAATATGATTATAATAAAAGACTATTCAAATTTATGGTTTAGAAATTTTAAATTGAGGATAATTGGATAATAAGATAATGAATTTAGAAATAGTTGAGATTGATTTTAGTGAAATCAAATGGATTAAATCAATTATTGAATATCAATTAATTTAAATTTAAATTTATATGGTTTAGATCAATTGTTATTTTGTATTTCAAATCTGTTTTCTTTCTGGTTGTTTCTATTCTCCTACCTCGTTCCTTTTCGGGGACGAAAAGTTTTGAGTGGGGGAGAGTGTAACGACCCGTAAATTTCAACTGTTTTAATAACGTAATTAGTTGAAATTTTGTGAAATTTTAAACGATAAAATTTTGAAATAAAAATTTAATATTTGGAATACGTCTAGTTAAACATAGCAACTGGTAAATTTTCGTCCGAAAATATGAAAGTTTATTTCGCGCGTAAATTCACTTCAATTTAGGCAGTTAAAAAGCAATGAAAATAAAACGTTTTCGAAACTTAAATATTTTTACATAGAAAAATTCTAAATCATCTTCTGAGCAAGATGTCAGTTTTTCGTTTTTCCAAATTCGGACATCTTTGGCTCCGTCGATCTTATTTTTCAGTATTTTTCTCACATTTTCCGCCAGTAGAAATTCGAATTTTTATAAATTCAATCGTACCACTGATATCCGTATACCGTTTTGATCGTCTCGTTGAGCTGATCTCTGCGGCATATTCAAATTCTGTATTTTGAAGTCCGATACGCAGCGAAAACTGCATGCAGGTCTAATGCATCGGTATTCGTTTTAACTCTTTGATTACTGTGTCCATTCAAATTTTGAAACGGCCACTAGCTTTTAATAATTATCTGAATTTACGGCTGACCTTTCCTTTCCCATTCTCTGTTTTCAATACAAAAATTTATGACTTCCTTTCACATGCATTGCTTGGCTTTTCAGTTAGGTTCTGTGCGTTTATCTTGAGAAAACGTACATCATGATATAAGTTATTCTGCCTACAGCTGGCCTTCTCCATTTCCTATCTGCTCCTCTTCCATCTAGAAAAAAATTGTTGCATCTTCTCAGTTGCAATAACCTCTATCACAAAACCATGCCTCCTTACTCTGCCTTTTCTCGCTTCCTCCTTCACAAACCCAGCGACCGCCCACGCTAATGCCTTCTCCCCTTATTCACCGCATCCTCTCTCCTCATCCCACCACTGTGCCCACATCGGCAGCCTCCGCCTTACACCCTAGGCCGACCATTATTCCTCCACCCAGTCCGCCTCTCTTCCTCCAAGCACCCGGATCCACCTCCAACCTCTTCCCTCCTCATATCAGGCCGAGCCCACCTACCCTGCCGACCATCCGAGAACGCAACAGCCAATTTGCCTGTCCCTTTGCACCCCATTTCCGTGCAACACAACCTTCACCATCAACCGAGCCTGCATCTTGTACTCCATACGCCAGCTTCGCCACCCGCATTCCGGCTTCCACCTCCTGCCACCTCATCGTGAGCTGCTGCGCTATCCACCTACACCACACCAAACTTGACAACCCAACCGAACCCCATGAACTCTCCCTACATTGTCTCTCCGCCAGCAAGCCGAAGCTGTGCACAACAACCATAGCCAGCCGCGCGAGGTTCCTCCTCCTCCCATCTTCCTTGCTTGCCGAGTCTTCCCTCTCCTGTTCGCCGTAGCTTTTGGGTTTTTGTTTGCGGTGAGTAGTATGTACATATTAGAATCTTTAAGTTGTATATTATATATATGGTTCTAGTTTAATCTGTTAATATTTATAGCTGTTAGTTATAAAAAATATAAGTATGGGTTATATTTGTATACATATCATACGTAAGTACGTATGTTAATATTCTATGTATATTCTGTTTGATTTTTTTTATGCAAATTTACAAGTTATAGTATGATCAGTTTAAGCCATAATATTTTCATTTTATATAATATCGGCTGAAACATGTCTGTATATCCTATTTCATACAGTATTGTATATATTTATGTAGTTTTTTCAACTAGTTCAAATAACTTATTGATGAATATATATAGAGTTGCTTAGTTACAGAAGATTTTAGTTTATATTAGTTTTGCTTATACTATTCATATATTTTAGAGCATATAGTATATAGTGTTTTCGTGTTTTGTTATAAAGAATTTGAGTGATATTTACATAAGATGGTTAATATATGTAAGTATATAAGTTTTAACAGGACAGATTTATACGTATATTTGTTTGAAAACTCACAATACAATTTTTTCAGAAGTTATATACCTATTAAAAGGGCATATTCGCTGTTTCGTAGCGTAGATTTTTGGTTGCTTTATATCAGCTTGGGTCTATATATTTATGCGTTGTATATTTAGTATATAAGTGATGTGCAGTATCTAAGTCTATTTGTGTTTGTTTATAGTTCCTTTTAATAGTATATGAGGTATATATTTTTCTATATAAAGTATCGTCTTATGTAAGTTAATATATTTATAATTTCAAATTTTTAAATATGTAGATAAGGTTGTTTTATTTTATGTGTTTATTTAAACAATGGATTTTGAAATCTACATATTTAATTTAACAATTGGTTAGATTTTGAATATAAAATTTTATATAAGCCCACTTATACCCATCTATCTTCATCGACCCAATTCTGATTTGATGTCGTCAATTCTTTGTCATCAGCTTTGATCATCAAATTCGGGGCAATCTAGCGTTACTTTGGAATTCGTGCTTAGATCCGCAACTCATTTCGTTGTCTATCCTCTAGCCTCGAAAGGTGAGCAATCACTCACGATTAACGTTCTTTTATTTATTAAATTTGATTTCAATTGAAACGACAATTGAAATATACTGCTGTTAGTTAATTACACTGTTATATATACTATTACCTATATCAGTTCACCTGTGACATCTGACACCAGTATCTGTTAATTATTTATGCGATGATAATACAGTTTGGCTGATAATTTATTGATTGTTGATGTTTATATTGGACGTTAAATTGTTAATGTTAAAAATGATAAATAGTATGAAATTGATCTTGATATAGGATAGTTAAAAGTTAAATTTGATTAAATGACATTTGTATAATATGACCCCTTTAACTGTTAAATTTATTGACACGTAGGATTTGTTTAATTACACTTTGAACCACTAAATGTATGTTGTTAAATTGATGATGTATGAAATTGTAAAAAGATGACAAGTGAAAAACCGTAATGTAATAATCTTTAATCTACATGAAATGATAGTGTAGATTCTAGAAATAATTATATTAATTCGTACAAATAACAATGCGAATTAATACGGTTATTTCGGGATTATTTGAATTGATTATTGGATTGTTATTGTTTGTTGTTATTGCTTGTTTATTTACTTTGACACCATCCCAGTTATCACACTGCAAGTTCCCTTTTGTTATGTTTTGATTTTGAATTGAATTGGAATCGGGTTGAAATGATAAATACCCAAATTGAACTTTGACCTTGGATATAGAGAATTAAATAAAAACCCGATTGGTCAAACAATTTGATTTAAAAATAAAATGAAGATTTTATTTGAATAAACAATATGGTTTTGAAATGAAGTTGAAGTTTGAATTTTAATGAAAGGAAAATGTTAATATTTAATAATCTGAAACAAAATGTTAACAATGAAATTGATGGAAGAATGTTGTTTAATTTGAGAAATGATTGAATTAAGTTTGAAATGATTTAATAATTAAGTTTGAAATTATTAAACTTGGAAATTATTTAATAATTAAGTTTTGAATTATTTAATAATTAAATAAGATTGAATTATTTAATGATTAAATTGAATTGAAATTCTTTAATAAGAAAAATTGAATTTTTGAATAAGTGAATTTTACTTCGTAAATAATTGAAATTGAGTTTTCTTTATTTAAGTTTTTGGAAAATTATTCAAGAAAGTAAATAAGTGAAATTGAATTTATTTAACAAGAAATGAAAATGTGATATTTTGGAATTAATGTAAGACTTGTAATTGAAAGAATTGATTTGACGAATTGAATTTAATTCAAAATTGTAAGTTTTGATTTAATGAAGTTGAACTTAAGAAATTGATTTAATGATTTGGAAATTTAATAGAAGTTGTTTTGAATGATAAAGTAATTTAACGATATTGAATGAAATCGATAAATGAATGTAATTGATTTGAATGTTAACTAAATTGATTTAAATGATTTCGAAATGAAACTTTATACGAACTTGAATCAATATTTGAATTGTTTGCAATAAAGATTGAAATTGAACTATAAGATTTAGAAACGGTAAATTTGAAGTTTTGAAACGTAAATTATTGGAAATTGGTTTTGAAAGACAAATGAAATGTTGATTTACAAATTCTAATTGAATTGAAATTGATTTGGTTTTTGAAATAAATAAATGACCAATCGGTGAAATAATTTCGAAGGTTATTAAAGAGACCGGAATTCGGTTATGGATATACTCTCTATCTAAACCAAAAACCACTTTAATAACTATACGCGGAGTGATGATCCAGAATGAAGTGGTTGAAATGATGTACGTGATGACTGAAGAAAGAGAACGATAATGGATAGCCTTGACACTTGTGTCAATTTGGAAATGACTAAAACAGGAGCTGTGCCGGGCCAATGGAGGATTAGCTACCTCAAGTGGACACACTTCTTCGAACTACTTATACTTGTTGTCGATTGGTGCACCCTTGATTTTGGGAGTGTTGTTTCACGGTGTTGCGGGCGCTGCGGCGTTGCGTTCTCACCAGTCCAGATCAGGCGAACGGTAGTATCACTACCTTGGGTATTGCCTCATGTGCCTTGTCATACTTGTATTCCATTTATGCGCGACCACTACGATTTTGATTTGTACCTTTAGTATATGGATTGCCCTCTGGTGACTTCCGGTTTTGGGGAAACTACGGTCTTGTATATGCTTTTGGGAATAAAAATGTGTTAAGGGTGGAATGGGCCATGACTTAACGCTATTTTGATATCTTATTATTACTGATAGACATTATCTACTTAGCGTATATTACTACCTAGTAGATAGTTTAACGGATCCTTAAAGGATGATTATTCCAAACATCCTTTGAGTTACTCGTATTTCAATTGCTATTTCACTTGAGTTGGATTTATTGATATAAGAATGTTAATCCTGACTCGAGTGTCTTGTGTTTTTGCTTTACGCTCGGGTCAGACTGAGTGGTTCAGCTTTTGAGACTCACCTTTGGAGTTGGAGCTTTGCTTGAAGATCCAACCATCTATTCTGCTTTCAGTATTCGATGATTCCAGTGATGTATTCTGATTTGTATCTGATGTATCATATTACTCTTCCGTTGTATCTGGTTTAACTCTGATGTAACTTATACATTTATATAGTAGCTTCATGAACTACTATCTCTTTTATTTCTGCTGCATTTATTACTCTGTGTCTGTGATCTGCGATTATTTATTTACTATATATGTCCAGTTTTGCCAATTTAAATTAACAACGCGGTATTTTGAGCAATTCAACTCCGGCATGAGTGTCTACCTATACACTTGTAATGGACGTGAATGGTCCAAAATATCAGGTCGTTACACTCACATTTCAAAACTAACTTTGAAATTTCAATCCAAATTCTTTAATTCGTATCTCAAAAATTACTTTGGCATCTCATTTAAATTTATAAAACTCATTTATAAATTCACATTACAAATTTCATTCCATTAATGAATTTTATTTCAAATATTTTCCTGGAATTCTATTTCCAATTATAAATCACATTTACAATTTACATTTACAAATCTCATTTGTATATGAATTCATTTCCTTATCTTTCAATTCATATTTATAAATTTCATTTATTAAATGAATTTACCTCCAAATCTTTAGTTATACCATTATTTCTTATTCAATTCCATATAACAGTGATAATAATTCAATATTATCTCTTCCTAACAACCAAGCATCCATATACTATACTAATTTACGGAAAATGATTTCTTTTCCATACAAAAATATAGTTTTGGGCAAAATTATTTCATTTACCCTATGTAAAACAATACTGTGTCGGTTCATCTTGTTTAAGAGTTTAGAAACCCCTATCGATTACAGTTGGCCAGACTGCACCGACCAGAATCTATAAACAAACAACCGATAAGTCAACACAATACAAAACAAATTTTTGTATTCACTAACAAATACGCTCTCATATCTATTATTACACTCACACTCATTCTAGAGTACTACTGACTCTATCTCTAATGAGTAACACCCAACAGAGCCAAGGTTGTCGCTTAACCGGCTGCTCTGATACCACATGTAACGATTTCGATCTTTCGACGCTCGAAAGTCGACATTAATACATCCACTGTATCAAATGTCGCGCAATCGAATGCCGGAAAACCGAATCATTAGGGTTGAAAAAGAAGAGGTAGAAGAAGACAGAGAAAAAAAACAGAAACAAGAACAGAATCTCACATTCGCAGCGGAACAATATATATAATAGATGAAATAATCTTTATAACAAAGAACTATATCAGTTTATACAATACATCAATGAGAGTCAATATACAACTCAATACAACAATGGACAGTTATATAAACTTGTCCACATATAGAATACACAGCAGAATAAATAAATAAGTACGAGTGTACGTCTCACCATCCAGCTCGTCTCCAAAGCTCTAGAATATCCAGAATATCCTGATAACATAACTCTAGGCTGTCCATGTGGAAAATTATGGGCACCCAGAGTTTAGGAAAGGAACAATAAACTCCGAGTCAGTCATGGTGACTGGTGTGAGATCGTAAAACAGTTATTTTCACAAAGAAAATAAAAGAAATTTGCAATGCTTTTGGAAAATGAAACTACCATAAGGCCTCCCGCCACACACACAATGCAAACGCAGAATTGGAGGAGATTTCTCCTTATGATAGTCAAATATGGTTACTACGAAAAATCTGTTGATATTATTATTAATGCCTAGTGTGGAAAACATTTCGAAAGTATAATATAAATCTTAGCCAGCATAGGCATTCCTCACTTATGCCTACTATAGCTCCTATGTTCAATAGCAGTTACCACCACATTCCATAGCAGGTTATACAACTAAAACCGTACAGGGCTCGTATTGTTTCTTTGGATTTTCCAACAAATGGTCAAGCTAAGGAACTTCCTACTGCCACATGGGTACGCCTCTGGCTGGACGTCCCGAGAACTAACTACCTCTCTGCCAACACAAGGTCGGGTTACCCCTTACACTAGGTAACTACTACACGAATATGCCACCCCCCGGTCCTTTGGGACCTTTATCCGAGGGCCCTTGATCACACAGCAACAATCACACAGTAAATGAGATAGGAGCAACCACACAGGTAAATATCTGGGCTCCATACTATAATATCATCTTTTTCCAGAAGGAAATGACATACCATAAAGGGAGCGACACTCATAACCTTGCCGCATCTTTCCCGTTTCGACCATTTCCGAGTTGTGAGGTTCGATGAGGTCTCATCCACAAAGCTACGCTTTTTCACAAAGCCATGCTTTGATCAACAAATGATCAACGAATGATCATCCACACACAGCAACACTAGCATGCCACACTACCAAATTGGGAGTATATCACTGATAACCTTCAACTACATAACCTCTAAGCTCGTATGTCTCAGAGAAGGGTGTTAAGCTAAGAGAATAAATTCTCCGCCGCCAACATAAATGTATTTGAAAGAAATCAGCTTTATATCTCAAAGTGTAATGTCAGACAAACAACCATATAAGTATGTTCCGGGTTCGAACAGAACCGAAGGCACTTCCAAAAAAGCCCTTGCAATCCGGGTATCCACAATTCCGATCGGACTTCCCATCACATAGGGAATCTCTATACTGGAGCAACTCAGTGCAGAGACAATCGATAGGTTGTCCTATCGTTCTCGCAAACACTCGGTCTTCAACACCGGTCTTCAATTTCAATTCATAACGTCGTATCATTATTCGGAATGGGTTATATGACAAAAAGTCCTCTCCCGGCTTAACCGAATAATGAGCGCTTGTTTTAAAACAATTTCAAGTGCCATTTCAAAGGCAAACATTGATAGTCGGTGATTTAACTATCAAACAACATTCACAACAATCAATCAATTTAAATAATTTTCCCAAATTATTTATTTTCAAATATCTTCACAAGATATATATTTTTCCACACTTCAACACTTTGAAAACAAATTTCAAATCAATTTCCCTACACGGGATATATTTCCAAATATTTATTCATTTCCACTAGAAATCTACCGAGTTCAAATACTTTATCTCCCAAATATTCCTTAAAATCCAATTTTAGAATTTCTTCATTTAAAATTTAAAACTACTTTGGAAATATACTCGGCTTTTCAAGGAAAATACACTTCTATTTCAAAATGGTCCATTTAAACCAATTAAATAAATCCTTATCGATTTATTTCAAATTTACATTCCAAATTTGTAAATTTATTTCCACACTTTAAAAATAAATCAGTGTTTATTTTTAAAACAAATTTCCCTTTTCTTATAAATTCCATTTTGAATTTACATTTCCAAATATTCACTTTTTATACGATTTTCAAATCGATTTCTCAAATATTCACTTTCAACTCCAAATCAACTTTCAAATTGATTTCCAAATTTATTTCAAATTCCAAATTGATTTTCTAATTTCTTTTTAAGCACCAAATCAATTACAAATTGATTTCTAAGTTTAACCCCAAATACCAAATCATTTGCATTCAAAACACCAATCAATTTTTATATTAATTTTCCAAAGATTTAATTTCCAATACCAAATCAATTATCAAATTTATTTCTAAAAATTTATTTCCTTTTAAATAAATCCTTTTATTCTTTCCAAATTATTCAAAATCCAATTTTCAATGAATTCTTCAACTTTTAAACAATCTTTTCCAAAACCCATTTATTAATATATTTTCCCATATTTTGGAAATAAATTCGATAAGATTTCAAAAATCAACTTTACACTTTTAAATTCCTTCTTTTAAATTCACCTAATTTTTCAAAAAGTATTCACTTAAAATTTCCTACTTTAATTTCAAAAATCCAATTTTATTTATTTCTGGTATCCAACGATACCAAAAATACATTCGGCTAAATTATAGCCTTCAACAAATTCAGTCACCAATATAATCATTCACATATTATCAATAAATTATCACACAACATATGAAACAAATTCATACAATATATGAAACAAATTCATATAATTTGAGGAATCCAGTTGGATCCCTCCAACCTGTTTCCCTGCATCCACAGATGTTAGCACAATACCAAATCCACTTCAAGGTGGAATATCGCGGTATATGGGATTTATAAAATATCATCCGCTATTATGCAGCGCAAAGGGTCTCATCCGCTATATAATGCGGGAAATCAACAACTCCAATGTATATATATATATCCTACTATATATACTATCACCCAAACAATCAATCAATCAATAACTGAATTTCCAATTTTTTTATTTGAGTGAGAAGATCTCACCTTTGATTTTGTTTTGCAATCCATTTCCATTTCCGGCTTGATTCTCGATTTATTGACCTTGTAAACAATGTATACAATTTATTAATATTTGAGATAAATTGAATAATTCAAGTTGCCATTTTATCATTTTAATTCAATTAATTACTTCAATTTTAAACTAGTGATTTAACTTTAAATAAATTCTCCTTTTTTAAATAAAATCCTTTAGTAACTAAAATAAATTAATTTCCAGTAATACATTATCTTAAAATTAAGCTAGCAAGTTTAAAAATGTGTATAGGTGTATATTTTTCATTCTGAAACTGCTTATAAAATAATCTATTGTAGGTTTTAAAATTCAAATTTCCTTTATAAATATGTATATAGTTACCATATTTATGTATATATGCCTTACTGGGTATATTTCCTCTAATTTACATATTTATACATACATATAAATTATAGATTTTTAAATCAAAATAAAACAGAAAATAAACCTCACTAGAACAACCTGCTCAACTTTTCCCCCGACTCCTCGCGTGCGCCTCCAGGCTACCGCTCACAATCAAGCGCCGACCTCGCCTCATCGCCAAAGTCTCGCCACTGTGCTCGAACCACAGTCACCAGAACCCTAAAACTCGATCGCGGCATGCCATTCTCTTCCGTACGAACGACTCCACCATCGCCACTCCCACGCGACTCAATTTCCAACGCTCCATCGACCGAGATGAACGAGGAGGACGAGCGAATCGAACTCGAATCGCGACGTCGCCGCCTATGCGCGTGAACCACCTTGGTCGCCCCATCGTTTTGATTCAGCTCGTACGATTGCATATACGAAGGAAGTTTCGATTTTTTTCTCTTCTTTGTTTCCACCATTTTTTTTATTTTATACGAATTGGTTTTACTTGGCTTTGAGCTGCTTTGAATTTGACTCGAAAAGAAAGAGAGCGGCCATTGTTTTTGAATCTCGTTCTGATGTTTTAGAAATGAAAGGTTGCGTGATTTACACTAGAAAAGAAGGCAGAGTCGATATCTAGGGTGGCTTATCTTCAGAGGAGGTCGGCTGATGGAAAAGAAATTTGACTGGTGAAATGATATAAGATATTTTAAATTAAATTGCTAAATTATTGTCTAGGCGTTTTTATCTCGTACGATCACACGATAACTCCGAAAGCTACGAAAACTAAAATCCGATAACAATACAATATTACGGATCCAATGAAACTGGTTTCGTCGAATTCCGAGATTGTGCCTCGGAAGGCTATTTTTAAATTCAATTTAAACGATAAAATTCCAAAACTGAACAAAACAGTTTCAAATTCAATTCTGAAACTTTTATTATCTTCAGTATTATCAATATAAATTTTCTAAGCCTTGAAAATATTTTTAATCAGCTCAAAACTTAAGGTACAAATTTTTACCCAACTTCAGTAAATTAAATTCAATAATTAAATCGCCAAATTCACTCTGATATTCGAATTTCAAATTAAACTATCATCTAGACATTTAAAAATCAATTAAATATCTTGATTTCAAATGTCAAAAATTCAGGGTCGTTACAATAGATATATAAATATATCTTATATATATATATGCCATTATAAGAAAAATAGATATATTAAGTACAAACTAAGTGAGAAAAGGTGAAAAATAAATAAGGAGCATTATTTAATGACATAGAATAGACGTGCACAATTAAGAAATGTATGATAAATTCTAAACCATAAATATTTTATTATCTAACTACTTTTCTATTAAAGATATTACATCAAAAAATTCATTATCGAATATATCATTTCAAAAGGTATTTAGAGTACTATTATTGTTTCTATTTTTAGTGACTAAATTTTTCCAAATTAAATTTATATGAGACTTTATCTTTTTTAGATATTATTTGAAATTAGTATTTTTCTCTATTTTATAACCAGGAGTTGAAATCCAATTAAACAAAACAACGCAATTACATATATTAAATTTTCTATAGGATATTATTAAAAACTCTTTGATTTCTTTCGAACCATAAATACCAACATATTATTGTAAAAATAGTATCAAAAATTAATCTATGATATCCGGTATAATAAAATCTAAAAATATGCTAATATAATTCACAATCAATATCACTATTCGCTATATTAAAATAAAAAATATTAAGACAATTTATAATTATATAATAGGTGATATGACACTCAAAATATAATTGTGAAACATTTTCTATCCCCGTATTACAGTAATAATATTTATTATCAATAACTATATTTTTTCTTTTTTAAAAGTTCTACTATATTTAATTTTCCATGTATAATCAACCACATATGAATTTTATCTTTGGGTGGAGTATTATCTTTCCAAATATATTTAAATATATTCAACTTTATTCCTAAGAAATTTATAAATTTATAAAAAGAGTGTGATGAATAGGTTTTGCTTTATCCCAACACCATACTTTATTTTCATTTTCATTTTCATTATCAATACTGTGTAGTCCTAATGTAGCATAAACTAAAGTAAATTGGGATAAAGTAATTCTAAATAATGTATGATTAAAACTAAATTCCCATAGAAAAGTTAAATTTGGTTTATATATTTCTAAAATCAACTTATTTCTAGAACTACAAATTTCATAAAGTTCTTTAAATTCCTCTTTTAGGGGAATAATTGATATCCAACAATCATGCCAAAACGAAGTGTTATTCCCCGAATGTAACACATTATTAATTCCTATTTTACACATATCATAACTTTTAGTACAGATTTTCAAATTGTGAAATATTATTTGTATTACTAATAATTACACGATAAAGATTATATGTACTACCATACCATTAATTCGAAATTATTTCTTTCCAAATTTGTTTTTCATTATTATGACTGAACTTCCATATCCATTTTCATAATAAAGACGTATTTAGATTATGTAAATTTATACCAAACTCTCCCTTCCTTTTGGATTTATATACAGTTTCTCAATTAACTAAATACTTTGCACTATTATTAGGGTTATGCCCACTCCATAAAAAATCTCTTCTATTTTTAATCTATTTTATCAGTTAACCATTCCGAAAAATGATAAAATGACATCCAGTATATAGGTAGAGCTGATAAAACTTAATTAATAAGAACTATCCTACCCATTCTCGATAAAAATTTACCATTCCAATTAGAAAGCCTTTTATTTAATTTATCGACTATTATTAACCAATCATCATTTCGAGTTTAGTTGGCCTTATTAAAAATCCTAAGTATTCTATGAGAAATTTCATAATTTTGTAGTTCAGTGTACATGTGACTTAATTATCTATCTTATCTATATCGTTGAGTACTAATACGGAACTTCTATCAAAATTAATTTTTAATCCAAAGAGTAAATCAAATATGTATAAAATAAACTTAAGCGCTATAATGTGTTCGCCAAATGAGAAGCAAAGAGCATGGTATCATCTGTAAACTAGAGAATAGAGGGACCATTGCACATGATCTCATTTCCAATGTTCGTTAAAATTTCATTCCTAGTAGCTAGCTTGATAATCCTAGCAAAAATATTAGCAGCTCACTTAAATAGAAGAGGTGACAATGGGTTACCTTGTCTAAGTCCACAATTTGATTGAATTTTATTTTCTAAAATACCGTTAACCATAATACTTGAATTTCTAGTTTCAAGTAGAGACATAATCCAAGCCACTCATCTAACACTAAAACTGTAACGACTCGTCTTTTTGGATGGTTTAAACTGACTATAAACCACACAAGTCAAACTCAAACCATTCAAAAGGAAGGATTATTATGGAGTAAATAAGAAAAGAAGAGAAAGAATAAAAAACAAAACACAGAATCTCACAGTGGAATGAAAAAATATAATAATCAAATAACAGTTCATGAAGCTGTTTTAGAATAACATTTGATTATGCTTTTACAATATAAATTAGAGTTACACATACAACATAAATAAATAAATAATGCAGCGGAACAACATGATGCAGTGGAATAAACATAAATAATAGTAGACTAATCTCCGTCTTCATCCTCCAAATAAAATGGTCTTCAATACACTGAAAAGCTCAGACTGACCTGAGCATAATGAAAAGATAAAACACTTGAGTCAGAACTAAAAGATCTTATGTAAGTTAAATCGACAATAAATAAATATGAGTGTAACGACTTCAAAGATGTTTATGGGATTTTACATCTCCTATCCAGTGTATAACGTGCGTGCAATAACTTAAGAGATGTTCGGGATTCCATCTCCTAAGGATCTGTTAAACTATCTACATACATAGTACAATACGGTATTATAATATGTCTATAGTAAAGTAAAGTATTAAAATAGCGTTAAGGCGTTACCCATATCCCCCTTAACACATTTTTATATAAATTTCGTAGTCTATACAGATAATGTAAACTCCACTGTAAACTGGTGGGCTATCAGGGAACACTCCATAGGTACGACACAAACCAAACTCATAATGGGTGCGATAAGGCATGTGACAAGGCACGTGAGGTAATGTCAGGGTAGGATTCTACCGTTTGCAGAACCGGGCTGGTGGTAACGCATAGCAGCTACTACCGCCCACCTAGGAACACACTCTCATAATCAAATCGAGGGGTGGCCACCAAATCAATCACAAAGTAATAAATATGGTATCAAAGAAGCATGTTTGATCGAAGGTGCGACCTCACTTAGCCCAGGTATAGCTTATGTTTTAGTCACATCAAGCTGACCCGAGGGAGTCAGGGCTGCGTTCATACCTCATACATAATCGTTCGCCAAACCATCCTACTTCGTTCTGGATTCTCCACCACGTGCACAGTTGTTAAAGTGGTTTTCGGTATTGGCTGAGAGTATGACAATATCCGATCCCGGTCTCTTTAACAACCAAACACTTATTTCACACCAGTTGGTTCTTTTACATTTCCAAAGCCGATTCATAACTGATATCAAAATATCATATTCACTTCAAAAATCATATCACTTTCGAAATCATAACCACAAAATAGGTTAAACCATCATATCAAAATATTCGCATTTAAATCAATTAAATCTAAATCATAATAATTCCAACTTTAAACAATTTGAATATTTAGTTTGGATAGTTATAAATAGTTTAAGATAGTTTTAATAGTTTAAAATAGTTTTAATAGTTTAAAATAGTTTTAATAGTTTAAAATAGTTTAAATAGTTAAAATAGTTAAAATAGTTTAAAATAGTTTTAATAGTTTAAAATAGTTTTAATAGTTTAAAATAGTTTTTAATAATTTAAATAATAGAAAATAGTTTAAAATAGTTTTAATAGTTTAAAATAGCTTTTAATAGTTTAAATAGTTTAATGATTTTACAATAGTTAAATAGTTTAATATAAAATGGTTTGATTATTGGAAAGGTTTATATAGTAAATGATTTGGAAATCTAAATAATCTGAATTGTTTAATAATAGATTTTTTAAAATAGTTTATATTAAAATAATTTATTTTGAAAATAGTATAAAATCAAACTGTTTCTTCCATTTCAACGAATCTGGACCATATCCAGGTTTTAAATCAACAAAACTCAATTCAAATCTTTCAATTCAAATTCTCATTAAAACCATTTCAATTTATATCGATTTCAAATCCATGTTTGAACTACAAATTTAAACCGCTTCAAATTCAATAAATTTTAAAGTTTAATATTCAAATGTTTACAATAACTCAATTTTGATAAATTTCATTTATACTTCAAAAATTCAATTTAAATTTTTTTAAACAATTCATTTAAACCAATTTCAATTTCAACATTTTAAAAGCTTGGATTTGGAAATAATTCAGTTCATATAAATCAAATTTTATTTCATAATATCATTTAACTGGATTCAAAAATTAAGGATTTACAAATCATTTAATTTAACCAATCCGGTGTCCGTATATAATTTTCTACCTTATGGTCAAGTGATACGAATATATATCATTTCAATCTGCAATAATTCAAATTTACGGGTGTTTCCTGGGGATTTGGCCAGGCAACTAGTGCTCGGCATCAGAGAGTGTCCGGCATCCAGGAATGTTCGGCGAAGCAACCATCATCCATGAGTACTCGGCGTAGTACTCGGCGTCCTTAGTATCCGGTGTCCAGGAGTGTTCGGCATAATACTCAGCAGTGTTCGGCATCGAGACTACTCGGCGTAGTACTCGGCAGCAAGGGTACTCGGCACCAAGTAGTGTTCGGCAACAACCTATGCTCAGCGTCGACTGGTGTTCGGCATCCCATAAGTGCTTGGCATCAAGACTGCTCGGCGTACCAGAGTACTCGGCATCAAGACTGCTCGGCATGCAAGACTGCTCGGCATACCAGAGTACTCGGCATCGAGGCTGTTCGGCATACAAGGTCGCTCGGAATCAGGGTTGTTCGGCATCAAGACTGCTCGGCGTACCAGAGTACTCGGCATCAAGACTGCTCGGCATGCAAGACTGCTCGGCATACCAGAGTACTCGGCATCGAGGCTGTTCGGCATACAAGGTCGCTCGGAATCAGGGCTGTTCGGCATCAAGACTGCTCGGCATGCAAGACTGCTCGGCATACCAGAGTACTTGGCATCAAGGCTGTTCGGCATACAAGGTCGCTCGGAATCAAGGCTGCTCGGCATACAGGAGTACTCGGCATCCTATGGTGTTCGGCGTAATACTCGTCATCCAGAAGACGTTCAACACGACTAACCAGCACACCGTTCGGCATAGAAGGAATGGTTCGGCGGAACTCGTTCGGCGAACCTTGCTCGGCATACGGCGACCACTGTACTCGGGCTGGAACGTTCGGCAATCAGCCCACTTGGGAAGTCCAGCCCATCTTTGCCTATAAATAGAGGGGCAGGGTCACAGTGAAAGGGATCCTTTTTTTTTGAGAGCAAATACGGGGAGACTCTGTCATTTTCAAGACTCATCTTCTCTACTCAAACACCTTCATTCAAGCATTTGATTCACGAATTGTATTTGTAATCAATCAATCATAAAGGAAATCAATAAAGTTGAGCAAAGTGGACGTAGGCAATTACGCCGAACCACTATAAATTTGGTGTTCTTACTTTCTGCACTTGAATTAAGTTTGTCTTCTCTGTTTAATTGCTTTCATCACTTATATCTCTACACAATCTTTCTGAACGAGGTTAGTGACCAATTTTGGTGCTAACACTTTGGTGCTTTCACTGAGAATCGAATTCTCAGACCTCAAGGATCTGCTTTGAAGCTACTGGATTGAACAAATCCCCCAAAGAAGATCCGACTTACTGATAGGACATCCGTTGATTCTACTCAGAGTTCATACCAATAACTCTACAATGGCAAGACCACGTACCAGGTCAGCTTCCCTTAATGCGGATGCCCGAGAGACTGCTAGCGTGCAACAAGCAGGACCTAGCAATCAACCAGCAATCCCGAGTGCAGGGATTGCCGCTCAAGAACAGACTCCAGTTGTCACCAGAGTGGAGTTCAACGACTTGGTGAGAGAACTTAGGGAAAGCAGGAGACAACTGGGAGAACAGATGCAAGCTAATGCCAACCTGATGGCACAACTCACTCAACAGCAGCAACAGAATGCTGGGGGCAATCAAGCTGCTTATTCCTCTTCTGATAGCTCAACTTCTTCTGATGAGCCACCCAGGCGCAGACGCCGTAAGACTGAAACCGCAAGGGCAGATGCTGCTGTTCGAACAACAGGAGACCGCGACCAAGCCAGAACTGGAAACTTCCGAACTGGAGTACAGGTGGAGGAGGGAGCTCCAGATCATCAAGATGTTAACAATGTTGAACCTCATGACGCACGATTGGCAGATCGCCAGGAAAGGAGGCATCAGCATGGACAGGCACGTAGAACTGACTCCAACCTCCCAGCTTCCATACAGACACCCGATTTGACAGCCATGATCAGGCAACTGATGAAAGAAAATCAGGGCTTGTCAAATGACGATTGGGGAGTGTCAAGAAGTCATACTCCGTTCACGGATGTTGTGCTACAAGCGTCCTACCCCAAGAAGTTTAGCATGCCAACCATTCCTGCATACGAAGGAAAGACTGACCCCAGACAACATGTAATGAGGTATGAATGGATGATGGATTCAGCCAGAGCAAATGATGCCACCAAATGTAGGTGCTTTCCGATTACTCTATCTGGGATCGCTACTATGTGGTTCACCCGACTTCCTCCGCGATCCGTATCAAATTTCGAGGAGTTGGCAAAGAAGTTTATTGAGCAGTTCAGGATACACACTACACGCCCGAAGGACGTGATGTCTCTGTCGAGTGTAATCCAAAATCCCGGAGAATCGCTGAAGGAGTACTTACAAAGATTCCACGTTGCGGCAACTGAAGTCAGTAATCCCAACGACCATGCAATTCTAATGGCTGTGATGAGAGGTGTAGATCCGGATTCTGAATTCGGGGATTGGCTGGCAGGAAAACCTCCGACTACGCTAGAGCGTTTCTACTCCAAGGCGCACCAGTTCATAAGAAGAGAGGAAGCTAGGTGGGTACGACGAGACAAGGCACCGGGACCCGCCCAAGAGTCAATTAAGAGCAACATTGCTATGAAGCAATCTGGAGACAATTCAGGAAAGGTCCAAGTCAACGTCCAGAATAAGCCTGTGCAGCCCAAAGAGTCCGGAGGAAGGAGTCAAGGAAAGAGGAAAGAAGCGGGAAAGTGGAAGTCGAGAATTCCAAGCTACAACGAGTACACTCCGCTAAACGCCCCACTTGAGAACATTTACCTATCCACATGCAATACTTTTCAGTACAGAAAACCACGTCCGAAAGAATCGACTGAAGAACAGAAACGGACTGGGAAATATTGCCGCTTCCATGAAACCTATGGACACAACACGGAAGAATGCAGACACCTACATGACGCTATCGAGAAATTGATCAAACAAAAGAAGTTGCAAGAATTTGTGAAGGATCCGCAGGAAGGAGGACAGGGAACGTCCGACCCAGGTCGTGCACCAGCTCCACGTCATCCAGAGGAACCTGCCCGAACTGTTGGGAGACTGGTTATAAATACAATTATCGGCGGACCTCATCCCGCAGATAAGAACTGGCAAGAGATGGAGCGATATGCGGGCTCCTTGAAGCATGCGGATTTCGAGTGCTGTTCAAACGTAGAGGACGGGGCCCCTGCTAAGCAGCAGCGCGTGATGACAGACGATATTGTGTTCAGAAACAGAGACGCTGATCAGATAGAGGCTCCGACCATCGATCCCATGGTCATATCTGCAACAATCGGACCAGCGTATGTAAAAAGAATCTTGATTGATTGTGGAAGTTCAGTCAACATCATCTTCAAGAAGGCATATGATCAGATGAAGCTAGAGACAAAAGACTTGAAACCATCCAAAGCTCGTATCCACGGTTTTAACGGCGCTGCGACTGATGCAGTGGGATATGTCGAGTTACCAGTTGAACTGGGACAAGGCGAGCGTCGGAGGGTACGAATTCTACCCTTTGTAGTTTTGGATGTGGACTCTCCATACAATGTTTTCTTGGGTCGGCCGGCCCTGGCTGAATTTAGGGCGGCACTAGCCCCGTGGTGCTTGACTTTGAAGTTCCCAACTGACAAAGGAGTAGGCATTGTTCACGGAGACCAAGAAGCTGGTCGTTCTTGTTATGTGGCCGAGCTCCGTGAAGCCCACCGGAGGGAAAAAGGAAAGGGTACGGACAATCCTGTCCGCATCCTCAACACGAATAATTGACAAGTAGTGCCCGAGCCCTGGCTCGGGCATAGTTCTCGGATCTACGGAGATATAGATCCGAGAGACGACGATGAGAAACCCAGGGAAGAGAAGGCGGCACCGGCTGAATTAACAATCGACATTTCAGTTAGCCGTGACGACCCTTCGCGAATACTGAAAATCGGATCACAGTTAAGCCCCGCAATGACAGAAGACCTTAGCGACTTCCTCCGAGCAAACCTCGATGTTTTCTCCTGGACGCATTCTGATATGTGTGGGATTTCTCCCGCCATCACAAGTCATATGTTGAACATAGACCCGAAATACGTCCCAGTCAAGCAAAAGAGGAGAGGAATGGATCCAGAGAGATCCGCCGCTCTTGGAGAGGAGGTGGACAAACTCAAAGCAAATGGGTTCGTCCGCGACGCCCTCTACCCGGAGTGGGTCTCCAACCCTGTGCTAGTAAAAAAGGCAAATGGGAAATGGAGGACTTGCGTAGATTATTCCGACTTGAACAAAGCATGCCCTAAGGACAGTTTCCCGTTGCCTAGGATCGATCAGTTGGTCGATTCCACAGCAGGACACGAATTATTGTCATTCATGGATGCGTACTCAGGATACAACCAAATCCCAATGCATATTCCGGACCAAGAACACACCAGCTTCGTTACAAATGTCGGGCTGTATTGCTATGTAGTGATGCCCTTTGGATTAAAGAATGCTGGAGCAACTTACCAACGTCTGGTGAATCGAATGTTCAAGGACCAACTGGGCAAAACCATGGAAGTCTATGTGGATGACATGCTCGTGAAGTCACGGCAGTCAAACGACCACATCCAAGACTTAGCTGAAATGTTTAACATACTCAGGTCCTATGGAATGAAGATCAACCCGCTGAAGTGTTCTTTCGGCGTTGCATCAGGGAAGTTTTTAGGATTCATCGTCAACGCTAGGGGAATCGAAGCCAACCCAGAAAAGATCCAAGCCATTCGAGACGTACAAGCACCCAGGACTATAAAGCAGGTACAGAGCTTGAACGGGAAAGTGGCTGCGCTAAGTCGGTTTATATCCAAGGCAACTGACAAGTGCATCCCATTCTTCGACATAATAAAGAAAGGAAAGAGGAATTTTGAATGGACGTCTAGCTGCGAGGAAGCTTTCCAGAACCTGGTAAGGCATCTGGAAAGCCCACCGATGCTATCTAAACCAGTTGACCATGAGATGCTGTATGTTTACTTGGCTATATCCCCTCATGCGATAAGCGCAGCTTTGGTCCGTGAGGAGGATCGAGTCCAGAAGCCGGTATATTATGTTAGCAAGCGTTTAACGGGGGCAGAGAAGAATTACCCTAAAATTGAGAAATTGGCTTATTGCTTGGTGATTGCATCACGCAAGCTACGCCCATACTTTCAAGCGCATTCAATCGGCGTTTATACCGATCAACCCCTGAGGCAGGTACTTCAGCGACCAGAAACTTCTGGAAGATTGCTAAAATGGAACATCGAGTTGAGCCAATTCGATATCGCGTACTTACCACGGAGAGCTATCCGAGGGCAAGCGTTAGCAGACTTCATCGCTGAATTTACCATACCCATCAAACCGGACGATCACGACGTCATTCCCCCCATACGATGGAAGTTATACACTGACGGTGCATCAAATGACCGTTGCTCCGGCGCGGGCGTAGTTCTTATGACTCCGGAAAACCGATCAATCTGTTATGCCCTGAAGCTCGATTTTTCGGCTACAAACAACGAAGCTGAATATGAAGCATTGATCGCTGGCTTGAAGCTTATCAAAGAACTCGGAATCAAATCAATCGAAATCTTTTGTGACTCGCAGTTAGTGGTATACCAAGTGCGAGGAGACTACCAAGCAAAAGGACGAAAGCCTGCTCCGTACCTCGTTCAGGTCCAGGAACTACTATCAAATCTTGAGCGTTATGACATTTCGCACATCCCTCGAGAACAAAACAAAGAAGCCGACTTGTTGGCTAAGTTCGCAAGTACCGACGATGTCCAGCAAATGGGATTGTATCCCGTGGAAGTCTTGCATGCCCCGAGTACGGGCGAGATGAAAATCGATCTTGTGTTGGAAACAGAGATCGAGAAGGACTCGTGGATAACCCCATTCAAACTGTACCTGACAACTGGGGCTTTACCAGAAAGAAGAAGCGAAAGACGACAGGTCCTTCGAAAGGCCGCGCGGTACGTAATGCAGGATGGATCCATGTACCGGAAAGGATTCTCAATCCCATTACTACGATGCATCGCTCATGATGAAACAAAGCGAGTCTTGAGGGAAGTCCATGAAGGGGAATGCGGCGACCATACTGGGGGGCAAACGCTAGCGAAAAAGATCCTCCGCTATGGGTATTACTGGCCTACCGTAAACCGGGATGCCGCGGACTACGCAAGAAAATGCGACAAGTGTCAAAGATATGCAAAAATCCCGAGGGCTCCGTCAACGGAACTCACACAAATGATCAGCCCTTGGCCATTCGCGATCTGGGGAATCGACATAATCGGCTCTTTGCCTCTATCCAAAGGTGGTGCGAAATACGCGATAGTTGTGGTCGACTATTTCACGAAATGGGCCGAGGCAGAACCTTTGGCCACTATCACCTCTAAGAAAGTCATTAATTTCGTTGTACGAAACATCATATGCCGCTTTGGTCTTCCACGCACCATCCTTACAGATAACGGAACGCAATTCGAAAGTAGAGAGTTCAAAGAGTTCTGTCTAAAGTACGGCATCGAGAAAAAGTTCGCTGCCGTTGCACACCCAAAAGCTAACGGACAAGTCGAGGCCGTTAACAAGGTAATCAAGTCCATACTAAAGAAGCGTCTGGAGAAGGTTGGAGGCAAGTGGGTAGATGAACTCCCGACGGCATTATGGGCATATAGGACTACCCACAAGTCCGCGACCGGCCACACTCCGTTCGCCTTGGCATACGGTTCTGAAGCCGTGATACCCGTGGAACTTGAAGTTCCATCGCACCGAGTGACATACTATGACCCCAAAACGAACCAAAACCTCTTGCTGGAATCACTGGACTGCATCGACGAAAAGCGTGAAGAAGCTGAGTTAAGGGCGGCGGCGCACAGACATCGAGTCAAGCGCTACTACGATGGCAGAGTCCGCCCAAGAATCTTTGATGTGGGTGATCTCGTTCTGAAACGAGTCTTCCCAGTACCATCACGCATGAATCCCAACTGGGAAGGCCCATATGCCATTGAACGGAAGCTTGGAGAAGGAACATTCAAGCTAGCGACCGTTGATGGCACGACACTCCCCCGAGCATGGAACAGTGAACATTTGCGGCACTATTACATTTAGCATGTTTCCCTTTCTTGTTATAGGCATTATTGTTTTCCGCATGTTTCCATTCAATAATGACTTAGTTTCCTTTTGAAGTTGTAATCGAACAATTTAGTTGATTTTCATTAATAAAGGCTTGAAGCCACATTCTCTATGAAGTTTCTGTATCTCTTAATCGAATGATAAATTACATTATTCTGTGCGGCGTACAGACTCATACAAACGATTTCCAATCTCCGAATCCCCAGAGTGCGGAGCGGAGTACTCTAAGTCCCCAGAGCGCGGACTAGAGTATAAACGATTTTACAATCTCCGAATCCCCAGAGTGCGGAGCGGAGTACTCTAAGTCCCCAGAGCGCGGACTAGAGTATAAACGATTTTACAATCTCCGAATCCCCAGAGTGCGGAGCGGAGTACTCTAAGTCCCCAGAGCGCGGACTAGAGTATAAACGGTTTCCAATCTCCGAATCCCCAGAGTGCGGAGCGGAGTACTCTAAGTCCCCAGAGCGCGGACTAGAGTATAAACGATTTTCCAATCTCCGAATCCCCAGAGTGCGGAGCGGAGTACTCTAAGTCCCCAGAGCGCGGACTAGAGTATAAACGATTTACAATCTCCGAATCCCCGGAGTGCGGAGCGGAGTACTCTGAGTCCCCAGAGCGCGGACTAGAGTATAAACGGTTTCCAATCTCCGAATCCCCAGAGTGCGGAGCGGAGTACTCTAAGTCCCCAGAGCGCGGACTAGAGTATAAACGATTTTCCAATCTCCGAATCCCCAGAGTGCGGAGCGGAGTACTCTAAGTCCCCAGAGCGCGGACTAGAGTATAAACGATTTACAATCTCCGAATCCCCAGAGTGCGGAGGGGAGTACTCTAAGTCCCCAGAGCGCGGACTAGAGTATAAACGATTTCCAATCTCCGAATCCCCAGAGTGCGGAGCGGAGTACTCTAAGTCCCCAGAGCGCGGACTAGAGTATAAACGATTTACAATCTCCGAATCCCCGGAGTGCGGAGCGGAGTACTCTGAGTCCCCAGAGCGCGGACTAGAGTATAAACGGTTTCCAATCTCCGAATCCCCAGAGTGCGGAGCGGAGTACTCTAAGTCCCCAGAGCGCGGACTAGAGTATAAACGATTTTCCAATCTCCGAATCCCCAGAGTGCGGAGCGGAGTACTCTAAGTCCCCAGAGCACGGACTAGAGTATAAACGATTTACAATCTCCGAATCCCCAGAGTGCGGAGCGGAGTACTCTAAGTCCCCAGAGCGCGGACTAGAGTATAAACGATTTCCAATCTCCGAGTCCCCGGAGTACGGAGCGGAGTACTCTAAGCCCCCAGAGCGCGGACTAGAGTATGAACAGTCTTAAGTCTCCAAGTCCCCGGAGCACAGTGTCAGCAAACCAAATAAAGACAAGAGAATCATCCAAACAAGAAGAAACTGAAATTTTATTCGATAAGTCCAAAATAGGGATACAAGATCACTCCTACAAAATTCGGGTCTGTACAAACTATAAGTTATGAAAGGTAGAAACTATTACAAACTTAAGCAAAAAACTTGTTGAACAAGTGCATCGATCATTTCTTCGACTTCTTCTTCTTGTCCGCCTTCGGTGTCTCCGACGACTCCTCTCCCTCACGTTTCTTCTTGGACATTTTGCTTGCTAAAGAGACGGAGTCAGGAGTAGGAGACGGAACATCTAATGGTTTGGACCTGCCCGGGAGAATGATTTTCAAAGGTCTATTCCGCGGGTCAGTAAGTTCCAGGACTTCGGATTCAACCTTGACTTTGACCTTTCTCTTCTCCTCGTCGGCGAGACGATCCTTCATGCTCATCTCTGAAGTATGCTCAGAGGCGCCAGTAATTTTAACTTCGTCGCTTACTTCGGCCGGAGACGAGGTGTCAAGTTTGTCATCATCGAGCGCCCCGATCACTTGAGCGTCTGGGCCGGGAGTCACCTCTGCGTGAGCAGCGTCGCTTGTTTTCCCCGCTTCCTCCTTGGCGTCGTCGCTCCTCGGAGTTGGCTCAGTGTCAGAACAACCTGTGAGAAATATAAGAAGTGGGCATTAGAACAAATAACCACTGTTGAAAAATGACGGGATCACTTCGATTTCTAGAGAAAGAAGAATATCCTACCAGGATCAGGTTGACTGTCGGTGGCGCGCGGGGTTTCACCCTCCAGGATAGGTGACAGCACATGAACGCCAAGCCCGGGATCTTCGGGATCATAACTGGCGTGTTGCTCGAATGGATCAAGCGTCGACCGACCGGCCGATTGAGCAGCATAAGGAGCGGCAATGTGAGGAGTAGTAGTGTCGGCCTCTGACGGGCCAGCCTCGTTGTTCTTCTCTTTCGAAGGGGAAGAGCCTTTGCCATAGAGAGCCAGTGCTACGGATAAATCCGATGGCTCATTCCCCCTCAGGAACTCCTTCACCAGTGCATCCTCGTCGATTTCTTCGGAGCCTGATTCGACTTTCTTGATCTTTATCAGAGTCTCCCATGCCTCAGCCAGGGATTCATGGTAGCCGTCGCCCAAGAATGTTAGGTCGCGATGCATAAGGACGCGGGCTCCGTACTCGACAATCAACGGGTCAAACATACTTTTGACCTCTTCCCTGCCAGCCTCTGCGGCCGCCTCAAGGCGAGAATCAAGCTCCTCCTCAGCCATTCTTTTACCCTCCTCACGGGCTTCATCCTTCATTCTCTCGACCCCGGCAAGTTCACCGTCGAGCTTTGCCTTGAGGAGCCGGGTAGCAACAATCTCATCGCAATACCGCTGTGATTCTTCCTGAGCGGCTATTTTGTCTTCTTTCTCCTTGGAGAGTTGTTCTTTCAGCTCTTTGACTTGAATAGCGAGCACGTCCCTTTCTTTTTGAACAGAGTCTTTTTCTAGGGCAAGGGCGCCGCTGCGCTGAACTACTTCATCAAGCTCCTTTTTGTGAGCCACCTCTAAGCGAGTAACTGCCTCGGCAGTATCTTTTGCGCCTTGTTCAGCGGCTTCTAGCTGTAACTTATAAGAGGCGAGCTCTTCGTCTTGGAGTTTGATGATTTTCTTATCGCTGTCAGCCTCCAGAGTCAGACGGTCAATCTCGTGTTGACGCTCAACAGATACTTCTGATATCTTCTCCACCAAGTGCACGAATGCGTCATGTTGAACATAGACGTCATTGTTGCATGCAATGGCACTTTGCTTCACGTGCCCAGGAATGTGATGGATGGCCGGGAGGAATTTCAAACCGTCAAAACAAATCTTCGGAAACTTGGCCTTAAGGTCGACCATCTTTTCCGCAACGGTTGGGTCCACGGCAGGAGCAGGAGGAGGAGGCTTAGAGAATTCCGTTCTTTTACGCGGCTCCCGAACTTGCCTCGTACTCGATGAACTGGAATGTTGTTCTCGAGCAGCATCTGACTGATAGCCCTTCTGCAGAGACTTCTCTTTATCCGGCTCAGTTGCAGGAGGAAGATCACGGGACTGAGAAGATTAATAGTGCGCTTTCTTGCGATGAGACGATTCGTGCGGACGATTGTCCCTATCCTCATAATCACCTCGGTCCCGGCGTCTGCCCGAACCGGAGTCCCGTCCGGAGTGATGAAATATTGAAGACCCTTGAAGGCGATCAAGTCCGTGGGAGCGGCCCATATCACCTGCAAAGAAGGAAGATAACAACGAATTAAGGAGAATTCACGAATTAAAAAGACTTGAAGTATGCTATGGAATGCGCGTGTGCGTGTGTGTCCTAAGTGTTCCCCCCGACGGACCCGTTCGTTTGTCTTCGCTAATCGGGGTATTGTCTCTGTGAGCCGGGAGTTGAACTCCTACATTGCCTCTAGCGGGCGACGAGAATTTGAGAGCTTCAGGATCATCGAACCCATAATTAAGTATGTCTTCGGGGATAGAGAGGTTCGAGAGACCCCTTAGAGAACTCTCCAGACGCTGTGAAGAAGCCTCTTTTTCAGGAGGGATAGGCGTAGGTTTTGAGGTGTCGCCGACTTTCTCTTTCTGAACCGTATATTTCAGCTTTTTCTTTCCCTTCGAAGGGGAGGATGACGTCTCAATATCCTGGATTTCGATTGCCGGATTCTAAGCAGGACCCACGTTCTCGCCCTGAGTGTCGGGTGCATCACCCTCTCTACGCTCGCCTTCTTCGTGCGCGACGGGAGCGCGACGTGACGACGGGCCGGCAAGTTTTTTCCCTTTACCGGATGGAGGTTTGGGAATTGTAACGCCTTCTGGAAGGCTGACCCGACGATCAGGAGCTAGCAAGCCGAACCCCGACAGCGATTCATTTGAAATGATAGCTCGAATATCTCGGTCCTCGGCCGGGAGAGCTCTAATCGTGTCAACAGCATCAGAATATCCTCGGCCTTCCGGACGCGGGTTAATACCTGAAAAGATGAGATGAAGAGTTAGGAAAAAACATGACTCCCATTAAGTACAAGTAACGGTTCAGCAGAGAGACTTACTGCCTTCAACCCATCTCCTAGCGAAACCAGACGGGCATCGCACATAGAACCATTCCTGTTTGTACAGGGCGAACTTGCTGCAGGCCCCTGTCAGGATCTGGCACTTGTGATACGGCTCGAGGAAGATGAAGGAGGGGCTATCTTTCCGTCTCTTGAACATGTAAATGTATCGAATATCACCGGGGGTTGGAGGTCTGGAGAAGACAGCCATGAAGAGTAAATAAGTCCCATATAGGAACGCATGACCATTCGGGTGCAGCTGCGACGGAGCGATATCTATATACTGCAGCACATCCCGGAGAAATAGGTTAAACGGAGGCACGCTGCCCATCCAGCACATGAACTTGTTGCAGGCCGTGTACCCGACCGGGGGCAAGTGAGGACGGTCGTGTCTCGAAGGAACTAACACGTCGGTAAAGGGAATTCCGTGAATGGAACATATCCGTCGCAGAGCGGCCTCGTTGATCCTCGAGGCTTGAGAATCGACCGGATTGTCCAATAAGATGGTTGACTCTAGAGCATCGGGCGCCAGATTATGAGCGGGAGAGATTGACGGATTGGAAGCATCTGCGGCTCCTTGCTTTGCTGACGGCCCAGGCCTGTCAGATACGGTGGCCGAACTAGATTTTCCTGACATCCCGAATAAATAATGAACCTGGCTAAATGCTTGAGAACGCTATACTTGAAAAACGTTGAGCGTTAGAATCAGCATCACGAATTTTCCCCCCACGTGGTGTGTGAACTAGTGCAAGCAATTGTGTAAAGACAGCAATAAAGATATAATAATTAGCTGCGGATCATCGCTTTCGAAGACCGTCATCGCTGACCGTCTCAAAGGCCCGCCTTGAGGTAATTACAGTTTCAGGTTCAAAAGACATATGATTTCTAGAGTGACCGGCCTAAGTGTAGTTTAACATTTATACTGATCGGCATTTTAGTAATGTTCATCGTCCTAAGTAAAGTGTTCGGCAATTGTATTGTTCGGCATATAAGGTGTTCGGCAATTACATTGTTCGTCATGAAAGGTGTTCGGCAATTGTATTGTTCGGCATATAACGTGTTCGGCAATTATATTGTTCGGCATGAAAGGTGTTCGGCAATTGTATTGTTCGGCATATAACGTGTTCGGCAATTATATTGTTCGGCATGAAAGGTGTTCGGCAATTATATTGTTCGGCATGTCAAGTGTTCGGCAATTGCATTGTTCGGCATGTGAAATGTTCGGCGTTTGGGCATTGATTGGCTTTGTTTCGTTCGGCTCAATTATAGTTCGACTTGTTAGTGAGCGTTCGGCCTGGCCTTGCCCGGCTGAGGTACCGTTCGGCAACTAACCGTTACACCGACCGGCACATGACCACATGCGCCGGAGCAGCGAACGGCGCCATTACCCTCTCCAACACCTCTCATTCTTTTTCTTCCTTTTGACCTCGATCCAACACGAGGAGACTAAGGCAATAAGCAGACATACTCCTAACCCCTCCACGCTATGTCGTTCGGCAATACAGACAAGCTATACAAAAACCCTCTACACGACTTCGTTCGAACATCTCGTTTGAGTTTACGATGAAAAATACCTAAGTGTGCAGATCGAAGATTGAGATGAAGTAGTTAAGTCTCAAATTCGGACGATTGAACGGAATTGTGAGAGCGGAGGAAATAAGAAGTAAAAGGAGAAAAGGAAGAGAAGGGACTGGTTTTATAGAGGGAAATGAAGGAAGTCGAAGGGGCTATTCCCGGTAGAACCGGTCAATACCGGAGTACTCGGCGTTAGGGTGGAATGACGTTCGGCACGCTGGGAACGTTCGGCTCAGAACGTGTCGTTCGGCATCCCAAGCTTGTTCATCTCGCACCTCCCTTTGCTAGCATTCTCGAAAGGGTACCTCCGAGGTAGATTGTACTAGATTCAAAGCGCATCACGTTCGGCCACGCAATACACTTTGGGGGGCAAGTGTTTCCTGGGGATTTGGCCAGGCAACTAGTGCTCGGCATCAGAGAGTGTCCGGCATCCAGGAATGTTCGGCGAAGCAACCATCATCCATGAGTACTCGGCGTAGTACTCGGCGTCCTTAGTATCCGGTGTCCAGGAGTGTTCGGCATAATACTCAGCAGTGTTCGGCATCGAGACTACTCGGCGTAGTACTCGGCAGCAAGGGTACTCGGCACCAAGTAGTGTTCGGCAACAACCTATGCTCAGCGTCGACTGGTGTTCGGCATCCCATAAGTGCTTGGCATCAAGACTGCTCGGCGTACCAGAGTACTCGGCATCAAGACTGCTCGGCATGCAAGACTGCTCGGCATACCAGAGTACTCGGCATCGAGGCTGTTCGGCATACAAGGTCGCTCGGAATCAGGGCTGTTCGGCATCAAGACTGCTCGGCGTACCAGAGTACTCGGCATCAAGACTGCTCGGCATGCAAGACTGCTCGGCATACCAGAGTACTCGGCATCGAGGCTGTTCGGCATACAAGGTCGCTCGGAATCAGGGCTGTTCGGCATCAAGACTGCTCGGCATGCAAGACTGCTCGGCATACCAGAGTACTTGGCATCAAGGCTGTTCGGCATACAAGGTCGCTCGGAATCAAGGCTGCTCGGCATACAGGAGTACTCGGCATCCTATGGTGTTCGGCGTAATACTCGTCATCCAGAAGACGTTCAACACGACTAACCAGCACACCGTTCGGCATAGAAGGAATGGTTCGGCGGAACTCGTTCGGCGAACCTTGCTCGGCATACGGCGACCACTGTACTCGGGCTGGAACGTTCGGCAATCAGCCCACTTGGGAAGTCCAGCCCATCTTTGCCTATAAATAGAGGGGCAGGGTCACAGTGAAAGGGATCCTTTTTTTTTGAGAGCAAATACGGGGAGACTCTGTCATTTTCAAGACTCATCTTCTCTACTCAAACACCTTCATTCAAGCATTTGATTCACGAATTGTATTTGTAATCAATCAATCATAAAGGAAATCAATAAAGTTGAGCAAAGTGGACGTAGGCAATTACGCCGAACCACTATAAATTTGGTGTTCTTACTTTCTGCACTTGAATTAAGTTTGTCTTCTCTGTTTAATTGCTTTCATCACTTATATCTCTACACAATCTTTCTGAACGAGGTTAGTGACCAATTTTGGTGCTAACAACGGGTATATGTCATTTCAACCCGCAATCCCGAATAAAATTCAAAATCCATAAAATCGCTCGAGTTTATCATTTCAACCCATAACGATTTTTCCCTAATCTATAAGACCATTCGGGTATGTATCATTTCTACCCATAGTGATTTTCCTAACAATAAACTAAGGGAACTTGTAACATACGTCCAATCATCCAAATCTCAACATTTAAACAATCATCATTCAAATCAGCCAATAAATAACAACAATTAACTGGTTATCATTGTCGGGTATTCGATTAACAATTTAAATTCAATATTAAAATAAATGCAATTAAATTCAATATAAATTCAAATTAAACTCGAATGAAAATTTAAATGTACCAAACATCAATCAATCAATTTCTAGCATAAATTTAATTTAATAACATAAGATAGTTTAGTAGTTGTGAGTGGGTTAAAACACTCACCTTTGGTTTGTCGACGATTTAAAACCCAAAAATAGCCTAAAAATTGAACAGTCTCAGAATTCGACCAAACTAGTCTCGTATTGTTCAGAATTTGGATACAATCGCAATAGAGAAAACCGAACGTGAATCCGAGCTCGTATGTAAAAGATACGATAGTTAGAACATTCAAACTTTAAAATTTTAAATTAAAATAAATAAATAAAAAGAAATACCACGTTATCCTCTCGAAAGACACGTACGCGCCTAAAGTTCAAAACCTTACAGGTAAAAGCACGAACCAGCCGCCACCAAACAAACGCCAATCGCCGCCTGCTCGCTGACTTCCACCTCGATCAGAATCCACCGCGAGCACGCCCTCGTTCAGGCGCCTATTCCATGAAAATGCGAGCCACTCCGACCCCTCGAACCACCAGCGTCGTTGTACACCTTTAGTCGCCGTTCACCACCATACGACCAGCGAACACCACCACGTGACCTACTCGACCTCCTCTTCCCAACCCACTCCTCGATCGACAAACGGTCGACGATCCGCCGTTGGATCGTAAACCCTAGAAATGGACGGTCGAGGTTCTTCCTCGATTTCTGGTCAAACGATGCATCCAATTGAAAAACGAAATGCTGCAGTAGATTGCGCTTATCGAGAGCTTTCCAACAATATGTAATTTGCTAGGATTTGGAGAGTTTAAATTTTCTAAATTGAATTTGATTTGAAATTGAATTGGGATTTAGGGTTTCTGCCATTAGAAGGAAGGGACAGATAAGAAGTTGATGTATGTACAGAACAAACTGGAAGACTGCTAGGGTTTGAGAAACAAAATCTATTTATATGGACAAGGCTAGATAAGAACGATAACAACGACCCGAAAAGCCCATTCCGTTCCCGAAACGAAAATAGGTCATCCCATATATCAAAATAGAAGTTTTCAATATTTTTAAACTCAATGTGTAACAACCCGGAGTTTTATAACAATTAATTATCGTTGTTAAGCGATTAATGTTGATAGCTAATGGCTATTTGGAGTTTTTAATTGGGAAAAAATTCTTTTGATAATTCATTGAATATTGTGTGGGCCTTATGATGCAATCTGGTCCACGTTTTCATTTGTTTGATGCCGTGATATTTATCAATACCGTTCCCTTCTTTTAAAAATTCGACCCGTTCCTCCTTTTCAATTGATTCATTCAAAAACCCTCAAGCAAAATAACGTGAAAAATGGCGGCCTCCTTTGGCGTTCATTCCTCCATTTTTCTTCAATCACATGCCCTAAACCAAAACACACGAGAATAGAAATGGCGGCTCCAATTCTTCGTGGCTGCTAGGGTTTCGATTTTTCAATTTTGAACGACTTCGTGATGCCACGACTTCGTCTCAGATCGGCTGCTTCAGTTTGCGTCAAACAAGGTGAGTGATTTTATTCACTCACATCTTTAAATTCTTACTGGAGTTTGTATAAAATCATTTGAATTCGTCTATTTATTTATCTGGGCCACTCGTCGTTGGTTGGATGTTGATGACTTCTCTGACTTTATCAATTTTGGATAATTTGATTTCTTGATTACATGGTGTTGATTTTGAACTGTCGTTTTTCGTGGTCATCACTATTCGATTTTGGTTTGACGATATTGGGTTCGTTCGTGACCACCACGATTTCGATTCCTGTTGACTTTGGTCACTTGAATTGATTATGTTGGTTTTGCGAAAATACTTTAGACGAGAATTTGCTTGGCTTTGCAATTGCTTTCGGTGTTAACTTCGAAGTTGGTTTTTTGAACGTGCGACATACTTGTTGGCCACGGTCCATTTGATTTTGACTTGATTTTGTTCTGTGAATCTCTGGCTTTACTGAACTGCCTTGAGCACGGTCATTTTAAACTTGGTTGCTTCTTTGTATTGTGTTCCCTGTGTACATCGATGTTTTACGTCTGTTTACTTGTGCAGTTGCCTTGTACATGCTGAGTTATTACTCTGGCCTGTCTCATGTTGCTTGTATTTTGATCTTGTTTCCATGATGCATTATATTGTTTCAGTTGTCTGTACTGTGTGCTCAAGTCTGATTCATGTAGTCTTGCTTCCATCATGAATCCACCGTCCTTGGCTTAACGAATAATTTTTGTAGCTCTGACTTTGACTCATCTAGATACCCTGCTGCAGTTTGCAGTGTGCATTCATGTGCTATGATGGATCATCACTTGTGTCCACTGCTAACATGTACATACATGCATGTATCACTAGTATCTTGATGTACTTCATTCGAGGCTGTTTGCATACAGTTGCATTACTAGTCTTATAATTATGTCTCTGACCTTGGTTTCACTTTGAGCTACAGTTTGTAATCTCCTCTGTCTTGATTTTGCAATACACTGTTTATGTTGCATAGTAGATTGGCTTGCCATTTTAGTGCTTTTGGTCACTGCACATGTACCATTTGAGATGTGATGTTAGTTCTCACTACATACGTCATTTATATGCACTTGTTTTTATACCACTGCCCTTGTGCACTTGTGTTGTTTGGATCTGGTCATTGGTTCAAGTACTTGAATGTGTACTTGTTTGTTTGGTCTCTTGTTTGGTTTAAGTTTTGTATTTGTGGTCTTTCACTTCGGCTCGCACTTGAATGTGCAGTTATTTGTGGCCTTTCACTCTGGTTTGCACTTGAGTATGCAATCTGTAGTGTTGCAGTCTTTGACTTGTTTCATGCATCACTGTATATCCATACTGTTGGCATTGTATATGTTGGTTTTGGGTTTTGACCATTTTATTGAACTGTTAGCCTCTGGGGTGTAATTTCTGATTCAATGGTGACTTTGTTGATTTTTGGATTAGCTTGTGGCATGTGCATTCTTGCCATGCCGTATTGCTATTCCTCTGGTGTAGTTTGTATTTGGTTGCCGTTTTGCCCCTGTTTGGTTTGTGATTCACTGTTGCATCTCTGTTTCGTACCTCTGCACACTCTGCAGTTTCATTTTGTTGCAGTTGTGTTGAGTCATGCTAGTCGTGACTTGACCTTTGCAGTTTTGACTTACTGTAGTGGCGAGGCCGTGCACGCGTGCGTGTACTGCAGCCACACAGAAATTTGATTTGTTTTGATCAATTTGAGATTGTCTAATTATCTATTTGATAATTAGATTATGAGTTTCTAATTATTTATTTAATAAATAGATTTTGTTGTTAATTGCTGTTTAGGCAATTCTGTGGTTTTCATATTATCTTCATTGATAACCTTTTTATTTATCCTTGGTGATGATTTGAGTTTGCTGATTTGTTATTCAACACTGTTTAGTGTTATATTTACCGTTATCCGATTTCTTATTAAAGGATTGGATAGACGAGATTTATTGTGACTGTCGTCTATTTGCTATTTATTTATTATTGCTTCTGTGCATTAATAACTGAGTTTGAATTAGACTGACCCGTGTATTAATTTCTTTTGAATTTAATACTCGGGTCAGACTGAGTTATTACAGGTTGTAGATATCTTGCTTTGGGTTGCTGCTTGAGCTATGAAGTCTCTTCATATCTTTTGGAGTAGTCGTCGTCATTTTGTAGTAGTTAGTGTATCTGATCTTGGTTGATATGTATTCATGTATATTATTCGATAATGTACTTGTATATATAACTTCCAGAGTCGACAGTTGTAGTTGTATCATATGTATTGTGTCAAATGTATCATATGTATTCATGTATATTATTCGATAATGTACTTGTATATATAACTTCCAGAGTCGACAGTTGTAGTCATACCACTTATGATGTATTATTTGTATTGTATTGGGATGCATCAGTGTATATGTATATATATCTGTTTGCTGTTCTGTGATGTGTTATGCATATGAGTTGTTGTATTTTGTTCTGATAGATCCTATAGCCACCTGTAGTTTTGTATTAAGCACTTATTGGATATGTCGATCCACTTGAGATATCAAAGAAAAAAAATAGAGAGCACTAATCGACATATTCAATAGATATTTAAGACAAGACTATAGATGGTCGCTCCTAACCAGCCCTATTCTCCGCATTAGCAGACGGTATTATCCAGTAACACTGTTAATGTGGGTCTCGGGGTGGGGCATCATAGCTTGTATCAGAGCGCAGCGGAAGCGTGGTGGGCCCATAATCCATAGGTCCCAGGTTCAGAACAAAATAGGATAAACACAAAACAGAAACATATATCACGGTACATCCAATTATAATACGAGTGTTACAAATTCATTAATCATCGTGTCCTTGATCTTATCGTGTTCTCTGAGATAGAAGTTTGGGATATGTCTAGAAATATTTCTATTCCATAGCATTCCAAAAATAGAATTGGTGACATCTTATCTTAGGAGTAATCCTAATCGTGATTATTTTATTCTCCTCTTCAATACGGGCGCTTGACACCCATCCGTATCGGAGGAGTTTGTTGATGCTTTTGGATGTTCTTGTCTTGTTCTTTTGTGAGGATTGCAAATACTATTGAGTGGATCCACAATATTTGACATGATGTATGTGGATTTGGGATTGTTGCTTATAGCTTATCTTTTCGTGCGAATTAGCATGCCATTTTCTATCTAGAGTTTGGAGTGTTTGAGATGAAGTGGCTTGCCTATTATCAAGCCACATTCTGTGATTCGAAGAATCTTATATTAGGTATCCTTATTTGGTTTATTTTTTGCTTCTTGTCCTTCGTAATGTTAACGATGATTCTGAAGTCTTTGTATTCACTCTTGAGTTTCGAGATGTTGATAATATATCTCGAATTCCAGTCATTGTGACTCTGTTGATTTCTGTGAGTCCGTTCGGGTATGACACCCAATCGGGCAATCGAGTATTGTATTGACCTCTTTTTCTATTCTTAGCCTTTAGGTCATCCTTCCACTAGGGTGTCCACTAGGGAAATGAGGCGATTCATTGAATTTATTTGATATTGCCATTTTTAACCCCCTTTTAAGATATCCTCTTTGGATACTCAATTGTTGATATACTTTATGGTATTACTTCACTTGAAGTAATGATTTGTTGTTAATGTTACTTCTCCTCATTTGGGAAGATATTTACCCTTGCTTTTATATCTCATTTCTCTCTTTTTAATCTATTTTGTGGTGCTAAGGTCATTCTTCAGCTTGACCCTACACCGATTTTTCATGAGCTACGAGTCGCAGAGGATAGCGTTACTCTTACCGCATTCTGCACTCGTTATGAGTCTTATGAGTGGTTCATTATACCATTCGGAATAATGACCGCTCCAGTCTATTCCATTAATCTTGAGGATCGAGTATTCCAGGAATATCTCAATAAGCTCTATTTGTGTTCCTTGATTTTGAGAATAAGTAATAAATTGTGTTTTCAAATTTTTCAAAAAATAAAGATATGTTTCAAAGAGAAATTAGATTTTGTTTTTTGGAAAAACAAAGAATAGTTTGAGTATTATATATGAGTATTTATTTTTTAAAAGAAAACGAATTTTTTTGTGTTGGGTTGTCCGTCTAGTGGTTTAAGAATTCTAGTCGATACGTTTGGCCAATGTTATCGATAGGAATTTCCTAAACGCTGTGATGAGACAGCCAGACACGGTAAATTGAGTTTAAATAAGTAAAGTTTGAAAATAATTAATATGGTGGAGTATTAATTTTTATTTTAAATGTTTAATGAAACCATTGAACCATAGTAAGTGTTGGATGAGTGGCGAGGCAGTTATGATCATTGGATCAACTCAGCAACCAATCGATGAGGTCATTCACTATAAATCAATGGCGAGGCAATACCCTTATATTATTTGAAATTTGAGAAATTGACTATGGTAATTTGGGTAAGTAAAAGTGAATAATTCTAATTAAGGGGATGTCTTAATTAGAAGAAAATATCATTTGATGCTTTAATTAATAAAAGGATGTATTTAAGGTAAAAGAATACTTTGGTTTGAAAAAGTAAAATATTAATTGAATAGTTTAGTACAAGTTATTAATGATGACTATAAAAATTTGTATGACACTTAGTTATTCGAGTAATAGTAGAGGATAGATATAAAACTCTATCTTAAGAGAAAATAAAGAAGTGTTAGTTTAGAACATTTAGTATAAATTTGTGAGCTAGTTTTTGTTTTAAACTTAAATGGTATTAAAACTTATGGGTTTGAAATTGAAAAATTCTTTTGAAAACAAGTTTGAATTAATTATCAAATTTAATTAGTTTTACGTTGATAATTAGATGGAAATTTAATTTTGTGACAAGTGAAAATGTGAATTTGAATTGTTTTTTATAAATGAACAATTCATGTAGTATAATCATTTTAAATTGTGAGAATAATTTTAAACTTTATATATATATATATATATCTATATATATATCCCAAAAATTTATTTTGGTGGATAATCAATAATCATCTCTTGATAATGAAAGAGATTAGTTATCTCTTTCAAAATGAGTTTTCAAGTTAATTGTTTTAAAGTAGATTCTGGAAAGTAATGAAAATATTTCCACTTAATAAAATGTTTTATGATGATTACATAAAGATAATCATAATTTTGTGTGTCTTAGCTTTCCCGGGAAAAAGAAAATTATTTAATAAATGATTTAGCAAAAAGCTTGTTTGAAAATGTAGTTTGAACTTAAAATGGTTTAGGCAAAATTTCAAATTTTAAATTGATTCAAAAGCTGAAATTTTGTTTGGAAAAGTGTTGCACTAAAACAACGATAACTTGAGATTTATAACTTCAAATGAGTTCAGTCTTTTTGTAAATGAAAGAGCTTTCAGTAAACTATAAATTTTCTTTTTACCACTTTGGAAGATTTTGCTTTTTACTAAGTCTAAAATGTGTTTGAAAGTGGATAGGCAGTTCTGCCCTATTACAAAATTCTCTAAGATTTAAGCTGAAAGTAAATTTAACATAACTTTCAAACCGTAAATCCGATTTTGATGATCTTTATATTGCTGGAAATAATAGACTGGGTAGAACAACTTTCATATTATAAAAAATTTCAAATTTGGTTGTTTTCTAGATCAAAACATGTCTTCTTTACAGCAGGTCTGAAATGAAATTGATCTATTTCCCTTAATAGTTAAGTGTTGTACTTCTTATTTATGAACATGAACTATTATCATCTATTTGAGTTAAGTACAGGTGAAAGAGGATAGTTGGATTATATTTTGAGCAAAAAGATTATATATAAGATTGTGCAAACTCGCTTTAAAATGCTAAAAAGAAAGGTATGTTTTCATATTAATTTTAAGAGTTAAATGATGATATATATTGTGTTTCCGACCTAATGGTCGATGTATATTATATAAATCATTTTTTTAATATTGTATACGGCCCTCCATACAAAGGAGACTCTGCCGACTTTTTCGGAAATTTCTAACACTTAGAAAATTTGAGAAACAAATTGAAAAAAAATAGTATATGTTGCAAACTAGAGAATACCTATGGAAGAATTAGAGAATAAACAACTTAAACTTTATTTACTCTGATGAAGAGTAATGAATTTAAATTTAAAATCTAAGTAAGAAGTTTTGAAAATTTCAAGTGTTGAAAATTATGGTTATAATTATAAAAATATTGAATTTTGAAACTCTAAGAATTTTTGATTGAGAGTTTATACATATATTTTAGTTCCTTGTGTTTATCTTACTCTCGTGTTATTTTCTAACGATGTGCATTTATGTGGTCGTTTGAGTATGATGGCCTTTTAAGAAACCACCTTTTGGTAGATCTATCTTGCCTCTTTAGTATCTATCTTGTATTGGTATGGTTCCTTCCATAGTGTCATTCGAAAAATCATATCGATAATCATTTGGTTGGTTAGAGTTCGGGTTGGAGTTGTGCTAAATCCCAACCTTACTCAAGGAGCTTATGAGAAATCAATCTCATTCTGTTGATCCTTTGTGTAGCATCTTGTTGTGTTCTCATTTGAAGGTGAGACGCCATCGAAATCTTATGTGTTGCTCGAAAAATTAAATGGATCGCTAATTCCAATATTAGCACTTTGAAAACCATAGAATTAATCGAGCAATCTTATCTTGGTTTTCTATCATCTTGTGTTGAGGGTGAGAAATTTTAAACTCGAGCTTATCCATCTTCCTTTGATTGATGAAATAATTATTTTGAATACAAACTCTTCTCTAGAAATTGCGAGGATGCAATTTTGTTAAGGGGGGAGTCTGTAACAACCCTGGTTTTGGATATTACCTGTCAATATTAAATTATAACGGTAGTTATAATTTAATATTGTAAATTAAAATAAAATTGGAAATTCTAAATTGTTAATTTGGAATAAACAATGAATTTTGAAAATAAAATGAGCAAAATAAAGTTTGGAACTTTATTTTATTTATTTGGGTTAGTAATGATTGGAAAATGGGTTTTATTTGGATAAAATGCAATAATTGTATTAATTATTGCCAATTACTTCTTTTAATAATTTTTAAAAGAATTATGAGATTTTTAAAGGCTGTTTATTTAAACAAAAAGATGGAAATTGGTTTGAAAATAATTTTTGGCTATAAATAATATTTTGAAATGGTTTGAAATATTTTACTAAGTGAGAAAATAAATTTTGTGGAATTTTAGAAGTTAAAAATGTAGACTTTTACAGTTATTTGGTGAAAATTGTGTATTATTTTGAAATAAGAGATTTTAATAATAAAAATGTTTTAAAAATAGAAATTAATCTTTTTATATGGTGTAAAATAAATTATTTCATGAGTATGTAAATTTACATATTTTGTTTGGTTGAAAATTTGAAAAGATAATGCCTTTGTTTTATTGTATAGTGTAAATAGGTGAATATTTGCTTTGCTTGTGAATTAATTGCTTAGGCTAAGTGATTTATTTTCCCTTCTTGGGTCCAAATCCCATTAGCCTTAACCAAATAAGTGGGGTGGGAAAAAACTCATTTACTATACGTTCATTTTCTTAGCCTTCCTTCTTCTTCTTCATTTCTTGAAACAAGTACAGTAAAAAGAAAATTCATCCTTTTCTTTCAATTTCAAGTACAAGCCAATTTTCTTCAAGCTAAAACTTCTTCAAATTAAAATGAAATTAAAAGGTAATCTCACTCCAAATCCTAAAGTTTCATCAAAATCATAATTTGAGAATGGGTTTTTCTAATCCACTGTGTATTTCCTGTTGCATGAATGTGTATTCAAGTTTTATAGGTTTTTGAAGTCGTTTCCTTCCCAAAGCTTCAATATTTTAGCATAACTTCAAGGTTTGGTCATCTCTAACAACAAGGCGAGTTGAATCTCACAATCTCTATCTAATTCAATGCTCAAAGAGCAATATTATGTGCAAATTCCTGCTCTGTAATCGTTTCCTGTTTTTATTTCTTATCTCTTTGAAAATATGTCTCTAGTTGCTACTTTGAACTGTTGTATCTCTCAACTCTGGTAATGAAATGCTGTCGGATTTCTTTCAGATGGTATTTTAGGTAATATACTTTGTGCATGCAAAATTTCGTAGATTTCTATCATCATTTGCTATTTCAAATTCATGCTGGAAAATCGAACTAGAGCTGAATTCACCTGGGGAAAAAATACGTACCCTAGGTCGACATGCCTGTCGACCTAGGGGTCGACCATAGTAATACCTAGGTCGACGGTACGCTCGACATAGGGTTTAGTACGATCAACCGTGTGGTCGGCCTGCATGTTGTCCAAAGGGGAGGCAATGAGCCTCCTGTCTTCTACTGCTTATATATATTTCTTCCTGCATTGTTTATTCCTTGTTTCCCTTGGATTTTGTTGATTTATTTTGAGATGTTTTGTGATGTTTGGAAGGCTATGATGCCTATCAATAGGCTATCTAAATTTGGAGAATTTGAAATTCAAATTTTTATTGATTTTGAGTTGAATTCGAATTGAATTCGAATTAAATTCGAGTTATCGGTTTTGAGGTATTTTTTTTGTTTTTCATTGTTTTCGAGCACGGTTTTCTCCAAACGATTTTTGAAATAATTTCTAAAATAAATTGACATTTTAAATAATTATTATATAATATTTTTAAATTATTTTTGAGCTATATAGTCTATATATTCTCTACAGTAAGGGAATTTTCAAAGTTTGATTCCAAATACGATTTCGGAAAATGGTTTTAAAAGCTTGTTTTCTCAAGTAAATTATTTTATATATATAATACACGTTTTTACATTATTCGAGCGAATGAGAAGGAGAATTAAACGGTTTGGAAAAATACGTGGTATGGGACACGTGCGTTTATCTTATCGGTTAATTCCCAACTTGTCTGTTTGATTGCTTTGACCTTCGGGTCAAGTTTACCGATGAGATGAGGTAAACTTTTTACTGCTTTGAGTGTGAAATTTACTAGCGCTTAGTAAACTGTTTAGTGCGAACATGTGGTATGGGACACACGTTAACACTGTTCGGGTTCCTATCAGAGAGTTTGTGACACATTTTCCATTGCGGCGTGCCAGTACTGGACCTTCGGGTCATTGTCATTGCAGCGTTTGCCATTGCAGCGAATTTGTCTTCGAGACGTTTGCCATTGCGGCATTTTCCATTGCGGCATATTTTCCATTGCGGTGTATTTCCCATCGCGGCGTATTTGTCATTATGACGTTTTGCCTTCGGACGGGGTACCTATTTGAGATAACAGTACTTGGCAAGGCTTCGGCCACATGCATGTGCAAACACTTTTGAGATGATTTCTTTGACTATTTTCCCTAGTGTATCGCCCCTTTCAGGAATTGGTCTTTTGAACCATTCGATATATATTAGTGGCGATTACCTTACGGGAATTTGTACTCTTGGGAGTTTTATTTTTGGGAATTTGAGTTGCCTACACTAGCGTTATTATTGAGATTTGCCTATTAGCGTTATTACATGAGATTTGCCTTTTGGCGTTATTTGGGATTGTATTCTCCTACGTTGGGGAGTTATATTTGATTGCCTTATGGCGTATTTTAAGATGGTGGTTTCTTTGAGATTTCTTTGAGTTTGCCGATATGGCGGGTTTGGGATTTCTCCTTTTTAGGAGTTATATTTTCCCTAAACCACTATTGATGATTTGTGATATGCCGATGATATAAGGCTTGCTATATTTAGCGTTTTATGAATTGTCTTATTGTCACGATCCGAATTTCAGCGTTCGAAAATCGACACCCGTACTTCACTTGTACTAGAATGCCGCATATTCAATCGTTGAAATTCGACTCGTGCTGGAGCTTATAACACAGTAAGTATAACAACACAGCGGAAGAAAGAAATGAATGATATCATATACAACTCCAATGAATACAATATCCAGAATGATATACAACAATGATATCAATATGATACAACAATATCAGAGATAAATAATGATACAGTGGAAATAACAGAAGTGATAACTCCAAATGATCAGCAAAAGAGAATGAGTCCAACAACTCCAATATCAAGCTCGAACCACCATCACGATGCACAAAGAGAAGTAAGGCCAGTCGGTGAGTGAACTCCAAACACTGAACTAGCTCCCGATAATCTACTAAACCTGACTATCTGAAAAACCCAACTCTAGACTGCCCGTGTGGAAAATTGTGGGCACCCAGAGTTTAGGAAGGGAACAATAAACTCCGAGTCAGTCATGGGTGTTTGCACCAAAAATGGTCACAAACCCCAAGTGTTGTGAAAGCACCAGTGTATGAATACAAATCAGCAATATTCAAACACAAATATCAGATTTAAGCAAGCAACAAACAACAATCCAGAAATAATGAACAGTGACACGCAATTTATAGTGGTTCGGCTATCTCCGGCCTACGTCCACTTCAAGGATTTTTATCTTTTATTGATGTTCTTCGCTGATTACAGATGATTACAGCAAATACAATGAATGAATCTGAATATAACAGCAATGGCAAGGAGTAGAGTTGAATCCGGCAGAGTCTGGACGTTGAATGGCTGAAAAGATCCCTTTTCTGTAGGCTTCAGGGGGCTATTTATAGGCGTAGGAGGCCCAGATCTCGCCCAAACTTCAGGAGACTTCTTCTGGCACGTGAGGGGGCCCACGCGACCGGTCCCACCAAGTTTCAACTCAATCTGTGATCGATTCGAATCAACTTCGTATCGATCAGGAAATGCTCCAATCGAGCTGAAACTTGGCAGGATTGATCTTTACCTTGTGTGGAAGCTACTGTGAAAATTTCGTTGCATTTGGATCAAGGGTTTGCGAGATATGGTCGATACGAAATTGGTTTGCTCGATGGCTGTTAGGTTCGAATCCATTCATTCGAGCTGATCACTTCGACTCGATGGCAACGCGCATGAGCAGGTTGACGTGGCGCGCGCTCTTCGTGTCGATCCGCTTCTCACTCCGGTTTGTTCAAGTCACTCCGGGTATTTCGCCGCATTCGCATCCATAACTCACGCGTCATCTCTGGCCTGTTTGACTCAGTGGATACGAACAAGCAATTATTCGTGGATTTGAGCAAGGATTCCTGATGGATATGAAGTGGTCAGCGCCTCATGGATGCAAAGTCATATGATGGATTCAAGACAGATGGGTACGGAGGACTTGCATCCCCGATCGATACGAAGACGATGGATTCGAATGGAATCTCATCCATGGATACAGACCGTGTTTGGTTGGATGGATACGAAACAGGACGTTGCTGATTGATACGAAGCGCATGTCCTGTTGATGGATACGAACTCGGTCAATGCTAGTTGAGGTTCATCGATGGATTCGAACTCGATCGATGCGAAGTTGATGGATACGAATGGAGACGTGATGGTGAATACATACTCTATCGATACGAAGCTAACGCTGCTTGATGGATACGAAAGTGTGACTTTTTTTCATCAACTTGCATCGATCATATCCTGAGCATATGAACTCGGATTGACTTAAAATTTGGAATGCAGGTTTTCATGGCTTTTCTTGTCATGTCTCGTAAATTGTGGCCCGATCCGGACTCGGACAAAATTCATCGATATCCATGGTTATCCTGTAACACATATTTAATATTCATGGTTGGTTAATATTGATTTCAGTTAATTTTTGGGTATCTCATCTTTGCCAAAAATTGGGATAACACTTTGCCCCCCAAAACATGCCTTTTGGTAAAAGGTGTGTTTTGATTAGTCTCAAATTGAAGGTAGTGAGTTCATGTTTTATTCAGAGCTTATAGCATTTTCAATCAAGTCCATGGCTGTTCGAAGCCGAATCGTTATCAATTTCTGCCAGTGGAAGTTTAAGAATGAAATTCTACAGTCTTTCCGGACTGTTGACGATCGCTCCGGACCCTTGCGAAGCCCATTCTAGACTTAGCGGTTGAATAGAAAGATCCTATCGCACTCCGGCGTTGCTTTCTATTCCTTGCACTCTGGCCCCAGTTAGGACGTGAAGCGATGTCTTGGCTGTTCTGGGCCGATCGTACTCCTGCTGGATCCCATCCTGTCACTCTCCGGTGAAGGGGAAACAACGTTAAGTGGGCCGATCCTGTCGCTCTCCGGCGAAGCGATCCACTTCTTGCACTCCGGTTCAGTGTATCTGAACATTAAGCGATGTCTTGGCCTAAATCGTCGGCCGATCATAGCCTCTCCGGGCCCTTGCCGGATCCCATCCTGTCACTCTTCGGTGAAGGGGAAACAGCGCTTAAGTGAGTCGATCCTGTCGCTCTCCGGCGAAGCAATTCACTTCTTGCACTCCGGACCCCGTCTCTCCGGGTAGGGTCATAAAGCGATCATCATTAAGTATCAGTACGTAATATTCGTCCTTTAACTCTCCGGTCAAAGGCTTATTCAGGAAATTCAAGTTTATTTATTAAATTCAGACCCTAGATGTTCAATCTCAAACATCATGGAAAAACTACACAACGCCTCTCCGGGCTGAACGGTCTATACCATCTCAGAGCATGCCTAGGGATCTCTCTGGTTCCCATACATGAGTGAGTGGAATAGCCGTTTTATTTTGAAAGCAAATCTAAGAAAAGTGATTGACCAGAGTTCATATCTTGAACTTGGCCCTTGCCATCATGATCAGTTGATGACGAGTCGTGATCCCGATCCTGGATCGTTCCTGTTATGTGGAGGCGGTGGCTGTTCAGGCCTTACCGCTGCTGTCGATTCTCTGACATATTGTGGCAATCTACCACTCCTAGCATGTTCTTCCACCTCATCCTTTAGGTGGCGGCATTCATCGGTCGTGTGCCCATCCAGCTCATGGAATAGGCAATATTTTCCAGTTCTGCGTTCCCGCTCTGTGGGATCTCTTCTCGGCGGCTTTTGATAAGGGAGCTGCCCCCGAGTTTCAGTGTAAATTCGTTCCAGGCTTGCCGTCAAACCGGTGTATTGCCTGAATCTGGGTTCCCGGAATTTCTTCCGTTTATCAGGAACGTCCTGTGCCTCGTCCTGCTTTCTCTTTCCTTTGTCTGCTCCAGACTGTCCTCCTGCGGTTCCTTCGCTTCGTGTAGTGTTTATTTCCTGCCTCTCGGCTCGTGATTCCTCTAGTCGAATGAACTTTTCAGCTTCATGATAAAACTCTCCTAGATCTTGCGGTGGGTCTCTGGTCAGAGAATCTTTGAATTCGGTGCCTTCTGATATTCCTGCTACTGCCGCCATCAAAATCATTGATGGATCCGGGCGATCTACAGAAGCCACCGTTGCATTGAATCGCAATAGAAAATCTTTTATGGACTCTCCGGTCCTTTGCTTTATCGAGGCTAAAGTCATCACACTCTTGGGTCGCGTCACATGGACCCTAAACTGTCTCATGAAGCATTCCACTAGCTCACCCCATGTCCTGATTGATCCAGTCTCTAGTTGTCTGAACCAAAGCGCAGCCAAATCTGATAGAAACAAAGGGAAGCATCGTGCCATCACTTCCTCGGATGCCCCCAGCACTTCCATATGCCTGATGTATCTGGTAACGTGCATGGTCGGGTCTGACTTTCCGTCATACGGATTCAGCGTCGGTAGTTTGAACTTTGGAGGGTTCCTTGCATTCCTGATATTTGGAGTGAACGAACTCCGACTGACTTCCTCCAATCCTCCGCTAGACAGTCCTCCTCTCATGAGTCGTCGCACTAATCCAGCCATCTTTTCATCTCCATCCTGGGGTTGCCCTCTTGGTCTTGAAGGGTATTCTGGTACGTATTCTTCGTGTGGCCCGTTAGCATCAGCATTGGCCCTAGCTTGTTGAGCTCCGTCTGTCGGCCTTCCAGCATCGGATCCCGAGGGTCTGCCCCCGAGTCCTTGTCGATTGTCCTCTGGATCTGCATTCTGTCCTTCATCAGGTTCCGCAATCCTAGCTCCTTGTTCCGCATTCATAGCCGCTGTAGTTGGTCCTAGGCTCTGCATCCCTGCAGCTCTCATCTGTTCAAAGAAATTCTGCAGCATCTCTTGTTGACTTTTCATCATTCTTTCGTGCATCATATTGGTCATGGTCTCCATTTCGTCTCTAGTGATGTAGATCGAAGCTGGTTCTTCCCCAGCACCAGAGGATGCCTCTTGACTTCCTCCTTGATGGCTTCTCTCGGCTTTTTGTCTTCTACTTGTTTGTCGAGTCATTGTCTTCAAATCTGAACTTCGAATCTAGTGTAGCGGGTGCGAGTTGTTCTCAGTGAAAGCACCAAAGTGTTTGCACCAAAAATGGTCACAAACCCCAAGTGTTGTGAAAGCACCAGTGTATGAATACAAATCAGCAATATTCAAACACAAATATCAGATCTAAGCAAGCAACAAACAACAATCCAGAAATAATGAACAGTGACACACAATTTATAGTGGTTCGGCTATCTCCGGCCTACGTCCACTTCAAGGATTTTTATCTTTTATTGATGTTCTTCGCTGATTACAGATGATTACAGCAAATACAATGAATGAATCTGAATATAACAGCAATGGCAAGGAGTAGAGTTGAATCCGGCAGAGTCTGGACGTTGAATGGCTGAAAAGATCCCTTTTCTGTAGGCTTCAGGGGGCTATTTATAGGCGTAGGAGGCCCAGATCTCGCCCAAACTTCAGGAGACTTCTTCTGGCACGTGAGGGGGCCCACGCGACCGGTCCCACCAAGTTTCAACTCAATCTATGATCGATTCGAATCAACTTCGTATCGATCAGGAAATGCTCCAATCGAGCTGAAACTTGGCAGGATTGCTCTTTACCTTGTGTGGAAGCTACTGTGAAAATTTCGTTGCATTTGGATCAAGGGTTTGCGAGATATGGTCGATACGAAATTGGTTTGCTCGATGGCTGTTAGGTTCGAATCCATTCATTCGAGCTGATCACTTCGACTCGATGGCAACGCGCATGAGCAGGTTGACGTGGCGCGCGCTCTTCGTGTCGATCCGCTTCTCACTCCGGTTTGATCAAGTCACTCCGGGTATTTCGCCGCATTCGCATCCATAACTCACGCGTCATCTTTGGCCTGTTTGACTCAGTGGATACGAACAAGCAATTATTCGCGGATTTGAGCAAGGATTCCTGATGGATATGAAGTGGTCAGCGCCTCATGGATGCAAAGTCATATGATGGATTCAAGACAGATGGGTACGAAGGACTTGCATCCCCGATCGATACGAAGACGATGGATTCGAATGGAATCTCATCCATGGATACAGACCGTGTTTGGTTGGATGGATACGAAACAGGACGTTGCTGATTGATACGAAGCGCATGTCCTGTTGATGGATACGAACTCGGTCAATGCTAGTTGAGGTTCATCGATGGATTCGAACTCGATCGATGCGAAGTTGATGGATACGAATGGAGACGTGATGGTGAATACATACTCTATCGATACGAAGCTAACGCTGCTTGATGGATACGAAAGTGTGACTTTTTTTCATCAACTTGCATCGATCATATCCTGAGCATATGAACTCGGATTGACTTGAAATTTGGAATGCAGGTTTTCATGGCTTTGCTTGTCATGTCTCGTAAATTGTGGCCCGATCCGGACTCGGACAAAATTCATCGATATCCATGGTTATCCTGTAACACATATTTAATATTCATGGTTGGTTAATATTGATTTCAGTTAATTTTTGGGTATCTCATCTTTGCCAAAAAGTGGGATAACACTGGGACTGGTGTGAGTAAACAAAAATAGTTTATCTTTAAAACAAACACAAAAGTATTTTAAACATTGAAATCCGCAATGCTTTTTGGAAAATGAAACTACCATAAGGCCTCCCACCACACACACAATGCAATCGCAGACTTGGAGGAGATTTCTTCTTATGATAGTCAAACATGCTTACTACGCAAAAGAAAACTCTTTTGAAATTATTACTAGTGCATAGTGTGAAAACATTTCGAAAGTATAATATTAATCTTAGCCAGCATAGGTACCATTATATTATGCCTGCTATAGCTGCCGCCTGAGGAGACAGGTTATACAACTGCAATCGTAAAGGGCTCATATTGTTTCTTTGGATTTTCCAACAAATGGTCAGGCTAAGGAACTTCCTATGCCACATGGGAACGCCTCTGGAGCGACGCCCCGAGAGACAACTGCTCTCTGCCAAAACAAGGCCGGTTACCCCCTTCCCGGGTAGTAAACTTGAGATATGCCACCCCCGGTCGTTTGCGACCTTTATCCGAGGCGCCTCGATTACACAGCAACAATCACACGGTAAATGAGATTGGAGCAACCACACTAGTAAATATCAGGACTCCATACCATGATACCACCTTTTTCCAGAAGGAATGGACATACCCTAGGGGAGCTACCCCTGAAACCTTGCCGCATCTTTCTTGTTTCGACCATTACCGGTTTGTGAGGTCCGATGAGGTATCGTCCACAAAGCTACGCTTTACACGAAAGCCATGCTTTGATCAACAAATGATCAGCAACACACAGCAACACTTAGCATGCCACACTACCAAATTGGGAGTATATCACTGATGACCTTCAACTACATAACCTCTAAACTCGTATGTCTCAGAGAAGGGTGTTAAGCTAAGAGAATAAATCTCCGCCACCAAACAGAAATGTATTTGAAAGAAATCAGCTCTATATCTCAAAGTGTAATGTCAGACATACAACCATACAAGTCTGTTCCGGGTCCGAACAGAACTGAAGGCACTTCCGAAGAAGCCCTTGCAAATCTGGATAATTTCAAATCATGTCCGGACTTCCCATCACAAAGGGTTATCAAATCTCTATATCGGGGACCAGTCGATGCAGAGACATTCGACGAGTTGTCCTTTCGTTTTTGAAAATATCTGGTCTTCACCGCCGGTCTTCAAATGCTATCCACAACGTCGTATCATTATTTGGAATGGGTTATATGACACAAAGGTCCTCTCCCGGCTAAACCGAATAACGAGCGCATATTTAAAAACATATGGATATTGGGATTTCAATTAAGTCACAACTTATTACCCAAAACTTTTCTTTAAATGGTTTAAACACATTACCATTTTAATCTTTTACACAAAAAGATTCAATTCACAAAGTTCACCCAGTTTCACAAAGATCCATTCACAGATTTTCAAATCGATTTCCATTTCAATTTGAATTAACTCGTTAAATCTTTAAATCAAAGATTTAATTGATAGCTTTCAAAACAATTCCATTTCGACCTTTCCAATTTCAAAACAAAGTTCAACAATCTTTCACAAAGATTTATTCATAACTTGGAAAACCATTTTCCTTATATGAAAGCTTCTATTATTTGAAAACAAATAGTTTTCATTTCGAAAAATCTGATTCATTTATACGAGTTAAAGTCCTTAGGTTAAATTCAAATTCTCAAAACCATACTTTTAAAATGGTTTAAATTCATATAAACACATTTATGGCATCTTTAACCATAATTTCCAAACATGGAATTCAATTCCAAATTTTGAATTCAAATTCAAATTAAATTGGAAACTTTACTAAGTTATTCAAAATAACTTTTCTCTTTAAAACTTTTTTCCAAAGCTTTAACATTTAACCCAAATCCACTTCCAAAATCAATTGAAATTAAAATTTCAATTTCAAATTTATTAAATTTAAATCATCCGTGACTTAACCGATTTCCTCATGAAATCCATATTTGTGTGTGTAAGAGTGTGGTCCAGGGGTTTTACACAGTAGTGCAACATCACAAATCATCACAGATCAGAATACAGAAATATAATTGATAAGCGGTATGAAATATAACGCTTATCTTTTCATTCACAAATCACAGATCATATATATATCACAGATAATAAATTACAGTCATCCCAGATAAATAATTTACATTACAGATCACAACACAAATCAGGATATATCATAAAGCATCACAAATCAGGGATATCAAACAATTCACAATATTCAATGGAATACAGTCATCCATAAGTAAGATTAATTAATTATCTGATTGATTTAAATCAGATTTATTACTTATGAACAAACACTAATCCTGGTTAATTAATTATTAATTACAAACCATTTGAATTAATTATCCTTTAATTAACTAATTAACCTTTAATCATTAATTAATTATCCTTTAATCAATTATTAATTAACTTTTAATAATAAATTAATTACCCTTAATTCATTCCTTAATCATTAATTAATAAATCTCAATTATTAATTAATTAACCTTAATAAATTAACCTTTAAGTAATTACATAATTAATCCTTTTAATTACATTAGGTCATTATCCTTTTAATTAGTCACTTTAATTAGTTAACCAATTAACTTTAAATCTTTAAGTTAATTAAGGATTAAAACACTTTACCTTCCTTAATTACATCATCATATATTTCAAAATCACTTGTTATTTAATTAAATTAATTAACTAATTCCAAAACAATTTACCTTAAAAACATTTTAACTTCTTAAAATTAAACCTTGAAACTTTGTTCGAAACTTGTTTAAACACTATTACTTTGCAAACATGGTTATAATCCCTTTTGAAAACTGATACAATTTCATATACTTGAAACTTTGTTCAAATAAATAAATTTTTAAAACTTGAATATTTTCTTTTCGAGAATTTATTAGCCTGCAAAAGAAAACCCGAGCCCACACGAAATCTTTCCCGAACCCAGCTTCGAGTTAACCCGCGTTTCCTTTTCCTCGAGTTACCTCGCGAATTTCTTCGAGACGAACCCGAGTTCATCGTTTCTTCACCAAATGTAACTACTCGACTTTTCAACGCTCGAAAGTCGACATTAATACGTCCACTGTATCAAATGCCGCGCAATCAAATGCCGAAAAACCGAGTAGGGTTAAAAGAAGAGGTAGAAGAAGACAGAAGAAAAGGAGAACAGAAAAACACAGAAACAGAAACAATATCAGAATCTCACATTTCGCAGCGCAACAAAATATAATACATAATCACTAGTCTTTTAAACAAAGAACTATATCAGCTATACAATACATCATCAGAGTCAATATACAACTCAATACAACGATGGACAGTTATATAAACTTGTCCTCATACAGAATACACAGCGGAAATAAATAACAAGTACGGAAGTACGTCTCGCTATCCAGCTTATCCCCAAAGCTTCAGAATATCCAGAATATCCTGATAAAAATAACTCTAGGCTGCCCGTGTGGAAAATTATGGGCACCTAGAGTTTAGAAGGGAACAATAAACTCCGAGTCAGTCATGGTGACTGGTGTGAGATCGTAAAATAGTTATTTTCACAAAGAAAATAAAACAGATTCGCAATGCTTTTGGGAAAATGAAACTACCATAAGACCTCCCACCACACACACAATGCAAACGCAGAATTGGAGGAGATTTCTTCTTATGATAGTCAAAGATGCTTACTACGCCAATCATTGGATTATTATTATTAATGTCTAGTGTAGAAAACATTTCAAAAGTATATTATTAATCTTAGCCAGCATACAACCATTATTGTATGCCTACTATAGCTACTATGTTCAATAGCAGGTTACCGCCACATTCCATAGCAGGTTATACAACTAAAACCGTACAGGGTTCGTATTGTTTCTTTGGATTTTCCAACAAATGGTCAGGCTAAGGAACTTCCTTTCCTACTGCCGCATGGGATCGCCTCTGGCTGGACGTCCCGAGGGACAAACTGCTCTCTGCCAACAAAGCCGGGTTACCCCTGTAACTAGGTAACTCACGAATATGCCATCCCCCGGTCCTTTGGGACCTTTATCCGAGCGCTCGGTAACCAACATCACACATAATAAATAAGGTGTGTCCACATGAGTAAGTATCTGGGCTCCATACCATGATACCACCCCTTTCCAGAAGGAAATGACATACCCTAAAGGGCGCGACCCTCATAACCTTGCCGCAACATTCCTGTTTCGACCATTTCCGGGTTGTTGAGGCCCTGACGAAGTCTCGTCCACAAAGCTACGCTTTTTCACAAAGCCACGCTTTGATCACAAATGATCAATAAATGATCATCATTACAGCAACACTCAGCATGCCACATTACCAAATTGGGAATATATCGCTGATAAATTTCAACTACATAACCTCTAAGCTCGTACGTCTCAGAGAAGGGTGTTAAGCTAAGAGAATAAATTCTCCGCCACCAACAGATATGTATTTGAAAGAAATCAGCTCTATATCTCAAAATGTAATGTCAGACACGTAACCATACAAGTCTGTTCCAGGTTCGAACAGAACCGAAGGCACTTCCGAAGAAGCCCTTGCAATCCGGATATTCACAATCCCGATAAAACTTCCCATCACAAAGGAATCTCTATACCGTAGCTAACGGTGCAGAGACAATCGATAGGTCATCCTATCGTTTTCACAAACATCCGGTCTTCATCACCGGTCTTCAATACGATCCATATCGTCGTATCATTATTCGGAATGGGTTATCTGACACAAAGGTCCTTTCCCGGCTAAACCGAATAATAAGCGTTTGTTTAAAAAAACAAATTCAAGTGCCATTTCAAAGGCAATATTGATAGTCGGTGATTTAACTATCAACAATATTCACAACAATCATCAGATTTAAATAATTTTCCCAAATTATTTAATTTCAAAATATCTTCACGAGATATTATTTTTTTCCACACTTCACATTTGAAAACCAGTTTCAAATCACTTTTCACCTTTCAACTTTTGAAAATCAATTTCAAATCAATTTCCTTACACGGAATATATTTCCAAATATATCTTTTAAAAACCCACTTAGAACTTTTAATTTATATTTTAAAAGCTACTTTGGAATATACTCGGTTTTTCAAGGAAAATACACTTCCATTTAAACCAATTTAATAAATCCTTATCGATCTATTACAAATTTACATTTCAAATCTGTAAATTTATTTCCACACTTCATTACTTTGAAACCGATTCCAAATCATATTTTTTTCACACTTTAAAAATAAATCAATGTTTTTTTAAAACAAATTCCCCTTTCCTTTATAAATTCTATTCGGAATTTACATTCTCAAATCTTCACTTTCAACACCAAATCGACTTTCAAATTGATTTCTCAATTTTATTTCAAACTCCAAATCAAATTCCAAATTGATTTCTAAATTTACTTCAACACCGAATCAAATTTCAAATTGATTCTAATTTTAATTCAATACCAAATCAATTACAAATTGATTTCTGAATTTATTTCAACACTTTATTTCAACACAAATCAATTTTCATTCAACATCAAATAAATTTTTATATCGATTTCCCAAAAAATTATTTCTTCAATACAAAATCAATTATCAATTGGATTTCAACAATTTATCGCCTTTAAAATAAATTCCTTTATATCTTCCAAACCATTTAAAAATTCCATTTCAAATAAATTTTCCAACTTTCGAATAATACTATTCAAAATCCATTTATTAAAATCTTTTCCCATATCTTGGAATTTATTCAATAGGATTTCGACAATCCAATTTAATACTTTAAAATTCCTTCTTTCAAATAAATTCAATTCTTAAAAATAAATTCACTTAAAGTTTTCCACTTTAATTTCAAAATCCAATTTATATTCATTTCTGGTATCCAACGATACCAAAAATACATTCGGCTAAATTATAGCCTTCAACACATTCAATCACAAATATAATCATCCACAGATTATAAATAATCAATCACATAACATATGAAACCAATTCAAATGTTTTGAGGAATCCTGTTGGATCCCTCCAACCTGTTTCCCTACATCCACAGATGTTAGTACAATACCAATTCCACTTCGAGGTGAAATATCGCGGTATATAGGATTTATAAAATATCAATCCGCTATTATGCGGCGCAATAGGGTCTCATCTGCTATATAATGCGGGAAATCACAACTGTAATATATACATATGCCAATATATATATATATATATTGCTATATATATACATATATCCTACTATATCTAATATCACCTCCAAACAGCAATCAATCAATAACTAAAAAAATCAAATTTCCAATTTGAGTGAGAAGATCTCACCTTAGCTTTTTAATTCGCAGTCCATTTCCATTCCAGTTTGTTTTCTCGATTTAAGACCTTGAATAAACATTGGATTCATTTTGTTAATATTCGAATAAATCGAACCACTAATTCCTCATCTTAATTTAATTAACTAATTAATTAAATTTAATCCCATAAATATTTACTGTTCAAACTATGTAAATTATTACCATTTAGTTAACTATCAATTTTAATTTAACAATATAATCACCTTGAAAATAAATTTTCAAATAAACAAGTAAGTTTAAAAATGTATATTTATTTTCCTATTTGCATAAACATTTTTCACAGTAAACTTTATATTCAGATATCTTTATAAAACTTGACCATACAATTTATAATTTTAACTAAATTTCTTTTTCTATATAGAACAGTTTATGCATTCAATTAAAATTAAAAACAAGCAAGAATCGTTACCTTACCAAACGAAATTCCATTGGAACGTCAGCGTCGCCATTACGCCGAACCATCCCCTTTGTCGAGCCCTAGTCACGAGCTCGCGACCCTCACCAGAACGCCATCGCGATGCTGCTCTCATCCCCACGAGTGCGCGCCTGCAACTCCACGAATCTGCGCATCGCCATCATCGATCATGCCGCTGCCTGCCCTCGACACACTCATCGACGTCGAACCCCAATCGCGAGCTCCACGCCTGACCCTCCGCTCCCACTCGAGCGCGCGTTCGCGAATCCCAAAGCGAATTCAGGTCCAACCTCGCCGCATCTACTTCGCACTCGCGAGGCTGATGTACGAGAGGAGAAGTCGCCTATTTTCGAACAGAGGGAAGAAGGGGAAGTTCGATTTCCTTCCAGTTCGTCTTTAGGAGATTGTTTTCTTTTACGCAAGAATGAATTTGAAGAGGAAAATCCCCTTTTAACAGCGGCCATTTTTTTTGTTTAAACGAAAGAAAATGTTTCGTTTGGTTTGTTTTCTTTCCTCGTGTACTTTAACAGGAGAAGGGAGGGTACGAAGGAGACAAGAGAATGTGATTTGGCAGAAAGTAAGTCGGTATTGAAAAGTTATAGGGTGGCTGTTGATTAAAATTTTATATTTTTATATTCAAAAATATCTCGTTATATTATATCAGCGCGTTTGCTTATCATACGATCACACAATAACTCTAATCACTTCGAAAATTGAAATCCAGTAATAATACAATATTACGGATCCAATGGAACTGGTTTCGTCGAATTCCAAGACTATGCCCCGGAACGCTATTTTTAAATTCAATTTAAACGATACAATTTCAAAACTGAACAAAACAATTTCAGATTCAATTCTGAAGCTTCTATTATCTTCAGTATCATCACTATAAATTTTCGAAGCCTTGAAAATATTTTTAATCGGCTTAAAACTAAAGATTCAAATTTTTATCTAGTTTTAACGACTAAATTCAATAATTAATTTACCAAATTCACTTTGATATTTGAATTTCAAATTAAATTGAATTCCAGATATTTAAAATCAATTAAATATCCTGATTTCCAATATCAAAATTTCAGGGTCGTTATTCCAAACTTATCCCACTGACACACATCAGAGGTTTGTACACAAGCGCAAGAGCTCCGATGAACTCCAGCCAACCTCACCACCTTCCACAAGTCTACGGTCGCCTACTCAAGCTTACAAATCACCCAGATTGCCACATTTGTATACAAATCAAAATTGAACAACCTGACTCAACCAGAAACAGAACTGAACCACCTAAGACCACCTCGTTCCGGCGCCTCAGGCCACCAGAGGCCTTGAAATCGTGTCCAAAGCTTCGTCAATGTTCCATGCTTCTTTTCCACTTGCCCCGATGCAATCCGATTGGACGTTCATTTCACCATTGCTCCGAGAACATGATCGACCCAAAACTGGGTTAAAACCCTAAGTTGAACTCGCACCGCAGCCTCGGTGAATTATAAATTCACCAAGTATTTTTCTGATGATCCTTGATGACCATGCCTACTCCAACCACGAACACGAGATCCAATTCTTTACCGATGGTCAAAATTTGCCAATAAACACAATTCCGTTCAACTTCGAAATGCTAACTCAATTCTTCATAAAAAAATTTGATTTTACTTTTAAATATCCTCATTTTCAAAAACATTTCGATTTATATACTTGAAACCAGAGATCATGATAATTAAATTTCCAACATGTTTTAAGTTTGCCTTTAATTTAAATTTTCCAAAGAATGCTTTGATTTGATTTACTTAAATCTATTTTTAGAACTTAAATCATGTTTAAACAAACAACTTTTGTTTCAATTCTAAAGTCTAACAATGATCAGGGAAAGAGAAATCAAATTTTTGAACAGGTTTTTGAATTCCTGTAACTTGGAACAGAGGGTACTTATGCCTGTAACCGACATGCACAAACAATATATTCACATATACACATCTCTGTATACATGCAAACACATTTTCAATCTTGCTTAAGCATGAGTTCAAACAACAGATCACATTCCAGAGTCTCAAAAAGTTTACTCACAGTGATTTCCAGAAGAAGAACAGAGTTTCTTTTTTTGGACCAGGCTTTGAAATTTTGCAAAACTGAAACTCCTCTTTGATCTCTGGCTGTATTGATTTATATTGTTTGTTTTATGTTGAATGATGTTTGATGTTTTCAGTTGAATTTTGTTTAAGTTTTGATAACTTTTTACTTCAGCCTTTTGTGAACGAAAGTGAGATGGAAGATTAATATATAGGAATGAAGTTACTGGGTATAATATTTTGTACAGGGTGTATAATTTGTTGTAACAAAACCAGGGATATTTTCTTCAATTGGAGGCTGCATTTATTACCTTGTACCATATCACCTTATTTTATTTGCTTTATCTTTATCTTGTACACTACATAAGCAAGAATCCTGTGGCTTCTTTTGCAAGCTTCTAGATATATATATTTTTGTTTTTCTTTTACAAGTGTATGTTTTGTTTCTTCATTTGGTAAGTGTTCATGAATATGTATTTGTTTGCTTTCTTTTTGACTTGTCAATATTTTTCTTTTATTATTTTTGTATCAATTCTGTTTGTATTGTTTATTAATCATGAGATTAAGATATATATGTATTTACTTTATACTTTTATTTTATATATTTTGTATTTTTCTTTTAAACCATTTATTTATGATTTAAATTCAAATCAAATATATATATATATATATTTCAAATTTACTCATATATGCCCAAATATATATATATTCACATATATACATATATATGCAATATTTAAATCTTAAATGATTTAACATAGAATTAATTTGAACTCGGGGAAACTCGCATCAATTTACAAATAAATTTTACAATTTTAATTCAAAAAATTCAATTAATTATCAATTTAAATTTAATTAAAATCTGGGGTCGTTACACTTATCTCTTTTGAGATGATATGTTTGTGTAAGTGATATAATCCCATCACTTAGAGTAACCATACCATACTTGTACTCATGCTTATACTCAGTATTGTTCCTTCTTAATTAAGAAGAACATTACCCTTATCCTTATGCATCTATTACTGCTTATCCTTATAAACTGATATGTTTAACTAGACTGACCCGTGTATTTTATACTCGAGTTAGACCGAGTTGTTTCAGGTTAGATACCTGCCTTTGGACTTTACTTGATGCTTCCATCTTAGATATCAACTTATCTCTTTTTTTAGTCGTTCTGTATGACTCTGATATGTATTTATTGTTTTGACTCATGTGTATATTGTGGTCGTCATACCACTTATGATGTATTATTTGTATTGTATTGGGATGTATCGGTATATGTGTGTGTGTGTGTGTATCTGTTTGTTGTTTTATGATGTGTTATGCATATGAGTTGTTGTATTTTGTTCCGATTGATCCTATAACCACCTGTAGTTTTGTATTAAGCATTTATTGGATATGTCGATCCACTTGAGATATCAAAGAAAAAATATAGAGCAATAATCGACGTATTCAATAGATATTTAAGACAAGACTATAGATGATCGCTCCTAACCAGCCCTATTCTCCGCATTAGCAGACAGTATTATCTAGTAATACTCTTTGTTAATGTGGGTCTCTGGGTGGGCCGTCACAACTTCAACGGTATATTAATACATAATATTATAAGGTCCTCTCCTCCTTCTATGCTAAAACATCCACAAACTGATCGACTTGTCTCAAAACCTAAAAAGTCTCGGATTGACCCGTATCACAAATAATACACGGGTCAGACTATGTCTATATCAAGGGTAATATATCTATAACTCAATATGTCAGTGTTAATGATATGATATCACTCACAATGTAAATAAATACTGGAATATATACACACACAGAGTATACAATCACAACTTTGTAAATAATCTCATATGTGTTATAAAATTTCAAGTATTACAAATCGTACATGAAGATATCATCACCCATCCAAAGTAAACCAAACCAAAAATCACCGATTCAACTACAAATAAGTGAATAATCCAATTTAATAAACCATTAGAATAATTAAGAAATCCTCAATAATGAGATATCATTGAGTATAGTTTGGAAATCTTGTAACAATTTCCCAAGTCGACCTCTTAATCTCAATAATAAATCATCAATATACCCAAATAAGATAGGTCGCACATCAATACATAATAGAAGATATGAGGATCCACCATTCTCTGGACACCTATTCAGATATAATCTTATCTCCTCATATATGAATAAATCAAAATAGTATGGATATAATGGGGATTGACTACACTTTAGATACAAGATCTCTATTATATCAACTCATCATAGGATCAAAAACTATATATGTCAATCACTACACACACATACCAGAACCAGACTGGAGACTGATGTCCACATGCCCGGTCCATGAACCCAGGGTTTACTAGTCTTATAATAGTCAGATCCGTTCCTACAGTCTTCAGTTACCTAGAGGGACATCGTGGCCCAATCCATTAATGGCTCATCAACGCGTAGCATAGGTCACGACCCTACTTTGACCCTAATGGTAATATACTACTGACCTAAGCGACATAAGTGGCTACGGGCAACTACCCATCTTCTACTACCATGATGCATATCAAATATAATATATAACAATTGTTTCAATGGATTTGGGGCGCGAACTCACGATCAGGCCGCCAGGGTGGATACTGGCTAATCTGGTTCACTCTCGAAACATAAAGGGAGCTAGACACAAGTGGACAATATATAGTACTCATATCCTATGTCTACACATAGCTTTAGATGTGAGATGACACTCACCTACGTATAAGTCAAGACATGACTATGATATACTAGAGCTCTAATCCTTCGTCGACACACGGCTCTACTTATAAGACAACACATGGTTAAAATATACACACTATAACGAGTATAGTCATATACACATGAGTAATTCCCGTTTAAGTGACATTTACTTACAATGAATAATCAAACAAATAACATAACGGTGACCCATACCACCGCATGTTTTCAAGTAATTGTTCAATGCTCATAAACTACACTCGATCCACACTACATCTCTATATGAAAAATCCAATGTAGAACTAGAAAATGTTACCAAAAGTCCCATACCAGACGGTATTACTAGACCGTTTATTCAAATTTGCCGTCAGATAGAAATGAGAAATATTCAAACAAATAATTACATCATACACACACAACTATATATATATATATATATATATATTAAAATATAACTATTAATAAAATAATTATACGATTTTTAAATCATCATAGTAGCTTTCAGAAAGATTATAATATAAAATAAACATCATTAATTGTATAACTAAATATATAATAGATAAAATAATTATCATTTTCAGAAAATTCGAAATACATATGTTAAGTCGACTAGAAGGTTCTCTTAGTCTACTGACCTCGGTTGACTAAAACTATATACAGTTGACTAAAATAGGGTTTAGGCTTTAGAATGAATTTACACTAGTTCAGTTGATTAGGAATTCTTTCAATCGACCGGTCCCTATCGACTAAACCAATATATATAATCAACTGAATTAGAGTTTAGTTTTTGGAATGAATTATATACCAATTCAGTCGGCTAGATGTATGACTCAATTGACTGAATAGGGTTTCAGTCGACTAATCACTATATTCAGTCGACTCAACCCTAAAAGTTCTAAAATTATTTTCAAAGCTTCATCATGTCAATTCAACTCGATTTCTCAATCTCATTAGTGTTATTACCTCATATCCCCTCACACTTCTACTACACTACAATCATTCGTGATCAATCATATCAAAGAAGTACAATTCTTTGGTGAAGAGGTGTGACCACTACATTATCCAATGTGTGTGTGTGTGTATGTATATATATTGATCATATACTTATGATTACTATATCAAATCAAACATAGATGTGAGTAGGAGAACTCACCTTGATTGAAGATAACTCTAGCTTCTAATCCTACCTTGCTTCCCTCTCTTAGCCCTCTCTACAAATATTCTTTAATTCAATATGAAGAACAACTTACTGTTCTTGATTGCTTGTTGTCGATGGTTATCAAGAAGCTTATGTTTTGATTTTATATGTTTAATGTGGATTTAATTTCATAATTTAGAGTGAAAGAATTTTGGTGAGAACAATAAGTTTTCATATATCTAAATTGGAGGGATTGAGCTATATTTATATGAGGGGGTGAAACCTCTAGAGTTGGAAAACTCTAGAACCACACCTCTCATGAAAACATTTTCATTATTTTCTTGTTTTGGGCTAGCTAACTTAAGCTTGTTTCATTATAAATCATTTCTTTCTTTTACTTCGTTTACATGAAAACAATTCTGATATTTCACTAGCCTACATCATATACATGAAATCAAATTGGGCTTGGACTTGTGTAGCAATGCTCTTGTATTAGTAACTTAATTTATTTCTTCTTTCTTTTCTTATTCAAAATCAATTCTAAATCCATTTTAATTCTTTTATTATAATAAAATCATTTCTAACCTCTAATTAAATTCCAACATATTTATTTCAAATCTTATTTGCTATAAATCCCATAAGATCTTATTTCATTAATTTATTTCAAATAGTATTTCATAACTTCACATTTCAAACAACCAAATTTATCAAATCAGTTTCTTTTCTAAATAAAATTCTTAACATTTTTGCAACGAACCGGCTTTTCAACCCTCAAAAATCGACACTAATACGTCCACTGTATTATATGTCGAACATTCAAGTGCCAGAAATACCTATTTGTTAGGGTGAAAGAAGAAGGTAGACGATAGAAGAAAACTACACAACACAGAATCTCACAACGCAGCGAATAATATATAATACAACAATGATCTTTACAAAAAGGAAACATTTTATTCATATATGCAACATCAAGGTACACTAGACTTATCCTAAATTTGGATAGTTATAGAAACATGTCCTTATATTGACAAGCATACAGACTCTATACTACAGCAGAAGAAAAATATACGTGAATACGTCTGGACCATCCTGCTCCTCCCTAACTCCAAAGTATCCAGCTAACTTGGGAAAAACATGCTCGGTCTGACCCGAGCATTACATGGAATAATGCCCGGGTCAGTCTAGTAAACCAGCATGAGTAAATCTCGATAACAAGTTACAACCAAACTGATTTCTATATTTGAAAACTTTTCACAAAGGGTATCTCGTAAGACCACACCGCACATAAAAATGGATGGGTTTTTACCTTACGATAACTAAAACATTTTATATCAAAATCTAGTGAAATTATCATAGTGTCAAGGTTTAAAGTAAATAGATAAAATAGTTGAAATGCTTGCATCTCACATTCCAACATACTAGGCTCTACAATCAAAAACGTAAGGTATGTATTGGAGATTGGATTCCAACAATGGCAAGGTAAGGGACTACCTTCCGATGATATACCTCTAGAAAATGCACTGATGCTAACACAGAGCAGACTGCCCCTTTAACATGGCAGATCGAATTACTTTACCCCCCTTGACACCGAGGCTTTATACTACCATGGTGTTTTACGCAAAACAACTCTGAAAGGGACATCTAGAATGGGGTGACTGCTCATAACGGTAGCTAACCACATAGCTCTGCTGCATGCCCTGCTTTATCCATTCCTCCCGGTTGTGAGGCTTGAGGCTACGCTTTACCATTCTGAATAGAAATCCATCTTGGGATGCTAACACTGCCCTCCAGGTGTCAATGTAATGCCAGCATTCATCCGTACAAGTTTGTTCTGGGTCTGAACGGAACCGAAGGCACTAACTCTACTACATCCATTTTGGAATCACCCTTAGGATTAGTAGCAGTAGCCCTTGCACTTCAATGGCTCCGTCTTCGATCCCATGCTTCAAGATGTCTTCATTTCGAAACGCTTGAGTTGGATTGAAGTGGTTTTCTGATAATACATCTGATCCCGGTCTCTTCGAAACAACATTCGATATTTCCGCTAAACTCAACCCCAGTTCTTTAGGAAATAAATAGACAAATGTCAAGAGTGGAGTTCACCTCCTAACTGTTGGTTTATCATTCGTCCTAGAAGAACGAAACATGTTTATACGTACAGTATGGAACCTTCGACGGTAACTGTACCATATAATTATCCTGTTTCTCATAGATATTGCCAAAGTTACGTTTTGTCCAGATTTGATAGTTGGTTATTTAACTATCAAATAAAAAAACATCCAATCATGGTTTAATTTCCATATGGGATTCACTAAGCCTTTATTAATTCTCTTTAATTAATAAAACCACTTTATAAAACTTGATCACAAGATCTTTTCAAAACACTATTCTCAAACCCCTTACATTTCCTTTTATACTTGGGAAACATTTATATACTTATCTCAATGTTATATGTATATTACCAAAACATTTTACTTTTCATGCCTTAAAACAAAATCATATACTTATCTTATCAGTATAAGTATATTTACAAACTTTTTAAAGTTTTCTTCTTTCCAAATCCCATATTAAATAACCAAACATTTCTTCGAAATAAAACATTTCGCTTAACCATTATCAAAAATTCCCTTTTTAAAAGTTCATCTCATATTTCAATTAACTTATAACTTTCAAAATTAAGTTATAACCCACTTTTATAAATCATTAAGTTAATTTATAAACCTCTTTCCAAATCTCTGAAATGATTTATAAACCTTTTTCCTATTGTAACAACCCAAAATTTGAGCTATAATAATTAATTAACGAATTAATTAAACAATAAAATAAGTTTGTGAAATTATCAGAATCGAGCTACGGGAGTTGCACCATTGGGTCCGTGGCGATTTCTGATCAATTTCCATATATAACTTGTCGAAATCCGAGCTAGTATGGAGAAGTTACGAGAGAAATAAGAAAACGGAATTAAATAAACTAAAACGAAGAAAATATATTACAAGGGCATGGGTCGACCCATTCCATGGTCAGGTCGACCTATAGGTCGACCCCCAATAAACTTAGGTCGACCCGCCTTATTTCCTGGATGCTATTTTGTCCAGGTACGAGCCGAAGACCATATAATTCGATTTTTGTGAAATCCTTTGCCTTCGTAGCTGCATCCGACGGTTCCTAGTGAGCCTATGACGTGGTTGCACCAGATTTATTCTTCAAATCCGACGGCCCGAGATCCCTAAGCCACACTATAAATAGAACCCTAGGCCTAGCTATTTTTTCATTCAAATTTTCTCCCAATTGGGTTCATTGCCTAAGGTTGAACCCTAAATAGAAAATTTTCTAGAGAGGAAATCTTTTTGATAAAAATATTATACGCCCTAGAAGTGGATCCAGGAAGGCCCAGGGCTAGAGCTAAGGACCACAGGTGAGTGTTTTGTAATTATTTTAGATTTTTAAGCAATTTAAAATAATAGGGTTCTCAATAGTTGTAGTTTTTCTACCTTTTTGAGACAGTTTTTATGTAAGTTTATTTACAGTCAGTTTTTAAGTAAATTTCAGAAGTTCTTTTCAGTCTATTTTATTCAGCTATTTATTTCAGTTATTTACATTTATTTACATCTGTTTTAAGTTGAAATTTAGCATGTAAATTTTAGTTTCTTTTTATAGAGATTTAATCCTTTTTGACGCGAATAAAATATTAAAAAAGAAGAATTCGCAAATATGGGTTAAAATAGAAAAACACTAAATTTACAGAAATCAGATGTAAAATGAGAAAAACTGAAATAAAAGGAAGATGGACTGAAATAGGCAAAATTAAAATATTTGCAAACATGATTATAACAAGTGGTTATAACTAAAAAGAGAAATTAGAAGAGTAACAGTTGCTAGAACAATTATAACATAAGTTATAATTAGAAAGAAAGAAATAACAGAAGAGGCTTATTTTATAACTTAGATCATGGATTAAGTTAATAAGAAAATATAGAAGTAGTGGCCCTGTAATGACCCAAGATTTTAGGGATTTATTTTGAAAAATATAAATAAGTTTAAAATAATTTTTAAACAAATTTTGAAGGGGAATTGATATAGCTTGATATGGTGTATCTGTATGTGTGTACATGTGTGCACAGGAAATACACATGAACTAAAGCTTAATCCCTGAATGTTAAAAATGAATACATGTTGATGTGTATGGAAATATTATATATATAGATTAAATCCTTAAAAGCTATATGCATAAGTAAATATATATATATATATATATATATATGGATGCTACTGAGTATTTTTGAGTGTACATGTACATGTGTGTCAGTACAAAATAATGTGTAAATATACATATGGGTGTGCTAATTGATTCAGTAAGACTTATATACATATATATATATATATATATAGATATGTTAATAAAATACTAGATTTCAAATCCGCAAAATAAAATATATATAAACATATTTTAAATTATAAGCAGAAAGAAAAAGAATGAAGATATAAAAAGAAGAAATCCTCTTCTAAATAAACAAAGGTATTACATACTATTTAAAGGAAAGCTAAAAATAGAAAAATAAGATAAAACAGAGAAATGTTTTGTATAGGCAGAATTAGGAAGAATATTTGATAAATGATAGAAATCAAGTCACACCTTTAGCATGATAATAGACAAAAGGAAAAGTAATTTCTGGAAAAGAAAATCTCTGAAAATAACCAAAAGATATAACCACTTTCTCTTCACAAACTCAAGCCGGGGGAGGGTGAGATTTTGGGTTTAAAAACTAAATGCAAATGGCATGATTTCTGATGGGCAAAAATGACTTTAGCCAATCTCTTAAACCCTAAGAAAAACCCTGCATAAATAGGCAGTGATGAGAAACCTTCTTCTTCCTGGATAGCTCTTGAGAAAAATATACATAGATATTATATAAATATAATACAAGTGAAGAAAAAGGGTTGAAGGCAGAAGCTTACCAATCAACTAGGAAGTGGAAGAGAGCTAGGTGAGAAAACTCACTCAAAATCTAAGGCAATAAGTCCTAATGTAGGCAGCCAGTTATAAGTTAGTTTTCTTAAAAATGTATTTTCAGATGTGTTTATCTGTCTGTGATTTCAGAGATGAAAATGGTTTGATTCTTATTTGGTTGTTCTGCTTGCTTTATTATATGAAAGTTTTAAGTATCATTAGTATATATATATATATGTTTATAAACCCGAATCTCTGATATGCTAATGTTTAGAAACATAAGTAAATACCCAGAAAATAAAATGTTGAATATAGGCAAGTAATATTGGTTTGGCTCAACCCAAAAAAAATGAAAACATATTGAGCTGCAATATACTCATGTATAAGTGCTGAGGCTTGAGACAAAAAGGAATTAGGGATGCAATAGGGTTGCCTATGTGCTGATGCTCCTAATTCAATGAAAATGTATAAATATTCATACACATAGCAAATAAATTTTGTGGTTTAGTGAAACTTAGTCATTCTATGATTAACTTAAGCGCAGATGTTTGCAAAAGAAAAACTCTCTTTCAAAAGCCATAAGCCAGTGTTAGTTGTCTATACCCCTTTTTAATTGCAAGGATATATATATATATATATATATATGCAGAATCTAATTAATAGACACATTTCATTTCATTGACTGTTTTCCTCTGTTTGGTTATGAATGATATGGTATGCCATGACATGAATGATTTTTTTAGCGAAATAATTCACTGAATGGTTTAGTCATGAAAAATCAGAAGTATTATTATTAATTTAAATCTGATAGGAAATGGGGTCAAGAACACTTCAGGAATGACTTGTTTTCTTGAGTAATACAAGTTGACACATGGCTTGTTTAAGTCCTGAGATCTTTGTGTAATGGAGTGAATTAGTCCATTACAATGTGTCCATTGATTCAATTTAATTGCAGATGAGACCAAGACAGATAAATATATCAATATAAGAGAATTTGATATAAAGAGGAACTAGAGTTTTCCTGGAATGAAATCTGGATAGTGAATAAATGATTTAATTCATTTTGGGTGATATCCTTGTTTGTATGGATGTTTATTTGATTCATGAGTGAATTATATGAATGTATGAATGTACCATATCTTCTTGAGGTTTCTGGAAAGGCAAACTTAAGTGTGCACTTGCACACTGACACAGAACATGCACACATGAATCACTTGTTTTCTAAAGGCAGAGTTATATACATATATCCATGTTTTAACTTTAACTTGATTTACAAATTGTTTTAGTGGATTTTCTCATACCAGGCATGTAACGCCCCACTCTGAGACCCACTGTAATAAAGAGTATTACAGGAGTAATACTGTCTGTTAAAGCGGAGAATAGAGTATAGTGGAAGCGACCATTTGTAATCAAGCTATAACTATCTACTGAATACGTCGAAAGGATGGTATCTATATATTTTTCTCAAGTGGTTTGACATATTCAATAAATATTTATAACGGAATTACAATGGCTAAAGACCTATCAGAAACAAGCATAGTAATAAATGATAAAACATCACAGAACAGAATCACATAACAGATATAAAATCCCAGAACAATACATCGTCAATACAGATCCAAATACTATAAGTGGGTACAAAGCCACTGCTCACACATGTGAGTCAAAAATATGTACATATCAAAGTCTGAATAATAACAGAGTAGCGGAATAGTGGACAAATAAAAGCGCTATCTATCAGCATAGCAGATAATGTCCAAGCGGAAGCACAGAAGCTAAGTCCAGAGACCTAACCTGAAACAACTCGGTCTGACCCGAGCGAAAACACTCGGGTCAGGCTAGCTAAACAATCAGTAATAACTGAGATATATACTAATGCGGTACATAAATAAAACAGTACTTATCCAAAGAGAAGTAGATTATGAACCACATGAATATAATGACGATCCCTAATCATCAATAAACAATAAAAATCTCCAAAGAGAAATCAACACCAAAGTGTAGAATAAATAAAATCGCCTCATATCATCGGCGTAGCCAAAGCTATAGAAAGATGCCCATAGGCAATAATCCCAAGAGTGACCAGAGTCTGTAATCAATGCCCAAGCAAAGATCGATGCTCCAAAGAGCAATGGGGATATACTGAAAAGTCAATGAAATCCAACACTGAAAAGCAGTGTCCAAAGACACTGTGAATCCACAAGGTAATCGCACTTACATCGTATGGTTCCATAGAACCAACACCGAATGGCGGTACTCGAATGGATATAAAAATCATCAAATAATACCAATATTGCACGTGCACCGACCAGAGTCGTTGTTGCCAAATACTGTAGAGTTGTGATCGATCACTCGCACAGATGCGGAACGCGCGAGACGGCAAGATCCTTCCCAGAAGGATAAAGGCCCAGAGGGATAAAGGCCCAGAGGCGCATGCCGAAAAAATAAACTGCTCCATAGAGCAGGTGTCCAGAGACGGTTGCCCAGAGGCGTGGTGACCCAGAGGTCCAGTACTGGCCGCCCAAAGGCTAATGTGTCACTAACTTCTTGGAGAGGAACCCGTAAAGTGTTAACAATGAGTCCCATACCCCACGTTCGCACTAAACGGTTTCCTAACCAATAGCAAGCTCACACTCCAAACAATAAAAAGTCCACCTCGTATCATCGGTAAACTAGACCCAAAGGTCAAAACGATCAACCGAATAGGTCGGGGATTAACCGGAAAGAAAATACACACGGTTCCATAGGCCGGAAATTTCCTAACCAGTTAAGCACCTTTCCACTTCGCTCGACGTGCTAAAAAGTGAGTGTGAGGTTTTTATTATAGAAAATAATGGTGCGAAACGGATTTATAATTGATTTTGAAATCACTTTAAAACGGCTTTTGAAAAATCTCCTATTATGGAGTAATTAATTTAATAATTAAAATAATATTATATAATAATTTCGAAAGCCATTTAGGAGTGAAAAATCTTTTGAAAATGATTCATAAAACCCGTGTACGAAATCTAGAGACAAATCTCAAAGAAATCAATAAAACCAGAAAATCACTGAAAAATATTCTAAGTGCTTGTAAACATTCAAAAAAACTGACGCGAACCAAAGTTCAGCAATTTAATTGGACCAGCAAACTGTGTCCAAATGTCATGAAAATTTGTAGGCATGTAGTCCAACATCCCTACTTTAAGATTCAAAAAGAATCGGGATATTCCGACTTGAAACGAAGAAACGGCGTTGTCTCAAAGTCGGACAAAAATCATAAAACTTTACTGTGTCAAAACAGTGTAAAGGTCCCACTTCGACGACATGGTCGAAGGGTCACATGAACTCAGATCTTGATGAAAATTTGTAGGAGCGTAGTAAAGTACTCCTACTTTGATATGCAACAAGTATCGTTTGGTTTCGACTTGAAACGAAGAAACGACAATGTTTCAAAGTTGGTCCGACGATAATTGAAAATGATCACTATTGTAAAACAGTTTCTGGGTGCTACTTCGGCAATAGAAACGAAGTACCTAATGCACCCAGATCTAACCAAACTTTGCATGGTTAAAGATCTCGATATCATCATTTTAACGAGACCAAAAACGATGAAATCCGACAAAGGACGAGCCCGGGATGGCGTCGCAAAGTCGGGGTTCTACGTTGAAAACAACGGGAGAAAAGAGACTAAGGCCTATAACTATGCACTAACTGGCCAGAGATGAAAAACCATAATTTTGGTATAGTAAACTTCAAATTCTGGAAAAATGAATAAAATGAAAGTTGTAGCTTAGTTTCTAAACTTTCCGGAATGACCAAGATCGTCAAATTCCGACCAGAGATGAAAATTCTATGACTAAAACAATTCTCAGATCTAAATTTTATATCACTGTCGTTGTGCTCTCGGGACAGTGGTAAGAATGCACAGTTTTGACCAAATTAACTTCGAAATTTCATGAAACTCAAAACATGAAAGTTTTAGCTCTAAATCTAAGCTTTCCAGAACATCCAAAATTATTAGATTTGGATAAGAAACGAGTAACCTATGGCCAAATTAATTTCATGTTTTTATTTTATCAACCCTGTAGTTTGTTGTCAGGTCAGCGACAAACAAGCATGATTTCGACAATTCAAACCTCAAAATTAGGCAAAGCACAAATCATAAAAGTTATAGGGTACAGAACAGGCTTTCCAGAACTTCAAGAAAATCTTAATTCCGATTTAAGATAAATGAGATATGTCTAATTTACTAACAGCAATAAACTAATTATAATTTCAGCTAGCATATATTACAAATACCTTATGTGCACACCCCAAAATGAAAGAAAAGATGATCAAAGAGCTATGATTCACATGTTACATAATAAAACATGTGTTACTAACTGATTACCAAAATCAAAAGATGATTAAACACATATTAGAAGAGGTTTTTAGCAATATACCTCTCTTGAAAGCAACAAAGACTATTATAGCATCAACCCAAGTTAGCAAAAGATGATTAGGAGGCTATAAGATCAAAAAAACACATAAAACATGTGTTACCAAATACATTTCAGAAATGAGAAAGATATAAAAATGGATTTGAGGTGGGTATTTGCATTACCTTTGCATAGAATGACTTGCATAAGCCAAAACTAGAAGGAGATGAAGATAGAGGCCATTTTTGTTATGAAAGCTTTAGGAAATGATTAGGGTTTTGATTAGGGTTGAATGAATGAGGTTATGAGAGTTTGAGATAATTTATAGAGGAAGTTTAGGGTGGGTTATTGGGTAAGGTTTAATAACCCAATATGAAGAGAGTTATTTCCATGTTTTCAAAAAATTTCTAAGTGTTCATATATGTTTATAAAACTCACTTTTCTTATTCAAACCCATTTTAAATCCTCTCCTAAAATATTTAACTTTCCAAAAATAACATTTTATCCTCATTTTAAAATCCCATATTTCCCATTTAATTAAAATAGCCTTTTTCAAATAAATTTTGTTATTCCAAATCCTTTTATACTTTATTAAAATAAATAAAATCATAACTTGTATTTATTAATTGGTAATGCAAATCCCGAGTTGTTACAGACTCCCCCCCTTAAGAAAATTGTGTCCCCGCAATTCCTTAAATATAGAAGTCGTTTATAACATCTAATCCATAAAAGGAATACAGAAGATAAAATATAGATGCTCACCCATGCCAGAAGATGGAAGAAAACCAGGATAAGTACGCTCGATAAATTCTCTGGTCTCCCAATTGCAGTCCTTAGGATTAGACGACCATTGAATCTTCACAAGCGAAACCTCTTTGTTTCGAAGACGTCTGATCTCCGAATCAAGCACACGAAGAGGTTGCTGCTCTATAGATAGATCGGGTGAGATCTCCAAATCGGGCACGATATGAGGCTCGATAATAGAATCAGGGTCGCGCACACACTTGCGAAGCTGAGAAACATGGAACACATCATGTATTCCAGAGAAATGAGCAGGTAGAGCCACACGATAAGCAACGTGGCCGATGCGTTTCGTAATAGGAAATGGTCCGACATAGCGAGGAGCCAACTTCCCTGTAGAGCTGAAACGTACAACCCCCTTCATGGGAGATATCCGAATAAAGACATGATCACCAATGGAGAACTCAAGAGGCTTCCTACGGTTGTCCGCGTAGGATTTCTGGCGGTCCTGTGCCTCTTTCATTCTCTGACGGATAAGAATAATCTTCTCAGAAGATTCCCGAACTGAATCTGGACCAAGAAGGTGCTTCTCACCATATTCTAACCAACAAGCAGGAGAGCGACATGGCCTTCCGTAAAGAGCCTCGAAAGGTGCCATGCCAATACTAGACTGAAAGCTGTTGTTGTAGGAGAACTCTACAAGCGGTAAGTGATCCTCCCAACTACCTCCGAAATCCAGAATACAACAGCGCAAAAGATCCTCTAAAACACGATTCACCCTCTCCGTCTGACCGTCGGTCTGAGGATGATAAGCAGTCGAGAAATTCAGCTTTGAGCCCAAAGCTGACTGTAGGCACTTCCAGAAGTGACTAGTAAAGATAGTGTCTCGATGACAGACGATAGAGCTAGGAATGCCATGGAGTCGAACGACTTCCTTCACATATAACTTGGCAAGCTGAGGAGCAGTCCGAGTGGACTTAATAGGAATGAAATGAGCTGATTTGGTCAAGCGATCGACGATGACCCAAATAGAAGTATGGCCTGACCTCGATCGAGGCAGACCGTCAATAAAATCCATGGATATCTGATCCCATTTTCCACAATGGAATCTCTAGCGGCTGAAGAAGACCGGATGGACGCTGGTGCTCAGCTTTGATCTGTTGACAAGTCATGCAACGGCTTACATAACTTGCCACATCACTCTTCATGCCCTCCCAATATAATAGGCGACACTTGTTGGCATACATCTTGCTCGACCCGGGATGAATAGTGTACTTAGTGCGATGACACTCGTCTAGAATGTCACGCCTAAGTGATAAATCAGATGGTACCAAAATACGGTTCTTCCTGCGAAGACACCGATGAGAATCAATAGAATAATCCAGCAATGTCTCATCACTGGATCCCGACTCAAGGAGCTGAATATATCGCAACAAGTCTGGATCCTGCCGCTGAGCATGGGCAATGCGATCCAATAGAATAGGTCGAGCTTCCATGCTGAAATAACAAGATCTGAGAATCAGAAGACGGAGCTCGATTTCGAATATCGCACATAGAAAGAGTCTCAAGAATAACCCACTCGGTGATCATCATAGAAACAACTGCCGAGTGTTTGCGATTGAGCGCATCTACAACACGATTCCCCTTGCCAGGGGTATACTGAAAATCTAAGTCATATGAGGCGAGAAACTCGAGCCATCGCTGCTGCCTCATATTGAGATCCTTCTGACTGAATGAATGCTTCAGCGACTTGCGATCGGTGTAGAGAATGAAATGTTCGCCCAATAGTTAATGACGCCACGTCTTCAAGGCAAAGACGATAGCTGCTAACTCAAGATCATGAGTAGGATAGCGAACCTCATTCAGACGTAGCTGCCTAGAAGCGTAAGCAACTACCCGATCTTTCTACATAAGCACAGCACCGAGGCCGCTATCACAAGCGTCGGTGTAAACAACAAGATCCTGGTTACTCTCAGGAACTACAAGGATAGGAGCATGAGTGAGAAGTTCCTTCAGTCGCTGAAAGGAAGCTTCACACTTATCAGACCAAATAAAACGAACCCCCTTACGAGTCAGAGTCGTGAGGGGAAGTGCAAATCGAGAGAAATCCTTGATAAACCGACGGTAATAACCCACCAGTCCAAGGAAGCTGCGAATATCATGAACGTTCTCGGGCTGATTCCAATTCTGAATAGCTTCGATCTTGGCAGGATCGACGGAAATACCCTCAGATGATACAATATGGCCCAAGAACTTGACCTTGCTCTCCCAAAAATGGCACTTGGAGAGCTTGGCCTTAAGCTGATGCTGACGAAGAGTATCCAAGACGATCCGCAAATGATGAGCATGCTCTGCCTCGGATCTAGAATAAATAAGAATATCGTCGATGAAAACCAGAACAAATCTATCGATGTATTCCCGGAATACTCGATTCATAAGATCGATGAAGAAAGCCGGAGCGTTCGTCAAGCCGAACGGCATGACCAACCACTCAAAAGAACCATAACGAGTGCGAAATGCTGTAAGAGGAATGCTGTCTTCCACGACTCGTAGCTGATAGAATCCGGTGGCAAGGTCAAGCTGAGAGAAGACCTTCGCACCGCTCAATTGGTCAAACATGTCATAACGGGAATTAGAGTTAGACATGATTCAATGATAGATAATTAATTAAGGAATACTACGGAATATAACGGATTCCTATACATATTCCTAACTTATCTATCAATAAACATAAGGAAGGGATTTGATTTAATTCGGATCTAATTTAAAATGTATTGTACTAAGTGTATCTGTTCTGTGTTTATTATGCTTATTCCTGAAACCTCGCTCTGATACCAAGCTGTAACGCCCCACTCTGAAACCCACTGTAATAAAGAGTATTACGGGAGTAATACTGTCTGTTAAAGCGGAGAATAGCGTATAGTGGAAGCGACCATTTGTAATCAAGCTATAACTATCTACTGAATACGTCGAAAGGATGGTATCTATATATTTTTCTCAAGTGGTTTGACATATTCAATAAATATTTATAACGGAATTACAATGGCTAAAGACCTATCAGAAACAAGCATAGTAATAAATGATAAAACATCACAGAACAGAATCACATAACAGATATAAAATCCCAGAACAATACATCGTCAATACAGATCCAAATACTATAAGTGGGTACAAAGCCACTGCTCACACATGCGAGTCAAAAATATGTACATATCAAAGTCTGAATAATAACAGAGTAGCGGAATAGTGGACAAATAAAAGCGCTATCTATCAGCATAGCAGATAATGTCCAAGCGGAAGCACAAAAGCTAAGTCCAGAGACCTAACCTGAAACAACTCGGTCTGACCCGAGCGAAAACACTCGGGTCAGGCTAGCTAAACAATCAGTAATAACTGAGATATATACTAATGCGGTACATAAATAAAACAGTACTTATCCAAAGAGAAGTAGATTATGAACCACATGAATATAATGACGATCCCTAATCATCAATAAACAATAAAAATCTCCAAAGAGAAATCAACACCAAAGTGTAGAATAAATAAAATCGCCTCATATCATCGGCGTAGCCAAAGCTATAAAAAGATGCCCATAGGCAATAATCCCAAGAGTGACCAGAGTCTGTAATCAATGCCCAAGCAAAGATCGATGCTCCAAAGAGCAATGGGGATATACTGAAAAGTTAATGAAATCCAACACTGAAAAGCAGTGTCCAAAGACACTGTGAATCCACAAGGTAATCGCACTTACATCGTATGGTTCCATAGAACCAACACCGAATGGCGGTACTTGAATGGATATAAAAATCATCAAATAATACCAATATTGCACGTGCACCGACCAGAGTCGTTGTTGCCAAGTACTGTAGAGTTGTGATCGATCACTCGCACATATGCGGAACGCGCGAGACGGCAAGATCCTTCCCAGAAGGATAAAGGCCCAGAGGGATAAAGGCCCAGAGGCGCATGCCGAAAAAATAAACTGCTCCATAGAGCAAGTGTCCAGAGACGGTTGCCCAGAGGCGTGGTGACCCAGAGGTCCAGTATTGGCCGCCCAAAGGCTAATGTGTCACTAACTTCTTGGAGAGGAACCCGTAAAGTGTTAACAATGAGTCCCATACCCCACGTTCGCACTAAACGGTTTCCTAACCAATAGCAAGCTCACACTCCAAACAATAAAAAGTCCACCTCGTATCATCGGTAAACTAGACCCAAATGTCAAAACGATCAATCGAATAGGTCGGGGATTAACCGGAAAGAAAATACACACGGTTCCATAGGCCGGAGATTTCCTAACCATTTAAGCACCTTTCCACTTCGCTCGACGTGCTAAAAAGTGAGTGTGAGGTTTTTATTATAGAAAATAATGGTGCGAAACGGATTTATAATTGATTTTGAAATCACTTTAAAACGGCTTTTGAAAAATCTCCTATTATGGAGTAATTATTTAATAATTAAAAATAATATTATATAATAATTTCGAAAGCCATTTAGGAGTGAAAAATCTTTTGAAAATGATTCATAAAACCCGTGTACAAAATCTAGAGACAAATCTCAAAGAAATAAATAAAACCAGAAAATCACTGAAAAATATTCTAAGTGCTTGTAAACATTCAAAAAAACTGACGCGAACCAAAGTTCAGCAATTTATTTGGACTAGCAAACTGTGTCCAAATGTCATGAAAATTTGCAGGCATGTAGTCCAACATCCCTACTTTAAGATGCAAAAAGAATCGGGAAATTCCGACTTGAAACGAAGAAACGGCGTCGTCTCAAAGTCGGACAAAAATCATAAAACTTTACTGTGTCAAAACAGTGTAAAGGTCCCACTTCGACGACATGGTCGAAGGGTCACATGAACTCAAATCTTGATGAAAATTTGTAGGAGCGTAGTAAAGTACTCCTACTTTGATATGCAACAAGGATCGTTTGGTTTCGACTTGAAACGAAGAAACGACAATGTTTCAAAGTTGGTCCGACGATAACTGAAAATGATGGGTGCTACTTCGGCAATAGAAACGAAGTATCTAATTCACCCAGATCTAAACCAAACTTTGCATGGTTAAAGATCTCGATCTCATCATTTTAACGAGACCAAAAACGATGAAATCCGACAAAGGACGAGCCCGGGATGGCGTCGCAATGTCGGGGTTCTACGCTGAAAACAACGGGAGAAAAGAGACTAAGGCCTATAGCTATGCACTAACTGGCTAGAGATGAAAAACCATAATTTTGGCATAGTAAACTTCAAATTCTGGAAAAATGAATAAAATGAAAGTTGTAGCTTAGTTTCTAAGCTTTCCGGAATGATCAAGATCGTCAAATTCCGACCAGAGATGAAAATTCTATGACTAAAACAATTCTCAGATCTAAATTTTATATCACTGTCGTTGTGCTCTCGGGACAGTGGTAAGAATGCACAGTTTTGACCAAATTAACTTCGAAATTTCATGAAACTCAAAACATGAAAGTTTTAGCTCTAAATCTATGCTTTCCAGAACATCCAAAATTATTAGATTTGGATAAGAAACGAGTAACTTATGGCCAAATCAATTTCATGTTTTTATTTTATCAACCCTGTAGTTTGTTGTCAGGTCAGCGACAAACAAGCATGATTTCGACCATTCAAACCTCAAAATTAGGCAAAGCACAAATCATAAAAGTTATAGGGTACAGAATAAGCTTTCCAGAACTTCAAGAAAATCTTAATTCCGATTGAAGATGAATGAGATATGCCTAATTTACTAACAGCAATAAACTAATTATAATTTCAGCTAGCATATATTACAAATACCTTATGTGCACACCCCAAAATGAAAGAAAAGATGATCAAAGAGCTATGATTCACATGTTACATAATAAAACATGTGTTACTAACTGATTACCAAAATCAAAAGATGATTAAACACATATTAGAAGAGGTTTTTAGCAATATACCTCTCTTGAAAGCAACAAAGACTATTATAGCATCAACCCAAGTTAGCAAAAGATGATTAGGAGGCTATAAGATCAAAAAAGCACATAAAACATGTGTTACCAAATACATTTCAGAAATGAGAAAGATATAAAAATGGATTTGAGGTGGGTATTTGCATTACCTTTGCATAGAATGACTTGCATAAGCTAAAACTAGAAGGAGATGAAGATAGAGGCCATTTTTGTTATGAAAGCTTTAGGAAATGATTAGGGTTTTGATTAGGGTTGAATGAATGAGGTTATGAGAGTTTGAGATAATTTATAGAGGAAGTTTAGGGTGGGTTATTGGGTAAGGTTTAATAACCCAATATGAAGAGAGTTATTTCCATGTTTTCAAAAAAATTCTAAGTGTTCATATATGTTTATAAAACTCACTTTTCTTATTCAAACCCATTTTAAATCCTCTCCTAAAATATTTAACTTTCCAAAAATAACATTTTATCCTCATTTTAAAATCCCATATTTCCCATTTAATTAAAATAGCCTTTTTCAAATAAATTTTGTTATTCCAAATCCTTTTATACTTCATTAAAATAAATAAAATCCTAACTTTTATTTATTAATTGGTAATGCAAATCCCGGGTTGTTACAAGACATGTGTCTGACCCTAGTGTGCTAATGGCATATGGGGTGTCTCATTTAAAATGGGGCAGCTCCAAATGCATTTTCAAGGACTGCAGCAACTAAGTAGGAGTAGGAGCAAGGCTTTGAGAAGAAGATTATATCATGCTAAACTTAGTTAAATAAGAGCATAAATGATGAAATCTGCATGTATTGATAATTTAAATTGCTACTTGTATTCTAGTGTTGAATATTGGATGGATATTTTGCTAAGTATTTTGTTAAGAAATTGACTTGTAACTGGAATTTAAAAATCTGGATATTATCTGATATGTTGAAGAAGTTAATCTAAATCTTGTAAGTGATGAGCAAGAATACTATGATAAAATTGGATGGTTACATTTTATAAATGTATTAGTCAATCTTGAGTCTTTAAAAGGGTTTAAGTTATGGGAAATCTGGATAGTTGAATCTCAGAAAAATTAAATGGTTTTATTTTTCTACCATGGCATATGTATACTAAAGATAATAAGCATAGGGAGAATGTATTTTATATGTCTGTAATGTTTCCTAATTCAACTTGTTTTGTACAAATGTTTTATACCTTATTTTTAAATAAGGGAAGGGTCTGGAATATAGGAGTTGAAAGCAAGGTCCATAAAAGTTGCATATATGTGTACATTTAAACATGTTTTGTGCAGATATTAACACATTAGTTACCTTTGTATTTTTAACATGAATCTGAAGTCCATTTCATTAAGGCTTTGAGCAAAAATGTATTTTTCTAGACCCTATGAGTTCTACCAGAACAAAGAGTCTGGTTGAACCATGTTTTTCTGGGTACCCATAGTTATGTGAACTCACTCATGTTAGCATTTCATTTAGCTTAGCACCATGTCATCAAAGAATTAAGCCTTTGAAATATGATATCTCACTTAAAAATATTCTAGAAAATGGTTAGTACTCTAAAACAGAGTTTATAAGAAAATCAAACCTAGATAATGATAGAAGCTTATATCATTTTCCAGAGCACAAACACAACACCATTAATTTATACATGACCATAACACAATCATCTGGTTTCTAGGAATTACACTCCATAGAGAATTTAGCAAGGAATCAGGAGTTTAATATATATATATATATATATATATATTGATACATGTATGGATGGAGTTTTATTGTGTATATAGAATTAAACTATGTGTGGATTGATTAAACTTAATCAATCAAACTATCCTCTTGTTTTCCAGAACTCTGATGCAAACAAGAGAGGCACATGCATCATCACATGTATGTGCATATCCTGATGTATATACGGATATATTTATATTGGTTGAGATTTTGATCCTGGACATATGTTGTTTGATAGAAAAATGACTCTAGGTTTCAGAAATATATATGTATATCTTATATATATATATATATAAAATCCTTACAAATTAAGGTATAAAAGAGAGGGTCATTTCAGGCCCATACCGGCAGCATTCCCTTTCAGGTCTAGGACTGATGGTTTCACATGTAGGTGAAACTGGGACACGCTTATGCTGATTAGGGTAAATAAGTGGCCAGTAGATAGAGGCTCAAATCTGGGGATTTGGGCAAGGGGCGCAAAGCTAGAAGATTTGTTTATTAGGACCAGTACCGACAGCATGCCCTTTCAGGTCGAGGACTAATGGTCTCACACGTAGGTGAGGCTAGGCACACTTATGCAGATTAGGGTAAATATAGGGTTAAATAGGGGGCGACAGTTAGTGTGTATCGGCGATGACCGAGCATGCGGCATCAATTAGGGTAAATAATTCGCTACTGCGTTCTAAGCGCTAAAGAGATATCTTTTGTTGTGACCAACAGGATTGGTTCATAGTGGCACAACAAAGATAGGAAAGGCCGATCAATGGGTAGGATTAGCATTTCAGCCTAATCAAGTTAGCAATTGAGATAGGATTAGGATTTCAGTCTAATCATGGTAGTCTAAGACAAGTGCAAACAATCAAAACAAACAGTCAAACAAAATCAGAAACAGTATTTTATCCGAGTTTTATCTTTTCTATATTTTCCTTTCAAGCTAGAACTATTGTTTAGTCTATTATCTTTATCTTGCTTAGAAATGATAGTAATTACTTCCACTCACCAGACTTATTATCTGACCCATTCCTCTACCTTTCCTCTTTCCCCCCAAATATGACATAGAGTTGAGGATAGTTGATTCAGGTTGCTTGGAGATTCATTTCCGAAGTTTTCTCATTTCAGATGTATTCTTCTGCTTTTCATCTTTTTCATTTGGCTTATGATGGATTGGCACTTGTGAGAGGGATTATTATTATTGTTACTTCTACTCTGATTATGTGAGGCTGAGATGTATTTTCATGAGACATGAGAGATTTTGAATTTGTGAGACATGTTATGTTTTTATGACTTATTTTGAGATAAAGTTTAATTTTGAATGATAAGTTATTATTTGAATGTTTTCCGCTGTTTTTACTTATTTGTCTTGTGAATCTTAGTCACTGTGATGCTTTAGCTATACCTATAACACACCACATCCTTTGGTGTGCCCATTTTGGGAATACTAAAGGGTGTGAGGTGTTTCACCTATTTTTAAAACTCTTTATATAAATCTTTCTATACTCCTTTATAAATATCATTTACAAAACATCATTTGTAAAACACCTTAATAACCCTTTCCGATAGTAAAACCCCTTTCTATACACAAGTTATCATTTATAAATACCTTTATAAGAATTATATAACTTGAAAAACCATTTATAACCCTTAGTCTCAAATTGATTAAAGAATTTAAGTAAATTCAAAACCATACTTTATAAATTCCAAATGAGGCTTAGCAATCCCAATGATACTGATTTAAATTACCATTTTATTTCAATTCCAAGAAACTTATCAATTATTTACATAGGCAAACATATATGTAAATCCAACCAATTATCAAATCAGGGAATAACATGTCAATACAACTCAACTAGCATATACATGTCTAAACAATATAACAGCAGGATGGTGATTTTTCCTGCTAAATAGATGTCCAAAACAATTTAATTAATTAATAACAGAATGGGAATTTATTCTGCTAAACACATGTCCAAACAATTACCCTATAGTAGAATGGTGTTTTAGTCTGCTAATGAATGTCCATTCAACACTGTGTAGTTAAAGCACTTGGCAGATTCAATGCGACGGAGGTGTAAAATGTCATAGTGGGGATACAGCGAGGATATAGCGGGATATAGCGGATGACTCTAAAATAGCATATAAAACTCGTACTTAATGTTTTTACAAATATATAAATGGTAATTAAATGAAAAATCAACATTCAATTGAATTATAATTAATACGTAAATAATTTTAAATAAAACCATGTGTGAATATACTATAAATAAACCTAATATTGTTATATAACATAATTGAATTTAGTATAATATTAGAGTATTTTCATTTCTGAAAATATATTATAAATTCAATTAAATAAATTAATTTCATAATTTGTATAATGTATAAATGTCATTTTTCAATTCATTTCTTTTAAAGAAGATATAGCGGAATATAGCGGGAATAATAAGATATAGTGGAAATAGCGGGGCTTAAAGCGCAAAGGCTATATTTGGGGCTATATGGAAAAATCATAGCGGTAGAAATCCGCTATGAGATATAGCAGTGGTATAGCGGGGTATTAACTGCACAGATTCAACATAAACAATCACATTCTAATTTATTCACAGTTGTTTGCCTATTTAATATCATGGACAAGAGATCCTTTGGTTAAAATCGAACCACTTAGAAAAGAACCCAACTTAAAACATAACCGATAAAGTTTAAAATAACTTTTAATAATTAAATCATAATTTAATATAAATTAAAGCTTAACTAAATCTTAAATAATCAAAATCAAATCATAATTAAGTCTTAATTAATTAAAAGTAAATTAATAATTAAACTTAAACAAATAAACATTTAGTTAAAATTAATCCCCAATTAAGTAATAATTAAGTAAATAATTGATCTTTAATTAAATAATAATTAATTAATTAATTTAATTTTAATTAAATAATAATTAAAATAATTAAACTTGATTAAATAAAAATAATTACCCTTTTTAGCTTAATTAATCATTAATTAAAACTTCTTAATTATCACTAATCAGTCCTTAATTACTTAACCTAATTACTGATTAATTAATTATTAAACATACTTAATCAAGTTATAATTGACTCATGTGTTGCTAATTACGTTTGAAAATAGGTTTTCAAATCATTTTTAAAAGAAAACTTTAAAGTTAGAAATCAAACTTTTCTGAACTGCATCCATAGCGACTATCGCTATGGACGCAATAACTTAGAATTTGCTTCTCTGAGTTACCATCTAAAAATTTAACCTTCCACTTTGGATTGGATTGTCTTTTAATACATAAAAGAAAGGGTTTTGAAAACCTTAACTCGAGTTAGAATTTAAACAAAAACATTTACTAACTCAAAACTAGTAAATGATTAGATTTCCAAATGGATCTCAAGTCCTTTCAACATTCCAAACTACTAATCTTTCCATAACCATTCGACCAAAATCCAAGATCTCACATACACAAGCATATCATTTGCATAACATATCAAGTTCACAACTTTATATCCAAACAAAACACTTAAACCATTGTTTTCATACCTAATGCTAACCACATGTTAGCACATATATGTCTATCAAAACCAAGTCATAATCCATACAACAAACATCATCCATTTAGCCATAATGGAAAAAATATACATAAATAAAATCTTTCCTAATAGAATTTACTCACCATAAATCTTTCCTAATCTTGAAATGTTTTAGAACTTGAAAAGCTTCACAACTCCAAAAAGTCACCCGAAAATATGTCATCTTGCTCTCATCTTTTCACCATTTTACTCTTGGAATTTCGAAAAGTAATCAACAGAAAAGTTTTATGAAATTATTTTCTCTATCGTTTCAATAAAAGAATCACTCGATTTGGGTCATATTTGAGAAATTTATGGTCAAAAGAAGAGGTGGTATTCACTATAAAATTAAACAGTTCGTAGAAAAATAGAAAATTAGCGATTATTCTGCATTTTCTATTTTTCTACGTTCATGATTCATTTAATGAATGACATAATAAATTATTGCACCTAAATTTTAAATCTTTACAGTTCATATCCAAAGAAGATTTATATCATATGAAAATAAAATTCGATTGAAGTGTGAAACCGATATCGAAATCAAAATGTGCAAAAATCCATTTCCAAATTCTGAATGAAATACTAAGTTACTTGATATAATTCAATCTCACAATAGTGAACTAAATTATATCTTAACTAGAGGAGGGAATAGGTATTTTATTACTTTTATATATGACTATTCGAGGTATACATATGTTTATTTAATGAAAACTAAAATTCAAGCCTTCAATATGTTTAAAAGCTTTGAAAACCCAGTTGATAATCAAAAGGAAAAGAAAATTAAGGTATTTCAAAATGATAGGGGTAGAGAATGATTTTATGTAGAATTTCCTTTATTTTGTGTAGAAAATGGTATCAAGCACCCCTTATACCCCTAAAAAAATGTGAAGAGCACGATACACCTACGGTACCCAAATACACATCTAATACCATAAGAAAGGCACTACAATGGTACCCAGTCGATGTAGAGTTGCAATTAAGGCTAAAATAATGATAGTCTAGAGTAGAATCTCTTGTATATCTCACAGCACATAAATAAAATACAATAAAAACATATATATAAAATAGGAGAGACACTTATATAACTACATGATTCAAAATAAATCAAAGTGCATTTGTTCATCACAGTTATACAAAATAAAGGTAACAGAGTTTATGCACCTGAATAGCAAACTCTAAATAGAAATAGTCTCTAATAGATACGTAAACTTATAGCACCAGAGTACTACATAGCCGAATATAGCGGTAATCGCTCCAAATATAGACATATGACATCATAAACCTTCTACTTGTCATCCACACAACTACATGCGCTATATCATACTTATTATCTCAATCCACTCATTTAAGAGTACCCGCAATGATAAGAAATAGTAAAAATAATCTCGGGTTAGGCATAAGCCTCGTATGAGTTATCTATAATCTCAAAATAGATATAAAAGCCATATAATAATGTAGGGACTCAAGGTATGGAGGATCATACCTGACCTGTCCATACATCCAACAAGTTAGCACATAAACAAATATATGTTATGCTATAACCATATGAGTATCCTACACTAAGTACAATATAGGGTGTTAGGGTACCTAACTCACTAATATCTTCATCATATGACATCCGTATAAAAACAAAATAATCACAACAAATACAACAATCATGGAATGTACGACAATCACTAACCAAGTCTTGCATTAGCCACTAAGATGTCGTTGGATATATAGTAGCTCGTATGACCAACAATAAGGTCAGAGACATAGTATGTCGCGGTCATCTTGGTGCTTGAACATATAATCATCAAGATACTACCATCATTAAGGTGAGACAGGCCATTACTAAGGTCTAGGTACATAGGTGAATGCTTTCACATACCCCCACTCCACGAGCTCACATCACACCTCCGAGTTATCCATAGATCCTTTTAGCACAAGGCTTAATAGTGGAACACATCGTACGTTCCACTTCTCCAGTTCGCACCGTCAGACGCTTGGACCATCACTACATCCTATGAACACTTCTCACTTAAAACACTTGATTCAAATGACTCATATTGTCGATTTGTTGTAGTTTGAAATATCTTTAACCACTTCACAAAATTCCTAAGAATTTTCAGCATCGAGCCCGAAACAATTTCATAAAGGTTCCACTTCGGACTGAAGTAGCCCTTTATTTTCTTGTGTTACATATGCATTTCTCCATGTTCTTAATCGACTGTCTTTCCACCATAACTCACGATCCAACCATTAGAATCATGTGCGATCGATCATGGAAGTTCATTTCACTTTGCTAGATACTCATGCAAAATTTAGGATCAATCACATATTGTCATGATCCATCCGTCGCGATCGATCGTCACCCTACACTTAAATAATTTCACTTGTCTTGAACCACTTTGAAGTAGACCTTTGCTTGGCCTAAAGCAGCACCACACTTACATCGTGTAAGCTCCATGCTAGCCTTAAAAACACATATTGATCATCCTAAGTCCATAATTTACAAACCATCCACCTTAACTTAATGTAATTGATCATGTTATCTCCTTGCATCATGATGGACCTCCCCTATCGATAGCAGCCCCATCTATTCAACATCGATTGATCGGTCATGACCGATTACCCCAAAAACTGAGCATTTTCCCTACGTTTTTGCCTTGGCCTTGAGTATGCCCATGCTAACTCTAAAACACCAAGACTTGCATACTTTTGGACTTTGGCCTCTCTCCCATCGATTAATACTGACCTATAATAAAAGATATATTGGATTAGAACTTTACTATGGAAATTTTCCAACAGTTTTGGAAGGATATTCAGATGCAAGTGGTGCAACACCTGTAAATAAAAATTGAGGAACCACTGGATCGATATTAACTTTTGGAGGTGGTTCCATATCATGGGCCTCCAAGAAATAGACACCCATTACACATTCAATGATGGAAGCTGAATTTATTGCCTTAGATACATCGGGTAAGGAGGTGGAATGGCTAAGAAATTTGTTATTAGAAATTTAGTTGTGGCCACAATCGATGTCGACCATTTTTGTTTATTGTGGTAGTGAAGCAACGATGTTTAGTAAAATTTATGATGGAAAGTCTAGAAGTATAAGTTTAAGACATGCATATGTTAGAGAATTAATTATACATGGTATCATTACTATTATATAGATCAATGAAAACTTTGATAGAACCACTAACCAAATGAGTACCATTATCCAACATTTGAATCGAGCAACTTCTCAATGAATCGGGATTTCAAGGCAAAAATGAAATGGATCAAGAACTTGAGGGGATGCTTGAAATGATGAAATGAAGTAGTAAAAATAGTTGGAGTCAAATTGGAGAACATCAACTATGATTGGTACCGACCACAATTGTGGTCGGTACCAAGATGATTTTAAGAGAGGGACTTACTATTAGACAAGTTAGGTGCACTACTCCTGTACTTCACAAAAAAAGACAAGTCCCACATGGGACAAACCATATCGGTACCGACATGGTATTTTAAAGCAACTTCGACAACTAAGTCTGAAACTTGAAGATATAGACAAGTATAAGGAAGTAAGCATTATGGTGATGAGCAATTGTGGACGGTACCGCCATGTTGTGGTTAGTACCGATATAATTTTATGCAGAATATCACTCATTCTTCCTTCCTATTTGCACGAATTTGAGCTCTTACCTGGTCTTCCCAAATCTATTGACTATGGCAGATGATTTCGACTATAAATGTGGGAGTTAGAGAAACATGAAAAGGACTTTGGGATTCTCAATTTCTTGTTCTTCACTCTCTTCTCTTTACAATAACCTTTTCCATGAAGTGTTATGAAACCAAGATTGCATTGTTTTATGTAAAAACCCTATATCTGGAGTAATTAATAAAAGTAAAATATAATTATTTAATTGGTCAAAATGGATTTTTAAATTTTAAATAAGAATAATTTTTTGAATTTTATCCGAAAGTATCACAATTAAAAAATAAAATAATTAGTGATGAAATTAAATAGTTTTAGAAATAATTATTTATTAAAAAAATTAATTAGGAAATTAATTTATAAATTGATTTAAAAAGTGAATTTTGGGTATTTAAAATTTAAATAAATTAAATCTATAAAAGTTTATAATGTTTGAAAATAATTAAATATTATAAATATAAATTTTATTTGAAATTTTATTATGATTTGTTTTAAATAGAAAATAGTTTATAACGGAAAACGAAAAGAGAAAAGAAAAAACAAATATATTTTTATTAACTTAAACCCAACTCCAAACCCATCATCACCTATCCTGATCATTTTATTTCCAGATTATTCCAATTTTAGATTTATCTCTCTCGTTTATAAAAATGAGCATGTTCACTTACTTACACAACCTGATGCTCCTTCTCTAGTAATCTTTCTCTTTTAAATTATAAAACAAATTAAAAAATTACCATAATTCTTCAAAGTTGTTTATGCGCATCTCGACACTAATAAGCACTTGAGGCAAGAAGAAATTTGGGTTACGTTGATGGTATGAAAAACTAGAAGTTGGAGTCAGAGAGGAAGATGAAGTGCACAGCTTTAGGAGAGTTTAACACTCACAAATCTTTTCTGATTCTTACAATTTCATATATATATATATATATATGGGTTTGATTTGGGTTGATACTATGAATGTTTGGATGCCTATGCATTGAATCGGAGGAAACACGAGAAAGATGATGGATGGATAAAGCAAATGGGTCGATTTTGCTTCAGATTCTTTAAGACTGGTAGCTCTATCGGTTGACCCCCAACCGATCGACCGCTAATGATTGATCGATGGCCTATTCTCCTTTAAATATATATATATAATGAAATAAAAATAAATAAATAAATATCTTGTGCATCGACTTGGAGGAGTTAACGACAAGGATGCGATGGTTGGAGGTCAGAAATCGATCAAAGATCGGTTGAAATATGCAATAGGGGTAGGTCTAGAGGTCAACCTCATAAACCCCAACCGGTCGACTACTACACGTCAACTGGTGGTGTTATCGCTTGCATAATAGGAAGTGTGGCTTGGTGGTAAAGGCTTGTGCCTTTCCGCCAATTCACCTAGGTTTGGGTCCCGCATTTTCCAATTTTTGTCTATTTTAATAGTAAATAATATATTTGCATTGAAAATAAATGTGAATAATTATATAAAATAAATATAAATAATTTTATAAGAAAATTTTTCTTTAAAAATTTAGTATTTTGATATATTTCATATTATCAATTTATTGAAAGATATCCAATTTTAGGTTTAAAATAGTTATTTAAATATATTAATGTAAATCCCAAAAAGAGGGAAATACTTTCTAACTGACAATTTGAGTATTTTAAAGTGAATTTTGTGATCAATAAGTTTAATTAAAAGCATATTATATTTATATTTTATAAAAAGAAAATATGTACTTATTAACTTAAAGATTAATTAATTATTCAGTTTAATTCTAGAATACTTATTATCCATTTCTAACATTCTTGTTATTATTATATCAAGATTATGTGTTATGAATAATTTATTATTAAATATTGATTTTATTTATTGAATTGGATCATGTGAGTGATTCGCCATTGATATTGATTTGATTAATGTTTTGGTATGATATGGTGATGTCATCCTTCTGTATGATTTCATGATATTTATATATCAGTTTTTTATTCTAATTCTATGTAACGAGGAATATGAATAAATGAAGTTATAATACCATCCGGTATGGGACTTTCAGTAATATTTCTCTAGTTATTCATTGGACTAGTTATATAGATATTGTTGAGGTTGAGTGTAGTTTAAGAGCGGTAAATAAATGATTGAGTATTACATAGTGGTATCAGATGCTATTGTGATATCTATTCGGTTATTCATTGTAAGTAGATGGCACTCACGTGGCGGGATCAGTATTAAGAGATTGTATTTACGTGAGGTAATACTCATAGGTGTGAGCAAGGTAGGTACCCTTATATTCATTGATAATGTGTGCTACTATCATGATGTACTCCTATTGTTGGCATTGGAGAGAATCTGATGGCTAGAGTCTACCTTAGCGGCCTGATCATCTGGTTGCACCCCAGATCCACGACACCTTAATTGAATATTATATTTGATGCGCCTCACGAAATTTGTTTTAGGTGACCCATAGGGTAGGTTCCTTGTAGCCCCTTATGTCGTATAGGTCAGTAGTCTATTATAATAGGGATAAAGAAGGATCATGGCTGAGTCTATGCGTAGATGAGCCAATTGTGGATATGTGTCACGATGTCCATCAAGGTAACTGAAGACTATTAGAGCAGATCCAGCTAGGTGACTCTAGGCTCTTTGAGCGGGCAGACGGCCATCGGTCTCCCTTCTGGTTCTAACAGAGTGGTAGATTGGCATATTCTATTGATACACCTCATTTAAGTATAGATATGGGTTAGGCGACCCAGGATTAGGTGACCTACATATTGTTGTATATATGACTCTACTTGGGACATCATATTTTTCGTACAATCATTCCCCATCACGATTAATCTGATATATTTATATATGAGGAGATGAGATTATATCTGGATAAGTGTCCCGAGTATAGTAAATTCTCATATCTTTTATTGTATATGATTTCTTTGATAGGCTGCATATATTTATATTGATGTTGGTATTCTATTACTCGAGATTGAGAGATCTACTTGGGAATTGTTGTGAGCTAGCCTAACAATGCTTGATGATATCTCATTAATGATGATTTTTGGATTCTGATAATGATTTTTAGATATGGATGATTCACCCATTTGATGTTAATTTCATGATTTTGATTCGATGTACTTCGATATGGGTGATGACATCTTTACGCATGGTTTTGTGATATTTGATGTTTTTTAATGCATGTGTAATCGTCTATAATATTTTAATTATATCCTATACATATATTACCACATATTTATTAACATTATAAATGTTAACGTGTTATTATTAACCCTTGATTTAGACATGGTCTGACCCGTGTTATTTATGTAATACCTGGGTCAATCCGTGACTTTTCAAGTACAACACAGTATGACCAGCTTGTGTTGTGGGCATAGAGGAGGCTAGTATTCAATATAGATGTATCATCCTGTATTGTATAATCTCTTGTATGTATATTCATGTAATATATTGGATATATTTTGCATATTTAGTATTATATATTATTGCTGCGAACTTGACTCTATGTTCTCTGTTATTTACTATATATTATGTGTTGTTCTATCTTGGAGACACATCTGTTTATTGCTTTATGCCAATACTGTGTACGTGGTGGTGAGTTACTTATTTGATGTTGAAATACATGCCAGTGTTAGCCCAAGGGAATATTTACATACGTACCTCATATCATCTCATTCTCTGTATTATCCGACAGTGTTACTTAGTAATGCTCTTGGATAGTATGGATATAGAGGTAGGGTGTTTACATTTTGGTATCATAGAAGGTTCAGAAGAATACATCATATATTAAGACATGAGTCAAGACCTTAGATGAGACTTAAAGTCCATGTCCCTTTGGGTGTGTTGAGTAGTTACCCTATAATTAGGAATAGTATGAGTATATGATGACTACTGGGGTAATCATTTGTGGACGTATTTTTTATTTTCTACATGTATAAGAAATTTGGTTTTTTGATATTTTTTGTGTGAAAATATAAAATGATTGACCTTGAATGGCTTAACATTGAATTGTTGTGTTTTGATTTGATTTTAATCAGAGTGCACAGCGGAAGCTGATAAATCGATTTTTTGCTGAGTGCAGAGGTTATTTCTTATATTTGATTGGTTATTGAAAATTGTTTGAATTGAGTTCAATTTTCGTTATTGATGGTTGAATATTCATATGCCTTTATCAAAGTTGTGAAATGGACTCAATTATTGATCTTTGCTTGCTATTATAAATGTGTATGGTGTTTGTTTGGTATTATACAATGTTTATTGAAATGGCTTATTATTTTAATATATATCTAAAGGGTGTTTGAAAATGTTTGATATTGCTAAGTATTTGTTAAAGATAAAGACTTTTGATATATGTCTCTCTATGTGTATAATATAGTTTATAATTAAATATTTTTGAAAATTAAGTATAAACGTTTTGATTAGAAATTTCCGATGAGTATATATTATAAATATGATAATTGCTTATTGAGCAACGATGTTTAAAGTATTAAAAGTAATTTATTATTTGATGTGTATTTAGAAAACATATGTAAATGTTTTAAGATAGATGAGTGTTTATTATAGAAAAGATTTTTTTTATTCATATGTATATAGCCTGTTAGAAAATATTTTAATTGGAAATATTATAATAAAGTATGGTATTTGATTAAATTTGATATAAATTAATAATTATTTTTATAAAGGAAAGTATGTTATACGATTTAAATAAACAATGTTATAATTTTTTTTGAAATGGATTGTGTTAATCTGTCTATTGAGTGCTTTAAAAATTCTGGTCGATGCAAGTGCACACGTATTTGATAGGGATTCCTAAACACTAGAACGAGACATTTGGACACAATGATTTGAAAAGAGATAAATAATTCAAAAAAATAAAGTATTTTGAAAATGTTAAATATTTTACATAATATTTTAAGGAAAGTTGGTAATTCTATTAAAGTTATATTTGAAGTCATTATTTGAAATGGTTTTGAAAAAAAATGAGTTTATATTTACTATTTTGGGTAACTGTCACGACCTGGATTTTCGACGCCCGAAAATCGTCATCAATATGTTCACTGTATTGCATGCCGAGCAATCGAATGCCAAAAATATCGGACTGTAAGGGAAAATGACGAAGGAGGTAGAAGAAGAAAATAGAAATAACAACAGAGTCTCACATTCGCAGCGGAACAAAATATAATATATAACAACAGATTTTTATACAAAATAATCTGTAACAGTTTAGCACTTACAATCATCAGAGTACACAATCAACACATCAAATCTGGATAGTTTAATAACTTGTCCTTACATAGCGGAATATACACATCTACGGAAATACGCCTCGTCATCCAGCTCATCTCCTGAGCTCCATAGCATCCTAACCTGTATCTGTAATACTCGGTCTGACCCGAGCATTATAATAAGATAACACCCGAGTCAGTCTGGAAAACCAGCGTGAGAAAACACACTCAATTGAATTATTAAAGTTTTCAAAATCCTTTGAAAATCAAAGGTATCTCGTAAGACCATGCCACAAATAAACATGTCGGGTTTTTACCTTACGATAACCAAAGCATTTTATATCAAATCCTCTGATATTATAATAGTGTCTAAGCACAAATACTTATTCAAATAGCCGAAATTGTTACATTCATTAAATTCCAGCATAATAGTTATACAAACAAGTACGAAGGCACTTATTGGAGATTGGGCTTCCATACAATGGCAGGGCTATTAGGGTACCGCCCGTCACAATACCTGGTCTAGATCAAAGTACCGAGGATCACTCCCGATCTCCTGCAACACAAGACCGGAGCTACCCCTTACTGGATAGTCCGAATAAGATCACCCCGCGGTTGGGATCAGCAACCGCCTACTAAGCCAAATAAAAAGGGACATCTAGACAGGGGAAATCTTACCCTAATTGGTTGCTAGCCACTTAGTCTTGCTGCACCTCCCCTGTTTTAGCCATTCCTGGTTGATGAGGCTTGAGGCTATGCGTTACCTTTTTAGAACACATTTCACTTAGAATGCTCATCGTCCTCCTGACAATGGTCTGATAGCATTCGTCCATACAAGTTGCCCTGGGTCTGGACAAACCGAATCACCGTCTTCATCATCTTCACGGTATTCATTCGCTACGTTCAAACCGGCTCGAAGTGGTTTTCGGATAATTAAATCCGATCCTGGTCTCTTCGAAATGATCAGTACATTGGCCAATATTGATAGTCGGTTATTTAACTATCAAATTAAAACAATCATCCAACCAATTGTTTTATTTCCACTGAAAAGCACCAAGTCTTTAGATTTTAACTAATTTAAATCACTTTATCCAAAGTATACACTTAAGCATTCAAAAATAAAACTACTTAAAAGACTTTATTCAAAATAATAGTTATGAAACTCTATAATAATTTCAAAGTAAAAACTTTAGCCAAAACTACTTTAAAACAAACCCATTATATATAGTATAATATTTAATAATTTTTCTTTTAAAATCATAATACTGGTTAAACCATTTAAAATAATCACTTCTATAATTATCTAGTAAATATTTACTTAAAAAATGTTAAAACGATTAAATAATAATTTCTTTAAAACATTCTTTAAACAACTTTAAAACCTTTCTTTTATACTTAAAATTCTTCCCTTGAAAACATACTTGGCTTCTCGGGAAAATACACTTTCCATTTCAATACAGCCCAGCTAATCATTTATAAATCCTCTCGATTTATCCCAACTTAATTTATGTCCCAACCCGTAAATTTCTTTTAACACTTTTTAAAAATAAAACCACTATTTATTTTTAAAACAAATTACCATCTCCTTATAAATTCTCACCGTGAATTTATACTTTTAAATTTATCCACTGATAAATATTTTCACTTTATTTATAAACCCAGTTTATAATGTACATACCCTCATTTCCCTTTTAAATCACAGTTTTCAAAACATTTAATCGATTTCCCAATCGATTCTCTGAATTACTTCCATTTTAAAATTTTATCTTGACTAACTCAAATTTTTATTCCAAAATCCATTAATTCCATATTCACTCCTTTATTATGATTTAAAACCTTATTTAAAACTGAAATGATCAATTTCACTTTTTATTCAAAATTCCCCTTTTATTTTTCCCAACTCATTTTAAACTTGAATTTTTAAAATAAATTCTTTTATCTTTAAACAATATCACTTAAGTCGTCAAATTCTTTTATTCCCATTTATACAAAATCTCCATTTTCCCCATATTCAGAATTTACTTAACAGGGTTTCAAAATCAAACTTTTCATTCTTCTCCAAATTCATTTCTTCAATTTATCCAAATTCACTATAATTATTTTACTTCAAAAATTCCCCTTTTTATTTCCTTTATAAAAAATCCAAACTTTATATTATTTTTTCATTTCTCAAAATACCAATATATATTCGGCCAAGCCGTAGCATTCAATAATTTCAATTCCCAATAAAATCAATATAATCCACCACAGATCATCAAATAAATCACATTGCAAAATATAGAATAAATTCGATGTTTTTGAGGAATCCAGTTGGATCCCTCCAACTTGTTTTCCTACATCCATAGATGTTAGCACAATATAAAATACCAATCCCACTTCAAGGTGGGATATCGTGGTATAAAGGGTCATCCGCTATTATGTGGGGCGCATAGGGTCTCATCCGCTATATAATGCGGGAATATCAATCACTCTAGTATATATATACACTATCATATATAATATCACATCCAGACTGATAATAAATTATCAATTCAATCAATCAACCAACAATTTAAATTTTAACTATGTAAATTTACCTGCAATCCAATTTGAGTGAGATTGACTCACCTTTGGTTTTTAATTTGCAATCCAATCCAACCGGCTTGTTTTCTTCACAATTTCAGACCTTGTGCAAATATTATAAGTTTTATTAACATTAGAACTAATCGAATGATCAATTACCATTAAATAATTTAATTAACTAACAATTTAATTTTAAACTGATAATTTCCCCTTTTAAAAAAAACCTTTTTGTAACTATAATAAATTAAATAAGTTTATTAATCAAATTAATCACTATAATACATTATTTAAAATAACTAGTAGATTTAAAAATGTGTATATGTATTTTAATTTATTTTTCATTTCCAAACTGCATATAAAAATAATAATCTATATAGACTTAAAAATCTAACTTTTATATAAACTTTTATTTTCCAAAATCTTATGTATATATACATATTTTCTGTTTTAAACCCTATATATATCTTAAAAATAAAGTTGCCCTTACTGTATGATTTTTTGCCTAATGTACATATATACATATATGTGATTTAATAAGATAAAATAAAATATCTTACTGTAATAAATTTTTCTGTTATCGATTTAAAACTAGAAATAAGTTTAAATAAATTTCCTAACTTATAAATAAATCGACATATTACCTTACAATACGTCTAAATCTTATCTATCTAGTTTAACCATATATATTAAAATTCGTATGTGTGTGCATATATATATATATATATATATATATTCCACTGTGTACAGATACCTAATACAAATCTTTTAAATTAATAAAAACGAATCGATATATATACCTAACTCCTACAGAAACCACCACCGCGAACTCGACCTGACCCCGCCTGTACGTCATCGGCCACGGCGCTTTCCTCCACCGTACTCGAAGGCATTTGCCGAGTTCCCTCCCACGCGCGCGACTCCCGACGTCGGTGACCCACCCACTTATGCGCCTGACCTACGAGCGCCTCCTCCTCCTAATTCGAGCACACCCCACGTGCGATGCTCCCCAGTCTGTCGCCTCCTCTTGACCGCGAGTCACTCGCTTTAATTTTTTTTGATTTGGTTTGATTTGAAATTGAAGATGAGGAGAGGGAGCCACGAATTCGAATTAGAGAGGAGAACAGAAGAGAAGTATACCGGGGATCGGCTATTTTTTCTTCTTTGAACAATAGATTTTTTTTCCGGTGAGTTTAAAATGAAGAGGAAGGTCGGCTGAATTGTTTTGGAAGCAAGAGGAAATGTGCTTTGAAGGGAGGGTTGCGTGTAGAATTAGGTTGGGAACAGTGATTGAGGAGAAAGCATAAAGTTCTGATGTGAATAGCATTTTTGACCAGTCGACAATGTATACAATATTATTTAAATTTAAATTTAAATTGTCTCGAAATCGTAACTCAAAATTTTGACTTCCTATCGAGGCGTGTCACTAGGCGTTTATAATGTTATACCCCTATTCCGAACGCAATGGAAAAGGTTTCGAGTCCTAATTCGATCGTATGGAGAAGATAGCTTTTTGGACCCAGTTATTATATTGAATTTTTGATATAGATTTCAGCGCGTTTATCTCCTGTACGACTAAACGATAACTTCAAATGTTATGAAATTTAAAATCTGATAATAAAACATTATTACGGATCCAATGGAACTGGTTTCGTCGAATTCCGAGACTGTGGCTCGGAAGGCTATTTTTAAATGTCAATTTAAACGATATATTTCAAAACTGAACAAAACACTTTTAAGTTCACCTTTTACATTTTTATTATCTTCAGTATGATCAATACAAATTTTATAAGCCTTCAAACTATTTTTAACAAGTTTAGAATTTCAGATTCAATAATTTACCCAATTTCCAATTATTTAATTCAAGAAGTAAATTATCAAATTATTGGTTATATTTGAAATTCATGTTAAAACTAACTTTAAAATATTTAAAATAAATTAAGTATTTCAATTTCAAATATCCAAAAATTCCGGGTCGTCGCAGAAACTATGTTGTAAAAGATCTTTTATAAATTTAGATATATTTTTGGTGATGTATGCAGCCATTGGATATTAGTGGATAGCTGAGATCACTAGCGAGGCAGTATTGATTATATGGGCAATAGCCAACTAATATTGAGAAATCGCTAAAATAAAGGGTGAGGCAACATCATTGTATTTTATAGTGTTTGTGATTTTGATTCATGATATGTGTTGAAATAAATTGTATAAAGTTTTTAAGAAATTATTTATGTGATAATTTAGCATGGTTTGGATATTTTGATTTAAGTGGATAAGGAACATTTTAGAGAAGCATAATTATACGAAATTAAATTTTGGATTTAGGAATGTTTTATGAAACAAATATGTATTAGAATCGTATCGACTTGTGATAATTAAGAATTTTATTAAGATATTATGAACTTAAGTGAGTTTATTATGTTTATATTGAAGGAAATTGCTGAATATTATATATATATATATAAATTAAAGATTATTAGACAGTATATTTGTTATCCCGCTTTTTGGACAAAGCAGGAATATCAACAAATTGGCAAGGAATGATGGATATCAGGATTAGAGTTCAATTGGAAACAAGGCTGCAATGGATATCGTCAAAATTTGGTCGAGCTCCGATCAAGGCAGAATTGATTGGGAATGACAATCAAGGTTAGGAGAGGCTATGTTTCAATTTTCAGGACGATCGAAGTTCGTACGCACAAGATATGAATGAATTAAGATGCACAGAGCACGGTTCGAATCGATGTACTTCGCATCGATGGATGTTGGTTCGAATCGATGAAGGTTCGAACCAGTTGAAGTTTACTGCACTTCATATCGACATGGTTCGTATCGATGAAGACGAAGTCAGACATTTGCTCTGGGACAACATGTTCGAATCGATCGAGACGAAGTATAATGCTTCGAATCGATGAGGTCAAGGAGAGTTCGAATCCATCGGGTTAGGGTATGTTCGAATCGATCGATTCGAAGCATGCCCCTAGGATCGATGGGTACGAATTGGAAATATGCACTAGTCAGGGAAACATGCACATACGGATCAATTCGAAGAAAATCAAAGGCATACGAGAAGGATACCTTGGGAGCCGGCTTCGTAGATACGAAGTCATGGACACGAAGGATGGGTGATCGCATGGATTCGAAGAATTCAGGGACGATGTTTGTATCGATCGTGCTCGAATCGATCGATACGAAGGAAATGAACGAATGGATACGAACTGAACACGAAGAATGGATACGAGCTGAGGTACGAAGCATGATTAAGAGTGTGAAGTATGCGCAACTCATGGGAAGAAACGTTCAACGCGGCGACAAAGATGGAGTCGACCCATTCGACTCGGAGTAAAAGGTGGATTGACCCAGGAAAGGCGCACCGCATCATCGCAAAGGCGCGTGAGGCTATCGAGTCGAGCCTATCGATTCGAACGAATCGAGTCGAAGCAAGCGTGCCAGCCAGGAATGCAATCTTGACTCGATCATAACTCGAGATCCACAAATCCAAATGCAATGAAATTTTCACAGAAGCTTAAGCATATGATGAAGAATGCTCACACCAAATTTCAGCTCGATTGGACACTTTCTTGATCGATTCGAACCAAGGGTCAAATCGATCCCAAAGTGGGCCCGGTTCTCAAGATTTTGGCCATGTGGGCTCCCTCACGTGCCAGAACTGGTCTCCCTTCAGTTTAGGCGAAATATCAGCCTCCTACACCTATAAATAGAGCCCCTGGTCATTCAGAAAAAGGGGTCGGACAATTTTGAGAGCAAAAGAGTGCCCAGACTCTGCCAGATTTACTCCAGATCACCATTGCTACCTTAGATTCAGATTATAATCACGAAATCCGTTGTACTACACGATAGGAAATTGTAATCTTCAAGCATCGATCAATAAAAGATAAAAACTTTGGAGTGGACGTAGGCCGGAGATAGCCGAACCACTATAAATCTCGTGTTTTTGTTCATTATTTCTGGATTGCTGTTTGTTGCTTGCTTAGATCTGAGATTTGTGTTTGAATATTGCTGATTTGTATTCATACACTGGTGCTTTCACAACATTTGGGGTTTGTGACCATTTTGGCGCAAACAATATTTTTATCATGAAGGAATTTTTGAGTATGAATATTATTAATATTAGAAAAATTAAGTTCGTGAAATTTTGTTTCGAAAATGAAAATTTAATTTGGAAATATATTTGTTATATAAAAATATACAAAGTAGTGTTTTACAAATCTATGAGAAGTATTTGGGTAACATGGAGTTAATTCAAGAAAAGTATTAAGAAAATAATTTGTTTAAGATAAATTTTTTAAATTAATATCATTTTTTGAAATTTAGTTTGAAGTAAAGTAGTCTAATGGAATGATTTTTTTAATAAAAGTAAAGTAATGTTACTCACATGTTTTATAATGAATTTTCTTTTAAAAGGTTAAAACTTCTAATTGAGAAATTTTGGGAAATGGATTTTATACTTGATATTTTTTGAATTTAAGGTAAGACTATGGAGTATGATATTGATTTAAAGAATAAAAATGTATTAATCGGCATTTTGATATTGTGTAAATGATTGAGACGTTATAATTTTGAGTTAAGCCACCGATGAAAGGTCTAGTTATTGATTTTGTGTTACTTTATTTAATGTTTGACGAGTCAGCGCAGATTATTATATGTGCAGTCTTGCGATGGTAAAGACAGAATATTGTAGATTTATACTGATAATGGAATTATTAGCTTTATTATTGATTCCTTTAAAGGAATCGCGAGGACGAAATTTTGTTAATGGGAGAGGTTCTAACAACCCTGTATTTAGAGGTAATTAATAAAAATAAATAATTATTATTTAATTGGTTAAAATGGATTTTTAAATTTTAAATAAGAATAATTTTTGAATTTTATTTAGAAATATCGTAATATAAAGATAAAATAATTAGTGATGAAATTAAATAGTTTTGGAAATAATTATTTGTTAAAATAAATTAATTAGGAAATTAATTAATAAATAGATTTAAAAAGTGAATTTTGGGTATTTAAAATTTAAATAGATTAAATACAAAAATAAATTCTATAAAATTTTATAATGTTGGAAAATAATCAAGTATTGTAAATATAGATTTTATTTCAAATTTTATTGTGATTTTTTTTAAATAGAAAATAGTTTATAAAGGAAAATAAAATAAATATATTTTTATTAGCTTAAACCCAAGCCCATATTTCCCAAGCCCAAACCCATCATCACCTGTCATGATCATTCTATTTCCAGATTATTCCAATTTTGGATTTCTCTCTCTTGTTAAAATAAGCACGCTCACTTATATGCACAACCTGATGCTCCTTCTCCAGTAATCTTTTTCTTCTAAATTATAGAACAAATTAAATAAATTACCATAATTCTTTTAAAGTTGAATATACACATCTCGACATTGATAAGCACTTGAGGCAAGAAGAAATTTGGGTTGCGTTGATAGCATGAAGTACTGGAAGTTGGAGTCAGAGTGGAAGATGAAGTGCGTAGCTTCAGGTGAGTTTAATGCTCACAAATCTATGTCGATTCTTGCAATTTCATATATATATATATAGACATGCATACATATATATATATCCCTATTTTATTTGGATTGACACTATGAATGTTTGGATGTCTATGCACTAAATCGGAGGAGACACGATGAAGAGGATGGATTGATGAAGCAAATGGGTCGACTTTGCTTCAGATTCTTCAAGAGCGGTATGTCTACCGGTCAACTGACGACCGGTGGCCTAGTCTCCTTTAATATATATATATATATATAATATAATAAATATAAATAAATATAAATGTAAAAATATATCTTGTGCATCGACTTGGAGGAGATAACCGTAAGGAGGCGGTAGTTGGAGGTTGAAAATCGATCGATTGAAATATGCAAGAGGGGTGGGTGTAGAGGTCAACCCCTTAAGCTCCAATCGATCGACCGCTACATGTTGACCGGTGGTGCTACCACTTGGACAAAAGCAAGTGTGGCTTAATGGTAAAAACTTGTGCTTTCTTAACAATCCACTTGGGTTCAAGTCCCACATTGTCCTAATTTTTAAAGTGTATATTTTAATAGTAAATAAATTATATTTGCATTGAAAATAAATGTGAATAATTATATGAAGATAATATATATAATTTTATGAGAAAAATTTTAGTTACAAATATAAAATTTTAATATATTTAAAATTGTTAATTTATTGAAAGAAAATCCAATTTTGAGTTTAAAATAGTTATTTAAATTTTAATGTAAATCGTAAAAAGAGGGAATATTTCTAAGTCACAATTTGAGTATTTAAAGTGGATTTTGTGATTAATAAGTTTAATTAGAAGTATATTATATTTATATTTTATAAAAATAAAAATATGTACTTATTAACTTAGAGATTAATTAATTATTCAGTTTAGCTCTAGAATACTTATTATCCATTTCTAACATTCTCATTTTTGTTATAACAAGATTATATGTTGTGAATGATTTATTATTAAATATTGATTTGATTATTCTATATATATATATATGTGTGTGTGTGTGTGTGTGATTAATCTATTTTATTTTGATTTTTTGATTTCTCCTCTTCTATATTGAATTGGATTATATGAGTGATTCACCATTGATATCGATTTGATTAGTGTTTTGATATGATATGGCAATGATATCCTTCTATATGATTTAATGATATTGATATATTGGTTTGTTATTCTAATTCTGTGTAGCGAGGAATATAAATAAACAGAGTTATAATACCCACTGGTATGTGATTTTCGATAATATTTCTCCAGTTATTCATTAGACTCATTATAGATTATTGTAGAGGTTGAGTGTAGTTTATGAGTAGTGAATAAACGATTGAATATCATGTAGCGGTATGGGATGCTATTATGGTATTTATTCGATTATTCATTGTAAGTAGATGGCACTCACGTAGTGGGAATAGTACTATGAGATTGCACTTATGCGAGGTTATGCTCAAAGGTGTAAGCAGGGTAGCTACCCTTATATTTATTGATATTGTGTGCTGATATCATGATGTACTCCTATTATTGGCATTGGAGAGAACCAGATGGCTGGAATCCACCCTAGTAGCTCAATCTTGGGGTCGCGCCCCAGATTCATGACACCTTTATTGGATATTATATTTGATGTGCATCATGGAATTTGGGTTAGGTGACCCATAGGGTAGGTGACATATAGCCTCTTGTGTTGCATAGGTCAGTAGTTTGTTACCAATAGGGGCAAAGCAGGGTTGTGACTGAGGCCACGCGTAGACGAGCCATTGGTGGATATGTGTCAAAATGTTCATTGAGGTAACTTAAGACTGTAAAAGAAGATCTAGTTAGGTGAGTCTAGGCTCCTGAAGCAGGCAGACGGCCATCGTTCTCCCTTTGGGTTCTAACGGAGTGGTAGATTGGCATATTCTATTGATACACTTCACTTAAGTATAGATATGGGTTAGGCAACCCAGGGTTAGGTAACCCACATATTGTTGTATATATGACTCTAATAGGGACATCATGTCTGCCATACAGTCATTCCAAGCCATGATTTATTCTGATATATTCATATATGAGGAGATGAGATTATATCTGGATAAGTGTCTATAGTATAGTGGATTCTCATATCATTTATTATATATGATTTCATTTATAAGCGGCCTATATGTATACTGATGTTGACATTCTATTACTCGAGGTTTAGAGGTATACTTGGGCATTGTTATGAGCTAACCTAAATATACTTGGTGATATCTCACTAATGATAATTTTTGGATTTTGGTAATGTTTTTAGATATGGATGATTCACCCATCTAATGTTGATTCCATGATTTCAGATTTGATGTACTTCAATATAAGTGATGACATCTTTACGCATAGTTTTGTGACATTTGATGTTTTGTGATGCATTTGTGATTGTCTATGATATTTTAATTATATCCTATGCATACATTACCATATATTTATTGACATTATGGATGTTATCATATTACTATTAATCCTTGATTTAGACATAGTCTGACCCGTGTGTTATTTACGTAATACTCGGGTCAGTCTAAGACTTTTTAGGTACAACGACAGTATGAACAGCTTCTCTTTTGGGCGTAGAGGAGGCTAGTATTCAGTATAGTAGTATTATCCTATATTGTATTGCCTCTTATATGTTAATTCATGTAATGTATATTGGATATACTTGTATATCAGTATTATATATCATTACTGCGAATCTGACTCTATGTTCTTTGTTATTTACTGTATATTGTTTATTGTTCTATCTTGGAGGCACGTGTTTTTATTGCTTTGTGCCAATACTTTGTACTTAGTCGTGAGTTACTTATTTGATATTTAAATACGTATCAGTGTTAGCCCAAGGGAATATTCACGTGTGTACCCTATATCAGCTCACTTTCTGTATTATCTGACAGTGTTACTTAGTGATACTCTTGGATAGTATGGGTATAGAGGTGAGGGTGTTAACATTTATAGACTTAAAACCTTATAGTTTGCTTGTATTCATGTCAAATCTAAGCAATGAAATTAAAGTGGATGTAAGCAGTGAATTAAGGTTGAACCACTATAAAAATCCTCATGGTATTACTATATAATTTCATTTTTGATTTAATTACTCTTATTTGTGATCAATTTATGGGTGTTGTGTCACTTTTTAACCTAAAATTTTTGCTACTTTCCTTGAGAAACAAGATTCTCAGGTGAGATCTAGCTTAGACTTTTGTTTCAAGCATCTAGAAGTCAGATCCGAAGTTGCTTGGATTTGAAGAAGCATCTAGATCAGATTTGAAGGATATGGCTCCTGGGAAGACTTTCATGAGATCTGGAGCTGTTGTTGGAAAAGATGAAGCTTATCAGCATAATGAAGATACTACTCGGCCAACCCTTGGTTTTCTAGGACCTTCTTCTCCGTAGGAGACGGTGAACAAAGTTGAACTAGACAGAATGATGGCTGAGATGAACAAGAGGATGTGGATAGCCAAAATGTCATCTTTGAAAGAATGGAGAAAAGCTTTGCTTTGTTATCTAGCAACCACAAAGGTGTAAGAATAGCCCTAGAGATTCGTCGCCTTTAGGTTCCGAGGAAGATTGTTTATCTTCATTAGATCATAATAGGAGAAAGGTAAGCAAAAGATGAGTAGAAAGGCTACTAGAACATTGAAGAAGCAGAGTGGAGGAGATGGTGAAATTTCGGCTATGACCAATATGGCTGGTACCGACCATAATGGAGGTAGGGCAATGTACAACTAGCTGAATTAGTGAACCTGTCTGATAGTGAAGGACATTTGCAGGATGTTGGCACCATTGAAATACAAGATAGTGGTGCACAGAATGATGGTGTTCAAGCGAAATCACAGCATCAACAAGGCTCTGCAATGGGTCTGGACGACTAACACTCACAGAGATAGGGAAGCCCATGTCATGCAACTAACCGAGAGCATTTGCAGAGTCACACTCGGGGATGTTCTTGATGATCGCCGTCCAACTACCTAAACCAGCGAGCAGTATTTAATCGATACGATGAAGAGATCGTTGAATGAAAATTAACACAGAAGTAATGATGAGTGAGGATCATCACCTAGTCGAACCCTAGTCACTAATAACATTCCATAAGAGAGTTATCCTATAAAGTTGTGATGCCAACAATGTCATCTTATGATGGAAAAAATGGTCCAAGATATCATCTATTGAAATATGGGTGACACATGGATAGTGCTCATGCTACTGATGCGATGAGAAGCAGGTGCTTCCCTATATTCTTAGATGTGGTTGCCACGATGTGGTTCACTCACCAAGTGCCAAGGTCCATACATCTATCGATCAGTTAGCGAAGAATTTTACATAGTAGTTCAAACTCCATACTACTCGTCCAAATGATGTGATGTTCTTGTCGAATGTCCATCAGAGTTCTGAAGAGACTTTGAAGGATTTCTTGAAACAATTCAATATTGTATTAGCTGAAGTTAGTAATCTAAAGGAAGATATGGATTTCATGGTGTTGATATAGAGGATTCACCTTGATACTGACTTTGGTAGATGGCTTAAAAAGAAAGCAGTCACATACTATGAAAGAGTTTTACTGAATGGCATTCTAGTTTCTAGGCATAGAAGTGGCAACCCTGATTACAGGACCGATTGGTGGTAGACTGTTGAATGATGTAGTGCCAATTCAGTAAGGAAAAATGGTAATTTTGTCAACATTGGAATTAGGCAATGGAATTTATACAACCACGTAGTGTTTATTTTTCTAGTCAGAATGATGTATTGGTCTGTCAGGATTACAGTTTGTGTGAAGGAGTTATGCGGGTTTTGAGTTATGGGTTTTGATTTGAGTTAAATAAGCCTTAGCCCATTAGGCCGAAGCAACAATTCAGAATTTATAAAATGGGCTTATGAGAAGGATTTGAATTCAAGTACATTTCAGTTTTCTAACTTATCCTTCCACTATCTCTCATCCCTCTCTCTACCATCTCTTCTCCTTTTTCAAAATCTAAACGAAAACTTACAAATTTATATATCAAATCGTAGAACGCGATGGTGGTAATGAAAAGCAACTATTCGTTTGTGGATTCGAAAATCTTGGAAGGACTGCATTTCTAGATAGCGAAGGTTTTGGGGAAAATTGATGGATTCTAGGGCTTTGCAAAGTAATTCAGTGAGTGGAGATTATTACTGATGATATGTTGATCGCATGAGAGTAGTATAATGTCATATGGTTACTATTAGACTAATTAAATAGTGAATTTGGGTGATATAAGTTAGAAATTTAATGTTAAAATAATCGCAGAGATTAATGATATTAATAATGATTAAATTGGGTTTTGATTTCGCTTATATTATTCATGTAATTGAAATGAATATGGTGGTTAGGTTATTGTAATTAAGGAATTAATATGGACATATTGATAATGCATGACATATGAAGGAACAGAAAATGGTAGAATGTGGTGTTTAAGTGGAATATGTAATGTTAAAACAATAAGAATGAAGTAAGAATCGAATTGGAGAAGAAAGAATGGAATTTGGAAATTTATTTGTAAGGAAATTTTTTGGACCACTGGTGGATCGATACGTGTAGATCGGTGCACCTTTTTACTGGCCAGGTTGAACCTAGACCAAGGCTGGAGCGATTTTACTCTATCCAGGCCTATACAAAATAGTTATTAAATAACATTTTGTGTTTTAGTGATGTTTGGGAGTGTTTATCGTATAGACCTCCATTGATTGTGCATTTTGATGAATGGTTAAATCGTGTGTAAAAGGAGTCAGGCTATGTTTACCAATCCTTTACATTACGCAGGTTAAACTACATTTATCTAACTCATACTCTTGTTTACGTTTACGGGAATAGTCTACATTTAACTATATCCTAGGGTTAGTCTCCGTTTAACTAACTCTTGTGTGTATCTTTGGGTTAGTCTCCATTTAACTAACTTTATTGTTGGGTTGGTCTATGTTTAACTATCTCTATTCTATTTTATCTATTGTGTGTAAACAAACTAGTCTATCTTTAACTAACTCTAGTGTAACGACCCCACCGCGATGCCAAGATTAGCAAAGAACATTACAAGTAATGTCGTCTGCTAATCTGGAGAATACGGCTTGTTAGGGGCGATCGAATGTGAATATACAAGGTCCAAATTCCTAAATGGGATAAACTAAAAGTCCAAATGTTTATCTCCTTGCTAGCATAACCATTCAAAGGTCAATCTGTCTTGTAACCTGAAAAGTCTCGGCCTGACCCGAGCAAAATAACACCCGGGTCGGACTATCTCTAAATATCCAATAGGGTGAGAACAAGATATAACATAATAATAAACAACATATAAGTAAATATAGATGTCCAGGATATAACTAGTCACGGGAATTAATTTAACTTAGAGTTCATCACAAGGCACATGATTATACATTTAAGTCACGAACACATATTAGTCACTAAACACGGAATTCATAGAACAAAACACAATATCTCTAAGCACGCAAATATCAATCATTAACTCAGAACAGGGTTATAAATTTAAGTCACAAACACGAACTAGTCACTAAACACAAAATAACAAAATTAACTTAACATCCATTACATGACATAAGAACATATATTTATTTCATGAATACAGAATAGTCACAAAATCCAAATATCTAGAATCCAAGAGATCTTAATCCAAACAGGTCGTAATGATCGTCCAAAACAATCGCAATGATTGTACTCAAAACCCGTGGCAAACAAACAAACAAATTGGTATCACTCGAATCGGTCTGATACCAAGGATCGTACTCAGACCGGGAACACGGAATCACAGAATGATCTCAAGGATAGTCCATACCGATCAAGGTGATCGTAGAAACCATGACTCGATAAATCTACATTTATTTAATATTATAATATTATTATGTTTGAAAAGAAATCCAGGAATAAAATTCTTAAGGATCTAGCAACCACTTGCTGCACACCAAAAGAGAGTAAACTCTAAAGTGCCAAATAATATCGCCTTCAGTAATCACTAGAATTTAACCAATACGTCCCATACCATTTGGTGAAATTCAAGCATTTACTAAAAGCTAGTAAATATCACTTATTACGGATACCACTGGAAAACCTGAACTATATTCTCTTAAGGATCTATCAACACTTGTCGCACACCAGAAGAGAATACAACTCTAAAGTGTAAAATACTTCCTAATAGCAATCACACGAATTTAACCAAGGCATCCCATACAACCTGGTGAAATTCGAGTATTCGCTAACGGGCTAGTAAGTTCTACTCAAACATTCTATTCAATGAGTTATACCATATTCGACGAAGCATTATTCGGAAGCATTTAAATCAATCGATAACATTAAGTCGATTATTAGTACTCCTCAAATTATAGAATTAAGGTTCTCAAAACATTTATCACTTTGAGTTAATTATTTATAAATAATTATTTAATTTTCCATAAACCCATTTATTATTTAACTTTAATAAAATATTCACTTATTGGGTAAAATATCCCATAACTTCATTTATTCCAAAATTTTAGTTGTGTACTCAATGTTGTCTCAAATTTCCATATAAAACACTTAGTTAATAACCCATATTTTAAAACCACTTTATTATTCGTCCAAATTCATTTTGATATATATATATGTAATATATAATTACTTATCAAAATCATTTACAAAAGAAATTTAAACTAATTTATAAACAAGTTTAAGATTGATAAATTTAAATAAACTCTCATTCGTAAAATTACTTGAATATGAAACATATCCATTTATATTCTTTTTTTAACTCTAATTTAGGTTTTTAGATCTGCAGTTTCGACCCTTTAAATCCCATAATTTTTCAAAACTCAAAACATGAAAGTTGTAGATAAATGTTTAAGTTTTTAAACAGAAAAAGGTCATTCAATTTGGACATATGGTTCAAAAGTTACAACCAAAACAATTTCTCAGATTTAAGTTTGTTAACATTGTCTTTCATTGACATACCAGCGACAAAAAACAAGTTTTCGAACATTTAAACTTCAAAATTATGCAAAATACAAAACATAAAAGTTGTTACGTATAAAAATACCTTTCGACTAAGAAAACCATCACTCAATTTCGACTTACCAATCAAAAGTTATGGAGATTTTTATTTCAGGTTTCAACTCATAAAATTGACACAGCAGAGTATGAATCGTTTTCAAACCAAATTTCGACCCTTTAAATCACAGAATTTTCCAAAACATACAACATAAAAGTTGTTCCTCAATGTTTCAGCTTTCTATCAAAAAAAAGTTTTCATAATATGGATTTACAATTAAAATGTTATGGTCTTTTACACTCAGGTATCAACTCGAAAAAATGGATATGGTTATGCTATAACATCAGTTTCAAACTTAACTTAGACCCCTTTAAACACAGTATTTCAAAACGTGATCAACACAGAACTTATAGCTTATTTTGACAACTTTCTAGCATACAAAGATTGAACCAATTCGGATCATTTCACGCCAAGATATCGTTGTTTTACAGCAGCAATTTTCACAATTTATTTTCAGCAAACAATAAAAAATCAAATTCAAGCAACCAATTCACAATGAAATTAAAAGCAATTTAATCAACAAACCATCAAATTCAATCCAAACAGCAACTAATCAATTATATATTTGAATTAGAGATAGTAGAGTGAGTATTCAACTCACCTTTCACTAGAGATTGCGAGCTATCTTCTCAAATATGCTAAGCTAATCATCTCCTTCTCTAAAACATCTAATTTCCTCTCCTAGCCAATAATTTCAAAAATTAAAACCTAACCAAAACCTCAAATTGATTATATGATTAGGTAGAGAAGAGTCTATAGAACTCATACCTTATTTTCTTATAATTTTTAGAATTTTCTTTGATTTTCTAAGATCAAAACTAGGGTTGAGATGAACTTTTCTTATTTTTGGTTTTTTGAGGAAGATAGATACGTGAATGAATAATGAGAAGCTTTATTTCGATCGGCTAAGAAATTAGAGTATTATGATAGGCTAATGGGTTAATGGGTTTGGAAACAAAAAGCCCAAACTAGATAATTAAATTCAATTATCTTAAATCCTTACTTAGCCTAGTCAAAAAAAATGAATAACACAATACTCTCTTTAGTATAAATTTAGTTAAATTAGCCCAACAACGAAATAAACAAATTAATCAAATTTTAGCTTAATAAAATGATTAAAGTATTTTTTAAAAATAATTCTCTAAACCAAATCAATTAAATTAATCTAAGTAAAATTCTCCTTTAGCTTAACTCTAACACTAGAGAAACTAAATTGTGAAACCAATTAAATTATGAATTTCTAAATTTCAGATGACTAGCTTAATTTATAAATATAAAAATCGAATAATTGATTGAAACAATATTTCAAATAAATTGAAATCCATTTTTAAGAAATGATAACTCATTTCCTTTCATAGATTAAATCAATTATCCAAAACTAAATTAAATTTCCCAATTAAATTTCACAAATCCCTGATTTAAATTAATTAACCTTAATTAGCTGAAATTAATTAGGTCAGTAACAACAGGGTTGTTACATGTAGTGTACGTTAAATGTCAATAAATGTATAATAGTGGTTATCATATTATGTTTATTATGATGGATTAACTCTGTGAATGCAGGTGAGACAGGTTGACAAAAGAAAGAATTGGTATTCAAATGATATTTATGAAATCGTGTATCAGTATATACTTCGTAACATCTTTACTCACCAGACATATGTGTCTGACCCCCATTCTCATACACTATAGGTAAATAAAGTAATCATGATGGTGTGGTGTTCGAAGATGTAGAATATGGAGATATTAACATTTGTTATCCGTTATTTGTATATATTGCATACATTGCATGACATTATGTGTGCATATAGAAGACTATATGTGACTTATGTTGTATATAGTTGGGATTTGTTTATTTTATACATATGTTATAGTCTGATCCATTCTGCTATAAGTTCTGAAAGTTTTAGTTAGTTAATTCAGCTCTCTTTTTACTATTGTATTTTTTAATTGATTCGTCTTTTCATTTTATGATGTAGGATTTTATTCACCATGAAAATCTGGGTTGTTACAACAGCGTTCTCGATCGTCCATATCTCCAAGCTCCTTCTCTTTTATTCTCCCCTTTCAGAGTCTGACTCCTGATGAGAGCTCGGGCATTACTAGTAAGTCTCCGGGGTTGAGGAACGATATTAATTTATGCCCGAATGGAGATGGCTAAAGAATTCTCTGCCCATTGTACCTAAAAAGAAGAAAGGATACATTAGAACTAATACACTGGATTAAGGATGAGTGCTAAGTGTTCGTGCTTGTGATCTTAGAGGCGTATGAAGTGCTGATGTTTCCCCATGTAATTTATGGACTATGCATGAGGGGTCCCGAGATGGATTTTCATCACCCTCGGGAGACGCAAGAACATCCCAAGAAGGGAAGCTGAATTCTTGGGGGCTAGTGTTAAGAATATCTCTAAAGCTTATTCCATTAGAGCCAAAAGTAGATAAGTTCCCAAGATCGCCCAAGGACCTAAAGATGTCCCGAGAGGATCTTGCAGGAGGAGTTGTCTCTTTAATGGATTCGAGGCTCAGCACCGGAGCAAGCTATGAAGACTTGATGACTAATCATTTTGGATGGGTGGGCACTATGATCGTAGTACCCTCGAGAGATATTTCTCCATACGACTCATCCCAGTCGAGGTCATATTCCTCATCGTCATCATCCTCGACTCCTTCTTCCTCTCCTCCTTCCTCTCTACCTTCTTCTCTTCTTTCTTGCTTTGAAGACCTCTTTTAAGAATTCTAAGGTATTGCAATGTTTATTGTTGACTTCTCATTCGAGGAGATATATGAAAGATATAGAAAGGTTGTTAGATGCTTAGGTGAAGAAAACCTAACTAAAAAAGAGATGCTGGGTAGGAAGACTTACCGCCAGAAAACTAGAAGCAATTGAAGCCTTCAGGACAACAAACAAAGAAGTATTTGCTCTTGAAATAACTGTGCTTATCGTGGAGTGCTTTGATGACTTTTCAACGGTTGTATGCCTCAACTATTCAAAAAGAAGGTTATTCTTACCTCTTCTTGAACTCAAAAGGTAAGTTAGCTCTCCAAATACTGAAGGACAATTTAGTTACATCAAGAAAAGGATGTAGAAAGAATTGAGCAAGGCGTAGCCATTGGGATGTATTTGTGTAGGAGCCAGCACTATTCCTTAGAGAAAGAATTTGAGAAAGTTGTTGAATGGTAGCATGACTTCATATAAGCATGTATATCTATTGCATGTCATGAAGCCTTGAGGTAGGAGATAAGCTCATTGTTTGAGGTTGACAAGAGTATCTCATCCTTGGGAATCTCGTGTTTAAGGCATATTGAATGGAGCCTTTATAGTCAACTTGGATGGTGTTTGATCAAGGGGATTGTCTAGGACCAATAGAATGGGTTGTTCATCTAGTAGAGGAGCTTAACCATGAGACGGTGTTGCTAGAATGGCCTGAAGTTAAAGTTCATGAATTTTAGAATGCCTCACTTCGGATGGAGTGGACAGAGTGGCTTGAGTGGTAGAAGTGCCCACCACTAGAGGGGTAGAAAGGCTAGTGCCGGCTTTAAGTCAAGAAGATCGTCGGGTCATTTTGAAGTAAAAAATTTAATGGAAAACATGACCAAGTTGGTTTTACTTTAATAAATTACTTTAATCAAATCTCGTATGGCCGATGTACATAACCTAAAGGATGTTGATGTGTGTTGACTAATCGAATTCTGCACATTGACCGATGCAGTATGAAGTGTCAATCTATGCAGCGTGTGTCCTATGTTCAGAGCATGGTGTATATGAACACTCTGTGTAGATAGCTTGCTCGTGTTGGCAAACGAGCTCCATCATGCTATGGAACCGTGTGTTGGATTTTACCCGTAATCGCAGAGTGTACAATAATGGAATCCATTGTCCGGAGTGACATCGAGTTTTCTTTTCAGGAATTTAGGATTTTGGTATTCAACTTGAAGAGTTGGCAAGCGTGTTCTATTCAGATGCCAAAGTGCACTCGATGCGACCGTTTCTCAGAACCGTCTCATCGAAATCGAGCCATCGAGTCCCATTCGACAAAATTTTAATAAAATTAATCTCACCACTATTATTTGTGAAAGTTCACCACTTATGCAAAATCAAAAATTGACCATGGGAAAGACTCGAAGCAAAGCTTTAGGAACTTGGAGCTAATACCATGCATGGGAATATTTAAAGAGTTGGAGGCAAACCTAGGCGTGCTTGGTGTCAACTTTGTGAACTTCAAGTCGTCCCCTGAACCCTTGTCCTGATTTAGCCAAGAAAGGTGGAGCATCAGCTTACAGCCAACTTTGGGTTAATGGCGATTACTCGACATCAGGCAGCAACGACAGTGGTGATGACAACACCCACAACATTAAAATCGAGATCAATAATCCACATAGATTGGGAAAAGGTTGGGTTAACTAAACTCAGCACCGACTTGAAATTAACGGCAGTGAAGTCAATGATGGTGGTGTCGTGGTTGCGATGGCACTGAAATCAGCATGAAGCTAGCAATAATGGCTAAGAAATGATGATGGTGACCAAAAATTAGAAATTGCAAAGGAAAGTGTTATGCTGGCAAATGAATCATGGTGAAGAAATTATTCAAAGAATCTGTATATACATAACGCTTTTTTAATCATATCGGTACCGACATGATTTGGTCGGCATCGACATGTTTTAGTCACTAAAAAAAGGAAAATAAAATAAAATTAAGGGAAGTCTACTTGTTGGAGACACGACATAGCTTCCGAAAAATTGATACTCCTACCCTACTTTTGAAATAGAATGGTACGCCAACTATTTGAAGCATTGAACGGATGCTCTTGAAATAGAGGAGATGCTTCAAAAATGCTAATTAGTTGATTAGCGACTCTTGAGTAGCTAGATTTATAGTTCTTGTCTTGATCTAAAGCATGCTTTGTTTTCATGAAAGCATACTTTGGGGGCAAGTGTTATCCAACATTTAAATCGAGAAATTTCTCAATGAATCTGGACTTCAAGAAAAAGATGAAATGGATTAAGAACTTGAGGGATGCTTGGAATAATGGAATGAAGTAGCACAAAAAGTTGGAGTCCAATTGGAGAACATCAACTATGGTTGGTATCGACCACTATTATGGTCGATATCGAAATGATTTTAAGAGGGGATCCACTAGTGGACGGTTAGGTGAATTGCTCTAGTACTTCATAGAAAAAGACTAATCCCACATAGGATAATTCATGTTGGTATTGACATATGGTGGAGCAACTTTGACAACTAAGTCTCAAACTTGAAGATATAGACAAGTATGAGGAAGCAAGCTTTATGGTGGCGAGCTATTGTGCATGGTACTGACCATATTGAGGTCGGTACCGACATGTTTTTGTGCATGAATATCACTTATTATTCCTTCCTATTTGAACAGATATAAGCTCTTACCTAGTCTTCCATGACCTAGAAACTATGGTGGGCGATTTTGACTATATATATGTGAGTTAAAGCAACATGAAAAGGAATTCAAGATTCTCGAGCTTCTATTCTTACCTCTCTTCTCTCTACATCGAACTTTGTCATGAAGTGCTGTAAAACCTGAGATTGCATTATTTTATAGACTTAAAACCCTGTAATTCATTTGTATTCATGTTAAATCGAAGTAATAAAATTAAAGTGGACGTAGGCAGTGAATTGAGGCCAGACCAATATAAAAATCCTTGTGTTCTTGTTGTTCCTATTTTAGTTTTGATCGAATTATTCTCGTATGTGATCAATTTGGAGGTATTGTGTCACTTTTTGACCCAAAAAGTACCAAGTGAATGGTGAAATCTAATAGAGCTAGGGGTAATTCTAGGGTATTTATATAATTTGTTGCATATATCTAACTCGATAATCAGTTTTGTTCGAAATAAAAAATTTATTCTTTCTGTTATATACTTCTTACAATGTGTTATAAATAATTGATTATTCAATTTAAGTGTATTTAACAGAAAATCCATGAATGGTGTGTTTTGTGATAGTAATTACAAAGTGTTATAATAATGAGCAATTTATCACAATATTATAAATCTGCCATTTTAAATATTCCTTGTCAATATGTATTGAAACTGGATATTAATGCATCCGTTGAGACAAGAATACAAAACGCTCTTTAAATGTTGGGTAATGTATTATTAATGACTGTTGGAGCACCAAGGGGTTACGCACTGATAGTTATTGGATAACTATGGAATGACTCAGTGGATAGTTTTCTGTTGTTTAATATAACTAAGGTCAAATAGAGAATATCGAAGGGAAAATATTACACAAATCCCTCGACTTGAGAATACCATCAAGCTTCAATGTAGAAACTCCACTTTGATTATAGCTAAATCATGGCACGACATCCGTCGAACAACAATAGTTGGATCAAGTGGGAGCATTGGAAGTGAAACACTTTTCAAACGAGAATTCGTCTTCTCGATTTATGTAGTTACTTTCATGGGATTAACTTAAGTCAAGTTAAAGTATCTGGCCAGAGCAGTACAACTAATAATAATATTATTATTGAACCAAGGACTTTGTATTTTGAACTACAAAGTTAAATGGACGATATTGGATTTCGAGCATTACCAAATTCCATAAGTCATAATGTGATATAGTTTGGGAAAGAGAATTGGTGTAAATAATTATCACTATCGGGTAATACTTAAAATACATAAAATTAGACTTTTATAGAAGCTATATAGCAATAAATTTGACTAAAATGTCATGACGTGTGAACATTAATATTCGAATGGTTTGATATTAATCGCTGACCAAATTAACACCTCGCACAATAAAAATGTTGAATATTCCATCAACCACCTGATTTAATTAACATATAATTGTTATAATTAATGTTTATGAATTATTAATTATAAAATTTTATTTGATTTACGTTGATCGGTATTGAAAATAGTGCATATATAAAAGTTGTATGCACACATATAGATATACGATATCGATGTACGTTTAAATTTGATTTAAATGTAAATTATCTTATCTGACTTGAAATGGAATGGAAGCCTATAGGTGGTTGATGTATGGCTGGTTATAGCTTGGGGAGGAAGACATTGGAATTTGATTCCAAAAGGGTGCTAAATGGCAAAGGAAAGAAAAGATACACTTCCATATTTAACCCCTCTCTTTCTTTTGCTACTTAAACAACCTTGGCCCCTCTTTTCTCGTATTCTTTGCTAGGTTTTATGCAGCCAACTACCTCATCTATAGCTGACCAAAAATCAACTCCCCCTTCCTCCATTAATGTAAGCACTAAAAACACAAATTCAAGTAAAATCAGGACAATGGTGTATAGCTCTTTCAATCGAGTAGCGCCTTTTGGAAGAATTTGAATAGAGATTCAAGTGGAGTCCATTGATTCAACATTCAAGGCGTATTCTCTAGGCTTTGGCAAGGTAACACTTATATATATTTATATATACACATATGCATGCATACATACATACATACATATATATACATATATATATTGTAATGTATATATGTATTTGTTCCTTGTATGATTCATATGTAATTAGATAGATAGTATTATCATCAAATCCCTATATCAGTGCATTGTCTACATGAGATGTGAATATGTGTGTGTGTAACGACCCGTAAATTTTAAAGGTTTTTATAACGTGATTAAACTGGAATTTTGTGAAATTTTAAATAATTGAATTTGGAAATAAAAATTTAATATTTGGAATACGACTTCTTAAACATAGCAACTGGTAAATTTTCATCAGAAAATATGGAAGTTTATTTTCTTGTGTGATTTTATTTAAATTTAAATAAGTTAATAATATATAATAATAAAATATTTTCCAAACCTTAATATTTTATATAATAAATTTGTAAATCATCTTCTGAGTGAGACGTCATATTTCGTTTCTCCAAATTTGAACTGCTATTGCTCCGTTTATATTATTTTCGGCAAATTAGCAGCATTTTCGGTACCGAATATCGACTTTGGATAGGGTGGTCGTACCACTGATATCTGTATACCGTTTTGATCGTCTTGTCATGCTGATCTCTGTGGCATATCCATTCCGGTAATTCGGCGTTCGGTATGCACCGAAATCGAATAACGATTGTTGTACCGGTATCCATTTTAAATCTTTTTGACTTCCTATGTTTTCATTTATGTACTGTGTAACGAATGGACACTTGTCCTTTAATATCTCCAGAAATTAATATTCGAGCTTTCCCTATTCCTACTGTTGCAATATTTATTTTAACGCCCCTTCATTCTTTGGTTTTCGGTCTTCTTCCTAAAAATAATATACGTTTCTTCTTTTTTTACGTATACTTGTTTATTTTTATATCTTCCTAGTCTGTCACTTTATATTTCCTCATGGCCGAGCAAAAAGAAAAATTTTATGTGTTGCTGTTGCATAACCATCGGCCTTCAACCGAGTCCATCTTCCATCTCCTCCACGTGACAACAAAGCTTCCCTCCCCTCGACTTCCACCGAGACACCCATGCCACTCCTAACCTCGGCAACCAACTCATCTCGCGCCTCCTCCGCCTTATTTCTCCGACCGCGGCGAGCAGCTCGCCCGCGTCCTCTCTTTCTCCAACTAGCCAACTCCTCCACCGAGCTCCTCTCCAACCGCTTGCTTCCTTTCTTTTCTGTAGCCGTGCCTTCCCTTCTTGTCTGTTGCTTGTGCCTGCGTGCATCTCTGTTATACATAGGTAATATATATACAATATATATATATATATTGTTTTATAAATCTTGTATTAAGTGTAGTTTTAAAATATAATGTATATACATTGCTCATATATATACTGCATATATTCCAATGTATTTTAGCTCGGAGGCTGCTTTATTATATATGTATGCTTATACTAATAATTTGTTAGGATATAATATGTATCACTCAAAATATGCATATATTTCTTTTTCTGCACATATAGAAGTCTGCATATTTATGGTCTGTGTATACTATATATTGGTCAATATATATATAATCATATATATATGGGAATACTATAATATATATATATATATAGTTGTGTACATATATATTGCTTAGATCTGAAGTTTTCTTCCACCTGTAATATGTATTTGATTGTATATGTATATGCTAGTATATATGTATTATATATGTTAGTTATATAACAGTATATATTTATACATATTTATATATAGGCTGAGTTTATATGAATAATTGACATATATATAATACTTTTGTTTTAATAACTGAAGAACGGTTCGAAATGTATACTACAAGATCTGTTTATATATATAGGGTTATATGAAGTTTATATATGATTTATATTATCTGTTGAGTATATGTAAGTTATATAAATTATATGATAGGTAATAATTGTTATATATTGATTTTATTTCATTACGTTATCTTATATGTTGCGTGCACAGATATGTTATTACATTATATATACTTCAAGAATATTTGGGTTTTATAACTTGTTGATATTTTGATTTTTATGTATAGGTTCTGTTTATATAAAGTATATATATATATATCTTAGTTAAATAATATGTTTATAATATGAGTTTGTATATATAGTTTATATTATTTGTGTTATGCTAGTTCATATATATATTTTTGCAATGTATGGTTATCTTCTTTTTGCTATGAAATGCTAGTTTATAATATAAAGGCTTATATTAGTTTGTAAAGGCTGAGTCCGTATATATATTTAAGTTGTCGTGTTCAAAAAGTTAGTATATACATATGTATTGTTTGCTAGTACTTGATATATATGGTGTTACAGTAAATATTATATAAGTTTATATTGTACTATATAACATGTTGTTAGCATATATAAGTCATAATAGTGTTATATATGTTATTATATAACTTATACTAATATGTTGTTTGGGTCTGCATATATATACTTTTGTATTGCGTATATGTTTATAATGGGTCTGCACATATATTTGTGTATGTATTGAGTCTGCATACATTTTGAGTAACATGAATGTAGTTGTTTGCATATATAAATAACTTACATATATTTTGTTTATATATATATATTATTTTGGATTTAAGTTGATTTTATCAATACTAATTTTATAATAAATATTGTTTTAAATATAACATATAATTTTTTTTATATGTTTGACTTTAGTATTTGAGTTTTAGTTTAAAACAATGGATTTTGAAATTCACATATATATTTAATATATGTTTGAATTTAGAATTTGATTTTTATATATATAGTTATATATATATAAGTTCACTTATACCATATATCTACATCGATCCAGTTATGATTTGATTTCGTCTATTCCTTATCTATCAGCTTTGTTCATTGAATCGTGTCCATCAAGCCTTGCTTTGGAATTCGTAGCTCATTTCTTTGACAAATCTATCAGATTCGAAAGGTGAGCAATCACTCACGATTAACATCCTTATATTTATTAAGTTTGATTTCACTTGAAACGACAATTGAAATATGCTGCTAATTTGAACTGTTAATTATTTAATTGCTATATATGATATGCTATTATCTGTAATTGTTCACCTATGGGATATGACACCATATCTTGTTGTTTATATTATATGTGATTGTTATTGATATTATATGCATGTTGTTAATATATTAAATTATTATCATATTCGTTCTCACTCTGCAAGTTCCCTGTTCCCTACGGGTTGAAATGATACATACCCGAATGATTTTGTAGAATAGGAGGAAATCGTTATGGGTTGAAATGGTAAACCCAAGCGATTTTCATTGACTTTGAATTTGGGATTGCGGGTTGAAAAGATACATACCCGTAGATATTTAAATTGCGGATTAAAATGATAAATATCTGTATCACTTAACCATAGGATAGAAAATTATATACAGACACCATTGGTCTATACATACATACATACATATATAGATATATATATATTGAAAATGATTTCTAAGGTTTTGAAAAGAAATATATGTGGTTTTAATAAATATTGATTTTAAGATATTATATTTTTAATATAGATTTTATAATAATTTTAATAAATTAAGTTGAAAAGAAAAATAGAAATTAATTTGAAATCTATTTGAATTTTTCTAAAATAAAACCGATCTAAAACTTATTAAATTAGAAATTTTAAAGATATGATTTATAACTTGATTTTGATTTAAAGTGATTAAATGAATATTTCAAGTCAATAAATTTAAGGGAATATTTAGTTTATATAAATTGTAATTTAAGGTTTTATTTAAATGATATTGGATTGACCAGGTGAAAATTTTCAATATTAAATAATGGTAAAGTTGAATTTAAATTTATAAATGAATTTAAGCTTTGAAATCTATTGAAATTGAAATGGTTTAAATTGTAGTTTATATATGTATTTGAAATCGTTATAAATTTTAAATGGTTTTGAACTTAATTGAAATTGGTGAATTGAGATTAAATTAAATTGAATTTTGGAATTCGAGTTGATTTGAATCGATTGTGAAATTTGAGGAAACTATTTTTTTTTATAAAGTATTTTAATATATAAAATATTTTACTTTATGAATTATTTTTAATTTAACTATTTTTAATATAGAACTATTTTAATATACTAATTATTTTAATATAAACTATTTTAATTTATAACTATTTTAATATATAACTATTTTATTATATAAACTATTTATTATATAAACTCTTTTTATTTTTTTATAATCTATTTTATTACATATACTATTTTCTATATCTAAACTGTTTGCGTGGAAAGTATTATGATTTCAAAGTGTTATGATTTCAAAGTGTTATGATTTCCAAGTGTTATGATTTCCTAAGTGTTATGGTTTCAAAAATGTTATAATTTCAGAAGTGTTATAATTTTTGGAAAGTGTTATGATTTTGGAAATGAATATTATTTTAAGTGGATAATGATATCGTATTGATATGGTTTTGAAATAGATATGATATTTTGGTTTTGAAATATGATTTGAAATGAAATGACCGCGGTGTTGTAATAACGGTTGGTTGTTAAAGAGACCGGGATCAGATATTATCATATTCTCTGCCAATACCGAAAACCACTTTAACAACTGTGTACTTGGTGGAGATTCCAGAATGAAGTAGGATGGTTTGGTGGCGATTCTATATGGTATTTACGTAGCCCCAACTCCAGTGAGTCAGCTTGATGCGGCTAAAACAGGAGCCATGCCGGGCCAAGTGAGGTCATTCCTCCGATCGGACACATTTCTTCGATACCATTCTACTGCTTTTGTGATTGATTGGGTGCACCTTTTGATTTGGGAGTGTGTCACGAGGTGGGCGGTAGTAGCTGCTATGCGTTACCACCAGTCCGAATCCGCAAATGGTATATCTACCCTGGCATTGCCTCGAGTGCCTTGTCGCATGCCCTATCGCGCCTTCTATGAGTTTGTTTTATGTCGTACCTATGGAGTGCTCCCTGATAGCCCACTTGCGAGTGGAGTTTACAGTATCTGTATAGACTACGGCATTATAAAAATGTGTTAAGGGGGATATGGGTAATGCCTTAACGCTATTTTAATAGTTTACTTTACTTTAGACATTATTATAATAGCGTATATTACTACATAGTAGATAGTTCCATAGATCCTTAGAGGATGGAAATCCCAAACATCCTCTAAATTGTATTTCAGTTGATATTTCACTTGAGCTGAATTTATTGATATAAGAATGTTAATCCTTACTCGAGTGTTTTGTGTTTTGCTTTACTTTCGGGTCAGACTGAGTGTCACGACATTTGAGACTCACCTTTGGAGTTTGGAGCTTCGCTTGGAGATCCATCTATATCTATTCAGCTTCCAGCTATCCAATTTTTTTGTTCAGATTTGTCATCTGTTTGTATTTGAGACTACATTGTATTTGAGATATTATGTTGTATTTTATTTCAAACTCAGTTGTTTTATATAGTAGCTTCATGAACTACTACTTATCTATTTCCACTGCTTATTATTGTAATACTCTGTGTCTGTGATTCTGTGATTGATTTATTTACTGTATACGTTGAGTGTTTGCCAAATATAAATTAACAATCTGATATTTTGAGCAATTCAAGTCCGACATGTGCGGATGCGAATGGCACAAAAGAGCAGGTCATTACAGTGTGTATATATAATATAATAATAATTTTCTACTTTACGTATACATAGAGTTTCGACTAAAGATTAAAAAAATAAAATAAAAAAGGATTTAAAAGGTATTCTAAAACAAAACTAATTTTATATTAAATGAAACAATTATGCATTACATGTGAATTGTGTTAATATTATATCATATATTTTCATTTCAATTTTTTTATAGGTATATATACGTATAGGTATATTTTAGTCGAATTATATATTGATGTAATTTGATTTTAAAATATAATATAATATAATAAATCAATATATATGTGTGTGTTTTAAATATAGATGTGCATATATGTATTTTGATATGCATAAAATATTGTACATCATAAAAGTTCTCTTTTGTTCATAAAACATACATATATCTTGATATGAAGATCCGGATTTGAAATTATTCTTTTGATTATTATATCCATAAAAGTAAAAAGTTTCCTTTTGTTATAAAATTCATAAGTAGTCTTTTATATAAAGTTATAAGATTTTATTTCTTGCCTAAGTTAAAAGATTGAATTAAATTTTTAACTTTAAATTTAAACGTATATGTTACTTGATCTACAATCGTTACATACACACACACACACACACACATATATATATATATACATATATATATTTTAGGCCATAAATATTCTAACAAAATTAAATTATTTTTGCAAGTGTGTATGTACACACATAGATATATGTGTGTGTGTGTTATGTAATTTTAATTTATCTATTAAAGTTTGAAATTAAAAGATATTTTGACATCTAAATCTAGATTTGATATTATACTTAACCATATATATTAAGATATTGATTTGCTTGAATAATAACTTTCTATAGAATAACAACTTTCTATGTTTAAAATAACTTCCTATAAGTTTAACTAGATTTGATATCAAGAGTTGGATTTGACATTATAAATATAATAGGATAATCTAAATTGTGATTAACTTAGATACACGGAGGGGCCAACTTGTCTATTGTAGTGTAAATCCTAGCACCTACATACAAGCATGTTAAATCATGTACATTGTATACAATACAAATATAATAACAAAAGGAGTTTATTTATAAAATTTAATTGAATATTGATTTTATTTAAAGTATCATAAGCAAGATCAAAATAAATTTAAACTTCATAGGCCTAATAAGATCCAAAATGGTAAAAAAATAATTGAAGTTTACCCATTTATCCCGCTATATGTTGGCCCAGTTCCTTCAATAGTATCAGTGCCCAATAGCCTATGTGGTCTAAATTAGTCATGTTGAGGCTAACTAATTAAGCTTACCAATTTAGTATGGTGTCTAAAAAGTAGTGTCTAGGCTTGGGTTTGGATAATCAAGTACCCTGCCGTCCCTGGATACTAACCTGGTCCGGAAGGTGAAGTGAGCCCAAAGGTTGCCCCTAATAGAAAAGGCCCGATTTGAATTAGGTCTTGGACTAATTTTTCAAAATTGTTTTGAAATTAAAATAAGATGTTAAATGTAAACGTCAAACTTAAAATAAGAATTACATTATAAATCTTATAATGTGATTATCAAAATTGGTTTCGAAACTCTGTATATTATAAATGATATAATATAGTTTTCAGAAGTATTTTGAAAATATAATAAACATATTTTGAAATTTTTAATATTTATTAATAATATTAATAAATTAAATAAATTAATTAAATAGTTATTAATTAAAGTATATAAATGTAACGTATATAAATGATATATGTTGCATTATGTTAAATTATTTAAGATGATGTAAGTATATATACACATAAATAAGAGATTTTAGAAATTATTATTTAATTAAAATTATTTAATTAAATAAGTTAATTAAAAGTTAATTAACAAATAAAAAAGTACATATATAAATATAAATATGTGTTGTGTATAACCATAAATGTTATGGTATACATATTCAATAAAATGTTTAATTGAATAACATAAAATTAATTAAAATGTTAATTAATTAAATAAGATTTAATTAGTATAATATACATAAGATTTAATTAATATAATATACATAAGACTATTGTGCAAGTTAATTACATCATAAAAGTTATACGATAATTAAACTTATATAATACGAATGTCTATTGTAGGTGAAACAGGAAAGATACCCAAAATTGACTTAAGGGATAAATACATATATATAGTATGTATAACGTGATTTTTTATATTCCTTAAGCTAGAGATGTTTTGTGTAGCATTATTAGTATATTGACAAAACGAGGTAAGATACATGCACGTATTTGTTGATATTTCTCAAGGTACCTGCATTATACTTAAGCTATCGTAAAATGGCTAGTACGAGCGAATAATCTCTTTCGATTTGTTGATATTCCTCAAGGTAGAGATGAGATTAGGACAAATACCATAGGTAAGGAGTTGTATTTGATACAACTGATAAAGTGTTATCCATCACTTGTGAGCCTATGATTTTTTGATATTCCTCAAGGTTGGAATCTCAAGGCAAGCGAGTCCTAACACCCACAAGAGAAATAGAAAGATCTCTATGTTTTTCTTAGTGTTTTGATAAACATAAAAATCTAGTAGGTGTTTTATTAAAAAAAGAAATGAAAACATTTAACCTTTCTAATATTGTAAGAACATTATCTATATAAAGTTATAAAAGTTATAATAATATACATTGATAAATTTGTGCAATTAATATGATTGATAAATGTTTATCAATTGAGATATACAACTGAACTCAATTAAAGACTGACAAATAGAAATATAAAATATACTTACTAATAAATATTTTTTGCATTTTATTATTTCGATACCTATGCAAGCGCCTAATTTTACAACTATTAAATACATTTATAACTGTTCACTTACATGTTTATTTGCTCGAGTCTGTGTATTTTCCTTTATGAGTTTCGAACTCTAAAAGCAATATTTGAATATAGACGTCTAATCCACATGCGATCACATAATATGATATGTGAAGAAGCCCTGATTCGTAATGTACGAAACCTGGATGAAATTGGTTAATTCGAAATAAGCAAATAAACCATAGCGTGAGATCGTGTATTCGATATGATTGATTACAATGATGATGATTACAATGTATTGAATGTACCACTAGACCAAAAACTATAAGATAAATCTAAGAGTTCAATCATTGAAACGTTGGCTCGATCAGTTTACGTAAAGTGCAAATTATTGATCCTTAAATGTCAAGAATGACCAAATGCACTTTTGTAAAGAGTTCGTTATGATATTATAGTAAGGGTTTCCTTTAAATGGTTTGACTAGTTTGAAAGAAAAGCGAACGTATGATAGTAGATGTAACCTAAGGCGCAGTAGGGATGAAGAGGGTGAATAGTCACTTTTGCTACATAAAGAAACATTCAACATTAGATTTGTAAAATAATAATTAATACTTAACATTGGAATGAGAAATATGATTTTTTATTTTGAAATGAATTTTCATATAAAAAATTGTTTTCTATGAGATTTATTTCTTTGAGTTGAAGATATTTGATATGAAAAGTCTCGACTGATAAACTGGTTGTAGTAGATGGAATAAATAGCCTACGATTGGATGGAACTTTGTATTTCATGTGTTATTATAGTAATGACGAAAATAGCAGGCCATATAGCATTATTATCGCATTAAGTTATGAAAATTGTTTTCATAAAACACACCAAACATTATTTATGAAATAATATATTTTTTTAATGTTGACTGAAAAATAAACATAGTTTTATTTTATTATAAATATTATGGATGTTCATTATAAAATAAAACAATAATAGTGGTATCTATTATCATAACAAAACGATGCATTAAATAACACCGAGGTATTTGAAATTATTTGCAATTATTTTGGAGTTACAGAGCAAGCAAATTTTTTTATAAATAATTCTTTGATTATATGATTATGAATCATGTGATACTAGTGAATTGTATGTCAAATAGTAAAAGGCAAAACACCCATTCAGTGGGAGCAACATAAGATCCGATGAACTCTTCGAATTGATACATATAGATGTATGCAATCGTAGGTCCAATGATACCAAAACGATTCTACATACTTCGTTTAATCCACCGATGAATTATCATAAACATGAACATGTGTAACGACCCGGATTTTATATATATTTAAATTGATAATTAAATTAATTTTTGAATAAAATTTGTGAAATAAAACGGTAGATAGATTGCGAGTTTCCCCGAGACGAATAAATTTGTGTTAACCAATTAAATTTAAATATTATATAAATATTATATATGTATTTGGGCATATACGAGTAAATTTGATATTTATATATATATATATATATACACACACACACACGTTGGTTTGGATTTAAATTGTAAATAAAGGGTTTAATAATAAATGGTAATAATAAAAATTAGAATTTATGGTTAATAATAATTTGAATTTATAAATTAAATATAAGACAATAAATATTAAAGTAAAATAAATAATTGAGTTTATAAAATAATACAAGGCAATAAATGTAAGTTAAACGAATAAATTAAAATAGAAATCTACTTATATTATTAAGCCATAAGAAAATAAACAACACTTACAATATGAAACAAAGTTGTAAATAAATATGCAAAGTAAACAAAACAAAAGACAAAGACAAAAGAAAACGTATGTTGCCTGTAAAACATATATGCAAGTCATGGCTGAAGACATGAAGTACCAGGGCAATTAATGCCACATCCATCAACCGAGCTAAAAAAATGTAGGCAAGCATAAACAAAGTAAAAACAAATAGTACAAATACATAACACCACAACAATATCATACCAGCCACGAAAATGAATCTCTGACCTTGTATGGTACAAAGAAAATAAAATAAGGTAAGTTGTACAACCAATTTAATGCAGCCACCAAGTGATTGTCTCAGCCTTCAAAATGAGAAAAATATCACTGATAAAATTGTACAAAACATAATATCACCTTATATAAAAAAAATATACATATCACCTGTACAAATATTATCTCCATCCTGTGACTTCACTTTCCATAGATCAATCTTCATTTCATTCTCGTTCCATTCTAGCTGAGAAAACTGAAGTTAACATCATCTTTAAACTAAAACAAAAATTCAACTGCAAAACAATTCAATACTTCAACTCAAAACGAGAAGATTAAGAAAAGCTTCAGCCTGTAGTTTTTCAATACAGAGAAGCTCTGTTCTTCTGGAAAAATAAGGTGAGCAAGCTAACCTCTCTAATACTTTGATTGTGTGTGATAAATACCTGATGCTTGTCATGATATAAAGTGTGTTTGTATGAATATCATTGCATGTCTGTATATATGCAAATATTTGTATTTATATGCCTGTATATATATTAGCCTCTGTTACATCACAGAATCAAGTGTGATAAATAGAAAGAAAAATCATATCTCCTCATCTAAACCAATTCAGGTTATAATTCCTGAAAAGAAAATGTTTATAATAACATGGAGTTATTTTTAAAAATAATCTTTAGTAAAGATAATTGGTAAATAATTCGAAAATAGTGAAATATTACTGCAGGAAGCATTGTTTACAGGTAGTCAACTTATATTTTGATAAATTTGATTGTTGAAAAATAATAATTCAAGTTTAAAATCTGAATCAATACTGATATTCATGATTTTTAAAAGTAAAAGTGAAGATTTTTAATGAAGTGTTAAAAAGCAGTTTGAAATTTTGATCAATTTGCATTTTTCTAAATTCCTGATCATTGAATCATTTATAAATATTGGGGTTCGTACTGAAGCTTGCTTGAACATCTGAGATGTTGGAAAAATTGTTGAAAATATTTTTCAAAAACAAATCCGGGTCGAACGAGATTGACTTAGGGTTTAGCCTCGAGTTTTGAACGTGTCTGTAATGTGGTGTGTTCGCCTCTAATAAGCGATCGAGCTGCATGAAATTGAGAGGGAGAATAGAGTTGGGTATCGACAATAGGAAGCTGGAGTTGTGGGTTTTCTGATGAACGGCGTGAGGAGGACGAGGCGTTTTCAGCTTGGGTATGTTCGAGTTACAGTTTTAACGAAAGGGTGAATTTCGATTTCGAGTTATTTGGTATCGAATCGAAGTTGATTTCGAGTGTGAGTGAGTTTTTCGACTTGCTGGAGGTTGCGATGGCCACCAGAACGGCGGCGAGGTGGCGTGCACGTACACGTGCACGCTTTGATGTCTGCTGCGTGACGATGGTTTGGGGAAGACGAAGATGAGGTGGAACTCGGGGGCGACTCGGGGGATTCAGGAATTTGCTCGAAGCAAAATAGTGTCGCGTATGACTCGAAGTAGTTTCGAGTAAAAGCTCGGGTAGGACCCGAAGTAGGATCTAAACCCAGTTTTTTTTTAGTTTTAAAAGCACAGTTTTGAAATTTAAATAAATTAGTTTAAGACTTTGCTTAAAGTAAAAGGTAAGTTTGGGGATAAAAGTTTTTAAACATATTTGTAAATATCAGAATGAGTTTCACCTTAAATTTACGAAGATTGATTTGATTTATAATTCATAAATCTTTTTCCGTTAATCAAAATGAATAACTTATTTAGTTTATAGATTAATTAAATAAGATCTAAATGGCAATTGAGTGATTAATTAAGTCAATGGTTTATCTTTAAATTAAAAGACGCTTAATTAATGTGTGTAATTAAAGGGTGATTACTCAAGTGATTAAAACAATAATTTATTTATGGTTAATTAATTAATGTGATTAATTAAGGGCAAATTATTAATTAAAGATAATTAATAGTGAATTAAATAATTAAAGATTAATTATTTAAATAATTAAAGGTTGATGAATTATAATTAAAGGTTAATTAATTATTGATGGTTAATTTATAAATGATTAAAGAATAATTAATCAAGATAATTTGTAATTTATCGATGTTGATTAACCAGGATTAGTAATTCATAAGAAATTAATCTGATTTGAATAAATCAAACAATTAACTGACCTTACTTATGGATGTTTGGATTCTATTGGATGATTTGATTGTTTGATATCCCTGATATATGATGCTTTGTGATACATCCTGATTTATGTTGTGATCTGAAATTTATTATCTGTGATATATATATCTATGATCTGTATATGAAAGATAAGCGATATAGTTTATACCGCTTATCAACTATATTTCTGTATTTGATCTGTGATGATTGATGATGTTGCACTATTGTGTAAAACCTCTGGACCACACTTTTACACACACAAATATGGATTTCACGTGGAAATCGATTAAGTCACAAATGATTTAAATTTGATGTTTTTGAAATTGAAATTTTAATTTCAATTGATTTTGAAATTAGAGAATCGGGGTTTAATATGAAAAGCTTTAGAAAGAGTTTTAAAGATATTTTGGATATCTTGAAATTTAAATAATTTGATTTAAATTTGAATTCAAGTTTAAAGTTGAATTCTATGATTTGAAACTAGGGATTGAAGATGTTGTACAAGTTATATATGGGTTAAACCATTTTAAAGGTATAGATTTGGGAATTTGAATTTAATTCAAGGGTTTTAACTCCTGTAAATATAACTGGATTTTTATGAAACGAAAACTATTTGTTTTCAAATAGTAAAAGCTTTCACATAAGTAAAGAATTTCCAATTTGTGTTGAAAGAATTTCAAGTTTGAAATGTGATTGAAATGTTTTGAAAACTATGAAATGAGTCTTTGATTTCAAAGACCGAATGAGTTAATCTAACTTGAAATAGAATTGTTTTGAAAGGCTATGAATGAATCTTTGGAAACGAGTTTTGAAAGCTATAAGTTAAATCTTGACTTAAAGATTTAACGAGTTAATCCAAGTGAAATGGAAATTGTTTTGAAATCTATAAATGGATCTTTGTGAACGGGGTGAACTTCGTGAATTAAATCTTTTGTTTAAAAGATTAAAGTGTGGAAATTGTTTAAACCATTGAAGGTTTTTGAAATGAATCTTTTTGTTTAAAAGATTGGAAATGGTAAATTGTTTAACCATTCAAATGAAAAGTTTTGGGCTTTAAGCTGTGATTTAACTGAGACCCCAGTATCCATATGATTTTTAATTGCGCTCGTTATTCGGTTTAGCCGGGAGAGGACCTTTGTGTCATATAACCCATTCCGAATAGTGATACGACGATATGGATAGCATTTGAAGACCGGTGGTGAAGACCGGGTATTTGCGAGAGCGATATGATGACCTATCGATTTTCTCTGCATCATGGCTCCGGTATAGAGATTCCCTAAGTGATGGGAAGTCCGATCGAGATTGTGAATACCCGAATTTGCAAGGGCTTCTTCGGAAGTGCCTTCGGTTCTGTTCGAACCCGGAACAGACTTGTATGGATGTGTGTCTGACGTTACACTTTGAGATGTAAAGCTGGTTTCTATCAAATACATTTCTGTTGGTGGCGGAGAATTTATTCTCTTAGCTTAACACCCTTCTCTGAGACGTACGAGCTCAGAGGTTATGTAGTTGATGGTCACTAGTGATACATTCCCAATTTGGTAATGTGGCATATGAAGTGCTGCTGATCATTTGTTGATCGAAGCATTGCTTTGTGAAAAAGCGTGGCTTTGTGAAAAAGCGTTGCTTGTGAAAAAGCGTTGCTTTGTGAAAAGCGTGGCTTTGTGAAAAAACGTAGTGTATGTGGACGAGACTTCGTCGAGCCTCACAACCCGGTAATGGTCGAAACAGGAATGTTGCGGCAAAGGTTTGTAGGGGTAGCGCCGCTAGGGTATGTCATTTCCTTCTGGATAAAAGGTGATATCATGGTATGGAGCCCAGATACTTTACCTATGTGGATGCTGCAAATTTACTATACTTTGTGGTTGTTGCTTTGTGATCGAGGTACCTCGGATAAAGGTCGGTAACGACCGGGGGATGACATGACTCGTGTGTTAGTTACCTAGTTACACCTGTACAGCGTGAGGTAGCGTCAGTGTGTTAGTTACCTAGTTACAGCTGTACAGCGTGAGGTAGCGTCGGCCTTTTGTTTGCAGAGATCCAGTTAGGATCCGGGGCGTCTTTCCAGAGGCGTTTCTATTTCGGTAAGGAAGTTCCTTAGCCTGATCATTTGTTGGAAATCCAAAGAAACAATACGAACCCTGTACGGTTTTAGTTGTATTACCTGCTATGGAATGTGGTGGTAACCTGCTATTGAACATAGTAGCTATAGTAGGCATATAATAATGGTTGTATGCTGGCTAAGATTGATATTATACTTTCGAAATGTTTTCCACTATGCACTAGTAATAATATCAAGAGAGTTTTTCTTGCGTAGTAAGCATTTTTGACTATCATAAGAAGAAATCTCCTCCAATTCTGCATTTGCATTGTGTGTGTGGTGGGAGGTCTTATGGTAGTTTCATTTTCCAAAAACATTGCGGATTTCAATGTTTAAAAGCCTTTGTTGCTTGTTTTAAAGATAAACTGTTTTTGTTGCTCACACCAGTCCCATGACTGGCCCGGAGTTTATTGTTCCCTTCCTAAACTCTGGGTGCCCATCATTTTCCACACGGGCAGTCTAGAGTTGGGTTTTTCAGATATTCAGGTTTAGTAGATTATCTGGAGCTGGTCCAGTTCTTGGAGTTCATGGACTGACGTTGCTTATCTTGAAGCATTCTATTGGAGACATTCTATCCGCTGCTGGTGTTATCTATTTTCTTTCCGCTGCTATTTCTTGTATCATATCTCTGATATTGCTGATGTATATTGATATCATTGTTGTATATCATTCTGGATATTGTATTCATTGAAGTTGTATATGATATCATTGTTTTTTTTTCCGCTGTGTTGTTATACTTAATGGTGTTATAAGCTCCGGCGACTCGGATTTGAACGGTCGAATCTACGGCATTCGAGTACGATGTAAAGTATGGATGTCGATTTTCGAAGGCGAAAAATTCGTATCGTTACAACATGTGTATTTGATACACATGTACAGTGTCTATGATAAGTGCATATAATATAAAACAAAAGTAAATGAAATTACATGCAATATAAATTATTTAATCTGATCGAATAGGTAAGTATATTGAAAAGAGTTCTGAATGTACCTAAAAATTAAATAAAGATTCAGTCTTAAAAGTGACTCCTCCCTATGATACGTTATGTTATATCGATAAGGAGTAATTCAACTTTGTTGGACAAATACGATTGATGATGAGTGAAGTCAAGTTAACTTCTTTCTGTAAAGTCGTGTACTTAAGGGTAGTACACAGGGTTAAAATTAATTTTGTCCAAAGAAAAGTTTACAAAATCATACAAGATAAGGTATTATAAGAAACCCCAATATATCATAGTTCAAAGGGTGACATGTTATGCGAGTCACTAGACCGCACGTAGTGATTGTATGTGAGGAATTTTGTATGGATCACCCCAATGGAGTTTGGGAATGATCATCATTAGATGACTAATTTATATTTTGAACATAAGTATCGTAAACTAAAACCAAATCGGTTTTATACATAATGCAATTTATAAAATGTTTATGAGCTCCTATTCCATTGCATTGAGAAACAATTGTTGTTTCGAGAAAAATCAACTTCATAGTGAACGAATTTCATTTAGAAACTATTGATAATAAAATGGATTTGCATATGATCCAAAGATACAATTGATTATGAAGGATGAAATGAAATTGACCAAACCTAACAGAATGCATTAGAATGTCTAATAAGTATTCTTGCACATTATACAAAAATCAATGTTGAGAATAGATACTCCTCAATTGTTAGTAAAATCATTAAGAGTGTTGACTGCTATATGGTAAGATGCGCAAATGCCAAAGGACTCCAAATATGTTAACAAATTATGATTTTGATAGTTGTACCTGAAGGGATATGATCCATCGACCATAAGTATGTCTTTAAGAGAAAGACTAATGCGGTTGAAATATGGTGAGCCACAATGATAAGAGTAACATCGTAAATTTCAATTATTGAAATTAGCATAATAGACTCATCATTCAACATGCTCAAGTTGATTCATATTTTACTCACAAAATTATCGCCTAGCATAACTTTGAGTTTTTATACATACTTGTTAAAATATATAATTCTAAATAATGATTAGAATAGACTGTTTGCACGTAGCAACTAAAGTATCTTGAAGTCAGTGGGAACGATATTGAGTTTGTGAGTTTTCGAATATGATACAAGAATGGATATGAAAGTATCTTTCAATAAGCATCAAAGTTGAAAAAGTGTTTTGCTAAGAATATCAAATAGTTTGGTTTTCTATCAAAATGCAGCAGAAGCATGTGTCTACAAGAAAGAACATTAAAAGATACATAGATATTTCTTAACTATACGTAAACAACATACTGCTGATTGTTAACAGTGTACTTATATTAAAATTAGTTCTAGTTTGGTTGTTGAACATTCAATAATGGATTTGTAAATGACATCTTTTATAATAAGTATAAAGGATGTTGGGAATGTCCCAAATGATATGCAAAGACACCTTATTAAAATATTTAATATGGAACATGTAACAAGGGTTTCTTATGCATCAATAAGAATTATCATACATGTTGTATTATCACAATATCATATTTTGCTTATGTATCTGATGCATGAAGCAAATATCAAATATAAATTAAGATTACTAAATGGTAGTTTAGAGTGTTCTCGAGTGTTTACAAAATACTAGAGAAGTATTTACATAAACAATGAACTCCTTCTGAAGAATTATTCAGACTCAAACTTCATAAGTGAATTGAGCATAATATGTCAATATTAAATTCATGTTTAAACCTTAATTAAGGAGCTTCAAGTTGGAAATATTCTAAATAAAAGGCTGTGGTTGATTCAGTAAAAGGGTTAAGTATGTCGCCTTACTAGTGCCACAATAAATCCAATGTATAAATATAAATGTACAAATTTATAACTGAGCTGAGGGAGATTCTAAATGTTGAGAATATCATGACATTATTATACGATAACAACGCAGCGACTATAGTTTGTAAAAGAACCTAAAGCCGACTGGAAGTCGAGAGACATACTCCAAATAGTTCCACATGATAAAGGCAATTTATCAGCGTTGGAGATAGTTGATTGACATAGTAGATAATTAAAACAAATTAGCATTCCCGTTCACTAAGAAACTGACCGTATTATTTTTTGAGAAAACTGATCGGTGAAGTTAGAATAATTCCATAATTGACCCCAAGAGCAAGTGAAAGATTGATAGAGATAGGGGTAAGCCTATGGTATTTATGTAATTTGTTACATATATCCAACTCGATAACTAATCTTGTTCAAAATAAAAAGTGTTTTCATTCTGTTATATACTTATTATAATGTGTTATAAATAATCGATTATTTAGTTTAAAAATATTTAATAAAATCCATATATGGTGTGTTTTGTGATAGTAATTACAAGGTATTGTAATAATGAGAAATTTATCACAATATAATAAACATGCCATTTTAAATATTCCTTGTCAAGATGTATCGAGACCGGATATTGATGCATCCGTTGAGGCTAGAGTATGTAACGCTCTTCAAATGTTGGGCAGTGTACTACTAATGGTTGTTGGGGGCACCAAGGGGTTACGTACTAATAGTTACTGGATAAGTATAGAATGACTCGCTCGATAATTTTTTGTTGGTTAATATAACTAAGTCAAATAGAGAATATCGATGTGAAAATATAACACAAATCCCTCGACTTGAGAATACTATCAAGCTTCAACATGGAAACCCGCTTTAATTATAGTTAAATCATGACACACAACTATAGTTGGGTTGAGTGGAAGCATTGAAAGTGAAACACTATTCAAAAGAAAATTAGTCTCCTCGGTTATATGGGGTTAGTATCACGGGATCAACTTAAGTCAAGTCAAAGTCAAAGGCTCTAACCACGGCAGTACGGTTAATGATAATTGTATTGTTGAACTAAGGACTTTTTCTTTGGACTACAAAATTGAATATAGATGATACTTGTAACGACCCGCTATTTTGCACTATTCGCATCCGCACATGTCAGACTTGAATAATTCAAAATACCGAATTGTTAATTTAAATTGGCAAAACTCAGCATATACAGTAAATAGATATAATCACAGATCATAGACACGGAGTAATAAATGCAGCGGAAACAAAAGATAGTAGTTCATGAAGCTACTATATACATATCAGAGTTAAATAAGGTACAACAGATGTCTCGAATACAATAATCAAATGCAAGAATCAGAATACAATCACTGGAATCAACTGGATATCTGAAAGCTGGATAGATAGCTGGATCTCCAAGCGAAACTCCAACTCCAAAGGTGAGTCTCGAATACTGGTACACTCAGTCTGACCCAAGCGTAAAGCAAAACACAAAACACTCGAGTCAGGATTAACATTCTTATATCAATAAATCCAACTCAAGTGAAATAGCAACTGAAATACAAGTAACTCAAAGGATGTTTGGAATAACCATCCTTTAAGGATCCGTTAAACTATCTACTATGTAGTAGTGTACGATAAGTATATAATGCCTATCAGTAATATAAAGTATCAACATAGTGTTAAGGCGTTACCATTATCCCCCTTAACACATTTTTATAAAAGCGTTATAGTCTATACAGCACTGTAAACTCCACCGTAAACTAGTGGGATATCAGGGAGTACTCCATAGGTATAACACAAAACAAATCGTAGTGGTCGCGTATATAGGGGTACAAGTATGACAAGGCACATGAGGCAATACCCAAGGTAGTGAAACTACCGTTTGCCTGATCCGGACTGGTGAGAATGCATCGCCGCAGCGATCGCAACACCGCGAAACAACACTCCCAAAATCAAGGGTGCACCAATCGATAACAAGTAATGAGTAGTTTTCGAAGAAGTGTGTTCGCTCGAGGTAGCTGACCCCATTTGGCCCGGCACGGCTCCTGTTTTAGTCATTTCCAATTTGACACAAGTGTCAAGGCTATCCATTATCGTTCACTTTCTTCAGTCATCACGTACATCATTCCAACCACTTCATTCTGGATCACACTCCGCGTATAGTTATTAAAGTGGTTTTCGGTTTAGACAGTGAGTACGTCCCTAACTGATTTCGGTCTCTTTAATAACTTTCGTAATTATCACACCGATTGGTCGTTTATATATTTCAAAAACCAAATCAATTACAATTTCAATTAGAATTTGTAAACCAACATTTCATTTGTCTTTCTAAATCAATTTCCATAATTTACGTTTCAAAACTTCCAAATTACCATTTCAAAATCTTATAATACAATTTCAATTTTTATTTAAAACATGTTCAAATATTGATTCAAGTTCGTATATAAGTTTCATTCCGAAATCATTTAAATTAATTTAATTTAACATTCAAATCAATTTAACTTCATTTATCGATTTTATTCAATATCCATTAAGTAAATTTGTCATTCAAAACAAATTCTATTTAATATCCAGTTCATTAAATCAATTACTTAAGTTCAATTTCATTATATCAAAACTTCAAATTGAATTAAATTAGAATTATCAAATTAACTCTTCAAATTTCAAGTCTTACATTAATTTCAATAAATCACATTTTGATTTCTTGTTAAAGAAAATTCAATTTCACTTATTTACTTACTTAGTTACAATTTCAAAGCTTAAATAAATAAACTTATTCAAGAAGTTCAATTCCACTTATTAAAGAATTCAATTTATTTAATTATTAAATAATTCAATCTTATTTAATTATTAAATAATTTTAAAACTTAATTATTAAATAATTTCAAAACTTAATAATTAAATTTTAAACAACATTCTTTCATCAACTGCTATGTTAATATTTTGTTCAGATTATTACATATTAACATTTTCCTTTCATAAAAATTCAAATTCCAAATTCTTTTCAAAACCTTATTATTTATTCAAAGAAAATCTTTACTTTATTTTTAAATCAAATTATTGACTAATTGGGTTTTATTTAATTCTCTATCCCAGGTCAAAGTTTTATTTTGGGTATTTATCATTTCAACCCGATTCCAATTCAATTCAAAATCAAAGCATAGTAAAGAGAACTTGCAGTGTGATAACTGGGATGGTGTCAAAGTAAATAAACAAGCAATAACAACAATCAATAACAATCAAATAATCAAATCAAATAATCCTAAAATAATCGTATTAATTCGCATTGTTATTTGTGCAAATTAATATAATATTTCTAGAACCTACACTATCATTTCATGTAAATTAAAGATTATTACACAAATATTATACGGTTTTTCACTTGATATCTATTATTAAATTTCATTCTACATCAATTTATACAACATACATTCAAATGGTTCAAGGTGTAATTATCCATATTACTACGTGTCAAGTAATTAAACATTTAAAGGGGTCATATTATGCAAATGTCATCAAATCAAATTTAACACATATATCAAATAACTATCCTACGTTAATTCAATTTCAATTTATTTATCACTTACAACATTTAAAAATTTAACGTCCAATGTCAACATCAAACAATCAATGATTTAACAACCAACTGGATTATCATTGTATATATAACAGATAATGGTGTCAGATGTCACGGGTGAACTGATACAGGTAATAGCATATATAATAGTGTAATTAACTAACAGCAGCATATTTCAATTGTCGTTTCAATTGAAATCAAATTTAATAAATAAAAGAACATTAATCGTGAGTGATTGCTCACCTTTCGAGGCTAGAGAGATGGACAACACGACAAGCTATGATATGAATCACGATCTAGACTATCGACGGATCCAACAACAAATCTCAAAGCGAAGTAAGCTGAACACGGATTTGACGGACAAAGCTGGAAGATAATGGATTGATGAAATAAATCAAAATCTGGATCGGTGAAGAGGGTTGATACAAGTGAACGCATATGCATAACTATACCCATAGCTATTTATACAAAATCATATTTTAAATTTCAAACATATATTAAATTATACATCTATATATTAAAAATCATTGTTTTAATTATAAGACCTGAATTAAACTCAAACATACATACCATATATAATTTAAATAAAACACACATGTAAATACACTTGTTTCAAAGCTCCCAACCTCCTCACATGCTCTGTTAAAATTTCATTCTGAACATATATTTTTCCATATTGTTATATATACATACGACTTAAATGTATAAATATATACTAATATATATGTGTGCAGACCATATTATATACAAATACTATAAATATATACAGGCAGACTTATACAATGTAATATGACCAATACTTATAAAACGCGGTTATTTCCACTTAATACTATATATATAATCAACCGTTTATAAGTAATAAAATTTTGTAAAACTCTCATATGTATAATAATAGATGGTTATATCCAAAACAAAAATGCATACGCAGCAAAATTTTATGAATTCATATATATTACATGCGATCAATACTACTACCCAATATATGAGCCAAATATGTATATTAAAGTTTTAAAGTTCTGCCAAAAATTTAAAGATCAAATCATAAATTTTATATAATAAAACACACGTTATATATAATAACAGTATAAATATAGAAGAGACTGACGTGTAAAATATACTAACAGTAAAAAAAATTCACAAACATAACTTATATGTTATAAACCAACCTATTATACTTACGCAAGCTTCTACGCACCAAAAGAAAGGGTACGTTGGCCATGGAGGAAGAAGCAAAATCGAACTGATGGAAGAGAGGCGGCACGTGGAGGTTCAAGTGGGTTGCGGGCAAAGTGGTGGCTGAAGTCGAGGTTACTTTCAGTGGCGAAAGCAGAGGTGGCGGAGTGATGCAAGCAAGGACGATAGGCGGAGGTGTGAAGGTGGAGGCGGAGCAGGAAGTGGTGCCGATGTGAACTGCCTCGTGGGGTATGGTTGTTGCGGGCTGCTGCTCGGAGTTTGGGATGGTGTTTGGTTTTGTCGGAGGCTGTGAGCATGTAGGCTACGACCAGGCTGATGGCTTCGGTGGGCGGAGCTCGGGCCATGGGAGGAGCGGGCGGTGGAGTTTCGGTGGTATTCACAAATTATAATTTGATGAAGGTAAGATCTGGATATGGTCAGAAGGAAAGAGGAAAGAAGGAGATGGCTCCTGTAGCAAACAACTATAAATTTTTCTTTCTTTTTAGAGAAACAGTCAGAAAAAGAAAGGCAAGAAAAAATGAAAGTGAAAAGACAAACCGGGATATAAATTGAACTATGGGGAACATAAAAAGTCGGAGGTGAATAACTCGGGATATTAATCGGTGATGACTATTGGAGCTATAATGTGGGTAGGAGAATGGACATAAGGAACAAAAGAAACAAAACGGATACTGGTACGGTTACCGTTCTTTACAGGTTCCGCTGCGTACCGGACTTCAAAACATAGGATTAAATATACCGTAGAGACCAGCACGATGAGACGATCAAAACGGTATACAAATATCAGTGGTACGATTGAATTATAAAATTCGAAATTTTCTACTAGAGAAAAATGCAGCAAAACGTAGAAAAATAATATCGACGGAGCTAAAGATGTCCGAATTTGGAAAAACGAAAAATGACGCCTTTCTCAGAAGATGATTTAAAATTTTTCTATGTAAGAATATTTAGGTTTCGAAAACATTTTATTTTCATCAATTACTAACTGATATAAATTGAATTAGAATTTACACAATAAAATAAACTTTCGTATTTTCAGATGAAAATTTACAGTTTGCTAAGTTTAACTAGACGCATTTCAAAAATTAAATTCTTATTTCAAAATTTTATTATTTAAAATTTCACAAAAATTCAATTAATTAAATAAACAAAACGACAAAAATTTACGGGTCGTTACATTCTCCCCTACTCAAAACTTTTCGTCCCTGAAAAGGAAGGAGGTAGGAGAATAGAAACAACTAGAAAGAAAATAGATTGGAATACAGGTAAAACAATTAATTTAAACCATATAAATTTCAATTTAAATTAATTTATATTCAACAATTGACCTTTAAAATTCAAGATTTCCATTAAATTGATTTCACGTAAGTTAAATCAATCTTAACTATTTCTAGATGATTATCTTATTATCCAATTATCTTAAATTAACAATTTCTAAAATAATAAATTTGAATAGTCATTTATTAAAGTTATATTTTATTCAACAAATTCTATTCTTCTTTATTCCAAATTATAATAAATCTATTCCACTTAATATATCACATCACATATATTAAGTATATTTGCATTTATTATAACTACTCCAATTTATAAATTCCTTTAACATCATTTGACTGTATATTATTCAATTAACTTTTTATTCTATTTATCTCTATAAATCTTTTATAACTAAAATTTAAGTGTATATCGTTTATTATAACCACTCAAATTCTATTGATAAAATTCTTTTGTATTGTATATTATCCAATTACATATTTAACTTCTGAATAATTTAGGTAAGTTATATTGAATGCAATCGAGTATTATACAAGTGAATTTTTTTTTAAATTCAATTCTCTCATGTTTAAATATTAATTCAAAATTTTGGTTTCATTTAAAATTGAAATCATCTTTTACATAAATTCAAGCATTAGGTTTCCGATTCACTTCGAACCATTTAAAGATAATTATGTATATACTATATGTATCAAATCAAATTAAATTTAAAATAATATACATATATATATAAATCAAATCATACTTAAGAAATTTAAATCGATTTAATTTCCAAAACAAAACTGTAGCAAAGCTACGAATTGGTCTCTCCACTTCGAAACTCGAAAATGAATGTCGATGATGCGGCCGTCATCATCGAAATTATTTTCCAGCGACAAAGAGAAGAGCACTGATTAAACAACTAAAATTTCTTGGAATGATTTCTATTTGAAAATATTTTAAATACTATACACTTTAAAACTTTCAAATCAAAGTTTGAAATCACCGGAAATTTAAATTCTCAGTTTCTTGATTTAAATTCATTAAAATTTTCAAATAAATTATAAACCATGTTTTTATTTCAATTATTTATATATGAGACAAAAGCCAATGGTTTAGGTGACATATTTAAAATCCAATATTATTTATTAACAAACAATTTAATTAACTATCAAAATTCAGAAAATCATACTAATATATATAATATAATTATTCAAAATTTATTTCATTTACCAAATTTAAAAATAATATTGTGTCAGTTTGCTATGTTCAAGCGTTTTGGAAATTCTATCGATAGCGTTGATCAGACGAATCGATCGAAAACCCAAATCAACAATAACAACTCAAACAACACAATATCTAAAACATTTAAATATAGATTTACAAATACTCTATACAAGAATAAATTTTCAAAGCAAGGACAGAGATTCAAATTTGATTAATTCAATCAAAGAAAATTTTGATTTGAGAATAAGTTGGAACGAAAGATAAGATGATTATTTAACCGAATAAGGAAATATATAATCTTATATAAATCACGGGCAACCATAATCGGGGCGACCGTGACTTCAAGAATAAGATCGATGTGGAATTCTGAGGTAAAATCAACATTCGATCTCAAGAAATAGAATTCAGGTATAGCAGGAGATAGATAGCATCGTAAACCGAGGATACAGAAATCTCCAGTAAATCAATTCCTATTGTAAAGGAGTTTCACCCCTTTATAAATCATTCGAAGTTTGGCGAGACCGCCGATTCTTTATAAAGATCATTCGAAGTGGAGTTATGGGATACTCCGGAATTGGAAGAAGACGAATAGTGAGGGACACGAATGAATTTTAGAACCGTAGGGAACGTTCCAAAATTCAAAGGAATCAAGTCAAAATGAAGAGATTGAAACTCGAATGAGAGTGATTCTGTAAATACATTTACCTTATATGCTAAGTTTTGCCTAGAGCTACCAAAGCTCTGATACCAACTGTAACGACCCGCTATTTTGCACTATTCGCATCCGCACATGTCGGACTTGAATAATTCAAAATACCGAATTGTTAATTTAAATTGGCAAAACTCAGCATATACAGTAAATAGATATAATCACAGATCATAGACACAGAGTAATAAATGCAGCGGAAACAAAAGATAGTAGTTCATGAAGCTACTATATACATATCAGAGTTAAATAAGGTACAACAGATGTCTCGAATACAATAATCAAATACAAGAATCAGAATATAATCATTGGAATCAACTGGATATCTGAAAGCTGGATAGATAGCTGGATCTCCAAGCGAAGCTCCAACTCCAAAGGTGAGTCTCGAATACTGGTACACTCAGTCTGACCCGAGCGTAAAGCAAAACACAAAACACTCGAGTCAGGATTAACATTCTTATATCAATAAATCCAACTCAAGTGAAACAGCAACTGAAATACAAGTAACTCAAAGGATGTTTGGAATAACCATCCTTTAAGGATCCGTTAAACTATCTACTATGTAGTAGTGTACGATAAGTAGATAATGCATATCAGTAATATAAAGTATCAAAATAGTGTTAAGGCTTTACCATTATCCCCCTTAACACATTTTTATAAAAGCGTTATAGTCTATACAGCACTGTAAACTCCACCGTAAACTAGTGGGATATCAGGGAGTACTCCATAGGTATAACACAAAACAAATCGTAGTGGTCGCGTATATAGGGGTACAAGTATGACAAGGCACATGAGGCAATACCCAAGGTAGTGAAACTACCGTTTGCCTGATCCGGACTGGTGAGAACGCATCGCCGCAGCGATCGCAACACCGCGAAACAACACTCCCAAAATCAAGGGGGCACCAATCGATAACAAGTAATGATTAGTTTTTGAAGAAGTGTGTTCGCTCGAGGTAGCTGACCCCATTTGGCCCGGCACGGCTCTTGTTTTAGTCATTTCCAATTTGACACAAGTGTCAAGGCTATCCATTATCGTTCTCTTTCTTCAGTCATCACGTACATCATTCCAACCACTTCATTCTGGATCACACTCCGCGTATAGTTATTAAAGTGGTTTTCGGTTTAGACAGTGAGTATGTCCCTAACTGATTCCGGTCTCTTTAATAACTTTCGTAATTATTACACCGATTTGTCGTTTATATATTTCAAAAACCAAATTAATTATAATTTCAATTAGAATTTGTAAACCAACATTTCATTTGTCTTTCTAAATCAATTTCCATAATTTATGTTTCAAAACTTCCAAATTACCATTTCAAAATCTTATAATACAATTTCAATTTTTATTTAAAACAATTCAAATATTGATTCAAGTTCGTATATAGGTTTCATTCCGAAATCATTTAAATTAATTTAATTTAACATTCAAATCAATTTAACTTCATTTATCGATTTTATTCAATATCCATTAAGTAAATTTGTCATTCAAAACAAATTCTATTTAACTTCCAGTTCATTAAATCAATTACTTAAGTTTAATTTCATTATATCAAAACTTCAAATTGAATTAAATTAGAATCATCAAATCAACTCTTCAAATTTCAAGTCTTACATTAATTTCAATAAATCACATGTTGATTTCTTGTTAAAGAAAATTCAATTTCACTTATTTACTTACTTAGTTACAATTTCAAAGCTTAAATAAATAAACTTATTCAAGAAGTTCAATTCCACTTATTAAAGAATTCAATTTATTTAATTATTAAATAATTCAATCTTATTTAATTATTAAATAATTTCAAAACTTAATAATTAAATTTTAAACAACATTCTTTCATCAACTGCTATGTTAATATTTTGTTCAGATTGTTACATATTAACTTTTTCCTTTCATAAAAATTCAAATTCCAAATTCATTTCAAAACCTTATTATTTATTCAAATAAAATCTTTACTTTATTTTTAAATCAAATTATTCATCAATCGGGTTTTATTTAATTCTCTATCCCAGGTCAAAGTTTTATTTTGGGTATTTATCATTTCAACCCGATTCCAATTCAATTCAAAATCAAAGCATAGCAAAGGGAACTTGCAGTGTGATAACTAGGATGGTGTCAAAGTAAATAAACAAGCAATAACAACAATCAATAACAATCAAATAATCAATTCAAATAATCCCGAAATAATCGTATTAATTCGCATTGTTATTTGTGCAAATTAATATAATATTTCTAGAATCTACACTATCATTTCATGTAGATTTAAGATTATTACACAAATATTATACGGTTTTTCACTTGATATCTATTATTAAATTTCATTCTACATCAATTTATACAACATACATTCAAATGGTTCAAGGTGTAATTATCCATATTACTACGTGTCAAGTAATTAAACATTTAAAGGGGTCATATTATGCAAATGTCATCAAATCAAATTTAACACATATATCAAATCTAACTATCCTACGTCAATTCAATTTCAATTTATTTATCACTTACAACATTTAAAAATTTAACGTCCAATGTTAACATCAAACAATCAATCATTTAACAACCAACTGGATTATCATTGTATATATAACAGATAATGGTGTCAGATGTCACGGGTGAACTGATATAGGTAATAGCATATATAACAGTGTAATTAACTAATAGCAACATATTTCAATTGTCGTTTCAATTGAAATCAAATTTAATAAATAAAAGAACATTAATCGTGAGTGATTGCTCACCTTTCGAGGCTAGAGAGATGGACAACACAACAAGCTATGATATGAATCACGATCTAGACTATCGACGGATCCAACAACAAATCTCAAAGCGAAGTAAGCTAAACACAGATTCGACGGACAAAGCTGGAAGATAATGGATTGATGAAATAAATCAAAATCTGGATCGGTGAAGATGGTTGATACAAGTGAACGCATATGCATAACTATACCCATAGCTATTTATACAAAATCATATTTTAAATTTCAAACATATATTAAATTATACATCTATATATTAAAAATCATTGTTTTAATTATAAGACATGAATTAAACTCAAACATACTGTAACAACCCGCATATTTATCGATTTTATATTTAAATATTTTATTTAAATATTTCGTCGTTCGTCGGATTTTGGTCCGAAAAGCTACTTTTTGCAAACAGTCGAATTGGGACTCAAGACCACCCCCATTGAGTCCAAAATGCCGTTTGCGACCTTTTTGAGTATAAACTTTGATATGTTTGGAGCTAGTCAAAAATTTGACCATTTGCACTTTGGGTTTGGTTTTGGGTTCAGCCCCTTTGCCAACTTAAACCCCAAATCTGAACCACCTCTCCCCATTCTCCCTCACTTCCTCCTCATTTCAGTTCTAAAGCAAAAATGGTGGGAGAGATGGGAAATTAGAATTCCCAAGCCCTAGTTCAATTGCAAATTCAAGCTTCTACCTCCAAATTCAAGAAGAAGCTTTGGTAAGTATCATCTCCTTCTTCTCCAACTCATTCTCACTTTGATTTCAGAAAATTCCTAAATCTAATTTAGGAAATGTTTCTCTTTTAAGCTTCGATTCAAGCTTCTTGTGTTGAGATTGAAGTGTGGTTGATCTTCCTTTGTCTTCAAGCTTCTCATTCATTGTTTTCGGGTTCAAAGGTGAGATTTTTATCTCACATCTTAAACTATATTTATCTTCGATTGTTAGGTATGAATTCCTAACACTTATTCTTGTGCAATTGCACTTGGTTTGGATTGATTTGGTGAATATTCCAATTTTTAGTGTTTGGAGTTCAATTCTTTAAAAATCCAAACTTTAATCTTTGATCATGATTTTTGTGGTGCATTTAAGAGCGTATATGGTCGGGTAGTCGATGGGCGTAAACCCTTAGTGCCGTTGCTCGACCGATTGCATTTCGGAAGGGATTGGCATTCATTTGATTGGTATGGGAGTGCTGGAAACAGACTCCGGTCGACCGACCTCAGGGTCCGGTCGACCGACCTGCTACTCTAGCATCTCCCTGCCTTTGTTTGGAAGTGCAGGTTACAGGCTCCGGTCGACCGACCTGCTACCCGAGCACTTCTGTCTCTGGTCCGGTCAACCGACTCAGGGAGTCCGGTTGACCAACCTGCTCCTATTTGCCAATTATGCCTATATTGCCTATTTTGTTTGAATTTCCAACTTTAATCGATTCGTGTTGTCTCCCTTTTGTTGTTATCATTTATTATCGACTTTGATGACTCCTCTTTCGGGATGGTACCTCGTTAGGTCGCTCGACCCTATCCCCCTTAGGTCGTTAGACCTCATTTTGTCTTCACTAGGTCATACCGTTTTGACCCCGTACCCCCCTTCGTAGGGGATCTTATCTGAAAAACATTCAACAGAACTTCCTACTTTGATGGTTTTAGGAATTGATTTCTTTGGATTTTTCTCACGTCTTCGAATGTGAATTTATGTGATTCGATTTGTTTCAACAATCGTTTTGTGACAATTTCCTAGTGGAGATCTACAGTTTGTTCGTAAATATTTAAGTTAAGCTAGTGGTTATGGGACATGAAGCTAAACTCATATATTTACTAGCTTAGTGTAATTGACACTTCCTAATGATCATGACGATCATTTTTGTGATTTAGACTAGAGATTGAGCGATGTCTCTTTGTTTGCGAGGTTAGACTAGACACCATTTGTGTGATTTTGATTCACACATATCTCTTTATCTTCAAGGTTAGTCTATACCTCATTGGTGTGATTTCGATTCACACATATTGAAACTCTTGTGACAATTTTCTAGTGCAGATCTACAATCTGTTCGTAAATATTTGAGTTAAGCAAGTGGTTATGGGACATGAAGCTAAACTCTTATATTTACTAGCTTAGTGTAATCGACACTTCTTGATGATCGATGATGATCATTTTATGGTTTAGACTAGCAATGTGCGATGTCTCTTTGTCCATGTGAAGGACTGTGCTTCATTTTATTGAGCTCCGTCTCATTTCTTTGTGGGCTAGCAACCCATGTACTTTTAATGTGCTTCGATTCATCTGATGTGCCGTTTGCACTACATCGATGTCTCGGCCTTCCGATTCATTGGACGTACCGTTTGCACTGCGTCAATGTTCTGAATTGTATTGTCTTTTCGATTCATTGGACGTACCGTTTGCACTACGTCAATGTTCAATTCATTGGACGTACCGTTTGCACTGCGTCAATATTCGATTCATCTGATGTACTGTTTGTACTACATCGATGTCTCGGCTTTCCAGTTCATTGGACGTACCGTTTGCACTACGTCAATGTTCAATTCATTGGACGTACCGTTTGCACTGCGTCAATATTCGATTCATCTGATGTACCGTTTGTACTACATCGATGTCTCGGCTTTCCAGTTCATTGGACGTACCGTTTGCACTACGTCAATGTTCAATTCATTGGACGTACCGTTTGCACTGCGTCAATGTTCGATTCATCTGATGTACCGTTTGTACTACATCGATGTCTCGGCTTTCCGGTTCATTGGACGTACCGTTTGCACTGCGTCAATGTTCCGGCTTTCATGCTCCTGTTTGGGATTGGCCATCCTTTTCTTGTGATTTCTGGATTTCTAATTATTGATTTCTGGAATTTATGTTTCACCAGCTTTTACCATTGACATTGATGAGTATGTCATTTTATTGTGGCTTGGTGAATTAAATTAAGAATATGACGTTCTTTTCTCTGTTTTGAGATTATTGAGATATTGTATGACTTTTGTGGGATTTCTAATGTATACTTATCATAGTATGACACCTTTTCGTTATCATACGTTTTATTATCATATCTCATATCCTATCTCACTTTATCTGATATTTATAGCTAGACTGATCCGTTTATTATTTTCTTCTTAAATAATACTCGGGTTAGACTGAGATTTTACAGGTGCTTCCTCATGACTTCGTATCTGGAGCCATCTTCTGAGTTTTGGCTAACTACTCTAGTTTAGTAGTTTTTGTTGTATACATTTGAGATTGAGACTCCTTGATGTATACATATTCTTTTACCTTGTAGTTGTATCTATTCTTTTGTGTTATGTGGATCTTATTTGACCACTACTCTGATGTACACTTTCATGTGTTATATTCATATCTATTTCTGCCTTTGTGATATGAATTGTCTGTGACTGATTTGTGTTATGTTTATTTCTATATTTGTTTCCGAAGATTATATATATAGCCACTATGTGATAGCTTTGAGTTTGTATCGGTATGTCAGATTTGCATTCTATACCATCTGACATATCGGTGCTCGCACAAAGAAGTTACACGGATGGTCGCTCCTCAACAGCCTTATTCTCCGTGCTAGTTGACAGCATTACACTGTAGTGTTCTTGGCTAGCGTGGGTATAGAGGTGGGGCGTCACACATACATACCATATATAATTTAAATAAAACACACATGTAAATACACTTGTTTCAAAGCTCCCAACCTCCTCATATGCTCTGTTAAAATTTCATTCTAAACATATATTTTTCCATATTGTTATATATACATACGACTTAAATGTATAAATATATACTAATATATATGTGTGTGCAGACCATATTATATACAAATACTATAAATATATACAGGCAGACTTATACAATGTAATATGACCAATACTTATAAAACACGATTATTTCCACTTAATACTATATATATAATCAACAGTTTATAAGTAATAAAATTTTGTAAAACTCCCATATGTATAATAACAGATGGTTATATCCAAAACAAAAATGCATAGCCAACAAAATCTTATGAATTCATATATATTACATGCGATCAATACTACTACCCAATATGTGAGCCAAATATGTATATTAAAGTTTTAAAGTTCTGCCAAAAATTTAAAGATCAAATCATAAATTTTATATAATAAAATACACGTTATATATAATAACAGTATAAATATAGAAGAGAATGATGTGTAAAATATACTAACAGTAAAAAAATTCACAAACATAACTTATATGTTATAAACCAACCTATTATACTTACGCAAGCTTCTACGCACCAAAAGAAAGGGTACGTTGGCCGTGGAGGAAGAAGCAAAATCGAACTGATGGAAGAGAGGCGGCACGTGGATGTTCAAGTGGGTTGCGGGAAAAGTGCTGGTTGAAGTCGAGGTTAGTTTCAGTGGCGAAAGCAGAGGTGGCGGAGTGATGCAAGCAAGGACGAGAGGCGGAGGTGCGAAAGTGGAGGCGGAGCAGGAAGTGGTGCCGATGTGAACTGCCTCGTGGGGTATGGTTGTTGCGGGCTGCTGCTCGGAGTTTGGGATGGTGTTTGGTTTTGTTGGAGGCTGTGAGCATGTAGGCTACGACCAGGCTGATGGCTTCGGTGGGCGGAGCTTGGGCCATGGGAGGAGCGGGTGGTGGAGTTTCGGTGGTATTCACAAATTATAATTTGATGAAGGTAAGATCTGGATACGGTCAGAAGGAAAGAGGAAAGAAGGAGATGGCTCCTGTAGCAAACAACTATAAATTTTTCTTTCTTTTTAGAGAAACAGTCAGAAAAAGAAAGGCAAGAAAAAATGAAAGTGAAAAGACAAACCGGGATATAAATTGAACTATGGGGAACATAAAAAGTCAGAGGTGAATAACTCGGGATATTAATTGGCGATGACTATTGGAGCTATAATGTGGGTAAGAGAATGGACATAAGGAACAAAAGACACAAAACGGATACCGATACGATTACCGTTCTTTACAGGTTCCGCTGCGTACCGGACTTCAAAACACAGGATTGAATATACCACAGACACCAGCACGATGAGACGATCAAAACGGTATACAAATATCAGTGGTACGATTGAATTATAAAATTCGAAATTTTCTACTAGAGAAAAATGCAGCAAAACGTAGAAAAATAAGATCGATGGAGCTAAAGATGTCCGAATTTGGAAAAACGAAAAATGACGTCTTCCTCAGAAGATGATTTAAAATTTTTCTATGTAAAAATATTTAGGTTTCGAAAACATTTTATTTTCATCAATTACTAACTGATATAAATTGAAATAGACTTTACACAATAAAATAAACTTTCGTATTTTCAGATGAAAATTTACAGTTTGCTAAGTTTAACTAGACGCATTTCAAATATTAAATTCTTATTTCAAAATTTTATTATTTAAAATTTCACAAAAATTCAATTAATTAAATAAATAAAACGACAAAAATTTACGGGTCGTTACAATACTAGAATTTTTGACTATTACCAAATACCATGAGTTCTAATGTGATATAGTTTTAACAAAGAGAATTGGTGTAAATAATTGTCACTACCGCACGTAATGCTTGAAATATTAAAATTATATTTTACCGAAGCTACATAAATGAAAATTTTGGCCAAAATGTCACAATACTTAGCTGAGGTGGCATATGAACATTAATATTTGAATTGTTCGATATTAATTGTTGACCGAATTTACACCTAAGAATCGCACAACCAAAATTTGAATATTCCATCTACCATTTGATTTAATTAACTTATAAATGTTACAATTAATTACATAAATTAATATTTATGAATTATTAATTCTAAAATTTTATTTGATTTATGTTTATTGGTATTGAAAATAGTGCGCATATTAAAGTTGCATGCACACTTATCGATATACGATATCAATATATATTTAATTTTGATTTAAGTGTAAATGATCTGATCACTTGAAGTGGGATGGAAGCCCATATGGGGTAATGTATATGTAACGACCTGGAATTTCACTACTTTGATTAGTGGATATTTATTTAATTTTAAAAATTCAATATGTAGGTTTTATAATGAAAATAAACTCATTTTTATTAATTAATAATGATGGTAAAATCATTTTTAAAATTTGTTTACCAAATTAAATAGTTCGTAGAAAAATGGAAAATGTGACCGAAGAACATTTTCCGAAATTTTGACCTTACGACACCGAAAATTTGTCGGGAACGTTGGTCATCTTTGTGCACCATATATACAAATATATAAGAGTTATTTAGCTAAATAATAATATACCTAAGGATAGATTATCTTATGTTAATTTTGTTTAGCAAGTGATGTGACGATTCATAAATTTAAAAATAATAATCTTATATGTATATATTTTCCTCTCTTGTCACATCTTAGATTGTAACCATTAACCATCATTATCTCTTGTCACGTCTTAGCTTTAATTAAAAATTATATATATATATAAAGAAAGTGATGTGACTAAACATAATAATTATATATATAAGAAAGTGACGTGACTAAACATAATAATTATATATATATATAAGAAAGTGATGTGACTAAACATAATTATATATATATAAGAGTGATGTGATTAAACATAATAATTATATATATAAGAGAGTGACGTGACTTGACAAAATGATGAGATGTGAAATCTTGCTTATAAATAGCCCTTATGTTTCTCCATTTTTCCTCCTCTTTCCACCATCCTTTTCTTCCTCATTTCGAACTCAAAGGGAGTTTTTCTTTTTTTGAAACCATGTGGATTTTAATGGCTATTGACCACTTTTTCAAATTTCTATCATAACTAGGTCAAAACACCAATTCTTTACAAAGCAAAATTTTTACCCAGAATTTCAAGTCCGAAAATTACCCTTCTTCTTTTGATCATAACTTTTTCAAAACAAATCGAAAATTAGTGACTCTTTTATTGAAATGATAAAGGAAGGAAATTCCTACAACTTTTCTTTTTACTACTTTTCCAAATTCCGTGATTTGGTGGCCCGAAAACCAGTAGGAAAATGACCTAATTTTGGACTCATTTTCGACAAATCGATGATAACCCGAAGCTCCTCTATCTTCAAGCTACTACCCCACATCCACCCACACACCTCTGGCTGAGCCTACATACACCTGGGCTAAGCCCATTTTGAGGGTTTCTAGCACCTAAAGCCTTCATCCTTCAAAGCTAGGGAGTCGTTGGCAAGTTTAGCTTAAGTTCGAGTAGCTTTTGTGGAAGTTTGGTGAGTAAACTACTCATTTTTTAGTGAAAATGGTAACTTTATTTATGTCACTATATATGGTGATTATATAGTGTAGGAGTTGAATGATAATCATGTGGTTTGCTTATGATTTGGATGGTTGATTTTAATTTGATTTGGTTATGGAAATCAATGTTGTATTATAAAGTTAGTAAGCATGTATATATGGATGTATACTTGCAATCTATGATGAGGATGGTTGGTGTTAGTAATATGTTGATTGTAAAACATGAGATATGGCATGAGGTTGGTAAACAAAATTAACTACTTTGTGTAATTGCAACGGTTATGAGATCCGGTTCGAATCGAAGTTTGTTTTCGAATTTTAAAGTTTTGAAATGGATTAAAGTTTGCAACTTTAGTTTTAAAGTTTTTTATAAAAAAAATTCTAAATTATGTTTCAAATCATTAAAAAGTAAGGGTTTGTGAAGTGGTTCGCTAAGAATATGTTAGAGCGAACTACGCCCATAGCGATAGTCCCTATGGATGTAGTACGACAAAGGTTTGAATTTCTATTTCAAATTTGTTTTATTTTGAAATTAATTTACTAAGTTTTTTTAAACTTAATTAGTAATATTAAAAAGTAATTAAGTTGTAATATAATTATTTAATTAATTAGTTAGTTAATCAAAAGGTAATTAGCACCTAATTGGTAATTAAGAAGGTGGTTAGAGATTAATCATCGCTTAAGTTAAGTTAATGACTATTATTTGATTTATAAAGTTTTAATTGGTGATTAATGGGGTTAAGAAGTAATTAAGTGATTAATAATTATTTAATTAAGATTAATGGTTAATTAATTATTTATTTAATTAATAGGTTATTTAATTAATATTTAATGAACTAGGGTTTAACTCTTAAACAATTTTGTTTAACCTTAACCAAGTTGCATTAGGAAGTTAATTAGTACTTAATCAAGTTCATTAAGCCTAATTAGAGTTTAATTATGATTTAATCTTGATTTAAATTGGATTAATTAATATTTAATTAGGGTTTAAGCCAATTAAATATACTTTTAACTTTTCAAAGTTGATATTAAACTAAACAGAATGTGTTTTAATCAATTTTCAAAGTAAATCAATTCCATACCAAATGATCTCTTGTCCAGACCCATAACTAACCAATATGATTTGGAAACTTAAATGACATCTGTTAGTAGAACAAAATACCATTCTATTATAGTGTAAGTGATTTGATTGCATGGACATATGTTAAGAAGAATAAATCCCCATTCTGCTATAAATTGATTGAATTGTTTGGACATGTATTTAGCAGGATAAATCAACATCCTGTTGTTCTGTTATTTGGACTTTTATATGGCAACTGGTTATATTGACGTGTTATTCCTTGATTGAATATGAACTATATTTACATATATGGTAGCTTATGTAAATAATTGTTAAGTGACTTGGGAATTGAATTGAAATTGAATGGCAACTTAAACTAGTATCATTGGGATTTCTAAGCCTCCTTTTGAATTTGTAAAGTATGTTTTGATTTAACTTAAATTCTTTAATCAATTTAGAGTTTAAAGTTTATAAATGATTTCCAAGTTATGCTATTATGTTGTAAAGTTATTTATAAGTAATAATTTGTTTATAAAAGAGGTTTTTACTAAAGGGATACTTTAAGTGTTTATAAATGATATTTATAAAGGAGTATAGAAAGGTTTATATAAAGAGTTTTAAAAATAGGAAAAAGGTTTATAAATCATTTCAGAGATTTGGAAAGAGGTTTATAAATTAACTTAAAGGTTTATAAAAGTGGGTTATAACTTTATTTTGAAAGTTATAAGTTAATTGAAATATGATGAGCTTTTAAAAGGGGAATTTTTGATAAAGGATAAGCGGAATGTTTTATTGGAAGAAATGTTTGGTTATTTAATATGGTAATTGGAAAAAAGAAAACTGTGAAAAGATTGTAAATATACTTATACTGATAAGATAAGTACATGATTTGTTTCAAGGCATGAAAAGTAAAATGTTTTGGTAATATACTTATAACGTTGAGATAAGTATATAAAGTTTTCTCAAGTATAAAAGGAAATGTAAGGGGTTTGAGAATAGTGTTTTGAAAAGATCTTGTGATTGGGTTTTATAAAGTGGTTTTATTAATTAAAGAGAATTAATAAAGGCTTAGTGGATCCCATATGGAAATTAAACCATGATTGGATGTTTGTTTATTTGATAGTTAAATAACCAACTATCAAATCTGGACAAAACATAACTTTGGAAATATCTAGGAGAAACACGAGAATTATATGGTACAGTTACCGTCAAAGATGTTATATTGTATGTATAAACTCGTTTCGTTCTTCTAGGACGAATGATAAGGAAATCCATCCACAAACGGTTGAAGGAGAACTCCACTCTTGTCATTTGTCTGTTTATTTCCTAAAGAACCAGGGCTTAGTTTACTGGAAATATCGAAAGTTGTTTCGAAGAGACCTGGATCGGATATGCTATCTGAAAACCACTTCGATCCAACTCAAGCGTTTCGAAATGAAGACATCTTAAAGCATGGGATCAAAGACGGAGCCATTAAAGTGAAAGGGCTACTTGCTACTAATCCTGAGGGTGGTTCCAAAATGGATGCAGTAGAAGTAGTGCCTTTGGTTTGTCCTTATCCTGGACAACTTGTATGGATGAATGCTGGCATTACATTGTCGCCTAGATGGTAGTGTTAGCATTCCAAGATGGATTGTTATTCAGAAAGGTAAAGAGTAGCCTCAAGCCTCACAACCGGGAGGATTGGCAAAAGCAAAGCATGTAGCAGAGCTATGTGGTTAGCTACCATTTGGAGCTGTCACCCCATTCTAGATGTCCCATTCAGAGTTGGTCTACGCAAACACCGTGGTAGTATAAGGTCTCGGTGTCAAGGGGGTAAGGTAATCCGGTCTGCCATGTTAAAGGGGCAACCGGCTCTGTGTTAGCATCAGTGCATTTTCTAGAGGTGTATCATCGAAAGGTAGTTCCTTACCTTGCCATTGTTGGGATCCAATCTCCAATACGTACCTTATAGTTTTGATTGTAGAGCCTAGTATGTTGGAATGTGAGATGCAAGCATTTCAGCTATTTTATCTATTTACTTTAAACCTAGACACTATGATAATATCACTGGATTTTGATATAAAATGTTTTGTGTATCGTAAGAACCCATCCGTTTTTATGTGCGGTGTGGTCTTACGAGATACCTTTTGTGAAAAGTTTTCAAATATAGAAATCAGTCTGGTTGTTACTTGTTGTTGAGTTTTACTCACGCTGGTTTACCAGACTGACCCGGGTGTTATTCCATGTAATGCTCGGGTCATACCAAGCATGTTTTTCCCAAGTTAGCTTGAAATTTTGGAGTTTGAGAGGAGCTGGATGGTCAAGACGTATTGACGTATATTTTTCTTCCGCTGTATTATAGAGTCTGTATGTTTGTCAATGTAAGGACAGGTTTCTATAACTATCCAATAAAAGGATAAGTCTAGTGTACTATGATGTTGTATATATGAATAAAGATGTTTCCTTTTTGTAAAGATCATTGTTGTATTATATATTATTCACTACGTTGTGAGATTCTGTGTTGTTTAGTTTTCTTCTATCTTCTACCTTCTTCTTTCACCCTAACAAATCGGTATTTTCGGCACTTGAATGTTCGGCATATAATACAGTGGACGTATTAGTGTCAATTTTCAAGGGTCAAAAATCCGGTTCGTTACATTTGGTATCAAAGCTGAAGGTTAAACGAGAACCTTGGCTTTGGTGGGGTTAACTCATTAGAGATAAAGTAAGTGACACCCTAGAATGAGTTTAAGTGTATATATAAGAGCGCGTATTTGTTAGTAATTATCAAATGTTTTATATTGTGTTGATTTATCGGTTTAGTGGCTTATGAACTCTGGTCGTGTAACAACCCGATATTTTCAACATTTCGCATCCATTATAAGTGTATAGGTAGACACTCATGCCAGAATTGAATTGCTCAAAATACCGCGTTGTAAATAAAATTTGGCAAATCTCAGAATATGCAGTAAATAAATATAATCACAGATCACAGACATAGAGTAAAATAATGCAGTGGAAGTAAAAGAAATAGTCGTTCATGAAGCTACTATTTAAATATATCAGAGTTACATAAGATACAACATAAGAAATAAAGTACAACAGAAGTCTCAATACAATAACCAAGTACAGGCTGAATAGAACAACGGAACCGAAGTTGATAGAACAAGACTAGCAGATAATCTCCAGCGATTCAAATCTCCAGAAGGTGGAAATCCAAATCTGTGAATACTCAGGCTGACCCGAGCGTAACGCAAAACACAAAACACTCGAGTCAGGACAATATATACTTATATAATATAAACCAACTCAAGTGAACTGTAATAAGGTACAATTAACTTAAAGAATGCTTGGGATCGCCCATTCTTTAAGGATCCGTTAAACTATTTACTATGTAGTAATATACGCTATATACAGTAGTGTCTAATTAGTAAAGTATAATCATATAGAAAATAGCGTTAAGGGGATGGAGAAGCTTAACGCGGTCGGATCTTAAAATCATAATCGTAGTGGGTTCGATATGGTAGGTGACACGGCACACAAGGCAATGCCAGGGTAGATATACCAATTACGCACACAGACTGATGGAGCGGATAGCAGCCACTACGTCTACCTCGAACAACACTCCCAAATCGAAGGGTGGCCACCAAAAATCAAAAAGTAATAGAATGGAATCGAAGAAGTGCGTCTGATAAGAGGTGCTACCTCACTGGTCTAAGATCGCTCCTGTTTTAGCCACCTTATGCCAACTCACGGGAGTTGGGTCCACGTATATACCTTAGGATCGTCGCCACCATCCTACTTCATTCTGGAAACTCCACCGCGTACACAGTTGTCAAAGTGGTTTTCGGTATTGACAGAGAGTATGTCCATATCCGATCCCGGTCTCTTTAACAACCAATCGTTATTATAACCCGTGGTTATAATTTTAAAATAATATTTTATACTTTAAAATAGAATATCATTTCAAATCCAAATCTTTATCAAAATAAAGATTAAATCAATTCCAAACCATTTCAATATATTAACATATCATATCTTTCCAAACTTCATATCGAATCATTTTAATATATCAAAATATCATATCTTTCCAAACTTCATTTCAAATCATTTTAATATAATAAAATATCATATCAGTTCAAATCCAAATATTCAACTTTTAGATACCTTTTAAATTCAAAGATATCATTCATTCACTATCATTTTAAATCACCTTTGAATAGTTTATATTTCAATCAAAATAATTCATTTAACCCTTTTAAAAGTGTAATTTTTATACTTTCAAATCAAGTATTCAATTTCCAAAGTTTCAAACCATTCTGAGTTCGTTTACTAAGTCAAAAACCCTAATTATTAAAATTTCAGCATTTCACAGCATTTAAAAACAACTGCTATAAGTTATATTTGAAAACATTTTTAATTCAGCAAAGACAGCACTTAAAACTGCTGTTAAAACTCAGTTTTAGTTGAATTATAGTTCAAAACAGAAAAGATAGCATTTCAGAAGTGCTGCGGTAGTTCAGATTTCAAAACAAGGGTTAAATTTGGTTTCAGCAAAGACTACAGACCATTATAGCATTTCCAGAGAATGCTATAATAGGCATGAGTTCAATATTAGCCTATAAGTTCAATTACAGCAACTACAGCATTTCAGAAATGCTGTAATAGCTCTTTTTACACAATTTTAGTTCAAAACAGAATCCATAGCATTTCTGAATGCTATTAAAAGTAGATTTCAGGTGTTAGTGTATTTCCAGCAATTAAATAACTTCAATTTAAAACACATAAACATTTAAAATCATATTTTAACATTTAAAATGTTCATTTACATATTATTTAACATATATCTTTTTCACAATAAATTTCTTATAATTAAATCCAATTTTCAACAATTTACTTAATAAATTTAAGTGTAAAAGTTTCCAATTCTTCACATTTCAACAAATAAACTTAACACTTCAAATTTAAATTACCATTTCACAAATTTAACTAAATTTCCAATTTTATTTAATTAACTTAAACCTTTAATTAAAACCAAATTTCACATTTCCAAGTCAAGTTATATTTTAAAAGATCACTTTTAAACATTCATTTATTTAACCACTTAAATTCATAGAAAAATCAATAATACTTTAATAAATCACTTAAATTCAAATTTAATCAAATTATCATATTTTACCATTTTCCAAATATAATTAAATTTCCATTTTATTCATATAACTTAAATATCATTTTAAACCAAAATTCCAAATTCCAAACTTAAGTTATATTTCAATAATCCAATTTAACCATTCATTAATCACATTTTTACTCATAGAAAAATCATAATTTCTTTATTTTAAAACATTTCAAAATCTATTTAAATCAAATTTCATAAATTTATATTTTTAAAAATACTTAAAATCATCCAAAACACTTTATAAAATAACCACGGGCATGTATATAGTTTTCTAACCTAGGTCAAGTGATACGGATATGTATCATTTCAACCCGCAGTTTAAAAAAGAAAAATCCGGGTTATATCATTTCAAACCCGCAATCCTAAGTTAAAATAAATTAAATAAAAACCATTCAGGCTTATCATTTCAGCCCATAATGATTTTTCCCTATTCTAAAGTCCGTTCGGGTATGTATCATTTCAACCCATAGTGATTCTAGTCTACAGGGAACTTGCAATGGTGATAACTGATATAAATAACAGAATAACATTGAATAACAGTAACATATGATATAACAGGTGTATAAACATCATATGATCATAACATAGTCAAGTATAACATGATAATATATTTCTATAGATTCACAGGGTGTCAATTTACTAGTTATATAGGTACATATTGTCTGGTGAGAATAACTCACCGTTTGTGCTGGAGATATCAAAACCAATGACACAATGGAAATAAAAGCACGATGACAAAACTATGGACTTGAGTGGAGAGCGAATCCAATCTACAACTCTTGTGTACAACCCAAAACAAACAATCAAAACAGCAAAATTCAATACGACTTTAAAATGCAATAACATTGAAATAAAAGGAGATACGACTACGCAGTCTTTTGCTTTGCCTTCTCTATTGTTTGGTATGGCTTTGGGGTCTGATGTGGTTCAGATGTGGTCAAGTTTTGGGTCAGGTTTGGGCTAACATAGCTCGGGTTCAAGGCAAAACAAAGTGGAGTTTGTACATGAGGAGGTGATGTGATTTTGAAGGCAACTAGGTGGTTTTTAGTCAAAACAAAGGCTCGGCCATGGGGATTGGGCTCGGCCTGTGGTGTGTCATAACTGGACAGAGGTGGGGAGGGGTGTGTCAAGGTCAGGTCAGGGGAGTGGTGGCGGCTATGGTGGTGGTTTGGGTGGTGGTTGAAGTGGATGAGCATGTAGAGGTGAAATAAGCATGGATCTAGGCATCTAGGTTGTAGTTTGAGGGGTTTGGCCATCAAGGGGGTTCGGCCATGGTCAGATCTGGTGGGGTAGATGGTGGTGGTGGTCTGGAAGAGATGGAAGGAGATGGTGGCCGTGGAACAAGGGGGAGAGGCCGCTCTAAACAAGGGAGAAAGCAAGGCAAAATTGCATAGAAAAAGTAAGAAAAAAAAGTAGAAAGAAAAGAGGGATTTACCTAATTTTTTCAAGATGGAGGCCATGATTTCTTTAGGGTTTTGGAGCTTTGAAAATTCGTGAATAATATAGGGAAGTCGGCTGAAACAAAAAGAATGAGGAATAGTAATGTCTAATTGATGATAAGTTAGGTTAAAACGTAAAGAAGGTGGACTATAAAAGCCCATAGGAAGATAGAAGGTTTAGGGCCTTTCATATTACTTCATTTGTTTTATAACTTTATATTTCTGGAAAAAAAAATCCCAGATAAAATTTCGAAATCTTATCAAAATATAATAGTTTATATAAATATTTATCAATCATATAAAGTTAAATTAAGAAAATAGCTAAAAATAGTAAACTAGTCTAGAAAATTTGAAATTGAATAGAATAAATTTTAGAAAAATTCATATGAGCTTGTAATATATTTCTAAACATAAATAATAACATAAAATAAAATATATTCACAAAATAAATATTTAAAATTAAATTTACATATAATTTTTAATGAAGAAAATAGCAGAAAATAGGGAAACAGCCTTTAAAAATAGGAAATCATCATAGTAAATTTTGGAAAAATTCTATTATTATTTTTGAAAAATATTTATAGATGAAAATATACATAAATTAACATATTGACACATATTAAAATAAAATATAACAAAGAAAAAGTAATTTATACAATTTAAAATAGACAAAATTGTTAAATAAACAGTTTATACTCAAAATTGAAATGTACATAACTTTTACATTTTAACTCCGTTTTCAACGAAACGAAAAGCAATATTCATGTTATTAAATCTATTTTCATAATAAAAGATAAAATTTATAATTTCAAATATTTAAAATTTAAATTTAAAAGTCAAAGTTTGACTATTGACCAAAATTCACATTTTCTGGAAATATTAATTTAGTCATATTTGGAATTCTAATCCACATCAAAATCAAAGTTTATACTTAAAATAACAAAATTTATTCTTTTTCACAAATAAAGCTTTTGAATCTGGAAAATCAATAAAAAAATATTTGTAAAATACAGGGTTGTTACACTCTCCCCCACTCAAAACTTTTCGTCCCCGAAAAGGAACGAGGTACGGGAAAGCACAGAAAAAGATAGAATGAAATAGAATTAAGACAAGATGATAAGAAGATTGGAATTACACCTGATAACTATTGTTATAGGTAAGTTTGACAAGATGGAGGTGATCAAATCAAGAATATAAGCACGTAAAAGATCCTCTAGAGTCTGAATCACCCCTTTCACTTGACCGACGATCTATGAATGGAAAAACAATGTTCAAATCCAGATGAGTAACAAAGATTATCAAAGATTACAGAAAGATTTCTAAATGGACTGGTATAAGCAATAGCCTTCCCATTCTGTAACAAGATGAGAGAAATAAGGACAACCAAAAGGTAGTTTGAAAAACAAAATAAGATAATAAATTTGAAACCATAATGCTTTGAAATCATAATAATTTAGGGATGTTTATCATTTGGAAATCACACTACTAAAATCATAACACTTTGGAAATGTTATTCTTTAAAAAAAACATAACACTTAGAAAATCAAAACTCCTAAAAAAATCTTCATTTTAAAGTTGTAACATTTCTAAGTTCATTCAATTATAAAATTTCCAAAACATTGTATTTTCAAAATAGCAGCACTTATAAAATGTTACAGTAGATATATTAATATTTCGAATCAGTTTAATATCAGAAATATTCATTTGGATATCATTTAACTTATGACTTATTTAAAACAAACTTTTATGAATGGAATATTCACATCAAACTATACTTCATTTATTAAGCTAAAAGTTCACTATTTTAGTTAGCTCTTAATTTAACACATAACCTAACACTTTATTTAAAATACCCATTTCACAAATAGATATTCCTTTAATAAGTTGCACTTAAAATTCCATTTGAAACCCAAACTCTCAATTATCAATTTTTTAGTGATGTTAAAATACATTTTAACTATTTAAATCATAATCATTCATTTTTCAAGACATATCTATTTCATAAATAAAATATTTATATAGCAAATATAACAATCAAATCTTTACACATTTATTCATTTAGACATCAATTATACTATGAATTCAAGTTAAATAAACTTTATTACAAAATGTCTAATTCAAATGTATTTTATTTTATCTATTCAAAGATACATTATTTATTATACAACATATTCATTTTAGGAAATAACCTTTATTAAAATTCCTAGGTTAGACTTAAGGTTCCATAGTAAATCAAATTTGATTATTAAGTTATCTAAATAAAATCTCTTTAAATTCCTTTTTCACTATTTGCCTCTGTTAATCTTTTATAACTAAAATTTAAGTGTATAACACGTATTATAACCACTCAAATTTTATTTATAAAAATCCTTTTTATATTGTATATTATCCAATTCCATATTCAACTTCTGTGTAATTTTGGTAAGTCAAATTTTTGATTTTCTTCTTATAACTGAAATTATTCTTTAAAATAAAATTTTAGAATTAAACTTCTGATTCCTTTCAAACCATTTAGCGATAAGTAATTATATATACATAATATGTCAAATCAAATTTTAAATCATATATCTATATATATTATAATCCAGTCATATTTTAGAAATTCAAATCAATTAGATTTTCCAAAACAAAGCTGTAGCAAAACTACAGAACGGTCTCTTCACTCCGAAACTCGAAAATGAACGTCGATGATGCTGCAGTCATCACCGAAATTATTTTCCAGCGACAAAGAGAAGAGCACTAAATTTTTAAACTTTAAAATCCTTTAGAGACAAATTTTTATTCAAAATACTTTAAATAATATCCTTTTAAAAATTTTAAACACAAGGTTTGAAACCATCGGAAATTAAATTCTTTAAATTTCTTGTTTTAAATTCATTTCAGTTCCCAAAAAATTTATAAACAACTATTTATAAATTCATTTGTAGAACAATAAATGATAAATCAAGTATTATCATTTCAAATTATCAATTTATTAAGTTCCATAAAATTATATATCCAAATTTATTTCATTAACCAAATTTTAAAATAATATTGTGTCAGTTTGTTCTGTCAAAGTTTTTTGAAATCCTATCGATAGCGTTGATCAGACGAATCGATCGGAAACCCAAATCAACATCAACAACTCAAACAACACAATATACAAAACAAAACATAGATTTACAAGTACAATTTTAAAAATGTTTGGAGTTATTTTTGGAAACAAGGACAAGATGATTAATTAACAAAATATGAAGATGGATAAGCTTAGATAAATCGCGGGCCACCTTAACCGGGTCAACCGTGACTTAATGGATAAGATCAAATGTGGATGTTTCTGGGGTAAATCTACATCCGATCTCAAGAGATAGAGTTTGGAATAACAAAAGATATTAGCATCTAAACCAAGGATAGATATAAATCTCTGGTGAATCGATGCAAATTTGTAAAGGAGTTTCCCCCTTTACCAGAAAATTAGAATATTGGCGAGACAGCCAATTCACTATAAAGATCATTCGAAGTGGAGTTATGTCATACTCCAAAATCAAAAGAAGATGAATAGTGAGGGACAAGAATGAATTTTGGAACCGCAGGGAACGTTCCAAAAATTCAAAGGAAATTTGAATCAAGAGGAAAAGATTAAAACTCGAACGAAAGTGATTCTGTAAATAAATCTACTCCATATGCTGAGTTTTGCCTCAAAGCCAAAGCTCTGATACCAACTGTAACAACCCGATATTTTCAATATTTCGCATCCATTATAAGTGTATAGGTAGACACTCATGCCGGAATTGAATTGCTCAAAATACCGCATTGTAAATAAAATTTGGCAAATCTCAGAATATGCAGTAAATAAATATAATCACAGATCACAGACACAGAGTAAAATAATGCAGCGGAAGTAAAAGAAATAGTAGTTCATGAAGCTACTATGTAAATATATCAGAGTTACATAAGATACAACATAAGAAATAAAGTACAACAGAAGTCTCAATACAATAACCAAGTACAGGCTGAATAATACAACGGAACCGAAGTTGATAGAACAAGACTAGCAGATAATCTCCAGCGATTCAAATCTCCAGAAGGTGGAAATCCAAATCTGTGAATACTCAGGCTGACCCGAGCGTAACGCAAAACACAAAACACTCGAGTCAGGACAATATATACTTATATAATATAAACCAACTCAAGTGAACTGTTATAAGGTACAATTAACTTAAAGAATGCTTGGGATCGCCCATTCTTTAAGGATCCGTTAAACTATTTACTATGTAGTAATATACGCTATATACAGTAGTATCTAATTAGTAAAGTATAATCATATAGAAAATAGCGTTAAGGGGATGGAGAACCTTAACGCGGTCGGATCTTAAAATCATAATCGTAGTGGGTTCGATATGGTAGGTGACACGGCACACAAGGCAATGCCAGGGTAGATATACCAATTACGCACACGGACTGATGGAGCGGATAGCAACCACTACGTCCACCTCGAACAACACTCCCAAATCGAAGGGTGGCCACCAAAAATCAAAAAGTAATAGAATGGAATCAAAGAAGTGCGTCCGATAAGAGGTGCTACCTCACTGGTCCGAGATCGCTCCTGTTTTAGCCACCTTATGCCAACTCACGGGAGTTGGGTCCACGTATATACCTTAGGATCGTCGCCACCATCCTACTTCATTCTTGAAACTCCACTGCGTACACAGTTGTCAAAGTGGTTTTCGGTATCGACAGAGAGTATGTCCATATCCGATCCCGGTCTCTTTAACAACCAATCGTTATTATAACCCGTGGTTATAATTTTAAAATAATATTTTATACTTTAAAATAGAATATCATTTCAAATCCAAATCTTTATCAAAATAAAGATTAAACCAATTCCAAACCATTTCAATATATTAACATATCATATCTTTCCAAACTTCATATCGAATCATTTTAATATATCAAAATATCATATCTTTCCAAACTTCATTTCAAATCATTTTAATATAATAAAATATCATATCAGTTCAAATCCAAATATTCAACTTTTAGATACCTTTTAAATTCAAAGATATCATTCATTCACTATCATTTTAAATCACCTTTAAATAGTTTATATTTCAATCAAAATAATTCATTTAACCCTTTTAAAAGTGTAATTTTTATACTTTCAAATCAAGTATTCAATTTCCAAAGTTTCAAACCATTCTGAGTTCGTTTACTAAGTCAAAAACCCTAATTATTAAAATTTCAGCATTTCACAGCATTTAAAAACAACTGCTATAAGTTATATTTGAAAACATTTTTAGTTCAGCAAAGACAGCACTTAAAACTGCTGTTAAAACTCAGTTTTAGTTGAATTATAGTTCAAAACAGAAAAGATAGCATTTCAGAAGTGCTGCGGTAGTTCAGATTTCAAAACAAGGGTTAAATTTGGTTTCAGCAAAGACTGCAGACCATTATAGCATTTCCAGAGAATGCTATAATAGGCCTGAGTTCAATATTAGCCTATAAGTTCAATTACAATAACTACAGCATTTCAGAAATGCTATAATAGCTCTTTTTACACAATTTTAGTTCAAAACAGAATCTATAGCATTTCTAAATGCTATTAAAAGTAGATTTCAGGTGTTAGTGTATTTCCAGCAATTAAATAACTTCAATTTAAAACACATAAACATTTAAAATCATATTTTAACATTTAAAATGTTCATTTACATATCATTTAACATATATCTTTTTCACAATAAATTTCTTATAATTAAATCCAATTTTCAATAATTTACTTAATAAATTTAAGTGTAAAAGTTTCCAATTCTTCACATTTCAACAAATAAACTTAACACTTCAAATTTAAATTACCATTTCACAAATTTAACTAAATTTCCAATTTTATTTAATTAACTTAAACCTTTAATTAAAACCAAATTTCACATTTCCAAGTCAAGTTATATTTTAAAAGATCACTTTTAAACATTCATTTATTTAACCACTTAAATTCATAGAAAAATCAATAATACTTTAATAAATCACTTAAATTCAAATTTAATCAAATTATCATATTTTACCATTTTCTAAATATAATTAAATTTCCATTTTATTCATATAACTTAAATATCATTTTAAACCAAAATTCCAAATTCCAAACTTAAGTTATATTTCAATAATCCAATTTAACCATTCATTAATTACATTTTTACTCATAGAAAAATCATAATTTCTTTATTTTAAAACATTTCAAAATCTATTTAAATCAAATTTCATAAATTTATATTTTTAAAAATACTTAAAATTATCCAAAACACTTTATAAAATAACCACGGGCCTGTATATAGTTTTCTAACCTAGGTCAAGTGATACGGATATGTATCATTTCAACCCGCAGTTTAAATAAGAAAAATCCGGGTTATATCATTTCAAACCCGCAATCCCAAGTTAAAATAAATTAAATAAAAACCATTCAGGCTTATTATTTCAGCCCATAACGATTTTTCCCTATTCTAAAGTCCGTTCGGGTATGTATCATTTCAACCCATAGTGATTCTAGTCTACAGGGAACTTGCAATGGTGATAACTGATATAAATAACAGAATAACATTTAATAACAGTAACATATGATATAACAGGTGTATAAACATCATATGATCATAACATAGTCAAGTATAACATGATAATACATTTCTACAGGTTCACAGGGTGTCAATTTACTAGTTATATAGGTACATATTGTCTGGTGAGAATAACTCACCGTTTATGCTGGCGATATCAAAACCAATGACACAATGGAAACAAAAGCACGATGACAAAACTACGGACTTGAGTGGAGAGCGAATCCAATCTACAACTCTTGTGTACAACCCAAAACAAACAATCAAAACAGCAAAATTCAATACGACTTTAAAATGCAATAACATTGAAATAAAAGGAGATACGACTACGCAGTCTTTTGCTTTGCCTTCTCTATTGTTTGGTATGGCTTTGGGGTCTGATGTGGTTCAGATGTGGTCAAGTTTTGGGTCAGGTTTGGGCTAACATAGCTCGGGTTCAAGGCAAAACAAAGTGGAGTTTGTACATGAGGAGGTGATGTGATTTTGAAGGCAACTAGGTGGTTTTTGGTCAAAACAAGGGCTCGGCCATGGGGATTGGGCTCGGCCTGTGGTGTGTCATGACTGGACAGAGGTGGGGAGGGGTGTGTCGAGGTCAGGTCAGGGGAGTGGTGGCGGCTATGGTGGTGGTTTGGGTGGTGGTTGAAGTGGATGAGCATGTAGAGGTGAAATAAGCATGGATCTAGGCATCTAGGTTGTAGTTTGAGGGGTTTGGCCATCAAGGGGGTTCGGCCATGGTTAGATCTGGTGGGGTAGATGGTGGTGGTTGTGACGACCGCCCATGACCCCCGCACAGAATCTAGAGATAGTGCGCTGTAAAGTGTGCCAGGCGACCATGGACGATTGTCAAGGTAAATTTAAACAGCAGAATCTATCGTATTACTCACAACGCATGGACAAAATACAATAGAACATATGTATAGTGAAGCTTTATAGAATAAAATGCCATCATATAAAACTCCATAATAGTTGAATACAAGCATCCAAATAGTCAATACATCATGCCTCACTACATAACACTCAGAGATTATACAAACAGCGGAACATTCAGTACATATAAGAAGATAATATGCAACCCTCTAGCTCGTCTTCGATATCAGCATCGTGAGAAGAGAACAGCACCTGTCACCTGCTACCTAGTCTGCCCGTCCCAACAATGGACGAACAGCCCAAGGCAATAAGAATCAAAACATAAAGCCTTGAGTCAGAAAACAGTCTTAGTGAGCAGTAAATTAACTAACAACATACCAAAAGAGCATAAAGGAAAAGGAATAGGAATACAACCCTCCCACTCCACCCCTTTCTACAGTGATAGCCCCCAGACACACACTAAGCAGAAGTAACATAGCAGAGCATACAGTTTTAAAGTAAAGTAATAATCATTCGAGTCAAGGGCGATGTTTTCCAAGTACCAAGGCCTAAATCAGATAAGCACCCAGAAAATACCGCTCTTGAGTCCGAATGACGATACAACCAAACATCCATGACTCTGGCTATCACTGTTATCATTGCTTCGATATCACCGTTAATTGAATGACCGGCACATTCTTTCAGCCGTCCATCAAGGGCTAATAGAAACCCCGGTTCTAGACATAACTCCCGCACGTCGTCGCAGCCTGTGCCTAGGACTATCGAATCTGCCCAGAGTACTCGACCATAAACAGTTGGCCGTTGGGACTATTGTATCTGCCCAAACGTACTCTTGCTTAGAGCATGCTAGAACCTTCAACAACGATGCTATCCAAGCCTCCTAGTCATCCTCCTCGACGACTATTCTCATATCCATTCATTATCCTCAACTCGAATCATATCACCGAGTTATCAACATGCTTGGAATGATCCCGTCTGGATTAAACCAAGTCTTCATCACATGATTGCCTTGCTTCATCACATCCTCGCAAAGCCTCATCTCAATATCACATCATCAAATCTATGCATAAGAGCTTCATCATCCCGCTACATATGCCACACGTAGCTTTCCCAATTCAAGAGCCTTTCCCTTAGCTTTTGAATCATCTTCGGTCTAAATCAAATCATCAATCATCTAGTTCATAACAATCAATCAAATCAAACATCAATCCAAGCAATCAAGCATTCAAATATGATCTAAGTAGACAATTATAACAATAATGGCATTTTCGTAATTAAAGAGTTGAAAGTCCAATAAGCATGAAAACATGAACAATATCTCTACAAACTTGATGAATGAACTTGCATAGGTTAACATGTGATAAAATGGATGTAACATCATCATGAACAATGAGTCTATATGGATCTATACTTAGGATGAAGAAAATGTATGGAAATCACTATTTTAACACCAAATCGAGCCAACAATCCGATATACTCCTTTTGGATCTGTGTGAGAGATAATCACCACTCACCAAATCACCTAAACAACCCCAAATCAATACGATTCAGATCTGGACAGCGAAGGATCAAGCTTGATCTATCACGAATCCGCTCCAAACGAAGAAATCTCACTTCAAAAGATGAAGATCTTCAATCTAAGCTCTTGAATCTTCAATTTGATCTTCAACTTGGATGGATGGAAGCACTAGATTAGAGTGGAGAAAAGAAGTGAAGAAGTGTAGAAGTCGAGCTCTCAAAATAGCAGCACTTCGTCGCTTCGAAATCCGGATTCCAAAAATGAAGCCAACCCCCTCTATTTATAGCTGAAATCACCCCTAGGTCGCTCGGAGTTAGGTCGTACACGACCTATGGAGCCACGACCTACGACCTATAACCCCTACCGACCTAAAGCTTCGACCTAACAACCCAGGCGCTTCAACGACCTAAAGACTTCGACTTAACAAAACTCCGCAACCCACGACTTAACAGGTAGGCTACGACCTAACTAGCTAATGGCCTAACGACCTAACCCTTCTGCGCATCCAAGCACCCAGCGACCTACCAAAGCTCTACATCTTACGACCTAACGAGGTTACGACCTATAACTTAGCGACTTAACAACATAGCGCATCAGCGACCTAACAGCTAAGCCCTTACGCGACCTAACACTCACGCGACCTAACACATACACGACCTAACTACCTCATAGCCTAGCGACCTAACTACTCCTTCCTTAGGTCGTTGCCGACCTATCCTTCTTAGGTCGCTAACCTACCCTGCTTCCTATACCTCTATCTCTTAAGTCGCATGCTCCTTAGGTCGCTCTCCTATAGGTCGCTCCAACCGACCTAACACTTAGCCAATTTACTTCCTTAGGTCATCTAGACCTAACAATTAACTCCCAAACTTAGGTCGCACTACCTCCTAGGTCGCTCACTGCTTATCCCCTATAAGTTGTCTACGACTTAATTGTTATACGACCTAAACTTCAACATAACTTATCCAAATTCTTAGGTCGCCTACGACATACTCCACTACGACCTAAGCTAACATACAACCTAACTCTTAGGTCGTCCAATCTATAAGTCGGTCACGACCTATCACTTAGGTCGTTCACGACCTAGGACTTAGCAAAATTCTACCTAAAATCTGAAACGACTTAACAATGCAGAAAATTTCAGATTTTAACGAACTTTTCGATCCGTAAAATACGGGTCGTTACATTCTCTCCCCCTTAGGAATTTCGCCCCCGAAATTCCAAACAATCAAGGCAATCAAAGACTATTCTGCACGCCTATCATCCATAACAATCAACAAACCATGCATCCAATTCTAGCTTAGCGTACAGAATTCTAAAACTAGAACAAGTTACAATATCACGAGATGACACGACACCTTAGGGCCATACCTTGAAGAGTTCAGGATGAGCTGCCTTCATCCTCTCTTCCACCTCCCACGTACAGTCGTTATCATCATCACTCCATTGTACCTTGAGCAACTTAACTACCTTCCTCCTAAGCTGTTTCGTGTTGGTTTCAACAACACGAAGCGGCTTACGAGGTCTTCTATCGACTGGATCAACTTCGAAGTCTTCACAGCTATCAGCAGGAACCACTGTACTCGAGTCGTGCACATACTTCCGTAGGTATGATACGTGAAAAACATTGTGCACACTCGACATATTCTCAGGTAACTCCAGTCTATAGGCGAGCTTTCCAATTCGCTCGATAATCGGGAATGGTCCAACAAATCTCGGAGTCAATTTTCCTTTCTTCCCGAATCGAATAACATTCTTCAGTGGAGAAATCTTCACAAAAACCAAATCTCCAACGTCGAATTCTAAATCCTTTCGACGCTTATCGGCATAACTCTTCTGACGATCTTGGGCTGCATTCATTCGTTGCCGAATGATCTCTATGCAATCCGAAGTCTGTCAAATCATCTCAGGCCCAAGCATCAGCTTTTCTCCTGCTTCTAACCAACATGTCGGAGAATTACACGGTCTTCCATACAACGCCTCATACGGTGCCATACCAATGCTTGACTGGTAACTGTTGTTGTATGAAAACTCTACCAAATGAAGGTGATCTTCCCATGATCCTCCGAAGTCCAAAACACAAGCTCTAAGAAGATCTTCCAAAACTCGGTTGACTCTCTCGGTCTGACCATCTGTTTGAGGGTGATAAGCTGTACTCAAGCACAACTCGGTTCCCAAAACTTCCTGGAAGCTCTTCCAAAATCCACTAGTGAACAATGGATCTCGATCACTCACTATACTCTTCGGAATACCATGGAATCGAACTATCCACTTAACATATAACTCAGCCAACTTTGATGCAGTCCTAGTCGATCGAACAGGAATGAATCGTGCACTCTTAGTCAAACGATCTACAATGACCCAAATCCCTTCATTTCCCATTCTGGTTCTAGGCAATCCATCGATAAAATCCATCGACACTTTCTCCCACTTCCATGTAGGAACTTCTAATGGTTGAAGCAATCCACTTGGCTTCTTCTGCTCGGCTTTTACCAACTGGCAGTTCATACACTTGGAAATAAAATTTCCAACATCCTTCTTCATACCTTCCCAGTAGTAGGTCCTCTTCATATCCCGATACATCTTATTTCCACCTGGATGAATTGTCAACTTCGAGTGATGACTTTCCTTCAGAACTTCACTCCTCAATTCATCTATATCGGGAACAACTAGTCGTCTTTGCTTTCGAAGCCAACCCTCTCGATCGACCTCGAATCCTTTATCCTTTTCTGGATCCAATCCAGATTCCAATTCACGGATAATCTTGACAAGCTTATCGTCTCTCTTTTGGCTCTCGCCAATCCTTTCCACAAGAGAAGGTCTTATCGATAAGTTTGCCAACATCTCAGGTTCCAATTCACATCTAGGCCTGAAGTCAAATCCAGCTAAATACTGGAGACTCTTCCATTCTGAAAACATGGCTCCCAATCATGCATGTCTTCGACTTAATGCATCTGCCATTGCGTTACCTTTTCCCGGAGTATAAGCTATACCAAAATCATATGATGCCAAAAACTCTAGCCATCGCTGCTGCCGAAGATTCAAATCCTTTTGGGAGAAAAGATACTTCAACGACTTATGATCTGTAAACAACTCGAATCGAACTCCCAATAGATAATGTCTCCACATCTTTAGAGCAAAAACAATCGCTGCTAACTCCAAATCATGAGTTGGGTAATTCCTTTCATGCGGCTTTAGTTGTCGACTGGCATACGCAACAACTTTATCCTTCTGCATCAGCACTGCTCCAAGTCCAGTACCACATGCATCGGTGTAAACCACCATCTCATCATTCCCACTAGGAATAGTCAAAACAGGAGCACTCGTCAATCGCTCTTTCAGGATTCCGAAAGCTTGCTCACACTTATCTTCCCATCTGAACACTTGGTTCTTCTTCGTCAATCCTGTTAACGGTGCAGCTATCTTGGAGAAGTCTTTGATAAACCGTCGATAATATCCTGCTAATCCAAGAAAACTTCTCACATCAGATGCATTCTTAGGTCTAACCCAATCCTGGATTGCTGCCACCTTAGCGGGATCAACCGCTATTCCATTTCCAGAAATCACATGGCCTAAGAACCTCACTTCCTTCTTCCAGAAGTGACACTTCGAAAACTTAGCCCTCAGCTGATGTTTCCGTAAGATCTCCAAAACAATGCGCAAGTGCGTCTTCTGCTCTTCTTCCGTTCTGGAATAAATCAGAATATCATCCACGAACACAAGTACAAACTTGTTCAACTGATCTCTGAACACTCTATTCATAAGATCCACAAAATATGCTGGCGCGTTAATCAATCCAAACGGCATTACCAGCCACTCAAAGAAACCGGATGGTGTCCTAAAAGCAGTCTTCGGCACACTATCCTTAGCCACTCTCAACTGGTGAAATCCCGTTGCCAAATCCATCTGAGAAAACACCTTGGCTTCGTGAAGCTGATCAAACAAGTCATCTATTCTCGGCAATGGATACTTGTTCTTCTTAGTCACCTTATTCAGCTCACGATAATCAACGCACAACCTCAGCGATCCATCTGCTTTGGTTGTGAATACAACTGGTGCACCCCATTCGGACACACTACGCCGAATGAGTCCTTTCTGCAAAAGATCATCAACTTGCACCCTCAACTCTTGCTGTTCCTTAGGCTCCATCCGCCTAAGAGGCATCACAACAGGTCTGGCTCCTTCAACTAGATCTATACGAAACTCGATCTCTCTATGCGGCGGCAACCCTTTGACTTCGTCAAAGACATCCTCGAATCCATTAGCGATTGGCACCGATGACAGTCCATCTTGTGGAACAACCAGCGAATACATGAAGCTCATGAAGACGCCTTCTTCATGCTTACATCGTATCACAATCTTTCGCCCTTCCACATTCTCGACTGTCACTTCCAACCTCTCACAATCAACCTTTGCCGCATACTTCCTAAGCCAGTCCATACCCAAAATAATTCCGAACCCCGCAAAGTTCAGAACAAAGCAATCACAAACAAAAGAGCAATCATGACTCGATACAACTAGACCACGGCATATCATACACAAACAAGACGAACCCCCAACTGGATTAGTCACAACCAATGGCCTATCAACAATATCCGGTTCCAAACCCAACCGGCCTACAAGTTCACTACAAACAAACGAATGTGACGCCCTAGTATCAAACAAAACTCTAACTGGAACACCACATAGGAAAAGAGTACCTTGGACCACCACACTCTTCCCCTTCTCTTCAGCAGTAGGAGCTTTCGAAGACGACGGAACAGCTCCCAAAGCATAAGCTTGCACAATCTGCTTGTCCCTCCTCGGTTCTGGACAATTCTTCCTGAAATGCCCTGGCCTGTCACAGTTGTGACACTTCATCGGTGCCTTCGGATTCTTACAATCCTTCGAGAAATGGCCCTTCTGCTGACAATTGTAGCAAGTCACTTCGCCCTTCGGCTTCTTCTGGCCATCCTTACCCTTCTGCTGCTGCTGCTTCCTCTTCTTGTTCCCACCCTGCTGGGGTTTAGACTCTTCCCTGGTCACAGCAACAACAGATCCTTCCTTAGGAAATAGACTCTCATGCCTAAGATCTTTCTCCACAAGCTTCTCAAATGGCGTCCAAATGATCCACCAACTGTCTCCCAAGATAACTATCCAAGCCGGTCACAAACTTCTCATTCTTCTGATACGCAGATTCGATATACGACCGGGCATACTTGGACAAAGCTTCGAACTCAGAAACATACTCAAGAACTGGTCTTCCACCTTGCTTGAGCTCCACAAACTTCTTGAACAGAACAGACTTCTGAGCCATAGAAATGAACTTAGCTTCAAACCTGACTTGGAATTGCTCCCAAGTAATCTCTTCCTCCGGAGTATTGATGGTAATAGAGTTCCACCAATCAGAGGCTCTCCCTTGAAGCTGCCTTGATGCCAACTTCCTCTTAGTTGCATCATCAATTCCCAAATCACCAAAGATCCTTCTACAAGCATCTATCCATCTCTGGACTTCGATAGTTGATTCTGTTCCCAAGAAAACCTTCCCTCCAAGAGCAGTATAATCCTTGCACAACTTAGCAAAATCCACTGGTTTTGGAGTTTGGACTTGAACTCCAACATCTACTGCTGCCCCCGGAACTGGTATCCTTCTCATGATCGAAGTCATCATAGCTTTGAACATGGTTGCATAATCAGCAGTCCCCTCAGTAGCACGGCCTTCCCTAGCAGCTGGTCTCCCTCTTTGACTCATTCTCAATATCAATAAAAAGGAATGATTAGAACATCTAGAGAAACAACTGCATAAAGGACTCAAACTCAACTAAACTACTATATTATATATAGTATTCATCCATCAAAATACAATTACGTCTCTCATACGTAGTTATGTCAGCGAGTGTTGGGTAAAATCGATTAACCAATGCTCTGATACCAAATGTGACGACTGCCCATTACCCCCGCACGGAATCTAGAGATAGTGCGCTGTAAAGTGTGCCAGGCGACCATGGACGATTGTCAAGGTAAATTTAAACAGCAGAATCTATCGTATTACTCACAGCGCATGGACAAAATACAATAGAACATATGTATAGTGAAGCTTTATAGAATAAAATGCCATCATATAAAACTCCATAATAGTTGAATACAAGCATCCAAATAGTCAATACATCATGCCTCACTACATAACACTCAGAGATTATACAAACAGCGGAACATCCAGTACATATAAGAAGATAATATGTAACCCTCTAGCTCGTCTTCGATATCAGCATCGTGAGAAGAGAACAGCACCTGTCACCTGCTACCTAGTCTGCCCGTCCCAACAATGGACGAACAGCCCAAGGCAATAAGAATCAAAACATAAAGCCTTGAGTCAGACAACAGTCTTAGTGAGCAGTAAATTTACTAACAACATAACAAAAGAGCATAAAGGAAAAGGAATAGGAATACAACCCTCCCACTCCACCCCTTTCTACAGTGATAGCCCCCAGACACACACTAAGCAGAAGTAACATAGCAGAGCATACAGTTTTAAAGTAAAGTAATAATCATTCGAGTCAAGGGCGATGTTTTCCAAGTACCAAGGCCTAAATCAGATAAGCACCCAGAAAATACCGCTCTTGAGTCCGAATGACGATACAACCAAACATCCATGACTCTGGCTATCACTGTTATCATTGCTTCGATATCACCGTTAATTGAATGACCAGCACATTCTTTCAGCCGTCCGTCAAGGGCTAATGGAAACCCCGGTTCTAGACATAACTCCCGCACGTCGTCGCAACCCGTGCCTAGGACTATCGAATCTGCCCAGAGTACTCGACCATCAATAGTTGGCCGTTGGGACTATCGTATCTGCCCAAACGTACTCTTGCTTAGAGCATGCTAGAACCTTCAACAACGATGCTATCCAAGCCTCCTAGTCATCCTCCTCGACGACTATTCTCATATCCATTCATTATCCTCAACTCGAATCATATCACCGAGTTATCAACATGCTTGGAATGATCCCGTCTGGATTAAACCAAGTCTTCATCACATGATTGCCTCGCTTCATCACATCCTCGCAAAGCCTCATCTCAATATCACATCATCAAATCTATGCATAAGAGCTTCATCATCCCGCTACATATGCCACACGCAGGTTTCCCAATTCAAGAGCCTTTCCCTTAGCTTTTGAATCATCTTCGGTCTAAATCAAATCATCAATCATCTAGTTCATAACAATCAATCAAATCAAACATCAATCCAAGCAATCAAGCATTCAAATATGATCTAAGTAGACAATTATAACAATAATGGCATTTTCGTAATTAAAGAGTTGAAAGTCCAATAAGCATGAAAACATGAACAATATCTCTACAAACTTGATGAATGAACTTGCATAGGTTAACATGTGATAAAATGGATGTAACATCATCATGAACAATGAGTCTATATGGATCTATACTTAGAATGAAGAAAATGTATGGAAATCACTATTTTAACACCAAATCGAGCCAACAATCCGATATACTCCTTTTGGATCCGTGTGAGAGATAATCACCACTCACCAAATCACCTAAACAACCCCAAATCAATACGCTTCAGATCTGGACAGCGAAGGATCAAGCTTGATCTATCACGAATCCGCTCCAAACGAAGAAATCTCACTTCAAAAGATGAAGATCTTCAATCTAAGCTCTTGAATCTTCAATTTGATCTTCAACTTGGATGGATGGAAGCACTAGATTAGAGTGGAGAAAAGAAGTGAAGAAGTGTAGAAGTCGAGCTCTCAAAATAGTAGCACTTCGTCGCTTCGAAATCCGGATTCCAAAAATGAAGCCAACCCCCTCTATTTATAGCTGAAATCACCCCTAGGTCGCTCGGAGTTAGGTCGTACACGACCTATGGAGCCACGACCTACGACCTATAACCCCTACCGACCTAAATCTTCGACCTAACAACCCAGGCGCTTCAACGACCTAAAGACTTCGACTTAACAAAACTCCGCAACCCACGACTTAACAGGTAGGCTACGACCTAACTAGCTAATAGCCTAACGACCTAACCCTTCTGCGCATCCAAGCACCCAGCGACCTACCAAAGCTCTACATCTTACGACCTAACGAGGTTACGACCTATAACTTAGCGACTTAACAACATAGCGCATCAGCGACCTAACAGCTAAGCCCTTACGCGACCTAACACTCACGCGACCTAACACATACACGACCTAACTACCTCATAGCCTAGCGACCTAACTACTCCTTCCTTAGGTCGTTGCCGACCTATCCTTCTTAGGTCGCTAACCTACCCTGCTTCCTATACCTCTATCTCTTAAGTCGCATGCTCCTTAGGTCGCTCTCCTATAGGTCGCTCCAACCGACCTAACACTTAGCCAATTTACTTCCTTAGGTCATCTAGACCTAACAATTAACTCCCAAACTTAGGTCGCACTACCTCCTAGGTCGCTCACTGCTTATCCCCTATAAGTTGTCTACGACTTAATTGTTATACGACCTAAACTTCAACATAACTTATCCAAATTCTTAGGTCGCCTACGACATACTCCACTACGACCTAAGCTAACATACAACCTAACTCTTAGGTCGTCCAATCTATAAGTCGGTCACGACCTATCACTTAGGTCGTTCACGACCTAGGACTTAGCAAAATTCTACCTAAAATCTGAAACGACTTAACAATGCAGAAAATTTCAGATTTTAACGAACTTTTCGATCCGTAAAATACGGGTCGTTACAGTGGTGGTCTGGAAGAGATGGAAGGAGGTGGTGGCCGTGGAACAAGGGGGAGAGGCCGCTCTAAACAAGGGTGAAAGCAAGGCAAAATTGCATAGAAAAAGTAAGAAAAAAAAAGTAGAAAGAAAAGAGGGATTTACCTAATTTTTTCAAGATGGAGGCCATGATTTCTTTAGGGTTTTGGAGCTTTGAAAATTCGTGAATAATATGGGGAAGTCGGCTGAAACAAAAAGAATGAGGAATAGTAATGTCTAATTGATGATATGTTAGGTTAAAACGTAAAGAAGGTGGACTATAAAAGCCCATAGGAAGATAGAAGGTTTAGGGCCTTTCATATTACTTTATTTGTTTTATAACTTTATATTTCTGGAGAAAAAAAAATCCCAGATAAAATTTCGAAATCTTATCAAAATATAATAGTTTATTTAAAAATTTATCAATCATATAAAGTTAAATTAAGAAAATAGCTAAAACTAGTAAACTAGTTTAGAAAATTTGAAATTGAATAGAATAAATTTTAGAAAAATTCATATGAGCTTGTAATATATTTCTAAACATAAATAATAACATAAAATAAAAATATATTCACAAAATAAATATTTAAAATTAAATTTACATATAATTTTTAATGAAGAAAATAGCAGAAAATAGGGAAACAGCCTTTAAAAACAAGAAATCATCATAGTAAATTTTGGAAAAATTCTATTATTATTTTTGAAAAGTATTTAGAGATGAAAATATACATAAATTAAAATATTGACACATATTAAATAAAATATAACAAAGAAAAATTAATTTATACAATTTAAAATAGACAAAATTGTTAAATAAATAGTTTATACTCAAAATTGAAATGTACATAACTTTTACATTTTAACTCCGTTTTCAACAAAACGAAAAGAAATATTGATGTTATTAAATATATTTTCATAATAAAAGATAAAATTTATAATTTCAAATATTTAAAATTTAAATTTAAAAGTCAAAGTTTGACTATTGACCAAAATTCACATTTTCTGGAAATATTAATTTAGTCATATTTGGAATTCTAATCCACATCAAAATCAAAGTTTATACTTAAAATAACAAAATTTATTCTTTTTCATAAATAAAGCTTTTGAATCTAGAAAATCAATAAAAAAAATTTGTAAAATACAAGGTTGTTACAGGTCGATACAGGGTGTACAACTGTACCAATAGGGGTTTCTAAACACTTAAACTAGGAAAATCGACAAAGTATTGTTTTGGAACTGGGTAAATGAAATAATTTTACCCAGGATATATTTTATATGTAAAAAAATGATTTAACAAATAGTGTAATATAGTTGGTTGAGGTGTTAGGAGATAATAATATGTTGTTATTATTATCATTTAAGGTTTGTTTAATCATGCTCGTCTAGTTGAGCATTGACTATTGTTAGTATTCTCCATTTTTAAGATATGGGTTGGGTAGATACGAATTGGAAAAAAATATGGAAACGAACAACTTGTGAATTAAGTTTCACAGTTTGACTAAAAGGCATTCAATGTTAATGTTGAGGTGGAATTTGATTTCAAAGTTAGAATATTTTGAGACAAATATTTAAAAATGGTATAATAGAAGTTATTCATAAAATGAGTTTATAAAAATGTATTAGTTAAGTTAGAAGAATTTAGATTCAAAACTTGAGAACCTAAATCCCGGTGCTTTTGAAAAATGATTTTCAAGGTTTGGAATAATAATAATAATATTTGAAACCAATTTGGTTTAAGTATAAATTTTTGGGAATAAAAGTGTAAGTAAGAAGTTTTATCTTTGGATTGATACGGGGATCAAGTCTTGATTGTTTTGTGATGATCAGAATAATCTTATAAGTGACGATTTGATGTTTGCCTATGTGAACGTTGTGGGGTATTTAGTTAATTATTCTTTTTATCATTGTACGATCGAAACAAGTTCAACCCGAACAAACCCAAAGTGAGTTGGAAATAGATGTTTTGTTGGAAAATGTAAAGTATTGTTCCAAAAATGAGAATTTGAAAAGGAATATTTTTAAGTTAACTAGTTCGAGTGGCTCAAAAATAACTTAAAATTGGGAAAGGGATGTGTTCATATGGTAAACACTTCTCTTGAGTATTACCCTTCTTGGTAAGGAAATGTAGGATGCTGTTTGGTAGTACCCAGTTCCTTAGTTTCATTTTGGAGTTACTCAGGCTATAGATATATATTTCTATGATTGAAATATATAGTTTTATTTGAAAAAGTTTTGAATAAAAGCCAGGTATTTAGATCTTGAGTTTTATTAGAAAGATAAATTCGAATAGGAAAAATGGAATCAAATAGGGATATATGATCTTAGGATGTAGTGGAGTAGCATCAAAGTTGAACCTGTGTAGTTTATGAAATGTTTTTATAAATAATTTGGTGGAAATAGAATTGGTATTAAGAAGGACCAATTAAGTAAGTGCGTAAGTTGGACGTAGATCATTTCTCTTTCCATATAGAGTGATCCAAGATTCGAGTACATGGCTTTGAGGTGTTACACTGTTCGCAATAAGGATCCGTTACTCGACTTTTGACAGCGAACACTTGATGAGGGTACTTGGTGTGGGATCAAGGTTTTCTATCATAGTTACAACTATGTATGGAGAATAGAGGTTCCAAATCAAGGAGCCTGATAGGAGTCCGCACTAGAGAATCGGGTAAGCGATACTAGTTCGAAGAGAAAGTTATGTGTTCGAGTTGAGATCGATTCAGATTTTGCATAAGAATGATCTATGTACATCATACGAGCTGATGTATTGTGTTAAGTGTTTTTTAGGATCAGCCGAGGTGTAATTCGGGGATGAAATTCTTTTAAGAGGAGAAGAATGTAACGACCCATAATTTCACTGCTTTGATTAGTGGATATTTGTTTAATTTTAAAAATTCAATATGTAGGTTTTATAATGAAAATAAAATCATTTTTATTAATTAATAATGATGGTAAAATCGTTTTCAAAATTTCTTTACCAAATTAAATAGTTCGTAGAAAAATAGAAAATGTAGCCGAAGAACGTTTTCCAAAATTTTGATCTTTCGATACCAAAAAGTTGTCGGGAGCGTTGTTCGTCTCTGTGCACCGTATATACACATATAAGAGTTAACTAGCTAAATAATAATATACTTAAGGATAGATTATCTTACGTTAATTTTCTTTAGCAAGTGATGAGACGATTCATAAATTTAAAAATAATAATCTTATATATATATAAATATATATATATATATATTCCTCTCTTGTTACATCTTAGATTGTAATCATTAACCATCATTATCCCTTGTCACGTCTTAGCTTTAATTAACAATTATATATATATATAAAAAGAAAGTGATGTAACTAGACAAAATATTATATATATATATATAAAAGAAAGTGATATGACTAAACATATATATATAAGAGTGATGTGATTAAACATAATAATTATATACATACATTAAAGAGAGTGATGTGACATAACAAAATGATGTGGTGTGAAATCTTGCTTATAAATAGCTCTGATGTTTCTTCATTTTTCCTCCTCTTTCCACCATCATTTTCTTCCTCATTTCGAAATCAAATGGAGTTTTCTTTTTTTGAAACCGAGTGAAATTTTAATGCTACAACATTCTAGTTGACCACTTTTCAAATTTCTATCATAGCTATGTCAAAACACCAATTCTTTACAAAGTAAAATTTTAACCCACAATTTCAAGTCCGAAAATTACCCTTCTTCTTTTGATCATGACTTCTTCAAAACAAATCGAAAATGAGTGATTCTTTTATTGAAACAATAAAATAAAGAAATTCCTACAACTTTCCTTTTGACTATTTTTTCAAATTCCATGATTTGGTGGCCCGAAAACCAGTGGGAAAATGACCTAATTTTGGGTTCATTTTTGACAAATCGATGATAACCCAAAGCTCCTCTATCTTCAAGCTACTACTCCACATCCACTCCCATACCTCTGGCCAAGCCTACATACACATAGGCCAAGCTCATTTTGAGGGTTTCTAGCATCTAAAGCCTTTATCCTTCAAAGCTAGGAGTCGTTGGCAAGTTTAGCTTAAGTTCGGGTAGCTTTTGCGGAAGTTTGGTGAGTAAACTACTCGTTTTTTTAATGAAAATGGTAAATTTATTTATGTCACTATATATGGTGATATATAGTGTAGGAGTTGAATGATAATCATGTGGTTCGATTATGATTTGGATGGTTGATTTTAGTTTGATTTGGTTATGGAAACCAATGTTGTATTATAAAGTTAGTAAGCATGTATATATGGGTGTATACTTGCAATCTATGCTGAGGATGGTTGGTGTTAGTAATATGTTGATTGTAAAACATGAGATATGGCATGAGGTTGGTAAACAAAATTAACTACTTTGTGTATTTGCGACGGTTATGAGATCCGGTTGGAATCGAAGTTTGTTTTCGAAGTTTAAAGTTTTGAAATGCATTAAAGTTTGTAACTTTAGTTTTAATTTTTTTTCTAAATTATGTTTCAAATCATGAAAAAGTAAGGGTTTGTTAAGTGGTTCGGTAAGAACATGTTAGAGCGAACTACATCCATAGCGATAGTCGCTATGGATGTAGTTCGACAAAGACTTGAATTTCTATTTCAAATTTGTTTTATTTTAAAATTAATTTACTAAGTCTTTTTAAACTTAGTTAGTAATATTACTAAGTAATTAAGTTGTAATATAATTAATTAATTAGTTAATTAAAAGATAATTAGCACCTGATTGGTAATTAAGGAGGTGATTAGAGTTAATCATCACTTAAGTTAAGTTAATGACTATTAATTGATATATAAAGTTTTAATTAGTGATTAATGGGGTTAAAAAGTAATTAAGTGATTAATAATTATGTAATTAAGATTAATGGTTAATTATTTATTTATTTAATAAATGGGTTATTTAATTAATATTTAATTAATTAGGGTTTAAATCTTAAACAATTTGGTTTAACCTTAACCAAGTTGCATTAGGAAGTTAATTAGTACAAAATCAAGTTCATTAAGCCTAATTAGAGTTTAATTATGATTTAATCTTGATTTAAATTGGATTAATTAAGATTTAGTTAGGGTTTAAGCTAATTAAATATACTTTTAACTTTCCAAAGGTGATTTAAAACTAAACAGAATGTGTTTTTATCGATTTTCTTTTTCAAAGTAACTCAATTCCATATAAAATGATCTCTTGTCCAGACCCTTAAGTAACCCATATTATTAGGAGAACTAAATGACATCTGTTAGCAAAACAAAATACCATTCTGCTATAGTGTAAGTGATTTGATTGGATGGACATGTGTTAAGCAGAATAAATCCCCGTTTTGCTATAAATTGATTGAATTTTTTGGACATCTATTTAGCAGGATAAATCCCCATCCTGTTGTTATGTATTTGAACTTGTATATACCAACTGGTTATATTGACATGTTATTCCCTGATTGGATAAGTATTATATTTACATATATGGTAGCTTATGTAAATAATTGTTAAGTGACTTGGGAATCGAATTGAAATTGAATGGTAACTTAAACTAGTACCATTGGGATTGCTAAGCCTCCTTTTGGATTTGTAAAGTGTGTTTTGAATTAACTTAAATTCTTTAATCAATTTAGAGTTTAAAAGTTTATAAATGATTTCCAAGTTATGCTATTATGTTGTAAAGTTATTTATAAGTAATAACTTGTTTATAAAAGGGATTTTACTAAAGGGTTACTTTAAGTGTTTTACAAATGATATTTGTAAAGGAGTATAGAAAGGTTTATATAAAGAGTTTTAAAAATAGTAAAAAGGTTTATAAATCATTTCAGAGGTTTGGAAAGAGGTTTATAAATTAACTTAAAGGTTTATAAAAGTGGGTTATAACTTTATTTTGAAAGTTATAAGTTAATTGAAATATGATGAGCATTTTTTGATAAAGGATAAGCAGAATGTTTTAGAAGAAATGTCTGGTTATTTAATATGGTATTTGGAAAGAAGAAAACTTTGAAAAGTTTGTAAATATACTTATACTGATAAGATAAGTACATGATTTGTTTCAAGGCATGAAAAGTAAAATGTTTTGGTAATATACTTATAACATCGGGATAAGTATATAAATGTTTCCCAAGTATAAAAGGAAATGTAAAGGGCTTGGGAATAGTGTTTTGAAAAGATCTTGTGATCAGGATTTATAAAGTGATTTTATTAATTAAAGAGAATTAATAAAGGCTTAGTTGATCTCAAATGGAAATTAAACCATGATTGGATGTTTTTTTACTTGATAGTTAAATAACCAACTATCAAATCTGGACAAAACGTAACTTTGGAAATATCTAGAAGAAACACGAGAATTATATGGTACAGTTACCGTCGAAGGTGTTATACTGTACGTATAAACTCGTTTCGTTCTTCTAGGATGAATGATAAGAAAATCCACCCACAAATGGTTAGGAGGTAAACTCCGCTCTTGTCATTTGTTTGTTTATTTCCTAAAGAACCGGATTTTGATATAAAATGTTTTGGTTATCGTAAGGTAAGACCCATCAGTTTTTATGTGCGGTGTAGTCTTACGAGATACCCTTTGTGAAAAGTTTTCAAATATAGAAATCAGTTTGGTTGTTACTTGTTGTCGAGTTTTATTCATGTTGGTTTACCAAACTGACCTGGGCGTTATTCCATGTATTGCTGGGGTCAGACCGAGCATGTTTTTCCCAAGTTAGCTGGATACTTTGGAGTTGGAGAGGAGTTGGATGGTCAAGACGTATTCACGTATATTTTTCTTCCATTGTATAGAGTCTGTATGTTTGTCAATGTAAGGACAAGTTTCTATAACTGTCTATATTTAGGATAAGTCTAATGTACTCTGATGTTGTATATATGAATAAAGATGTTCCATTTTTGTAAAGATCATTGTTGTATTATATATTATTTGCTGCGTTGCAAGATTCTGTGTTGTTTAGTTTTCTTCTATCTTCTACCTTCTTCTTTCACCCTAACAAATCGGTATTTCCAGCACTTGAATGTTCAACATATAATACAGTGGACGTATTAGTGTTGATTTTCGAGGGTCAAAAATCCGGTTCGTTACAATATAGTTGGCTATAGCTTGGGGAGGAAGGCAATGGAATTTGATTCCGAAAGGATGTGAAATGGCAAAGGAAAAAAAAGATTCACTTCCATCTTCAACCCTTCTCTTTCCTCTACTATTAAATAACCTTGGCCCCTCTTTTCTTGCGTTCTTCGCTAGGTTTTAAGCCGCCATCTTCCTCCTCTATACATGACCGAAAATTAACTCCCCTTCCTCCATTAATGTAAGCACTAAAAACACAAATTCAAGTAAAATAAGGACAATGTTGTGTAGCTCTTTCAATTAGGTAGCGCCTTTTGGAAGAATTTGAATAGATATTCAAGTGGAGTCCATCGTTTCTACATTCAAGGTGTATTTTCTAGGCTTTAGCAAGGTAACACTTTTATTTAATATGTGTGTGTATGTTTGTTTGTTCTTGTATGATTCATATGTAATTAGATAGATCGTATTACCACAAATTCCTATATATATGTGTTGTCAACATGAGATGTGAATACGTGTGTGTATGTATAATATAATAATAATTTTCTACTTTATGTATACATATAGTTTCGACCAAAGATTTAAAAAAATTTGAAAATTTAAATGGTTTAAAAGGAATTCTAAAACAAAACTGATTTTATATTAAATGAAACAATTATGTATTACATGTAAATTGTAGTTAAAATTATAAACATATATTTTCATTTCAAATTTTTTTATAGCATATATACGTATATGAATATTTTATTCGAATTAAATATCGATATAATTTGATTTTATAATATAATACAATAAATCAATATATATACATATACACACATATATGCATACACACATACATACACACACACACATATGTATGTATGTATATGCGCGTGTGCGCAGGCGCGTATGTGTGTTAAATATAAATGTACATATATGTTTTTTGATATGCATAAATATTGTACACTATAAAAGTTTCCTTTTGTTCATAAAGTATACATATATTTGATATAAAGATCCAGATTTGAAATAATTCTTTTGGTTATTATATTCATAAAAGCAAAATAAAATTCCTTTTATACTAAAATTATTAGTAGTCTTTTTGTAAAGTTATAAGATTTTACTTCCTACCTAAGTTAAAAGGTTGAATTAAATTTGAACATATATGTTACTTGAATCATAATATATATATATATATATATTCATACATATTTATTTTAGGCCATAAATATTTTAACAAAATTAAATTATTTTGGCAGAAAGGGGTATGTGTGTGTAATGTAATTTTAATTTATTGATTTAAGTTTGAAACAAAAAGATATTTTGACATCAACGTATAGATTTGATATTATACTTAACCATATATATTAAGATATATATTTGATAGAATGATAGCTTTTTATGAATAACAACTTTCTATATTTAAAATAACTTCCTATATGTTTGACTAGAATTGATATCAAGATGTAGATTTTGACATTATAAATATAATCTGATATCACACTTAATAGACACACACACACACATGTATACAAAGGAGCCAACTTGTCTGTTGTGATGTAAATATCAACACCTACATACTTGCATGTTAAAATATGTACAGTGTGTATGTTGCACATGCACGTACACATACATGTGTACATGATACACATGTTTATACATACATATATATATATATATTATATAATACAAGTATAATATTAAATTGAACTTTATATATAAAATTGAATATAAGAGAACTAAAGAAAATTTAATATCATAATAAAAGAAGACAGACTAGAATAGAAAAGAGACACTTGCAATTACATTTATAACATGTAGGTTATAAAAGAAAGAAAAGAATAAAAAAGTGACAATTGCAAGTATAATTGTAACACGTAGGTTAAAATTAAAAAGAAAGAAATATAAGAGGCTTATTTTATCAAACTTAGATCTTGGATTAAGTTAATAAGCAAAAATAATAGCAGTGGCCGTACCGGCAACATTCCCTTTTAGGTCTAGGACTGATGGTCTCACACGTGGGTAAGGCTGGGCATGCTAATTAGGGTAAATAAGTAGCCAACAGAATAAGAAAAGTAAACTAAACGCATAATAAAAGATTAGACGTACCGTCTAATAAAATGGTAAGGTGCGTTTGGAGTAGCCCGAAGAGAATCTAGATAAAAGCCTAACGAAACAGTTCATCGTAGATTTTTAGTACAGAAAAAGCACATCCAACTTAGTTATTTTGGGCTAGAAGGAAATATGAGACTTCAATGGGACGTGAGGATACTCTAGGATGGCCCTCTGGGGTAGGCCTAACGAAGCTGCATCCCCGGAGGCAGGTCTGTAGGTGTTCTATCAAGAGAGTATGCCTTGACTGCTTTTGCATACAGGCCTAATGAAGTGGACTTTGTAGGCGGTCAAAAGGTTGATGATGGAGTAGGATATTCTTATGACACTGTACTCTAGTTTGCGAGTAGGTTATACTGGGCAGGACCCATAAGGATAGTTGCATGTGGATATTAGCAATCATCAGTCATAGCGAGTTCGGGAAAGACTAGAGCTAAACCAGCAGGCCAATGATTCTTTCACTATCGAGACATTGGATGAGGGGTACAGCCAATTGGATGTTTAGATTGTTTGCAGTAGGGCACAACCACTTAACTCTTGAAAAGTCTTTTGATTAGTTGGGGGGCTGCATGGGGCCATAGCCACGATGAGAAAAGAGACAGACCAAGTAGAATATCTGTATTGTAGGCCTAACGAAGCTGACCTTTACAGATATAGAAAATCCCCGATTGAGTTCCGTACAAGGTAGACATTGTTGGCAGAATTCAGGGAGTAGACAGAACGATTACGTGTAGTCCTCAAGGTACGCACTGGGTGATACATTGTGGATGTCCGAGCACTAGTATAAGCTAGTGTGGATGCAGTTTCACATTTCCATAGTAGACGATGGAACATCTGTATTGTAGGCCTCACGAAGTTGTCCTTTACAGATGTAGTTACAGTACGCTCTAGTAGCGAGACGATGGAGTCATTTTCGAGGAGGATACGTAAAGTACTATGGGTAGTACCTAGGACCGATGCGGTCTTCGGGCATGTAGCTACATATATATTAGTTATTAAGTTTTAATCTATTAGGGAGTAGATGGGTATGATTCACGCACAGAGGCGAGAGTATTATAAACCAAATAAACCTAATATAACAGAAAATGGAAATAGAACGGAATATGTAGAATTATGCTTAGAAGTGTATAATTTGTCCATTCACCAAAACTTTAGTTATGACCCCCTCCTCATATCATCCCATAGGGTAGATAGATGGCAGAGATTTTCCAACTTTGAGACACTTGTTTAGAAAGTGTTATTACCTTGGTGAGTATTTACTTATTACTATATTTTACTCAGTTCCACTGTGAGACATTTATTTGAGCTCTGATATATTTATCTTTGCCTATTTGCAGGATACAAACACCCAACTCGAGCTTCAGTGGATTTGGGTTTTAGCATTTTTACGAAAAATCCGGACCTACTGGAACTCGGGTTGTTACATTTGGTATCAGAGCTTAGGTTAGTAGATCCTAAGTAAATTAAGAAATATGAGTGAACGTATTTGTATTTTTGAATAAAATATAAGTATATTATGTACTAAAATTCAAATAGTCCCCAATTATAGATTTTAACATATCGAAAGTTTTTAGAAGTATATTTGTGCATAGTTTGCTAGTTGGGTTTGGGGTGACCCAAGGATGTTGAGCCCTATGTTATTATCGATTTATTGTGTACAATAAGCTATGTTTTGAGAGAAGATTGGTATACATATGTTATAGGAAGTGGGAAAATTTCCTAGGGATGGTAGGGAGAGTATTTTTGTTTTGGAAGGAATAAGAGATTTTAGTAAGGAAATGAGATTTCTAAGGTTTAGGAAGGGTATTCCTAGGGTAGTAAGAAGAAAATCCACTTTATGTCTAGCCCAATAAAATGAAACTTTTGGAATTGAAAAGTTGAAAAAATATATAATTGTTAATATGTTTGAGGAAGTAAATATTGAGTTTTTGAAAAAAAAAGCGGTATGAAATTTAAATTGGTTTTTATATGATGTAAATTTTGTTAAAAGTGAAATTCTTTTTGAAGAATTATAGAGCATGTATAGCTTGCTACTTTCTTTGTAGGTAAACAAAGATTTTAAATATAAAAACCTAGAGTGTGTTAAGTATCAAAAACGTATGTTACAACATTTATTGTTGTAATAGATTTTTTCGTGAAAAATAAAGGAAGCATAGACTATGACATTATTGTTATAGTAGGTGACTCCCAAAGGAAATGTTTTTACATAGCATATGGGATTTATTAATATTTATTTTAATTGAATCCATATACTAGTATTTTCGGGTTGTAGTAATGGTGTTTTACGCAACATCTGTTTTGACCCAAATAAAAATGTGTTTTGAAGATAATTTCTAAGTATAGGAATAAAGTGGTTTGTAAGTACACTTATTATTTAAATATGTATATGGAAATGTTTTCTAGTTATGAAAATATTAAAACAGTTTTGAAAATAAGTTCTTTTGAAAAAAAAGATGTAAGTTAAATATTAGTAAATTAATAAATTTCGTAGGAAATGTCTATTGTAAGCTGTGTAGTTAATGCCCCGCTATTACCCCGCTATAACCCCGCTATATCTCATAGCGGATTTCTACCGCTACGATATTTCCATATAGCCCCAAAATATAGCCTTTCCGCTTTAAGCCCCGCTATTTCCGATATATCCTGTTATTCCCGCTATATTCCTCTATTTCCGCTATATTTCTTTAATAAAATGAATTGAAAAATTGCATTTATACATTATAAAAATTAATAAACTAATTTATTTGATTTAATTTTTAATATATTTTCAGAAATGAAAATACTCTAATATTCTACTAAATTCAATTATGTTATATAACAGTTTTACGTTTATTTAAAGTATATTCGCACATGTTTTTATTTAAAATTATTTATGTATTAATTATAATTCAATTGAATGACAATTTTTTATTTAATTACCATTTATATATTTGTAAAAACATTAAGTACGAGTTTTATATGATATTTTAGAGCCATCCGCTATATCCCGCTATATCCTCGCTGTATCCCCGCTATGACTTTTTGCACCTCCACCGCTTTGAATCTGCCGAGCGCTTTAACTGCACAGATTGTAAGTGAATATAGATTAAACCTACTTTAATATATTGGAATGAAACAAATAATGATATAATTCTCTATAAAACCAAATCACAAATAAAGATGTTTTGTGCAAGTTATAAGGAATACGTGAAAGAGATGTACAAGGTATGGAAAGCACCATATTTTGTATAGCCTATTTCGATAAAATATAAAATAAGTTCCTTGTAATTTCACATAAACATGAAATCCTCTTTTAAAGGATTCATAGAAGGTTTTAGCGTTAATGGTTTCTCATAAGAGAAAGTAGTTCCCATACATTAAGGTATAAAACCATTAGGTGCAATAAGAAGTGTAATAATTAGAGACAGTGTTAGTAGGAGGGATATTGTAGAGAGCCTAAATAGGAAAGCTAAGCAATGGAAATTTCATATTTTTCCATTGATTATGCGCATTGGTTGCTTGCCTTTGTAGAAAGTCCCCATTTGTAGTAAGTTAGAAACTCCTCCAAGGTTAGGTAATTGGAAAGTAGGAAAGTTGAGGGATTTTTGATAAAATAATTGTTCTCCACTCCATTTTTTGTAAATTTGAAAATCTATGAAAAGAAGATGTTTTGAAAACATGTGAGGACATTTTTGAAAGTCAAGAAAAAAAAAATTTAAGGCCATGCAAGGCATGTTTTAAAGAAAAATGGTTTGGTGAAAAGGTAAATAAGTTTTTGGAAGAGAAAAACTTAGTAAACAGTTAAATTTAAAAATCCAAATTTTTTTATGGAAAGCTATAAAGGTCTTTAAAAGGAAAAAAGGAATAAATTTTGAACTTAGAATTTGTAAGTTTTCCCCTCTAGGTTTGAGGAATAATTTAAATTCAAAGAGCTGTAAAGATGCAAGTCTAGAAAGATAAAATGTTAAGTAACCAAGTACCTTTGAATTTAATAGAATCTTCAAAGTAACACTTTTAAAGGAAAGAATTTTGGGATTTGATGTTTCAAAAATTTAGAAGCTTTAAAATTTTGAAATGAAATGATAAATACCAAACCGAACTTTTAAATATGGAGTAGATAGGAATCATTTCCTAGGTGTGACAGGAAAAGTGTAAGGCTATGTAGGAGATACCAGTGATTACTTTTAGTGGTAATAATAAAAGTTCCCGTAAAGTGTATAGGACACTAGTGAAAACCTAGGAATGTTGCTTCATGTGTGTAGACTATAGAAGAATAGTAAAGTGATATTAGTAAGATAGTAAGACGCACGTGGTTGGGATAGATAGACCTTAGTTGGGAAAAAATGAAAGGTAAAGGTAAAGAAAAAATTTCCCCAAGCTTAGTTGCCTTTTTAGATAGAGACTGCATAGATTGAAATCCTTATTCGTTGCAGTAAATGAGACTTAGTTATTCCATTTTGAGTATGGAATGGAAGAGATGAACAGATTTTATTCATCGTGAGTAATACAGCGTAAGTTAGTAACGAGTAATAGGCGGCAGGAGGAGCATATGAGTTACTTGGATTCCTATAGTAGGACCTTTTTTATGTCAGGGTGGACATGGTCCTAGGTCTCCTAGCCCTAGATGATAGCTGTGTTTAGCTGCTATATTTATTTATCTAGTATCGCTTTGTAGTAGGACTTGTTTTCTCTTTTAGTTATGAGATCGTACTCCTATGTAAGCATTTTGTCTTTAATATTGCAAGTCAGTACTGATTAGTATGATGCTCTTTTTCTGTAATGTTTACAAGAAGAGAATAAAAACATAGGATGTAAGTAATAAAAGAAAAGTAAAAGCCAAAAAGAGTAACTAAAAGGAAAACAACAAAGTTAAAGAAAGCGATAGAAACGTCAACAGAAAATTTTGAAAAGAAAATTTTTCTTATGTGAACTATGCTTGGGAAAGCAAATAGAGATTTTTAGAGAATAGTGGCACGAGTTTCAAGTACGAAGAAAGAGATGCGCAAAAGTAAAACGGGAAAATGTGAGGTTTTCTGTTTTCTACCTTGTTTCTGACATAAGAAATCGAGTTCGGAAAATTAGATTTTTCTAAAATTCGAATATTAAAAGTTGTGTGGTAGGGTTTGGACACTACAAGAAAAGTTATGTTTGATAACGCCAATTGATAACGCTTTATTCTATAGTGTTATTGTTTATGTTGATTTGTTTTATTCAAAGCAGGGAAATTAACATGTAACGCTTTCAGAAAACCAGACCCTTCAATTATTTTGATGGCCACCAATTCTTTCAATTATTTCCCTCTTTTTTTCGTTCCCTTTCTTCCCCCTCTCTCTCCCTCAAACCAGAAGAACCATTCTCTCTGCCTTACAATCCCTAAATCACTCATTCGTAAACCCTTATTATCAGATCTAGTTCAAAGAGGAGCGTGGAGCACCTGGATCGATCGATTAAACAAATTGTAAAGCTAGGCGTATGGGAGCAGTACATACGAAATTCATAAAGCGAGAACTTCGATAACCGTACGGGAGCGAAGCGTGGAGAATTTTCTTCTAACAAAGGGACAAAGTAAGTAACATAAACATAGTTTTCAATCTGAATCGAAAATGATAGATGAATCCATTTAATTTGTTGCTCGAGCTCTCCTTGTCGTTTCGATCCCACCAAGCCTTATGATGATTCGCGATATTATTTAGAAAGGGTATCGCTCTGAAGGCTCTTTTTTTTCAATTACTTTTGTGAAGGAAAAGTTTTAGCTTGTAATTTGCATCGGTTTGGAGTTATCTCTATACATTCTAAGGTTTATTTTGTGTGTGTGACCCTATGAGTTGTTCTCTCTTCTATATGAGGCATGCATTTTCTTTCTATTTCAACAGCGTGCTTGGATTTCTTTTATTCTTTAACTTTTTATTGAGAGGATGCAGTCACGTGTACAAGCAAATCCAAATTTCTGATATATTTCATGAATTTATCCTATTTTCAGTACTTTCCCACTGAAATTAGATTAACTTTGTGAAAATTGATTTGCCTTAGCAAATCCTTACCAAATAGTAACTCAAGTAGTAGACCCAGTAAATAATTGCCTCTGGTTCATTCTATTTTTGTAGTTTACACGTTATGTTAGCTCTAGTATGCAATAAAATGCTTTTCTTATCACATTATGTTAGCTATAGCATATAGGATGCTGTGAAATGCTTTTCTACTCGCTATTTATTGTTTAAGCGTTCTAAAGTCAGTTAACCACACTTTTTATTTTTTATAATTTTTTTTACAATATTTTGATTACTACACATGCTAAAAGTATAATATTTTCTTTGGTTTCTCAAGTTATTGGCAAATAATCTACTAATTTCATTGGTTTAGGTTGCACAGTGAATAATTATGCGCAATGTATTGCCTTATAATTGTTTGACAATGAAGGTCCTCAAAAATGAATCGAAATCACTAAATGTATACTTGGGTTTGTTAGCCACTACGCTTGCTTATTTATTTAATTTCTAGGTTGCATAGATAGCCTTTGATTGATGTAACAAATTTCAGTTTCAAGTTTAGCTGGATTTGTTGACAATCAAACCTGAGCAAAATGTGGATCAGGTTTGGCAGTTATGTTTAATGTGGTGTTATAAACATACACGTGTATATGATGATTTATCAGTTAGTGTTTTTTTGGATGAAAGCTTTATTTGCTATTTCACTACTAGGATTTGCGATTAAACTCTATATTGCAGTTATAATCTCAATGGAATTGAAATCAAGACTGCAAACAGAGTTAAAGCCAGTTCAATCTGACTTTATCCTTCTAGATTGATTTCAATTTGTAATTACGTCTATTGAATAGTAAATGGTACAACTGCGAGAAATGCATTAAAATATATTTCAATTGTATTATACATATATACACACATGCATATACATATGGATATACATGTAAATATGCATATATACGTGTACACGCGCGCGCACATGTATGTATGTATGTGTGTGTGTGTTTGTGTGTATAGACACACATGTATGTGTATACACACATGTAATTATACACTCATATATGTATACATATAAATACATACATACTTATATGCATGTGCACATACATACATGTGCATGTGCCATGTACAAGTATTTTCTAAACTTTCTCTATATTCAAGGGAATTCTATTTTTGACCGTGATATATTGCAACATAAGTTTTCCCATATGAGAAATTCTTTTCTAAACCGTCTACATTTAAATGAAAAAAAATCCAAATCTAACGTTGCCTATCTATCTCTTGTCAAAATTGTCGACTAACTTTTGAACAGTTCAAGCAACATATTGATCCAATATGTGAATCATAATCATTGCTTATAAAAAATGTGAATAGTTACTAACGTTGTTATCGATGTTTGTGATAAATCTTGCTAATCCTTACTAAATGCTATTTGTGACAAAACAAGTTTATTTCTGATTGATTTCCTTGAGTATTATATTGTTAATAACAACATTTGCTAAGTTATAATAACCATGTTTTTTTACCGGTGCTAGTTTTTCTCCATTTCCCATTATTTTTTATGCTTCGGTATATTCATTTTACATTATATAAATATAAAACAGCAACAGGGACACGGATGTTAGTGTAGATACCTTTTCCCTTATTAACCTGCCAATTTTTTGTAGTACTAAAATGCAACTTGTACTACTATTTTTCTTGATATTTCCTTATTTATTTTGTCTCGCAAAATCAAGAATACATAACTTCATTTTCATATTTTGTAAACATACATGTTGTAGAATACAATAGCCTATGATTATTGTTTGATGATAATAAACATATATATATATATTCGTTTAAATGTATTTATCATTGTACTATTTCATTTTCCCACATAATTAAATAAATATTTGTTGAATAAAATAAATGACTTGGAATTCATATTAAACAAATATTGTATTCAAACAAATATTTTATTACAAATTCGAGTAGTACAAATTTAAGCTCTCACTATACAAATTTCAATTACAACATAATTTTCACTTTACAATATTCACCTCACTACATATATTCACTCATCACTCGTATTTTTTCTTCAACTCTGTTCCAGCTTGTATCCAGCATCTGAACTATCTGTAAAATAAACACTGACGCCGTAAAATCGAAAAAGAAATATTTTGCAGTGCACAATGAAGTGTGTGTTTGAAAATATTATTTACCTCAGTTATTTGGGTTGTTCGTCATCATTTAATTTTTAATTCATCTTACACGAACAACTTGTGACATGCACAGTGTATCACTGTACATGCCACAAGGTCGTGCACACCAATATACACTTGCTTGTTAAAACTGCAGGGGCAGATGAGCACAAGGTCAAACCCAAGCCTAGGCCGGATTCAACTCAAGTGCAACAAATACAAACACACATGCAAAGCTTCAATGGGTGAACATGAATAGAAAGCAACAAAATTTTAGGCATGGTCAGGTGCAAGGCATGGTCAAGTGCAAGGCATGGTCAGAGCAACAAGCTAGCAGTTCAACATGCTCACAAGTTCAATGCACAGTGCAGACCAACCCGATTAGTACACTCACATTTACACATTACAAAGAAAAATGTTCAAGTAAAATGGGAATGCAAGCATTCAGTTTCAACATGAAGGTAAACCAGACCAGACTTAGAGTAAACACATGAATGCAAGCAACTGGACATGGAGCAACCAGCAATGTAGACCAGACTCAAGTGGAACCACTAGTACAACTAGACTAGACTTCAAATGCCAAACTCAAGTATGCACATGAACACAAAGGCATGAACACACTTGAACCAGACACAATGCAACAGAGGTGACAGCAGAGCTTCAAACATGCTCAGAAGAAACAGTGCAGACTTACCACATACAACACTTGAAAAAAAAATCACAATGCAACACAGACCACCAAATGTACAAATGGAACCATGACTACAAAACATGAAACAGAGGCAACACAGTAGTGGCCAGAGCAGTGCAGAACAACCTAGTGCAATATAACATCAAAACTCATCAATGCAGACCAAATGCAAGATCAGTTTCAACATGTACAACATGCGGAACCAGTCAGACATGCTTAGACTTTAGAGATCACACAAACATGAATGCAAAGCAATCTCAATGAGACCAGAACTCACACCAGACTTCAAATCAAAACAACACAACCTCAACACAATTGTACACATGAAGTCTCGACCAAAAAATAAAACCACCACTACAACCAGACTTCACAAGCACAGTGAAATATGCAAAAAAAACACATGGATGAATCGAAGCAACTGGAAATAGAACTCAAAGCAAAATCAGAATGTAGTGGAAAGTTAGGAGGCATCAATGCATATGGTCAGGGATACAAGAGCACATACATTTATATACATATGCAGCAGAGAACACATTAAAAATCAAAAAGCAAACAGTTGAGGGTGACAACACACAATCAAAGGCAACGCAGAGAATCACACACACACATGGATGCAGAAAAAACAGTTCAACAAGTAAACATACACACAAGCATTCAGGTCGAAAATGTTCCAGGTAAAGGAAACAAGCATCGGCAATAGCAAAGACGAAGTCAACAAGTCAAGGCCGAGATAAAAATCAACAGGGGTCAAACGTAGTTAAAGATTTTAATATGCGTATATCAACCGATGCCAAAGTCATAGCAGAAAAGATCGGAGCAAATTCAAACGCATGGAGCAAGTGTATACACTGAACAAGTCAAAAATCAACTCATCGTTCAAGTAAGAATCGAATGGCCAAGCAAAGTATTTGAAGAATTCAAATCAAAAAATACGAACGAAAATATAGGGTTTTTATCCCTATTTAACCCAATCTCATCATCGACAAATTACAATTTGAGTTCGAGACAAAATCAGAGAGCATACTTAGAACAAATCACAAAAATATCCAAAACTCGAATCAGGCAAGTCGAGCATAATCAAAATCGTAAAGGGGAAAATCACATACCGAATATTCGAGCTCGACTAAATTGAATTGACCGTGTGCATCTAAATCCAAAGAATCGATTGACAAGGCAAGTCGAAGTGAATTCATCGCTGTAATCGATCGAAGTGTTCCAACGTCTTCAATTTTCACCAAAACCCTAGTTTGTGAAGAGCAACAAAAAGGAACGACAGAAAGTACTCAAACGAAAAATAAAAGGGGAGACAGTCTTTAATTATTATATTGGGCCATGTCTTTTGTTTGCATTGGGCTTTAGCTATATAAATTGGGTTTTGATTTTTTTTAGTTTTTCTTTTGTAATTTCCTTTTAAAATTGTTTAAACTTCTAGTCATTTAACTAGGTTACGAACTACGTGGCATAGTTCGGAGAATTCACAACTCAGTGGCTGAGTTGTGGTAGGGTTTTGAGCTTAGAGTTAGGTTAGTCAAGTTAGCGGGTGTTGCAAGTTTATGTGTGTTTGTAAGTGTCTGACTACTTAATTTCTAGTAGAAACCTTAGGGGCAGCACGTAGGTAGGTTTTTGTCGAAGCTGGGTAAATCTGTGTGTGATCTCTACTGCATTACTTTCTATTATTATTTTTATTTCTGCATTAATTTTTATTATTATTAGTACACCCTATTCACCCCCCTCTAGGGTGAAAATGATCCTACAAGTGGTATCGGAGCTAGGAACGAAAACGATTTTTTAAAATAAATTTTGATTTTTTAAAAATGGCTTCTTTTAATAATGCTTTTGCCAAGGGTTAGTCCATAGCTAGACCACCCATGTTCAGTGGTGAATATGATTATTGGAAAACTAGAATGAAATTTTTTCTGAAAACCATATATGCATGAAATATTGTTGAAATAGGATATAGGACACCAACAATTACGGTAGATAAGCAGGAAGTTGAAAAACCTATGGATCAATGGACGGATCTTGAAAATAAACTGCAACATGCTAATGCTAAAGCTATGAATTCTATTATTTGTTCATTAGATCAAATTGAATTTAATCGTGTCTCACATTGTCTAACTGTGCAGGAAATTTGGCACATGCTTGAAGTGACTCATGAAGGAACCTCCCAAGTTAAAGAATCTCGCCTTGCCATGCTTAGTAGCGGGTACGAGAACTTCACAATGGAAAAGAATGAAAGTGTCAAAGAAATGTATGGACGACTTTCTAATCTTGCAAACAAATCAAAATCCCTAGGAAGACCATACACAGAATTGGAAATAGTTCAAAAAATCCTCATAATTCTTCCATGAAATTTTGAAGCAAAGGTGACTACCATCCAAGAATTAAAGGATCTGGAACAAGTTAAAGTCGAAGAACTCATCGGAAATCTCACCACTTATGAGCTAGAAATTAAATTCAAGGAAGAACGTAAAGGAGGAGATATGCTTAAGAAATCAATAGCTCTTAAAGGAACAATGGAAAGTGATGATGATGATGAAGGAGCAGCTGAACTGACACTGATAATAAAGAGATTCAAAAGGTGGAACCACAAATATGGAAATCCTGCCCTAAATCAACAACTGAAGAATAGAATGGTCAAAGTTCTAGACAACTCAGAAGAGCATGAGATCATTTGTCACAAGTGTAATAAACCTGGTCATATCAAGCCAAATTGTCCTTAAAAACAATTCAGCAAGGGAAAGAAATCGAAAAGGAGAAGTTTTGCAGCTACTTGGGATAAAAGTGATGAAGATGATAAAAGCACTGGCAGTGAGAGTGAAAGAGAAAATCAGTATCTTTTAGGAGAATCAAGTGACAACGATGATGACGAGCCAAGCTAGGTATCAAAACTTACTCACTCGTAATTACTTATATATTTTCATGAAGTAAATGGCTATTTTGAAAGACTTAGGGAGAAGTACGCTAAAATTGAATCACAAAGAGATAGTTTGATAGAACTAAATAAGCAGTTTGATCAATTGGTGTGAGGAATGCGGAATATGGATCTTAAGGCTAGAATGAACAGTAGAGGGGGGTGAATAGTGTTTATAAGAAATTACTAAATCTTTTTGAGTTATTGTTGATTTGTACACAAATGTATGAAATATTCAGACACAGATATAATCACAGAATCAAACACAGATGCAGAAATAAAGTAAATGCAGTAAAGGAAAGAACACATCGGATTTTATACTGGTTCGGAGTTACCCTACATCCAGTCCCGCACAACTAAGTACGAATTTCCTTTCAAAAGAAATTCAACAATTACAACCCTCGATTTCAAGGCCACGAGGTACACCCTCCAGAATCACAATCCTCTGGGTAGAGATACTTGATTTCCGGGCAACAAGTTCACCCAATTGATTTCGCAAGGCTATAATCACACCTTTTCTCACTTGATTGATTTCCAAGGCTACAATCACACCTTTTACTCTATTGATTACAAAGAAAGCCTATAACTCTGAATAACACTGAGGATCTTGATGAGATAGTGACAGAGAATCAAACCAGCGATTATCTAGTTAGATTCAATGTTGATTTCGGCAGAGTAATGGTAAGAATATGTATAAAGAAATGTAGAAGAAGAAGAGAAGTGAAAAACTAGAAAATCTATATTCAAATTCGTTGAAACTAACCCCTATTTATAGAAGAACAACAGCCATGTCCATTCGTGAAAGGTTATGGCAAATAGACACTTCTTTTGAAATTCAAATTTTTGAATCTAACTGTCACTATGTCGACATGGGGTACTAGGGCATGTCGACATCCCAAAGCATTTTTTGAAGATTTGATTTTCTTTGAAAATAACCTTTATCTTATATTAAAAACTATTTAAACTTTATAAATATACTTGACTATAGATAAAATATATAGATAAATATAGAGAATAATATATATATAATTTTACTATAATTTTATATTTAAATATAAGTATAAATATATTATAATTAAAAGATAGTTTAAAACAAACGAAGTTTAAAACAAGAGTTTATTAAAAACAAAAACAAAGAATATTTTAAGGCTAAAACATCTTTTTGAAAATCATGTGAAAAGATAATTTTTAAGGCTAAAACATTTTGAAAAGGAGTTTTGAAAATCATTCTGAAGTAGTTTTGAAAATCATTTTGAAGTAGTTTTGCAAGCTTCTTCCTGCAGAATATCTCATCATATCAGGAGTCGAAAACTTGTACAAAACCAGGATGTTCGTGGGTTTGTAAGCCACTTGTCGTAGGTTTGTAAGCTACTTGTCGTGGGTTTGTAAGCCACTAAAAAGGTAGAAATGGGTTCCATCCCAAAAGAAAAATGGAGTGAAGATTTCAGTGCTATTATGAAGTTTTAACATAATTCTAGACTCAATACTTATCTTGAAATCTTGAACTCTTGATAATCTTGATACTCATGAGTCTTCAATCTTGATGTCTTGAATCTCTATACTGTACAGTCTTCATTCTTTGTACCTGCGTGGTTAAATCCTGCATATACATATATATCTAAACTATAATGTTAGTATTTATATTTTATAATCTTATTCTAAGGTTGTTGTCATCAAAACCATCATCTCAAGGACTAACAATCTCCTCCTTTTTGATGATGACAACCTTTGTTTATAAAATATTACTTCTATCCTAATAACTCTCCCTAAAACTGATAACTCCCCCTTAATCTATGCCTAACTCTTCTATTTTATATTTCTCCCCCTTTGTCATCAACAAAAACAAACTAACTCCAAATTATATAACTCTTAGTCCAATATCCTATATGATTATAATGATAGCGTTATCATACATAATCAATACTTACTTGTAAACCTAAAACTTAGTCCTAAACTACTAACATTCCTAACCAAGTACCTATATAATACGTATATATATAGGAATCATATATAAGAACACACAATATATATATATATGTGTGTGTTTATATTTACATTTTCGTACAACGTGACAAATATACACATAACGATGAAAAACGAAAAAGAAGAAACTACTGAGTATCTTTGACAATTGGAGATCTATGGATCGAACAATTTGGATAATGGAAACAGAAATTTCCACGTTGTTCAACCAAGTTTCCGTCCTTGTCAAAACATACTTCGCCAACGCAAATGACTTTGTCGTTGTCTTCTGCATGCTCTTCTTCCATTGGTTCTTCTTCTTCTTCTTCACTTTCCTCTTGTTCATGATCTCCTGAAGAGTCCTCGTCAATCAAGATTGGATTAACATGATTGTCCATTAGAAATTTTTGTAAATTTCTAAGGATTTTCCCTTGCCTTTCCTGTTCTTTTGCCATTCGGAGTTGCACTATTTGAATTTCAGTCATTAACTAAATTGCATCCTTCAGAGAATCCTCCATTTTTGTCACTCGGGCGAGCGTAGTACGTTGGAACGGACCAGAGGTAGGAGAAGGGAACGAAAAGGTTAATTTTATGTTTGATTTGGAAGAGGATGTCATTGATAAATTGATTTCAGAAGATAGAACAGAAAGAGAACAGAGAGAATGAAGAAATTTTCGAAAATAAGAAGAATATATAACCAATTATTTGAATTTTGGTGGGAAAAAATTTTAAAATTTTAAAAAAAATGTTATAAGTCGACATGGGTATAGGGGGGATGTCAACATGGTTCTCAATATTTTTACTATTTGATTTAATTTTTAATTATACTTTGTTATTTATATTTTATATTTCAGTTAATGAAAAAATACCTAATTCTCTTCTTAATTTAGTAAATGTAGATTCATTTAAGGGTTTTGTTAAGATATCAGCAATTTGATTTTCAGAATTGATATAGTGAGAGTAATTACTTCTCTACTTATACTATCTCTGAGAAAATGGTGTTTGATATCAATATGTTTAGTTCGAGCATGTTGAGTAGTATTTTTGGATAAATTTATTGCACTAGTATTATCACAATAAATTAGTGATTTTGAGATATTTAAACCAAAATCTTTTAAAGTTTGTTGCATATATATTACATGAGAACAAGCCAAAGCAGCAAAAATATACTCTGCTTCAGTTGTTGATAGAGAAACTGTGTTTTGCTTTTTACTAAACCAGGAAATCAGAGAATGCCCTAAAAAGTGACAAGTTCCACTTGTACTTTTTCGGTCTGATTTACAACCAGCATAATCAACATCACAGTAAGATATTAAGTCAAACGAATCATTTTTAGGATAAAATAAGCCATAATCAAAGGTGTGTTTAACATATCTTATAATACGTTTTACAGCTTTTAAGTGAGTTTCTTTAGGTTGGGATTGATACCTTGCACAAAGACAGACACTATGCATGATATTAGGTCTACTCGCAGTGATATAGAGTAGTGATCTAATCATTCCTCTATATAACTTTTGATCTACATCTTTCGAGAGATCTTCTTTACTAAGGTACTCATTGGTTGCCATGGGAGTGGGTTTTCCACTCGTAGTAGTCAAACCAAATTTACTAACTAGGTCTTTAGCATATTTTTCTTGACTAATAAAGATACCATTATCTAATTGTTTTATTTGTAATCCTAAAAAGAAATTTAATTCACCCATATGACTCATCTCAAACTCTTTTGTCATTATTTCAGAAAATTCTTTATTCATTTCAAAATTAGTTGATCCAAAAAAAATATCATCTACGTAGACTTGTACTAGTTGAATATCATTTTTATTACTTTTAATAAAAAGAGTATTATCTACTTTACCTATTTCAAAATTTTATTGTAACAAGTAAGATATTAGTCTATCATACCAGGCTCTAGGAGCTTGCTTTAGACCATATGGAGCTTTCTTAAGTTTGTAAACATGATTTGGAAATTTATCATTTTCAAAAAGTGGTGGTTGTTCAACAAATACTTCTTCTTTTACAAAACCATTTAAAAATGCACTTTTAACATCCATTTGAAATAATTTGAAATTATTATGATTTGCGAAAGCAAGTAGAATCCTAATGGCTTCTAATCTTGCTACGGGGGCAAAGGTTTCATCAAAATCTATTCCTTCTTCTTGACAATAACCTTGAGCGACTAACCGGGCTTTATTTCTAACAACCTCTCCTTTTTCATTCATTTTATTTTTATAAACCCATTTAGTTCCAATTATTGTTTTATTTTCAGGTCTAGGAACAAGTTCCCAAACATCATTTCTAGTGAATTGATTTAATTCTTCTTGCATAGCCAAAATCCATGAATCATCAGTTGATGCTTCTTTTGGATTTTTGGGTTCAATAGTTGATATAAAAGCTACATTACTCATTCGACTTAGTTGGTTTCTAGTTTTAACAACAGATTGCATATCTCCAAGTATATTTTCTATAGGGTGATCTTTTAAAAGTTTAATCCTTTTATTAGGATGATTTAATTCATTATTAGTTTCAGTTGACTCTTGGTTTTGAGTGATTAAATCCTCTTCATCATTTATTTCTTCAAAATTTTTGAAATTTTCATCAAATGAAACATGCATTGTTTCTTCGATGGTATTAGTTCTTAAATTAAATACTCTGTACGCTTTACTTCTATTAGAGTATCCGATAAAGATACCTTTGTCGGATTTAGGATCAAATTTATGTAAGTTATCTTTTGTATTTAAAATAAAACATTTACTTCCAAAAATTCTAAAATAAGATACCTTAGGTTTCTTTGAGTAAATAAGTTCATAAGATGTCTTATCAGTTAAAGGTCTAATTAAAATTCTATTTAAAATATAACAGGCGGTAGCAACTGCTTCTGCCCAAAAGTACTTTGGTAAACTACTATCAGAAAGCATAGTTCTCGCACACTCTTGAATCATCCTATTTTTACGTTCTACTACTCCATTTTGTTGTGGAGTTCTTGGAAATGAAAAATTGTGAATTATTCCCTTTTTATTGCAGAATTCTTCAAACTTTTCATTTTCAAATTCACCACTGTGATCACTACGGATGGTTATAATTTTTTGAGAAAGTTGATTTTGAACCCTTTTTGAAAAATTCTTAAAATATTCAAAAGTATCACTTTATGTTTTAAAAATATTGTCCATGTGTAAATCTAGAATAATCATCTACAATTACAAAAACATATTTACTATTATTTATTGATAGAATTTGAGATGGACCAAATAGATCAATATGAAGTAATTCAAGAGGTTTTGAAGTAGAAATTATATTTTTTAATTTAAAAGAGCTTTTTCTAAGTTTTCCTAGTTGACATGCATCACATAAACTATCTACTTTAAAATTCATTTTAGGGAGGCCTCTTACTAGATCATGTTTTGACAGTCTAGATAAGAGTTTGAAATTCAAATGCCCAAATCTCTTATGCCAAATCCAAGGGTCACTTGCATTTGCCAAAAGACACAAGTTATCATTTGAAATTTTCATACTAAGAATATAAATATTCTTTTTCCTAATTCCCTCAAATATTATGGTTGAATTATTATCTTCAATGTGACACTTATCTTTTTCAAATTTAATTTTATATCCTTTATCACATAGTTGACTTATACTTAGCAGATTGTGTTTCAGATTCTTAACTAGCAAAACATTAGTAATAATAGGAGTTTCAAAGTTACCGACTTTGCCGATGTCGATCACATAACCTTTTGAATTGTCTCCAAAGTTAACCAGTCCTCCGTCTTTGTATATTATATCATTCAGCATATCTGGATTCCCAGTCATGTGTCTAGAACATCCATTATCAAGTATCCATTTGTTATTTTTGATCTGCACGATTTGTTTGTTCTGGATTAATTCCTCAACTCCCATAAAGCATGATTCATGCACATCAAACAATCTTAGTAGACAACTTGTATTTGAATATTGATTATATGCAGACTCAAGAGACAATGATGATCTGAATATTTCTAAACATGCATTAACAAATTTCTTAAATATAGCCATTTAAAAAAAACTTTTTCAAAAATCAGATTATGAAACTTTTGAAAACCTTGCTCTGATACCAAATGTGAGGAATGCGGAATATGGATCTTAAGGCTAGAATGAACACTAGAGGGGGGGTGAATAGTGTTTATAAGAAATTACTAAATCTTTTTGAGTTATTGTTGATTTGTACACAAATGTATGCAATATTCAGACACAGATATAATCACAGAATCAAACACAGATGCAGAAATAAAGTAAATGCAGTAAAGGAAAGAACACACCGGATTTTATACTGGTTCGGAGTTACCCTACATCCAGTCCCGTACAACTAACTACGGATTTCCTTTCAAAAGCAATTCAACAATTACAACCCTCGATTTCAAGGCTACGAGGTACACCCTCCAGAATCATAATCCTTTGGGTAGAGATACTTGATTTCCGGGCAACAAGTTCACCCAATTGATTTCTCAAGGCTACAATCACACCTTTTCTCACTTGATTGATTTCCAAGGCTACAATCACACCTTTTACTCTATTGATTACAAAGAAAGCCTATAACTCTGAATAACACTGAGGATCTTGATGAGATAGTGACAGAGAATCAAACCAGCGATTATCTAGTTAGATTCAATGTTGATTTCAGTAGAGTAATGGTAAGAATATGTATAAAGAAATGTGGAAGAAGAAGAGAAGCGAAAAACCAGAAAATCTATATTCAAATTCGTTGAAACTAACCCCTATTTATAGAAGAACAACAACCATGTCCATTCGTGGAAGGTTATGGCGAATAGACACTTCTTTTGAAATTCAAATTTTTGAATCTAACTGTCACTATGTCGACATGGGGTACTAGGGCATGTCGACATCCCAAAGCATTTGTTGAAGATTTAATTTTCTTTGAAAATAACCTTTATCTTATATTAAAAACTATTTAAACTTTATAAATATACTTGACTATAGATAAAATACATAGATAAATATAGAGAATAATATATATATAATTTTCCTATAATTTTATATTTAAATCTAAGTATAAATATATTATAATTAAAAGATAGTTTAAAACAAGAGTTTATTAAAAACAAAAACAAAGAATATTTTAAGGCTAAAACATCTTTTTGAAAATCATTTGAAAAGATAATTTTCAAGGCTAAAACATTTTGAAAAGCAGTTTTGAAAATCATTCTGAAGTAGTTTTGAAAATCATTTTGAAGTAGTTTTGCAAGCTTCTTCCTGCAGAATATCTCATCATATCAGGACTCGAGAACTTGTACAAAACCAGGATGTTCGTGGGTTTGTAAGCCACTTATCGTAGGTTTGTAAGCTACTTGTCGTGGGTTTGTAAGCCACTAAAAAGGTAGAAATGGGTTCCATCCCAAAAGAAAAATGGAGTGAAGATTTCAGTGCTATTATGAAGTTTTAACATAATTCTAGACTCAATACTTATCTTGAAATCTTAAACTCTTGATAATCTTGATACTCATGAGTCTTCAATCTTGATATCTTGAATCTCTATACTGTATAGTCTTCATTCTTTGTACCTGCATGGTTAAATCCTTCATATACATATATATCTAAACTATAATGTTAGTATTTATATTTTATAATCTTATTCTAAGGTTGTTGTCATCAAAACCATCATCTCAAGGACTAACAATTGGTTCAAAACAATAGAAATAAGAGCCTTAAGCGTGATAAGTGTCCATCATTTGAAGAGGAGATAAAAAAATTAGAAATTAAAATTAAATCATTTTAAAATGAAATTCTGATTTTGAAAGAAAGTGAAAATACTAGGAGAGAAAATTCTATTAAAAAGTGCACGTTGTTATTGAATGAAAATGAATCTCTCAAGTCACAAGTCCAACAATTGTCTACAACTTTAGGAAAATTCTCCAAAGGAAAAAGATCGCTAAATATGCTATTAGGAAAACAAATTGTTAATCCTATTAGACAAGGACTTGGGTATACTCAATCTGAAAGAGTTAGAAGTGAAACTAATCATGTCAATTCCAAGTGCATGATTTGTGGAAAAATTGGACACAATCACAACAATTGCTGGTATAGACCCAAACACGTGAAAACCATACCAATTTGGGTTCTTAAAGGCACGAATGTAAAATTTCTTAAAATCAAACAAATCTTGGTGCCAAAAGGAACAAACATAATCTGTTTTTGTTCTACACAAACTTATTATTCAAAATTTCTTGTCACTAACAATCATGGACCTATAAAAATAAATAGGTCACAAAACTCTTTTCTCATGTAGGTGTGTTGGCAGGCTACGGAACAACAAGAGTGATACCTGGATTCTGGCTGTTCTAGGCACATGATGGGCAACAACGATGTATTATATGTTGAAAATCTGCACCATACTCTAATTTCAATCAACCAGTGATCAACTGGGAAAATTTTAAAAATCATCTTTTCATGCAGTGAACACAGTAAGTACTTCTAGAGTTCTTGAACTAGTTCATATGGATCTATTTGGACCTAACGATATTGCAAGCTTAGGTGGTAAGAGATATTGTTTTGTATTGGCTGATGATTACTCTAGATACACGTGGGTATACTTCTTTATCTTACTGTTTCTAGACCAGACATTATGTTCTCTGTTTGTTTATGTGCACGATTTCAGTCAAATCCAAAGGAATCTCATTTAAAAGCTGTAAAAAGGATTATAATGTATCTGTTGCACACCTCACGATTTGGTCTATGGTTTCCAACTAATGATAACTTTGAGTTAAAGTGGTATTCATATGCAGATTATGCTGGTAGTCTGGTTGATAAAAAAAAGTACTAGTGGAACGTGTTTTTTGTTGGGACATTCGTTAGTTGCATCACATTTCCAAGGAAAATATGTGCATAAATTTCATTTCAACTGATTTTCAATAGGCAGACATTTTTACAAAACCCCTTCCAGAAAATGTTTTTTTGTCAACTACATCTCAGTTTAGGCATTTTTGAAATTTGATTTCATATTTTTGAAATTGATCTTAAATGTCTATGTTAACTAATCTGACTCCCTATTAATTATCGAAAAGATAAATAGTGACTGAAAAAAGTGATGAGTGTTGATATTAATCATACATTATGACTTGAGACAGTATATTTAGTAAATTTCTTTAAAAAATTTAAACAAAATTTGTAATAACTTTGGTTAGTAAAACTTCCATGACAATCTCTATTCCTATCATATTTCTACGATAATCACTCATCAAAATCCAATATAGTATGTCAAAATGTGGTATTTAAAGAGAAATTTTTTTAAATTAATTAGCAATAAAATCATCCAAAAGTACTCACTCTCATTTAAAAGTCCTCACGGTTATGCATTAGTGAACTACTTGGAATCTTTGATCATGTGCTTTCATGCTCATTTAAAAGTCCTCGCGGTTATGCATGTATGGAACACATATCAAAATTGGTTGAAATAGGCGAGTTGATTCTAACCTCATTTAAAAGTCCTCACGGTTATGCATGGTTAGAAGATGCTTGGAATTCATTTTTTAATAAAAATTAGGAATACTCCTAATCTCATTTAAAAGTCCTAACGGTTATGCATGGTTAGTAAGTATTTAAATTCGTGTCATAAATATACCACAAATGGACACGACTATATGATTTTTTATGCCGACATCACCCCTATCACTCTAAAATGGAATATGCGCCTAATTTATGATTTTTGTTTGATTTTTTATTGAAATTTAATATTTATACTCGATTAGGTATTAATGTTGTATTAATGTTTATCACTCTTATCTAACACTATTACTCTTTTGCTGATAACAAAAGGGGGAGAGAGAAGTTAAAATTTTGGTAAATAAGTCATATTTTTTATTTGCCTAGCATATTCTCATCTAGGCTCATTGCATTTGTTTTTTTCTATTTGCATATTTTTCATGCATATGCGAAGGGGGAGCTTTGTGGTAGGGAGAGCATTCAAATAGGGGGAGCTAATAGAATTCATTAAGACTAAATACATTTAATAAGGTCAAAATCTTAATCTATGTTTGTTATCATCAAAAGAGAGAGATTGTAGAATACAATAGCCTATTGTTTTTGTTTGATGATACTAAAGACACATATATATATATATTCGTTTAAATGTATTTGTCATTGTACTATTTTATTTTTCCACATAATTAAATAAATATTTGTTGAATAAAATAAATGACTCGGAATATTTTATTCAAACAAATATTTTATTACAAATTCGAATAGTACAAATTTAAGCTCTCACTATACAAATTTCAATTACATCACAATTTTCACTTTACAATTTTCACCTCACTACATATATTCATTCATCACTTGTATTTTTTCTACAACCCTGTTCCAGCCTGTATCCAGCATCTGAATTATCTGCAAAATAAACACTGACGTGGTAAAATTGAAAAAGAAATATTTTGCAGTGCACAATGAAGTGTGTGTTTGAAAATATTATTTTCCTCGGTTATTTGGGTTATTCGCCATCATTTATTTTTTAATTCATCTTACACGAACAACTGGTGACATGCACGGTGTATCACTGTACATGCCACAAGGTCGTGCACATCGATATACACTTGCTTGTTAAAACTGCAGGAACAGGTGAACACAAGGTCAAACCCAAGCCTAGGTCGGATTCAACTCAAGTGCAACAAATACAAACACACATGCAAAGCTTCAATGGGTGAACATGAATAGAAAACAACAAAGTTTTAGGCATGGTCAGGTGCAAGGCATGGTCAAAGCAATAAGCTAGCAGTTCAATATGCTCACAAGTTCAATGCACAGTGCAGACCAACCCGATCAATACACTCACATGTACACATTACAAAGAAAAATGTTCAAGCAAAATGGGAATGCAAGCATTTCGTTTCAACATGAAGGTAAACCAGACCAGACTTAGAGTGAACACATGAATGCAAGCAACTAGACATGGAGAAACCAGCACAATGTAGACCAGACTCAAGTGGAACCACCAGTACAACTAGACTAGACTTCAAATGCCAAACTCATGTATGCACATGAACACAAAGGCGTGAACACACTTGAACCAGACACAATGCAACAGAGGTGACATCAGAGCTTCAAACATGCTCAGAAGCAATAGTGCGGACTTACCACATACAACACTTAAAAAACAAGTTACAATGCAACATAGACCACCAAATGTACAAATGGAACCCTGACTACAAAACATGAAACAGAGGCAACACAGTAGTGGCCATAGCAGTGCAGAACAACCTAGTGCAACATAACATCAAAACTCATCAATGCAGACCTATGCAAGCTCAGTTTCAACATGTACAACATGAGGAACCAGTCAGACATGCTCAGACTTCAGAGGTCACATAAACAAGAATGCAAAGCAACCTCAATGAGACCAGAACTCACACCAGACTTCAAATCAAAACAACACAGCCTCAAAACAATTGTACACATGAAGTCTCGACCAAAAAATGAAACCACCACTACAACCAGACTTCACAAGCACAGTGAAATATGCAAAAAAACACATGGATGAATCAAAGCAACTGGAAATATAACTCAAAGCAAAATCAGAATGTAGTGGAAAGTGAGGAGGCATCAATGCATATGGTCGGGGATACAAGAGCACATACATTTATATACATATGCAGCAGAGAACACATTAAAAATCAGAAAGTAAACAATTGAGGGTGAGAACACACAATCAAAGGCAACGTAGAGAATCATACACACATGGATGCAAACAAAACAGTTCAACAAGTTAACATACACACAAGCATCCAGGTCGAAAATGTTCCAAGTAAAGGAAACAAGCATCGGCAATACCAAAGACGAAGTCAACAAGTCAAGGCCAATATAAAAATCAACATGGGTCAAACATAATTAAAGATATTGATATATTCGTATGTATATCAACCGCGCCGAAGTCATAGCAGAAAAGATCAGAGCAAATTCAAACTCATGGAGCAACGCGTATACACTGAACAAGTCAAAAATCATCTCATTGTTCAAGCAAGAATCGAATGGCCAAGCAAAGTATTTGAAGAATTCAAATCAAAAAATACGAACAAAAATATAAGGTCCAATCTCATCATCGGCAAATTACAATTCGAGTTCGAGACAAAAGCAGAGAGCATACTTAGAACAAATCGCAGAAAATATCCAAAACTCGAATCAGGCAAGTCGAGCATAATCAAAATCGTAAATGGGCAAAATCACATACCGAATATTCGAGCTCGACTAAATTGAAGCAACCATGTGCATTCTAAAGCCAAAGAATCGATTGACAAGGCAAGTCGAAGTAAATTCATCGCTGCAATCGATCGAAGTGTTTCGGCGTCTTCAGTTTTCACCAAAATCCTAGTTTCTGAAGAGCAACAAAAAGGAACGGCAGAAAGTACTCAAACGAAAAATAAAAGGGGAGACAGTCTTTAATTATTATATTGGGTCGTGTCTTTTGTTTGCGTTAGGCTTTAGTTATATAAATAGGGTTTTGATTTTGTTTAGTTTTTATTTTGTAATTTCCATTTAAAATTGTGTAAACTTCTAGTTATTTAACTAGGTTACGAACTACGTGGCGTAGTACGGAGAATTCGCAACTCGGTGGCTGAGTTGTGGCAGGGTTTTGAGCTTAGAGTTAGGTTAGTCAAGTTAGCGGTGGTCGCAAGTTTACGTGTGTTTGTAAACGTCTCACTACTTAATTTCTAGTAGAAACCTTGGGGGCAGCACGTAGGTAGGTTTTTGCCGAAGCTGAGTAAATCTTTGTGTGATCTCTACTGCATTACTTTCTGTTATTATTTTTATTTCTACAATAATTTTTATTATTATTAGTTGTAACGATCCCGAATTTTTAATAAGTTTAAATTGATAATTAATTAATTTTTGAATAAAAATTTGTGATTATTAAATGGTTAAGTGATGCGAGTTTCCCCGATATCCAAATATATTTTGGGTAAATCATTTAAATTTAAAAATATTGTATATATATGTATTTGAGCATATATGAGTAAATTTGTATTTATATATACGAGTAATTTGGCACGTGCAATGCACGTGCGAAGGAGGAATTTGTATTAAAAAACACTGTTTGTAATGTTTTTTGGATCTTACAAAATGACTTTTATGTGTACGTAATGTTACATTTTTATACGTGTACATGCATAAATCAACCGTTTATCAAAATGTGAATCAGATTAAGTTATTTTAGTAAATAACTAAATAGGAAAGTAATTAACTATATTTTTAATTAGTTTAATAAATGAGAATAAAAAATATAACTATCATCCCTCTGCCCACTGTAGCGCTACATCCATTGAAAGCAATGTTCATGTAACTATATAAACATACAAAAGTAACTGTGCACATAATCAATAGATGGGAGAAACAATACAATCAAATATTATACTAACATCATTTTCACATTGACTTGTAGTCATAGTTCCTAATCACTGCCAAATTCATATGATATCTTAGTATAAACAGAAATTACCGTTTGACCTTCCATGGTATATAATTTATCAATTTGTATGTATCAGTCTACACTTCTAATTGTATATTGGTACATATTTTTACAACTAAATATTAATATGTAAAATTGAAAATATATACAAAACCAAATAGTTACAATTTTTTTATCATATAATCAATGTTGGATTAATTAGAGACAAATTAGTTTACATTTTCCACTTTGTACACTTAAGTTTATATTGCTACTTTTTTCTGTGACACCGATGAAAAGTAGAAAACTACTACTCTGAATCCCTTAATAATCATCTATGCTTTGCCAATTTTCATTCTGTTCCCACCTCTACTCCCTTTCCTCTAGCTTGATTGTTGCTGCCTTAGCTAGTTTTGGATATCGGTGACAGTTGTTGGCAGGATTGGCGATAGTTGTTGGCAGGATCGACGATAGCCGTTGTTAATGGATGATACATTAACTCACCATTATTGAGCTGCTACTGCCACTGACATTGAGCTGTGACCCCGAACTCTCGTCTACACTATTATTGAATCTGAAATCAAGTTGATAGTATATATTAATTGCATGCCACAAATATAAGTATTATCATAGTAAAACATTTCCATAATAACAATATATTTGTCGTTGGCAAATAGTTGATTTTTTCACTATTAATAAATTACTTTATTTCTAAACTCTAGACACACACAGATACACACGGACATACATACACACACGCGCGCGTGCACGCACACACACACACACATATATATATAGATACATACATACATACACACACGCACACGTCTAAATTCTAATTTATTTGATATTCATATAATCTAAATTGAAGTGCTGCATATGTATGGAGCTTTATTTACATTGCAGTTTTGATAACAGTTTGGGAATGTGTACACTATTTGAAAAAGAACAGTTAAATACGTTTGAAACTTGTGATTGTTAAAATAGTAAATCCTCCGTATGATAGCCATATTTATTGAAGATGTAGATATAACATATATAAATCAACCCTAGTGCCATCTAGTTGGCCTTAATATTTTCCTAAGCAATGCCATTTTGGGCACATTCCAATGATCCATATGCCTGAAATCAAATACAAACTCAATCATTTAACCCTTTAATACAATATAACCAATAGAAATTCATATATGTCATACATTAGACATATATAAATACCTAGAAACCTTGTTTGTATCTGAATCAAAATAGTACTCACTGTACCTAGTAGCTAAAAGTATGGGTTACCATGGAAAGGACATATGAATGGTTTGGTTGTATACGATAAACAAAGCTAATAAACTACTAAAAGATATCTAAGGCTATCATAACAATCATAATTCAGAGTACTTCTTTAATGAAATATATATATATATACATATATATAGTAGTTATATCATAATCCCATTGTTGCATGTAGTACATTAAGAATGTCTACTCAACTCATGTGTCCTAAGTATAACAAAACCAAACACACTTATAACAGTACATTGAAAAATCCAAACACTCAAAACGTGCTGTTGACATTTGCAATCTTTTCCACCACAAAATCCATGTTATATTTTTATAACATTACACAACAAAAGATATAACTCAATAATATGAAATAACTTTTCAGTACATTAGACTAAATAGTATTGTGTAGTACTAAATCCTTTTATTTGTGACTCATTACATTACCCAGTCATGTATTTGGTCATATATACATACAGCAGCAAAAAACCAAACAAACTTTTCAAGAAAAGAACCGCATGACATGCTCCATCCTTACATAATTTTTAAGCTTAGCTTTCTAATTTTTAAAACAAAAAGTAGCTATTTTATTTAGGTTATCAAATAGTAATAGGATCAGTTGTTGTGAAGATAATAAAACATTAGTTGTAATCATCAAAGTTTAAACTAAACCACTAACATTTATCTCATTCAACTACTTTTAATTTCTCTTAACAACTTTATTGTATACATGAGATTGACAGTGATAAGGGAGAGAAGAGGGTCCATTGAAAAAAAAACAAAATGTATTGGGTATGAATCATACGGTACGATGACTGTTTCACTTAGTCCCTTTACCCTAAAGTTTTTCAGGCAGTCTTCACCTTCTGTCCTTATCGCAACATGAATTACATTCCTTTTCTCGAAGGAAGTAGGTCTGTAGATGCTAAGCACAAAGCATCTTTAAAAAAGTTATTGAAAATGTTATCAGAACATAACAGACAGTGGTGTCAATTTATCTCATACACGGAAAATCATTTTACATGAACGCGTATGCAAAAAATAAATCAAATCTGTAATATGATATAAAGTATCACAAAATTTTCAAAATAAAGTTCATAACATAATAATAGGAAATGAATTAGCATTGTATAGAATTTGAATTTGCATGACTATGATATCCATAGCCTTATAAAATTATTTCCCTTTAAGCCCAACGCAATCAAGATCAATCAATGAAATCAAACCCTAACTAACCTAATCAAAACCAATAACCAAATGCATACAAACCTTAACTAATCAAGCATTAAAAAAAGAAAATGGAAAAGAAAAATTGAACTACAATATACATAAAAGCTTACTTGCATGCATTGTGAATTGTCTTGCATTTTAAAGCAAGGAGCCCATGTTTTCTGTCATTTAGCTTCCAATAGGTTGCAAGCTGAGGTGTCCAATTTGATACCTGGCAATAATGTTTCAACTACAAAGGATCAAAAATAGCTATAAAAAGGAAAAAAAATAAATGTTAGATCAAATTACTACTGTTTTCATGATACTCATCATCTTTCATGTTAAGATGGAAAGTCAGCGATGTTGACCTCCTTAGATCCATTTTTCATGTTAAGAAGAAAGGAAAAAAAAGAAAAAGAAAAACACACGTAACTATATCTAAATATAGATTGTTTACTAAAGAAATGCAAGCACTAAATACTGAATACAATACCTCAATTGATATAATGGTGTCAATAATTCATAAAATTAAGTTGTCATCATTTTAGAAGAAAGTTGTTTCCTGTCAATCAACATATCCATTTCCTACATAGAAGGAATATATGCAATCAAGTTTTTTCCATATTTATTTACGTTAAAGAACAACGCGATCTTTGGACAATTAGTGTAGGCCTAGGAGCTACTGCATCTTCCTATGTTCTTAAGATCTTGAAAAGAAAAATCGATCACTCCAATTTTATATACTCATTAACCAAATCACTTTTTCACTCAAATGAAAATCTTACTTCTAAATTGAATTAAAAAACCCATGAATCAGTAAAAGCGATTTGTTTCTAAATGAGCTCTATGACGAACAAATTCATGTTACATAAGTAAAATTGCAACGGAAAATGTAATTTGAAGAAGATATGAAAATAATTGCAATATAATTTGTGAGCTCAACTAAATTTATCATGATTAATTTGAACATTCTAGTCTAATGCAAAATATACAAAATCAAAGCTAATTAATAATTTTTAAAAAAAATATGTTAATAACTACCTAGAATGCCACAACTCTTCGATAGAAAGAGTGACTTGGAGATGTTTAGATAACTTTTCCATGCGCGTTCTTCATCTATATAGATCAATATCATTTGCTCTTTCTTTGTTGCTGGAAAGCTCAGCGTTTTCTTCCGCTATACTTGTAGATCTGAGATTATTTCTGGTAAATGATTATTTATTGAGTCGATAAAGGGGGATAAATAATTGTTTTAAATTTAGAAAGTGGGAGATGAGGAAATGGAGGAATAGACGTGCAGTGCGTGGAGTTAAATCGATGAAAACATAATGAGCGTGGAAAGTACAAATGTATCCCAACTTATATTCAACAATCCTCCTCTAATTTGGAGGGTACTTTGGGCAATTCGAAAAAGGCTTCACCTATTCAAGTATTTGCTTTATATATAAGATATATATATATATTGAATTTGAATTAAATTTAAATAAATGGTTTAAAAATAATTATAAAATATAGATATTTGACACAAGTATAAAAGTAAGTAAAACAAATAATTTAAATTAGGATTTGATGGTTTATATTAGAAATAAAATAAATTTTTAGTTAAAATAGAAATAAATATTTTAAAGTGAAATGAAATACAACCGAGCTATACTTACCAAATAAAATATAAAGTAGCTAACATTTTGACAACAAATACATATGTATATCGATTCATGTACAACCCAATTAGAAGTGTGTAGGCTGGGAAAATATATATATATATATGTGTGTGAAAGCTTCCAAAACAAGACAAAGGAATAAATTCCATCATCTCTAAGTATACAATATACTGACTATAGCATTTCACTACAAAGCAAAGAAACGAAAATATCAGTACAAACAAATACAAATATAAGTAAGAAATAAAATAAACTTGATAAGTATGTAAGCTTGTATAGGAAGACAAAGAGAAATAATACAAAATCATCTCAAACACTAGCGACCAGACAACACTTGCAAAAGAATATAAACAAAAGTATAAGTATGTACATAAAGCTGGCAGGCAAGTAAATATGTATGTGTAGTGTTATGTAAGAAACAAAATAAAATATGAGTTTGTACAGAGCTAATAAATGAAGCCACCACACCATCTTCATCTTTGTACAGCCGAAGAAAATGTATATATACAAATTGTACAAGGCAATAAATGCCATATCTCTTTAGCCACCAACACTTCATTTTCAGCCAACAAAGATTACAAATATCTCTGTTAAAAAATGTACAAACCAATGTTATAACACCCTGTACAACATATTACTCTGAAACTTCATTTTCTATACATACATCAACTTTCTCACTTCAGTTCGTTCAATAACATAGCAAAGCCATAAGAAAAGAAAGAAAGAAGTAAACATCACCATTCTTATACACTCAAATTCAACTTCAACTCAAATCTTTTGCATGCATTCAAGTTTTCAAGAGCATTTCAGTTTCAAGTTTGCATCCTGCAAATTCAAACTGCTTTCAACATCAAAGCATGCTCTATTCTTATTCCTGGGAAAACAACGGTGAGCAAACTTCAACTTCCTTATTTTGAAATACCTATGGTGATGAGTGAAAATGATGATTTGAAATTGCTTTGTATGGTTGTAGATATGCATTTTTGTTTGGGTGTACAAGTGTATGGATGCATGTTTGTGTATCTGCCTTTGGTATATCTCTGTTGTTTAACAGATTTAAGGAATTCTCAAAAGTGATTCCTAACTTCTCATCCAAATCATTTTAAAGCATGATGTTTAATAGGAAATTGACTGAAAAGGATGTATTGCAAATATTAATAAAAAAAATGATTAAAATTGTTAAGCAAATTTTCTGGAAATATAAAACACGGTGTAAACTTAATATAAGCCAAATTTCAAACACCCTGATTCATAAATTCAGGAATGTGAACTGAATTCTTAAACAAAGATATGATTTTTAAAACTGAAATCATGATTTTTAGTAATAGATTGAGGCTGCAGTTCTTGTTTGAACAGAAAGTGGGTTATAGGCAATGTCTAGTGATCCTCAGGTTTTGGAGTGGTCAGGTTTCTCTGAGGTGATGGAGGGGTGATCAGAGGGTTTGGGAAAAATAGTGGGTGGTGGTGCAGATGGTCGTGGTGGCGGCGGCGTTCGTTTGAAGCTTGTAAACCTAATTTTATCGTAGCTCAGAGATTTGGGTCGTTCGTCTTCCCCAGTTGATCGAGTGCAACGAAACTTGAGGGAATGGACGCAGGGAGGTAGGCGAAGGCTTGACCGGAATTTTAGAAACTCTGGTGGTTGGAGTATTGAAAACGAGATGTTTTCAGGTTGCGTTGGTTGTTCCAGTTTTGGGTTAGCCGGCTCGATTTTGATTTCGAGCGTGAATCGATGGGAACGGGGCTTGGATGGTCTGAGGTGGCGATCGTCGACTTGCTCGACATTGCGGTGTCGACTGGAGGTGATGGTCGACGATGTACACGTGCACGCATGCATTTTGAATGTCAGGTGGTCGTTGTGATTTGGAGGAGAAGGTTTGAACTCGAAGGTGGCTTCGGGAAGATGATGATTCGGCTCGGGTAGTTCTCTATTATGGTCTGCGTTGTTTGTTAACATAACAGGTTTCATAAAAAAAATATGAAAGAGTTTTCAAAGGAAAAGGTTAAGGTTGAACAGCTTTAAGTTGTTTTGGGGAAAGAAGGCACTCGAGTTTACTCGAGTCAATTGCGTGGAATTCTCGAAGTCTCACGGGTTTTGGCTCGAAGAAAATAGAAGGAGGTCTCGTGTAATTTAAGTGGTTACAGGTTTCTTTGAAAACCTGTTTGTTTTCAAATTTAATTAAAATTTTAAAATCCGGAAGCAAGTTTTAAAACAGAATTTAAAACCTTAATTTAAAGTATGGAATTCAAAACTGAGGTGAACCTTTTAAATTTTAACTTAGATTGTATAAATTAAAAATGTTTTAAACAACTTTGAAAGGGGTTTAAATAGTTTGAATTTAAAAGGTAAAGGGAAAAATTGAATAAATGTTTTTCAAATATATAGGTAAGAAAAGTTTTATCTTGTTGAAAATTTGAATTAATGATTTGTAATTTAGTTAATTACTAAAATAATTAAAATTGATTAATTGATTTGAAATCAAGTAATGGAAAGGATAATTAATAATTAAAGGTAAATTGATTTATTAATTAAGATTGATTAATTAATAAATATTGGTTGATTAAAGATTAATAAATAATTAAAGGGTAATTATTTTACATGAATTGTAATTAATTAATGTTAATTAACCTGGATTAGTGAATAATCTGGTTTCAATTTATCAGATGATAAATGAACCTTACTTATGGATGTTTGAATTCTATTGATTCTCAAATTGTTTGATATCCCTGATATATGATGCTTTGTGATACACCTTGATTTATGTTGTGATCTGTAATTTACTTATCTGTGATATATATCTGTGATCAATGAATGAACGATAAGCGTGATAGTTAATACCACTTATCAATTTTTTTCTGTATTTGATCTATGATGATTGTATGATGTTGCACTACTGTGTAAAACCCCTAGACTACACCATACACACACAAATATGGATTTCACGAGGAAATCGGTTAAGTCACAGATAATTTAAATTTGATGTTGTTTTTGAAATTAACATTTTAATTTCAATTGATTTGGAAAATGGATTTGGGTTAAATGTTAAAGCTTTTGAAAAGGTGTTTTCAAAGATAAAAGTTATTTTAAATAACTTGATAAAGTTTTCCAATTTAAATAATTTAATTGAAATTGAATTCAAAATTTAGAATTGAATTCAATGATTGGAAATTATGGTTAAAGATGTTATAAATGTGTTTATATGAATTTAAACCATTTTAAAAGTATAATTTTGAGAATTTAGATTTAACCCAAGAACCTTAACTTGTATAAATGAATCAGATTTCCAAAATGAAAACTGTTTGTTTTCAAAAGAATAAGAGCTTTCAGATAAGAAATGAAATTCCAGTTTAATTAAAGGAATTTCAAGATTGAATTGGAAAAATGGTTTTTCCAAGTTATGAATGAATTGTTTTTTTGAAAGCTATGTATTGAATCTGTTTATTTTTAACAGATTTAAAATGATGTTTTGTTTAATCCATTCGAAATGGAATTGTTTTGAAAACTATGAGGTAAATCTTTGATTTAAAGATTTAACGAGTTAATCAAATTGAATGAGAATTAATTTGGGAAAATCTGTGAATGAATCTTTTGTTTAAAAGATTAAAGTGTGGAAAATTGTTAAACCGATTGAAGGTTGTTAAAATGAATCTTTTTGTTTAAAGATTTGAAAATGGTAATCTGTTAAACCATTTAAAGAAAAGTTTTGGGTAATAAGTTGTGACTTAATTGAAATCCCAATTATCCATATGTTTTTAAATATGCGCTCATTATTCGGTTTAGCCGGGAGAGGACCTTTGTGTCATATAACCCATTTCGAATAATGATACGTCGTATATGGATAGCATTTGAAGACCGGTGGTGAAGACCGGATATTTTCGAAAATGAAAGGACAACCTGTCGAATGTCTCTGCATCGACTGGTCCCCGGTATAGAGATTCTAGCATCCTTTGTGATGGGGAGTCCGGACGTGATTAGAAAATTATCCGGATTTGCAAGGGCTTCTTTGGAAGTGCCTTTGGTTCTGTTCGAACCCGGAACAGACTTGTATGGTTACATGTCTGACATTACATTTTGAGATATAAAGTCGATTTCTTTCAAATACATTTCTGTTGGTGGCGGAGAATTTATTCTCTTAGCTTAACACCCTTCTCTGAGATGTACAAGCTCAGAGGTTATGTAGTTGAAGGTTATCAGCGATATACTCCCAATTTGGTAATGTGACATGCTGAGTGTTGCTGTGTGATGATCATCGTTTGATCATTTGTGATATGATCATTTGTTTGATCATTTATCTTTGTGATCATTACTTTGATCATCTGTTGACCCAAAGCATGGCTTTGTGACAAAGCGTAGCTTTGTGGATGAGACTTCGTCAGACCTCACAACCCGGAAATGGTCGAAACAGGAATATGCAGCAAGGTTATGAGGGTCGCGCCCTTTAGGGTATGTCATTTCCTTCTGGAAAAGGGTGGTATCAGGTATGGAGCCCTGGTATTTAACCTATATGGATACTCCAATCTCATTTATTGTGTGATTGTGTGTTTATCGAGGCGCCTCGGATAAAGGTCCCAAAGGACCGGGGGATGGCATATTCGTGAGTTACCTGTTATAGGGGTAACCCGGCCTTGTGTTGGCAGAGAGCAGTTTGTCTCTCGGGACGTCCAGCCAGAGGCGATCCCATGCGGCGGAAGGAAGTTCCTTAGCCTGACCATTTGTTGGAAATCCATCTTCCAATACGAACCTTATACGGTATTAGTTGTAGAACCTGCCATCTAATATGCTAGCTATAGTAGGCATAGTATAATGGTACCTATGCTGGCTAAGATTAATATTGTACTTTCAAAATGTTTTCCACTATGCACTAATAATAATAATCCAATGATTTTGCGTAGTAAGCATGTTTGACTATCATAAGAAGAAATCTCCTCCAATTCTGCGTTTGCATTGTGTGTGTGGCGGGAGGTCTTATGGTAGTTTCATTTTCCAAAAGCATTGCGGGTTTCAATGTTTAAAATTCCTTTTGTTGTTTGTTTAAAGATAAACTGTGTTTTTGTTGCTCACACCAGTCCCATGACTGACTCGGAGTTTATTGTTCCTTTCCTAAACTCTGGGTGCCCATCATTTTTCACACGGGCAGTCTAGAGTTGAGTTTCTCAGATATTCAGGTTTAGTAGATTATCTGGAGCTAGTTCAGTATTTGGAGTTCAGGACTGCACTTGCTTCTCTTTGTGGTTCGAGCTTGACATTGAAGATCATTTTGGAGTCAGTCTCTCTGACTGATCATTTGGAGTTATCATTTCTGTTTTCCGCTGTATCATTATTTATCTCTGATATTGTTGTATCATATTGATATCATTGTTGTATATCATTCTGGATATTGTATTCATTGGAGTTGTATATGATATCATTGTTTTCTTTTTCTTCCGCTGTGTTGTATACTTAATGGTGTTATAAGCTCCGGAGAACCAGATTCGGCGTTTGAATCTACGACATTTTGAGTACAAGTGAAGTACGGGTACCGATTTTCGAAGGCTGAGTTTTGGGGTCTTCACATTAGTACACCCTATTCACCCCCCTCTAGGGTGAAAACGATCCTACACATGTTGCTAATAGGTTTGTAAGCTTCCAATTTCTGTTCAAACAATAACAGTAATCAAAACTGGCCTATGGTGAGTTAGATTTTGAAATCCTAAATTATATCCATGTTTAATGACAACATGGAAAAAAGAAGAAAAAACATATGTGTATAAACAACAAATTGCAGCAATATCCTCTGTATTCTATCCCTTGTATTTCACGGGCTATTCACAAACAATTTTTTGGAAATTCAGATAGCATGTCGACTGATAAGGAAGAAGTTGAAGAAGATCAAAAATTGGATATATTTATATGGCGATGAAGGAGCCCGGCAATCAAGAAGCCCAGGCCAACGCAAATTTCATACTTACTGCTAGAGCTAGCATCAACCAACCTACCACTTCAAGAACCGACATTGATGATGATGGTCTTGCAAACAGCAAGAAAAAAGAGGAGCAAGCCTAAATTTCACCCTAATTTTTGCAAATGAACATCGGGTATGGTGTTTGAATCCACAATGACTAATTTCTTAGTCGGGTTCTCAATAAAGGAAGAAAGTTAAACTTTGGATTGTGCACTTAGTTTAATTTGTTTGGATACATTTAAACTTGAGAGTCAGAAACCACCCCACCACCACCAACACCCCCCTCTCCCTCTTCCTTTTTGTTTCATTTAAATAAACAATTATATGAAATTTTAGAAAGACGTTTTATTCATTAGGATTATTGGTGTCACAAGTTTAATTGTATGATGGATAATAACACTATACACTCTATGGTAAATGGTCCAAATGCAAGGAATTGTTCTTGGAAAATAATTCGATTTGTTGCTGTTTTTAGTAAATTTGTTTGCAATACCAAAAGAAAAACAGCAAACAATTCCATAATAACAGCAAACACTATACACTCTATGGTAAATGGCCTCATTCAAATCTTAATTGTTTGCTGTTTTTAGTAAATATTTTATTGCAGAACTAAAATTTGAATTACAGTGTAAAAAAAGGTAAGAAGTTGAATTTACAATATAAAATGAGCAAGGATATAATGGTTTTCCTGTTAAAGCAGATAAATTTCAAAAAAAAGTATTTACAGTGGTTAAGAATAAATCTATAGCCAGGTAATGCATCTGCCTAATTATTATGTTCTGCATGTAATAACGAGTAACTAAGGAATTAGTTTCCCATATAATTTCCATACTGCAAACTTGTGCCTAACACTTCACGTGATTTTATTATTCCACATTCCCTGTAGTTTTGACTTTCAAACAACACGATTTTAGCATATTTTGGTATTCCATTATTGATATTTACTGCAAATGAATACCAAATTTTTATGTGTATTCAATAGTCTGGTTGCATCTTTAATTAATATGGTAAAAACTTTGAAGTATTAATCATGCTCTTCTACTCTTCCAGTACATCACTCGTACTTATATGGTAAAATTGACACTTTATTCTTATTTTTTTCCAGATATAAGTGTTTCTGCAAATTCACAACAATTATTTTATGTGGGCAATAAAACTTACTGCTCTCTTTTTACAATTTATGTTAATGATGAACTGTGAGTATCATGCATATACCATGTTTTGATTAAAATTGTCTAACTAGAACTGTAGCCCGTCTTATCCTGTTCAAAACCGTTTACAAACTACCTTGATTGCTTGAACTATCATATTTACTTCCTGTAAATTTTTACATAGCCAACTGCCATTGTCGACTAATGTTCAAATCAAAATGTTATTATGAAATTTGTTTTAGAATTTACGAAATTTATGATAGTTCTAAAATTTGTTGAAAGCTAGAGTTGAGCTTCTATGAAAGGTATTTACCTTTTCAATTACAATGGCATTGTTGCATGCAGGATGAAATAATTTAAGGTATCAAAACTAGTTCGTTAAATTGAAATTAGATCATCGGTGCATGCAGGATCAAACCCAAATCAGCATATGGCAGGTGGGAGATGTGCTTGTTATTTCTCGCGTATTTTGTGATAAACTCTTGAAGCAATATGTTGTTGTTGAGCCTGAAAGTAAAGTATTTTCTTCATCATGTTATATTCTAGTTGTGCACATTTTTGCAATTGAAGTGCATATACTACTTATTACCGATTAATTTCCGTGAGTAAAGGACTTTTATCCTGCTAATGCGAGAGGATGTGGTTGTTGGATCACTTGAATTTTTCATTCTTGCAAGTGATGATTTATAGGATGTGGTACCAAATGAGGTATTGTTATTTAATTTTTTATTTTCTACTATTACGAGCCGCCTAGTATAATCAATTGCTACTATTAAAATGAATTTGATTCAGGAAGCTGTTACTATCCTTATTTGTTAAGTAAGATTTATAAAAATTAAATAAGTTTATAATAATAATAAAATATTAACAAAGTTTATGAAAATTAACTAAGTTTATAATAATAATAATAATAATAATAATACATTATATATTACTAACCAAGTTAACTAATTTTATAAAATTTAACTAAGTTAATATAAAAACAACAACAATAATAAAATAATTATAAGTTTATAAAAACTAACTAAGCGCAGTATAATAATAATAATAAAATATTAACGAAGTTAACTAAGTTTTATAAAAACTAACTAAATATATATAATAATAGTCAAAATCAAAATAAATTAACTAAAATTAAAAATTAACTTCGTTAACTAAGTTTTATAAAAATTAAGCAAGTTTATAAAAATTAACTAACTTTATAATATAATAATAATAATTTAACTAATGTTTATGAAACTTAATTAAGTTTATAATAAATAATACTAACAACAACAATAATCATAATAGTAATAATAATAATAAATAAACTAAGTTTATAAAAATTAGCTAAGTTTCATAACAATTAACTAAGTTTAGGATATAATAATACTAACAACAACAACAACAATAATCATAATAGTTACAATAAAATTTTATAATCTTAGTTAAATAATCATAATAATAAAATTAACTAAGATTAGTTGAATTAACAAACCGTAACAATAAAATTTAAATAACTACAATAATCACAATAAAATTAACTAAGAATATAAAAATTAACTTTGTTAATTTAGTTTAATAAAAATTAAATGAGCTTATAAAAATTAACTAAGTTGATAATAAAAATAATAATATAACTAAATTTTAAATTTTAACTAAGTTTGATAACAATTAACTAACTTTTGAATAATAATAGTAATAAATTATAAAATATTAACCAAGTTAACCAAGTTATATAAAAATTAACTAAATTTGTATAGTAACAGCAACAAAAATAATAAATTAACTAAAATTATAAAAATTAACTTCGTTTGTTAAGTTATATAAAAATTAAATAAGCTTATAAAAATTTAAATAATAATAATAATTCAACTAATTTTTATAAAAATTATTATTTAGAATAATAATACAAACAACAACAATCACTATAGCAACAATAATAATAAATTAACTTAGTTTTATAAAAATTAACAATGTTTAAAATAATAGTAATAATAACAATAAACAAACCATGTTTATAAAAATTAACCAAGTTACATAACATTTAATTAAGTTTACAATAATACTAAATTATAAAATATTAACCGAGTTAACTAAGTTTTATAAAAATTAACTAAATTTATAATAATAATAATAATAATTAACTATATGTTTTATAATAATTAACTTAATTAAGTTTATAAAAATTAATTAAGTTTATAACAACAACAACAATAGTAATTTAACTATTATTTATGGAACTTAATTAAGTTTATAATAATAATACTAACAACAACAACAATAATCATAATAGCAATAATAGTAATAAATAAACTAAGTTTATGAAAATTAACCATGTTTCATAACAATTAACTAAGTTTAGGATATTAATAATACAAATACAAATAATAATAATAAATTATAAAATATTAACCAAGTTAACTAAGTTTTCTAAAAATTAACTAAATTTATATAAAACAATAATAATAATATAAATTAACCAAGTTCATAAAAATTAACTTCGTTAACTAACTTTTATAAAAATCTACCAAGTTTGTATAATAATAATAAATTAACTTAGTTTATAATAATAATAATAATAAAATATTAATCAACTTAACTAAGTTTTATAAAAAATAACAAGTTTATATAATAATAATAATAATAATAATAAATTAACTAAGTTTATAAAAATTAATAAATTTTATAACAACAACAACAACAATCATAATAGTTACAATAATATTTTATAATCTTAGTTAAATAATCATAATAATAAAATTAACTAAGATTGGTTAAATTAACTAACCGTAACAATAAAATTTAAATAATAATAATAATCACAATAATTAACTAGGATTATAAAAATTAACGTCAATTAATTAAGTTTAGTAAAAACTAAATAAACTTATAAAAATTAACTAAGTTGACAATAAAAATAATAATATAACTAAGTTTTAAAATTTAACTAAGTTTGATAACAATTAACTAAATTTTGAATAATAATAATAATTCAACTAATTTTTATAAAACTAATGTTTATAATAATAATACTAACAACAACAACAACAACAATTATAATAGCAATAATAATAATAAATTAACTTAATTTTATAAAAATCAACAATGTTTAAAATAATAATAATATTATTAAATCAACTAAGTTTTATTGTAATAATTGTAATAGCAATAATAATAATAAATTAACTTAATTTTATAAAAATTAACAATATAGTGGATCCATATATTTATAAAGAACCATTGTAGAAGCTAAGAAATAGGGAGTACCGATCTTAATGGAAATTAGGTGAGCGTAGATTTCAATCTTTTGATTCATTCTTGGGCATATATTATTTTTGTTCATGATTTCTTGCTTTAAAAGCCAGTTGTTATAGCTTGATTTAAAAACGATTTAATGACATTTTTTTAGAAGTGGTCCAAAAGCTTGAAAATAATTGTTTGTCAAGGAAGACCTTATGAATCAGATGACCTTCTTGGTGATATTATGTTGCGTGCAAATTGATATTCCATTGCGTGCAATGACTACTGTTACATGATGTTGCTGTCCTCTAAGTGCTTGAGACGATGTGACACACATATTTTCAGCCTTTTAGACCAGCGTGACTGAACAACACTAAAGCTTAGAGCTTGATGTGGTCAGTTTTTAACATACAACTGAAAGGTAGACCAACCTAACAATAGCAACCAAGACCACCTGAGTACCCGTGTTAACAAAATCTAGATTGTTACGTGAAACCAGATGTGATATTGTTTGGGCTGAGTGGCTTGATTAGCTAATACAAATTGTACAGTATGGTTCAGCGAATGATTAGGTAATGAAAACAAGGTCAATAATAATTGAAGTGCACAATTTTTGTATGCATCTTGGATAATAGTATTAAGTAAAAGGTTTCAACATGTCGATTAAATTCACATACTAAGTACTAAGCAGTTGTACATTTCAATATAAAAAAAACAAGGGCAATAATAATGGTAGTGTACAAGTTTTAACTTCGTATTACATCTGTACAAATATCATCATTCATGCGTTTAAACAGAATGAACTTGTAAACCGTTCATATGGGATTTGAAAATAACAGTATTATATAATTATTTTCAAATTGTTCTGAATTTTTAGGAAGTACTACCAATGACCGAAGACATGCATGAAGAAAGGCTTTGAGCAGTTTAAGTTCTTAGTGATGCATTTGGTACTTGTAGACGTTAACTTTGAACTATGTTGTCTTTTGTTATCATGAATATGTATTGAATTTGGTAGCTCATGTATTGAACTTATTTTTTGTTAGTTGATACTTTATTTTGTTATCATGAATATGCGTTACATTTGCTGATTTTTATATTCGTTCATACATTGTTCAAATTATTATCTATTTAAAGAAGATTCATTTTGATTGTTATTATTAAAATATAATAGTGGGGTGCATTAAATATATTGTAAATTAAAGCATAGCTCCTAAAAAACGTTAAACTATATGACATAAGTGCTATAAAAAGATAATGCAATGTATGAGGTTACTGTCAAAGGATAACAGCAAATAGGCGTTATTGTATCTACACAATTTATAGCGGTATATATATGCTATAAATGGATGTAGAATATACTATAAACATGTTGATATATAGCGCGAAATAGGCGTTATAGAATCATGCTCTTTTATAGCGGTTTTTTTTGTGTTATAATTGTGCAATTCTTTTTTATAACATGTCGATATACAGAGTTTATCAAACCGCTATAGTTGTGTTTAATAGTGGCTATATGCCGCTATAAAAGACTGTTTTTCTTGTAATGGAATGAAAAAATTGTTGAACTACGCCCCTATTCAGTAGGAGTGTGACGCCCCACCTTTATACCCACGCTAGCCAAGGACACTACGGTGTAATGCTATCGACTAGCGTGGAGGATAAGGCTGTTGAGGAGCGACCATCCGTGTAATTGCTTTGTGCGAGCGCCGATATGCCAGATAGTATAACATGCATTTCATTTCAAGAGGAAATCCGACATACCGATACAAACTCAAAGCTACTACACAGTGGCTATATGGACTTCGGAAACAAATATAGAAATAAACATAACACAAATCAGTCACAGACAATTCATATCATAAAGGCGGAAATAGATATGAATATAACACATGAAAGTGTACATCAGAGTAGTGGTCAAATAAGATCCACCATAACACAAAAGAATAGATACAAGTGCAAGACAATAGAATATGTATACATCAAGGAGTCTAATCTCAAATGTATACAACAAAAACTACTAAACTAGAGTAGTTAGCCAAAAGTCAGATGATGGTTCCAGATAGGAAGTCATGAGGAAGCACCTGTAAAATCTCAGTCTGACCCGAGTATTATTTAAGAAGAAAATAATAAACGGATCAATCTAGCTATAATTATCAGATAAAATGAGATATAGAAAGAGATATAATAATAAAACGTATGATGACCAAAAGTGTCATACTACGACAAGTATACATAAGAAAACCCACAAAAGTCATATAATATCTCAATAATCTCAAAACACAGGAAAGAACGTCATATTCTTAATTTAATTCACCAAGCCACAATAAATGACATACATATCAATGCCAACTGAAAAAGGTGGTGAAACATAAATCCCAGAAATCAATAATTAGAAATCCAGAAATCACAAGAAAGAGGATGGCCAATCCCAAGCGGGAGCATGAAAACTCACCAACACGTGTATCACAAAATATTTTGGAACATTGACGCAGTGCAAACGGTACGTCCAATGAACCGGAAAGCCGAGACATCGATGTAGTACAAACGGTACATCAGATGAATCGAACATTGACGCAGTGCAAACGGTACATCCAATGAATTGAACATTGACGCGGTGCAAATGGTACGTCCAATGAATCGAACATTGACGCAGTGCAAACGGTACGTCCAATGAATCAGAAAGACAATACAATTCAGAACATTGATGCAGTGCAAACGGTACGTCCAATGAATCGGAAGGCCGAGACATCGATGTAGTGCAAACGGTACATCAGATGAATCGAAACACATTAAAAGTACATGGGTTGCCAGCCCACAAAGAAATGAGACGAAGCTCAATAAAATGAAGTACAGTCCTTCACATGGACAAAGAGACATCGCACATTGCTAGTCTAAACCATAAAATGATCATCATCGATCATCAAGAAGTGTCAATTACAATAAGCTAGTAAATATATGAGTTTAGCTTCAAGTCCCATAACCACTAGCTTAACTTAAATATTTGCGAACAAATTGTAGATCACCACTAGAAAATTGTCACAAGAGTTTCAATCGAACAAGTCCATAAATTAACCAACGAAGTAAACGCAAGCGTTTCATACCACTTGTTTTACTAAGCCGTTTAATTAGATTTTCTCATACGAGTGAGGTAAAGGTTTGTATATACTAGTAGATTGGAAAACGGTTTTATAAACGAGTTTGATATTGAAAAATAGAGTTGAAATCATATTGATGAAGAAGTTTTGATATATAATACTAGTATTGAAAACCTTTATATTTTGAAGTGACAAAATCATAGAAGTGATTGTAGAAACAATCAATCATAAAAATTCACATTCGAAGACGTGAATAAAATCCAAAGAAATCGATATCAAATCCATCAAAATGGATATTTCCAATAATTCCCAAAGAAAATGTCATCAAAGTCGATAATAAATGATAACAACAAAAGGGAGACAACACGAATCGATTAAAGTTGGAAATTCAAACAAAATAGGCAATATAGGCATAATTGGCAAATAGGAGCAGGTCGGTCGGCCGTTATCAGAGCTTGGTCGACCGGACACTGTTCTGAAAAATTCTCGGGAAGCAGGTCGGTCGACCGGACTTCCTGGGTCGGTCAGCCGGAGCCAAAATTCCTGCACTCCCAAAACAGAGGTCGGGAAGTGCTCAAGTAGCAGGTCGGTCGACCGGACCCTGCATTCGGTCGGCCGGAGCCTGATTTCCAGCACTTCTTGCCCTATCAATGAATACCAATTCTTTCCAAACCAAAAGAAATAGCACATGAATACTTGTTAGGAATTCATACCCAACATCAATGATATCAAGAGAGGTAGATGTGAGTTCAAAACTCACCTTTAACCCAAAAACAAAGAAGAAGGAGCTTAATTACAAGGAGAAGACCAACCAATCTCTACTTCAACTCAACAAGCTTCAATTTGAGATCAAAACCAATATTTCCTAAGTTAGGTTTAGGAAACTCTGAGATTGAAGAGAGAAAGAGATAGAGATGATGAAGAGGAGGCTTACCAATAGCTTCTTCTTGATTTTGGAGTAAGAATTTGAGTTTGCAAGAGGTACTAGGGTTTGCAATTTCTATTTCCTCTTCCCTTCCACCATTTTCAGTTTTACTTGGGCTTAAGGAATGAAAAGGAGTGAATGGAAGGAGAGAAGGGCTGAGTTGGTGTATATGAGTTAGCTAGTGGGCTGAACCCAAACCCAAAACCCAATAGAAAACGTAGCAAAAATTGACTTACTCCAAACATGTCGAAGCTTATACTCAAAAAGATCGCAAACGGCATTTTGAACTCAATGGAAGTGGTCTCGAGTCCCAATTCGACCGTTTGCAAAAAGTAGCTTTTCGGACTAAAATCCGACGAACGATGAAATATTTAAATATAAAATCGATGAATATGCGGGTTGTTACAGACTCCCCTCCTTAAAGAAATTGCGTCCTCGCAATCTTAAGAAGAAAATAAATAGTAACAACCATATAAGCATATCAACACAAAAGAAAATTTGAAACGAGAAGTTCACCATAAAGAGCACGAAAGAGTTAGCCCGAACGCGAACCCTCGATGAATTCTCTGGATTCCCAATAGAAATCCTTAGGATTTGAGAACCATCGGACTTTCACAAGAAGAACATATTTATTTCGATGATGCGAATAGAATGTTGCTCATAAGTCAAATAGGCGAAACTTCAATTTCCACAATAATACCGGACTCAAGAATAAAAATCGAATCCCAAAAGCAGTTCCGTAGTTAAAAGACGTGGAAAACATCATGAATAACAGAAAATTGAGCCGGTGCAACGACGTAGTATAATAACATTACGTCCAAGAAACTGGAAACACGAATAAATCCGAACATCGACGTAGTACAATAACAGTACGTCCAATGAATGGAAACTCAAATAATTCGGAACACCGACATAGTACAAATACGGTACGTCCAATGAATGGAAACTCAAATAATTCGGAACACCGACGTAGTACAAATACGGTACGTCCAATGAATGGAAACTCAAATAATTCGGAACACCGACGTAGTACAAATATGGTACGTCCAATGAACCGAACACCATAAAAGAACATCGGACGCGAGTCCATAAAATAAATGAGACGAAGCTCAACAAAACAAAGTACATCGAAACGTCCGAAGAACTTGGTAAAAAGATCATAAGATACAAGGAACTTGGGCCAATGAGGTTGACGCAAATTAAGTTCCTTATGAGAAATATATATTCCAAAGATTTAGGATCGAGGTGGAGAACAAATTTCCCCACCAAAACAATGATGCCAAACTTTGAAAGTGAAATCAAAAGCCGCGAGCACTAGGTCATGAGTGGCATACCTAGTCTCGGTAGGCTTTAATAGTTTAGAAGCACAAGTGATAGCACGTTCTCTTTTGCAAGAGATCGGCATCCAAACCACTACAATTAGCATTGGTACAAAAGATAAAATCTTGGTTCCCTTTGGGAATCACAAGAATAAGAGTATCGGAAAAGAATTCTTTCAAATAATCTTCTTTCCCGAAAAGCTAAAACTTTCAAAAATTACATTTATCTTTATGTAATAGTCTTTCTAGAAAAATTAACATTTTTACAAGTCAATTTATTGTGTCTGACTGTCTCATCAAAGCGTTTAGGAAATCCCTATCGATAACGTTGATCAAGCGCATCGACCAAAATTCTTAAAATACTAAATGGGCAATGCAATACAAAATCATCTTCTATGTGATGGAAATATCTCTTAAAAGTTTTGAGACTATTCTTTGCTTGTTTAAGATTAAAAAATCAAATTGTACTTATAAATAACCTTATGAAAAAGATTTGCAAAATTTTAAATTTCTATTTTCATCCAAAAATCAATAAATACAAGAATGGAATTATCGAGATATTCATAAAATACTCGATTTATAAATTGGATGAAATAAGCTGGATAAGCCGAACGACATAATAAGTCATTCTTAAGAATCATAACGAGTGCGGAATGTGGTAAGCGGACTGCTAACTCCCGCAACTCTTAGCTAATGAAATCCGGTGGCAAGGTCAAACTGGAAAGACCTTAGCACCTCTTAAAAGATTGCTTAGGTGATAATCCTAAGACAAGTTCAAAAATACCGGAAAATTCTCAAACTACATGAATGAGAGAAATAACACTTTCCTCATCATGTGAGTTTAAAGAATTAAATGATGCCATCAAATTGGAATCAAAATCACAAAGGAAAACAGAAATCTGCTTAACAGATTGAAAATGTCAAAGATGAATAGTCCACTCGGGAAATAGGATATGGGCTTCATAATAAGCCGATCCTTTCACAAAAATTAATTCTGAAGCCTAAATAACGCACAACGTGCAAATCGGCACGGAAAGATAAATCATATAAAATAATTTCGACATCAATAAAGAGCATACGGAGTATTGCAGATCTACCATCCGGATTCGCAATTCTCAAGGAAGTCATCAAGCCCAAAATATTTAAAGAAAAAGAATCGAAAAGTTATTTTGATATAAAAATAATGAGATGAACCCATATCAAAAGGAACTCAAATAGGAAGATCACGAAATAAAACAATAGCATCAAGGATTGAATGTAAAATACCTTGACCAAGAGAAGAGTCATTGGGGGCTTGAACAACATTTAGCTTTCCCTCTCTCTTATTTGGAAGTTTGGGGCATGAAGATAAAAGATGTCCCGAACCTTTACAATAACGACAAAAAAATGGTTTCGGGCACTCATTTGCATAGTGGTCCGTAGAACCACAATTATAGCATCGTCCACGACTAGAGGATGGAGACTTTGATATCGAAGTTTCTTACTTCCCTTTCTTGTCGGGAGTGGGATTGGGGCCTTTAAATTTGACAGGCCTTTTCATGTTGTTGTTGAAGTTTTGTTTAGCACCCACAACTTCAACATCACACTCTTTATCAGCCTCTTCAAGACGAAGAGCGATATCAATAAGCTGATCGAAAGAAACTTCCAATTTCAGAAGTAATGGCTTCTTGAGATTCTTATTCAAGCCATAAACGAATCTCTGATTTTTCTTTAATGGGGTATTAATATATTCAACCCCGTATTTAGAAAGAGATTCGAAAGACGCGACGTAGTCCATCACAGAAGATTCACCTTGAACAAGGTCGATAAATCGTCGGGCCAAAGTTACTTTTTCAGCCTCCGGCACAAATTTCAATTCAAATCTTTCCCGGAATTGCTCCCAAGTGAGATCCGCTTCAACGATTTCAGAAATAAGAAGCTCATACCAATCCAATGCTCTTTCTTGTAGCATGCTAGAAGCCACTTGGACTCGGTAGAGATCAACAAGATTCATGCGAGAAAAGATGCGGTCGCATGATCTAAGCCAAGCTTGAATTTCAATGACACTCTCGGATCCCCGGAATGGCCTTCCACCCAAATCGGTATAATCTCTACACAAGCGTGCAAAACCGGATCGAGGATGAGTAGGCTTGGGAATGGGTCCGATAGCTTGAGCATTCTTAACAAGATCTAGAAGCTGCTGGGCAGACATAAATACTCCCTCCTGAGGAGTAGCACTGGATTGACCGACGTTGGTACGGCCAGATCTATCCATTTCTCTTCTTTAAGAAAGAAAGAATAAGAAAAAGTTATTCTCATAATGAATATCAAGCAATCTTGATAGATAAAACAAGGAATCATAAAATAAAATAGGATAGAACGGGTCCAATTGACTCGAATAAAATCCTAAGGCACGACTCCTAATAAAGACTTAGGACAACGATCCTTGTTAGATTATTCTACATTGTTTCGAAGTTTGGCTCTGATCCCAAGCTGTGACGCCCCACCTCTATACCCACGCTAGCCAAGGACACTACGGTGTAATGTTGTCGACTAGCGCGGAGGATAAGGCTGTTGAGGAGCGACCATCCATGTAATTGCTTTGTGCGAGCGCCGATATGCCAGATAGTATAACATGCATTTCATTTCAAGAGGAAATCCGACATACCGATACAAACCCAAAGCTACTACACAGTGGCTATATGGAGTTCGGAAACAAATATAGAAATAAACATAACACAAATCAGTCACAGACAATTCATATCACAAAGGCGGAAATAGATATGAATATAACACATGAAAGTGTACATCAGAGTAGTGGTCAAATAAGATCCACCATAACACAAAAGAATAGATACAAGTGCAAGACAATAGAATATGTATACATCAAGGAGTCTAATCTCAAATGTATACAACAAAAACTACTAAACTAGAGTAGTTAGCCAAAAGTCAGATGATGGTTCCAGATAGGAAGTCATGAGGAAGCACCTGTAAAATCTCAGTCTGACCCGAGTATTATTTAAGAAGAAAATAATAAACGGATCAATCTAGCTATAATTATCAGATAAAATGAGATATAGAAAGAGATATAATAATAAAACGTATGATGACCAAAAGTGTCATACTACGACAAGTATACATCAGAAAACCCACAAAAGTCATACAATATCTCAATAATCTCAAAACACAGGAAAGAACGTCATATTCTTAATTTAATTCACCAAGCCACAATAAATGACATACATATCAATGCCAACTGAAAAAGGTGGTGAAACATAAATCCCAGAAATCAATAATTAGAAATCCAGAAATCACAAGAAAGAGGATGGCCAATCCCAAGCGGGAGCATGAAAACTCACCAACACGTGTATCACAAAATATTTTGGAACATTGACGCAGTGCAAACGGTACGTCCAATGAACCGGAAAGCCGAGAAATCGATGTAGTACAAACGATACATCAGATGAATCGAACATTGACGCAGTGCAAACGGTACATCCAATGAATTGAACATTGACGCAGTGCAAATGGTACGTCCAATGAATCGAACATTGACGCAGTGCAAACGGTACGTCCAATGAATCAGAAAGACAATACAATTCAGAACATTGACGCAGTGCAAACGGTACGTCCAATGAATCGGAAGGCTGAGACATCGATGTAGTGCAAACGGTACATCAGATGAATCGAAACACATTAAAAGTACATGGGTTGCCAGCCCACAAAGAAATGAGACGAAGCTCAATAAAATGAAGTACAGTGCTTCACATGGACAAATAGACATCGCACATTGCTAGTCTAAACCATAAAATGATCATCATCGATCATCAAGAAGTGTCAATTACAATAAGCTAGTAAATATATGAGTTTAGCTTCATGTCCCATAACCACTAGCTTAACTTAAATATTTGCGAACAAATTGTAGATCTCCACTAGAAAATTGTCACAAGAGTTTCAATCGAACAAGTCCATAAATTAACCGATGAAGTAAACGCAAGCGTTTCATACCACTTGTTTTGCTAAGCCGTTTAATTAGATTTTCTCATACGAGTGAGGTAAAGGTTTGTATATACTAGTAGATTGGAAAACGGTTTTATAAACGAGTTTGATATTGAAAAATAGAGTTGAAATCGTTTTGATGAAGAAGTTTTGATATATAATACTAGTATTGAAAACCTTTATATTTTGAAGTGACAAAATCATAGAAGTGATTGTAGAAACAATCAATCATAAAAATTCACATTCGAAGACGTGAATAAAATCCAAAGAAATCGATATCAAATCCATCAAAATGGATATTTCCAATAATTCCCAAAGAAAATGTCATCAAAGTCGATAATAAATGATAACAACAAAAGGGAGACAACACGAATCGATTAAAGTTGGAAATTCAAACAAAATAGGCAATATAGGCATAATTGGCAAATAGGAGCAGGTCGGTCGGCCGTTATCAGAGCTCGGTCGACCGGACACTGTTCTGAAAAATTCTCGGGAAGTAGGTCGGTCGACCGGACTTCCTGGGTCGGTCAGCCGGAGCCAAAATTCCTGCACTCCCAAAACAGAGGCCGGGAAGTGCTCAAGTAGCAGGTCGGTCGACCGGACCCTGCATTCGGTCGGCCGGAGCCTGATTTCCAGCACTTCTTGCCCTATCAATGAATACCAATTATTTCCAAACCAAAAGAAATATCACATGAATACTTGTTAGGAATTCATACCCAACATCAATGATATCAAGAGAGGTAGATGTGAGTTCAAAACTCACCTTTAACCCAAAAACAAAGAAGAAGGAGCTTAATTACAAGGAGAAGACCAACCAATCTCTACTTCAACTCAACAAGCTTCAATCTGAGATCAAAACCAATATTTCCTAAGTTAGGTTTAGGAAACTCTGAGATTGAAGAGAGAAAGAGATAGAGATGATGAAGAGGAGGCTTACCAATAGCTTCTACTTGATTTTGGAGTAAGAATTTGAGTTTGCAAGAGGAACTAGGGTTTGCAATTTCTATTTCCTCTTCCCTTCCACCATTTTCAGTTTGACTTGGGCTTAAGAAATGAAAAGGAGTGAATGGAAGGAGAGAAGGGCTGAGTTGGTGTATATGAGTTAGCTAGTGGGCTGAACCCAAACCCAAAACCCAATAGAAAACGTAGCAAAAATCGACTTACTCCAAACATGTCGAAGCTTATACTCAAAAAGATCGCAAACGGTATTTTGAACTCAATGGAAGTGGTCTCGAGTCCCAATTCGACCGTTTGCAAAAAGTAGCTTTTTGGACTAAAATCCGACGAACGATGAAATATTTAAATATAAAATCGATAAATATGCGGGTTGTTACAAGGAGTGTGGGAAAAATTGGATGAAAAATGTTTTGTGTTTTCAAAAAATTGCATTCATATAAAAATTGTAAGTATATTTAGGATGTGTGCATCATATTTTAAAAAGGAGTTTTTAAAGAAGAAAATCATTCATATAGGAGGTACCGCTTAAAAATTCATGTACATGCATATATTTTATATTGAATGACACTTTGCACAAGGACACGGATGGTCGCAAAATTGGATGTACACAAAATGGATGTGATTGATGCGAGGAATTACATAGTTTTACCCTTGTCGAATTTCGGGGACAAAATTTCCTAAAGGGTGGGAGAATGTAACACCCCACATTTCTAGATAATTAAATAATCAAAATAACGATGAACGGTGAGAATAAGCATTTTTGAAATTGTCAGAATATGGCCTCGAAACTTATATCATTGTATTCGTGGCGATTTTCCAATCAATTTCCATATATAACTTGTCAAAATCCGAGTTAATATGAAGAAGTTACGAGAAGAATAAAAAAATCATAATTATATAAATATATAAATAATTAAACGAAAAAAAAAGAATAGGACCCCATAGGTCGACCCGCGTTTTTCCCTGGACGAGAAATCGTCCAGGGACGTGCCGAAGTATTATAATTTGATTTTCGCGCAATCTCGAGCGTTGTTTTCTGGATCCAACGATTCGCAGCAAGCTGTGACGTGGTTGCACCAGATTCAATCCTAAAATCTGATGGCCCGAGATCCCTAAGATTCACTATAAATAGAACCCTAGGCCTAGCTATTTTCTCACAATCAGATTTTCTCCCAATTGGGTTCATTGCCTGAGGCTGAACCCTAAATAGAAAATATTTCTAGGAGAAGATCTTTTAATAAAAATATCATACGCCTTAGAAGCAAATCCATAAAAGCCATGGATAAAAGCTAAGGATGATAGGTGAGTGGATTTAAATTATATATCTTTTATGTTGATAATATATAATATCGTTAGATTCCCGTTAAATATTTTAATTCAGCATTTGAACTAATTTCAGTAATTAGTTCTACTAGTTAGTTATCTTGAAACTGTAAATTTTATAAGAGAAGTGTACTTATATTTAAATGTTATTTATACGGAAAAAAGAAAGGAATCTAATTAAATATAAGTAATATTAGGCTTAAAAATTATAGAGAAAGGCATAAGCCTAAAAGTGAGAAATTTACAGTAAATTATGTTAAAACTCGGGGAATGAAATAAGAAGGGGAAATTTAATAACTTGATTTAGAAATTAGTGATAGATTAGTTGGCTGGTTTAGAAAAGGGTATACATTTCCATAGTTTAATATTGTAAGAAAAACGGTCAGCGTAATTGCAAGAATAAAAGCAAGAAAAATGGAATTAGTGCAAAATAGAGACATTACTGTATTTTGCATTACCCAACAATTAAAGAAACAATAAAAGAAATATCTTGCAGTTACGAGATATTGTATATGGCATTATTTAATATTTAAATATGGAAATGGATTTTTAGCACAATTTTTGCAACCAACCAAATAAAATAGAACTACTTCCCAGAATAAAAGAGAATAACGCGAAGCGTTAAAGAAATTAAAGAAGAAGAAATAATCAAGTTAATTATTTGACAAGACTAAAAAAATAAACAGAAAATGTGATTAAATCTGCATTTATTGCGCAGATAGTAGAGTACAAAGTAAAGCAGTTATTATGATAAGTAACTTATGACAGTTGGATGTAGTCCCAAGTTAAGACTATTATATAATATAAGAGAACTAAAGAAAATTTAGTATCATAATAAAAGAAAACAGACTGGAATAGAAACGAGACACTTGCAATTACATTTATAACATGTAGGTTGTGACGCCCCACTCTGAGACCCATATTAACAAAGAGTATTACGAGGTAATACCGTCTGCTAATGTGGAGAATAGAGCTGGATAGGAGCGACCCTCTATAGCTTTGTCTTAACTATCTACTGAATACGTCGATAAGTGCTGTCTCTTTTTTCTCTTCTCAAGTGGATCGACGTATCCAATAAATATTTAATACAAAACTATAATGGCTAACGGATCTATCAGAACAAAACATAACAACTCAAATGTAAATAACATCACAGAACAACAGAAATGCATACATATGCATAAGTACAGATACAATCACTAGTATAATCCAAAATGATACATCAAAGTGGTATGACGACCACAACCCAAACATGGGTCAAAAGAATATACATCAGAGTGCCAACAAAAAGGATTATACAAAAAGCTATAACAAAAAGAGCTAGCAGAATAGTCCATGCGGAAGCAGAATAGGCTAAGTCCAAATGTACCTAACCTGAAACACCTCGGTCTGACCCGAGTATAAAATACATGGGTCAGTCTAACTAAAACATATCAGTTAGAGTGAGACAAGACGATGATATGAGTACAGACAAGATAACAATGCTTCTCAAATGAGAAGTAAACAAAGAGAGTCTATATGGATATCATAAAAGAGAATACATCTCATAGTAATAATAAAATCTCTAAAAGAGATAACTTAAGATCCAATAAACTCAAATAACAAGCCTCGTGTCATTGGCAACTCAAAATATACAAAGGATATAAATATCCCAAATCAATCCAAAAAGGCAAACACAAACGCCAATGAAGGCATCACAAGTTTCCACAATGTAATCGCTATGTTTCGAGTGGTTCAAAGGACCGACTCCGAAAGGCGATACTCTAGGGAAATATAAATATCAATGAAACAAAAGATGCATGTGCTCAGTGTTTATGAAAGTGTGTAACATGAAAGTTGTCACACTCTTTTTAAGCTTTTCGGAACATTAAAAATCATCTAAATCCGACAAGAAATGAGACAGATATGCCTAAAACAATTTATGTGTTTCAAAGCTAAGTTTAAAACACAGGACAGAAAGGTTACCTCTTCTTCAAACCCAAATTACTCTTAGTAAACTGCTTAACCATAAAAACCAATGAACATAAAAGTTGTTCCTTATAAAAATACCTTCCAACTGAAAAAAACCTCACTCAATTTAGATCTACCATTTAAAAGTTATAGTGATTTTAATATCAAGTTTCAACAAAAATATTGCATAGAGCAGAGCTGTGTACATCAGTTTCAAACTCAATTTCGACCCTCTAAACCATAGAATTTCTTAAAGTGATTAAAAGATAACTTGTAGCTAATAGAATGTTCTTTCAACTGCAAAATGATTGAGCTAATTTGGAAAAAATTGCACTAAGATATCGCTGTTTTACTGCAACAATATTTTTACAAACAATTTTCAGCAAACTACAACCAAATAATCATTCAAATTCAAGCAACCAATTCACAACCAATTTGAAAGTAATTCAATCAACAAACCATCCAATTCAATTCAAATATCAACTAAAAATTATTCTCATAGATTAAAGGTAGTAGTATGAGTGATTAATTCACTTTTTACTCCAATTTGACAAAGATGCAATGCCTAGATCAACATATGCGCACTCCTCTTTTTCTACAACTCCTATGCTATACATGCCACAAGAATCACCCAAAAGCCCTCTCATCCAAAAATTTCAGAAATTAGAAATCAAATAAAACTGAAATTAAATGCTACATTCAGATAGAGAAGAGGATTTAGAGACTTACCCATATCTTCTTTTACTTTCTAGATTTTTTTTTGATTTCTAGTGATTTTCCAAGGAGCTAGGTTTATGAGTTTCTTAGTTTTGAAAAACTCTAGTTTTTACATTGTGCCTAGTTAAAATGAATGTACCATTCATTTTCCAATACAAAGGAGATAAGAATTCTCCTTTATTTTCACAAATGGGCTAAATTTTATTAAGCCCAAACTCAAGTTTTAATACAAAGAATTAAAACTCTATGTCACCTCTTTACTTAGTCTAATAAAAAGATTAGATCATTTTTTCGATTAGTTTATCCTCTTTTCCTAATTAACCACTAGTTTAATTAAAATCACATTTTAATTTATTAATAGGTAATCACAAAACCGTGGGTTGTTACATAGGTTATAAAAGAAAGAAAAGATTATAAAAGTGGCAATTGCAAGTATAATTGTAACATGTATGTTATAATTAAAAAGAAAGAAATAGAGAGGCTTATTTTATCAAACTTAGATCTTGGATTAAGTTAATAAGCAAAAATAATAGCAGTGGCCCGTACCGGCAGCATTTCCTTTTAGGTCTAGGACTGATGGTCTCACACGTGGGTGGGGCTGGGCATTCTGATTAGGGTAAATAAGTAGACAGTAGAATAAGAAAAGTAGACTAAATGCATAATAAAAGATTATACATAGGGTCTAATAAAATGGTAAGGTGCGTTTGAAGTAGTCCAAAGAGAATCTGGATAAAGAGCCTAAAGAAACGTCGCAGATTTTTAGTACAGAAAGAGCACGTCCAACTTAGTTATTTTGGGCTAGAAGGAAGTACGAGACTTCAACGGGACGTGAGGATACTCTATGATGGCCCTCTGGGGTAGGCCTAACGAAGCTGCACCCTCGGAGGCATGTCTGTAGGTGTTCCATTAAGAGAGTAAGCCTTGACTGCTTTTGCATGCAGGCCTAATGAAGCGGACCTTTATAGGCAGTCAAAAGGTTGATGATGGAGTAGGATATTCTTATGACACCGTACTCTAGTTTGCGAGTAGGTTATAACGAGCATGACTAATAAGGATAGTCGCATGCGGATATTAGCCATCATCAGTCAGAGCGAGTTCGGGAAAGACTAGAGCTAAACCAACATGCCAATGATTCTTTCACTATCGAGACATTGGATGAATGGTACAACCAATTGGATGTTTAGATTGTTTGCAGTAGGGCACAGCCACTTAGCTCTTGAAAAGTCTTTCGATTAGTCGAGGGGGGCTGCATGGGGCCATAGCCACAATGAGAAAAGAGACAGACCAAGTATAAGCTAGTGCGGATGCAGTTTCACGTTTCCATAGTAGACGACAGAACATCTGTATTGTAGGCCTCACGAAGCTGTCCTTTACAGATGTAGTTACAATACGCTCTAGTAGCGAAACGATGGAGTCCTTTTCGAGGAGGATACGGAAGGTACTATGGGTAGTACCTAGGACCGATGCGGTCTTTGTGCATGTAGCTACACATATATTGGTTATTAGATCTTAATCTACTAGGGAGTAGATGTGTACGATTCACGCAGAGAGGAGAGAGTATTATAAACCAAATAAACCTAATATAACAGAAAATGGAAATAGAATGGTATATATAGAATTATGCTTAGAAGTGTATAATTTGTCCATTCACCGGAAACTGACCCCCTTCTCATATCATCCCACAGGTTAGATAGATGGTAGAGATTTTCCAGCTTTGAGACACTTGTTTAGAAAGTGTTATTACCCTTGGCGAGTATTTACTTATTACTATATTTTACTCAGTTCCGCTGTGAGATATTTATTTGAGCTCTGATATATTTATCTTTGCCTATTTGCAGGATATCAAACACCCAACTCGTGCATCAGTGGATTTGGGTTTTAGCATTTTTGCGAAAAATTTGGACCCACTAGAACTCGGGTTGTTACAAGATTAGTATCACTGTCAACTTTAGTCAACTCACTAGCCAGAGCAGTATATTTAGTAATAATAATTATTATTGAATCAATGAATTTTTCCTTAAGTTGAATGTGGACGATATTGGAATCTGACCAAAAACAAATTCCATTTGTCCTAAAGTGATATAGTTTTGATGAAGAGAATTGGTATAAATAATTGTTACTACTGGATATTGCTTAAAATTGTAAAAAGGATTTTACTGAAAAGATCTATAAGCAATTAACGATAAAACTATAAAATTGGAATTTACACCCATGAGTCACACAATTCAAAATAGCACACGATTTAATTAATTTACGATTATTGTAAATTAATTAAATTAATTAATATTTATGAAATGTTAATTATTAAATTTTATTTTATTTGATTTTTTGATGCCATTAATATTTAATAAAGTGTATATAAAAGTTATATATGTACGTATCGATATACGATATCAATGAATATTTAAAATTGATTTAAATTGAATAATTACTATATGAGCTTAGGATTTTTTTTAAGTCCATCTAGGCCCAAAACATGGCTGGCTATAGGGGCGAGGGGAGTTTAAGAGTTCAAAAATCATTTTGGAAAGGTAGATAAAGAATGAGTAAAAGAAGAAGATATTTTCTCCTCTTTTACCTCTTCTTAATGCCACTTAAACACCTCACTACACATCACTTTTGCTTATCCTTTTTCCAAAGGCTTGGCCATGAGTTTAATGGTGGGATATACAAAAAATTCTAGACTAAAAATCAAAACAAAATAAAAAAATGGTGTTATCATCTAGATCATAGCAAAATTCCAAGGTTGATTCAAGCTAATTGTGGTGTTATTCAATTATTCAAGGTATGAATCTTAGGCCATTTCTTTAGGTAATTATCTAATCCTAATTTTGATTATATATTACATCATGATAGTATAGTCTTAATCCCTTCTATTATATAAGGAATTTATACATTCATGTGTTGTCCAATTTAATATGTGCATCCAAGTTGAGCTAGAAATAATAAAAAACATAACAGCATCACTATAATAATTAATAATCCTACCATAATATTTTTGAATAAACGAATAATAATTTTTGAATTTTAAAACTATTTTTAGTTAGTTAAAATAATTTTATAACATAATAAATACATAAATATATATTACATATATTAAATTATTTAAAAATTATTTTACCAATTATTTGCTTTTGGCTATTTTTTTATTATAATCCATTTTCGTAAATTAAAAATTAAGAAATAATTTTAAAATCACTTTAAATATAAGAATGCACATATATATACATATAATATTTAAAAAAATCCATGTGGTTTTCATATAATTTTTTTTAAAACCCTATGACTGAAAAATAATTTGGTATATTTTAATATATGTATTTTAATAATTATTTTGTCACATTTATAAATAATATAATTTATAAAATTTAATATATATGTGTGCACGCGCATATGTAATACATATACTTTTTTGAATATAAAATAAATTTCATAAATATACATAATATATGTTTTTAATTCAAAAATTATAATTAGGTATTTTGTTTAAAAATCATAGATCTGGATTTGATTTTTCTAAGTCAAAGCTAGATTTTAAGATATTAAATTTAGTTTTAAAACAGGTTGAATTAGTCAAAATTAATTTTAATAAAATCTACATAATAATCAATATTATTATTTCAAAATAAATTATATATATATATATATAGTTTTAATAATAACTATGGACTACAGAAGACATATCCAAAGGGTGAATATGCCCGTTGCGGTGTAAATCCCAACACTTATAAACGTACACATTAACAATGTATACCGTTTACTTATTGTACGTGCATTATACGTATATGAGTGCATTTGATATGCTTAAAATAATATACTTAATTGAGATAAAATAAAACTCCTTTTTAAACAAATTAAAATAATTAATAAAATAAGACTTTATTTATAATAATATTAGATTGGATCTAAAGTCAATTAGACTTCACGAGCCTTACAGAAATCCAAAAATGGATTTTTTTTTTAAATTCACTCATTTAACCCGCCACGACCCAACCCGGTTCCTTAAATAACACCAAACCCACTAGCCTGTACAATCTAAATTAGCAATATTAGGGCTAATTGATTAAAGCCTACTCATTCATTAGGGCGTTTATAAAGGTAGTATCTAAGATTAGGATTAGATAATCAAGTACCCTACCCTATCTAGCTACCGACCCGAAGGATGATGTAAGCCCAAAAGGTTATTCTAGATATAAAGGCCTAAATTGATTTTGGGTCATGGTTAGTTTTTCAAAATCTATTTTTAAAATTTAAATTAAATTTAAAAGTTAAGTTTAAAATATAAAAGGAATTGTTATAAAATATTATTCAAAAATAGTTTTGAAATTAATAAATTTATTTTGAAATAATTTATCTTAATTATTCAATTAGTTTGATTAACTAAATAATACTTAATTAAAATTTAACTAACTAAATTAAAACATATAATGATCTATGTGTGTTTATCTTAAAATGTTTAAGGTAAATAATGATAAGTTTTTCGATTTTAATTAATTTTTTTAATTAATTAAATTAATTAAAAGTTATCAATAAATAATATGCATTTATAATGATATAGGTATATAATTACTATATATGTTATAGTCTATATTCATCTTTATACCGTTAAGGATGAATAAATTAAAATTCAACTGTTTTTTTATAACATGAGCGAAACCTTATTTAAGTAAGCACTCTTTTTTAATGTCTCAAGGGATCGAACCGATAACTTTTAGAACCTCTGTCTAAAGTGCCACACCTCCTAACCACTTGAGCTAGAAGTCCTTGACGCTAAAATTCAGTGGTTGGAAGTTAAATTAAATCAATTAAATTGTTAATTAAACAATTAACTAAATGTGATTTAGTTAATAAAATTTTGAATTATATATGATTTATTTAAGTAAAGTGGAACTACAAGAAACCCAATTTAGGTTTAAGGAAGAAATGCATATGTATAATACATATACCATGATTTTGGATGTGTCTGACACTTGAACCACGAGGGTATTTTATAAGAAATGTATTATTCCCTAAATCGATATCACTTAAATAAATATATTAAAGATAATGAATCTTTAATATAAATGTTTTCATCTACCATTTATATATTAATAAATTACTTGCACATTCTTTGGTTGTTAAGCAAACTCAAGCTAGAGATGTTGTGTGGGGTGTTATTAATATAGTAGTGGATGTGGTGAGCAAACTCAAGGTACATACACCATCCTTAGGTTACCGCGAAATGGTAGCTACGAGTGAATGATCTCTTTCGATTTGTTGACAAAAATCAAGGTCGAGATGAGATTAGGTTAAAAACCATGAGTTAGGAGTTTTATATGATACAATTGATAATATGTTATCCATTGCTTACGGGCCTGTGGTTTGTTGAACAAATTCAAGGTCAGAACCCCAAGGCAAGCGTGCCTACCACTCGCTAGAGAAGTAGAAAGACTTCTATGTTCCTCTTCGGGTTTTGAGGAATATAAAATTCTAGTGGGAGCTTATTAATAAAATGAAATAAATGTTTTTAACCTTACTAATAATGTAAGAACATTTTCTATGTATAAAATGTCTGAATCTACTTAAATTAAATTTGCAGAAAATATCGACACCAAATTTATTTTCAAAAAATGACAAGCTCAATGGACGAAATTATGTTAACTGGCTAAGAGTGATTAAAATAGCACTCACTTATGAATGCTTATGATAACCTCCAAAACATAAACCTGCTAGATATGCGACTCCCAAATTAATTATTGCTTATAATAAATGGGTGCAAATTGTAAAATAACCTAAGTTTATGTGTTGTCTACTTTACTTTTGACAAACTACTATAAAGACAACACGAAAACATGACTGTCCATCAAATCTTTGTTAGCATCAAAGCTTTGTTTAGGGAGCAATCTCTTTCAACAAGGTATGGGATTACTAAAAAACCGTTCCATATAAAGATGACAAGGGGCACTTGTGTATAAGAACAAGGTTATCAAAATGGGATTTAAATCGTAAATCGTAAAGTTCAAATTTTAAATCGAATCTGGATTCAAATCATAAATCGTAGATTCAAATGTCCATATTTGGGTACAATGCAATTTGCTGGTCTGCCCGATCCAGATTGCTGAGTGGCCTGTGCGGTTGGGCTGTAAGGTCTGACTATGCTGGCTATAGTATAGGAGGCAATGCGTCAAGCTGGTCATAGAGCAGCGAAAACTCCTTGCTCTCAACGGTGAATGGATAACGGGCGGCTGCACTTTGTTCCCACAATGGATTCGGTAACAATTCTCCAACAAAAGGTCCATATTTTAAAGTATATACACACTTTGAAATTGATTATGATGTTTGAATTTTTACATCTAAACTTAAAAATTAGTTTTTTCTCTTGTTTCATTTTTATTTTATTTAGAAAACACTAGAATTAGAATTGTAGGTTCAAATAAACATATTGAATATATAAATATGTACTAAATGATTTTTCTCAATTGCGGTTTTAAATGAGTTTGAATCGGAATATAAATCGAATCGGAAGGTGAGGGATCCGATCCAAAACGGGATTTAAATCGTAAGATTTTAAGATTTTTGATAACAATATATAGGAATATGACCTATTGATGAAAGACTATATCGATAGATTTTCATAGCTAGAAGTTACTATAAGTAATGAGCTGCAAGTAGACTTGATCTTAGGCCCACTTACTCCATAATTTGAACTGTTCATATTGAATTGCAATATGAATCATATAAATGTGAGTCTCATGGAGCTGCTCGATATGTTGACATTAGCCGAGTGTTCATCCGATCAAGGCACAATGCTCACTATAAAGGGAAAAAACATCATCTTTTAATGGTTCGAAGAAGAGAAAGCACGTTAAAAAGAAGAGTAGGAAGAATTCTCTTAGCAACAAGGGTGAATGTCACCATTGTCCTAAAAAGGGGCATTGGAAGTGAAATTGTCCGAATTACTTGGAACTTGTCAAAGAGTGTTAAAAAGAAGAGTAGGTAGAATGCTCTTAGTAACAAGAGTGAATGTCACTAGAAGGGGCATTGAAAGCGGAATTATCCGGACTACTAGAAACGTTGTTTGCGGTGTTATATCTATTTCCAGATTGTTTGAAACTGGCTATGGTTTTCATTGTAATAACAATATTACGAATATTTAGTTTGTTGGAAATAATATATGTGACAGTGTTTTGAATAATGACATTTATTTATTTAGTCTTATCAAATTCATGTTGTTAATGATTCTTCTAATGTTGTTAATAATCTATGAAATTGTAGACTGGGTCATACCAGTGACAAACAACTTCACAAATTGAAAACTGAATATTTTCTACCATCATTTAATGCTTATGAGTCATGTCTAAAGGGAAAAATAACCACGCACCCCTTCAGTGGAAGCAATGATAGAGTTGACGAACTCTTGAGTCTCGTATATACTGATGCATTAGGCCCTATGCCTATAATTACCAAAGATAATTTTTCTTACTTTGTACCTTTTACTTATGATTTCTCAAGATCGAGATATGTATATTGTTTGGACCAAAAATGGCATGACACCCAATGAAATATAAATTATAAAAATTATAAAAGAAAAGAAGATAAGAGAAGAAAAGAACATACAATTTTTATAGTGATTTGTCAAAATCTCTGGCTTACGTCCACCCGATTGTTTTCTATTGATTATCTTTGTTTTTATAGAGCTATTTTTACAAATCAGTAAGGATCCAACAAAGTATCGTTCAAAATTAAATTTCTCAACTCGTCATGATTAGTAATTCAGAATAGTGATAAAAAAGACCCTTTGAAGTGAGCCTCTCCTTCTATTCATAGATGAAAATTAGCGGATTTGACTTCAAAATTACCTGCACATGCTCTCCATGTTCACCACATAGCTCCATAAAAAGCTCATGAGTAGCCCGACCTATGCTTTAACAACTCATACCCAAGTCGTGGTCGTTAACTCAATGTCGAGTTGAGGATGAATCAGATCAAGCCTAGGATGGGCTTGAGTTTGTCTTCAGGCTTACTCGAGCAGACAAACTCGAGTGCATGTTTCCACTTCTTCCTTCTTGTTTTACTCAAGTTTCCTATCATTTTTCCTAGGTTCTGGCTCGAGCATTACTCGGCTTCGATCCAAAGAGGCCGAGTTGATCCTTGCAATTTTTATTCCATCAGTGCTTGCTTGCTTTGCCTCTATATTGTCTTTGCCTTACTTTCTCTCTTAAGCATTTCATGTTAGCTCACTATGGTGACCATTTCTTGACTCGATCAAGGCACAACTCAGACCCAAGTTATGGCCATTGAGTTAAGATGGTCAAGTTGATAATTTCCATTCAATTTTTGTTATCTCTTTTATAATCTCTTGCTTTGTAGTTTAGAGATGTTTTCTGAGCGTTTATAGTCATTACTTTTTCATTCCTCATTCGAATTCAACCATTCGAGTCCGATCGAAGACCGTGGAAATTTTGTTGGTAACATATATCTTATGAAGAATAAATCCGACGTTTACGAGAAATTCAAGAAGTATAAGAATGAGGTTGAAATCAGATGAATTATAAGATTAAAATACTTCGATCTAATTGAGGAGGTGAGTATGTATGACAAGAGCTCCAATAGGACTTAAAAGATAATATGATTGTCTCTTAGGCTACTTCACCCTATACTCCACAATACAATAGTGTTTCGGAAAGAAGGAATCAACCTTTGTTTAAGAGTCCAAAATTTTCTTTGAAAAGGTAAATAAAGAATGAGTGAAAGAAGGAAATATTTTCTTCTCTTTTACCTCTTCTTAACGCCACTTAAACACCTCACTACATATCACTTTTGCTCATCATTTTTCCTAAAGCTTGGCCATGAGTTTCATGGTGGGATAGTCGAAAAATTCTAGAGTAAAAATCAAAGAAATAAAAAGTGGTGTTGGTCTCTAAATCATAGCAAAATCCGGAGGCTAATTCAATCCAACCTCAGAGTTATTCAATCATTCAAGGTGTGAATCTTAGGTCACTTCTTCAGATAATTATCTAAACCTAATTTTGATTATGTATTACAACATGGTAGTATAGTTCAGAATCCTTCTATTTTACAATGAATTTATGTATGCGTGTTCTAATTTAATACGTGTATCAAAATTGATTTAGAAATCAAAATTAAAAATAACATAACAACATCAGTATAATAATTATATAATTCGACCATAATATTTTTTGAATAAATAAATAATAATTTTTGGACTTTAAAACCATTTTTAATTAGTAAAAATAATTTTATAGCATATTAAATACATATACATATACCTACATGTATATTACATATATTAAATTATTTTATCAATATAAATGCTTTTGGCTTTTAATTGTTTTATTATATTCCATTTTCATAAATTAATAATTAACAAATTATTTCAAAATTATTTGAAATATATGAATGCATATTATATATATGTGAGTGTACGCGTGCGCTCTTACGTGTATATCTATACACACACACACACATTTAAAAAAATCCGCATGAATTTTATGTCATTTTTAAAAAACGCACTATGGTAAAAATAGATAATTAATATATTTTAATATATATGTATTTAATAACCATTTTTTCATATTTATAAATAAATCGTTATAAAATTTAATATATGTATATATATGAATATCTTCGAATATAAAATAAATTATATATATATATATATCTTAATCCAAAATTTATAATAGGTATTCTGTTTAAAAAACATAGATCTAATTTTGAATTTTTCAAAGTCAAAACTAGATTATTAATTTTAATTTTAAAATATGTTAAAATAGTCAAAATTAATTTGAATTAAAAATATACATAACGGTGATCATTATTATTATCATTTCAAAATAAATCTAATACATACATATATATAATTGTAAATAATAACCATGGACAACAAAAGACATATATGAAGGGTAAATGTGTCTATTGAGGTGTAAATCTCATTACGTATAAACGTACACATTAACCACGTACATCATTTACATGTTGCACATGCACTATACACATATGAGTGTACTTGATATGCTTAAAATAATACACTTAATTTAAATTAAATAAAACTCCTTTTAAAACAAATTAAAATGATTAAATAAAATAAGATTTTATTTAAAACAATTTTAGATTGGATCTAAAGTCAATTAGACTTCATAGGCCCTACAAAGATTCACAAATGAATTTTTTTTTTGGAAATTCACCCATTTAATCTGCTACGATCCGGTCCGGTGGCATCAATGAATACCGAAGGAATATTAATAACCAATTTAAGGCTATGGTGAATTTACTTAAGATTGCTGAAATTTGTGTGTTTATGTATTTTGTTTCAGCGCATAGAATTTTGGTTTAAGTCATTAGCTACTAAACATTCTTGAAACTTAAATATGTAAACAATCAAGAAAGTTTAAATCAAAAGGTACTTTATTCTATGCACATGGGCTTTGGGCCTATTAATATATTAATGGTCAAAATTTGAGCATTCGGGCACTTATGGCACGTGGGTGCATGCATATAATTGGGATGTCCATTAAATTTGAAAGTCGAAATACTTTTGGCTGCTGTTTCTTTTTAAATCCGTAGAGTAGTTATGACTTTTGCACAATAATCGCCCTCATTTGTTTCATTTATCTTCGATGCTATATAAATATCATGTTCCAAGCAAAATATTCACTTTTCCATCTTCATCTCCCAAACACAAAATACAATAACAACTTCGGTTGATTCGTTCATATATTCTTGCAGATAATTGTTGTTTGCGGAAAGTTTTCTATTGTATCATGGAACAATACCGTCGTCATCCCTTAAGCAATGTACTAATGGGGCGAACAATTCCTTAAGGATAACGCTCAGCCAACGTGCCTTAGAGAAACATCCTGGTTTTTCTTGAGTTTATTATTTTTCAGTGATATAACTTCATGAAAATCGCCATGTTCACTTCACTTACAAACAAACATGGAAAAATAAAATAAAGTACATCTTATCCGAACAGGTTGAACAAACTACTAGTATATGTTTTAACTGCTCAAAGTAACTCATGTTAATTTCTTGATCATGAAACGTTGGATCAGCCATAGATCTATTTAAATAATTATCACTTTTAGAAAAACTATTATGCCAAATGAATTTTACCCAAAGTAATATCATAAAAATACACTATAGAACTACTTTCATTTTAGTTATTTTTTGAGCAACTCAACAAATCAGTCAACGACTAACAGTTTATATATATGTATGTATGTATGTGTATGTATACATATACATACATACATACATGCATGCATACATACATACATACATGTGTGTGTGTAACTGTATGTATCATCTTGGAACATAATATTATGAGCACTCATATTTTAGATACGTACCAATTTCTTATATAGGATGAAATTATGAGATAGTGTAAGGATGAAATAAACAGTGGAATTAGACTAATCAATGCACATTTATGTTGAATTAATTCCAAAACAACAATGGGTTTGAAAGGAATGGTTTTGGGAACAAATAAAGTTTATGTTGAAAGAGAAAAGGAAGCTAAGACTTTCTTACTTCTTAGAGGAGACACTGAAAAAAAGAGAAAGAATATACTAATAATAAATGCAATGAAGAGAGAATGTTGCAAATTAAACCATTTCATAATTTTAAATTTTCTCCATGTTTGGATTAAAACATTGACTATATTTGTTGTTTTAAATGGTTATTTTATATATATCTCTACCCTTAACAATGAAAATTCAATCGATTGATTTCCAACCACTATGCCTTCCTAAACGATATCATTTCGTGATGTGTTGTAACCACCAAAGCTTTTGCACTTACAACATACATCCATCCTTACATTTTATTAAATAAAAAATAAATACGTATAGCTTACATGCCTATTTATACTAGTTTATACTTGCTAGTTCTAATAAAGCAAATCCTTCAAATTTTCTATTATGTAGATTATTTTCTTTGTTTAATTCTAAGAATATTTCTTAATCAGGGAATCAAAAATTTGCTATGATCTCGCCATAATTACCAACAATCTAAGTACCTCCATTTATATCTTAATTTCACCAAATCCATGTTGATTTCTTAATCTGTCAAAAAGTAATTGTTTGTTAACGTGTACAAGATGTAAAATATAACCATAAACATTAACATGAACATGAATCGAATATAGCCCATTGACAAACATAATCTAAATGTAACCCAACATCTACAAACATAATCAAATTTAACCCAAGTAATTTCCGTATGCCCAAATATTCTGCGGTCAACATTTATGTCTATATATATCTATCTATCATCCGTACTAGAGTTATTGCCCAGACGTTACATGCTGACCTTGCGTGTAAGAAAGTCCAAATACGTCGTTTATTTTCTTGAGAAACCCTTTATATTTCCTTCCTGGAATCTACTAATAGTTCTCTTGTTTTATTTCTTTTATCCTATTCTAATTCTATTTAACAATGGCGGTAGAGGAATCGCTGATCAAATACAGAAACTTAGCGAATTCTTTGCTTTCTCAGTATGAACCAATCTTTCTCGTAGTAGCTCCGATTCTCGCTTTGCTTATAGCTCGATTTGTTCACTCTTTTGTATGTTTTGTCCAAGACAAAGGGATCAAAAATACTTTTGTAGGATTTGCGATGACTTTTGCAAAGTAAGAACATGTCTCTTCTGTATCAAAATTGTATCTCTTGAGTTTTTATTTTTTATTGAGACTGAATCATTTTTTATTGATGCGCAGGCTGATACCTGGAGTGATTTCTTACATTGATTCGGAAAAGAAGAAGGTTGGTAATTTCAGTGTAATACTTAGAATTAAATTTCTGTTTTGTTTGGCTTAATGTGAATGCAATGAATAGGTTGTTGATCAGTTGCAAGCTGGAAATAAATCTAAAAAAGATGGGTATTTGACTGAGTTGCCTAGTGTTGGAGTTGGAAAAGATGTTATAAAGAAGTTGGAAGATCGTAAAAGCAAAGATGTTGACTGGCAAGGCAAATGCTCTGGCACAGTGTAAGATTTTGATTTGCCTCTGTATCAGACATTTGATTGAATATTTGATCGAACTTTACAGAATATGCTATGTCACGTTAGTTTGTTCATCTTGATTTTATCTATTTATGTGCTGCAGATACATTGCTGGAAAGGAGTCCGAGGGTCATTTTGCACTGATAAATGAGGCATATTCCATGTTAGTACGAATTTTATATGCTTATACCAACACTTTTCTGACATGAAATGAGTGTGAATCACATTAAATATCAAAAGTGTTTTTTGCGGTAAATAGCACTGATCATTTCATTCTCATGCCACGAAGTATGTACACCAATTCTTATGTTATATCAACACTTTTCTGCAATTTAGAAATGGAGATGCAGAATACTCTTCTATCTAGAAACACTATTAAGATGACTGATGTCATGTCATCTTGCTACATGTGAACAAGTGATGGTTATCCGGGGAAAAGTATTGGTACATTAGTTGTACATCTTTGTCTGTTTCTATGAAAAAAATCTTTCAAAAATTAAATAAAGAACTTCAAGTGCATGCAAATCTGTGCAATAAAGCTCAATCTGTCTGTAATTTATCACATGTTGCTGCTATGACATACTACTGTAAGTTGTAATAAATGATATTGTTGGGAGCTGCACTTTGAGAAACTTGTGCTTGGTTGATGTTGAGTTTCACTACTTGATGCTTGTGTTGACTTCGTGTTTCTCAGTTGGTTTGACTTATAGTTTACAGCATACACAGTTTTATTTAATCAAATATTCAATTTTGTGATCAATTTGTGGATTGTCTAGTATCTACATTGCTAACAATATCTCATGTTAGGTTCTCACATACAAATCCGTTGCACCAAGATGTGTTTCAAAGTGTGGCACGGTTTGAGGCAGAAGTAGTTGCCATGACCGCTGCACTTCTTGGTAGTGAAAATCAGAGATCTGGAGATCAAATTTGTGGAAATATGACATCTGGGGGGACTGAAAGTATATTACTTGCAGTCAAAACATCACGTGATTATATGAAAGCAAAGAAAGGAATCACAAAACCTGAAATGTGAGTGGATGGGGATCACATCAATTATTCGAAATGTTTTTTTCTACTTGTAACCATCAAGACTTCTTCTTCTTCTTTTTCTTCTTCTTCTTTTTTGGGTGAAAAAATATATCTCAAGGCTGGAAAATCAATGACTTGGTTCTTCCACATTTTGTGGCAAGTCCAGATTTCTGGAGAACATTCTCCTATAATACTTGCCACATGGAACTGCATCCTGAGGGGAATCTTAGTGCTTAATTTGTTTCTGTTTGTAAGAAAGTATGCATCTTTTCTGCATTTGTAGGATAATTGCTGAATCTGCACATTCCGCATACGACAAGGCTGCACAATATTTTAATATTAAAATTCGGCGCGTCCCTGTAACAAAGGAATATATAGCAGACGTGAAAGGGATCAAGCGATGCATCAACAAGAACACAATTATAGTACGTTTTCCTTTTCTTTTCACTTTTAAATTTTGTCATACTGTATTGCTTGTGTGAAACCATCAATGTACTTAGCAATTGGTTTAGAACGATATATCTTTTGATACATAAAACTCAATTTATTGGTAACACACTACATAACTCAGATTTTATGTATAAGAGGAGGAACTTTGAAACAGTTAACTAATATTTGTAGGTTATTTAAAATGAGCTCTAGTTGACTTGACTCACTTGTGATTATTCACTTGTTAATAATGCTATGTCAGGTAGGCACTGTACAATGCATCTTTTCTTCTAAAGTAATATAGATCAAATGTATCATATTGTTAGTTTTTTAGTAAAATGTTGATCAACGTGAGAATTTGATGCTACATGTTTCCACTAGGCTTGCACAGAGGTTCGGTTGGGTCAGGTTGAACTAAATACTTCACCCGCATAGGTTTGGATCAAAGATATTTCAACTTGTACCCAACCCCATTTGAGGTTGTATTGAGTTGGGTTGAATTATGGGTTGGGTTGAAGTATGGATTGGATCGGATTGTTAGATCTAATAAAAAATAAAAAAATGGTAAAAAAATAAAATGAAATATCAAAATATTCCACCCAAAAATGTTGATTTAAACATCGTAATACGTCATATAAAATTGATTCACTACACATATTTCACTATAGTTCCATTAACAAATTGCATCACATGGAGTCGACTGGCTGCATTTTGTTAAAATTTCATTCCAACATACATTAAAATGCTTTTACAATATTCCTCAAAATCCTCTACTAATTCTATATAGTTGCTGAACCATAATCACATTCGAAACTAAGATAAGAATAGCCATTTTCGAAAAAAAATATATGACTCAACCCACAGCTGATTGTCCGTGACGATGGATTGATGTTGGGTACTCGAATAAAAGAGTATGTATTCTAATTTTTGATGGCTCTAATTTCACTTTGACTTGCATAAAATAGGAGTTTATAAAGTAGGATTGAGTTAGGTTAAAATATGGTGGGGTTGGATAAGCATTATACAACCAAGCCAACCCATATATAGTATGGGTTAGAAATTGTAGTCCACGTCTTATTCAAATTAGGTTGTGTGCACACCTCGTTTCGACCAACATCATTTACGTGTTTTGCATTTGGTTAGTTCCCAAATCCATAAAAACAACTTAATTTAATTTCCCCTTGCATTCAACCCAGTGCTTTTATATAAATATTTGTTCATTAGACCTATGGTCAAGATTGATTGTCAATCAGATGTTTCGGATGACAGCGGCATCACAACTTTCTTGTAATATACATAAGCATACATACATGTTGGTGTGTGTGCATGTACAGACAGACACACACATACGTATACATACATGTATGTGTGTACACAGACACACATATACATATACATAGACATATACATACATACATATGTGTGTCCGTGTGTGAGGACCAGTAGGTAAATCAGTATAAACCACAATTTTTTGTATATTGATTGGGACATTATAAGAACAATTGAGGAAACACGGTTGGACTTATTGTGGACTTATAGCTACTAGTGCCTAGGCTTACATGCATTCTCGTTGTTGAAGTGATAAATCATCCATGTTGAACACTTCAAAAATGGCTGCATGCATTTAGTTGTTGAAGTGAACAGTCATCCATACTGAACACTCTAAAGATGGCTACACATACTATACATTTAATGAAGAATACCAGTTACATACATACCTGCATACATACATTTCTTCAAGATGTTACCCCAAACTTGTTTGAAATAATCACACAACAATGCCCAAACTTTGTATTGATGTTGACATTCGCTTTGCTGTAATGGGATATTTCTTAATAAACTTTACTTGGGAAAAAAAATCACTATAATTCAATTCATTACATTCATTGTTTGAGAGGGACCCAATTCCAATTTCAGGGGTGACCATCACATGACTGATCATTAACAAAATTTTTACATTTGTCACAAACCATGTAGTAGTGATATTTTGTTAGAGTGAATATGGTTGAAATACAGATCAATCAACAATGGAGAAAATGCAAAGTTCATCAGAAATATAAGAGAATACGGAAGACACATAACGTCACCTTTTGGTTGTTTTTAAGAATATTCAAGGCATTAAGCACATGAAGTAAGAAAAACCTGAAATGTGTAACCCCTCCATCTTGTAAATTTTGTACTGTCTCTGATATGACTATTACTCTTAAAATTGAAGCTTTTAAATTTAAAGCTTTGATTTTGAGGAAAACTTCAGAATGTTCGTACACTTGGTTATTCAAATACACGTAATTGAAGCATATAACCCATTTTTTTCTTGCTTGGAACCCTGTTTTCTGTGATATTTAACCTTCGATCTCCTCTTTAGAGTTCAAACTAATCATTCCATTCCACACAGTTACCTGAATATTCATTTATCATTCTTTTTTAACTATCAGCATGAGAAATTAAAATTTCAAGCTTCATTAAATGTAGGACTTGTATTACTTCTAATTGGCTTTGACTTGTTAGCATAACATTTGCATATGAAAAAACAAATTGGCTTCTTAAGGTACTGAGTTATTGGTGTATAACCTAATTTTGTTTTTCTGAACAATACTATAATATTTGGCCCAACTAAATAGTAGGTGTGCTTGCTTGGCATAACATTTGCATATGAGAAAACAAGTTGGTTCTTAAGATATTGAGTTATTGGTGGATGGCCTAATTTTGTATTTTTCTGAACCAATAGCATATATCATTTGGCCCAACTGAATAATAGATGTGCTTGTTTATGCTACTGGAAAATGTTTGAGTTAGTGCATTAGTTCCCTATGGGAGGTATTTGTTTTAATTACAATTTAAGTTAACTTGCATTCGTTTCAGATAATTGCATCTGCACCAGGTTTTCCACACGGTGTCATAGACCCTGTTGAAGTAAGTACTGCAATTATATATCTGTCTTTTTGTATTTTTCATATTTTTATTGCATATGGTTTTATATTTACTGATGCCAACCAGGAACTTGGAGAGCTGGCATCTTATTATGGTGTATGTTTGCATGTCGACTTGTGCCTTGGTGGCTTTGTGTTGCCATTTGCTAAAAAACTTGGGTATGTAAATAAATGCCAGTAACTTCAACAGTAACAGCTGACAACCTATAAATAGCTTAAAATATTCTTCTAAAGTCATGCAAATGGTTAAATGGAAGCAGTGGCAGCACCGTAAAAATTCACGTTTTAGGATGTAGAATATTAAATGTCACAAAAATATCTGGGGTAAATGCATTGGATTGTTTTGTTTTTTAATTTATAACCACATGTGAAATCAGATAATTACATATGTGAGTAAAAAGATGGAAATGGTTAGAATGATTTGGCATGTTTAATGGGTTAAGTAGGTCTATTGCTAAAGTGGATGACTGGCAGAGTAATAAGAATATGTAATATAATAAGCCTTCTCGGCTGAGCGTGCGCTTGGTAAGAAAGATGTGTCATGAATCAGTTTCATTCACTAAGTAGTTGGAAATGTAAGTTGTAAATACAATATAGGGGATGATCACAAAAGGAGAAGAAAATTTTTAACCGACATTATTGTCGTTGGAAAGTTTCAGAGCTTTTGTTTCGTCAGTCTTCACCAAGAAACTCTTGAATCCATACATAAGCTTCACATGCAACCTACAAACATTTGTAGAATTTGTTACACGTGCACATACCAAACATCATGTAGATAAGCTTAACTTTGAGGATAATAATGATGCTTATAGCTTCTAATTATTATACGTGTAATTTTATTTATTTTCAAGTTAAACATATGTATATTTCTGTCCGTGTCAAGGACAACTATTTTTATTATTTACCAATCATGGGTAATTTTGTCTTGCTTTTTGTAGAAACATAATGTAAATCATGGAAATAATCGTGTAGGTATCCAATTCCACCTTTTGATTTTACTGTTAAAGGTGTCACGTCAATCTCAACAGACGTTCACAAGTATGGATTAGCTCCAAAAGGCACAAGTGTAGTATTATACAGAAATCATGAACTTAGAAAGGTAAGAATATTTTCTCAGTAATTACGAGATGCAATATATTTGATCTTTAACCCAAAAGGACTGTGCATACATCTTAAGTGACCCTTTTGGCCATTTTGATTGTTTTGTAAGAGAAACAACCATATTTCATGCTTTGACCTGGTAAAAAGTCAAAACAACTATTTAGTCAAAAATGAATTTCGAAAAGACAATACTTGTATGCAGCATATTGCATTTTAACAAATGATCTCTGAAATGGTATTTTGTTGATCAAAGCCATTCTTGCATTTCCTTTTGTTATCATAAATAGGGAGGCCCATTTTTATTCGAATGTTGACAAATATCATGTTTCTCTGCTATTTTTTTTTATGATTGATTTCTAATATTCTGCTATTTTTTCCTCCTCCAATGGTCATGTGTTTTGGGGTCTCTGTGTCAATCATCAACAGCACCAATTTGTTGCTGGTAAGCTTATTCTATTCCCTTGTCTGTATGTTTATTGTAGAGAAGTCCTACTTATAATTAATGGATCGGTAGAATACAGTATGATTTAACTCTAGCCAAACGATTTGACGAATATCCGATCTTACTTTCCACTCAATTATCAGTGTACAATGTACTTGCTACCATAAAGTTTTAAATCATTGAAATGTTTTCCAGTTTGAATATGTGGTAAATCTTCTTTTCAGTCTACAGTGGGTTTTCATGATATCAAACATTTTAATATTGGAGGTTTCTGAACAAATGAATATTTCTTGCACTTAGATGCGTTCGATCCAAACTTAAAGGGGCTAATCTTTGCTTTTTTGGAATTTACTGGAAATTTCATGTAGAAAGAATATCAATGGATGAAAGAAATTGTCGTGTTTACCTCTCTATATATAGTATACTCATTTGTATGTCCATTGTGCAGTTACAGAATGGTCCGGTGGCCTTTATGTGTCCCCAACTATAGCTGGAAGCAGACCTGGGGGATTGATAGCTGGAGCGTGGGCTGCTATGGTGTCGCTAGGATTGAATGGTACACACACTTTTGTTTTATTTCCTTCAGGAAGCTGAACTGTTTTCATTAATTCAAACCTATCTTATAAATTTATAGGGTTTTTGGAAAACACAAAGGAGATCATGGAAGTATCTAAGAAGATAGAGAAAGGGTGAGCAAAATCTCTATAATATTTTTATTTAACATTTATATTAGGGAATGGTCAAAACGTTAGGTAAATATTAATTATATGTCCCTTGTAAAAGTTGTATTAACATAAGAAAGTTAAAAGACCTGTTCTACCTACTGTTCTTTTTCTCTCCAAATTATAGTATATAAATCTTTAGTGACTGCCTGTGCAGTAGTTTAAGAGCGTGATGGAACTCGAAATTAAACCAAGTTCAGTAGAGACTCATAGTTACCAAGAACCTTATAAGACCTTTATCAGAAGAAATAACTCATTCGAGACCTTTTGGCAAACTTATGTATAAATTTAATTCTTTTCCATATCTTCGATGTTCACCAGAATCAGAGAGATTCCTGAGCTGTTCGTTATTGGAAAGCCGGACATGACAGTCATTGCATTTGGTTCTAACATGATTGACATATTTGAGGTCAATGATATCATGTCATCAAAAGGTTGGCACTTGAATGCATTGCAAAGACCCAACAGGTTAGCAGTTTGCATCAACGTTTTATGATTTCTTTTGACTTTCCCTTTTAACTTGTTTCGTATGCATACATTGCTACAGCATACATATTTGTGTGACGCTTCAACATGTTCCGGTATATGAAGACTTCCTGAGAGATTTGAAGGATTCCGTAAAAACTGTAAGTTTCGAAAAACCATTATGTAGTACAATACCATCTATAAAATTAAATGCCGAACCAGACATGCAGAACTAATTCTATTGTATAACACAACAACTCCCTGTAGATCTTTATTAATAGTTGGAATAGAAACACAATCTTTTGCTCCGACCGTGAACTTACCAAAATACCCTTTACTCATATATAATTTAATCATTATCTATTATTCCATGTTATTCATATTATTTCTAGGCTAGACTAGAACTATTAAAAGTAAGTTAAAACAGTTAAATTTCTTTTTAAATTCGAAATGTTTCTCTACGCTTAAAAATAAGATCTAACAAATAAACGTCATTCAAACAAATAAACATCATTTACAAATTCGTTGTTTATTAACTAATAATATAAATAAAATTCAAACTAACAAAAAAAATTAAATGTTGCAACTTAGAAATAAAACTTTAACTACACATGATTTCAACGTAAAAACATGGTTAAATATTTTTGCAAATCATTTTCTCTTTAATGTGTTAATCATGTATAAATTATAAAAGAACAATTCACTCGCGAAGTACATGCCATCATCACGCGCGAAGCGCGTGCCGTAACGCTCATGAACAATAAACGCTTTTTTGTCTGTGTACAATGTGGCTTATGTCGGAGAAGAGTATTATTCGTTTCAGCCAAAATTAACAGTTTGTCACAAAATGAAATTCTCGAAAGGGGGAAAAAAATCTCTAAATATGATGGATCTAGTTTTATTCCAGATAGGGGTAGTTGTTTGGCATTGATAAAAATGAATTCTTTTGCCAAAAAAGCTTAGCCAGTGGGAATTTAAATTTTACGTAAAGAGCTTTCCACAACAAATCACAGCTGTAGGATGATGTATTGTTAACTAATACGAGAGAGTATTTATGTAGAAATAAGTATATATTAGCGACGAGCATTCATAAGAAAATTCTCAACTTGGTAGGCAACTACACTAGTAGAACTCTAAAATATGACCAATACAGTCCTTGGTAGACGTGCACCTACATTTTTACCTTTGAGCGAACATCTCAGTGTACTTCTTGAATTCATCAAAATGTTATCATGAAATCATTGTTCATTTCATATTGGAAACTTATTAAAGTGTTTCATGGGTCCCATCATTCAGGTCGGACGTGGATGTTACTTTCTCCCAACCCTTAAATGCCCCAAAAAAACTATAAATAGTGTTTAAGCTCTTGACATGTGCACTATGTGGCAACTGTAGATTTATTAAATTAATGCTCACATGCATCAGATTTTAACTTCTTGTATAGGGTCTGAACTATACATTTGAAAATCTAAACCCGACCCGAGCTTCAGTTTGGATTGAGTCGGTTCTGAAGTTCGGGTCAGTTCAGATCCGATTGGGTAACAACAATAGAAATGCATATATTTCAATGTTTTTTGGTCGGACCTTTTGGGTCGGTTCGGGTCGGGTTGGGTTTTAATCGGATCTTTATGGTATTTTTCATTATCCAGACCCAATCCGAGATCCATTGGATTCGGTTTGGGTTTAGATCTTCACGGATCAGTTCGGGTTTGGGTCTTCACCAGGGGCGGAGCCCCATTGCAAATGGGGTAGGCACGTGCCTACCCCAGTATTTGAAAATAAACAAATACAGTTTGCATACAAAATGTTCTATAGTATTTTGCAAAGTGAAAACTTGTGCTATTGGAGGTAAGTTGTCTGATGAAATGCTTAAATGGAAACAGACATAAAAGCAATGTTATAGGAAAAAGTTAAACCACTTACAGGATTGAGTAAGTTAGGATAACTACTGCTATAACACTTGAATGGAAGCATAACTCAAATGAAGGAAACTTATAAGGTTCTTGCTTTGACATTTTTTTGGGAACAGGCTATAATGGTACATTGTTTATAAGTAAAGCTCAATACTTGGGGTAAGGATACATTTTTCAGGAATGACTGCAGTATAGAGTGACCATCCCAAAATTGAAACCTGGCTTCGCCACTGGTCTTCACGGATTGGATCGGTTCGGGTTTGCTGTCCTCGGTTCTAATTACCAGGCCTAGACTCAGAGTCGACGCTAAGGCTAGGCAATCTGGGCGACAGCCCATGGCCCAGTTTTCAATGGGGCCCAAGTTTCTATCTTATATCTATTAAACATTTTAGACAAAGTCCAACTATAATGAATTAGGCCCATATAAACAAAGTATGGTTCACTTCTGTGCTATAATCAAGCTAGTCATCATATCAGGTCCCTTTTCGTTTTCTTCTCACATAGTAAATTTTCAAAAAACTCTTCCTCTTCACCCTTTTCATTTCTTCTTTCTTTCTTATGTATATGGTTACGTTATTTACAAATAAGCACGATGGTTTCATTACTAAACTTTATGAGATCATTATGAGTAAAGCAACAAATTTGCCTCTATCAGGTAATGTTCCTGATTTCAAAATCATATAAATTTCAATTTTCTAATGATTTTTTAATTATATTTACTGGAATTGGATATTTAGATTTAATATTTGTCCATTTTCTTTTAAGAAATAATTTCAATCTGGTGATGGGAAAGTAAAATGTTAATAATTTAATTAAATCATAAATTAATCTGTTAGTTATTACGTTTAATAGGAAGTAAAATCTAATTTGATGATAATCAAGAACAACCATTATTAAATTGTATTGTATGAAATTAAGGTAGCCCTTATTTAGTTGCAAATAATAGGAGATATGTGAAGTAAATGGTAATTAAGTTAGTATTATTACGCGATTTTTTTATTTGTTGGGATTTTAAAGTTCAGGTTTGAACAATAAAAATTATTGATTATTCTCTCAACCATGGTATTTGCTAAAACTTAAAACTTAATATACTATAGTCATATTTGAAGACTTTGGTGTCATGGTAAATCAGATTGATCCACGATTTTATGAGGAGATGCTGAAACTTATTACATAAATAGGGACTTTGCAAAAAGATATTTGGACGAGTTGAGGTTCATAAGATGCTGTAACTTGGATACTTTTCAGTGGAATCACAATGAACAACACCTTTAACAGAATTAATTAGCTGATGCAAATTGTGCGATTCTTTTAATATTATATGGTTGTAGTTAAATTTCATTATAATGTTCTGATTAGTATTTTCGTGAAGGGCCCAATTTATGAGTTTGCCCATAGCCCCATTTGACCTTGGACCGGCCCTACTTCTAGACTGTATCAAAGATGAGCTCTTAAATGCCCAAATGGGAAATTTAAGGTGGCACGATACTTACAAATTAAAGGCCAAATGGAATATCAATAAATTATTAAAGGCCAAATGGAATATCAATAAATTATTAAAGGCCAAATGGAATATCAATAAATTATTACAGCCTTGATGGGTTACTAAAAGTTTAGAAAAGTCTGCTACAAAATTTATACAGGCGATGACAACGGAGTCTGTTTATTGATGTATCAATAAGCTTATACAAACTGGAAAATAAACCTAGACAACCTTGTGCTTGTGATCTACAAATTATATTTCAGTTGACTTGATGAAATTATTTTTAATAGAGCAAACTCAACCCTTCCCTAAAAACCTTTGTCTAGCGAAGTTGGGTTATTAGTGGCAACATATCATTGAAGAGATGACAAAAGAAAGGTAGTCTAGTACAAATCAGTGAGTAACTCAGAATTCTTAACATAAGTTAATAGCTTATCTTTCTATCCTCTTAATATTTGTTGAGAAGAGGTTGAACATTGTCTTAGCAACTTCTCTTCTTTTCGAGGCAGGCCATAAGTTGGTGTTGGTTTTATTGGGATTAAATTTTATTTTTAATCAAACATGATATGACTAGTGAGGTAGAAGATAATAACTTTAAGGTGGGGGACAGTTGATCCCTCTGAACTTTTATCTTTATGTGGCTTAGCCACTTTGTTTGAAATGAACTCATTGCCATTATGCTATCATAATTATACAGACACAAGTGCTGGATTCACAGACACAAATGCTAGCAACTAACTATATTGAGATTTCAAGATTTGTGATTACTAAGCTTATAATGATTTCTGTATATTAGGTGAGTGCAAACCCAGGTCCAGTTGCTGGAGGTCTTGCTCCAGTGTATGGTGCAGCAGGAAGGATGCCTGATAGGGGTCTAGTGCAGGATTTGCTTATCGACTTCATGGACAGTTCTTGCTAATCCACATAGCTCTATACAAGTTTTTTATAGGATTAAAAATTTGCTATTTCTTTGCTGTAATTTGAAATTTCACATGCATGTTTCCTTTGTTGTAAATGGATAGATGCATGCACTAGCATTTAAAAGTGACATTTATTTATTATGCACTAATGCAATAAACTATGCAGATTTATTTCAAACTACAACTTGCAAATGTGTTTCAACTTCGTCAATATTGTTTTCAACAACTTTCGGATGATGCATAGGCACTTTGTCTTCCAACATTATCAACTTTGAATGCGTGTGCACTCGCTTGATTCAGATTTACTGATCTCTTTCTAGTTTCTCTTGAACAACCAAGAGATTCATCGGTTGAGATATAGGATTTTGGTTTTGTTGGCAACCCATTCTATCAGATAGGGCTGTTGTGGTAATGGTAACCTTTATCGATACAAGGAAATTGTTACCGTATCGATATTATTGGTAAACTAAAAATAACTATCGATACGGTTGTTGTTGGTAAAATGTTTATTGGTGTATCGATAAATTAGTAAATCGTTGAGTAGTAATGATAAATTTATCAATACATAAACCATTAAAATTTTATTACATTAAAAGTGATAATGATAAAAAAGTAGATTTTTTGTTGTTAATTCTAACTTCATTGATACTTATATAAACATTTTTACTTATTTTAGTCGAAGCGGAAAATGTTTTTGATACATCATAAATTACTTATAAGAATGTGAAATAATAATCTTGCAAATTTTAAACTTTGTAGTTAATAAAACTAAAAATAAATTTAACCATGAATAATACTACAAGCAATTGCTTAAAGTTTAATAAACCTTCAAAAGTTTTTGTGGTCGGAATTAATTCATATAGTGTGAAAATAAAATTAGCATAACTGATAAATTTTCCGTTATCGTTGGTTTTACATATTTTACTACCACATTTACTGTTAATAAAGGCAAATTTATCGTTGTCGTACTAATAACATTGGTATATCGATGTAACTCGATATTGGTTACCAATTGTTTAGTATTCATATGGTGATGATAAATTATCATTATCATAACAACCCTAAGTATTTGGTGGCGGGCCTTCTCATGAAGTCATATCAATATGTTCAAAGAAATAACATTTAAATATAAACCTCATGGATCTCGTTCGGATTTGATTTCAAATCTCGAGTGAAATTGGATTTGAAATTGTGGAGTAGTGGTTGGAATTAAAAGTATGGTGATCCGTGACCGATTTAGGGTATCTTAAGGTTGTCCTATTTGAGTTGAAATCCAATGCATTGGAGGAGGAAGAGACGTTAAGTGGATCTAGAGTTAATAAACGGTTTAAATTTTGGAGATCAAAGTGACATGGATGAAAATACGAATGACCTAAATAGTATCGTATTAGGTGCATCGAAAGTGGGATAAAAAAGATAAATTTCTAAAAATTGGACTTTTATATGCAGTAGATCTTTTCTGATGTTATCGTGAATAGATAATCATATTTAATGTTTTACTGCATTATTTAGCTTTGGATTTTAAGATATGTTAAATTATGATATATTGATAATGTTAATTTCATTTATTCAAAATACTTAGCTAGATAATTCATTATCAATTTGAGTAACATTTATTCAAATGTAAATTTAATAATAAAATAATTTTATTTTAAGTTTGAGTAATTAATATTTGAATGATAATTGCTTATAAAATAATTTTAACATAAACTCAAATAGCATATGTTCAAAATTGATATTTCATAAATTAATATTGATAATTTAAATGATTAAAATTTGTCTTAAATCAAATATTATATATTTGAGTCAACAAATAATGCCCTAATATATTAATTTGATTAATGCTGTTGAAATGTTAATATTCGATGATAAAATTAGTGTTATAATGTTTAATTTACAAAATAAAAATAACCATAAAATTTATTGTAAGATGATGTGAATGTGTTCAAAATTTAATTATGAATTCAAGAACGCAAGTTGTGTGTAGAAAGGAGTTCGTATGAAAAGCTCGTCTGAGAGAGTTATACTAGTTCGAATATTTAAGCTCATTTTGTAATTTATAAACTTTAAGGACTTAAAATAAAATATTACCATGCATCCCCATCAAACCCTAGCTGTCGCTGCCCAATCTTCATCTAAGTCATTGCTACAATCCACTAGAACAGGTGTCATACCCACCATTGAACTCCTTGCGTCAAGCTCTATCCATCTACGCCCTCCATGTTTAGCTTGATAGTCATCACCTGAAACCTTAATTAATTTGCGTTTGATCTTTTTCGCAGTGTCTACTAGTTCGTTTGAGACAATGATAATTACTTTGATCATCATAGGCAATAATAACGAAACGAAGGAGTTAGGATCAACTACTGCATTACAATGATGATGTGCACGACAATGGTGATGTGCACGGTGGTGATGAACATGCGGGGACACACAACTGTGAAAAGAAAAATAATATGCATATTATATATCAAACAAATTTTAAAGTCAAATTTATTTTAAACAACTTGAAAATCAATTTTGGTCAAAAACAATTTGAATTTTTTTTTTCTAATAATCCCGCCGGTTGAATACACCTTGAACTATCAGTTTCACCTATGAAAAAACAATTCTCTAACTCAGTATTGGAGTTATGAAATCCAAAAATAAGACAGAATTTATTTTGGAGTGAGAGAATAAAATTTTGAATCAATTGAATGAGGCATCTAAGTATATTCATAGTACTAACGAGCTATGTAAAATGTCTTATCTAGATGCATTATTCAAGGTATGACCCATTGTAAGTGAGATATCTTCTCACTTAATTAATTAAACATATTTAATTAATTAATACCTACATATTTGGCATGCCTTATTTTGAAACAATTTTAAAATTTTCAGCAGCTAATATATATATATATATATATATATATATATTATTAATTAATTTTAGACCATATAATAATAATAATTAAAAATAATAATAAATTAGTTAGTATAACCATTATTTTGTTTCTCCGTAATAATATAATTTATAATTTTTATAAATTATTTTAATAAATTATTTTCATTCCAAAACTGAGAGTTGTTGTTGTGTAACTTATAAGTGTGAACTTAGCCCTTAGTAATACTTAAATAATTTAAATATTAAAGCCTGTATGGACTATATTAAAGCACGGTAGTAGACAAGAGTTCAGTTGCTCACACATTATCTAGGTGAAATCCAATTTCTTATCTTTTAAAGAGACACTCTTAGGCAACAACATATTTTGCACATTTTCTCTTTGTCATCACTATATCACTTAAATATCTAAAGCTTGGTCAACAGTCAAAACTCTATTAATATCCATAGTTAATTGCGAAGTCCAACATTAAAGTCCATGATTCACTTCGAAAAAATTATTGATTCAATTTGTTGGCCAAAGACTTTCACTTTACGTTGACTACCAATTACGGTAATACTAATCTTTTATTCGAAGGAGACAAATTCTCTCATGAGTAGTGTTTCACCTCAAGTGGTTCAACATATACCTAACTATGGTCTTAATACAATTCTCGTTGTTGTGTGGTTGACCATAAGCAAAGCATAATTTAGACACTTAAGGTTCACGGTACTCTCAAGTTAAGAGACTAAAGCACATCACCACGTGAGATCTTCTATTTGACTTTCAACTTATAGAAGACTCTCGGTAGTCATTCTCTAATTGTTCCAAACAACTACTATACATAACCCATTGGTGCTCCCAACGGTCATGAGTAGTTCACCGTCTATCATATAAAGAGCATTACATACATTATTTTCAACATTATCGGCATCTCATTATCGATACATCTTGACTAGGAACATTTAAGGAAAAGATTTTATTATATTAGTTCAATACTCATAGTTATGAACACATTCATAATTACAATCGATTAATTTTTTTTTATGGATTTTCTACTTGTATATGTGTAATGTACTTATAACGTTATTTATATGTCAATATAGCAATATATACAATATAAAATAAAACCAAAAACTTAAGTTATTTCAAACAAGATTCGCCATAAGAGTTAAGTTACATAAGAAAATTACATAATTGCCCATAGGCACACCCTTAACTCTATCAATCTTCCACCAACACTCAAGGTCAATTATGGTGTCTCATAACCATACTCTCGATTGGTTTTCCTAGATAAAACCGAGAAAGGGCCTTAATGAGTGGATCTGTAATATTATTATTTTATATCTACTTTTCAGTTATACTTCTCCATCATTGATAAACTCTTTTAATTATCATGTCTTAACTACGGAGAACATATCTCTATCTTTTATTAAGCCATCAGTTCTTATTGCAATCTATATCGCATCGCTGTTATCACAATATGTTATTGTATTCTCAATGGTGGGAACCATTCCTAGATTTCTTGTAAATTTGCAAGCATATGCTACTTTCATTACAGTTCCATTCAAGGCGATGTACTTAGCCTTTATAACCGAATCTTTTATAACCTCTCGTTTGTAACATTTCCAACTTACAACTAAGGGCAAAGATGAATTTACGATTAACTTACTATACTCAATGTCACTTATAAAGTTTGGGCTTGATTATTCCTTCATAAGAAGTTTGTTGTTTCCGTAAACAGTTTCTAGCATTTGGTAAATACTCAAGAATACTCTTAACTACTATTTAGTGATTTTAACTCGAGTTTGGTATTCGCTCAGTGCACTAAGTAAATAAGCAAATTTTGACCAAGTATATAACATATTATATATGATTATTTATATTGTTAATGTATAAGGAATCTATCTCATATGATCCACATTAAATATTTTAATATGGCGCCTATGTATATCGATTGGGACAATACCAACATCCTCATATACCAAGTATAAAATATGCTTCTTTCAAATCCTTCATTAAGAAATAAACAACCAAACTTTAATTGATTTTTACCAAGTGATAATAATGTTATCTCAACCTCTAAATGTTTGTTTAAGAGCATATGTCAAAAAATCCACAAGTTTTGTTATTTCTCCCATTGACATTGGGAGACTTTGGCAATGATCTCTAAATCATTATTAAAAGCTAGATTTCAATTAATGTGCCAAAACTTAATATAACGATAATTTACAAGCAGAATCCAAATGGAGTTAAGCATGTTGACCATCGAAATTGCTTCATAATTTCAATATTTGAAACCGATGAGGTCATTTTCCATCAACCTTGCTTTACACAATTCCAATTGCATTGACCTTCTTCAAGAAGATTCACCTACGGTCGATGGATCATATCCTTTTTGGTTATAATTTTTGAATTCAAATTTTGTTAATGTATTTGGAATCTATTTCGGACTTAAAGCATCACACTATGTGGCAGAGCCTATATTCTTCAAGGCTTATTGACAATTGAGGATATTACCATTATTAACAATCCATTTCCTCGATACTGATAAGAAACTTGTAATTTCACTTCAATGTATGAGATTTTGTATTAGACAATCTACCGAGTTGTGTCCTTTTGGGGCTTGGTTAAATCTATATCATCTACGTAATCAGTTTCCTTATATGAATCTCAAATTGTATCCAAGTCTGCTGCACTACCACTGATTTCTCTAGTTAGAAACTCCTTTAAAAAGAAGGTGGTGTGTTTTGAAACAATAATTTATTTCTCAATGCGATGGGATAGGCATTCAAAACATTTTATGAACTGCCAATAGACTTACACTATGTAAATTTACATTTATAATTTTGATCGGATAACAATATATCTTAAACTATTTAAGACGGGATTTCTTCTCAGTTAATATCTTATAAGGAATCTTAATCTCATCTTTAGATGAAACCAAATTCAACATATGTGCTTACTCTTAAGTAAATATCTTTACGGAAAGATGCAACTGAAGTTCACTCATTTTCAATCGTCTTCTATCCAGCATAGTCCGACTGCTCCTTTTCGATACAACATTATGTAGCATAAAGAGGAGTTACTTTGAGAGTGAATTGTGTTCTATTTTAGGTACTATTGGAACTCTTATCCAAGATACTCACCTCTTCGATCAAATCAAATTGTTTTATTTCTTTTGCATGTTATATATTTTCAACTTCCGTTTTATATTCTACGAATTTAGCATTAATATCTATCTCATGTATCAAATACATATGTTCGTATCTGAGAAAATTCATCAGTGAATTTAATGAAGTAAGTTGATCCACTTTCGGTATCATTATACTTGGACAACATTCATCTATCTATCAACTCGAAGAGTTCCTTAACCTTTTCATCGCTCCTATTGAATGGGTGCTTTGTCATTTATTATTTGAGATACAATTTAAAAGTACCATAACATTCACAGTTATATTATTAAAGAATAATTTCTCAAAGATATGACTCAACCCATGATTCAAAAATAATTCTTAAATATTTTATATGCTTCTGTAGTTCATACATAGCTAAGTTGTGAAGACAAATCCATCATCGAAATACCACAAACAGACTTATATTATAATGGATATTCATATTAAAACAAAATTGCATCTATTTTTGGTCAAAACAGAAAATGGTTATGTGATAACCCTGATTTTTGGACATCTGTTAATTGGATAATTAACTGATCTTAACTATTGAAATATTGATTTATAAGTTGAACAAATGTTTTTGATATTTGAAAATACCTGGATATGAATATTTATTTGATAATCTCCTGATATAATTATTTAAATTGGCAAAATTTATCTTTTCAAAAACAAATAAAATATATATATAGGATTATTAATTAGTACATAATTAGGTTTCATATTTTTTTTCTTTAAAGTTACATAAATAAATATAAGTAAAGAGGAAATGTGTTAAAGAAAATATTTAACATTGGTTTTGACATTTGTAGCTTGGGTATAACATGAAATAACAAGTGGCATTGTCTTCTTTAATTTGAAATATTAATAACAATAAGAAGGAGAAGAGGCTGTAAACAGATCAAGGTTTTACATATTCATTTCTCAATCTCTTCTAAACTAAAACAAAGCATTTCCAGTTTTCAAAGTTAAAAGATCAAAACCAAGTTTTCAGTTGCAAATTCAAGCATTTCCAGGCTTCTCTGTTCAAATTATACAGGTGAGTAAACTTCACCTTTTATAGCTAAGTCTGTTTTATATTCTGTTGCATGTGATGGATAATAAAAGTAATGTTGTGAAATGTATGCATGGATGAATGAATATGCTTTGCATGTATATCAGTATGAAGTTGGTGTGTACATATTTGTAAGCATGTTTGTGCATGTCGCTGTTATGTTATCAACAGATCAAAATACTCTAAATTCAATCCCTCTTAATATAAACTAAATTAGAATATGGTGTTTAAAGGGAAGATGTTTGTATTAACTAAATCTTGTTTTTAAACATGTTCATAAGAATAATTAGAAAGTAATTAACTGGAAAATAGAAATATATAGTGAAAATCAATTCAAGTCAAAAATTCGATTGTTAAATTTCCAAGTTTTGATCGTATATTTGGATTCGTGTTGAGAAACCATGATTTTTAATATAGATATCATGATTTTTAAGTATGTGGTTGAGGAGAATTGTTGAGATGAACGGTATTTGGTTTTTCGTCGATTCTCGACGATCGGCGGAGGGTCGAGCATCATGCTTGATGCTGGAGGAAGCCTGAGTGATGGGGATCAAGGGAAAATTGGTCAGAGGGTTTATCGATCATCAGAGTGGCTTGTCGACGACAAGCTAGGGTTTAACTACCAGTTTTGGTCGACGTTGTTGTCGAAGCTATCGCGACGTCGTAGGTGCATTGGGATGGACCAGAGTGAGGGGAATCGAAGCATGGGATTGCGGCAAAGGTCTGGACGTGATGGCGAGGTTACTGGCGATCGGAGATGGCAGTGCGAGGTGGTTTTCGATGATCGAGTGTGGTTCCCGTGTTGCATGATTTGCTCGATTTCGATTTCCAGTTAGTATCGATGATCTGGGTGGTCGTGACGACTAAGGGGGAGGTCGGCGACTTGTTGATGGTCGGAGCATTGGTCGGAGATGGTCAGTTCCGACGTGCACGTGCACGTGTGTGCGTGTGTCAGGTTGGTAGTTGCTGTATTGATTAGGGTATCGAAGAAGATGGAATGCATCGGGGAAGTTAGTGTTTTACTCGAAGTCATACGCAAGTTTTATCGAAGGGAAATGGATGAGAGTTTGGCTCGGGTTTGTACTCGGGGAAGTCATGTTGTGGCTCGAGTTCGCCTTCGTGTGTACACGAGTGTTTTACTATGTAACAGTTTTTTTTTAAAAAAAATTTTAAAAAAAATAATAAAGAAAGAAAGAAGAAGTTGGGAAGATGGCTCGGGTTTGGTCTCAGGAGAATGGTGAGTTGGCTCGGGTTTGACCCGGGTATTTGTAATGGCAGTTTTTAAAATTTAAATGAATCAAGTTTTTTTTTAAAAAAGTTTAAATAAATCAAGTTTTAAACTATTTTCTTAAATAAATTCCTTTTAAATAATAAATTTTTATTTAAATGTTTAGATGGATAAAAGTTGTATAATTTATTTTAACTTAAATTAATTAAGTTAATTCTTAAGTTTATTTAAACTTAAATTAAATGGAGTAATTAAAGTGGTTAATTAAAAAGGTTGAAATGTTTTCAATTATTAATTAACTTAAATGTCTTAAGTTAATTTATATGTTAATGATAATTAATTTTCAAAGGTTTATTAAATAAGATTTAAATAATAATTAAGTAATTAATTAAGATAATGGTTTATCTTAGATTAATTAAGGACTTAAGTAATTAAGGGTTAATTAATTAACTTAAGTGATTAAAGGATAATTAATTAATGCAATTAATTAAGGATAATTAATTAATTAAAGGATGATTAATTAAGGGTTAATTAATTAATGTAATTAATTAAAGGTTAATTAATTTATGTGGTTAATTAAGGGATAATTTATTTATATAAGTAATTGAGGATAATTACTTAAGATGGATAATTAAGGATGATTAATTAATTTCATTAATAAATTAAAATAATCACAAATGGTTTGTAATTAATTAATGTTAATTGAGCAGGGATAGGTGATTAATTCATAAGTAATTAATTTATTTTGAATTAATTAAATTTATTTTAATTATGTGATTAATTAATCTTGCTTATGGATGATTGGAGTATATTGAATGCCTTGAATTGTTTGATATCTCTGATATGTGATGCTCTGTGATATGAAATGCCTGAATTGAACTGTGATAATGTGGTTTATCTACCTGTGATGTATTGCTGTGAGAATATGTTATTCTAAATTTAATTAAATTATTTACTTAAACAACTTGGTTTAAAAGATTGTATTGAATTCGAAGAGACCGGGATCGGATATCAGCGATATCCGGAACCACTTCGATTAGCAATCTATAATTCTTTATAGATTTGATTTGTAAATCGAGTAGGCTAGAATGGAATAAATTGAGTAATCTGGACCATTGAAACTAAGTAATGGTACTTAGACATTATTTTGTGAAATAAGTGTTTGGCTACAGAATGATTAAAACTCGTAGTGAGGTACGAGTTTCCCTGGCTTTTCAAAGAAGTTTTACAACCTTAGTATTTCAAATTAAATGGGTTTTACTCATGCTGGTTTCCAGCTTGACTCGGGTGTTACTTTATTGTAATGCTCGGGTCAAACCGAGTATTACAGATTTTCAAGATAGGACGTTCTGGAGTTCAGGAGACGAGCTGGATGACAGGGACGTATGGAGTATATTCCGCTGTGTATTGGAGATTGTAATGATAGTATTCTGGGACAGGTTGTTACAACTGTCCAGTTTTGTTGTACTCTGATATATTGTATGTAAATTGACATTTACAGCTTTCTTTGTGTAAATGCTGTTATTTGATATTATATTTTGATCCGCTGCGAATGTGAGATTCTGTGTTCTGTTCTCTGTTTCTTCTTCTACCTCTTTTCTTCTTTACCCTAACAATCTGGAATTTCCGGCGTTCGATTGCTCGGCACTTCTACAGTGAACGTATTAGCGTCAAATTTTCGGGGTCGAAAATTTCGGGTCGTTACATTTGGTATCAGAGCTGAAGGTTAAGCGAGAACCTTGACTCTGGTGGGTTTACTCATTAAGGATAGGGTCAGTAGTACCCTAGAATGAGTTGAGTGTGTGTATATATATATATATATATGAGGGCGTACTTGTTATTTTCTTATATAAAGATTTTAAACAATTTTAAAAATGATTTGCATATAAGCTTATATTTTGATATATAAAGCAATAGTTTTTCTAATTATTATATATATTAAGGTAATTGGTTGTTGAATTATTGGAATTAAATATAATAAATTTAAGGGGTAATGGAAATACAACCAAATAGGAACCGGATAATATGAACTATATAGATAAGATAAAACCAGAAATGGTTATTGTGTCTAATAATGGGATGTTTGTTTCTAATAATAATTAATGATAAAGCAGAATGGAATGTTTTAAGGAAGTAAACATTTAGATAAGTATGACTTGTAAATTGGAATGTATTTAAATTGAGAAGTTTTGAATTCTAAGTCCAGAAAAATTTGATATTGTTTCAAAGTGTTAAGAAAAAATAAATAAATATTATTCACAATGTAATTGAATATAGAAGTCTTGCTTTAAACAAGAGTTATTTGAATTTTTAAAGGAATTTGTTTGAATTTAAAAACAATAATGGTTTAAAAATTTAAAGTAAGACTTGGCGTGCTAAGGAAATAAATATGTATATATATGAGGGATATACATAAGATCAAAGTTGATTGAAAGCATTTGAAGTATAAAAGGGATTTATATAAGTAAGGTGTAATCCAAAGTATTTTGTTTTAAATAAAGGGATAAACTTATATATATCTATATATATATATAAAGGATTTTATGAGAATGATTTTGGGAAAAAGGTTTTTAGAACTCACTGATTTTGAAAAGCTTTTGATTTTTGGGAAAAATTAATTTTTGGGAATTTGGAAAGCCAAGTTTGAGAATTATTGATTTTGGGATATCGATTTTGTGTAAAGGAGATTTATATGTGATCATATAAGAGTATGATTTGAAAAATACTATATGTGTATAGTATAAGTGTTTTGAGAATGGATGTGGGGAAAAAGGTGCTCCCATTTAGAGTTGAAACTTCTAGTAGGAGATCCACGGGGTGGTTCTGCCTTGAGCCCTAAGGGGGAGGCTCTAAATTTGATCCTGGGAGGAAGTCCGGACAAACTGAAGTTCCTGAGGATTGTGGTTGGTGGTAGCGAAAGTCGAGGGGCAGTGATTGCCTAAGGTCTACGTTTGATTTCGCTGGGAGAGCGACGTAACATCGGTAGACTGCGATCCATAAAGACATAGCGAAAGTCGTGTGGCAGTGAATGCCTACAGGCTACATTGGGACTCGACTGATGTAGTCTGCGATCTATGTGGAGTGGTGAAGTTTCATTTGGCAGCAAAATTCGATGGCGCTGATGCCTACAGTTACATGGTTTTTTTCCATGATGGCGACGTAACCCCGGGTGTAGCTGCGATCTTTAGCGGTTCCATGGTGTAATCAAGGGGCATGGAGTGCCTACAGTTTTCTATGGTTTTGCCAGGATGGCAACGTAATCATCGGGTTAACTGCGACCAAGGAGGGGTAATGATTTCCAGATCATTCTCACTAAAAATGTTTTCTACATTTTCAAAAAATGTTTTCTAAGTGTTTTCACTGGGTGTTGAAAACGGGTTTACCAAGTACTTGTAGATTTTCAGTCCTACGCCTGATCAACGTATGACCGAATTTCTGTGAGAACGAGGATGGACTTGTTGAGGCATCGAGTTATAAAAAGTATTTTTATAAAGCTATTTTGGTAATATTATGTAGATTTTAAAGTGTTTTAAATAAAAAGAGTTATAGTTAAAAATGTTCAAAGAGTAATTTAACTGATAATAAACATTGTAATAAAATTCTTGCTTCGTTCCTTTTCGAGGACGAAAAGTTTTAAAGGGGGGAAGAATGTGATAACCCAGATTTTTGGACATCTGTTTATTGGATAATTAACTGATCTTAACTATTGAAATATTGATTTATAAGTTGAACAAATGTTTTTGATATTTGAAAATACCTGGATATGAATATTTATTTGATAATCTCCTGATATAATTATTTAAATTGGCAAAATTTTATCTTTTCAAAAACAAATAAAATATATATATAGGATTATTAATTAGTACATAATTAGGTTTCATATTTTTTTTCTTTAAAGTTACATAAATAAATATAAGTAAAGAGGAAATGTGTTAAAGAAAATATTTAACATTGGTTTTGACATTTGTAGCTTGGGTATAACATGAAATAACAAGTGGCATTGTCTTCTTTAATTTGAAATATTAATAACAATAAGAAGGAGAAGAGGCTGTAAATAGATCAAGGTTTTACATATTCATTTCTCAATCTCTTCTAAACTAAAACAAAGCATTTCCAGTTTTCAAAGTTAAAAGATCAAAACCAAGTTTTCAGTTGCAAATTCAAGCATTTCCAGGCTTCTCTGTTCAAATTATACAGGTGAGTAAACTTCACCTTTTATAGCTAAGTCTGTTTTATATTCTGTTGCATGTGATGGATAATAAAAGTAATGTTGTGAAATGTATGCATGGATGAATGAATATGCTTTGCATGTATATCAGTATGAAGTTGGTGTGTACATATTTGTAAGCATGTTTGTGCATGTCGCTGTTATGTTATCAACAGATCAAAATACTCTAAATTCAATCCCTCTTCATATAAACTAAATTAGATTATGGTGTTTAAAGGGAAGATGTTTGTATTAACTAAATCTTGTTTTTAAACATGTTCATAAGTATAATTAGAAAGTAATTAACTGGAAAATAGAAATATATAGTGAAAATCAATTCAAGTCAAAAGTTCGATTGTTAAATTTCCAAGTTTTGATCGTATATTTGGATTCGTGTTGAGAAACCATGATTTTTAATATAGATATCATGATTTTTAAGTGTGTGGTTGAGGAGAATTGTTGAGATGAACGGTATTTGGTTTTTCGTCGATTCTCGACGATCGGCGGAGGGTCGAGCATCATGCTTGATGCTGGAGGAAGCCTGAGTGATGGGGATCAAGGGAAAATTGGTCAGAGGGTTTATCGATCATCAGAGTGGCTTGTCGACGACAAGCTAGGGTTTAACGACCAGTTTTGGTCGACGTTGTTGTCGAAGCTATCGCGACGTCGTAGGTGCATTGGGATGGACCAGAGTGAGGGGAATCGAAGCGTGGGATTGCGGCAAAGGTCTGGACGTGATGACGAGGTTACTGGCGATCGGAGATGGCAGTGCGAGGTGGTTTTCGATGATCGAGTGTGGTTCCCGTGTTGCATGATTTGCTCGATTTCCAGTTACTATCGATGATCTCGGTGGTTGGGATGACTGAGGGGGAGGTCGGCGACTTGTTGATGGTCGGAGCGTTGGTCGGAGATTGTCAGTTCCGACGTGCACGTGCACCTGTGTGCGTGTGTCAGGTTAGTAGTTGTTGTATTGATTAGGGAATCGGAGAAGAAGGAATGCATCGGGGAAGTTAGTGTTTTACTCGAAGTCATACGCAAGTTTTATCGAAGGGAAATGGATGAGAGTTTGGCTCGGGTTTGTACTCAGGGAAGTCATGTTGTGGCTCGAGTTCGCCTTCGTGTGTACGCGAGTGTTTTACTGGGTAACAGTTTTTTTTTTAAAAAAATTTTAAAAAAAAATAATAAAGAAAGAAAGAAGAAGTTGGGAAGATGGCTCGGGTTTGGTCTCAGGAGAATGGTGAGTTGGCTCGGGTTTGACCCGGGTATTTGTAATGGCAGTTTTTAAAATTTAAATGAATCAATTTTTTTTTAAAAGTTTAAATAAATCAAGTTTTAAACTATTTTCTTAAATAAATTCCTTTTAAATAATAAATGTTTATTTAAATGTTTAGATGGATAAAAGTTGTATAATTTATTTTAACTTAAATTAATTAAGTTAATTCTTAAGTTTATTTAAACTTAAATTAAATGGTGTAATTAAAGTAGTTAATTAAAAAGGGTGAAATGTTTTCAATTATTAATTAACTTAAATGTCTTAAGTTAATTTATATGTTAATGATAATTAATTTTCAAAGGTTTATTAAATAAGATTTAAATAATAATTAAGTATTAATTAAGATAATGGTTTATCTTAGATTAATTAAGGACTTAAGTAATTAAGGGTTAATTAATTAACTTAAGTGATTAAAGGATAATTAATTAATGCAATTAATTAAGGATAATTAATTAATTAAAGGATAATTAATTAAGGGTTAATTAATTAATGTAATTAATTAAAGGTTAATTAATTTATGTGGTTAATTAAGGGATAATTTATTTATATAAGTAATTGAAGATAACTAATTAAGATGGATAATTAAGGATGATTAATTAATTTCATTAATAAATTAAAATAATCACAAATGGTTTGTAATTAATTAATGTTAATTGAGCAGGGATAGGTGATTAATTCATAAGTAATTAATTTATTTTAATTAATTAAATTTATTTAATTATGTGATTAATTAATCTTGCTTATGGATGATTGGATTATATTGAATGCCTTGAATTGTTTGATATCTCTGATATGTGATGCTCTATGATATGAAATGCCTGAATTGAACTGTGATAATGTGGTTTATCTACCTGTGATGTATTGCTGTGAGAATATGTTATCTGAATTTAATTAAATTATTTACTTAAACAACTTGGTTTAAAAGATTGTATTGAATTCGAAGAGACCGGGATCGGATATCAGCGATATCCGGAACCACTTCGATTAGTAATCTATAATTCTTTATAGATTTGATTTGTAAATCGAGTAGGCTAGAATGGAATAAATTGAGTAATCTGGACCATTGAAACTAAGTAATGGTACTTAGATATTATTTTGTGAAATAAGTGTTTGGCTACAGAATGATTAAAACTCGTAGTGAGGTACGAGTTACCCTGGCTTTTTAGAGAAGTTTTACAACCTTAGTATTTCAAATTAAATGGGTTTTACTCATGCTAGTTTCCAGCCTGACTCAGGTGTTACTTTATTGTAATGCTCGGGTCAAACCGAGTATTATAGATTTTCAGACGAGCTGGATGACAGGGACGTATGGAGTATATTCCGCTATGTATTGGAGATTGTAGTGATAGTATTCTAGGACAGGTTGTTACAACTGTCCAGTTTTGTTGTACTCTGATATATTGTATGTAAATTGACATTTACAGCTTTCTTTGTGTAAATGCTGTTATTTGATATTATATTTTGATCCGCTGCGAATGTGAGATTCTGTGTTCTATTCTCTGTTTCTTCTTCTATCTCTTTTCTTCTTTACCCTAACAATATGGAATTTTCGGCGTTCGATTGCTCGGCACTTCTACAGTGAACGTATTAGTGTCGAATTTTCGGGGTCGAAAATTTCGGGTCGTTACAGGTTATTATTCCAAAATAACATTTGGTATACAAAAAAGTAATTATTTTAAACTTGATGCGTCCACTATAAATTACTATATGGTATGCTTCCACTATTTCGACCATTACAATAATGGTATTTAAAACATGAAACTTCATTCAATCACTTACCATGAGCTATTTAGTGGTTAAGTATCTCGAACTCAAAGAAATAAACCTTATAGAGAATAATTTTCTACAAGAACAATACATTTGTAATAGAAGTAACATTTCTTGTTCCTCATTAAACGTCTACAAATATTTTACAAACTTCCATTTTCAACGTATCTTCATGAAGCAGAGGTGACCATTCCCTCTCTCTTCATCTCAATCGTGCCTATGTCACATCTACTCTTAGATTTTCACGGTTTTTTTAAATGGATGAATCATTCAAAAGAGAAACCATTTACTACATGACTACAATACATTTCTTTACGAAAATGCATTTAAGGTCGTCCTTAACATGTTAAGGAGATTGAATAAGTTGCAATTAAATAAATAGATAAAAATTAACATTGCAGATCAAATTCTTAGGTGTGCCTATAGTATATAGTCTAGTGTTGTTCCCAACACAGCATGATGCTCATTGTTTTCAGTCTATTGAACACATGATCTCACACTACGGTTTACTTGCTTATTGCAGATGAAATAATTTCATTAAAATTCCATATATTACGAACGTGATGAATGTGACTGTTCACAATGCAATGTTTGTATGTGATCGAGTGTGGATCGAATATCTATACTCATGTATTGTTTTAGAGTTCAAAATTCATGAAAACAATCTAAAACTTTAGGCAAATTCATAGTTAAGTGATTAAGACATGTAATGGTTATATTATTTGGCGCTTGCTTGGGTATTTAAGCGATAACATACCAAAAGGTTAATTTATAAGCAAGTTATCGCATTTCTTTGTTAAGTTTTAATTTGGTTCATTTGGTAAATTTTGATCGAAAAATGATTTAATAATTTGTATTGGCTGTGCAAATTTATCAAAGTACGCTGTTATAATTTACATAGGTTCTTATAATTATTAGAATAGTTTATTATATTTTTCTAATAAGGTTTCCACTAGATTATACATCTCTTAAGAACCCTAAATGAGATGCAGGAATTTCATAAATTCCTCTAATGAGTGCTATGATCCATTTATCATGTTACTACAACTTTGAGGGTGGTCAACAACTTATAGTCACCATAAATGGAAAATAATACGTCATTAGTTATATCTCATATACAACTTCTAACCATGTATTCTTTTCTCTTAATCATCTTCATGATGTCTAGGGTGCTCAACAAATTATAAAGTACATTATATACTCATAATCCATCATTTTGTGATTTCTTAAGGGAAATTTTATAACCCTTGAGGCTGCTCAACAAAATTACCAAACTTTCTTACTAATCCATGGACAATATAGACATCACTATGAATATTATATGGCTTGAGGATGTTCAATAACCATAAGTATGTATAGTGCCTATTTATATTGTAAATGATGGAGAGCAACATTATTGTAGATTCGTAACCCCAAAATAATAATAATAAGTTTTATCGTCTACAAGAAATAATAAGCATTCACAACATACTTAGTAGCATCGTTTGTCATTATATATACATAATTATATATGTATGTATGTATGTATATGTATATCTATGTGTGTGGGTAGTTTATTCCTTAGAACTATTATGATTTTTAGTTGATTTGAACTTTTAAAAAATCTTTTCATTCATTATGCATGAGATCTTTTATGGTGTTATCATGAATAATGACGATAACATTAAATCTTATTTAATGTTTTATTGGATGATTTTGATTTGTATTTTAAGATATATTATATTATGATTATATTGATAATGTTAATTTGATTGATTCAAAATACAAAACAAGATAATTTATTGTCAATTGAATAACATTTATCCAAATGTAAATTTAATAATAATATAATTTTCATATATATATATATCAAGTTTGAATAATCAATGTCTAAATGAAAATAGCTAATAAAATAATTTTTTATAAATTAAAATAGCACATGCTCAAAATTGACATTTCATAAATTAATGTTATAAAATTGAATGATTAATATTTTCCTAAACCCAAATATCATATATTTGAACCAAACAAATAATTTCTTAACATATCAGTTTTGATTAATGATGCTAATATGTTAATATTTAATGATAATATTAATATCATAATGTTTAATTTAAGTAATAAAAAATAAGTATATATTTACTATTAAATGACGTCTGTGTGTTCATAATTTAATTATAAACTTAACAACGTAAGCCATACGTAATGAGTTCGTATGAGAGGGTTATACTAGTTTAAATATTCAAGGACATTTTGTAATTTATGAACTTTAAAGAGTTTTAAATAATAAATCACCTTTCTTCGCCCTTCAATCCCTAGCTATCGCCATCCTGTATTTGTCCAAAAATTTCCACCGCTGCTGCCCATCGGAACAGACGCCGAATTCCTCGCATCAAGCTTTATCCATCCATGCTTTCCATGTCCAGCTCAATAGTCATCACCTGAAACCCTAATTTGCATTCAATCTTTGCTGTGGCATCGCCTAGTTCATCTGAAATGACGACAATTACTTCGACCATTAGAGGTGATAATGACGATATGAAGGAGCAATGATTGGTTGCTGCATTGCGATGATGTTGTGCAAGATAGTTGTGATGTACACAGTGCTTATGGAAATGTAAAGATATGCAACTGTAAAGAAAAAATATATTTAAACAAAATTTTAAAATCAGATTTATTTAAATAAAATTTAAAAATAATTTTGGTGCAAACCAATTTGAAATTTTTTCCAATAATCCTACCAGTTGAATACACCTTGAACTATCAGTTTCACCTACAAGTGAATAATTCTCTAACTTAGTGGTAGAGTTGCAGAAGTCCACTGTTAAGATATAATTTATTTTGGAGAGAGAATAAAATTATATGTCACTTAGATATTTAGCGCTCGATCAATGATCAAAACTTTATTAATATTTGTAGTTAATTATGAAGTCCAACATCAAACTCCGTGGTTCATAATTAACTGATTTACTTCAGCCAAATGACTTTCACTTTATGTTGACTACAAATTGTGGTGATACTAACCTTTTATTTGAAGGAAACAAATCCTCTCTTGAATAGGGTTTCACTTCAAGTAGTTTAACTTATACCCAACTATGACTTTAGCACGATCCTCGTTGTCGAGTGATTGACCATAATCAAAATATAGTTTAGACTGTTAAAAATTAAAATTCATAGTATTCTCTAGTCAATAGACTACTATCCATCGGTACGTGATATTTTTTATTTAATTTTTAACCTATAGAAGACTCTTGGTGAGTTGTTCTGTAATTGTTCCAAATAATTACACATATGTAACCCTTTGATGTTCTCAACAGTCATGAGCAATTCACCGTCCATTATACGTAGGGAATTATGTAAACTAATCTCAGTGGATATATTTATATGCTATTCTCAATACATATAGACTAGGAATATTTAAGAAAAACTATTAGTTTTATCGATTCAATGCTCATGGTTACGAAAACATTCTTAACTACAATCAATTAAATACTTTTCCTAAGGATTTCTACTTGTATATAGTTAATGTATTATAATAATATGTACAATAGAATATAAAACTGAAAGCTTACTTTATTTAAGACAAGATTTTCTATAAGAGTTAAGATAAGTAATCGTATTACATAATTGCCCCTAGAGCACACCCTTATCTCTATTAAGTAGAACTTGTGCCTTAGTGAGGTATACATAATGAGTGGACAAAGACTTTCATGTGGTAGCTTTAAACTACAGAATTAGTTTATTTCGAGTGAGACTTTCTTCAATTGACTCCTCTTGAATTCATCCATGTAATGCTTGATCGTTTCCGACCGAGGAATCCTAAGTACCCTCTGAATCACTATGCCAAAGAGACCCAAATAGCCTTATTTAAGTGGCTAAAATTGAGTAATCCGAGTGGATTTTTAAGAACCAACATCTCTTTGGATCAGTGTGTTTAATGTACTACAACCACTAGATGTCAATGTAATAGGTTATTCTAATGGTGGATTAACCTAATATCTTCCTAATTGGCTTCTTTTAGATGCCCTTAATCATTTGTCCAAGTGGTTAATGGCTCAATGATGATTGAGTTTACATGTGTCGTTTAGTATAGGACAAGGGTCTTGTATCTCTACCTTGGACAATCTTATCATTTTAACATCGATTGTTGAAGAGTAGAGAATGAATCAATTGTGATGCTGGGCTTCAAGTACTTAATCAGTTATGAATGATCTTCACTGTGCTTGACCTTGTACTTTTTTACATATAATAAAACAATAAGTTGCTCTGTTCAATCATAAGTAATTAAACGAAGGTTAAGTTCCAACTTATGATCGAAAATGATTGCGCTTGAATATCACTACATTCATATTTATTCCAAAAAATACCTTGTTTTCCTATGATTCATTATAATAACTTGTGATAGTTGGATACACTCATTAGTTCCTATCCATTTATGTTAATGAATGTTACTACATTTCAATAGTTTTATTTGTGACATCAAAAAAAGATTTACTACTACTTATGAAGGCATTTGTTGAGAAATATGACCTCTAAAAGAGACCTGTGAAGAAACATTTTAAGAATGATTAAGCTAATAGCCCACCACTGGATTACTATGCTGGATGTAGCATTGACTATTGCAGATGAACTTCACTCCGTTCATACTTATTACCAAGAATGTGGATTTTCAAGGATTTTTAAAGACTGCTCCCATTAAACTTACGCTGAGTCATACATAATGTTGACTAAATTTTATGTTCTATTCGATAAGCAATTCGAAAGAAAGCCCATACATCAAGAAATTTAACTACTTATTGGCTTGAAGGTAAGCCTACATCAATATTTTTACTGGAACTTACAGTCGTGCACCATAGTTTTCAAGTTTGTTGCAAGTAATATATTTCCTTGAATTTTTCACCGTTCTTCCAATCATTATCATTGATATTGTCACTCACTTTATAAAGAGGTGGTGTTGATAAAGTTAAGGGTGTGACCTAGGGATAATTATGTAATTTATTACGCAACTTAACTCTTATAAAGGAATCTTTTTCAAAATGATTTAAGCACCTTGTTTTATGTTCTTTTATATATGTTGTTATATATAAATATATATAATGAATTAACTATATTAAACATATATAAGTAGAAAATCCTTAGAAGTAGTGTTTTATAAATTGCAATTATGAAATATTCATAACCATGAGTATTGAATCGATACAATCAAAATACAACTCCTTAAATATTCTTAGTCGGATGTATCGAGAAAAGGATACCGATACGTCTATTTAGACAAGTGTACTAATGCTTCCATATGATGGATGGTGATTTAATCATGACCTCTTGGGGCACCAAGGAGTTACGTACTTATGGTTGTTTGGGACAATCACAAAACGACTCAACGAGATTCTGCCATAGGTTAATATATAACTTAGTTAAAATAGAAGATCTCAAGTTAATAACGTACAATAATCTTCTGATTTGAAAGTATCGTCGATCTTAAGTGTCTAGACTTTAACAATCTAACCTTCTGGACACTTTTGCTCAATGTATAAAAGTGCCATTCGAACTCACATCGTACCAAAAAGGACGAATCTTTAGGTTGAGATAGTTTGTATGATGCAAAGATAAATATAAATTTAAACATCTACACCTTCAGATCTCATAGTGGAAGGAATATGAGATAAATAATTGAAATAAACCAAATATCTCTGCTTAAAAAAATAATGACCAAATACAAGAAATAAACTAAGGAAAGTTCTTGATAATCAATTGAAAAGACAAATATATATCCGGTTGACTAGTACAATAAGATAAAGATAGAATGACTGAAAATAAAATTACTCTAGCATGCATTGTCACTTTCTTCATGTATCTTACTCTAGTCACACCACCTTACAACCCTATCAACCTATAAAGTAGGCATAAAGAGTGAAAGATAGAGGCAATTACACGTAGTATAGTGAGTAAGAAATACCAATAATACATTGTTAATGGGCAGATAAATTGTCATTTATAGTCTATGTAATCTAGAAGTGTTTATGAGAACATGTACACCTACATCTAATAAGTCAACCAACTTATATAATAAAGGGATTAGCCTATGGTACCGATAATTCTAATAACAGCTCATTTGAATTTCACCTGAAGGTCGAACATCCATAAACTGGGTAAACCTAACAATATATTGAGTATACAATTTCGATTGTAAACAACTTATACAAATACACTATTGTGTCATTTGCTCCCTATCTTTCAACTGGTATTATATAAGATCGAATAACAAATCGATTTCCACATAGGTACGTGAACTAACCTGATATAAATCCTGCTAATATGGATATCCCCATTCTCCAAATGGTTCACGTACTTAGATGTGCAACTTATCGCTCTTATTGTAACAATCAGAGTAGTATAATCGCGATACAATATCAGCCTGCATGGAATGCCATGTTATACAACGTCACATGAACTCCAAACGTTCATAAAGTGGGAAATGAATCCCCCAAACTATCGTACTTGGCCTACACTAGGTCCAGTTCAACCTATGTTTACTACTGGCAGTCAGTTGATAGTTGGCATGAAACAGTCGACTGATCGCCTATTTATTTTTTTATTATAGAGCATCACTCGATTGTTCAAGCATTTAGTCGACTAATGTCACATTTCAGTTGACTGTTCATCCTTTGGTTTACCATAGTTTTCCTCAATTTCCTTTAGGTTTACCTTAAGTTTTTCTTCAAACCAACCAGTCGACTGATCATACACGATCAATTGTTTGCCTAATGTTGGGTTTTTAAGCATTTTAATTTGTTATTTTGTCCATTTTTGCTCATTCATGGTCCAATATTCTCTCTAGACTTCAAGCACAACATTAATCCATTATAATTTTGTTTTTAAACAATTATTCATATTCATTAGCATCTTTAATACGCCCAAACGGCTATTGATTTATTTATCCAATCATAACTCAATTTTCCATGTAATTTATCGATACGACCATATAAGTTATGCTATGATTGATATATCTATAAAGTTAACTTTTATTCATTATAAATGGGTACCTATCTACTGTATAACATTAGATCTACATAGTTCAAGGTAAGTTTTACATCCAATTTACCCTCCCCTAATTCATATCGATTTTCCTATTAAAGAGATAATATATAATTCTTCAATTAATCAAATTAACAATTATCACTAACTAAATTATCAAATCAGTCTTAAGTCATATTATTTAACTTTAATTAGATATATAAATTAAATTTATTGCATATCTAACCATATAACCTTTTTGTAGATAAATCAACTTACCTAGAATTGCCGATTTAATTGAATTTAATTGAAATCTTTAAGTTTTCTCATCCAGTATGGTTTGAATTGGCAACTATCTCATTTAATTTGTGTTAATATGGATGATATTAGTTTTCTCTTGCTTTCCTATTTATTTTGATATTTTATTTAATGAATTTGAAGTAGATTCGAGGCAGAAAAATGGAAATTTTCATCTAAGGTTCAATGGCGGCTGTGGGATATAGAAGAATGTGATTAGAATGAGTTATACATACTATTCCTCCTAGTCTTAAACCCTAATCCAAAATTCTTACCCTAGGCCTATTTGGACTTCTAACCCGTTCAGTCCCAAAAGCGTGTTATGGTAAACAATATGTATCTCCTTCATTCGATATATGTTTCTGATGTTTTATATATGAATTTAAAGTAGAAAAATATAATTCACGAAATGGTAAAGTAAGGTTTCCTAAATGCCTTAATTTATAAAAATCCACTTATTTGTATTTTGTGTAAATTTACCCGAATACCCATTTTAAATTAATTAATTATGGTCAAGCATAAGGCATAGCAACCATATCGTGACCATGAACTATTTTAAGTGAAACATTACTCAAGAGAGGATCCATCTCCTTCATTTTAAAAGGTTAGTATACCGTAATTGGTAAGTCAACTTAGAGTCAAAATCACTGGCTAGGGTAAAACGGGTGATCGATAAATATTATCAGATTGATCCAAAGACTTTAATGTTATTTCCGCAATTAATATAGGTATTAGTAGATTTTTTGACTTTAAACCAAACTCTAGGTATCTGAGTGATATAATGATGAAAAATTATGTGTACAAGCTGTGGTTACTAGTGAGATTATATTAGATCAGAAATACAATTTTGCCTAAATGATCTATAAGCGTTGAATTTGATCCTATATTGTACTTTAGCACCGTCCATACATACTTCGATATTTAAACTATTTAAATATTGACTGTGGATCAAGTTCACACCGGAGAGTCAATACAACCGCATTGTCGGTTATTTCTGAATTTGACCAAAGAAAAATTAATTTATAAATGCTATAAATTAATTAATGCAAATTTTTTATTAATACATGACTATTTTAATTATTTATTTCGAGCTTAAAGTCGGACAAAACAATATATAATAGTTATACGACAGTTCGATCTACTTAGGAGCTAGGAACTAGTTAATTAAATGATGATTCAAATTGGAGTCAAAAGGGATGTTGACCTTGCTTGGTCAACCTATGGACATCCAAATATGGAGGATAGAGGAGGGCTTTACCTAGCCTTTAGATCTAGGGTAAAAGGAGGAGAAAAGGTGTTGTCTTTTGGCTATAAATAGCCCGTTGAGGAACTTTTTCGTCCTTCAACTCCTCGATTACATTTAAAATAATTGATTCACTAATTACTTTGTTGATTTTAAACAAGCAAAACTAAGTAATCTTAATTTTGCCGTGAGATGGTGATTATGCCGTAGAACGCTTATACAATCGAGTAGTTATACTTTAACTGTTTGTTAAAGTGTCAGATCTAACCATTATTTAATTCAAGTACAGGTTAAAAAGAATTTAGTACTACAATTAATGAGGAAATAGCATAAAATAGTAAAGGACATAGGATTTATGTGGTTTGGATTTGAAGAAATCCTAGGTCCACGAGGAAAGTTTCTCTTTCTTCCCTTTTCAATGATTTGGTACAAAATTTCATGGCAAAATGTACAGTTGAACCTTAGAGGTTTTCAAATGAAGAAAATTTCAGAAGAGGAAGAAGTCTCTCTTATGCTATAGTGCCTTTTCTATTTATAGTATTGAAATGCATGTGGATTTCTGGAATTTCTTTCTTGCCATTGTGCCTAACCCTTGGATCCTACCAAATGTCATTTACCCGTATTGTCTATTTGACGTGACTGGATTACTAACGTGTCTTTGGTAGGAAGTTTTAATGGAGGTGAGAATCCTAAAATTAGAGAGGGAAAATCCAAAGTTATGGCGGGAAAATTCAAATTTAAATTGTCCTTGCTTATGGGCCTCTAAAGAGGTATTTGTTGTCAATTGTTGACCTCGCTGTGTCTATGCTGACCAATATGCAATGTTATGGTGATGATGCATATGAAAAGATATAATGGTGAATATTGCCTGGTGCCCAAGTCATGCTGCCCTGTTGATATTTTTATTATCTTTGCTTGACTTAATAGTATATCGGATCGAGACACGCCTATGGTTATTTGCATTTTGAATTGTAAGTATGGCTCTACGTTGAAGTATATACCGAGTGGCCCTGTATACAACCTCTTTTATGTGCTTTCGACTACATGCAGAGCAGTCTAGGTTGCCCTCGGTATATGCCGATGTGGACTTGTTCTCATAGGTTTGACAAAACATGAGCCTTAAAGACGCGCTCAGCTCAGCTCGGTATGTACTGTCCCCAAACTTCGGTGCGGTATGCCATATTTGACTTCAATTTTAGATGTAGCCACTGTGGCTTGCTCCTGTTCCTTAGTTTTTGCAATATTTGTTTCTTGTTGTGGTTCCATTGGCTATTGAGCTCGGGTTGGGTTAGGTGTTGTAGCTTCAAGTCAGTTCCCTTGTGTCTTAAAAGTAGTTCTTTGTAAGAACGGGTGTAACACTTGCCCCCCAAGTTTGCTACGATCATAGGTCATGATAGACTTGTTGTCTTAATCACCCAGTCTTGCTCTTCTTGTTATTCCTGCCTGGTTTCTTTTTCTTTCCAGCTATTTGGGACATCGACCTTTTGTGCTCTGACCTGTATCATTTGATTTAATGCCACCGATCTCATTTCTGAGATTGCCGTAGTCACTTGCATAGTACCAATACTGTGAGATGGCAGTAGGTTGTGCGTTTTGGATGATCTGCCTTTTTCGATTGGGGTGGGATGTCCTTGGCCGTATCTTTGGATGTATGCTTGTTTTGACATGTTCCCTATTTGGGGGCATAATGCCTTGGCCGTTTGTCTGGTATGACCTGCCACTTGCTTGGAGGCGTAATGTCCTTAGCAGCATGCTTGGTATGATCTGCCCCCTGTTTGGGGGCGTAATGTTGTACATATGATGAGTCGCATTCTTCTATAGCATCACTGTTCTTATTTCTGAGATTTCCATTGTTGCTCGTAGGTAGAACTATACCTCTGGAACGATGGCGGTGAGCTATGAAGAGTAAAGAAACTTTGACTAAGAAGTCAGGTCATGTATATACTACCCATTATCGCATGCGCATGATTTTTCACGGGTTCTGGCTATTTAATATCCATACGTCCAGTGTGGTATGTTGAATTGACTAACATAGAGGTTTTTTATACTGGTTCATGCCGTCTAATACCCCTACGACCAATCTTCGTACAATTGTTATCATAGGAATATTCATACTGGTTTAAGGCAGTCTAATATCCCATTCAGCGTAGTATTTTGGCTAAAAAGCCGGATTCACGTTGATGCAAGTCCTAGCGGTAGGGCTAGTATCACCGTTCTTAATGTTGAGGTTGCCTTTTTTGCATACTGACTTCGTGTTTTCCTAAATCAGTGGCTGCTAGTGGTGACCTGTGAGTGTGCATTGATTTTTCCACAGATAATATAGAGATTTTTATACTGGTTTGGGATGTATAATATCCCTACGTCCAGTTTATAGTATTGTTACTTCTTTATAATACTATAATGTACATCACATAAGCAATGCAAGTTGGACAAAGTAAGGTCTGAGGTGCTCCGAGTCCAAGTTCTTGAGACTAAGTTGCTAACAGGTCTAGATAATCGGTATGCTCCATTTGCTAATACTTCTACAGTGACTAATGAACCTTCCCAGTTTGGTCCTATTGCTCCATCAACCGGTCTTTTGTACTGGCCATTAGTCTCTACAGTACTAAATCCCCATTGCAAAAGTTTCTTTCCTTGAGCCTAACATTATAAGTCATTGCCATTCTTTACCGATATGTGGCCGCTACTGCTGCTGCTTCATCCCTTCTCTCTTGGATAAGATCCATGGCAGCTTCTTTCAATTTGTTATTCTTTTCTGTGGTATATGATATTCTTCTATGTGATGGGATTTCAACTTCGATGTGTAGCATGGCCTCATATCTGTAGGTTAGCGAAAAAGGAGTATGACCTATAAGGGTTTTGGTTGAAGTTTGGTAGGCCCAAAATACTAAAGAGAGTTCCTCTACCCACTTTCCTTTAGCTTTCTGTAATTTTTCATTTGTAATTTTTTGATGGTTTTGTTCACAACTTCAACCTATCCATTTGCCTGCGGATGAGTGACTGAGGAGAAATTTTTTTATTATGTCATTTTTTTGCAAAGCTCTGTGAATTCCTTGCTCTCAAACTGGGTGCCATTGTCAGAAATAATTTTATGAGGTATCCCATATATGGTAATTATATTCCTTACTACACAAGTGACTATCTTCTTTGCAACAATTGTGGCTAGAGGCTCTGCCTCTACCAATTTGGTGAACTAATCTATGGCTATTATGACATATTTAACTCCTCCTTTCGACATTGGAAGTGGTCCTATCAGATCTATTAACCATATATCGAACGACCATGGACTTGCAAGTAGGATGAGATTATGGGATGGCTGTCTAGGGATACTAGTGAACTGCTGACAGCTGTCACACTCCTCACAAATTCCTTTGCATCTTGAAGTGCGGTAGGCCAATAGTAGCTGTGTCTTAGAACATTTTTTGCTAATTTGTTTCCCTTGTAATGGTCACCACATTATCCTTCATTTACTTCCCTCATGACCTGTACAACTTATTCCTTGGAAACACACCTAAGATAAGTGGTAGAATACCCTCTCTTATATAATGTGCCATCAAAGAAGTAGTAGTATGAGCATAGTATCTTATCTTTCAGGCCTCATTTCTATTTGGAAGTAAGACTCCATTTAGAAGATATTGTTCGGTGGGAACCGTCTGGTTGGTCTTCTCAGTTTGTTGAAGTGGGGATTCTGTAACGGGTTGCTCTTGGCTTTCCAGCGTCTCTTGGTTCTGTGTGCCTTGAATGGCGGGCCACTAGGATCGGGTCAGGACTAGTATTTGATTTGATTATGTTATACTTGGCTCTGTTTGTTGCCCAATTGGTACTGCCTTCATCTCATTGGTCGTTTTGGTACTAGCCAATTTTGCTAAAGAGTCGGCAGATGAGTTTCTTTCATGAGGGATTTTTCTATCTCAGGTTGTTCAAACTGCTCTGGTAATTCTTAGATAGTTCTGCATATTTGGCTAAGGTCGGTTCCTTCGCTTGGTAATTACCCTACACTAACTGAGAATCACTGTAAACTTTAACGTGCGTTACCTTCATTACCTGGGCCATATGTAGGACTGCGAGGAGAGCTTCATATTCTGCCACATTGTTGGTTGCTCTAAAACCAAGTTGTACCACTTTATGTGGCTTTTGCATGTTAAGTGTGATCAATACGTATTCAATCTCTGCCCCTTGTTCATTTGATGCTCCATCTACGAATAGGTGCCAACATTGTGGGGGTATTTGTTTCCTCCTCTTAATGCGGTTTAGTTGGTAAGATTCATTCTGCAATAAAGTATGCTAGTGCTTGACCTTTGATTGCCTTCCTAGGGCAGTAGGTAATGTTGTTTTGGCTAAGTTCCATAGCCCACTTTAGCAGGTGACCTGATGTCCCTTACTTCTGCAGTATTTGTCTGAGTGATTTCTCTGTGAGGACTTTGATGGGATGTGCCTGGAAATAAGGCCGTAGCTTTCTCCCTGTAAGGAGCAAGTTGTACGCAAGCTTTTCGACAATTGAGTAGTTTAGCTCTGTCCCCAACAGCCGCTTGCTCGTGAAATAGATGGGCCTTTGCATCCCTTCATCCTCTCGTACCACTGCAGCACTAATGGCTTGATCAGTTACAACTAAATAAATGTATAATTTCTCACCTGTTACTGGTTTTGATAATATAGGAGTATTGACCAGATGTCTTTCAGGTTTTGGAATGTTGCATCGCATTCCTCAGTCCACATGAAGTTTGCCCCTTCTTCACTTGATCGAAGAATGGGATGCATTTGTTTGTAGCTTTGGATATGAATCTGCTTAGGACTGTTACTCTACCATTGAGGCTCATCAAATCTTTTGGTTTCCTTAGGATTCCCATCCCTCTTATGGCATCGATTTTTACAAGGTTTGCGTCAATGCCACGCCCACTCACTATATATCGTAGGAACTTGTTTTATTGGATAACAAAGGTACATTTTAGAGGATTTAGCTTCACTTAATGTTACCTTAGGACCGTGAAGGTTGTTCCAAGTCTTTGACATGATCTGATGCTGCCTTTGATTTAACTAACATGCCATCCACTCCATATTCTTTATGATCTGTTCAGCAAACATCGTGTTAGCTAATCTCTGATAGGTTGCCCCTACATTCTTGAGTCCGAGTGGCATGACTTTATATAAGTATAACCTTTTGTCTGTCATGAAGCTAGTGTGTTCCTGATCTGGTTCAAACATAGCTATTTGATTATACCCCAAACCAGCATCCGTGAATAAGAGTAGTTCATGCCCACTAGTTGCATCTACTAACTGGTCGATCCTTGGCAAGGGAAAACTGTCCTTAGGGTAGGCCTTGTTGAGATTACTGAAACCTATGCAGGTTCTCCATTTCACATTGGGCTTTCTCATTAGTTTTGGGTTGGCGATCTACGTAGGGCAGTATACTTCCAGGATGAACCCATTCTCCGTTAACTTCTTAATCTCTTTATGTAGAGCATTATATCTTTCCTTGTCTAGAGTTCTGCACCTCTGTCTAATTGGATGCGCATCTGGATTGATGTTTAGTGCATGATAGTTGACGACCGGGTCTATTCCTACCATGTCTAAATGGGTCCAAGCAAATACATGCATTGACCATTTTAGGAAGTCTATCAATTCATCCCAGGCTTCTGCACTACGGTTCTTCCCTACATGAGCACCTTTGTGGGGTCCTTTGGATCTATTTGTATATCTTCGGTATCATCTATTAGTTTTAACCCTTTCTTTGTCGCCCTTAATCTTGGATCTATCTCGCCTTTTGCTCTTCTTATGGTAGTGAATTCATAAAGGACGCCTATTTCTAGGCTTCCTCGGAGAAATACTATGCATAAGCTAAATTATATTCATCAGTGCGAATTATGTGCATATATGTTCTCTTCTATTTTGTCATAGGTTTAGGGGGTGCAAGACCACTCGCCGCAGTATCAACTTGAGTGTCTGATATCGTTGTAGTCCTATGTCTCGATTTAACTTTAGTTTTATCACTACAAATATCAAAAGAAATAGCAGAATATTTTGGAATAATTTTATTGCTAGAGTTAAGAGTTACATGATATAATTCTCTAGCTAAAAATTGTTCCCCTCTTACTGATCCTATCTTGGCCGGGGTACTAAATTTCATGAGCAAATCCTCTTGAGAGATGATTGCCCCCAGATCAACCAGAGCAGGTCTTCCCAGAAAGCATTATAGGGAGAGGGTTGATCGATGATTAAGAAACTTGCATAGAATGATGTGTGTAACAGGGCACTTCCAACTATGACGAGCAATCATGCTGACCCCGCTGGAATGGTTGCAGTGTTGTTAAAACCAAAGATCGGTTCAGGACTGGGTTTCAGGATTTTGAATGGTAATTTCATTTGATCATAGGCAGATTTGAAGATGACATTCACTGAACTGCCTGAATCTAAGAAGAATTTCTTCATGGTACAGTTCGATATCTACACCGAATGATAAGCGGGTCTTGATGTGAGAATACAATCCCTACCGAATCAGCTACAGTGATGGTTGTTTTTGGTGCAGGCTTCTATTTGACATGGAAGATCTCCCTTTGGGTTTTAGCTTCCTGCATGTGTCTCTCCTGTGCCTTCTTGATAGCACCAGCGGGGGTGGTCCTCCATGAATTGAAGCTATCAGGTTTAAAGGTGTCCAACTTGATGTTCATTTGGATCTGGAGTCAGATTGCTAGCCCTATCTCCCTCATTCTCCCTTTGAAAGCTGCCTAAATATCCCTTCTCGATTAGCCTCTCTATCTACTTCTTCAGATGTTGGCGGTTATTAGTATGGCGACATTTGTTGAAGCGGCAGTAAGCTCCATCTTTGTTCTGTTCCGGTTTCTTTCATTTGTTCAACAAGTTAAAGATAATTCATCCTTGGTCATCTCATTTATCTATTGAAGGGGATGAGTGAGGGGATCTTTATAGGGAGGTGTAGCTCTTTCTGCCGATTGGTGGGTGGGTGATTCCCCTCTTTTCCTATCATAGTTGGAGGCAGAAATTTCACGAGATTGGGATACAGATCCAGCTTCCTCCATCTTGATATACCCTACCACCCTCTCATAAAAGGTTTTCATGCTATGGCAAGATTTCCTGTTATTTTTATCCCACACAAGGGTTCCTCTCCTAATTCCGGCATGAGCCGCCATTAGTAATGCTTCTTCACTGGTCGCCCCAATCCGAAGAGCATCTATTTTGAAACGCTTGATAAAACCGCATAGACTTTCATTCTCCTCTTGCTTCACACAGGATATGGTATGAATTTCAGGAGAGATTTCCCTTCCCGACTTGAATTGTCTTAAGAAATTAGTAGACAGTTGCCTCCAAGATTTGACCTCTCCCGATCCGTACCTTTTAAACCACCTTGAAGCTGCACCAGATAAGTATACATAGAACAATTTGCACCGAGCCATCCTTCCAACCTTTAAGATGCCTATAAAGTATTCAAAAGTTCTGAAGTGATCTTCGGGGCTGGTGGTTCCGTTAAACTTATCAATTGCAGGGGCTTTGAAATTATCGAGAAAATCAGTCTCAATAACGGTCTCACCGAAAGGAGTGCAAATTCCTTCCTCTAACCTTTCTCTGGTATTCTATTGACAAATGTTTGCTAGCTACTCTATCCATGTCCTAAGCTGTTGCATCTCATATTCCCTTGGGTCAACTTGGTTGAATTATCATCAGACGTGGCAACTTCATCATTTCCAACAGATCGGGTCTGTTTTTCCAATAGCAGAGGGTTTATATTGGTCGGCCTGGTTTTAATCCTGGGGTTGGTCTAGATTTTGCTCTTAAATTTGGTGTTAGTTTTCAATCCAGCATCAACTTCCTATTAATGGGAGTGCCGTTATTGTTCACCTGCTGAATACTCAATGCAACTGTGGAACGATGACAATGAGTTATGGGTTAGGGAGGTAAAGATAGCCCCTGAAAACATGTTGGGTCATCGTTTTCTCTAATCCTTCTATACGTCGATTTATTTGTTGTGAGAAGGATTGGAAGGCGACTAGGATGGTATATGCAGGGGCCTCGGTTGAAGCTCCCACTTCATCTTAGGTTTTTGGGAGTATAAGTGATTTAAGGATAGTTTTTGCTGCTAGATGTGCAGATTCTTGAATCGGGGCCATAGGTGGGTAAGATTCATGGTTCATGGTATACTGTTTACTAGATGTGGAAAATGAATAGAAGTACGGAGGTTTAAGTCCTCCTTCTAGCACCAGAAGATGTTAAGGAACTATTTCGTCCTTCAACTCCTCGCTTACCTACAAAATAATTGATTCACTATTTACTTTGTTGATTTTGAACAAGCAAAACTAAGTAACCTTGATTTTGCTGTGAGGTGGTGATTAGGCCGCTGAATGCTTACATAATCAAGTAGCTGCACTTTAACTGTTTGTTAAAGTGTCAGATCTAACCATTATTTAATTCAAGTACAGGTTAAAAAGAATTTAGTACTATAACTAATGAGGAAATATCATAAAACAGTAAAGGACATAGGATTTACGTGGTTTGGATTTTAAGAAAACCTACGTCCATGAGGAAAGTTTCTCTTTCTTCCCTTTTCAATGATTTAATATAGAATTTCATGGCAGAAAGTATAGTTGAACCTTAAGGGTTCTCACAAGAAGAAGATGTCAGAAGAGGAAGAAGTCCCTTTCATGTTACGGTGCCTTTTCTATTTATAGTCCAGAATGCTCGCAAATTTCTAGAATTTCTTCCCTGTCGTTGTGCCTTAACCCTTGGATCCTGCCGAAAGTTGTTTATCCGTATTATTTATTTAACGTGACTGGATTACTGACGTGTCTTTGGTGGGAAGTTTGAATGGTGGCAGGAATCCCAAAATTAGAGCGGGAAAATATTAAATTGTGGCGGGAGAATTGAAATTTGAATTAACCTTGCTTATGGGCCTCTAAAGAGATATTTGTTCACTTGTTGATCTCGTTGTGTCTGTGCTGACCAGCATGCAATGTTATGGTATTGACACATATGAAGAGATATAGCGGTGAATATTTCCTAGTGCCTAGGTCATGTTGACCTATTGATATTTTTGTTGTCTTTGCATGACTTGATAGTATATCGGGTCGGAACATGCCTGTGGCTATTTGTGATTTGAATTGTAAGTATGGCTCTGTGTTAAGTGTATAGTGAGTGCCTTTGATGTGCTTTCAACTATGTGCAGAGCGGTCTAGGTTGCCTTCGGTATGTGCTGGTGTGGACTTGTTCCCATAGGTTTAACAAAACATGAGCCTTGAAGATGCGCTCAGCTCAGCTTGGTATTTATAGTCCCCAAACTTCGGTGCAGTATGCCTTATTGACTTCAATTTTAGATGTAGTCGTCATGGCTTACCCCTGTTCCTTAATTCTTGCAATATTTGTTTCTTGCTGTGGTTCCAATGGTTGTTGAGCTCAGGTCGGGTTAGGTGTTGTAATTTCAAGTCAGTTCCTTCGTGTTTGAAAGCAGTTCTTGGTAAGAATGGGTGTAATGTAACCCAGTCTCCATACCAAAGTAAATACACCTTTTGAAGTTCTCTCTTATTCTATCCCAAGCCATATACAATAACCTTAGTGAAGACATCTCTCTGACATTGCAACTCAAAGAGAAGGAGGAGATGATGGTGCTCCAAAAGGAAAGACTGCTCAACCAAACGTACCGACTCTTGGAAATATCAAATCGGTAAAGGTAATATATATTCTGATTTATTTTTATATAAACATGCCCACATATATCACCATATTTTGTCTTCTATTTTGGCCATGTTTATTTATAAAAAATATTTTTTAATACATATACATAAACATTATTATATAAAATTGTTTTATAAATATTTAAAAGGAATATAACTATACATACATATGCTATATTTTTGATAGCAAAAAAAATATTTTTGTTATTTTTCAAAATCAAAAATATGTTATATATATTATATATTTAAACACAATCCATTTTTTCAATATTTTATTTTCATTTTATATTAAAAGAATTTCACTTACTGTTTCGAACATAAAAAAATTATTTCAATATACATACACATATATGTTATATGTATATATAGATACATTTGTATCAATATATCTGTATAGATATATATTATATAAAAAAATTATTCAGCTCACTTTGCTTAAATTAAAAAGACAAAATTTTATTTTATTTACCATGTCAAAATATTTTTAAATTTGAATTTATTTAAATTATTCAACCGAATGTTTCTCAGTCGAAATTTTAAAATAAAAATAAAAATAAATAGCTTTATGTTGGCGGCTACAACTGTGACGACCATCTTGATCCTCCAGTAACCAAATACCATAAATTATATGCTGCCATGTTACATGGCCGATGTAGAATGGTAGTCAAGGTAAGCACTAATATTCCAAAGTAGAATTTGTCATATATCTCACAACGCATAAGGTAAAAATATAACATTCACATAGATATAAAATAGGCAAGACAACAATATGACAAAATAAACTAAAGAGAATCAAAGTGCATTAAGTTCATCACATTTACACAAAGAAAATAATAATAAACTTTATACGTTAGGGTAATAAACTGTTAATAGAAATTGACTTTACTAATATAAACAAAAATCGGTAGTTCCACAGCACTACATAATGGAAATAGTGATAATAGTGCCAAAAGTACAGATATATGAAAGCGCTAGCTACCTATTTGTCCTCCTTATAGCTTCATGTTCTATCTCATACCTGTTATCTCTAATCTACTCATCTAAGAGTACCCGGGATGATATGGAGCAAAGAAAATAACCTCGAGTCAAACATAAGCCTGATATGAGCGATCTATAATCTCAAAATAGATTTAAGTCATAAAACATTGTACGTAAGAACAAATGGTATGTAGAGTCAGACCTTCCATGTCGCTACATCCAACAAGTTAGCACATAACAACATATGTTAAACTATCATCATATGGGTGTACTATTACTCAAGTACGTTATAGAGTATCGGGTACCTAACTCGCTAGTACCTACATCACATGGCATCCATCCCAAAAGTCAATAATAACAACAATCATACAAGGCATAGCAATCATGGAAAACATAGCAACCATAAACCAAATCTTGCATCAACCATTAAGATATCATTGGGTATAATTCATATGACTCCACTCAGATGAACAATGACTACTCAACGCCACAGTACTCAATGCTCTAACACATGCCACACTAAGACTGGCCAGGAACTTAGACACACTCAGACATCTGATCTTATGTGTACACTGAGATTACCTTTGTTACACATAGATTACCCTTGGTGAGCACCCTCACCAGTTCCTGTTTACGAGCATACATCTCATCCTTAGATTTATCCAACAATCCTTAGGCACGCATACCAATAGCAGAACCACCTCTTGTCCACACCAGCGATCACTTAGCACATGTTTGGTTGGTAACTTTCCTCATGCTTTAGCTACTTTCCTCATGAAGTACTTGATTACTCGGAATATTAATTTGTCAAAGTCTTATTACTTCTTTAGTTATCTCATAAATCATCAAAGTTACCTTATCTCAACTTTGAAACACTCACCCTTCATCCTCAAAGACACCTCGTACTTGCCTTAGAGTAACTCCATGTTTCTTTTGTGTTTGCATTACGTAAAGTCCATCGCCTCGATCGATTGGTAGTGGCACACATTTTTCAAACCACATTCTTGAATGCTACACGATCGATCATGTTTACTCAACTCAGCACAATGCACAAATCCTCAAAAGTTGGATCGATCAGTACCAATCCATATAGATTCATACCCATTTAACTCAACACATAGTTAAATTCCTAGCTAAGTTCAACTCCTACAATCCAATCCTAAGTTTCCCAAGCATGCCCTAAGCATATACCTCGTATTTTATCGACTGGCCCAAAGTTACCATGCTACTTTGAACATAAGTGAGATCATTCATCTTTTTGCTCTAACTCCAAATCCATCCAACCAAAACTCATGTGATTGATCATATAGTCCCTATACATCATGAAGAATACCCATATAGATTGCATCTCATTTGGAACATTTATAATCGACCGGGACTGATCCATATGGATCTCATTATCAGTATTTGAACCAAGCAACATTCAATGGATCTGGAGTACAAAATGATGAAGGATTGAATCAAAATGCTTAGAGATGTCAAGATTGAAGACTAAAAAGATTTTGGCTAAGTATTTAGCAACATGTATTGGTCGGTACCAATCCTTAAGGATCAGTATCGTACGCTCTAAATGGAGTTGTGGGGTTCACTATACTCTTATGTAAGTCAATATTCAAAGTTAATGAAAAACAAGTAAGTTGATGTGACATCATTCAATGCCGACCGATCCTCTTTGACTATTTTTGTCTTGAAGTTTCAAAGTATGAAAACTTAAGCTTTTAAAGAGAAGTATAGAAAAGCCAACAATATCCATCGGTACCGATCCATATGGATTGGTACCCGATGATTATAATTAAGGAAAATGTGCATTTTGACTTAGTTCATCTTGTTAGAAAGTCAGATCCAAAGATATTTCTCATTCAAACTAGGTCCAACAGTTATTGTGCTCGAATTCATCTATAAATAGACATTCAACAACTAGAAATGGCTTTTTGCCTTTTATGCAAGGAAACACTATCAAATTCAAAACTCATCAATTTGAATCTAATAATTGTTATAATTTGATAGTGTTTACAAAAGAGATCGACAATAATATTTAATAGTGGATGTAGGCACTTGATTTGGTTGAACCACTCTAAAAAATTTGTCTTTTCGTTTTAGTTTTCAATTTCTTCCTTGTTAAATTTCATTTACACTCCAATTAGGGGTATTGACTAGCTTTTTGGCCAACATTTTTTAGTGCTTTCACCAAGAAAAAGAATTCAGGGTCAGATCCAATTGCTACCGGGAATTGAGGAAAATCACCATTCAAATCTAATAGAAATGGCTTATTAGAAGGCTACTATATCCTGAGTAGTTATTGAAGAGCATGATGGTTAGGATCATGAAGGTAAAGAAATGAATCATAAAAATTTGGTAGGAACTTCATCAAAACTGTAAGAAGTTTTCACTAAGGGTGAACAAGATCGTATGATGGCTCTGATGAATAAAAAGATGATGGATAATTAGATGTCCATCGTGAAAGAAATGAAAAAACAATTTGCTAACTTGGTGCAACCTCGACAATAGAAAGGATCTCGTAAGCATCATAAGGGAAAAATGGATTCTTCTTCTTTTGATTTGGATGAAGGTAGCTCATCAAGTCAAAGTCATAGAGATATGAAGCAAAAGATGTGAAATGGCGATGTTGGAATGTCAAGGAGTATGCTGGAAAAACAAGAATAATTGTTCCAGCACCAGCATCTGTCGGTACCGACCGATCCAGATGGGTCGGCACTTGGCGATCGGGGATAGTTTATTTCTATGACCAAAGGAGATCTGCAAGATGCCAATGTAGGTGATGATGAATAGGTAGTTGGTCCTTAGGATGGTGCTATAGGAGAAAATGTAGCTAGGAATACTTGAAGTGTAATCCATACCAAAGTCACCTAACAACTGAGCGAATGGACTCCCTAGAGACCTAGATCTCGTCGTGCTAACCTCGAGCATTTTCCTATCCAAACACACCATGGTGCACATGGCAATTGCCACTTAGGAAGAAGTGTAGCCTACAATGTTATGTTGACTGAAACTATAAAGAGATTATTGCAGCAGAACCAGCAACAAGATGATGGATAAGGGTCTCAACTACTTAGAGCCCATTCACTGATGATATAAGAGTAGCTTTGTATCTGAAAAGGTTCATCAAGTCGATGATGTAGAGTTATAATAGATTTAATGATCCAATGCAACATCCGATGATGTATGGATGGCATATGGATAGTGTGCGTGCTAATAACACCATGAGAGGGGCTTGCCGCGATGTGATTCTTTCAGCTTGAGAGCAAATACTTTTGATGAATTAGCTAAAAATTTCATGAAGCAGTTTCGAGTGCATAGTGTAAAGCTAAAGGTACGATGTCCTTGGCTAATATGCATCGGTGGTCTGGACGGACTACGGTTCAATGCCATTATGGTAGAGGTGAAGAACCCAAGGAAAGAGAATGTACTAGTGCCTTTAGTAGGAGGACTCCATAGCCAGACCGACTTTGGGAAGTGGCTAAGGATGAAAAAGCGGACTTATTTGAAAGACTTCAATAGAAAAGCAAACTAGTTTTTGTGCTTGGAAGAGGTAGCCAACAAGGTTATTAGAACTGTCATAAAGAAACATCTAAAAAAGGCTAAGTGAGTATGGATGGACGAACTTCCACTGGTATTTTGGGTTTACTGCGCTTCTTATAAGACCGCATAAGGACACAATCCTTTCATTTTGGCTTATGGTCGAAGGCTACACTCCTTGTTGAGACTGTAGTACTATCCCATAGGCGAATTCACTATGATCCAAATGAAAATGAGGAGTTGTTGAATATATTTCTAAACCTAACTTATGAAAAGCATGATGAAGGTGCTTTGAAGTCCATGGGTCCGTGGAGCCCAGACAGAAGATAGCCAAGTAGCACAATTCCATGGTCAAGCACAACCCACTTAAGAAAGGAAACCTAGTCTTAAAGAGAATCCTCCCTAAGCCTGGGGCACTTGGCCCTATTTGGGAAGGACCGTACATTATTAGCAAAGACTTGGACAATGGAGCATACATTCTTAGCACGGTAGACAAAGCCATATTTAGAAAAGTGTGGAATTCATAGAACCTTTGTCGTTATTTTTTTAAGCTTTTGTTGTTTTTATTTGAAAATCATTATCTTATAATAAAAGCAACTTTGTAGCAATTATTAATCATGTTCCTTTCCTGAAACCTTATTGTGTTAGGTTTCCCCTTTCTTCGCATGGATTATTATAATTGCTAGGATCATGAATTGAGGCATTACCGGTCGTGTTATGTTCACTGAATCTCATTAATAAGGTATAAAACCAAGATATGTGGTTGATCATACCCAACCACTATAAAGTCCACCTACCCTTACGGATTACTAGAACTGTATAGTTAAGATCCCTATATGCTGGGGGCAAATGACGTTGGATCAATGCAATGATCTCTCATGAAACTTTGGCCGGCAGTAGTGAACCAGACTTACCACGATCGTAATATGATTTCCGACTGGGTAGGTTGCCGTTGACCATCAGCCTACAAACTTTGGCAAGTAGCATTAAATCGAACTTACCTGCGATCGGAATACGATCGTCGATTGGGTAGTTCACTATTGATGATTACTCACAAACTAAAGCTTGTAGAAGTGACGTGACTTACCTACAATGGGAATACAATCGCCGACTGTGTAGTTCACTTTTGATGATCATTCCATAAACTTTAGCTGGTAATAGTAACCAGACTTACCTGTGATAGGAATACGATTGTCGACTGTATAGTTCACTATTGATAATCAACCCATAGACTTGGTTAAAGGTAATGAACTAGACTTACCTACCATTAGAATATGATCATCGACTGGGTAGTTCACTATTGATCATTGGTCCACAATCTTTGGCCAGCAGCAGCGACCTAAACTTACCCACGATCAGAATTCGATCATCAACTAAGTAGTTCAGTATTGACAATAGACCCCTGGAGTAACTTAGATACAATCCCCAGATCCAAAGACTAAAAATGCCTACTTAAACATAAATCGTAGAGTTATCCCATCGAGATTTGTAGTGACTGTCTCTGCACAAGTATTGGGGGCATCAACGACCAAAGGAGTCGATAAGGCCTTAAAGGGTGACGTTGCAAAGACTACTCATCTAGCCGAACTTGTCAATGGCTGATCCTAAACAAGTTTACTGATGACAAGACATAAGCTATTGGCATTGTAACATCCCTCTTTGAAAGTTAACACGAAGATCTTTTAGCACAATGGTTGTGCGTGATGTTGCTTTCTGCGACGGTGGGGGTTTGAACCCTCCGATCGTCATATTTGTATCAGAGCCAGTACCCAGTCGGAATTGTGTGTTGTACTGCTGCAGATGTCAGTCGGTGTAGTACCGATGCAGGTTATAAACACAATGCATGGGTGGTGTGTGATGATGATCCAACGAGGACGTTGGGCTCTTTAAGGGGGATAGTCTATAACGTCCCTCTTGAAAAGTTAACACGAAGATCTTTTAGCACAGTGGTTAGTGCATGGTGTTGCTTTCCAGGACGGTATGGTTTCGGATCTCGTGGTCATCATAGACATGTTGCCACCCGAGCAGTGACATGGTGCATGGCGAACACACTGCAACAATGAAATTTGATGAGGAAAACATATAACATGGAATAAAAGAAACATCAATCATAGAGTGTTTCAAGATCCGATGTAGTCATATCACAACTGAATACCGTGTCCTTACAATGTCACTATGTCAATATCCTAAAGAATCAAAAAAGGTCAGGAAGTGAATATCACTTGGACTGAGATGGACGATAATTGCCAGAAGTTGTGGGTTTATTATCCTTGGCTTTGGTATGAGTAGTAGCATTAAGTTCTTCATGTTTTTCTTTATGATTTTGAACTTCTCCACTACTTCGAGCTTGACTCTAGCCATGCCAGTTGGGAAATTGGCCATCACATTTGCCCTAAGTATCTCGTCCTTGTCCAAGTCTTCTAGCCGCATGATAATCCAATAGCTACAGTGTAGGGACCTGTATTTTACATATTATAGGATCATAAATATTATTTTTAAATTCATATGAGGTCATATGACTCTATAAATTTGGAAAATGTTAGGTAGTGACATTTTCCATTCTTAGATTTTTTTATTGGACGGTTTCGACCTTGAAAATATTGTAAGGCATATAACTTTAGATATGAGTCGAATTAGGGTCTAAAACCAGTTCCAAATGAAAATATGGTGGTTTCCCATTCCATAAAGTGGTCATAATAGGAATTTGAACTTACCGTTTAGATGTTATGGCTGTTTGAAATTCTGACCTGTTTAAGGCAGATTAACCGGTAATTAGTGGATGATTAGAGCAGTGCATTAACTCAACTTGAGATTAGGGTTAATACCAGCACCTTCCAGCTACCACCAATCACTTTTCTCTATTTCTAATTGCCTTCAAACCTCCATTAATACGTATTAGACCAAAAATCTCACATTTCTTCTCTTTAATTATTCTAAATTAGTGATTAAGGTGAGATTAGTAAAAGGGGATCTAGGGTATTTTGAAATTCAGAACGTTGGGATCTGTGTAACTACCGTCTGGATTAGATCTACACTTATGTGATTAATTTTAGATTGATTCTTCATCAAGTGAGTGGTTTGATCCTCTCACTTTGTTATATTTGTCATTATATGTTAAGAGACTTCTAAATTGTTTTTGATATTAATACATGTTTAATGATTGATCTAATTATACATTTGGTTTATAAATGAATTTATTGTATTTTAAAGAGATTCTGAATCAGAGTCTGCTCATGTTCTTATAAGTAGGCTATCTTCTTGATTCTAGATCTAGATTATAAATTGATGTAAATCCATATTTGGTTGATTTGTATATGTCATATATGTTGTATGCATGTTATGATTGATTGCTTGTATGCTAAATTGCTTGTTTGGTTGCAAACGCTTATCGGAAGGCGACCTAGAGTTAGGATGTCCTATTTGATTTGGGTCTAATACATATTTGATGTTGCATAAATGATGATGACTCGAATCAGTAGCATATAGAAAAGAGTTGGAGTGGCTAAGGAGTTGTATGGAGAAAGAAAAAAACTTAGAGTCATGGCCCCCAAACCGGTACCGACTTGACCAATGTGCTCAAAATGTGCGATCAATATGGGGTGTCAAGAAAGGCTCATAGATGCTAGATTTTAAGTTTCAAGTCAATTGGAGTTGATTTGCTCAAGTTATGGACGTTTGAAGATGCATCTGTTGCAAATGGATTGATATCAAGGTGCTTGGCGTTTTTGAAGGGAAAACTTCAGGAGTTTGAAGGGAAAACCTGAGGTTTTCTTAGAGGTGCGGAAAAGCTGATATTTTTGGAAACTCATTCAAAAGCTTAGAGTCAGAAGCTCTATAACTCGGTACCAACCCTTGCAAGACTCAGTACTGAGTCAAGGGAACTGAATCAAGAAGGAAAAAAGGGAAAAAAATTAAAGTTACTTTGATTCTGCTTTGGTTCAGATGGAAGACAACTTAGGGTCGCTTGGAGAAAAACATGGAAACGCTTCACTCGTACCCAATCTTGCCCAACCGTGATTTGGGCAGTCAATTTGAAAATTTCAGATTAGATTCAAATTTGGAGGAATGATAGATGGCGATGTCAAAGAGCTACATATAAAATTTAGTGGTAATCCAATAGTTATATCTTGAGATACGATGGATGGAAGATCAATAGTCTATGGAAATAACCTGAGATTGCTTGGAGTCAAACCCAGGAAATAAGACAATTACTTTGGTCAAACCTAGGAAATTTTTGAGGATGCTTTGGGACAACATGAAAATTTTCTATGACTAATTACGGATGTCAAGGGTTGTTCCGAGCTAAGCAACAAATGATGGGAGTTGTACGAAGATCCATAAGGACAAGTTCTAGGATGCAGACTTGTTAAGTGGATCTGGGACGTGCTCTACAATGGATATGACATGTGCAAAGGGATTTCTAATACTTGGAGGTTACGATATGTACTCATAAAGCAGGGGTATGTGAGGATGCTCGCCTAGGGTAGGACGTGCCCCAGATCTTTAGATAGGAGATCTGTCTTACCTTAGACTGCTAGGACACACAGTTTAGTTCCTACCATACTTAGTGACATGGATTTGAGTATCAAAAGACCAAGATTTGAGCAGTCTATGACCTAGGACGTGGTCATACAAGTTATCGTATACCCAATGCACTGAGTGAGTGATGTGAGGATGGCTGATGGACGCTATGTTTGCTTTGTTTTCTAAGGTCGTCAAATGACGTGGATATCTAGACACCCCATATGTACTCTGATATATAGTACACCATGATGATTATGATATAGAGTAGTATATACTTTATTTTATGAGCTAACTCTTTGGATGCAGGGACAAGTCATGTATGATTCTCCATACCCTATGCCCTACTATATTGACTTTTATAATACTTTGAGATTATTTACCACTCATACCAGACTGTTGTCCGACTCGTTATGCTTTGCTTCGTATTATTTTGGGTACTCTTAAATTAGTAGACTAGGGATACCGAGTCTGGTGAGCATGCAGAGATGAATAGGAGATGAGTAGGAGGCTATGCTTTCCATATACTATATTTGGTCTTATTTTTGCTTATTATTTTGATGTGCAGCACTGTAGAGATTATCAGTGCTTTTTTCTATTTAAAGACAGTTTTCTTTGAGTTATTATTTGTTGTATAACTTTATCACTTATGCTGTATGACTTTGATGGATCTCTGCACTCTTATATGGTTTTGATTCATTTAGTTATATTTACCATCTCTCCTATTATATATCTATATGCGATATTATATTTTATTCCATGTGCTGTGAGATATATGACAGGTTCTGTGATTGTTTTAGTTACTTCACCCCTGACCATCATCCTATATTGATCAGATATTGTTTCAGCGCATTCTACATGGTATTTGCATATCAAAGGTGTAAGGCATTCATCATATTTATTATCAGAGCATAGATTAAGCGATTTCACATTGTTTAACTCGCTTAATTGTAAGTTGATACCTGATCCATTAGAGATAGAGTAAGAGGAATACTCTAGGATGGATCAAGCATATATAAGAAAGCATACTTATTATATTGTGATTTTCTAAATTATATAGTAGTATATATAGTATATAAGTCACATTACACACAAGTACCTTTGGTGCAACCCTTTCTTTTTAAGGGACCAATCATTCTTATCAAAGATTAAGAATAAGCCGAAAACAAGAAATGCTACTAGGAACTCCACCTTTAGAGCTGAAGAAGGAGTTGGCTCGGAAGCTGCTAATTCCAATTTGCAGAAGATGTTGAACACCAATGAGGAACATGCTGCAAAATGCTCAAGTGGCTACTCCGAATTTTGCTGTTAGTGGTGGTGCTCTTGGGCAGGCACCCGTAGCCGATTTTGCTAAGTTGAATAAGGACTTTGTCAGTTTTGGTAGCAAACCATCCTAAGGTACGGGGTTGGCTATGGATGTGCAGGATTGGCTTGACACTTGCGAAAGAATCTTTGATGGCATGGAGTTTATATGAGACAACTCCTGGGAAGGGCTACGAATTGGTGGAATGTTGTTCGAGCTGCGACTCTCAAGGATCAACTCACTTAGGACCGGTTCAAAACCAGATTCGAGGAGAAGTTTATATCAGCAGTGCATAATTCGGTACTATTCCATAAATTTATGGACCTAAAGTAGGGAAACCTGTCTGTCTTCGAGTATGTAGCTAAGTTTGATGCTTTGTCAAAGTACGAAATATCCTTTAGTGACACTCCATTAAAGAAGAACGAGAAGTTCATCATCGGGTTGAATGACGATCTGGGAGTGAGACTCATGGGCCATATTGATGAGACCTTCAAGGAGATATTCGAAGAGGCTTTGAGACATGAAAGCGTTTATCCAAAGCTGAAGACTGTTATTCCTAAGGAAGAGCCAAAGTCGCAATCGGGCGAGGGAGGAAAGAGTAAATGGAACAAAAATAATAAGAAGAAGCAGCTTCAAAACAAAGAGGACTGAAAGAGGATAAAATATGGACCAACTTGCTATAACTGCGGAAAGAAGGGTCACCTTAGTAGAGACTACAAAGCTAAAGGGAAGAAGCGCTTTAACTGCAATAAGCTTGGGAATATTCAAAAGGATTGTCTAGAGCCATTAAATCAAAAGCAAGTGGTGAAATCAAATGCTTCATTGTCGTTCAGACTTCGTTGAGTGCTACATCGGTGAAAGAGAAGGGAACATGCATCATTATCCAAGGTATGCTTTGTATTCATGTTATTCCCATATGTGTTTTATTTGATACCAGGACTTCACATTTCTTTATATCTAGTGACTTGATAGATAGATTAGGACTGGAAACCAAGATTGTTGATCGACCTTTGATTATAACGAACCTTGTTGGAGGCTCCACTAGCATGTGTATGGTTTGTCATGGTTTGGTCTTATGGAATCATGGATGTTCTTTTGCTTCTGACTGTTTTGTTTTGGGTTTTGTGGGGTTCAGTATTATATGCAGGATAGACCAACTTACATACGATGGGTGGAAGGTATTATTAGGCTACTTACTAGACGATGAGGTGATGGTTAGCTTCTTATATTCGCTCGATATCCCATATGACGAGTTCTCATTACTGCATATTGCTAGGGAGTATCCAGAAATATTTAAGGAGGTAATCAGACTTCCACCACATAAAGGGATAGAGTTCCATGTTGATTTGGTAAAGGATGCCAGGATGCTAGACTAGTTGTGATGCCTTTAAGGAGGATGGTGCTTAAGGAGGAAAGAGAGCTCAAGGTGCAAGTGAGTGATCTATTGAGGAAGGGGTTCATTCACAGGAGTATTTCTGAGTAGGGAGCTCCCATAATATTTGCCACGAAGGCGGACGGTTTCCTTAGACCATGTGTCAATTAACATAAGCTGGATAAGGTGATGAAGAAGAATAATATTTACTCTCATGTATTGATGACTTATTCAATCAGCTCAATGGTGCAAGAGTGTTTTCTTAGTTGGATTTTACGGCTGAATTTCGCCAACCGAGAGTGGGGAAGGAGATTGTCGATTACATCGGTTTCGTGCACCGTCTGGATATTATGAGTGGTTGGTTTATGCTATTTGGGCTGACTAATGCACCGACTTATTTTGTGTATATCATGAAACGTGTTTACAGAGATAAATTAAATAAGTTCATGCTTTTGTTCATTAATGATATTCTCGTCTACTCATGGACGAAAGAGAAACACAAGACACATTTAAGGATTATGCTATTTGAAGCACCGATTGAAGGGTAAGTTTTTGAAGTGCCACTTTTAGAGAAGGGAAGTACGATTTCTGAGCCACGTTGTTTATAAGCAGGGCCTTTCCATAGATCCTGCAATAGTTGCAGCAGTCCAAGATTGGGACATACCCAAAAATGCTATGGATGCAAGAAGTTTCTTAGGAAAGAGAAGTTGACAAGTGCACCGGTATTGATCATTCCAAGCGGGAATGAGGAGCTGATGGTGTACACTAATGCTTGTAATACCGAACAGAGTGCAATATTGATAGTCATGTAGAAGGGTAAAGTTGTCGTGTATGCTAGTTGATAACTGAAGCCACATGAGTAGAAGTACCGGACCCATGATTTTGAGTTAGCAGCGATTGTGTTTGTGCCGAAAACTTGAAGGCGCTATCTTTTAAGAGAAAGGTCCGAGCTATTCACCGACCATAAATCGTTAAAGTATCTCTTTTCATATAAGGATCTTAACCTTCGCCAGCAAGGATGGTCAGAGTTCTTAGCCTCCTATGATTTTGAGATTACTCATACTCCAGAAAAAGGAAATGTAGTTGGAAATGCTTTGAGTAAAAGACATATCAACTTGGTAGCTATGTTCCTAGAGTGTGCTGGAACTGGGCTAGCACGCAGTGGGGTAAATTTCAAAATATATATTTCATTTTGAATATTTGTTATCTAATGTGTATGTGTGTATATATAGTTTTAAAAAATATAAAATAATATGTGTGACATACAAATGCTATATATAAATATATGTATGTGTATATATATAATCAACATGTTAATATAAAGTAATTGTAAATATTAATATAAATAACTTTGACTTTAAACTTTAAATTTAAATTTTAAATATAAATTTTAGATCTTAATCTATATAATAAAATATCTTGATCTTAATTTTAAATATTATTAAATCTGATTTTGTTATGTTGTAGCTATGAGCTATATGTTTATATATATACATGTATACATACATACATATATAATTTTTAAAAAATACATGCATACATATTATCATCCAATGTAGACAATACATACATATGTAAATTCGTGATAACTCATATACTATCTAAGCACATATATAACATGATGTACTATTATACATAAATTTAAATGTAAATGAAAGATTTGCCTTGACTAAAGCCTAATTGTAACACACTGAAGCGTTGAATCTATAAATTCCTTGAATCATTATCCAAACTTCCAAAACGAGCTACGGGACTGAAGGCAACAACCACCAATCTACTATTTGTATTTAAATTATGTTTTAAAAGCTTGAAAATTAAAGAGCAATGGCATAGGGGAGGCCGGCCAGATTTGGTCTGGATGGAGGAATAATCAAAGGGTCCTGTTATCCCGCCTTTTGGCAAGGCCGTGACACCAAGGAATTGACTAGTAACCAATGACGGCCCATCCTAGAGATCGGTTATACACAGGCTCACTACGGATATCGACGAATTTTGTCCGAGTCCGGATCGAGCCAAAATTGGTATAACATGACAAGCTAAGCTATGAGAGTCAACGTTCCAAATCTCAAGTCAATCCGAGTTCGTATGCTCAAGTTATGAACGATACAAAATTGGATAAAAACCAACCACCGGTCGAATCGCTCAGTTCGAATCCATCAGGGAAGCCAACTTCGACTCGCTTCCTTCGACTCGCTTCGCAACCATCAGAAGTGACAACTTTGACTCGATCCCTTCGACTCGCATCGCAACCATCAGAAGCGACAACTTCGACTCGCTTCGCAACCATCAGAAGTGACTACTTCGACTCGCTCCGCTTCGCCTCCATCAGATGCCTTCTTCGACTCGCTCAACCAACGCACGCTTCGACTCGCTCAATCAATAATCACTTCGACTCGCTCAATCAATGCACAGTTCGACTCGATCAAAACAGCATCAAGGGCAGAGTGAGATTCAAGCGCCACATCACCGAGTCGAATGGAAGCGAGTCAAACAGAAGCGAGTCGAACGAAACAGCCAACCGAGAATCCCATTTTGTATCGATCATATCTCCTAATCTACAATTCCAAATGCTATGAAATTTTCACAGAAGACTACGTGCATGCTAAAGAATGTCAACATCAAATTTCGACTCCATTGGATGAAATCTTGATCGATACGAAATCCGTTTGTATCGATCACGGATCGGACCAAAACTTCACGGGCTTGGGCGCGCGGGCCTGGTCACGTGCCAGAGAGGGTCTCCCAAGATCTGAGCGAAATACCAGCCTCATACACTTATAAATAGGCCCCCAAAGCCAACAAAAAGGGGGGGTTCTTCTTCCTCTTTGAGATCTCCAACGCCCAGACTCTACCAGATCCAGATCTGAACTCCATTGCTGCTGCTACCTACGAATTTTACTGCTGCAAATCATAACTACTTGCTGTAATTCATTGAATTCACTTGTAAACACTAAAGAAAGATCAATAAAGCAAACTACTTCATAGTGGACGTAGGCAATACGCTGAACCACTCTAAATTCTTGTGTCTCTTTGCATGTTAATTATTTTCACATATGAGATCTGGAGTTTTTGTTAGATAATTCTTCTTTTCCCATTTAATTTCTTCACTTTATCTCTTCAAAAACTTCCGAAGAGTGTTATGCCCAATTTTGGTACAAACACTTTGGCGCTTTCACTGAGAAAAACCCAATTTTTCTCCTGCTCTTTGGATCTCCTATCTATATCGGATTGCATAAATCCAAGAAGAAGATCCAGATCCGAAGCCTTGAAGCCCTTCCATACTATTCAGATTTGCAAATCAGATCTAGGAAAGGACTTCATCAATTTATTATGGTTAGCACACGTACCACTTCTACAACTGCTGATCAAGGAGCACGGGACCGACAGAATCCCGTGCAATCACCTCCATCCAACCAAAATGCTGCAGAACCTTCAGATCCATCGGGTCCAGTCACCAGGCAAGAATTCCAGACATTGCTTCAAGAGTTGACCCAGAGTCGACAACAGCTAACTGAACAACTGCGCGCCAACGCAGACTTGACCAACCAGCTGAATCGCCAAAGGCGAAGAAGATCCAGAAGAGACCAAGGTTCTTATTCTTCCATAGAGAGTTCAGCCTCCTCTGATGGCCAAACAAGATCCACACGCCCAAGGCTAGGTGTAAGCTACACCCAGGCCACCGGGCACCAACCCGCTTCGAATCTTGGACAGCCCAGAAATGGACCATTCGCTAGTCACCGTACAGAACCTTCATCTCGAGGAGATGCTGCTCCTTACCAGGTTACATGCAACATTGTGACTACCACCACTACCGAACAAGGAGGTGATGCTAGAAACCAATCTGATCCTCAGCGTAACCGACGAGAGCAGACTCCAGAACCTTATGTCCCAGAAAATGTTGAACCAAGGAGGCGAGCTACGGACCGTCGACCGCCTCTGGTCCAGACTCGTGCTGTGGAACCCGACCATACCTTGGCACAACATGCCCCAAGTATCTGAATGCCGGATATATCAACGATGATTCGTCAAATGATCCGTGAAAGTCAGGGTCTCAGTAATAACGATTGGGGAATCTCCTGGAGTCATACCCCTTTCACCGATGACGTATTGTATGTTGAACCACCTCGGCACTTCAGGATGCCAGCTTTGCCAGTCTATGAAGGGAGTTCTGATCCCAATCAACACATCCTGAAATACGAATGGCTGATGAATGTTGCGAGAGCTGATGATGCAGTAAAGTGCCATAGTTTCCCCATTTCCCTAGGGGGCATCGCTACCATGTGGTTTACTCGTTTGCTGCCGCGATCCATTTCTAATTTTGATCAGATGGCCACTAAGTTTGTTGAACAATTCCGCATGCACGTACAAAAGATGTTAACACTCTGTCTAGTGTTACACAAGCTCCCGGAGAGACACTTAGACGTTACCTAAAGTGATTCCATGCTGCGTGTGTAGAAATAAGCAATCCCAATGATAACTCTATCCTGATGGCATTGACTAAGGGGATTGATGCTGATTTCGGAAATTGGTTAGCTGGAAAACCACCTGCGTCATTGGACCGTTTCTATTCCAAGGCAGCCCAATTCTTGAGAAGGGAGGATGCGAAACAGTCTAAGAAGCAGGATGATGCATGTCCCAGCATCGAAGGAATCCAAAGTAACATCGCTGTTAAACAGTCTGGAGATAGTTCTGGAAAAGTTCAATTGAACGTACAAAGTAAACAGAATCAGCAGAGGGACAATGGGAATCAAAACAAGAAACGCGATCATAATCGCGGTCCACGGCGTAGAGCTTCCATGTACGATAACTACACTCCGTTGAACACGTCATTGGAAAATGTGTATCTGTAGACCTGCAACACCATGCAATACAAGAAACCTGCCCTGAAACCACCAACTGAAAGACAAATCCAGACAGGGAAGTTTTGTAGGTTCCACGAGAGCTACGGCCATAACACAAATGAGTGTCATCATTTGCAAGACCTCATTGAAAAACTAATACATGAACCGAAGTTGGATCAGTATGTGCGGGCGCCGCAGTCTGGTGGTACGGGCCCATCAAATCAGAATCGTGCGCCGAATCAGGAAAAACAGGAGGAACCCGCTCGTACAGGTGGGAGGTTGGTCATTAATACAATAAGTGGTGGTCCTCACCCGACAGATCAAAGCTGGAAGGAAATGGAGTCGTATGCCAGTTCTATCAGGCATGCAGACTTCGAATGTTATAGTAACTCTGATGAAGGGGCTCCGGCCAAGCAACAGAAGATGATGACATATGACATCGTGTTCAGGAACAGAGACGCTGATAAAGTCGAAGCCCCCACTATCGATCCACTGGTCATCTCAGCTCAAGTAGGTCCCGCTTGGATGAAGAGAATCCTAGTTGACAGTGGAAGCTCCATGAATATTTTGTTTAAGCGAGCCTATGATCAAATGAGAATGGAAGCCACAGACTTGAAACCATGTTATTCTCGAGTTCATGGTTTCAACGGAAGTGCTACTATACCCATCGGGATGGTGGAACCGCCAGTAGAGTTGGGAGTTGGAGAACGTCGGAGAGTACGGATGTTGTAGTTCATTGTTTTGGACATAGACTCCCCATATAATGCTTTCTTGGGCCGACCGGCTCTTGCTGAATTCAGGGCAGCCATTGCTCCATGGTGTTTGACTCTGAATTCCCCACTGATCGTGGAGTAGGGATCATTCAAGGAGATCAGGCTGCTGCCAGAGCCTGTTACGTTGCTGAGCTGCGGGAGGCGCAGTGAAAGGAGAAAGGAAAGGGCGTAGAGGATTCTCTCTACGTCCGTTTCACCGATAATTGACAATTAACACCCGAGCCCAGGCCAGGGCACCCCAGCCAATTCCTCAAGGATCTTGACCCGAGAGAAACTGAAGACGAAGGAGAATCTAAAGAAAGTCAAGCATCCTCGGCCGAACTGACAATTGATGCCCCGGTTGACGATAACGATGGTTCGAAAATGATAAAGATTGGATCTCAGCTAAGCCAGCAAACTCAAGAGAAATTGGTTAAATTTTTGCAGGCAAACCTTGACGTATTTGCCTGGACACATTCCGATATGTGTGGGATCTCGCCGGACATCGCAAGCCACACCTTGAACATTGACCCGTGGCATGTCCCGGTCAAACAGAAAAGGCGCGGTATGGATCCAGAGAGATCTACCGCCCTTAAAGAAGAAGTAGAAAAGCTTGAGGCGAACAAATTCATTCAAGATGCGCTATATCCTGAATGGGTGTCGAATTCCATGCTCGTCCGAAAGACAAATGGAAAGTGGAGAACATGTGTCGATTATTCTGATCTGAATAAAGCATGTCCCAAAGACAGTTTCCCACTTCCCATAATTAATTAGCTAGTAGATTCGACGGCTGGGCATGAACTCTTATCCTTCATGGACGCGTACTCTGGCTACAATCAGATACCGATGCATTTACCCGATCAAGAACATACCAGCTTCATGACCAATCTGGGACTTTATTGCTACAAGGTTATGCCATTCAGACTCAATAACGCTGGAGCTACTTATCAACGATTGGTCAATCAGATGTTTGCCAATCAAATCGGGAAAACCATGGAAGTATATGTAGACGACATGCTTGTGAAGTCATGACTCTCCACTGACCATGTTAAAGATTTGGAAACTATGTTCAACATACTTCGAGAATACAAAATGAAGCTAAATCCACTGAAATGTCACTTTGGAGTTGCATCCGGGAAATTCCTTGGGTTCATTGTCAACTCCCGAGGAATCGAAGCTAATCCTGAAAAGATTTGGGCAATCAGAAATCTTGAAACTCCAAAGACTATAAAGCAAGTCCAAAGTCTCAATGGGAAAGTAGCAGCATTGAGCAGGTTCATTTCAAAGTCCACTGACAAATGCATTCCCTTTTTGATCTGATCCGAAAAGGAAAACGCAACTTTGAATGGACCACGGAGTGCGAGGGCGCTTTCCAAGCACTAGTTCAACATCTATCCACACCACCTATCCTGTCGAAGCCTATCGACCATGAGAAGTTGTTCGTATATTTGGCGATATCAGAGAACGCTATCAGCGCTGCATTAATCCAAGAAGAAGACAAGATATAGAAGCCGGTATACTACGTCAGCAAACGATTGACTGGGGCTGAAAGAAATTATCTGAAGTTGGAAAAGTTGGCTTATTGCCTTGTTATTGCATTAAGAAAACTCCGACCATACTTCCAGGCACATTCCATTATGGTTTACACCGACCAGCCGTTACGACAGGTCCTTTCGCGGCCTGAGACATCTGGTAGGTTACTCAAGTGGAACATCGAACTGAGCCAGTTTGACATTACTTACACTCCGAGATGGGCCATACAAGGATAAGTCCTAGCCGATTTCATAGCTGAATTTACCATTCCAGAGGACTTGCCCAAAACCAGTGAATCCCCCGAATACGTCTGGAAACTTAATATCGACGGCGCATCAAACGACTGGTGTACGGGTGCTGGTGTTGTACTCGAAACTCCCGAAGGCCGATCCATATGTTATGCCTTAAAGTTCGATTTTCATGCGACTAATAATGAAGCTGAATATGAAGCCCTCTTAGTTGGCTTGAAACTTTCTAGAGATTTGAGAATTATCATAGTGGAAATTTATTGTGATTCATAATTAGTTGTGTGTCAGGTACGGGGAGAGTATCAAGCAAGAGATCGAAGGCTGGCTGCTTACTTAGCTTGAGTTCAGGAAGTACTGGATCAGTTCGATTATTACGCCATCTATTGTATACCTCGAGAACGCAACCAAAAGGCCGATTCATTGGCAAAGCTAGCCAGCACAGGCGAAGCTCAGCAAATGGGACTCGTTCCCGTAGAGACGTTACCCTCTCCAAGCATTGACTGGGCAGAAATAGACTGGGCATGCGAAACCGTCCCCGAAAAAGATTCATGGATGACTCCACTCAGAAACTACATTGAGCACGGAACCCTGCCAGAACGCAGGAGTGAGAAGAGACAAGTTCTTAGAAAGGCCTCACGATTCACCATTCAGAATGGAGTCATGTATAGAAAGGGGTACTCTGTTCCTTTACTCCAGTGTATCACTCACAATGAAATTAATCGAGTATTGCACGATGTACACAAAGGAGAATGTGGCGATCACACCGGGGGGCAAGCACTTGCCAAGAAAATACTTCGCTACGGATACTACTGGCCGACCGTGAATCGTGATGCATCGGACTATGCAAAGAAATGTGATAGGTTCCAGAAATATGCCCGAATTCCTAGAGCTCCTCCTACCGAGATAACACAAATGGTCAGCCCATGGCCGTTCGCAATGTGGGGCATCGACATCATCGGTGCTCTACCTCTGGCAAAAGGTGGTGCGAAGTACGCAATCGTTGCAGTCAATTACTTTACAAATTGAGCTGAGGCCGAAGCTCTCGCTACCATTACAACGAAGAAAGTAACCAACTTTGTGGTTCGTAACCTCATCTGTCGATTCGGTCTCCCACACACCATTATTACGGACAACGGAACCCAATTCGACAGTGCTGAATTTAAAGATTTCTGCAAACGATTTCACATCCAAAAGAAATTCTCTGCAGTTGCACACCCTCAGGCAAATGGACAGGTCGAAGCAGTTAATAAAGTCATAAAATCCATTCTGAAGAAACGACTGGAAAAGGTCGGTGGAAAATGGGTCGATGAACTTCCTATGGCTTTATGGGCTTACCAAACAACCCACAAGACTGCGACTGGTCACACTCCATTCTCTCTCTCTTACGGTTCAAAAGCCATTATTCCAATCAAGCTAGAAATACCTTCTCATCGTGTGACATACTATGATCCGAAGACAAATGCTATATTACTTGCTGAATCTCTCGATCTACTAGATGAGAAGCGTGAAGAAGCTGATTTGAGGGCAGCTGCGCATCGAAGTCGAGTCGTCCGATTGTACAATGCCAAGGTCCGTCCACGAACCTTCGAACTAGGCGATCTTGTCTTAAAAAGAATCTATCCGGTTCCTTCGCATATGAAGCCGACATGGGAAGGACCGTATGTTATTGAACGAAGGCTCGGAGATGGCACATTCAAGTTATCGACCGTCGACGGTCTTACTCTGCCAAGAGCTTGGAATAGCGAGAGCCTTCACCGCTATTACACATGACAGGCTATCTTTATCCATTTAGTCTACTTTCCTTTTTTGCAATTTGTTTCTGCATTTTGAAATTAGAACTTGTAATAAGGCAACTGACTTTGCCATACTTTCTTATTTCAGCAATAAAATGCAGTCTCTTCGAGCCAGAGCTGTGATTTACTTGAAATGCTTCATATGACCATCACTATGCACGAAGAGCTAAGTTTTACCATACGGATGAATTTATTCAAATAGAGAGTGACTGAGATGCAACCAATCACTCGCTAAGTGAAACCCGAGCTCGGGGGCAAGCCATCACATCAAAGTCAAGATTTCATCCATAAACACCAACTTCGAGTTCCCAGAGCGCGAACTGGAGTATAAACATCAACTTCGAGTTCCCAGAGCGCGAACCAGAGTATAAACATCAACTCCATATTCCCAGAGTGCGAAGCAGAGTATAAACATCAACTCCGTATTCCCAGAGTGTGAAGCGGAGTATAAACATCAACTCCGAGTTCCCAGAGCGCGAAGCGGAGTATAAACATCAACTCCGTATTCCCAGAGTGCGAAGCGGAGTATAAACATCAACTCCAAGTTCCCAGAGCGCGAACCGGAGTATAAACGTCAACTCCGAACTCCCAGAGCGCGAGTCGGAGTATAAACATCAACTCCGGGTTCCTAGAGCGCGAACCGGAGTATAAACATCAACTCCGTATTCCCAAAGTGCGAAGCAGAGTATAAACATCAACTCCGAACTCCCAGAGCGTGAGTCGGAGTATAAACATCAACTCCGTATTCCTAGAGTGCGAAGCGGAGTATAAACATCAACTCCGTATTCCCAGAGCGCGATATATCAACTCTGAACTCCCAGAGCGCGAGTCGGAGTATAAACATCAACTCTGAGTTCCCAGAGCGCGAACTGGAGTATAAACATCAACTCCGTATTCCCAGAGCACGAAGCGGAGTATAAACATCAACTCTGAGCTCCCAGAGCGTGGGTCGGAGTATAAACATCAACTCCGAGTTCCCAGAGCGCGAACCGGAGTATAAACATCAACTCCGTATTCCCAGAGCGCGAACCGGAGTATAAAAATCAACTCCGTATTCCCAGAGCACGAAGCGGAGTATAAACATCAACTCCGAACTCCCAGAGCACGAGTCAGAGTATAAACATCAACTCAGAGTTCCCAGAGCACGAACCGGAGTATAAACATCAACTCCGTATTCCCAAAGTGCGAAGCGGAGTATAAACATCAACTCCGAGTTCCCAAAGCGCGAACCGGAGTATAAACATCAACTCCGAACTCCCAGAGCGCGAGTCGGAGTATAAACATCAACTCCAAGTTCCCAGAGTGCGAACCGGAGTATAAACATCAACTCCGAACTCCCAGAGTGCGAGTCGGAGTATAAACAACAACTCCGAATTCCCAGAGTGCGGAGCGGAGTATAAACATCAACTCCGAGTTCCCCGAGTGCGAACCAGAGTATAAACATCAACTCTGAACTCCCAGAACGCGAGTCCGAGTATAAACATCGACTTCGGATTCCCAGAGTGCGAAACGGAGCATAGACACCAACTTCAAGTTCCCAAAGCATGAATCGAAGTACAAATAACAACTCCAAACTCCCTGAGCGCGAGTCGGAATACAAATGTCAATTCCAAGTCCCTAGATCGCGGACATATGGTTAAAATTTAAGCCGGCGTGACCAACCGCCAGTAAACAAATGGGACTCCCCGGAGTGCGGATATGATCATCGACAATCAAACAAGCATGGATGCATTACTCAATCTCCGCTTGCCTCAGACATCTGTTCGGTGGCACTAGACTCAACATGATTATAAGTAAGAAGCGATCATCGACTAATGATCTACAACTAGTCCCCAAGACTGGGGGGCAGGACTTAAGCATCAACCATTGATTGAAGCGATGCAACGTCAGAATTCAACTCGCTTCCCGGTCTCAAACCATGCCCACAGTTTCCGAACTTGACAAACAAAAACAAACTTGATTCAGAATCTGAAACTTCACAAGTGCACTCTAGATATTGAAACACTTAGACAAATACAAAATGACAAAAAAGAAACCAAAAAAGAGAAGTTTCATTTCTATTGATTGTAAAAGAAGTTCGTATACAAGTTTGTCCCAAAAATTCCTACTAGCAGGGGCCGAACCCGCATCTATACACGGTCAACAAAATGAAAGTCAAAATAAACCGGGGAAGCATGTTTAATCTTTCTTCTTCCTTGGCTTCCTCCTCGGTGTAGACCCGCTAGAGCCACCGCTAATCTTCCTCTTCGAGCCTTTGCTTTTCGGCGGTTGGTCTTCAAGCGAGGGCATTATATCAACATCCTCCTCCAAACTCGAATGGATAGGAATGCTCCCTACGGGCGGAGTCGGAGGAACAGGATCAAGTATAGGAGATGGAATGGACACGCTAGTGATGAAGACAGTACCACCAGGAGATATCATTCTGAGCGGAGCTAGTCCCGGTGCTGCCATTCCACCTCCAAAACTACCACCAAGAGCCGCTGCTGCCATTTCAGCGTCAATTTGGGTGAACATCTCCTCCTCAGTAACCACTCGAGCCTCGCTGGGGGCGTCAGCGGTTGGCATTGAAAAACTTGTGGCAGGAATGCTTCCTCCCATGACAAACTGCAAGTCGGCAAGAGGATCGCCGTGACGGCGAAAGAGTTCGTCCATCATCTGCTCATTAAACAAAAGCGTGCTTCCCTGTGTATCGTCTAGAGACGCAGCAGTTGTAGTCATAGTGATCGCTTCGGTAACGACGGCCTCCTGTATCTGATGTGATTCTTGAGTAACAGGGGGCTCGATATGTGCAGCATCAATCACTGGACAAAGAATAAGAGAATTGTTAGAACTTAACTCGATCGAAGATTTCAACTTAAGAAAGATATGTGGAATGTCCAGAATACCTTCCTCAGTTTGACTCGTAGGCGGCAGGGCGGCATCAGTAACTTACGCGGCAGCCGGTGACATCTGCGGCTGACCTGGATTATAAGCAGGAACAGCCCGGGGATCGACCGCGGATGAGGATTCGGGCTGGGTTGACACGGGGACTTCAGGATTTGCTTCATGGCGGTCAACCCCTGAACCCTCTCCAACTTCAAAGTGCTGGGCGCCAAGTCTTTCCATCTCACGTAGAATCATTGACTCGTGCAGAATCTTCTTCTCATCTTCATTTAAAATGCGATTCTCGAGCTCAAATTCATCCACAGACTCGCCCTGATGCGCCTCCTTCTCTTCCTCCACCAGTCAGCCCCAAGCGTTGAAAAGATGCGCCGGATAGTCATCGAGCCAGGCTAGACCCCTGTGCCTCAGCACATTAGCGTTGTAAACAACGAGAAGGTCTTCGATGTCAGCCTCTAGCCTGGACTCGGCCAACTTCACTTTATCTTCAACCTCAGCCTCCACCTTGCGGACTTTAGCCACAGCCGCATCCCGTTCACCCCTGAGCAGAACAGTTTGTTCGCACGCCTCCTGGGCTGCGTTGTTCGCATCATCTTTATCCTTGGCCATGTCGGCGAATTTGGCCTTAAGTTCATTAAGCTCTTTGACCGCCGCATCCCGCTCGGCAGTGACTTTAGTGTTCCGGTGGCCCATCTCCTCCACCAGGGCGACATGTGTCTGCCCCAACCTCTCCATAGCCGCCTTCGCTTCGTCAGCCTTCTTGGTGGCCTCAATCTCCGATTTCCGAGAAGACTCAGCCTCGGTAGTGAGCACTTGAATAATCCGATCCCTCTGAGTGAGCTCGGTCTCCATCTTCTCAAGCTCTTTGGCTCGCTCGAAGGCCACCTTAGAAGCTTTCTCCGCAGTCATAACCCACTCTCTGTACTGGGTGTAGATGTCATGAACGTACTCATGCATCGTGTTCTCCACTCCAAACGGAATTCTTTTTAAGTGTGGCGGGAAGACATAGCCATCGAAGCAAATGTTCGGAAAGTCTTTCCTCATCTGAGCCAGCTTAAGGGCCCCCTCTCCTGTGGGCTCAGCAGGAACTTGCTCTGCAATTATGGAAGCCGCGGTCTCAACTCTCTGCAGATGAGTCTCAGATCTAGAAGTATGAGAAGACGGCCTATGACGAGGAGGCTCTGGTGGGTGTGGAACAAAAACAGGGGGTGGAGATGGAAGTCTAGGAGGAGGAGAGCGTGATCTAGACCGATGTCTGTATTCTCTATCCCTATCACGCCCGTACCTATCTTGGTTAGAGTACTCGCGATCGCGATCTCTATCCGAGTCTCTCCTACGGGACTCATAATAAGAAGAATCCTTTTGGGCCGAGCGAAGATTTCCGAGCATGGATCCATTTCCAGACATAGTACCTGAAAATGAGAAACGAAGAAAGAATTAGCGATTTACTAAGTTGGATGATTTACAGTTGTGAATCATGTAGTGTAAGTGAAGTGTATGCATGTGCAACTCCCCGACCAACTAGAAATGTCGGCCGCACTCATAGCAAGCGACCCGCTCAGTTCAAGAGCACTATCAAGATCCTTCATCCTGGCGTCGTGTTGAGACAACACAAAATCTGAAATCGGAACATCGGCAAGCCCTTCAAAAGATTCTCTACCGGCGGGGGAGAAGCCTCCGGAATTCTAATCCCCTGGACGGGCAAGGACACGACCACGGATTTAAACCTCTCGGATTTAGAGTGCTTGTGAGCAACAGCCTTGCCTTTTCTCTTTCCTTCGAAATCCTGGACATTGGAAGAAGGCCCGGCTGGGAGCTCGATATCGGTAGGCATTCTCTCCGGATCAACCTCCTCGGTTATCACGACTACGGGCGCTTTGCGCTTCACCCGTTTCTTAGAGACCACTTTAAGTGTCCCTTCCAGCCGTATGCTCTTCTTTCGTTCTATCAGTCTGACAGTCCTCAAATTCTTGTCAGTCAAAACCATGTTGATATGCCTCTCTTCTCCCGGAAACGCTTGAAGAATCCGAACTAGCTCTCTGAAGTATGCACCGTCAGGTCGAGAGACTGCAGCTATAAAAGGGGAAAAGTATGTCAGTTTTGAAGTTAGTTACTAATATCTCAATGATTCAAGAGAGAAATGGCAATACTTACGTCTATCCAACCACCGCCTAGCAAATCCAGGGGGGCACCGAACGTAGAACTATTTAGTTTTATAGTAACTTAGCCTTCCCCAGGAGCCCAATACAATGTGGCAGTTTTTGACCGCTTCCAGGAAGGTGAAAGAAGGGCTGTCTCCATGGATCTTGACGTTGAATAAATATCTGATTTCGATCGGCTTCGGCGGTCGAAAGAGGATCTCCATAAATAGGACAATGGTGCTGTTCAACAAGGCATACCCGTTGGGATGTAGCTGAGATGGAGCTATGCCAAGAAACGATAACATCGCCCTTATATATTGGTTGAAGGGAGGGAGTGTCCCCGCTGTGCAAGCATGACGGTTGAAAGCAGTAAACCCCTCCGGGGGATCGTGCGGCCTGTGATTTGGCCCAGGAAGTAGCACGTCGTCGAGCGACAAACCGTGCCTTAAGCAAATCCGTCCTAGCATATCTTCGGAGATACCCGATGGCACTGAATCTTGCGGATTACAAATGAACCGTGCACCCGGACGATCGTCCGGAGCTGGTTCTATAACTTCGGCTTCAATAACCGGTATCTCTATGGTTGGAGGAATAGAACTCAAGAGTTCCTGCTACTGTGAACTTGAGGGTTCCATGAGTAGCTAGCTTATAAAAAACCATTGTTAAACAGACAATAACGCTCGTGCATCCCCCAGTGTAAAGTGTGTGAGTGTGATGTGCAGTGCAGTATTGTATATCACTTGAGAAGATCTACAGGATTGAAGAAAACATGAAAACGACGAGACTTCGAAAGTCAGTCGGAAGGACCGTCATCGCTGACCGTCACAACTGTGCCATCCAGTTATTAGCCATCAGTCCGAGTTAAAGTGTGTTATCATTTTAGTAAGTTCCAGTTTCATCGACGAACTTCAATAGGCAATCAGATATGCGGTGAAACAATTTAGTCCAGTTATGCAAGTCTGAAGCTCGTCGGAGTTAAGTGTTCAAATGCACTATAATTTTTGGTATCGTCGAAATTAAGTCTATGGCCAATCATCAAAAGTTCGAGTTCAAGTCGATCACTCAGGTTCAAGTTCGAATCGCTTGCTAAGGCTCGAATTCGAATCGATCGTTCAGAGCTGTGCAGTTCGACTCGCTTCGAAGCCTCTACTTTGACTCGATCCAAAGCCACGCGCTTCGACTCGATCCAAAGCCACGCGCTTCGACTTGATCCAAGGCAGCCGCTTCGACTCGATTGAAGGCCATCAGTTCGAATCGATCAGACGCAACCCCTCCGTATCAATCCACGTATTCAAAGCATTCGATTCGATGCAAAGCTCAACCATCGATCGATATGAAGGCCTCCATCTCATCATCTCGAAACCCCTACTCCAGATCGACGCGAAGATGAGGCTAAGGAATTCTCGATCGATCACGACTCTGGTTAATTTGGTGTTAAAAAATCAAGTCTCATCGTTTACGCTTTGGATTCGCTTAGTGGATTACCTAAATCTGTCAGTTAGTTCGAGTGATTGAAGGTATGAATCGGTTCGAAGGCAAGAGTTTTTCTTCTTTCTTCTCAAGTTTCTAAGCGATTCGAAGGCAAGGAAGGAAAGTGAACGGTAAAAAGTGGAAAAACGGCTAAGTACAAAGTATTTATATGGACTCGAAAGCAAAAGGAATAAACGATTCGCATCCCGGTGGATTCGAACACGCATTTCGACTCCATCTCCAGTGCGCCAATGCGAAGCTCCTCTTTGTATCGCTTACCTTCGACTCCATCCCCGGTGCAACAATACAAGCAACCAGTTCGACTCCATCGATACGAAGCCACACTTCGTATCGATCACCTTCGACTTCGTCCCTTGTCCAGTTCGAATCCAAGACCGAGTCGAACAAGCAGTTCGAATCCATCATCGAGTCGAATAGTCGGTTCGAATCCATCAAATCATGGCTTCCAGAGGCCAACTCAATCGAATCAAAATACTCACTTCGCATCCATAAATTCAATGAAAATCGTCTTCAATACTTCAACCCTTCACATCGATTCAGGAGAGGATCGTTACAAAGGAACATTCAAAAAACAACCGTCGAGCGTTGTTACAGCAAATTTCACGTCGGTTCAGGAAAGGATCGATACAGAATTCAATATAAAATAAACCGACAATGATTCGTGAATGTACAAACGTTAATGAGAGTCAGATTAACATATTGCATGTATGGTGGACCAGTGTTCAATATTCCAGATTTACAGGAATCAGAAACTCATTTGATAATAATTACAACAACAAACGGCTAATTACTGGCATACAACAATCAGTTGCAACAATACAGGGTACAGTAGTTGACAGTCAACGGTTCACATTATCGAGAAAATCAGTCAAAGATTACAGCTTTCATCGAAAAGACGATAACTATTCAGAATGAAGATTGCAGCACTTCAAAGCACATCATGTTTCACAAGACGTACTTTGGGGGAAAAATGTTATCCCGCCTTTTGGAAAGGCCGTGACACCAAGGAATTGATTAGTAACCAATGACGGCCTGTCTTAGAGATCGGTTATACACAGGCTCACTACAGATATCGACGAATTTTGTCCGAGTCCAGATCGAGCCAAAATTGGTATAACATGACAAGCTAAGCTATGAGAGTCAATGTTCCAAATCTCAAGTCAATCCGAGTTCGTATGCTCAAGTTATGAATGATACAAAATTGGATAAAAACCAACCACCGGTCGAATCGCTCAGTTCGAATCCATCAGGGAAGCCAACTTCAACTCGCTTCCTTCGACTCGCTTCGCAACCATCAGAAGTGACAACTTCGACTCGCTTCGCAACCATCAGAAGCGACAACTTTGACTCGCTTCGCAACCATCAGAAGCGACAACTTCGACTCGCTTCGCAACCATCAGAAGTGACAACTTCGACTCGCTTCGCAACCATCAGAAGTGACTACTTCGACTCGCTCCGCTTCGCCTCCATCAGATGCCTTCTTCGACTCGCTCAACCAACGCACGCTTCGACTCGCTCAATCAGTGCTCACTTCGACTCGCTCAATCAATGCACAGTTGACTCGATCAAAACAGCATTAAGGGCAGAGTGAGATTAAAGCGCCATGTCACCGAGTCGAATGGAAGCAAGTCGAACAGAAGCGAGTCGAACGAAACAGCCAACCGAGAATATCATTTCATATCGATCATATCTCCTAATCTACAAATCCAAATGCTATGAAATTTTCACAGAAGACTACATGCATGCTAAAGAATGTCCACGCCAAATTTCGACTCCATTGGATGAAATCTTGATCGATACGAAATCTTGTCGTATCGATCATGGATCAGACCAAAACTTCACGGGCTTGGGCGCGCGGGCCTGGTCACGTGCCAGAGAGGGTCTCCCGAGATCTGAGCGAAATACCAGCCTCCTACACCTATAAATAGGCCCCCAAAGCCAACAAAAAGGGGGTTCTTCTTCCTCTTTGAGATCTCCAACGCCCAGACTCTGCCAGATCCAGATCTGAACTCCATTGCTGCTGCTATCTACGAATTTTACTGCTGCAAATCATAACTACTTGCTGTAATTCATTGAATTCACTTGTAAATACTAAAGAAAGATCAATAAAGCAAACTACTTCATAGTGGACGTAGTCAATACGCCGAACCACTCTAAATTCTTGTGTCTCCTTGCATGTTAATTATTTTCACATCTGAGATCTGGAGTTTTTGTTAGATAATTCTTCTTTTTCCATTTAATTTCTTCACTTTATCTCTTCAAAAACTTCTGAAGAGTGTTGTGCCCAATTTTGGTACAAATAGGTCCTAAAGTGGAGCTCGAGATGTTTAAATAGTAAAGCTTCAAAGAAGATAAAAAGGGATCGAGATTCTCATTCTCCTCTTGCTATTTCCCACCTTTTGAATCATTATTCAACCCCATTCTAACATCTTACGGCATTGTACTCCCATATCCAGGCCTTAAAAATCGCCGCTTCAAGCTCGATCGATAAAAATGCATTTAAATCTAATTCAAATGCACATCCATATCGTATATCGATACGTATGTTTATAACTTTTATACACATACTATTTTAATGCCGATCAACACAAATAAAATAAAATATTAATTAATATTCATAAATATTGACAAAATTTAGTTAATTTATAACAATTATAATTAACTAAATAAGGTAGTAATAGGAGTATTCAACATTACGGTTGTGTGACTCTTATTTGTAAATTCGATCGGCAATTAATTTTTACTTACTTAAGCGTTACTTAGTAGTGACAATTATTTATACCAATTCTCTTCGTCAAAGCTATATCACATTAGGAGTTATGGAATTTGGTAATGGTCAAAATTCCAATATCAACCATATTCAACTTTATAGTCTAAACACAAAGTCCTTGGTTCAATAATAACAATTATTATTAACTGTACTACTCTGGCGAAAGACTTTGACTTTGAGTTGACTTCAGTTGATCGTGATACTAACCTAATATAACCGAGAAGACGAATTCTCGATTGAATAATGTCTCACTTCCAATGCTTCCACTTGATCCAACTATAGTCGTTCGTAGGAATACATGTCATGATTTAACTATAATTAAGCAAAATTTCCACATTTAAGCTCGATAGTATTCTTAAGTTGAGTGTATTTTGTAGTATTGTCATATCAATATTTTCTGTTTGACCTTCGTTATATTAATCAATAGAAAATTATCGAGTGGGTCATTCTATAATTATCCAACAACTATTAGTACATAATCCTTTGGTTCCCTAGCAGTCATGAGTAATACATTACCCAATTAAATATTTAACATAACACATTATATTAAGTATATAAAGAAAACACCTTTATTTTGAACAAGATTGGTTATTGAGTTAGATATATGTAAAAAATTACACAATTGTCCCTAAGGCATGTCCTAACTCTATCAAAGTGGATGAGTATATTGTTGGTTATGATTTTCGACTGAGATTTGAGCTAGAACCAGAGATGTTGGCAAGCTAGAATGTCAGACCTACTTTGATAGAGGGGTTGGTTTTACTCAAAGGCGTGATGCCAAACTAGCTGAGATTATTGCTAAGATTGAGGGTGGAGTAGAATCTGAAGAGATGAGGCAGTACGGGCTTGACTGCGACGGTTGGCTCTGTAAGAATGGGAGATTATTTGTACTTGATGTCAATAGGTTGAGAGACAAAGTACTATGGGAGTGCCATCATTTGAGACTGACCATTCATGTAATGACACATATTTTTAATGATAGAATATTTAAATAATTGATTTAAATATTGAATTGTTAATTAATAGACAGTCCCAAAAATATGATTTTTCGCAAATGATCGAATCAGAACACGAGACCACTTCCACTGAGTTTGTATCGACGTTGCGAATTAAAATGAGTATGAGGATCGCTATATTTGAAGATCAGATGATCGGATTGCCAGAACGATCTTGAAAAGTGTGAATTTATCATCCCGGAGCGCTATCTCGGATGGTGACAAAATTTATATCATCGTGACTGGAGAAATGTGGTGATGCACGTAGATGATTTTGTGGTGATCGAATGCTCCATTTGATCGTGCGAGCTCGAGGCTCATGACTGCTTATTTGATTAAATAATATCCAAATTCCTCCTTTCTCATTGGCTAAGCACTGTTTCATTTGTTCTCCAGCAAAAACATGGCCGCCTCTTACTCCATGATTTCAAAAATCAAAATCTCATTATCCACTTAATAAAAAATCCCAAACTAGTTTCATTGCATTCGTACGATCGAGATCTACAAACCTACACTCCATTTGGAGAGTGCGACCACCTTGGCTGAGATCAACCCATATTGGATGAACCTAGGTTTGGTCTTATTGGAAAATGGGTGGGTTTTGGATGAGTTCGGGTGCACTATAATTTTTATTGCATAGAGGAGCATCTTTTCCCAAAGTTTGGAGCTCCACGGTGCACCGATGCAAAAGCATCGAAGGGGGAAGGGTGGTCACACTTGCAGCTGTCAGGTTGGAAATAGGTAGTGGGTTTTGTTCTGATGGCGTTGCGCCCAAGAGAAGGAGAATGCGAAGGGCGATCCATTGGCAAAGATGGCTCATGATTCCGTTGACTAGAGAGTGAGAAATCGAAGCTTGAATATTCGGCTATGGCGTATACATTGGTACATGTATGGGCTTGGAAAACAATGTTAGGGGGAAGAAAGTAATTAGTGGTAATGGAGGTAATTAGTGAGATAAGTTAATTACTTAAGTAATTTAATTTCTTATTTGATCCGGTAACTTATATACACTATATATTTTGCATACAAGGTCCATTTTGAACACTGTTTTTTTGCGTTGCACTCATGATGGAGAGCTCGACGACATAGAGATGGTTTGGACAGATATGGTTGAGGTGAGTGATATTGTCTCTCACCATACTATAATTGTTAGTATAGTATTAAAATGATGTTTTGAATTTTTTTCTAACTTTAAAATGTGATTTCTAAAATAGTTAAATCTATATCTTATTTTATAAAAATAATTAAAAGTGTTTTAAAATGATTTTAAGTAAATATAACATCTTTCTCATTTACGGACTATTTCGACGATATTGATAGATATAGGTTATTTTGATATTAATGCCACATTATCCCACATTGTTTGCTTGGATGGATTGTATTGTATTATTATGGATATATGTAGGCTATTACAGACATCTCTATGCTTGTTGGTTGCATGTTTGCTTGCTTGGTAGTTGGTTGAAAATGCCATTCGAAGGTGATATAGGATTAGAATATATCCCATAGGATAGGATTTCATGCATAGAGTATCGTGCACTTCGACTGATCTGGAGATGAAGTATGGTGGACTTTAGAGATACGCTTCCGACTTTGGTAAATACCTCGGATGTTTTCATTTGGTTTGTATTTAACCATTTTCGGTTAAGTACACGACCAAAGTGGTCATTATCAACCACTCCAGAGTGCTCGATATCTACCACTATTGATGAAGGCTAATTTGGCCAATTTTGACATGGACGATGGAGAGGCTTTGAGGAGCACAATGTGATGGTTCGTTCTTCTTTCGACTTTCGATTTTGATGATATGGTTCTTTGACAAGTGGTTTTGGCGGTGAAGCAAAGATGTGTCACTTCAATGTGATGACTCCTTGATTTGATGATGATGATTCCATGATGGAAAGTGATGGCTTTGATGATGGATATCGTTACTTCGAAATGCAGAGTAGTATATTATGAGTTGTAAAGTGATGGAACTATTGGAGGAAGATTATGGGATGCACGATGACATTCTATGACTAACATTGGTTGTCTAGAATGGTTTCCAAGTCCAGGGACGCACAATGACATTCTATGACTGACGAATGTCTAGAATAGTTCCTAACCATGACCAGATGGGAGTTGTATGAATAGTTATGGGATGGGCTCCGCTATGGATGACGTGTGCAAAAGGATCATTGATATTCATATGTTTCGATAGGTATTCGTGAAGCAAGGGTATGTGTAGTGTTTATATGGGCCAAGTTGGGTCCTTATCTCCAAGTTAGGAGATTTATGACGCTCATTTGGATCACAAGATGACTCGGTCCATTTACCCTGGACTACCAGGTTAGGTAGTCTAGTTCGTGGCCTACTGAGTGGCATGGGTTTAAGTACCGAGAAACTGGGACGTTGAATAGTCCTTGGCTCTATGCAGTGGTCATACAAGTTTCATATATCCAACGCATTAAGTTAGTGAATGTGAGGATGAATGATGGATGCCATGTTTGTTTGATTGTTTCTATCACCTTCGGGATATCACATGATGTAGATATTAACGATGCCGATATCTAGACATCCTTAGTACTTAGATGTATAGTACACCCATGATGACTATCATAGAGTAGCATGTATTCAATGTTATGTGCTAACTCCGTCGATGCATGGACTGATCAGGTATGATTCTCTATATCCTCTGTTCCATATACTATACCGACTTTTAATAGTGTTTTGAGATTATTTATCGCTCAAACCAAAACGTTGTCTGACTCAAGGTTTTATGCTATGGTTCTTATTATCTCAGGTGCTCTTAAATGAGTAGACTAGATAGCAGGTGTAAATAGCACTTGGAGCTGTGCAGATGTACTAGCATACGATGATGATTTCTCATATTTATTTTTGGGTTATTATTATTTATTCCACTGTGCGACTTTGTGGATCCTTGACAGTGTTAGCTTACTATTATTAGAGATAGTTTGTTAGTAGAGTTTATTTAGTTGTATTAACCTTATTACTATTTTGTATGACTGTATGAGCTTGTGTACTCTTATTCTGTGGTTTATATAGTTATTATTGTCTTGCCTGTTTTATATCCGTGATGATTGTTATATTTTATCTGATGCGTTGTGAGATATACGACAGGTTATTTGATTGTGTGATTTTTCATTTTCTTCTCTTTTCTTCTACTCTCTTCTTTACTATTTCTCGTATTTATTTCTTTTCCTTGACAATCGTCCTACATCAACCGAATGCTCCAGCGATGCACTATTCTGTTATATGAGCATCGAAGGTGTAGGGTGGTCATCTCCTTTGGTACTAGAGCTTAGGTTATGCGATTAACCTGAGTTGATACCGTGATCCAGTGGAGATAGGGTAAGAGTTGTCACCTTAGACTGGATCGAGAGTATACTCATATACAAGAGAGTGCGTATATTTTTATATATTTTGATTTTCAAAACTATATAGTAGTATATGTAGTATATAAGTTGTATTGCACACACAGCACTATTGATGCAGTTTTATCTATGAGAGACCGATACTCTTATTTTGCATTAAGAATGATCTGGCATATGAGAGATGCTGTTATTGACTCCATCTCTGGAGTTGAGGAGTGGGCAGGATCAGGGACCACTTATCCCTATTTACAGAATATATTCGTAAGGATGATGCAAACCATTATTCTGGAATGCCTTAATTTGCTCTAAGTGATTATGGTGCTCAAGTGCTAATGCTTAGAGTCGACTTTGCCGAGCTATATAAAGACTACGTGAGTCAAAGAGGCAAACCATCCGTTATAGTGGAATCGGCTATTGAGGTGTCAGATGGGATGAATATTTGCAAAAGGATCTTCGATGACGTGGAGTTAGATAACACTGTGAGGTAGCAGTTAACCTCTAGATGACTCCAGGGACGAACAATGAACTTATGGACCGCCCTTATATCTTCTATTCTCGAGGATCATTTTACTTGGGATCAGTTCATAGTTTGCTTCAAAGAAATTTATCTTGACTTTTCAAAAGTCGATGTCATTTAGGGAGTTCGTCGATTTGAAGTAAGGCAATATGTCTGTTTTGGAGTACGTGACTGGATTCGATGTGATGTCAATGTACAGTTTATCTCTTATTAATACTCCACATGAAAAGGATTAAGTATTTATCATTAGATTGAGTGATCATCTTGGGAAGCGATTGATTGGTTATTTTGATGAGAGCTTCGGAGAAGTTAATTGAGAGGGCTTTATGATGTGAGACCCTGTACCACGTGTTGAAGAATGGTCCCGAATCAGCTTAGTAGGGACAAACCATGGAAGCATATGTATTGATGTCGTTCCAATTTCGTCAAGTTCTCCATCTATGAAAGAGAAGGGAAATGGCATCACCACTAGAGGTATGTGTTATCCGGCCTTTTGACTTGGCTATATTCAAACCGATTGGACAAGTTAGACTCAATGACAGATAAGGCAAGTAAACCAAAGATCAACCATGGACAGTAGTGCGAAGCAACGATCAAGCGGAACCAAGGGATAAACCCTACGAAACATTATAAGCATGGATTAGTGCTTCCCCAATGCAGGGGATCAGATAAGATCACTATGGCTACGAATAGCCTAGATCAATAGTTCAACTCAAACATGAAAGCAACTATGCAAACCACTTTACAAACATGAAGCAAATATGGAAGGGGACCCACCGTACCAATCGTAGCATGACACATGGGCATCTTGACCGATCGGGCCGATCGCTTTACATGTGGAGTTGGGCCTCGAAAATTTTTGGGAGACCTCGTCTACATCTGGAAATTCTGCCAGCGAATTTTTAGGAAGATATTCGGTTATATACGTTTATAAGTACAGTGTTTATAGCTCATTTGAAGGATCTTTACGATGTTGTTTTCTTTGTACTCAATCGTAATTACGGATTCTGATCTGATCCCTCTTGTACTCATAAGTTCAACTGATTAATAAAACTATTTCACCGAAGTGGACATAGACATTCAACGTCGAACCACTATAAATCTGTTTGTAGTTGTTTTTTATTTGTTTTCTACTCATTTCCTCTATTTTAATTTAGTTTTCTTCATTTATTTCTCTACATAAAATCTATTGGGTGTTTGTGCCAACTTTTGATGCAAACATTTTGGTGCTTTCCCTAGGAAAGAATTCTCAGCCTGATTGGATCTCATCATCTACTGGTTGATTCCCATATCCACGAGATAGATCCAGATTTCTATCTACAAGTTTCCATTTCTACTCAAATTTGAAGAAGATCTAGAAGGAAGCTATTTGTCATGACTAGACGAAAGTCTACTACTTCCCATGCTATTGAAGGCAATAATGATTCTAGTGCTTAACAAGTTGATCAAATTGTAAAACCGGTGGTCGGAAATGCCCGGAATCCAGTTGAATACATTACCAGAGATGATTTTGAAGTCCTAATGAAGGAACTGATGGATAGCCGTTAACAGCTCAACCAGCAAATCTAGGCTAATATCGACCTGATGAACCAGTTGCAAGATCAGCATGGAAAGACGAGGAGGGAGCCTACTCCATATTCAGGATTTGAAAACTCCTCCTCATCCGAAGACTATCACAAAAAAAGGTACCGTAAGATGGATGCATATGATGCTGGAGTATCAGGAAGGAACTACGCAGCTGGAACATCGGGACAGATCAGGCGATCGGCTATGGTCGGTCGGCACCGATCGGTACCAACCCCCAAGGGGGACCGGCCTATACCCTCTAATCAAGAGGGCGATTGGTATGCAGGTGAAAGAGCTTACTCTGGAGGGGTCACGGTTGATTAAGGTGCTGAAGCTCAGGAGAATATAGTTGACCACAACTGAGAGATGATGATAGAATTGCTGCTTAGGAAATGGATCAAGAGCAAGCGGAGCCAATGCAATGTGGCACTGGCTAGAGGCATAGATCGAGTCGCTCACGTGAAGTGGAACACGACTACCGCCAGGCACCAACTCCCCAAACACCAGACTTAATAGCTATGATGAGGCAGTTGGTGAAAGAAAGTCAAGGCTTTACCAACGATGATTGGGGACTCTCCAAAAGTCATACTCCATTCACCGACAACATTGTACATGCAAAATATTCACGGATGTTCTATATGCTCATGATGCTTGCCTATGCGAGAAAAATAGACCCCAGGTAGCATCTCTTGAAGTATGAATGGCACATGGACTCCACCCGAGCCACTGATGTAGTCAAGTGCAGGTGTTTTCCAATTTTTCTAGAAGATGTTGCGACCATTTGGTTCACCAAGCTACCACCGCGGTCAATCTCTTCATTTGATGAGTCACCAAAGAAGTTCCTGGAGCAGTTCCACAAGCACATGACTCGCCCTAATGATGTAATGTCACTCTTTAGCTTGTCCAAGCTCCGAGAGAGTCATTGAAAATTTTCTAGAAAGGTTTAATACAGCTGTTACAGAAGTCAGTAATTCGAATGATGATGCAATACTCATGACACCGACTAGGGGAGTCGACCCTGATTTTTAGTTTGGTGATTGGTTAATAGGAAAGCCTCCTTCTATATTGGACCGTTTCTTTGCAAAGGTGGTTTAGTTTCTTAGAAAGGATGTAACGACCCAGAATTTTGAACGAATTAAATTGAAAATATTTAATTTATTTTAAATATTTAAACGATGATTTAATTTGTGTCCCCGATATAAATTCAATTTTGGCGATTTAATTACAGAATTTAATCCATTTAAATGTTGAATAAAAATTTGAATCTTCAATTTAAAGCTGAAGAAAAATATTTCGAAAGCTTTTAAAATTCGTATTGATATTACTGAAGATAACAGAAGCTTCAGAATTGAATTTAGGAGTAAAGTGTTCAGTTTGAAATTAGATCGTTCAAACCGATATTTATAAAATAGTCATTTTTCAAACAGTCTCGGAATTCGACGAAACCTGTTCCATTGGGTCCGTAATATTGTATTATTGTCGGACTTCCAATTTCGTATTTAACGGAGTTGCTGTGTAACCGTACGACATGAAAACGCGTTAAGACAAAAGGGAATTCAATTTTAAAATTTAAATTTAAACTTGCCGACATCTTTACAACCACGTTTCGTTCCTTTAATCACGGAGAAAATTACGCCTAGAATCTCGTTCGAAATCACGAAAATGTATCGTGCAACCCATACTTCCCTTGATTTTTAAATTCCCCTCTCCACTTTACCTTCGTTCAATCAAGAAAATCAGAATGGCCGAACAAAAAAAAATTCACAAACGAAAAGAAGAGGGCGACTTCCTTCACTCTCGTTCGATCTCGCATTCAAATTTTGATCGAGGAGATGTGGGTTCTTGGCTCGCGAACTCGAGTTTGAGCGAGTGACAGGGTGAATTAGGGTTTCGCAATGGAAGACGCGATTGAATCGCGTGCGCACGCCTGGTACCGTGAGTTGGAGGAGACTGGTATCGGCGATGTCGTAGGGGAGTTCGATGGCGAGGCGATTGGGCGCGCGTCTTGGCGATTCGCGAGGCTGCAGTGTCAAGAGACGCGTGGGTTCGACTTCAGGCGATCGTTGGCGGCGATGTCATTCGAGGAGATGGTGATATTCGTGGAGATTGTGGCAGCTTCGGCAAGGGGACATTCGTTCGAACGTAGTTGTGCTCTCCAGTTCGTGCGCAATGGAATTGCCAGCGACACGTTCAGATGGGGATCACGATTTCGTCTCCGTTACGGTGGCGATCGCAAGTTTTCTGGAGGGCGTTCAAGTCAATTGCGAAGGTCGTTTTGGCGAGGCAGTAAGGTATAAATCAAGGAAAACAAGCCGGAAAGGAAAAATGGATTGCAAATTAAAGCAAAGGTGAGATTTTTCTCACTCGAATAAAATGTGGAATTTTTACAGTATTGTTTGATTTCTATGATTGCTGTTTGTATTAGATATAGTAGGATATATCTATTATATATAGCAATATATACATATTGGCATATGTATATATTGGATTGATGATTTCCCGCCTCGTATAGCGGATGAGACCCTATTGCGCCGTTAGTAAGCGGATTTATAAAAACCTATATACCGCGATAATTCCGTACTGGAGCGGAATTGGTATTGTGCTAACATCTTTGGATGCAGGGAAACAGGTTGGAGGGATCCAACTGGACCCCTCACATTGATTGATTTTATTTATACTGTGGTATGAATCTGTGAATGATTATTGATGTTATTAATCATATTGATGTCTGGAAATAGATTGAAGCTAAAATTTAGCTGAATGGATGTTGGACATCATTGGATTCCAAAAATAAACGAAATTGAATTTTTGGAAATCAAAATAGAAATTTCTAAGTGAATTTAATTTTAGAAATTTAATAAATTCGAAGAAAGGAATTTTAAAGTATAAAAAGTTAATTTTTATAATCTTATCGAAATTATTTCCAGAATAAAGTGAAAATGTTAAATAAATGAATTTCGTATAATAGTGATTTTAAATTGAGGAAATTAATTTAAAATCTGGATTTTTAAATAGATCGAAAGAAACCATTGAAATTTGTTTTCTTTAAAAGGAATTTATTTAAAAAGAGATAAGTTGGAAATCCAATTTGAAATTTAATTGGTAAATTGAAATAATTTGGGAAATCAATGTAAAATGATCTCAATTTGAAGAATCCATTTAAAAATAGGATATTGAATAATTTGAAAAGAATAAGAATTTATTTTAGTAGTGAAAATAAATTTAGAAATCAATTCGTAATTGATTTGGAGTTAAAGTAGAATTAGAAATTAATTTGGAATCCGATTTTAGATTCAAAAGTGAATACTTGGAAAAATGAATCCAATTGAAATAAGGGAATGTGAATTTAAATGGAAATGATGTTAAAATGATTTATAAAAGGATGAACTTTACAATTGTAAAGTTTTAAAAGAACGATGTTGAAGATAAATGAATTATAAGTATTAACTTATAAGATGGACCGTTAGTATAAAAAATTGAGTTATGAATTGAACTAGTTAATAAAGAAGATTTATAAATTGTAGTTTTTATAAATGGAAATAGAATTTATAACCGTGTTTATAAATTCGAAATAGATTGAATTTGATAAATTCAATATGGAAGATTTTTAAAGAAGATATATTCACGATTTTGGACAGTGAATATATTATTGAATAAAATGGATTCATTTTTGAAGAAGTAATATTTTAAAAATGAAGTTAAACATTTTAAAGATGTTTTAAATTGTATTATGAATCGAAAGCATAGATTTCCGCAGTTCTTGTTGAAATAGGCGTTTTCGAGTAATTTAAGGAAATGATGGACTATAACACTGTTGTTATAGTAAATGATTTTCGGAAGAAAATGTTTTGATGTAGTATTGGGATTTATATATCTATCTTAATTCTGAATCCCTATACTAGTGATTTTGAGTCGTCGTAACGATGTTTTACGCAACATTCGTTTTGACTCAAATAAATGTGTTAAAAGAATATTTTCCTTTAAGGATGAATATATACTTAATTTGATTTAAGTATATCGAATATTTTCAAGTGTTGAAAATGAATAGATTTGTGAAACACTTATATTTAAATAAGTATGGAAATACTTTTCCAATATGAAATGAACTGTTTTGAGAAATTATCTTTGAAAGATAAATTGAAATTGAATATTGAAAATCGATTTGAAAATCGTATATCAGAAGATATTTTGAAATATAAATTCAATATGAAATTTATAAAGAAATGGGAATTCGTTTTAAAAATAAACGTTGATTTATTTTTGAAGTGTGGAAATTATATATCTAGTAAGATATTTTTTTTGGAGATAAAATAATTTGGAAAATTATTTGGAATCTGATGATGTTGCGCATCTTTATTGATAGTTAAATAACCGACTATCAATAATTACCTTTAGATAGGTATTTGTTGTGATTGGATGAATTTGAATGCCACACTTATTTTTTAAATAATCGCTCACTATTCGGGTTAACCGGGAAAGGACCATGGGGTCGTATAACCCATTCCGAATATGTGATACGTCGTTATGAATTGCATTCGAAGACCGGTGTTGAAGACCGGATATTTTTGAAAACGGAAGGATTACCGTCGAGTTACTCTACATCGACTGATCTTCGATTTAGAGGTTTTATCACCCTTAGTGACGGGAAGTCCTGACGTGATTGAAAATTATCCGGATATGCAAGGGCTTCGTGAGAAGTGCCTTCGGTTCTGTTCGATCCCGGAACAGACTTGTATGGATTGTGTGTCTAACGTTACAATTTGAGATATAAAGCTGATTTCTTTCAAATACATTTCTGTTGGTGGCGGAGAATTTATTCTCTTAGCTTAACACCCTTCTCTGAGACGTACGAGCTCAGAGGTTATGTAGTTGAAATTTATCAGCGATATATCCCAATTTGGTAACGTGGCATACTGAGTGTTGCTGTGAAATGATCAGTGTTTGATCATTTGCGATATGATCATTTGTTTGATCTTATATCTTTGTGATCATAGGTTGATCATTTTGTTTGACCCGAAGCAGGGCTTTTTGTAGAAAGCGTAGCTTTGTGGACGAGACTTCGTCGAGCCTCACACCCCGGAAATGGTCGAAACAGGAAGGATGCAGCAAGGTTCTAGGGAGTAGCGCCCCTTAGTGTATGTCATTCCTTCTGGATAAAGGTGGTATCATGGTATGGAGCCCAGATACTTAACCTCTGTGGTTACTGCATTATTATTATCTATGTGGTTTGTTGCGAATCGGGGATCCTCGGGAAGATCGGTGACGATCGGGGGATGGCATACGCGTGTCAGTAGTTACCTACTTTTGCAGAGGTAACCCGGCCTTGTGTTGGCAGAGATCCGGTTAGGTTCTCGGGTCGTCTATTCCAGGGACGTACCCATCGTGGATAGGAAGTTCCTTAGCCTGACCATTTGTTGGAAATCCAAAGAAACAATACGTGACTTGTACGGTTTTAGTTGTAGAACCTGCCATTTAATATGGTAGCTATAGTAAGCATACTATAATGGTACCTATGCTGGCTAAGATTTATATTCTACTTTCGAAATGTTTTCTACACTATGCACTAATAATAATATCAAAAATGATTTGATTTTGCGTAGTAAGCATCTTTGACTATCATAAGAAGAAATCTCCTCCAAGTCTGCGTTTGCATTGTGTGTGTGGTGGGAGGTCTTATGGTAGTTTCATTTTCCAAAAGCATTTCGAATTGACTTAAAAATATATTTTGTTGTTATAAAGAATAACTGTTTTACGATCTCACACCAGTCTTGCTATATTACAGCATGATAGGGGGTTCTCGCTTCGTAGTTTGGTGGCGAACGGGAGACTCTTACCCCTACATGTCCCTGAGAGGGATGGGTTGGTTAGGCAGATGCCGTGACAGTCGAGAGGCTGGCCGTAAAAGCAAGTTTGGGGTACCATTGTCAGCCACGGTGGGGCCGGGATGGTTGAAAAGCCTACCGGTTGTGACCGCTTCTTTCGGGATGTTACAAGTGGTATCAGAGCATATGGTTAAGCGACAACCCTGCTCTGTTGGGTGTTACTCATTAGAGATAGAGTCAGCAGTACTCTAGAATGAGTTGAGTGTAATAATAGATATGAGCGCGTATTTGTTAGTTAATATAAAATTGTTTTATATTGTGATGATTGGCTTATTGAGTGGTATATGAACCTTCGTCGGCACAGTCTTGCAAAACTGTATCGAAGGGGTTTCTAAACACTCGAATAGAACAATTCGGCACAGTATTGTTTTAAAATAGGGTGAATGGAATAATTTTACCCAAATCTATTTTTGTATAGAAAAGAAATCATTTTCTATGAATCACTATAGTATATGGTTGCATGGTTGTTAGGGGTGATAATATTAATCTATTATCATTGAAATTGAATAAGAAACTGAAATCATAACTCCAAAATTAAGAAATAAATCCATATACAAGTGAAATTCAAGAATGTAAATTATAAATGTGAATTGTAATTTAAAACGGAATTCCAGAGAAGTTTTTGGAAATGTTTTGAAAGAAATTTGAAAATTTTTGGAGATTTGGGAAGTTTAAATCTTTTTGGAGTTGAAAATGAATTTCGAAGGTTTTGAAAAGTATTTTAGAGAGATGAAAAGCTCTAAACTCTTTTCGGTCGCTGGAAAATAACTTCGATGATGACCGCGGCATCATTGGTGTTCATTTTCGGGTTTCCAAAAGAGAAATTGCTGCCAAATTGTTTTAAATGAAAGTTGTTTGAAAATTTTGGGTTTTGTTTTGAAAATTCAAAGGATAATTTGAATTGTTTTCAAATGATTTTGAAATGTTGGTAAGATTCTGGAATACCATATGAAAATATCTATGAATATTATGAAGTTGAATTAGATAAATTGAGACTTGAATTGTGAACTAAATAAAAGAATGATTCGAATTTGCAGATAAATTCAAGTAAGTAGAAATAAATTTCTGAATGAACGGAATTTACAATTGCAAGTAAATGAAATTAAAGATGAATGTTAAACTCTGTTTTGAATTTGTTAGCAATTGTAATTCAAGCTGAATATTGGAAATTGGAATTTGTAACGAATTAGTAATTGGAACTAATTTAAGATAGTACAGTTGTAAATGTCAGATAATTGATAAAATTCAATATTTCAGAATTGAAAGTGAATTGAATCAAAATTTAGTTGAAATGGCAAACTAAATACAAATGAATGGGAAATGTGAAATTGAATGAGAATAGCTATATAACTTCAATAGTGAAGTAAAAATATATAAGTAGTTTATATTGAAAATTTGTAATTGAATTTGCAAAATGATTGAATGCTGTAACTAGATATAATGGCTAGTAGATATACAGGTGTAAAGGAATTGGGATTTTAATTTAGAAGAGAATTCGAATTGCTCGAAAAGGTAAGTATTTGAGTTTTAATATGAGTTTTTGATGATTTCTCTCTAGCCGCTTGGCTTTTTCTTTTTCTTTTTGAAATCTGAGAGTCCGTAGGGACGTTTTGTAGTCGTGCCGTATTAGCCGCGCAAAGGAGACGCTGGCGAAATTTTTCGGAAATTTAGGGCGTTAGAAAATTTTTGAAAATTTTTGAAAGTTAAAATTTGAAATTAAACTCGAATTTGAATTGAGAAGTAAACAATGTTGTTTGAACTTAAAATTGAAGTTAGAAATTTAGTTGAATGATAGCGAATCTTTAGTAGAAAGATTTGTTGTGATGAATTGATAAAACTATTTAGATTGTGAAGAATAGTAGACGAGTTAAGGACCTTTCTTTCCAACTTGTAATTTCGAGGACGAAATTCTTTTAAGGAGGGAAGTTTGTAACGACCCAGAATTTTGAACGAATTAAATTGAAAATATTTAATTTATTTTAAATATTTAAACGATGATTTAATTTGTGTCCCCGATATAAATTCAATTTTGGCGATTTAATTACAGAATTTAATCCATTTAAATGTTGAATAAAAATTTGAATCTTCAATTTAAAGCTGAAGAAAAATATTTCGAAAGCTTTTAAAATTCGTATTGATATTACTGAAGATAACAGAAGCTTCAGAATCGAATTTAGGAGTAAAGTGTTCAGTTTGAAATTAGATCGTTCGAACCGATATTTATAAAATAGTCATTTTTCAAACAGTCTCGGAATTCGACGAAACCTGTTCCATTGGGTCCGTAATATTGTATTATTGTCGGACTTCCAATTTCGTATTTAACGGAGTTGCTGTGTAACCGTACGACATGAAAACGCGTTAAGACAAAAGGGAATTCAATTTTAATTTAAATTTAAACTTGCCGACATCTTTACAACCACGTTTCGTTCCTTTAATCACGGAGAAAATTACGCCTAGAATCTCGTTCGAAATCACGAAAATGTATCGTGCAACCCATACTTCCCTTGATTTTTAAATTCCCCTCTCCACTTTACCTTCGTTCAATCAAGAAAATCAGAATGGCCGAACAAAAAAAAATTCACAAACGAAAAGAAGAGGGCGACTTCCTTCACTCTCGTTCGATCTCGCATTCAAATTTTGATCGAGGAGATGTGGGTTCTTGGCTCGCGAACTCGAGTTTGAGCGAGTGACAGGGTGAATTAGGGTTTCGCAATGGAAGACGCGATTGAATCGCGTGCGCACGCCTGGTACCGTGAGTTGGAGGAGACTGGTATCGGCGATGTCGTAGGGGAGTTCGATGGCGAGGCGATTGGGCGCGCGTCTTGGCGATTCGCGAGGCTGCAGTGTCAAGAGACGCGTGGGTTCGACTTCAGGCGATCGTTGGCGGCGATGTCATTCGAGGAGATGGTGATATTCGTGGAGATTGTGGCAGCTTCGGCAAGGGGACATTCGTTCGAACGTAGTTGTGCTCTCCAGTTCGTGCGCAATGGAATTGCCAGCGACACGTTCAGATGGGGATCACGATTTCGTCTCCGTTACGGTGGCGATCGCAAGTTTTCTGGAGGGCGTTCAAGTCAATTGCGAAGGTCGTTTTGGCGAGGCAGTAAGGTATAAATCAAGGAAAACAAGCTGGAAAGGAAAAATGGAGTGCAAATTAAAGCAAAGGTGAGATTTTTCTCACTCGAATAAAATGTGGAATTTTTACAGTATTGTTTGATTTCTATGATTGCTGTTTGTATTAGATATAGTAGGATATATCTATTATATATAGCAATATATACATATTGGCATATGTATATATTGGATTGATGATTTCCCACCTCGTATAGCGGATGAGACCCTATTGCGCCGTTAGTAAGCGGATTTATAAAAACCTATATACCGCGATAATTCCGTACTGGAGCGGAATTGGTATTGTGCTAACATCTTTGGATGCAGGGAAACAGGTTGGAGGGATCCAACTGGACCCCTCACATTGATTGATTTTATTTATACTGTGGTATGAATCTGTGAATGATTATTGATGTTATTAATCATATTGATGTCTGGAAATAGATTGAAGCTAAAATTTAGCTGAATGGATGTTGGACATCATTGGATTCCAAAAATAAACGAAATTGAATTTTTGGAAATCAAAATAGAAATTTCTAAGTGAATTTAATTTTAGAAATTTAATAAATTCGAAGAAAGGAATTTTAAAGTATAAAAAGTTAATTTTTATAATCTTATCGAAATTATTTCCAGAATAAAGTGAAAATGTTAAATAAATGAATTTCGTATAATAGTGATTTTAAATTGAGGAAATTAATTTAAAATCTGGATTTTTAAATAGATCGAAAGAAACCATTGAAATTTGTTTTCTTTAAAAGGAATTTATTTAAAAAGAGATAAGTTGGAAATCCAATTTGAAATTTAATTGGTAAATTGAAATAATTTGGGAAATCAATGTAAAATGATCTCAATTTGAAGAATCCATTTAAAAATAGGATATTGAATAATTTGAAAAGAATAAGAATTTATTTTAGTAGTGAAAATAAATTTAGAAATCAATTCGTAATTGATTTGGAGTTAAAGTAGAATTAGAAATTAATTTGGAATCCGATTTTAGATTCAAAAGTGAATACTTGGAAAAATGAATCCAATTGAAATAAGGGAATGTGAATTTAAATGGAAATGATGTTAAAATGATTTATAAAAGGATGAACTTTACAATTGTAAAGTTTTAAAAGAACGATGTTGAAGATAAATGAATTATAAGTATTAACTTATAAGATGGACCGTTAGTATAAAAAATTGAGTTATGAATTGAACTAGTTAATAAAGAAGATTTATAAATTGTAGTTTTTATAAATGGAAATAGAATTTATAACCGTGTTTATAAATTCGAAATAGATTGAATTTGATAAATTCAATATGGAAGATTTTTAAAGAAGATATATTCACGATTTTGGACAGTGAATATATTATTGAATAAAATGGATTCATTTTTGAAGAAGTAATATTTTAAAAATGAAGTTAAACATTTTAAAGATGTTTTAAATTGTATTATGAATCGAAAGCATAGATTTCCGCAGTTCTTGTTGAAATAGGCGTTTTCGAGTAATTTAAGGAAATGATGGACTATAACACTGTTGTTATAGTAAATGATTTTCGGAAGAAAATGTTTTGATGTAGTATTGGGATTTATATATCTATCTTAATTCTGAATCCCTATACTAGTGATTTTGAGTCGTCGTAACGATGTTTTACGCAACATTCGTTTTGACTCAAATAAATGTGTTAAAAGAATATTTTCCTTTAAGGATGAATATATACTTAATTTGATTTAAGTATATCGAATATTTTCAAGTGTTGAAAATGAATAGATTTGTGAAACACTTATATTTAAATAAGTATGGAAATACTTTTCCAATATGAAATGAACTGTTTTGAGAAATTATCTTTGAAAGATAAATTGAAATTGAATATTGAAAATCGATTTGAAAATCGTATATCAGAAGATATTTTGAAATATAAATTCAATATGAAATTTATAAAGAAATGGGAATTCGTTTTAAAAATAAACGTTGATTTATTTTTGAAGTGTGGAAATTATATATCTAGTAAGATATTTTTTTTGGAGATAAAATAATTTGGAAAATTATTTGGAATCTGATGATGTTGCGCATCTTTATTGATAGTTAAATAACCGACTATCAATAATTACCTTTAGATAGGTATTTGTTGTGATTGGATGAATTTGAATGCCACACTTATTTTTTAAATAATCGCTCACTATTCGGGTTAACCGGGAAAGGACCATGGGGTCGTATAACCCATTCCGAATATGTGATACGTCGTTATGAATTGCATTCGAAGACCGGTGTTGAAGACCGGATATTTTTGAAAACGGAAGGATTACCGTCGAGTTACTCTACATCGACTGATCTTCGATTTAGAGGTTTTATCACCCTTAGTGACGGGAAGTCCTGACGTGATTGAAAATTATCCGGATATGCAAGGGCTTCGTGAGAAGTGCCTTCGGTTCTGTTCGATCCCGGAACAGACTTGTATGGATTGTGTGTCTGACGTTACAATTTGAGATATAAAGCTGATTTCTTTCAAATACATTTCTGTTGGTGGCGGAGAATTTATTCTCTTAGCTTAACACCCTTCTCTGAGACGTACGAGCTCAGAGGTTATGTAGTTGAAATTTATCAGCGATATATCCCAATTTGGTAACGTGGCATACTGAGTGTTGCTGTGAAATGATCAGTGTTTGATCATTTGCGATATGATCATTTGTTTGATCTTATATCTTTGTGATCATAGGTTGATCATTTTGTTTGACCCGAAGCAGGGCTTTTTGTAGAAAGCGTAGCTTTGTGGACGAGACTTCGTCGAGCCTCACACCCCGGAAATGGTCGAAACAGGAAGGATGCAGCAAGGTTCTAGGGAGTAGCGCCCCTTAGTGTATGTCATTCCTTCTGGATAAAGGTGGTATCATGGTATGGAGCCCAGATACTTAACCTCTGTGGTTACTGCATTATTATTATCTATGTGGTTTGTTGCGAATCGGGGATCCTCGGGAAGATCAGTGACGATCGGGGGATGGCATACGCGTGTCAGTAGTTACCTACTTTTGCAGAGGTAACCCGGCCTTGTGTTGGCAGAGATCCGGTTAGGTTCTCGGGTCGTCTATTCCAGGGACGTACCCATCGTGGATAGGAAGTTCCTTAGCCTGACCATTTGTTGGAAATCCAAAGAAACAATACGTGACTTGTACGGTTTTAGTTGTAGAACCTGCCATTTAATATGGTAGCTATAGTAAGCATACTATAATGGTACCTATGCTGGCTAAGATTTATATTCTACTTTCGAAATGTTTTCTACACTATGCACTAATAATAATATCAAAAATGATTTGATTTTGCGTAGTAAGCATCTTTGACTATCATAAGAAGAAATCTCCTCCAAGTCTGCGTTTGCATTGTGTGTGTGGTGGGAGGTCTTATGGTAGTTTCATTTTCCAAAAGCATTTCGAATTGACTTAAAAAAATATTTTGTTGTTATAAAGAATAACTGTTTTACGATCTCACACCAGTCACCATGACTGACTCGGAGTTTATTGTTTCCCTTCTAAACTCTGGGTGCCCACCAATTTCCACACGGGCAGCCTAGAGTTATATTATCAGGATATCCTGGATATTCTGGAGCTTTGGAGATAAGCTGGATGGCGAGACGTAGTATTTGTATCTGATAGTATTTATTCCGCTGTGTATTCTGTATGAGGACAAGTTTATATAACTGTCCATTGTTGTATATTGACTCTGATGATTGATGTATATATAAACTGATATAGTTCTTTGTTTTAAAAGGCTAGTAATTATCTATTGTATATTATTCCGCTGCGATATGTGAGATTCTGATATTGTCTCTGTTCTGTATCTGCTCTTGTTGTTTTGTTGTTCTTCTTCTCTTTTTCTTCTATCTTCTTCTTCTACCTTTTTCTTCTTTCTTAAAACCATAACTTTTCGGGTTTCCGGCATTCGATGGCTCAGCAGTCGATAAAGTGAGTATCGATGTTGAATTTTCGAAAGTCGAAAATTTCGGGATGTTACAAAGGATGAGGCAAAGCAAACCAAAAGAAAGATGTTACAAGCCCAAGCATCGAGGGAGTACAAAGTAATGTGGCAGTGAAGTGGTCTGGTGATAGTTCCGGGAAAGTTCAAATCAATATTCATAACAAACCGAACGAGTAGAAGAAAGGCAATGATAGAAATCACGATCGAAGATGGGATTTTGGGAGAGGGATGCTGAGATTCCCATCATTCGATACTTACACGCCGTTGAATACGTTGCTAGATAATGTTTATCTATCGACTTGTAACACTATGCAATACAGGAAACCACCTCCGAAGGAACCGATGGAGAAGCAGAGACAGTTAAGAAAGTACTATGGATTTCATGAAAGTTATGGACATACCACGGACAAGTATCGCCACCTCTGTGATGTTATTGAAAAGTTAATTCGAGAAAGAAAGCCGCAACAATTTGTTAAAGCCCTGCAAGATGGCGGGCAGGGGACATCCGACCCCAATCGAGGAGAAGCTCTTCCCAGTACCAAGGAACCTTGGTGGACAGTAGGGAGATTAGTTATTAGTACCATTGTTGGAGGACCACATCTGGCCGATAAAAGCTGGAATGAAATGGAGCGTTACATGAACGCTATCAGACATGTTGACATGGAATATTGCTCGAACATAGAGGATGGTACTCCAGCAAAGCAGCAACAAACTATGACAGATGATATCGTGTTTCGAAGTAGAGATGCAGACAAGGTGGAGGCCCATACGATCGACCCAATGGTGATCTCGGCCATAATTGGCCCTCCCTTGGTGAGTAAAATTCTGATTGATTATGGAATTTCTATGAATATCATTTTTAAGAAGGCATTCAACCAGATGTTACTGGAAGCCAAAGCCCTGAAACCGTACAAAGCCTATATTTGTGGCTTTAACAGTATTGCAACTGAAGTTGTAGGCTATGTCGAGCTACCGATGGAGTTAGGAGATGGAAGCGAAGGAGAGTGCGGGTGCTGTCGTTTGTTGTGATGGATGTGAACTCTCCATACAATGCTTTTTTGGGCTGACCAACCCTTGCTGAATTTTGGGCAGCTATCGCCCCTTGGTGCTAGACGCTAAAATTCCCAATAAAGAACGATGTGGGAATTATTCATGGAGATTAGGCGACTGGTCGATCCTGTTATGTGGCTCAGTTTAGAGACCCTCAGTGGAAAGAAAAAGGAAAGGAAATGGAGAAGCCTCTTTGCATCAAAACCAATGAAACTTAGCAACCAGCGTTCGAGCCTTGGCTCAAGCACCATAATCGGTTATATAAAGATATAGATCCGAGAGATAAAGAAGAGGAGCCCAAAGACACTAAGGGTGCACCCATTGAGCTGACAATCGACATCACGATCAGCCATGATGATTCATCACAGGTCCTAAAGATCGGATCACAGCTCAATGCAATGATGAAGAAGGAATTAGCTGGCTTTTTCCGAGCGAATGTTGATTTGTTCGCTTGGAATCATTCTGACATGTGGGATCTCATCGCCTATCGCGAGCCATGCATTGAATATCGACCAGAGGCATGCCCTGGTATAAAAAAATGACGTGACATGGATCTAGAGATGCATTGAATATCAACCTGAGGCATGTACTACTAATACAAAGATGGCGCGACATGTATTCGGAGAGATTTGCTGCACTCAAAGAGGAGGTGGATAAGCTTAAAAACAACGGCGCGACATGTATTCATGGACGCATACTCCGCATACAATCAGATTCCAATACGTGTCCCAGACAAGGAACATACCAGCTTCATTACCGACCTAGGATTATACCGTTGTGTTATGATGTCTTTTGGACTAAAGAATGCTAAGGCTACTTACCAAAGAATGGTCAACCAGATGTTCAAAGACCAAACGGGCAACCGATGGAGGTATATGTGGATGATATGCTCGTGAAGTCACAGCGATCAAACAACCGCATCGATCACTTGGTGGAGTTGTTCAGTTTTCTCCAGAAGTATGGAATGAAACTTAACCTCTTAAAGTGCTCTTTTGGCATTGCGTTAGGAAAATCCTTGGGTTTCATTGTCAACTCCCACAGAATTGAAGCCATCCCGAGAAGATTCCAGCGATAAGGGATATCCAAGTGTCGAAGAAAATCAAGTAGGTGCAAAGTCTAAATGGGAAGGTCGGCGCCCTAAGCTGTTTCGTCTTCAAAGCCATCGACAAGTGCATTCTTTTCTTCGACTTAATCAGGAGAGGGAAGAGAAACTTTGAATGGATGCAGGATTATGTTAATGCATTTCAAGCTCTGGTACATCACTTAGAGAGAACCCCCCATCTTGTCCAAGCCGTTGGATCATGAAGACTTGTATATTTACTTAGCAGTGTTGGTACATGCCATAGGTGCCGCATTGATGCACGAAGAGTATCGGATTTAGAGGCCAGTATACTATGTTAGTAAGCAATTGACAGGTGCTGAAAGGAACCATCTAAAATTAGAGAAGCTCGCGTACTACTTTTTGATAGTGTCAAGGAAGCTCCGCCCTTATTTCCAGGCTCACCCCATCAATGTCTTCATCGACCAGCCGTTACGACAGGTCCTATAGCGACCTGAGACATCTGGGAGGTTACTTAAATGGAACATTGAATTGAGCCAGTTCGATATCACTTATCTCTCATGGAGAGCCATCCAGGGACAAGCACTAGCGGACTTCATAGCTAAATTCACTTCATAAGACGACACTTTAGAGAGTGGTGAAGAACTTACCATCCCATGGAAGATGTACACGGGTGGAGCATCCAATGATCGGTGTTCTAGCCCTAGAGTCATACTAGTAACTCTTGAGGAACACTCGATCTGCTATGCCCTAAAACTTGACTTCCTTACAACAAATAACAAAGCTGAATATGAAGCCTTAATCGTTGGGCTTAAACTGGCTAGAGAGCTGTGAGTAAAAGCTTTGCAAATTTTTTGTGATTCCCAATTAGTAGTAAACCAAGTCAGGGGAGAATACCAAACCAATGGAGCACGACTTGCTCCTTACCTCAACCAAGTACAAGAACTGCTAATCAATTTTGAGCATTACACCATTACATATATCCGAAGAGAATAAAACGAGAAAGATGACTCACTGGCCAAGTTGGCTAGTTGCAAGGATGCACAACAAATGGGCTTGGTCCTAGTTGAAGTACTCAACGCTCCGAGCATTGATCAGATGGAAATCGATTGGGTCTTAGAAACGGAGCCTGAGAAGGATTAATGGATGTCTTCGGTTAAAGATTATTTGCAAAGTGGAGTCCTTCCCGAACAGAGGAATGAAAAATGACAAATCCTCCGTAAAGTTTCACGATACATCCTTCAAGTAGGAGTCATGTACAGGAAGGTTTTCTCTGTCCCCCTGCTTCGGTGTATTGCTAATGTTGAAATCAAGCGTGTATTAAGAGAAGTGCATGAAGGAGAATATGACGATCACTCCAGGGGAAAATAGCGAAGAAGATACTCCACTATGGTTATTTCTGCCCAACTGTTAATCGAGATGCAGCTGATTACACTAGATGATGTGACAAGTGCCAAATGTTTGCAAAGGTTTGGAGAGCCCTGCCGATGGAAATCACCCAAATGGTCAGTCCATGGCCGTTTGCTACTTGGGGTGTTGACATCATCGACTCCTTGTCAATTTTCAAAGGTGGTGCGAAGTATGCCATAGTAGCAGTTGATTACTTCACTAAATGGGCTGAAACCGAACCTTTGGCCACAATCACTACAAAGAAAGTAATCAATTTTGTTGTTTGAAACATCATCTGTCATTTTGGTCTCCCCCGAAAAATCATAACTGACAATGGGACCTAATTCGATAGTGCCAAATTCAAAGACTTCTGTCACCGACATCATATCTAGAAAAGATTTGCGACAGTTGATCACCCTTAAGCTAATGGATAGGTCGAAGCTGTCAACAAAATTATAAAGTCCATTCTTAAGAAGCGTTTGGAAAAGTCTAGAGGCAAGTTGGTTGACGAACTCTCGTTAGCATTATAGGCATACAAAACCACCCATAAGTCCACACTAACCATACTCCATTCGCCCTTGCGCACGACTTCAAAACCGTAATTCATGTAGAACTTGAAGTCCCTTCTTATCAAGTGACTTACTTTGACCCCAGAACTAACAGAGCTTCTTTTGGAATCTCTAGATATGATTGATGAGAAGCGTGAAGAAGCTGATTTGAGGGTAGCTGATCACCAACACTGAGTCGCCTAATACTATAATGTTAAAGTTTGATCTAGGACCTTTGAAATTGGCGATCTTGTTCTAAAATGGATATTTCCTAGCGCTGCAAACATGGATTCGAAATGTGAATGACCGTATGTCATTAATCAGAAGCTTGGAGATGGAACTTTCAAGCTAGCAACTGTCAATGGCATCACAATTCCTAGAGCATGGAATAGCGAGCATTTATGATGCAATTTCACTTAGTTTTCTTTCATTCAGTTGTATTTCATTTAGAATTTTCTTTTGTAGTTGAATTCAAAACCATGTAATAAGACAGATTCCAATGCTTCTTCTTAGTTTGCAATAAAACATGAAGTCCTTCCATATCTATGAATTGTTTGTGCATAATATATTAGTTGTGATATACGACGAACTTATATCGACATATGCATTATATAAACCAACAAGTACCCACAGTTTGGTGCCAACTAAGTACTCGGGTCCATAATCGAATTAAACAAAATGAACGAGACTCGACTGTTCATCGATTAACTCTCATCTGCAATCTGACGGGCTGAGTATAAAATAGAGAGTGGGTATGAATCGACCATCCATTAACTAACTCTATCTCCTGATTCGATAAAAAGAATGTAAAGTTAGAGTGGTTATGATACGATCAAACATTCTTCCACTTTTTCCCCCGGACTTGAGGGCAAGGGAATTAATCAAAGGAAATGCGATCCGACAGTTTCCCAGAACAACCACAGTCCCCAGATTGTGGGCTGGATTATAACATCGAACCGGTGTAATTGACTGCCCATGGAATAACTCTAATCCCTAGAGTGCGGATAAAAGTATAAACAAAATGAATGAGTGCGGTTCGACCATTCATTCTCTAACTCTGGCTTGAACCCGACAGGAGGAGCATAAACTTATGATAGATGGGACCCAACCGTCCACGAACTAACTCCGCCAACTCAATACTGGGGGTAGGAATATAATCACTTAACCGCTGAACATGATAGCATAACACTGTGGCTCACACCTAGTGTTTGATACGACTTAAGACCACAGGTGAAAGGAGGTCTCGAAATGAATTTTTCGGATCCACGCCCGAAGCAATGGCAATCGAAAGACATTATGATTTGAATGATGAGCGATGAATTACAAGTACATTGAATGGAAAACATAACCGCTCAAGCACTTAGACAAGTTTTATACAACAGCTGAACAGAAACGAAAGAAATTTTAATCATATACTGAAACTTGGAAACTAAGTATAAGTTTATTTCAAAAACTAAAAGCCCAAAACGGGGGTCATACCTGCACAATTGCATCCAACAAAAAGAAACTAGCTACCTAGCTACACACTACCCAAGCTGGTTCGACGGCTATTTCTCCTCTTTTCTAGGCTCCTTTAGGGTGTTCTTCAAGGTGGATTCTCCGAAGCTATCACCTTGTCCTCCCCTCTTTAACCCTTTTTTGCCCTTGCCATCTTTAGGTGAAATGCTTTCAGAGATAGAAGCAGTCTCACTTTGGGATACAGAAGGATCGACCTCTTCAGGAGTGACGCTGCCCGACAGTATAAGCTGAAGCGGAGTAATTTCCACTTCGGCACTCTTCTTCTTGGTTTACAAATCCAGCTCCTCCTTTTCAATGCGCTCCTTCATGCTAAGTTCACTAGTGTGTTTGGAGGTATGGGTCACTACAACATCCTCTGTTTCATCCTGGCCTTACTAGATCAGTCTTTTCTTCATTTAGAGCCCTCATGACTTCAACATCCAGGCCAGGAGTCTCAGTAGGTCGATCGGTAGGAGCCACCTATACTGTGACGGCCATAGTGGACCCCGCAGTCTACGCCTGTTATCCTAGGGAAACATCATCATTGGGAGCAAGGACAGGTGTAAAAGAACTTGCAATTTCATGAAGACAATGGGTAAGCCCATGACTATTGGATGCGAGATGTAAACCTTCTCGAACATCAGAGAAGTAAGAGATATACCTTCACCAGGTTGGCCTTCGGTCGTAGCTGGAGCGCCACCTTCCAAAATTGGAAACTACCCAAAAGATTTGTGCATCCCTAAATGATCCGGATCATAGCCATATCCTTTTCTAGAGCATGAGAAATTGGAGCGCCAGTTGCTTGAGTAGTAGGAGAATCTTGGGAACTAGATCCCGAGGCTTCGCCCCCATTTTTCCCCTTTCCAATGATCGCCGGATCATCGAGTAAACTGAGTCGAGCAGCCCTGAGTTCATCGGGCTCTTCATTGCACAAGGTTTCATGCATGAGCTACTCTTATTATACTTCAACACCACCGAGGGACTTCTTTTCCAAATCTACAATATGGTCACAGGCTTCGACGAGCGACTTGGGATACTCCTCTCCAAGGAAGTAGAGATTACAATTCATCAGGATGCATGCATTGTAATATATCTACAGCGGATCGAACTCATCCTTTATTTCTATCCAACTATCCTCCTTAGCCTCTTCCTTGAGGGCCTCTATCTACGCAAGCTGTCTGTCAACCTCTATTTTAGCTTCGCGGGCCTCGATGATCTCCTCGCGGTATCATTGAGACTCCAGCCGAGCCTCAAGTTTCTCCTACTTTTCCTTCTCAAGCACCTCCTTAAGCTATTTAATACGAAGGGACAAAGCATCATTGTCTTTTCTTAGCATGTCCTTCTCCTTCTGTAAGACATCTTTTTCAAGGGCTATATACCACTATGATGAACGGAAGTGTCAAGTTCAGCTTGGTGCACTTTCATTAAATGCTTGATGGCTTCATAAGACTCGTTGGCTTTTTTCTCAACGTTGACCAGCTTTGTACCCAACTGCTTGACCTCCTCATCCAGGTAATTAATGATGTCTTTGTAATGGATCGCCTCAAGAGTTAAGCAATCGATCTCATGTTTCCTTTCTATAAACACCTTAGAAATTCTCTCAGCAACATGGAGAGTTGTACTATGCTGGACACTGACATCATTAATGTAAGAGAGCACTGTGTCCTTGGCCTCTGGGGGAATTAAATGCAAAACGGAAACAAATTTGAACTCCTCAAAGCATGACTTAGGAAATGTAGCCTTGAGCTCAGTCATCTTCTCAGCAGTAGTGGCATCAAGAGTAGTCTGGGCTAACAGGGCCCATCTTTCATGTTTGCGGGATGAAGTATCAGGATCTTCTGTACCAGATAGGCATTTTGAAAATCGACAAGAGCTGGAAGAACCTAAATGTTGCTCAGGTGTAGTAGCCAAAGTGGGAGCATGAGGTGGCGACATACTACTGCTATGCGTAGTGGGGTGTTGACTGTCACCCTTATAGTGAGAAGACTAAGATTTTGATTTATGTTTGGACAACGATTCCTTGGATTGGTGGCTTCGGTCTCGGTCTTCTCTTCCTTCATACCCTTTTCTGTCTCGACCAAGGTCCGGACCTCGATTGGGCCCAAAATATAACGACTAAGAATATGCTGATCTCTTCAAGCGGTCATACATACGGGGGCATCCCATCGAGCTTGAAAACAAAATGAAAGTGTATAGGGATCACTGTAGTTAAAAGTGGATTAGTGTTGTGCGGTGCACGTGATAGTGAGTGTCCTAGTCTCATCCCAAGGGACCAGTTACTAGAGGTTTTCTTACTGGAATAATCTCTCCTATACTAATGAGGGGAATGTCAACGCCCAATCGAATAGGTGATTCAGACCCCCCGAGACTTAAATTGGAAAAATCATAATTCGCAACATCATTTGGAATTGGGATGTCTGACACCCCCTCAAGTAAATTTTCTAGGGCCAGAGAGCTAGATTGATCTGTAGCACCAGAGGTTGACTTGGATTTCTTGGAGACCTTCCCTCTATGAAGCTTTTAAAAAAGCCTTTTTCCTTTTCTCTTTTCGGGGGTGAGGAGCTGTTGGTCTTGGGAGGATCCAACCGCAGGCTCATGACGAGCTCACATCATTACGACTAGGCTTATTAGCACCACCCCTCACCTCGCTTTCCTCAATGATATCCCAAGCTCCTTCGGTTGGGGGCACGACATGATCAACTTCATCACCTCCCTGTCCAACGGCATCTCTTCTTTCTACAACTTCCTCCTTGGTGTTTATTGGAAGTCCTGTGCTGTGGCCTTCTTCTAGTAAGCAGAAGACAAAAAGGCGCTCGTTGGTAAGAAGAGATTTGATGTCCCTATCCGCCACCAGTATCTTTTTAAGCGTTGAAACCACCTTTGAGTATATGGTGCCGTTGGGACGTGGTGGCTACCTACAATGTTCAATAAAAAACTGCTTAATTTAAGATACGGCTTAAATAAAAGAAATTCAAGTTAAGTTTGAAACGACACTTAAGTCCTTCCACGCATTGTCCTACAAACTAGGTAGGCGTTGCACATAGAACCATTCATTTTTAAAAGCACTTTGTTTGTTCCAAGCGCTAGTTATGACCTGATAGTTAGTGACTGACTCGAAAAAAGTGTACGAGAGGCTTCCTTTTAGCTGCTTGAGATTGAAGATGAATCTAATGTCTTCCGAAGTCGGCTCCCAATATAAGAATTCGAAGAATATCATGTACATGCAGTGAAGAAATGAATAGCTATTCAGATGCAGCTAAGTCGGTGCCAATCTTAAATAATGCAACATTTTCCAAATGCTGGATTGAAAGGCGAAACGCAACTAGTCCAGCACATAAACTTGTTGCATGCAGTATACCCCTCCGGGGGCAAGTGAGCCCTATCGCTATAGGATTGGATTCGCATATCCTCGTACAGAATCCCATATTTGATGCACAGCCTATGGAGAGAGGCCTCATCGACCTTTGAAGCAACTGAATCCTCCAGATCATTCAAAAATATGGCATCTTCCAAAGTATCAGATGCTGGCTCGATTTTTGCTTCTAAGTTCGAAGGAATTTCTGGCACATGTTGTGAACTCTCAGGCTACTCAGGTTGATAGCCTAGAGAGTTTCGGGTAGATATTGTTGTGGAGCTGGACTCAAAGTTAGGATTGTCGTGTGAGGCAGTTAGTTCAGTACCCATAGCAGCTAAACACTCCGAGTGTCTTGAACCCATAGCTATCTAACTCAGCAAATAGTGATCATTAGAAAAATTAACCAATTCCTCCTATGCTAAGTGCAACCTAGTGCGGTGTGGAGCAGTGTTGTGACAGTTTAGAATTAAAATGACGGTTATGACAAGACTTTGGGATTCGACTTGAGTGACCGTTATCGTTGACTATCCCAACCGGCTTTCACGCCGATGGTTGTGGATTTCATTTAAGCTCTAAGACCAGTCATCGGCATGTTGGAGTATGATATTACATTCAAATTCATTCAAGACCATAAGTTATACCTGTTCAAGTCATATACAAAAGTGTGCGACTTTGAGCTCCAAAGATTCAAGTAATATAAGTTCGAATACAAAGTCCAAACATTCAAGTTCTAAGTCATATGCATTTGTACCGAAGTTCAAGTATTTGAGTTCAAGGTCATATGCAAGTCTCTAGTTCAAATTCAGGCTTAAGGTTATTGTTCATGTTTATTTAATCAAGTTCAAGTTCAAGTCTTCACTCAAGCAAATAATTGGCTAAGTTCCCCTATACAAGGGGATCGTACCTGATCCCTTACCTAGGCGGTCTTACCTTATCTAATTTCAAGCCCTCCATGCCATGATCGATCCTTCTTCCTAAATTGCAATCAATCCCTCCATCACCGATCACCTAGATTTCACTACTTCACATCCTCTCCAACATGCTTCCATCTGACCTCATGAGTCGATCCCCACAATAACCGATCCCTCCATTCCATCAAGCGATCAATCCCACCTTGTTAGGTTAACCCAACTCAACTCCGAAGTAGTACAATCGATCACATCACATCGCCGATTCCTCCTCCTCACTTCATCTCTTCCGCATCAACACTTATCACCATCGACCGATCCCAATGTCATTCAACACTCAATCATGCCATGACCAATCCTTATGAATCCATACCAATCCCAGAACTCACATGAAATACAAATCAAAATCGCCTTACCTTGATTTGTATCCTAAACTCGCCTTTATATAACTACGTAGATCGGTTTGTTGAACAAACGAGAGCTTTCCTAAACAACTATGGGCTTGGTCTAAAATTGAATTGGAAAATTGAATCGATTGCAATTAGATGTTGGATGCATTCGAAGACAACAGCGAGAACTATAGGAGGATATGGGGATTTGAATCGACAATGAATTTGGATAGTGAGGTGATAGCCTTGAGCACGAGTTTGATAATGGCAGTTTTGAAGGGAAGTAAGGGTTCGGATTGGTTAAGGGAGCAAATGAACAAAGTGGAGTGGAATATGCTAAGTCCATAGCTTATATACGAACGTGGCCTACTTACTTGGGCTCGAAATTTGTTTGGGTCCATTTAGACTAAGGGATCAGGACCGATCCCCTACTAAGGGATTGGTACCGAACGCCCTCTTAAAAAATGTGAATGGATGATGAAGAGTATAGCAATGCAAATATATTTCAACTATGTGATATTCACGGTGACCCATGAACATGCACATGTACATACCCAGCATTCAAAATCTTGAACTGATAGAGATTAAATTATTATCTGGATTTTGCATAAAAGATGTCCATATAGATAACCAAAGCCTTCTTACCCAATCAATAAGCTCAATGGAACCGAGCATAGACAAAGACTTGGGATTACACTTCGGATTTATATTAACAAATATCAACCAAGCGTCATAACGAATGGAGAGAGATACAAATCTTCTGAAAGATAATTCAACGGAAGGATAACGACCATTTAGGAAACTAAATGGAATTATTCTCGGTGATTCTAATTTGCTTCGATTCAAAGCACGTCATGTTCGAAACAAGACATACTTTGGGGGGTAAGTGTTATCTGGCTTTTTGATCCAGTTATATTCAGACCAATTGGACAAGCTAGACTCGATGATAAACATGGCAAGCAACCCAAAGAAGTGATTATAGAGACCAAAGATCAACCATGGACAATAGTCTGAAGCAACAATTAAGCGAAACCAAGGGATAGACCCTACGAAACATTATAAGCATGGGTTAGTGCTTCCCCCAGGCAGGGGATCGGATTAACTCACTATGGTTTTGAACAGCTTGGATTAGTTAAACTCAATGGGAATCGATCAATATCTCTAAAAATATGAAAGAAAATATGCAAATAACTTTGGAAACATGAAGCAAACTTGGAGGGCGACCCACCATACCAATCGCAGCATGCCACATGGGCATCTTGACTGATCAGGTCCGAACGCTCTACATGGGGAGTTGGGCCTTGAAATTTTCTAGGTGACTTCGTCTGCATCTGGAGATTCTACCGATGAGTTTTCAGGAAGATATTCTGTCATCTACGTTTATAAATATAGGGTTCATAGCTCATTAGAAGGATCTTTACGTTGTTGTTTCCTTTGTACTCAATTGCGATTACGAATTCCGATCTGATCCCTCTTGTACTTAGAAGTTCAAGTGATCAATAAAGTTATTGAACCAAAGTGGATGTAAGCATTCAACGTCGAACCATTATAAATCTGTTTATAGTTTTTTTTATTTGTTTTCGGCTTATTTCCTCTGTTTTAATTTAGATTTCTTCATTTATTTCTCTACATATAATGTATGGGTATTTGTGCCAACTTTTGGTGCAAACAGTATGCTTTCCACTTTTGGTGATTCCGTATGTGTTTTATCTGACGTTGAGGTTTCACATTCCTTTATATCTAGTGATTTGTAGATAGATTGGAATTGAGATCCAAAATTTTGATCGACCTTTAAACTGTGAAAAACCTTATTGGGGGCTCGGCTAGACTATAGACGTGTAACATCTCATATTTTTTCATCGAAAATTAACACTATGGATGATTGCAGTATCTGTAGCACTTAGTTTTGAGCCTGGAATGAGAGAATATTATCATATGGTTTTCTAACTTAGTTTATGCATGGTTTGTCAAAACTCTATCTTATCGAGTCATGGATGTTTATCTTTTTGTTTGTTTATTATTAATTACTTTAGGTTTAATTAGGCTTAGTACTAGAGTCTAGGAATTGACTGGCTTGAAGGGTATGGAATAGTGGTGGATTGCGAGAGGCCATTAGTGACGATAAGGAGAGACGGTGAGCGAAAGGTAGTGTCTAGTTTCCCATTTAATGATGTGGTGATGGTTAGCCTTTTATATTCCCTCGATATCCCACATGATGAGTTGTCATCTATGCCTATAGCTAGAGAGTGTCCGAACATATTTAATGAGGTGACCGGATTACCACTACATAGAGAATGAGTTCCGTATTGATCTGGTTAGAGGTGCTAGACTAGTAGTTATGTATTTAAGGAATATGATGTCCAAAGAGCAGAGGAGAGTAAAGGTGCAAGCAGATGACCTATTTAGATGATGGTTCATTCATACGAGCACATTCGAGTTAGATGCACCTATAGTGTTCGTCACTAGGCCGAATGGCACTTTGAGGTTGTATATTGGTTACCATAAGCTGAGTGAGATGATGAACAAGTATCCACTCCTACTTATTGATGACTTGTTCAATCAGCTCTGTAGCACGAAGGTGAACGTTCAGTTGGACTTTGCGGCGGAGTTCCATCAACTAAGAGTAGTTAGCGAAAGAGTGTCGATTACGACATTTCATAAGCTACTTTGGTTTTCAATTGGTTGGTTATGTCGTTCGGTCTAACCAATGCATTGGCATACTTTGTGGATTTCTTGAACCGTGTTTCAAGAGATTGCTTAAGTAGATTGTGCTCGTTGATGATACTTCTGTCTACCCATAGACGAAAGAGGAGCATAATACATGATTGATGATTATGTTAAAGGTGTTGAGAAAAAATCGAGCGAGGATGAGGAGTTTCCTTAGGTTGGAGAGATGTTGTATATGCTTTACCAAGGACTTCTCAAAGGTAGTAGCACCATTAAACCAATTTGACAAGAAGAATCAGACTTTTATTTTGAGACGTGAGGTGTTGATACGCGTTGATGAGTCTGATTGCGAGGTTGACAAGTGCATCGATGTTACTCATTTCGAATGGGAATGAGGAGACGATAGTACACATGCCTGTAGTACTTAACTGGGTATGGTATTGATATCGAGAGGTAAGGTTGTCACATATGCTAGTCGAAAATCGAAATCGCATGAGAGGAAGCATCTGACTCGGAGTTGGAGGTGATAGAGTTCGCTCTAGAGATTTGGAGGCATTGTCTATTAGGAGAGAGGTTTAGTTGTTCAATGATTCCATATCATTGGAATATCTCTTCTCCATGAAGGATCTTGACTTTCGCCAATGGCAATAGTTGGTGTTCTTAGCCTCCTATGTATTTGACATTTCATATATGCCATAAGGGAAATGCAGTTGTTGATGTTTGAGTGGAAGTACCAGTTTGGGAGCGATATTCCTAGAGTGGAAATTGGTCAAGTTTATTGCTGGTTATGACTTCAGAACTCGATGTGAGCTACGACCATAGATGATGGCTAGTATGACTATCAGCCTTACTTTGATTTAGCGGATCGGTATCAGTTAGAGGCGTGAAGCTATACTAAGGGAGATTATAGCAAATTAGAGGAACAAGTGGTGTCTGTAGAGGTGACGCAGTACGGACCCGACCGAGACTATTGGTTCCGTAGAGATGAGAGAATGTTTGTTCTCGAGTAGTGGGAACAGATATTAATAGATCCCGTCTATGGAATGCCAAGGACTAGAAGAGAATATGGTAGCATTTGAGTCAGTTGATAAGTGGACGAGGAATGCTAAATTTATATTCGTTAAGTCCAATGGAATGGCATCCACATTAATTGAGTTTATATGGAATGGATAGTGTGATTCCATTGTGTGCCAAGAGCATTGTAAGTGACCGAAACCTATTGTTCACTAGTAGGTTTTAGGAGAACTTACAAAAGACGTTTAGATAGCACCAAATTTACCAAATGTTTTTGAGACTAAACTAGGAACTTCGAGACCTCATAGAACTATTTGTACCGATAGAACGAATTGGGTTAGGAGGAAGGTGGTGGAGTAGCAAAGGTTCAATGGAGTGAAAGCGAAGGCGATTACATATAGGAGATCAAGAAGAGCATGGGGACCGCTTGTTCGGAGCTCTTTATTAGGTGAGATTTCTATTTTTAATGAAATTTCATTTTAGATATCATATTTGATGTTTTATACTTGATGGTTTAGTATCCTGCATGCTAAGATAGGCATGGATGTTATTTTTGACGTTTGATCTTATATATGCCTATTAATGTCTGTTTATTAGCACTTGATACAGTTACTTTTGCTTATATGGTTATTATGCAAGCAAGATAGTTATAGTTTGATATAACACATTTATTTGAGACGATTTCCATATATGTGATCTAGTATGCTTATTTACATCATGATGTTACTATTATGCTTAATCCTCTTTGTTGAGTATTTGATCAGGTACATGATGATGTACTTGATCAGGTACATGGAAGCAAATGTTGGCTATTTGGATGCTTATCCGCTTATATTCGCGTCTAAATAAGATTCTCTTGCTATAAAAGAGGTATGTAACACATGTAGTGTAGATTTGGTGATATATGTTTGGTTGTCCTCAAAAATGAGATGCCTCAGATATGAGATGTATATATGTTTATTGTTTTATTGGGATTTTTCCTAGACCTAGCCATGTAAAGGAGGTGCTGCCAAAATTTTCCATGACATAAGCAAAATTCGAGAGAAAAGTCAATGTATAGGATATTAGACGTTGTCGCTAGTTGAGAAAGTCGGTAATGTATGATGTGTAGTTGACTTGCCTTTAGATTAGTGAGTTGGCACACTTTTGTTTTCCATTGTTTGTTTCTTTGGAAAGAAGTGCATAACTTAGACGTTTGGATTTGCCACATTGATTTCAAATTTGGTAGTGATTGTACTTAGGGATGAGGATAATGGCTTTAGCTGATTCCGAGTCTATTCCTTTTGTTGCGATCGATTTTAATGATTGTTGTCGAGAGTTAATAAGTGACGATTTCTCTTGTGTCGTTGCTTACATGAGGGTATTAGGTTATATTGCTTCATCCTTGGGATTTCAAGGATGAAATACTTTTAAGGAGGGGAGAATGTAACGACCCGTATTTTTAATCATAAAATATTTACATAATTGATTTAGATATTGAATCGTTAATTAATAGACAGTCCCAAAATATTTTTTTCCGCATACGATCGAATCAGGACTCGAGACCACTTCCATTGAGTTCATATCGATGTTGTGAATTAAAATGAGTATGAGGATTGCTATATTTAGAGATCAAACGATTGGCAGGCTGAAACGGTCTCAAAAAGCATGAAATTATCATCCTGGAGCACTATTTCGAATAGCAATGAAATTTATACCATCGGGACCGGAAAAACGAGGCGATGCACAGAGATGTATTTCGTAGCTATCAGACGCACCATTTGATCGTGTAGGCTCGAAATGCATGGCCGTTTATTTAAGAAATCAAATAACAAAATTATTATACTATTTAAATAATATCCAAAGCCCTCCTCTCTCATTGGCAAGCACTTTTCATTCGTTCTCCAGCAAAAAAAATGGCCGCTCCTTACTCCTTGATTTCAAAAATCAAAATCACATTATCCACTCAATAAAAAAATCCCAAATCAATTTCATTGCATTCGTATGATTGAGATCTACAAACCTACACCTAATTTGGAGTGTGCGATCACCTTGGCCGAGATCAACCCATATTGGACAAACCTAGGGTTTGGCCATATTGGAAAATGGGTGGGTTTTGGACGAGTTCAAGTGCACCATATTTTTTATTTCATCGAGGAGCATCTTTTCCCACAGTTTGGAGCTTTGTGGTGCACCAATGCAAAACGCGTCGAAGGGAGGGTCACACTTGCGGCTGTTCGGTTGGAAATAGGTAAGGGGTTCGGTCGTGATGGCGTTGGGTCCAGGGGAAGGAGAACGCTAAGGGGGATCCGTTGGCCAAGACGGTTCCGTCAACTAAAAAGTGAGAAATCAAGGCTTGAATATTCAGCTATGGGGTGATACACTGATACATGTACAGGCCTGGAAAACAATATTTAGGGGAGGAAAGTAATTAGCGGTAATGGTGGGAATTAGTGAGATAAGTTAATTAATTAAGTAATTTAATTTCTTATTTGATCTTGTAACTTATATATGCTATATCTTTTACATACGAGGTCCATTTTGGACGCCGTTTCTTGCATTGCGCTGGTGATGGAGTGCTATACGACTTGGCGATGGTTTGGACAAATTTGGTTGAAGTGAGTGATATTATCTCTCACCATACTATAATTGTTGTTGTAGTATTAAAACGATGTTTTGAAATGTTTTCTAACTTTGAAATATGATTTATAGAATAGTTAAACCTATATCTTATTTTATAAAAAGAATTAAAAGTGTTTTAACATGATTTTAAGTAAATGTCACATTTTCCTCATTTATGGACTATTTCGACGATACTGATAGAAATAGACTATTTTGATATTAATGCCACATCATCACACATTGGTTGCTTGGATATATTATATTGTATTATTATAGAGATATGTAGGCTATTATAGACATCTCTATGCTTGTTGGTTGCATGTTTGCTTGCTTGGTAGTTGGTTGAAAACGACATCCGAAGGCGATGTAGGATTAGCATATATCCCATAGGATTGGATTTCTTGCATAGAGTATCATGCACGCCGATTGATCTAAAGATGAAGCATGGTGGACTTTAAAGATACGCTTCAGACTTTAATGAAGATGCCAGATGTTTTCACTGGTTTGTATTGAACCATTTCGGTTAAGTACATGAGCAAAGTGGTCGTTATTGACTACTCTGGAGTGGTCGATATCTGCTACTATTAATGATGGCCGATTTGGCCAATTTTGAAATGGATGATGGAGAGGCTTCGAGGAGCACGATATGATGGTTCGTTCATTCGTTCGACATTCGATTTTGATGATATGGTTCTTTGACGAGTGGTTTTGGTGGTGAAGCGAAGATGTGACACTTCGACGCAATGACTACATGATTCAATGTGGATGATTCCATGATGGGAAGTGATGGCTTCGATGACAGATAGATGTACTTTGAGATGCAAAGTAGTAGACTATGAGTCATAAAGTAATTGAACTGTTGGAGGAAGGTTATGGGACACACGATGACATTCTATGATTGACACTGGTTGTCTAGAATAGTTCCCAAGTCGAGGGACGCACGATGACAACTTATGACTAACAATGGCTGTCTAGAATAGTTCCTAACCATGACAACTTCAGACGGGAGTTGTATGGACAGTTCAGGGATTAGCTCTATTATAGATGACATGTGCAAAGAGATCATTGATGTTCGTAGGTCTGATGGGTATTCGTTAAGCATGGGTATGTGTAGTGTTAATATGGACCAAGTCGGGTCCTTATCTCCATTTTAGGAGATTTATGACACTCACTTGGATCACACGGTGACCCAATCCATTTACCTTGGACTACCAAGTTGAGTAATCTAGTTCCTGGCCTATTGCGTGGTATGGATTCGAGCACTGGGAAACCGGGATGTTGAGTAGTCCTTGGCTCTATGCAGGTGGTCATACGAGTATCATATATCCAACGCATAGAGTTAGTGAATGGAGGATGGATGTCATGTTTTTTTGAATATTTCTACCACCTTAGGGATGTCACACGATGTAGATATTACTGATGCCAATATCTAGAAATCCTTAGTACTTAGATGTATAGTACACCCATAGTGACAATCATAGAGTAGCATGTATTCGATGTTATGTGCTAACTTTGAGGATGCAGGGACAGGTCATGTATGATTCTCCATACCCTATGTTCCGTATATTATACCGACTTTTATAGTTTTTTGAGATTATTTATCACTCAAACCAGACTGGTGTCTGACTCAAGGTTTTATGCCTTGCTTCTTATTATCTCGGGTGCTCTTAAATGAGTAGACTAGATAGCATGTGTAAATTGCACTTGGAGCTGTACAGATGGATTAGCAGATGGTGATTCGTTTTCATATTTATATTTTGATTTATTATTATTTATTTATGCGACCCTGTTGAGCCTTGACAGTGTTGACTTACTATTATTAGAGAGAGCTTGTCAGTTGAGTTTATTTAGCTGTATAAACTCTATTGGTATTTTGTATAACTATTTGAGCCTGTATACTCTGATTATGTGGTTTACATAGTTATAACTGTCTCGCCTATTCTATATCCGTGATGATTATTATATTTTATCTGATGCGCTGTGAGATATACGACAGGTTATGTGATTGTGTGATGTTTTCTTTTCTTCTCTTTTCTTCCATTCTCTTCTCTTCTTTTTTATTCCTCATCTTTATTTTGTTTTCATTTCCTTGACAATCATCCTACATCGACCGGATGCTCCGGCAGCACACCATTCTGTTTTATGAGCATTGGAGGTACAGGGCGGTTGTCCCAATTCATTATGTAAGTAATAAGATGTATAGAGATATGAAGTAGACATTTTATTGGGAAGATATGAAGAAGAGCGTTGGGGCATTCATCTCAAAGTGCATGAACTGCCAGTTGGTAAAGAAGAGAAGAAAAAGGCCTAGTGGTTTGCTACAATCACTAGAAGTTCCCGAGACAAAGTAGGAACAAGTGTCGATGGACTGCTATAAACTAGAGGAGGGTGCGATACTATTTGAGTCAAAGTCGATTGATTGACTAAGGGTGCTAGATTTATACCCGTTAAGTTAAATAGGATGGCAGCCAGATAGGTCGAATTGTATGTGAACTGGGTTGTGCGATTTCATGGTGTGCCAAAGAGTATTTTCAGTAATAGAGATCCATTATTCACGAGTAGATTTTGAAAAGCTTACAAGAGGCATTTGGGACAGAGCTGGATCTATGTACATCTTATCACCCTCAAATCGACAGCCAAACTGAGGGAGTGAATTGTATCTTAGAGGATCTCTTACGAGCTTGCATACTCGACTCTAGCATCGGTATGGCATAATAGTTATCATCGGTTTGTGCATTGATCACTTACATCTTGTTCGGTTTACATACAACAATAGTTATCAATGTAGCATCGGTAAGGTACCATTCGAGGCATTATGTGGCTGACCATGCAACGCTCCTTTACGTTGCTAGGAAGCGGGCGAAAAACTAATACTTGGGCCAGATATGATCAGAGAGACTTCAGAGAAGATCGAGATCATTTGACAACGAATGAAAGCTGCTCAAGATAGACAAAAGAGCTATGGTTATCAGAGATGTAGAGATTTGGAGTTCTCTATTGGCAACATGGTGTTTGTGAATGTCTCTCCATTGAGGAATATAGTTCGATTCGACACTAAGGGGAAAATGGCACCAAGGTTCGTAGGTCCTTCTTCGATACTTGAGAGGATTAAGAACCTAGCTTACATTGTCGACTTACCTCAAATGTGGCGGGCGTGCACAATGTGTTCCACGTACCTCATTTGCGAAAGTCTGTGCATGACTCATGCATGACTATTACAACGGATCGGCTGGATGATATCAAGATTGAACTGGAGGCTTTGAAACCTCGTAGATGTATTCATATCGTAGGATGTGATACAAAGCAACTTATAAGGAAGATGGAGGAGTTAGTGAAGGTTTGGTGGAGTGACAGCGAGAGCGATTGCACATGGGAGAGTGAGGGGAGCATGTGGACCACTTATCCGGAGCTCTTTACTTTATAAGTCATTCTATCTATTGACATTTCTTCCACTATTTGATACAATGTAGGATAGTTTAGTACCTTGTGTGATATGATAGGCATAGATAGTATCAAATGCTTATGTGTGCATGTTTGATGTCTGATGATTGCTTATGCTAGATATGCTTGTTTGTGATTGTTAGGCATGTGTGATAAACTTGTTTTATTGTATTTAGCGAATTTCTAGGGCAAAATTTTAAAGGAGGGAGAGTTTAACGACCCATATTTTACATATTGGATGATTATAAAATATTGTTTTTAAATTCATATTAGGTCATATGACTCGACAACTTTGGAAAATGTTAATTAGTGACATTTTTCATTCTTTGAAATTTTATTAGACGGTTTGGACCTTGAAAATTTTGTAAGGCCTATAACCTTTCATAGAAGCCATATTAGAGTCTAAAACTGCTTCCAAATGAAAGATATGGTGGTTTTCCATTTCATAGAGTAGTCATAATAGGAATTTGGACTTACTATTAAAAGTTATAGCTGTTTGAATTTCTTGAAGGAACTGGACCAGTTGGAAGCAAGATAATATTGTAAATTTCAAAGAAAATCCTATTAGGTCTTTGTTGGGCCTATGCAGTCTAAATTCATTTAGAACTTTTCTTCATTTTTATTATAATTGTTTAAAAATTAGTTTAATTTAATTTTAATTAATTGTATATTATGATGAGCATATCAAATGCCCACATATGTATAGTGTAAGTGCAACTAATGAAAAGTGTGCACAGTTAATGTGAACGTTGTTTAGGTGTTGGGATTTACATCGTAATAGACACATTTTCCCTCTATATATGTCATTGTCGTCTAAAACATGAAAGTGTTTTTAATTAAAAAAATCTATATATGTATATATTTGCATACACAATATATATTTTGCGCAGTTTAAATTGAAATAGACTTTATTTATATTACATGCGATAAATCAATGAATAAAATGTCTAAAAAAAGTAGTTTAAAATTTTACTATTATATCTTACACAGAACACTCTTTTGAAACTTTGAGTTAAATGCAAACACACACACAAAAGATATTACATAAGTATGTAAACTTATGAACACATGGAAACCAAAACAAAATTTGAAACAAAGTAAAATAATATACATGTAGTTAGTGAAATATAATGTTTCCTTTAAACTAAGATTTAGTACTAAATTAGACATAATTGTAAAACGAGGAACAAATAATTAATTTAATGTTTCCTTTTTTGTTTTAATTAACAAAATTTGTTTTAAAATGATTTAAAACATAACACAATTAAGTCATCATATTATGCTATCAATAAAGGTTATTTAATGCAATTCTTTCATTGTTTTATTCACGTAATAATTTATGTGTAAATATTCAAAACAAAATCTTCTACTATGGAAACTAATTTATTAACAAGAATATTCCAGTTTTTTTCAAATAACAGTAATAAAACCAAACAACATAGGCATACATAGATTCATGATAGGAAGGTTAAGATCTAGGTTAAACAAACTAGATAAATAAACATACAAAATAGAGATAAATGAAATTATTGTTGTTTATAACAAAATAACAGTGAACATAGCAAGGTTTTTTTTTTCAATGTGATAAGAATATACAATTATTTCAAGAAGGGGGTTTGAGACATTCAAATCAAAATCCAAACTCACACATGAGAACAAAGGGGAGAGATAAAGAATTATGGGGATGTAAACAAAATTAAAAGATATGTTAATATATATAATTACCTTAGGATGAATCCTAGAGAAACACCATGAATGATAGAACAATTCCTAGATTCGATTGATCACTCTCTAGATCTACAACAATCAAGAGACAACCATATTTTATGTTTAATTTTTCTTAATTAACTTTCAGAATTTTTGAAGCTTTGCTACCATGAAAATTTGGCCTAGATGTTTCTGTAAATAGGTAAGAAAAATGATAAAGAGAAATCTAATTAAATGAGGAAATAAATGTGTAATGAAGATATGGTCTTTTTCTCTCCTTTAATTAAGATTGCCCCTTCATTTCAATTTTAAAAACCCCTCCCCTTCTCTACATCATAACCGATCATCATATTGGCCTTTGGGTCCAAAAAATTTCCAAAATCCAATTAGCATTATCTCCATTTAAATTTCCTATTGATATCGTATACAGATGCGCGTTTTTGAAACCTTTTATATACGCACATTATTAAATACCAATGGAAATCAAACAAGTCAAATAAGAAATATTTTTAATAATTAATATTTCACAAATATTAATTAGTTTAATTAATTTAAATCCTATTTCAGTATTTATCTTGGTTAAATCAAATTTAAACATTTTACCGATATCGCATATCGAATAGCGCGTTTCTAACTTTTGTATACGCACTTTACTAATACTGATGGCATCTAATTAATTAAATAAAAATCATAATTAATATTTCTTCAATATTAATTAATTTAATTAATTTTCAATAATTAAAAATTAATTAAATCATGTAGTTGATTCAGAATATTCATCATTTCGGTTGTGTGACCCAAAGGTGTAAATTCAATCAGCGATTAATATTGAACAATTCAAATACTAACGTTCACATGTCACCTTAGCTAGTGTATGATATTTTAGTTGAATTTATCGCTTACAGACCCTTTGGAAAAATCCAATTTTACTTATTATAGGTGTTACCCATTAGTGATAATTATTTACACCAATTCTCTTTGTCAAAATTACATCACTTTGGACTTATGGAATCTGGTAATGGTCAAAATTGCTATATCGTCCATATTCAACTTTATAGTCCAAACACAAAGTCCTCAGTTTAATAATAAATATTTTTATTAACCGAACTACTTTGGCCAAAGGTACTGACTTTGAGTTGACTTCAGCTGACTGTGATACTAACCCCATATAACCGAGGAGACAAATTCTCTCTTGAATAGTGTTTCATTTCCAATACTTTCACTTGACCTAATGATAGTCATTTAATGGACATTGTGTCATGATTTGACTACAATAAAAGCAGAGCTTTTATATTGAAGATCGATGGTATTCTCAAGTCAAGAGAACTGTGTAAGTTAGTCGTATTTATAATTTCTATTTGACCTAGGGGAGGTGGGCACGATGGCATAGGATGAATCGCGGTGAGGGCTGATGAATTGGAGTATAACACCTCGAATTTTTGGTAACATTTTTTAGAATATTTAGTTAGCTAGTGGTATTCTCAAGTCAAGAGAACTGTGTAAGTTAGTCGTATTTATAATTTCTGTTTGACCTAGGGGAGGTGGGCGCGATGGCACAGGATGAATCGCGGTGAGGGCTGATGAATTGGAGTATAACACCCCGAATTTTTGGTAACATTGTTTAGAATATTTAGTTAGCTAAATAAAATAAAATAATGTGTTAATTAGAGGATTGAGATTTGATATTTAATTAAGGTGTAGTTGTGCCATTCAAACAATGAATTAAAGAAGAGTTTAACATGAAATAGGGGAAGGGTAAAATGGGAAAGAGGCCATTCCTATATCTATTCCCTTAAGCCGTGTATCCATACACGTTCATTTTCATTTGAAATTTTTTATAACTCAAGGCCGACCACCATTAACAAAGAAAAGGGGGAAAAAATTAAGAAATGCTAAGGAAGAAGCTAAATCAAATCAAATCCATTCACATCTCAATCTATATAATCTCTAAAGCTAAGGTGAATAATGTTTACATCTCATTTTTGATTGTGTTTTCGGTTTTAAGATGAATTCCGAATATTTTGCAATGATTTACCATGTTTTTGAATGATGGAATGAATATATATATATACTTGTTGATGAATTATGGTTATTCATATTGAATTTATGATATGTTTTAAGGTGAAAACCCTAATAATTGACATCTGAATGCCTTGCAAAATTTTATGAAGATCATAAATATTATTTTGGAAATGGGTTTCAATTTCAGAATTTTCAGAATTTATGTGGAATTTATATGAATTTTCTAGTAAAGAAAATGTTAATTTGGATTATAAATTATTTACGGTTAAATAATAAAAGAATTGGGTTTGAAATTTTTATATGTTGAAAAACATATTAAAAGAGATTTTCTGGAATTTTTGTAGAATTTTACTAACTGTTTTGATGGTTATATAAAATTATTTAATGTATGGGACTTAAATGTATTATATAATTAAGAGAGGAGAAGGGGCTTTTTGTAAATAAATGTAAGTTGTTAAATTTGGAAAGTCGGCAGCACTTTTGGAAAAGTACAATGGCAATCAATTAGATTTAGACAAACAATGCAGGTTAGGTACAAAAGAAATAGTTTAAAAATACAAATAAACATGTTTTTCACTGTTTCGATACCATGGCACCAGGTTCCGCCTCCTTACCTATGCCTCCGACACTATCGAAACCAATGCACATGGTATTAGTTAACTGATATGTAGTGAATTGGATGTAGGTGGAAGGTATAGAGTAGAAACCAGGGGTTCCGAAGGGGTTGGGGTTGTACTTTGTTTTTTAAAGGAAAATGCGTCTGGTTGCTTTCGACTAAGATGCTTTCGATTGGGTCAAATGGTTTTAAAAGGAATGGTTTCGATTGGGTTGCGCCTTGATTTTAAATGATTGCTTTCGACTAAGTCGTAGCCTTTAGCTGCCGCTTCCTACCTTTCAACCTAGATGGTTTCGAAAGAGTTGTTTTGTTTTCTAAAAACTTGGCCACCTCTCCAAAGCTTTCGAAGGGATGGTTTCGACACCATCACTTCATTACTTAGGAAATGGTTTCGAAACAGATGCTTTCGACTTAAATGTTTTTAAGAACCTTTTTCTACGATTGAAGTAGAACCCAAATTGGTTTCGAAAGAGATAGTTTTAAATGGTTTTGAAACAGATGCTTTCGACTTAAATGTTTTTAAGATCCTTTTTCTATGATTGAAGTAGAACCCAAATTGGTTTTGAAAGAGATAGTTTTAAATGGTTTCGAAACAGATGGTTTCGAAACAGATGCTTTTGACTTTAATGAGTTTTCGATCCTTTTGCTCTACTTGAAGACATAATCCAAATGGTTTCAACTGAGATGATTTTCAAAGGTTTTGAAGGAGCAAATTTTCGAATGGTTTCGTAAGGTTTTCACATGTTTTAAACTGAACCCAAAGTGCTTTCGACAGGATTGAGTTTTGACTGTTTCAAAAGGTTTTAATGAATGGTTTCGAAAGGAGTGGTTCTCTAGGGTTTCGAAAGGATTGAAATGAAAGGTTTTTCCTATGTTTTCGAAAGGCAATATTTAAAGGTTTTAAAGAGGGATGTCTAATGGTTTAAAGCTTTCGAAGGAAAGGCTTCTAATGGTTTCAAAAGAGTCACTTTTAATGGTTTTGAAGGGGTTGCCTTAAAGGGTTTCGAGTGGGTTGTTTAAAGGCTTTAAACAAAGGTTTCGAAAGTATTAACTAGGCAATATAGCCTAAGTATTTTTAAGTTAAAAAGGGTTTTAACTTATTTTGGAAGGATAGCTAATCCTCATTAAAATTCATCAACATTACTTTGGGTAAAGTATATATAACATGGCAAAATAGCTTAGAGTAAAGGTAATAATATATTTTCCTTGTAAAGGTATGATTAAAAAGGTTAAATCATTTTGAAAAGGTTTTCAAGGAAAAAGATGAAGAGTAGTTAACTCTAAGAAAATGATTCGGATAGTTTGTCCATTTTGATCCGGACAGTTAGTCCAGTTTGTAGGCAGTCAACCTAGTTTTATGGACAGATAGTCCATTTGTTAGCATAACGGACCTTGCTATTATGTTTCAGACAGATAGTCCATTTGTTAGCATAACGGACCTTGCTATTATGTTGTGGGCAAATAGTCCACTTATTGCTTGTTTTATGGACAGATAGTCCATTTATTAGCAAAAAGGATATTGCTATTTTGATATAATCAGTTTGATTAACCAGTTTGGTTGTAGGAAAGGATTTGCAAAATATATGTTTTAAAGAAGATATTAGTGAGGGGAAACCCGTTTTGCTAAGCGGCATGGTCTCACTTAATATCAGTAAACCGAGATGTAATAGAATTATTCACACCAGGCTTTATGTCTTACTTGAAGTTTTTGTTTCCCCTTAAACTCTCGGGTGCTCAAAATTGATTTGAGTAGGATGAGGGTTAAGGTTTTCAGGTTTTTGTCATTTTGGCGAATAAAGCTTTCGGAGACGACCATGTGGCTGACGGATAGCTAATTAGGAGTACAGATTATTCTGTTTATTTTTCGCTGGGTATATTAAGTCAGATATGACTATATTTTTTTGATCAACCAAGGGGGCACCGTCGTATGTCGCTCTTGGCATATTATTGTATTATAATTGATCTTTGGCTGGGAAATGTTATGGGATTATGTAACTTGGATATGAATTTTTTTGAAATGTAATCAGTGAAATGTTATTTTAGGAAATCTGTGATTTTTTTCATATTCAAGTGCTTTTGATATTATGGATACCATTAGCATTGTCGTATTTTTTCACCAGAAGTTAATACTATGGATGACTGCAGCATCTGTAGCGCTTAGCTTTTGGCCTCTAGATACGGGATGTTACAACTTGGTATCGAAGCATAGGTTTATGAAAAACTTTAACTAAAAATGGGTTTTTAAAACATAATCCTAAAGAATTAGAGTAGGAATGGGGTATGAGATAACGCTATAATAACGTACTTGTATTTGCTATATATAAGTATACGCTTTATCTCTAGTCTCCTATCTTTGTTAGGTTATTTTTCTGTATCTCATGAGGTTTGAATACAGATATGGAAGGTAGAAGAGGAAGAGATAACCCAGTAGGGGGAGGCACCAATGGGAATGCCTAATGTGAGAAGAGGTCAAGGTCAGGCACAAGCAGAGAATGTGGGTGCTAAAGTCCCACAAGTTGGAATGGAAGCTATGTATCAGTTTTTCAAGAATATGGTGCAGGCGGGAGTTGCAGCTGGAGTGTTAGGAGGAAATGCTACAGGAGTAGGGGTTCCGGAAGTTCCGGTAGTTAACCATTATGCTAAGCTGAGTGGAGATTACACTAAGCTTGGAAGAAAGCCGTTTGTTGGAACGGAAGATCCTATTGAGGTAGAGAACTGGTTGCTGCATTGTGAGAGAATCCTTGCAGATTTGGGGCTCAATGATGAGTAGAAGAGGAGGTTGGCATCTATACAGCTTCAAGGAGCAGCTTTGTTCTAGTGGAATAGTGTGACTGTGGCAGTGGATGAGGAGACTATGACCCGGGAAGATTTCAAGGGAAGGTTCTAAGAGAGGTTCATGTCTGCAATGGCACAATCATCTCTGATAAAAAAGTTTGTTGAATTAGTGCAAGGAGAGATGTATATTTTGGAGTATGCTAGGAGGTTTGAGGAGTTGGCCAGATATGGGTATGCTTTAGTGGATACAATAATGAAGAGGAATGAGAAGTTTATCAAGGGGTTGAAGCCTGAGTTAGCTAGGGATACATTACCTCATATTAGAGATCCTTGTGATTTTGTAGTGGAGATGGCCTTAAGGCGCGAGGAGTTGCTTGATTCTATAGAGAAGAGTAAGGCTAAAGAAGTCCAGGTTGGGTAGGGTCAGAAGAGGAAGTTCTTTCCTAAGAAAGGTGCTCAAAAGGGTGGAGCAGCTAAGAAGGGGAAGTCTGAGATTGTTTGCGTCAAGTGCGACAAGAAGAGACATTTTGCTAATGAGTGTCGTGATGGGAAGGAAAAAGAAGTGGCTGGGAGGAAGAATGTCAGGTGCTTCAACTATGACCAGATAGGCCGCTATAAGAGCCAGTGCAAGGAGCCCGCTAAGGATGGAAATGGCAAAGTGTATGCATTGGAGCCTGCTACTTCGAAGCCAATAGCTCAAGAGAAGGGAAAAGTAGTCTTAGGAGGTATGCTTCAGATTCATGGTATGTCTGTTAGCGTTCTATTTGATTCTGGTCCATCGCATTCTTTTATATCTAGATGTTTGATAGATAAGCTTAACCTAAAACCCACACATTTAGTTACTTCCTTACGGGTTGCGAATCCAATAAAAGGATATGCAACTCTAGGGTTGAGGTGTGACCAGTTAGAGTTTGACTTGTTAGGTCATGCTTTTGTTTGCAGTTTGCATGTGTTTTATTTTTTGTAGTTCAGAATCATTCTTGGTATGAATTGGTTAAGTGAGTACGATGCTAGGATGTTTTGTTAGGATAGGAAATTATTGCTTAGACAACCAAATTGTAGCGACATGATTGTTTATACCATAAAAGGTTCTTGCGGTGAGATGAATGCCTTGTTGGGTGCTATGGAATCAGAAGATGAGTTGAGTCGAGTTTTCGAATATATTTGGTTCTTGTAGTAGGATTGCCACCGAAACGAGCCATTGAGTTTTAGATAGATTTGGTTCTGGGGACAGAACCAGTGAGTAGGCCGCCAACTAGGATGACCCCTTCAGAGATGAGGGAGTTAAAGGTGCAGTTGGTGGATTTAGAAGGCAAGAGTTTTATCAAGCGAGTAGTTTGCCTTGGGGAGCAGCCAAAGTGTTTGCTAAGAAGCCTGATGGATCGTTAAAGCTATGTATCAATTATCATAAGTTGAATGAAAGGACGATAAAGAATCGATATCCATTGCCGAGGATTGACGATTTGTTCGACCAGTTGAGTGGAGCTAAGGTATTCTCGTAGTTGGATTTGGCGAAAGGTTTCCATCAACTCAGAGTAGTGGAGAATAGTATACCTTTGACGGCGTTTAGGACTAGATATGGGTCATACGAATGGTTAGTTATGCCGACCAGGCTGACTAATGTGCCAGTTTTCTTTGTGGATTTGATGATCCGAGTTTTCCGAGAGCACTTGCATAGGTTCGTATTTGTTTTCATAGGTGATATCTTGATTTACTCTAAGGATGAAAGAGAGCAAGAAGTTCATCTTAGAGTGGTGCTTGAAATGCTGAGGCAGCATCAGGCTATCAGCTGAAAGCGAAGTTTTCAAAGTGTCACTTCTAGAAGAAGTGAAGTTTCTTAGTCATGTAGTCTCAGAGAAAGGGTTATCAGTGGATCCGACTAAGATTGAAGCGGTGAATAGTTGGAAGAGACCCGAGACAGTGACGGAGATAAAGAGTTTCCTTGGGGTGGCTGGTTATTATCGGAGGTTCATTAAGGATTTTTCGCGGATAGCGGCGTCGATGACCAAGCTAATAAGAAAGGATGTGAAGTTTGTGTGGACCGATAAGTGTGAGGAAGCATTCCAGAGTTTGAAACACTTATTGACCCATGCACTTGTGTTAGTTCTTCCGGAAGGGAATCAGGATTTGGTGGTTTATACCGATGCGTGTGGAACAAGATTAGGAGCTGTGCTGATGCAGAGGGGTAAAGTGATTGCCCATGCTCCTAGATAGCTTAGACCGCATGAGGTTAGATATCCAACGCATGACTTAGAATTGGCTGCAGTTATTTTTCCTTTGAAGGTGTGGAGACATTACCTTTTGGGAAAGAGGTTCGAGTTATATACAGATCATAAGTCGCTGAAGTATTTGTTCTCTCAAAAGGAGCAGAACATGAGACATCAGAGATGGTTAGAGTTTATAGCCGCTTATGATTTTGGGATTGAGTACACACCGGGGAAAGGCAACAAAGTTGCAGATGCACTTAGCAGGAAACATCAAAATGCAGTATTGGCGATGATTGCTGAGTGGAGAGATTTAGAAGCATTAGCAGATTGCAGAGTGCAGTGGAGATTCGAGGCCGGGTCTAGTGGAGACACAATTGTATTATCTTGTTTGGAAGTTCAACCAGTGATGATCGAAAAGATTGCTTCTAAACAGGAAGAAGATCCGGTATTAGCTGAACGGATCAGAAAGTTAAAGGATGGAACCGAGAGCGATGACTTGAAAGATTTTAGTCTTGACCAGAATGGGTGGTTGAGAAAGAAAGGAAGATTATGTGTTCCGAGTATAGGAAACATAAGGAAAGAAGTCTTAGAGGAATGCCATCGTTCAAAGTTCTCTATTAATCTGAGAGGTACTAAGATGTATCAGGATATGAAGAGGGGTTTCTTCTAGGAAGGTATGAAGCGGGATATTGGTCTATGTGTAAAGCAGTGCTTGATTTTCCAGCAGGCAAAGGCCGAACATCAGAAGCCAAGTGGGTTGCTTCAGCCATTGGATATTCTGGTATGGAAGTGGGATTCTATTTCCATGGATTTTATTGATGGGTTGCAAGGTAGAACAGAGGAAATGATTGTATATGGGTCATAGTGGACAGATTGACCAAGAGTGTCCATTTCATTCCAGTTAAGTCAACAAGAACGGCACCTATATTAGCGAAGTTGTTTATGAAAAATGTGGTTAGACTGCATGGAATACCTAGTAGCATAGTTAGTGATAGAGATTCCTTATTCACTAGTGAGTTCTGGAAGAGTCTACAGGAAGTTTTGGGAACCAAGCTCAATATGAGTACCGCTTACCATCCGCAAACAGATGGACAAACAGAAAGAGTTAACAAAATCTTGGAAGATTTGTTAAGAGCTTGTGTTCTAGATATCGGGGGATCATGGGAAGACTATCTGCATTTAGGCAATTTTTCATATAACAACAGTTATCAAACTAGTATTGGGATGACATTGTTTGAAGCTTTGTATGGAAGGCCATTTAAATCTCCCGTATGTTGGTTAGAGACAGGGGATAGGTTGGTTCTTGGTCCAGATTTGGTTAGAGAAGCTGCATAAAAGATTGAGGTCATTCGGGCTAGAATGAAGGAGGCTCGGTCTAGGCAGAAAAGTTATTCAGATAAGAGATGGAAAGATCTAGAGTTCTCAGTTGGAGATCATGTTTTCCTCAAAGTATCACCGATGAAGGGGGTGATTAGGTTTGAAAAATCGAGGAAGTTGGCACCGAGGTTCGTTGGACCTTTTCCTATTATTGAGAGGATCGGGAAACTTTCATATAGAGTTGAGCTACCGAGCAGTTTGGCAGGAGTCCATGATGTTTTCCATGTTTCTCATCTCAGAAAGTGTGTTAGAGACTCAGAAACTACTATTGCACCGACTGTGCTAGAGGACTTAGTAGTAGAACCGGACTTGACTATAGTGAGGAAGCCTATTCGTATTGTTGCGAGGGAGGAGAAGATTCTTAGAACCAAGATAGTCAGATTAGTCAAAGTCCAGTGGAGCGACGATGACAGGGATTGTACTTGGGAGATTGAAAGCAAGATTAGAGATATTTATCCTGACTTATTTGATGGTATGTTTTACCTCATTGTTTGATTTGTTGTGTACCTTATCATAATTTCGAGGACGAAATTCTTTAAGGAGGAGAGTCTGTAACAACCCAGATTTTTGGTAACATTATTTAGAATATTTAATTAGCTAAATAAAATAAAATAATGTGCCGATTAGGGGATTGAGATTTGATATTTAATTAAGGTGTAGCCGTGCCATTCAAACAATGAATTAAAAGAAGAGTTTAACATGAAATAGGGGAGAGGTAAAATGGGAAATATGCCATTCCTATATCTATCCCCTTAGGCCGTGTATCCATACACATTCATTTTCATTTGAAATTTTTTATAACTCAAGGCCGGCCACCATTAACAAGGAAAAGGGGGAAAAAGATTAAGAGAAGCTAAGGAAGAAGATAAATCAAATCAAATCCATTCACATCTCATTTTCTATAATCTCTAAAGCTAAGGTGAATAATGTATACATCTAATTTTTTATTGTGTTTTCGGTTTTAAGATGAATTCTGAATATTTTGCAAAGATTTGCCATGTTTTTGAATGATGGAATGAATATATATACTTGTTGATGAATTATGGTTATTGATATTGAATTTATGATATGTTTTAAGGTGAAAACCCTATTAAATGACATCCAAATGCCTTGCGAAATTTTATGAAGATCATAAATATTATTTTGGAAATGGGTTTCAATTTTCAAAATTTTCTGAATTTATGTGGAATTTATATGAATTTTCTAGTAAAGAAAATGTTAATTTGGATTATAAATATTTACGGTTAAATAATAAAAGAATTGGGTTTGAAATTTTTATATGTTGAAAAAAATATTAAAAGAGATTTTCTGGAATTTTGTAGGATTTTCCTAAGTGTTTTGATGGTTATATAAAATTATTTAAGGTATGGGACTTAAATGTTTTATATTATTAAGAGAGAAGAAGGGGCTTTTTGTAAATAAATTTAAATTGTTAAATCTAGAAAGTCGACGGCACTTTTGGAAAAGTACAATGGCAACCAATCAGATTCAGACAAACAAGGCAGTTTGGTACAAAAGAAATAGTTTAGAAGTACAAATAAACATGTTTTTCACTGTTTCGACACCTTCGGCACCAAGTTTCGCCTCCTTACCTATGCCTCTGACACTGTCAAAACCAATGCACATGGTATCAGTTAATTGGTACGTAGTGAATTGGATGTAGGCAGAAGGTATAGAGTCGAAACCAGGGGTTCCGAAAGGGTTGGGGCTTTACTTTGATTTTTAAAGGAAAATGTGCCTGCTTGCTTTCGACTAAGATGCTTTCGACTTGGTTAACTTTCTACTGGGTCAATGGTTTTAAAAGGAATGGTTTTGATTGGGTTGCGCCTTGATTTTGAATGATTGCTTTCAACTAAGTCAAAGCCTTTAGCTGCCGCTTCCTACCTTTCAACCCAGATGGTTTCGAAAGGGTTGTTTTGTTTTCAAAAAACCTGGCTACCTCTCCAGAGCTTTCGAAAGGATGGTTTCGACACCATCACTTCATTACTTAAGAAATGGTTTCAAAATAAATGCTTTCGACTTAATTGTTTTTAAGACCCTTTTTTTATGATTGAAGTAGAACCCAAATTTGTTTCGAAAGAGATAGTTTAAAATGGTTTTGAAACAGATGCTTTCGACTTTAATGGGTTTCTGATCCTTCTTCTCTACTTGAAGGCATAATCCAAATGGTTTCAACAAAGACGATTTTCAAAGGTTTCAAACGAGTAAATTTTTGAAAGGTTTCCACATGTATTAAATTGAACCCAAAGTGCTTTCGAAATGATTGAGTTTTGACTGTTTCGAAAGGTTTTAATGAATGGTTTCGAAAGGTGTGGTTCCATAGGGTTTCAAAAGGATTGAAAGGAAAGGTTTTTCCTATGTTTTCGAAAGGCAATATTTAAAGGTTTTAAAGAGGGATGTCTAATGTTTTAAAGCTTTCAAAGGAAAGGCTTTTAATGGTTTCGAAAGGGTCACTTTTAATGGTTTCGAAGGGGTTACCTTCAAGGGTTTCGAAAGGGTTGTTTAGAGGTTTTAAACAAAGGTTTTGAAAGTATTAACTAGGCAATATAGCCTAAGTGTTTTCAAGTTAAAAAGGATTTTAACTTATTTTGGAAGGATAGCTAATCCTTATTAAAATTCATCAACATTATTTTAAGTAAAGTATATATAACATGGAAAAATATCTTAGAGTAAAGCTAAGAATATATTTTCCTTGTAAAGCTAACGTTAAATCATTTTGAAATGGTTTTCAAGAAAAAAGATGAAGGGTATTTAACCCTAAGAAAATAATTCGGACAGTTAGTCCATTTTGATCTGGACTGTTAATCCAGTTTGCAGGCAGTCAGCCCAGTTTTATGGTCAGATAGTCCATTTGTTAGCATAACAGATCTTGCTATTATGTTTCAGACAGATAGTCCATTTGTTAGCAAAACGGACCTTGCTATTATGTTTCGGACGGATAGCCCATTTGTTAGCATAATGGACCTTGCTATTTTGTTGTGGGCAAATAGTCCACTTATTACCTGTTTTATGGATGGATAGTCCATTTATTAGCATAAAGGATATTGCTATTTTGATATAATCAGTTTTATTAACCAGTTTGGTTGCAGTAAAGGATTTGCAAAATATACATTTTAAAGAAGATATTAATGAGTGGAAACCTATTCCGCTAAGCGGCGTGGTCTCACTTAATATTAGTAAACCGAGATGTAACTGAATTATTCACACTAGGCTTTATGTTTGACTCGAAGTTTTTGTTTTCCTTTAAGTTCTCGGGTGCTCAAAATTGATTTGAGTAGGTTAAGGTTTTTAGGATTTTGTCATTTTGGCGAATAAAGCTTTTGGAGATGAGCAGGTGGTTGACGGATAGCTAATTAGGAGTACAGATTATTCTGTTTATTTTCCGCTAGGTATATTAAGTCAGATATGACTATATTTCTCTGATCAACTAAGGGGGCATCGTCGTATGTCGCTCCTGACATATTATTGTATTATAATTGATCTTTGGCTGGGAAACATTATGGGATTATGTAACTTGGATATGAATTTGTTTGAAATGTAATCAGTGAAATGTTATTTTTGGAAATATGTGATTTTGTTCATATTCAAGTGCTTCTGATATTATGGATACTGTTAGCATTGCCGTATTTTGTCACCAGAAGTTAATACTATGGATGACTGCATCATCAGTAGTGCTTAGCTTTTGGTTTCTTGATACGGGATGTTACATGGAGCCACTCAGGATGAGTTGAAGTAGCGAAAAAGTGGGTGACGCAACCTGGTGTCGTGGCTAGGTGCAGGCGAATGTCATTGGTGATGCATATAGAGGAACGTGGTAGTTGAGATGTAGGGTTTACCGTTCAATTTTGGGACTACGAGTTGATTGCTGCGACTCGATGGCTGTCGATGCAGCTGCATTTATGATGGCTGTTGGTTGGTGAGTAATGGTGTAGCATTTATGGTGGCTGTTGGTTGGCGAGTAATGGTGTAGCGGCTGGTCTGAAGCGAAGCTAGTAGCGACGAAGGCAAAAGTGAATTGCAATGATAAAGTCGCTGATTTGGTCATATTTCCATCGATTTGGTGGGTATTTCTCACTCACAACTAGATTTAATTCCACTTACATCTTCATGTATATTATTATCCCGATTATTTATGGAATTGCTTGGTTGAATTGGTTATTTGGAATTTGATTGATTGTGAATATTGAATTATTTGCTTCGATAAATTGTTTGATCGGGATATTGGATTGGTTGTTGTGATATTGGATGTTTTTGGTGTTGATAGTGGAATTTTGTGTTTGGTGGATGTCCGAAATCCAAAGGAGATGATGTCTGTTTGCATTTTAATTAGTGTAATTTATTTATATTGTGTATATATTGCATAAATCATCGAAATTCGATGGAATTCGAGCCGGTTACATGATAAAACTTATATTGGTGATCTGTTGTTGATTTTGGAGAATTTTGCTCCATAGTTTTATTTAGATGATTTATTGATTTTCCAATTTCTAAAATATTTTGGAAACTTCAAAAAATTATTTATGATGTTTTAAAAATTTGTTTTTGAAATAGTATTTATTTAATGTTATAAAATTATGAAAGAATTTAAAGTAATATTGAGTGATTTCGAGATGAGTTATTGTAGATTTTGAATGTATAGTGAAGATTTTGAATTATAAATTATGGTTTAAAATGAAAAGAATTATTTTAGAGATTTATAAATTTATTTTAAAGTATTATTTAGTTATAGAAAATTATGAAATAATTTCTATAATATTATAAAGCGATTTTGAAAGTTTTAGAATATATATATATATATATAAGGATTTGGAAATGAAATCTAGAAATTGAATCTTATATTGAGATCAAATAAGCAAAGTGAGTTTATTATTTAATATATATTTGGTCATTATTTCTAAATATTTATGTTTGTTATAAATGATTCATGATTAAATATTGAGTTTTTGGTAGTTCTGTTTATTTATTTAACTAATTTATTTTATATTACAACCGATCATTTTTCTCTTGTATATTGAATTTGATTATATGAGTAATTCTCTGTTGATGTTGAGTTGTTTAGTGATATGGTATGATTCAATGATGACATTCTCCTATGCGATTTTGTGATGATTTCTATTCTGGATGAGAAATCTGAATAAATGGAGTTATAATACCATTTGGGATGAGGCATTCGGCAATATTTCTATAGTTATTCTTTGAACTCATTATATAGAATATTTGTGGATGTAATAACTAATACCTTAATGAGCCTAAATTTCAAAGAAAATAAAAACCCAAGTCCATCAAAGCATGGATCGTTGAATTTTAAGCATAAGCATTATCACAGATTGATAGAAATATAAACTCACAGCGGAAACTATAATAGGATAAGAATATTAACTATGATTACCACCTTGGAATTAATGGTATTCCTTGGATAATAGATTGTCACACCAGCATTGAGCATGAGAGAAAAGTGGACTTCCCTAACAACTAAACACATCTAGCTCCAGTGACCTGTTCTCTACCAATTGGTTTCCATTTAATTGCTATGTCTATTAAGTTTAGCAATTCTAGTCTAACCTTGTATTGCACACACGATTACTTACCTACCCATTCCCAAGGTACAAAATACTGATGAAGCCTCATCAACCACCTAATACTTCCATACCCATTTAACACTTAATACTACTAAATATAAAGTGAGCTTCTACTGTCACCACATAATACTTCTAAAAGAGAAATAGGCAGAATTTGCCCTTTAAGACCTCGATTGTGGTAGACTCTTTCAATTAAAATCTATTCCCAAGGTGGACATCTAGCGTCATCATTATTGGTCTATTGGTACTAACTACATAGACCTTTGACTGCTATATTTGGCCTTATAATTTATAATAGGCATACCATTAGTGCATTTATCATTATTAAAGTATTAGGATATGAGAGACTATACTCATGGCACTTAATACTTCATTATTAAGGACTAGGCAGGCCTTTGACCATTTAACACCTATTTATAGGTAGGCCTTTTCCATTTAATCCCTAACCCCAAGACGTACTCCTCACTGATACTATCTAGCTGACATTGCTTGAAAATCTCATTAGGTTAATTAGTACTTCTTTTATAGGAGAGAGGCAAACCCTAGATTAGTCATTTAGTACCTCAAACCCAAAGCAAACCCTTTCCGAGATATCCATCATCACTGTTAATTATAAATGTTGAATCTCATTAGGTTACTTCTTTCGATAGGGAGGCGGGCCCTAAGATAGCCACTTAATACTTCAACACTGAAATAAACCTTTTTAGAGATATCCCTGACCACTTCCTAATTCCTGATTTGGACCATTTTATACTTTTCAATTAAGATAGTAGGTCCAATCTCTCACATCGTCATGGGTCCTAGGATTAGTGATATTTCACATCAGTAGTAAGTGCACCCGACTGTTGGTAGCCTCAAAGTGAAGGGCAATCTTCCATTGAGTGACTCTACCGACTTCCCATCACTAACCTACTGAGTCCAATTAACCATCCTAAGTCTTTTCTTATACTATCTTAGGTCGACATTGGACTTAGCTTACAAATTACCTTTTTATTTGAGGCAATAAGATTTACCTTAAATACTTATCTACCCATAAATCCCCTTTATATGCTCATAAATGTCAATTTATACATATCCTAATGGTTATTTCCTAAGATATTTATGTACGATTACAAATTAGTAACCTTTTTATAACTATTTCATTTTTATCAATCTCATTAATCCATTTGTCTTTATTAATTGTAACCCTTAATTTAACACTATCATTATTTCTCATTAATTACCTATTAATTTAGGTTATAACCTTTTATTTACTATTAATAATTAATAGGAATTCCTAATTTATTTTCCATTAATATGACTTACTACCTTTTATAATTCTAACTATTCGCTTCCCTAAATATAATAATAACAACTAACAAACGTTATGCATAAATAACACATGAATAAATGCTATTTTTCTTTATTAACACAATAAATACGTATAAACTGCCTAATAAAATTATCTATTCATAATCAAATATATTCTGGTCATAAATATGTAATTATAATATGCTTTGCATATTTAATTTGCTAGAATTAAATTCCTTAGGAAGATTTTCCAGTATGATTTTCATAAATTGGTTTAACACAGAAAGAAAAGATTGACTCCGTTTGAAATTACAAGAAACGGATAATTTCTTATTCCTTTTTAAATCAAACATCGGCTTTTTGAATGAAAAGTGGAAAAAAGAAGTAAACAAATTTATAAAAATCAGAACGGATGCTCTTTCCAAAGTTAAACTATGGAAAATCTACAACATAACACAGATTGGGCAATAATCCAAAAATCCTATTTTACACCCAAGTCTCCAGAATAAAAATATACAACATTCAAATTCTAAAATCTTTAGGACTAATTTCCAGATCTAGGTGTAAACATATTCCAAATTAGATCTAAAACAAGAATACGTAGGTAATGGTTTTCTACACTAATTTAAGCTTACAATTCACAAATAAAATTGATTTAGGCATAAAAATCAAGCATAAGCCAATGGAATAGATTTAAAATCATAAATAATATATAAAATTTTCCATTCATCTTTTAAAAGCGATCCAAATCTCCAAATCTGAAGTAGAATCTTTGGTTTATCTCCAAATCCTTTTTAATCCAAGAATAATATATAAAAAGGTTATATACGTATATTAGAGTTACATATTTGAGAAGATATTTGGGATTGGGAGAGATAATAGATACAAATATTTATAAATTACCTCAGATACGCGTATAGTTGATTCTCTTCTCTTCTCCATTTTATTAAATTTTTATTCTTCTCCAATTTATATGAATATATATATATATATATCTTATTTTATAATTTAGAAAGAAAGCGAAGACGAAGAAATGGTAGAGCTTCATTTCTATATTCTGAAAAATATGAGAAGAGGAAGGGTTGGCCTGTATTTATAGCGCTAGAATCAACCAGAACTGTTAGATCAAAATATAATAGATACGGGCCATTGGGTAAGGGAAAACCCTAGCCACTACCTTAAGAGCGGTAGACCGCCCCCTTCATGGGTGTCTACCGCCCTAGGTCGACCGCTACACTAAGCGGATCGACGTGGACCCCATTCAGTTAATTAAAAATGTTAATTTCTTAAACGAATTATTTCCGTTCCGAATTCGTTTTTCATCCGTAAGTCCTTCATTTGGAATCCGATCGCAAAACTCCAAATATGAAAGTTGTCAGAATTTTGCCAAGCAAGCAATGATGCAAGTTTCGTGGTCAAATTCCATCGTTTGCACAAATTCCTTTTTGGAGCTAAATTAACTAACTAATTAAATAGCTAACGCCAAATTATGGGGTAATACATTCTTCCCTACTTAAAAAGAATTTCGTCCCCGAAATTTCACCAATGACTAAGTCATGGTTTTGGCTCATAACTATCCTAAACTACAATACTAATGAGTGTACAACCAATTTTGCAATCAAATGTGCACAAGTGCATAGTGTATACTGTATCACCACACAAAAAATATCCATGCAGAACAATTCTAAATCGGTTCCTCTTATATGAATGCATTTCCTTGAAAACATTTTTGAAAATAGGATGCAAACAACCTATATGTATACTGATAGTTCTATATGTATGCGGCTTTTGAAAAATCTTTTCAACCAAAACCCCATACTCCTACGAATAGAAGTATGAAGCAACCAATTTTGTATTCAGTTCCTATATCCAGAAATCTAACGCGTCAAAAAATCGCTTCCTAAACTTTACTTCTATGTCGGAAAAAGAAATTTAGGTGGAGAATTTAACATTCTTACCACTCTATAATCTTCCTATTCTCATAATACAGTAGAAATTTCCTTATTGCCCCAGATTTACTCCAAATTTTCCACGCACAAAACGCATAAGGAGGCTAATTTTCTGGCTCTAAAATGGAATTGAGTCTAAAAATAGACTCGCATGCAACGTCCCAAAGGATGGAAATAGAAATTCCAAGACTACAACAACTTTTTCCTTATCACCGCTTGCATTTATCGCATCATTGATCCTAATGCACCACCAAATCCACAAATTCTAACTCTATTTGCCTTCCCTATGCTTAATATGTGGCCTTCAAAATCAAATATTTCACAAAAATCTTTCTCACTTTTCAAATTTGTAAATCATTTGAAATAAAATTCCAAAATATTTGACGCACATTTTCCCTTGAAATCAAATTTTTGGACAAAAATTCTAAAAGTAATTTAAGAGCCAAAAATAATTAAAACCTTAAAAACTTTTTTTCTTTAAAAGAGAAGCTTTTCAAAATATTTCCTTTCCAAAAATTTTGATAAATTAAGCCACAATTTCAGCATAGTCGGAAGTCGGTTATGCGCTAAACGCATAAACCAAGCTGTAAAATTCTATAACCAACCTTTACCCCTAAAACTTGACATTTTATTTAAAAATGTTATCATGCCCAATTACCCAAAATTTTTAGATTTTAAGGAACATGAATAATGACCCGTGATACTAAACAGCTTAAACCTGTCCTTCGCTAAAATTTTCCAACTATTCTAAACTTCCAGTCTTATATTGCATTTACTGTTAGTTAAGTGTCTTTTATGAGATTTTCTTTTTTATACCGCTTCTTCACTATGCATATATAAGAGTGGTTTGCAGGTCCAGAAATAATAACACAGTAAATAAATAGAAACTTGGAATATCATGTGTGCCTTTTACAAGAGATAACTAACAGTTACAATCCAAACAACCTACAAGAAAAATGCTGGAAGGGAAAAGACAACAACACCATAAATCCTAAAATAATGCCTGCAGACTACAAGATGCCTTGCTCCACGGCTAGAGTTCGATCCATTGCTGCGACCCTTGAATGGTCATAGCATGATGGCTATACATCCAATCTCGTGCTGCTGGCACTGTTGGTGTTGCTGACGGCTTTGGAATTGCCATCTTCCTAAGAGAGGATCTAATGATGGCAGAAGGAACCTTCTACTAAACTGCCTCTCCATGGAGGTTCACCCGTATTACCTAAGGATGAGAGTGTATATGTAAAAATACGGAAAATGACTCTGTGGAGTGCAAATCCTTGGTCAACAAATTGCATCATAAGGGTGCAGGTCTAGTTAACGCAATGCTGCCAATACTAGTATAAGTGGTCTTCCACAATGTGGGTTAAACCTGGTCATAACTTCCCGTCTTAAGGATGACGTTATGCTAAATGATGTGCACAACCTTATGGGAAGTCAGGCATGGATTATTTGTCTTCCAAACACAGACATCCTAAGAAAAGATCTGCTATAAAATCTTTGAGTCGGTCATTTCAAAATCATCCAAGTCCGCATTCTTCATGGAGGCCTCCAAAATCTCAGCAAAATCATCATTGGTCAGCTCAATCAAGACACCATTCACCTCTAAACAAATCAAACTATTGCCTCCATCGAAATTCTATGCCAACAGGACATCGAAAAGGCAGATGCAGCATGGGTGACATTCCCACTCAAAGGTCTCGAAACATAGAATCGGTGCAAATCGTACTATGACAATAGCTATTCCAGCCCAAAAGCTGTGAAACCTTCTGCTCATTCTGATCCAGCCTGGCCTCTTGAGGCTTGAGACCATAATGGTGCGAGGAAAAACCAACAGTGCGGAAAGGTGTCTTGGGCTAAGAAGTGGTCAGAGGGAAGAAATAGAGTTTAGATTTGGAGTAGTGGTGGGGTGAGATCTAACGTGCAAAACTAGCATGAGGGGGAGGCGAGGCTGCTGCTTCTAGGGAAAACCGACATCGCATAGGGAAGGAACGGAAGTGAGAGGCTGATACATGGAGGAGGAGGATGGAGATTGGGTTCGACTTATTAAGGAAGGAGGAACAAAAGAAGGCAACTAGGGGAATTCGGACGCAACTTTTATAGTCCCATTCCAGGTTCAAACTATGCCAAAACTTGTTAACTGGTAGACCACTCTAGGTTTACTGCTAGGTGTCAACCGCTAGACGGGCTTTGGGCATTAATTGATCCTAGACCCAATTAGGGTTGGATTAAATAATAATAATCATTTTGCGCCATCTCCTTCGAGGCACGATCCGAAAAATTCTTATCCTCATCATGCCGATGTCAAAGCCTACAACCTAGTCCCAAACCATGCTCCATCAATTCATAGTAATCTCAACAAAACTGCTATGACCAACAACAATTCCAAAAATCCAAAAATATTCCAACTACTATTTTCTGCCTACTTCGCATGAATTTTTTTTCAATCCCTGGTGGTACAACAACACTTTAAACTATATACCCTAATAAAATTTAATGTCATTCCTGTTTTGTCTGTACCTTAAAGAGAGAAGATTTTAAACCTCGATTTTATAAACCGAAAAGTCACTGAGCTAAATATATGCTCATTTATACTTGTTTCTAAATAATAGAAACTATTTCATACCAGAACTTCCCTTAAAAATCAAACTTATATATAAATATTTCAAGGCTTCGAAAGGCCTTTTTTTAAAATCACAAATTTCCCAAATTGGAAAACTATTTCCTTGCCAAAAATAAAAATCAAGCCTTTATTGATATATACACATAAATATTTAAGGATTTCAAAAATTAATCTTTTATAAACTAAAAATTTCTTAACATGACCAACGTAGTAGTATACATGCTTCTTTGAAAATAATTTTTTAAAACTTTCCCAAAACAAAATTTCCAAGATAAATCCTTGGGAAAAGAAATCCTTTGAAAACTCTTTTTTCAAAATCTAAGGCATTTCCAAAACATACTCTGTAAAAATTCTCTCGTAGGTTTTAGACTAAGGAATTGAAATTAATTATTCAAATAAAAATCTGGTTTGCTGTTAAAGAGGTGATCAATGAATGCATTCTAGCAAAAACTTGCTTTCGAACAATTGCGACATACAAACTCTAATTTCCCACCCATCTTGAATAATTGTGCATCTCCAACTGAAACTCATCATCAAAATCCAAAATCACAAGGCAGCTAGAATCCCAACCATTAAGTTGAACACCTTCAGTCTTCAAAATTCTACCATATGTCATACTCATGCTCTTCATCATCTGCGCCTTACACATCGCTATCACTCCATGGGGTACTTCAAAGTCGGCGTGAAAATCTTAACTCAAAGACATTTCCAATCCATAGTTTGTTTGCCCATTCCTTCGAAGTGGAACTACAAATACTTCTATAGCCGAAATTCTTAGAATCAAACGTAAAAATATAATAATACTATAGAGGAAAGTATGAACGTGTTCTCTTGATTTATCCTAATTCCTCTGATCTAGTAACCTAGGCTCTGATACCAAATGGAACAACCCGTACCTTAATGAGCCTAAATTTCAAAAAAAATCGAAATCCATGTCCATCAAAGAACAAATCATTGAATTTGGTACCTTCAAATAAGCATGTGCATTATCATAGATTAAGAAAAATCTAAACTCACAGTGGAAACAATAATAGGATAAGTATACTGAGTATGACTACTACCTTGGAATTAATGGTATTCTTTGGTTAGCAGATTGTCACATTAGCATCGAGCATGAGAGGAAAGAAGACTTCTCCAACAACTAAACACATCCAGCTCTATTGACCTATTTCTCTAAATCTATCATGTGAGTTGTAATAAGGAGGAGGTCAGAACAACGTTTTGGTGACTGGAAAGACTATAAACTGTCCATAACATAAATTTATACCAATTGGTTTCCATGTAATTGTTATGTGAATTAAGGTTAGCAATTCTAATCTAACCTTGCATTGCACACACAATTACCTACCTACCCATTTCCAAGGTAGAAAATATTGACGAAGCCTTATCAACCACCCAATAATTCCATACCCATTTGCCACTTAATACTTCTAAATATAAAGCGAGCTTCCACTATCACCACATGATACTTTTAGAGAAATAGGCAGACTTTTCCCTTTAAGACCTCAATCGAGGTAGACTCGGCCAATTAAGACCTATTCCCAAGGTGGACTTCTAGCATCGTCGTTATTGGCCTATTGATCCTAACAATAGAGACATTTGACTACTATATGTGGCCTTATAATTTATAATAGTCATATCACTAGTGCATTTATCGTTATTAAGTCTTAGCAATGTGAGAGATTATACTCAAGCCACTTAATACCTTAATACTAAGGACTAGGCAGGCCTTTGACCATTTAACACCTATTTATAGGTAGGCCTTTTCCATTTAATACCTAACCCAAAGGCGACTCCTCACTGGTACTATTCTAGCTGACATTGCTTGGAAATCTCATTACGTTACTTAATACTACTTTTATAGGAGAGAGGCTAACCCTAGACCAGTCACTTATACCTCAAACCTGAAGCGAACTCTTCTAGAGATATCCATCATCACTCATAATTATAAATATGGAATCTCATTAGGTTACTTCATTCGGTACGGAGGGGGCCCTAAGATAGCCACTTAATACCTCTACACCAAAGTAAACCTTTTTAGAGATATCCCTCACCGCTTCCTATTTCCAGATTTGGACCATTTAATACTTTTCAATTAAGAAAGTAGGTCCAATCTCTTATACCATCATGGTTCCTAGGATTAGTGATATTTTACATCAGTAGTAAGTGCACCCGACTGTTGGTAGCCTCAAAGTGAAGGGCAGTATTCCATCGAGTGGCTCTACTGACCCCGCATCACTAACCTACTAAGTCCAATCAACCATCATAAGTCTTTACGTATACTATCTTAGGTTGACATTGGACTTAGCTTACTAATTCCCTTTTTATTTAAGGTAATAAGTTTTACCTTAAATACTTATCTACCCATAAATCCCTTTTTACTCATAAATGTCAATTTGTCTATAAAATCCTAACGGAATTTCCTAAGACATTTATGTATGATTACTAATTTCAAATTAGCAACTTTTTTATATTTCTTTTATTTTTATTAGTCCCATTAATCCATTTGTCTCTATTTAGCCCTTAATTTAATATTATCCATTTTTTCCCATTAATTGCCTATTAATTTAGGTTACAATCTTTCATTTCCTATTAATTAATTAATAGGAATCCTAATTTATTTTCCATTAATATGAATTACTACCTTTTCTAATTCTAACTATTTGCTTCCCTAAATATAATAATAACTAATGAACATTACGTTAAGCGGGTCGACCTATTCATTAATTAAAAATGTTAATTTCTTAAATGAATTATTTCCATTCCAAAAAAATTTTGGTCCGTAACTTCTTCATTGATACTCAGATCGTAAAACTTCAAATATGAAAGTTGCTAAGAATTTTTCCACGAACGAAATAGTGCAAGTTTCATGGTCAAATTCCATCGTTTGCACAAATTCTATTTTTAGAGCTAAATTAATTAATTAACTAACTAATTAAATAACTAACGCCAAACTACGGGGTGTTACAATGGAGGTTGAGTGTAGTTTACGAGCATTGAATAAACGATTGAGGATCACACGATGGTATAGGATGTCGATGTGATACTTATTCGGTTATTCATCGTATGTAGATGTCACTCAAGTGACGAGAACTTGGATTATACTTACGTGAGGTGATGCTTGATGTAGAGCAAGTTTATATGCTCAGTGTAGAGCAAGCATATATACTCGAGGTAGAGCATTATAGAGGATTGAGCTATGGGGGTGTACTTATATGTTTGTTACCTATCATGAAGTGCTCTGAGATATAATTAGAAGTTGGTGGGAACCAGATGGCCAGTGTCCACCCCGGCGGCCTAATTGTGGGGTCACGCCCCCGATCTGTGACACTTCGGTCATATATTAAATGCACGTCATAAGATTTAGAGAAAGGCGGAGTAGCCTTTAGGTTGGTGTAGCCCTTAGGGTAGTGTAGCCTTAGCCCCTTTAGTTACAAAGGCCAACAGTCTGTTACCTAAAAGGCGTGATCCGAGTCGCGATCTGTGCAGTGCATAGTCTATGAGCATGTTTATAGCATGCGGTGGATATAGACACGATACCAGGTAGGTAACTAAAGACTGTAGGAGCGAATTTAAGCGGTGTAGCCCTGGGCTGCTGGAGCAGGTGGGGTAGCTATCAGTCTCCCTTCTGGTTCTAACTTGAATGGTAGATAAGCATGTATGATTTATATTTATAGACCTTACTTAAGTATTAGAGTGGATCCAAGTGGATAACCCAGGTGCTCTTAGAGATGGCGGGTAACCAAGTTGTGATTTAACTGCGTGGTGTAACTAGATAATATTAGATCATTGGGTGGTGTAACTCATATATATATATTATGATTTCACTATTCATTTCGATATAAGAATGTGATGTGATAGATATCCAAAGTATAGTGGATTCCCATATTTTTATTTATATCTGACTGATGGGTAGGTGCCCTATATTTTACAGTTAGACGGTCTATTTTACATTGTTTTGATGATAGTATTTTATTATTACATTGTTTTGATGATAGTATTTTATTATTTGAGATTAAGAGACATACTTGATGACATCTTATATTTGATGATTTATGGACTTTGACGATGATTTCAGATATGTATGATTCACCCATTTGATATTTTTTTGATTAGATAATATTTGATGTGAATTTATATGGGTGATGGTATTTTATACTAGGTTTTGTAGTGTTCTACATTATATGATATTTGGGATTGTTTGAGATAACAATATTATATTCATATCCATTATTTATAGAGTTTTATATATTTAGCGACCTTGGATTTATATATACAGTCTGACCTGTTTATTATTTATATAATACTCAGCTCAGTCCGAGACATTTTAGGTGCATGGATAGTATGACCAGCTTGTGTTTTGGGCATAGAGGAGACCAAATATTTAGTATTGTAGTATATTATTTTTTATTGTATAGACTCATGTTTGTATTAGACATTGTGATGTATAACATTTGTTGTATATTTTATATTATATATATTACCGCTGCGATTGAATATGTGATCTCTGATATTTATTGTATATTGTGCATTGTTCTATACTGAAGGCACACATGTTTATTGCTTTGTGTCGATACTGAGTACGTATAGGTGAGTTATTTATTTTATGTTTAAATACATACCTATGTTAACCCAAGGGAATATTCACATGTGTACCCATGTAGCATCTTCTTCGTATTATCTGAAAGTATTAGTAATACTCTTGGATAGTATGGGTATAGAGGTGGGGTGCTACAATTGATTTCTCCTCTCACCATTATATGGTTGGTCCAAGCACATTATTAATGTGAAAATCTTCCAAATAAAAGAAAAATACTTTTTATGTAATTATTTTATTTTTTGAACCCTGTTTAAAATTATATTGATATCACATATCGATATATGCAAATATAACTTTTCCATATGCATTTAAATAATTACCAGTAACATTCAAAACATCAAATAAATTAACAATAATTAATATTATAAAAATATTAGTTAATTTAATCAATTTACAACATTTTACAAATTAATTAAATCGTGTGGTTTTTGGAGAAATCACAAATGCGGTTGTGTGACTTCAAGGTGTGAATTCAGTCGGCGATTAACATTGAAAAATTCAAATATTAATGCTTACATGCCACCTTAACTAGTGGTGTGACAATTTGGATGAATTCATTGCTTATAGGTCTTTTAGTAAAATTAAATTTCATAAACACTTAAGCGGTAACTTTTAGTGACAATTATCTACACCAATTCTCTTCGTTAAAACTATATCACTTTGGACTTATGGAATTTGCTAATGGTCAAAATTTCAGTATCGTCCATATTCAACTTTATAGTCCAAACATAAAATCCTTGGTTCAATAATAACAATTATTGTTAATTGAAATGCTCTGGTCAGAAACTTTGAGTTGACTTTAGTTGACTGTGATACTAACATCATATAACCTAGGAGACGAATCCTCTTTTGAATAGTGTTTCACTTCCAATGCTTCCACTTGACCCAACAATAGTCGTTCGATGGATGTAGTGTCATAATTTAACTATAATCAAACTAGAGCTTCCATATTGAAGATTAGTAGTATTCTCAAGTCGAGAGAACTATGTAAATTAGTTACATCGATGTTTTCTATTTGACCTTAGTTATATTAACCATCAAATAAATATCGAGTGAGTCATTCCATAATTATCCAACAACTATCTTTACGTAACCCCTTGTTGCCCCCAGCAGCCATAAGTAATACACTGCCCAACATTTGGAGAGCGTTACGTACTCTAGTCTCAATGGATATTCCGATATCTAGTTTCAATACATCTTGACTAGGAATATTTAAAATTGTATATTTATTTTCGTTGTGAATAATTACTCATGTTTATAACACTTTGTAACTATTATCACAAAACATACCATTTATGGATTTTCTATCAAATATACTTTTAATTAAGTTAATTAATTAATGTATAACATATTATATCAAGTATATAATAGAAAGAAAATGCCTTTTATTTCGAACAAGATTGGTTGTCGAGTAAGATATATGTAATAACTTACATAATTTCCACTAAGGCATCCCCCTAACTCTATCACAGCTATGCATGACACTCATTTTGGTCATACTGCTGTGGCCCTCCACTCTGATGAAGCAACCCTTTGAATTCAATTATACTCGCTTCTTCTCTTTTTTTTTCTAGCATTTGTGAGGTCTATATTAATATATTGGACATGGCTATATCTTCAGTTGTTGCTGTAGTTGTTTTATGTGGACACCTTTCTATACCCAAAAAATTTGGAGTTGGGCTCATAAGTTTGACTTTAGTTTTGTCGTTGAGCCTTATCATTATAATATATTAACGCGTTTATTGAACATGGCAATTTTTTTAAAAAGAATCCATACTTTTCTCCTTTTAGGTAGGAGTTGTAAGTATTGCTACACCCCTTTCATTAAAGCTATACAACGAAGATAATTTAGTTCAGCATTTAAGAGGATACGTTGAGCATTTATAAAAGTTAGCAACATAAAGAATATCAAGGAAAACTGTTGGCGTGTGCATAAGAGAAATTGAACTTGAGAAGACTATTGCACAACTAAAGAAGAAATCTCGAGGGCTCTTTTTCAAAATTACACAAGTTATTCACGAGAGAGATGCACTTTACGACTTTATACTGTTCAAATAGGATCCTTCTTTAAGGGAATTACTTCCTTTAGAGCATACCCATTTATTATGGATTAAAAATAGAATTTGCCGTGGGTAGTAGTAGTGATGTACATGATGTGTTTTGTATGACATTGTATATTTAATAAAATTGTCTTTGTTTTTCAATACAGTCTTTCTTTTACTTTAGTTGGCGTTTTCTTACTTATCCTTATTTAATTATTTTATCTCTCATTGATGGGCAACTGGGTGTTCCGTTAGTCAATGACCTGACTTTAGATTGTGTTTTTGAGGTGCACGAAAATGTGGGTGACGAGTTAGAGATTACAGATGACGACCCTATTAGGTTTGATTTTGAGAGAGAAGATGCTTGTTGATATCAAGGACTTAACGTATGAGCTTCAAGAGGCAAAGGAAGCTTTATTTCACCAACATAATTGCATAACCAAGAAGTGGACCGACTTGGTTGTTGTAAATGAAAAATAAAAAGGCTTGAGACTGATCTGAAACCTCATAAGAGAAAGTGGCTGACTTAGAGTATTGAAAGAAGTAAAGGGACTATATGCTACCTCTTATAATGGTGATATCAAAAAACTTAAGAACACTGTTGAGGAGTTGTGCCAATGAGTTGCTAAGCAACTTGATAAAGAAGAGAATCCCCATACCGATTTTGCTTCTCCTAAGATGTCTGCATCTGGTGCAGTTTTCGTACCTCCTCTTGGTTTGAATAGTGAAGTGACCTTTAAATGGAAAGGGAAGTAACAGCCTGCTACAAACCAAGGTTGATGAATTGAAGGCTGCTTATGAAAAGAGATTGAAAGGTTCCAAGAGAGGAAAGAAAGTGGAAGGTTTCTCAATTGCATATAAGTTACTTGGTGCATTTTCAAAGAAGACTAAAAAGACAAAATCGGAAGTATTGGATGATCTAGACTAGGTGTAACGCGTTGATATTAAGAGTATAAACAACCAAGTTTATGGGTCGCCCTGCGCAGCCCCTAGCTTTGGCTACTTTGTGTCCTCGCTCCTCTTTGCCTATGGTTTTTGATTCCACACAACCCGACATAGCTAAGAAACTTCACTATGAGAGGCTTAAGCATGTTATGGCCGATATAGCTATGCAACGTGAAACCGACATTTTTAATCATTTCCTTCAAAAACTTGAATTGAGTTTTATTGTATAACCGCGATGATTATGTTCTTAAGAGGCAAGACATAGGGAGTCCTTGGGATAGTGCTAGCTATGATCTAAGGCCTTTGGCTGTTAATGCACCCCAGCATCCTTCAATCATCATAACTAAGATGCCCCCATCCTTTACTATCTAAAACTCCCACAAAAGAAGGATGCTCCTATCAGTAGAAGACTCAGAGTATAATTAGGATGTACCTCAGTAGCTCATGGGTTTTAAGAAAAAATATCTATATTATTTATGTTTTTTTATATCTAATATTTCATTAAGACTTATGAGGTAATTCAATAGGGAGTAAAAAAAGTTGTGTTTTCCTCCTAAGCTTTATATAAAGATACTTGATTCGTTTCTTTATTTATACCACGTAAGTTTTTTTTCTCTCGAATTTTTTGCAGCTTCTAATTTTGAATGTGACTTTTTTGCTGTAATAAGAAGGCATGCCATGTCTATTAGAACATTTGCTATGTTATTGAAACTGTATATTGGTTTCGGTTTAGGCTCTAAGACTTTAGCCGGGAGACTCATCTTGCCGTATACAGACTCGAATATAGCATTCATAGAGCTTCTCGAATTGATAAAAACCTTTTTCATGGTGCAATTGGAGATTTGTATGGTTATTAGCATGGGGTCCTGATGTGAGAAAGTAACTCCAACTGAGTCTGTAGAAGTAAATGTGATGTTCGGGATGACTTCTACTTGATATGAAACATAGTCATATGTTTAGTATGAGCTTCTTAGACATATCTTTCTTCTGCCTTCTTGCTTTTTTCTGTAAGATGGGGTCCCCTACAGATAGAAGTGATGAGGTTATTTGGGTTCCCCCACTTGCTCCTCATGAGGATCTAGTGACTAGTTCTATATTGCAGTTACTGTACTTTATTTTTTAAATGTACCTGAGTATAGTTTTTGGATCAATCTTTTGATTTCATTCTTCAAGTGACAGAAGTTGTCAGTACAGTGGTCGTTTACCTTATGACACCTGTTGTAGGTGTCGACCTTATTTTTCTTAGGTTTCTTTCCTTTGTTTAGGACATTATAAGCTAGCTCTGTTGTGTGTCAAAGAGGGTTTTACTATGTAGTTGAATTCCTTTTGGTGGGCGACCAATTGTAATTTTCTACCTTTTTTTCTTTCGTTCTGAACTAGAGTAGTTCTTTCTATGGGTACCCCTTCAACCGCTCTTTCTTTCTCAATACATATATACCCACTGGTCCTTTCATAGAAGGCCTTCATACATCTACAGAGCATCCTGCTGTTCTTTTCCCACATGTCTATGTTCTTTTTTACCCTAGAATGAGTTGCCACGAGCAAGGCTTTTTCACTTTTAACTCCTATTTTCATTACCTCCAACTTGAAATGCTTGATATAGCTACATAGGCTTTCATTGTCCCTTTTTATGTAGGAAAAAGTGTTGGGATCTGGGGAGACTTATCTCCCAACATTGAACTGTCTATGAAAGTTGGTTTAAATTTGTGCCCAAGAACACATCTCCCTAGGTACGTATCTCTCGAACCATTTGGAAGCTGCTCTTGTGGGTTATATTTAAAATAATTTGCAATAGGCCAGCTTACCCACCTTTAAGATGTCCATGCGACACTCAAATGTACACAGATGATCATCTAGGTTAGTTATCGTATTTTTCAATTGTAGGGATCTCTAAAACTATCGAGGAATCCGACTCGATGATAGCTTCACCAAATGGAGAAGAAATTTCCTCTCTGCTCACTTCTTTGTTATTATGTTGACATAACTCTACCAACTACTTTATACGGGTTTTATGCTTCTATATCTCCTTGCCTTTCTCATTAACTTGTGATGAGCCACTTTTGTAGATTAGATGGCCTTATTTTTGTCTTGTGCAACATGATTACCGTGCTTTTCAAGTAGCAAGGGATTAATATTGGCTGGCTTGGTTTTTTTGTTGGAGTTAATTTGGGCTAATTTTTTGGCTCTTGGTCCCAAGTTTAGAACATTAGCCTCATCGTTTTCATTGATGAGAATGACGTGTTTGTTCGTCGCATATGCTTGCTGCACAAGAGAAGAACATTGGGATGAGCTGAGGATCTATGGGAGTTGGATGGCTTTGGTGGGGGATATTGGGATACCAACTTCTCAATCTCGTTAATTCTATCGTTGATTTGGGTTGCAAACGTGTTGAGGGCCTCGAGTATGGGTCAGTTATGATTTTCTATATGAGGTGAGGATTTTATTATAGATTTTAGTGGCTAGTTGTCTGCTTCTATTATGGGAGGTGTAGAGGATTTTCAAGTTGCATTTTTTGGTAGAGGGGTTAATGCAGTCAAGGACATGAAATTTCTTTGGTAATGTTTTGTTGGGTGGCTCTGCCCTACTTTTAGCGCCAAAATGTTAATGAGATTTTTTGTTTCACAACATCAAATTAATTATTAAGTAATTACAGTGTTGAATGCTTCCGCAATTAGGAATTAATAAGCTCGGTTGATATCAATTTTTCCTTCAAATGAAGTAATTATGTCGCTTAAGCTTACATAATTATGCAGATGCTCTTTAACAGTTTGTTATAGTATCAATCTTAAATTAACTATCAATTAGTTCAAAGTCAAACAAAATCTAATGCTGAAAACAAGGTAAATAATGCAGAAAGTAATGGACACAAAGATTTAGGTGGTTTGGATGTTAAGAAATCCTATATCCATGGGTCAATACTTTTCCTCTTATATTTTTAGAACAAACATTAATGGCAGAGAGTACAAATATTTGAGTATACAATTCATAGATAACTGTAAAAAATTCGGAAGTGATTATCCTGTTATATTCTTCTTAGAGGGGTTGTGGTAGTCAAGGACGCGGAATTTCTTAGATGAGGTTTTGTTGAGGGGCTCTTCCCTACTTCTAACACCAATATGTTGTTACGATTTTTCATCTCATAACATCAACTTAATTATGAAGTAATTAAGTTGTTGAATGCTTTTGCAATTAGGAATCAACAAACTCAGTTGATATCAAATTTGCCTTCAAAATGATGTAATAATGTTGCTTAAGCATACACAATTATGTAGATGCACTTTAACTATTTGTTAAAATGTCAATCTCAATTTAACTATCAATTCATTCAAAGTCATACAAAATCTAATGCTGAAAACAAGGTAAATAAATGCAAAAAGTAAAGAACACAAATATTTACATGGTTCAGATGTCAAGAAATCCTACATCCATGGGTCAATACTTTTCCTCTTATATTTTTCTTAGAACAAACTTTAATGGAAGATAGTACAAATATTTCAGCATACAATTCAGAGGAAACTGTCATAAATCCTGGCTGTGATTATCCTATTATATTCTTCTTAGTGGGATTGTTGTAGTCAAGGACGTGGAATTTCTTAGGTAAGGTTATGTTGGGGGGCTCTGCCCTACTTCAAGCGCCAATATGCTGATGAGATTTTTCATCTCAAAACATTATCTTAATTATGAAGTAATTATGGTGTTGAATGCTTCCGCAATTAGGAACCAACAAACTCAATTGGTATCAAATTTGCCTTCAAAATGAAGTAATTACGTCGCTTAAGCATACACAATTATGTTGGTGCACTTTAACTGTTTGTTAAAATGTCAATCTCAATTTAACTATCAATTCTTTCAAAGTCTAACAAAATCTAATGCTGAAAATAAGGTAAATAAATGCAGAAAGTAAAAGGGCAAAAATATTTATATGGTTCAGATGTTAAGAAATCATACATCCATGGGTCAATACTTTTCCTCATATATTCTTCTTAGAACAAATTTTAATGGTGGAGAGTACAAATATTTGAGTATATAATCCATGGGTCAATACTTTTCCTCTTATATTCTTCTTAAAACAAATTTTAATGGCAGTGTTTAGTGACTTGTGTTGGCGCTAGCCTTATTATTATTTTGGCTGTGATGAAACATCTTTAGTTATAGTCGGCACAGTCCCTTTCTTTGAAGGCACCGCAGTCTTTTTTGTTAAAAGGTAAGCAATCCCTTCGTCAAAGGGAGCGCGGTCTCTTTGTCGAAGGTTAAAGGCAGCACCATTCCTTTTGTCGAAGGTGGTGCATCTCAATCCACAATTAGGCTTGCTTTAGTTGAACTAACAGTTTGCCTTTGTGAGCTTTTTGCATGTTGACTTATCATGCATGGGATTTGCAGTTGCATCGTTTTATAAGAATATTGGTTCTAGGTAATACGCCTTTTTATCTACATAGCCATAATGTATGGTCAGCGATGTGTTCTTGTTTAATGACAGTAACGTATATATAATTCTTCAGTCTTTGTTATGTTATATTCACGCCAGTCGACATCTTTTAGACTATCTAGTTAAGTTTTCTCTTTATTTTTCCATAGAGTCATGTAGCCCTCCGACTTCGTATATCTACACATGCGCTATATGTTTACATAGGAGAGAAAAATCGATATAACACTTGCCCCCTAAGCCTACGTTAATGCTTATTTGAGTAGACTTGTAATTGCATATCCATTTCTTTGGACTGTTAGCACCAAAATTGGTCACTAACCTCGTAGAGAAAGATTGTGTAGAGATATAAGTGATGAAAGTAAATTAAACAAAGTAGACAATGCTAATTTAATTGCAGAAAGTAAGAACACCAAATTTATAGTGGTTCAGCGTAATTGCCTACGTCCACTTTGAGGTTAAACTTTATTGATCTTCTTTAGAGTTGATTACAAATACAATTCGTGAATCAAATGCTTGAATGAAGTTGTTTAAGTAGAGAAGATGAGTCTCGAAAATGGCAGAGTCTCCCCAGTGTTCTCTCTCCAAAAAAGGATCCATTTCACTGTGACCCTGCCCCTCTATTTATAGGCAAATATGGGCTGGACTTCCCAAGTGGGCTGGATAGCCGAACGCTCAAGCCCCAGTGCAGTGGTCGCTGTATGCCGAACCAGGTGTGTCAAACGCCCTGATGCCGAACAATCCCTTCTATGCCGAATGATGTGGTTGATGTTTGGGAAGTGCAGGATGTTTGTCAGTCGAAGCCGAACGCTCTTCTAGATGCCGAGTACTCTTGTTGCCGAGTACTCCTGATGCTACCGAGTACTACGCCGAGTACTCCTGTATGCCGAACTCCAGATGCTACCGAGTTCTCCTTGATGCCGAGCGCTCTTGTATGCCGAGCAGTCTTGTATGTCGAGCAGTCTTGATGCCGAGCACTCTCGTATGCCGAGCAGTCTTGTATGCCGAGCAGTCTTGATGCCGAACACTCTCGTATACCGAGCAGTCTTGATGCCGAGCATTCTCGTATGCCGAGCAGTCTTGATGCCGAGCAGTCTTGATGTCGAGCATTGGTTGACGCCGAGTACCATGGGATGTCGAGCGTTCTTGTAGCCGAGTTCTCCTATTACCGAGTTCTAATGATGCCGAACACTAACTGACGCCGAGTCTCCTGATCGCCGAGCACTACGGATGCCGAACGCTATGGATGCCGAGTCCCACTGGATGCCGTGCGCATCGCCGAACACTCCTGGATGCCAAGTGCTTCGCCGAACACTCCTGGATGCCGGACACTCTCTGATGCCGAGTGCTACCTGATGCCGAGCACTAGTTGCCTGGTCAAATCTCCAGGAAACACTTGCCCCCCAAAGTGTATTGCGTGGCCGAACGTGATGCGCTTTGAATCTGGTTCAATTTTACTTGATGATGCCTTCTCGAGGATGTCTGTAACGGAGGTGTGTGGCGAACGTGGCCTGGATGCCGAACGATACGCTCGAAGCCGAACAATTCTCGTGTGCCGAACGTCACTATGCTATGATGCCGAACGCTCCGGTATTGACCGGTTCTACCGGGTATAGCCTTTTCAACTTCTACCTTCCCCCTATATAACCAGGTCCTCTTCTTCTTCTCCCCTTTTACTTTTTACTTCTACCGTTCTTGCAGTTCTGTCCAGTCATCCTAATTCGAGACTTAACTACACCCTCTCAATCTCCAATCTGCAAACTTAGGTATTTTTCCTCATTCATTCAAACGAGATGTTCGAACGATGTCGTGTAGAAGGTTTTTGTGTAGCTCGTCTGCATTGCCGAACGACATAGCGAGGAGGAATGATTAGGAGTATGTCCACTCATTGTCTTAGCTTCTTCGTGTCGAACCGAAGTTAAAGGGAAGAGGATCAAATGAAGGTGTTGGAGGAGGTAAAGGTGCTGTTCGCTGCTCCGGCGTATGTCGCCATGCGCCGGACGGTGGAATGGGAAGTCGCCGAGCACTACCCTGTCCGGACAATCCCATGCCGAACGCTTACTAACATGCCAAACTATAATCGAGCCAAACGAACTAAAGTCGAACAATACCCAAATGCCGAACAACTGACATGCCGAACATTGACTTCAGGCCGAACATTGAATTCAGTCGAACAATCCTTAGGTCGAACCATGACTTTAGCCGAACAAAACAATTGCCGAACATTCCTTAGTTCGAATAATGTCTTTAGCCGAGCAATACAATTGCCGAACGTTCCTTAGTTCGAATAATGTCTTTAGCCGAACAATACAATTGCCGAACGTTCCTTAGTTCGAATAATGTCTTCAGCCGAACAATACAATTGCCGAACAACATTAAAATGCCGAACGGAACCAAGGCCAAGCAGTATAATTGCCGAATACCATATATGCCGAACATTACAAACGCCGAACCAACACAGTTGCCGAACCATGCGAATGCCGAACACTTGTTAACCTTGCCTATTCATATAGCAAAACAAAACCCTAGACCTAAGCACATTATCACATGAAACTGACCCGGATTACTAACTCCCTCGCATTAGTAGTCACGAATTAGAACTTAGATTAACATTCGTTTTCTAAATTTAAAACTGTAACCACCTCAAGGCGAGCTTTTTTGAGACGGTCAGCGATGACGGTCTTCGAAGGCGATGATTCGAAGCTCATTTTTATGTCTTTAAAATCTTATTGCTTGTACACAATTGCTTGCACTAGTTTACACACCACGTGGGGGGAAAAACTCGTGTTGCTAATTCTAACGTTCAACGTTTTTTAAGTATAGTTCTCTCAAGCACTTAGCCAGGTTCGTTATTTATTTGGGATGTCGAGAAAATCTAGCTCCGCCACTATATCCGACAGGCCTGGGCCGTCATCAAGGCAGGGAGCCGCCGATACGTCTAATCCGTCGACTTCTCCTGCTCATAACTTAGCACCTGATGCTCTGGAGGCAACAATCTTACTAGACAATCCGATCGATTCACAAGCCTCGAAGATCAACGAAGCTGCTCTACAACGGATATGCTCCATTCATGGGATTCCTTTTGCCGACGTGTTAGTTCCTTCGAGACACGATCGTCCTCATCTGCCCCCAGTCGGGTACACTACCTGCAATAAGTTCATGTGTTGGATGGGCAGCATGCCTCCGTTCAATTTATTTCTCCGAGATGTTCTGCAGTACATAGACATGGCTCCATCGCAGCTGCACCCGAACGGCCATGCATTTCTATATGGGACTTACTTACTTTTCATGGCTGTCTTCTCCAGACCTCCAACCGCCGGTGATATCAGATACATTTATATGTTCAAGAGACGGAAAGACAGTCCTTCGTTTATGTTCCTCGAGCCATACCACAAATGCCAGATCTTGACAGGGGCATGTAGTAAATTCGCCCTGTACAAACAGGAATGGTTCTATGTGCGCTGCCCTTCTGGTTTTGCTAGGAGATGGGTTGAAGGCAGTAAGTCTCTCTGCTGAGTCACTATTCGTATTTAATCGGAGTCATGCTTTTCCTAACTCTTCATTTCATCTTTTCAGGTATCAACCCGCATCCGGAAGGCCGAGGATATTCTGAGGCTGTTGAAGCCATTAGAGCTCTTCCTGCTGAGGATCGAGACATCCGGACTATCATTACAAATGAATCGCTGTCGGGGTTTGGCTTGCTAGCCCCTGGTCATCGGATCAGCCTTCCAGAAGGTGTCACCATTCCCAAACCTTCGTCCGGTAAAGGGAAAAAACAGGCCGGATCGTCGTCGCGTCGCACTCCCGATACGCACGGAGAAGGTGAGCGCAGAGAAGATGATGTTCCTGAGACTCAAGGCGAGAACGTGGGTCCCGCTTGGAATCCGACAATCGAGGTTCAAGATATTGAGACGTCATCCTCCCCTTCGAAGGGGAAGAAGAAGTTAAAATATACAGTTCAAAAGGAGAAAGTTGGTGGCACTTCAAAAGTTACGCCTATCCCGCCTGAGAAAGAGGCTTCTTCGCAGCATCTGGAAAACTCCTTGAGGGGTCTATCGAACCTTTCTATTCCCGAAGACATACTTAATTACGGGTTTGATGATCCTGAAGCCCTCAAATTTTCTTCGCCCGCTAGAGGCAATGCGGGAGTTCAACTACCGGTCCAAGGAGACAACACCCCGATTAGTAAAGATAAACGAACTGATCCGTCGGGGGGAACACTAGGACACACACGCACATATGCATTCCATCATACACTTCAAGTTTTTCCTCATCTCACGGACTTTTCTTAACTCGTTGTTATCTCCATTCTTTGCAGGTGATATGGGGCGTTCTCACGGACTCGATCGTCTTCAGGGCTCTTCTGTATTTCATCACTCTGGATGGGATTCTGGTTCAGGCAGACGCAGGGACAGAGGCGATTATGAAGATAGGGACAATCGTCCCCGCGAGTCGTCTCACCGCAAGAAGGCACACTCTCAATCTTCCCAGTCCCGTGATCTTCCTCCTCCAACTGAAACGGATAGGGAGAAGTCTTTACAGAAGGGTTATCAATCTGATGCTCCTCGAGAACAACATTCCAGTTCATCGAGTACAAGGCAAGTTCGAGAGCAACGGAAAAGAACGGAATTCTCAAAGCCTCCTCCTCCTACTCCTGCGGTGGACCCAACTGTCGTGGAAAAGATGGTCGACCTTAAGGCCAAGTTTCCGAAAATCTTCTTTGACGGCTTGAAGTTCCTCCCAGCCATCCATATTCCCGGGCACGTGAAGCAAAGTGCCATTGCCTGCAATAACGACGTCTATGTTCAACATGACGCGTTCGTGCACTTGGTGGAGAAGATCTCGGAAGTGTCCGTCGAGCGTCAACACGAGATTGATCGTCTGAACCTAGAGGCTGGCAGCGATAAGAAAATCATCAAACTCCAAGACGAAGAGCTTGCTTCGTATAAGTCGAAGCTTGAAGCCGCTGAACAAAGCGCAAAAGATACTGCTGAGGCAGTTACTCGTTTAGAGGCGGCTTACAAAAAAGAGCTTGACGAAGCAGTCCAGCGCAGTGGCGCCCTCACCCTAGAAAAAGACTCTGTCCAAAAGGAAAGGGACGCGCTCGCCACCCAAGTCAAAGAGCTGAAAGAATTACTCTCCAAGGAGAAGGAGGATAAGGTAGCTGCTCAAGAAGAATCACAACGATACTGTGATGAGATCGTTGCTACCCGACTCCTGAAAACAAAGCTCGATGACGAACTCGCTGGGGTTGAGAAAATGAAGGATGAGGCCCGTGAGGAGGGCAAAAGAGAGGCTGCGGGGGAGATTGATTCTCGCCTCGAGGCGGCCGCGGAGGCCGGCAGGGAAGAGGTCAAAAACATGTTTGACCCGCTGATTGCTGAATATGGAGCCCGCGTCCTTATGCATCGTGACTTAACATTCTTGGGCGATGGCTACCTTGAGTCCCTAGCTGAGGCCTGGGAAACCTTGATAAGGATCAGGAAGATCGAGTCAGGCTCCGAAGAGGTCGATGAGGAGGCCTTAGTGAAGGAGTTCCTTAAGGGGAACGAGCCATCGGATTTATCCGCAGCATTGGAACTTTACAGCAAAGGCTCTCCCCTTCCAAAAGAGAAAGATGATGAAGCTGGCCCGTCCGGGACCAACGTTACTGTTCTTCACACTGCTACTCAATCCGCCGCTCAATCGTCCGGTCGACCGACACTTGATCCATTCGAGCAGCATGTTGGTTATGACCCCGAAGACCCCGGGCTTGGTGCTCATGTGCTATCACCTATCCTGGAGGGTGAAACCCCACGTGCCACCGATAGCCAACCGGAACTTGGTAGGAAATTCTTCTTTCTCTAGAAGTTGAAAGATCCCGTCTTTTTTGGCAGTGGCTACTCGTTCTAACGCTCATTCTTTATGTTTTCGTGCAGGTTGTTCTGACGCCGAGCAAACTCCGAGGAGCGATGACGCCAAGGAGGAGGCAAGGAAAACAAGTGATACTGTCCACGTGGGAGTACTCCCTGGTCCCAATGCTCAGGTGATCGGGGCGCTGGATGATGATAAGCTCGACGCTTCATCTCCTGCCGAAGGGGACGATGAAATTGAAATCACCGGCGCCACTGAGCATACCTCGCATATGAGCATGAAGGACCGCCTTGCCGAAGAGGAGAAGAAAAAGGCCGAGGTCAAAGTTGAGCCTGGAATCTTGGAACTTACCGACCCGCGGAACAAACCTTTGAAAATCATCCTCCCGGGCAGGTCCAAACTGTTAGATGTTCCGTCTCCTACTCCTGACTCCACCTCCTTAGCAAGCAAGAAGTCCAAGAAAAGGCGCGAGGGAGAGGAGTCATCGAAAAAGACGAAGGAAGACAAGAAGAAGAAATCGAAGAAATGATCGATATACTCGTTCAACGAGCTTCTTGCTTAAGTCTTGTAATCGCTTTTATCTTCCGTAGCTTGTAGTTTGTATAGACAGGTCTGGATTTTGTAGGAGTGATCATGTAATCCCATTTTGAACTTATCGAATAAAGTTTAGTTTCTTTTTGTTTGAATGATTCCCTTGTCTTTCTTCGGTTTGCTGACTAATTGTAGCCATAACTCAAGTTCTTATGAGTTGCATCATCTCCCGGTCCATTCCCGTGTTGTTCAAACATTTCTGGACATGGAATACTTCTCGTCCCGCATTTCTTGAGTACTTGGACTTTTTGCTGACTCTGTGCTCCGGGGACTTGGAGAATTGAAACCGTTTATACTCTAGTCCGCGCCTTAGGGACTTAGAGTACTTCGCTCTGCACTCTGGGGATTCGGAGATTTGGAATCGTTTATACTCTAGTCCGCGCTCTGGGGACTTAGAGTACTCCGCTCCGCACTCTGGGGATTCGGAGATTTGGAATCGTTTATACTCTAGTCCGCGCTCTGGGGACTTAGAGTACTCCGCTCCACGCTCTGGGGATTCGGAGAATTGGAATCGTTTATACTCTAGTCCGTGCTCTGGGGACTTAGAGTACTCCGTTCCGCACTCTGGGGATTTGGAATCGTTTATACTCTAGTCCGCGCTCTGGGGACTTAGAGTACTCCGCTCCGCACTCTGGGGATTTAGATATTTGGAATCGTTTATACTCTAGTCCGCGCTCTGGGGACTTAGAGTACTCCGCTCCGCACTCTGGGGATTTGGAGATTTGGAATCGATTATACTCTAGTCCGCGCTCTGGGGACTTAGAGTACTCCGCTCCACACTCTGGGGATTCGGAGGTTTGAAATCGTTTATACTCTAGTCCGCGCTCTGGGGACTTAGAGTACTCCGCTCCACACTCTGGGGATTCGGAGACTTGAAATCGTTTATACTCTAGTCCACGCTCTAGGGACTTAGAGTACTCCGATCCGCACTCTGGGGATTCGGAGATTTGAAATCGTTTATACTCTAGTCCGCGCTCTGGGGACTTAGAGTACTCCGCTCCGCACTCTGGGGATTTGGAGATTTGGAATCGTTTATACTCTAGTCCGCGCTCTGGGGACTTAGAGTACTCCGCTCCACACTCTGGGGATTCAGAGGTTTGAAATCGTTTATACTCTAGTCCGCGCTCTGGGGACTTAGAGTACTCCGCTCCACGCTCTGGGGATTCGGAGACTTGAAATCGTTTATACTCTAGTCCGCGCTCTGGGGACTTAGAGTACTCTGATCCGCACTCTGGGGATTCAGAGATTTGAAATTGTTTACACGAGTCCGTACGTCGTACAAGATAATGTAGTTCGTCGTTCAACTATGAGATACAGAAACATTAGTGATTCATGGAAAATGCGGCTTCAAGCCTTTATTAATGAAAATTAACTAAACTGCTTGATTACAACTTTAAAAAGAAACTACGTTATGACTGAACAGAAACATGCAGGAAATAACAGTGCCTGAAATAAGAAAGGAAACATGCTAAATGTAATAGTGCCGCAGATGTTCACCGTTCCATGCTCGGGGGAGTGTCGTGCCATCAACGGTCGCTAGCTTGAATGTTCCTTCTCCAAGCTTCCGTTCAATGGCGTACGGACCTTCCCAGCTGGGATTCATGCGTGATGGTACCGGGAAGACTCGTTTCAGAACGAGATCACCCACATCAAAGATTCTTGGGCGGACTCTGCCGTCGTAGTAACGCTTGACTCGATGTCTGTGCGCTGCCGCCCTTAATTCAGCTTCTTCACGCTTTTCGTCGATGCAGTCCAGTGATTCCAGCAAGAGGTTTTGGTTCGTCCTGGGATCATAGTATGTCACTCGGTGCGATGGAACTTCAAGTTCCACGGGTATAACGGCTTCAGAGCCGTATGCCAAGGCGAATGGAGTGTGGCCGGTCGCGGACTTGTGGGTAGTTCTATACGCCCATAATGCTGTCGGGAGTTCATCTACCCACTTGCCTCCAACCTTCTCCAGACGCTTCTTCAGTATGGACTTGATTATTTTGTTAACGGCCTCGACTTGTCCGTTAGCTTTCGGGTGTGCCACGGCGGCAAACTTCTTCTCGATGCCATACTTTAAACAGAACTCTTTGAACTCTCTGCTTTCAAATTGCGTCCCGTTGTCCGTAATGATGGTGCGTGGAAGGCCAAAGCGGCATATAATGTTTCGTACAACGAAGTTTATGACCTTCTTAGAGGTGATTGTGGCCAAAGGTTCTGCCTCAACCCATTTTGTGAAATAGTCGACTGCAACTATCACATATTTCGCGCCACCTTTGGATATAGGCAAAGAGCCGATTATGTCGATTCCCCAGATCGCAAATGGCCAGGGACTAATCATCTGTGTAAGTTCCGTTGATGGAGCCCTCGGGATTTTCGCATATCTTTGACACTTGTCGCATTTTCTTGCGTAGTCCGCGGCGTCCCGGTTTACGGTGGGCCAGTAATATCCATAGCGGAGGATCTTCTTCGCTAGCGTTTGCCCCCCAGTATGGTCGCCACATTCCCCTTCGTGAACCTCTCTTAAGACCCGCTTCGTCTCATCATGAGCGATGCATCGCAATAATGGGACTGAGAATCCTTTCCGGTACATCGACCCATCCTGCATTACGTATCGCGCGGCCTTCCGAAGGACCTGCCGTCTTTCGCTTCTTTTTTCTGGTAAAGCCCCGGTCGTTAGGTACAGTTTGAATGGGGTTATCCACGATTCCTTTTCGATTTCTGTCTCCAACACGAGATCGACTTTCATCCCGTCTATGCTCGGGGCATGCAAGACTTCGACGGGATACAATCCCATTTGTTGCGCATCGCCGGTACTTGCAAACTTAGCCAATAAGTCGGCTTCTTTGTTCTTTTCATGCGGGATATGTGAAATGTCATAACGCTCAAGATTTGATAGTAGCTCTTGGACCTGAACGAGGTACGGAGCGAGCTTTCGTCCTTTTGCTTGGTAGTCCCCCCGTACTTGGTAAACCACCAACTGTGAGTCACAAAAGATTTCGACTGATTCGATTCCGAGTTCTCTGATGAGCTTTAAGCCAGCGATCAGTGCTTCATATTCGACTTCGTTATTTGTAGCCGGGAAGTCGAGCTTCAGAGCATAACAGATTGATCGGTTTTCTGGAGTTATAAGGACTACGCCCGCGCCGGAGCAACGGTCGTTTGATGCACCGTCAGTGTATAATTTCCATCGAACGGGGGGAATGATGTCGTCGTCATCCGGTTTGATGGGTACGGTAAACTCAGCGATGAAGTCCGCTAATGCTTGCCCTCGGATGGCTCTCCGCGGTAAGTATGCGATATCGAATTGGCTCAACTCGATGTTCCATCTTAGCAATCTTCCAGAAGTTTCCGGCCGTTGGAGTACTTACCTCAGGGGTTGATCGGTATAAACGCCGATTGAATGTGCTTGAAAGTATGGGCGAAGCTTTCGTGATGCAATCACCAAGCAATAAGCCAATTTCTCGATTTTAGGGTAATTCCTCTCTACCCCTGTTAAACGCTTGCTAACATAGTACACCGGCTTCTGGACTCGATCCTCCTCACGAACCAAAGCCGCACTTATCGCATGTGGGGATACTGCCAAGTATACATATAACATTTCGTGGTCAACTGGTTTTGACAGCATTGGTGGACTCTCCAGATGCTTCACCAGATTCTGGAATGCTTCCTCACAACTAGACGTCCATTCAAAATTTCTCTTTCCTTTCTTTATTATATCGAAGAATGGGATGCACTTGTCAGTTGCCCTGGATATAAATCGACTTAGCGCAGCTACTTTTCCATTCAAGCTCTGTACTTGCTTTATGGTCCTGGGCGCTTGCACATCTCGAATAGCTTGGATCTTTTCTGGGTTGGCTTCTATGCCCCTAGCATTGACGATGAATCCCAAAAACTTCCCTGATGCAACGCCGAAGGAACATTTCAAAGGGTTGATCTTCATCCCATAAAACCTGAGTATGTCGAACATTTCAGCCAAGTCTTGAATGTGGTCGTTTGACCGTCGTGACTTCACGAGCATGTCATCCACGTAGACTTCCATCGTTCTACCCAGCTGGTCCTTGAACATTCGATTCACTAAACGCTGGTAGGTTGCTCCTGCGTTCTTCAACCCAAAGGGCATCACTACATAGCAATACAGCCCGACATTCGTAACGAAGCTGGTGTGTTCTTGGTCCGGAATATGCATTGGGGTTTGGTTGTACCCTGAGTACGCGTCCATGAATGACAGTAGCTCGTGTCCTGCGGTGGAGTCGACCAACTGATCGATCCTAGGCAACGGGAAACTGTCCTTGGGGCATGCTTTGTTCAAGTCGGAGTAATCTACGCAAGTCCTCCATTTCCCATTCGCCTTTTTTACCAGCACGGGGTTGGATACCCACTCAGGGTAGAGGGCATCGCGGACGAACCCATTTGCTTTGAGTTTTTCCACCTCCTCTCCGAGAGCGGCGGACCTCTCCGGATCCATTCCTCTCCTTTTTTGTTTAACTGGGACGTACTTCGGGTCTATGTTCAACATATGACTCGTGATAGCGGGAGAAATCCCACACATATCAGAATGCGTCCAGGCGAAAACATCAAGATTCGCCCGGAGGAAGTCGCTAAGGTCTTCAGTCATCTCGGGACCAAGCTGTAATCCGATTTTCAGAATTCGCGAATGGTCGTCACAGCCAACTGAGATGTCAATTGTTAATTCAGCCGGTGCCGCCTTCTCTTCCCTGGGTTTCTCATCGTCGTCTCTCGGATCTATATCTCCGAAGATCCGAGAACTATGCCCGAGCCAGGGCTCGGGCACTACTTGTCAATTATCCGCATTAAGGATGCGGACGGGATTGTCCGCAACCTTTCCCTTCTCCCTCCGATGGGCTTCTCGGAGCTCAGCCACATAACAGGAACGACCAGCTGCTTGATCGCCATGAACAATACCTACTCCTTTGTCAGTCGGGAACTTCAAAGTTAAACACCACGGGGCTAGCGCTGCCCTAAACTCAGCCAGGGCCGGCCGGCCCAAGAAAACGTTATATGGAGAATCCACATCCAGAACTACGAAGGGTAGAATTCGTACCCTCCGACGCTTGCCCTGTCCCAGTTCAACTGGTAACTCAACATACCCCACGACATCGGTTGCTGCGCCGTTAAAGCCGTGTATACGAGCCTTGGACGGTTTCAGGTCCTTTGTTTCTAGTCTCATTTGATCGTAAGCCTTCTTGAAGATGATGTTGACTGAACTTCCACAATCAATCAGAATTCTTTTCACATATGCTGGTCCGATCGTTGCAGATATGACCATGGGGTCGATGGTCGGAGCCTCTATCTGATCAGCGTCTCTACTTCTGAACACAATATCGTCTGTCATTACGCGCTGCTGCTTAGCAGGGGCCCCGTCCACCGTGTTAGAACAGCACTCGAAATCTGCATGTTTCAGGGAACTTGCATATCGCTCCATTTCTTGCCAGTTCTTATCTGCGGGGTGAGGTCCGCCGATAATTGTATTTATGACTAGTCTTCCTACGGTTCGGGCAGGCTCCTCGGGATGACGCGGAGCTGGTGCACGACCTGGGTTGGACGTTCCCTGTCCTCCTTCCTGTGGGTCCTTCACAAATTCTTGCAACTTCTTCTGCCTGATCAACTTCTCGATAGCGTCATGCAGGTGTCTGCACTCCTCCGTGTTGTGCCCATAAGTCTCATGAAAGCGACAATATTTCCTGGTTCGCTTCTGTTCCTCAGTTGATTCTTTCGGTCGGGGCTTTCTGTATTGAAAGGTATTGCAGGTGGACAGGTAAATGTTCTCAAGTGGCGCGTTTAGCGGAGTATACTCGTTGTAGCTTGGAATCCTCGACTTCCACTTCCCCGCTTCTTTCCTTTTTCCTTGACTCCTTCCTCCGGACTCCTTGGGTTGCCCAGGCTTGTTCTGGACATTGACTTGGACCTTTCCCGAGCTGTCTCCAGACTGCTTCACAGCAATGTTGCTCTTTATTGACTCTTGGACAGGTCCTGGCGCCTTATCCCGTCGTACCCACCTAGCTTCCTCTCTTCTTATGAACTGGTGTGCCTTTGAGTAGAAACGCTCTAGCGTAGCCGGAGGTTTTCCTGCCAGCCAGTCTCCAAACTCAAAGTCTGGGTCCACACCTCTCATTACAGCCATTAGAATTGCATGGTCGTTGGGATTACTGACTTCAGTTGCTGCAACGTGGAATCTTTGCAAATATTCCTTCAACGACTCCCCGGGATTTTGGATTACACTTGACAGAGACATCACGTCCTTTGGGCGCGTGGTGTGTATCCTGAACTGCTCAATAAACTTCTTTGCCAACTCCTCGAAATTTGATACGGATCGCGGAGGAAGTCGGGTGAACCACATAGTAGCGATCCCAGATAGAGTAATCGGAAAGCACCTACACTTGGTGGCATCATTCGCTCTAGCTGAATCCATCATCCATTCGTACCTCATGACGTGCTGTCTGGGGTCAGTCCTCCCTTCATACGCAGGGATAGTAGGCATACTAAACTTCCTGGGGTACGCCGCTTGCAACACAACATCCGTGAACGGAGTATGACTTCTTGACACTCCCCAATCATCATTCGATAACCCCTGATTTTCTTTCATCAACTGCCTGATCATGGCTGTCAGATCTGGTGTCTGTATGGAAGGCGGAAGGTTAGTGTCTGTTCTACGCGCCTGTCCATGCTGATGCCTCCTCTCCTGGCGGTCTGCCAATCGTGCGTCTTGAGGTTCGAAATCGTTAGCATTTTGATGATCCGGGCCTCTGTCCTCCATCTGTACCCCGGTCCTGAAGTTTCCAGCTCTTGCTTGGTCACGGTCTCCAGTTGTTTGAACAGCAGCTTCTGCTCGTGCAGCGTCAGTCTTGCGGCGTCTGCGCCTGGGAGGTTCATCAGAGGAAGTTGAACTGTCAGATGAAGAGTAAGGAGCGGGATTGCCCCCAGCATTCTGTTGCTGCTTTTGAGTGAGTTGTGCCATCAGGTTGGCGTTAGCTTGCATCTTCTCTCCTAGTTGTCTCCTACTTTCCCTGAGTTATCTCATCAAGTCATTGAACTCTATTCTTGTGACAACTGGAGTCTGTTCTTGAGCGGCAATTCCTGCATTTGGAATTGCTGGTTGATTGCTAGGCCCTGCTTGTTGCACGCTAGCAGTCTCGTGGGCATCCGCATTATGAGAAGCTAACCTGGTACGTGGTCTTGCCATTGTAGAGTTATCGGTATGAACTATGAGTAGAATCAACGGATGTCCTATCAGTGAGTCGGATCTTCTTTGGGGGATTTGTCCAATCCAGTAGCTTCAAAGCAGATCCTTGAGGTCTGAGAATTCAATTCTCAGTGAAAGCACCAAAGTGTTAGCACCAAAATTGGTCACTAACCTCGTAGAGAAAGATTGTGTAGAGATATAAGTGATGAAAGTAAATTAAACAAAGAAGACAATGCTAATTTAATTGCAGAAAGTAAGAACACCAAATTTATAGTGGTTCAGCGTAATTGCCTACGTCCACTTTGAGGTTAAACTTTATTGATCTTCTTTAGAGTTGATTACAAATACAATTCGTGAATCAAATGCTTGAATGAAGTTGTTTAAGTAGAGAAGATGAGTCTCGAAAATGGCAGAGTCTCCCTAGTGTTCTCTCTCCAAAAAAGGATCCATTTCACTGTGACCCTGCCCCTCTATTTATAGGCAAATATGGGCTGGACTTCCCAAGTGGGCTGGATAGCCGAATGCTCAAGCCCCAGTGCAGTGGTCGCTGTATGCCGAACCAGGTGTGCCGAACGCCCTGATGCCGAACAATCCCTTCTATGCCGAATGATGTGGTTGATGTTTGAGAAGTGCAGGATGTTTGTCAGTCGAAGCCGAACGCTCTTCTAGATGCCGAGTACTCTTGTTGCCGAGTACTCCTGATGCTACCGAGTACTACGCCGAGTACTCCTGTATGCCGAACTCCAGATGCTGCCGAGTTCTCCTTGATGCCGAGCGCTCTTGTATGCCGAGCAGTCTTGTATGCCGAGCAGTCTTGATGCCGAGCACTCTCGTATGCCGAGCAGTCTTGTATGCCGAGCAGTCTTGATGCCGAGCACTCTCGTATACCGAGCAGTCTTGATGCCGAGCATTCTCGTATGCCGAGCAGTCTTGATGCCGAGCATTGGTTGACGCCGAGTACCATGGGATGCCGAGCGTTCTTGTAGCCGAGTTCTCCTATTACCGAGTTCTAATGATGCCGAACACTAACTGACGCCGAGTCTCCTGATCGCCGAGCACTACGGATGTCGAACGCTATGGATGCCGAGTCCCACTGGATGTCGTGCGCTTCGCCGAACACTCCTGGATGCCAAGTGCTTCGCCGAACACTCCTGGATGCTGGACACTCTCTGATGCCGAGTGCTACCTGATGCCGAGCACTAGTTGCCTGGTCAAATCTCCAGGAAACATGGACCATCTAATCAATCATTCTTGCATTTATTGTTCCTTACACATGTCATAAAGTGAGTAGCTGATTTTTTGACCAATTTTGGGGTAATTGTTTAATATCCCGAGAAATCAGCTTTGTTTTTAGCGAATATTGGCTGTCATCATAAATATCCAATGGTCATTAATTTTTGTGCAATTTGGATTCTTTAGGCTAGGATTCCTTTAAGAAAACTATATATATATTTTCCTCTTTTTCTCCATTCCCTTTTTACTTACTCAAGAACTTCTACTCAAGGCGCCGAGGTTTTCTTTAATTTAATCCTCTTATTTTCAGACCGCAAATCATTCGAACGATGAATTAGATTCTTATATTTTCTTCTCATTTAATTTTTTTAATATATATAGGTATGTATACATACTTTCAAATTATTTAATGAAAAATCTTTTACTTTTAATTATTTAATAGGATAATTATGAATTGAATTGGTCTTTTTGCAGATTTGATATTAGATTTTTTCTTCCTTCCTAATTGATTTATATGTAATCTTCTTATCATTTTTATTTCGCATTCTCTTCCCCTCTCCTTTTTTAGTTGCTTATGATTACCGATGACCTTCCTAACACCTCTAATCGGAATCCAGTCTCTTTTGTTGAATGACTTCCACTATCTACGAAGAAACTCAAGCAGTGGGGAATTTTATCCATTTTGGAATTATCGATTATGAATTTTGGTTCCCACCCCTTCTGAGTGTATTCATCTACCCCAAGAGGGGTTCATTTCTTTATCTTCTAAACACATTAGATGTGGGTTATATCTTCCTCCCCGTCCCATCATCAAAGAATGGTTAGTCGTTGTACATTTATTTCCTATCCAATTGGCTCATGTTTCATATTTTCTTCTAACATGCACTTACATTTAATATGCTACGCATTTGTCTGTGCTTACTTGCCAAAAGTTACTCTTCTTATACCCGATTCGCAAGAGTGTTACTTTGGGTAGCGATGACTTTCCTTACATTCAACCTATGAAATCTCACTTTTATGTTTTCTCTGTAAGACCCATAGGTAGGTGAAATGGGTTTTCTATGTTTCTAGCCAAGAGGTTATATTCCATCGTTCTGATAGAGTTAGCGATATGCTCTAGGAGCAATTATGTAATTTGTTACATATATCTAACTCGATAACTAATCTTGTTCGGAATAAAATGTGTTTTCTTTCTATTATATAATTGACATAATGTGTTATATTAATTAATTAATTTAATTAAAAGTATATTTAATAGAAAATCCATAAATGGTATGTTTTGTGATAGTAGTTACAAAGTATTATAACCATGAGTAATTTATCACAATGAAACTAAACATATCGTTTTAAATATTCTTAGTCAAGATATATCGAGACGGATATTGATGCATCCATTGAGGCTATAGTACGTAACGCTCTCCAAATATTGGAAGGTGTAATATTTATGACTGTTGGAGGGCACCAAGGGGTTATGTATTAATAATTATTGGACTACTATGAAATGACTCACTCGATAATTTTCTGTTGGTTAATATAACTAAGGTTAAACAGAAAATATCACTATAACTAAATTACACAGTTCTCTTGACTTGAGAATACTGGTTATCTTCAATATGGAAGCTTCACTTTGATCAAAGTTAAATCAACATCCATCGAATGATTATAGTTGGGTCGAGTGGAAGCATTGGAAGTGAAACACTATTCGGGAGAGAATTCTTCTCCTTAGTTACATGAGGTTAGTATCAGGGTCAACTCAAAGTCAAAGTCTTTAGCCAGAGTGCTTCAGTTAATAATATTGTTATTATTGAACAAACCACATTGTATTTAGACTATAGAGTTGGATATGGATTTGGAATTTTAACCATTAGCAAATTCCGTAAGTCCAAAGTGACATAGTTTTGACGAAGAGAATTGATGTAAATAATTGTCACTATTGGGTAATGCTTAATAAAGTAAAATTGGATTTTACCGATGCCAGGTAAGTGATAAATTTGGCCATAATATCAGACCACCTGCTAAGAGACGTGTGATTGCTAATATTTGAATTGTTCGATATTAATTGCTAACCAAATTTATACCTAAGAGTCGCACAACCGAAATATTGAATACTCCTTTTACCACCCGATTTAATTAATTTGTAATTGTGATAAATTAGTTAAATGAATTAATATTTATGAAATAGCAGTTATAAAATTTCATTAGATGTGTTGAACAATATTAAATAGTGTGTTTATAATAATTATAATATATTAATCGATATACGGTATCAGTATGCGTTTAAATTGGATTTAAATGCAGCAATTATTGTCTGGGCTTGGATTGGTTTTGAGGCCCATAGAGGGGCTTGTTATTTTCGATAATGAAGAGGAAAAGAGGGGCTGGCCATATGATGGTTATGGGAGCTTGGATTTTGAATTAAAGAGAGGAGAATAGGTAAGAGAAAAAAATAAGGATCTAGATCCATATTTTGCCACTTGGTTTCTCCTTATTTAAACTGATCTAACTCTCTCACTTTGGTCTCTTCAGTGTGGCTTTCTTCCCCATCATTTCTGGTCGAAATACCCCACCCCCTCCTCTAGTCATTTAAGCATTTTAAAACACAAATCAAGTAAAATACAGTTGTCGATGGTAACTGCATTCAGAAGGTGGCATCTTCTAAATACAGAATTCGAATCAAGGAGTTCATTTCTTCATTTCAATGTGCGAACTTTGGGCTTCAGTGAAAGGCTCACATCCAGATTATTATATATATAATTATTAATATGATCATTGTTCAATATGTTTCTTTTTAGAAATATCATGAATCTGTATATCGATATATTGTTACATGCAGATGGTTGTGCATATATATAAATATGTATGTATGTATGTACGTACGTACGTATGTATAAGTATATATTAAATATATAAATAGTTTTTTCATTTAATACAAAATTGAATATATAAACAAAATGCATATATATATATATGTATAATAATTTATAAAATAAATTTCCAAACATACCTTTTTCAATTTCCATTCGAAAATAATTATATATATTATTATTATTAGTTTTCATGGTTTTATAATTTATGAATATTCAAATAATAATAATATATATCCAGAAAAAAATCTGGGCCGTGAACATTATAGTAAATATTTGTTAATATATTTATGTTTATTTATTAATTCGTATATAAGTTAATAAAAAAATTCTATTCGACTTTATGTTTTAATATATATTTATATGTTTGCACCAAAAATTGGCACAAACATCCAATAGAAGTTTTGTAGAGAAATAAATGATGAGTATAAAATGAAAATAGTGAAAATAAGGAATTAAATGATCGAAAATCAAAGCAATAACAAAAATACATAAATTTATAGTGATTCGATGTTCTTGCCTACGTCCACTTTGAAGTGATAGCTTTATTAATTACTTTGTAAACTAAGTACAATAGGGATCGGATGAAAATCCTTAGTTACAATAAAGTACAAAGCAACGAGTAGCGTAAAGGTCCTGAAAATGAATGACCAAGCCTGCATGTATAGAGGAAAACAATGAAATATCTCCCTGAAAATTCAACAGAAGGATCTCCAAAACCGTATTGACCCATAAGAGGGATCGCATGGCCTAAATCCCAAGGAATAAGGATCGGTGCCGATCCCTATTTTGGAGGAATTTGGGGGTTGTCCTTATAGGAGCTTTCCTATGTTGTAATATGCTTTGCCTCCAAGTTTCATGCCAATTGGATTAGTAGAACTTGAGTTATTGCTCGATCTTTGCTGCAAGGTGAGTTGTTTCCTGATTCTAGCCGATCCTTATTAAGGGAAGAGTGCCGATCCCTCTTATTTCATTCTTTTGAGGTGCGATCCCTAGGATAGGCTCCTTAGGGTCCCCTTATCTTGCTCACAAAATTTCGTATGCATTGGACTTATAGATCTTGAGATATCGATTGTTTCCCATTGACTTGCATTTGCTTGGCCGAAACATGTCGATCCCTATATTGGAGAATGAGTATAACCGATCCCTCCTCTATGTTGAACAATATTCCATACTTCGAACATTTTGCATTGCATACTTCTCAATTTCGTTAAACCACGACTTCATATTACCATATGTACTTGACTTTAGACCCCACAATCATCGCTCTAGTTTGAGTCGTCGGAAAGAAATCCATCTAGTTTCCTGAATAGTGGCTATCTTTCCGTCGAATTATTTTCCCAAAGTGTTGTATGTCTCTTTGATCGTCATGAAGCTTGGTCGATTTCCAATAATATAAACTCAGGATTATATTTCATCAGTTGATATCTATATTCGGTTCTACGAAACCAGTAAGCTTTAGCTATCTGATCTAGTCTCGTGTTTAAAGCTTCAGGTATGAATTCAATTTCAATCGATTTCAAATATTGAACTTTTAGAATATACGTGTGCACATTCAAGGACACGGTCTTGTCATTGGCTTCTGAATGCGTTTGCATGTTCACGGGTCATCGCCAATTTTAGTTGAGTTATATGCAATTCCATAGCAATTTATAATTTTTATGTATATGCTTGCATGCACATAAGGTTCACAAATGATCTTTTGTTTTATGTATGTAGGGATTAGCATTCTTTTAGCTGATCCCCTCTTGTCTCTCTTCTTTTCTCTTTTTTTTTTATGTTCATAGGGGTTGGCATTCCTCTAGCCTATCCACCTTCTCCTTATTTCTCTCGTCTATCTCTTTTTTTTATATACATAGGGCCGGTCCCTTCCTTTTTCTTTTTCACATAGGGTTCACAACCGATCTTTTGTTTTATGTATATAGGGATCGACATTCTTTTAGCTGATCCCCCTTTTCTCTCTTCTCTTTTTTTTATGTTCATAGGGGTTAGCATTCCTCTAGCCGATCCACCTTCTCCTTCTTTCTCTATTCTTTTTTTTATACACAGGGCCAGTCCCTTCTTTTTTCCCTTAATAGGGATCGGTCTTTCTATAACCGAACCCTTTTTACTCTTCCTTCTCTCTTTTTCATTTTTTATATATAATAGAGATCAGAATTTTGTTTCCTTGGGTAGGGGTCATACCCGATCCTTATTACTAGAAGGACTTAACCAATTCTTCATTTCGTGAATTGGAAAGTAGGCCGAACCCTTGGACTATATATAAAACTAAATTCAACTTCCCCTTCTTACTTTATTTCATTCCTTCGGCTTTCTTATTTCCTTCAAGCTCGGTTCCGAACCCTCGCCCTCCAATCTTGAAAACCCGATCCCTTCCCCTTAAATCATATATTGCCTTCTTCCTTAGATTCGCCATTCTCATCTTGCTCTAGACCATTGCTCCATCCTCAACTCAAATCGAAATCTATCATTTCCTCTTGAGCAACTTGTATTCTTCAAACTTATGTAGGTTTTCTTGCCTTCAGCCTTTAACTCGTAATGAGATATTGGGTTCAATTGCATTGATGGATGGGTTAGAGTTTACTGCGATGGAGTCGTAACTTTGTAGTTAGATGGAGAGGTGATGGTCTGAGTTGTTCGAAGAAGACGAGTTGGATTAGGTGAGGGATCGGTTGGAACGTAGTTAAAGGAGAGTGATCAAAGTGGATGTTTGATGGAAGTGTGAAAATGTTGAAGTTGATGTATCAATATTGAAGTTTGAGGAGGAAGGGGTCGGTTGCATGGTTAAGTGGAGGGATCGATTGGCTATTGATATAGAGAGGGATCAGTCATTTACGAAGTGAAGAGGGATTGGCTGTTGGCTTTAGGAGGAGTTTAAATGGGGCTAAGTAAATGGATCAATGGTTTTGTGTATGAGGATGGAGGGATCGGTAGTTTTTCTTCACAAGAAGGATCGGTTGCAGGCTTTGCAATAGGGATCATTTGTAGGCTTTGTAATAGGGATTGGTTGCCGACTTTGTAATAGGGATCGACTATTTTTTAGAGGGATCGGCTATGGGTACTTGGCTGATTCTATGTTTTGAATTGAACTTGAAAACCAATCCATATCCACTTGCATGAACAATTAGAACTAATCCTATATCAATGAACTTGAACTTATGACGATAATGAATATCAGGACTTGCATATTCAATATCGAACTCGTAATTGAACGACCAAACTCCTAGGACTTAGAATATGAATTACAACTTAACATATGGACTTTAATAATGGACTTCACACTTTGATATGCCGATAGTCGATCCCAAAGCTTACACAACCTATCAATCTAAACATCAGTCGAGATGGCCAGCGATGACGGTTACTTTGCTCGAAATTCAAAGTCTTGTTACTTACTTTTGCTGTTAATTTTGAACCGTTTATCTCTACACTAAACAACACTGCACCACACTAGTTTACACTTAGAACGAGGGGATAGCTAAATTTTTCTAACCTCAATTATCTACCGAGTTTAGTTAATATGGGCTCCAGACGTTCAGAGCGTTTAGCTGCAATGCCTTCTAGACAACCTTCACAACTTTGCGACCCCGGAACCGAGTCAAATTCTACAACTATTTCCGGTAGACTTTCCCCCGATCGTCAAATTGAGCAATTGGAGGTTTCCGTCCTGTTGGATGACCTTTTCTTTAATGTTTTGGTCTTTTCGGCGGAAGATATAAGTCCTGTCCCTGATGCTGTAGAAGGCGCTGTATTTCTAGATAATCCGATGGATTCCCGAGCCTCCAAAATTGGCAAGGTCGCTCTTTGCAGACTATGCTCTAAACATGGAATTCTGTTTGGAGATGTCCTAGTTCCTTCAGTGAATGACAGGGCTCATTTTTCCCTAGAGGGATATACAACATGTAATTATTTCATGTGCTAGGCCGGATGTGTGCCACCTTTCAATTCTTTCATCCAAGAAATGCTAAATTATTTAGGAATAGCTCCCGCCCAGCTGCATCTGAACAGCTATGCTTTTGTCCGTGGCACTTTCTTGCTATTTATGGATGTTCTGTTCCACCCTCCATCTCCTGAGGACATCGGGTTTATTTACAACTTCAAACGACGGACATGAAGCCTTTCTTACACTTTCCTCGAGCCTTCGCCCAACTGTCAAATCCTAACCAGCGCTTGGAACAAGCTCAACATCTTTAAATACGAATGGTTTTACGTTCGTTGTCCGCCTGGCTTCGCGGGGCGATGGTTGGAATGACGTAAGTGGTGTCTTCACTTTATTCTCAAATTCTTTAGCCCAAGTCGTATCTCGAACTAACTAATACTTTGAAAATTTTTAGGTGTCCATCCATGTCCAAAAGGGGATAGTTTCTCAAGGGCAATTTCTATAATTCATGCCACCCTAGTTGAGGACAAGGACTTCAGATCCCTTGCAACCGATGAATGGTTATCTCTGTTAGGCTCTTAGAAGAAGGTCGCAGCATTGGACTTTCAGGAAGCACTGCATCACCAAAAAATGTGGCGGAACAAGAAGGCGATGCTAATAGCCCTGTCGTGCCCCAAGTAGAGGGGGCTTAGGACGACGCCGAAAAGGGCAAAATTAGACGTGTCGAAACCAATAAACCTGGCGATGCAGGTCCAGGCAATGCACTTGCGTTCGAACCAACACAAGGCACACAATCTCATATTCCAATAAGGAGAGGAAAAAAGCTCACATATAAACTCCATATAAGAAAAACCGCTAAAGAGCCAAAGTTCATCATCACCTCAATTGATGAAGAGTCTTCTTCTTAACATTTAGAAAGTTCGATGGAAGGGTTCTTGAATCTCCCGATCCCTAATGATATCATGACTTATGACTTCCCCAACATCAGTATTAGGCGGCTCAACCTTCCCACAAGGAGTGGTGATGACATTCCTCACACTAGCAAAGGGGAGAAAACTCCTATGAGCAAGGCTGCAACAAGTGGTCCATCGGGGGGGACACTAGGACGCTCACAATCATGCACACTTCACTGCATGATTTTCGTCTGTCTTTTGTTCGATAGTCACTTATACACTTTTGTTTAGTTTGCAGGTGCAATGTCTCAATCCCGTGCCTTCGATTGCTTGAGGAGCTCGTCAACATAGTACAGATCCAGTTGCGGTCTAGAATCGAGTAGGCATCGAGAGAGAGATGACAGTTGGGAAAGAAGTCATCGTTGGAGGGAGTCTACATCTTCTAAACATAAGTCCCAATCTCAATCGTCTCATCGGGAAGTTCAGCCCAATCTTCCTATACATAGCGGCGATCAGACTTCTCTCCATGCTCCTCAAATTGATGTGCCGTTTGAGCAATATTCTGGTTCATCTAGTTTCAGACAGTCCCGCGATTATAGGACCCAATTATCACTTCTGATCCAGCTTTACCTACCGCGACTCCTAAGGCTTCTACAGCATAAAATTTGGCCGAACTTAAGGTCAATTTTTCAAAAATTTGCTTCAATGGGCTTAAGTTCCTTCCTTCCATTCATACAATTCCAGGGTTAAAGCGAGTACCCTTGCATGCGTCAATGACTTTTTTTTGCAACACAAAGCATTCTAGCGTCTAGCCGAAAAAATCTCTGAGGTGTCTATCGAGAGACAAATGAAATCGATCGTCTAAAGCTAGAGGCGATCCATGATAAAGACATAATTAAACATCAAGACAATAAGATCTCGGAGTTGACAGGGAAGCTAACCGTGGTAGAAAAGCATGACAAAGGAACATCTGAGGTGTTTAGTCATCTAGAAGCGGCTCACAAAAAGGAGCTAGATGTTGCCCTCAACCGCAACGGTGCGCTTACTTTGGAAAAAGATACACTGCAAAAAGAGAACAACATTCTTGTCCATCGCATTGAGGAACTCGAAGAACTCCTTAAAAAGGAAAAGAAAGAAAAATTCGATGCTCAGGAGGAGTCGCAAAGATATTGCGAAGAGGCCGTCGAAGCCCGAGAACTATAAATTAAGCTTGACGAGCAACTCGCTCAAATTGAAGTCCTCGAGGAAGAGGCAAGAGAAGCGGACCATAATTGGTTTAGAGAGCAGATCAAGGCCCAATGAGAAGATGCTAAAGAAGCCGGTTGAAATGAGATTAAGGACATGTTCGATCCTCTGACCGTTGAATATAATGCTAAAGTCCTAATCCATCATGATCTGATTTTTCTTAAAGAGGGCTATCTTGAATCGCTTGCCGAGGCTGGGGAATACATTGATGAAATGAAGAAGAAAGCCCTCGATGAAGCTGATTTAGATAAAGAGAATCTGGTATGAGAGTTCTTTGCGAGGATGAACCTTTAGACCTTACTGCTGCAAGACTTTGATACTTTGATATTTTAGCACCCACTGGTAAAGGGAAAAACATTGCCGAGTCTTCGAAGTTCGATCCCAAAGGTCCCTCTCCAATTCAAACAGCCAAAGCGTCAGTTTCTCTTGGCCTAGGACAGGATCTGAGCTATGATCCGGACAGGCCCAACTTTCGATCAAGGGTGTTGACTCCTATTCTAGAGGGAAGCACTCCGACGACAACTGAAAGTCGATTGGACATAGGTATCCCACTTTACTCCCCATTATTCGAGAGATTTTGTTTCCCATGCCCAATATCCATAGGCTTATTTTCTTTTTACCACGAATCTGCAGGTCTTCCGTGTCCCAGCTAAACTCCAGGAAGCGGTGCCGCCATGGAGCAACAATTGACATCTACTGAAATTATGGCGGCCACCAACATTCTAAGGCCCGACGCTCGAGTTATTAGAGCACTTGATGATTAAAAAGCTATTGACCAACCATTGGTAGATGAATCAGAAGACATTGCGATTACTGGTGCCACCAAACATACCGATGAGCTCAGCTTAAAAGAGCGCATCGAGAGAAAGGAGTTATTGAAGAAAAAAGCTAAGGCTGAACCCGCTGATGTGGAGATTGATGATCCAAATCTTGTCCCATGACAAGTCATTCCACCTGGCAAGCCGGTTCCCAAAGAGCTCCCTCCAACCTTTGAAATCTCTCATACCAAGGGCGGCAAAGGATCAAAAAGAAGAACAGCGGAAGCTCAGGTGGTGCCACTCCCAAAAAATCCAAAAGAGAAAAGGGGTAAAAGAAATAGCCGTTACTTCAGCTTGGTTTGTACATAGTTGTATAGATGCTTTTCTCTTTTCGTTGGCTGTGACTGTGTGGGTACGGCCCTTGCTTTTGAATAAAATTGTATCATAGTTTTCAAGTTTAATATGCAAATAAAAGTTCATTGTTTTCTATCGAACTCTTATGTGAATTTTGTCTAAGTAGTCGAGATATTACTTTTCCATTCAATATACTTATAATTCGTTGCTCGCTAATTCGAACAATCGTCCATTAATTTTTACTCAAGACCTCTATGTGGTTGTGGCCTTAAGTTTAAGCAAACACTGGGTTCGAGCCTAGGATTACGCCATTGGATTCAGCGGTTTAAGCGATTACACTCCTGCTCCCAATCTCGGGTTAGCGGAGTTAGATAATGGATGGTCGAACTCCGTCCTTGGCGAGTTTATACTTCTCCTATCAGTTTTAGGCCGTTGTTTATGGAATAGTGAGCAATCGAACCGCCTACCCATCTATTTGTTTATACTTATATCCGCACTCTAGGGATAAGAATTAGTGAGCGGTGGTTGAATCGCACCCAACTTGTGTTTAAACTCCAGCCCACACTGTAGGGACTTAGAGTTATTTCGGAAAATACTTGAACCTTACTTTCCTAAATTGATTGACTTACCCCCAAGTCCAGTGTTTAACTTAGTAAGCAATCGTCGCTTCATGATCGCTTTTAATTCTTGTCTGTCCCATCGCTCGGTGGGATTAGTTTGGTTATCGGATGGTCAAGTCACATCCAGTTCTCGTTAGGTACTTTGTACATCGGGTTGTGAGCGAGAATCATCGAATGAATGGTCAGACCACGTTTATTATATTTAGTTCAATCATGAACCTATGTAATGGCTAGCTCTAAACTTCGGGAACCAGCTCGGACACATCAGTATTAGTTAGTCGAGTATTGTAACTAATATGTAATGTTATAGCAATCACATATATGAAGTAAATTTCAAACATTATTCACTAAATGGGACGAAATCACATAATTTGTCTTATTACATATCTATTCAATGACATAAGGTCCTTTCCAAGTAGGATTCATGTGCGATGAGGTAGGAAAAACCCGTTTCAAGATGAGATCGGCGATATTGAATGTTCCAGGTCGGACTTTAGTGTTATTGTATCGGGCAACTCAGTGTCGATGTGCAACTGCCCTCAAATCAGCTTCCTCATGCTTCTCATCTACAAAGTCTAGAGATTCTAAGAGGAGATCTGTATTCGTTCGGGGATTGTAGTAGGTCACTCGATGAGAAGGGACTTTGAGTTCAACAGGAACGATGGCTTCGAAGCCGTAAGCTAGGGCGAATGGAGTATGGCTAGTCGTGGACTTGTGGGTGGTTCTATAAGCCCATAATGCTACCGGGAGTTCATCCACCCACTTGCCTTTAGCCTTTTCCTAACGCTTCTTTAGAATGGACTTTATGATTTTGTTCACAACTTCAACTTGTTCGTTTTCTTAAGGGTGAGCAACTGCCGCAAATCTCTTCTCAATATGATGCCGACGACAGAAGTCTTTGAATTCAGCGCTGTCGAATTGGGTTCTATTGTCAGTCACTATGGTTCATGGAAGGTCAAAATGATAGATGATGTTCCGAACAATGAAGTATATTACTTTCTTCGTCATAATCGTGGCTAAAGGTTCCGCTTTAGCCCATTTTACAAAGTAATCAACTACTACGATGGCGTACGTTGCACCACATTTAGAGATCGATAAGGAACCGATAATATCTATGCCCTATATGGCAAACATCCATGGACTGACCATTTGTGTGATTTCCATCGGTGGAGCTCTTTGAACTTTAGCATACATCTGGCACTTTTCACATCGCCTAGTGTAATCGGCAACATCTCGGTTGACAATCGGCCAATAATACCTATAATGGAGTATTTTCTTTGCTAGGGTTTGTCCTCAATGTGATCGCCACATTCCCCTTCATCAACTTCCTTTAAGACTCATTTTACTTCATCATGCACCGGAGTAGGGGAACGGAAAAACCCTTTTTATACATGACTTCTTCCTGAATGATATACCACGAAGATTTTCGAAGTACTTGTTCCCTTTCATTCCTTCATTCGGGAAGGACTCCCTGTAGCAAATGGTCTTTAATCGGAGTCATCCACGACTCCTTTTCAGGCTCTATATCTAGTACCCTGTTGATTTCCATCTGGTTTATGCTCAGAGCGTCTAGTACTTCGTTTGGAACCAAGCCCATCTGTTGTGCATCTCCGATGCTAGTAAACTTTGCCAATGAGTTGGCCTCTTTATTTTATTCTCGGGGAATGTGCATAATGTCATAATACACAAAGCCGGTCAATAGCTCTTGGACTTGGATAAGGTACAGAGCGAGTTGTTGTCTTTTAGCCTACCAATCTCCCCTGACTTGGTATACTACCAATTGGGAATCGCAAAAGATTTCGAGAGATTTTATCCCCAGTTCTTTGGAAGTTTCAGTCCAGTGATCGGAGCTTTATACTCAGCTTCGTTGTTTGTTTTAGGGAAGTCAAGCATTAAAGTGTAGCAAATTGATCGATCTTCCAGAGTTGCTAACATGATTCTAGCTCCTAAACAATAATCATTGGATGCTCCATCAGTATACATTTTCCACCAAAAGGTAGGGGCTCCACTGCTCTTTGGGAGATCATCATGTGCAATGAATTCTGCTATAAAGTCCGCCAGTGTCTATCCCTGGATGGCTCTCCGAGGGAGATAAGTAATGTCCAATTGACTCAGTTCAATGTTCTACTTGAGTAACCTTCCAAACGTCTTAGGTCACTGTAGGACCTATCGTAACGGTTAATCGGTGTAAACATTGATGGGATGAGCCTGAAAATAGCAGTGGAGCTTTCATGAAGCAATCAACAAGTAGTACGCCAATTTCTCTATCTTCGGATAGTTCCTTTCATCTCTTGTTAATTACTTGCTAACATAATAGATCGGTCTCTGGATCCAATTCTCCTTGCAAAGCACTACGACACTTATAGCGTGTATCGAGACAGCCAAGTGGATATACAAGTTTTTGTGATCCACCAACTTTGACAAGATGGGAGGCCTCTCTAAGTGGTTCACCAAAGTTTGGAATGCATCTTCACAATCCTGTTCCACTAAAAGCTCCTTTTCCCTCTCCTAATAAAATCGAAGAAAGGAATGCATTTATCGGTGGCTCTAGAAATAAATCGGCTTAGGGCAGCAACCTTCCCATTTAGACTCTGTACTTGCTTGATGGTCTTTGGCACTTGGATGTTGCGAATTACTTGAATCTTCTCGAGATTAGCTTTGATTCCCGAGCATTGAGGATGAAACCCAAGAACTTTCCTGATGCAATGCCAAAAGAACAATTTAAAGGATTGATCTTCATTTTTTAATATCAAAGGATATCGAACATTTATTCCATGTCTCTAATGTGGTCGCTTGATCATCATGACTTCATGAGTATATCATCCATGTACACCTCCATCGTCTTTCCAATATGATCTATAAACATTATATTCACTAGGCGTTGATAGGTTGCTCCAGCATTCTTCAATCCAAATGGCATTACCACATAGCAATACAATCCAACATCGGTAATGAAGCTGGTGTGCTCCTAATTGGGAATATGCATCGAGATTTGGTTATATCTAAAGTATGCATCCATGAAAGATAGTAATTCGTGTCATGCGGTTAAGTCTACCAGCTAGTCGATCCTTAGAAGGTGAAAAGAGCCTTTCGATCATGCCTTTTCAAGTCTGAGTAATCAACGCATGTCCGCCATTTTCCATTCCTCTTTCTCACAAGTACATGATTAGATACCCATTTAGGGTAGAGGGCGCCGGGAATAAACCTATTGCCTTTGAGTCTACCCACCTCCTCTTTAAAGGCAGCAGATCTCTCTAGATCCATGTCACACCTTTTCTGTTTCACCGGGGCATGCCTCAGGTCAATGTTTAATGCGTGGCTCGTAATGGCAGGCAAGATACCACACATGTCAGAATGAGTCCAAACGAACATGTCAAGGTTCGCTCGGAGAAAACCAGCAAGTTCTTTCATCATCGAGGGGTTGAGCTATGATCCGATCTTTAGGACCCGTGATGGGTCATCGTGGATGACCGTGATGTCAATTGTCAGCTCAGCCGGTGCAGCCTTGGTCTCTTTGGGCTCCTCATCGTCATCCCTCGGATCTATATCTTTGTAGAACTGACTATGGCGCCTGAGCCAAGGCCTAAACACTGGTTGTCAATCTTTGGCGGTTTGGATGTGGAGAGACTTGTCCACACCCTTACCTTTCTCCTTCCGTTGAGCATCTCTCAGCTTAGGCACATAGCAGGCACGTTTGGTCGGCTGATCACCATGCACAACTCCAACACCTTTATCAGTTGAGTACTTCAAAGTCAAACACCATGTGGCAAGAGCTATGACCTGATCTTCCGAACGTACCTAAAAATGATAAAGATTCGATCTCAAAAACACTCCTTCCTATGATACATAATGATGTATCAATAAGGAGTGGTCGAACTTTGTTGAACAAATTATGATTAATGGTGAGTGAAGTTGAGTTAACTTCTTGTTAAAGGTTGTGTACTTAAGAATAGCACACAGGGTTAAAATTAGTTTCATCTAAAGAATAGTTTGCAAAATCATATAAGATAAGGGTTTTTAAGAAACTCTAACATATCCTAAGCCAAGGAGTTAGCAGATTATGTGAGTCGAAAGATTGCATATAGTAATTGTACATGAGGGATGTTGTGCCCCAAAATAATTTTGGGAGCAATAGTCATTGGATAACCAATTTATGTCTTGAACACAATTATTGTAAACTAAAATCAAATTAGTATCATATATAAGGCAATTCATAAAGTATTTATCAATACCTTTTTTCATTGCATTGAGAAACAATTTTTTTTTCAAGAGATACCGACTTTATAGCGAAGGAATTTCTTTTAGAAATTATTGGTAGAAAAATAGATTTGGATACGATCCAAGGATAAAAATGATTATGTGTTATGAAATGAAATTAAGCTAACTTAAATAAACACATCATATTAGAGTGTCTAACAAGTATTTTCATATATTAAAGAGAAACTATGAGTTTCTTATCAATGTCAAGAATAGATAATACTCAGTTGTCAATTAAACCATTAAGAATATTGACTCTATGATATGGTATGATGCACGAATCTGAAAAGGATTCTAAGTACATTATCAAAATATGATTTTGATACCTAGACCCAAAGGGATATGATTCATCAGCTATAAACGTGTCTTCAAGAGCAAGACTTATGCTAATGGAATACAATGAATAATGTTGATAAGAATTACATCGTAAATTTGAATTGTTGAAATTAGCGTAATAGATTTGTTATTCTACGTGCTCAAGTTAAGTCAGAATTACTCACAAAATTATCACTTGGTATGACTTTGTGTTTGGTACATATGTGTTGAAATAGAAATAACTAAATAATGATTTAGAATGGACAGTTTGCATAACAACCAAAGTATCTCGAAGTCGGTGGGAGGGATGTTGAGTTTGTGGGTTTTAGGATATGATCCAAGAAATGATACGAAAGTATCATTTTATAAACATCGGCATTGAATAAGTATTTTGATAGAAGTATCGAATGGTTTGATTTTTAGTCAAAATATAGAGGAAGCATGTGTATATAAGAAAGAACCACTAAAAGTTACATAGATATTTCTAGACTATAAGTAAACAACATACTGCTGATTGTAACGATGTACTTATGTTAGAATTAGTAGTACTTTGGTTGTTTAATACTCGATATTGGATTTATAAATTATATCTTTTATAGTAAGTATAAAGGATATTGGGAATATTCCAAAGGATATGCAAAGACACCTTATTAAAATGTTTAATAAGGAACACGTAAGGTGGATTCCTTATGTTTTAGCAACAGGTATTATCAAACATGTTGTATTGTCAATATATCATAATTTGCTTATGCATTTGATACATGAGCCAAATATCAAATCGAACTTAAGATCATTAAATGATAGTTTATAGTGTTCTCGAGTATTTACGAAATACTAGAGAATTGTTTATGGAAACAATGAACTCCTTATAAAGGAGTGTTAGGACTTGAACTTCATACATGTTATTGAGTATAATATGTCGATACTAAAATCATGTTTGAATCTTAATGAAGATGCTTTAAGTTGGACATGTTCCAAATGAAGCATGGTAGCCAATTCAATGAAAAGGCTAACTACATTATCTTGAATAGTGCTACAATAAAAATAATGTATATAAATATAGATGCAAAAATTTATAATTGAGCTAGGGTGATTCCAAACTATTAAGAATACTACATGATTTTATATGATAACAATGCAATGGTAAGAGCTCACTAGAAGTCAAGAAACATGCTCTAACTAGTTCCACATGAAAAAGATAGTTTGTCAACATCAGAGAGAGTTGATTGACAGAGTAGATAATTAAAACAATATAGTAGATTCATTCACAAAAGGTCCAATTCGATCAGTTCTCATCAAAATGATTGAAAGGATGGGATAAAGATTCTATAACAGCCCGGTTTTAGGAGTAATTAATAATAAATATTTAATTAATTAAAAATGGATTTTTGAAATTTAAAAATAATTTTGAATTTATTTTAGAATATTAGAATTTTATTGCAAGGTAATTAGTAATAGATTTAAATAGTTTTGGAAAAAATAAATGAATCAATCGTTTTAGAATGATGATAAATCAAAATTTTGTAGAATAAAAGTTTATTTGATAAGGGTAGTAAAGTTATTAATATAGTTTTGAAATCAATTAGCAAACAATTTAAATAAAATAGTTATTAAATAAATAAAAATTTATAAACTATCTTTGTAAAATAAATAAAGTTGTAATATATTATAAAGTAATTTTGTAAAAGAAATGATTTTAAAATTAGGCTTGAATTAGAATTGTTTGATAAACTAAAGAAAAGAAAAAGGGAAGGAAATAAACTGAAGCCCAAAAGCCCAACAATCTCAAACCCTAAACAATGTTTTCCTTACTTCTCCAAATTCCAAAATTTTCTACCTCTCGACTCTTCATCCGATCTTGTAAATATAACCTAACATATTCATTTACGTGTCTATCAAAAAATCAATTTCTAAACAAACCATATCACTTTCAAATTCATTATATAATCTAATAAATTGTTTTAAATCCTCTAAATTGGATATATGCATCACAACGCCAATAAACGCTTGCACGAGGAATGGGTTCGAATTTTGTTGAGGCGATGGGTTTCTCTATGTGTGTGATCAAGGAGGAGGAAGAAGATAGTGTATAGGTGAGTGTATGCACTCATATTTCTATGTTTAATCGTATTATTCTTGATGTTTCATGTGTTTGGGTTGTAGTTTGAGTAAATATGATGTGTGTGCATCGAACTGGAGGTGATTCAATGAAGGATGGAGGAGTAGATAAGCAGAGATCGATCAAAGTGATTGATCCTGGCATAATGCATGGTTGATCGATGGACCGGCCATGAATGACTGGTGCACCAGTGGAGCCTTATGTGTGTGCAGCAATGTGAGGGTGCGTATGGCCGTCTGTGTGTAGTTAATTGTGTGTGTTCATGAACAATTGTGTGTGTACCTTGTGTATATACGCTAACATTATTATACATATTTAAATTAAGATATATGTATACCTATATTCTTAGATATTAAATATATGAAGGAAAGTATAATTTAAAGTTTAATAAAATTAATAAAGTAAATTTAATAATATTATTATTTAAATGATAAAAATACGATATGGTCCATAGTTGATATTTTATAATCTTCAAAGTGTGAAATTTTAATATAGAACTCAAGTTTTGAAAATGTATTTAATTGATTATAAATATATAAAAATTGATTTGGTTGTTTTATAATTATTTATCAATAATATTTAGATATAAAAAGTTATGGAATTATTCTTAAGCGTGATATTATGTTTTACAATCTATTTTGGGTTATTAAATGAAAGAAAGGGGTTTTCTAATGCTATTCGTGATCCCTAAATTATTATTTAATTTTATAAAGATTAAGAAAGTTGTTATTTATTGTATGGAGTATGTTATATGAGTTCAGTTGATTATCTATTTCAAGAATATATAGTTATTATCCATTTGTAAGTATTAGTTTTGTTATATAAGACTATACGTTGTGATTGGTTATTGAATATTAAATTGTTTGTTTTATACATACATGTAATTTTGGTTAAGCTATTTTATCTTGCTTACCTGATTTATACTTCATTTTTTATATAGAATTAGATTATATGAATGATTCGCTATTGACATTGAACTTATTAGTATTTTTATATGATATGGTGGTAATATCCTTCTATATGGATTTGCATGATTGCCATTTTGTAATATTTTGTTTTGATGATTTTATTATGTGATGAGAAGTTTGAATAAATGGATTAGTAATACCGTTTGGGATGGGGCATTCGATAATACTTTCTAGTTATTCTTTGGATTAGTTATATAGAATATTGAAGGAGCAAGTGTTATATGTGAGCATTGAATAAATGGACTAGTAACACGCGATGGTATAGGACGTTGTTGTGTTATTTGTTCAGTTATTATTTGCTTGTGGATGACACTCATATGGGGTGTGTGTGTGTGACACTCACTGCGTTGAGTATCCTTAAAGCCATGTGGTGGCCTATATGTAGAGTCATGTGTCGGCTATTGTATATATACTATATGTCTATCTACCTTTGTCCAGCTTCCTTTTTGTTTCGTAAGTGAACCAGATTGGCTAGTACCCACCTTGGCGGTCTAATCTTGGGGTCGCGCCCCAGATTCGCAACACCGTTGTTGTATGTTATATTTGATGCGCATTACATGTTTTGGTAGGGTAGGTACCTTATAGCCCCTTGTATTGCTTAGGCCACCAGTCTATTACCTATAGGAGTAGTGTAGGGTCGCGACCGAGGCTACGGGTAAACGAGCATGCGGCCATCAATCTCCAGGCTGGTTCCAGTTTGAGTGTGGTAGATAGGCATATATGAGAGGAGATTATACCTGAGACTATATCCGGAGTATGGTCAATCTCGTTTCCTTCTTCGACATGTGTTGTCATCTATCTATTTGGATGATGGTTCATTTTATTACTTTGATCATGGCAGACCCGGGAATGTCCATCATATATTCATCTTATGGCATTGTTGTGTAATAGCCCGATTTACTTGACGATTTCACTTTCTATTATGATGTCTTATAGTGTGAGATTAAAAGATATATTTGGGCATTACAGTGTTCTTGCCTGACTATACTTGAGGATATCTCGTTATTGATGTTTTCTAGATTCTGATGATGATTTCTAGATATGGATGATTCACTCATTTGTATTTGATTCTTTGATTTTGATTTGTATGGGCGATGACATCATTATGCATGGTTTTTGTGATATTTATGTTATGTGATATTCTAGGATTGCTTATGATATTTTAATTTTATACCATGCATACATTACTATATATATATTACTATTATAGTTGTTTCGATGAATTATTCCAATGGTATTATCATATTTTGACACTATGCATATATTGAGTTACTTATGTATTGACCCTATGATTTAGACATAGTCTAACCCATGTGCTATTTATATAATGCTCGAGGTCAACCAAGACATTTTAGGTATAGGAACAATGAGACTGGCTTTTACATTAAGCATAGAGGAAGCTAGTAATTCAGTATAGTAGTTTATTATTTTGTATAGTATAGTCTCTTATATGTATATTCTGGTGATGTATATTGGATATACTACGTATATTTATATATTGTATATTATCACGCGATTTTGACTCTATGTTCTCTATTTATACACTATATATTATGTATCATTCTATCCTGGAGGCACACGTGTTTATTGCTTTGCGTCAATACTATGTACGTATAGGTGAGTTTCTTGTTTGATTTTTAAATACGTACTAGTGTTAGTCCAAGGGAATATTCATGTGTGTATCCTATATAGCCTCATTCTTCGTATTAACCGATAGTATTACTTTGTAGTACTCTTGGATAGTATGGGTATAGAGGTAGCGTGTTACAAAATGGTATCAAATCATATTTAGAACAATACATCATATATAAGAGGAATGAGTCAAGACCTTAGATGATACTTAGAGTTCTTGTCCCTTTGGGTGTGTTGCGTAGTTACCCTATAATTGGGAATAGTAAGAATATCTGATGGTTACCGAGGTAATCATCTGGGAACGTATTTGTTATTTTCTTTATATATAAGACATTTGGAATTCGATATTTTGAGTATAAATATGAAATGATTGAACTTAAATGGCCTAATATTGAGTTGTCATGTTTTGAATTGATTTTGATCAGAGTGCGCAATGGAAATGGATAACAAGGTTTCTGCTGAGTGCCTTGGGCATTGTTGTTTATATCGGCATGGTTATTATAATTGTTTGTGCTGGATTACTTTTTATTATTGATTGAATACTCATATGTAATATTAAAATTGTAAAACATGTTTAAATTTTTATCTTTGTTTGCTTTTATTATAGATATTCATTATATGTTTGAAAAATGTTTGGATATTATTATGTGTTTATTATGAATAATATTTTTGATATATATATATATATGAATAAGGTTTGTTATTAAATGTTTTGACAACTAAGTAAACATTTTGATTGCGAATTTCTTGAATGTATACACACACACACACACGTATGATGATTCCTTATTGAGATGTAAAGTTTAAGGTATTAAAGATGAAATATTATTTAAAATATATTAGAGAATGTATATAAATTTTTATGATAGATGAGTGTTTGATATAGAAAAGATTTTGATAAACACACATACTTCAAATTGGAAATATTATGATAAAGTATGGTATTTGCCTAAGTTTGATATAAACAAATAATTATTTTATAAAGTCAAGTATGTTTAAGGATCTGTATAAATAATTTTGTAGAAATGTTTGAAATAAAATCATGTTAATTTGTCCATTGAGTTCTTGAACAATTATGGTCGATGCGTCCGACTAACGTTATCCATAGGGATTCCTAAACATTAGAACGAGACATTTGAACACAATGATCTGAGAAGATATAGATATTTTTAGGAAATTAAAGTATTTTGGAAAGGATGAATATTTTAAGAACACTATAAGTGAAGCAAGTAATTTTGATAAAGTGATTTTTGAAATCAATATTTGGAAGGTTTTGCAAAATGAGAGTATATATTTATTATTTTGGAATAAATTGTGTTTCGGCGATGTTGGCAGTCACTGAATATTAGTGGATAGTCGTGATCTGTGGTGAGGCAACATCATTACATTTTATATTGTTTGTGGTTTTATAGTATGATATGTATTTGTAATGTCCGGGGTTTTCGACCCTCGAAAATAGCACTAATACGTCCACTGTATTCTGTGCCGAGCAATTGAGTGCTAGAAAACCTGATTGTTAGAGAAAAAGAAAGAAGGAAGAAGATAAGAAGAAAACTAAACAACACGGAATCTCACAGCGGAATGAATGATCTATAATATACAGCAAACCTTTACACAAAGGTCAAACTGTAATATATATATATATATATATATATATATAGACATCAATCAGAGTATACTAACCTATTTAGCCTAAACAGTTATAACAACATGTTCTTAACTTTGCTGATAAATACAACAATGAATACAGCAGAAAAATAACCATCTACGTGAATATGTCTCTAGTCCTCCAACTCGTCTCCTAAAGCTCCAACTCGCCTTCTGAAGCTCCAAAGCATCCAAACTAATATGTAATATGCTCAGTCTGACCCGAGCATTATAATAAAATAACACGCGAGTCGGTTTGGAAAACCAACGTGAGAAAACACACTCAACTAGATTTTAAAGTTATAAAAATCTTTGAAATCAAAAATATCTCGTAAGACCATGCCGCACATAAACACGGACAGGTTTTTACCTTTCGATAACCAAAACAATTTCTATACAAATTCCATTTATATTATAATAATGTCTAGGGGTCAAAGTAAAATATAAATATAGCTTAAATGTTTGTATCTCATGTTTCAGCATTGTAACATCCTGAAATTTTCAACCATTCGTATCCATACATGTCGGATTTGAATTGCTCAAAATATCAGATTGTTAATTTAAATTTAGCAAAACTCAGCATATATAGTAAATAAATAATCACAGAATCACAGACACAGAGTAATATAACAATAATGCAGCGGAAACAAAAGAATAGTAGTCCATGAAGCTACTATATATATAACATAGTTAAATAAGATACAATAGAGGTCACGAATACATAGATGTCTCAATACAATAATCAAATACAAGATCTGAATACATCACTGGGATCAACTGAACGACTGAAAGCAGAATCAATGGATGGATCTCCAATCGAAGCTCCAACTCCAAAGGTGAGTCTCGAATGCTGAATCACTCAGTTTGACCTGAGCATAAAGCAAAACACAAAACACTCGAGTCAGGATTAACATTCTTATATCAATAAATCCAACTCAAGTGAAATATCAACTGAAATACAAGTAACTTAAAGGATGTTTGGGATAACCATCCTCTAAGGATCCGTTAAACTATCTACTATGTAGTAATATTCGCTATTATAATAATGTCTACAGTAAAGTATACTATTTAAAAATAGCGTTAAGGCTTTACATTTTCCACCTTAACACATTTTTAGGTGTGCCAATAGTCTATACAGTACCGTAATACTCCGTAAACTGGGGCTACCAGAGGATACTCCATAGGTACGACACAAATCAAACTCGTAGTAAAGCACGCTAGGGTAGGTGACACGGCACAACTAGGTAATGCCAGGGTAGATATACCAATTACACTTCCGGGCCGGTGGTAACGCAGAGCCGCAGCAATCGCCCACCTCGAGCCACACTCCCGAACCAAGGGTGCACACCAAATCAATCACAAGTAACAGAATGGCATACGATGGAGTGTGTCCGATCAGAGGTGCTACCTCATTAGCCCGTCGATTGCTCCTGTTTTAGCCACCTTATGCCAACTCACGGGAGTCGGGTCCACGTATATACCTCATATAGGATCGTCGCCACCATCCTACTTCATTTTGGAATCTCCACCACGTACCCAGTTGTTAAAGTGGTTTTCGGTATCGACAGAGAGTATGCCCATATCCGATCACGGTCTCTTTAACAACTAATCGTTATTATAACACCACGGTCATTTCAAAATAGTTTATACTTCAGAACCAAAATATCATTTCCATTTCAAAAACATATTAATACGATATCATTTCCATTTCAAAAATATTCACTTCCAAAATCATAGTACTTTCAAAGATATAATACTTTCGAAACCAAAACAATTTGAAATAATAATACTTTGAAATTCATAACTTTGGAAATCATAACACTTTGAAATCATAACACTTTCCTTCAAACAGTTTAGATATTAATAATAGTATATAAAATAATATAGTTTATAAAATAAAATAATTTATATAAAATAGTTATAAGTTAAAAACAGTTTATAATAAAATAATTTATATTGAAAATGATTTATATTAAAATAGTTTATGATAAAATAATTTATAAAGTAAAATATAAATAGTTTTAGATATAGTTTAAAATAGTTTATATAAAAATAGCTTCCTCAAATTTCACAAATCGATTCAAATCAACTCGAATTCCAAAATTCAAATTTAATCAAATCTCAAATCATCAATTTTAATTCAATTCAGTTTCTAAATAAACCATTTCAAATTATCGATTTCAAATACATATTTAAACCATAAAATAAGCCATTTCAATTTCAATATATTTCAAAGCTTTAAATATTCAACATTTCAAAACTAAATTCAATAATTTCATATATATATATATATCAAATTCACTTTACTATTATTTTAGTTTTGAAATATTCACTTAATAAATCCAATATCTTTTAAAACAAACCCCAAATTACAATAACTAAATATTTCCTTCAATTTATTTAAACTTGAAATATTCATTTAAATCACTTTAAATCAGAAATCAAGTTATAAAATCATATCTTTAAAATTTCAAATTTAATAATTTTCAAATCAAACTTATTTAAGTATAATTCTTACATAAATATAATTTCAAATCAATTTCAAATTTATCCTTTCAACCTGAATCATTATAAACTATATATTTGAAAAAAAAATATTAAATAAATACTTAAACATATTATATATCAACTTTATTAAATCAACTTTAAAAAATCTTTAAAATCAATATTTATCAAAACCATATATTTCTTTTCTAAACCATAGAAATCATTTTCAAAATATTTATATATAGACCAACGGTGTCTGTATATAATTCTCTATCCTATGTTCAAGTGATACGGATCTTTATCATTTCAATCTGCAATTTAAATATATACGGGTATATATCATTTCAACCCGCAATCCCAATTCAATGTCAATGAAAATCGCTTGGGTTTATCATTTCACCCATAACGATTTTCTTCTATTCTACAGATCGTTCGGGTATGTATCATTTCAACCCATAGGGAATTCTATACTAACAGGGAACTTGTAGAGTGATAACAGATATGATAATAATATAACAATTAGTAACATGCATATATCATCAGTGATAAATAACAGATAATGGTGTCAGATGTCACAGGTGAACAAATACAGAAAAGGGCATATATATAGCAATGTAAATAACTAACAATAGCATATTTCAATTGTCATTTCAATCGATATCAAATTTAATAAATATAAGAACGTTAATCGTGAGTGATTGCTCACCTTTCGAGGTTAGAGAGATGAACGAAGATGAGAGAAGTTACGAATCCAAGCACGAATCCAAAACAACAAGGTTGGCACGAATTCGACGGACAAGGCTGATACAAAAATCAATGAGAGCAAATCAAAATTGGTTTGATAAAAATTTAAACGAGATGTATATCATAATAAAAATTTTCCTTAAACCAAATTGTGACGCCCCACCTCTATGTTCATAATAAAAAAGGGTATTAAAAGAAATACTGTCTGTTATTACGAAGAATAAGGCTGAATAGGAGCGGCCATCCGTAGTTGGCCTTACACTAGTATTGGTTATTTCGATAGGAGTGGTTTATATTTTTAATTTTTCATCTCTTATTTATTTACTCTCATCGACATACCCAATTCCAGTATAAAACAAGCTACGATGGTTCATAATAGTTTAGGACAATATATATAAAAACAACACAGATACAAAAAAGAATGCGGAACACAAAAAACAAAAGTCTCATATATATATATATATATATATATATATATATATATATATAACTGATGTTAGTTACGATACAGTTGCCACAATACATATGATACAACTACAACTGTCGACTCTGGAAGTTATATATACACGTACATTATCAACTAATATACATGAATACATATCAACCTATACTATGACACGACTACTCCAAAAGATGTGAAAAGTCTTCATAGCTCAAACAACAACTCAAAGAAGGAAATCTACAACCTGAAATAACTTGGGTCTGACCCAAGTATTGCATTCAAACAAAATAATACACGGGTCAGTCTAGTTCAAATTCAGTTATTAATGCATAGAAGCAATAATAATCAATATCAAATAGACGACAGTCACAGAAATCTCGTATATCCAACTCTTCGATAAGAGAACAGGATAACGGCAGATATAACACTAAGCAGTGTTAAACAACAAATCAGCAGATTTAAATCATCAGCAAAGATAAGTGAAAAGAATATCAATGAAGATAATCTTAAAAACATCAGAATTGCTTAAACGGCAATTAACAACAAAATAATCAATTTAAAATCAACTCTAGTAGGGCTGCAGTGTACGCACGCGTATACTGCCTCGCCACTACACCCTGAAATACACAAAGGATCCATGAATCAAAAACAAAGGAAATATCAATTTAAAATCTGTCAATTCTGTGTGGCTGCAGTACACGCACGCGTGTACTGCCTCGCCAGTACATCACTAAATACACAAAAGATCCACAAAAACCCACAGACAAGCACAAGGTCAAACCCAAGAAAAAGTCGGGTTCAACAAAACTGCAATTTCAAATGAGATGGTCAAGACATAAAATCAAGTCTCGACCCAAAATCAGTGACTCAGTGCAAATGCAACAACAGAGCACAACGCACCAAGTAAGTAATAGCAAGCAACAGGGCCAGACCAAAATAATACAAACATGAAGTGAATGCAACTCCAGGTGAACAACCAAGGGCCGAGCACTGATATATGCAAACGAATGGAATGCAACTACAGTGATCAAATAGACTGCAGAATTTCAAAAATAGACTACAGTGATCACGAACACATCAAACTTAATGAAACAGGAACTACAAATACTAGTTGCCAACCTACAAACAACCAAGCATGCAACTCGAAGTGATATAACAGCAAATACCACAAATATCAAGGGATATAACAAAGCGTCTCAACAACAATGTATGTAACATACAAACAACAAATATACAAGCTGAAACTTCAGAAGAACTGGGTTGAACAACTACAAGTACAGGTACAATAAAATGCAGACCCAACGCCTCAAATGACCAAGTACAACTGGAATCAAGAAATGCAACTTAAGTTAAAATCTATGCAGTGAAGACATAAACAAGTATATATGAAGACCACTTGAAGTATGTCAAACAGACTGTAAGATAAACCCAAAAATATGCATATGAATCAAGTAACTCGAGTACTCAAAGGGAGATGCAAAACAAACTGTATCCGGGGAACGACACGAACATTTCGTGCTACATGAAGACCGGACAGTGCACCAATGATAAGGAACATAGCAACAAAGACCTATGCTACAATGGATAATTGAACTCAACAAAATCAGACAACAGAGACAATCAGAGTCCAATATGACCGAAGTCAGATATATGAACTCGAGTAAGTCCAGATATAAAGCAACACAAAAACGATTATGTGCTATGCAACAATGGAGCAACAGAACAACAGAGAACCGAAGTCAGTGAGAACCCTGACTCCGACTCAGAACCAAATGTCAGAAAAAATCCAACAAGACCAAACTCAAACAAAGGAACAACGCCAGGTCACAAATGCACAAGATAATTCATAGTCGAGAGACCACATTCAATACCAAGTTTAAAACCGAGATAAACAGGTCAAGGTCAAACGTTTTTAACAGTAGCAGTTTCAATTAATGCCAATAAATGCCAAGGCCGACAGTACACAAGTCAATGCCAAAGTCGAACTTAGAAAATTCGAAACCATGACGAGTAAGGCAATTCAAAGCCGTAAGTATCAAGGAAGCGAACAAAAATCAAAAATCAAAACCGTGATAACCCAGAAAACCATAAAATATACGAATTTGACTAAGTCAGAAAAATCATCCATATCTAAACAAAATCAAATGATCGAAGTCACCAAAAATCAGCAAGTTCGAAGAAATATAGATCAACTGTTTCAAACTCAACTAAAGGCCGAAGTCAACACTGGAAACAACGGCAAGGCCAAGGTAAATTCTCAACTAAAATATTTTCCCAAAATTAAGAGTTGCAGACTTCAAGATAAATCAGTACCAAAGACAACAAGAACGAATAAATCAATTTCCAGACGAATGATGATCGACTTTCAAAATCCAAACGAACCAAGAATCACAAGTTCAAAAGCAATAAAGTTTGAATTAAATGTGAGTGACAAATAATCACTCACCTTTGCCACAATCAAAGCAGCCGAGAGCCAAGCAAGGAGACGTCGATCGTCAGAGCAAGCGGCGACAATCATCTTAAAGTCGGCATCTTTGATTTTGAATGTGCCCTAGCTTTTGAGGAACGAACGAAAGGATGGACGAGCAGCCATTATTTTTGAAGCCCTAGTTTTCACAGAGGGACGAAGAAGAGAACGAGCGCCACCATTATATTTCGTTTTGATTTAGAGTTAGTGAATGTGAAAACTGAAGGAAAGGGAATGGGTTTGCCACTCTCTCAACAAAAAGAAACGGGCCAAATTATTTAAAGATTCTTTTGGGCTTGCCAAAAAAAAGAAAAATGGAGGAACGTCAACCGGTATATGTTTCGATGTAACGCAGCACCAACTATTGACATCATATAAATCGAAGTCAAATCAAAATTGAAGTTGAACAAGTCATAAGACATCCATAGCATTAAAACAAAATCAAATGGCCACGAATACTCAAGTGACGAATTCAATCAAATGGATACGAACAAAACCCCGGATTGTTACAGACTCCCCACCTTATAAAAATTGCGTCCCCGCAATTTTCATAATGAAGGTCATCAATAACCATTATTCTTCTAACATAAACTGGTTAAGCTAGAAAAATATAGGTCAAGAGTACAAACGCCAAAGAAATCTTTTAACTTCATAAAAGAAATTCACACATTTTCAACAAAATCTAATTATCAAGTAGATAATCAGAAAACAACAAAACTGAATGAACGCAATTATCAGCAATATTAAATTATCAATTAGACAATTAGAATTCAGAAATCATAAAACAGCAATATCTAATTATCGATACGATAATTAGCAAACGGCAAAATCTAATTATCAATAAAGATAATTAGAAAACAAAATTCGCAAATCGCAAAACTGCAATTATCTAGTTATCCAACAGATAAATAGAAAACACAAACTTCATAATCAACAAACTCTACTATTTATAGAAATAGATAGAAAATAGTAATTCAATAAAATCAACATAATCTAGAATCAATTAGAGACTAGAAAATTTCATAACCAATAAAGTCAACAAACATCCAATTACCCAAACGATAGTCAGAAAACAAAAATCAACAAATATCCAATCATTAAAAGCGATAATCAAATTTCAAATCAACAATTATTCGATTATCAAAAACGATAATCAAATTTCAAATCAATAAATATTCGATTATAAAAAACGATAATCAAATCTCAAATCAACAAATATTCGATTATCAAAAACGATAATCAAATCTCAAATCAACAAATATTCGATTATCGAAAACGATAATCAAATCTCAAATCAATAAATATTCGACAAATCAACAAATATTCGATTATCAAAAACGATGATCAAATCTCAAATCAACAAATATTCGATTATCAAAAACGATAATCAAATCTCAAATCAACAAATATTCGATTATCAAAATCGATAATCAAATCTCAAATCAACAAATTTTCGATTATCAAAAACGATAATCAAATCTCAAATCAACAAATATTCGATTATCAAAAACGATAATCAAATCTCAAATCAACAAATATTCGATTATCAAAAATGATAATCAAATCTCAAATCAACAAATATTCGATTATCAAAAACGATAATCAAATCCCAAATCAACAAATATTCGATTATCAAAAACAATAATCAAATCTCAAATCAACAAATATTCGATTATCAAAAACGATAATCAAATCTCATATCAACAAATATCTAATTATCACTAGCGATAATTAGAAGCAACAAATATCCGATTATCAAAAACGATAATCAGAACTCATATCAACATCCAATTACCTGCAGATAATTGGAAACAACAAATATCTAGAAATCAATTAAGAAGACTAGAAAATCAACATAAAAGGTTGGATCGATCCCATCAGATGGCGAGTTTTTAATTCGCCGCACGTGCATCAACAAATGGCCGAAGTCTACCGAGTACTCAACATAATTTTGGTGCCCAACAAATGACCCGAAGGTCCAACAAATGACCCGAAGGTCTAGTACTGGTAATTGACCCGAAGGTCCATCATATGACCCGAAGGTCCAACATATGACCCGAAGGTCCATCATAGTGGCTCGAAAGCACACGAAAGCATCAAATATTTCAATTAACGAGTCCGAAATTAACCAAAATAGCAAATGCACATGTCCCATAACCACGAGTTTTACTAAATCGTTTAATTCTCTTCATCGTTTTCTTGAAAGTGCAAATTCATCAAAATCATCAAGCAGCAGATATTTCAATTAACGAGTCTGGAATTAACCGAAATAGCAAACGCACATGTCCTATACCACGTGTTTTACTAAATCATTTGATTCTCTTCATCGTTTCTTTGAAAGTGCAAAATTGTGTATTTTGTAAAAATACACTTTACATTCTCAAACGGACAAGTCCGAAATTAAGCGAATCAGTAAAAGAAAGGGGTCATAATCCTCGATTTTGCTGAAACGTTTAAATCGCTTCCTCATTCTTTTGAAAGCGCAAACTGTTAAATTCCTGAAAACAATTTTTATTTATTTTGTAAAAATAACAATTCACATTCTCAACTGGACAAGTCCGGAGTTAAGCGAAACAGTAAAATAAAGGGGTCATAATCCTCGATTTTGCTGAAACGTTTAAATCGCTTTCTCATCCTTTTGAAAGCGCAAACTGTTAAAAAATTTATAAAAAAAATTTCATTTTTAAAACGATTTTCCAATCACGTGATTAAAGCAGCAATATTAGTAACAATTTCGAAAAGGAAATTGTACTTCCCAAAACACCGTGAAACGAATCTCAAAATCAGCATTGCGGAATAACCGCTTAAAAATCCGCTTTTAAAACTTGACGGTTACTGAAGCCAAAGCGACAGTAATTTTTAAACGTCAAAATCTCATCAAAACAATTTACATCAAAATGTAATATCAGTGAATTTTCATTCATCAAAAATGCCACAAAACACCGTGCTTCAAAAATTTAGCATTGGTGTAAAAATCCCGTTATAAAAATAACGGCAACAAAATACGTTTCATAACCAAGCATCGGTTCAACGTAAAATTAATGCAGTAACGTGCAGTTCATATTTGCACGCACACTACAATATACACAAAGAAATTACTCTATTATCGTCAATGAAGATAATTTAAAACAGCAAAAATCTAATCAACATGTGATTAGCATAAAAGAAAATCAGCAAAAATCTCAACAAAAATCACATAACTGCAATCGTTTCGAATCCTCAATTCAAATTCGAAATTCTCAAAGAAACAAAATAAACACAGCTATGTAAACAGCAAATGAACTTTATTTCAATTTTATATTTTGATTTTTTTAAATCAAAAAGATTATCAGTTGTACTCAGCGAAGACAGTTTCATTGTTTCTGCTGCGCACTCTAATAAACAGTACCCAAATCAATCAAATCAACAAAAAACAGTTTCACTTTTATTTTTAAATAAAGATACTTAAAAATTTCATCCAAATTTCAAAACTTTAGTTTTTGACTCAAAGCACAAATAAAACATCGACCAATAGTTGTAACATATGTTCCATCTAAGTTATGTTTTATATTATGTCCATAAACCCCAAGCTCTGATACCAACTATGACGCCTCACCTCTATGCTCATAATAACAAAGAGTATTAAAAGAAATACTGTCTGTTATTACGAAGAATAAGGCTGGATAGGAGCGGCCATCCGTAGTTGGCCTTACACTAGTATTGGTTATTTCGATAGGAGTGGTTTATATTTTTAATTTTTCATCTCTTATTTATTTACTCTCTTCGACATACCCAATTCCAGTATAAAACAAGCTACGATGGTTCATAATAGTTTAGGACAATATATATAAAAACAACACAGATACAAAAAAGAATGCGGAACACAAAAAACAAAAGTCTCATATATATATATATATAACTGATGTTAGTTACGATACAGTTGCCACAATACATATGATACAACTACAACTGTCGACTCTGGAAGCTATATATACACGTACATTATCAACTAATATACATGAATACATATCAACCTATACTATGACACGACTACTCCAAAAGATGTGAAAAGTCTTCATAGCTCAAACAACAACTCAAAGCATGAAATCTACAACCTGAAATAACTCGGGTCTGACCCGAGTATTACATTCAAAAGAAAATAATACACGGGTCAGTCTAGTTCAAACTCAGTTATTAATGCACAGAAGCAATAATAATCAATATCAAATAGACGACAGTCACAGAAATCTCGTATATCCAACTCTTCGATAAGAGAATAGGATAACGGTAGATATAACACTAAGCAGTGTTAAACAACAAATCAGCAGATTTAAATCATCAGCAAAGATAAGTGAAAAGAATATCAATGAAGATAATCTTAAAAACATCAGAATTGCTTAAACGGCAATTAACAACAAAATAATCAATTTAAAACATCAACTCTGGTAGGGCTGCAGTGTACGCACGCGTATACTGCCTCGCCACTACACCCTGAAATACACAAAGGATCCATGAATCAAAAACAAAGGAAATATCAATTTAAAATCTGTCAATTCTATGTGGCTGCAGTACACGCACGCGTGTACTGCCTCGCCAGTACATCATTAAATACACAAAAGATCCACAAAAACCCACAGACAAGCACAAGGTCAAACCCAAGAAAAAGTCGTGTTCAACACAACTGCAATTTCAAATGAGATGGTCAAGACATAAAATCAAGTCTCGACCCAAAATCAGTGACTCAGTGCAAATGCAACAATAGAGAACAACGCACCAAGTAAGTAATAGCAAGCAACAGGGCCAGACCAAAATAATACAAACATGAAGTGAATGCAACTCCAGGTGAACAACCAACGGCCGAGCACTGATATATGCAAACGAATGGAATGCAACTACAGTGATCAAATAGATTGCAGGATTTCAAAAACAGACTACAGTGATCACGAACACATCACACTTAATGAAACAGGAACTACAAATACTAGTTGCCAACCTACAAACAACCAAGCATGCAACTCGAAGTGATATAACAGCAAATACCACAAATATCAAGGGATATAACAAAGCGACTCAACAGCAATGTATGTAACATACAAACAATAGATATACAAGCTGAAACTTCAGAAGAACCGGGTTGAACAACTACAAGTACAGGTACAATAAAATGCAGACCCAACGCCTCAAATGACCAAGTACAACTGGAATCAAGAAATGCAACTTAAGTTAAAAGCTATGCAGTGAAGACATAAACAAGTATATATGAAGACCACTTGAAGTATGTCAAACAGACTGCAAGATAAACCCAAAAATATGCATATGAATCAAGTAACTCGAGTACTCAAAGGGAGATGCAAAACAAACTGTATCCGGGGAACGACACGAACATTTCGTGCTACATGAAGACGGGACAGTGCACCAATGATAAGGAACACATCAACAAAGACCTATGCTACAATGGATAATTGAACTCAACAAAATCAGACAACAGAGACAATCAGAGTCCAATATGACCGAAGTTAGATATATGAACTCGAGTAAGTCCAGATATAAAGCAACACAAAAACAATTATGTGCTATGCAACAATGGAGCAACAGAACAACAGAGAACCGAAGTCAGTGAGAACCCTGACTCCAACTCAGAACCAAATGTCAGAAAAAATCCAACAAGACCAAACTGAAACAAAGGAACAATGCCAGGTCATAAATGCACAAGATAATTCGTAGTCGAGAGACCACATTCAATTCCAAGTTTAAAACCGAGATAAACAGGTCAAGGTCAAACGTTTTTAACAGTAGCAGTTTCAATTAATGCCAATAAATGCCAAGGCCGACTGTACGCAAGTCAATGCCAAAGTCGAACTTAGAAAATTCGAAACCATGACGAGTAAGGCAATTCAAAGCCGTAAGTATCAAGGAAGCGAACAAAAAATCAGAAATCAAAACCGTGATAACCCAGAAAACCATAAAATATACGAATTTGACTAAGTTAGAAAAATCATCCATATCTAAACAAAATCAAATGATCGAAGTCACCAAAAATCAGCAAGTTCGAAAAAATATAGATCAACTGTTTCAAACCCAACTAAAGGCCGAAGTCAACACTGGAAACAACGGCAAGGCCAAGGTAAATTCTCAACTAAAATATTTTCCCAAAATTAAGAGTTGTAGACTTAAAGATAAATCAGTACCAAAGACAACAAGAACGAATAAATCAATTTCCAGACGAATGAAGATCGACATTCAAAATCCAAACGAACCAAGAAATCACAAGTTCAAAAGCAGTAAAGTTTGAATTAAATGTGAGTGACAAATAATCACTCACCTTTGCCACAATCAAAGCAGCCGAGAGCCAAGCAAGGAGACGCCGATCGTCAGAGCAAGCGGCGACAATCATCTTAAAGCCGGCATCTTTGATTTTGAATGTGCCCTAGCTTTTGAGGAACGAACGAAAGGATGGACGAGCAGCCATTATTTTTGAAGCCCTAGTTTTCACAGAGGGACGAAGAAGAGAACGAGCGCCACCATTATATTTCGTTTTGATTTAGGGTTAGTGAATGTGAAAACTGAAGGAAAGGGAACGAGTTTGCCACTCTCTCAACAAAAAGAAACGGGCCAAATTATTTAAAGATTCTTTTGGGCTTGCCAAAAAAAAGAAAAATGGAGGAACGTCAACCGGTATATGTTTCGATATAACGCAGCACCAACTATTGACATCATATAAATCGAAGTCAAATCAAAATCGAAGTTGAACAAGTCAGAAGACATCCATAGCATTAAAACAAAATCAAATGGCCACGAATACTCAAGTGACGAATTCAATCAAATGGATACGAACAAAACCCTGGGTTGTTACACAAATATTCAATTTTTAAAATACCCATACATTTATAAATCAATATTTATATATATATACATGTTAAAAATCAAAATATTAATATATTGACAGGTCATATAACATACATTATATACGTGTATATATATATTCCTTATAATAAAAAACTGCAATATAACACTATATATTATAACTAACTATACTTAAAATATAACAAAACTGTTATACATATTTATTTGAACATGTTAACTAATATATATAAAACTGTAACAACATCATATAAACTCACATATAATATATATATAACTGGTCTATAACTATATATATATACAAATACACATATAAGACACATATATAAACACTGCATATATATACTTCACAGAAATCACAGCTAATGTAAATATTACAACATTCATATACATTATACTTATATATATTATAAACAGCTTTACAAACTAACTACATATAAAATATATAAACAAATTCATAATTTCACAAACATAATATATACATGTGGTAAAAGCAGAATAGATTTATAAAAAAACATATGCAGACATAATCTACAAAGTATACAACAAAATATACAGCTAAAGTAAATTCTATATATACCATATATATGTCAGATAGATATGTATGCAGACCAGTTTATATATGTATAACTTGTCTATTCTATAAACTTGTTTCTCGAGCAAAATGATAATATTGTAATCAAATAAAAGTGTATTCACTTTCTAATATATATAAACCAGTCTATAATATATATATATATATGAACAAATATAGCTACTAAACTTGTACAGAAATTCTAAAATAGTTTATGCAACAACATGCAACAGACTACGCTTTTATATAAACCTCATCTGCAACTATCATGCTATAAATATATACATAACTATATACATTTCATGTATGATCGGCCGATTATATGAATGTATACTAACAGTTATTAGACTTATGCATTAATATATAGATCTTATATTCTGTAACAAATTTAAACATATTATAAATATATATATTGATATATCCACTATGAAAATATATAAAGTTATATAGATGCGACTTAACAGCTTCAATATATATATATATACAACTCAATATGTAAATATCTATACGTATTATAAACAGTATATTCACAAAATACAGCTATATATATATAAACTCAGTATATATAATATACACCTAACTAAATATATACGAACAACATATATTTTAAAATGGTTTACCTAACTTATACCTATATAAACAGATTTATATAAACTATTATATATTAATATATATACACACCTACAATTTCAATAGAGGAGGAAGGGGAACCGATCTGGGCGTGAGCAAGGGTGAGCCTTTGGCCTAGCATGGAGGAGGAATGGCTGCCGAGGTGGTTGCTGATGCAGTGGCCTTCGTCCTTGGTGACTGGGAGGGGAAGTTGGGTGCTTGGCATGAGAAGGTGGATGTGATGTGGTGATACAAGGAAAGGCGGCACATGGTGAGAGGCCGGGTAGGTTCGCAGGTGGATGAGGATAAGGGGATCGGTAGGATGATGGGATTTGGTGGAGATAAGGGTGGAGGCTATCGGCTGTTGGTAGGGAAGAAGCAGGGAAGTTATCAAGGGGTAGATGAAATATGCAGTTTGAACGAAATGAAATGAAACAATATTTTCTTCAAAAGAAAAAATAAGAATGAATGAAAAGAAACGATAAAATTTTGAAACCTGGAGAAGGTAGAAAGTCAGTGTTGAATTTAGTGCATAATAAATCAAATGGGTGCCTGAATTCACCAGTTGAAAAATGAATGGTCACGGGAAATCCAGAAGCCAGATTGCGGAGTCAATACGGAAATCGTTCCATAGATTTCGCTGTTTCTCGGACTCCAAAATAGACAATTAAGTATACCGTAGAGATCAGCACGACGGAACGATCAAAACGGTATACATATATCAATGGTACGGTCCTCCGATCAAAATCGATATCGGTACCAAAATGCTGCAAATTTGTCAGAAATAAGATAAACGAAGCAATAGAAGTACAAATTTGGAGAAACAAATTATGACGTCTCACTCAGAAGATGATTTACAAATTTTCTATAGAAAAATATTCAGGTTTGGAAAACATTTTATTATCACCAAATTTAACTGATTTGAATTGAAATAGAATTACACAAGAAAATAAACTTCCATATTATCTGATGAAAATTTACCAGTTGCTATGTTTAAGAAGACGTATTCCAAATATTAAATTTTTATTTCAAAATATTATTATTTAAAATTTCACAAAATTTCAATTAATTAAATAAATAAAATCACTAAAATTTACGGGTCGTTACAAGCATAGTTGGGCACAACTAAATCCGTACGGTGCTTATTGGAGAATGGATTACATACAATGACTGGGCTACTGGGGTACCGCCCGTCACAGTGCATCTCTAGATAAAATAACACCGAGGACCACGCCTGGATTCCCTGCCAATACAGGACTGGCCTATCCCTTACTGGATAGTACTGAATATGATCACCCCTCCGTTAATGGGCCTCGAAGCATACAAATGAGAGATAATAGCGACTCTAGATAGGGATGATCATAACCTACTTGGGAGTGACCCACTTAGCGTTGCTGCATCTCCCTTGTTTTAGTCATTCTCGGTTGATGAGGCTTGAGGCTACGTTTTACCTTTATATATAGCACTTCCCACTTGGAATGCTAATACTGCCCTCCAGGCAATAATGCAATACCAGCATTCAACCATACAAGTTTGCTCTAGGACTGAACAAAACACTTGAGAGCTCCGTCTTCAATTCCATCATCTTCAAGATGTCTTCACTTCAAAACGCATTCGTTGGATTGAAGTGGTTTTCGGATAACATACCCGATCCTGGTCTCTTCGAAACAACATTCGATAATTCCCGGTAAACCCAACCCCGGTTCTTTAGGAAATAAACAGTCAAAGACAAGATCGGAGATCGCCTCCTAACCGTTAGTGGATGGATTTCCTTATCATTGTCCTAGAAGAACGAAACTAGATTTATACGCACAGTAATGCATCATCGGAGATGACTGTGCAATATAACTCACGTGTTTCTCCTAGAAATTTTTGAAGCTACGTTATGGGTCCAATTTTGATAGTCGGTTATTTAACTATCGAATAACAAACATCAATCGGGGATTTATTTCATAGAGAAAACCAACATTGGTTAAGCATATAAGCAATCACTAGCCTCTTTTAATAAATCTTTCATAAATAAAATCATTTGTAAATTACTTGTATAAGATTACTTTTACAAAGGTATATCCACCAATTCCTATATTTTCAATACTTAGAAAAAATCTATATACTTATCTCAACAGTATAAGTATATTTACACACTGAGAAAGATTCCATTTTAATTCGATTTAAAAATCATTCATAAACTCTTTATAATTCTCTAAAACCATTTAATAAAACTTCTCAAACCATTTATAAAACTTCTTTTATACATTTCAATCACTTATAAATTCTTTTTGTACATTTCTAAAATAATTTATAAAGCCTTTATAAATCCATAAAAACCATCTATAAAACTCCTTTTATAAATCTATAAACCTATTTCTAAAATTCGTTATAAATATCTAACCATTTATAAACTCTTTCACCTTGTAAATAACCTTCCCTTAAGTCTTCAAACCATTTTATAAATTCCTTTATAAAATCCACATCTTTCAACTCTATTTATGGGTCTCGGAAACACTTATAAATAATTAAAAACCTTTTACTTCAAAACACCGTTATATAATAATAAACATTAACAAAAACATTATAAATAAATGAAAATTATTAATTTTAAAACCTCTTAAAAATAATTATTAATAATTTCAAAATATTATTTAAGAAACAATAATAATTAATCTTTACCATTTTTATAAATAATAATAATTTATTTTCATACCTTATTAATAATCCTTATTACTAATTTCAAACCATAATTATTCGTGGAATGATTAACCTTCCCAAATATATTTTTTGAGAAAAATGTGTGATCATTTATAAATAAAGGAGAGTACACATGCAACTATATATTAACCTTCCCAAATATTAACATTTGATAAATTCTTTAAAACAATATTAACTATAAACAAATAATTTTAAAACAATTCTAATACAATTAAATAATCTTAAAATAATATTACTATAATTAATTAACTTAAAAATAGTATTAAATGTAAATAAATCATCTTTAAAAAACAATATATTTCTGAAACATTTTCGGATTGAAAATCATTTCCCGTCTTAAACTCAATTTCAATTCAGCTGGCAATTTATAGTATTTCAAAATACGAATTTCAAGCCAATAGCCGCCAAACGCTCAACTAATATTGATACTGATTTTCTATAATCACTAGGTTTTTATTTTTAAATATAGAACAATGTTATAACCATAGTGTCCACAATCAGGTTCATTATTCAATAATCCATATAAAAGGAATACTATCGAAACAATTCAATAATAGCGATGAGTCCTGTTGGATCCCTCCAACCTGTCCCCCTGCATCACAAATGTTATATAATCATAAAATATAAATCAATCGCTTCAAGGCAGAATTCGTATACAAAGGGTCATCCGCTCTTACATGGGAGGGTCTAATCCGCTCCAATAGGTGGGAATATTAAATCCAACTAATATAAATATAGTAATTCATTCAAACAATCATCCAATAATTTTTATTAACTACATATCATACTAGTTAACCAAAAATGCTAGTTTAACTCACCTAAATTTTTCGTTGTCGTCGAGGCGTTCTGTTTTAGAACTAAAACCGAACGACGTTCGATTTTAGCCCAAATTTCAATAGTCTCCAAATTCGTCCAAACCAACTCCACCGCAAAGCTTTCGACATTACGAGTGCAACGCGACTGACCGCGTTTGATTTCGACCTAAAACGAATAAGATATTTAATTTACAAATACCGCGAATTAAATATGTATATAAATTCCTTAATCCATCATTAACTTTCAAATTAACCTTATAAAAATTATTATCCCGCCTCTAATCTTCTTCTCGTTCCAGCTCACCCCGGGTCGCGCACGCATGAAAATTCGATGCCGCCGCCTCCCCCTGGCCACGAGCCACCCCTCCTTCTACTCGTCTAAGCAACTACGACCTCACCCATGCTTCCTCCCTCGCCTCGCCTTGGCCACCACAGCGCTGCTTAAAACCCAAAAACTCGATTCTGTTCATCCATCGATTTCCACCGCCATGCACTGCCATTCGCTACCAAAATTTTCCAACATGTAGCCCTCACCTTCCTCGACATCTTCCCTTCATATCTCGAAGCTCCTCGAGGTCCCTAGCTCGAGCATGAACCAAAAGAACGGAAATCGCCATTTTCTAATCAACTGCAAATTTCGACGAGCTCCAGCCACCATTGGCCACAAGATTTTTTCTCTAGCTTGACTTCAACCTCCTGTACAACTTTCCTTCAGGTCGCATCGCCTAAAATTCCGCCAATTCGCCGATATTGATAAAATTACTATCGTCGTTCATCAATGAACTGTGGCTACCACGGCTCGATCCAACATAATCCAACCGTTGAATGTATTTGTTTCGACGTCGCCTACAAGTTCCTAGTTAATGTCGAAACCTAATGACGCACGCAATGGTCCTAATCATCCTCGTCCATAGGACAAAGCCATGATTTGGTTTTGAAATTTAAAAAAAGGAATTTTCTTGATTGGAGCATGACTTATAGGAGGGGGAGTATGGGTTTGAACAGTAGGAGGCATGGTGAAGAATATGGCATGGTATGGGATGAGTATGGGGAGGTATGGCATATTATATATATATATATATATATATATATATATTATTTAAATTTATATTATCAAGCTATAAACGTATGAAATTCTCGATCTCCAAACGATGTGTACCGCCAGACGTTCTATATGTTATACCCCTATTCCTAACTCAATGGAACTTGTTTCGAGACCTAATTCGATCGTATGCAGAAGATATGTTTTTAGACACAGTTATTATATTAAATTTCCGATATTAAATTCTACTCATTTCGATCTCGCATGACCAAACGATTCATCTGATCACCATGAAATTTGACGGCATAATATAGTTCATTACTACGGATCCAACGAAACTGGTTTCGTCGAAATCCGAGACAATGCCCCAGAAGGCTATTTTTATATGTTAATTAAAACAAGTTATTTTCAAAATCGATTAAATCACCTTTAAATCCAAGTTTAAAGTTTTATTATCTTTATTCTTATTAATAGAATTTTAAATAAGCTTTGAAACCATTTTTACCTAATTTAAAACCCAAGATTCAATTATTTAAATAATTTCGATTATTAACTTCAACAATTAAATTATCCAATAAATCACTATATTTGAAATTCGAGTTATATAATCTATAAAATTAACTTTTAAATATTTAAAATCAATTAAATATCCCAATTTCAAATGACTACAATTCTGGATCGTTACAGTATTAAAATTAATAGTATAAAGTTTTTGAGAAATTATATATGAATTGAATTTGGGTTTTATGGATATCAAATTAAGATTGCAACAATGTAAAACAAATTTTTGTGTTCAAATTATTTTAAAAGATTGCAAATTTCATATATTTATAGAAAATATTTATTAAAGGATTATTTTAGTAAGAAATATCAATCCTGCTTTTAGAGATATTGAATCTTATAGTCTGATTAAAATATTGAATTATATATATATATATAATGAGAGTTTTGGAACAAAATAGTATTTTAAAAGAACTTGTTTTAAGGTGTTTTGAAATTTTATTTATAAATTTGAGGCTACATTTGAATAGATTATAATTTGTTAATATTTAGAATTAAATTGTAAGATTTAGGGATATTATAATTTATGTGACTATAAATTATTTAATATGATTTGGATATTTTAATTTTTGAATTTTAGAAAAGTTTTATGAAATAAATAAGTATTAGTAATCAAATATTATATTAAAATATTATGAATTTTAGTGAGTTTAAAATTTTTATATGGAAGGAAATTGAATATATATATATATATTTAAATTAAAGATTATCGAGTGGTAACTTTTGACTATAAAGGAATCTTTTTGGGTGTGAACATTATTAATCAGAAGAAAAATTAAGTTTGTGATATTTTGTTTTCAAATTGAAAACTTAATTTGGAAAGTATTTATTTTATAAATTAATGTGAAGTATTTATTAGTTTATGTTAATCAAAGAGAAGTTTTTGTATAAGATAAAGTGCTTTGAAATAATATTTTGAAATTTAGTTTGACGTGAAGTTGTTTTGATGGAAAAGATTGATGCCAGAAGTTTAAGTAGAAATAGAGTATTGTGAGGTTTATTTTGATGGTTTTTTATTTGTATTTAAATATAATTGATAAGGGAGTTATTAGCTTTATTATAGATTCCTCCTAAGGAAACTGCGATGATACAAATTTAGTAGAAGAGAGCCGTTGAAACCCAGTTTTAGGAGTAATTAATAATAAATATTCAATTAATTAAAAATGAATTTTTGGAATTTAAAATGAATGATTTGAATTTATTTTAGAATATCAGTTAGTACTACAATTAAATAGTTTTGGAAAAATTGAATGAATCAATTATTTTGGAATGATGATAAATAAAAATTTTGTAGAATAAAAGTTTATTTGATAAGGGTGGTAAAGTTATTAATATAGTTTTGAAACCAATTAGTAAATGATTTAAATAAAATATTTAATTAAATAAATAAATTTTTATAAACTAATTTTATAAAATAAATAAAGTTGTAACATATTATATAGTAATTTTGTGAAAGAAATGATTTTAGAATTAGGCTTGAATTAGAAATGTTTAATAAACTAAAGAAAAGAAAGAAAAGAAAAAGGGAAGGAAACGAAGTGAAGCCCAAATGCCCAACAATCTCAAAGCCTAAACAATGTTTTCCTTACTTCTCCAAATTTCGGAATTTTCTATCTCCCGACTCTTCATCCGATCCTATAAATATAACCTAACATATTCATTTATGTGGCTTTTAGAAAATCAAATTCTAACCAAGCCCTATCACTTTCAAATTCAATATATAATCTAATAAATTGTTTTGAATCTCCTAAATTGGATATATGCATCGCAATGCCAACATACGCTTGTGCGAGGAACATATTCGAATTTGGTTTCTATGTATGTGCGATCAAGGAGGAAGAAGAAGACAGTGTACAAGTGAGTGTACACACTCACATTTCTATGTTTAAAACATATTTTCTTGCTATTTCATGTGCTTGGGTTGTAGTTTGAGTAAATACAATGTGTGTGCAGCGAACTGGAGGTGAATCAGTAAAGAATGGAGGAGTGGATAACCAAAGATCAGTCAAATTGATTGATCCTGGCACAATTTATGGTCGAGCAGTAGACCGATCATGGACGACTGGTGCACCAGTGGAGCCTTGTGTGTGTGCATTAGCGTGAGTGTATGTATGGTCGTGTTCATGTGTGCTTAATTGTGTGTGTGCGTCTTGTGTATATCTGCTTGCATTCTTATACAATATTTAAATTAAATTATATGTATACTATATCCTTAGATATTAAATATATGAAGGAAAGTATAATTTAAAGTTTAATAAAATTAATAGAGTATATTTAGTAGTATTATTATTTAAATGAGGAAAATACGATATGGTCCATAGTTGATATTTTATAATCTTTAAAGTATGAATTTTTAATATATAACTCAAGTTTTGAATATATATTTAATTGATTATAAATATATAAAAATTGATTTGGATGTTTTATAATTATTTATAAATAGTATTTAGATAAAGAAAGTAAGCGTGATATTATGTTTTACAATCTATTTTGAGTTATTAAATGAAAGAAAGGGATTTTCTAATGCTATATATGAACCTAAATTATTATTTAATTTTATAAAAGATTGAGAAATTTGTTAGTTACTGTATAAAGTATATTATATGAGTTTAGTTAATTATCCATTTCTAGAATATATAATTACTATCCATTTCTAAGTATTTATTATGTTATATAAGATTATACGATCGGTTATTGAATATTAAATTGTTTGTTTTTATACATATATCTAATTTTGGTTAAGCTATTTTATCTTGCTTGCCTGATTTATACTTCCTTTTCATATTGAATTGGATTATTTGAATGATTCACAGTTAACATTGAACCGATTAGTGTTTTGATATGATACGTGATGACATCCTTCTATATGGATTCATGTTATTGACATTTTTGTAATATTTTGTTTTGATATATTCTGTGTGATGAGAAATCTGAATAAACGAATTAGTAATATCATTTGAGATGGGGCGTTCGGTAATACTTTTTTGGTTATTCTTTAGACTCCTTATATAGAATATTGAAGAAGCGAGTGTTATATGTGAGCATTGAATAAACGGAATAGTAACACGTGGTGGTATAGGATAAAGTTGTGTTATTTATTCGGTTATTCTTTGCTTGTGGATGACACTTATACGGGGGTATGCGTATGTGATACTCATTGCGTTGAGTATCCTTTGACCCATGTGGTAGCCTATATGTAGGCCGTATATCGGCCATTGTATATATATTATATGTCTGTCTACCTTTGTCCAGCTTCCTTTTTGTTTTGGAAGTGAACCAGATTGACCAGTATCCACCCTGGCGACCTGATCTTGGGATCGCGCTCCAGATCCTCAATGCCTTTGTTGTATATTATATTTTATGTGCACCACATGTTCTAGCAGGGTAGGTGCCCTGTAGCCTCTTGGTCACTTAGGCTAGCAGTCTATCACCTATAGGGAAAGTGCAGGATCGTGATCGAGGCTACACATAGATGAGCCATTAGTGGATATTAGTCACGATTTCCATCGAGGTAACTAAGGCTGTAGGAACAGATCTAACTACACGACATGCGACTAGTAGACCTTAGGTTCTTGGAGCAGGCCTGTGACCATCAGTCTCCCATATAGTTTTGGTTTGTGTTTAGTAAATTGGCATATATGAGGGGAGATTATATTTGAGACTACGTCCAAAGTATGGTCAACCTCGTATCCTTCTTTTACATGTGTTGTCATCTATCTATTTGGATGATGGCTTATTTTATTACTTATGGTAGACCTAAGAATGTCCACATTGTATTCATCTTAGGGGATTATTGTGTACTAGCCCGATTTACTTGATGATTTCATTTCCTTTTATAATGTCTTATAATGTGAGAGTGAGAGATATATTTGGGCATTACAGTGTTCTTACCTGATTATAATTGAGGATATCTCATTATTGATGATTTATGGATTCTGATGACGATTTCTGGACATGGATGGTTACCCCATTAGTATTTAGTTCTATGATTTCTTATTTGTTGTGCTTCAACATGGATGATGGCATCTTTATGCATGGTTTTGGTGATATTTATGTTATGTGATATTATGGGATTGCCTATGATATTTTAATTATATACCATGAATACATTAATGTATATATATTACTATTATAGTTGTTTTGATGAATTATTCTAATGGTATTACCAAATTTTCACACCCTGTATATATTGAGTTACTTATGTATAGTTACCCAATGATTTAGAAATAGTATGACTCATATGTTATTTATATAATGCACGGGTCAGTCCGAGACATTTTAAGTACATGGACAGTGAGACCAGCTTTTGTATTGGGTATTGAGGAGGCTAGTAATTCAGTATAGTAGTTTATTATTTTATATAGTATAATCTCTTGTATGTATATTGTATATACCATATATATTTATATATTACATATTATCACTATGATTCTGACTCTGTATTCTCTATTTATATATTGTATATTATGTATTGTTCTATCCTGGAGGCATACGTATTTATTGCTTTATGTTGATACTGTGTACGTATAGGTGAGTTACTTATTTAATGTTTAGATACGTGCTTATGTTAGCCCAATGGAATATTCATGTGTGTGCCCCATATAGCCTCATTCTCCGTATTATCCGACAGTGTTACTCTGTAGTGGTCTTGGATAGTACGGGTATAGAAGTAGGATATTACAAAATGGTATCAGAGCGGGTTTTGAATAATACATCATATATAAGAGACACGGATCAAGATCTTTAATAAGGCTTAGAGTCTCTGTCCCTTTGGGTATGCTGGGTGGTTACCCTCTAATTAGCAATAGTGGGAGATTGATAGAGTTAGAGCATGCCTTTGGGACAATTATGTAATTATTTAATATGTCTATAACTAATCTTGTTCGAAATAAAAAGATGTTTTCTTTCTATTATATACTTGACATAATGTGTTATATTAATTAATTAATTTAAGTAAAAGTATATTTAATAAAAAAATCCATAAATGGTATGTTTTGTGATAGTAGTTACAAAGTGTTGTAACCATGGGTAATTTATCATAATGAAATTAAACATATCGTTTCAAATATTTTGAGTCAAGATGTATCGAGACTGGATATCGATGCATCCCTTGAGACTAGAGTACATAACACGCTCCAAATGTTGGACAGTGTTTTATCATGACTATTAGAGGCACCAAGGTGTTACGTACTGATAATTATTGGATAACTATGAATGACTCACTCGATAGTTTTCTATTAGTTAATATAACTAAGGTCAAACAGAAAACATCGATGTGACGAAATTACATAGTTCTCTTGACTTGAGAATACTATTAATCTTCAATGTATAAGCTCCACTTTGATTATATTTAAATTGTGGCATGAAGTCCATCGAACGACTATAGTTGATTCGAGTGGAAGCATTTGAAGTAAAATACTATTCAAGAGAGGATTTATCTCCTCGGTTATATGAGGTTGGTATCATGGTGAATTGATGTCAACTCAAAGTCAAAGTCTCTGGCCACTGCTAATAATAATAATTATTGAACCAAAGACTTTGCATTCGGATTATGGAGTTGAATATGGCAATATTGGAATGTTGACCATTACCAAATTCCGTAAGTCTAAAGTGATATAGTTTTGACGAATAAAATTAGTGGAAATAATTTTCACTACCGGGTAATGCTTAATAAAGTAAAATTGGATTTTACTGATGCCAAGTAAGCGATAAATTTGGTCGTAATGTCACACTACCTTCTAAGTGACGTGTGAACGTTAATATTCAAATTGTTTATATTAATTGCTGACCAAATTTACACCTAAGAGTCATACAGTCAAAACGTTGAATATTCCTTTTACCACCCAATTTAAGTAATTTGTAATTGTTATAAATTAATTAATATTTATGAAATATTAGTTATAAAATATTATTTGATGTGTCGAACAATATAAAATAGTGTGTTATAATAGTTATAAATATATTAATCGATATATGATATCGGTATGCGTTTAAATTGGATTTAAATGCATCAATTATTATTCGGGCTTGGATTGATTCTAAGGCCCATATAGGGGCTTGTTATTTTCAGCCACGAAGAGGCAAAGAGGAGTCGACCATATGATGGTTAAGAGAACTTTGATTTTGAATTTAAAAGAGGAGAATAGTTAAGGGAAAAATAAGGATCTGGATCCTTATTTTACTCCTTGGTTTTTCCTTATTTAAATGGATCTAACTCTCTCACTTTGGTTTCTCCATGAAATTTTTGGCCAAAATACCCCATCCCTCCTCTGGTCATTCAAGCATTTTATAAAATATAGTCGTCGGTGGTAGCTCCATTCGAGAAGGTAGCATCTTCTAGATACAGAATTCGATTCAAGGAGTTCACTTTATCATTTTAACGTGCAAACTTTGGGTTTTGGTGAAAGGTGCACATCTAAATTACTATTATATATAATTATTTATATGATCATTGTTCAATATATTGCTCCATTAGAAATACAATTGGTATAGCGGCAGATTGTCACAAGCAAATGGTTGTGCATGTAAATGTCTGAGTGTGTGTGTATATATTATAAAAAATTACTCATTTACTTGTGCATGCCCATAGCTTGGGAATTGAAAAAAATTAATTTTTAATTTTGAATTTTAAAATAAAATATATTAAATGATTTTAAATTCTAAATCTAACTTTTATAGTTTAATACAATATAATATATATCTTATATTTTAAGAAATTGATTTTGTTAAAAATTCTTGGGCAAAGAAAAATATTTAATTTTTTGGATATGTATTTATATTTTTTTTCATTAATCCAAAATTGAATATATAAACAAAATGCATGTATAATAATATAAATCTGTAAAAAAATTTCCAAACATACTTTACTGAATTTCCTTTTGGAAATAATTTTATATATTTTATATATTTATTTTATTATTAATTTTACATGATTTTATAATTTATAAATATTTAAATAATATATATATATAACACCAAAAAAAATCTAGGCCGTGAACATTACAGTAAATGTTTGTTGATATATTTTTTATTATTATTCATTATATATGTGTGTGTGTATTTTTATATTTAATTAAATTACTAGTTATATGTTTATTTACTAATTCGTATATATAAGTTAATAAAAAATCTATTCAGCTTTATGTTGTAATATATGTGTATATAAATATATTTATATTATATTTATATTTACATTATCAAAATTAATTTTCAAAACAATATTTAAAATAAATTTTATCATACATATATATATGTATACATACACAAACACACACACACATATACATATACATACATATATATATATATATCTGTGACTGTGTATGTGTGTGTGTTTTATAATTATATTTTTAAATAAATAAATTATCATTACTATTTCAATATATATATGTATGTATGTATGTATGTATGTATTATATCTTATATAATATTACTTTCATACTAGTTTGACGTGTATTTATATACACATTTAGACAATCCATTTGTATATAGAGGAGCTAGTTTGTCTATTGCGGTGTAAATTCCAATATATATAAGGGCATGTTATACCATGTACATCCTAATATGTTGCACGTGCACATACAATCATATATGTATAAAATAACAATAAACAAAACACTATTTATAAATTTAAATAAGATATTGATTTAGTGGTTGCTGAAACCAAACTCAATCATGAATTATCTCGTTCAAACATTCTCCCTGCAGCTATTAGTAGTTTCTAAAACTAAACTCAAGCATGAATTATCATATAAAGCCTTAATTTTTATAAACCCTGCATGGTCTATTCTCCACAACCTTTCCCAAGCTTCCTTTGGAAGATTACTCGCCATTTGGAATCCCATCATTTTCTCCATTTCTCATATCCTTTCCCATAGACAATTCATTCACTCTATTATCACTCATCTCTCCTCCAACTAATATTTCCATTTCACATGCGTGTATGCTGAAAGTAATAAAGAGCGTAGACAGGTTATGTTGGATATCCTCCCCAGTTTATCTCTATTAAATTCTCCATGGATATGTATTGGGGACTGGAACTATATGCAATATGCAAATGATAACTTGGTAGTGTTCCTCTCTCCCTTCGAGCCAAAAAACCTCTTAGCAATGCTATTCATTCAGCTGATCTCCTCCCTAATAATTCTTTTAGCTGGTTTTACACTTGGAGTAACTGTAGTCGTTCTGGAAATTGAATTTTATGCAGATTAGATAGAGCCTATCAAAGCTTGTCAGCTATTCTTTCATGGCCAAATCTTGTTGTTTCTTTCCCTCCTCCATCTCTCTCTGATCACTCTCCTATTATCTTAGACTAGAGAAAGGTTGTCACCAAAAGTCCTTCCTCCTTTTCATTTTTTAATAATTGGCCAGAGCATCCTGATTTTTTGGGCATTAACACTAATATTTACGGTAACCGTATGTGTATTTTTTAGGTTAAGCTTAGGATGTTGAAGTCTGCTTTGAAGATTTTGGCAAACAAAACTTTAGTGATTGATCTAAATGTCTGCTGACATTAGACTCAAGCTTCTGCTGCTCAACTTGCACTCCTCTCCTCCTCAATGAACAATTTACTTGTTGCTGCTGAGTATGACTTTAAAAAAATCCTTTTAGAAAGCTTTGTTGGAAGAAGCAAAATTGAACATGCAAAAATCTAAGGATCTTTGGGCTAAACATGGTGATAAGAACACTTTCCATTTTCACAGTTCTTTGAAAGTCAGGTAATACCAAAGCAACATCTATCATATCCTTGATATGAAAAATATCACTTGTAATACTTCTGTGGATATTCAACAGGCTTTCCTCCTCTACAATCACAACCCGCTTGACAATCAAGACCTTATATCCCCATCCTTTACATCCATTCCTCAGTTTAACCTTCCTAAGATTTTTGAACATGATAAACACGCCCTTGCCTCTGATGTTACCCCTCTATAAATCAAGAAAACTATTTTCTCTATGAACTCATCTAGCTTCCTTGGCCCAGATGGGTTTTCTGCCCATTTTTATAAATCATGTTGGGATATGATTGGGTAGGAAGTGATCAAGGCAGTTAGAAACTTTTTTCAGGAGCAATAAAATGTTAGGTAGCATTAATGCCACTAAATTAGCTTTATTCCCCAAATCTTCTTTGCCTTCGAATGTCTCCCATTGTCGGCCAATTGCTTGTTGTAATATGATATACAAATGTATTTCTAAGATTATGGCAAGTAGAACAAATAGGCTCTTTCTCAAGTCATATCTCCAAATCAGTGTGCATTCCCTCCTTCTAGAAATATCATTGATAATGTCCTATTATCTCAGGAGCTAACGAGAGGATATTCTAGAACTAATACATCCCCAAGATGCCTTCTAAAACTTGACATGCAAAAAGCTTTTGACACAGTTCAATGGAAGTCAATAATTAACAACCTCTATGCAATGAATTTTCCTCTGCTTTCTTAGCCAGGATTTATATTGCTATTTCCACAATGACTTATTCTCTATCTATAAATGGCAGAAGTTTCGAATATTTTAAAGGGACTCAAGGTATTAGACAAGAAGACCCTATTTCTCCTTATCTTTTCATTGCTGCCATGGAGCTTTTAACTTGTAGGATAAACAAAGCTATTTATGAGAAAGCTATTGACATTCATCCAATATTTAAGTCCCTTAGAATCTCCACTTTGATGTTTGCTGATGATTTAACATGGTTCTTGAAACCTAATATCAAATCCATTTCTAATGCTATTTCTACTCTTGATCATTTCCAATCCTTTACTGGGCTCTCAATTAATAAATCCAAATCTAATATTCTAACAGCTAGTATCACTCATTCCTCCTTATCCGAGCGTCTTAATCTTTCGTCCTTACAAGTTCTTCCTCCCAATGACTTATACCTTGGTGCTCCTTTTATATCATCCAGGATCTCCTCTTCTCATTGCTTGCACCTCTATGATAAGATTATTAGTAGATTGTCCTCCTGGCCCAGTCCAGAATTATCCTCTGTAGGTAGACTTGTAGGTGTTAAGTCCATTGCTTCATCCATGTGTTCGTATTATGCCAGAATCTATGTAATTCCTTTTAAATTGATAGGCATGATTAATTCTGCTTTATACCATTAGCTATAGAATGGTAATCCCAGTCTTCTAAGATTATCCCTACTGTCTTTAAGAAAGTCATGCTGCCTTATGTTCATGGAGGTTTAGGTGTCCTAAATTTAAAATTATGGAACAAGGCTGCTTGCTCTTCCCTAATCAATAAATTGCTTAGTTATGATTCCAATCTTTGGGTAGATTGGATCAATTCCAATCTAATGAAGAATTCAAACTTCTGGACTACGCAAATTCCAACTGATTGTAGCTGAGCTTGGAGAAGTATTCTAAAGCTAAGTGATGTGTTCCTTCCTATATTTCAATATACTACAATGAATGTATTTTCTATTTCCTTTTGGCATGATCCTTGCTATGCTAACGAAGTTATCTTCTTCAAATATATTAACTATAGCTTAAGGAATCTATCTAGCACCCCTAATTCTACAAAAGTGGGAAATTTTATTCATGAGGGCAAAGTTTCCCTACCATATTCCAGTTCTTCTCTTATTAGAGTTGTGACGCCCAACCTCTATACTTACACTAGCCAATGACACTATGGGGTAATGCCGTCGACTAGCGTAAAGAATAAGGCTGTTGAGGAGCGACCATCTGTGTAATTGCTTTGTGCGAGCACCGATATGTCAAATAATATAACTTACATTTCATTTCAAGAGGAAATCCGACATACCAAATACAAACTCAAAGCTACAACACAGTGGCTATAAGGCCTTCGGAAACAAATATAGAAATAAACATAACACAAATCAGTCGCAGATAGTCATATCACAAAGGCGAAAACAGATATGAATATAACACATAGAAGTGTACATCAAAGTAGTGGTCAAACAAGATCCACTACATCACAAAAGAATAGATACAAGTGCTAGACAAAAGAATAAGTATACATCAAGGAGTCTCTATCTCAAATGTATTCTAACAAAAACTACTATCCTAAAGTAGTTAGCCAAAAGTCAGGTGGAGGACCCTGATAAGAAGTCAAGCAGGAGCACCTGAAATACTTCGGTCTGACCCGAGTATTATTTAAGAAGAAAATAATAAACGGATTATTCTAGCTATAAATATCATATAAAATGAGATAGGATAAGAGATATGACCAAAAACGTATGATAACAAAAATGCCATACTGCGACAAGTATACATCAAATAATAACAAAAATCATACAATATCTCAAATCATCTCAAAACACCAAAAAGAATCACATTCTTTAAATTATTCACCAAAACACAAATATTGATAGAACTTATCAATGCAAACCACGAAAATTGGTGAAACACAAATTCTAGAAATCACAACCAGAAATCCAGAAATCACAAAAGGGGGAAGGCCTATCACAACGGGAACATGAAAACTCACCAACACGTGTATCACAAACGGGTCGCTAACCCATGGTCGCTAACCATAGAGCCGGTGCCACGACGTAGTACAGTGAACGCTCGAGGAACCAGAAACTCAAATAATCCAGAACATTGACGTAGTACAGCGTTACGCCCGATGAACCAAACTCAAATAATCAGACACAACGACGTAGTACAGCGAACGCCCGATGAACCTGAGCACAAATAATACAGAACAACGATGTAGTATAGCGAACGCCCGATGAACCAAACTCAAATAATACGGAACAACGACGTAGTACAGCGAACGCCCGATCAACCGAACTCCAATAAGCCGGAACAACGACGTAATACAGCGTTACACCCGATGAACCGAACTCCATAAAACCATAGGTTGCTAGCCTATAAAAATGAGACGAAGCTCCATAAATCGGGGTACAGTCCTCTACGTGGACAAAGAGACATCGCAAATCGCTAGTCTAAACCATAAAATGATCATCATCGATCATCAAGAAGTGTCGATTACACTAAGCTAGTAAATAAACGAGTTTAGCTTCATGTCCCATAACCACTGGCTTAACTTAAATATTTACGAACAAATTGTAGATTTCCACTCGAAAATTGTCACAAGATTTCAATCGAACAAGTCTAAGAATTAACCGATAAAGTAAACGCAAGCGTTTCATACCACTTGTTTTGCTAAGCCGTTTAATTAGATTTCTCATACGAATGAGGTAAAGGTTTGTATATACTAATAGATTGGAAAACAGCTTTTATAAACAAGATTTGTATTAAAAATAGAGTTGGAAACATCTTTGTGAAAGAGTTGGATATTTACTGCTAGTATAGAAAACCTTTATATTTTAAAGTGACAAATCACAGAAATGATTGTAGAAACAATCAATCACCAAAAATCCACGTGCGAAGACGTGAATCAAATCTATAGAAATCGATACCGAATCCATCAAAATGGATATTCTCAAAAATCCCGAAAGTGAAGTCATCAAAGTCGATAAAAATGATAACAACAAATCGGATCAACACAAAATCGATTAAAAATTGGAAATCCACACAAAGATTGCCTAAACTAGGCAAAAATGAAACTTCCCAGATTCAGTCGACTGGGCTCAGAGTTCAGCCGACTGACTCAATACCTGGAAACTCTTTGTTTCCAGGTTCAGTCGGCTGAACTCAGAGTTCAGTCGACTGACACATGCCTGGAAACACTCAGTTTCCAGGCTCAATCGACTGAATTTAGAGTTGAGTCGACTAACACAGGGACCAGGAATTTTATGGTTCCAGGTTCAGTCGATTGAACTCAGGAGTCAGTCAACTGAATCTGCAAACTTCAGTTTTCTCAACCTAGCCCCCTTGTGGGGCAAAAATCAATAACACGGAACGGGAGCGAACGAGCGAGCAACAAAGACTAGGGATTTACGCCAAGCGACAACCCAGCCTTGTATGGCCCTCCGAAACACCCCACTAACGTGTTCAAACATCAAAGATTGGATTTTCAAAGATTTGACTTCAAAACACCAAAAATTGAAATATTCACCAAATCAATTCAAATCAAAAGCAAATGAACATGAATAGATGTTAGGAATTTATACCTAACAACAATGATAGCTATAGACGTAGATGTGAGTTCAAAAACTCACCTTTAAACCCAAAAACACAAGAGAGAAGCTATAGAGCAAGGCAAGAACAAGCACTCTTCAATTTTAACCCAAGAAGCTTCAATCTAAGCTCAAAAGAAAAACATTTCCTAAGTTAGGGTTTAGGAAATTTCTGAAATTGAAGAGGAAATGAGATGGAGAAGATGAAAAGGATGCTTACCTAAGCTTCTCTTAGATTTGGAGCTAGAACTTGAGTTTGCAAATGAATCTAGGGATTAGGAATTTCTAATCCCTTTTCTCTTCCCCCATTTTTCTAAAGCTTGAAGTGTTAGGAAATGATAGTGTATAAAGAGGAGAGGGGGTGGAGTTAGGATATAAGATGAGTTGGGTTAGTGGGCTGAAACCCAAACCCAAAGCCCTAAGTGAAAAATAGCAAAATTCACTCAACTCCAAACATATTGATGTTTATACTCAAAAAGGTCGCAAACACCATTTTGGACTCAATGGAAGTGGTCCCAAGTCCTAATTCGACTGTTTGCAAAAAGTAGCTTTTTAGACTTTAATCTGATTAACGATGCTATATTTAAATAAAACATTTAAATATACAATCGTAAAATATGCGGGTTGTTACAGACTCCCCTCCTTAAAGAAATTGCATCCCCGCAATAATTAAAGAGGAGGATAAAAAGTAACAACCATACTAAGGCATAACAACACAAAATAAGAAATTTTGAAATGAGAAGTTCACCATAAAGAGCACGAAAGAGTAAGTCCGGATATGTTTGCTCGATGAATTCTCAAGATTCCCAAGAGCAATTCTTAGGATTTGAGGACCATTGAACTTTCACAAGAAGAACATCTTTATTTCGAAGGCGTTTAACCTCTGAAGCAATGATACGAATAGAATGTTGCTCATAAGTCAAATTTGGTGAAACTTCAATTTCTTCAAATACACCGGGCTCAGGAATAGAATCGGAATCCCTAAGGTATTTCCGTAGTTGAGAGACGTGGAATACGTCATGAATAGCAGAAAACTGAGCCGGTAATAAAAAGGCGATAAACCACGGAACCAATACGTTCGGTGATGGGAAATGGACCAACATATCGAGGTGCTAACTTTCCCGATCAACTGAAATGCACAACACCCATCATAGGCGAAACACAAACGAACACCAATAAAGTCTGGACCTAAAACCAGCTTCTCACCGACTTCAAGCCAACACGAAGGAGATCGGCACAGCCTTCCGTAGAGTGCCTCGAAGGTGCCATACCAATACAAGATTGGAAGAAAACTCAACAAGAGGAATATGATCCTCCCAACTTCCACAAAAATCAAGAACACATGCATGAAGAAGATCTTCAAGATTTTTATTCACACGCTCGGTTGGTCCATCGGATTGAGGACGATAAGCGGTGCCAAAATTAAGCTTTGTTCCCAAAGCTTTTAAATACCTTACCAAAAATCCACTAGTAAAATAATGGATCACGATTGCTAACAATAGAAGTAGGAACTTCATACAATTTAACAATTTCTTTAACATAGAGTTTGCCAAAAGAGGTACGGTCCAAAAGAGAAGGATGAGCCTCAAGGCTACACATAACAAGAGATGAACATAAATTGGATTCATGATTTCGAATCTTACAAGTGGACAAAGTCTCGAGATCACTCCATTCAGATATCATTATGAAAACAACCGCTTGTTGCTTACGACTAAGGGCATCGGCAACACGATTTCCCCTTCCGGGAGTATAAAGAATAACAAGATCATAAAATGCAAGGAACTCGAGCCAACGTTGTTGACGCAAATTAATTTCCTTTTGAGAAAGTAAATACTTCAAAGATTTATGATCGGTGTAGAGAACAAATTTCTCTCCCAAAAGATAATAACGCCAAATTCTAAGGGCGAAAACAATAGTCGCGAGCACCAAATCATGAATGGCATATCTAGTCTCGACAAGCTTTAATTGTCACGAAGCATATGTGATAACACATTCCCTATGCAAGAGAATAATACCCCAAACCAATACGACTAGCATCGGTACAAACAATAAAGTCTTGGTTCCCTTCGGGAATCACAAGAATAAAAGCATCGGAAAAGAGTTCTTATCCTCTTTCCCGAAAAGCTAAGACATTCAAAATTACCATTAACTTTATGTAATCATATTTTTAGAAAATTTTACTTTTTACAAGTCAATTTATTGTGTCTGACTGTCTCATCATAGTGTTTAGGAGATTCCTATCGATAACGTTGATCAAGCGCATCGACCAGAATTCTTAAAGCACTCAATGGGCAAAACAACACAAAATCATCTTCTATATGATAAACATGTCTCTAAAAATTTTTACGAATATTCTTTGCTCGTTTTAAGAACAAAATCCAATCATACTTATAAATATCTTATTAAAAAGATTTGCAAATTTTAAATTTTTGTTTTCATCCATAATCAATAAATACAAGGATGGTCTCATCGAGATATTCGCAGAATACTCGATTCATAAGATGGATGAAATAAGCTGGACAAACTGAATGACATCACGGGTCACTCATAAGAATCATAACGAGTGCGAAATGCGATAAGTGGAATGCTACCCTCTGCAATTCGTAGCTGATGAAAACCGATGGCAAGGTCGAACTAAAAATACCTTAGCACCACTCAATAGATTGCTTAGGTGATAATCCTAAGACAAGCTCAAATATACCGGAAAATTCATGAACTACTTGAGTGAGGGAAATAACATCTTCCTCATCAAGTGGGTTTAAAGAATAAAATGATGCCACCGAATTGGAATCAAAATCATTAAAAACATAGAAATCTACTTAACAGATCGAGAATGTCAAAGATGGAGAGTCCTCTCAGGACATAGGATATGGGCTTTATAATGATTAAGCAAATCCTTTCCCAAAAATCAATTCCGAAGCCTAAGTAGCACATAACATGCAAATCGGCTCGGAAAGAATAATCGCACAAAATAATCTCAACATTTTTCACAAAGTAAACTGAGGGTTGCGGATCCACCAACCAGATTCGCAATTCTCAGTGAAGTCATCAAGTCCATAATATTTAAAGAGAAAGAATCATCAAGTTCTTTTAATATAAAATAATGAGATGAACCCGTATCAAAAAGAACTCGAATAAGATAATCACAAAACAAATATCGTCAAGGATAGAATGAGAAATACCTTGACCAAGAGAAGTGTCACTAGGAGCTTGCACGACATTCAACTCTCCCTCTCTCCTACTTTGGAGTATGGGACATGTAGATATAAGATGGCCCGAACTTTTGCAATAATGACAAAAAAATGGTTTTGGGCACTCTTTTGCATAGTGGTCCGTAGAACCACAATTGTAGCATCGTCCACGACTAGAGGTAGGAGTCTTTGCTATCGAAGTTTCTTGCTTCCCTTTCTTGTTGGGATTGGGGCCTTTAAACTTAATAGGCCTCTTCATGTTATTGTTGAAGTTTTGTTTGGCTCGCACAACTTCAACATCACTTTCTTTATCGGCCTCTTCAAGTCGAAGAGCGATATCTATAAGCTGATCAAAAGAAACTTCTAGTTTTAGAAGTAAGGGCTTTTTGAGGTTCTTGTTCAACCCATAAACAAATCTCTGAATTTTCTTCAATGGGGTATTAATATATTCGACCCCATATTTAGAGAGAGATTCAAAAGATGCGACGTAGTCGGTCACAGAAGATTCACCTTGAACAAGGTCAATAAAGTGCCGAGCTAAAGTTACTTTTTCAGCTTCCGGCACAAACTTTTCGAACCTTTCCCGGAATTGCTCCCAAGTAAGATCCGCTTCAATAATTTCCGAAATCAAAAGCTCATACCAATCTAATGCTCTTTCTTGGAGCATGCTAGAAGCCACTTGGACTCGATGAAGATCAATAAGATTCATGCGAGAAAAGATGCGATCGCATGATTTAAGCCAAGCTTGGATTTCTATAACATTTTCGGATCCCTTGAATGGCTTTCCACCCAAAGCGGTATAATCTTTGCACAAGCGTGCAAACCCGAATTTAGGGTGAGTAGGCGCTGTAACGGGTCTGGCGGCTTGGGCATTGTTCACAAGATCTAAAAGTTGTTGAGCAGACATAAATACTCCCTCCTGAGGAGTAGCATTGGATTGACCGGTGTTGGGACGGCCTTGTCTAACAATTTTTCTTCTTTAAGAAAGAAAGAAGAGGAAAAAGGTTATTCACAGAATGAATATCAAACAAACTTGATTGATAAAACAAGGCATCACAAGAGAAAATAGGATAGAACGGTACGAAGACCCGAATAAAATCCTATGGCACAATTCCTAAGAAAGACTTATGATAATGATCCTTGCTATATTATTCTACATTGTTCCAAAGTTTGGCTCCGATACCAAGTTGTGACGCCCCACCTCTATACTCACACTAGCCAAGGACACTACGGGGTAATGCCGTCGACTAGCACGAAGAATAAGGCTGTTGAGGAGCGACCATCTGTGTAATTGCACTGTGCGAGCACCGATATGTCAGATAATATAACTTACATTTCATTTCAAGAGGAAATCCGACATATAAAATACAAACTCAAAGCTACAACACAGTGGCTATGAGGCCTTCGGAAACAAATATAGAAATAAACATAATACAAACCAGTCATAGATATTCATATCACAAAGGTGGAAACAGATATGAATATAACACATAGAAGTGCACATCAAAGCAGTGGTCAAACAAGATCCACTACATCACAAAAGAATAGATACAAGTGCTAGACAAAAGAATAAGTATACATTAAGGAGTCTCTATCTCAAATGTATTCTAACAAAAACTACTATGCTAAAGTAGTTAGCCAAAAGTCAGGTGGAGGAACCTAATAAGAAGTCAAGCAGGAGCACCTGAAATACCTTGGTCTGACCCGAGTATTATTTAAGAAGAAAATAATAAACGGATCAGTCTAGCTATAAATATCATATAAAATGAGATAGGATAAGAGATATGACCAAAAACGTATGATAACAAAAATGCCATACTGCGACAAGTATACATCAAATAACAACAAAAATCATACAATATCTCAAATCATCTCAAAACACCAAAAAGAATCACATTCTTTAAATTATTCACCAAAACACAAATATTGATAGAACTTATCAATGCAAACCACGAAAATTGGTGAAACACAAATTCTAGAAATCACAACCAGAAATCCAGAAATCACAAAAGGGGGAAGGCCTATCACAACGGGAGCATGAAAACTCACCAACACGTGTATCACAAACGGGTCGCTAACCCATGGTCGCTAACCATAGAGCCGGTGCCATGACGTAGTACAGCAAACGCCCGAGGAACCAGAAACTCAAATAATCCAGAACATCGACGTAGTACAGCGTTACGCCCGATGAACCAAACTCAAATAATCAGACACCACGACGTAGTACAGCGAACGCCCGATGAACCTGAACACAAATAATACGGAACAACGATGTAGTACAGCGAACGCCCGATGAACCAAACTCGAATAATACGGCACAACGACGTAGTACACGAACGCCCGATGAACCGAACTCCAATAAGCCGGAACAACGACGTAATACAGCGTTACGTCCGATGAACCGAACTCCATAAAACCATAGGTCGCTAGCCTGTAAAAATGAGACGAAGCTCCATAAATCGGGGTACAGTCCCCCACGTGGACAAAGAGACATCGCAAATCACTAGTTTAAACCATAAAATGATCATCATCGATCATCAAGAAGTGTCGATTACACTAAGCTAGTAAATAAATGAGTTTAGCTTCATGTCCCATAACCACTGGCTTAACTTAAATACTTACAAACAAATTGTAGATTTCCACTCGAAAATTGTCACAAGATTTCAATCGAACAAGTCTAAGAATTAACCGACAAAGTAAACGCAAGTGTTTCATACCACTTGTTTTGCTAAGCCGTTTAATTAGATTTCTCATACGAATGAGGTAAAGGTTTGTATATACTAATAGATTGGAAAACAGCTTTTATAAACAAGATTTGTATTAAAAATAGAGCTGGAAACATCTTTGTGAAAGAGTTGGATATTTACTACTAGTATAGAAAACCTTTATATTTTAAAGTGACAAATCATAGAAATGATTGTAGAAATAATCAATCACCAAAAATCCACATGCGAAGACGTGAATCAAATCCATAGAAATCGATACTGAATCCATCGAAATGGATATTCTCAAAAATCCCGAAAGTGAAGTCATCAAAGTCGATAAAAATGATAATAACAAATCGGATCAACAAAAAATCAATTAAAAATTGGAAATCCACACAAAGATTGACTAAACTAGGCAAAAATGAAACTTCCCAGATTCAGTCGACTGGGCTCAGAGTTTAGTCGACTGACTCAATACCTGGAAACTCTCTGTTTCCAGGTTCAGTCGGCTGAACTCAGAGTTCAGTCGGCTGAACTCAGAGTTCAGTCAACTTACACATGCCTGGAAACACTCGGTTTCCAGGCTCGGTTGACTGAACTCAGAGCTCAGTCGACTGACATAGGGACCAAGAATTTTCTGGTTCCAGGTTCAGTCGACTGAACTCAGGAGTCAGTTCTACTGAATCTGCAAACTTCAGTTTTCTCAGCCTAGCCCCCTTGTGGGGGCAAAAATCAATAACACGGAATGGGAGCGAACGAGCGAGCAACAAAGACTAGGGATTTACGCCAAGCGACAACCCAGCCTTGTATGGCCCTTCGAAACAACCCACTAACATGTTCAAACATCAAAGATTGGATTTTCAAAGATTTGACTTCAAAACACCAAAAATTGAAATATTCACCAAATCAATTCAAATCAAAAGTAAATGAACATGAATATATGTTAGGAATTTATACCTAACAACAATGATAGCTATAGACGTAGATGTGAGTTCAAAAACTCACCTTTAAACCCAAAAACACAAGAGAGAAGCTATAGAGCAAGGCAAGAACAACCACTCTTCAATTTTAACCCAAGAAGCTTCAATCTAAGCTCAAAAGAAAAACATTTCTTAAGTTAGGGTTTAGGAAATTTCTGAAATTGAAGAGGAAATGAGATGGAGAAGATGAAGAGGATGCTTACCTAAGCTTCTCTTAGAGTTGGAGCTAGAACTTGAGTTTGCAAATGAATCTAGGGCTTAGGAATTTCTAATTCCTTTTCTCTTCCCCCATTTTTCTAAAGCTTGAAGTGTTAGGAAATGATAGTGTATGAAGAGGAGAGGGGGTGGAGTTAGGATATAAGATGAGTTGGGTTAGTGGGCTGAAACCCAAAGCCCTAAGTGAAAAATAGCAAAATTCACTCAACTCCAAACATATCGATGTTTATACTCAAAAAGGTCGCAAATACCATTTTGGACTCAATGGAAGTGGTCTCGAGTCCTAATTCGACTGTTTGAAAAAGGTAGCTTTTCAGACTTAATTCGATTAACGATGCTATATTTAAATAAAACATTTAAATATACAATCGTAAAATATGCGGGTTGTTACAAGAGTTGTTTGGTCAAGTGTGGAAAATGCAACCTTTTTCAGTCCTAATGTTCATTGCACTTGGGCTAATAAGTCTCATTCCATAAACAATGTGAATAATTCCATTTCTAACCCTCCCGATACTTACTCTTTCCCTTGGCATTCGAGGATGTGGAATTCTGGAGGCAGCCCTAAAGAAAACATTTTGCTTTTCTAGATCACCAACAATGCTATACATACCTAAGTTAATTTGGTTATTAAAGGTATAGTACAATCATCCTCTTGCTTGCTATGTCATCATGGACCTGAAAACACCAGGCACTTATTCTTTTCATGTGATTACTCTTTCTACATTTGGAAAAGTATATTGTCTATGTTGAATTTGCCATGTCCGCTCACTGACTCTAAAACTAAATGGAATACTATCTTCAAAGCCACGAGATGGAAAACTGTGAAAGGAATGCTTCTCTTGAAAATTTTAAAGATATTTGTTTACTTAATATGGGAAGAGAGGAATGCAAGGCTGTTTACTGGGGAGAAGAGATCTAAAGCTGATCCTGTTGTTATTCTTGCTAGAATTATCCAGAGCCAAAATTGAAAGTCTTTTTAATACGTTATGTGTATTAACCAGGCTTTCTTATTTTCCCTGCTGCATGGTGTATGATTAGTAATATGTTGAAATTTCCCTTTTGTAATTTCTTTTTCTCTAATATAATAGTAGGGATCCATTCAACCTCGCTGGCTTTGCCAAAAAAATAAGATATTGATTTTATTTTAAAAAAATTAGAAAAGTTCTAAGTAAATTTAGACTACATAGGTCCAACATGATCCAAATGGAATAAAATTTTGAAATTTATCTATTTACCCCGATGTATGTTGGCCTAATTCCAACACTTTCCATGTCTCTAGTACCGTTTTTATCTTCTACTCTCCACTTCTATTATCCCCTTTCCTGTGCCGACTTGTGTGTAATTTTTCTTTTGCTAATCGTCTCGTGTTCTCCAGAGTCGATTATCAATCATTGCGGTGCGCAGAGCAAATGCGCTTGGACTTGACAAAAATGTGCAGAAATGCTCTAATATTTTTAGGAAATCATTACTGCGCAGACATGGCTTCTTATGCCAATGTTATTGTATTTTGCGTATGGTGTACGTTTATGCTCTACAGCGTCTTAAGGTATATTTTTCAGTTATGTGCACATATTATTACACTTGTATTGTGATTTATGCATATGTTTGTACGAGTGGCTATTGTTCTTATTTTAATTATTAACTCTTTGTCATCGCACGGGCTCAAACTTACTTAGATGCGTTATTTTTAAATTGCGTAGGTATGATGTCTAAAGTAATTGATGCTTCTAAGCCAAAGAAAGCTGGTAGTAAAGATAAGAGAAAAAGGGGAAAAAGGACGATTCTACTACACTAGATGGTGGGAGCAAATCCCCTAGACTTTGATCTTCCTCTGCATCCTTCACCTGTGCTCTCATCCACTACTGCTGTAATTTTTGTGCAATCCCTCTCCATTCTTTCATCTTCCCATTGCTTCTTGCCTCTCTTGAAAGGTGGTGTTGCTTCTGCCCTGGTTAAGCAAATGAGACGTCTCATGATTAATGACTTTTTAATTCTCACTTCTGCTCCTCCATCTCCACTACTTCTTCCGGCTCTAGGGATGCCTACAGTGGAAGTTTTCCAAAGTCTCGACAAGAGCTTGTCCTAAGTAATAATTTGTTTTGACCTTATTGAATTTGTATAGAAGTTCAGCATGCGGTGTTGCTACTTATTATGTAAATTTATGAGAAACTTTTATGTATCCACTTCATCATCATTTTCAATTTTCTATATTTACAAGGATATGCCTTGGCCATGGAGCTGCATCATCGATAGGGGTGAGCATTTTTTGATGAAAACCAAATAAAACGGTCAAACCGGGATAGCTTGGGTTTATTTGGTTCGATTTAATTGGTTAATTGGTAAATTTTGGTTTTCATTTCAAATTATTTTCGGTTTATCGGTCGGTTTGGCTTTCAGTGTTGTAATATTGGACTAACTGGTTAAACCAAATAAAAATTTTGTGCATTTTAAAAGTTGATATTAATTATGTTAATAATATTCTACCATGTCAGTACAGAAATCAAAGCATTTTCTTATAAACAAAGAGTCATTACGTTTATCAAGCAACACACTTTACACTAGTTCAGCCACCTACTTTTTATATACTATTGTTTTCTTTCTCATGTCTCCTTAGCCTTGATAAACTTCATCTTTCCCAAATCCAACATTTGAAAAACCCTAATTAATCCGCCACAAAAATCTTTCGATTTATAACCAATCAAAATGTCAAATAAGATTGAAAATAATTGCAATATATCCTCTTTTCATGATTTCCTCAATAGATCAACTACTTCGTTCGTCTTGATTTCTCACATGTAAGTTGCTCCTCTTTTCTGATATGCAAAATTTATGGTTATCGCATTAATTTTCAATTATGCTTTAAGTTAATGTCACTGGCTGGAATTAGGTTTGTTTAAATTGATATTTATTTAGACCTAAGTTTCGAGTGTTTGAAAGTACATGATTAAGTTGCTGAATCAATAATCTGATTGCTGTTGAATATGATTTGCTATTTTTTTTTCCATGTAAAGTATTTGTTAGTTTAATTACTCTTCCGATTTTTGTTAGCCTTAGGTATTAACGTTTGACTTAATTAGTATTTTAAATAATTGATATTGTCATACTAATTTTTCAAATTCAATCATGTGACAATGTCGATGTATAAGTAATTCCAAAAACATCTTTTAATTATGTTTAATTGGTATGTTAGGATATGATAGGATTAATGTTGTTATGAAAATTTTTAGTCATAAACTAAGTAGAAGTAAATCTTATGTATATACGTATAGTTTCTTTACTACTCTTTCCATTTTCGTTAAATTATGCATTAATGTTTGAGTGGGTTTATGTTTTAGAAATACCAATTAATTGAATATGATGTTAAGTTTATTTATTTCCATGTAATTTTTTTATAAACATCTTATAAGTATATTCTATTAGCAAACTAGAATATGATGATGGTTTATATTTGTTAATACAAATTTCAATAACAAAAAATATTTGTTAAGGATCAAGCCTATCAGAGGTATTTCTTCATTTTAGCATCACCTTTTCCATTTATGATAGGCTATGTATTAATATTTGATTAACCAATTAATTGAATATGATTCAATTTTTGATTTATTTTATCTCCTTTCCAATTCTGTTTTTATTATGTATTAATGTCTATCCTTTTACTGTATGTGTCAATGCAATTGCAAATATTTTCTACCAGATATTGCACACTATCATGGCATCTCAGCAACATCCACCTTCAACTACAATGGATAACCCAACATCAAATTTAGCTCCAACAACAACTCCTACATTACAGGTTAAATATTATCTTTATTTTTATTATCTTTTCCCTTTTAATTTGCAACGGTATTGCAAATTAAAGTTCAAATGTAAAAGGACACATTTTAGTATGAAATTTAAAGTGAAACCTGTGTATAAACTTGATTTTATTTTGTTGACTTTCTGAACTTTCATATCTTTATACTAATATTTATAAAAAGTTTATTATATAGAATTATCAAGAAGGTACATCCAAATAACAGTTAACAACAGCTAATTGTCAAAATCCTTCAAAGGCTAGAGTGAAAAGAAATGAAGGAAAGAAAAGGTCAGAAGTTTAGGATCATTTCGATACATTTAAAGACGAGGAAGGTGACTATAAAGCTCACTGCAAATACTGTAAGTAGGAGTACTATTTTAATATAAATAAAAATGGTACATCAAGTTTAAAAATTCATATGACTCTATGCAAGGAATTTCCACATAATAAAGAACTTACATAAGCGCAAATTAATCTTAAAATTAGTGAAAATGGTTTGGCTAGTGCTTTAAGTGCAAGGAAATTTAATGCAAGTGATGTGAGAAAAGCATTGTCTTATTTTATTATATTAGATGAGCTTCCATTCAAAATAGTAAAAGAAGTTAGATTTAAATATTTTTTAACTAAAGCATTTTGACCTCGGTTTCATTGTCCTTCCAGGTTTACTATTCAAAGAGATTGTTATGAAATATTTTTTGAACAAAAAGCAAAACTGAATCAATTTTGAATGATGCTTGTCAAATGATTTGTCTCACTACGGACACATGGACATTGATTCAAAGAATTAATTATGTACATAACTGCTCAATGGATTGATGATGATTGGTTATTGAGAAAAAAAGGTTTTGAATTTCTGTCAGTATCAAGACATCGGGATGAAGATTTAGTTAAAGCAGTAGAAAATTAATTAACGGACTGGGGTATTGATAAAGTATTTACAATTATAGTTGATAATGCTAGCTCAAATGATGTCATGATTAGTTACTTATAATGTAGATTTAATAATGTGAAGGAACTGTTTTAGATGATACTTACACATGCGATGTATTACACATACTGTAAATTTGTAAATGATTGGTTGAAAGAAATTGGAGAATCTGTATCACATATACGAGCTGCAGTTAAATGCATTAGACAATCACCTTCTAGATTTGAAATTTTTTAAAAAATTATTTCACTTAAAAAACTTGAGTATAAAAGTGTATTATGCTTAGATGTTCCTACTAGGTGGAATTCCACATATTTTATGCTTAATGTAGCACAACAATATGAACAGGCTTTTGAGAGATTTGACATTGAAGATCAATTTTTCAGAAGTGAATTGGAAAACGTGGGAGGGATACCTTTGGAAAGTGAGTGGGATAATGCTAGGAAGTTATTGAATTTTTTAATAAATTTTCTGAACTCACATTACTTGTATTTGGTTCATCTTATGCAACTATTATCACTTGCATGAGATAAGTAAAGTTGTTGAAAGCTTGGAAAAATTACAAATGAGTAAAGATTTTTTATAGCATATGGCAAAAAAATGAAAGTGAAGTGTGATAAATATTGGGGAATTTTGGGAGAGAAAAAATGGGAGATTTTCAATCAAAGGGCTTCTTAGTTCAGACAATAAGTTTTAAGGATAATTTACAGAAAAAAGATAAATAAAGTTATCATTTTTAGTTATACAAAAAAATGATATATGAATTTATCATTTTCCTGTATAACTTAAAAAGATAAATGAATTTATCATTTTCCTATAAATTTTCCTTGAAACTAATTACTTAGAAGTGATGTCCTTAAAAATTATTACCCTCGAATGAGAAGCCCTCTAACCTAATTTCCACAAATGAATATGTCAACTTATGTTGCCGTCATGCTTGATTCACATTGGAATTTTAGCTTTATATAATTTTCATTGGAAACTTTGTACCCCTCCACATATATTGAAAAGGTTCAATTGGTTAATAATGCTACATTTCAAATATTTAGTGAGTATAAAACAAAATATGGAAACTCTAATCAATTTAACGAGGTGCATACTGATATTGAAAACGAGGGTGATGTGGTTGACTTAAGAGCTCAATTCAAAAGGTTTAAAGCTTTGAATAATAATGGAGTAAGAAATCTGAATTGGAGAAATATCTCAATGAAGAAAATGAGGTTGGTTATATAGAATTTGACATTTTAAAATATTGGAAAGAAAACAGTTTGAGATTTCCCATTCTTTCAAGACTGGCTTGTGACATATTAGCGGTTCCCAAATCCATAGTAGCTTCAGAATCAACCTTTAGAACAAGTGGACGTGTTCTCGATCCATTTAGAAGATCATTAACACATAAAATCATTCAATCTCTCATGTGCACCGAGGATTGGCTATGCAACAACTTTTTCGCATCTAAAATTAACTACGAGGAAGAAGATTTAAACACATTAGAGCAACTAGAGTTTGGTAGAATATGCATACCTTTTGTTATACTTTTACTTTATTCATTGTAATAAATAAATTTTTATGATTTTGATACTTTAAATTTAGATACGAGCAAGCTAGGCTTTGATCCTATTGCTACTATGTGAGTTATGGTCAACATCCAATGTTTGTCAAGTAAGTACATTATCTATAATTATATATGGGGTATTGGAACAAAGGTCCCTAATCTTAAAGCTCATGCACAAAAAGTCCCTACCCATAAATCCATGTAAATTAGGTCTCTGTTTTGTTAATTTTTACCAAACCGTCCTCTTCCAAAAAATCGGCCCAATGTGGAAATCTGGGGCAAAAGTGACATAAATTAGCCAAAAACTAAAAATAAGGACCTAATTTTCATAACTTTTCAGGAGGGACTATTCTTCCATCATCTTTTAATTCTAGGGAGTTGACAGCCATTCCTTGATTATATATCCTTGCACTAAAACGATAGTTTTCAAATTTTTAGATAAGATTCATTTATTTTTTTAGTAAGTCTCGGTATGGATTGCAAACGTGGATAACATAATTTTATAATGTAGTTCAGTCTTATAGTAGATAGATTTCATGACAAAATGTTCCACTTTAAATTTAGTCTTAATGTCATGTAGTTTTAGTTGTATTTGAAGATACAGATTACATAATTTGTCCTGTTAGCTTCTACATATATTACCTTCTTAGAAAACTTAAGAAAGAGCATGCATTCAAATATACTTACTAATTCTGAAATTACATCTTCGTTTCAGATTTTAATTACCAAGGATTGAATGAGAATTACAACAACTAGAATGCACAGTTTAATATCATGCCTTACTCTCTCTAGTCTTTGGATAATCATGGTTCAACAACTTGTTTAGTTTAGTTACTTATTATCAAGTAATTTATTACTAGATTTTTATATCTTGCTTTGGTTTCTTTATGAAGTCGGGAGTATTTTGAATGCATTTTGATTTGTGGTAATCCAATGGTGTATTTCAAGTCTTTGTGCTATGAAATGTGATTTCAGTCTAGACTCAAGATGTATAAAAAATTATTTTCTTGACGTGTTGTGCTGTATCATGCAAATTAACTTGTTTGTTGTTGATTATAATGTGAAGCTTGGTGCTTGTCAATTGTTCTATTTTTGAGAATTTATAATATAGTTCTATACAAAATACTTTGGTCCAATTAAAGCCCAGCCAAGCCCAACCAATTAAACGGACCGAACCAAACCGATTTTTTTTGTTTGATTTTTAAGAAAATTGGTTTGGTTCGGTTTGGTTTTGTTTTGATGAATGGTTTTCTTGTTTTTGATATTTTTGAAAAATATAAATTTAACCAACCAGTTGCTCAACACTAATCGTCGAGTTGAGACTCTAAACTTGCGCTAGAAAGTGCTTTGGTCAAGGCTTTAAAGCTGAATGAGAAGTTGAATGGTACTACTCTCGATGTTGAAAATAGAGGCAAAAGAGAGGAAGATTATAAGAGGCAACTGGAGGATCTGAACAAAAAATTTAAAGAGAAGAAGTCGGGTGCTACGAAGGCTAAGGACATGCTTACTGAGGTGGAGGATAAAAATAAAGGTTGGAGTAGAGCGTGAAGCGACGGGAAAGAAATTGTCTAGGATGAAGAGGGATGCTGAGTCTACCGCTTTCAATTTTCTTTATAAGATATATGCGTAAGTTAAGAGATAATTTTTTGCGAAGGGTCTAGATGATACTGATGTAGAGGTTAGTGTGGAGTTTTTAAATGATCCTGAGCTTATCAAGTCCACTCAGACCATTGTCGTACCTCGTGGGTTAAGAAACATGGTGGTGCCGCTGCTTCTCCATCATCTTCTATTCAGGAGGTATCGGGTGACTCTGACTCGGAGGATACCTTTCCTGCTGTGCATGACACTGGTTCTGGTCATACCACTAAGGCCTCTACTCCGATGAAGTAACCCTTTGAACTTTGGTTATACTCACTTCTTCTCACTTTTTTCCTGGGCTTTATGAGGTTTGTATTAATATACTGGACTTGGCTATATTTTCAATTGTTGTGGTTGTTTTTATGGACACCTTTCTGTAACTAATGAATTTAGAGTTGGGCTCATACGTTTGACTTTAATTTTATCGTTGAGTCTTACCATTATAATTTATTAATGTGTTTATTGAACATGACAATTTTGTCAAAAAGAATCCATATTTTTCTCCTTTTAGGTAGGAGTTGCAAGTGTTGCTAAACCCCATTTAGCTATTCAAAGAAGATAATTTAGTTCAGCATTTAAGAGGATACGTCGAGCGTTTGGAAAAACAAACAATATAATATAAGCTAATGCTATTGTAAATAATGGAAAATAAAAAAAAATCTAAAAGTGTGATTTTTTGTTAGAGAATTATTTGAATGATTATATTATATGGAGTTGAATGTGACTTCTAGAAAAGAAACAAACAAATAAGGTAAATTTAGAGGAATCAAAAATGGTAAGTGAAAAACCGATAAGGGAGGAAATTAAGAAAAATAGACTTGAACTGTATGTAAACAAAAAAACCAGAAAGTGATTAAAAAGTGCAATAGTTGAGAAATAAATTAGCATTAGAAAATATTACAAAATGCTTAAAAAATAAACTTATCGAAAAATGTAACAATCTGCCTTTCTTACACCTAAAGATGATACTTAATACATCCTCAGTATTCATATGTCGATCATTTAAATGTCCAAAAGACAGATCATTTGGGGTAAAGAAAGAAAAGACAGAACAAAATCTCACAAAATGTGATGAGTAATATACAATATGAACAAGTCTTTACAAAAAAAGAAATCATCTTTATTATACACGTCATTAAAGTACATTAACCTATTATCATCATGGACAGTTATAACAATCTATTCTTACAATTTAATAATTACAAACAGAACAAATGGAACAACAGAAGAATGTAAGATACGTGAAGACGTCTCGGAGAATCCAGCTCGTCTTCTGAAAGTGTAAGGGTCTACCCATCGAATCCGTACACCTCTAGATAAAATGTATGGAGGTCTACAACACATTACACCTTTGCTACTCAGAACCAGCCCCAACCCTTACTGGATAGCGCTGAATATGATCACCCTTTGGTTGCGATCGAACAACCACAATGGGCCTCGAAGCATACATAAAGATATTGACACTATATTTTGGGATGATCATACCCTAATGGGAGCGACCCACATAGCCCTACCATATGTCCCTACTTTAGTCATTTTCTCGGTTGATAAGGCTTGACAGTATGATTAACTTTTTATATAGCAACCATCTTGGAATGCTAACACTGCCCTCCAAGCAGCAATGCAGTGCCAGCATCCATACAAGTTCGTTCTAGGTCTAAACGACACCGAAGGCACTACCTCTACCACATCCATTTTGGAATCACCCTCAGAATTAGTCACAAGTAGCCCTTGCACATCAGAAGCTTTGTCTTCAATCATATTCAAGATGTCTTCAGTTCAAAACGCTTGAGTTGGATCGAAGTGGTTTTCAGATTACACTTATCTGATCCCGGTCTCTTCAAAACAACTTTCAATAGTTCCAGTAAACTCAACCATGTTTCTTTTGAAAATAACCTAACAATACATAGGAGCAGGGATCGCCCCTAACTGTTAAGTGGATGGATCTCCCTTTCATTTGTCCTAGAAGAATAAAACGAGATTTATATGCATAATATAGCATCACCGGATATGACTGTGCCATATAACTCATGTATTTCTCCTAGATATTTCCGGATTTATATTTTGGTCCAAACTTGATAGTTGGTTATATAACTATTAAAGAAACAAACAAGCAACATTTTAGAGATTTAATCACCCATAGCGACCACTAACCCTCAAACTAAATCTTTCATTTATTAAAACCCTTATCGAAAGTGTTTATCAAAAAAATTCATATACTTATCTCATTGACATAAGTATATTCACAAAATATTCGTGTATCATTTCCAAATCATATCAAAGGATCAAAACAAAATGTTATTTAAATTAGATATAAAGATAACCTCAAACAATATTAGTTGGGTGTTAAGTGTGGAACGAATGTCCATACCATCAGAATTAAGAAGGTCGGTTAAAGGAAATCCAATCTCAAATCCTTTTATAAATTTCCTTCTATAAATCCTCTTAATAAATCTCTTTTATTTATGAATCTCATTTACTTAAATTCCAAACTCATTTGCAAAACTCTTTATAAATCACCAAGTTAAATTTACAAAACTCTTTTATAAAAAATAAAACCATCTCTTTATAAATCTCTCAAATTATTTATAAAACTTTATTTATAAATATCCAAAATCATTTATAGAACTTTGTTATAAATATTCCTTATTTAAAACAAATCTCCTTTAATAAACTCATCTAATAAAGTCCTTTTGATATACAAAACGATTATTTAAAACACCTTTACTAAAATCATTACTTAACTTGAAACCGTTATTAAAAGAATGATTGACCTTAAAAATCAAAAAGAAGATTAGTGACCACGGTGGTTTTCAATTAACTAGGCTTACTTTTCAAGTTATAACATGGGTATTTGCATAACAAGCAAATATGAATAAGGGAATCGGCCAATAACAATCAATCATATAAGTAAATGTCCAAGTTGCCAAAATAGCAGACGGGGAACTGTTCTGCTAAACACATGTCTAAGATAATATAATAGTAGAACGAGTTTTTATTTTACCTAATAGGTATCAACATAATCTACTTGGTGAACTATGATGGAAGGGTGATTTATTCTGCCAAAAAGATGTCAAATACAATTTAATTAGCAGAACAGTGTTTTATTCTACTAAACAGATGTCATTGGGTTTCATATTCAATTAAGGCTACTTAAAGGTAATCGACAAAGAAATCCATTGGTTTGAAATACCCTTTAAAAGAGGGTTTCTTTGTAAAAAAACCTATCTTTAGAAATAAAGTGGTTTAAAACCTTAAAACTTTTATTTGATAATTAAATAATTTTCAAACTCTTTATCTAATAATTAAACCTCTAATGAATAATTAAATAGTAATTAAGTATTAAATAAATAATTAAACCATAATCAATCTTTAATTAATTATTAAATAATAATTTAGACCTTTAAATAATAATTAAGTTAATTTTAATCAAGCCTTAAATAATCTTGCTTAATTAGTGATTAATTAAATATTTAAACCCTTTTATAAATAAATTAATAATTAATCTTAAATAAATAGTTAAATAATAATTAATCCCTAATTATTAATTAAATAAAAATTAACTTAAATTAATCAACTTAATTTATTGACACTTAAGTAATAATTACCTTAATAAATTAACGATTAAGTACTAATTATCTTAATTAATTAATCATTAAAATAAATAAGTAAATAATTAGTTAATTACTTTTTAATTACTTAATTAAATTTTTGAAAACACTTTGCAAAAAGAATGCTTAAGTAAAATCACTTTTTGGAATTTTCAAAACTAGTTCGTTTTACGAACTGCACTTATAGCGACTATCGCTATATGAGCCGTAATTTCAAAACTTGATTTATGTTCTAAATCCCTTCCAAAACTCTATCTTATTATGTTAACTTACTTTTATAACTTAGAATAAAGTTATTGAAAATAAAGGTAAGGTTTTGAAGCTTCATTAAAACATTTCAAGAAAGTAAAGTTAGAAAACTAGTTTTCGATCAAAAGATTTCGAAGTCGCAACTAACCGCTAACTAGTTAAATGTACTTATGTTGGCTTATGATATGACATTTTCTTTTATTAAATTATATTTTAAACCTTATATACCTAAATATAAATACGTATCTATACACACACACACACACACAATAATACACAGACATATATACCCTGAATTGTTTATCAATGTGTATAGTTACAATAAAGAGTTCACAATGTTTCTAATAACTTTTAGCTGACAAAAAGTCGAAAAACGAATTCCGGTCACATTTCCGATTTTTCTTCGAACTATATATTTTTGTATAAAAAAATTTGAAATCTATTTCACTATCATTATTTATTATTTAAAAAACTTTAATTTTAAATATAAAATCTATTATTTGAATATTTAAAATTAATTAAATATTCCTAAATTAAAATGAAATTCTGGGTCGTTACACTATCCTTCCTTAGAAGAATTTCGACCTCGAAATTTTACCACAACCTAACCCAGAACACAAAACAACCAGGAATACTATATATTAGTTCGTATGATGTAGATATATCATTCTGATGCAAAAAATTTGAATTGATCACTCATTTGAATACATAGCTTTTACTTCCGAACTAGTATCTCTCATCCGACTTTCTAGTGCAGAATCTAATCAGGCTTCTTATTAGAAACCTCCATTCTACTTACATAACCATATACTATGATAAAAAAATTGGTACTAAATTAAGAACCCTCACCAAGTGTTCTTCATCAAAAAACGAGTGACAGATCCTTATTCGGAATAGTGTGAAACACCTCAAGTCATGTACTCGAATCTTGGATCTAGAACTATATGAAAAAGGAAAATGATCTATGTACAACCTACGTACTTATCTTATTGGTTCATACTACCCAACTACTTTTTACCCTCCCCAAAATATTTATAAAAACGTTTTATAATAATTTCAGCTTAGGTTCAATCATTTTTAAATGATACTACTTAATTTATAAAACCCTTCCACAAAATCATTTTAATTTGTATAATACTCTTCTACATCCTAAGAGTACATATACGAAACATCTGATTATTAATTCTATTAAATTTTTAACTATTCAGATTATAGGCCAAAAATAATTCGGGACTTAAAACTGAGTCGACCAATCCAACTTCTCTACCCAATAGGTCTGGTAAGTAGCTAAGAAGAGTATGATGCTGGTATCCAAACTCTGTTTAGAATCTGATTTTTCCTAGACACCTCTAAGGTAAAGACATTTATTAGCTGGCCCAATAATATCAAATAATTTTTCATATCCAATATATTAAAATCAAAAGACATAGTTTGATAAAACCAAGTTTATTAAACCTTTTTATTAAACTAAATCAATTTTAACTTCATTTATTCACCCATTCTTTAATCAAAATATTTGAAAACTTAGGAGCCAAACACCCGGTTTTTATTTCAAAATCCATTTTGAAATGACACTTTATTTTTAACCCTTAGAAAATATACATATAGTCTGAGTAACTCCAAATTGATATCAAGGAACTGGGTACTACTGAATAGTATCATAAATCCCTTTACCAAGAAGGGTAATACTTAAGAGAAGTGTTTACCATCCGAACACATCTCTTTCCCATTTTTAGTCAGTTTCGATTCACTTAAGCTAGTTAATTATAAAAATACTTCTTCATTTTCAAATCCTCATTTTGAAACAATACTATATATATATATATTTCCTTACAAATAGTTTTTTTTAACAAAATATTTATCATGCACTTGCTTTGGATTTATTTGGATTCGAACTCGTTTAGATTGTACAATGAAAAAAAGAATAATTTATAAAGTGCCACATCACATCTGTCAAAGCAAACATCGGATTATCACTTAGAAGATTATTCAGATCATCACTATACAGATCGAGAGTTATTCCCCGAACCAAACCAAAGAAAACACATTTTTCTATAAAATTTTCTTTCAAGAGTATTTATACTTAAAGTATTTTTAAGTAAAATTATTACTACTTTTTCAAAAATCATTTGAAAATTTTATCAAAGTCATCGGGATTTAAATTCTTTGAAAATCAATCTTATTTTCAAAATATATAGTACATTTCTGATTTATAAATCACTGTATACAAAATCTTTCATCAAATATCCATTTTTAAAATATGTTTCCTTTATTTTCAATAAACACCCTTTTATTCAAATCCAATACTTGACCCAACATTATTATCGAATGCCTTATAATCAAACTGTGAAACTTAATTCATAAGGTGTTCGTTTCAATGTTCCTATAAATTCTATTTGCCTAACCTATGATGGAAAAAGAAAACTACCAATAAATCAAACAATAATCAATGCTTAAAATTAGTGAGCATGATTAATCAAACCCTATATGATAATAATAAAATATTATTAACTCCTAACAACAATCACATCATATATAACAATACTTTATTTCTGAAAATTATTTCTTTATATATAAAATATATTCCTTGGTAAAATTATTTCATTTGCTAATTAAAAATGATAATATGTCGATTTTCTTAGTTTAAGTGTTGAGAAACTCCTATTGACACCGTGGTGTCTCACGTCTCGACAAGAATTCATAAACCACACAACCGATAAATCAGCATAATATAAAAACCTTTTTGTAGCACTAACAAATGCACACTCTATATATACACTCAAACTCATCTAGGGTATCACTTACCTTATCCTCACTGAGTTTACCCCACCAGGGCTAAGGTTCTCGCTTAAACTTGCGCTCTAATACCACGTTGTAACAATCTATCTTTCTTACACCTAAAGATGATACTTAATGCATCCTCAATATTCATGTGCCAATCATTTAAGTGTTCGAAAGATAGGCTGTTTGGTGTAAAGAAAGAAAAGATAGAACAAAATCTTACAAAACATGATGAGTAATACATAATATGAACAAGTCTTTACGAAAAAAGAAATCATCTTCATTATACACTTCCTTAGAGCATATTAACCTATTATCAGCCTGGACAGTTATAACAACCTATCCATACAATTTAATAGCTACAAATAGAACAAATAGAATAGTAGAAGAATGTAAGATACATGAATATGTCTTGAAGAATCCAACTCGTCTTCTGAAAGCTCCCAAAAATCCGTCTAAATCTGGAAAATATGTGTGACGCCCCACCTCAATACCCACGCTAGCCAAGAACACTACGGTGTAGTGCTGTCAACTAGCACGGAGAATAAGGCTGTTGAGGAGCGACCATCTATGTAATTGCTTTGTGCGAGCACTGATATGTCAGATAATAAAACATTGCATTTCAATTTTTAGAGGAATACCGACATACCGATACAAACTCAAAGCTACTACACAGTGGCTATAATAGTTTAGGACAATAGATATAAAAATAACATAGATAACATAAATGCGGAATAAAGATGGAACGAAAAGTCTCATATATACAATAACTGATATCAGTTACAATACATTTGACACAATACAAATGATACAACTACAACTGTCGACTCAAGAAGTTATATATATACAAGTACATTATCGACTAATATACATGAATACATTATCATCTTAAAACAAACACACTGACTACTACAACAAGACGAAGACCACATCAAATGATATAAATAGTCTTCATAGCTCTAGCAGCAACCCAAAGCTAAAAATCTACAACCTGTAAATACTCGGTCTGACCCGAGTATTACATTCAAAAGAAAATAATACCCGGATCAGTCTAATTCAAACCAGTTTATTAGTGCATATAGGCAGTAATAATTTAAATAGACGACAGTCACAATAATTCCCGTCTATCCAATTCTTTAAACAAAGAAACCGGATGACGGTCAATATAACACTTAACAGTGTTTAACAAAAATCAGCAGATTTAAATCATCAACAGAGATAAATAAACAATTTATCAAATCGACTAAATCAATTCAAAACTGTCAATTCTGGGTGGCTGCAGTGCACGCACGCATGCACTGCCTCGCCACCACCGAATATAAAGTCACCACCACAATGAAACTGCAGTGGCAATCAAGTAGGAATTCAAATATGAAATGGAGAACATCATTGCAAGTGCAACAGGTAGAAGATGATGCAGTGAAGCCAATATGGCAAATAATGATGAAGCATATAAGTGCAGGCAACGAAAATAAACAAAGATGAATGAAACTGATCAAGCAAGTGCAGCAGGTACAAAGGCCCGACGACCGAGTGCACAAAACAATTTCAAGTGAAGGCCAATGAAATCAAGTACACATGAACTACAAGTGAACATGTCAATCTTTGAAAGGTCATACAATTATATACATACATGAATGTATGTATACAATGCAACAATAAACCTGATAGCAGTTACACACAGGAAAGCAGTGAAATGGGCAAAAGTATCAAGTCTGGAAAACAAGAATGCCCAGACTTAACAAAGATGTACACAGTGGCATATAAACAACACTGCAATACTACCAAAGTTCAAGTAACTAATGTCAACATTTCGAAGTCAACATCAATGCCGTGGGGATGAACGAGACTCAAGAGATGCTACAACATGAAGCACTGCATTTCAAATAGCAGCATAACTGGAATAAGTGACACAATGCAGCAAGTAATTCCAGGCATTAAAGTGTGAAACAGATGTGAAGTGAGACATGAAGTATAACAGTGAACATCATCACAAGTTCAACATCACACTGACAGGGTATATCGAGCAGATAGTAAAGTGACATGAATAAGGTATACAAGTGAAACAGGCTACATGAACACAGTGAAGTGTGGTACACATGAAGCAGCATGACTGTACGAACTATATACAAAAGAGAATATGCTATGTAGTGAAGCAAAATAGGTCAAGGGTGAACACACGAGAAGTCACAGGTCAGGGATGCATGAAGTCAGGGATCAAAGATCGAACATGCAACTACAACACAACTACACAATATAGGAATGAATAAAATCAAGTCCAGATACTCAAAGGCAACAGACTCAAGTGACCAGAGTAGCTCAAGTTCAAGTAAATACATATAACCACATCAAACTGCAGCAGTGACTAAGTGAACAAGATGAAGACAGAAACAACATGCACCATTTCAAATACATGAAGACCATATTCAAGTGCATAGGTAGATCGAATACCCCATTGAAAATATAGTCACTAACATGTACAACAAAGTGTACCAGAGAGACCAGTGAACAAGGCACAGTGCGGTTTCAATGCTGCAAGGCTCAAGTATACATGAATACACATATAAGGTGACACAACGGTATGTTGAAGCACCAGAGTTACAAAACTCGAAGTCAAGTGATAAAATCAAGTTTAAAAAGGTCATGGTAATACATGAATTGAAGCACAGAACAAAATTCACGTTACTGCCTTTCTCAATGAAAGCAACAAATTGAATACCAAAACAAGGACTCTTTGTGATTAAAATATGTACATGTGATAAAATATATTCATGTAAAAGATACCAAACCATTGTATGGGCATGTACAGTAAGGACAAATGAACTCATGTGGATATGCAAGCAGTGTAAGCCGGTGTCACAGTTCGAATCCAAACATAGTTGCGAGTTCGAACAAGGAAACTATTATTAACAGCTGATACTACAATAGTGTAACAAATTCAATTGCAAACTCAATCCTAAATCAACCAAAGTCAGAGACGTGGTGAACATGGAAAAATCAACGGCTCAAAGTAGAAGCCATGGTAGTCAAGGAAGTCAGAAATAGTCCAAGCAATGAAGTCAATACTCAAAGAAAATACAAAATCGAATGACCGACAACAAGGGACGAATTCAACAATCAAATACGAACGAAAATTTGTCGAATTCGAACACCAATACACTCGAGGTAGGAATTAGATGTCATATTTTACTCACCTTCTTCTACGAGCAAGCACGAAGAGTAGAAACTTCGATCGAGTCATCCGATCTCTAGGCAAGCAAGAAGAAACCCCATCCACCAGATCGAAATAAAGTCGGCCTCTTCAGTATTCACGAAAGCCCTAATTTGTTGACGAGAGAAAGGAACGAAAGAGAAAACAAAAATCGTGGCTGCCATTAATATTTTGTTTTCTTCGATTTTGGGCTTAGGGTTTTTCGAATGGAGGAAAGGGAGGGGGATTGGGTTATCACGGGATCAACAAAGGAAACGTGGACAATATGATTTTTAAAGCCCACCAACAATTTCTCAACCATTTTTCAAAAGAATTTCAACTCGATAAAATTCCAATAAGAATTGGCGAACGATTTAATCACCTAGTGTCGATAATTAATTGCTACGAATTTGCGGGTTGTTACAATATGCTCGGGCTGATCTGAGCATTATAAGAAAAATAACATACTAATAAGTCTGGAAAAACCAGCATGAGAAACTCAAATCACATGGAATTTTTTAATTTAACTTGTTAAATCCTTTAAAATCAAAGGTATCTCATAAGACCATGCCGCACATAAACACAGACAGATTTTTACTTAACATTTACCAAAACATTTTTATATAAAATCCAATGATATTATGATAATCTAGAATACAAATACATATTAATCATAGCCGAAATTGTTAAATTATTAAATACCAGCATAATAGGTATACAATCAAGTCCAAAGGCACTTATTAGAGAATGGATTCCAACTATGAAAGAGTAAGGGTCTACCCACCGAACCCGTACACCTCTAGATAAAATGTATGGGAGGCTACAACACGTTGCACCTCTACTACTCAGGACCATCCCTACCCTTTATTGGATAGCGCTGAATATGATCATGCTTTGGTTGTGATCAAACAACCATAATGGGCCCCGAAGCATGCATAGATATATCGACACTAGATTTTGGGATGATCGTACCCTAATGGGAGTGACCCACATAGCCCTGCCGCATGCCCCTACTTTAGTCATTTCTCGGTTGATGAGGCTTGAGGCTAAAATTACCTTCATATAGCAACCATCTTGGAATGCTAACACTGCCCTCCAAGCAGTTTGTAGTGCTAGCATTCATCCATACAAGTTCGTTCTGAGTCTAAACGAAACCGAAGGCACTACCTCTACCATATCCATTTTGGAATCACCCTCAAAATTTGTAGCAAGTAGCCCCTGCACCTAAAAAGCTCCGTCTTCAATCATCTTCAAGATTTCTTCAGTTCGAAATGCTTGAGTTGGATCGAAGTGGTTTTTAGATAATTTATACTTATCTGATCCCGATCTCTTCAAAACAACTTTCAATAGTTACAGTAAACTCAACCCCGGTTCTTTTGGAGATAATTTGACAACACATAGGAGTAGGGATTACCTCTAACCATTTAATTGGACAAATCTCCCTATCATTTGTCATAAGAGAACAAAATGAGATTTATACGCACAATGCAGCATCTCAAAGATGACTGTGCCATATAACTCACGTTTTCTACTAGATATTTCTGAAGTTATATTTGGTCCAGAATTAACAGTCGGTTATTTACTATTAAATGAACAAATGAGCAACTTTTCAGAGATTTAATTACCCATAGCGACCACTAAGCCTCAAACTAGATCTTTCATTTATTAAAACTCTTTTCAAAAGTGTTTATCAAAAACATTCATATACTTATCTCATTGACATAAGTATATTCACAAAACATATGTGAAAGATTTCTCATTTCCAAATCATATCAAAGGATTAAAACAAAATGTTATTTATATTAGAGATAAAGATAACCTCAAACAATATTCGTTCGGTTTTAAGTGTGGAACGAATGTCCATACCACCAGAATTAAGAAGGCTGGTTAAAGGAAATCCAATCTCAAATCCTTTTATAAATTTCCTTCTATAAATCCTATTAATAAATCTCTTTTATTTATGAATCTCCTTTACCTAAATTCCAAACTTATTTACAAAACTCTGTATAAATCACCAAGCTAAATTTACAAAACTCTTTTATAAATATTAAAACCATCTCTTTATAAATCTCCAATTTTTTTTATAAAACTTACTTTATAAATATCCAAAATCATTTATAGAACTTTCTTATAAATATTCCTTATTTAAAAAACTCCTTTAATAAACTCATTTAATAAAGTCCTTTTGATAAACAAAACGATTATTTAAAATACCTTTACTAAAATCATTACTTAACTTGAAACCATTATTAAAAGAATAATTAACCTTAAAAATCAGAAAGAAGCTTAGTGACCATAATGGTTTTCATTTAATTGAGCTTACTTTTCAAGCTATAATATTGGTATTTGCATAACAAGTACGTATTAATAAGGGAATCAGCCAGTAACAATCAATCATATAAGTAAATGTCCAAGTTACCAAAATAGCAGACGGAGATTTATTCTGCTAAACACATGTCTAAGTTAATGTAATGATAGAATGGGTTTTCATTTTGCCTAATAGATGTCAAAATAATCTACTTGGTGAACTACGGTAGAACAGTGATTTATGCTGCCAAACAGATGTCAAATACAATTTAATTAGCATAAAAGTGTTTTATTCTGGTAAACAGATGTCGTCGGGTTTCATATTTAATTAAGGCTACTTAAAGGTAACCGACAAAGAAATCGTTTGGTTTGAAATATCCTTTAAAAGAGGGTTGCTTTGTAATAAAGCCGATCTTTAGAAATAAAGTGGTTTAAAACCTTAAAACTTTTATTTAATAATTAAATAATATTTAGACTCTTTATCTAATAACTAAACCTTTAATGAATAATTAAATAGTAATTAACTATTAAATAAATAATTAAACCATAATTAATCTTTAACTAATTATTAAATAATATTTTAAACCTTCAAATGATAATTAAGTTAATCTTAATCAAGTCTTAAGTAATCTTGCTTGATTAGTGGTTAATTAAATATTTAAACCCTTTTATAATTAATTAATTAATAATTAATCTTAAATAGTTAATTAAATAATGATTAATCCCTAATTATTAATTAAATCATAATTATCTTAAATTAATTAACTAATTATAATTAACTTAACTAATTGACACTTAAGTAATAATTACCTTTATAAACTAATGATTAAGTACTAATTATCTTAATTAATTAATTAATTAATTAATAATTTAAAATAAATAAATAATTACTTTTTAATTACTTAATTAAAGTTTTGAAAGTACTTTGCAAAAAGAATGCTTAAGTAAAATCACTTTTTAGATTTTCCAAAACTGGCTCGTTTTACGAACTATACATATAGCGACTATCGCTATATGATTCATAATTTCAAAACTTGATTTATGTTCTAAATCCCTTCCAAAACACTGTCTTTATATGTTAACTTACTTTTATAACTTAGAATAAAGTTTCTAAAAACAAAGGTAAGATTTTGAAGCTTCATTAAAACATTTCAAGAAAGTAAAGTTAGAAAACTAGTTTTCGACCAAAGGATTTCGAAGTCGCAACTAACCACTAACTACTAAATTTTCTTTTAACTTATAACAACATATGCATGGACTAAACTTTTATACATGCCATCACAACATACAACTAGAAAGGTCCCAACTTCAAATGCTACTAACTTCGGCCTTCATTTTATTAGTCCTTGAGATGATGGTTTTGATGACAACAACCTTAGAATACGATTATAAAATATAAATACTAACATTATAGTTTAGATATATATGTATATGAAGGATTTAACCATACAGGTATCAAGAATGAAGACTGTACAATATAGAGATTCAAGGTATCAAGATTGAAGACTCATGAGTATCAAGAATATCAAGAATAGCAAGATTATCAAATAGTACAAGATAAGTATTGAGTCTAGAATTATGTTAAAACTTCATAATAGCACTGAAATCTTCACTCCATATTTCATTTGGGATGGAACCCATTTCTACCTTTTTAGTGGCTTACAAACCCACGACAAGTAGCTTACAAACCTATGACAAGTGGCTTACAAACCCACGAACATCCTGGTTCTGTACAAGTTCTCGAGTCCTGATGTGATGAGATATTTTGCAGGAAGAAGCTTGCAAAACTACTTCAAAATGATTTTCAAAACTGCTTTTCAAAATGTTTTACCCTTAAAAATTATCTTTTCAAATGATTTTCAAAAAAGATGTTTTAGCCTTAAAATATTCTTTGATTTTGTTTTTAAATAAACTCTTGTTTTAAACTTCGTTTGTTTTAAACTTCGTTTGTTTTAAACTATCTTTTAATTATAATATATTTATACTTAGATTTAAATACAAAATTATAGTAAAATTTTATATATATTATTCTCTATATTTACTTATGTATTTTAACTATAGTTAAGTATATTTATAAAGTTTAAAATAGTTTTAATATAAGATAGAAGTAATTTTCAAAGAAAAACAAATCACCAAAATTTCCTTTGGGATGTCGACATACCCAAGATACCCATGTCGACATAGTGGCAGTTGGTTTCAAAATTTTGAATTTCAAAAGAAGTGTCTATTTGCCATAACCTTTCACGAATAGACATGGCTGTTGTTCTTCTATAAATAGGGGATGTTTTCAATGAATTTTCAACAATATTTTTCTGGTTTTCACTCTTCTTCTTCTTCCACATTTCTTTATATATATTCTTACCATTACTCTACCGAAATCACCATTGAATTTAACTAGATCATTTCTGGTTTGATTCTCTATCACTATCTCAAGAAGATCCCAGTGCTATTCAGAGTTATAGGCTTCTTTGTAATCAATCAAGTGAGAAAAGGTGTGACTGTAGCCTTGGAAATCAATCAAGTGAGAAAAGGTGTGATTGTAGCCTAGGAAATCAATTGGGTGAACTTATTGCCCGGGAAATCAAGTATCTCTACCCAGAGGATTGTGAATCTGGAGTGGTGTACCTCGTGGCCTTGAAATCAAGGGTTGTAATTGTAAAGATTGCTTTTGAAAGGAAATCCATACTTGTGTGCGAGACTGGATGTAGGGTAACTCCAAACCAGTATAAAATCCGGTGTGTTCTTTCCTTTACTGATTTTACTTTATATTTGCATCTGTGTTTGAATCTATGATCATATCTGTGTCTGAATTGCATAAATTTGTGTTCAAATTAATATAAACTCAAAAAGAATTAGTAATTCCTTATAAACACTATTCACCCCCCCTCTAGTGTTTATACTAGCTTTAAGATCCGTAATCCGCATTTCTCACATTTGGTATCAAAGCGAGGTTTTCAAAGTTTCATAATCTGAATTTTGAAAAGTTTTCAAAATGGCTACCAACACTGGTACTGTTACTAACACTAGTTCTATTACTACTGTTACTAGTTCATTTGTAGAAGGTCAGTCTACTGCCAGACCATCACTTTTTAATGGTAGTAACTATGCATACTGGGCATGTAGGATGAAAATATATTTACAATCTGTAGGTCTAGACACTTGGAATATCACACAGAATGAATATTCTAAACCCACAACTAATTTTGCACAGTGGACCACTGAGAAAAAGACTGTTGCACAGAATAATTCTAAAGCAATGAATATTCTATTTTTTTCACTTGATAGGAATGAATTTAATAGAGTGTCAGTTTGTAAGTCTGCGTATGAAATCTGGAAAACTTTGCAAGTTACTCACGAAGGAACAAGCAAAGTTAAACAGACCAAAATTTCCATGCTCACAAATCAGTTTCAATTATTTAAAATGAATTCTAATGAGTCTATTTCAGATATGTATAGTAGATTTTAGGATATTGTGCATTCTCTAATATCCTTGGGAAAGGATTTTTCCGAAGAAGATCAAGTCAGAAAAATCTTAAATTCTCTTACTCCAGAATGGGATCAAAAGACACTTGCAATCGAAGAGGCAAATGACATCAGTACCTTAAAGATAGAAGAATTAATTGGAAATCTAATGTCGTTTGAAGTCCAAATGATCGGGAGAAGAGAAAGCAAAGCATCTGAAAAGAAATAAATGGCATTCAATGCATTAACCGATGGATCGGACTCAAACAGCGATAATGATGAAGAGAGCCTTTATGACCAAGAATTTTCGGAAATTCCTGAAATACAGAAAGATGAATAATCTCAAGAGAAACAACTATAAGAACGATGGAAATCAGAATGTAGTGCCAAACAATATCAAATGCTTCAAATGTGACAAATCAGGTAATATCAAAAGAGACTGTCCGTATCCAGATAAGCAAAACCTTCCTATAAACAATGATTCCGTAAAGAAACGAAAACATGCTTTTACTGCTACTCTAGATGACTCGGACTCGTCTTCAAGTGATGATGATCAAAAGACAAATAATTCAAATATGTGTTTCACGGCAGTTCACGACTCCAACGAATTCAGAGAAACGGACTCAGAAAAAGGTACACATTTACAATACAATTGGTTGAAATTGCATGCTTAGAATTGATTGCTTGATTGATTGATTTTGAATTGGTGTGTTGTTTGAAATTTAAAATTTTTATTTTTTATTATTATCTTATTATTTTTTTATTTTTTTTATTTTTATTAGTATCATAATATTTTATGGAATATACTAATAATATTCCAGATATATATAGACATTAAAAATAATAAGAATATATATATATATATTAGAATTCTTATGAAAAATAAATTATAGAAATTCAAAAACACATGTCGACATGGTCCCTACCATGATGTCGACATGGGTACAGAATTTGAAATTCAAAATTTAAATTCAAATGGTTGAATTTTCATCCACCTTTTCACTTCATTCAATTCTCTGAAAAGGCATCTTTTGACCAAAGAATATGTCCTTTGAGAATCTATTTATTCACTATCTTTTATCACATCTTTTCACTTTCATTTTCAAATTCAAACTCTCTCTTCAAAACTTCAAGCTCTCTACTCTCTACTCTAATGGCTTCTTCAAGCAACCCTTCCACCATGAGAATTTCCAGAAAGATAAAAGAGCAACTCTTCAATGATCCGGAGGCCATAAAAGCATACATCAATTATGCTAACTATGGAAAAGTCCATCCCGAAAAGTTTGCTTTATTTCAAGGTTTTTCTACTTATGAAATTGATTCTCTTTTTGCAAATAATCATGTTCTTAGTCTTATTGATGCTTCTCAAAATGATTTTGTTTGCTATCCAAATCTTGTTAAAAAAATTTATGCAAATCTCAATCGAGGATTTTATAATGGAAACGATGATGAAATTTGGAGTAGTGTCAAAGGCACTAGAATTGTTTTAAATTGTGATCTTTTGGGTACCATTCTCAATTGCAAGAATACGGGAATGGATCTTTCTAGTTTTAATATTGATGAAAATGATCATGAGACGTTTCATCATATTTTTGAAGGAAATGATAATTTTGAATTCAAAAATCGAAACTTTCGACCAAAAGCTAGAATTGTCAATCTTCTTTTACAACATACTTTGACCCCAAGATCGTGGAATTTTAACAATCCTACTTCAAAAGTTTGCAAAGCACTTTTTGCTATTTTTGGAAATTATGATGTTAATTGGGCGCAAGTTATTTTAGATGAACTTCGTCCCAAAAATCTTGAAATGGGTGAGAATACTTTGTATCATGGAATCTATCTCACTTGGATTTTTAACTATTTTGGAGTAGATTTCAAAGGAGAAGAATTTGTTTCAAGAAAGGTTTTCAATCACTCAAATATTTCTCTTATGAAAATTCCATTTGTTTTTCAACCTTATGAGACTATTACCAAAAAGGAAGAGTGTTTGGCTCATGAAGAGATGGAAGAGGAGGAAGAGGAAGAAGAAGAAGAAGAAGAAGGGGATGAAATGGAAATAGAAGAAGAAGAAGAAGGTGAAACATCCTTGGAAAGTATTGACTATCCTCCTAATCCAACCAACAAAACTCTTCTCAAAAACCAAAAGACCATTGTTGAGAATCAACGGATTCTTAAACAATCAGTTAGTAAGAAGTTGGATAAAATTTCATCCAAGATGAAAAGTTTATTTCCAAAGTAAGCAAGAAGCTTGGATTATCTTCATCATCCTCTAACTAGTTCTATCTTTTCATTTCATGTTGTATTAGTTTAGTTTGTTTGAATGTTCATGTAGTTCTTTATGATTAATCATTGTATCACTCTATTATGCAATGAAATTGAATTCCTTTTTCTATTATCTAGCTTATCTTATCTCCAGAATAAATGTTAGTATATTATATAAATATATATATATACACACAATTATTCACAAAATCAAAATAAGCCATCAAAATTCACTGCACCATGTCGACATGTACTGGTCAGAAATGACATTTCATTTTAAAATTGAAATTTGAATAACTACCTTATGTCTATTCAATTCAAACGAATTTCTACACCTATAAATAGCTATTTCTTCCAGAATTCATCACTCAATATTATTTCTTATCTACTTTGTCTATCATTCTTCTCTCAAACTAAAATATGGCCAATCCAATTCATAATTTAACCGAAAATCTTGAAGAAACTCTTAATTCTTTCAAGAATATTCTTTCGTTTATTCTTCGTAACCAGCGACACTTAGAGTTGAGTCAAATGCAGATGATCAAGGAACAAGAAAGGCATTTCGATGCAATACGATGGATGATTTCCTCCCTACACAAGGATGATAACGAAGCACATCCTCCAGTCTCTCTCACCAATGACAATGAAAATTGGGATGCCATTAAAGCAGACCCTATTTTTGGAGAAGAAGGATGGGTGGAAGTTCCTCGTAATGTTTGATTTGATTGCTTTGTTTGATTTGAATTGTTTGCTTTGATTGATTTGATTTCATTTTTTTTGATTTGGTATGGATTGATATTTGTTGTACAAAACATGTATACATATGCATTGATATCACTACAAGAAAATTCACATTTGATAGCACCATAACACAGCGTTTTGCTGAAAATGCTGTTGAAAATTATTTAACTATAGGAAATAAAATTACAAAACGCTGTTTGAAGTGGGCTGGAGCGGTAACCGCTGTTTGTGCGTAACAAGGCGGTAAATTTTCATGTTCCCTCCAAATTGAATCCTAACTAAATAAAACATCGCTCAAAAATTTGCTGCTAAAATTTCCATCCCTAATTTCATCCCGCAAAAACCTAATCACAAAATTTTCATTCCTTCTACCTAAAATTAGGTCGTCTATTTCCCTCATCATCATTTGTCTTCATCACCACCTAAATATCAATGAGTCAATTCAAAAAATGTCACTTGAAGCAGATCGTCCCATGTACTCACCGACGGTGACCCCACCATTGGCGCCGGTCCAATCTTATCGAACACGTACCCGAAATCCAGTCAGATCTCGAAGTCGATCGCCTTCCCCGCCGCTCATGTGCCCGCAAAACTGACAGCAACACCTCTATCCCCAAACCTCAACCTTCAACTATTCCAAAACCAGATCTGAAAGTAAAACTTCGATTTTCATTTCACAAAATATCATTAGATCATTTCTCAAAAGTTCGTATTAGTTTTCTATTCTCTTTCCTTGCACGACTTAAGATTATCAAAGTACGTAACATTTTTTCCTCTTTATTTTGATTTTGATTCTCTTTTGAAATATGAGCCAAGCGAACAACCGAACTATATTTTGTTAAAAGAAAATTGCTAGAACAATAGGCAATTTAAGTCATGAAATTCATGGATCAAACAATGGAAAGTTGGGCGCTAATTTCTTTTGAAATTTGATTACGTCCGTATGTTCCCATAACTAAATCTCGCAGTTGAACATGTATTGCTGTTTGTTAAAATCTGCGAATACAGACAGACTTCAAGGAGGCAAAATCGGAAATTTAAAGGGAGTCCAGAATTTTATTTCGAGTTCGGGTAAGATTGCCGATTTTGTTTTGGGTGGACTAGCAATATACCTTTTTTTTCTTTTATTTTTTCCACTTCAACTTGAGTGATTATGATTTATATGGCTAGATCTGATTAAACAGATCGATTTTCTGTTGTTGTTTAACATTAGAATTATGTGCAAATTCCAGATTTACTTTTTGTTTTCCAATACGTAGAATGCGACTTTTGGATATTAGTGTATATATTTACTTTGTTGCTTTTTATCTAATTAGTTTTTAAGTTATTTTGTGAAAATTGAAGCCAATTTATCTTAATCCTGGGAATCAATAAAAATGAGTTGTTTTGTTAATGTATGCTCTTAGATCTATTTATGCTTTACCATGACCCTTGCAGTATGAACTCAAATTCAGTGAACTTAGTTTGACCGTTTAAGAATATGTAAATATATTATCACTTAGCTATGACATTGGTCCAAATTTATTAAAATAATGTGATTTTTATAGAAAATTGACTTTAATGTTTCGTTGATACCCATCACCCAGGAGCATAAATATCTCTCCTTTTGTTTAATACATTATTTAACGAATCAATCATTAAAATAAAAAATATAATAAAAAATAAATAAAATAAAATAAAACATTTTATTCGACTTAAAATTTTGAATTCGTATTTACCAACTGGCATTTTGAAATCTTATGGGCTGATTATAAATCTATTTTTGCTGAAACTAGACTTTGTTTTATACAATATTGTTATTTTGAGAACAGTTACGTGTAGACTTTGTAGTGTAGAGATAGTCTAACCAACTAAATATTGCAGTGGTTTATTAGATGGCAAACTTTTTTTCAATGTATTAGCACTTCTATTAGGGTGTTACTTCAACTTTCCTCATTTTCCTACTTATTTGTAATACTTGGGATCCTTAAAGAATACACCTTGACCTAGTTTACAAATATCATATGTTTTATGATATATATAAACTAATAAAAGGCATTTCCCCTTAACTGAATTTTTTGTCCAAACGGTAATGGTATAACCCTAAATTTTACCAACATATTTAAGTATAAGTTGAAATCCGAAACGTAAAGGGAGGTTTTGAAAAAAGTCATTTTGAGGAGGAGCCAATCAAAGAGGAAAAGGAATGGAGTGAAAAGGACTATGAAATACTAAAGAAACATGTATCTAAGCATCCAGTTGGGGAGCCAAGGCAGTGGGAGAAGATCGCAGAGGCATTTGAAGGAAGGTTTAAAGTGGAAAGCGTTATAAAGATGGGAAGTCAATAGGGGAGAGGAAGGATGGAGACAGTGATTCCTTTGTGCAGTTTATGAAGGATGGGAAGCCAGTGGACAAGAGAGTTGAGAGTGAGATTTAGAATGCAAGGAACATGAGCTGGGGTTCCAATGAGGACATTGCGTTATTGAATGCTTTAAATGCATTTCCTAAGGATGTGGATATGAAGTGGGAGAAGGTAGCGGCAACAGTGCCAGGGAGGAATAAGGCGGAGTGTGTGAAAAGGGTTTCTGAGTTAAAGAAGGATTTTAGGAGCTCCAAATGACTGCTTTCTTAGATGAAGTTGTTTGTTGCTCTTTTACATTTTACTGTGTTGAGGCTTGTACTATTTCCGGGCATGCATTTACAATACTGTTTGTTATATACTATCAAAGATGAAGAAAGTATTACTATATTGCTTGTTATTACAGTTTAAACTGCCGACTTTGTTCTATTTAATGCTTTGAAGGAAACGAATCATATACCCTTTTGACATGACTATTTGCTAATGTTTTTCTGCTTTTTTTACTCAAAACTCGGTCTATTTTATCGATGCATGATTCTTTTGCATTCATAACCTATCTAATAATAAATATATGTTGTAACCAAATCAGGTTTGCACGGGTGTTATGATGCATGGGTATGGTTACGTCAAAAAGCTTTGCTCAGAGCTATAAGACTTTATGAGGCAACACAACTTCTCTTCAATTGAAGACTTTATAGGGTATGGTTTCTTCTAGCCCTGTTTTTCACTCTTTCTTAGATTGAAATACAAATACTTAGTAATACATGCACTTATGTTTCATGAATCGAATTTCACTCTACTTCAGTATTTAATAATTTCAAGATATGCATCCTTCCTCGACTTGGACATATTTGTAGTACTCAATAATATTATAATTAAGTTTAATTCTGTGGGAAAATATGTTTTAAGTGTAATCTCTTATGACGTATTGATTTCAACTAAAATACAAACTTTGTGAAACATCATTGATTTGGATAACAAACACTCTATGTAAAACCCAACAATTTAAGACCAAATGATTCTTAACACATGTCTGTTGATTTAAGTTATTGGTTTGTAAGTTAGAAATTGGCTAGCACATTTCTATAAAAAATAAATATATTTATAAAAATTAATCAAGTTAACTAAATTTTATAAAACTCAAATAAATTAACTTAGTTGACTAAATTTTATAAAAATCAAATAAATTAACTTAGTTGACTAAATTTTATAAAAATTAACTAAATCTATAAAAGTTAACTAAGTTAAATAAGTTTTATAAAAATAACCAAGTTTATAAAAACTAAGTAAGTTTAAAAAAGTCAACTAATTAACGAAGCTAACTAAGTTTTATAAAAAATTAATTAAGATAACTAAGTTTTATAAATAATTAATAAATTAAGTATGTCTACAAAAATTGATGAAGATAACTAAGTTTTATAAAAATTTAACTATGTTGACCAAGTTTTATAAAAAATAACTAAATTTAAAAATTAACTAAGTTAACTAAGTCTCATAAAATTAAACAAGCTTATAAAAATAACCAAGCACATAAAAAATTATTAATTTTTTAAACACTATGTTAAAAAACTCGAACAAAGTTAACTAAGTAAAAATTAACTAAATTAACAATTTTTCACAAAAATTTAACTAAATTGGCTATATTTTATAAAAATTAACCAATTTATAAAAATTAATGAAGTTAACCAAGTTCAATGAAAATTTAATATGTTTATAAAGTTTACTAAGTTTATAAAAAATAATTAAGTTTTAACAAATTTAACCAAGTTTATAAAGTTGACTAAGTTAACTAAGTTTTATAAAAATTAAATAAACTAGTAAAAATTATATTAATTCATAAAAGATAACTAAGTTTATAGAAATTATTAAGTATATACAAGTTATTATAAAAATTACTAAGTTTATAAAAATTATAAGTTATAAAAATTAATTAAGTTTATAAAAATAAATAAGTTTATAAAATTAGATTTAGTTTTATAAAAGTTAACTAAGTATATAAAAATTAGATTGAGTTTATAAAATTATTGTAAAAATTATTAAGTTTATAAAAATTAATTAATTTTATAAAAATAACTATGTTTATAAAATTAGACTTCATTTTATAAAAGTTAACTAAGTTTTATAAATATTTAACTGTATTAACCAAGTTTGTAAAATTTAGCTTTATTGAGGTTATTATAGAAGCATAACTTATAATTGGTGAGTTGAGGTTATTGTGTATCATTTATGAATTCTACTCTTAAATCTTATCTCTCATTTCATGGTTCTGATTAATGATATAAGTCGCCGAACATAAATATTATCTAACAACTTTATTGCTCATATTTTTACGATGATATAATTGATTCACAATTGGAACTCAACTGTGATGATGCTATTTTTTTCAGGTCTGAAATCGTGCCACTCATTAATATAAACCTAGCTTATCTTTTCCCATGTATATTTGACCATATGTTTTGTGATTACCCCTTAAAATTCATCTTTATATTTGCAGAGTTTGTGGTTCAAGACTAATCTTAAACTTTGCAATCAAATGAACAAGGTGATTTCTTTTTTTGTTAGCGAGTACTTTCTTCGGAAATTACTATCGGTTACATGCGTCAGCTAATTGTTGATGTTTTTTTTAGTTTTTTTAGATATTGAAAGAACTTCAAAAATCATGTCGAAAAGAAGATGGCCCTGATGACCATAAAAAAGGAACTCAGCTTCTGGAAGTGTCTGCTATTGAGATTCAAATGTACATGAAAACAAAAAATAACAAGAAACTCAAGGTCAGTTATTACTCTCTATTCCAATTTGTCTAATTCAGGATTACATATTTTATTTGGGATATACTTTAAAAACATATAACATGTAAATCCTAGTATAACTTTATCCCACATTGTTGGAAAAAAGAGCTTCATAAACAGTAGAAGCTTTTGAGAGTGGGGGTGGTCGGGATATGCTTTATAAATAAGTTGACTAAGTTTTACAAAAATTAACTAAATTTGTATAACTAGTTTTTTAAAAAATAAAAATTACTAAATTTATAAAAATTAATTAAGTTTTAAAATATTAACTAAGTTTGTAAAAATTAACTAAGTTTATAAAAATTAATTAAGTTTATAAAATTAAATGAATTAACTAAGTTTTATGAAAATTGAACAAAGTTGACTAAATTTTATAAAAATTTGTTAATAGATTGTTTATCCCTACTATGGACCCAGTATTTTTTAGGAATGTTAACCAGTGTATAAAGAAATATCCACAGTTTTGTCCTTGATTATACATGATACATGTATGTCCTTGTTATTAGTTCTACACCATGTTGTGATACATAGCGAGGAACGTAGTATCATACTAGTTATAACTGTTTTTGTATGGCTTACAACTTTGACTACTTAGCTGCCTTGTTTTTTTGTCATGGTCAGGTAAACAAAATAGAATATAGTCCTTCATAAAACAGTTCATGCAACTGGTGTTAAAATGTTAAATAAGTATGTTGTATAAATAATAATGCCTTACTGTGTTTACAGTTGATGGTTATGGGCATTATCATACTAGCAGACTAGAAGAATCATACCATTTTGTAAATATAATCAGATACAAAAATTCGACTTTTTTTTGAAGTTTAAGAGATATTTGAATTGGATATTTTTGTCATACTATAAAATCATAAATTGCTGCTGCTATTATATTTATGAGTTAATAATAGTTTTTGTAAATCGGTTAATGAAACAAGTGTTTTGTATATCGGGTTAGGTTAAATCTATTTCCTATTCAATCTATTTCTTGTACTATTTTTTAGTATTTATAATTTACTATTAAATATCACAACTACTAAAATTGTTGTTTAATAGTTTGTTCTCTGACACGGCAGAAATCATTTTGTTTGTCAATGATCTTGTATAAGAAAAAAGAAAAAAACTTGTTGGAAGCATAACCCTTGTATTTGGATTTTGTTTATCATTTGCCAGAATTATTATTTGATTTGAACTTCACCACTTAAGTTAAATATTACTTTTAATCATTTCAAATAGCAACTGCTAGCCAACACCATACATTTAGCTTGAGCTGCTATGCAACATTTATGCTTAGTTTGAGCTGACATGTAACATTTCATAGTTTTATTATTTATCACCTCAACTCCAAGCCACTTAAATCTCGACCTAACATCAGAACCGGGTTCATGGTTTCCAAATCCAAAGTAGGATAAAGTCTTCAATCCAAAATCTCCTTCCCATGGCATGTATCCTTCAGGGTCCATTAATCCTCCTATTTCACTTTCCATTAGCACTGATGTTGAATGCTCTTTCCATTATTTTTTATGAAAACTGTACGAAGCTAGAAGAAATATAGATATCAAATGTACTAAATATGTTAGACATACAGTGGTTGTACTAAGGTGCAAGAAATGTAAATATCAAATGGTCTAAATATGTTGTCATACAGATAGTGGTATCCAATTCTATACTTTAAAGGCAGTCAAAAAGGAGTAACAAATACTAGAACTATCATGTCAGCAAGAGCTAAGTGTAGTTATCGGAGAGACACTTCTGCAAAAACTTGTAAAGCAACACTTCGTTAGACTATTGGTTTTTTTAATTTTGTGCGTACAAGATCAAATGTGCTTCGCTTATTGTGCTTCAATCTCTATGTTGGCATCCCAACAATGCTCGTCCAGTTCAGAGCATTAGCATCTCAGCAAATGTGCTCCTTTTTGGTCCAGTTCATCTCGACAATTGTTTCATTTCATCCATTCCTTAACTCATATTATTCAGTCCAGTTCACTTCCTGTTTCTATTGCACCACTATGTACATCAACTTCTGTACGTCAGCAAGCATCCTAGCATTCAGTCTCATCCTCATTTCGATATAGTCTAGTCCTAAACCACTGCACATGTTTCCTTCTGTAAGCTGTCTCAATCCTCAGTCTGCCAGCATAGTACGGTGACCTGATATATATCTCATCATCTTTGTGCTTGCCTCTGCTTTATGTATTCATCCACTTCATTGATTTTAATATTAATAATTCTGGCCTTTTTCTCTTTGATGCTTCATGACTGCCTTTAATTCAATAAATAGGCATTTTATGTTTTGCTTTAGCTCAGGCATACAGCATAATAGCAGGTCTTCCTCGTCATTTTCTTTTATGGCATCAGTGCTTCAGTATTCAACCACTGTCAAACAGTAGCTTAAGCATTCTTATTGTCAACAATTGTCAATCTCGTTGGTCGAATTTATAACATTTTACCTCGTAGTTTAAACTATTTACCAACTGTAACAGTATTCTGTTAAATTAGCTTTGGTGGTAACCACCAACCGTTTGTTTTTTCTTGCAAGAATTACCTATTAACATGTTTTTTCTTTACATCTTCGCAGTTTCAAAGTGAGCATGCTTATGTAATTTGACTGACTTAGCTAGTGGAGGTTGAATTGTTGAAGAGGATTAGCTTGGACTCTCACAACTCATATTTTGCTTAATTTAATATGCTATTTATGTAAAACAATGTTACTATCATATTTGCTTACAACATTATGTATATATACGATTATCGTTTATTTTGAGTATGGAGTTAGTGCAACTTTATTATATATAACATGCGAAGATTATATTTATTTATTGTGTTTTTAATTAACTGATATTATCAGATATAAAATTTTATAGCTGGTGGGATGATTGTAAATATAAACTTTTGTGCATGGTATTTTTCATATTTAACAGCGTTTCAAAAACGCTGTAAAAAAGAAAAAACGCTGCAGATGTCAGGCAAAAAGGGAAACGCTGTGAAACATCCACCCATATGCAGCGTTTGCTTTATGGTGCTAAATGCTCATTTACGAGCTTTTTCAAAACGCTGTAAAAAAGTATTGCAGCGTTTTTAAAATGTTGTCTAAAGGAAGAAGAAACAATGGGTAAGGACATATTACAGCCATCATTAAAACGCTGTAATATGTTGCTAATTTTGCAGCGTTTTAGAAACGCTGTGATATGTCTTGACTCTATTACAGCTTGTCGTTAGAAAGCGTTCTTCATAACGCTGCGAAAGGATTTGACAGCGTTTTTAAAACGCTGCGAAAGACCATTTTTCTTGTAGTGTATTTATATGATCTTTGATTAATTATCATGTTTATCAATATAATTATTTCTTAATCTATATATTATATACATTGTATAGTTTATTAATGCAGGTACTTTAGTACAAGAATGAGGGGGAGTTATATAGTTTGGAGTTAGATTTTGTTGATGACAAAGGGGGAGAAGTATAAAATATAGGATAGTTAGGCATAGATTAAGGGGGAGTTATTAGTTTTAGGGGGAGTCAATAGGATAGAAATAATATTTTATAAACAAAGGTTGTCTTCATCAAAAAGGGGGAGATTGTTAGTCCTTGAGATGATGGTTTTGATGACAACAACCTTAGAATAAGATTATAAAATATAAATACTAACATTATAGTTTAGATATATATGTATATGCAGGATTTAACCATGCATGTATCAAGAATGAAGACTGTACACTATAGAGATTCAAGATATCAAGATTGGAGACTCATGAGTATCAAGAATAACAAGATTATCAAATAGTACAAGATAAGTATTGAGTCTAGAATTATGTTAAAACTTCATAATATCACTGAAATCTTCACTCCATATTTCATTTGGGATGGAACCCATTTCTACCTTTTTAGTGGCTTACAAACCCACGACAAGTAGCTTACCAACCTACGACAAGTGGCTTACAAACCCACGAACATCCTGGTTTTGTACAAGTTCTCGAATCTTGATGTGATGAGATATTCTGCAGGAAGAAGCTTGCAAAACTACTTCAAAATGATTTTCAAAACTGCTTTTCAAAATGTTTTAGCCTTAAAAATTATCTTTTCAAATGATTTTCAAAAAAGATGTTTTAGCCTTAAAATATTCTTTGATTTTGTTTTTAAATAAACTCTTGTTTTAAACTTCGTTTGTTTTAAACTATCTTTTAATTATAATATATTTATACTTAGATTTAAATATAAAATTATAGTAAAATTTTATATATATTATTATCTATATTTACTTATGTATTTTAACTATAGTTAAGTATATTTATAAAGTTTAAAATAGTTTTAATATAAGATAGAAGTAATTTTCAAAGAAAAACAAATCATCAAAATTTCCTTTGGGATGTCGACATACCCAAGATACCTATGTGGACATAGTGACAGTTGGTTTCAAAATTTTGAATTTCAAAAGAAGTGTCTATTCGCCATAACCTTTCACGAATAGACATGGCTGTTGTTCTTCTATAAATAGGGGATGTTTTCAACGAATTTTCAACAATATTTTTCTAGTTTTCACTCCTCTTCTTCTTCCACATTTCTTTATATATATTCTTACCATTACTCTGCTGAAATCACCATTGAATTTAACTAGATCATTTCTGGTTTGATTCTCTATCGCTATCTCAAGAAGATCCCAGTGCTATTCAGAGTTATAGGCTTCTTTGTAATCAATCAAGTGAGAAAAGATGTGACTGTAGCCTTGGAAATCAATCAAGTGAGAAAAGATGTGATTGTAGCCTAGGAAATCAATTGGGTGAACTTGTTGCCCGGGAAATCAAGTATCTATACCCAGAGGATTGTGAATCTGGAGTGGTGTACCTCGTGGCCTTGAAATCGAGGGTTGTAATTGTAAAGATTGCTTTTGAAAAGAAATCCGTACTTGTGTGCGGAACTGGATGTAGGGTAACTCCGAACAAGTATAAAATCCGGTGTGTTCTTTCCTTTACTGCTTTTACTTTATATTTGCATCTGTGTTTGAATCTGTGATTATATCTGTGTCTGAATATTGCATACATTTGTGTTCAAATTAATATAAACTCAAAAAGAATTAGTAATTCCTTATAAACACTATTCACCCCCCCTCTAGTGTTTATACTAGCCTTAAGATCTGTAATCCGCATTTCTCACACATTTTTCAAGCTAAAGATTCAACATTACATATACACATACATAAGCCATATACAACATTATTAATTTCAACCAATATCCAACATATTAACAACCAAGATAATGCTATAATAAATTTTAAAAACTTTTAAGAAAAAAGCGAGCTTTTTCTCAGCTAAAGCTATCCAATACACTCTAAACTTCCACTAGAAATTGAAACTACCCTAGAGCTTGCTTTTTAACTTGGAAAGAAAGGAGCTTTTGGAGGCTTGAAGGGGAAATGGATTCGGCCAAGATAGCTTAAGAGTTCGACCATGATTTGTTTAGCTCGGCCATGGAAGGTAGAGGGGGTTCAGATCATCAGCGAATTCACAAAAATCAATTCAAAAATGGATCATCTTCCAATTGATTTTTGATAAGTTACTCATGGAATTTGGAAAAGTTGTCAGAGAGAAAGTTTTTCAAAATTCTTTTCTCTACAATATAAAAAAGTGTCACTCAATTTGGATCTTTTTTGAGGTAGATATGGTCAAAAGAAGCAGAGATGTTTTCGGACTTGAAAATCTATATTCGAAAATGAGCCTGAAATAAATGAGATTTGGACATGGCTAAGCTCAAAATTTGAAAAAGTAGTACACATAAAAGTTGTAACTGCTGAAATTTTCTATAGTTTAAGAAATGGAAAATCTCCATTTAGATAAGATATGAAAAGGATATGGTAAAAGGAAGAGAATGCAAAATTGAAGAAATTAAAGGGATATTTAAAAGTGATAAATCTAAGGTTTTTATAACTTTAAAATTCTTTGATAGCCATTAGAGAACTCATGAAAGCTTGGAGGATTTTTATAAAGTATGGATGAAATGAGAAAATGATGATAAGAATCGAAAAATTTGTATATATATTAAGTGTATAAATTAAATTACCAATTTACCCCTTGTACTTTACCTTCCACCTCCTTGTGCCACCTCACCATGCTTGCCTCCACCCTTGTACCTCACAGCCACTCCCTTGTCCCTTTCATGTACACCTTGGCCAACATGTTTAAACATGTTTTAGTAATAAAATGTGCTTATGTTGGCTTACGATGTGACATTTTCTTTTATTAAATTATATTTTAAATCTTATATAACTAAATATAAATACATATGTGTGTGTAGACACACACTAATACATACACATATGTACCCTAACTTGTTTATAAATGTGTATAGTTACACAAAAGAGTTCACAATGTTTCCAATAACTTTTAGCCGAGGAAAAGTTGAAAATTCGAAAAACAAATCTAGTCACATTTCCGATTTTTCTTCAAACTATATATTTTTGTAAACAAAAAAAATCTATTTCATCATCATTATTTATAACTTAAAAGTGTTTTATTTTGATTATAAAATTTATTATTTGAATATTTAAAATTAATTAAATATCCTTAAATTAAAGCGGTGAAATTCCGGGTCATTACACTCTCCCGTGCTTAAAAGAATTTCAACCCCGAAATTTCACAATAACCTAACCCAGAACACAAAACAACCAGGAATACTATATATTAGTTTGTATGATGTACATAGATCGTTCTTATGCCAAAAATATGATTTGATCACTCATTCGAACACATAGCTTTTACTTCCGAACCAGTATCGCTCATCTGACTTCCTAGTGCGGACTCCGATCAGACTTCTTAATTAAAAACCTTCATTTTCCTTACATAGCCATATACTATGATAGAAAACTTTGGTTCTAAATTAAGAACCCTCACCAAGTGTTCGTCATCAAAAATCGAGTGATAGATCCTTATTCGGAATAATGTGAAACACCTCAACTCATGTACTCGAATCTTGAATCGAGAGCTATATGAAAAAGGGAAATGATCTACGTACAACTTACGTACTTATCTTATTATTTCATACTACCCAACTACTTTCTACCCTCCTCAAAATATTTATGAAAGCATTTCATAATAATTTTAGCTTAGGTTCAAACATTTTTAAATGATACAACTTAATTTATAAAACCCTTTCATAAAATCATTTTAATTTATTGATTTGTATAATAATCTCCAACATCCTAAGAGTATATACAAAACATCTGATTTTTAATTCGATTCGGTTTTTAACCATTCAGATTGTAGGCCCAAAATAACTTAGGACTTAAAACTGAGTCGGCCAATCCAACATATTTACCCATTTGGTCTGGTAAGTAGCCAACATGAGTAGGATGCTGGTATCTAAACTTCGTCCTACAATCTGCTTTTTCTTAGACACCTCTAAGGCAAAGACGTTTATTAACTAGCCCAATAACTTCAAATAATTTTTCACTTCCTAGATGTTAAAATAAAAAAGACACGGTTTAATAAAACCAAGTTTATTAAACCTTTTTATTAAATTAACTCAATTTAAACTTCATTTATTCACCCATTCTTTAATCAAAATATTTGAAAACTTAGGAGCCAAATACCCGAGTTTTATTTCAAAAATTGATTTGAAATGACACTTTATTTTCAACCCTTAGTAAATATACATGTAGTTCGAATAACTCCAAAATGATATCAAGGAACTGGGTACTACCGATTAGTACAATAAATCCCTTTACCAAGAAAGGTAATACTCAATAGAAGTGTTTACCATCCAAGCACATCCTTTTCCCATTTTTAGTCACCTTCGACTCACTCGAACTAGTTAAGTATAAAAATACTTCTTCTTTTTCAAATCCTCATTTTGAAACAATACTATATATATATATATATATCCCCATAAAATAGTTTTTTTAACAAAATACTTATTATTCATTTGCTTTGGATTTATTCGGATTCGAACTCGTTTCGACTGTACAATGACAAAGAGAATAATTTACTAGGTGCCCATCACATCTGCCTAAGCAAAAATCCGATTGTCACTTAGAAGATTATTCAGATCATCACAAAACAGATCGAGATTCATTCCCCGAACCAAACCAAAGAAAACACATCATTCTATAAAATTTTCTTTTCAGAGTATTTATACTTTAAAGTATTTTTAAGTAAAATTATTACTACTTTTTCAAAAATCATTTGAAAACTTTATCAAAGTCATCGGGATTTAAATTCTTTGAAAATCCATCTTATTTTCAAAATATATCTTATAATTCTGATTTATAAATCACTGTATACAAAATCTTTCCTCAAATATCCATTTTTAAAATATGTATCCTTTATTTTTAATTAACACCGTTTTATTAAAATCCAATATTTGACCCAACATTATTATTGAACGCCTTACAGTCAAACTGTGAAACTTAATTCACAAGGTGTTCGTTTCAATGTTCCCATAAATTCTATCTGCCTAACCTATAATGGAAATGGAAAACTACCAATAAATTAGACAATAGTCAATGTTCAAAATTGGCGAGCATGACTAATCAAACCCTATATGATAATAACAAAATATTATCAACTCCTAACAACAATCACACCATATATAACTATACTTTATTCTTGAAAATTATTTATTTATATATAAAATATATTCTTTGGTAAAATTATTTCATTTACCAATTAAAAACCATACTATGTCGATTTGCCTAGTTTAAGTGTTTAGAAAATCTATTGACACCGTGGTGCCCCATGTTTCGACCAAAATTCATAAATCACTCAACCGATAAATCAACACAGTATAAAACATTTTTATAGCACTAACAAATACACACTCAATATATACACTCAAACTCATCTAGGGTGTCGCTTATCACATCCTCACCGAGTTCACCCCACCAGGATCAAGGTTCTCACTTAACCTTACGCTCTGATATCACGTTGTAACAATCTGCCTTTCTTACACCTAAAAACGATACTTAATACATCCTCGATATTAGTGTGTCGATTATTTAAGTGTCCGAAAGACAAATCGTTTGGGGTAAAGAAAGAAAAGGCAGAACAGATTCTCACAAAACATGACGAGTAATATATATATGAACAAGTCTTTATAAAGACAGAAATCATCTTTATTATACACATCATTAGAGTACATTAACCTATTATCAACCTGGACAATTATAACAACTTATCCTTACAATTTAATAACTACAAAAATAACAGTGGAAGAATGTAAGATACATGAATACGTCTCGAAGAATCCAGCTCGCATTCTGAAAGCTTCAAAGAATCCAGCTAAATCTGAAAAAAAATATGATCGGGTTGACCCAAGCATTATAAGAAAAATAACGCACGGATCATTATGGTAAAACAAGCGTGAAAAACTCAAATCACAAGGAATTTATTTATTTAACTTGTAAAATCCTTTAAAATCAAAGGTATCTCATAAGACCATGCCGCACATAAAGACGGATGGATGAAACTTCGTCTTCATGAATTACTCAAATGGAACAAAACAAAACATGAATTTTGTATCAACTGGTAATACAATAAAAAAAATTCATCTTCATCTTCATTTCAAGTAGTCTGATTGCTAACAAACTCTTGAATCTGATCCACAGTAAAAAATGCAGCAGTGTTGTCAAAGTTTGCGTTTGCCATCTGTTTATGGAGCTACACAATAACAATCATATGGAACTAATTAGTCTCTCTAATTCGGTAACGAAAAAAGATGGATGGTTTGAACTCACAGCATCAAGTAATTTAGATTGATCGTCTGGGTGAAACTTCCGCATGCACTTCAACATTTCTAGTTGCTGCAGCAGATATGCCATCTAGTAAATTTATGATATAGTAACCAAATATTATATCGTATTTTAACCTGATAGATTTTGAAACCAACCTGCTCTTGTAGTTGATGTTGATTGTCCAATTTCTCTTTAAACTCACTTGGCTCAAGTTCTGCTTCATCGATAGCCATCTCCTCCCTGATAATTGACAACTTGGTTCATGTTCGCAAAGGAAACATAAAGCACGGTATAGCGAAGGCAAAATATAAAACAATAATTATATTGCTGGTTTCCATCAGCGTGGAATCCATAAACAATTATTCCATAGAAATTGTTATAACAGTTTCTTGAGAGAGGAATGGCTAACTTAGCTAATGCCTGAGAGGAAATGAAGGGCTTTAGATATTTAATTACACATTTATGAAGACAATATTCTCAGTTTTGGTTTAGAATATAGAGAGCATATATACCACTAGATTGAGAATTAAAATACTTACTTTGTAACAAACTTATAAAACTGGATCATCAAGTCTTTATCATTCTCATATACTGCATTCACCTTTCCTAAGCAAGCAATTCCAAACCTTGGATCTATAAGAAACAGTCGAATGTTATGTGATTCATGACATATTCAACTCAAAGAAGAAGCAAAGCAAGAACAAATTTCAAATTGAGTTCTGATACAGAAAGAGTTGCTCAAGCTGCTATAATTGATTTACAAATATTGCAACTTGGCAACATGCAATATTCACTGGTTACAAGCAATGCAATGAATTTAGCCACTAAATGCCATATCTTAATCTGGTTAGATAAAGCAACTTTCAACTATATGAATTATAAAGCTTCAAAATAAAGCTGATTAGAATCATAAAGATTGAGTTCCTACTAGCATTTGCACATCAAAATGCAACTGGTACCAAAAAATATATTTGTAAGATCACTGTAAATGCTTGTTGTTTCTATAAACACTTATAACTATGAGCATCAACTTTAATTATTGAATTCTGTTGTCTAGTAAAATGTTTCAAGAAATATGAGGCGTTATCTGCTATAATGTAAGTTTAGGCAATCAAATTCAAGCCTTTTTTGATGAGTCATGTTTATTTTAGTTAACTGAAAATAAACATGTGACTATCTACTGAGCAAGAGTAGCAAATATAGAGGGAATTAAGGAATAAACAAAATGGGTTGGTTGTTCTAATGACTATTTTCAAAAATAATACTAATAAATAAATAAATAAACAACCGATTCCCATTTCCAGAAGGATTTCCTCTTGGATGGCAGTAGTAATAGCAACTGCTTCCTGCACCATATAGTTATTGAGGGTAAATAGTTGCATAACATATTACTAATGCTATCATTGACAGTGGCGATTGATTCCAATTCCACATTTTGACTTTAACTTCATGACAAACTATAAATGATTAAGTTATGTATCGAACATTATTCATCCAATTCAACAGATGCATCACAAGCACTGTTATCAAAAAATTAAATTTGTACGATCTAAAACCCATTTCAGATCAAGTCTCTTCTTTTACAATTTGATTCATATTCCGATTCAAACTTAGTTAAAATCACAATTAAAAACACCATTCAATAAATACTAATATATTTAATACACTTATTTGAATTCACGGTTCCAATTCTAATATTTTTAAAACATAAAAATGGAACTATAGAGAAAATTGAGTTTTAGATATAGAAGTTCAAACAACAAAATCAATTCAAAGCGTGTACACATAATAAAAGCGTAGAAGCTCACGGAGGTTCTTAGCTGAATTTTGGTTTTTCCCCAGCCCAAGGCTTTGTTTGCCTTGTTCTAGCGATGGGCCTGATCCCAAACTCTAAATCATGTACTGATGCAGAACTAATCCAAATAGAGCAACTCTCGCTAATTAATCGATTCAAGACGCTTTTCAACAATCGCTTTCTCATGAACATCGGCTAACTCAATTGAAGTTAAGAAAGTGGTTATGTTTAGCCCAACAAATAGTGATAATATGTTAACAAACCAGTAGCATATCATGTTAGAGAATAAAGGGAAGAATATAATTGACGTATTAGAGAATCAATTGGGTTATCACAAAACCAAATGATGGTGCGAAAATTGGTATCTTTTTAGCATTTATGGAGAGCTAATTATATTATTTAGAAGATGTGGTGTTTCGTGAGCCAATCACGTGGACAATTACTATTGGATGACTTTGAACGCGTGTGACTATTAAGCTTAATGTGAAAAGTTCCTTGGCTCTGCAATTTAACATTGCGGGGGTTCACCATATCTTCTGCATCATTGGATCAAATATCCAATGATTCAAAACACCAGTGCACAATAGCGGTTGCCAAAATGCACCAGTGCCCTGAACCATTGGATATCCAATCCAATGGACCACAGGACCTGGTGAACCCTTGCTCTACTAAAGTAGTAGAGAGAAGAATGGGTCTCGAGCTTAACACATGAAAGAGTGGGCGACGAAGAGGATATGTGGATGTTAGACTTAACATGTAGACTATTCTCAACCTATCAAAGTGCCATAATTCTTATAAATGTCTCTAGTAGTTGATATCCTTCTACAAACATAAAGATAAATTATTCATCTATATTTATTGCTTTGCAATTCCCACTTTGTGCATAATTAATTGAATAGTGTTGTGGACGTTTTCACTCACGGAATGGTGAATACGAGGAGTAGCTGTGAGAAACAAGAATAGCAAAAATGTCAGCAATAGTAGTGTCACCACTTGACTAGGACCTAAGGCAAGGAGGCCACGAAGTAGCACGAGAAGGGATGAAGAAGAAGCATGGGAACTTGTGTAAAAAATGAGTTAGCTTAGCCTAAAACCGATCACCAATTTCTGGCCAGTAATACTACCGGACAAGAATTCCTAGCCGGTAGCTCAACTACCGAACAAGATTCTGTAACGACCCGTATTTTTACGGATCGAAAAGTTCGTCAAAATCTGGAATTCTTAGCGTTGTGAAGTCATTTCAGATTTTAGGCAAAATCTTTGTTCAAGTCCTAGGTCGTAAACGACCTAAGTGATAAGTCGTGACCGACTTAAGGAATAGGGGCGACTTAAGAAAACTGACCGAGTTAAAAGTTAGGACGGTTGGACGAGTAGCGAGTTAAGTAATAGAGCGACTTAAGTGAGTTAACGACTTAAGGATTTTAGGTCGTATGGTAGGATAGGTCGATCGAGCGACCTAAGTGTTGACGACTTATAGAAGTTAGTAGGATAGCGACCTAGTGGTTAGCGAAGTTAGGTCGTTAGACGACTTAAGGAAGTTAGGTCGTAGCATAGTGAGTCGTAGAGTTGCTAAGTTATTAAGTCGTGAGCGACTTAGGGGTTAAGCCGCTAAGTCGTAAGTCGTATCTCCTGTTAGGTCGCGCATATTAGTTAAGTCGTAGGTCGGCTTAGTAGTTAGGTCGTATGCGCATGTGTTAGGCGGAGCAGCTGTTAAGTCGTATGAGTTGTTAGGTCGAAGACTTAGGTCGGTGGGGGTCTTAGGTCGTAGGTCGGAGACGACTTAACTCCGAGGCAACGACTTAGGGAGATTTCAGCCTATAAATAGGAGGGCTTTGCTCCATTTTTGGGATCCGGATTTCGAAGCGACGAAGTGCTGCCATTTTGAGAGCTCGACTTCTACACTTCTTCACTTCTTTCCTCCACTCTAATCTAGTGATTCCTTCCATCCATATTGAAGATCAAATCGAAGATCGAAGAGCTTAGATTGAAGATCTACATTCTTCGAAGGGAGATTTCATCGTTTGAAGTGGATTGGTGATAGATCAAGTTAGATCCTTCGCTGTCCAGATCTGAAGTGTATTGCTTTTGGGTTGTTTAGGTGATTTGGTGAGTGGTGATTATCTCTCACACGGATCCAAAGGAGTATATCGGATCGTTGGCTTGGTTTGATGATAACGTAGTGATTTTCATGCATTTTTGTAAACCGAAGTATAGATCCATGTAGATTCATTGTTCATGATGATTTGACGACCATTTTACTAAGTGTTAACCTATGCAAGTTCATTCATCAAGATTGTAGAGATAATTCTCATTTTTCATGCTTATTAGACTTTCGACTATTTATTTACGAAATTGCCATTATTGTTAAAATTGTCCATTTAGCCTATAATTGAATGCTTGTTTACTTGGATTAATGTTTGATTTGATTGATTGCTATGAATTAGATGATTGATGATTTGATTTAGACCGAAGATGATTCAAAAGCTAAGGGAAAGGCTCTTGAATTGGAAAAGCTGCTCGTAGCATATGTAGCGGATGATGAAGCTCATATGGATAGATTGGATGATGATGTTGAGATGAAGCTTTGCTATGATGATGATGAGGCGAAGCATGATATGAGATAGTCTTGGTCTAATCCAGACGGGATCATTCCAAGCAAGTTGATAACTCGGTGATATGGTTCGAGTTAGAGGATAATGGTTTGCTCGAGAGGCGCTTGAGCTAGTATGGAAATAGTCGTCGAAGAGGATGACTAGAAGGCTGAGATCCCATCGTTGTTGAAGGTTCTAGCATGCTCAAAGCAAGAGTACGATGGGCAGATTCGATAGTCCCTGAAGGCTACTGATTGGGTAGTCAAGTACTCTGGACAGATTCGATAGTCCTAGGCACGGGTCACGATGACGTGCAGAGTTATGTCTAGAACCGGGGTTTCCATTAGCCATTGACGGACGGCTGAAAGAATGTGCCGGTCATTCAATTAACGATGATATCGAAGCAATGATAACAGTGATAGCCAGAGTCATGGATGTTTGGTTGTATCGTCATTCAATCTCAAGAGCGGTATTTTCTGGGTGCTTATCTGATCTTGGTTTAGGCCTTGGGGGTTTGTACTTGGAAAACATCGCCCTTGACTCGAGTGATAATTGCTTTACTTTAAATTGTATGCTCTGCTATGTTTGCTTCTACTTAGTGTGTGTCTGGAGGCTATCATTGTAGAAAGAGGTTGGAGTGGGAGGGTTGTATTCCTATTTCTTTTCTTTTATGCTCTTTTGGTATGTTGTTAGTTAATTTACTGCTCACTAAGACTGTTGTCTGACTCAAGGCTTTATGTTTTAACTCTTATTGTCTTGGGCTGTTCGTCTATTTTGGGACGGGCAGACTAGGTAGCAGGTGACAGGTGTTGTTCTTGCTTTCCACGGTGCTGATATCGAAGACGAGCTGGAGTATTGCATATTGTTTCTTTCTTACTATATGTACTGGATGTTCCGCTGCTTTGTATTCTTTGAGCGTTATGTAGTGAGGCTTGTTGTATTGACTATTGAGATATTGTATTCAACTATTATGAAGTTTTATTGATGAGATTCTTTTCTGTGAAGCTTCACTATGTATATGTTCTATTGTATTTTGTGCATGCGCTGTGAGTAATACGATAGATTCTGATGTTTTAATTTATCCTGACAATCGTCCATGGTCGCCTGACACACTTTACAGCGCACTATCTCTAGGTCCAGTGCATGGGTCATGGGCGGTCGTCACATTTGGTATCAGAGCTTTGGTTAATCGATTTTACCCAACGCTCGCTGACGTAACTACGTATGAGAGACGTAATTGTATTTTGATGGATGATTACTATATAATATATAGTAGCTTAGTAGAGTTTGAGTCCTTTACGCAGTTGTTTCTCTAGATGTTCTGATCATTCCTTTTTATAGATATTGAGAATGAGTCGAAGAGGGAGACCAGCTGCTAGGGAAGGCCGTGCTACAGAAGGGGCTGCTGATTATGCTGCTATGTTCGAAGCTATGATGACTTCGATCATGAGAAGGATGCCAGCTCCGGGGCCATCGGTGGATGTTGGAGTTCAAGTTCAAACTCCAAGCCCGGTGGATTTTGCTAAGTTGTGTAAGGACTATACTGCTCTTGGAGGAAAGGTTTTCTTGGGAACAGAATCAACCATTGAGGTCCAAAGGTGGATAGATGCTTGTAGGAGGATCTTTGGTGATTTGGGAATTGAGGATGCGACTAAGAGGAAGTTAGCATCAAGGCAGCTTCAAGGGAGAGCCTCTGATTGGTGGAACTCTATTACCATGAATACTTCGGAGGAAGAGATTACTTGGGAGCAATTCCAAGTCAGATTTGAAGCTAAGTTCATTTCTACAGCTCAGAAGTCTGTTCTGTTCAAGAAGTTTGTGGAGCTCCAGCAAGGTGGAAGATCTGTTCTTGAGTATGTTTCTGAGTTCGAAGCTTTGTTCAAGTATGCCCGGTCGTATATTGAATCTGCTTATCAGAAGAATGAGAAGTTTGTGACAGGCTTGGACAGTTATCTTGGGAGGCAGTTGGTGGATCATTTGGACGATTTATTTGAGAAGCTTGTGGAGAAAGCTCTCAGGCATGAGAGTCTGTTTCCTAAGGAAGGATATGTTGTTGCTGTAACCAGGGAAGAGTCTAAACCCCAGCAGGATGGAAACAAGAAGAGGAAGCAGCAGCAGCAAAAGGGTAAGGATGGCCAGAAGAAGCCGAAAGGCGAGGTGACCTGCTTCAATTGTCAGCAGAAGGGCCATTTCTCTAGGAATTGTAAGAATCCGAAGGTGCCGATAAAGTGTCACAACTGTGACAAGCCGGGGCATATCAGAAAGAATTGTCCAGAACCGAGAAAGGACAAGCAGATTGTGCAAGCTTATGCTTTGGGAGCTGTTCCATCGTCTTCGAAAGCTCCTACCGCTGAAGAGAAGGGAAAGAGTGTGGTGGTTCATGGTACTCTTTTCCTATGTGGTGTTCCAGTTAGAGTTCTGTTTGATACTGGAGCGTCGCATTCGTTTGTTTGTAGTGAACTTGTAAGCCGGTTAGGTTTAGAACCGGATATTGTTGATAGGCCATTGGTTGTGACTAATCCAGTTGGGGGTTCGTCTTGTTTGTGTATGTTATGCCGTGGTCTGATTGTATCGAGTCATGATTGCTCTTTTGTTTGTGATTGTTTTGTTCTGAACTGTGCGGGGTTCGGAATTATTTTGGGTATGGACTGGCTTAGGAAGTATGCGGCAAAGGTTAATTGCGAGAGGTTGGAAGTGACAGTCGAGAATGTGGAGGGGCGAAAGGTTGTGATACGATGTAAGCATGAAGAAGGCATCTTCATGAGCTTCATGTATTCGCTGGTTGTTCCACGGGATGGACTGTCATCTGTGCCAATCGCGAATGGATTCGAGGATGTCTTTGACGAGGTCAAAGAGTTACCGCCGCATAGAGAGATCGAGTTTCGTATAGATCTATTTGAATGGGCCAGACCTGTTGTGATGCCTCTTAGGCGGATGACGCCTAGGGAACAGCAGGAGTTGAGGGTGCAGGTTGATGATCTTTTGCAGAAAGGATTCATTCGGCGTAGTGTGTCCGAATGGGGTGCACCAGTTGTGTTCGCAACCAAAGCGGATGGATCATTGAGGTTGTGCGTGGATTATCGTGAGCTGAATAAGGTGACTAAGAAGAACAAGTATCCATTACCGAGAATAGATGACTTGTTTGATCAGCTTCACGAAGCTAAGGTGTTTTCTCAGATGGATTTGGCAACGGGATTTCACCAATTGAGAGTGGCTAAGGATAGTGTGCCGAAGACTGCTTTTCGAACACCATCCAGTTTCTTTGAGTGGCTGGTAATGCCGTTTGGATTGACTAACGCGCCAGCATATTTTGTGGATCTTATGAATAGAGTGTTCAGAGATCAGTTGAACAAGTTCGTGCTCGTGTTCGTGGATGATATTCTGATTTACTCCAGAACTGAGGAAGAGCACAAGACGCACTTGCGTATTGTTTTGAAAATCTTGCGGAAACATCAGCTGAAGGCTAAGTTTTCGAAGTGTCACTTCTGAAAGAGTGAAGTGAGGTTCTTAGGCCATGTTATTTCTGGAAGTGGAATAGCGGTTGATCCCGCTAAGGTGGCAGCAATCCAGGATTGGGTTAGACCTAAGAATGCATCTGATGTGAGAAGTTTTCTTGGATTAGCAGGATATTATCGGCGGTTTATCAAAGACTTCTCCAAGATAGCTGCACCATTGACAGGATTGACGAAAAAGAGCCAAGTGTTCAGATGGGATGCTAAGTGTGAGCAAGCTTTCGGAATCCTGAAAGAACGACTGACAAGTGCTCCTGTTTTGACTATTCCAGGTGGGAATGACGAGATGGTGGTTTACACCGACGCATGTGGTACTGGACTTGGAGCAATGCTGATGCAGAGGGATAAAGTTGTTGCGTATGCCAGTCGACAACTGAAGCCGCATGAAAGGAATTACCCGACTCATGATTTGGAGTTAGCGGCGATTGTTTTTGCTCTGAAGATGTGGAGACATTATCTACTGGGAGTTCGATTCGATTTGTGATCATAAGTCGTTGAAGTATCTTTTCTCCCAAAAGGATTTGAATCTTCGGCAGCAACGTTGGCTAGAGTTTTTAGCATCATATGATTTTGGTATAGCTTATACTCCGGGAAAAGGTAACGCAGTGGCAGATGCGTTAAGTCGAAGACATGCGGAATTGGGAACCATGTTTTCAGAATGGAAGAATCTCGAGTATTTAGCTGGATTTGACTTCAGGCCTAGATGTGAATTGGAACCTGAGATGTTGGCAAACTTATCGATAAGACCGACTCTTGTGGAAAGGATTGGCGAGAGCCAAAAGCGAGATGATAAGATTGTCAAGATTATCCGTGATTTGGAGTCTGGAATGGAACCAGAAAAGGATAAAAGATTCGAGGTCGATCGAGAGGGTTGGCTTCGGAAGCAAGGATGGCTAGTTGTTCCCGATATAGATGAATTGAGGAGTGAAGTTCTGAAGGAAAGTCATCACTCGAAGCTGACAATTCATCCAGGTGGAAATAAGATGTATCAGGATATGAAGAGAACCTATTACTGGGAAGGTATGAAGAAGGATGTTGGAAATTTTATTTCCAAGTGCATGAACTGCCAGTTGGTAAAAGTTGAACAGAAGAAGCCAAGTGGATTGCTTCAGCCATTAGAAGTTCCTACATGGAAGTGGGAGCAAATATCGATGGATTTTATTGATGGATTACCTAGAACAAGAACGGAAAATGAAGGGATTTGGATCATTGTAGATCGTCTGACCAAGAGTGCAAGATTCATTCCTGTTCGATCGACTAGGACCGCATCAAAGTTGGCTGAGTTGTATGTTAAGTGGATAGTTCGATTCCATGGTATTCCGAAGAGTATAGTGAGCGATCGAGATCCATTGTTCACTAGTGGATTTTGGAAGAGCTTCCAGGAAGTTTTGGGAACCGAGTTATGTTTGAGTACAGCTTATCATCCTCAAACAGATGGTCAGACCGAGAGAGTCAACCGAGTTTTGGAAGATCTTCTTAGAGATTGTGTTTTGGATTTCGGAGGATCATGGGAAGATCACCTTCATTTGGTGGAGTTTTCATACAACAACAGTTATCAGTCAAGCATTGGTATGGCACCGTATGAGGCATTGTATGGAAGACCGTGTAACTCTTCGACATGTTGGTTAGAGACAGGAGAAAAGTTGATACTTGGGCCAGAGATGATTAGACAGACTTCGGATTGTATAAAGATCATTCGGAAGCGAATGAAGGCAGCCCAAGACCGTCAGAAAATTTATGCCGATAAGCGTCGTAAAGATTTGGAATTCGACGTTGGAGACATGGTTTTTGTGAAGATTTCTCCACTGAAGAATGTTATTCGATTCGGGAAGAAAGGGAAATTGACTCCGAGATTTGTTGGACCATTCCCGATCATCGAGCGAATTGGAAAGCTCGCCTATAGATTGGAGTTACCAGAGAAGATGTCGAGCGTGCACAATGTTTTTCACGTATCGTATCTACGGAAGTATGTGCACGACTCGAATACAGTGGTTTCTGCTGATAGCTGTGAAGATTTCGAAGTTGATCCAGTCGATAGAAGACCTCGTAAACCGCTTCGTGTTGTGGAAACTGACACGAAACAGCTTAGGAGGAAGATAGTTAAGTTGCTCAAGATACAATGGAGTGATGATAATAACGACTGTACGTGGGAGGTGGAAGAGAGGATGAAGGCAGCTCATCCTGAACTCTTCAAGGTATAGCCCTAAGGTGTCGTGTCATCTAATGAAATTGTAACTTGTTCTAGTTTTAGAATTATGCATGCTAAGCTAGAATTGGATGCATGGTTTGTTGATTGCTATGGATGGTAGGCGTGTAGAATAGTCTTTGATTGCTTTGTTTGTTTGGAATTTCGGGGGCGAAATTCCTAAGGAGGAGAGAATGTAACGACCCGTATTTTTACGGATCGAAAAGTTCGTCAAAATCTGGAATTCTTAGCGTTGTGAAGTCATTTCAGATTTTAGGCAAAATCTTTGTTCAAGTCCTAGGTCGTAAACGACCTAAGTGATAAGTCGTGACCGACTTAAGGAATAGGGGCGACTTAAGAAAACTGACCGAGTTAAGAGTTAGGACGGTTGGACGAGTAGCGAGTTAAGTAATAGAGCGACTTAAGTGAGTTAGCGACTTAAGGATTTTAGGTCGTATGGTAGGATAGGTCGGTCGAGCGACCTAAGTGTTGACGACTTATAGAAGTTAGCAGGATAGCGACCTAGTGGTTAGCGAAGTTAGGTCGTTAGACGACTTAAGGAAGTTAGGTCGTAGCATAGTGAGTCGTAGAGTTGCTAAGTTATTAAGTCGTGAGCGACTTAGGGGTTAAGCCGCTAAGTCGTAAGTCGTATCTCCTGTTAGGTCGCGCATATTAGTTAAGTAGTAGGTCGGCTCGTATGCGCATGTGTTAGGCGGAGCAGCTGTTAAGTCGTATGAGTTGTTAGGTCAAAGACTTAGGTCGGTGGGGGTCTTAGGTCGTAGGTCGGAGACGACTTAACTCCGAGGCAACGACTTAGGGAGATTTCAGCCTATAAATAGGAGGGCTTTGCTCCATTTTTGGGATCCGGATTTCGAAGCGACGAAGTGCTGCCATTTTGAGAGCTCGACTTCTACACTTCTTCACTTCTTTCCTCCACTCTAATCTAGTGATTCCTTCCATCCATATTGAAGATCAAATCGAAGATCGAAGAGCTTAGATTGAAGATCTACATTCTTCGAAGGGAGATTTCATCGTTTGAAGTGGATTGGTGATAGATCAAGTTAGATCCTTCGCTGTCCAGATCTGAAGTGTATTGCTTTTGGGTTGTTTAGGTGATTTGGTGAGTGGTGATTATCTCTCACACGGATCCAAAGGAGTATATCGGATCGTTGGCTTGGTTTGATGATAACGTAGTGATTTTCATGCATTTTTGTAAACCGAAGTATAGATCCATGTAGATTCATTGTTCATGATGATTTGACGACCATTTTACTAAGTGTTAACCTATGCGAGTTGAAATGACCCTCCTATTTCCACCCTAATTTCATAAGGATTTTTTTTTTTTGCTAAGAGATGATATATAGATATATCATTCATTGCAAATATCTTTTCCAAGGTCATTTTCTTTTTCCAATAAACAAAATATATCCAGGATCAAAATAACTTACCAATATAAATATATCAGTGTATATCTAATAACATACACATACATATGAAGATGTATGTGATCTTCTTATCTAAGTTCAGAGTGTATACTTCATTTTTTGTACAAGAACATTCTGTTTGATTTAGATTTTTAGCAATTCAGATAAATTATTGTATTCAGATTTTTGGCCATAATATCCACTAGAAACATGTACTTTAGTCTGTCATTAGGATTAAGAAATGATCAAGTAATAATCAGTGGTAAACAAGCTTTTAATATAGATGATTATGTTAAAGTCTGGATAATATCAAATTCAGTATAAAAGTAAGTGGATCCTAAGTGAACACAAGCAACATCTAGGCGTAATGGAAACGCGCCTAACTTATACATGAAAGGTCACGAGTTCGAGTGCTATGCTGGTCGGTTCAAACACAATTTTTGGTTTTTCTTTTTATTTTTCTCCTGTATGGTTGAAATCTGATACCTACCTATAATTGTGCATATATATTTGATTTTTGCCTATAACCTAACATACAAAACAATTCTTTTTACATAACTATTTTTAAAACCCATTCCTACAACTGTTTTAAGAATTTAAATTTATATTTTTGCCCAATTTATCAACATGTACACAGGTATTTATGTACATGTCATTACCTTTGCCCAGTTTCCAGAAAACTGAGTGAAACAATTGCTAAATGTACTATGCTTTGAAATGCATCTATATTTTCAAGATACAGTCTATCATGATCAACCAATACTTCATTTAGTTGAAGCTGGTTAACTCATGAGTCTTGTATATGCTATACACTAGTTCAAAAACAAGGGAGATACCTTTCATTTCATTCTATCTGAAGCTTTTAGAAAAACATTTTACTTTTCCTAATTCAATTCAGAAATGAATTCAGATTTATTTACAAAGCATTTCAGTAAAAAGAAAATAAAATCCTTTAAGTTTACTTCTTGCTAAATCCAGATTTTAGTTCTAAAACTCAGTGCTCTGTTATTTCTCAAGGTTAACTAATACATAATATAAATTATACAAAACAGTAGCTCAACTACATGTGCATATTTCTCTTCCAAACATTCATATCAATAATTAAAATCATTTCATTGTTTCCCAGTCAGATTTTTCCTTTGAGATTTTAAACCTTAGTGCATAACAATATATTTAACATGATACAACTAGTTCATCTAACCATAATAGAATTCATTACATGACTGGAAGTCTTAGAAACATAATATTTTTCCTGAATACATGCAGATATAATCAATTTAAACTCTTATTGAGACTAGCTAGCATGTTCATTCACTCCTCCATAAAAGCCATAACTTCATTTTTACTTAGTGCCTGGGTTACCTGAAAGAACATAAGTGGCTGCCTCATTTTAAAATGAGACACCCCAGATGCCATGAGCAAACAAGGGTCAGATCTATGATCTTGTATGAATAACATCAATTCATTCATGATATTAAGCAATAGAGAATATAAGGGTACTAACTTGTTATTTAAGCAAATTTCTGCAATCAAATATTTTAACATAGTATAATTAAGTTGATTCAGGTATGATATATTCACTTATCATTCCTTCACTTGCATACATAATCATGCAAACATGATTATCTATTGGCATCAATTTCATTTACTGGAATCATCTTGGTTCCATACCATTCAACCTAAGAAATATCCACATTCCTATTTCTTCATTTACAGGTTGTAATATTCAATTTAAATCCCTGCCTCATCTGCTATTAAGGAATCACTGGGACACATTGCAATGAACTAATTCACATCATTGCACAAAGATCTCAGGGCTTAAACAAACCATGTGCCAACTTGCATACTTCAAATATGACAAGCATTCCAGCAGTCATCTTGGCCTTCCCTTCCCTAGTTTATTTACTAGTGTATTGTCTTAAATCCTAACATCAAATATGCTAAGTGAACATGTCACTGCAAACATGGAAACATCCATAATTTCTTCTAGCATAATTTCCCCTCAGAAATAATCAGACAGTCATTTCCTAAATGGGGTCAATATGTCTTGATCTTAGTAAATATAAGAACATTTTCAACTGTAAAAGAGGCATGGCATGTTATACTGATCTGCAAGCCTTTATGATTGATTCAGATTCAAGATCTGGTTCAATCATAATTTTAGCTTGTGGGTTTTTTTTTTTTGATTAAGGGCTCAGCACTTAGAAAATTTCTATTGCACCCTTAACATTTTTCTTTTCAAGCCTCAGCACTTATACCAAGTATAATGCAGCTCCAATCATTTTTATAAGGTTTCCATGCCATAGATCTATAACAGTTGAGAGTATTCTCTATATAATTTTTAAGATCCTAAACTTTAACATTTATGAGTATAAATAAAACAGTATGATACTCATCCAAAGACAAATGTCTCAACCAATCAAAGATCATCAAAATCATCCATATTAAATCATATCAGATTTAAAATAAAACATCCAAAAAGCATTGATGAAATCATATACATCAAAGCCAGAAATACATAAATGGCAATATAAAAAGTGGCTGCCTCAACTCAGGTCTTAATGCCATGAACTCAGTGAGATTACTCACCTAAATGTTTCTTCTTATTAATCCAGAAAATTCTTGTTTGAGTGTTTTCTCCTTCCTTTCAATATTTTCTTCTTCTTTTCTTATTTTTATGCAGCTCGGGGTAAAATAATTCTACTGGCTAAACTGCCTATTTATAAGCATTTTTCCTCTAGGGTTTTATTGAAACAGAATTCCATTTCTGTCCTGGCTTAGCATCATGCATTTTTCATTCATATTACCCCGGCCATATTAACCAATTTAAAGGCTGCATTTTCTTTCTTTTACTTTTTCAAAAAATGGCCACTCACTTAGTCATGTCAAAAGTGTGACTATTCTATTTATTTTAATTATTTCTGAAAATCCCCTTTGCTATTTTTGCCTACACAAGCATATTGACTTGTATCACATTTCATGTCATTTTAATGTTATGGTTTCACTTGCTAATATATATATATGTACTTTTCAGTATTTAAAAATGTATATTTGTATACATATCTTATCTAGGCTTATTTTAATTCCTCTTTTAAATTCTGAAACATATGCACCTATATGTATACAAGTTTACAAATATATATATATATATATATATATATATATTATTTTCTTTTCTGGGTTTTAAATAAATTTGTTTACTGATCTAAAGTAAAACTTACTTTTCTTATTTTCTAAGATGACCCATAAAATCTCAGAAATCAAATAACCATGTTGCAAAATCATGTTTGTATTGCTCTTTAATTCTTGTTTTAAATCCAAGAAATCTGGAGTTCTTTCTTGTGCCATTTCAGTGTGCACGTGCACACATATACTTGCACACTATTTATTCCAGAAATTTCACCATATTTAAATCTAAATATTTCAAAATTAAATCATTTTACAAAAATGATTTTTCACAAAATTTTGGGGTATTACACGAGTTCATTCATCAAGATTGTAGAGATAATTCTCATGTTTTCATGCTTATTAGACTTTCGACTATTTATTTACGAAATTGCCATTATTGTTAAAATTGTCCATTTAGCCTATAATTGAATGCTTGTTTACTTGGATTAATGTTTGATTTGATTGATTGCTATGAATTAGATGATTGATAATTTGATTTAGACCGAAGATGATTCAAAAGCTAAGGGAAAGACTTTTGAATTGGAAAAGTTGCTCGTAGCATATGTAGCGGATGATGAAGCTCATATGGATAGATTGGATGATGATGTTGAGATGAAGCTTTGCTATGATGATGATGAGGCGAAGCATGATATGAGATAGTCTTGGTCTAATCCAGACGGGATCATTCCAAGCAAGTTGATAACTCGGTGATATGGTTCGAGTTAGAGGATAATGGTTTGCTCGAGAGGCGCTTGAGCTAGTATGGAAATAGTCGTCGAAGAGGATGACTAGAAGGCTGAGATCCCATCGTTGTTGAAGGTTCTAGCATGCTCAAAGCAAGAGTACGATGGGCAGATTCGATAGTCCCTGAAGGCTACTGATTGGGTAGTCAAGTACTCTGGGCAGATTCGATAGTCCTAGGCACAGGTCACGATGACGTGCAGAGTTATGTCTAGAATCGGGGTTTCCATTAGCCATTGACGGACGGCTGAAAGAATGTGCCGGTCATTCAATTAACGATGATATCGAAGCAATGATAACAGTGATAGCCAGAGTCATGGATGTTTGGTTGTATCGTCATTCGATCTCAAGAGCGGTATTTTCTGGGTGCTTATCTGATCTTGGTTTAGGCCTTGGGGGTTTGTACTTGGAAAACATCGCCCTTGACTCGAGTGATAATTGCTTTACTTTAAATTGTATGCTCTGCTATGTTTGCTTCTACTTAGTGTGTGTCTGGGGGCTATCACTGTAGAAAGAGGTTGGAGTGGGAGGGTTGTATTTCTATTCCTTTTCCTTTATGCTCTTTTGGTATGTTGTTAGTTAATTTACTGCTCACTAAGACTGTTGTCTGACTCAAGGCTTTATGTTTTAACTCTTATTGCCTTGGGCTGTTCGTCCATTTTGGGACGGGCAGACTAGGTAGCAGGTGACAGGTGCTGTTCTTGCTTTCCACGGTGCTGATATCGAAGACGAGCTGGAGTATTGCATATTGTTTCTTTCTTACTATATGTACTGGATGTTCCGCTGCTTTGTATTCTTTGAGCGTTATGTAGTGAGGCTTGTTGTATTGACTATTGAGATATTGTATTCAACTATTATGAAGTTTTATTGATGAGATTCTTTTCTGTGAAGCTTCACTATGTATATTTTATATTGTATTTTGTCCATGCGCTGTGAGTAATACGATAGATTCTGATGTTTTAATTTACCCTGACAATCGTCCATGGTCGCCTGACACACTTTACAGCGCACTATCTCTAGGTCCAGTGCAGGGGTCATGGGCGATCGTCACAGATTCTTTGTTCGGTAATGCCATTACCGAATATAAATTCATGTCCGGCAGTACAACTACTGAACAAGCTTTCTTGTTCGGTAGTCGGCTACCGAACCCAGATGTGCCAGATCCAGACTCCACTATGAAACCAAAGGCAGTCAGCCAAGTGCCAACTGGGCTCATGCACCGGCCAGGATGCTACCAAGTGCACCTTTCCGAACCGACCCAAATGCTGTATATATGAAAATTCTGAACTCAATCTTCTATATATGAAAATTCTAGTTGGTATCTTTTATATAAGGAAAGATCCGAACCGAGCAGACTAAATAGAGAGGTTTAGCTTTCCAACATCTTCGCTCCTATAAAAACCCAAGCTGACAACAACAATGCGGGACAATGCAGAAGAACAAAAATAGCCGGACTGAGTTAGCCGAACAGAATTTCCAGAAGCTACACCTAAACTTTCTTTCGAGTATTAGATCATTGTATTTTGTATTTAAATCATGATACAATCGATCTGTAAGAGATACTGAAAATAGACGGTGGATGTAGACATGTTTTTGACTGAACCACTATAAACGATTGTCTACTTTACTTTTGTTGAAATTATTGAAATAACATAAAATATAATTTACAGAAGAAGAAGAGGAAACAAATAACCAACAAAGGATACATCTTTGTTAATGACCGAAATAATAATTTAACGGTACATGATTCACATTTAAATCTTGATTACTTCGAACCAAGTAATTATATTATTGGAAATATTATAACTAGGGGAAACTACAAAATATAATAGGTATGTAATAAATTATGAAATCTCCTACAATATTCTCTTCATTGTGTCAGTGATTCGTTTTCTTGAAAACAATCAAACAATATATAAAACGGTGGTGTCATACACTCCGTATACATAGTTCTATTGATTGAAGTAGTTTGCCCATTTTTTAGCAAGCAACGAGTGAATTGAACATATTAAGTAAAATTAGTGCAGTGATAAAGGCACCACTTTTTTGCACTTTTTATTACTGTTAAAACTGAATAAGGAGAGCTAAGACCCAAAAAAGGTAAAGAAAGCATAAAAAGGTAAATTTAATTGAAACAAAACTGAAAAACACACCAGAAAAGAAGAAGAAGAAGAAGGTAGAACTAACACGGCACCTAATCTCTCACCAAGTTATTCCGAACATTGGATAAAATACGTCTTTATCTTAACAGATCAAGTGAATCAACATATGAATTGGGTGTTCTGTACACAAGAATCAAAAAAGAATTACCTGCTTATCGCTGACAGCATCTGCGATTCGCTTCTTTACATCTTAAGAAATAAATAAAATAAAATAAACAAATTGAAGGCTGAGGTGATAAATTGCGGGAAACGGAGAAACAGTGGAAGGGGGAACAGTCAAATATTACCAGGTTGCGAAGTGAGAAAAGCGAAGCGGGAGAAGAGATGAAGCAGCTGCTCTTTTGAGAGCATATCCGGTTTTGACATTTGGATTGGTCAAGAATCGAAGATGGAGAAACTAAAGTAGCGTTTTGTTTTGAAAAAGTTTCGGCCCGTTTAGTTTGTAAGCATGTCTATTTTTGTTTTGTATTTAGGTCAAAATAGCTTGCACACAATGGGGATTTTTAGAAACCAACCAATTTAAAAAATAAAGTTAACTTATAAACGAGAAAACAAATTTATTTTGTTTTTCGTGTTTTAAAAAACAATCCCTAATCTCAGTTGTCTTTTAATCTCCTCCACCGTCTTTTCATTGTCGTCGTTATGACCTAAAAATTTAAATTTCTCTTCCGTTATCATCATATTTTGTTATGAATGTTAAAAACGTAGAACACGGAATGAAATCAAACAGACCTTTCGTGTTTACCTTTTATTTTCTAGTGTCGTGACAAGGTACCAAATCAAAAAATAATAAACACGAACAAATTTGTATATTATGTAATGTCAAAGTCTCTTTTCACGACTATCAACCCCCGTTCAAATCTTTTTGCATGGCCATCAACAACCGATCAAAACAGTTTCGGATATGTTAATGGCCGTGTAGAACCGTTTTGACCGATAGTTGATGACTATAAAAAAAGACATAATTGATGTATATGATGGCACTTTGAAAATTTTGGTATTAGAAAGAGAATAGAGTAAAATTATCTAGTATTTCTTAGCAATAATATTGGTAAACACTTTTAGCGGTGCCCTTAACATCACGTTTTTTAATGTATCGTTTAATGACGGAAAGGTAATTGAAAAAGGATGGATTTGGAAAACGTTTTTTTACTATCCATCTCAAAATGGCTTTTGTTTTTTCTGTCTTTTAGAAAATATAAAAACTATCTTCTTCCTTTTAATTCCACCTTTGTTGGAATGAGACGTCATTTGACATACATATTGTAAATATAGACACAATTCATTTTCAAGCCAAACACAACCTAATGTTATGCATGTTTTGACAATTATCCCAACTCGGCCACCAATTAGGCCAATCCAATTTTTTGGTTAGCCATCAATATAAATAGAGGGGAATATAGGATACACCTCCAAAGTTCAGTGAGGTTTCCACTTTTTCCTCTTTAGTTCAACTTGTTTTTTATGGTGTTTTATGCACGTAAATAACCAAGATCAAATTTAAAAGTGTCATTTTTTAAAATGTAAGTTAGAATTATATTTTAATGTTAAGATTTGTTTGATTTGGACTCAAACACACAAGATAACGTTAACATATCATTCTCACGTAATAAAATAGAAATACACTTACAGAAAATAAACGATCACCGCAGTTTTATAGTGGTTCGACTGTAAAATGTATCTACACCCACTTTGCTTCTGTTATTCATTCATAAAGAAAACAAGTACAAAAGCTTCTCTTATTCATTCATATAGAACACAAGTACAAAATGATGCGTTCAAATAATGAAGCAACGTATCACAAGAATTAAACTAAAACCAAAACTCAAGTTTACGATAGAAACTTGGTTTAACGGTCAGGTATAATCAACTTGCAATCAAAAATAATATCTGATATTATAGTGGCGGAAAATTGAATCTGCTTTCTATGCATCTACTCATTTATTTATAGAGTCAAAAGTTGCTTACCTTCTCCAATTTTGGTGGTAGAAGATGGAAAACAGTCGTGTTTACTGTTGTTAAAACATGGAGATCGTGGTGGAAACCACCATTAAACCAGTCAACAACTTAGAAAGTAAGTATAGAAATTGGTCATTCGACCAAAATTACTATTGAACTCTGAATCGAAAAGTATTTTGCTATTTTCAACCGTTCAGTGTTTCGACTGTTTGATTTTCCCTTTGTCTTTTTTGGAATTTGCCATTTTGTTGCTCCATGTTCATGTTGATGTGGCTTTCTTCTACTTTTGAATAGCTCCAAGTTGTATCGTCTACTTCTAACTAATCAATCCTTGAACGAGTGAAAGTTAACATATAACACTTACCCTTCAAAGTACATTTTATGAATGAAAATGACTTTAAGGATTGAATCTCCTTGCATATAGCACAAATTTCAATCGAGTAAATATTGCAACCTGTTAAATTTCAATCGATTTTCAAATTTCGATGGAAAACGTTAACGCTATCTGACGACCTCCCTACACCTCCAATGATCATATAACCAAATAGTGCGCTGTTGGAGCATCCGACCGATGTAACATGATTGTCAAGGGAAAGAAATAGAAGTGAAGAAGGGGATATAAGAGAAGAGAAAAGAAGAGAAGAGAAAGAAAAAACATCACACAATCACATAACATATCGTATATCTCACAACGCATCAGATAATATATAATAGTCATCACAAATATAAAACAGGCAAGACAGTAATAACTATATGAAGTACAGAATCAGAGTACACAAGCTCATACGGTTATACAAAATAATAATGAAGTTTATACAATGATAAATAAACTCAACTGACAAACTATCTCTAATAATAGTAAGTCAAACACTATTAAGGCTCCACGGTGTCACACAATGGAATAAACAATAACAAGCCCAAATTATAAGTATGAGAAAGCTTCGCCTCATGCTAGTCCATCTGCATAACTCCAAGTGTTGTTTACACTTGCTATCTAGTCTACTCATTTAAAAGTATCCAAGGTAATAAGAAGCAAAGCATAAAATCTCACAGTCTGGTGTGAGCGATAAATAATTTCAAAATACTATAAAAGTCGATATAGTATATGGAATAGAGGGTATGGAGAATCATACCTGATCTGTCCCTGCATCCACAGAGTTAGCACATGACATCGAATATATGCTACTCTACATCATAGTCATCATGGGTGTATTATACATCAAAGTACCAAGGGTGTCAAGATATCTGCAACGATGATATCTACATTGTGTGACATCGCTAAGGTGATAAACATCAAGCAAACATAGCATCCATCATTCATCCTCACATTTACTCACTCAATGCGTTGGATATATGATACTTGTATGTCCCCATCGCAATAGTCAGGGATTACTCAACATCTTCAGTTTCTAGGTACTCGAATCCATGCCACTCAAAAGGCCAGAAACTAAACTGCCATCGCACTCAGTCTAGGGTAAAATAAATCTCCAGTCTGGAGATAAGGACCCATCTGATCCAAGTGAATGTCATAAGTCTTTCGTTTGGAGATAAGGACCCGTCTGGTCCATATGAACATCCACACACAACCTTGCTTTATGAGTACACATTGAAACCTACGAATATCAATGATCCCTTTGCACACATCATCCATTGCAGAGCTCATCTCGGAACCATCCCTTGTTTGGAGTCATCGTGGTTGGGAACTATCCTAGACAGCCATCATTAGTCACAGAATGTCATCGTGCATCCCATAACCTTCTCCGGCAGTTCCATCAATCTGACTCATCGTCGCATATCCATCATTGAAGCTGTCACTTCCCATCATGGAATCATCATCGTCAAATCACAAAGTTATCGCATTGAAGCGTCGAATCCTTGCTTTAGCACCAAACCGCTCATAGAAGAGTCATAGCATCAAATCAAATGTTAAATCAAATGCATGCATGTACGTGTTTTGCGTCCCTTGATCAAACTCAATGAGATTTTTTAGGAAGGTGTACTTTGCGAAGAGAAATCCAGTGGTAATCTTCGTTTCGCCTAAGTCCTCCTCTATCATCCACAAAGTGAAACCCTAGTTGATGGTAAGAAGAGATCGATGTCGCCAATGGTGATCACTCCCAATTCCGCCAAAGTCAACGTGAAGCTTTCCTCTATACGATCTTAATGGATCTGGTTTTGTGATTTTTAGTTAAGCGACTTGCTCGATTTTATTTTTTGAAGAGGATTTACGGGAGGCGGCCATTCATTTTAGGTTTACAAGCAAAGTAAAAATGAGAGAAAGGGGGTGTTATTTATATTAATATAATACTCTATTTATTTGATTCCTCAAAAAAATCGTCAAACGTTTTGAGCTCATACAATTAGATGACGCGTCTGATCACAGCGAAACTCATCAGCATACATCACCTCTTTTTTCAGTCCCAAGTCGCTATCCGACACAGCTCTCCGGGCGCATTTCGAGATCGTTTTGGCCATTGGATCGTCCGATCTCCAAAAATAGCAATGCTTATACTTATTTTAATTCGCAACATCGATCCGAACTTAGCGGAAGTGGTCTCAAGTCCTGATTCGGTCGTATGCGAAAAATCATATTTCTAGGCCTTTAAATAATTAATGGCTCAATATTTAAATCAATTTTTCAAATATCTTATCATTAAAAATAGGGTCGTTACATTCTCCCCTACTTAGAAGGATTTTATTCTCGAAATCCCAAGGACGAAGCAACACAACCCAACACCCTCACATAAGCAACGATATAATAAAATCATCAATTATCAACTCACGATAATAATCACTTATCAACTCATGATAAGAATCACTGAAATCAATCATAATAAAAGGGAATAGACTCGGAATCAGCTTGGAGCCATCATCCTCATCCCTAAGTACAATCATTATCAAATCCAAAATCAATGTGGCTAAACCAAACGTCTACGTTACGTACTTATTTCCAATGAAACGAACAATGGAAAACAAAAGCGCTAACTCACAAATCGAGGGGCAAGTCAACTAAATATCATATATTACCGACTCTCTAAATTATCAGCAAATTCTAATATCCTATACATTGACTTTTTTCTCAATTTTGGCTTATGTCATGGAAAATTTCGGCAGCACCTCCTTTGCGCAGCTTGATCTGAAACATTGCAACTCGCCACACAACAACAATATAAACCCATATCTGGAGACAACATAACAACAATATATATGTATGATATGCCTTATATAGTGTGTAAGTCACATAGCAGATGCACCAATTAAGCATAAACACGTACCATGTTGCGAGCAAACCACTCAACTCATGAAACCAAAAGCAATAGCAAGCCTTTGCTTCCATGTACCTGCACTAACTTACTAAACAAATAGAGTTATGCATTTCGAATGATAACGCAACAACTCATCTACCATAAGCAACATGAATGCAACATCAATCAACATAACTACATAAGCAACAAGAATGCATCAACAACATAACAACCATAACAGCGATGCTACATGCAACTCAAAACAACAACATGGCAACCGTATATGAATGCAACTGATAATCATGATGCGGATCAACATGCAAATATAATGTCAAACATCAAGAAATAACATCCATGCCAATCCTAGCATGCATGATACAAAGCTATCTAATATAAAATATCAAATTCGATATCTAATATGAAAGTTAACGATAAAATGAAATATCACCAAGTGAAGAGCTCCAGATAAGCGGTTCTCATGCTCTTTTCGGTCTTTAATGTGCAATCGCCTTCGCTTTCGCTCAACTAAACATTTACTACTCCATCGCCTTCCTTCTAACCTATTTTGTATCACGTCTATTGGTACGAATAGGCCTACGATGTCTCGAATTTTCTGGTCCAGTCTCTATTTCATCTAGATAATTCGGTGCTAAATTTCCAAATGCCTCTTGCAAGTTCTCCCAAAACCCAGTAGTGAACAACGGGTTTCGGCCACTTACAATGCTCTTGGCACACAATGGAATCACACTATCCATTCCACATATAACTCGACTAGTTTGGATGTCGTTCTACTCGAATTGAAAAATATAAATTTAGCATTCTCCGTCAGTCTATTGCCTGTGACCCCAAATGCGAACGTATACTCCTCTAGTCCTCGACATCCCATGGATGAAGTCCATTAATTCAATTCCCACTTCCACTTTGGAATCTTAAGAGGTTGTAGTAACCACTTGGCTTCCTCTCTTCGGCATTTACTAGTTGGCAATTCATTCATCCTAAAGTGAATGCCCCGACTTCCTTCTTTATCCCTTCCCAATAAAATGTATTCCTCATATCACAGTGCATTTTATTGTCATCGGGATATATGGTCAATCTTGAATGAGAGCACTCTAATGGTACCTCATCCTATAACCCAACAATATCGGGAACAAATAACATCTCCTTCATATAAAGCCAACCGTCTCGATCGAGTCCGCACTGTATCACCTCTATAGACACTACTCATTCCTCTAATTTAGCTATGATCTTCGCTAGTCTAACTTCATGCCTCTGACTAGTACTGACCCGCTAAATCAAAGTAGCTCTGATAGTCAAACTGGCCATCGTCTTTAGCACTAGCTCACATCGAGTTATGAAGTCATAACCAGCAATAAACTCAAGCAATGTCCACCCTAGGAATATTGCTCCCAAACTGGTATGTCTTCCACTCAAAGCATCAACAACTACATTTCCCTTACGGGCGTATAGAAAATGTCAAAGTCATATGAGGCCATGAACTCTAATCATCGCTGCTGGAGGAGGTTAAGATCCTTCTCGGAGAATAGGTATTTCAATGATGTGGGATCAGTGAACAACTTGAACCCATCTCTTAATAGATAGAGCCTCCAAATCCACAAAGCAAATACTATTACCGCCAACTCCAAATCAAGAGTCGGATACTTTCCTTCATGCGGTTTTAGTTGTCGACTAACATATGAAATAACCTTACCTTTCGGCATCAATACCGCACCTAGTTAAGTACCACAAGCATGTGTGTACTATCGACTTCTAATTCCCACTCAGAATGACTAACATCAGTGCAATTGTCAACCTTTTTGTCAGACTCACTAACACGTCTCCACACCTCGCATCCCAAATAAAAAGTCTGATCCTTCTCGTCAAATCAGTTAATGGTGTCGCTGACTTTGAGAAGTCCTTAGTAAAATATATATAACATCTTACCAATCCAAGGAAACTTCTCATCTGTAACACTCTTGGGTCTGCTCAAATCCCGGACTGTTGTAACTCAGAGGATCCATAGTAATGTTCTACTCCGCAACAACGTTACCTAAGCATCTCGCTTCCCTCCTCTAGAAGTGATATATCAAAACTCTCGTCATCAGTTGGTGTTTTCTCAACACCTCCAATACAATCATCAATCTTGCCTTGTGCTCCTCTTTCATCCACGAGTAAACGAAAGTATCATCAACGAGCACAAGCATAGAATTACTCAAGTGATCCCTCGAAACACGGTCTAAGAAACCAACAAAGCATGCCGACTCGTTGGTTAGTTTGAACGGCATAACCAACCAATCAAAAATCAAAGTAGCGTACAAAACACTGTGATTGGCACACTCTCTATAGTTACTCTCAGTGGATGAGACCCCATCGCAAGGTCCAACTGAGAGAAAATCTTCGTGCCATAGAGCTGATTGAACTAGCCATCAATAAGCGGGAGTGGATACTTGTTCGTTATCTCATTCAGCTCATGACAATCAACATATAACCTCAAAGAGCCATCCGCCTTAGTGGCAAGCAATATAAGTGCATCATACTTAATTATGCCCCTACAAACGAACCCTTAGCTCAATGGATCATCCGCTCACACCTCTAATTTCCTCTGCTCTTTGGGCATCAAATGCCTTAAAGGCATAACTATTGGTCTAGCATCTCTAACTAGATCGATACAGAACTCAATCCCTATATGTTGGTAATCCGATCGCCTCATCCAATGTATTCAGACATTCTCTAGCTACAGACACATATGACATCTCATCGTGTGGGATATCGAGCAAATATAGAAAGCTAACCATCACCTCATCATCAGGTGGGCAGCCAAACTCTACCTTCTAACTCATCATCGGTCCTTATCGTCAACAACAACCTTTCACAATCCACCACTATTCTGTACTCCTTCAGTCAGTCAATTCCTAGACTATAATACTGAATCCAATTAAACCCAAAACATTCAATAGCAAACAAGCAAACAAACATCCATGACTCGATAAGTTTAAGTCTAAATAAACCATGCACATGCTGGCTGAGCCCCCAACAAGGTTCGTCACATATTAAAGGTCAGTTAACTATCTCGGGTTTAAATCCCAAACTATCTATCAAATCACTAGATATGAAGCAATGTGAAACCTTAAAGTCGAATAAAATACATATGGGAATGCCATAAGTGGAAAGCATACCTCAAATGGTAATGTCATATTCCTTCACTCGATGAAATCGTAAAAGCATTCAATGCATATGCTTCCACAGTTTGTCTCTACTTAGTTGGTTTGAGACTATCCTTCCACACTGGGTATAGGCTCTCACATCATAAAGCCTTCTCGATCAACTTCTCGAAGCTCTCGTCAATACGACTAATCAATCGCTTTCCAAGATGATCACTTAACCAAGTGATAAATTCTTCATTCTTTCTGAGTGGAGTATCAATGGAAGATAGACCATACTTTGATAGCACATCGAATTCGGCCATATACTCCAATACAGAAATATTGCTTTACTTCAAACCGACGAACTTCCTAAACAACGTCGACTTTTGAAAAGTTGAGAATTTTTTTCTCTTCGATGCAATCTATAAACTGATTCCAAGTAAAGTGATCCTCGGGATTCAAAGCTATCAGGACACTCCACTAGTTCATTGTTCATCCTTGGAGTCATCTAGAGGTCAACTTCTACCTCATTGCATCATCTAACTCCAAGTCATCGAAGATCCTTTCGCAAATACCCATCCCGTCTTGCACCTCTATAGCCGACTTCGTTTCAAGGAACGATCTGCCTCTTAGACTCGTGTAGTCTTTATACAGCTCGGCAAAGTCGACTCTGGGTGTTTGCACTTGAGTACCATAATCATTTAGAGCAACTTGGGCATTCCAGAATAATGTTTCGCACCATCTCAGCGAAATATTGTGTAAATCGGGGTTAGTAACCCCTTATCCTGCCCACTCCTCTACTCCAGAGATGGAGTCAATAACATCATTTCTCATATTCGAAATCACTCATATTGTATTATAAGAATGATCAATCTCTCATAGAGAAATACTGCATCAATAGTGCTCGTATGTGCAGTACAACTTATATACTGTATATGCTACTATATAGTTTTGAAAACTAAAATATATAGCAAATACATACTCTCTCGTATATATATACTCTAGATCCAGTCTAAGGTAACCACTCCTACCCTATCTCCATTGGATCACGATATCAACTCAGGTTAATCATGTAACCTAGCTCTAATACCAAATGTGACGATCGTCCTACACCTCTGATGCTTATATGACTGAATAATCCGTTGTTAGAGCATCCGACCGATGTAGGACGATTGTCCAAGGAAAGAAATAGAAGTAAAGAAGGGGAATAGAAGAAAAGAGAAGAGAAAAGAAGAGAAGGGAAAGAAGGAAAACATCACACAATCACATAACATGTCGTATATCTCATAGTGCATCAGATAGTATATAATTTTCATCATAGATATAAAACAGGCGAGATAGTAATAATTACATGAACCATAGAATCATAGTACACATGCTCATATAGTTACACAAAACAGTAATAAAGTTTATACAATGATAAATAAACTCAACCGACAAACTGTCTCTAATAATAGTAAGTCAAACACTGTCAAGGCTCCACAATGTCACAAAGTGGAATAAAAAAATTATAAGTTTAAAATATAAGTATGAGAAAGCATCACCTCCTGCTAGTCCATCTCCACAACTCCAAGTGTTGTTTACACTTGCTATCTAGTCTACTTATTTAAGAGTACCCAAGGTAATAAGAAGCAAAGCATAAAATCTCGAGTCAGACAACAGTTTGGTGTGAGCGATAAACAATCTTAAAACACTATAAAAGTCGATATAATATATTGGAACAGAGGGTATGGAGAATCATACTAGACCTGTCCCCACATCCATAGAGTTGGCACATGACATCGAATATATGCTACTCTCACTACAACAAAAAGTGTCTTTTATAGCGGCATATAGCCGCTATTATCACAACCATAGCGGTTTGATAAGCGCTGTATATCGACATGTTATAAAAAACTGTTGAATATTTATAACACAAAATATGCCGCTATGGTTGAGCTTAGTTTTATAACGCAAATTCGCCGCTATGGTACGTTAATTCAATAGCTCATTATAGCCGCTATAATACAGCTAAATCTCAACGGAACGGGAAATCTTTATAACACCATTTTGCCGCTATAAAATATTTATTCAATAGCGGTCATTTCACGCTATTAAATCAACATGTTATAGTATTGATAAATTCTTTTACAGCTCATATATGCCGCTATAAAAATCGTAGATACACTTTTCAAGAGCTATGCCTATATATTACATTTTAATAATAGCAATCAAACTAAATCTTCATAAACGAATAAAGATTATAATCAACAAATATAACACAAGAGCATGCTCAGAAAGAAATGTGATATATTTTTCACTACAGTGTACAAACATTAAAGCAAGTGCATAACCATTGAATAAAACATAAGCCTGCAGTCAAGTTAACACAGAGAAACAGAAAGAATGATGTGCACTACTTTCCCATTGCCTCACCACATTTATTTTCCTTACAACAGTGACAACTACAACTTCACTGTCATCAATAGACCACATTCACCAAATATAGCCACACTTCAACCTGTAGTTCATCACCCTGTACCACATTCCCATCACTCCACAATACTCCAGTACACACATCAAACACTCCACTTCTACAAATCTGTCAAACCATCACCTAAAACTTCATACTCCACATACACATTTCCTTCTGCCTTATCTATCAATTATACATCTTTGCTTCCTTCATCTCTGCAATTGCCCACCAAACCACTTCTATCACCATACCACTTCACTAACGTTCACAACCTATTGGACCACTCTTACCATAAAACACTTCAACACATTACAGTACCCCATCCATACATCACAACATCATTTGAAAACTGCTGCAGTTCATCTTGTCAACAACACCCTCCCCCCACTGCCATGTGCACCATAGCAACTTCTCCACATTACTACAGCAAACCACTTGCATCCACCATTTCCTTCATCATTTGCCTCTGCTGTATCACATACATTAGTCTGCATTTCACAACATTCTTATAACCACCTCTTCCAATCATCACAACTGCACTGCCCAATATAACTCCTTGTTGCAGCATACAACATCAGACAACATCATACAATTGCCTGAACTACCAGTAACCACCTCCTGCAACCACGCTTGCAAACGCAACTCCATCCCCCTACAGTCGAGACTCAAACAACCTAACATCCTCATCGCGGCCAACCACTTCTACTTTCATTCCTATCCTCTGTCTCGAACTCAAGCCTTTTCCTGCAGTTCATCAACCACTGCAGACTAAAAGGAAAAAAGAATCAACTTATGGTACTTCATACATACCTTATTGTCCAATACTTGTTTTTTCAATAAACATAATTAAATTTGTAATGCCGTTTTTTTCATTCATTACAGAGATACACATGGCCAACCAATACCTTATTGTCCAACCTTATTGGCCTCCCCATCTATAATCTCTCCCTCCTTCCCAAGCTTATACTTTAGCATATCACCTGTACCAAATCGTGAGAAAATCAAAGTGAATCAAGGACAATCAAACTATTGTAAGTGAATTTAAATCGTGAATTATAGATGCAAAGAACTCATATTTTAAATACTTGAATGCTAGAAATTTTGCAATACGTATATTACTAAATGACATTTAACTATATAAAAGTATCGATTCTTATTTCCATAGTACAAATTTATATATTTGAAATTTATTTTGATACTTGAGATTCAACATCTAAATCTAAAACTTAAGTTTCTAATTTGTTTCATTTCTATTTGTCAAGGAGATAATAAATTTTGAATTGTATTTTAACTACCTTGATTCTTTTCAAACCAGTACATTAAATAATTTTTCTTAATAGTAGTTTTAATTGAGTTTTAGAATGAAACTTGGGAATCGAATCATAATTAGAGAGATTCAATTTGAAATAGTATTTATATCATAAGGTTTTAAGATTTCTGATAATAATATCAGGAACTAATTGAACAATTCTGAAACATCAAATGAATACAAAAGGATTATGAGCAAAAATACATACTTATTAAATCTGACATTAACATGGCCAAAACTACCTCATCCAATCATCTTTCCTTTTTTCTAGCATGAACTTGGACTGAGTGGGTTCTCCATCCTCCCCGGACTCCACGGTGTTGATGAAGAAGTACTTGACTGGATGGCAACCAGTTCTGTTATACACATGGTATTATAGGATAGAAATTATTAAGCGAAAATATTCACATTGAATTTTAGGATAATGAATATGGTACCTCACAAGTGTGCATGTTTTCATAGTCTTTTGGAGTTGTCAATGCAGGAGTGCTATGATAAAAGCAGTCTTTGCGTACAATTTTGGGAGGAAACTGAGAAAATGGGATGAAATGTACACCTTTTGCAGCTTTCTTCTGTTCATCATCCGTTACTCCATCTCCTACTAACCATACCTGCAAAAACAGTAATCTATTATATGATTGTTGTGTTTTGGCAACCAACTTTCAAAGACAAGCACTGCATACCTGGCTACTATAATTTTCGGAGAATTTTAAATTTTCTACCAACTCCTTTGGCATGTTTAGCTTTAGAAATTCATATGCATCTCTTCGTGCTACATTTACCTGTTATGTTACATTTGTAAGCTTCATATGCATTTTACAATTACACACACATATAATGTTCGTTTTGTTATGTACCTTTATTCCATTTTGACATAGAACAGCGCTTAATAAAGATGCCACTTTAGAAAAATGTCCAACCAGTAAAACATTTGTCGTGTTTTTAGGAATATTATTGACAACCACTGCAGCTGCTAAGCTTGTTCCGTCTACAATTTTTACTTTCATTTTTGGGTTATTTCTGTAATAAACATCACCATTTCCGTTCAGTTCATTTCCCTGCATGTTTCAGAAATACGTTTAAAATTTTAGCAAGTAATAAAATTATTTGTCAATAATGTCCTAATCATCTAGCGTGCAACAAACAATAGCTATTGAGAACAAAATAAGCAATATAAGTAATTTGATCAGGGTCGATTATTCACCTAGGACATTTAGATGGACTTGACATTGAATTATCTGTAGCATTAACAAAAGCCCCATTGACACTTATTGGACTGTTATGTTGATGATTGCTTGATAAATTGAGTCTGGACAATGTTGATAAACTTTGATTCTTCCTCTTCTTTCAATAGCAGTTTTTAAGGCTAAGGAAGCAATAGAGATTTCAGGGAGCCCATTTTCATCAAGGCATAGAATTGCAACTTCTCTTTTTGCATAAGAATCCATTTCGATAAAGCATGTGCTGTTACTTAGAATGTTGATTTGCTGCTGCTGGGATCAGAAGCCTCTCCCTTGAGTATATGCCATGTTCGCTCATCATATTATTCAGTCGTTTGATGTCCATTACCTTGAAATCATAGAAAAAAATACAAGTTCTAGTTAAATTAAAGGTGTATCAAGTGACCTATTGAAAATAGCTATGTACTAAATAGTTTGTAAAGCTTTGAACAAATAAGACTTTACAAACCAGCAATTGAAAAAAGTAGAGTGCTTTGTGAAAACCTCACATGTCAGCTACTGTCAGTTGGTTTTTTACTCATTTTTTCAATGCAAAGATAAAACAATTTTTACTTGTTTGCTATCTTTTCCAGCTTTTAAAATTGTACACATGTCATATTTAAGAAGCATCTTGTAAGCAACCATGGCTCATTTTGTTTGAAGTCTTTCTGTAAAGGGTTAACTAGCATATTTAGTAGATAAAAAAGACGCTCTGCAAACATTGAGCGTTCGGATGATTTTTCTAAAACATGTATAGCCATTTCATCAACTGGGATAACTTGAGCAAGAAGAAAATATTTACTAAATGACACATTTCTGAAGTGTTGTATGCTCTTTTTGCTAATGAACTACCATTAAATTTAACTTAAGGAAATGGCTTCAACATTTTATTGTCCATTCATATTATTCCTTGTACTAATTTACGGTCCTCATTATTTATAAACTTGCTCATTTTAGCATATAGAGTTTTTAACAAATCTAACCTTCCATCCAACTTGCAACCATTTATTACTACTTGATAGGTACATTTTTCTCTTAATGTAATTTAATTTTCAAACACATTTTCAAGTATGTATTATAATCAATAATACGCATCTAATATTATCACAAGGCTACTCCATCATGCAGACGTAATAATTTAACCTAAGTAACTCTGATAATAATAAAAACTGCTATCCTTAAGCAACAACTTTATGTGCTCAATGTAGATGTGTAACGTGAAATTGGTAAATATTATTCCTCGGACTTTGATGATCAACCAGCACAACCTAAACAGGAGGAATTCAGCTCTGCTCAAGAAGAGTATATTACCGAGGCAAATTTTATATATAACATTGCTCAAAACATACAAGAAGAAGGAGAGGATCAAACACAAGAAGACAAGTATGCATCTTTTGTTTCATCCAACCCTGCTTATGACCAGGAAGCCTCAGCAGCATCAACTAGCAATCAGAGCCCTCTAAAAGAATGACTAAAGCTCGTAAAAATGGTAAATGATTTTCATCATGTGGAATGTCAGGGGGATTAATACTGATCATAAAATGGATCAGGTTATATCCTCCCTGAGAATCAATAAACCAAACATTGTTGGTTTATTGGAAAACAAATTGTGAATCAGAAAAAATCCCTACTTTATTTCAAAATTTATTACAAACTGGGATAGCATGCATGACAATGAATATGGATCTAAAGGTAGAATATTGCTACTATAGGACAAATCTGTCTGGACTGTACACCACATCCAGTCAAGCACTCAACACATCACTTGTGTAGTAAATAATCTAGGTGGTTTCTCAATGTATCTAACAGTTGTATATGCGAGCAACTTGTTTTCAGATAGGGAATAGTTATGGCACGAACTTTCACAGTTGGCATATGTTGTAGACAAGGCATGACTGTTGGGGGGTATTCAACAATGTATTGAACCCAAAGGACAAGAAAGGGGGACTGCCAATCCCTTTTCTCATCTCAGAGGGTTCTCCAATTTCCTATTCAACTGTGGTCTTGCTGAGATCAATGTACAGGGCTTCAACTTCACCTGGAGAAGAAGGGGCATTGTAACTTACATAGACAAAGTGTTAATAAATAGCACTTTGTTACAACACTTCCCAACTATGATTGCTACTACTATTCATCACCTTTACGTGACCATACTCCCATCATCATCAAAATCCACACATACAATAGTGTTCCACAAAAAGGGACATCTTTCAGATATAATAATGGGTGGCACTTGTTGGCTGGCTATGAAGAATAGGTAGTATCTGTACTATCAGATTTGGCATGGGGCAAAAACATCAGCTATATCACATGCAAACCAGTATTCAATAAACTACTCTTCACTCCCAAATACCACACTTCTTCTTGAATAATAGAACAAGATAACAACTCTAAGCTTTTTAATGTAACATCAAACAAACCAATTCTTAAAAAACAAAAAAGGAAGGTTGAGAAAAACAAAAGAAAACTGATGCCCACTCAAATATTGACACTAGTAGAGAAAATGGTCTAAACCAAATGTTCAATGAACCTTCTCAAACCATTACTGAAGACCAGAACCAAACAACAGGAAGGACAACTGGATCGAGTACGTATAGAAAAGCCAAACAAAATCAAAGAATATGTTAGGCAATATAACTTCATGGAACATAAGGGGAGCTCACCTTACAATCTAGTAGCAAGAAATAAAGAATGTAATCCACACTCATCATCTTGAAACAATAGGAATACTTGAAACCAACCTATACCAAGTTCTCACTCAAAAAGTTGCTTCCTTTGTAAACTCCTAATTTTTTTATGATAATCCGACTCAAGAACCCTATGTTAGAGTACTAGTAATTTGGAACACTCTCCTTTTTTCTGCCACTCTTATTAATACTAGTAAGCAGTTCATACATTTTCATGTCAATCGAAAATCCATTCATCTCCTCATCAAAGTCGGCCAATACTATCATACCAAAAACACAATCCAAAGGCATACAGATTAACAGTTGCAAATCATAATTCGACAAATAAAAAAGGAATTGGAGTAAGAACACACCACATAGCAAGTGATGAGCCTCCAGACACGTCTTGTCAAAGCATCGATTTCAAGATCCAGAACTACAACTGCCGACATCTCCAGGCTCGGCAACGCAGCGTTCTAAACGACGCAACCTCTAAAAACAACAACAATAAACTCGATGTTATAAGCAAGGCAGCTGAACCGATGGCAATGGATTTTGGCTAGGATGGTGTAGCTTTTGAAATGAGGACGATAATCTGAAGGTTAGTTTGGTTTGGGATCTGCCGATTTTGTATTTGCGGAGAGAAAATAATTTGAGAAAAAGGGAAAAGGGAAGAAAAAAGAGGGAAATAATTTGAGGAAGAGGGAAGAGCAAAATAATTAGACGAGGACATGGCCAAAAGAAATAATTAAGGGCAAAAAGCGTTATGCAGTTGAACACTGGCTCTAAATAAAACAAACTAGAATATATAATAACACAATGAAACAAGGCGTTATTAATTGCCGTTATAAAAAGCAATTTTTCTTGTAGTGTCTACATCATAGTCATCATAGGTGTACTATACATCAAAGTAATAAGGGTGTCTAGATATCTACATCGATAATATGTACATTGTGTGACATCTCTAAGGTGATAAACAATCAAGCAAACATAGCCTCCATCATCCATCCTCACATTCACTCACTCAGTGCATTGGATATATGATACTCGTATGACCCTATTACAATATTTAGGGACTACTCAACGTCCCCGGTTTCTCGGTACTCGAATCTATGCCACTCAGAAGGCTAGGAACTAGACTACCATCATACTCAGTCTAGGGTAAAATAAATCTCCCATTTGGAGATAAGGACCCATCTGATCCAAGTGAACATCATAAATCTCCCGTCTGAAGATAAGAACCAGTTTGATCCATATGAATGTCTACGCATACCCCTGCTTTACGAGTACACATTGAAACCTACGAATATTAACGATCCCTTTGCACACGTCGCCATAGCAGAGCTTATCTCACAACTATCCCTACAACTCCCATTTGGAGTCGTCGTGGTTGGGAACTATCCTAGATAGCCATTGTTAATCATAGAATGTCATCGTGCATCCCATAACCTTCTCTGATAATTCCATCAATCCAACTCCTTGTCGCCTACTCTACATCTCGAAGTACAGCTATCCATCATCGGAGCCGTCGCTTTCTATTATGGAATCATCATCGTCAAATCATGAAGTCATCACGTCGAAGCGTCGCATCTTTGCTTCAGCGCCAAACCACTCATCGAAGAGTCATAGCATCAAATCAAATGTCGAACGAACAAACGAACGATCACATCATGCTCTTCGAATCCTCTCCATCATCCATGTCAAAATTTTCCAAATCGGCCATTATCAATAGTGGTAGATATCGACCACTCCTGAGTATTCGATAACGACCACTTTGCTCGTGCACTTAGACAAAAATGGCTAAGTACAAACTAAATGAAAACATCCGGCATTTGTCCCAAAATCTGAAGCACATCTCCAAGTCCATCTTTCATCTTCAGATCAATCGACATGTACGAAACTCTATGCATGAAATCCTATCCTATGGAATATTTCCTAACATTATATCGCCTTCGATCGGCGTTTTCAACCAAACTGAGCAAACAAGCATACATGCAACCAACAAACATATAAACATCTATAATAGCATATATACATTTATAATAACACATATACAATACATCCAAACAACCAATATGGGATGTACCAAAATACCCTAAATCTATCAATATCGTCAAAGTAGTGCGTCAATGGGAAAATGTGATATTTAATTTAAAATCATTTTGAAACACTTTTAAATTCTTTTATAAAATAAGATGTAGGTTTGAATATATTAGAAATCATGTTTTAAAGTTAGAAATCATTTCAAAATGTCGTTTTAATACTATGCTAACAATCATAGTAAGGTAAGAGACAATATCACTCACCTCAACAAAAGCTGACCAAACTAAAATTCTTTTGATAGATTCGAGTAATTAAATGTTTTACAAGTGATAAAATAGATTTATTATCATAACCAAAGACTTTTACGGGTTCATACCAAATCAAACAATTTAAACCATGATCATGAGCAAGTGCATAAATATACTCCTGAAAGAGTAACGGATATAGGAAATATTGTCGCTAGTCAAGTCGTAGAGCTATCCCTCACGAGTGCAATGCAAGAAACGATGTCCAAAACAGACCTCGTATGCCAAAGATATGAATTATATAAGATTTTGGATTATTTAAATAATTAATTCACTAATTAATTTGTTAGTTACCTTCATTTGCTAGTCCCTTTCATAATTCCTTCTTTTCCCCAAATTAGTTATGCACAAGACATGTATATTATCCCACTTACATGCATTCCCTCTCTCCTCTTTTCTCCCTCGTCTCTCGATGAATCAACGAACCGCTTGCTCCATCATGCTCCACTACGCACAAGCTCCGCGACGGACCCGACATTGCAAACTCGACTCCCCCTACCAAGATGCGACCTTGAGTTCCTTCCCTCATACATGCACAGACGCGTTTTACATCCCTTGATCGAACTCCACAAGATTTTGTGGAAAGGTGTACTGTGCAAAGAGAAATCCAGCGGTAAACTCCATTTCGCCTAACTCCTCGTCTATCGTCCACAAAGTGAAACCCTTGTCGACGATAAGAGGAGGTCGATGTCGCCAGTGGTGATCACACCCAATTCCACCACGGTCAATGTGAAGCTCTCCTCCATACGATCTCAACGAATTTGGTTTCATGATTTTTAGTTGAGCGGATTGCTCAATTTTATTTTTTTGAAGTGGATTTAGGGGAGGCGGCCATGCGTTTTGGGTTTATAGGCAAAGTAAAAATGAAAGAGAGATGGGATGTTATTTATATTAATATAATATTCTATTTATTTGATTTCTCAAATAAATCATCGTACGTTTCGAGCTCATATGACCACACGTCGCGTCCGATCGCAACGAAACTCGTCAGCGTACGTCATCTCATTTTTCAAGTCTCAATGGAATAAATTTCATTGCTATCCGACAAAAATGCTCCGAGATGATAATTTCACATATTTCGAGACCGTTTTGGCCATCAGATTGTCTGATCTCCAAATATAGTGATGCTTATACTTATTTGAGTTTGCAACGTCGATCCGGACTCAATGGAAGTAGTCTCAAGTCCTAATTCGATCGTATGCGAAAAATCATATTTTTAGGCCTTTAAATAATTATGATTCAATATTTAAATCAATTTTTTAAATATTTTGTCATTAAAAATACGGGTCGTAATAATTTATGACCAAATCGGCATGTTCCTTTAAATTTTAATTGTCCTTTTTATATGTTTCGACTGTCTTTTCAACTTTTCATTTTCACAATGCCAAAATTTAGAGTTTGAGTTGTTCATCCTTAATCCTTCCCATTTTAATCTTCGCAACACTAAACCATCTACAATGCATGCAATCTCGGTTGTTTATTCTTTCATTAGTTCAAATTTCAGTCGAAACTATAGGTTAGTCTAGCTTAATTAACCAAAACAAGATCGCATAATCAACCGAAACAAGATCGAATGTTCTCATACATATTTTGCACAATATTACGCTTTTATTAAACTAGACATCTTGCTTTAGTTTCAACTCTATATCCCTTTAAATGTTTTCTAAAATTGGAATCCCATTTTTGGTTAAGAACTGGTTGATCATCACATTCACAATACAATACGGTAACAAAGCTTCCACATTGAACGTTTGGGAGAGTTAATATTTTGCAGTTGAAAATAAATTACGATCAAAACTTGAGTTGTAATTTTCAATCGATTGTTTGATTGTTAGTTTAGTCTAAACTTTTGCTTGACATAATCTGAATTTTTTTATACTTCTCATATTTGTAACGACCACCCTACACCTACGGTGCAAAACGGTAGTCAGAGGAAAGAAAAAGAAATAAGATAAAGAAATAGAAGAGAAAAGAATGGAAAAAAAGAAAAAGGAAGCATCAAATAACCAAATTACCTGTTGCATATCTCACGTCACATCAGAGTAAATATAATAATCAAAACAGGTATAAAACAAGAGAGACAGTAATAACAATGTGAAATAATCATCTGAATAAAGATCCATAAAGTTATACAACACCATAACCGAGTTTATACAACGGGAAAGTAAACTCATCCGGTATACTGTCTCATAATAGTAAACCAACACTTTCAAGGCTCCATAGTGTCACACAGCGGAAATATAATAACAAAGGCACATATAAGTATAGATAACTGTCACCTCTTGTCGGTCCACCTGTAGAACTCCATAATCATCCACCTACTTTCAATCTACTCATTTAAGAGTACCTGAGATAATAGGAAGCAAAGCATAAAACCTCGGGTCAGACAACGGTATGGCGTGAGCAATATCAAATCTCAAAATACTATAAAACTCGATAATATACGAGGTATATAAACCATACCTGACCTATCCCTGCAACCTAAGAGTTAGCACATAAACATAAGTAATATGCTACTCTATAACATCGTAAAAAGGGTATGCCATACTCAGTATATGTCTGGGTGCCTAGGTGTCTCCACCTACAATCCCTACTCCATACTAAGTAAACTTCAAGTATCTAGGTATCTCCATCCATACCTACTCCACACTAAGTCAAGTCAGGGTATCCAGATATCCCTACCGCAATACCTACCTAGTTTGACATTCCAAGGGTGACAGGTGACTAGTGAGCAACCATAACAAACATAGCAACCATCAAACAATACTAACCGTCACCCAATGTGCCAGATATATGATGACCAGTATGACCAACTATCAAGGACTACTGGAAATCCCGGTTCTCGATTGTGTTCCACCATACTTTCAGGTCCAAAACCCCGCACGGTTGTCTCTTGTGATACCTCTAAACCACCTGACCTAGACCCCCTCGGGGTGGTCCACGGTACACGACCATCGCTACCAGCCCCCGGGTATCACCCGCATATAGAATCCCTGCTCTGAACACAACAGAAAACACTCAGAGTCATCAACGATCCCTAGGCACAAACACATCCATCGAGCCCTACTCACTCGATACAGATTCGAACCCTACTGGCTCGCTATAGTTTCTAGGCACGAGCCCTAACCCTCAACCCAGTACACTATCCCCAGCCTCACTCCAATCCAAGCAGCCATCCATGATCCTGCTCTCTGCCTGAGCTCTCGATCAAAGAACCCTACTACAATGCCATCCAACGCCCAAGATCTAGTATGATCCATACAGTCTTGATACTGTCATCCCGAAGCCTACTCCTTACATCATCGAGTCACTATCCGCAGTATCAGACTACAAGTTGAAGCACCACATCCCTACCTCGCCATCAATATCACTAGTCATAGAGTAATAACATCATATCTCTGAACTAGTCGCACGAGCAGACCATCACGTCGCGCACTAAGGTATCTCATCAACATCAAAGCCACATATCGACCAAATCACCAATCGACAATAGTGATGGACATCGACCACTCTACTATGGTCAATACCATCCACCTTGGTCTTGTACTTAACCAAATGGTTAAGTACAGACCAAACGAAAACGTTCAGCATCGTCCACTCTGAAATCCAGATTCGTCGGCACGTATCCCAAACCCTCTTCTACAGCTCATCTTGTTCATTAGATTTCCGCGTATGCAGAACTCCAACGTACAAGATGCTACCTAAAATCAAATCACCGCTAATCGGCGTTTTCAAAAAAAGCAAAATAGCAGACAATCCAAACAATCAAACATACAACCAAACATCCAAACAACCATACATCCATCCAAAGCATCATACATATAACATAAAAATCCATCCATATCGATTAATGTGGGAAATAACATCAATAATAGATCTAATCTAATAATTCCCTAACTATGGCACGACGATGGAAAATATGTGATATTCTTTACAAATCATTTAAAATAATTATACATTCTTTTATAAAAATATAGCTAGTGCATATATATAATAATATCACGTTTAAAAACAAAAAATCATTTCCGAGCGTCAATATAACAATAAACAACCAATCATAGTAAAGTGAGGAGAAGATATCACTCACCTCTGCCAAATCTGTCCAAACTAGTGCCAAAACGTAGATCTCACCCTGTGCAGTTAAAGCGCTCGGCAGATTCAAAGCGGTGGAGGTGCAAAAAGTCATAGCGGGGATACAGTGAGGATATAGCGGGATATAGCGGATGGCTTTAAAATAGCATATAAAACTCGTACTTAATATTTTTACGAATATATAAATGGTAATTAAATGTAAAATTATCATTCAATTGAATTGTAACTGATACATAAATAATTTTTAAATAAAAACATGTGCGAATATACTTTAAATAAAGGTAAAACTGTTATATAACATAATTGAATTTAGTAGAATATTAGAGTATTTTCATTTCTGAAAATATATTAAAAATTAAATCAAATAAATTAGTTTCATAATTTTTATAATGTATAAATTGAATTTTTCAATTCATTTTATTAAAGAAGATATAGCGGGAATAGCGGAATATAGCGGAAATAACGGGATATAGCGGAAATAGCGGGGATTAAAGCGGAAAGGCTATATTGTGGGGCTATATGGAAAAATCGTAGTGGCAGAAACCCGCTATGAGATATAGGGGGGTTATAGCGGGGTAATAGCGGGGCATTAACTGCATAGATCTCACCAAAACGAGTCCATTGCAAGAAACTGCGTCCAAAACGGACCTCGTATGCAAAAGATATAGCCAAAATAAGAATCGTCATTAACAAAATCATTAATTAACTAATTAACAATTTAATTAACTAATTACTTACCTAATACATCATCTTCCCCACTCAAATGCTACAGGCCATGCATGAAAGCTGTCCCATTGTGTACATACATGCCAATTTCTCGACAATCACTCCATGATATCGACAACCGTCTTCGCCAAATCATTTCTTATCGCGTTCTCTTCAATCTGCACCCGAACTCCGCTCTATTGCACCACCCGAAGTGATCGCGACCCCCAGGAGCTGCTCTCGACCTTCCATGAACGGACTTCGTCTCGCTCAACCGATCGCCACCAAATCATGGCCGCACACCCTTCTTCATGCAAGTCACAATACCGCCTTCGAATCTGCCTATCATCGCCTAAATCTCCGGCGATCTCAAACCCTAGATCCATCGATCTCGACCAACGTTGACAAATCAAAATTCCGCCATGGTCATCGCGTAGCTCCCGTCTATACAATCTCAACGAGTCGAACGATATGATTTTTAGTGAAGTAGACGAGGAGAAATTAATTTTTGAAGATCAAGGTGTGGGTTCGGCCATGATTTCTTTCTCGAGGATGCTATAGTAATGAGGAAATAAGAGAATGGAGGAAGAGATGGATTTGGGATTTAAATAACATTATTTTATACCATTTATTTAGTCCTCAAATAAATGGCTATATGTTTCGAGTCCGTACGATCACACGACACGTCCGATCGTCATGAAACTCGTCTTCGTACATCACCTCATTTTTTCGGATCCAATGTCACTAACTACGTCTCCATCTGAGAATGCGCCCCGGAAGGCTAATTTCGCGTATTTTGAGACCATTTCGGGCATCGGATCGTCCGATCTTGAAATATAGTGATCCTTATACTTACTTTAATTTGCAACATCAATCCGAACTCAACAGAAGTGGTCTCAAGTCCTGACCCAACCATATGCGAAAAATCACATTTTTGGGCTTTCATTTAATTAACGATTAAATATTTAAATAAACTATTTAAATATCGGATCGTTAAAAATACAGGTCGTTCCATTCTCCCCTCCTTAAAGAATTTCATCCCCAAAATCACAAAGCAAAGAGAACGTCTCCTAACCCATCGGCTCTCAAAAAATCTATCAAATTCCAAAACAATTCGGCAGATCCTATTTTGGACGACCAAGTCCAAAAAAATCCAACACAACAAAGATATGTATACAACTCATATCTTTAACTATACTAGATCATATATAGCAATCATCAAATAAGAATGATATACCCAACCAAACTCTCACGCATGCCTAACAACCATACAAACATAAACTATCAACTCAAATGCTAAAAAACAAATCAAACATGCATACATAAGATCTAACATCCAAAAATAACACCCCATGCCTATCCTAGCATGCGGAATACTAAACTATCTAGCATAAACATCCAATATGATATCCATAATGAAAGCTGACGATGCAAACAAAGTCTCATCGTCTAAAGAGCTCCGGACTAACGGTCCTCATGCTCCCCACAGTCTACTATACTATATCGCCTTAGCTCTCATTCCATTGAACCCTTACTACTCCTTCGACCTCCTCCTAACCTGATTGATATCACATCTACTGGCACGGATAGGCTTATGAGGTCTCCAAGTCCATGGTTCAGTCACGATATCATCTAATCCATGTAGTGCCAAATATCCAAACGCCTCTTGTAAGTTCTCCCAAAAACCCATTATAGAACAACGGGTCTCGGCCACTTACAATGCCATTGGCACACAATGGAATCATACCATCCCTCAAATGATACAACTCAACAAAAACGGATGTCATACTATTGGACTTAAGAAATACAAATATAGCATCATCTATCAACCAATCAACTGTGACTCAAATGCTATCTCTCCATCCTTAGTCATCGGCAGTCCATCGATGCAGTCCCAAAACATTTGCTCCCACTACTCGAGAAAAAATGATCTCTACGAAACCAACAGTCTCGGTCGGATCCACACTGCATCACCTCTATAGACACTACTTACTCTTCTAATTTAGCTATGATCTCCACTAGTCTAGTTTAATGCCTCTAACTAGTTCCAATCGGCTAAATCAAAGTAGGTCTGACGGTCAAACTAACCATCACATTCGGCCAAAGCTCATCAAGTTATGGAGTCATAACTAGTGATAAGTTCGGGCAATACCCACTCTAGGAATATCTCTCTCAACTGGTACATCTCCCACTTGAAACACCAACATCTACATTTCCCTTATGGACTTTTAGGAAATGTCAAATCCATAGGAGGCTAAGAACCACAACCATCGCTTTCTCGGAGAAGAGATAGTACAATGATAAGGGATCGCTGAACAACTCAAACTCCTCCCCTAGCAAACAGTGCCTCCATATCTACAAAGTGAACTCTATCGCCTACAACTCTGAACCAAGAGTCGGATATTACCTCTTGACATCACTACTATATCTAGTTAAGTACCACAAACAAGTGCGTACCATCGTCTCTTCATTCCCACTCGGAATTAGTACTATCAATGCACTCTTCAACCTCTTGATCAGACTCACTAATGCGTGTCTACACCTCACGTCTCAAATGAAAGCCTGATCCTCTCCTAAACAATAGGTCGACGATACTACTACCTTGGGTCCGTTCAAAATTTCAAATTACCGTAACTAAAAGGTCTACAGCGACGTCCTACTGCGAACCAACATGACCCAAGTATCTCACTCCCCTCCTGCAGGAGTGATACCATCAACATCCCACCACCAATTGGTGTCTTGTGCTCTTCTTCTGTCCATGGGTAAACGAAAGTATCATTACCGAACATAAACACAACCCACTCAAGCGACCTCTCCAAACATGGTCTATGAGATCCAAAACATATGCTGACACATTGGTTAGCCCGAACGGCATAACCAACCTAAAATCAAGGTAGCGTACAAAACACTATAATCGACACACTCATCCAAATTACTCTCAGTTGGTGCAACCTCACCACCGGGTCCAACTAAGAAAATAACCTCGTGCTATAGAGCTGATCAAATAAGTCATCAACAAACGGGAGTACAATTTGTTCGTCATCTCATCCAGCTCACAACAACCAACCAAAAACTCCAAAGAGCCATCCGTACTACTGACAAACACAACAGGTGCATCCTACCTAAACATACATCCATGGATGAACCATCACCTAACTAGGTCACCTGCTCGCACCTCTAATCTCCTAAGCTCTTTGGACACCCTATGCCTTAAAGGCATAACTACTTGTCCAATCCATCCGACCAGATCGATACGAAACTCTATCCCTATATGGTGGTAATTTGGTTACCTCCTCGAGTATGTCTAGACACTCTCCAACTACATGCACAAATGACATCCTATCATGTGGAATATCAATCGAATATATAAGGCTCCCCTGCTGGTAGCCAATCACTATCGTCCGTTCCTCCACATCCTCTATCGTCATCAACGGCTTCTCACAGTCCACCACTATTCTGTATCCCCTTCAGCCAGTCCATTTTTAAACAATAATACCAACCCAACTAAACCCAAACAATCAATGTCTTAACAAATAAACAACCATGACTCAAAAGGGAAAGGACTCGAAAAACCATGTATAGGCTGGCTGAGCCCCTAACTAGAACTGTCACGATCAAAGATCGGTAATTACCTCGAGTCTCTATCCAGTATATAACCATCAGAGTTATATATAAAGGAATACGAAACCTCGACATCAAATAAAAGATGCATGGAACCACCATATACGGAGAGCATATCTCAAACGGTGATGCCCTTTCCCTTCTATTTTATCGATGGAGCAATCGATGAAACTGGAAAGGCAATCAATACATATGCTTCCCGATCTACCCCCACTCAACTAGTATGGGATAACTTTTCAATACTAGGTACTTCTCGATCATTCTCTTGAAGAACCATCAAAGTGATGAATCAATCGACCCCAAGATGATCTCTCTACCCAATGCTAAACTTCAATCCTTTCTATGTGGAGCATCAATAGAAATAGATCGTACCTCGATATCATATCGAATTCAACCACACACTCCAACATAGACATATCGCCATACTTCAAATCGATGAACTCCCTAACCATCCTCAACTTCAGAAAAGTTGAGACAAATCTTCTTCGAAGCGAACTATGAACTAGGCCCAAGGAAATCGGTCCTCGGGAATCAGAGCTACATAAACAATCCACTAGTTCATCGTCCGTCCTTGGAGTCATCCAGAGGCTAACTTCAACCTCATTCATCATCTAACTCAAAGTCATTGAAGATCCTTCTACAAACAACCAACCAATCTTGATTCCCAATACCCGACTCTGTTCCAAGGAACGGTCTTCCTCCTAGACTCTCATAATTTATGTACAGCTTGGCAAAGTCGACTCTAGCCAATTAGACTTGAGCACCATAACAATCCAGAACAAACTGGGCATCCAGGAAATGATCCGCACTAACTCTACGAACATATCCTATCAATCAGGTATTGTGGCCCTGATCCTGCCAATCCTGAACTCTAAAGATAGAGTCAATAGTAGTTTTTCTTCCATGCCAGATCATACCTATTACATAATCCGGATGATCTGTCTCTCACAAAGAAAACTGCATCAATAATGCTCATATCTGCACCCAACTCATATACTATGTACACTACTATATAGTTTTGAAAACCAAAACATATAACAAATACAAACTCTCTCGTATATATACACTCTCTAGATCCAGTCTAAGGCAATAACTCCTACCCTATCTCTACTGGATCATGGTATCAACTAAGGTTAATCCGGTAACCTTTGCTCTGATACCAAATGTAATGACCGCCCTACACCTACGGTGAAAAACGGTAGTTAAAGGAAAGAAAAAGAAATAAGGTGAAGAAATAGAAGAGAAAAGAACAGAAAAGAAGCAAAAGGAAGCACCAAATTACCTATCACATATCTCACATCGCATCAGAGTAAATATAACAATCAAAATAGGTATAAAACAAGAGAGACGGTAATAACAATGTAAAATAATCATCTGAATAAAGATCCACAAAGTTATACAACACCATAAATGATGTTATACATCAGGAAAGTAAAATTAACTGGTACACTGTCTCATAATAGTAAATCAACACTGTAAAGGCTCCACGGTGTCACACGGCGGAAATATAATAACAAGTGCATATATAAGTATAGATAACCGTCACCTCCTATCGGTCCACATGTAGAACTCCATAATCATCCACCCGCTCTCGATCTACTCATTTAAGAGTACCCGAGATAATAGAAAGCAAAGCATAAAAACCTCGGGTCAGACAACAGTCTGGTGTGAGCGATATCAAATCTCAAAATACTATAAAACTTGATAATATACAAAACAGAGGGTATATAAATCATACTTGACCTGTCCCTACAACCACAAAGTCATCACATAAACATAAGTAATATGCTACTCTATAACATCGTAAAAAGGGTATGCCATACTCAGTACCTGTCCCGGTGCCTAGGTATCTCCACCTACAATCCCTACTCTATACTAAGTAAAGTTCAGGTATCTCCATCCATACCTACTCCACACCAAGCCAAGTTAAGGTATCTAGGTATCCCTATCACAATACCCACCTAGTTTGACATCCCTAGGATGACAAGTGACTAGTGAGCAACCATAACATACATAGCACCCATCAAACAATACTAACTGTCACCGAATGTGCCAGATATATGATGACCCATATGACCAACTGCTAAGGACTAGTGGAAATCCTGGTTCTTGATTTTGTTCCACCGTACTTTCAGGTCGAAAACCTCGCACGGTTGTCTCTTGTGATATGTACCACCTGACCTAGACCCTCTCGGGGCGGTCCAAGGTACACGACCATCGCTACTAGCCCTCGAGTATCACCCGCATATAGTACCCCTACTCTGAACACAATAGAAAACACTCCGAGTGAAACACCCCACACCCCTTAATATACCCAAAATGGGCACACTAAAGGATATGGTGCGTTATAGATATAGCTAAAACATTACAGAGACTAAGATTCATAAGACACATAAGTAAAAACAGCGGAAACATTTAAATGGTAACTTATTATTCAAATAAAACTTCATAAATAAGTCTGAAAAACATCACATGTCTCAAATACCAAATACACATGTCTTATGAAAAATGCATCTCAGTCTCATAAAATCATAGTACAATAAAAATAATCATCCCTCTCATAAGCACCAGTACATCAAAAGCCAAATGAAAAGAAAACTAAAAAGAAGAAGAATACATAAAGATCTCCAGGAATGAATCTTCAAGAAATCTGAATCTACAGTCCTTGCCTTTGCTGGCCTATGGGGGGAAAAGGGGAAATAGAGGAGTGGGTCAGACAATAAGCCTGGTGAGCGAAAGTAATTACTAGCATTTTTAAGCAAGATAAAGATAATAGACTAAGCAATAGTTCTAGTATGGAAAGAAATACTGAAAAGATAAAATCGGGGTAAAATACTGTTTCTGATTCTGTTTGAATGTTTGTTTGGATTGTTTGCACTTGTCTTAAACTGCTGTGATTAGGCTGAAATCCTAATTCTACCCGTTGATCGGCCTTCTATCTCTGTTGTGCCATTGTGAACTAGTCCAATCCTGTTGGTCCCACAGCAAAAGACACATGTTTAGCGCTTGGAACGCGGTAGCGAATTATTTACCCTAATCAATGCCGCACGCTCGGTCATCGCCAGTACACGCTAATCGTCGCCTTCTCTTGTGACCTCTTATTTACCCTAATTAGCATAATGTGCCTAGCCTCACCTAATCTATTGTGAGACCATCAGACCTAGACCTAAAAGGGAATGCTGCCCAGCATCACCTAAGTGTTGTGAGACCATCAGACCTAGACTGAAAGGGAATGTTGCCGGTACTGGTCCTAACAAACAAATTCTAGTTGCGCCCCTTTCCCAAATCCCAAGATTTGAGCTTCTATCTATTGGCCACTTATTTACCCTAATTAGCATAAGCGTGTCCCAGCCTCACCTAACTATTGTGAGACCATCAGTTCTTGACTGAAAGGGAATGCTGTTGGTACGGGCCCTTCTTCTATGTTTGCTTATTAACTTAGCGTAAGTTTTAAAATAATCCTCTTCTATTATTCTTCTATCTTCTCTTTTTGGTTATAATCACTTGTTATAATTATGCTTGAAAATGTCTCAAATTTGCCTATTTCAGTCTATCTTCTTTTTATTATAGTTTTTCTTATTTTACATCTAATTTCTATAAATTTAGTGTTTTCCTATTTTAATCCATATTTGCGAATTATTCTCTTTTTAATATTCTATTCGTGTAAAAAGGAATAAAAAAACTAACATTTACAGGCTAAATTCTAACGTAAAACAGATGTAAATAAATGTAAATAACTGTAAATAACTGAATAAAATAGCTAAATAAAATAGCTGAATAAAATATACTGAAAAAAACTTCTGAAATTTGCTTAAAAACAGACTGTAAATAAACTTAGATAAAAACTGTCTCAAATTGTAGAAAAACTACAACTATTGAGAACCCTATTATTTTAAATTACTTAAAAATCTAAAATAATTACAAAACACTCACCTATGATCCTTAGCTCTAGTCCTTGGTCTTCCTTGATCCACTTCTAGAGCGTAGAATATTTTTATCAGAAAGATTTCCTCATTGGAAATTTTTTCTATTTAAGGTCCAGCCTCTGGAAATAAACCCAAATAGGAGAAAATCCGAATGAGAAAAATAGCTAGGCCTAAGGTTCTATTTATAGTGTCACTTAGGGATCTCAGACCGTTGGATTTGAAGATTAAATCTGGTGCAACCACATCATAGGCTCGTTGGGAACCGTCAGATGGAAGCACGAACGCACAGAATTTGAAGAAAATTGCAAAACAGTTTGTTCCGCACGCACCTGGACACTTCTGTGTCCAAATAATAAGGCGGATCGACCTTAATACATTGGGGGTCGACCCTAAGGTCGACCTGGCTATGGCATGGGTCGACCCCATGCCTTGTTATATTATTTTTTCGTTTTGTTCTGAATTCTTTTTTCTTTCGTATCTTCTTCATATTAACTCGGATTTTGACAAATTATATATGGAAATTGATTAGAAAATTACCTCGGACATAATGGTGCAACTCCCGTAGCTCGATTATGACAATTTCACAAACTTATTTTATTATTTAATTAATTTGTTAATTAATTATTATAGCTTAAATTTTGGGTTGTTACATTCTCCCCTCCTTAAAGGATTTCGTCCCCTAAATCTCCAAGGATAAAAGAATGAAATAACTATTTTCATCCAAATTCTATAACCACATATTCAACCACCATCCAATACATCGATTGTCCTTAAGTTTTCTAATGCAATTTATGATATATGCAATAGTGTAGTGTCAATGTCCCTAACTAATGCAAAAGATTAGGCGGTCTACTAATTCAGTCGACCTCCTTTTTATGCGTTCATGTGCGTGCCATATATCCAAACGATTGCAAATTCCCTAATGACAACTGATAGTTCTATATGCGTGCTACAATCATCATCCAGATGCTGCAATCATATGAGAATCATCCATTTATAGCAACCATGGAAATAAAATAAAAATGCAAACACATCCATATGCATATGCTTCGGTGACCTAGTTAGGCTGATCCCTAAGAGATAATATTGCCTAGTGTATATATATGCGTGCATTAGCATCCACTAGCAAACACTTGCAACCACTAGTGTCCAACATACATAACATGTTCTAGTAACATGTTTGCATTCAGTCCTACCATCCATAGGTTAAATCCTAAGATCTTCCCTCCCAAAGGATACTAAAGGAAAGAACCTATTCAAAACTAAAGATGGAAATAGGAAATTCAAGACGTACCATCGAAAAGATGCAGATAAGAGGTACGTATTTTCTCCTCAACCTCCCACGTAGCGTCTTCAATGTTGTCTCCCTACTGCACCTTAAAAAAGGTACTTCCTTATTCCTAAGCTTCTTAATATCTCGTCCAACAATCTTGGTAGAAATGCGACGAACCGATGCTTCTCTCTCCACTTCAACTTCTTCAAGTTGGCTAGTTTCCACAACCTTTTTTGAATTGTGTAAGCACTTTCTCAAGTGTGAAAGATGAAAAACATCATGAACTCCTACGAGCCTCTCCGGTAGCTTTATCTGATATGCCATCTTCCCTACCCTGTCCACAATGGGGAATGGTCCTACGAATCTGGGAGCAAGTTTCCCATTTGATCCAAACCTCACTACCTTTCTTAGTGGAGACACCTTAATGAAAACCAAATCTCTTATCTCAAACTCAATATCCCTTCTCCAATTATCTGCATAGGATTTCTATCTACCTTGGCCGTCTTCATTCTCCTTCTAATCAAATCAATTTTTCTAAAGTCTCTCTAACCATGTCGGGACCTAGTAGCAATCTCTCTGTAGACTCCAACCAACACGAAGGCGACTTGTAAGGTCTTCCATAAAGAGCTTCAAAAGGTGCCATCCCAACGCTAGCTTGAAAACTATTATTATATGCGAACTCCACTAAAGGAAGATGCTCCTCCTAAGTTCCTCCAAAATCAAGAATGCACATCCTCAACAAATCCTCAAGAACTCTATTAACTCTCTCCATTTGGCCATCTGTCTGAGGGTGATAGGCCGTACTCAATCTAAGCTACGTCCTAAAGCCTCTTGCAAGCTTCTCCAAAACTCGCTAGTAAAGATAAGGTCTCTATCGCTCACTATGCTAGAGGGAACTCCATGAAGTCGGACTATCTCACGAACATATAAGGATGCCAAATAAGGTATTGTCCTCTTACTCTTGACCGGAATAAAGTGGGCACTCTTAGTCAAACGATCTACAATCACCCAAATACTGGTATTCCCCTTCCTAGATCGGGGTAAACCATCTATGAAGTCCATCGAAAAACTATCCCACTTCCATTCGGGTACATCCAATGGTTGAAGTAATCCGCCGGGCTTCTACTGCTCCGCCTTAACTCTTTGGCACACAAGACACTTAGCTACAAACTCTGCCACATCCTTCTTCATGCCGCTCCAATAAACACTCTCTTCATGTCTCTATACATCTTATCACCACCCGGATGAATAGTCATTTGAGAATGGTGTGCTTTTTCTAGAATTGCTCTCATCAAATCACTAGTGCGGGGGACACAAAGTCTTCCATCTCTCCTTAGCCACTCTTTACTATCAATGGAATAGTGTTGGAGATGTCTAGAGACCTCTCCTCTGCTAATCCTATCCAAAATATCCATAAATTCTGAATCCTCTCGCTGCCTTGAGCCAATCTAATCTATGAGGGTAGGCTTAACCTTAAGTGCTGCCAATAATCCAGGGGTAATGTCCGTAGAGGACTTAAAATCAAAGGTGGAAATAAACTCCAGGCTTTTCCACTCCACGAACATTGGACTAAGGGTTGCTCTCTTCCTACTTAACACATCCACAACTACCTTCCCTTTTCTAGGGGTGTAGGCTATCTCAAAGTCATATGATGCCAAAAACTCCATCCAACGCTACTGCCTCAAGTTTAAATCCTTTTGTGAGAATAGGTACTTCAATAATTTGTGGTCAGTGAAAAGCTCAAACCTCTCTCCTAGCAAGTAATGTCTCCAAGACTTGAGCGCGAAAATAATAGCAGCTAACTCCAAATCATGGGTGGGATAGTTCTTCTCATGAGTTCTCAACTGTCTACTTCCATAACATACTACCCTCCCTTCTTGCATCAATACTGCTCCAAGACCCATCCCACATGCATCAGTGTATACTGTAAAAGGCTTAACTCCGTCGGGTAAAACTAACACTGGTGCACTAGTAAGGGCCCTCTTCAGCATCATGAAGGAATCCTCACAATCTACGTCCCACACGAATGTCGTATTCTTCTTAGTGAGGCGAGTAAGCGGTGCTGAAATCTCTGATAAACTTCCTATAATAGCCAGCCAAACCTAGGAAGCTTCTAACTTCGATAGCATTCTTGGGGGCCTTCCAATCCTGTACTGCTACTATCTTAGCGGGATCCATAGTTAAACCCTCTCTTTAGACTACATGCCCAAAGAAACGCACTTCCTTACGCCAAAAGTGATGCTTCGAAAACTTTGCTTTCAACTGATGAACATGAAGTGTACGAAGAACCTCCTCTAGATGAATAACATGCTCTTCCATACTCTTGGAAAACACCAAAATGTCATCCACAAATACTACAACGAACTTATTTAGGACATATCAAAAAACATGGCTCATCAAATTTACAAAATAGGCTGGGGCATTGGTCAGCCCAAACGGCATAACCAACCACTCAAAGAATCCATCGAGTATCCTAAATGTTGTCTTATCGATGCTATTGTCAGCGACCCTAAGCTGATGAAATCCAGTGGCTAAGTCAAGCTGAGAAAATACCGAAGAGCCAACCAACTGATCGAAAAGATCATCTATCCTAGGAAGTGGGTAACGGTTCTTCTTCATGAGCTTATTAAACTCTCTATAATCTACGCAAAGTCGAAGGGAACCATCCGCCTTCGTAGCGAAGACGACTGGCGCTCCCCACTCAGATATTCTCCGTATGATGAATCCTTTCTCCAATAGCTCACCAATCTGCTTACTTAACTCCTTCCTCTACCTAGGAGTCATATGTCTCACGGGCAATGCCACTGGCTTAGCATTGTCATTCAGATAGATCCTAAAGTCGATCTCTCTCTTAGGGGATAGTCCCCTAACCTCTTCAAAAACATCTGTGAAATCTCTAATGATTGGAACAGAATCTAACTCTCCTAGTGATGAATCAAGGGAATAAAGGAAGCTCAACATGAGTGAGCCCTGTGGGTCGCAAGAAACCTCGAGAGTCCTTCCGCTACATGTCTCTAGTCCGACGACTCTCCTCTTGCAGTCTAATATCGCACCATAAGTGGATAACCAGTCCATTCCCAAAATCATCCCATATCCCAAAAATCCCAGTACATAGGCGTCATAATCAAACTCTACGCCTAGTATAAAATTTTTCAAACCCTTACAAATCATGGATAAATGTGCCGATCCCCCTATGGGGTTTGAAACAACTATAGGGTCCACTACTAGAGAAATATCTAAATGCAAACAATCAACCAAGGAACTAGAAATGAAAATGCGATGCTTCGAGTCAAAAAGAGTCCGAATAGGAAAATCCAAAATAGAGATCAAACCTTCTACAAAGACTTTCCTACCTCGATGCGGTCCACTAGAAGGTGTTGCATCCAAAGCCTGTACTTGCGCTGTAGGTCCACCTGCTCTCTGCCCTGCCCTCTGAGGACAGGCTCTACTAAGGTGACCAGGCTGCCCATAGTTGTAACACCTCCCCTTCATCGTGTCCTTCTTACAGTCCTTTGTGAAATGCCCAACCAATCCACAACTATGACATTTCTCGCCTTTCTTGATATGCTTTTGAGGTCCTCCTTTCTTCTTGTTCTTATCCCTCTTATTCTTTCACCACCGCTTCTTAGAGTTTTCTGACTTAGGAGCCTCCTTAACCTCTTCTTTCTTAGCAACATCTGACATGAGAGCCATCTCCACAAGTGACTCATACCTCGCTCATATAGGTACATGTGTCAATGCCAACCCTTGGAGGGGCTGGTTCAAACCCTTAGCAAACTTGATGGCCTTCTTATGCGGTGTATTAACAAGCTCCATTCCGAACTGCGATAGCTCATTAAACTGATTTATATACTCCTTCATTGAAAGATTCCATTGCTTCAGACTAATGAACTTCTCTAACTGCATGCTTTCCTCGACTTGCGACAAGAACTTTCTCTCAAACTTTTCCCTAAATCCAAACCAACCAACGTCTGTACCTTCCATCTCCATGATCTCCCACTAGTAAGAAGCTTCTCCCTGTAGCTGCCAAGATGCAAGCTGAACTCTATGTCGGTCCTCCAATCCTAACAGTCCAAATATCTGCTCTGTATTCCTCAACCAAGCTCGTGCCTCTACGAAATCCTCTGTGCCGAAAAACATCTTGCCTCCTAGATTAGCGAAGTCCTTGCATAATTTAAAAAAATTGGCTGCTGCAAGTGGATTAATGGGATCTCCACCCGTCGGTGCTGCATTGGGCGCTTGCCCTTGCACCTCCGGTGCCGTAGCTTAGAGGTATCTACGGAACTAGCCAGGGACTTGGACATCCTTTGGAAGATTTAGGGCGTCCGCCATCTATGCAAAGAAAAGAGAATTTAGCCTCGAAAGAATCGAAAGAAGGTTAAACTGGACTTTGAGGGGATTTTTATAAAACTCTCTTATACTTAAAAACTATTTCTATAATAAGAGTTTCTTTTTGAAAAATACTTCTAGTTTGAAGATATTTTACTTTTGAAAAATACTTTACTTTTAAAACAAGTTTTTAGGAATCCTGAAACCTTAGGCTCTGATACCAAGTGAAACACCCCACACCCCTTAGTATACCCAAAAAGGGCACACTTAAGGATATGGTGCGTTATAGGGATAGCTAAAACATTACAGAGACTAAGATTCACAAGAAAATAAGTAAAAACAGCGGAAACATTTAAATGGTAACTTATTATTCAAAATAAAACTTCATAAATAAGTCTGAAAAACATCACATGTCTCAAATACCAAATACACATGTCTTATGAAAAATGCATCCCAGTCTCATAAAATCAGAGTACAATAAAAATAATCGTCCCTCTCATAAGTACCAGTACATCAAAAGCCAAATGAAAAGAAAACTGAAAAGAAGAAGAATACATGAAGAACTCCAAGAATGAATTTCCAAGAAATCTGAATCTACTATCCTTGCCTCTGTTGGCCTATGGGGGGGAAATAGAAAAGTAGGTCAGACAATAAGTCTGGTGAGCGAAAGTAATTACTAGCATTTCTAAGCAAGATAAAGATATTAGACTAAGCAATAGTTCAAGTATGGAAAGAAATACTGAAAAGGTAAAACTGGGGTAAAATACTGTTTTCGATTATGTTTAACTGTTTGCACTTGTCTTAAACTGCTGTGATTAGGCTGAAATCCTAATCCTATTTTAATTAGGCTGAAATCCTAATTCTACCCGTTGATTGGCCTTCTATCTCTGTTGTGCCACTGTGAACTAGTCCAACCCTGTTGGTCCCACAGCAAAAGACACCTGTTTAGCGCTTGGAACGCGGTAGCGAATTATTTACCCTAATCAATGCCACACGCTCGGTCATCGCCGGTACACGCTAACCGTCGCCCCCTCTTATGACCTCTTATTTACCCTAATCAGCATAAGCGTGCCCAGCTTCACCTAATCTGTCGTGAGACCATCAGACCTAGACCTGAAATGGAATGCTGCCCAGCCTCACCTAAGTATTGTGAGACCATCATACCTAGACTGAAAGGGAATGTTGCCGGTACTGGTCCTAACAAACAAATTCTAGTTGCGCCCCTTGCCCAAATCCCAAGATTTGAGCTTCTATCTACTGGCCACTTATTTACCCTAATTAGCATAAGCGTGTCCCAGCCTTACCTAACTATTGTGAGACCATCAGTTCCTAACTGAAAGGGAATGCTGTTGGTACGGATCCTTCTTCTATGTTTGCTTATTAACTTAGTGTAAGTTTTAAAATAAGCATCTTCTGTTATTCTTCTATCTTCTCCTTTTGGTTATAATCACTTGTTATAATTATGCTTGCAAATATCTCAAATTTGCCTCAGTCTACCTTCTTTTTATTATAGTTTTTCTTATTTTACATCTAATTTCTGTAACCCTAGTGTTTTTCTATTTTAATCCATATTTGCAAATTATTCCGTTTTTAATATTCTATTTGCGTAAAAAGGAATAAAAAGAAACTAACATTTACAGGCTAAATTCTAACGTAAAATAGATGTAAATAAATATAAATAATTGTAAATAACTGAATAAAATAGCTAAATAAAATAGCTGAATAAAATAGACTGAAAAGAACTTCTGAAATTTGCTTAAAAATAGACAGTAAATAAACTTATATAAAATTTGTCTCAAAATTGTAGAAAAACTACAACTATTGAGAACCCTATTAGTTTAAATTACTTAAAAATATAAAATAATTACAAAACACTCACCTGTGGTCCTTAGCTCTAGTCCTTGGTCTTCCTTGATCCACTTCTAGAGCGTAGAATATTTTTATCAAAAAGATTTCCTTCTTAGAAAAAATTTCTATTTAGGGTCCAACCTCTGGCAATGAACCCAAATAGAAAAAAATTTGAATGATAAAATAGCTAGGCCTAGGGTTCTATTTATAGTGTCATTTAGGGATCTCAAACCATTGGATTTGAAGATTAAATCTGGTGCAACCACGTCATAGGCTCGCTGGAAACCGTCGGATGGAAGTACGAACGCACATGATTTGAAGAAAAATACAAAACAGTTCGTTTGGCATGCACCTGGACACTTCTGCGTCCAAATAATAAGGCGGGTCGACCTTAATACATTGGGGGTCGACCCTAAGGTCGACCTGGCTATGGCATGGGTCGACCCCATGCCTTGTTATATTTTTTTCTTTGTTCTATTCTGAATTCTTGTTTCTTTCGTATCTTCTTCATACTAACTCGGATTTTGACAAATTATATATGGAAATTGATCGGAAAATTACCACAGACACAATGGTGCAACTCCCGTAGCTCGATTCTGACAATTTCACAAACTTATTTTATTTTAATTAATTTGTTAATTAATTATTATAGCTTAAATTTTGGGTTGTTACACTGAGCCATCAACGATCCCTAGGCACAGACACGTCCATCGAGCCATACTGACTCGATACGGATTCGAACCCAACTGGCTTGGTACCATTTCTGGGCACGAGCCCTAACACTCAACCCAGTCCACTATCTGCAGCCTCACTCCAATCCGAGCTGTCATCCATGATCTTGTTCTCTGCCTGAACTCCCGATCGACAAACCCTACTATCATGCCATCCAAAGCCCGAGATCTAGCAAGATCCATACAACCGTGATACTATCATCCCAGAGCCTACACCATACATCATCGAGTCACTATCCGTAGTATCAAACTACCAGGTCAAAGCACCACATCCCTGCCTCACCATCAATATTACTAGTCGTAGAGTAATAATATCATATCTTTAAACTGGTCGCACAAACAGACCATCACGCCATGCACCATGGTATCTCATCAATGTCAAAGCCACATATCGGGCAAATCACCAATAAACAACAGTGATTGACCACTCTACTATGGTCAATACCATCCACCTTGGTTTTGTACTTAACCGAACGGTTAAGTACAAACCAAAAGGAAGCGTCCGACATCATCCACTCTGAAATCTAGATTCTTTGGCACGTATCCCAAACCCTCTTCTACAGCTCATCTTGTTCATTAGATTTCTGCATGTGCGGAACTCCAATATACAAGATGCTACCTAAAATCAAGTCAGCGCTAATCGGCGTTTTCAACAAAAACAACAAAATAGCAGACAATCCAAACAATCAAACATACATCCATACATCCATACAAAGCATCATACATACAATATAACAATCCATCCAGATTGATTAATGTGGAAAATAACATCAATAATAGATCTAATCTAATAATTCCCTAATTATGGCATGACGATGGAAAATATGTGATATTTTTTATAAATGATTTAAAAATAATTATATATTCTTTAGAAAAATATAGCTGCTGTATATATATAATAATATCACGTTTAAAAACTAAAAATCATTCCCGAGCGTCAATATAACAATAAACAACCAATCATAGTAAAGTGAGAGACAATATCACTCACCTCAGCCAAATCTATCCAACCCAGTGCCAAAATGTAGATCTCACCAAAACGAGTCCACTGCAAGAAACCGCATTCTAAACGGACCTCGTATGCAAAAGATATAGCCAAAATAAGAATCGTCATTAAAAAAATCATTAATTGACTAATTAACAATTTAATTAACTAATTACTTACCTAATACATCATCTTCTCTACTCAAACGCTATAGGCCATGCACGAAACCTATGCCACCGTGTACATACATGCCAATTTCTCGACAATCACTCCACGAAACCAACAACCATCTTCGCCAAATCATTTCTTATCGCATTCTCTTCGATTTGCACCCGAACTCCGCTTGACCGCACCATCCGAAGTGATCGCAACCCCCAGGAGCTGCTCTCAACCATCCATGAATAGACTTCGCCTCACTCAACCGATCGCGACCAAATCATGGCCGCACACCCCTCTTCATGCAAGAATCATAACGCCGCCCTCGGATCCGCCTATCATCGCCTAAATCTCCGGCGATCTCACACCCTAGATCCATCGATCTCGACCAACGTTGATAAATCAAAATTCCGCCACATTCATGGCGTAGCTCTCACCCATACGATCTCAACGAATCAAACGACATGATTTTTAGTGAAGCGCATGAGGAGAAATTAATTTTTGAAGATCAAGATGTAGGTTCAGCCATGGTTTCTTTCTCCAAGATGCTACTATAATGAGGAAATAAGAGAATGGAGGGAAGAGATGGATTTGGGATTTAAATAACATTATTTTATTCCATTTATTTAATTCTCAAATAAATGGCTATAATTTTTGAGTCCGTACGATCGCACGACGCATCCAATCGTCACGAAACTCGTCTATGTACATCACCGCATTTTTCGGATCCAACGACACTAACTACGTCTCCATCCGAGACTGCGCCCTAGAAGGCTAATTTTGCGTATTTCAAGACCGTTTGGGGGCATCAGATCATCCGATCTCGAAATATAGTGATCCTTATACTTACTTTAATTCGCAACGTCAATCCGAACTCAACGTAAGTGGTCTCAAGTCCCCATTCGGCCGTATGCAAAAAATAACATTTTTGGGCTTTCATTTAATTAACAATTAAATATTTAAATAAACTATTTAAATATCTGATCGTTAAAAATAAGGGCCGTTACAATATTGCTCATAGTCACCCTCAAATATCTAACCCATGCATATAGTTTCATCATAAAATGTGCCAAATGTATTATGAACACAATTCTGGTGCTTTGATGATAATAACCATATGACAATGCTACTTATGATTTTTTGAGTTATTTCAGGCACAGTAGCACTAACATAGAAGTAGAATTATGATGTCAACCGATAGGAGTTCAATAAAGGTTAATATATCAAAAATATCAAAATTAATCAAATAGAGATATCTTTGAATGCTTGTTCTCTATTATAGATATCTCTGTTTGATTTATTTTGATATTTTTGATATATTCACCTTTATTGATTCCTAAAGATTGCCAATTTCCTAGCTCAGAATAACAATTATTTGCACTGTACCAAAATGAGCGCTTTACTATTATCTTCCAGGTCAGAATAACAATTATTTATGTTTTATTATCTTTCTAACCTTACTATGTGCACTGTACATTCACTGCTTTTAAAATTTCCAAAGCAATCATACTTTGATCATTCATTTCAATATCTACAACATTCAAACCGCTTCTATAACTCTTGTTCATTCAATTCAGAGATATACTATGTGGGTTAAAGAAGGTTGTACTAAAAATAAGACATCTTTATAGCAAGATACAAAAGTCTATAAATACATGTTATATTGAAGTCAAAGTCTGCGGAGTGTAACACCCCGTAAACCGAACGAAGTTAATTAAAAAGAAATCAATTTAAAACATTTTTAAAGCCAAAAATAGAACTTTCACAAACATTATAATTTGGGTAGGAAACTTATACCATTGTTTTCATAGCGATTTTCTGATCAGTTTTCATATATAAAATTTTACGATCGGAGTTCAAACGGAAAAGTTATTAACGTTTGAAATTTTCGAATTGGAAATAATTCAATACCAATTAAGGAAGTAAATGTTAATAACTTATCATTAAAATGTACGTTAAATATAAATATTAATTAAGGATCCTCAATCAAATCAAATTTAATTAAGAAAGCGTGCAAGTAAATAAATTGAGTGCAAAAGGAAATAAGTGTCATTAAATTATTATTTTAGTGCTAAATTAAATGTCAAATGATTACATAAGGATTATATGATATAATGCATAAGGAAATAAATGATAATTTATTACGGTAAAATAATTTTTAATCTCTAAACAACGTTAAATTAACGTCAACGTTAATTTGAGATGGAATAAAATTTGATGTAGGAGGAAATAAACGAACAAAATAAAATTTTAATGTATATAATAGTGACTAGTCCACCCCTTTATTGGGATTGGTCAACCGCTAGCGGTCGATCGGTAGGGGTATAGCGGTTGATTGGTAGTTGTTATGGTGGCAAGAATGAACCTAGGCCTAATGGGCTGAATTTAATAAATTAAATTAACTAACAGATGGAATTGATTTTTGCGCTTATAAATTCAGTCCCAACTCCTAATTTTTCTTCTCGTATTTTCTGAATCGAAGAGCGAAGCTCTGCCATTTTATTTTCTCCACAAATTCTAGGAAATATAGAAACTATTAAATAGTATAATATATAGAGATTTTTAAACTCAGAGAAAAAGTTGGAGAAAAATTTAGTTTCAGGGACAAAAAGTTTGCTTTTTAGTTTGAAAGACACTTTTTAGTGTAAATCACAGAATGATAGTTGCAACTATCATTTTCTATTCACACTAAAAAGTGTCCTTCAAACTAAAAAACAAACTTGTTGTCCTTGAGACTAATTTTTTTTGCAACTTCTTCCTTGTGCCTATTTTCCTGTAATATATATGTATGTGTGTATATGTATATCTGTGTGTGTGTGTGGAGAATAGCGGAAAATAAATGAGAAGAAGAATAAAGGGTGAATTGATTCTACGAAGAAAAGGTAAATTATAAACCTAAATATAAATCTACGTTTAATTCAAATCTCTTCTCAGATCTATAATTGTAATGAATATGTATACGCTGAATACATATTTTGGTAGAAGGAAAGGGAGTCAAATAAGAAGAATAGATTTAGATCTGGAGATCTGGAAGCTAAGAGATAAGTGTAAAATTATATATTTTTATATAATATTGGATTTATATCATTGTAAATCAGTTCCTTGTACGCTTGAAAATAATTTTGGAGTGGTAGGCTTTAATATATACATATAATGAATTTGAGAACTATGCCTACATATTTTATGAATTATTAACTTCAATTAGATATTGCATATACTTGAATTTGGAAATTAAGAACGTCCCTAAATTTATAATATATTGTATAATAATTCCAGGTTTGTTGGTTGATTGACATATGTTAGTAAACTTGAATTGGAAGTTATGTAATTTAGATTAGGGTTTAAGCAGTATTTTAATTCATTGGAATGAAGTGGGTTGCAATATAATTCTCTATAAACTATCCAGTTTGCAATTATGAATATAAGCGTATCATTTGAAATAACAAGGAATATGTCTAAAAGAAAAGGATGTACAACATATGGATGTTTACCTTGTTTTATACCGTCTATTTCAATCATAATAATTGAAAGGCTAATTTTTTGTAATTTCAAACATAACACAACTCCTCTCTAGATAATTTATGGAAAATTACAATGTTAATTTTTCATTTTAGGAAGATGTAATTCCAATGCATTAAAATGCGAAAACCCCTAAGTTTAAACCAAACTAATGTAAGTAGTGATAAAAATAATAATTTAATTATGAATCTAATATATGCAATTTAAGATAAGTCAGTAGATAAACAATGAGGGAAGAAATATATATAAAGCAATAGGGGATTAAGAGGATATAATAACCAGAGAAAGGTCGCTAACAATTACAAGGGACAGTAAGCTATATTTAACAGTGTTAAGAGGAAGCTAAGTAGTAAAAAATATTTAATCTAATAAGATTATAAGTAAGTGGTAAATGACATTAAACGACGTTAATGAAACAAAAAGTAAGCTATGTAAAAATAAATGATCATTAACAGTTGAACATAAGAGATGTAGTAAATAAATATATATATAGCATCAAGTATGTATCTATGGCTGGTGTGAATTATTGAATCTAGTAAATTACTCGGATTAATTAAAAATGACATAGTCATTAATATGGTTTGGAATGTGAGATCAGCAGTGTTACACAATAAAAGTCTGCCCACCACAAGGGCTACCAACAGTTGTGTATACATTACACTGATGTAGGACATATCCAACTGTGGAACCCATGGGATTATACATTCACGTATAGGTGAAGGAAATATACCATAGTAGGATGGTTCGTCCTGGTTAGAGTGTCAACGGGCCAAGTAGAGTCTGCTTCAACCTTTTAAGGGGTATGTGTTAAGTAGCCTAGTAGACATTTCCTTGATTGCATTAGGCAATCTAAATGGGATGGTGAGCATAGGCTCGATGCCATGACAACAAGTTTGGTACTATGTCGAGGATGTCGAGGAGTAGGAGCTGTTTACATTGATCGAGATCGTCATCGGTCCCGAGCAATCAACGAAAATACAACGGTCATGCCTAAATGGACTATACCACCTACTAGCGTAGATCACGTTTAGGACATGCACCGCTCATAGTTGTTTGTTGTTAAGCAGCGAGGCTAGGTAACCCTTAATGGAGGTCTTTCAAAACGAGATAGAATACAGCTAAATAGTTGTATGTCGTTATTAGGCCCTACGGGAGTTCTTTAGTACGCACGGCGGCAAGAATGTGATACCGCATTGACGATGAATCTTGACGTGGTGCAGATTTATGGATACTAGAGGGGAAAGTACCCTGGTCCAAAAGGGAACATGCAATACTTATATATATACACCTATATATATATAAATACACACACGTATGTAGTTATTGAATACATCGAGTAGGTAGGGCATATCGTACATGTACATGAAGTCAAGATGACTAAGTTAAAATAGTAGACATAACATGTAATGGAAGACAATCGACATAAACTAGTGTTATGTATAAAGTATGTATTTTCCAATCACCAGAACATTGTTCTGACCCCCTGTTCATTATGACCCACATGATAAATTTAGAAGAATATGTACCGATACAAGGCGGGAACAATGGAATGTCAGATTTCCTTATTCATGCTCGATATTGACAAGAGTACTAGATACTAGAGGTATCGGTCTTGCTCAGTAATTATATTTATTATGTTTTATTCTTCCATTGTGAGCTCTTATCGATAGTACTCTGATATACATTTGTTATTTATAGAATACCAACACCAACGATCCATATCCCAGTGGACTTAGGTTTTCGATTCAATGAAAATTTGGACCCGTTAAGGTATGGGTTGTCACATTTATTATTAAAGCTTAGGCTAGTCGATCACAGGAATTATGATACGTTAAGTGAATGTATTTGTATTTTTACTATAACTATATATATATATAATTCTCCAAACTCTGCAAATTCCAACTATAAAAGTAGTTGCAATCTTATTCTGAAAAGATGGATAACGCAAGTATGAGTTGGAACACTAGATGAAGTTAAAGATTTACATCTATCCCGATTATCCTTTGGAAAGTAGGTCATATTAGAAGGCATTGACTTATGAAGAGCATTAATACAGTATATAGAAGGGTCCCTGAAGCTGGATGGTACGTGTCTACCTTGTTGGTCATGGATTACCCAAGTAATATGGATCCCCGCAGGATTACCGATTGATAATGTACATTAGGTCCAGATAAATGGAAAGTGAAGAATCTATATGTTGTAGATATTCTAATGCAAGAATCGAGCTGGTTCCCAAAGGAAAGTATACTATAAATCACTTCAAGATGATAGCAAGATTTTTTTAGCAAGGCTAGCCGGTTTTATAGTGGGCCGTGCCACTTTATTAAACAATTAAAAAACATGCATTCTGTACAAGCACGAAATAGCCACCATGGGTTTATAGTGGCCACACCACTTGCATATACATAACAAAAGAAAGGAAGAAAAAACCTCAGCAGCTACTAATAAAAATGAAAAGCACAGGAGTTAGGTAGCACGCCTAAACTACTAACTGCCATGTCGAGCCTTCCTCAGAAGAGGAGGATCTACCACTGTCATTGAGTGAACTAATGACATTAACATAGCCAGAGAAAAGCAAAGCAAAATTAGGAATATAGCATGGATTCAGATGTTTGAAAATAAAATCTCTATCCCAAGTGGTACCATAGAACAACGTCTTATTCACCCCACGTAGTTCACCCTCCCTAATAAGTTCAATACTCTCATCCTCAATATGATAGTATAGCTGCCTACTTTCACTATCAGCGTCACTCACAAATTTATAGTACGTATCACTCCTAGGGGAATATCTCATTTTCGAAGGTTCATGAGCCCAAGATTGCTTATCAGAGCACTAGTAAATACCATCAGATGGAGATTCCTTATCAGAAGAGGTTTCCAAATCAACCACCTCCTCATGATCAGCAGAAATAAGCGGGGGCACGACCTGAGGAAGCTTCGGGACCTACTTCAAGACAGGCGGTATTGGGAGTAGGATCCTATTAGATAGCGGCAAAGGAGCCAAAAGAGCACCGGTATACCTTTGAGAGCATGTTTCCAAGAGATGTCCAAAGGACTGACAGGACGTGCAAATATCAAGTTTCCATCCATACCGTACAATAACCTCAGCAACAAATCCCTCAGTAACTCTAACCTTAATCTTATCCGGGAGGGGCTTATCTGGGGAAATTTCGATCAGAGCCTTAGCGTACAAAAGTTTTTCCCTTGCAACAGTATTAACATCAAAGTATTTCAATTTCTCAATATTTTTTGCTAGCCAATTCAAACCAATCAACGGTTGCAAAACAGAAGGAATATGCAAAAATAAGCCCTAATTGCAATAAATAATATCTGATCCCTAGCACCGTCAATAGATGAACTCCAAGCAATAACAATAAAGGGCTTGCCTCTAATAAAGGTTGGGTCTGCACTAAAGAATCGAAGACACTCCTAAGGCCTCGAGAACTTGAAGAAGAATATAATCTATCCATATAGACCTGGAGTCCTCCTCTAATATGCCAAACTTCACCCCTATGCGTCTTTACTATAGAATGCGGTGGGTTAGAGTCCAAGAAAAATCATACAAGAAATTCTTTCCAAAATTCAGCCCCCGCCATAATCACCTCAGTTGGAGCTTCCATAATTCCATCGTTTTCAACCAACTCAAAGTTGCGGGGCACGAAATCACCAGCATTTCTCGATAGATTAGAGAAAAAGGATGACCAGCTAGCAACCTTCGCAGGCCTTGGAGATCAAATTGTAGCAACAGAAGGTTGAACAACAGGCTTAACAACAGGAGTGGTAATATTGGCAGTGCGACATTTCAATTAATCATGGCCTTGGGTTTTATCAGAGTTTACAACACAAACAGCCTCAACATCAGTTTCACAACTGCCTCAACATCAGTATCCAAACCAACATTAGTATTTACCTAACAATTTGCAATATCTTTAGCAGCCAACAGAGGGGATAATGATTTTCACCTAAACCTAGAATTGGACTAGCACGTGGATCCTCAGCAACCACATGAATTGCAGCCAAAAGGTCAGTCATCGATTCTTCCAAATCAGCAGAGCAATTACGCAAACATTGTAACGATTCGGGTTTTGCCCGCTCGAAAATCAACATCCGTACTTCACATTGTACTAGAATGCCGCAGATTCGACCGTTCAAATCCGAGTCGCCGGAGCTTATAACACCATTAAGTATAACAACACAGCGGAATAAATGAATAATACATTGATATACAATATCTGATACAACAGAATGATACAATGAATATCAATATACATCAGAGATGATACAACAAATAGCAGCGGAAAAGAAAAATAGATAACATCAGCAACAGATAGAATATCTCCAATAGAATGCTCCAATCCATAGCTAGCGAAACAAGGTCAGTCGTCCAAGGACTGACTAGCTCCAGATAATCTACTCAACCTGAATATCTGAGAAACCCAACTCTAGACTGCCCGTGTGGAAAATGGTGGGCACCCAGAGTTTAGGAAGGGAACAATAAACTCCGGATCAGTCATGGGACTGGTGTGAGTAACAAAAACAGTTTATCTTTAAACAATCAACAAAAGAATTTTAAACATTGAAATCCGCAATGCTTTTAGAAAATGAAACTACCATAAGACCTCCTGCCACACACACAATGCAAACGCAGAATTGGAGGAGATTTCTTCTTATGATAGTCAAACATGCTTACTACGCAAAATCATTGGATTATTATTATTAGTGCATAGTGCAGAAAACATTTTCGAAAGTATAATATTAATCTTAGCCAACATACGACCAGTATCGTATGCCTACTATAGCTACCATCTAAACAGTGGTGACCACCGTACGTAAATGGCAGGTTCTACAACTAAAACCGTACAAGTTCCGTATTGGAGAAATGGATTTCCAACAAATGGTCAGGCTAAGGAACTTCCTATGCCACGATGGGTACGTCCCTGGAATAGACGACCCGAGAAATAACCTAACATTACGGTTAGATCTCTGCCAACACAAGGCCGGGTTACCTCTGCAAAAATAGGTAACTACTGACACGCGTATGCCATCCCCTGATCGTAACCGATCTTCCCGAGGATCCCCGATTTCCAACAAACCACATAATAATAATGCAGCAACCACATAGGTTAAGTATCTGGGCTCCATACCATGATACCACCTCTATCCAGAAGGAATGACATACACTAAGGGGCGCTACTCCCTAGAACCTTGCCGCATCCTTCCTGTTTTGACCATTTCCGGGGTGTGAGGCTCGACGAAGTCTCGTCCACAAAGCTACGCTTTCTACAAAGCCATGCTTCGGGTCAAACAAATGATCAAAGAGATGATCACAAAGATATAAGATCAAACAAATGATCATATCGCAAATGATCAATCAACGATCATTTCACAGCAACACTCAGCATGCCACATTACCAAATTGGGATATATCGCTGATAAATTTCAACTACATAACCTCTGAGCTCGTACGTCTCAGAGAAGGGTGTTAAGCTAAGAGAATAAATTCTCCGCCACCAATAGAAATGTATTTGAAAGAAATCGGCTTTATATCTCAAAGTGTAATGTCAGACATGTATCCATACAAGTCTGTTCCGGGCTCGAACAGAACCGAAGGCACTTCTCACGAAGCCCTTGCAAATCCGGATAATTTCCAATCACGTCCGGACTTCCCGTCACTAAGGGTGATAAAACCTCTATATCGGGGATCAGCCGATGTAGAGTAACTCGACGGTAATCCTTCTGTTTTCAAAAATATCCGGTCTTCAACACCGGTCATCAAATGCGATCCATATACGACGTATCACATATTCGGAATGGGTTATACAACCCAAAGGTCCTTTCCCGGCTAACCCGAATAGTGAGTGCAATTTAAAATCATATGGATATTGGATTTCAATTAAGTCACAACTTAATAATTCAACTTCTTTTTAAATGGTTTCCATCGATTTCCATTTCAAGTATTTTCAACAAAAAGATTTATTTTAAACAACCTTCAACGGTTTAAACAATTTCCACATTTTAATCTTTTAAACAAAAGATTCAATTCACAAAGTTAACCCCATTCACAAAGATTCATTCATGGATTTCAAAACAACTTCCATTTCAATTGGATTAACCCGTTAAATCTTTAAATCAAGATTTAACTTATAACTTTCAAAACAATTCCATTTCAAATGGTTTAAACAAATCATTATTTTAAATCTGTTAAAGATAACAGATTCAAATCATAGCTTTTCAAAACAATTCATTCATAACTTGGAAAACCATTTTTCAATTCAATATTGAAATTCCTTTAATTAAACTGGAATTTCATTTCTTATCGGAAAGCTTTTATCTTTTGAAAACAAATAGTTTCATTTCAGAAAATCCGATTCATTCATACGAGTTAAAGTCTTTGGGTTAAATCCAAATTCTCAAAATTATGCTTTTAAATGGTTTAGATTCATACAAACACATTTATATCATCTTTAATCCCTAGTTTCAAATCATAGGATTCAATTTCAAACTTGAATTCAAATTTAAATCAAATTATTTAAATTTTCAAAACTCGATTAAGTTATTCAAAATAACTTTTATCTTTGAAATTCCATTTCAAAAGCTTTTCACTTTAAACCCAAATTTCCAATTTCAAAATCAATTGAAATTAAAATTTCAATTTCGAAAACATCAAATTTACATTATCTGTGACTTAACCGATTTCCACGTGAAATCCATATTTGTGTGTGTAAAAGTGTAGTCCAGGGGTTCAACACAATAGTGCAACACAATGAATCATCACATATCAGAATACAGAAACATAGTTGATAAACGATATAAACTATATCGCTTATCTTTTACTCACAGATCACAGATATATATAAATTTCAGATAAATAAACTACAGTAAAGATTACACACAAATCAGAATATATCACAAAGCATCATAGATCAGAATATCAAACAATTCAATCATCCAATCAAATCCAAATATTCATAAGTAAGGTCAGTTAATTATCTGATTTATTCAAATTAGATTAATTACTTATGAATTTCTAATCCGGGTTAATTAATCATTAATTAATTACAAACCAATATAATTAATTATCCTTTAAATCATTTATTAACTAACCATTAATAATTAATAAATTATTCTTAAATTAATTATCCTTAATTAATCACATTGATTAATTAGCCCTTAATTTATTATCTTTCCTTAATCATCTCCTTAATTAACTAACTTAATTAATTAATCCTTAATGACCCATTAATTAACCATTAATTATTTAATTAATTCAAGTTTTTAAATGTAACTTAATAATTTAAATGAATCCAATCATTAAATTCCAATTTAAAGATTTTAACTAAATTCCCCTTTAAATTTTCAAATCATTAAGTATGCTTTACCTATAAACTTACTTACACTATTTAAAGTTATAAACTTAATCCATTTTCAAAACTTAAGATTCAAATTTCAATTTGAATTTAGACTTAAAATCTTAATTTAAACTGGGTTTAAATTTGTTTCAGATTTTATATTGTATTTTGAAATCAAGAAACTGCCAGGCTTAATTAAACTGGCAACACGAACCTGACCCGAGACCTCCATCAGTTTTCTTCGAAAAAAATAGAGTTTTGCCCGAGCCAAAACAAGTTTTACTCGAGTACGCACTCGAGTTAACCTGGGCACTGTTAAAACTGAGAAAACTAACCTACCCGAGACAACCCTTATTTGCTTCGAGGAAAAATATGATACTACTCGAGCCAAACACAGACTTACTCGAGAAAACTCGAGTGTCACTTCCCTATCAACCCAAATTTACCAGAGCACAAATGTGCACCGTGCACATGTACTCGCGACGCCACCCCTTCCGGTCATCCACGACCATCTCCACACCTCGACGATCACCTCTACGTCCATTCCCAACCCTTAGATCATCTCTCCAGTCTCGAGATCGAAATCGAGTTCGATTTCACAACCTGGAACGCAAACAGAAAACACCACAACCATGGAAAACGTCGTCGTCCTCGCTGCCTCGTCCACCGGAACCCACGAAGTTCTGGCCACACCTTCGCCTCTGTCCCCTCTACCAAAACCCCATATGCTCGCTGCACTCGATCAACCCTTGACGTCGAACGAGACGAAACCATTACTGCACTTAAAACTAGGTCTACGAGAAAGGGATCGACACCATCATTACCACATTCACCAGTCCACCCTTCCACCATTTTTCCCAAGCTTCCCCATAACTCCTCCACCTCCAGACCGAGACACGACATCACTAGAGAACTAGATCGTCCACGGCAACTCAAAATGCTCGAAACAGTCAAACCAAAACTGCTCTTCAACCCAAGCTCTAAAAAATTTTATTCTTGCTTTAAAAATCATGGTTTCGTATGTATTTGCACTTGATATAACTGAATTCTTAAAACAAGGAATTTGATTTCAAACATATTTAAGATGTACAGGTTTTTCTTAGTTTTACAGAGACACCTCCCTGTTAGATTAACTTATTTAAATTTTAACATCTAGATTTTAGTTAAACAAACTACTTTTGTTTATACCATACATTCAAACAATAGCTAGATTAAGTGAAAGGTTTATCTTCATATTCACTCAAAACTACTACAAACAACAGAGCAAAAAAGGAATAAGTGTATCCAGACTTTTGCACAACATATATATATAATATATTTCATCACAGAGAAAGCATGCTCCATAATAACTTAGGTTTAAATTTTTAAATTAAATGTTACTCACTGGATTTGCAGAGAAGAACAGAGCATCATCTTTATTTTTGAACAGCCTGCCATTTGAACTTGTTTTGAATTCTTTGAAAAACTGGAAAGTGTTTTCATTTACATCCTTTTGCTAAGTCCCTTGCTTTTGTTTTAGTTGTAGTTGCTGATGATGTTTTAGATGAAGACTTGTTTGGGTTTTCAAATGAAGTTTTATCTTAGTCTTTTTATTTACTTAGCTCGAATTGGAAATGAAAAGGTGATAAGGGAAAGAAGTTTACAGAGTGATGTTTAAACAAGTTTCAGGGTATAATATCCTATACAAAGCAGTGTACACACTTGTACAATTTCAGAGATTTTTTTTAACAAAATGGAGGCTGAAGGATTTTTCTACAACTCGAATAGACTTTGTTTGCTGCTAATAAATGGAACATTAAATGCTATTGTACTTTATGTCTCATACTTCCTTATTTTTACACTTGCCTGAGCCTTAGTTTACAAGCCATATGCATACTATTTTTACTTACCAGCCTATATCTCTTTTATATTTTGTTGATTTTATTGTACTTAAGACTGCCTGCCCATGTGTTCGAGCCATTGTTTACATACTTATCTTATGCAAGCTTTTCTAACCAACTATTTAACTACGCAGATTTTTATGAAGGCTGGAGATTGTGTGCTAGAGACATTTTCTGTCTTATGTTATTTCAAATGCATATGCAGTGTTGTTTCTAGTTTAAGGGTACTAAAGATACTTGTATTTGGTTTGGTTTCATACTTGATATTTGTATTTATCACTTTGGGGCTGCAGCTTACATGCTTGTCCTTTATTTTAAATTGAATTTGAAATTCTTTTCTTTTGTTTTCTTTATACATAGATTTGTTAATTTTACAAACTCAAATTATTATCAAAAATATTTAAATTCAAATTATCTATATATATATAAATTAACTTCAAATTATCTCATATATCACGTATACATATATATTCACATATATGTACAATATTTACAATATTATTAAATTTAAAATGATTTATTCCAAATTTATTACGATTTGGGGAAACTCGCTTCCATTTAAAATAAAATTTTACAAATTTTTATTCAAAAATTCATTTAATTATCAATTTAAATAAAATTAAATTTCGGGGTCGTTACAAACATGGACTAAATGGAATAGCAAGAGCAGATGAATCAACAGCAGGAACAATCAGTGACAATAACTCAACCACTGTAGACACGTGAGCCAGGTCACGCATAATGGAGCTGAAGCGTTGGCCAGATCTTATCAGCGAAGCGGGTTCCAGATCTTAGATGGATTTAATCTTCTTTTTCTGATCAGCCCGAATAGGTGTTGACTTTTCTGCCTATTAAAATTCTCTGCAAAATATGTAGACAACATGAGATTCCTGAGGATGACGTGTTGCTTCCTACTTAAATCCATCGAGTGCGTAACCCTCCAATAGGCTACACTACATGCGACATGCATATGTGCCTAGGTGGTGTCATCCCGCCATTTAATCCATTTTTACGCATCATCCTTCAAGAGTGTAGAATAGAATGGTTTATGATTTTTATTTGATGATAATAAACATATATATTCATTAAATGTGTTTGTTATAGTACTATTGAAATTTCATAGAATTAAATAAATATTTGCAGAATAAAAAAATTGAATTAGAATTTTATTTGAACAAATATTTTATTTCAAATTCAAATAGTACACATTTAGCTTCCACTACATTTACATTTTCAAATACAATACAACTTTCACTCTCATATATAAAACATTTCTATACACTTTCATATACAATATCTCACTTACTCACACTCTCTCGAGTTTTTTTTTTATGTTAATCTTGATTTGTCTGCTCCAGCTTGTGTCCAGTCATTCGCTATACCTGTTAAATAAACAATGCAGTAAATTGGAAAAAGAAACAAACCTAAATTGCAAAAATAAAATTAAAATTGTGATTTAATATTGTCTCAGTTTATGGGTTCATTTTCTCTTCATATTTTAGACAGGGAAAAATATAGGTGCACGAACAACTCATGATATGCATAGAGGATCACTGTGAATACCACAAGGCCGATTCTTGATTCAATTACACGGACTGCTGCAAAGGTCAAGCACCGTGATGACCCGGGATTTTAGCAATATTTTTTTTAATAAGCATTCAATCTGATTTATTAAAATACAACTTATCCTTTTAAAAACAAATAAGACTTTTGGAACATGTACCATTTATTTATATAAATGTGTGTAATTTAGAAGAAAGCTATGATTTAAAAATTTAAAATAAAGTCTTTCAAAAATATTTAAAAGAAAATCTATCTTATTCACATTAAATTAAAGTAAAGTTCTACCTTATTAACTTTTGATCTAAATATATATATATATATATAGATGTAATCTAGATAATAATGCTTGAAATAAAGTCAATCTTATCAATACTAAATATAAGTATAACAAAATATATGATTATAAAATTAAATGTTTGATAGTTAAACTTTAAAAATAGAAATAAATACACAAGTTAACATTATAACAATAACTATAATAACTTTATAGTAAACACATAAAGATAATTCTAGAAATATATAACCTATAGAAATACATGTATATGCAAGGCAAGGAAAAAATCATATATGTACATACGAAATCAAATGGGATAAGTATGAAAATATAAAACAAGACAATTGCATTAAATGCTATCATTTTAGCCTCCACAAGAAAAAAAAATCTCTGACCAAATTTTGTACCAGTATATACCTATCCTTGTAAAACCTTTTCTATATATATATCCTTCTTGTTCCATTTTCGTTCACAAAACTAAGTATACCAGAAAATAAGTAGGCACTACCATCTTACAAACTTAAACAACAACTCAACTAAGCAAACAAGAAGATCAAAACAAACCAAGACCAAAGGCAGTTAGCAGCTTCCAGATATTGGTTCTCTGTTCAACAAATTAAGCGAGTAAACATTTTTAATTAAAAACTTAAGTAGATAAATTTCTGTTGCATGTGAATTTCTGTGATGATGATTGCTTTGCATGGATGCATATAAGTAAGCCTCTGCGTATATATGAAGTGTGCATATCTGTTGATTTTAAACACCTCTGTTCTTAGTTCAAAACCTATGGTTTTGATCAAAATTCAAAATCTTTGCATCTGATCTCTATTAGACTGTGAAATTCAAACAATATATTTTAGTTTAAACCTAATCTAGGATTTAAAAATAGGTTCAGGTATTTTAAGTTTGAATATTCTATGAAATCAAGAAATACAGTAGCAATTCTAATATCATGTTAAAAATCAAATGATGTAATTGGCTGATTCAATTATATAAATTGAATCGTCTTAGGAAGACATGATTTTTAAAAAAGAAAATCATGATTTTTAATGTTGAATTGGGTGAGAAATTATAAGTTGACTGGAAAGTGGTTTTGAGGCCATCGCTGGCGATCAATGGGTAGTGAGGTCTCGGGGTTTTGACTGGAGGTGGGGGAAGGTTCGGAGAGCTTGGCAAAAATGGTGGCTGGTCGTAATGACCATTGTGGTGTCGGAATTTGATCGGAGAAGGGTTTTAACCCTAAAATGGTCGAGTCTGGAAACGTGATCATGGCGGCGTCTCTGGTTGTTCGAGTTGCACCGGACCAAGGGGGATGACTATGTGGATGGTCGGAGAGTGTGTGGTCGGAGTCTCAGGACTTCCGGTGGTCGGCGACGTGGAAACGAGGCGAGTTTTGGTCGGAGTTTTTGTTCCAGGATTGCTCAAGTTCCTCGATTTCGATCGTGGGTTTGTGCCAGTGCTTGGGTGGTCGGGTCTGATGTAGAGGCGATCGTCGATGAATCGAAGGTGTCGTGGATGGTCGAAAGGGCCTGGGTCGCTGGTGCATGTGCACGGCGAAGTTTGTGTATCTGTGTTTTGGGAGGTTGGATTGGCTCGAAGAAATTCTCGGGGCAGATTGGTTATGGCTCGGGTTCGTCTCTGAGTAGATCGAGAGTATAATGTGTTTCAGAATTTACTTAAACAATTCTAAGTTTTTTTTAAAAAAAAGGGTTAAGGTAATGGGAAACTCGAGGAGGACTCGAGTAACTATCGGGTTGGACCCGAAGCAGGTTCTAAAACCAAGTTTTTAAAACCAAGTTTTTAAAACAAAGTTTTGAAATTTAAATAAATTTAGTTTAAGACTTTTCTTATATAAAATTTATTTGTAAATGTATTCTTTAAACATTTGATTTAAGAAGTTATGTAACTGGTTAACTTAAATTTGTTAAGTTAAAATTATTTTATGTTAATTTAAAACTTAATTTAGTAATATAATTAAGTGTAAATCAAGATAAGATGTTTTAAATCTAGATGATATGATAATTAAGGAATTAACGGGATAAATGATTTATCTTAAAGTTAATTAAGTTTTAATGATTTAATATTTTATTAATTAATAAGACAATTAAAGAGTAAATAATTAATTTAATTAATTAATGATTAAGGATAAATAAATTAATAATTAAGGGTTATAAGTTAATTAATTAGAAGTTAATTAATTTGTAATTAAGGATTATTAATTAGATGATTAGAGATTAATTAATGAAGTAATTAAGTTGTTATTAAGTAATATTTAATTAAGTAATTAAGATTAATTATTTTATAATTTGAGATTAATTAACTGGTAATTAAGGATTAATTAATATGTTATTAAGGAATATTAATTAATAATTAAGGAATATTAATTAATAATTAAGGGATAATTAATTAGTTAATTAAGGGATAATTAATTAGTTAATTAAAGATAAATTAATTGATTATAAAAGTAATTAAGGAATGATTAATAAATTAAATGGTTTGTAATTAATTTATGATTGATTAAGCAAGGTTAGGTGATTAATTCTTAAGTAATTAATTTAATTTGAATTAATTATGATATGGATTAATAATTCTTGCTTGTGGATGATTGTTTGAGTAGAATGTCTGGATTGATTGATATCTATTGTATGATAATCTATGTTATTCTATGATATGACATTGGATATATCTGTGATAAATGTATGATATTTATCTGTGATGGATGCTGTGTGAATTCAAAGTATTGTATTGAATTAAATTGTTAAAACTATTAAACAACTTGGCATTTAAAACACGTTTGGATTTCGATGAAACCGGGATCGGGAATCAGTTATGATTATCCGAAAACCACATCGATCCAAGTTAAACGATAGGTCATGACATCTCAAAGTGAACATCGAGATGGTGTTTCAGAGTGCAAGGGTTATTGTCGTTAACTCTGAGGGTGATTCCAAAACGAGTGTAACGAGATAATGCCTTCGGTTTCGTTCGAACCCGGAATGAACTTGTATGGATTGAATGCTTTCAGCACATCGTTAGGTGGACGATGAGCATTCTAAGAGATGTGTACTATAAAGGTAATCATAGCCTCAAGCCTTATCAACCGGGAATGGCTAAAACAGGGGAGGTGCAGCAAGGTTAAGTGGGTAGCACCCAAGTAGGACGAGATATACCCCTGTCTAGATGTCCGTTTTTATTTCGGCTGTGTGGGCAGTTGTTAGCCACAACTGCGGGGTTATCTTGTTCGGGACTGTCCAGTAAGGGATGGTTTCGGCCTTGTGTTGCAGGGGGTTGGGCGTGATCCTCGGTACGTTGATCTAGGCCACATACTGTGATGGGCGGTACCCCAGTAGCCCTACCATTGATGGAAACCATTCTTCCTACGTGACCCTACGGTTTTGATTGTATTACCCACTTTGTGGCTAGTATGCTGGAATTTAATCATGTAACAATTTCAGCCATTTCTTATTTAATTGAAAACCCTAGACACTATTATAATATCACCGGATTTCCTATAAAATGTTTTGGTTAGCGTAAGGTAAAAACTTACCCGTGTTTAGGTATGGGAAGTCTTACGTGATACCGTTGTTTTCAAACGTTTTTCAAAGTTAAGCAACTTTAAACCGTTTACTCACACCAGACCCATGTCTGACCCGGAGTTTATTCTGTTTTTCTTAAACTCTTGGGTACTCAAATTTTTATGAGTAGCCAAGCGATCAGGTCTTGGATTGTTGAAGTCTGGAGGAGCTTGAAGCAGAAGTCCAGACGTATATATCTATCTATCTAGTTCCGCTGTGTTAATGATGTATGTTGAATTTTGGGATGTATGTAATGGCAGATATATATATATATATATATATATGACTATCTTGATTGAATGATGTTGTGTAACTCTGATATATGTAAGACTATGTAATAGTTATGTGATGTATTATATTTTGTTCCGTTTCCGCTGTGAGATTCTAAATTGTGTTGTTCTTTCTTCTTTCTTTCTATTTCTATCTATTTCTTTCTTAACGATGATACGTCTTTCTGTATATGAAAGGCGGGTCATCACAGTTGGTATCAGAGCACTAGGTTGAGATAATACCTAGGCTCTGGAATAATATCTATCTTGAGGGCGCGTAGTTGTAATTTTTATATATAACTATATACCTATCTAAATTTGTTGGGTTACCTGTCCTGGTTGCCAACATGAGTTCTGGAAGGAGAGGCAGAGGTAGGGGCAGTTCATTGACCGATAATGGAAGAAGTCAGAGTGCAAGTGAGGCTGTGGATCCAGCACCACCTCGGGTTAGTTTTGCCACCTTATGCAAGGACTTCACCAATCTCGGAGGAAAGCCTTTTCAAGGATCAGAGTCCATAATTGAGGTTCAAGCTTGGCTATGCTCATGCGAGCGGATCTTTAAGAGTCTTGAATTGTCTGATGAACAGAAGAGGGCAATGGCATCGTGGAAATTACAAGGAGGTGCTGCAGCTTGGTGGGATGCAGTTACAGCGAATGTTTTAGAAGACGATATTTCTTGGAGTAGATTTAAAGAGATGTTTGAGGAGCAATTCATGCCAACAGCAGGGAGAACTCGTCTGTACCGGGATTTTCTAGAATTGAAGCATGGAAGCATGACTATAGATGAATATGAGACCAAATTCAATGAGCTATCTCGCTATGGTCCAGGCCTAATTGACACTCCCCTTAAAAAGAACGAAATGTTTGTGCAAGGATTAAGGCCAGAATTTCATGAAAAGATGACAGCGCATTTGAAAGGATCTTTTGTGGAGTTAATTGATATGGCTATGAGGTATAAGGATTTGATGAACAAGAAACCAGTGGCACCTGTAGCAACATCTGGAGGGAATTCTTCCAATCCAAATAAGAGGAAATTCAATCCACATTGGAAAAAGCAAGCCAAAGGGAAGAAACCAGGAGGGACCAACGGACCTCGCAAGTGTTATATTTGTCAGCAAGAAGGTCACTTGGCTAATAAATGTCCCAGGAGAGGATCTCAGCAGCAGTATCGGAGTGGTCTGGGTTCAGGTTTGGTTCAGAAATCTTTGTGCTTTAACTGTCATCAACCGGGACACATGGTAAAAGATTGCCCGCTTCTTCAAAAAGTCCAACCGAACAAAGTGTTTGCTTTGGAAGGTGCACCATCAACCTCTTCTAAGGGCATGGGACTTTTGGAAGGTACTTTGCTTATAAATGGCGTTTATGTTAGAGTATTATTTGATTCTGGCGCCTCTTTTAGCTTTATTTCTTTGGAGACGGTAGTAAAATTTCACCTTATCCCTAGTATCGTGGAAAATTCTATTGGCGTCTCTAATCCCATAGGGGAGTAACCCGACTTAATATGATTTGTAAAGGCTTGCGAATTACTTATCTTTCCCATAGTTTTTTGTGTGAGCCTTATGTATTAGATTTTAAAGAATTTGACCTCATTCTGGGAATGGATTGGCTTGATAAGCATAAAGCTGTCCTGAATTGTGAAGAGAGAACAATTTCGTTGGAAACTCATCTGGGTAGGATTGCTAAAGTAACGTGTGATAGTTCTGGAGTTCACTTGAGTAGTCTTTTACATGGAGTTGAGACTTCTCAAGAGAAGGGAGGTGATATTGTTGTGGTTAAAGATTTTCCTGATGTTTTTGAGGAAGTCAAGTGTTTACCTCCACATCGAGAGATAGAGTTTCGGATTGATCTGATTCCGAGGGCAGTACCTATTGTTCAGCCCAGTAAGAGAATGGCACCGAGGGAGAGAGAAGAGTTGGTGAAGCAGACCAAAGATTTCTTAGAGAAAGGTTTGATTCGGCCTAGTTTTTCCAGTTGGGGTTCTGCCGTTGTCTTTGTAACAAAGTCGGATGGATCGCTAAGATTCTATGTTGATTATAGAGAATTGAACAAAGTGACTATCCGAAATAAATATCCATTGCCTCGTATAGATGATCTCTTTGATCAGTTGCATGGAGTTTCAGTTTTCTTCCAGTTAGATCTAGCTTCGGGTTTCCATCAGTTAAGGGTAGCTGAGGACAGTATTCCCTTGACTGTGTTTCGAGGACCTAACCGTTTTTATGAGTGGTTGGTTATGCCTTTCGGGTTAACCAACACTCCCGCTTATTTTGTAGATTTGATGAACCGAGTTTTTCGGGATGTGTTGAATAAGTTTGTTCTGGTATTCATCGATGATATTCTTGTCTACTCTAAGTCTGAAGAAGAGCACAAGGAGCATTTGGGGATAGTATTGGAGACATTGAGGAGGCATGTTCTGAAGGCGAAATTTTCCAAATGTCATTTTTGGAAGTCAAAAGACAAATTTTTGGGGCACATTGTTTCTGGTGAGGGCATTTTGGTAGATCCAGCCAAGGTAGCTACTATTCTGGAGTAGAAGCAGCCGAAAACTCCGACTGAAGTCCGCAGTTTTCTGGGTTTAGCTGGCTACTACAGGAAGTTCATCAACGACTATTCCAAGATCTCTTCGCACCTAACCAAGTTGACTCAAAAGGGAGCAAAGTTTAAGTGGACACCCCAATGTGAAGAGGCTTTCCAAGAGTTGAAGACGAGGCTAACCAGTGCACCTGTGCTAGCTATTCCGGATGGTAAGAGCAAATTTAAAGTATACACGGATGTCTGTATAGTTGGACTGGGAGCAGTTCTGATGCAGAATGGGAGAGTAATTGCGTATGCGAGTCGGCAATTGAAGCCACATGAAAAGAACTACGCTACGCACGATTTGGAATTGTTAGCCTTTGTTTTTGCTTTAAAGATCTGGAGACACTATCTTTTGGGAGAGAATTTTGAGTTATTCACGGATCACAAACCATTGAAGTATCTTTTCTCTCAGAAGGATCTGAATTTGAGATAGCAGAGGTGGGTTGAGTTTTTAGCATCCTATGAATTGGATATTCTGTATACTCCGGGAAAGGGGAATGTTGTAGCAGATGCTCTGAGTAGGAATGCGGTTTCGTCTATCTTGGAAGTTGTTCCATCTCTTATGGAAAGGATTGCGAGTAAACAAGGATTTGATAAAAAGTTGAAGAGAATCATCAAAGGAGTCAAGAATGGTTAGTGTTCCAGTTTTGAGATCGATGACCAAGGAGCTTTGAGGATCAGCGGAAGGATTTGTGTTACGAATTTCAAGGATTTGAAGCAAGAAGTTTTGGCAGAGAGTCATCGCTCCAGGCTGAGTGTCCACCCAGGAATTTCAAAGATGTATAAGGATATGAAGAGAGTCTTCTAGTGGCCGGGTATGAAGAAGGATGCTGCTGCTTTCGTGAATGGATGTGCGATCTGCCAGCAGGTTAAAGGTGATCAACAGAAGACAGCCGGATTGTTGCAGCCTTCGGAAGTCCCGATGTGGAAATGGGAAATGATTTCGATGGATTTCATCGACGATTTACCAAGAATCAAGAGAGGAAACGAAGGAATATGGGTGATTGTGGATCGATTAACTAAGAGCGCCCATTTTATTCCGGTTAAGGCGACCCGTACTGCAGCATCGTTGGCTGAGATTTTCTTGAAGGAAATAGTCAGGTTATATGGAGTCCCAGTCAGCATAGTAAGTGACCGTGATCCTATCTTCACCAGCAAATTCTGGGAGGCTTTGCAATCAGCTATGGGCACGAGATTGAGTTTGAGTACAGCCTATCATCCTCAGACCGACGGACAGACAGAAAGGCTGAATCGTATTCTAGAGGATATGCTGAGAGCTTGTATTTTGGATTTTGGTGGATCTTGGGAAGACCATCTTCATCTAGTGGAATTCTCCTACAATAACAGTTATCAGGCGAATATCAAGATGGCACCCAATGAAGCTTTATATGGAAGACCTTGTAGATCCCCATCCTGTTGGATAGAGTCGAGAAATCGTCTTGTGCTTGGACCAGATTTGATTCGAGAAGCTTCTGCAAAAGTTGAGCTTATCAAGAAGAGAATGAAAGCTGCTCAAGACCGTCAGAAGAAATACACAGATAAGAGGAGAAGACAATTGGAATTTGGAATCGGAGATTTAGTCTTTGTCAAAGTTTCCCCGATTAAAGGAGCAGTAAGATTTGGAAAGACGGGAAAACTTGCCTCGAGATATATTGGTCCATTCCGAGTGCTGGAAAGAATTGGTGCTGTGGCCTATAGAATTGAACTGCCAGAACGGATGTCTGGAATTCATAATGTATTTCATGTATCCCATCTAAGGAAGTTTGTCCATGATCCATCACTTGTTGTAGAACCAGCAGTTCAGGAAAATTTGGAGGTCGAGCCAAACTTGACTGTGGTCAGGAATCCAGTTCGGATTGTAGATCAGGATGAGAAGCAACTCAGAAACAAAGTAGTGAAGCTTGTCAAGGTACAGTGGAGCGAGGATCCCAGAGACTGTACCTGGGAAACTCTGGATAGCTTTAGGAAAGCCTATCCGGATTTGTGTCCGGATAACTAGTGATGTTTGTTTGTATGAATTGTTGCTTGATTGTTAAAGTATGGATGATATGTATGCTTGGGTTGTTAATATAAAAGCTTTTGGATTATCTTTTGCTTTAAATTTCGGGGATGAAATTCTTTTAAGGGGGGAGGAATGTGACGACCCGGGATTTTAGAAATATTTTTTTTAATAAGCATTCAATCTGATTTATTAAAATACAACTTATCATTTTAAAAACAAATAAGACTTTTGGAACATGTACCATTTATTTATATATATATATGTGTATTTTAGAAGAAAGCTATGATTTAAAAATTTAAAATAAAGTCTTTCAAAAATATTTAAAAGAAAATCTATCTTATTCACATTAAATTAAAGTAAAGGTCTACCTTATTAACTTTTGATCTAAATATATATATATATATATAGATGTAATCTAGATAATAATGCTTGAAATAAAGTCAATCTTATCAATACTAAATATAAGTATAACAAAATATATGATTATAAAATTAAATGTTTGATAGTTAAACTTTAAAAATAGAAATAAATACACAAGTTAACATTATAACAATAACTATAACAACTTTATAGTAAACACATAAAGATAATTCTAGAAATATATAACCTATAGAAATACATGTATATGCAAGGCAAGGAAAAAATCATATATGTACATACGAAACCAAAGGGGATAAGTATGAAAATATAAAACAAGACAATTGCATTAAATGCTATCATTTCAGCCTCCACAAGAAAAGAAAAAATCTTTGACCAAATTTTGTACCAGTAAATACCTATCCCTGTAAAACCTTTTCTATATATATATCCTTTTGTTCCATTTTCATTCACAAAACTAAGTATACCAGAAAATAAGTAGGCACTACCATCTTACAAACTTAAACAACAACTCAACTAAGAAAACAAGAAGATCAAAACAAACCAAGACCAAAGGCAGTTAGCAGCTTCCAGATATTGTTTCTCTGTTCAACAAATTAAGTGAGTAAACATTTTTAATTAAAAACTTAAGTAGATATATTTCTGTTGCATGTGAATTTCTGTGATGATGATTGCTTTGCATGGATGTATATAAGTAAGCCTCTGCGTATATATGAAGTGTGCATATCTGTTGATTTTAAACACCTCTGTTCTTAGTTCAAAACCTATGGTTTTGATCAAAATTCAAAATCTTTGCATCTGATCTTTGTTAGACTGTGAAATTCAAACAAGATAGTTTAGTTTAAACCTAATCTAGGATTTAAAAATAGGTTCAGGTATTTTAAGTTTGAATATTCTCTGAAATCAAGAAATACAGTAGCAATTCTAATATCATGTTAAAAATCAAATGATGTAATTGGCTGATTCAATTATATAAATTGAATCGTCTCAGGAAGACATGATTTTTAAAAAAGAAAATCATGATTTTTAATGTTGAATTGGGTGAGAAATTATAAGTTGACTGGAAAGTGGTTTTGAGGCCATCGCTGGCGATCAATGGATAGTAAGGTCTCGGGGTTTTGACTGGAGGTGGGGGAAGGTTCGGAGAGCTTGGAAAAAATGGTGGATAGTCGTAATGACCATTGTGGCGTCGGAATTCGATCGGAGAAGGGTTTTAACCCTAAAATGGTCGAGTCTGGAAACGTGATCATGGCGGCGTCTCTGGTTGTTCGAGTTGCACCGGACCAAGGGGTATGGCTATGTGGATGGTCGGAGAGTGTGTGGTCGGAGTCTCAGGACTTTCGGTGGTCTACGACGTGGAAACGAGGCGAGTTTTGGTTGGAGTTTTTGTTCCAGGATTGCTCGAGTTCCTCGATTTCGATCGTGGGTTTGTGCAGTGTTTGGGTGGTCGGTATCGGATGTAGAGGCGATCGTCGATGAATCGAAGGTGTCGTGGATGGTCGAAAGGGCCTGGGTCGCTGGTCCATATGCACGGCGAAGTTTGTGTATCTGTGTTTTGGGAGGTTGGATTGGCTCGAAGGAATTCTCGGGGCAGATTGGTTATGGCTCGGGTTCATCTCTGAGTAGATCGAGAGTATAATGTGTTTCAGAATTTACTTAAACAAATCTAAGTTTTTTTAAGAAAAAAGGGGTTAAGGTAATGGGAAACTCGGGGAGGACTCGAGTAACTATCGGGTTGGACCCGAAGCAGGTTCTAAAACCAAGTTTTAAAAGTTTTTAAAACAAAGTTTTGAAATTTAAATAAATTTAGTTTAAGACTTTTCTTATATAAAATTTATTTGTAAATGTATTCTTTAAACATTTGATTTAAGAAGTTATGTAACTGGTTAACTTAAATTTGTTAAGTTAAAATTATTTTATGTTAATTTAAAACTTAATTTAGTAATATAATTAAGTGTAAATCAAGATAAGATGTTTTAAATCTAGATGATATGATAATTAAGGAATTAACGGGATAAATTATTTATCTTAAAGTTAATTAAGTTTTAATGATTTAAGATTTAATTAATTAATAAGATAATTAAAGAGTAAATAATTAATTTAATTAATTAATGATTAAGGATAAATAAATTAATAATTAGGAGTTATAAGTTAATTAATTAGAGATTAATTAATTTGTAATTAAGGATGATTAATTAGATGATTTGAGATTAATTAATTAAGTAATTAAGTTGTTATTAAGGAATATTTAATTAAGTAATTAAGATTAATTATTTTATAATTTGAGATTAATTAATTGGTAATTAAGGATTAATTAATATGTTATTAAGGAATATTAATTAATAATTAAGGAATATTAATTAATAATTAAGGGATAATTAATTAGTTAATTAAGGGATAATTAATTAGTTAATTAAAGATAAATTAATTGATTATAAAAGTAATTAAGGAATGATTAATAAATTAAATGGTTTGTAATTAATTTATGATTGATTAAGCAAGGTTAGGTGATTAATTCTTAAGTAATTAATTTAATTTGAATTAATTAAATTAATTATGATATGGATTAATAATTCTTGCTTGTGGATGATTGTTTGAGTAGAATGTCTGGATTGATTGATATCTATTGTATGATAATCTATGTTATTCTGTGATATGACATTGGATATATCTATGATAAATGTATGATATTTATCTGTGATGGATGCTGTGTGAATTCAAAGTATTGTATTGAATTAAATTAAATTGTTTAAACTATTAAACAACTTGGCCTTTAAAACACGTTTGGATTTCGATGAAACAGGGATCGGGAATCAATTATGATTATCCGAAAACCACATCGATCCAAGTTAAACAATAGGTCGTGACATCTCAAAGTGAAGATCGAGATGGTGTTTCAGAGTGCAAGGGTTATTGTCGTTAACTCTAAGGGTAATTCCAAAACGAGTGTAACGAGATAATGCCTTCGGTTTCGTTCGAACCCGGAACAAACTTGTATGGATTGAATGCTTTCAGCACATCGTAAGGTGGACGATGAGCATTCTAAGAGATGTGTACTATAAAGGTAATCGCAGCCTCAAGCCTCATCAACCGGGAATGGCTAAAACAGGGGAGGTGCAGCAAGGTTAAGTGGGTAGCACCCAAGTAGGACGAGATATACCCCTATCTAGATGTTCCTTTTTATTTCGGCTGTGTGGGCAGTTGTTGGCCACAACTACGGGGTTATCTTGTTCGGGACTGTCCAGTAAGGGATGGTTCCGGCCTTGTGTTGCAGGGGGTCGAGCGTGATCCTCGGTACGTTGATCTAGGCCACGTACTGTGATGGGCGGTACCCCAGTAGCCCTGCCATTGATGGAAACCAATCTTCCTACGCGACCCTACAGTTTTGATTATATTACCCACTTTGTGGCTAGTATGCTGGAATTTAATCATGTAACAATTTTAGCTATTTCTTATTTAATTGAACACCCTAGACACTATTATAATATCACCGGATTTCCTATAAAATGTTTTGGTTAGCGTAAGTTAAAAACTTACCCGTGTTTATGTGTGGGAAGTCTTACGTGATACCTTTGTTTTCAAACGTTTTTCAAAGTTAAGCAACTTTAAACCGTTTACTCACACCAGACCCATGTCTGACCCGGAGTTTATTCTGTTTTTCTTAAACTCTTGGGTACTCAAATTTTTATGAGTAGCCAAGCGATCATGTCTTGGATTATTGAAGTCTAGAGGAGCTTGAAGCAGAAGTCCAGACGTATATATCTATCTATCTAGTTCCACTGTGTTAGTGATGTATGTTGTATTTTGGGATGTATGTAATGGCAGATATATATATATATATATATATATATGACTGTCTTGTTTGAATGATGTTGTGTAACTCTGATATATGTAAGACTGTGTAATAGTTATGTGATGTATTATATTTGTTCCGTTTCCGCTGTGAGATTCTGAATTGTGTTGTTCTTTCTTCTTTCTTTCTATTTCTATCTATTTCTCTCTTAACGATGATACGTCTTTCTGTATATGAAAGGCGGGTCGTCACAATCACATAGGCTCAACACAGTGCAAGTGTGCACAAAGTAGAGCCAATGCAAGTAACCATGAACAAGTTTTTAGCAAAGTCAGAAACTGGGTGCAACACAATGGTCGAGCTATAAGAAACATGAAGCATATGTATAATGGTACATTTCGCACACATATATACATACATATGTATGTATGTATATACATGGAGAATAGTGCATTATTTCATTTCAGTTCAAGACAAACTACCAAACCATCAAGCATATAAGGCAGCAAAACAAAACAAATGCACATGGTCAGGTAACGGCAAAGACATAGTGGATACATACATATCAGCAATAAGAGGATCTCAAAGAAACTAAGTTCAAGTTTTCACCATCATAACAAAATAATAACAGTGGCATTCAGCAGCAATAAGGACATATTCATCCAAGCACAAAGATACTCAAACCAGCAAAACAATGAAGTGAATAAATCAGGTAACTCAAGATACAGTAAATATTGTAACAAGATGGTAACACATCAGTCATCATCAAATGCTAATGCATATGGAAGGGTCAAGAACGCAAAGAAATGCACACATTAAATCAGGTGCAATAATGGGAAGCCAAACATGTAATACAACAATATGGTGCAAACAGGCAAAATAAGGCCCATCTCTCTAAACCAAACAATCTCACCATATCATTACAGCAAAGTCAATATACCAATGACAAACAAGAAATACACACAACACCAGTGAAGACACACACAATACAAGAATGATTCACAAGCAAGGCGACTATATGCAGAGCATGACATAGCTAGGATATCTCCATAAAAATGCAGAAATCGGTAAATCAAAAGTCAATATTTTTTTTGAATTATATCAACAAGGAGCAAACAAGTCAAATATTGTTAACCATACACTCAGAAATCAACAACCGGAAATATCAAACTGAAATGGTCAAGGCAGAAATCAAAACATTTAGTGTATATGGAATCAGAGAATTCAGCATCGAATATATATCACAAATGACCAAGTCAAAAATCAGTGAACCGTTCAATCAAAAATCCACAGCCGAAGTTGAATTCGAAATCAACTCTAAAAAATTCAAACCAAAAGTATATACGAAAATATAGGAAACAATTCCTATAAGTTCCACCCAAAATCATCGTTGGCAAGTATTCGAGTTTGAGAAAAATTAGAGAGCATGCCATGAATTAAATCATGAACCAATTAATAACTGGATTCAAAATCGAGAACGCTACAAAGTGAAAAGGGCAAAAATCATGTACCAATTTATCAACATCCAACTCGACGACGAAGTAACCGGGAGGATTCAAGTAAGGAGTTCGATTGACTAAGCATCAAAGCTAACATCCTTCTTCGATCAACTGAATATTGGAATCAGAAGCTTCGATTTAGAAAACCTAATTTTCTGAAGAAGCGAATATGAACTAAAAAGGAGATGTAGGCTAAAGATTGAAAAGGGCGAACGCATATTTGGGCCGTTATTTATTTTCATTTGGAAAAATTAAATAGATTGCGTATTTAGGGTTTCAATTTTTATTTTAATTGTATTTTTGTTTTTAAACTTGTTAAACTCTAAGGTTAACTAGGTTATGAGCTGGGTGGCATAGTTCGAAAATTCGCAATTCTATGGTAGAGTTGTGGTAGGGTTTTGAGCGTAGGGTTAGAACAATCAGGTTAGCGAGGGTCGCGAGTTTATAGGGTCTGTAAGCATCGGATTGTTTAACTCCTAGTAGAAACCCTTGGGGTAGCAGTAGATGGGTTTTGCCGAAGCTGGGTAAACTTGTGTGTCGTTTTTAATTTCCACATTTACTATGTTATTACCTGTGCTGCAATTTATATATATCTATGAATTTTATTTAATAAACTCTGTTTATCCCCCTCTAGGGTTAATTCGATCCTACAAAGAGCTTGGGCTGGCTCCGTCCCAAGTTCATCCCAATGGATATGCTCTTATGAGTTCCCTGTTTATGCTCTTTGTACTTCAAAAAAGAGTATTTCTTCATCCGGTTCCCGTATGTCTTCAACGATCGTTAGCTTTTCGAAAGTATGTCCCTTCCACTTTGCTCTTGCTATACTTGGATTCCTTCTGTCTAAGTGCCTAACCTATCGTTTACATCTTTGCAGACATTCCTGCTCGAGATGTCCGTGACTAGCATGCCGATACTCTAAAAGCTCTTAAGGATATTAGTTTCCACTATTTATCTCTTGACAAACATGAACCTCCGACGGTGTGGTCTGCTACTCCCCGACCGCTCTGCTGTTCTAGCTACAACTCCATCGAGTAGCTCTAGAATGCCCACTCGATCTTCTGCCCCTACTCACAACTCTAGCAAAAATCTTTAGAGAGAAGTTGAAGGCCGTTGGGTACGACACATGTCGAAGAGCCCACTGATAGAGAAACAAAAGAGCTAGCCGTCGACGAAGTTCCGAGAGAAGGGAATGAAGGAGTTATAATGCAGCCTATATTAGAGGAGAGTGAAAGTGAAAAAAGGAGAGAAGGAAAGGAAGAGATAAGGGAAGAAGAAGGAGAAGGAGGAGATGACAACATTGATGAAGGCAATAGTGATTGCGATGCAAGTTCGGAGGAAGATGAGTCGTTCAGTGAAACATCTCCTGAAGGCCTTGAGCTTCCTGCTTCATCTCGTCTGATATGCATGATTATCAAGTCTCCAAAGAAAGTTATGGGGATGAGAACGTCGCCACCAATAGAACTACTCCTCCAGCCCAATCTTTTGATGACACCTTCGTCTTTACTTCCATGTGAACACGATATGTTGAGTACTTAGAGGGGTCGTCGGCACTCTACACTTCACCAGGATCATGAACGCAATCCCTGCTTTTATTAGAATCCTAAAATCTAGGAATTATACAATCTTTCTTCTTGTTGCAGGTTATCTGGCCAAAGAAAGATATAGAAAACTCTAATATAGCGTGGGCGAGTACAGTGGACAAACCCCTAATCCATATCTGTCTCGTTCCAGCTATAGTCGAGGACAAGAATTCAGGGAGGAGAGGGCTGGACAGAAGGAAAGAGAGCGAAGAGCAAAAGATGATCACCATTCCGAGAGAGGGGAAAAGAAAAGGCCGGCTGAAGAGAAGCATCCTAGTGATCCAAGCAAGCGGCATAAATATTCTCACGGTCGTCGTGACTCCTCTTCCAGCATTCCTCCGCCACACTTCGGTCTTCATATACCTTCACTTCAACAGACTTCAGCCTCTCGCCCCTTAACTACAACTGTGCCTCCTTGCTCCAAAGGAATTTCCATTCCTCCTACTCCCGTTGCACCATCTTGCCTGCGAACGGCCATTCTCGATCTTTTCTTGCAATGTATCATGTTTAACCGTGACATTCAAGACATTCCAAAGGAAGAGGCAGACCGGGATGTCCAGCGAATATAAAAGCACATTTACCTAGGCTATGAATGGAAAAGGGTCACTTATGCTCTTTCAAAGGTAAACCGTGCCAACAATATAAATATCCAGTCTTTCGAGTCTAAGAAGAGGACTTACGATAGCCTCATCGAGGGTTGCAATGGAGACTTGGAGAAGATGACGACGGAGAGAGACAACACCCTGAAATCCAAGGCTAAGGCCGAAAGCCTTATAGAAGCGATGAGGATGGCCCACACCAATGCAGTGCTCTTGTTGAAAGACCTGCTCAACATTATATACGAGGAGGGTACTGCCCTGAAAAATCAGATTGTCAAGAAGGACCTGGCCCAAACTGTTAAAGATGAAATTATTTGAGCTAGGGACAACACCGTTGAGGAGCAGGCGGTAGAGATCCAAAGGCTTCATGAGGAGAAATAGAAACTTGCCAACGACCTGCTTTTGATTAAGATCGAGAAACTGGATGGTGAAGTCAAACATGTGGTCGTTGCACAAGAGCTGAACGCTTAAAGAGAAAAGAGCCAAAGAGAAAGAAGACTTGAATAATATTCTCTAGCACTTCTTTATAAGCATAATCCAATACAAGAATCTGAAGTGGCTGGGGAGCACATATGCTGAGACTCTCACTAACGCCTGGGAAGAGGTGTTGCATCATTCGGTAGCAGCCGACAAAGGCCACAAGGGAAGAGTTGATGGCCAAGTACCTCGATCTAGATGATATTGCAAAACTCGAGGAGGAAAAAGCTATCTTAATTGAAGAAGATGCTGCTGCTGCATTTGCTGCTGTCGAGGCTTCCGCTGGCCCAAGTGTGTTGGGTCCAATAGAATCGTCTGTTCTAAAATCCAAGGAGCCCACAACATATATGCCTAAGACTGTGGGGCCAGCTTTGAGTCCACCCACATCATTCCAGCATCCACAGTAATTACCTCCGTCGAAACTTATGTTCCCTTTATAATCGATCCATTTATTGAGCATTCGCTTGAGGAGGGTGAGACTTCCAAATCCCCTACTTTGCAATCAGCTCTGAGCGAAGGTGTATCTCTTGTTCCATCGGTTTTTGAGAAATTCCAGTTCTCGCCCAAATCTATCTCTAACCTTTACCATTTTGTTTGCCAAGTTATAGGTCATCCGCATCTTACTCCTCCATCATCGGCCACTCAGAGCTTAGTTTCAACAGCTATTTTTCACTGTGTTGATCTATGTCTCCATGGGGCTAATCGCTCATGTCGCTCCTTTTAGTTTTGATCCAGGGCTTGACTTTTGAGAAAATAGTAGCTTTGGAGATCTTGGAGGACGTATCCTTGTCCTTGGTGAATGACGTTGCCTCGATAAGCACCACGGACCCAACCGATCAAATTACCATAGCGAAGAGGCCGAAGATTGACCTTTCAAAGGTCAGGATTAAAAGGAGCCTAGAACCGGAAAGTCCATCAACTCCGCACCTACAAGCCCTTCTACTAAACTTCCTCTACTCAGGCTAAAGCCCCTTAATATCAAACCCTCTGATGCCCCTACCGGGAAAGCAAACAAGCCCCACGCTACTACCAAGGGAGAGACCACTCAGTCCGAGGGAGACACTCCTGAAGGTGGGGAACCCAGTGTGGACGAAAGCTCAAGAAGTGACTCGACACCTTCGACCATAAGAGTGGAAAGAGAGGGAAGAACAAGTAGAAGATTCTTGGGACTCGCGGGCATGACGGCTCCTTTGCTATTATTTTTGTCTTTCTTCTAGATACAAGCAGGCCATGTTTGTATGGGAATGACCCTGCTACCTTTGTACATAAAAGTCTAAGTAACGAAGGATTGCTTTTCTCTTGTAAACTGTGTTTCGTTCACTTTCCTACACTCTTATATATTGTTCTTGTTTATGTATAACTACCTGCATATATAATATAACTTCCCATGTTATGATTTACTTACATTATATATGTTCATTTCTATGCAATGCTTTTACTTACTGCACCTCTGTGCATATAGATAAAATTCCTATGATTGCTTTAACTATATTCCTCAAGTTAGCCTCATTTAGAACCGCCGAAGTGTTCCGTTTGCCAAAACTAAACTATAGTTCTTAACTAATCCCATAGTTATTCCCATTTGGGTTACGTCGATTTTCATTCAATCTATTACTTACCGTAAATAATCCCAATTCCATTTTGTTCCCTATTGCCGGGGAACATTAACTAGAATATTTATTTCCTTTTTGTATATTTCCATCGCGAACCGAGTCTTGTTCATGGGAATTTCTAATTTAAATGCTAGAATTCTGGCATTAATATGAGAAAAATATTATGTTGCAAATTATCTAATTACCCCTTGTCCGATCACACTTTTCCAATCCTGATCCTAGATAGAAAAAGTTCGATAATATTCGCCTTGAAATTTAATCGACTATCCTTGCTTATCCTTGGCCAAACATGTTCTGCCAAACCTTTAGTGCATTCATAGAAATCCAATCCATATGCCAATTCCTATCTCCAGGAACAGACAATTTGGATGCCTATCTCTGGGCATCGACCTTCAGTTATGACAATTACTTGGTGTTGGTTGAGAGTGTCTATTGACCGTCCATACCTATCCTAGGCATAGCATATCCTGCCGGGCCGCGAGCATAGTCCTTAGAATTCTAACGAAGCACTAGTTCCTATGTCGAGAAGTCAGTGCTTTAATTATCCGATTCCTAACATTCCTTCTTGACGCCCCCACCGGGTAACTACCAATACCGGTCGAATTATCCGATCGATTCCTATATGGTGTTTCCTTCTTGATGTTGCCAAACCCTAGGAAATGGCAAATTCCTAAAGGTTGGAGGCAAATTATCTAATCGGCCCCTATATGGTCTTCCTTCTTGACGTTACCTAACTCCGGGCAATGGCAAATTCCTATAGGTCGAGATCATATTATCTCATTGACCCATATATGGGTTTTCCTTCTTGATGTTGCCAAACTCCGGGCAACAACAAATTTCTGAAGGTCAAGGTCGAATTATTTGATCGACCCAAATGTTTACTCTTCCTGGTCCTAATCCTGGACCAAAGGAGCTGGTCTTTTGGGATCGAATTATCCAATCAACCCCTAAACTTATACATATCTGCCCCGATCGTAGACTAGTGGGGTTATAACTATCTCCGGGTTTCAGAATAACACGGTCGATTTATTTGATTGACCCTTATAATTTCCTCCCTTAGTCCAAATCCTAGATCGAAGGAATTTATGCCTAATAGGACTGCTAATCGTGCAGCATAAAACTTTTGCTTACAAGAACACGGTTCCATTGGTTCAAAAAGATAGTTATATATATTAACGAAAAACAATGCAAGTCCTACCTTATTACATTACCCCCAGAATCTCTGGGTGGCTTATTTGTGAAAACAAACTAAATAAAACCGAGTATAATAATGCCTCAGCAAGTCACTGTTCCATGCCGGTGGAATTGAGATTCCTTCAACTTTAGTTAGCTTGAACGTTCTGTCTTCAAGATTTCGTTTGATCGCATATGGACCTTCCCAATTCAGACCAAACACCCCCATACCTAGGAGAACTCATTTCAATATAAGACCCCTTACCTTGAAAGTACGACTTCAGACTTTGTTGTTGAAGTGCCATGCTATTCATTTCTAGTAGGCAGCTACCCTCAACTCTACTTCTTCCCTTTTCTCATCTACCAAATCGAAGGACTCAAGCAAGAGTTTCTCTTTTACCTTTGGGTCATAATACCTTTTACAATGAGAAGGGACCTCTAATTCTATCGGGGTCATCATCTTCGATCCATAAGCCAAAGCGAATGGTGTATGTCCACTTGTAGACTTGTAGGTCATCCTATAAGCCCATAATGTCAGTTGAAGCTCATCGACTCGGTTGCTTTTGACTCTAGTTAACAGTTTCTTTGAGGTAGACTTGATGATTTTATTTATTGCCTCCACTTGTCTGTTCGCCTGCAGATGTGCTACTGCTGAGAAGATCTTCTCAATCCTATACTAGCTACATAAATCTTTAAACTCGATACTTTCGAACTAAGTTCCATCATCCGTGATGATCTTCTGGGATACTCCAAACCTGCAAATGACATTTTCATCATAAAGTTGATCAACTTTTTCATTGTGATTGTGGTGAGCGGTTCTGTCTTATCCCACTTCGTGAAGTAATCCACCGCAATTATCGCATATTTAGCTCCTTCTTTTACCATCGATATCACCCTTATAATGTCAATTCTCTAAACCGTGAATAGCACGAGCTAACCATTTGTGTAAGCTTTGCTTGCGGGGCTCTCGGAATCATTGCAAATCTTTGGCAATGGTTGCACCATTAGGTGTAATCAGCTGCATCCCGATTTATCATTGGCCATAAATATCCATAGCGAAGCACCTACTTAGCCAAAGTCTACCCCCCTAGTGTGGTCACCATAGCTACCCTCATGGATTTCCATGAGGATTTTCCTAGCCTCATGCTTGGTTACACACCGAAGCAAGGGGATAGAGAATCCTCTTCTATATAATATCCTTCTTGCATCATGAACCGATATGCTTTTCGAAGGAGTTTCTTCTGTTTGTTTATGTCTCTTAGGAGAGTCCCCTTGAGCAAATATTCCTTGATCATAGTGATCTATGACTCTGCTTCCACCATGGCCACAAAAATCCACTTGACATCCATTTGAACGATGCTTAAAGTGGCCAAAACATCCACCGAAACCAATGCCATAACCTGTGCTTCCTCGGAGCTAGCCAGTTTGGCTAACAAATCAGCCTTTACATTCTCTTCTCCGGGGACTTGCATAATCGTATAATGCTCGATGTTTTCCAATAGTTTCAATGCTTTTGTCAGGTAAAGAGCGAGTCTTGCACCCTTAGCCCTGGTAATATTTCCTTACTTGACAGACCACCAACTGGGAATCACTTATCATCTGCATCTTCCTTATCCTTAGTTCTTTTGCCATCCTTAACCCCGCTATCAACGCTTCTTACTCAGCCTATTATTAGTTGTGGGGAATTCCATCTTCAGCACATAACAAATCGACCGTCCGCACATAAAAAATCGATCGTCCTTCTGGGGTTTCAAGCATCACTCTTGCACTTGAGCTATGTTCATTTGATGCTCCATCTACGAACAACTTCCAGTGAGGGCGTGTGACTGTATCGTCCTCCTCCTCACCATCTCGCATGGTAAACTCGACGATAAAATCTACCAACGCCTACCCATTTATCGTTCTCCTTAGATGGTAAGTGATATCATATTGACTCAACTCTATGTTCCACTTCAACGGCCTTCCCAAAGTCTAGGTCAGTGTAACACATACTTCAAGGGTTGGTCCATTAATACTTTAATTGAATGAGACTGGAAATATGGTTGTATCTTCCTTGATGCAATCAGCAAGAAATATGTTAGTTTCTCCAAATTTGGGTTATTCTTTTTAGCTCTTGTAAAATGCTTGCTGATATAGTAGACTGGCCTTTGAATCCTCGGCTTCTCACGTACTAGACCGGCCTTTGAATCCTCCCCGTCCAATGGTTTGGATAAAATCGATGGCATATCCATGTGCCTCAATAACTCATTGAAGGCATTCTGACAATCCCGATTCCACTCCAATTCTTCTTACCCTTCTTGAGGGCATCGAAGAAGGGTATGCATTTGTCCATTGCCTTTGAGATGAACTGACTCAAGGCAGCGATCTTTCCATTCAAGCTTTATAAATCCTTCTTCATAGTTGGGGCAGTTAATTTCCTCAAGGCATTAATCTACTTCGAATTGTCCTTAATGCCCTTACATTAATAATAAATCCTAGAAATTTTCCCAATGCCACTCCAAAAGAACATTTCAATGGATTTTGCTTCATACCATATTCCAAAAAAACCTCAAACATCTCTGAAAGGTTGCTAAAATGGTTCTGCGATACTATGACTTCACATGCATGTCATCCACGTATACTTCCATGGTACGCCAAATTTGATTCTTGAATATAGAGTTTACCAATCTTTGGTATTTGGCCCTAGCATTCTTTAAACCCAACGGCAATACTCGATAGTAGTACAACCCCAAATCTTTTATAAAGCTGGTATTTTCCTGATTCGGTATGTGTATCAGAATTTGGTTATAACATGAATAAGCGGCCATGAATAAGAGTAACTCATGTCCTGCGGTCCCATCTACCAATTTGTCAATCCTGGGCAGAGGAAAGCTATCCTTCAGAAATTCCTTATTCAAATTCAAATAGTCGATACATGTCTGCCATTTTCCATTTGATTTCTTGACCAACACGGGGTTGGATACCCATTTGGGGTATAAAGCATCGTAGATAAAGCCATTTTCCATCACCTTATCCACTTCTTCCATCAGCGGATCATTCTGGACCCAGAATGTGCTTTTTTTCACTGGTGTAAAGTTTAGGTCAATATTCAGTTGGTGACATGCAATCTGCAACGTTATCCCGCACATATCTGAATGCATCCAAGAAAACACATCCAAATTTCCTCAGAGGATATTAAACAATTCCTTCCTTAAGTTGATGCTAAGCTAAGATCCAATCTTTAGAACCCATGTAGGATCATCTATATTGATTGAAACATTCACCGTCAGCTCAGGTGGTGCTGCTCACCCTTCCTTTGACTTCTTCCGAAGATCCATAGCCATTTCAAACGTGCTATGGTTCCTGAGCTAGGGTTCGGGCTTTAATTGCTATGCTTGTAAATCCATATGTGGAGCGTCCCCTCCACATTCTTTCCTTTCTACTTCGCTTTGCTTTCCTCGTCTTCACGACATAACATTCCCTTCCTACGCTCTAGTCTCCTCTTACCAATCCGATCTCATTCTTCATGGGGAACTTCATCAGTAGACACCAAGGTTCCAATGCTATTCTAAAATCGACATGGGTCGGTCGGCACAAAAAGGCATTGTATACTAAGTATTCGTCCACAATAATAAATTTTAGAATCTGGATATCCTACGATCTCATTCACCGACTCCATAAGTAGATCAATATTCCCAATTAGTTGTTTTGCTTCGCCTATAAACCTTTGGATCTTGGTTTTGCAAGTCGTAACCTCCTTCATGCTAATCTTTATTTGATCAAACGGTCTTCTGAATAGTATGTTTAAAGAACTTCTAGTATCCACCAAGACCCAACGTACTATTGTCGATACAGTACCTGCCGTTATCATCATGGTTTCAAAAGTTGGTGCTTCGACTCCATCAGCATCTCTATTTCTAAACATGATATCATCTGTTATCATCATTTTCTGCTTAGCCAGAGCTCCAACTTCCATGGAAAAGCAATACTCTTGCGGTATGTGCTTTAGCAAGCTCACATTCTGTTCCATTTCCCTCCATCTTTTCTCTAATGGATGAGGTCCTCTAGTTATGGTATTGATAACCAGCCTTCCATCATTTCACTTGGGCCCTTCTCCACTTGGCCTAGGCTGATTCCCTTGGACAAAAGGCCCTTGGGTTCTTGCATTTTGACTGCCAACTTGTGGTTCTCTCACATACTGTTGGAGCTTTTTCTTTCTTATCAACCCCTCGATAACATCCCACAAATGTCGGCACTCCTCTATGTTGTGTTCATAAATTTCATGGAAAAGATAGTACTTTCATAAGCGTCTTTCCTCCATGTGTCCTCTTTCCTAGGTGGCCTTTTATACCATTCCGTTCCCTACGTAGGAAGGTATATGTTCTCTAATGGATCGTTCAGAAGTGTACATTCATCAGGTCTCATATTTCTCGGGCACTTTTTGTTTTCATTCCGTCTGCCGCCAAAGCCCTGGTTTCTTTTCTTCTAATTATTAGAATTTCCAATATTAGCTGTTGCATTACCAAATCTCTCATGTTTGCTTAATCGCCATATAGCTTTGTATTACTTCCTTTTAACTGTCCACCAACAGCCTACCCAGCTGCCTGACTTGTTTCTTCCAAATGCAAGAACTAATTGGCCTTTTGATGGAATTCCTCCATAGTTGTTGGCTATTTCATCTTCAAACATTTTCCAAAATTCGTGTCATTGTGTATTCCCTAGACCAAAGCCATAAATAACAGGATCTTTCTTCAAATTTCTCACCTCCGTAATAGTAATGTTAAACCAATTCAAGAACCCTTTTAGCGATTCCTTAGGTCCTTGAAAAAGGCTTGACAAGGACATCAAGTCCTTCAATTGAGCAACATGGAGCTAGAATTTCTCTAAGACTTTCCTAGCCAACTCATCGAAAGTCGATAAGGATCTCAGCGCAAGCCTAATGAACTACATCGATGTAACTCCTTCTAAGAAAATAGGAAAACATCTACACTTAATAGCATCTGCCACGCTGGCACCATACATATGCCATTCATACTTGAGTAAGTACGTGGTGCCTTGGATTAGTATTCCCATTGTACGATAGCACTGTGGCATCGTAAACTTTCTGGGATATTCTTCCCCCAGAATGTTCTCCGTGAATGGGGTTCTACTTGGTGCGGAACACCAATCATCCTTCTTTCTACCATTTCTTTCCTCGACCAACTGTTTAACCATATCAGCTATATATTTTTTGCTGGCACAGTACTTCAAAAATCGTCTATTAGGGGCTGCACTAAGTGTTTGGCTTTGCAAACAATCTCGGTTTGTCTGTTGACGTCTAGGTTCTTCGGTCTTTGGGAGAACCACTCCTTCGGTCATCCGTTGACACCTGATTGGTTCCATTGCAGCTGTTTGAACTCCAACACCATTAACTCCGACATTTAGCTCGTAATCATCACTACCATGCTATAGGTCATCCTTTGAGTTAGAAAGTCCACAGCCTCAGCTCTCTATCCTTTAGTCCTCCAAAATTCCTCTTGGTACCGACCTGATTTTGTTTGGTACCGAGCGGATTCTTTATGGTGGGAGCACTCCGACTTCCTCGAGCATTGCCTTTTGCTGCTCCAACAACTCCTTCCTTCTGTTTTTTCTTTTCATTTCATCTATTCCAACTAGAAACAAATGAATTCTCTTATTCATATCCAGAAGGAGAAACTTCTCTCCTACTCCTCCTAGTCCTTTGTGGTTGCTGGGTTAGTAGTGTTACGCTAGCACCCATCTTTTCCATCAATGCTATCTGACCATCGACCAACTTCTGATTTAGCTCTTGCATCATCTTGTCAAATTCAACCCTAGTAACCATCTCCTATTAAGTAGATGATCTTGATACTGCCTGCTGGTTACTGATTTCCATTTGATGAGCGTTTGCTTCATCACAATAGCTACTGCTCCTTCTGTACAAGCAACTGTTCTAGTTTATCTTCTAGGTTTCCTAGGTGCCATTAATTCCTATCAACAAGTTTCCAAATTCCTTAAAGCAAATCTTCTGGATCTAACCATTGAATCTTTCAAAACCCAAAATAACAAGCTAGATCTAATCCTGAAAATCGAGATCTTAGTGAAAGCACCAAAATGTTGAAGCTAAAAATGGATCAACACCCAAAGAAAATTGAAATAAAACGAGATCTAATAAAAACTATAATAAAAGTAAACAGAACACTAGAATTTTACAATGGTTCGGTAATCTCTAGCCTACATCCACTGTAATATTTATTGATTAAAGAATTCAAAATCACTATTAGATGGGATTTACTGATCTAAAAAGCCTAGAACAGTAAATAGTAGCTTTCTTAGTGACTATGGTGGAGGAGAGATAGAAGATGAAGAAGCTAATGAGTTAAAAGGTCCTTCTACAGTTGATGTAGGGTCTGTATTTATAGGAAAATCATCTAGGAGTACCGGCGTCCCATGAAGCATCGAGTCCATATCCAGATACGAGAGTGTAGGAGAGTAAAATGGGGCCCAAACACCAATAAAAACTATTCGGTGCCTGTTAGCACCAAAATTGGTCACTAACCTCTTAGAGAAAGATTATGTAGAGAAATAAGTGATGAAGGTAAATTAAACAGAGAAGACAATGCTAATTTAAATGCAGAAAGTAAGAACAACAAATTTATAGTGGTTCAGCGTAATTTCCTACGTCCACTTTGAGGTTAAAATTTATTGATCTTCTTACTTGATGATTACAAATACAATTCGTGAATCAGATGCTTGAATGAAGTTGTTAAGTAGAGAAGATGGGTCTAAAAAATGGCAGAGTCTCCCCCAGTGTTCTCTCCAAAAAAGGATCCCTCTTCACTGTGACCCTGCCCCTCTATTTATAGGCAAATATGGGCTGGACTTCCAAGTGGGCTTGGTGGCCGAACACTCTAGCCCGAGTACAGTGTTTGCTGCTTGCCGAACCAGGCATGCCGAACGTCATAATGCCGAACGGTCCTCCCTATGCCGAACGGTCCTTTCTAAGCCGAATGGTACGTCTGATGTGTGGGGAGTGCAGGATGGTTGCAGTTGAAGCCGAACGTATCCCTGTTTGAATCTCTTGACCGAACAATGCTCCCTGACCGAACGATAGTGTCATGTTGAATGGTTATGTACACCGAACATCTCCTGGATGCCGAGTACTTCCGTTGCCGAGTACTCCTGTTGGATGCCGAGTGCTCTCGTTTCCCGGATGCCGAGTACTCCAGTTGGATGCCGAGTACTCCCGTTGCCGAGTACTCCTGTTGGATGCCGAGTGCTCCCGCTGCCGAGTTCTACATTATGCCGAACACTCCTGTTGCCGAGTGCACCTGTCGCCGAGTTCTACTACACTCCTGTTGCCGAGTGCACCTGTCGCCGAGTTCTACTACACTCCTGTTGCCGAATTCTATTGATGCCGAGCGCTAGCTGACGCCGAGCATTAGTTGATGTCGAGTGCTAGTTGACGCCGAGTAGTCTTGTATGCCGAGTACTTCGATATGCCGAACATTCTATGACGCTGTGTTCCACTGGAAGCCGAGTACTAGTTGCCTGGTCAAATCTCCAGGAAACACTTGTCCCCCAAAGTGTATTACGTGGCTGAATCGTGGTACGCTTTGAATTGCATATCCCCCGTACTTCGCTTCGAATCTAGGTCAACTCTCTTTGGAGACGCTTTCTTGAGAATATCAGTGGTGGAGGTTTATGACGAGCGTGGTACAGATGCCGAACAAAGCAGTAGAAACCGAACACTCCTCATGCCGGACGACACTGCCTTCCGATGCCGAACACTCTGGCTTTGACCGGTTCCACCGGGTATAGCCCCTTCGACTTCCACTTCCCTTCCCTATAAAACCAGGTCTTTTCCTTCTTCTCCCTTTTACTTTTTTACTTCTGCCGTTCTTCGAAGACTTGTAATTCTATTCAGTCGTCCGAATTTAAAACTTAACTACACCAACCCCATCTCCGACCTGCAAACTTAGGTATTTTTCCTCGTACGATTCAAGTAGGTTTCAAACGAGATGGCCGAGTGTGTCGCATAGAAAGTTTTCGAGTAGGTCGTCTTTATTGCGTCTCTACTGCCGAACGATGAGTATGTGCTTAGTTCCTTCGCGTCGAACCGAAGCTGAAGGGAAGAAGAAAGAATGGAGGTGTTGGAGGAGGTAAGGGTGTTGTTTGGCGTAGCGCTGCTCCGGCGTATGTCATCATGCGCTGGATGGTGGAATGGAAGGCTGCCGAGCACTACCTTGGCCGATCAAACCCAGGCCGAGCACTCATTAAAATGCCAAACTATAACTTAGCCGAACGAAGCTTTTAGCCGAACATTGACTTTAGCCGAACACTCCTTAGGTCGAACAATGACTTTAGCCGAACACCGCTTTAGCCGAACAATGACTTCAGCCGAACAAAGCTTTTAGCCAAACAAACATACATGCCGACCTATACTTAGGCCGGACATTCTCAAGTGGGCTTGGTGGCCGAACAAACCCTAAACCGAACAATACAATTGCCGAACAATCCTTAGGTCGAATAATGACTTCAACCGAACAAAGCTTTTAGCCGAACAATGACTTAGCCGAACAATGACTTAGCCGAACAAACATACATGCCGACCTATACTTAGGCCGAACATTCTCAATGCCGAACGAAGCCTAGACCGTACAATACAATTGCCGAACACCATTTAAATGCCGAACAGTATAAATGTCAAACTACACTTAGGCCGACCACTTCATAAATTATATATTTTATGAATCTAGAACTGTAATCACCACCTGGTGGGCTTTTCGAGACGGTCAGCGATGACGGTCTTCGAAGACGACGATTCGCAGCTCATTTTTATATCTTTTTATTGCTTGTACACGATTGCTTGCACGAGTTCACACATCACGTGGGGGAAAGTTCGTGTTGTTAATTCTAACGTTCAACGTCTTTTGAGTATAGTTTTCTCGGGCACTTAGCCGGATTCGTTATTTATTGAGGATGTCAAGAAAGTCTAGCTCCGCCACTATATCCGACAGGCCTGGGCCGTCATCAAGGACAGAAGCTGCTGATACTTCTAATCCTTCGACTTCTCCTGCTCACAACTTAGCACCTGATGCCCTGGAGGCAGCAATTCTTCTAGACAATCCGATCGATTCACAAGCTTCGAAGATCAACGAAGCCGCTCTCCGATGGATATGCTCCATTCATGGGATCCCTTTCGCCGATGTGTTGGTCCCTTCGCGACACGATCGTCCTCATCTGCCCCCAGTCGGGTATACCGCCTGTAACAAGTTCATGTGATGGATGGGCAGCGTGCCTCCGTTCAATTTATTTCTCTGGGATGTATTGCAGTATATTGACATAGCTCCGTCGCAGCTGCACCCGAACGGCCATGCGTTTCTATACGGGACCTACTTACTTTTCATGGCCATCTTCTCTAGACCTCCAACCGCTGGCGATATCAGATACATTTATATGATCAAGAGACGAAAAGACAGTCCTTCCTTTATGTTCCTCGAGCCGTACCACAAATGCCAAATCTTGACAAGGGCATGTAGTAAATTCGCCCTGTACAAACAGGAATGGTTTTATGTGCGCTGCCCTCCTGGTTTTGCGAGGAGATATGTTGAAGGCAGTAAGTCTCTCTGCCTAGTCACTATTCGCATTTAACCGGAGTCATGCTTTTCCTAACTCTTTGTTTCATCTTTTCAGGTATCAACCCGCGTCCGGAAGGCCGAGGATATTTTGAGGCTGTTGAAGCCATTAGAGCTCTTCCTGCCAAGGAACGAGACATCCGGACTATCATTTCAAATGAATCACTGTCGGGGTTTGGCTTGCTAGCCCTTGGTCATCGGATCAGCCTTCCAGAAGGTGTCATCATTCCCAAACCTTCTTCCGGTAAAGGGAAAAAACAGGCCGGATCGTCGTCGCGTCGCACTCCCGATACGCACGAGGAAGGTGGGCGCAAAGAAGATGAAGCTCCTGAGACTCAAGACGAGAATGTGGGTCCCGCTTGGAATCCGGCGGTCGAAGTCCAAGACATTGAAACGTCATCCTCCCCTTCGAAGAGAAAGAAGAAGTTAAAATATAAAGTTCAGAAGGAGAAAGTTGGTGGCACTTCAAAAGTCATGCCTATCCCGCCTGAGAAAGAGGCTTCCTCGCAGCACCTGGAAAGTTCCCTGAGGGGTCTATCGAACTTGTCTATTCCCGATGATATACTTAATTATGGGTTTGATGATCCTGAAGCCCTCAAATTTTCTTCACCCGCTAGAGGCAATGCGGGAGTTCAACTCCCGGTCCAAGGAGACAACACTCCGATAGTAAAGATAAACGAACGGGTCCGTCGGGGGGAACACTAGGACACGCACGCACATACGCATTCCATCATACACTTCATTTTTTTTTATTTCTCGGATTTTTCCTAACTCGTTGTTATCTCCATTCTTTGCAGGTGACATGGGACGCTCTCACGGACTCGATCGCCTTCATGGCTCTTCCATATTTCATCACTCCGGACGGGACTCAGGCTCAGTCAGACGTAGGGACAGGGATGATTACGAAGATAGAGACAATCATCCCCGCGGTTCGTCTCACCGTAAGAAGGCATATTCTCAATCTTCACAGTCCCGTGATCCTCTTCCTCCAACTGAGCCAGATAAAGAGAAGTCTTCACAGAAGGGTTACCAATCTGATGCTCCTCGAGAACAACACTCCGGTTCATCGAGTACAAGGCAAGTTCGGGAGCAACGAAAAAGAGCGGAACTTCTAAAGCCTCCTCCTCCTACCCCTGCGGTGGACCCAACTGTTGCGGAAAAGATGGTCGATCTCAAGGCCAAGTTTCCGAAAATTTGCTTTGACGGTTTGAAGTTCCTCCCGGCTATTCACCATATTCCTGGGCACGTGAAGCAGAGTGCCATTGCCTGCAATAACGACGTCTATGTTCAACATAACGCGTTTGTGCACTTGGTGGAGAAGATCTCGAAGGTGTCCGTTGAGCGTCAACATGAGATTGATTGCCTGAAACTGGAGGCTAGCTGCGACAAAAACATCATCGAGCACCAAGACGTAGAGCTCGCTTCGTACAAGTCGAAGCTGGAAGCCGCTGAACAAAGTGCAAAAGATACTGCTGAGGCAGTTACTCGCTTAGAGATGGCTCACAAGAAGGAGCTTGATGAAGCAGTCCAGCGCAGCGGTGCCCTCGCCCTAGAAAAAGACTCTGTCCAAAAAGAGAGGGACGCGCTCGTCGTGCAAGTCAGAGAGCTGAAAGAATTACTCTCCAAGGAGAAGGAGGACAAGGTAGCTGCTCAAGAAGAATCACAACGATACTGTGATGAAATCGTTGCTACTCGTCTCCTGAAAACGAAGCTCGATGACGAACTTGCTGGGGTTGAGAAAATGAAGGATGAGGCCCGTGAGGAGGGCAAAAGAAAGGCTGCGGAGGAGATTGACTCTCGTCTCGAGGCGGCCGCAGAAGCCGGCAGGGAAGAAGTCAAATGCATGTTTGACCCGTTGATCGCTGAATATGGAGCCCGCGTCCTTATGCATCGCGACTTAACATTCTTGGGCGATGGCTACCTCGAATCCCTAGCTGAGGCCTGGGAAACTTTGATAAAGATCAGGAAAATCGAGTCAGGCTCTGAAGAGGTCGATGAGGATGCTTTGGTGAAGGAGTTCCTTAGGGGGAATGAGCCAGCGGATTTATCCGCAGCATTGATGCTTTATAGCAAAGGCTCTCCCCTTCCAAAAGAGAAAAATGATGAAGCTGGCCCGTCTGGGGCTGAGACTATGGCTCCTCACACTGCTGCTCCTCCCGTTGCTCAACCGGCCGGTCGGTCGACACTTGACCCGTTCGAGCAGCACGCCGGCTACGATCCTGAAGATCCCGGGCTTGGTGTTCATGTGCTATCTCCTATTCTGGAGGGTGAAACCCCACGCGCAACCGATAGCCAACCAGAACCCGGTAGGAAACTCTTCTTTTCTAGAAGTTGAAAGATCCCGTCATTTTTCAGCAGTGGTTATTCGTTCTAACGCTCATTCTTTATGTTTTCATGTAGGTTGTTCTGACGCCGAGCCGACTCCAAGGAGCGATGATGCCAAGGAGGAGGCAGAGAAAACTAGCGACGTTTTCCATGCGGGAGTAATTCCTGGTCCCGATGCTCAAGTGATTGGGGCGCTAGATGATGATAAGCTTGACACTTCATCTCCTGCCGAAGGTAGTGATGAAATTGAAATCACTGGCGCCTCTAAGTATACTTCACAGATGAGCATGAAGGACCGCCTCGCCGCAGAGGAGAAGAAAAAGGCCGAGGTCAAAGTTGAACCTGGAATCCTAGAACTTACCGACCCGCGGAATAGACCTTTGAAAATCATTCTCCCGGGCAGGTCCAAACCACTAGATGTTCCGTCTCCTACTCCTGACTCCGCTTCTTTAGCAAGCAAGAAATCCAAGAAAAAGCGTGAAGGAGAGGAGTCGTCGGAAAAAACAAAGGAAGACAAGAAGAAGAAACCGAAGAAATAATTAATACACTCGTTCAACGAGCTTCTTGCTTAAGTCCTGTAGCTTGTATAGATAAGTTCTCAACTCTGAGTTTTGTAGGAGCAAATGTGTAACCCCATTTTTAACTATTTGAATGAAGTTTAGTTTCTTTTTTGTTTGAATGATTCTCTTGCTTTTCTTTTGTTTGATGATTAACTGTAGTCGCATTATCTCCCAGTCCATTTTCGTGTTGTTCAAACATCTCCGGACGTGGCATATTTCTTGTTCCACATCTCTCGAGTACTTGGACTTTTTTCTAAATCTGCGCTCCGGGGATTTAGAGTAAGTTGATCCGCGTTCAGGGGATTCGGAGGTTCGCATCGTTTATACTCTAGTCCGCATTCTAGGGACTTAGGGTACTGCGATCCGCGCTCTGGGGACTCGAAGATTTGCAATCATTTATACTCTAGTCCGCGCTCCGGGGACTTGAGTACTCCGATCCGCGCTCTGGGGATTCGGAGATTTGAGATCGTTTATACTCTAGTCCGCGCTCCGGGGACTTAGAGTACTCCGATCCGCGCTTTGGGGATTCGGAGATTCGATATCGTTTATACTCTAGTCCGCGCTCCGGGGACTTGGAGTACTCCGATCCGTGCTCTGGGGATTCAGAGATTCGAAATCGTTTATACTCTAGTCCGCGCTTCGGGGACTTAGAGTACTCCGATCCACGCTCTGGGGATTCGGAGATTCAAAATCGTTTATACTCTAGTCCGCGCTTCGGGGACTTGGAGTACTCCGATCCGCGCTCTGGGGATTCGGAGATTCGAGATCGTTTATACTCTAGTCCGCACTCCGGGGACTTGGAGTACTCCGATCCGCACTCTGGGGATTCGGAGATTCGAAATCGTTTATACTCTAGTCCGCGCTCCGGGGACTTAGAGTACTCCGATCCACGCTCTGGGAATTCGGAGATTTGAAATCGTTTATACTCTAGTCTGCGCTCCGGGGACTTGGAGTACTCCGATCCGCGCTCTGGGGATTCGAAGATTCGAGATCGTTTATAGTCTAGTCCGTGCTCCGGGGACTTGGAGTACTCCGATCCGCGCTCTGGGGATTCGGAGATTTGAAATCGTTTATACTCTAGTCCGTGCTCCGGGGATTTAGAGTACTCCGATCCACGCTCTGGGGATTTTGAGATTTGAAATCGTTTATACTCTAGTCCGCGCTTCGGGGACTTAGAGTACTCCGATCCACGCTCTGGGGATTCAGAGATTTGAAATCGTTTACACGAGTCCGTACTCCGTATAGGATAATGTAATTCGTCATCCGGTCATGGGGTATAGAAACATTAGTGATCTGTGGAAAATACGGCTTCAAGCCTTTATTAATGAAAATCAACTAAACTGCTCGATTACAACTTTAAAAAGAAACTAAGTTATGACTGAACGGAAACATGCAGGAAATAAAAGTGCCTAAAACAAGAAAGAAAACATGCTAAATGTAATAGTGCCGCAGATGTTCACTGTTCCATGCTCGGGGGAGTGTCGTGCCATCAACGGTCGCTAGCTTGAATGTTCCCTCTCCAAGCTTCCGTTCAATGGCGTACGGACCTTCCCAGCTGGGATTCATACGTGATGGTACCGGGAAAACTCGTTTCAGAACGAGATCACCCACATCAAAGATCCTTGGGTGGACTCTGCCATCGTAGCAGCGCTTGACTCGGTGCCTATGCGTTGCCGCCCTTAATTCGGCTTCTTCATGCTTTTCATCGCTGCAGTCCAGTGATTCCAACAAGAGATTCTGGTTCGTCTTGGGATCATAGTATGTCACTCGGTGTGATGGAACTTCAAGTTCCACGGGTATAACGGCTTCGGACCCGTATGCCAAGGCGAATGGAGTGTGGCCGGTCGCGGACTTGTGGGTAGTTCTATATGCCCATAATGCTGTCGGGAGTTCATCTACCCACTTGCCTCCAACCTTCTCCAGACGCTTCTTCAGTATGGACTTGATTATTTTGTTAACGGCCTCGACTTGTCCGTTAGCTTTTGGGTGTGCAACGACGGCGAACTTTTTCTCGATGTCGTACTTTGAACAGAACTCTTTGAACTCTCTACTTTCAAATTGCGTCCCGTTGTCCGTAATGATGGTGCGAGGAAGGCCAAAGCGGCATATAATGTTTCGTACAACGAAGTTAATGACCTTCTTAGAGGTGATTGTGGCCAAAGGTTCTGCCTCCGCCCATTTTGTGAAATAGTCGACTGCAACTATCGCGTATCTCGCGCCACCTCTGGATATAGGCAAAGAGCCGATTATGTCGATTCCCCAGATTGCAAATGGCCAGAGACTAACCATTTGTGTGAGTTCCGTTGCTGGAGTCCTCGGTATTTTCGCATATCTTTGACACTTGTCACACTTTCTTGCATAGTCTGCGGCGTCCCGGTTTACGGTTGGCCAGTAATATCCATAGCGGAGGATCTTTTTTGCTAGCGTTTGCCCCCCAGTATGGTCGCCACATTCCCCTTCGTGAACCTCTCTTAAGACCCGCTTTGTCTCATCATGAGCGATGCATCGTAATAATGGGACTGAGAATCCTTTTCGATACATTGATCCATCCTGCATTACGTATCGCGTGGCCTTTCGAAGGACCTGCCGTCTTTCGCTTCTTTTTTCTGGTAAAGCCCCGGTCGTCAGGTACAATTTGAATGGGGTTATCCACGATTCCTTCTCGATTTTTGTTTCCAACACGCAATCGACTTTCATCTCGTCTATGCTCGGGGCATGCAAGACTTCAACGGGATACAATCCCATTTGCTGTGCATCGTCGGTACTCGTAAACTTAGCCAATAAGTCGGCTTCTTTGTTCAGTTCGCGCGGGACATGCGAAATGTCATAACGCTCAAGATTTGATAGTAGTTCTTGGACCCGAACAAGGTACGGAGCAAGCTTTCGTCCCTTTGCTTGGTAGTCTCCCCGCACTTGATAGACCACCAACTGTGAGTCACAAAAGATATCAACTTATTTAATCCCGAGTTATCCGATGAGCTTCAAGCCCGCAATCAGTGCTTCATATTCTGCTTCGTTATTTGTAGCTGGGAAATCGAGCTTCAAAGCATAACAGATTGATCGGTTTTCCGGAGTTATAGGAACTACGCCTACGCCGGAGCAACGGTCGTTTGATGCCCCATCAGTGTATAATTTCCATCGGACGGGGGGAATGACGTCGTGATTATCCGGTTCGACGGGAATGGTAAACTCAGCGATGAAATCTTCTAATGCTTTCCCTTGGATGGCTCTTCGTGGTAAGTAGGCGATATCGAATTGGCTCAATTCGATGTTCCATTTTAGCAATCTTCCAGAAGTTTCCGGCCGTTGGAGTACCTGCCTCAGGGGTTGATCGGTATAAACACTGATTGAGTGTGCTTGAAAGTATGGGCGTAGCTTACGTGATGCAATCACCAAGCAATAAGTCAATTTCTCGATTTTAGGGTAATTTCTCTCCGACCCCGTTAAACGCTTGCTAACATAATACACCGGCCTCTGGACTCGATCCTCCTCACGAACTAAAGCCGCACTTATCGCATGCGGGGATACAGCCAAGTATACGTATAGCATCTCATGGTTTACTGGTTTTGACAGCATTGGTGGACTCTCCAGATGCCTGACCAGATCCCGGAAGGCTTCCTCACAACAAGGCGTCCACTCAAAATTCCTCTTTCCTTTCTTTATTATGTCAAAGAATGGGATGCACTTGTCAGTTGCCCTGGATATGAATCGACTTAACGCAGCTACTTTTCCATTTAAGCTCTGCACCTGCTTTATAGTCCTGGGCACTTGCACATCTCGGATAGCTTGGATCTTTTCTGGGTTAGCTTCGATTCCTCTAGCATTGACGATGAATCCCAAAAACTTCCCCGATGCAACACCGAAGGAACACTTCAGAGGGTTGATTTTCATCCCATAAAACCTGAGTATGTCGAACATTTCAGCCAAGTCTCGAATGTGGTCGTTTGACCGTCGTGACTTCACGAGCATGTCATCCACATAGACTTCCATCGTTCTACCCAGTTGGTCCTTGAACATTCGATTCACTAAACGCTGGTAAGTCGCTCCTGCGTTCTTCAATCCAAAGGGCATCACTACATAGCAATAAAGCCCGACATTCGTAACAAAGCTGGTGTGTTCTTGGTCTGGAATATGCATCGGGATTTGGTTGTACCCTGAGTATGCATCCATGAATGATAACAGCTCGTGTCCTGCGGTGGAGTCGACCAACTAATCGATCCTAGGCAATGGGAAACTGTCCTTTGGACATGCTTTGTTCAAGTCGGAATAATCTACGCAAGTCCTCCACTTCCCATTCGCCTTTTTTACCAGCACGGGGTTGGATACCCATTCGGGGTAGAGGGCGTCGCGGACGAACCCATTTGCTTTGAGTTTGTCCACCTCCTCTCCGAGAGCAGCGGACCTCTTCGGGTCCATTCCTCTCCTTTTTTGTTTAACCGGGACGTATTTCGGGCCTATGTTCAACATATGACTCGTGATGGCGGGAGAGATCCCACACATATCAGAATGCGTCCAGGCAAAAACATCAAGATTCGCTCGGAGGAAGTCGCTAAGGTCTTCAGTTATCGCGGGGCTAAGCTGTGATCCGATCTTTAGTATTCGCGAAGGGTCGTCACGGCTAACTGAAATGTCAATTTTTAATTCAGACGGTGCTGCCTTCTCTTCCCTGGGTTTCTCATCGTCGTCTCTCGGATCTATATCTCTGAAGATCCGAGAACTATGCCCGAGCCAGGGCTTGGGCACTACTTTTCAATCATCCGTATTAAGGATGCGGACGGGATTGTCCGCAACCTTTCCCTTCTCCCTCCGATGGGCCTCTCAGAGCTTAGCCACATAACAGGAACGACCAGCTGCTTAGTCGCCATGAACAATACCTACTCCTTTGTCAGTTGGGAACTTCAAAGTTAAACACCACGGGGCTAACGCTGCCCTAAACTTAGCCAGGGCCGGCCGGCCCAAGAAAACATTGTATGGAGAATCCACATCCAAAACTACGAAGGGTAGAATTCGCACCCTCCGACGCTCGCCTTGTCCCAGTTCAACTGGTAACTCAACGTACCCCACGGCGTCGGTCGCTGCGCCGTTAAAGCCGTGTATACGAGCCTTGGACGGTTTCAGGTCTTTTGTTTCCAGTTTCATTTGGTCATAAGCCTTCTTGAAGATGATGTTGACCGAACTTCCGCAATCAATCAGAATTCTTTTCACATATGCTGGTCCGATCGTCGCAGATATGACCATCGGGTCGATGGTTGGGGCCTCTACTTGATCAGCATCTCTGTTTCTGAACACTATATCGTCCGTCATTACGCGCTGCTGCTTAGCAGGGGTCCCATCATCCACGTTCGAACAACACTCAAAATCTGCATGCTTCAGGGAGCTTGCATACCGCTCCATCTCTTGCCAATTCTTATCTGCAGGGTGAGGTCCGCCGATAATTGTATTTATAACCAGTCTGCCTATGGTTCGGGCAGGCTCCTCAGGATGACGCGGAGCTGGTGCATGACCTGGGTTGGACGTTCCCTGTCCTCCTTCCTATGGATCCTTCACAAATTCTTGCAACTTCTTTTGCCTGATCAACTTCTCGATAGCGTCGTGCAGGTGTCTGCATTCTTCCGTATTGTGCCCATAAGTCTCATGGAAGCGACAATATTTCCCGGTCCGCTTCTGTTCCTCGGTTGATTCTTTTGGACATGGCTTTCTGTACTGAAAGGTATTGCAGGTGGATAGGTAGATGTTCTCGAGCGGCGCGTTCAGCGGAGTATATTTGCTGTAGCTTGGAATTCTCGACTTCCACTTCCCCGCTTCTCTCTTCTTCCCTTGATTTCTTCCTCCAGACTCCTTAGGCTATCCAGGCTTGTTTTGGACATTGACTTGGACCTTTCCCGAGCTGTCTCCGGATTGCTTCACAGCAATGTTGCTCTTCATAGACTCTTGGAAAGGTCCTGGTGCCTTATCTCGTCGTACCCACCTAGCTTCCTCTCTTCTTATGAACTGGTGTGCCTTTGAGTAGAAACGCTCTAGCGTAGTCGGAAGTTTTCCTGCCAACCAGTCTCCAAATTCAGACTCCGGATCCACACCTCTCATCACAGCCATTAGAATTGCATGATCATTGGGATTACTGACTTCAGTTGCCGCGACATGGAACCTTTGTAAATATTCCTTCAATGACTCCCCGGGACTTTGGATTACACTTGACAGAGACATTACGTCCTTCGGACGAGTAGTGTGTATCCTGAACTGCTCAATAAACTTCTTTGCCAACTCCTCGAAATTGGATACAGACCGTGGAGGAAGTCGGGTAAACCACATAGTAGCGATCCCATATAGAGTAATTAGAAAGCATCTACACTTGGTGGCATCATTTGCTCTAGCTGAATCCATCGTCCATTCGTACCTCATGACATGCTGTCTGGGGTCAGTCTTTCCCTCGTACGCAGGGATAGTTGGCATACTAAACTTTCTTGGGTACGCCGCCTGTAACACAACATCCGTGAACGGAGTGTGACTTCTTGACACTCCCCAATCATCGTTCGATAAGCCCTGATTTTCTTTCATCAATTTCCTGATCATGGCTGTCAGATCTGGTGTCTGTATGGAAGGCGGAAGGTTAGAGTCTGTTCTACGCGCCTGTCCATGCTGATGCCTCCTCTCCTGGCGATCTGCCAATCGTGCGTCTTGAGGTTCGACATCGTTAGCGTTTTGATGATCTGGGCCTCCATCCTCCATTTGTACTCTGGTCCTGAAGTTTCCAGCTCTTGCTTGGTCACGGTCTCCAGCTGTTTGAACAGCAGCTTCTGCTCGTGCAGCTTCAGTCTTGCGAGGTCTGCGCCTGGGAGGTTCATCAGAGGAAGTAGAGCTGTCAGATGAGGAATAAGGAGTGGGATTGCCCCCAGCATTCTGTTGCTGCTATTGAGTGAGCTGTGCCATCAGGTTGGCGTTAGCTTGCATTTGCTCTCCTAGTTGTCTCTTGTTTTCCCTGAGCTCTCTCATCAAGTCGTCGAACTCTATTCTGGTGACAACTAGAGTTTGGTCCTGGGCGGCAATCCCTTCACCCGGAATTGCTGGTTGGTTGCTAGGTCCTGCTTGTTGCACGCTAGCAGTCTCGCGGGCATCCGCATTATGAGAAGCTGACCTGGTACGTGGTCCTGCCATTGTAGAGTTATTGGTATGAACTCTGAGTAGAATCAACGGATGTCCTATCAGTGAGTCGGATCTTCTTTGGGGGATTTGTTCAATCCAGTAGCTTCAAAGCAGATCCTTGAGGTCTGAGAATTCAACTCTCAATGAAAGCACCAAAGTGTTAGCACCAAAATTGGTCACTAACCTCTTAGAGAAAGATTATGTAGAGAAATAAGTGATGAAGGTAAATTAAACAGAGAAGACAATGCTAATTTAAATGCAGAAAGTAAGAACAACAAATTTATAGTGGTTCAGCGTAATTGCCTACGTCCACTTTGAGGTTAAACTTTATTGATCTTCTTACTTGATGATTACAAATACAATTCGTGAATCAGATGCTTGAATGAAGTTGTTAAGTAGAGAAGATGGGTCTAAAAAATGGAAGAGTCTCCCCCAGTGTTCTCTCCAAAAAAGGATCCCTCTTCACTATGACCCTGCCCCTCTATTTATAGGCAAATATGGGCTGGACTTCCAAGTGGGCTTGGTGGCCGAACACTCTAGCCCGAGTACAGTGTTTGCTGCTTGCCGAACCAGGCATGCCGAACCAGGCATGCCGAACGTCATAATGCCGAACGGTCCTCCCCATGCCGAACGGTCCTTTCTAAGCCGAATGGTACGTCTGATGTGTGGGGAGTGCAGGATGGTTGCAGTTGAAGCCGAATGTATCCCTGTTTGAAGCTCTTGACTGAACAATGCTCCCTGACCGAACGATAGTGTCATGTTGAATGGTTATGTACACCGAACATCTCCCGAATGCCGAGTACTTCCGTTGCCGAGTACTCCTGTTGGATGCTGAGTGCTCTCATTTCCCGGATGCCGAGTACTCCTGTTGGATGCCGAGTACTCCCGTTGCCGAGTACTCCTGTTGGATGCCGAGTGCTCCCGCTGCCGAGTTCTACATTATGCCGAACACTCCTGTTGCCGAGTGCACCTATCGCCAAGTTCTACTACACTCCTGTTGCCGAGTGCACCTGTCGCCGAGTTTTACTACACTCCTGTTGCCGAATTCTATTGATGCCGAGCGCTAGCTGACGCCGAGCATTAGTTGATGTCGAGTGCTAGTTGACGCCGAGTAGTCTTGTATGCCGAGTACTACGATATGCCGAACATTCTATGACGCTGTGTTCCACTGGAAGCCGAGTACTAGTTGCCTGGTCAAATCTCCAGGAAATAGTGCCGAGTGGTACCACCCAGTACCGACCGGTTTTTATGGGGTAAATTTCCCCTCTTACCTCCATTTGGTCTTCTATCTCTAATCCAGTGTGTTATGAGCACTTTTCTTTGAAGACTGGGTTATTTCTGATAGGTTATGATATTGCGTGTTCTTGCCTGCTTTCTTTGCTTTCTTCTAGAAATCCTTTTAGTTATTCTTCTACTCCTTAAGAAAAGCACCTTATAGAGATCACTCAAGCTATAGCTTTACGTATAAGAGTTTTGGAGGTACCACGTGCAACAAAAAGTGGTCGGTACCGAATGGTCCTTTTTGCTCCAATTCCTCTAAAATTTCTTGAGTGTGTTCCTATTACCTTTCTAAGCATGCTCCTAAGTCTGTGAATCTTTTCGCCTTCATCTTGACATTCTAGTTCCAGTGAAAATCATCTTGGTTAAAATGCTAGATAACGGAGTCCAATAGGATAACATTCTTCTAGTCTAAGATGCTTCGCATTAAACAAAGGATGTCATGTAAAGAAGGGCTGTCCTAACTTAAGAAGGACGAAAGAAGATTCAAATATCAGGAGGAAACACTCAAAAAGAAAAAGTTATACATTTTAAGTAACATGGGATGACTTTGATTCCTCGTCGTTGCTGGATAGTGAAAGCGATGCCAAGCAAGAAAACATATGTTCTATGGCTATCGAGAGGTACCGCAATGGATTTTTTTAATGATAATCTATTAAAAATAAAGGTTGAATACAAAGCAACTAAAAAGGAAAAAAGGAATTGATTGCTTTAAATAACAGGCTAGAGATATAAGTAGTAATGCTAAACGATGAGAAAGTCATTCTCGAAGAAGAATTACATAAATCTCAAATTTTCTATATAAATTTAAATTCTCAATTTCTTGTGTTGAATGACGAACTCAAGGTATATAAAGATGAGAATATTAAATTATCAAAAGAGAATTGCGATATAAAATTATCTATAACACTTTACAAGATAAGAATAAAGAACTAGAAGAGATGTTAGAAAACTATCTACTAATGTGTCAAAATTTAATAAAGGGAAAGAAAACTTATCAAATTTGATAAATATGCCAAAACACTCAAATAATTAAAATGGATTAGGATCTATGAAAACTAGGGTTAACAAACCTAGTACAAAAACTTATGCCTTACTATATACTAAGTTTGGAAAGCCAAATAAGAGAATAGGGCTGCTAAATTTTTGGTACTAAAGAAATGGTTTAATTAGAAATAAGTACGTAGATAAATTCATTATTGGGGCCCATAAAAATAACAATTTTATTTCCAAAGGTTCTACCAAACCTTCCTGGGTATGGTTTGCTTGAGTTAAGGGTGTACCCAAGGGGCAACTACGTAAATTGTTATACAACTTAACTCTTGTAAAAGAATCTCGTTCGTAATAAAGTATGTATTTGGTTTTTTCTATTATATGTGCTGTTATATTGTGATAAAATAATGATATGAATACATTAAATATATATAGGTAGAAAATCCTTAGAAAAGGTATTTTATCGATATAGTTGTGAATGTGTTCGTAAGCATGAGTTTTGAATTGAACACTCAAAACACTTATCCTTAAAATTTCATTGTCAAGACATATTGAGAAAAAGATACCGATACATCCGTTGAGACTAGTATATGTAATACTCTTTATATGATGGATGGTGAATTACTCATAATTGTCGGGGATGCCAAGAGATTACATGCTTGTGGTTGTTTGGAACAATCATAGAATGACTCAATGAGAGTCTTTTATAGGTTAATGCAACAAAGTCAAAATAGAAGGTCTCATGTGATGAAGTGTAGTAGTCTTCAGACATGAGAGTACTGTTGACATTAAGTGGCTAGGATGTACTTTGATTATGTTCAATCACAAGACATCAAGATCATATTATGAATATAGTTAGGTACACACTGAACTACTTGAAGTGAAACACTACTTAAAAGAGTATTTGTTTCCTTCCTTGCAGAAGGTTAGTGTCACTGTAAATGGTAGTCAACCTAAAAAAATCTCTAGTCGGAGTAAGACGTCGATTGATAATATATATATATTTCAAATTTGATGAGACATTATGAGGTGAGACTACTAGGCACTATATCCATCCTAGCGGACAAATTGGGGTAGCAACGTGAATCGTGACGAATTTGTCCCGCTTCACTTTGTTTTCCAAATGATCTGTTGCATGGTCACACTACGGGGTAGGTGCAGTGCAAATAGGGATCGGTAGTACCAGTGATGGAGACTTGATGAGATAGCCACTACAGTACAATAAAGTTGTAGCATAGGGAATCCAGAGAGGATCGTGCAACTAAGCGATCGTGTGGGGGCACACGCAAACATATGGCCAAGTGATATGCTAAACAAACATGTCATGATATCTTGGTGTTAAGACAGAGCTTAGTAAAAATGTCTACCAAGGGATATACGAATGAAACAAGCCATGATATCTTGGTGTCGGGGTAGAGTTTAGTAGAGTGAATATGAAATAGGATTCACTAGATTGAATATGAAAAAAAATTAACCGACTAATTACCGACCTCATAAACGATTAATTTGAACAATGTGTTTGATTTAAATAACGAATGCAGTCAGAAATGTGGATAGGGTGTGATATCCCAGTTGATTAGAATTACAGCTATAAGTAACTTAAAATAGTCCCATGACATATGTGTTTACACTATTTTGATTTGATTTGATGTGGGCAGGTTTAGGTTATGAAATGTGTGACATATTTATTGTTCGATATATCACATACGTATCTGACACCACATGTTTGTTATTTATGTTGCATTATTACACACAGTTAGTTTCTAACCTGACCTGGGATTTTGTTATGATTTTTACATCACCTCGGTTTTAGACTGAGATGTTTTCTCAGTAGGACGATCAACTTTGCATGTCTAACTGTTTTGCTGGTTGAGTGGGAGCAGAAGGTGTTAGGCCTAGCGTTTATTTTGTTAGTACTTAGTAGTACTATAATTTTGGAGTATTGTGACCGCTCTCTTGAGACCACTGTCCACAACACCGTTCGCATCATTTGGGGAGATGGTGTTGTTGTGGTGAAATTAGAGTCCGTAGATATATATTAGTGGCTACAGCAGTTCTAGTGCAGCATGGATGTAGCATTTTTGGGCATTTTTTATTATATATAGTCTGCCATGTATATAGTAATGTATTTTTGAGACGACCATGTTTTAAAAAACTTTTGTTGTATATATTATCTCTGTCATTCCAATGTGATATCTTACCTGATATTTATGTCATTCCTTATATATGGTGTTAGACCAAAAATGGTATAACACCCCAGATACTGATAGTGACAAGTTAGCCCTTGGCTTTAGCATTTGTAGACACATAATAAAATGTTATTGATTAATGTCATTGTCAAGGCACCAAGGTCCAACTTGTCATTATGAGACTAAGTATATGATAAAACCACTAATAAGGATGACAATATATCTTTGAGAGAAAGCTTGTGCTCGTTTTTTTATCCATTAGCCATTGGACTCGACATCCCAAATAGGGACTCGACATCCTCCAAGGAAGTAAAGCTCGACATTCCAAACAAGGAATCGACATCCCCTAAGGAAGTAAGGCTCGACATCCCAAATAACGACTCGACATCCTCCAAGGATGCTTGAACGGTAATGTTGTGTTCACCTATGTGAACTTTTAGATAAGACACTCTCTCAAAAACTTATGTCACATTGTATGATCAAATGAAAATGTAGAAAATGTGGCAAGTAGGTGATGTGATCTATCAAGCATGATGATGCTCTCAAGTTCAAGAACCTTACGCTCATATAATCATGCACATTTAGGTTCGCCATTGATTAAAACTCGACAAGGTTGACCATGCCGAGGCCATGTATAGCTCATTGTTAGAGAGTCATTGACAACGGTCACGTCAAGCTTTGAACTTTACAACATGTTCATCTCAACTAGAGCTCATCGAGGTTATGGTCATGTCGAGCTTTGGACTTCATAACGTGTTTGTCTCAGTTCAGAACTCATAGAGGCTGTGGCCATGTTGAGTTTCAAACTCGGCGAGACTAAATATTTGCAAGCCCAAGTTAATAATGATCAATAATATCATAACTGAAGTACAAATGTTAATTCAAGCCCTTAATGTTATTGATTAAATGTGATTACAATCAGAAATAAATTTTCCCCAATTCAATTTAGGGTTTGCTAGAGTGTGATTTGAGTACAAGAGAGATAAATGAAGAATCAACCCCCAAATGAAGACCCATGGGTTCCTATTTATAGAGTTTGGTGGGTGGTCGGTGCCACTAATCTTTAACTTCGTCATGCTTCAGCGTCGAGTATTGATGATGGCAGCTTTATCGACCTCGACACTAAGGGGGCCATCGAGCTTCATCGTTTGTACTCTTGTTTCTTCATGAGGCCTCGCCATGTTATAAATACTCGATGCTGTTCTTCCTCGATGATCTTCGGTGCCATTGAAGGGCGACATCGATATTACAGATGAATCTCGACGACAACAATAGTTATCCAAATTGCTTGCATAAGGTTAATGCTATGTTACTTCTTAATCCTCGACGATGTCTCTTGATCCTCGCCATCGATGTGAAGTAGCCTGTTTTGAAGAAGTCGACATCATTGGATAGGCGTGACATGGTTCTTTTTATCACCATTTTGTGTTCTTCAAGGTCGACAAAGATTTGGATGTCGATATTCATCCTTGCATCTAAAGCTTAGAACCTCAACATGAACCCCTAGCTTCAAACCTTGACATAAACCCCAAAGTCGGCATCGATTCCTTTGCTCATATCCTTTGAAGATTATTGGGATAACATTTAGCCCCCCTTAGTACAAGATAAGCTTTTTACTCTTTAGAGTAAAATCAAGAATTCCATTGTGTTGTCCAATCCTTAATGATATTTCCCTGCTATTCTCGTTTTCCTATAAAACACGAAGCTTAAGATACTATTTGTTATCAACTCTTCTTTGAATTCAACTGAGTTATGTTGAAATTCATTGCCTATATTATTTGTGTGAATTAAAATGATAGTTTACTATAAGAGAAAGAGCAGTAAATAACAATAAGTTTTCGGATGGAAGTGCATAAAATCATCTAGTAATATCATAGAAAGGAACACTAGAATTTTCTCTAGCAATCAATAGAAGTTTGGCAATAAAAGATCAAAGACCTATCTGATAATTCTATAATGGAAGACTAGAATTCCATTTGATAATAATTAGAAGACCAAAAAATCACATCTGGCAATGATAATAAAAGAAGTCCGATAATTCATGTTGGCAGTAACAAAAGCAGAGTAACACTTCGTTTGCTACAAATAGGAAGAAGACCAGAAACCTCTGTCTGGAGATAATAATAATAGAAAACCAGAAGATCATATCTGGAAATAATAGAAGAAGACCGTAAACTCTTATCTGGTAGTGGCAATAGAAGTCCAGAAATCATCATATGGAAATAATAATAGAAGACCAGAAATCCACGTCTGGTAATAGTAAAAGACCAGAAATCCATTATAGAAGACCAAAAATCCCTATCTGGTAATAATTATAGAAGTTCAGAAGTCCATATCTGGTAATAATAAGAGAAGACCAGAAATCTGTATCTGGTAATAATTATAAAAGACCTATCTGGTAATAATTATAGAAGACCTATCTGGTAATAATAAGAGAAAACCAGAAATCCATACTTGATAATAATAAGAAAAGACCAGAAATCCATATCTAATAATAATTATAGAAGACCAAAAATCCACATTTGGTAATAATAAGAGAAGACCATAAATCCGTATCTGGTAATAATTATAGAAGACCAGAAATCCATATCTGGTAATAATAAGAGAAGACCATAAATGCGTATCTGGTAATAATAATAGACGACCAGAAATCCGTACCTGGTAATAATTATAGAAGTCTTTTGTTTTGCACCATCCTACGGGCATTGGATGTTTGAATCCTTTGTTTTGCGCCACTCTTTGGGCATTGGATGTCCGAATCCTTCGTTTTACGCCACTTTTCAAGCTTTGGATGTCTGAATCCTTTATTTTGCGCCGTTCTTCGGGCTTTGGATGTTGTTAATCCTTTTTGTGTGCCAATCTCCAGGCAATGGATGTTGTTAATCCTTTTTGTGTGCCACCCTCTGGGCAATGGATGTCATTAATTCTTTTTGTATGCCACCCTCTGGGCAATGGATGGCTTAATCCATTGTTTTGACCCCTTACCACCATCTCAGGTGATGAATTAGCTCTTCCGATGCATTTGGTTAGCTTTCATCAAGCAGGACCAAAGACTTACCCGACCTTCCTCTAGGAGGTGTTTCAAACAGGCCTTATAGGCGAGAATAAAGGCTAGTTCGGTGCTTTGGCCAGGCGATTGTTAGGCGGGACCAAAGGCTTACTCCATCCTCCCTCTAGGAGGCACTTTAGATATGGCTTATAGGTGGAAATGAAGGCTGGTCGGTGCTTTGACCCGGTCGGTTAAGGCGATGTCAAAGGCTTACTCCGTCCTTCCTTTAGGAGGCGCCTTGATATGGCCACGTAGGCAGTATCAGATGTTGGGAAATATGGTCGTAAATGTTCTGCATTCCATGTTCTAGGGTTATGTTGCCACCTGGTCGTCATAATTGATACGATCCCAGTGGAATTACTTTGTGTGTGACTAATGGACCTTCTCAGTTTGGCCCAAGTGGTCCATCCAATGGATTTTTAGTGTTAGCCATCACTCTTCGAAATACTAAGTCCCCGTTTTGGAATGATCTTGTCCTTACTTTAAAGTTGTAGTATTTAGATATTCTTCGTTAGTATTCATCAGTTCGTATTGCTGCTTCATCTCTTCATTCATGGATTAGGTCAAAAGATTCTTTCTTCAGTTTTTGGTTTGGGACGAATGCATATGCGACTCTTCGATGCGAAGGTATTTTGACTTTAATCGGAAGCATATCCTCGCATCCATATGTTAAGGAATACAGAGTATAACCTGTTGCAGTTTTCGCAGATGTTTTGTATGCCCAGAGTACAAGTGGCAATTCCTTTACCCAATTTACTTTAGCTTTATTTAGTTGCTTCTTAAGAATAGTTTTAATAGCCTTATTAGCTACTTCAATGGATCCATTAGCCCTTGGATGTGCTACGGAAGAGAAACTCTTGATAATTCTGTTCTTGATGCAAAATCGTTTAAACTCTTCACTTTCAAATTGTGTCCTATTGTCGGATATTATTTTGTGTAGGATCCCAAATCTAGCGACAATATTCTTGACCACGAATTTAAGCACCTTTCTTGGGTTAATATTTGGAAGTGGTTCTGCTTCCACCTACTTGATAAAGTAATCAATTGCGACTACCGCATACTTGGCTCCTCCTTTAGATATTGGCAAGGGCCTGATCAAGTCAATTCCCCATATATCAAAGGCCATGGGCTTGAGATCGTAGTTAATTTGCTTGGTGGTAAACGAGATATTTCAGAATACTTCTGGCACCTTTCACATTTCTTTATATAATTGATGGCTTGATTCGTCATTTGAGGCCAATAGAAAGCTTGTCTCATGACCTTCTTGGCCAACTTTACCCCATTGTAGTGATCTGCAGAAAATCCCTCATGTACTTCTTTCAATAATCTCAATTCATTCTCTCTGGATTTGCACATCTTAAATAAGGAAGGGCATATCCTTTCTTATAAAGTATTCCATCCATCATAGAAAAGGTGGGAGCTTGACGTTTGATTCTTCTTGCATCTGTCTTATTAATTAGTAATGTCCCATTAACAAGGTTTTCGACAATTACGGTCATCCTATTATTTTAGTACTGATTATCCATTTGTGGATGAACGAGTCCCTCCTGAAAAGCTTCATTTTTGTTTTCTCTTTCATCTCCTTCATGGGCTAGGGCCTGAGATCTGGTTAGTACTAGTGATTCTTTTCGTGGTTCGGGTGCTTTATCTTTAATGCTGGGATTTGGTTAATAGCCCACAAATACAATTCAGGTTTCCGGGGGTCCCCTTGAACTAGCCAGTTTCACTAATGAATCTACTTGGGAATTCTTTCCTCTTGGGTGCTGATGTATAGAAAAATCTTCAAATTGGTTTAGCATCCTCAATACTTTCTTTACATATAAAATCAATTTAGCATCTTTGGTTTGATATGTCTGTTTTAATTGATTTACCATTAGCTGATAGTCACTAATGATTTCAATTCTTAGGATCTTCAGTTGCAAAGCCAAAGTAAGCCCAGCCACCATCGATTCATATTCCGCTATATTATTGGTAGCTTGGAAACCTAACTTCATTGCATAGTGCAAACGATGCACATCAGGGGTGATAATGACAGATCCTGCTCCTGCCCTTTGCTCATTTGATGCTCCATCCACAAATAACTGCCATTTGGACTTTAGATCTTTTTCTGATTGTTCTTTGACGAAACTTGTGCATTCGTTGACAAAATCAGCTAGACTCTGCCCTTTGATTGCTGCTCAGGGTAAAAATTCAACATCGTACTGACTGAGTTCTATTTCGCACTTCACTAATCTCCCTGAAGTTTATGGTTTGCTTAAGACCTTTTTGAGTGAAAAATTGGTTAGTACTTTGATCGGATGCGCTTGGAAATAGGCTCTTAATTTCTATGCCATAAGTATCAGACAATACACTAGCTTTTCTATGGTCGGATATCTGATCTCGGTTTCTTTTATTCTTCTACTTACATTGTAGGAAGCCGAGTTCCGTTTTCTTCCCTGATCAACACTGAACTGACCGCATGTTCTGAGATGGACATGTACAGGTAAAGATTTTCTCCTTCCATAGGATTGGATAATATCGGTGGCTTCTCAAGATGGTCTTTCAATTTCTTAAACGCTTTTTGGCAATCTTCCCCCCATTCAAAGTTCTTCTTCTTCTTAATTACATCAAAGAATGGGTGTATTTATCAATGGCCCTAGAGATGAATCTATTCAGCGTCCTTGCCCTTTCGTTTAGACGCATTACATCTTTACTTCTTTCAGGTTCCGCCATGTCTTTTATGGCTTTAATTTGATTGGGATTTTCTTCAATTCCTTGATCATTAATGATGTAGCCTAAGAATTTTCCGGATTGAACCCCGAAAGAGAATTTATGTGGATTAAGTTTCATTTGGTGCTTTCCCCATACCTCAATCATTTCCCCAAGGTCCTTTAAGTGACTGCTTCCTTCATGAGATTTCACCAACATGTCATCTACATAGACCTCCATGTTTTGATCGATTTGCTCTTTGAACTTTCTATTTACCAATCTCTGATAGGTGGCGCCCGCATTTTTCAACCTAAAGGGCATCAATTTGTAACAATAGATTCCCCAGTCTGTAATGAAGCTTGTATTCTCTTCGTCTGGCTTAAACATAGAGATTTGGTTATATCCCATATACACATCCATAAAGGACAAAAGTTTATGCCCACTAGTTGAATCAACTAGCTGATCTATCCTCGGTAGGGGGCAACAACCTTTCGGACACGCCTTATTCAAATCGGTGTAGTCAACACAAGTTCTCCATTTGTCGTTTGATTTCTTAACCAATAGGGATTGGCTAGCCATCTTGGATAGAATAAATCTTTGATAAAGCCATTCTCAAGTAATTTATTGACTTCCTCTTTCAATGCATCGGATGTCAAATTGCATCTTCTTTTGCCGAACAGGGGTTATACTAGAATCAATATTCAATGCATAGCACATGACTATTGGGTCGATTCTGACCATAACTGAATGAGTCCATGCGAATACATCTTTACTGGTATGTAGAAACTGAATTAACTTTTCCTTAAGGTTGCTTTCTAACTCCTGTCCAATTTTAACTATCTTTGTTGGATCAGATGGATCTACATATATCTCCTCAAGACCTTTTATAGGCTTTATTCTTTCCATTTTGCCTCAGCAATCTAACTTAGTGACTATCTCCCCATTTTCTACTTCTTCTTCCATCGGGTTAGCATCCGTTCTCTTCCTTTTTTCTTTCAGAAGAGTTATACTTCTTAAGAACATGTTGGTTGGTCTATTAGGTCTTGTTCTTGCTTTGGATGACAGATGTTTAAATCCCTCATCCAAAGGTTGAAATATGACAAATGAATCATAATAAGAAGAGCGTTCTCGTTTATATTGTTCCAGAGTAGCAAAATACATTTCACGAGAGATGAACCGCTCCCTTTTACATCCCTCTAGCCACGTTTTGTTAGGAACTTCACCTTTAAGTATTTAGGCGAGACGAAAGCATCAACTTCGTCCAGAGCTGGGTGCATGTAGAAAGAATTGTAATATGAAGGCTGATCAATGATTACGAATAGTGTCTCGAAGGTTATGCAGTGTGGTGGCAATCCTATTTGCAACAGTAGTTTTAGTTGTCCTACCGGTGTTGATCCTTTATTGTTAAACCCAAAGATAGGCTCAAGGCTTGGTTCCAACTCGTCCTACGGGATTCCCATTTGGTCAAAAACGTGTTTAAAGATCACATTGGCAGAACTTCCAATGTCCACAAGAATCTTTGTAACGATGGAGAGTCCAATCTGTGTAGTGATCATGGGAGGGTCGTTAAGGATGTCGGATCCCCCTTAGTTCTTGCGGTGTAATGGTTAGATTAGGCATCTCAATATTGAATCGAGGATTCTTGAGTGGCGGCTCTTCCTATATAGAAAGTACTCCTTCTTTCGCTTCCCTAATGTATTTGTTCCGTGCACCTTTGTTGCTTCCAACCAAATGTGGTCTTCCATGGATCACATTAATCCTAATGAGAGGTGGACTGAGATGTAGCTAATCTTCATCTCCCAGGATATCCATAGCATTCCATAGCATTGTTAGAGAGCTTTTGTTGACCGTTATCGATGTGAGCGAATTTTTGTCCCTCCTAAATGAACTCCTTCAAGTGTCCTTCACGGATTAGCTTTTGAATAATGCTCTCTAGCATGTGGCACTCATCCGTCTTATGACCATTCGCCTTATGGTAGGCATAATAGTCATTTCCCTTTTTCTGTTTTGGATAAGTTTTGACTTTGAATGAGACCGAAAAATTGACCTTCTCCTTCGTCGTTACATAGATATAGGATAGTGGTTTATTTAAGACAAAAGAATGGGTGTTTGGATTATCCTTCCATCTCGACCTCTTATGATTGTGATCGAAGCCATCTTTTCTGGTCTCCCTCCTGGTTTGATTCTTTTTCCTAGCATGATACATCTTGTCATTTGAATAAACTTGTCTGCTTGAAAATGAAAGTCTTAAAGATCTTTGCACCCATGGACATAGAGTTCCTTCTAGAATGGTGTCGCACGATCAACCCTAAATGCACTGCTATCAGCTTATCTCTATCGTTCATTCCTTTAGCTTTTAAAGCCTCCACATTGAACCTTATGAGGTAATCATGTAAAATCTCTCCCGGGTTTTTCCTTATGTTGGCTAGCCACATGTAATATATAGTTTGGTCTTTATAAATGCATAACTGAGTAGAGAACTCATAACAAATCTGTTTCTAAGAGTAGATAGTCTTTTCACAGCACTATTGGTACCACTTAGCGGCTGCTCCTTGGAGAGTGATGGGGAAGAGCTACACCATACTGCACTAGAAGCGTTGTAAAGATCCATCTAACTCTCAAACGCTATCAGATGATCGTCAGGATTGGTAGTTCTGTTATATTAGAACCTCCAGTTTATATTTCAATGATAACAACTATACAATCATATATATACACTTTAGCAAGATTACAGGTATATGCTACAAGAAGACACCATGCTCGAAAATATTGATGCAAAGAGAAACGAAGATCTATTGACCATACTATAGTTAATAAGGTTATTCTACTATAAAAGGGTCTTAAATAAAATATTGTTAAGGTCTCCTTGAATATATATGCTTACACAATCACATACTATTTCATATGCACTGAAATTAAGTTGAAAAACTGTTTTTACTACTCACGGACGTTTGAGGTAAAACCACAAACGTCTGTGACAATCCTTGGGTAATTATTTTCCGAAGTCACAAACGTCTGAGGTTTTAACCATAGATGTCTGCCGTATGAAAAACTGCAAATTTGGAAAAGACACTTCTGTTGAGACAAAAAGAAATTACCCTTCATCAAAAGGTTGCAGCCATTAAAATGAATAGAACTTCTCTAATAGTAACGACTCTTCATTTGCATCCTTTTGAATCTATAAATACTACTTTGATTGAGATGTAGAAAATAACAAAACTTAATATAATTGAATCTTTTCTCTCATGATTTCTTATCACTATCTTGTGCATGCATTGCTTATAAACTCTCAGTCTATTATAACCAAAATATAATTTTGGTTAAACCACTTCCTACAACTCAAAGCATTCACATTCACATACTCAAAGGAGATCATAGGAAGATTTGTACTATCAGTCAAAAACCATGTTATGTGGAACACAAGATTGTCAGAGATATACTTTTCTATTAGCCTATTCCTTCGGGCGAAGCGAGGGTCAGTTGGTTAAAGAAAATACCGAAGGGGAGATTCAGGACTGGACGTAGGATGGGAGGTTCGAACCAGTATAAAATATCTGGTGTGATCGTTTCTATTATTTACCTTACATTCAATTATTATACTCTTCTTATAGTAGTTAGTAATACACACACACACACACATATAAGTCGATTATTTATAAACATCCTATAGACTTTCAATTGGTATCAGAGCAATGTCATTTCAATCCACAGTAACACGTAATTGAAATCATTAAAATGGCAAGTACATTTCAAGAAGGTCAATCAACTGCTTGTCCTCCACTATTTACTGGTTCTAATTATGCTTATTTTTCAACACACATGCAAATTTTTAACGAAGCAAATGGGCTAGAAATATGGCTAGCAACTCAAAACAAAAATATGAAGCACCTGACATCCATATTGGCACATGGATCGATGCACAAAAAGCAGAGGCATCTAACAATACCAAAGCTATGAATGTACTATTTTGCTTATTGACAAAAATGAGTTTTCACGCGTCATGCTCTGCAAGACTGCACACATGAAGGCACAAATAAAGTCAAGCAAAATAAAATTTCAATTTTCAAAACAAATTCTCATCTTTCAAAATGAAAACAAGTGAATAAATTATTGTTATGTATGCAAGATTTCAAGCCATTCAACACGATCTCATGGCACTTGGAGTCAAATTCACAGATTTCGATTTAGTCACGTGAATTTTAAACTCTTTGACAAATAACTAGGAAAGAAAAGTTTTAGCCATCGAAGAAGCTAATGATCTTTCTCAACTTAAAGTCGAAGAGCTAATATGAACTTTGATGTCATACGAAGCTAACTTGCAAGCTAGAAAGGATCAAAATCATGAAGAGAAAAACATAGCATTCCAAGCAAGTAACAAAGGTTCAGACTTAGATGAATAAGAGATTGTTTTTATTGCCAAAAACTATAATAAATTCAAGAAGTTCATGAAGATGACAAAATTTCAAAATGGTGGCAAACCAAACTCTTCAAATCAAACGTCGATTAAATGCTATGAATGTGAGAAATTTGGCCATATGAAGAAGGACAGTCCATAGCTCAATAACGATAAAAAGAAAAGCAAATTCGAGAAATTCAAGAAAAAGAAAAGAGCTTTTCAAGTAACATAGGATGATTCGAATTCGTCTTCTTATTCAGATAGTGATAGTGAACGTGACTCTGAACAAGCAAATGTTTGTTTTATGGCCAACATTGATGAGATACGTCCTGAACTTACTTATGATGAATTAATGGAAATAAGTATTGAATTAGATGATAAATATAGAGAAACAAAAAAAAATTAAATAAGGAATATGTAGGAAGGTTTACTAGATCGGAATTAGAAATCGGATTATTAAAAGATGAAAAAATTATCTTAGAAGAAGAATCATAAATTGTTCAGAAGAAGTATGCAACACTATTATCTCAAAATGATAAGCTATTAAATGATTTAGAAAATTATAAGTTAGAAAAAGTTAATCTGGAAAGAAAAACTAGAATTACAAGCAAATTTATATGGTAGAAACTTTGAAATTTGTGACCTTTAAAGTAAATTAGAAAAAATAACAAATAATATGACAAAATTCAACAAAGGAAAAAAATTAGAAAATTTGATTACAATATCTAAACCATCTGGAAATCGAAATGGATTAGGTTTTAAAAACAAACAACGGCCAAAGCAATATAGCACATTATACACAAAATTTAAAAATCCAAAGTTAAAAACTAAGGTTAAGAATTCATATACAAATATGGTCAAGGTATGGATTCCAAAAACAAACAATAAACTAATTAGAAAAAAATATATTGATGAATATTTACAAAAAAGTTGTATGTAACAAAAATTACATTTCTTAGGGAACCAAATCCTTATGGATATGGCTACTTACATCCACTAACGCATAGGACCCTAATCAAAGAAGGCGGGTACCAATTAAATTTTTCTTATTTTGCAGGTACCCAAAATTAAAATAAAAAATAAAGAGAAATGGATACTCGATAGCGGTTGTTCTAAGCACATGTCTCGAAATGCTAATATGTTATCAAATATAACATATATCGATGGTGGCACCATAACATTTGGAGATAACCAAAAAGGATTGTCATCGGCATTGGAGAAGTCATTAATATCTGTATTTCTAATTCTCCTATAATTACTAATGTTTTACTGGTAGAAAATTTAAAACATAACTTATTAAGTATAAGTCAATTATGTGATAAAAGATTTAAAATTGATTTCGAGAAAAATAAATGTAATATTTTTTATCAAAATAAAAATTTAATCTTTGAAGGATTTCGAAATCGAAACATATATGTCTTAAACATGAATGTAAAAACAATACAAATTTATGCTTAGTCGCGAATCATTATGACCCTTGGTTAAGGCATAAACGTTTTTGTCATATAAATTTTAAGGGTATGAACAAACTAGCTAAAAATGAATTATTAAGAGGATTACCTAAAATCAACTACAAGGTTAAAAACCTATGTGACGCGTGTCAAAAATTAAAGAAAAGCTCCTTTAAATCTAAAAAGGTTCCATAAAACAACCTCTCGAATTACTCCATCTTGATTTATTCAGACCAACTCATGTATGTTCAATAAATCATAATAAATAAGTTTTTGTAATTATTGATGATTTTTCACGATATACTTGGACATTATTTTTAAAACATAAAAGTGACACTTTTGAAATGTTCAAAATTTTTGCTAAACGAATAATTTTTTTAATGAATTAAAAATATACGAAGTGATCACGGAGGTGAATTTGAAAATGAACTATTTACCAACTTTTGTAATAAAAAGGGGATTAGTCATAATTTTTCGTTTCCTCGAACACCACAACAAAACGGTGCTGCAGAAAGGAAAAATCGAACTTTACAAGAATGTGCACGAACTCTACCAAATAGTAATAACTTACCAAAAAAATTTTGGGCCGAAGCCGTTGCTACTGCTTGTTATGTATTAAATCGTGTAACACTTAGACCAATGACTAAAAACACATGCTACGAAATATTTTTTAACAAGAAATCGAAAGTATCATATTTTTGTGTATTTGGGTCAAAATGTTTCATATTAAGAACTAAAGATAATATAGGAAAATTTGATTCTAATGCTGATGAAGAAATTTTTGTTGGCTATTTAGATCGAAGATTAACATATAGAATCTTTACTAAACGAACAAATATTATAAAAGAAAGTCTTCGTGTCTCACTTGATGAAAATTTAAACGAAAATAAATATGACGATGATGAAGAATTAATAAATAAAAATAATATACCTATATATGAAAATAATAATAATAATTTCAATAACAATAATGATAATATGATAACATCATCACCTAAAATATTAAGAGACCATCCTATTAATAATATTATTGGAGATTTAAATACAAGAGTATCAACTAGAAAATAGTTAAATCAAATGAGTCATGCTACATTTATATCAAATTTTGAATCGAAAAATTATAAAGAAGCGTCAAAAGACTATTTTTGGATTATTGCAATGCAAGAAGAACTTAATCAATTTGAAAGAAATGATGTTTGGGAACTTGTACCAAGACCAGATGATCAATGTGTAATTGGAACGAAATGGGTTTTTAAAAATAAAGTAGATGAAAGTGGAAATATTGTATCAAACAAAGCAAGATTAGTAGCTCAAGGATATAATCAAGAAGAAGGAATTGATTATGACGAAACATTTGCTCATGTAGCTCGTCTCAAAGCAATACGAGCATTACTGGCTTTTGCTTGTCATCATAATTTTAAACCTTTTCAAATGGACGTAAAATGTGCATTTTTAAATGGCTTTATAAAAGAAAAAGTGTACGTTGAACAACCTCCTTTTTTTGTTCATGAGAAATATCCCAATCATGTATTTAAACTTAAAAAGGCCTTATATGGATTAAAACAAGCACCTCGTGCTTGATATGAAAGATTAAAAACTCATTTACAAAGTTTCAATTTTCAAATTGGTAAAACTGATTCCACTTTATTCATAAAACAAGAAAATAATAATATTTTAGCCGTACAAATAAATGTTGACGATATTATATTTGGATCCACTGACGAAAAATTATGCATTGAATTTTCTAAAGTAATGAAAGATGAATTTGAAATGTCACATATGAGAGAATTAAACTATTTCTTAGGATTACAAATAAGACAATTAGAAAATGGAATTATTATAAATCAAGAAAAATACTGTCAAGATTTATTAAAACGTTTTGGAATCGAAAATATATCAAGTAAACCAACTCCAATGAGTACTACTCTACATTTAGATAAAGATGAAATGGAAAAGATTTCGACCAAAAATTGTATCGAAGTATGATAGGATCTCTGTTGTACTTAACAGCTAGTAGACCAGATATGATGAGTGTATGTTTATGTGCTCGGTTCCAAGCACAGCCAAAAGAATCACATCATTGAGCGGTAAAACAAATCTTAAGATATTTAACAAACACTCGAGATTACGGACTTTTTTACCCAAAAGGAAGTTCATTCAAACTTGTGTCATATAGCGATGCTGATTTCGGCGGTTGTAAAACGGATAGAAAAAGCACAAGTGGGACATGTCATTTTATTGGTCAGTCCTTAGTTTCGTGGTTCAGTAAAAAGCAAAACTATGTTTTGCTCTCGACATGCGAAGCCGAATACATCGCAGTGGCTTTAGCATATGCACAAGTAATCTATATGCAACAAACTCTTCTAGATTTCGGTAAAATCACAACAAAATCTCCTATATAATGTGATAATACTAGTGCCATAAATTTATCAAAAATCCTATTAACCTTTCTCGAACAAAGCACATTGATATTCGTCATCATTTTCTAAGAGATAATGTGGAAAAAAGAATTATACCACTGGAGTTTGTAAACACCGAAAATCAAATAGCTGATATTTTTACTAAACCATTAAGTGAACTAACTTTTATTAAGTTAAGACGAGATCTAGAAATATGTTCCTACAATGAATTGATTAACTAAATTTGTACACTTAGATTAATAAAAACCACCGAAAATTTAAACTAATACTAACCATATAAAACCTAACTACTCTTTGTAAAATTTATATGGTTGAACTCCTTTTCCTCAACCTACTCTCTAAGTATTGTAATTTTTTTTATAAATCAGCTTATATTCTTCCTAAAAACAAATAGATTATTAAAACAAATAATACACAATAATGTCTTCCGATTACGACTCCACCTATTCAACTATCGACTATAAATCTCCCTTTTAAGATAGCACTTACGTTTCACCAACTAAATCCACACCTACATCAATTCATTTAGCCTCTCCAAACATTATTGCATCACCTACGTTCCACACTGGATTTTCTCCTAAAGGAAAGAAAGCTAAACGTTCAATTGATCTACAATCAACATCTATCACCGAAAAGGTCGATGAAATATATCACTATCAATAAGAAACGATGGGATTTCAATGTGAAATGTATTACAAACAATGACGTCAAGGATCTCATCTAAATTTTCTTGAAAAATGTATTCTAGCAATTTGTGGTCATTCACCAATAAAAAATTGCATAAATAAAAAATCTCCTTGATTACAAGAAACTCCTACAAAAACGTATAACATTACTCCGAGAAATCTGTGCAAACTGGGACCATCAAACCAAGCTTGGATTGACACTCCAGCTCGTCTGAGTTGGCCTCCACTAAAGTCGTTAATTGATGACACAAAAGTTGAACCATATTCATGGGACATACAACAAATCAACAATTCTAAATTCTCAGAGAAAAACTAAACTTATGCTACGCGTCATATAAATTAAGTTTATATGTCAATTTTTGGTATGTATATTGTTTTATTGTTTTAAAATTTCAATAAAATTTAATTGCTAATTAAAAAATTTCCAATATTTTAGAAAAATGCATACCACAGATGTCTGTGAAAGTACCACAGACGTCTGTCAAAAGTTATGGGAAAACAATATTCTTTAACCTCAAACGTCTGTGGGAATTCATAAACTTCTGTCTTTACTCTCTGTTTATTTTTTCTGCAACCACAGACGTCTGTGGAAAAATCACAGACGTCTGTCGTAACTTTTTGTTTAATCTTAACTAAAAACATAGACGTCTATTCTCCACCTACAGACGTCTGTCGCTGTTCTAAAACCCTACCTCGGCAGCCGTATATAAATAACTTGTTCCCAATTTTACCTCCTATCCCCAATTTACTTCCAAAATCTAAAACCATAGCCTCCAAGAACTCTCTATTTTCTCACTAATAGCTCTTAAGCCAAAAACTCCATTTAACAAACTCGCCAAGAAGGGTCAATCGTCATCTACTCACAATCCCGTGGTTAATGATGGTCTCATTCAAGAATGGCTTCGTAATAGCACAATTGCCAACAAGCAATTCGACGAACTAAAGCAAAAGAAGCTTCATTCCCGGCCTTTCTATCGATTATGCAAGTTTGGAGAATATACAATTCAAGAATTGACGGTTGCTTTCGAATGTCGGGATTTAATTAATTTCGACGAAAATGAGGTACAAATTGACCAATTAGCTATCTTTCTTTTCTACGCAAATTTATGTAGTAGCGATATTTGGAATCCTGAGAATGATGAAGGATGGTTATGGATGAGTGTGTACAGACATGTCTTAAAAATCAGAGTCTACACCATTGGATGTATACTCAATTGTTCTTCAACCGAGATTGATTTAGAAGAAATTCCCGACCATATAAACTTGCCGCGTGATGAAGTAACTCATATTCGTTGGGAAGATAGGATGCCCCAGTGGAAATCCATCCACTTGCGTCCAAAAGCAAGGCTGTTAAATCATATGATAATAAATACGATAATCCCATGTCTAGGTAGCCATGAACAAATTTATGATAATGATCACAAAGCCCTTTATGCAATCTTCGGTGGAATACAAATAAATTGGGCTAAATTCATTCATGGTGAAATTAAAAGCTTTCGGACTCATCATTGACGCACTATTATCCATGCTCCATACATTATGTGTATCTTAAATGCTTGTGTGTACCCTCCTATATCTCCCATTTTGAAGAAATCCCAGTAAAAGAAAGCGGTATACGGTTTTTATTATTGATGCATCTTCCTCTAAGGCCACCCTCAATAATCTCTCTTGAACAATGGAGATTACAACAACAACAAGAGCATCATGGTCCTCCTCCCACTACTACTCCTAAGTAGACTTACTCACCTCATCCTTCACAACAACCTACGTCCTCCAGTCATGCTACCAAATATTATTCGGATTCTGAAATACAAGAAGCTCGCGTTAAACCAACGCAAAACGAATCTCTTCGTGATTTGGCACTTAAGAACCAAAAGATAATCACGGCTAACCAGCGAGCCTTAACCAAAAAGATGACCGGATTGGAACGTCTTTCTCGAAAAGGATGAAAAAAATGGAAAAGACTTTGGACAAAGTCGTTTCCACTTTAGGGAAGGTTATGCGCAAAGTACGTGGTTGATCGTCTTCTCGCTCATCATCCTTGCCTTCACCTACACCACCACCTCGGGCTCATACACCAATTTATCACTCTCAAGCTTCTCCCGAAGGAATATCTCACGATGGAGGTGACAGAGGGAAGACTCCTATGCAAGAACAACCTAAGGAAGAAACAGAAGATAGTGATGACATGTACGTGTCAAATACTCTGCATTTCCAACAACAATCGTACATCTCATTTCAAGGCCTCTCAATTTAGGAAGATTAGGATTACAATGACCAAACACAATGGCCAAGCACATACGAACAGGATCCTTCATCTTATTGGGAATACTATGAGAATTATGGGAGCTTATATTACTTTTCAAACCAGTACAATTAGCATTTTATTTTAGTTATCTTTTTACTATATTTCCATTATCCTTGCTTATGCTTGTCTGTTTAACTGTTTAAAATTTCTGCTACATTTTTCTCTAATTTTATTTGAACTTCCTTATCTAGTTTTAAACATTCAAGATCTTATATATAACATGCTATTAAATGTTTATTTACCATTTATGTATCTTACATCATTCCTTCCATTTGATAATGACAAAGGGGGATGAATTTAACCATATACATAGAGGGAGACAAATATAATAATTCTTTCATTTTTTATTGTACAGTTGTCATCATCAAAAAGAGGGAGGTTGTGAGGACCTCCGGCTTATGTTTCAATGATAACAACTATACAATCATATATATACACACACACACACACACTTTATCAATATTAAAGGCATATGCTACAAGAAGACACCATGCTCGAAGATATTGAGACTCAAAGAGAAACGAAGATCTATCGACCATACTATAGTTATTAAGGTTATTCTACTGTAAAAGAGTCTTAGATAAAATATTTTTTTTGAAGGCAAGCAGGGTTGAATGGTCCTTTACCATATTTATTAACCACACAAAAACAAAAACAAAAAGAGAGCAATAACAATAGAGCTCTCAAAAGCAAACATGGAAGACTAAGAAGTAAATAAGAATGAAAGACTTAAAACAAACCAAACAAGAACATCACAAGGAAAGGAAAGAATAAAAACCCTAATCCAGAGAGCTATAAACAACATGTAGGGAAGACTTTTCCTTGACTCTAGATATTATGATGTTTATCAAGGCACTTTCAAGTTTCATTTTATTCTCAAAAACTCTAGCATTTCTCTCAGCCCATATCACATCCACATAAACTTTCAGAAGCAGTAACAACCTATAAGATGAAGCATCCTTCCATCTTGTTCTTCTGAAGACTCTATTCCATTCAGCACTACCATTCATTATTGGCTCAAAAAATCCTCCATTGAAGAGAATAGCTTTCCAGATTCTTTTAGTAACCATACAATCAAAATAGAGGTGTATATATACTTACACAATCACACACTATTTCATATGTACTGAAATTAAGTTGAAAAACTATTTTTACTACTCATAGACGTCTAGGGTAAAACCACAGACGTCTGTGACAATCCTCGAGTAATTATTTTCTAAAGTCACAGACGTCTAAGGTTTTACCACAGACGTCTGTTGTATGAAAAACTAAAATTTTTGAAAAGACACTTCTGTTGAGGCAAAAAGAAATTACCCTTCATCGAAAGGTTGCAGCCATTAAAGTGAATAAAACTTCTCTAATAGTAACAACTCTTCATCTGCATCCTTTTGAATCTATAAATACTACTTTGATTGAGATGTAGAAACTAACAAAACTTGAATTAATTGAATCTTTTCTCTCTTGATTTCTTATCACTATCTTGTGCATACATTGCTTACATACTCTCAATCTATTATAACCAAAATATAATTTTGGTTAAACCACTTCCTATAACTCAAAGCATTCACATTCACATACTTAAAAGAGATCATATGAAGATTTTTACTATCGGTCAAAAACCATGGTATTTGGAACACAAGATTGTCAGAGATATACTTTTGTATTAGTCTATTCTTCCAGGTGTAGCGAGGGTCAGTTGGTTAAAGGAAATACCGAAGGGGAGCTTCAGGACTGGACGTGGGACAGGAGGTCCGAACCAGTATAAAATATCCAGTGTGATCGTTTCTATTATCTATCTTACATTCAATTATTATACTCTGCTTATCATAGTTAGTAAAATACACATACACACATATATATAAGTTGCATTATTTATAAAGATCCTATAGACTTTCATGTTATACCTTAAGGATGGAATCTTTATATAAAATGGGATCCTAGTAGACATGATTTTATCGGTGAAAGGAGCCCCTCGATGATTGTCTTTAGTCCTCTCATCGAAAGTTCTTTTTCCTTTGTCATTGACCACATCTTTCTCTATCTTCTCCACCATATCCATCAGATAAGCATCTTCATCATGATAGTTGTTCCTTTTGGGTTTGTGTCCTTTAGTGGTTGAGCTCCTAGACTACTCTTTGGATTTCGCATCTGCTCTTCCCTAGTAGTTTAGCTTAACATGTTGATCATCTTTCTACTTTTATGGAGTTAAGATAGGTTTGTACTTTCTCCTAAGTTAGGAAGCGTTCAAATTCCTTCTCAGAGATTCCGCCTCTTCTCTCGCCAAAGGTTTGGCGGTTCTCGATGATTTTTGAGTAAGCACCATTTCCAAGAGCCCTTTCATTTTCTGTAGTTGTTGTTCCAAGCTCTTTATCTTAGCTTCATTGCTGTTGGGCTGTGCTGGAGTTGATGGTTGGCTCATTTCCGCACTGTCTAAGTTAAAAGTGGGAGCAACATTTTCCTCCCAAGTTGTCGTGTGTACTACTTCCTCATCCATATGATTGAGCCGTTTTGATTTCATTTTCCTCGACATGAAATTTTGATTTATTGATTAAAAAAATCAAAAATTAAATAGGTCGGAGGTTCGACCCCTCCTTCTAGTGCCAAAAATGTTAGACCAAAAAAATAGTATAACACTCCAGATGCTGATAGTGATAAGTTAGCCTTTGGTTTTAGCATATGCAGACACGTAATAAAATGTTATTGATTAATGTCATTGTCAAGGCACCAAGGTCCAACTTATCATTATGAGACTAAGTATATGATAAATCATTAATAATGATGACAATATATCTTTGAGAGAAAGCTTGTGCTCATTTTTCATCCGTTGCCATTGGACTCGACATCCCAAATTGAGACACGACATCCTCCAAGGAAGTAAGGCTCGACATCCCCCTAGGAAGTAAGGCTCAACATCCTAAATAAGGACTCAACATCCTCCAACGAAGCTTAAACGGTAATGTTGTGTTCACTTATGTAAAATTTTAGATTAGACATTCTTTCAAAAACTTATGTCACATTGTATGACTAGATGAAAATGTAGAAAATGTGGCAAGTTAGTAATGTGATCTATCAAGCATGATGATAAACCAAATGCCCTTTTTGTTCTCAAGTTCAAGAATCTTATGCTCATATAATCATCCACATTTAGGTTCGCCATTGATTAAAACTCGACAAGGTTGACCATGCCGAGGCCATGTATAGATCATTATTAGAGGATCATCGACAATGGTCATGTCGAGCTTTAAAATTTACAACATGTTCATCTCAGCTCAGAGCTCATCGAGGTTAAGGTCATGTCAAGTTATGAACTTTATAACGTGTCTATCTCAGTTCAGAACTCGTCGAGGTTGTGGCCATGTCGAGTTTCAAACTCGACGAGACTAAATATTTGCAAGCCTAAGTTAATAATGATCAATAAAACCATAGCTGAAGTCCAAATGTTAATTCAATCCCTTAATGTTACTTATCAAATGTGATTACAATTAGAAACAATTTTTCCACAATTCAATTTAGGGTTTGCTAGAGTGTGATTTGAGTACAAGAGAGAGAAATGAAGAATCGGCTCCCAAATAAAGACCCCTGGGTTCCTATTTATAGATTTTGGTGGGTGGTTGGTGTCGCTAATCTTCAATTTCACCATGCTTCAGCATCTTCGAGTATTGATGATGGCAGCTTTATCAGGCTCGACATTGATGGTAGTGTCGAGCTTCACTGTTTGTACTCTTGTTTCTTCAGGATGAGGCCTCGGCATGTTATAAATACACGATGTTTTCTTCCTCGATGATATATGGTGCCATTGAAGCATGGCATCGATATTACTGATGAATCTCAACGACAACAATTGTCAAGATAGCTTACATAAGGATAATGCTATGTTACCTCTTAATCCTCGATGATGTCTATGATTCTTGATCCTCGCCATCGATGTGAAGTAACCTGTTTTGAAGAAGCTCAACGTCATTGGATAGGCATGGCATGGTTCATTTTATCACCATTTTGTGTTCTCCGAGGTCGACAAAGACTTGGACATCAATATTCATCCTTGGATTTAAAGCTTAGAACCTCGACATGAACCCCTAGCTTTAAACCTCGACATAAACCCCCAAACTCAACATCGATTCCTTGACTCATATCCTTTGAAGATTATTGGGATAACATATGGTATGATATGTGATTTTCTCAACTCTGGAATTTGTGTACGTTACTTTGTGTCGATACGGGTTACATATTATTTTAGATATATTCAGGTATTGTAACGTATCCATGTAAATCTAATGTAGTGTATATGAGAGATCACTTCTCTATATCCATTTGATCTACGCTATTAGACGGTTAACTCCCTTTGATAGTTTGGCCACTAAAGCCGGGGTATCACGAACATCTAAGGAAAATTTAAGTATTCTTTGGAACCAATTGTGCATCACTTTAATATCTTTGGTGAATAAGTACTCTCTCTGGTATTGACGAACATTGTTTTCTAACATTATTAATTGATGCCAATGTGATTTGGTTCTAAGAATTATATGCATATAAAGTGACAGTGTCCCATTGGGATATCTACTGACCAACATTGTTCTTTAAATGCCCAATCCTAATGATTCCTTTCCTTCTTTGCATATGATATGACCCTAAAGGGTTGGAGTTTTGAAGCAAAGCTTATCGAAAAAGAACTTTAGTGGTAATAAGAGGTTTCAGTACATCCTGAGAGAGAGGATATATGTACAAACAAGCTAAGAAAGAATTATGTTAGATATTTTAGTGAGTTGGTAGAGACATAAATCAACTTCATCATAAACTATTCAAAATTGGATGAAGTGGTAAATTAGACCCAAAATGACAGTAATTACTACTCCAAGTATAGAAGCTATCAAGCAGAGCTCAAGCAAGAATAAGTCTACCCAATAGGTCTATTTTAGCACCATAAAGCTTATGGATCTCTTATATAGCAGTAAGGTCAAATTCTTTCAACCTTGTCAGCTCACTCTTGAATCCATCATCTAAAGAAGAAGAGCAAACTTTCTCCACCTACGTTTTGATTCCCCTTTAGCTCCCTTTTAGGGATCATGAAGAGTGTAAAATAAATAAACAATATTGTAATGAATGATAAATACATCCCTTCCTACGAGCTCATAAAACTGCGCAAGCGAGCTTCTTGAGAAAACTCAAGTGTAAGGAATCAGAAAAACAATGGCAAAAGGCGGTACTTATGCATGACCTACCTACCATGCCAGTCAAAACTACCTAAAGTATGTATATACCTAGGTAATGTTGTTCATGCAGTAATATTGGCAATGCAAATAAATAAATAAAAATATCAAGTACAGTTAAAAATCATCAAATTGCAGAGTAGTACTTCCACAAAGTCTGTCAAAGGGCCTCCAATCTTATCACAACAAAAACCATGTAACAAAAAAAAACCAATTCACCGAGTCCACATCACAAACAATATAATTAACCAACAACCATTATTAAGTACCGGGCTTATGCCCATTTTAAAAAATATCAAATTCAAACTATCATGTTTTAGATCAAAACAACTAAAGACGAGTGAGAAATGAAAATTATTTCCAAGCACTTCCTCTATCCAAATATTTTCTCCTACAAAGTCCTCTAAGTTAGTGGCTTCATTTGTTTTCTTCTCAAACATTTTTTTCTTTAAGCGGTCCCTTTGTCCATAAGAATTTATTTGCTTAGAAGAATTTTTTGAATCTATAGGAGAGGAAGCTGCAAGAGTATCTAGCATAGAGAAAATTTGAGCTATGGTTCTACTCGAAGGTTTAGATGCAGCCTTGTCTTCAACGATTGCAGTTTGGTTCGAGGAAACTATATATCCATAGTAGATGGCTTGACTGCCTCCTTACGAACAAGCAATATACTAACATATTTATCTTCATTATCTCCAAAAAAAAGTTGAGGTTGATTTTGTTAAGGTTCAAGCTTGTTTTTTCTACCATTGCTAAGTACTCTACCAAACTTATTTTATCCTTCTTAAGCTTCTAAACATCATCTTGATATATTTAGTGAATTAACCTTACCTTTTATAAGATTTACTTCTCAATCTTTTTCTACCTTGAATTCCATCTCTGGATCTTCATTATCCCAATCTTTCACTCTTTTTCGGTTCTGAGTGCTATATCATTCATTTTCGGTACATCCTTTTTTAGTGTAACAAATTATTAGGCGATATGCTTCACTCTATGATGCACTTCCAAAATGTTTGCCTCGGAGGCAAGCTAATGGTAAGCTAGAAGAAGAAGCACTGTCTGGTTTTTGTTTTTAAGAGTGTCTAGTTTAGTTGGAGGACGTGGTGGTGGAATTTTGTAAATAACATATTCGCCTTTCTCTGTTTAGTTAGCTTTTTGAGTAAAGTTAGTTTTGACCTACCTACATTTCTCCTTTTTGGAATCTTTGTTTGTACCTGGTTTCGAAATTTTTCTTAAATCCACTTTATTAGCATACGTCTTGCATGCCCATTGTTATGGCCTTCATAACAAACAAAAGTGAAATATATTGTTAACAACTGTTTACCAAAAAATTATACAACACCCTAATTCGGATAAAAATGAGAATAATTAAATATAAACAAAATGAAAAAACAGGGAAGCCATAATTTTTAAAGTAGTTTGACCTCAATTCGATTACCCACATCCAATACTGATTCTATTTTGATAAAATTTTACAACTTCAGCCAATTACACAATGATTTTAGAGAAGAAATAATTGAAAACGAAAATGGCATTCCTTTGTTGCTTAAAATTGAGATAAAGATCCAAAAGTCATTTTTTTCATTGCTAAATCATGTGTATTCATAGTTGAATCATTCCTTCAAAGTCTCTAGCTTGCGTAAGAACATGTATGAAGTTAGATCCTAGCTTCTAGTTACGAAGGTCATGCAAAATTTGGAATCCATGACCTCTCGGTAACAACGTGATCATGTCGACACCGACGTGTTTTCTTAACTTGCATCTTTGACTCTTATTCGTACTGGTTCAAAAGCTTTAGGTCTATGTTGATAATATTTATCCCTTCAATCATATCTGTACTAAGATGATTTGTCCATCCAAACCTTTGTCTTTGTCCTCCAAAGTGTCAAGTAGCATCATCCAAAGTCTAAGGTGTGTCCCCACGGTCAAACAACTCGGTATCGACATGATCAGGGAAGTCAGTACCGGGTTGATTTGCCTTGTGAAAATTTAGATCAAACTCCATGTGCTTCATTTACCCATTATTCCTGACACCTCCTAAGTTTCTTGATATGTTTTATCATCATCTTGAAGTCCAAATCCATCGAGATGTCACTCGGTTCAAATGTTGGATAACACTTGTCGTTCAAAGTATGCTTTTGTGACAACAAAGCATGCTTTGGATCAGCACAAGAGGTCAAATGCTATATGCAAAGGAGTCCTATATCCTTCAAATATTTTCTTGAAGCTGTTATCCCACCTTTTGGCAAAGCCGAGATACCCAAAAGTTGAATGAAAATCAACAATTACTAGCCATGAATATCGATTACGCATTGCAGGTTCACCATGGATATCGATGAATTTTGTCTGAGCCCGGATCAGGCCACAATTGACAAGACATGACAAGCAAAGCCATAAGAGCCACCATTCCAAATTTCAAGTCAATCCGAATCCGTATGCTCAAGTTATGATCGATGCAAGTTGGAGGAAATAGCCTCGTTTTTCGTATCCATAGCCCTTGCTCGAATCCATGGGCAACACTCCTATTCGAATCCATCAGCAGTTAGCCTTGACTCTCATCGATCAGCCATCGTCACGCACGACCTCGTATCCATCAGTAGCACCTGTGTCCGAATCCATCGTGTTCACAACAATCGATTCGAATATGACTTCGCCACCATCTAGTTCGTATCCATCGACTTGAAGTCCTTCGAATCCATGAAGACACTCCGCTTCCACGTACGATGATATGTTCGAATCCATATAGGTGCCTCACCTCGAATCCATCCAAACATAGTTATTTCGTATCAATCGACTGAAGCACGTCACGATCGATACGAACGAAGCCTTGTTCGAATCCAGGTACGATTGATGTCATCGAATCCATCAAGTAAATGCGGCAAAATCTCGAGACGACTCGATCAAACCGGAGTGAAAGGCGGATCGACCCGAAGATTGCACGCCACATCACCATGAGAGTACGTGCAGGCGATCGATTCGAAGGAATCGATTCGAATAGATCGATTCGAACAGGATGAACAGATGAAGAAAGCAATTTCGAATCAACCATATCTCGAGATCTACAAGTCCAAATGCTATGAAATTTTCACAGAAGCTTGCATACATGTTGAAGAATGTCCACACCAAATTTCAGCTCGATCGGATGATTTTTTGATCGATTCGAATGGAGTTCGAATCGAACCCGAAGCGGGCCCAAATTTCCTAGACGCAGGCGCATGGGCCCCCACACATGCCAGAAGTAGTCTCCCTAATTTTAGGCGAAATATCAGCCTCCTACATCTATAAATAGAGCCCCAGGTCATTCAAAAAAGGGGATCGGGATTCTAAAGCTCCTAGACTCTACAAGACTCAATTCTACACTTCAATACAACCATTGTACTCAAAATTCTTCACTGCAACTGCTGTAATCAATTGTAATCAGCAAGGATAATCAATAAAAGATAGACCTTTGAAGTGGACGTAGGCTAGAGATAGCCGAACCACTATAAATCTCGTGTTTATGTTCATTATTTCTGAATTGTGATATTCTGTTTGCTTAGATTTGAGATTTGTGTTTGAATACTTGTTGATTTGTATTCATACACTGGTGCATTCACGACATTTGGGGTTTGTGACCATTTTTGGCACAAACACTTTGGTGCTTTCACTGAGAACTGAACTCACACCCGCTACACCAGATTCAAAGTTTAGATTTGAAAGTTTGAAGGATTCAGATTGACTCGACAATGACTCGACAAACAAGACAAAGAGCTGAGAGAAGCCAACAGGGAGGAAGTCAAGAGGCATCCTCTGGTGCTGGAGAAGGACAAGCTTCGATTTACATCACCAGAGATGAAATGGAAGCTATAGCAAATTCATTGCAAGAGAGGATGATGAAGACTCAGCAAGAGATGCTGTAGAATTTCTTCGAGCAGATGAGGGCAGCAAATGTGCAAAACGTTGGACCAACCACAACAGCTGCAAGTGCGGGACAAGGAGTCAGGATTACGAAAACCAATGAAGGTCAGGTTCTAGGTCAGAATGCAGATCCAGAAGGCAATCGACAAGGACTTGGGGGCATACCCTCAGGATCTGATGCTGGAAGGCCTACAGATGGAGCTCAACAAGCTGGAGTCAACGCTGATGCTAACGGGCCACACGAAGAGTACGTACCAGAATACCCTTCAAGACCAAGAGGGAAACCCCAGGATGGAGATGAAAAGATGGCTGGATTAGTCCAACGACTGATGAGAGGAGGATTGTCCAATGGAGGACTAGAGGAAGTTAGTCGAAGTCTGTTCGCCCCGAATATCAGGAATGCAAGGAACCCTCCAAAGTTCAAACTGCCTATGCTAGATCCTTATGACGGGAAGTCGGATCCAACGATGCATATTACTCGATACATCAGGCACATGGAAGTGTTGGGGGCATCCGAGGAAGTGATGGCTCGATGCTTCCCTCTATACTTGTCAGATTTGGCTGCACTTTGGTTCAGGAAATTAGAAACCGGATCGATCAAAACATGGGGCAAGCTTGTAGATTGCTTCATGAGACAGTTTAGGGTCCACGTGACGCGACCCAAGAGTGTGATCACTTTGGCATCGATAAAACAAAGAACCGGAGATTCCATAAAAGACTTTCTGTTACGATTTAATGCAATGGTGGCTTCTGTAGATCGCCCGGATCCATCGATGATTTTGATGGCAGCAGTGGCAGGAGTTGGGGAAGGCACCGAATTCAAAGATTCTTTGGCGAGAGACCCACCGCAAGATCTTGGAGAGTTTTACCATGAAGCTGAAAGATTCATTCGATTAGAGGAATCACGAGCCGAGAGGCAGGAAATAAACGCTATACAAGGCGAAGGAACCGCCATGGAACAACCCAAGGTGGACAAAGGAAAGAGAAAGCAGGATGATGCACATGATGGTCCTGATAAACGGAAGAAATTCTGAGAGCCCAGATTCAGGCAATACACAGATTTGGCGGCAAGCCTGGAACGAATTTACACTGAAACTCAGGGGCAACTCCCCTATCGAAAACCACCCAGGAGAGATCCCATAGAGCGGGAGCGTAGAACCGGAAAATATTGCCTATTCCATGAGCTGGATGGGCACACAACCGACGAATGCCGCCACCTAAAGGATGAGGTGGAAGAACATGCCAGGAGTGGTAGATTGCCACAATATGTCAGAGAACGGGCAGCGGCGGTAAGGCCTGAACAACTACCGCCTCCACCTAACAGAAACGATCCTGGATCGGGATCATGACTCATCATCAACTGATTAAGATGGCAAGGGCCAAGTTTAGGATTTGGACTTCGGTCAAATAATTTCATTAGATTTGTTTTCAGAATAAACGGCTACTCCACTTACTCATGTACGGGAACCAGAGAGATCCCTAGGCATGCTCTAAGATGGAGATAGACCGATCTGCCCGGAGAGGCAATGTTTAGTTTTTTCCTGATGTTTGAGATTGAACATCTAGGACCTGAATTTAATAAATAAACTTGAATTTCTTGAAATAAACCTTTGACTGGAGAGTTGAAGGATGAGTACTAAATACCAATATAAAAATGATCGTTTTATGACCTTACCCAGAGAGACGGGGTCCGGAGTGCAAGAAGTGAGTTGCTTCGCCGAAGAGCGACATGATCGACTCATTTAAGCATCGTTTCCCATTCACCGGAGAGTGATTAGATCGGGATTCGATAAGAGCCCGGAGAGGCTGTGATCGGCCCACGATTTAGGCCATGACATCGCTTAATGTTCAGATACACTGAACCGGAGTGCAAGAAGTGAGTCGCTTCGCCGGAGAGCGACAGGATCGACTCACTTAACGCCGTTTCCCCTTCACCGAAGAGTGACAGGATGGGATCCGGCAAAAGCCCAGAGAGGCTACGATCGGTCCAGAACGACCAAGACATCGCTATACGCCCTAGCTGGGGCCAGAGTGCAAGGGATAGAAAGCAACGCCAGAGTGCAATAGGATCTTTCTATTCAATCGCTAAGTCTGGAATGAGCTTGGCAAGGGTCCGGAGTAACCATTGATAGTCCGGAGAGACTATGGAAATTCATTCTAAACTTCCATTGGAAGAAATTGATAACGATTTAACTTCGAACAGCCATGGACTTGATTGAAAATGCTATAAGCTCTGAATAAAACATGAACTCACTGCATTCAATTTGAGACTGGTCAAAACACACCTTTTACCAAAATGCATGTTTTGGGAGGCAAAGTGTTATCCCACCTTTTGGCAAAGCCGAGATACCCAAAAGTTGACTGAAAATCAACGATTACTAGCCATGAATATCGATTACGCATTGCAGGTTCACCATGGATATCGATGAATTTTGTCTGAGCCCGGATCAGGCCACAATTGACAAGACATGACAAGCAAATGCATAAGAGCCAGCATTCCAAATTTCAAGTCAATCCGAATCTGTATGCTCAAGTTATGATCGATGCAAGTTGGAGGAAATAGCCTCGTTTTTCGTATCCATAGCCCTTGCTCGAATCCATGGGCAACACTCCTATTCGAATCCATCAGCAGTTAGCCTTGACTCGCATCGATCAGCCATCGTTACGCACGACCTCGTATCCATCAATAGCACCTGTGTTCGAATCCATCGTGTTCGCATCAATCGATTCGAATATGACTTCGCCACCATCTAGTTCGTATCCATCGACTTGAAGTCCTTCGAATCCATGAAGACACTCCGCTTCCACGTACGATGATATGTTCGAATCCATATAGGTGCCTCACCTAGAATCCATCCAGACATAGTTATTTCGTATCGATCGACTGAAGCACGTCACGATCGATACGAATGAAGCCTTGTTCGAATCCAGGTATGATTGATGTCATCGAATCCATCAAGTAAATGCGGCGAAATCTTGAGACGACTCGATCAAACCGGAGTGAAAGGCGGATCGACCCGAAGATTGCACGCCACATCACCATGAGAGCACGTGCAGACAATCGATTTGAAGGAATCGATTCGAATAGATCGATTCGAACAGGATGAACAGATGAAGAAAGCAATTTCGAATCGACCATATCTCGAGATCTACAAGTCCAAATGCTATGAAATTTTCACAGAAGCTTGCATACATGTTGAAGAATGTCCACACCAAATTTCAGCTCGATCGGATGATTTTTTGATCGATTCGAATGGAGTTCGAATCGAACCCGAAGCGGGCCCAAATTTCCTGGACGCAGGCGCATGGGCCCCCACACATGCCAGAAGTAGTCTCCCTAATTTTAGGCGAAATATCAGCCTCCTACATCTATAAATAGAGCCCCAGGTCATTCAAAAAAGGGGATCGGGATTCTGAAGCTCCTAGACTCTACAAGACTCAATTCTACACTTCAATACAACCATTGTACTCAAAATTCTTCACTGCAACTGCTGTAATCAATTGTAATCAGCAAGGATAATCAATAAAAGATAGACCTTTGAAGTGGACGTAGGCCAGAGATAGCCGAACCACTATAAATCTCGTGTTTATGTTCATTATTTCTGAATTGTGATATTCTGTTTGCTTAGATTTGAGATTTGTGTTTGAATACTTGTTGATTTGTATTCATACACTGGTGCATTCACGACATTTGGGGTTTGTGACCATTTTTGGAACAAACAGAAGCATCACATCCACTCCAAGGATATTAGTTCATCGTTTCACATAGTCATCGAATCATATATTTTCTGTAGATTTAAAAGCAAAAAATTTCCATCTGAATTCTTCCATTACTTATGCGATTTCTATGAAAGCCGCTCCGTTCAGAGATCAGATAGATTTCTCTTCTTCTTTTTTGTTTTTTCCATTTTCATATGTGTGTGTATGTGTGTGTGAGGATCAAATCCTTCCAGTATCGACATGATCAAGATGGCATTGACAAGATTTGTCAAGCAAATATAAAAGTAATACTTAGAATTTTTCTTAAGTCTTTATCCTCACTTCCTTAATGCTTTCATTTTTTAGTCTTTGCTAACTTCAAACCTGCAGCCGCTTTTTGAACTTTATTGTCGCCGCTACCTTTTCCAATGTCGCCGCCGACTAATTTTGCTGGTTCCATTGCCATCGAGAGTTCCTTCACCGTCGCCATTCAATTCTCCCTAACATTTTGATGTTTTAAGACTTCAACTTAAAGGTGGGTTCCAATCCTAGCCATAGGGGCACTGCCTCCTGAGTCGACATTATCTTGGACTCACCCTTGGATGCCGCACCGCCATCGACCCGACCGTAGGCTACGACCATCTTTCTCTTCCACTATCACTTCCCTTTCTCAACAACCCTGCGAACCTTCCTGGGATTCTCCAAAGAATTCTCGAGCCTAATACATTTGCAAGCTGGAAACAGTGGAAAGGAAAGAAGGATATTCTTTTCGAGTCATGGTCGAATATGGATCAGTGGTTTGAGTTTCAATGAGGCAGTTTCTAAGAAAATGTTAAAGTGAACACTGTTCTGTGTTTGGTGATTTCAAGCACCAATGCTCCAAGTCGAATCAACATAATCTCATGAATCTATAAAAAAAAGGCTCTACGTCGCTTTGGACAATTGTTCTATAATTGTACACTCTACGATATTGGGTAAAATCCGACACATAATTCCATCATGTGACGGTGCTTATTTTTCACCAAAATCAAGCTATCTATATAGAATGTTCTCGTACACTGCACTATGGACATAGGACATGCATTGCATGGATTGACACATTACACTACCCTGGTCAATGTACAAAGTTTGATTAGTCAACACACGTCAACATCCATTTGACTCTATACATCATCTAAATGGGTTGTAATCAAAGTAAAGAGTAATAATAAATCTTACATGACCACATTCGTTTTCAAGTTTTCAGTATAAAATTGTTGACCTTGGACAATCTCCTCGTCTTCATACCTGTGCCCAAGCCTACCATACCTACAGAAGTAGGCTCAACTTCTTTCTCGACATCTACTCTATGCCAACAAAGGTGAGGCGTTCAATTACTTAAGATCTTCAACTCCAAATTGCCCCTCCAGTAGGACCTATGGCTCTTTCATTCCAAAGGATGACAACCCTATTCTTATTATTCTAGACAACCTCACAGATACCATAGCCTCCAAACTGACTGCCAAAGAATTGAGGTTTGTTTGCTTAAAACAAGAGATTCTCGAAGATGAAATTCTTCTCCCAGTACACCACCAAAGGGCTCATCTTCCTCCAGTAGGTTACACCACATGTAATTAGTACATGTGCCTTTCTAGAGTCATGGCTCCCTTTGATGAATTCCTGAAATTCTTTCGCCAGCCGCTCGGGATAGCCCCAATTCAAGTACATCCAAATGGATACGCCCTTGTGAATTCTCTTTATATCATCTTTATGATGTATCTAGGTCGGCCGTCAATCTTCGAGGTGCTATCTTTTTTGCTTAACTTCAAAAAAAGGAAAGAGACTCCTTCACTAATGATAATAAAAGATTTCAGCCAATGCAAGGTTGTTGAGGGTCTTTACAATAAAAGAAGTTATTTCAATTATGAGTATTTTTCCGTTTGATGCCCTAAAGGCTTCAATTGATGTTGTCTTTTCGAACGTAAGTACTCTTATCCTGTTGTTTCATCACACCTTCACTTTTCCTCCTAAGCAACAAACTTTTCTTCTATAATTCTCATAGATATCCCTCACTGAACTCCAACTCATGCTCTAGTAGAGACCCTTTAGTTTCTAAAAGGAATCAATCTAGATCTAAGGCATACCTCGTATCTCCTCACCAACGCTTGCATGCATCAGTTTTAGCTTTTTTTACAATGGCAGCATCATTCAATCGAATCCACTTCCTCCTAGGATGGCTTGAGCTACTCGTAACCTCCAGTTTCTTATGGGGTCTATATTGGAAACCGAGGATGTTCCTAGCTCTGATAACAACGAATCAGAAAAGTTGGGAACCAAAGGCTGAAAAGGATCTCGTAGAAAGTAAGGAAAATAGAGAAATATAAATGCAGATGGGAGGCGATAGGAGGAGAAAAGAATATAGGCGATAAAAATGTCGAAGGAGAGGAAGGAGACGAAGACAATGGCGCTAATGAAAACAAATCATTTTGGGAGGCCTCCCTTAAAGGAGCCCAGGTCACTTCAACCCCCAAGCTGAAGCAAATCTTCATCAAGACCTCCCAGTGTGCACTCAAACCATGCCAAGATCCTATTAGAAAGTCAACCTCTCCTGGTGCAAGCGATGTCATCTTTGGCTCTTTGAGCGATATTGGACGTTTTCCAAACTTCACTCCTAGGGCTTAAAATTTGAAGATAACTTGGCATCCTGTCATGTTAACTTCAACATTCCATCGGTCAATATACCCTGACCATCCGCGAGTAAAGAAACTCCATCTTTACAACCCCACTTAGGCTACTTAGGATACACCAACACTTCACACTTCTATGATCACAAGCACTCCACTTAGGCTACCTATAATACAGTACTTTACTTCTTTCAGGTACCATAGGGAAAAACACCCATCTCAAAAGGCTTCGTGAGGGCTCAGCTTACTACGGCTCCCATTCTCAAGGATGCTCTTACTCTCCCCATGGCCCTTATTGAAGAGGAGAGGCAAAGGAGAAAGGAGAGGAAACGACATGAGGTAAGGAAAGAGAGCATCACTATGAGGAACATAGGAATTACGCGGCTACTTTGGGCACGACTTTGACCCCTACCACCAAAAGCGCTCATATTCACAGTCCTATCAGCTCTGCCAATCTTCTCAATTGGGTCTTCATCCATCTTTTCGACCTCTTGTCATCACTATTGTCGAGTGGCCCATAGCTCCGGTCACATCTCCCTACCAATCTGAATATATCGGTCGTTCTTCTTCTCGACCACACATAGATCGAAAAAGAAACATCTATAGGTCGTATTGTTCCTCTTCCTCCACCCGAAGGCCAATCTCTTGCCCATGTCATAAAGCTGCAGGTGGCCCTCCCTGATTTCTACCTTGAGTGGGTTAAATTCGACGACAACAGTAAATAGCTTTCCGAGTGCTATGTGGCCGAAGACATCAACATGACAAATGAGGCTGCTGAAACAACCAGTCATTTATGAAGCCCCTATTCGCGCATAAGAAGACACCGACATTGTAGACCTCACAAATGGCGAATTGTTTCGAGGTAAAATATAAAATATATCATAGATCTATCTACAGTATTCTACACTTACTGAAACTCACAGTGGAAGAAATAAAATATAATATTAATTAATAATGAAATAATCTCAAATTAAGAAATAATACAATATCGAATATACTCCACTTAAAAAATTTCTCTACCACCAAGTAACAAATAGCCTAATGTTTGGGAATAACTAAGATAAAATAGTAGACAATTAATAGACAAATAAATGCACTTCTCCGTCGTACCATCGTGCCTCCAAGTCACCACCAGTCCTTTCTATCGACCTATCAGATATAAATAAAAAGAAGAAAATGATAGAGGGGGTCAGACATATGTTTGATGAGCGAAACACACCATATATGTTATATTACTAATAAGCTAGCAAAACAATACTGATGCTTGAAAACCATACCTTAACTTGTTTCACCTGCACTTAACAAGTTAGTTAAACATAATATAATACCATAATGTCAACATAGGATAAGATCCCACTAAAACCTAATCCATATCTAATCATATGCACTCGATCGAACCCAAAGTCTCAATTTGCATGCCAAAGACCGACTGCAATATGATTGAGCCCATAGTCCCAACTTGTTATCATCGAAAACGTTTGTGACATGCTACTGAGAAACTACATGTCTCAACCCACTATCATAAAATCGTAAGCGACTCACTTTTAGGGAACTTGTACTGGCCCACTATCGCCAAATCGTGAATGTCTTACTAGTGAGGAACTCGATGTCTCAGCCCGCTATCATCAAATCATAAGCGACTCCCTATTGTGGAACACAATTGCTAAACTAGGCCAGCCCACTATGACGTTAAAAGGTAAATTAAAAAAAAATCATATTTTGGATCTATTAGGCCTATAAAGTCTAAAAGATTATTAGAACTAATCTAATAAGGTTTTAAATAAAATCTTGTTTTATTTAAAACGATTTTTAAATTTGATTTGAATTTAAATATATAATAATGAATGTACCAAATACATTCATTTGTGTATAGTGCAAGTGCAACGTATAAGTAGTGTGCATAGTTAATGTGTACGTATATAGGTGTTAGGATTTACACCGCAATGGACACATTCGCCTTTTATATATGCATTTGTTGTCTACAGTTTATTTTGAAATTATATGAAATAACAATATATGTATATATATAGTTAACTTATATTTACTTATATAGAATATGTTATAAATTTACTTTACCTAATCAAAAGTTTAAATATATTGAAATTAACAATCAATTATGTTTAAGTATGCAATTAATAAGGGGAGGAAAAGGTGGAGGAGTTATCTCCTTTCATGTACTTCTCTTTAATGCTATGTCAAAACAATCTGAGCACTGAAACACATATATGTATGCATATATGAATAACCACAAACTATGTTTTAGATTAAAATAACATACATACATACACACACACACACTTTGTAATCTATTATATGTTTTGAAATTAAAGTAATAAATTGAAATCTACTTTAACTAAAAAGGGATTCAAAGGTGTTTGTAATGTTTTGCACAAATGTCCACTTATGTTTTTTCCTTTTTTAATAGAAACAACTTTTAAACAAATGTCAACAACAACCAAAAATTATATTCAAAACAACAAATATGTGAAATGTGTATTCAATCTCCAAAGTAATTTTAAATAATTTAAATATGTAATCAATTTATATCTTTGTATAGAATGAGGTACAAAATACATCAATTAATTAAAATTAGTTTCCAGTTCAAAATTGTTTGTTTATTTTATTTGTTATTAAATAATAATTTCTAAAACAATGAAAAAATTAGATTGGACAAATTCGGCTTATATGAATTCGTTGTAAAATGAAGTAGATCTAAGCTATAGATATAATATGAACATATGATGAAAAGGTTGTAGCAAATTTAGGATCTACTTATATTATCATGGTGAACATATAATCAATTAACATATATCATATTTGAACTTTGGGTCAACATGATGAAAAAATAATGAGATTAAATGTAGCATGTATAGGATTTAAAACTCGTTAACATGATGGATATATAATAAGATAAAACAAGAATTACCTAAAGACCAATCCTAAGATTTACGCCTTAAATGAAGAATAAAACTCCAATTTGATTGAAACAAATTTTGGATTTTGCAAGGATCTAGCGGCAAACACTACCTTGAATTTTATTAATTTTTTTTTAAATTTATTTTGGGGAATATTTCTATCATGGAGTCCATTAAGGAAGAGGAGGAGAGCAAAGAAAGAACATAAAAAATTGTCATAAAAACAGAATTGAAAGGTTTTAATGTTTCCTTTCATATAAGAGAGAATATGTTCTAAAGGAAACATTAAAACCTTTCAATTCTCTCCTTTAAAACCTTCTATATTTAATTTCTAATTATTTCTATATTAAAACCTTTCAAATCCTCTCCCTCCTCTTCATAATTTTGGTAGAAAAAATAGAGTTAAAAAGAAAATGGCAAATATCACTTCATAAATGAGATTTAAGTGAGTCATAAGGAGGAGTAAAGGATGGAGATTAAATTCCTTCTTTTAATTGCATTTGAAAGCTCTCTCCTTTTTCTTTATGCATGTAGTCCTCAAAAAAATATTCCCAAACCACTTAGCAATTAATCTATTTGGACCCGGTTTAAATATTTTATCGATACCGTATATCAATACGCTTGTTTATAACTTTTATATATGCACTTTATTAAATGCTAATGTTAGTCAAGTATTACGACCAAATTTGCCACAGTCTTCGAACAAGCTTAAATGGTTGAATCGGATGAGCAAATGATGAAAAAATGACCCAAGGACTTCGGAAACATCATAAAAAGGCAAGATAAAAATATCAAAAAACGAGCAAAAACTTGAAAATTTGGATCAAGTATTTGGAAGAGTTTCCTTGGAGCAAGCCCACAAAATCCTTGGGTCGGACTTGAAGCACAATAGCGTTGGGAAAACTCCAAGCAAGGCCCGAAGCAATCCATGCAAAAAAAACCCATGTGTGACCGTTTGATACCGAACCATGATCATGGATCAGTACCAATCCATGAAACTCGGGTCGAAAACAAAAGGTCTTAGGTTGGACTTCGAGCAAGCCAAGGAAAACTCGAGCATTAAAATCTCAAGAAATCTTCAAGTCAAGTCACAAGCAAACATTCAAATTCCTCGGTTCTGACTCATGGATCAGTACCAATCCATAAGCCATGGATCGGTACCGATCCATGATGTCATAGATCGGTTGACTTTGAGATTTTTGTGGAAGAACATGCATGATGTGGTGGACGTGTGAGTAATTTTTGGAGATTATCTCGATGATTTTCTTCTATAAATAAAGGTGGAGTGCACTTGAAAAGGGTCTTTTTTCTCTTCTTCTTTTCTGAATTTCTAGACCTTACCACGGAACCTTGTTGGACCTTCACCGATTCATTGAATACCAATTGATAGAATACCAATCCATAAAATCATAGTTTGTAAAAGTTACAGAAATTGAATAGCAAAGTTTAAGTGGACGTAGGCTGGAGTATTTGCTGAACTACTATAAAATTGTGTGTTCTTCTCTTTTATCTCTTACTTTTACTTAATAATTTTCATATTTATTACTTTATTAGGTATTTATGTCATTTTTAACACAAATATTCTGGTGCTTTCGTTGAGAAAACTCGAAATTAACGACTTGAAATTTGAATTTGGAGAAGATGAAGAGGCCTAATACTAGATCTATGATTGGAGGAGGTCAGCAAGAACACGGGGGCAGCTAGGATGTGTCCTCAGGATCGAACCCCCTTCCTTTTATGGAACAAGAGATGAAATGAAGAGAATGATGAAGGAGACGTCGGATAGAATGGTGACTCATCAGGAAGAAATGTTTGATAGGTTCTTCTAAAGAAAGGAGAACGAATGATGGTTGGAATAATTGGAAACCAAAAGATAGGGAAAACACCCCTGGGATTGGAGCAAAACAAGTTGGAGCGACCTCTCTAGTGATGCCTCATATCGAACTGATCCAAGTAGTCAGATAGGTATCGATCCAAGAATTCTTGGAGGAATAGCCAATTTGAATTTGGGTTTGAATGATGAATGTCGGAGGAATGATGTCGAACCCTGGAGCGGGAGCTAGAATGCGAACGTACAACCAGAGGAGTATGTGCCAGAATTTCCCCATAGGAATGGGAGGGAGAATGGAAACGTAGGACAAAGACTTCCATTTGACAACAATGATAGAATTACTGAAATAGTCAGACAGGCGTTGAGAGGTGGAAAATCAGACCAAAGTCTGGAGGATGTGAATAGAAACCTGTTCATTCCTAATATCCAATATGCAAGGAATCCGCTCGATTTCAAGCTGCCGACGTTAAAAATGTACAATGGAAAAACAGATCCAGCAGCTCGTCTGATGAGGTACATCCAATATATAGAGGTGTTGGGTGCTTTTGAGGAGATGATGGGATGGGGTTTTCTATTATATTTAACAGATTGTGGCAATGTGGTTCGGATAGCTGGAGAATGGATCCATAAGCACGTGGATCGAATTAGTGAATAAGTTCTTGAGACAATTCAGGGTTCATATTTCACGACCAAAGAATGTGATGGTGCTATCGAGCATGAAGAAAAGAGCCAGAGAGACCCTAAGGACTTATTTGACTAGGTTTAATGTGGCAGCCGCTACGGTTCATAAGCCAGATCCATCGATGGTTCTGATGACGGCAGTTTCAGGAGTTGCTAGTAAAACGGATATTAAGTTTGCTTTAGAAAGTGATCCATTGGTAGATCTCGTGGAGTTTTACCAAGAGGTTGAGAGATACTTGCGTCTAGAGGACGCTGAAGATGAAAAGGCAGAGGTTAATGCTATGGATGACGGAGGACCGTTCGAAGCAGGATTTGGAAAAGGAAAGCGAAAGGTGGATGACGACTTCAAAGGACCGAAGCGGTAGAGATGGGAATCAAAATTCTCTTCTTACACAGATTTGATCGAAACCCCAAAGAGGATTAACCCGGATACCGAGGGGTGGATTCCTTTCTAGAAACCAATGAAGAGAGAACCCACGGATTGGAAAAAAGATCGAGAAAGTATTGCATATTCCATAATCTAGATGAGCATAAAACAAATGATTGTAGGCACCTTCATGATTTGATGGAGGAGTAGGTTAGGAACAACCGGCTGCAGCAGTACGTGAGGAACCAAGCTGCAGTGATGCAGCAGAAGTAGCGATCGTCCGCAGTAAATGGAAGCGGCCTTGGGTCTAGGTAAAGGATAGTTATATCATAATTGGGACGACAAGGAGTTGGGTTCGATTCCTGCTCATTGCCTTTTTTTTCAATAAATGATGCAGTATTACAGTCAAGCCACTTACTCATGTATGAGACCTCTATCGGTCTCTAAGAATGCTCTAAGTTGGATGTCTGGCTGTAGTGCTTAATGGGATGGATGTTGTGATGTTTGTTGGATGTATGAATTTGAATTCTATGAATGAATGCTTGACTTTGAAAATCACCTGAATGTGATAAATTATACTGATTTCGAAACACCAATGGAGGTTGGGTACCCATTGATATTGATTTATGAACTGATTGAACATGGTCCTTGATCGAAAAGACGGGGTGACAATCTGTTAGGTGCAAGTCCCCTTGCCAAAGAAAGGGGTGTAAATTTTGTATGATTGTCCGACGTCCGGCTCGGTCCGAGGCTTTAAGGCATCCGATCCATGTCCGTTTGATTAGCACTTAGGACAAGAAAAAAATGTATGAAAATATGTCTATCCAAAAATGTTCGATGTTTTTCTGTTGTCCTAACATTGTTTGGCTCATACAAACAGCGTCCGAAATTAAACCTTGTATGGTCTGTGTCCGTCCAAATCTCTTGAAGGACAGAACATAGACACGCCTCCGTCCGGTCCGGTCCAGTCTGACCCGTTTACACCCTGGCTAGAGAGCGAGTGGATTGGACTTATACATGATAGTGAGTCCCCTTAACGGAGAGTGGGCGAATAGACTCACTCGACCGCTGGGTCTCCTCGCTAGAGAGTGAGAAGATTAGACTTAACTTGAATTAATGATCCAGAGAGATAGAGGATTATATTAATGAAATGGAGAGATCGAGGATTCAATTGATGATCTAGAGGGATTAAGGATTAAACTAGCAAGCCGAAGAGATTGAGGATTAAACCAATGGTCTGGATAGATTGGGAATTGAATTGGTCATTGATTACACGACCCGAAGAGATAGGAAACTAACCTGGATATCAATAATGTAATCGGAAGAAATCAAAGTCTAGACTTTGGATTTAAACACCACTTTACTTTGAAACAACTTGATAGCGATTATCAGGTTAAGTCACTGCTTTGACTCGGTTGGGCATTCTTATAATGGATACTAAGTGATGCAAGATGATTTATAAATAATATTCCAATTGGTGGTAATGAGCTTCCACAATTGTTGACCTTTAATTACCCGACATAGGATTTGTATGTCATAATTTAGATCTCAGATGAACATGGGATAACATTGATTTTGATATGTGATTGTTAACTCCTGGATGAACATAGGGCGATTCTGATTTATAATATGATATACGATATAATAATTCCTGGAGAACACGGAATGATGATTATTATGACCCAAGCAAGGACTCGAGTCCTTAACTATAACGGTCTGGAACGACCTTTGATGTACAAGTGAGTCCGAAGAAACCGGATGATTTGCAGTGGTTTGATCAATTAATAGCCAGAAAATTCACCTACTAGTGAATAATCGACTTCGATATTTGTCCTTGAACAAAGCACACCTTCCATTACCAAGGCGTGCTTTGGGGAGGCAAGTGTTACTACCGAATTGGTCGTAGTTGTTAAACAAACTTAAACGATTGAATTGGAAAAGCAAACGACGAAGAAATGGCCCAAGGACTTGGAAAACATCGTAAAAAGACAAGAAAAAACAATAAAAGTTCAAAATTTGGATGTTCAAGTTTTTGGAAGAGCCGACTCAGAGCAAACCCACAAAATCCTCGAGTCAGACTAGAAGCACAATAGCCTTGGGAAAACTCCAAGCAAGGCCCGAAGCAATCTATGCAAAAACCCCAAAGCGCGACCATTCGATACCGAATCATGACCATGGATCGATATCGATCCATGAAACCCACACCGGACACATAAAAATCTCAAGTCAGACTCCAAGCAAGCCAAGGAAAACTCGAGCACTAAAATCTTAGGAAATATTCAGGTCGAGCCCCAAGCAAACACTCAAATTTCTCGGGTCCGACTCTATGTCAGCTCGATACCAATCCATAAGCCATGGACTATATCAATCCATGATGTCTTGGATTGGTACCGATCCATGATGTCTTGGATCAGTTGACCCCGATATTTTTGTGGAAGAATGTGCACGACGTGGTGGACGTGTGCAGAAATGTTCGAAGATTATCTCGATGATTTTTGCCTATAAATAAAGGTGGAGTGCACTTGAAAAGGAACTTTTTTCTCTTCTTCTTTTTTGAATTTCTAGACAATGCCACGTAACCTTGTTGAATCTCCACCGATCCATAGAATGCCGATCCATAAAATCATAGTTTGTAAAAGTTACAGAAATCGAACGGCGAAGTTTAAGTGGATGTAGGCCGGAGTATTTGCCGAACCATTATAAAAATTGTGTGTTCTTCTTTTCTATTTCTTGCCTTTTCTTTATAGTTTTCATATTTATTACATTATTGGGTGTTTGTATGTTTGTGTTATTTTTGACGCAAACATCAAATAAATCAAATAAACTTTAATACTTAATATTTCATTAATATTAATAAATTTCTTTAATTTACAACAATTTATAAATTAATTAAATCATGTGGTTATTTAGAGTATTCATCATTATGGTTGTGCGGTTCAAAGGTGTAAATTCATTCAACGATTAATATCGAACAATTCGAAAATTAACATTCACACATCGCCTTAGTTAGTGCTGTGGCATTTTGGCTAAATTTATCACTTACACATCTTTTTGGTAAAATCCTATTTTACTTATTATAAACGGTACCTGATAGTGACTTTCTTTGTCAAAACTATATCGCTTTGGACTTATAGAATTTTGTAGTTGTCACAATTCCAATATCGTCCATATTTAACTTTATAGTCCAAAAACAAAGTCCTTGATTCAATAATAACAATTATTATTAACTGAACTACCCTGGCCAGAGATTTTGACTTCGACTTGTCTTCAATTGACCGTGATACTAATCTTATATAATTGAGGAGACGAATCCTTTCTTGAATTGTGTTTCACTTCCAATACTTCCACTAGACCCAACTATAGTCGTTCGATGTTCGTCATGCTATGATTTAACTAATCAAAGCGGAGCTTTCACACCGATGATTGATAGTATTCTTATGTCAGAAGAACTGTGTAAATTAGTCACTTCAATACTTTCTATTTGACCAACCAAAAGAAAACTATCGAATGAGTCATTTCATAATTATCCAATAACTATCAATACGTAACCCCTTGGCGTCCTCAGTAGCCATAAGTAATACACTACCCAATATTTGGAGAGGGTTATGTACTCTAGTCTCAATGGATGCATGAATGTCCAGTCTCGATACATCTTGATTAGAAATTTTTAAAATGATGTGCTTATCATATTATGATAAAACACTCATGGTTACAACTATTTGTAATTTCCATCACAAACACATCATTTATGGACTTTCTAACATATACGCTTAAATTAAATATTAATTATTTATAACATTTTATAACAAGTATATAACAGAAAGGAAACACCTTTTATTTCAAACAAGATTGGTTATCGAGTCAGATTTATGTAACAAATTACATAATTGCCACTTAGGCATACCCCTAAATCTATCAATGATGTCTCTGCTTACAATCACCAAATCATAAGCGACTCGCTACTAGGGAACAACATGTCCCAACTCACTATCATCAAATCGTAAGCAACTCACTACTGGAGAACTACTTATCTCAGCCCACTATCGTCAAATCATAAGCGATTCACTACTGAGGAATAAGATGTCTCAGCCCAATATCATCCATTCATAAGCGACGTGCTACTAAAGAACAAAATGTCTCAGCCCATTATTGCCATACTGAACAACGTATAACAAATCTACTAAAACAATGACATTTTCAGAAGTGTTTCAAAACACAGCAAACAACAAACCAAACATTCCTTATCTCACCATGATTCATATGTCACGACCGCGCGTGAAATGGAGGTCATATGCGAAAGTTATGGCGTTTAAAGATGGGTAAATATTATAATTATTTAAATACTCGTTTAATTATTATATTTATTTTATTAATAAAATTCTCTTTATCCCTAGGTTACTACAGGAATTTTGGAAACTCGATTCACGACCTTTAGGCTCCAATCGCCACCCATTTTGATCGCCGTCGCTGCTACAGTCGCTTATAAAGCAATCAACCACCGCCACTGTGCTCATCAAGCCACTGTCGACCTGATTATGCCCTCCATTTCCACTCTAGCTACCTCCATTAAAACACCACCGTCGGTGATGTTTGCTCAAATTGTGATGAATTTCGGCAACAATTATCCAATCAGATGCAACCGTAGCCATCTACTCAAAATCCTCTTTATATTTATGGTCCCCGATCATCGAATCGTCGCCTTTTCACCATTGGGTTGAAATGAATTGTCTACATTGATCGAAAATATGATGCGTTTTCTGATCAATTCACAAACTCAATCAACAAACGAACACCACCATTAGATTCGCATCGTCAAGAACTATAATTTTGACATATAATACGTCTGATTTGGAACAACTTAGTGTTTTAACTCTTTTAATTAGAGGACGATTAACTTTGTTAATTACAATCAAGAAAATCTTAATTTTTAATCAACTAGCTATGACATACTGCATCCTAATCGGGTTTATATAAAAAGTTACACTCTAATCATCAATTACATCATTTATAATTTGGCTTAAGATCATAAGGGGTGAATTACTTCGTCATATATATATATATATATGTATGTATGTATGTATGTATGTGTGTGTGTGTGCGCGCGCAAATATGATAAATCCTACTCACCAATTAGCCTTACGTCTTCTCCGATCCGAGGTGAATCTTCTGCCTTCTTCGCTGTCGATAAATGACTTGCCTTGAAAATGCCTATTTTCTGGATAGCTTCGTTATATTTGCATAGCTCTCTTTACAGTGATCGGCTTTATGTTTATTTTACTTAATTTGGATTTGGTTTGATGGATTAGGAATTGATTTAGTGATTAGAGTTTTATAAGTGGGGGCAAGATTTATTAAGCAAAAGAAATGAGGTTAAGCATTTGTTTATAGGATGAAAATAATAATATTTAGGCAATATTTTCAAAATCAATATATTACGAAAATGCTTGTGGGTTTAACTTCTTCTAATTACTAGTCTGTTTAACTAAATTCAACATGTTATATATGTTTTCCTATTTTAAAATGCATTTTGGACGCAATGGAATAGGTCCTGAAGCCTAATTCTAGCTCCTGTAAAAATTTACTATTTTACTATTTATGTAAAATTACGATTTTACATCTAATTTAATTATTTAATTTCGTAAAATTATGAGATGTTACATTCTCCCCCTTAAAAGAATTTTAACCCTAAAATTCGAAAAAACGGACAATGTAACTCCTTTATAGCGTAGAAACATACAAAACAAACATAATTACATCTATCTAGCATCCATCATACAACACAGGCAAAAGCACAACCAAGAATATATAATACAAATGATAGATAAAATCAGATGATATTATATGAGATGAGTGAAATTGCAAATAAATTGTCTCCTATATGAATACACATGCAGTGTAACCAGTATGTATGTAAACATCCTAACGTATGCAAACAAATATATTTCTATATATACGCGCATTCATACATCTATATGCAATATCATATCAAAGTGCAAGTAAAAAACCACGTCCATAAACACAATTAGTAAACATATATATAAAGAAACAATAAATAGTGAATATATATAATCATCTAACATGAATTAGAACACCTAGCTATAGGTATTTATCCTAGTTCGGAATGTGTGTGTGTGTATAAGCCAACACAGTATAAATTAAACTGGTATAACTCAAACAAAGCAACCAAACACATCATAAGGATGTGCAAAAATCAGTCTTAGCATTCATACATACATGCCTATGTTAACTAGCCAGCTAAAGCAACCATACAAAAAAAATAATGACATAACGAGCAAACTAACTTACAAAATAACTAAAAGATAAACTTATTGGAAGAGAGATCTTGATCGGAAACTCAGATTCTCTCCTCGAGCTCCATCATACTCCTATCCAAACCTTTTCCTCGCCATGCTTGGACCAACTTCATTTCCTCATTTTTATGTCGTATCACATCAAGTCCCAAGATGTGAATACACCCACGAAGTATTCTAAACTCGGTCTCTACATTCACCTCATAAGATGACTAGGTTTTGCCATAACTGCTAAATCGTCAACGTACATTCGCAGATGGGATAAACAAAAAATGTGTGAATACCCGCAAAATTTTCAAAAAGCCCACTCGAACGTGCTGACTTCCCTACTCTCTATACAATTGGGAAAGGCCCAACAACTTATGGTGCTAGCTTTCCCATATAACATATCCCAATAGCGAGTCCATCACTACCTAGCTACCCACTGTGAACTCCTTATGCATGCCTATCCTATGATGTTTCCATTTCTTAGTGTATCACTAAGGTGTCTCTAATCATATGATGTCCAAGTATAACTTTTATTGAAATGGACTGCACCATCGGCATATATCCATCGTCAAATACCTTACAACATACTTCGCCACTTGCTTCTTCATCCTCGATAAACGTTTTACCCACACTAAACTCGAACGATGCCTTCCCTTTGATTAGACTAACAATTAGGATTTTTAGGCGAAACCCATACTTCATCACCGTATAATTTATAGACATCACAAGCGGATGATGCCTTATTTTCGATGAACACAATATAACTATAACGAAATCATAGACTTGGTAGTGCACTTTTCACTTATCTTGTGCCTCGGGCACTGAAAACAAGTTATGCACAAATGTCACTATTTCGTATAATTGACTTAATAAGATAGTTTTTTAAATTCAAGTAATGACCGAAAAGAACTAATCCTTCCTCAAAGTCAATTTTCTTCCAAATTGCCAAATCTCACCTTTATTAAAATCGCCTTTGTACCTGTTGCGTCAATAATGGCACAAATAACCAATGAAATGTAAATATGAAAATATCAAGAAAAAGAAAGAAATAGAAAAGAAGAACACACGATTTTATAGTGGTTCGATGAATACTCCGGCCTATGTCAAGTTAAACTTTGTTATTCGATTGTTGAGTTTTTACAAAGTTGTTCTTACATATCGGTGATGATCCCTAAGATTATGGAAGAAGTACAAAAATTACATTAGAAGAGCCAAAAGATCCTAAAAGATTTCCTCTCCTCTATTTATAGTCGTAGGTCACCAGAAATCTCTCCATCACGTTTGCACCCACTTTTCCCACGTTCAGAGGAAGTTGCTTAGATAAGATCGTGGACACTAAAGTGATATTTAGGGATCGGTACTGGTCCATGCCTATGGATCAGTACTGATCCACAAGATTGGTGGCAAATCGTTCTTCGAGTTGATGTAGTGACTTGTTTGGCTTGTGCCTTTGTCCTTGATATCTAGTTGCATCGATACGAGCTTGAATTTGATTAAATTCCTTGGTTTGAATGTTGGTTGATAGCTTTTGGTTTTCCCATCAATTGCTTGAGTTGCACCTGGCTAGCGAACTATCACTAATCGCATTCTTGAGTTCAAGGACAGTTATACTGCACGTGGTGTGAAGTATTGATGAATTCGATGAGGATTTGGTGATCAATACTGGTCCCTGCTCATGGATCGGTACTGATTCATCCCTTTGAATGTATCTTGAGTTTTGGGATTTGGCATGTTGGTGGATTGGTGTGTTGGCCATTTCAGGAGACTCTGACATGTTTATAGCTTCATTTGTTGGTCCTACTCGATCTCCGAGTTTGGCAGTTATTGCTTTGAATTCTTACTTGGTAATTTTTCTATTTTATCGATCTGATTCTTCCGAATATAGCTTGGTCACAAGGCTAGATAACGGTACCTTAGTATGTGCCAGTCAAGACACTTACTTCATATGAGACGACCACTCTACACCACTGACACCCAATATAACTATATAGTGCGATGCTGACGTCCCAACCAATGTAGGACATTCATTTATGGTTGAAAATGAAATAAAACATCATAGAACATGTCGTATATCTCGCAGCGCATGGAATAAAATATATACATCATATATATAAAATAAAAGAGACGGTAATAACTAAGTGAACCTAATATCAGAACACAGATCCATAGAGTTATACAACATTGTAATAGAGTTTAAACAAAATGAAAAAACTCAAATAAACTATCTCATAATGGTAAAGGAAACACTGTCTAGGCTCCATAGTGTTGCACAGTGGAACAAACATAATATCCATATATAATATGGGAAGCTCTATCCCCCTCGTCCTCTGCACTGTGTACACCTAGACCTGCTATCAAGTCTACTCATATAAGAGTACTCGAGATAATAAAAGGCAAAGCATAAAACCTTGAGTCAGACAATAGTCCGGTGTAAGCGATAAATGAATTTCAAAATACCATACAAGTCGATATAGTAAGGAACAAGGGTATACGAACCATACCAGACCTGTCCCTACAACCAAAGAGTTAGCACATAATGAACATAACATGCCACTCTACGAGCATAATAAAGGTATACTTGGAACTAAGTATAATAACGGGTGTCTATGTATCCCTATCCAAAATACCTATCTCGAGTGACCTAGGGCGATATACTACGGAAGTAGACAACCAAAGCAACCACAACATCTATCAAATAATCCTCATTATCACTCAATGTGCTTTAGATATATAATTCTCGTATGACCTTTCCTCTATCAGGGACTAAAGGAAATCCCATTTTTAGTGTACTCGCCCTTAGCCCGAAGCTGATACTAAACCTATTCCATCGGTCCAGGGCATATGAATCCAAACAACTGATCCGAGGTAACCAAAAAAAGTACTCAAGAGCGTCCTCACAATACCCCTTCTTTCAAGTACATCAGAAAACACTCTGAGTACCAATGATCCCTTAACACATGTATCCAAACTCCATCAAGTTTCCAGTATCCTCAAGTAACCATTCCATATTCCTTCATTCCATTATAGAACCATTCACTATTCTATCCATGGGTCACTCTTCCTAGAACCCGTCCTTTTGTGGATAACCATCCTCATGACTCCTTTCAGCATTGAGCCGCCATCATCGGATCCTAACTCCAATCACCATCGAGTTGCCATTACCGACGTCTCGAAGCTATTATTGTGCTACTACATCGCTATCGAAACCTAAAGAACAAATAAATGCCTTTACATGATTCACAGAGCCTTTAATTCCCCTCCTGGAAGTTTCACCCCAAATTGACGAAACGAACCTCTCGGACCAGCCAAAACCTCTCGGTAACGAGTTGGTTACTTAACCAAATTTCCGCCCTTCTTCTTTCGTGAAGTCCTTATCTTTTAGTGCTCCATCTTCCAAGTGTTTAGACCACGACCACTTTTCAAAAAGGCTCTTGGTACCTAGTCCGCCACTTAGCCAAATATTGGTATCTGTCTTTTGCTCATCACTCTTGCCCCTAACCTAAAGCACCATGTCCCATCGAGTAGATTTCCACCGACCAAAAGCACTTGGTACCGACTCATTTCCGTTAATCCAAACTTGACGTGACTTGAACCCTGGGCTCCTCCCATGCTCCAGAGGCCCTCCTCAAAGTTTTATCCAATTCCGAGCACTTTTTCTTTTGATTTCTCAATTCGACCACCTCTTTCCTAACTATCTAAAAACACTAACAAACCATATCAAAGCAAGACATACAAACATGAAATATCATAAATATACATCCATTCATACATGCAATCCACCAATACATGATAATCATGCAAATCCTACTCTAAATCTAACTTTTACACTAATATGTTGATATGAACAAAAGGGCTGAAAACCATTTTAAATCCTTCAAATTTCGATCATAACCATTCATGAAAAATGTGATTAAAGTTACAAAATATTTTAAGATCAAAAATCATGTTAAAAACATCACTTTTAACTGTATAAACATGCATAGAATAATGAGAAGTCAAGAACCACTCACCAAATACCCAAAATACCGATTTCTCCCCTTAGATATGAAGTGGACAACAAACAAGATGGATGCAAGTTATCCAAAAATGATAATCTCCAATCCCACTATGCTTATTACCCAAAATGACGATTTGGCTAAGAATAGTAAGGAAAATAGATGATTTTTGAAGAGATTAGGGTTAATGGAAGCTTAGACATATTTTCGAGAAGATAGAAATGACTTAGATCAGCCTTAACAGCCTTCCTTAGCACAATTTTCGAGATGGGTTAGTGGGCCTAAGTATGGGCTTATATAATTAACAACTAATGCAAGCCAACAATAGCCAAAACTTGAAACAGTCGTAACTTTCAAAAGATAAGTCCGTTTTTCTATTATGGCTACAAATCGATTAGGAAACCATCATCGTAAAGCAATGAAAGTGGTTTGAGATCCTAATTTGGAACCTATCAAAAGTTATTGTCTAAACAAGATTTTCAAGGTCAAAATGGCACATAGAAATTCGTCAAAAATCATATACATGAAAAATGTCCCTAAAAATCATTTTTTAAAATTTTAGAGTCATACGACTTCATATGAATAAAATAAAAATATTTTACAACCCTCCGATATGTAAAATACGAGTTATTGCACTTTTCCCTTCTTTAGGAATTTTGCCCCCAAAATTCCCAAATAAGTCAAAGAATAGTTAAATATAGTTACCCCGCATGCCTTACAATCATATGAAACCATCATACATATCAAACAAGTAGCCATGCAACCAATAGTGTGGGTAAGCCTGTCCCAGCATGTGTGATACTAAACTACCTTATATGATATCAAAAGGTGACAGTAAATACGATAAACAGTAGGCCTTACTATGCAAAGAGCTCCAGATATGTGGCACTCATACTCTCCTCGGTTTCTCACGTGCAATCGCCATCACTTTTGACCCATTTAACCTTCACTAACTCCATCGTCTTCCTCCTAAGCTGTTTCATATCGCATCCTACAACACGAACCAGCCTACGAGGTCTTAAGCTTCTAGTTCAATCTCAATATCATCAAGTTGATCAGGTGCAATCGTCATGCCTGAATCATGCACAAACTTCCGCAGATGAGAAACACAGAAGACGTTGTGCACACCCAACATCTTCTTAGGTAAGTCGACACTATATGTTAGGTTCTCAATCCTCTTTGCTATCGGAAAATGACCTACGATCTCGGTGCCGAATTCCCTTTACTACCAAATCGAATAACATTCCTCAAAGGAGAAATCTTCACAAACACCATATCATCGACAGAAAAAATCCGAATCTCTATGTCTTCTATCATCATAGCTCTTCTGTTTATCCTGAGCAGCTTTCATCCATTGTCGAATGATGTCTATCTTCTTTGAGATTTCTCTAATCATATCTGGCCCAAGTATAGGTTTTTCGCCCGCTTCCCACCAACATGAAGGAGCATTACATGGTTGGCCATACAATGCTTCATCTGGTGCCATACCGATACTAGACTAATAGCTATTGTTGTGTGTGAATTCTACTAGATTTAAATGATCATCCCATGAGCCTTCGAAATCGAGAATGTATGCTTGCTAGAGATCCTCTAATATACAATTCACTCTCTCGGTTTTTCCATCTGTTTGCAGGTGATAAGCTGTATTGAGATGCAGCTCAGTCCCAACGCCTATTGTAAACTCTTTCAAAACTCACTAGCGAACAACGAGTCTCGGTCACTCACAATGCTCTTTTGCATACCATAAAACCATACAATCCGCTTCACAGACAACTCGGCCAACTTGGATATCATTCTAGTAGATTTCATGGGTATGAACCAGGAACTTTTCGTCGGTCTATGAAGTATGATCCAAATGCTATCGTATCCTCCTTTGGTCCTCCGCAATCCACCGATGGAGTCCATCGGTATCTGCTCCCACTTCTACTTGGGAACTTCAAGCGGTTGCAATAAACCACTTGGCTTTCTCTGCTCTGCCTTCACCAACTAGCAGTTTATACTCTTTGAGATGAATGTCCCAACATCATTCTTTATCCCCTCCCAATAATAGGTTTGCTTCAGATCACTGTACATATTATTACCACCGGGATGTCTAGTCAACATAGAATGGTGGCACTCTCATAGCACTTCGCCTTGTAATCCATCAACATCGGGGCAAACAATCTCTCTTCCTTACGGAACCAATCTTCTCGGTCGAGTCCATATTGCTTCATATCTTCATACTATACTCCTCCTTTTTTATCACGATCTCTGTTAGTCTAGAATCCCACCTCTGACTAGTACCGATCCTCTCAATAAAAATTGGTTTGATCGTCAAACTTACCAACATCTCTAGCTCTAATTTGCAATGAGGTCTGAAGTCATAGGCAACAATATACTCCAACTACTTCCACTTCATGAACATCGCTCCCAAACTGGCATGTCTTTACTAAATGCATCGGTGATCGCATTTCCCTTACTAGGCGTATAGGAAATGTTAAAGTCGTAGGAGTCGAAGAATTCCAACCATTACTATCGACGAAGGTTGAGGATCTTTTGGAAGAAAAGGTAGTTCAAGGATTTGTGGTCCGTAAACAGCTCGAACCTTTCCCCTAATAAGTAGTGCCTCTAAATCTTCAAAGCAAACACTATCGCCGCTAACTCCAAATCATGAGTCGGATGCTTCCTCTTATGTGCCTTCAGCCGTCGACTAGTGTAAGCGACAACTTTTCCCTTCTGCATCAATACCGCAACTAATCCAGTTCCAAAGATGTCTGTGTGTTCTGTCAATTCCATACTCCCGCTAGGAATGGTCAATACTAGTGCACTCGTCAACTTCTCCTTTAGACTCAGAAACGCATGCTCGCACTTCACGTCCCAAATAAAAGTCCAATTCTTCTTCGTTAAATTGGTCGATGATGTGGCTACCTTCAAATATTCTTTGATACATAGTCTATAATATCCCACCAATCCTAGGAAACTCCTCACGTTAGTAGCATTCTTTGGTTGGTTCCCTGCTACCTGCGCAGGATCAACCACAATACCCTACCGTAAGCAATATGACCCAGGAATCTCACTTCACCTCTTCATAAGTGACACTTTCAAAACTTCACCCTCAACATGTGCTTCCTCAACACTTCAGGCACAATCCTAAAGTGCGTCTTGTGTTCCTCCTCTATCCTAGAATAGATCATAATATCATCCACAAATACAAGTAGAAACTTGTTTAGCTGATCCCTGATGATGCGGTTTATAAGATCAACAAAGTATGCCGAAGCATTGGTTATACCGAATGGCATAACCAACCACACACAGAAACCAGACCAGCGTATGAGATGCAGTAATCAACACACTCTCCTTTGCTACTCTCAACTGGTGAAATCCCATTGCCAAATCTAATTAGGAGAACACCTTCGCACCATGGAGCTAATCGATCAAGTCATCAATACGTGGGAGTGGATACTTGTTCTTCTTCATGACCTTATTCAACTCACGGTTATCTACACACAACCTTAGAGAGCCATCCGCCATAGTGGCGAATACTAATAGCATGCCTTACTCAGATATACTCTTACAAATGAACCCTCTCTTCAACAGGTCATTTGTTTGTACCTCCAACTCCTTTGGCTCTCTGGGTGTCATATGCCTTAAAGGCATAACTATTGGTATGACATCCTTTACCAAGTCTACGAGGAACTCAATCTCCTGCTGTGGCGGTAATCTAGTCACCTCCTCAAACATATCTAAACACTCTAACGGTAGGCACAGATGACAACCTATCAGATATAATCTCAGATGAATATAGAAAGCTAACCATAACCCTATCTTGTGGCAGGTCGCAAATCACTATCGTCCGCCCCTCTACATCCCCAATCATCACCAACAGCCTCTCACAATCCACTACTACACATACTTCCTTAGCCAATCCATCCTCAAGATAATCTTGAACCCAAAAAAATTCAAAATAAAGCAATCACAATCAAAGGAGCATCCATGACTCAATAAGACCAAACCACGACAAACCAAACACATGCTAATGGAGCCTCCAATAGGGTTCATCACAATCAAAGGTCAGTCAACTATTTCAAGTTTCAATCCAATCTATCTACCAGGTCCCTAAATATGACGGAATGTAAAGCCCAGGTATAGAATAAGGCATGTATGAGAACATCATAAATGGAAAGCATACCTTTAATAACGATGCCTTTTCCCTTCTCTTTTGCTAAAGGAGCGCTCGACGAAGTCGGGACAACAGCCAAAGCATACATCTTCACAACCTATTTCTGCTGTGCGGATTTTGGAAACTTTTCTACATGCATTCAAACTTGCCATAGTTGTAACACTTCTTCTTCCCATCAGCTTTGCAACTCTGATCAGGTGAACCTTATCTCCACAACCATAATAGACGGGTTTCTACTTAGCCTTCTTCTGAGCATTCTTTCTCTGAAACCACTTCCTCTTTCTATTCCATTTCTTTTTTCCTCCACCATCTTGTTGTCATTTTGGCATTCCTTAACGAAAACTGCTGATTTGGACTTATGGTATAAACTATCATGGTGAAGAGCTTTCTCGACAAGCCTCTCAAATGACTTATCGATATGACACACCAAATTCTCCACCAGATAGTTGTCCAAACTCATAAGAAATTTCTCATTCTTCCTCAGCGGAGTGTCAATGAAAGACATCCTATACTCTGACAAAGCATTGAACTCAGTAATAGAATTGAAGACAGACTTATCTCCATACTTTAAATAAGAAAATTTCCTAAATAGCACCGACTTTTGGGCAGCCAGAACGAACTTCTCCTCGAACTTAACCTTAAACTAGTCCCAAGTGAACTGATCCTTGGGTGTGGCAATAGTAATGGCATTCCACCAGTTCATGGCCTGCCCTTAAAGTTGTCTAGAGGCCAGCTTTATTTTCATGGAATCATCAACTTCCATGTCACTAAAGATACGCTTACAGGTATCCAGTTGATCATGCACTTTGATGGCCGACTCTGTTCCAAGAAACGGTTTAGCTCCCAAGATGGAGTAATCCTTACATAGCTTGGCAAAGTCAGCCCTCACACCTACACCTGAGCACCACCACTAACAACAATATTTGGAGCGTTCGCTTGGGTATTTTGTAGCATGTTCGCGATCATTGTTTTGAACATTGTCTGCAATTCAGGATTTGCAGCCCTTGAACTCGCTCCTTCCTTAACTCCAAAGACGGAGTTTCTCATTATGTTTCTTGTACGTTAAATCATTCTTGATTTGTAACAGGAATGATTAGTCTCTCATTTATGAAAACTGTATCAATGGTACTCATGTGTGCATGCAACTTATATACTATGTATACTACTATATAGTTTTGAATACAAATATATATAACAAGTACGCACTCTTTCGTATACATACTCTCGATCCAGTCTAGGGTGATAACTCCTTCCTTATCTCTACTGGACCACGGTATCAACTCAGGTTAATCGTGTAACCTAAGCTTTGATACCAAATGAGACGACGGCCCTACACCACCGACACCCAATATAACTATATAGTGCACAGTGAAGGTGCCCAACCGATGTAGGTAGATCATCTAGGGCTATAAATAAAATAAAACATCATAGAACCTATCGTATATCTCACAGTGCATGGAATAAAATATAATTATATGTTAGTGCATAATTTTGTCTACACCAACACCCCAAGCTTCGAAGATATAACTCCGAAAGTTACTTAAGTTATGGGTCTCGGGTATGAGGTTACCGAAACTTGAATTAAATAAGTTGGAGTTATGGAAGGTTAAGCTATAAAGCCTTGCTTGTAAACAAGAAGAAGATAAAGTGTAGAAAGTGAATAACCCTTATACTTTTTATAGTGGTTCGGGCCGAAAGTCCCTACATTCACTGTCCTTTCCTTATTTAGTTACTCTTGTTTAGTCAAGAGGCTTATTACATTGAATATAGACGTTTCCTCTATTAATGAGTTTTTGAATAGAGCTCTTATATAGGAAAGTACTATATGATTGTGTAAGTTCTTTTTGCGCCAAAAGATCCCTTGTGCCTTGGAATCGTCGCCTATTTATAGCTAGCATGTTGTAGTGCGATTGCTAGAGAATCTTCTCCTTTGATTGTTGAGGTTGCTTGCTATACGGCTACGATTGGAGCTTGTTCTAGACATCCAACGTTGCTGCTTAAGGAGTGTGGATTGATGAATTGTCTTTCCACCTAAATGGCTTATTGCATCCGAGCCGCATATTGTCATATTGGTCGCTTCGACCGTTGATTCCTTCTGCTATAGATTGGTGCTTCAAGCTTGGGATCTGCTAATGGGTTATTCCCTTCGGCATATGGTATTATTCTATCGAGACGGGCTCAACCCATCCTTTCTTTAAATACATAAGCATCAAAAATCTTGCAATACATATGGATACCTAGCATTAGACTTTCCTTAGGAAGATAATTATTGTTTTTACTATTGAGAATTTTTGGTATAACACATGCCTCTCAAAGTTTACTTCATATGTGAAATATGGAGTGAGCTTTGAAGAGTGTAGGTTTGGTTTATTTTTCCTGATTATCTTCTGAGGTCAGTTTGCACTATATGTATGGAAGAAGTTACGACACTTAGTTTTGAATAGAGAACTAGGTCAAATGACGAGTATTTAAAGGTTATGAAAACCAACGGATGTAGATTTACTTGGACCGAGAGGTCAAAAACTTTCAAAATCATATTGGTTATGTGAAGCCATCTTGGCGAGATGATGCATGAAAAATGTTTGAATGCCGAAAGGTGAAATCTAAATCGGGACCGTAAGGTCAAAACTTTCAAAAATCATGCCTTCCACTTGAAGTCACCTGAACTAAGTGGTGAGCAAAACTGTTTTAGTGTCAAAATGCAAAATCTAACTTGAGGCCATGAGGTCTAAACTTTTGAAAATCATGCTTGACACTTGAAGCCATCTACACTAAGTGACAAGCGAATCGGTGCCAAAAGGCGAAATCTAACTTGAGACCATAAGGTCTAAACTTTTTGAAAATCATGCTTGACACTTGAAGCCATCTAGACTATGTGACAAGCGAAACTGTTTTGGTGCCGAAAGGCAAAATCTAACTTGAGACCATGAGGTCTAAACTTTTGAAAATTATGCTTGGCATTGAAGCTATCTAGACTAAGTGACAAGCGAAACTGTTTCGGTGCCAAAAGGTAAAATCTAATTTGAGACTATGAGGTCTAAACTTTTGAAAATCATGTTTAACACTTGAAGCCATTAGACTAAATGACAAGCGAAACTGTTTTGGTGCTGAAAGGCAAAATCTAACTTGAGACCGTAAGGTCCGAACTTTTGAAAATCATGCTTGACACTCGAAGCCATCTAGACTAAGTGATAAGCGAAACTATTTCGGTACCGAAAGAAAATCTAACTTGAGACCGTGAGGTCTAGGAGATACTTGTCTTGTGAGATTTAAAGGAGAGTCAAGGTTTGACCCTGAAAGGATGGGTCCTTCTTTTGCATTAAATGCATTTTCCAACTATTATGATTCTATTGGTTTCTCTGGAAAAGTGCCTTCTCTTTCTTTCTCCCATGATGATTTGTATTCTGACACTGCCACGTTTACCCTACGTTTAGGATTTTGATGACTAGATAATTTCCACCATTGGCACTGGGGTTTAATTAAACCCTTTCTCTTTGCTTTCTTTCTTACTCATATTGCTAATGGTTGCTTCAACCATTAAAAGCTTGGAACTTTTACATATTACTGCAAACCTTCGACTGGAACAATAAGTTTTTCAATTTTCCTACGATTTTATCAGTATCTTTTGTCGCCATCAATATTTGTGAGCATTTTCATTTTTCGAATTTAGGAAAATTTTGATTTTGATTACCATTGTGATATTAATGATCGATCATGATTTGGGGTATCCGATTAGTTAATCCATGATGCTTGTTATCTACTAAACTAAGATTTTGTCCTTAGACCGAACCTTTTATCTACTTAGATTGATAATCGCTTTATTGATAAGATAGTTCTTTGAAAGAGTTCAGAACTGTAGAATCTAGTTTTAGGCCTAGTTTTCTTTTGGAACATAAAACTTTAAACCTTTTCGTTGGGAGTTTTGGAATTTCTATTGAGTAACTAGTTTAACATTAGTCCCTTCTTAGAGCTTTCGATGGACAAACCTATAACTAATCAAGGAGAGCTGGAGAATTGGATGTAAAGTTATAGGATTAAAGGTGTCAAAGTCAAGGCTCCAAGTTTAGAAGGTGACCGGAGTGAACCTCCTGAAGGGTTCTTTACCTGGACCATAGAGAATTTGGCAAATGGGATATCACTCCCTCTTGCTCCTTTATTTGTTAGTATCTTGGATTTATATGGAATTAGCCTAATTCAACTTGGGGTGGTCTCGTATAGCACCTTTTCAGCTTTAACGATCTTGTACTAGAAGAAGGGGCACAACAACGTGACTACTTCTGAGATCCATTACTTATATAATCTATATAGGTCATCTGGTAGTTCTGCAGCTCCCCTGTATTTCATTCATTTTTGGAAAAAGATGCCCCTGATCAAGCCACTCTTTTTTTCATTAAGGCAAATAGTCCTCGAATTTTTACTAAACTGCTGGAGACTTGTAAGTTTTCGAATTTTTCCTATTTAGAATGTTTTTACTTCTAAGCTTTGGTCACATTGTTCCCTAATATCTTTTTCTCTTTTATCTCCTTAGCTAAACTTGGGAGGGACAAGGCCCCAACCCTTATGGATCTTTTCGATGCTAGGTATGAGGAAGTCATAAAAGTTCTAGAGGGGGAAGGCTTAGGCATGTTGTTCTTTTCGAGGCCAATCGCAAGGCTTGTGGGCTGCTATCATCTTTGGCTAGATTTCTTGGAGCGGCTCTCCCTCCTTCCTTACCAACATGCTTCATCCTCTCCAACTGAAGTACCGTATCGACAGGCCCCTCCTTAAGCCTCACCCAACCCAGAAGGTCTCGCATCGCTAACCTCTCTTTTTAGGCGTGGGTGGTCCGTCAGCTTCGCTACCTCTATTAGAAAGAAAAGACACATTTCGCACTTGTCCGATTAGGCACGACACCGCTTCTTTTTCTTGTTAGGCCGGGGTTTCTTTCCCTATCTATCTGATATCGGAGAAGTGTACGCATATTTCTGTACCAAATTAAACGGACTGGTTTGTTCAACATTCCATGAGCTTGAACTCTGGTATAGCATCATTGTCCTACGAATTGGTCCTTCCCCCAGCGTACCTTGTTAATAAAAAGACTCTTCGTTCGGAATAGTGAAATGGGGCCCTGAGTTAGCGAAGTAGTGACCAGAGGTTGCGAAGCTAGTACTTATCACGTCAGTCAGCGAAGCAGAATACGCTTACAGATCAAAGGTGGCGAAGCTTAGGAGTAAGTGCCTTCCTTACCACCGGGAGTTGGTGCCTGTCCTGTTTCTGTTCCGGATAGAATGCCCTGTCCGGCCAGTTATTCTTAGGGGTCTGTAGCTAGCATTAGGCAACAGGGGCCCGAAGGAAGGCCAGTATATTAATTGGGCGAAAATTTCTTGTTAAGGCTAGTCAAATAGCATGGGAACCTAGGTGCTGAAAGCAAAGATCCTCCTTTAGCCGAAGCCATGCTCCTAGATGTGATTAATTTATATAATCTTGAGAAATCCACTTATCCTAATCCTAAAAACGTTGAGACCGAAAGATAGGATGCCGCTCCCAAGGGTAGACCTAGGTTCTGAATATCTTATAGCATGTGTTCTAAGATATAATCTTCACAAAATATAAGTTTGTTTATCTAACATGCTTTCTCTTCTTATGTGGCAGTAGCTTCAGATGATATGCAGGCAGTAGGAGAGTTGCTCTTGAACAAGTCATCCTCCACTTCCACTTCTACTCGACCGAAGCCACCTATGAAGGATCCATCCTTAAGCAAGAAGCTTAAAAAGAACATTCCTTCTTCTAAATCCGTGCCCGCTCTAGACGCTCTTATTTTATCTTCTTCTCCAAAGGATCGGGTGGACCAAGTGATTGATGTAACCCATTCTACTATCGATGATCACCTACCCAAGGTTGTAGGGACTCCTGAGTGGAGTTAGCTGACAACATCTATAGCTTTGGGAGGATGATGAGCATGGGGATTGAGGACCACCTCAGGGTAAAGACCTCTTCTTTCTTATGAAATATTTATCTCTCTAGTTTCATAATTACATTCTTTTTTCAGGTCCTAGCCGACTTTTTGGTTCTCCATCATGAGTTCCAAAAGTTGAAGGGAGAATTGGTGAAGACTGACGCTGTTGGGAGACAACTAGATGAGTAAAAAGAAAAGGTTGAGTCCATCGATAAGCAGTTTGCTGAATATAAGGAGAAAGCCGAGAAGGAGGCCTAGGATGAGAGGGAGAAGAGGCTTAAGGAGGTGAAGGTTTCCGAGATCAAAATTGCAGAATTGGAGAAGGCTTTAAAAGATCAAAAGGGCAACATCAAAAAGCCGAAGAGGAATCAGCGGAAGCTAAAAAAAGGTTCTCGGACCTGATTACTAAAGAAGATGCTGAAAAGGTAGCTGCCGCTAAAGCCTTTAAAAATCTTTATAAAGCTTATGAGCATAACCAGAACAAGGGTGTGATTCTCTCTATGGGCTTCAACTCCAATGGTAAAAGGATTGAAGATAGCTTCTCCCAGAGGTACAAGAAAGCATGGGTCTTGGCAAGTGTTGGACCCTCGGTTCCAGTGGAGGAGAATGTTGATAAAGATGAGGTAATTCACCATTCTAATTCCCAAAAATCTACTGCTGATCATGTTTGAATTTCCGGTTTGTAATATTTTTTGTACATTTCCTTTTTGTGCGTTTGTCTGTGGTGGTTGTTGGCTTTGATGATACCCTTGTTTGATAATTGGATTTTTGGTGAACTATTTTCCTTATTGACTCACGTTTATTCGGAAGTACTTAATCCTTTACCCATTTTTAAACAGAGAAATTTGGGTTTGACTTCCCACTGTGAAGTATTATGGAAGAGGAGTCAAACCATAATCTCTAATTTGTTAACAACCATAGGTGCCCTTAAATCCCAACTAACATCCAGTAGACTAAGGAATGTAAACTTGTCCAATAAGATCAAGGAGATACAGGAAACACACGATCGAACTTGTGCCAAATCAATTAAACCCTTAGGCTTAGAGGTACAAGATTAACCAATCAAGTCTTGGGTTTAAGGGGTAAATTAAAGCTTTTGTTAGATGATTGAGATGAGGTCTTTCAAGAGTTTGCCAGACTCTCTAAACTACATCTGAGAGACCTTTAGTTGAAGAATAAAACACTATCTTTCTTCAGGAGATTCTATGATCCAAGCCTAACTATAACTCTAGAGGTTCTACCTGGTTACCAAAGTGTAACTCTGTCTCCTTTAGCTATTGCAGAAGGAAAGACTCCTGAAAGTGAACATGTTTCGGAATACATTCCCCAATATATTCTGGAAGCTAACCTTAATCTATCCCTTGTAGATTTTTCTCCTTTAGAACTTTCTGTATCAAAGGGTGGTTTAGGGAAGGGCATTTCTTTCTCCAATATGGTTAGACCCTCGGGGTCTCTCATTGATACTAGGAGTAGAGGCCTTAGGATTATTTTGGCTACTAAGGAGAAATTTTTTCATCTTAGAGGACCATAAATTTTGTATCCTCTTTTTTTCGGTACTAATCTTTTATACAATGAAATAGAATTACTTTTACAATGATCTGCCTTTTACTGGTTCTAATTTGAATTTCTTTTAGGGGCAATTATGTCCCAACTGCTCAGAACTAGAGAGAGACTGTGCCCCTTTGTAACGGAGTCTCAATGATAAAATAGCCGAACTAATGTAGTGTAGCTCTATCTTAGTACTAATATTCATGCTATCTTAAAAGATAATGAATCCTTAAAGAAAACTCTCGAAGAGTTATCAAAGAAGATGTCTGCTATTTTGAAGGTAGTGCTGGTTTCTGGTCAGGCTTCAGAATTTGCCATTTCTAGTTTTTGGGAGTCCACATCTATTCTCTAACAACAATTGGATGAAGCTCACCAGGAGCTTTTGGCAATCAAATTACAAGAACTTGAAACTGAAAATAAGTGAACAAACGAGGTTATGGTTGCATCCCCTCTAACTCGAGGAAGGTGTAGAGGTAGAGGCCGTACCGCTACGGGACTTTCTTCTTCTTATAGAACCACTTTTGTCCCTTTTAGGCCTCATCCTCAACCCGAAAGGAGTTCTCCCTTTTCCCAAGTACTTAATGCATCAGACATTCTTGTTAGTACTAAGGACGGTTGAAGAATTTCGTTCAAGCAATTTAAGAAGGAATGGGTATCTAAGACATACGACAAGACGGTGGAGAATTTCAAGTCTCGCCTGGAGAAGGCTGTTAAAGAGGCCGAAACTAAGGTCAAAACATGTATGAAGGCTTGTGAGACGTTGCTTCTTTCTCTTTCCTTCTTGTATAGTGTATTCCAGTTGTACTAATAGCCACTTAATCTGTCTATAATAGTGAGGCCTCCTTTTATCATTTTGGTTAACTAGTTTTTTCAACTGAGCTATTTTGCTCGTCCTTTCTAATTCCATTCTGAATTCTTCTTGCCCTTTGGCGTCTCGATGTACCAGGTTTTTCGATGTCTATCCTTACGGCCTGGATAGGGGATTTTTACCCAATACTCATTCTTATTTAGGAACTTTCCTCTTAATCTTATTAGGAATTCTATCCGAATTTAATCTTACGCACGATACTTCTCGATGGTGGCTCATTATTATTGGGAACCTACCCAATATCCTCATTTAACTAAGAATCTATCCAATGCATGGCATTTCTTGTCCATGGCTTACTATCATTGGGAATCTACCCAACACTCTAATTGGGAATCTACCCAACATTCTAATCTAATTGGGAATCTAACCAATATTCTAGTCACATTGGGAATCTACCCAATTTATGTTACTACTAGACCGAGGCTCACTATTATTGGGAATTTACCTAATACTCTAATCTATTTGGGAATCTACCCAATGCATGGTTCCACAGACCATGACTTACTATCAACATGCATTCTACTTTTCGACATCTTTTTAAACCTAGGTGATATTGGCCTTACACTTTGTTGCGCATCACTTTGAGGGTGCTCTTATGGTGAGGTCTACCAAGTTATCATTAGGTCCCAATATACAACCAATTTTGGCTGGCGTCGGTCATCTATAACCAGTTTTGGCCATCGATAACCACTTTTGGCTGGTGTCGACTATCTACAACCACTTTTGGTTAGTGTTAGCCATCTAAATTTATTTTAAGTTACTAGTTATATGAAAGCTAATTGTAACTTGGTAAAAGAGAAGTAGGAGTGCTTTTGGATTATTTTGTAAAAGACTTTTGAAATCAAGTAGTTAGTAAGTTTTATTGTTAGGTAGAAAACATATTTAATTTGAGTTTGAGAAAGAGAATTATTGAGGAAATTAATATTTTTAAGAAAAAAAAGTGAAACTCTTTATTGATCTTGTCAGATCAATAAAAGAGTTTTGGCCCTTAGACTCTAAATGTAGACACAGCAATTGAAAATAATTAGAAGAGGGGATGTAGTAGATTAAATATATTGGTGCCAAGACTAGATTGTACATACCGAGAGAAGAAAGTGCTAAACCCGGAAGGAGCATCATTGGTAAGATAAGATATTTCTACAAATATAATGATCCATATAGCATTCTTTGTCTTCAAAAGGGGACATGTGTGTGTATTCGATTGAATAAGTCTACATGAACTTCCACTGAAACATAGAAACAAAGTTTGACATTTATAAAAATGAGATATTTAATTAACTATTTACTAAACTCGGTCAATTTACCTTTCTGTATGAAGTTTTCTATAGCTTGAGAAAGTCTTTGACACTCGTCTGTTTCAAGCCCATTTGCTTAATGGTAAACACACTAATTCTTTCCTTTCGGATCTTCTTTGACGGGCGATGGATAGTTTGGATAACGGGGTTCTCTATATGTTTTCAGAAAGATCCGAGACACGACCTGATTGAGGGGAGTGAAGACTTGGTCTCGTTGGGCCTTCTTCCGTGGTCTAAGAGTTGAGGTGACCAGGAGGGCTCTTTTAGTAGGGAGAGAGGAACCTTTATTTATCCTTAATTTTTTTTCCATAGCCTGACCGTCCCTCAAAGTTGAGCAAACTTTTAGAGAGACTCCTAAAGATACTCCAAAAATTGCCTGATTTGGAGAGCTTGAAGTTCATAAACAGGGTCATATTCTTTACCATTCTCTGAGATGAGGGTAATTAATCTCTCATTGTTGTCCTCTCCAATGAGCCGAATATGAAGGTTGAGAGGTAACTCCGGGGTTAGCTTCTTAAAGTTAATCATGGTTGGAGGGAGGATGTCAGTGGATTTTCCAAGAGGGAACAAATGATGGAGGTTCGGGGCCCTCCTTCTAGTGCCCAAAATGTTCGTGCAGAACTTCTAAACCAACACCCCAAAGTTCGAAGATATAACTCCGAAAGTTACTTGAGTTATAGGTCCCGGGTATGAGGTTACCGAGACTTGAAGTAAATAAGTTAGAGTTACGGAAGGTTAAGTTATAAAGTCGTGTTGGTAAACGAGAAGAAGATAAAGTGCAGAAAGTAAATAACAACGAGACTTTTTATAGTGGTTTGGGCCGAAAGTCCCTACATTCATTGTTCTTTCCTTAGTTAGTTACTCTTGTTTAGCCGAGAGCACTACAACAAAATATATTATTGGATGCATTATATAGCAGCGTTTAATCATCAAATGCATCCGTTGATGTAAAAATTAAAACAAATTAGAAAAATCAACGCTGCTGATTTAGTCCCGCCAACATTTTAGAAGCCGGCAAATCTTTTTCACTCTCCTCCACTACTTTTTTTCGTTCCCTCGCGTCTTTTGCTCAAATCACCTAAAACCCTAAACTAAGCTTCTCCCAATCCTTTTCTCCTCCATTCTCTCCGTGACTTGATTACACCTTTTCTTTACTAACAAATCCTAGACATAACTCTAATCTCCATAACAAAATGGCGTATTGAAGCTTCGTCTGCTGCGGCTTCTGGTTCAGTGGACTTGAAGTCTTTAAAAGAAGCAATCCAAAAGGTCTTTTTCCTTATCGCTTATTTTATGACCAATTTTCTATAGATTTTTTCATGCGGATGTACATTCTATTTACAGCGAGCATCCACCACGGAAGCATTTTGCCTATTTTTATCTTGGCCACTTTTGGATTGGGCTAAAATGATTATGCTCGCATTTTCGCACTTTATTGCACTTTTTAAATTTATTTAATTACCTGCACCAATTGAAAGATAATTTTGAGCTTATAAAAAGATATTATAATGTTCTAATCACTCAAACAGCTTTTATTGTTACAATTTGACATTTTTGGACCGACAGAAATGATAGAAGACGTATTTACAAAGTGACAATCAAATATATTCGTCTGCTTAAGATTTTACAAGATTGCGGTTCCACTTAGAGGTTTGATTATTTTTGCATGTCTTGTAATGTTTTGGGTTACATTTGATATACTGACCGTTATATGTACGTTTTCTTCTCTTGATATAATCGGCTTTAGCCCAGTAGTTTCATTTGCAATAGCATCAATTTTCAAGGAGGAAAATAATTCCAATATTACCATACATTAAGATTAATAACACAAACACTTTTTTCTAGAGCATTAAACGTTTTACCCAATAAAACATTAAAACATTCTAGCTATCGTTTTTTTTTCCTTTTTTTCAAGAACCACTTTCGCTAAAACACGGTTAATTGTCACTGTTAATTTGAGCAAATACAAAAGCCAAATTTTTATTTATATTTTTATGCTAACTAACTTTAAACATGTGTATTGATGTCAATTTGGATTAGAAACAACCTGACATTCGATTTTCTTATTTCATTTTATGTAGTATAGTTCAAAAGAATTCCCTGTTGTTTGTCAACATCTCCCAAGTACACATTGTCAACTTTTAAGATGAAACACGGACCTCACTGAAAATTGTGGCCTAAAATAGTAAAAGAAAATGTAATTGTTGCTGATAAATTAGTTTAGTGCAGAGTGACAGTGAGGCAGTAAAAAATGCACTTGAGGAGCTAAGAGAAGCTGGATGGGCAAAGAAATGGAGTTCTCAGCCATATGTATCACGCCATATGGTGCTTATTTTTCTTTCCTTCAGCTATTTCATATTTATTTTTATTTCATCATCGTGTATGTATATATCTATGTATGATAATATTGATTGCGAGTTCATTTTTCCTTCTATATATACATTCAGACTTCTCTTAGAGAGTTAACTTCTACTGGGCTCAAATATGCAGAAAATCTCGTAGTGCCAAGTGTTCGGAATGATGTACGTTTTCAACCTCAAGCAATTAATCTTCCTTATTTATCAAATTGATTAATTTTCAATCTGTAGGCAGCTTTTCTGCTTACTGTGGTTGGAACTATAGGGTTTCTTGGTGTATTTGCTGGTCAGCTGCTTGGGGTATTACTAATGCTCGCATTTAGTAGTTCAAATATAGTAAATCCAGATACATTTTTCCTTTAAACGATGATAGAATTTGAGCATACATATTACACTTTCAGGATTGGGGTTTCTCTATGCCCTACTTACTTGGAAGCATTTCACTTGTTGTTCTGGCATTAGGCAGTGTTTTTCCTAGGTATCTATACATTAAGTTTCTTAAATATACATACATACTATGTGCGTACATACATGTAGGGTTGGTTATAAAGAAAATGTATATAATCTTGTTTTAGACTTTTATAGGCTGCTATAGGCAATTTTTCAACTTTTTTTCCAGACTATCAAGAAAGGATCTCTAGCCATGAAGCAGACATTTCTTAGGTAAATTTAGAGCTATCATCATAAAGAAAGAGACCGAACACCTATGCCATCTAAAATGTATCTGATATAGGATATTTTATTGTATATTCAGAATACTTTGGTAGTATTTTCTATGAGATTGGCTTCTATTTGATGCAGTTACATACTTAATTGGATTGCCAATTTTGGGATATTCTCTCGACATTGGCAAGGATCATGTCAACTTAATCGGTGATAGGTTGCAAAAGCTTATATACAGTGGCCAGCTGCTGGATACTAAAGAACATGACTGGTAATAATACATATAAATAAATTCTCCAAATATTACAATAAATATTCACATATACTTTATTTGAAGATGGCATGTGTTTTCTTATAGGTTTTATTTCTCTTTGATTTATGTGAGCCATATGTGATTTTAGTTTAAGTTTCCATCAAGAAAATATTCAGGTGAAAGCAACCTTTAGTTGTATATATTACTTATAAAAGGATGATTTAATTCTTGATTTACTTTGTTTCATGGTCATATATAATAGATTTAAATCATGAGTACTTTATGCAGGTCAGGTTGTATATAAAGAACTTATGCAGGTTTGGTTGTACTTTATGCAGGTCAGGTTGTATATAATAAATTCTCCAAATATTACAATAAAGAACTTGATAGCAAACATTCACGTATACTTTATTTGAAGATGGCATGTGTTTTCTTATAGGTTTTATTTCTCTTTGATTTATGTGAGCCATATGTGATTTTAGTTTAAGTTTCCAGCAGGAAAATATTCAAGTGAAAGCAACCTTTGGTTGTATATAATTCTTATAAAAGGATGATTTAATTCTTGATTTACTTTGTTTCATGGTCACATATAATAGATTTAAATTATGAGTACTTTATGCAGGTCAGGTTGTTAATGGAAAACATTGACCATTACGCCGATATTTTGGAACTGATCACTTGGATGGAGGTATAATTTTGTTTTGTTTGCTGTTTCTTTTTGGATGTTTGATCTACTTGCTATCTTAATGTAAGTTTTGTATATGCTACGTCGTGTTGTGAACTAGTCCATTATTTAATATTTGGCTCCATTATAGAATAACATTAGAGCTTTAGCTTTATTACAAAATAATATGGAAGCTTTAGCTCTACTCTAACTCCATAAGGGAATATCCAATAGCTTCAGTCCTGAATTATTAGACATTTAGGGCGCTAAATATTTAGAGTTTATTACCAGAAAAGGCTGAAATACCGACAGCAACTGGCGATGGCTTCCAATGGTGCTTTTTCGACGGGCCGTCGGAAACCGTCGGAAATTCACGAATTATAGATTTTATAATCATCCATTCGCGAATAACAATAACAACAATAATAATAAACTATATTTTGATAAAAATTAACTAAGTTTATAACAATAATAATAATAATAAATTAACTAAGTCAACTAAGTTTCATAATTAATAACAATAATAACAAAAACTAAGTTTATGAAAATCAACTAAGTTAACTAAGTTTTATAAAAGTTAAATAAGTTTATAAAAATTAATTAAGATTATAATAATAATAAAATAACTAAGTTTACAATAATAATAATAAAATAACTAAATTTATGAAAAATGTTTTAAGTTTTAGCAATTGAGATAATTTATAAGTTTAATAATAATAATAATAATAATAATAATAAACAATAGTTTGAATAAATTAACTAAGTTTTATAAAAATACGTTTATAAAATTAACTAAGCATTATAAAAATTAACAAGTTTATAATAATAATAATATAATAAACTAAGTTTGATAAAAATTAACTAAGTTTATAATAATAATAAACTATAGTTTGATAAAAATTAACTAAGTTTATAATAATAATAAATTAACCAAGTCAACTAAGTTTTATAACTAATAATGAGAACAACAACAATAAAAAAACTAAGTTTATAAAAATTACTAAGTTAACTAAGTTTTATAAAAAAATAAGTAAGTTTATAAAAATTAATTTTATAACAACAATAATAATAATATAACTAGTTTACAATAATAATAATAATAAATTAACTAAGTTTATGAAAAATTTATAAGTTTGAGATAACTTATAAAAAGTTAATAAAGTTTAAGTTTGAGATAATTTATAAGTTTAAGTTAATTAAAATATAAGTTGTAAGTTATGACATTTTAAGTTTTAGCAATTAAGATAATTAATAAGTTTGACCAGCTGCAACAAAGAATTGTGGGTAACCAAGTAATGAACATGTCTTTAATTGTTATATATACTATAACATTTTGTTAGTACTTGTTATGTAAACTTGTTTATTAATGGTTATGGATTTTATGTGAATTTGCTCGGTTTGTCGAAAAACTATTATCGAAATGGTAATGTATATTATATTGATTAAGTGATTAATATGTTTTTTTAATTGTTTGAATATGATGATTATGTGATTGATTATTTGATTGTTTAAATACGACGATTATGTGATTGATTGCTGATTGTATTAAGACTATTATGTGAGCGATAGCTGGAAATGGTACAAGCATTAACATGGAATAGTAGTGTGTACCAATACTGCCTCTTTAACTTGTAAATGGTATATCTTATGGTATAACTAATAAAAAATTTAAAATCATTTAACATGTAAAAAAGAAAGGTTTTTTCACAAATTATTACTGGGGTTTCTATTTGAGTTTTAATTCATAACAGACAGACATACTGCCACTGATACTCATGTCTATCATGGTCATATAATTAAACAAAACTCATTACTGTCAACACCTTCATCAGTAAATCTTCCTATTGTCTCCATGCTGTCCAAATTTATTACTGTCAGTAATTGGGATATTGGGATATTGTTAAGGTTATAAAAATGTATACATATTGTCAGTAAATCTCCATGGTGTCTAAATTCTTTATTTTCAGTATTTGGGATATTGATATTGTTAAGGTTATAATAATGTATACCATACTATCAGTAAGAGGAGAGTAATATTTTGGCATAGCAATGACATTTTGCTGTAAGAGCTAATGTTTAGTGAAAAATAATGTTTATCATATTCATTATGATGTGTAAGAAGGTTTAGAAATAATTTGCTGTCCTAATTGGATGGAAGAGCAACTTAAATCCAAACTACTCTAATTTTTTAACTATGCAGAAGGATTTGCACATTGTAAATTCAATTATAAATGTTACTAAGTTTGTCAAATTTATGCTGCAGTGCCTATGCAAACCTTCTAGGGTTGTCTACGTGGCTGGAAAGAAGCACTATTTTGGAGTTGGAGGAGGGACTCGGCAATTTATACATGTAGTAGAAGATGATGGTGAGATTAGTTTGAAATGTAGAGATAACTATGCACTATAAACAGTCTTCTGTTATTTCTTAAGATCTTCATTATTGAGAAAGGAAAATATGCAGGCATCATGGAAACCTATTTGGTTGCTGAAGTTACTGATGGTTCCTCAAATGTCTGTGAGGTGTGGAAATTTTTGTTCAAGCAAGTGTAAAAGCCTAGGTAAGATAATAAATACCAAATTGTACCATGATTGGTAAATTCTATTTATTTACTATTATATTTGTTAGTCTACCGTGGTAAAATAATTGCGCTGAAGATGAATTTCGTAGGGATAAACTTCCCATAAATTTTCTTGTGCGACTTATTTTCCTAAAATCCTCCGGCAAACATTTTATACAACTAGAGGATAGATATTAGTTATGCTAGTTTAAGCTTGTTTCTTTCTGAATATTAAAGGAAAACATTAAATGGCTAGGAACTGAAGAACTCAAATATACCAACTAGACTTTCTATTATGATGTTTATCCATGCGATGATTTGATTAGTGCCTCGTTGATTATTGAATTCAACATTGTCCAATATTTTACTACTTGGTATTGTAGTATAAATCACATTATTATTCATCGCATTGTTTGTGAAAGTGAATACAATTTTTCAAAAATAATTATACTACTTAGGGTAAAGAAATTTGAGAATTGCATACAATGAGAATTATCCCATGGTCAAATATACCTTGTTTTAATTTTTAGGTTAAGAGGATTGCTAGGTAGTATTTCTTAATTATTTCATAATAGTGTTGTTCACTTTCATCTTCCAGTGGGCTTCATTCAATTTCTGAACTTCAAGCAAAGGATGTTGATTGAGGGTTAAAGTTAAGATCAAGTATTTCAGATGCTAGAGGTTGATTAATTAGTTGAAGCATGAAAAGGCCGACTTGTCCTATGACAATAGAGAGGAAGGTATCTTCATATATTTATTTATCTGACCAGTGTATTAAAATTTTGCTATGCGCTTTTGTGGTAATATTCTAGTTTAGAAAAATACAATGCTGGTTCTTCAGTTGACAACTTTTATGGTTAATTCTTTAAAACTGTAAATGCATCTTGAGTTAAAACGTGGCCAAAAATAAACCAAAACAGTTGTGGCATATATTGATTTCAGCGACTATTGTTTGGTTGAAATTTATCCAAACACATAAATAATAATAATAACATATTCCAAACCAAAAATTAGACTTTTTAGTTGCATCGTCTCATTCTTAACTCCAACACCTGTCTAAATTCATTACTGTCGGTAAATCTCCATTATGTAATCAAGTATTCAGATATGTAATGTCAGTTCACACCCTTGCTAGCAATTAACGTGAACTTTATCATTTAAAGGACTACATACTGTATCAATCTTCGGAATTCTTAATATAGTTGGTTACGCCCATAAATCTGAAGTATGGAGTCATACATATAACAGTCGCTTGAAAACCATTAAACCCAAATTAATACGTATAATATTTAGAAACAACAGCTAAAAACACATTTAATCCCTTAATAAAATACACTTTATGCTTTATGCTTGTTTAAAGCAAGAGCTCCTCTGTTGTCAGAAATAGTGCGTATCTAACTATACTGTGTAGTATCTTATTCAATATTGCATTTCGCTTGTTATATAGCTCAATATATACAACCATATTAATTGAAACTAAGGAAAAAAACATATGGACAGGGACACGGATGCCCTACATTAATAGTTTCACTTGTATTTTTGATTATGAAAGACAAGGCTATGCATCAATAATGAAGATTTTAAGCATGAAAAATAATAGACTATATGTGAGAATGTAACAATGGTCTTATATGGACTAAACTATACACACCAAAATCTAAACTGAGTGATAAATTTGAAATAAACGGTATTAACAGGAAGAACAAAAATAATTATTCCTAAAGCTACTAGGCTAGCTGAAGTCATATGAGAAATATGCACATGTTGATAGATCAAATTACGGTAAACATCTGTTCCACTTTCTCCTGGACTTCTTGAGTAGAATACTTGATGCATTTTTTACCATTTTCTTCATTGTCTACTAGACACCTGCAAAAATGCAATGATCATTGATTCAATCAATGTGAAGTGTATAGAGTTCATATGCATTGAAACATGAGGACTATATTGTGACTTTGCATACAATAAAAAAGTACCCAAAACTAGAAATAAAATATTGGCAAGCCGGTAGGAGGACTTCACAAATCGACAGTATCAAGGAATCCCGAAGCTTTGAGTTAACTACTTCCCAGTAATACTGCTTCTGTAGAATCTCTTCGAAGCTTATGTTGAATAATTTGATTCTGAGAGGGAAATTTTTTTTTAACATAACAAATTATAGAATTCTATTTTTTGAAAATAAAAAAGAGTATAATTTGAACTTAGATCTAACCATTGTCTTATTCTAGATTGCATAATTTCTTTTTCCATAGGGCTTTGAAATTTAAGATTTCTTTCTGCTGCAGTCCAGTCTTTGGTATCAAAGCATTCTAGTAACTAGTTAGTAATAATAAGCTCAAAGGTAGATACTTTATATTTGCTCAATTGTATAGATTTGGAAGAAAAGGCAACATTTTACACCTATCAAAGAAGAATAAATGTTTGGATAGTGAAAACCTTTTTCCAAGAAATACATTTATAGTCGGTCGCATTTCGCTGCACATTCTTCCTTATGTTGAATCCAGTCATCACCCAATAGACCTTTCAATTCAGACCTAAAAATTTAAAGGAAAAAACATATTGATCATTTATGATTTTATATATTAATCTTGTAGTTGGTGTTAGAATTAATAAAAATTTACATACTTCTTCACATAGGTAACCGTGTGTTGAAAATTATTCATAAGGAAAATTTTGCTCAAAGCAGGATCTTTGAATTGTTTAGATTTTGGTTCCAAATTACTCTAAAGAGCTTGCAGTATTTTTTTTGCTTCATGCTCTAGATAAGCATGCTTTTCACCTTTGTTCTCGTATTCTTTGAGAATGTGCTCCACTATTGACTTGTAGCTGCATGTAAATTGGATTAGTCAATTGAATGCAAATCGTAATTAACATAATTGAACATTTGTCATTGTTCATTATCGCACTTACTCGAAGAGAAACAGAACATAGTTCATAACGTAAAAGGTAAGAGGATGGACAGAGCCGCAATATTATATGTAGCAATTTAACAGGTGAAGGCGCTAGTTGAGGTCTATGCAAAGTAGAAGTACACTCTTTTCCCAAACCAAAATGGATCAGAAACAACCGAATACTTTATCACTTTCAAGGTTGATTAGACTAAACTGATTGCTATTGCAGTTGTAAGTTTACTAACCATCTTCAGTTTATATATATTTTTATATTCAGGTATGTGCTACAGGCATGTCAGTGTTGAAAAGCTTATAGCATGTGCATTGGCTTAATGAGCATCCGAACAATAACGAAGATCAAGTCTTGAATTGGCTTGAGGAGAGCCTTCCAAAATTAGAAGAAGGGTTTTCTGAATTTATTGAACAACTAGAAATAGATGGTTGGGAAAAAGACCAGATTGCCCTCAAAGTGCCACAGGGTATTATTTTTATCAAGAAGACTTTTCAGCGTCTACCTAGTGAAGATGGTAATTTATGTTTCTAGAAGAACTTTACAGCCAGGTATTTATTTTCAGATGTTCCTTGCTTTAGTATGAAATCTGAAAATGAATTATGCTATTTCAACTTATTAAAACTTACAGGAAGAACCAAATATATGTACAACTCAACATTATATCAGAAGTTGAGAAGCTCATTCCTTAGGGACTATACTTGTTTACCATTCATATTCATTATTGTCATTGTTTTGAATTTGCTAATTTCTGGTTTGCTTTAAATTTGCTAATTTTATTTCTTCATGTTTGTTTAAAACTATCTATTTTTCATAGGGAGTGGGTGGAATATCAATGTTAGCTTTAGGTTACTAGCCCGCTGTGTATAAAAGTATAAAGCAAGTTGTTTGTTTGAGTTATATCTTATAGCATGCTATTCCCTTTTATGACTCCAAAATTTCCATACATACCAGATCCGTTTCTCTATCTTTTTATATTTAAAGACATGTATCTATCGCTTATGCTAGTTTTCAGATCTATGCAATCTATTCTTGCAATTTATATCTAAAGATATGTATCTATCGCTTATGCTAGTTTTTAGATCTAGCATGTCATTCCCTTTTATGCTGGTTTAATTTAATTAAAATATAAGTTATGATATTTTAAGTTTGAGCAATTGAGATAATTTATAAGTTTAATATTAATATATTATTATTAAACAATAGTTTGAATACATTAACTAAGTTTTATAAAAATTAAATATGTTTATAAAAATTAACTAAGTGTTATAAAATTAAAAAGTTTATAATAATAATAAGCTAAGTTTGATAAAAAATAACTAATTTTATAATAATAATAATAATAATTTGTTTCAAAAAAACATAATAATAATAATAAATCATAGTTTGATAAAATTAACTAAGTTTACAATAATAATAACAAGTTAACTAAGTTTTATATAATTTAACTAAGTTTTATATAATTTAACTAAGTTTTACAAAAACGGAATAAATTTATGCAAATTAACTAAGTTTTAACTAAGTTTTATAAAAACGGAATAAATTTATGCAAATTAACTGGTTTACAGGTAATTGATTACCAACCTTGTTCACAGGTAATTAGCTTTTCTGGAGTGAAGACCATCAGCAACAATGGACATGACTTCCATTGTTATATGTATTTGATATTTGTTAGTACTGGTTGTGGAAACTTGTTTGTGAATGCTTGTGGTATGTGAATTTGCTCATTTTGTCAAATAATTATTATCTAAATGGTTATGGATATTATACTTATGTGATTAATGTGTTCTCGATTATTTGAATATGATGATTATATGATTGATTGATTGTTGGTTTGAATATGGTAATTATACGATTGTTGCTGATTTTAATATGACTATTATATAACTGATTGCTGGAAATAATATAAGTCATTAACAGTATATAGTAAATGCCACAAAACAATCAATACCTTTTAGTAGTGTTTTAAAAATGCTACAGAAACAATTGTAAAATACCACCTGAATTTATAGTGGCATAAATTATATGCAACGAAAAGTTTTTAGTTACACAAAATAAACGCTGCAGAAAATCAAAGAATGATCCAAGTACAAACGCAACTAAAAATGTTAGTTTTGGTAGGTTTTGTAAACGCTGTAGAAAACCTTTAGTAGCGTTTAAAAAACGCAGTTACAGAAACATTTTGTAGCGTTTATTAAAACACAACTAAAAAAATCATATTTTTAGTTGCACGACCTGTAGTAGCCTTCTTTAAAACGCTACTAAAAGTTTTGGTAGTGTTTTTTCAACAGTAGTAAAGGTTTTTTCTGGTGTAGTGGAGGCTTATTATATCGAATCTAGATGTTTCCTCCATTGATGGATTTTTGAATAGAGCTCCAATATAGGAAAGTATTATATGGTTGTGTAAGTTCTTTTTACGCCAAAAGACCCTTGTGCCTTATGATTGTCGCCTATTTATAGCCAGCATGTTATAGTGCCATTGGTTGAGAATCTTCTCCTTGGATTGCTGAGGTTGCTTATTATACGGCTATGATTGGAGCTTGTTCTGGACATCTAGCATTGCTGCTTAAGAAGTGTGGATTGATGAATTGTCTTCCCGCCTAAATGGCCTCTTGCATCTGAGCCGCATATTGTCTTATTGGTCGCTTTGACCTTTGATTTCTTTTGCTATAGATTGGTGCTTCGGGCTCTGGATCTGCTAATGGGCTATTCCCATAGGTCTATGGTATTATTCTTTCGATACGGGCTCAATCAATTCGTTCTTTTAATACCTAAGCATCATAACTCTTACAATCATATGGATACAGAGCGTTGGACTTTGCTTAGGAAGATAACAATTGTTTTTTCTATTGAGAATTTTTGGTATAACAATACACATCACAAATATAATACGAAAGAGACAGTAATAACTAATTGAACCAAATATCAGAGCACAGATCCATGGAGTTATACAACATAGTAATAGAGTTTATACAAAACTGAAATAAACTCAAATAAACTGTCTTATAATAGTAAAGCAAGCACTATCTAGGCTCCATAGTATTGCACGGTGGAATAAGCATAATATCCATATATATTATGAGAAGCTCCATCTCGCTTGTCCTCTGCACTGCACTGCATACACCTAGACCTACTATCTAGTCTACTCATTTAAGAGTACCCGAGATAACAAGAATCAAAGTATAAAACCTCGAGTCAGACAATGGTTTGGTGTGAGCGATATATGAATATCAAAATACTATACAAGTTGATATAGTAAGGCATAAGGGTATACAAACCATACTTGACCTGTCCCTGCAACCAAAGAGTTAGCAGATAATGAACATAAAATGCTACTCTACAAACATCATAAAAGTATACTGCGAACTAAGTACAATGGCGGGTGTCTAGGTATCCCTATCCCCAATACCTATCTCGAGTGACACCCCTAGGGTGATAGAAAACGGAAGAAGACAATCAAAGAAACCATGATATCCATCAAACTGTCCTCACCATCACCCAATGTGCTCTAGATATATGATTCTCGTGTGACCTTTCCTCTATCAGGGACCAATGGAAATACTGGTTTATAGTGTACTCATTTTTAGGCCGAACCCGATATTAGAGCCATTCCCCCAGTCCAGGGTATATGGATCCAAACAACTGATCTAGGGTAACCAAACAAAGTACTCATGAGCGTCCTCACAATACCCTTGCTTTTGAGTACATCAGAAAACACTCCGAGTATCAACGATCTCTTAGCACATGTATCCGAACCCCATTTTTTTTCCATTATCCTCAAGGAACCATTCAACATTTTTTCGTTCCATGATAGAACCAGTCAACATGCTATCCATGGGTCACCCTTCCTATAACCTGCTCTTTTGTGGATAACCATCCTCATGACTCCTTTCAACATCGAGCTGCCATCATCGGAACCTAAATCCATTCATTGTCGAGTTGCCATTATTGAAGTCCCAAAGCTATCATCGTGATACTAGCCTACTACATCGCCATCGAACCCTAAGCGAACAAATAAACACCTTCAGCATGACCTGCAGAGCCTCTGCTTCCCTTCCTGGAAATTTCACCCCGATTGGCCAAATAAAACCTCCTCTTGGTATCGACCAAAACCTCTCGGTACCGAGTTGGTTACTAAACCAAATTTCTGTCCTTCTTCTTTCCCATAGTCCTTCTCTTCCAGTGGTCCATCTTCCAAGTGTTTAGACCCCGACCACTATTCAAAAAAGCTCTCGATACCAAGTCCAAAGCTCTCTGTTCCAAGTCCAACACTTAGCCAAATTTTGGTATTTGGCTTCTGCTTATCATTTCTGATCCCAACCTGTTAGCGCCAAAATTGGTCACTAACACCCAAATCCAGATGAAAGCACCAACCAACAATCACAGATCACAGATAAAATGTATGTAGAGAGTAATAATGTGAAGAACAGTAAAAGTTAAAAAGAAAGCAGTAAAACCAGAGGATTTATAGTGGTTCGGCTGACTCCGGCCTACGTCCACTCTAGAAATTTCCTTTTTATTGATATCAAAATCAATTACAGTTACAATCCAGAGTTTTTAGAACCAACATGGCAGAGCAGCCTTAGTATAGAAAGTGAATGGAGATGGAATGGAGAGAGATCCCTTTTCTGGAACCCCACACGCTATATTTATAGGCAAAACCTGAGTTATTGGGCTTCCTGAGTAATCCGGGCCCATCAAGGCCATAGTCGAACTATACTCAACGCTACGACCGACCCAGCCAAGCCGATCCACATCCCCCGGACATAACTCGAAGCAGTCCTATCCAAGACTCGGGGTAAACTTGCCTGCGACTCGAAGCAACCAAGTGCCGAACCTCCTTCCTTAAAACACCGACCTCCTGCTATGCCGACCTACCCACTACGGCCGAACCACTCAAATGCCGAACCATACGTGCCGAACCACCTCCGACCGAACGACATTAGCTTCCTTCCTTTGTCCGATCCACTCAACCATGCCGAACAACCTATGTCGATCCACATTAACCGAACCACCTTGATGCCGATCCACTTTTCCACGACTGACCCATAATACCACACAGAACCACATCATCCAGACCGACCCACACCCTCAAGACCGATCCATAGAATGCTGAACCACCTTCAATCGCTGATCCACCTTCCATCATATCGACCCACTACCTAGGAACCGAACCACAAAGACTCAAAGCAAGGAGCTAGAGGACACCGAGCGACACCCCGAGCAACCATGCCGATCCACCTGATACTCCACCGAGCTACCCGAGTGATGACCCGAAGTCACATGCCTCAGGACTCGAAGTTGCCGAGCGACAACCTAGGCCGAAACACCATTTAACTAAGCTGAGCCACCCTCCACGACGAGCCACCAACATGGCCGACCCACCTATGCCGAACCACTTCCTACGCCGAACCACCAACATGCCAAGCCACTTATGCCGAACCACCTTCCATGCCTATCGAACGACCTCGACTCGAAGTATTCCTCCAAAAGACTTGAAGCTCAACTCCATACGACTTGAAGTGAGTCTAGGGCGAGTCGAGACTCGTCGAAACCTAAGCTGCAAGTATTCAATAGCCTTCGCCCATCGACTATGCTGAATCCTGGCTGCATAATCATGATTACCATCCATGATTGATTGTCTATCTATCCAATTGACTAAAACCCATCGTATTCCAGTCTCGACAACTGGGCAACCAGTTTAGTTAAATCCGCCTGACTACGGCCTTGCCAAAATGCGGGTTAACATTTGCCCCCCAAAACATGCCTTGCTTTGGAAGGTGTGTTTTGAATAGCCTTAGATCTGTTAATAGAATCCACGATCTCTCCGTATCATTAACAAAATCCATGACTGTTCTGGGTCAATATCCAATTCCTAATTCATTCTGTATCCATTAACCGAATTCACAATCTCTTCGGATCATTTTATCCAAGCCCGGGACCTCTTTGGGTCCTATAATCCATAGTTGGGACCTCGTCGGGTCCATATCCAGAGCTGGGACCTCGCCGGGCCCTATAATCCATATCCGGGACCTCACCGGGTCCATACCCATATCTAGGACCTCTCTGGGTCCTGTAACTCAAATCCATGTTATTTTATCCTACTCCGGCCTCGACTCTCCGGTCAAGGACTTAATCCGTGGGGTTTCCTTCTCTGGCCTCGATCCCCAGTCAAAGACTTTATATTCTCCGGCCTCGACTCTCCGGTCAAAGACTTTTATATTCTTCGGCCTCAACTCTCCGGTCGAGGACTTTTATATTCTCTGGCCTCGACTCTCCGATCGAGGACTTTTATATTTTGTTCAAGTCCATTCCATCGCTCTCCGGCGAAGGGACTCATACCTTGTGATTACTGCCCCGTCTCTCCGGTCGGGACCGTAATCGTGTAACCGATATTATTTATTAATCCAAATCCAATTATCACAGAATCCAATTAACAAAATAAAAGTCCATACAATAAAGAAAATCAAATGTCCATAGTACTAAGAAAGAAACTAGATTTCACAGAAAATAGAAAAAACAAAATTTCATAAACCCAAGCATCACGGTATATCATCATCTTAGAGCATGCCTAGAGACCGTCCTCGATCCCAAACATGCGTAAGTGACTTAGCCACCTTACTTTGGGGTTTACTACTTATTCAAAGCCATAAATCCATTCAGCTGATAATAAGGCGACGATGCCTAGATCCAGTGCCAGCTTCGTCTGATGTGGGCAGTGGCTGCTCCTATTCCACTACCACAGCTCGATTCCTTTTGTACTATAGTAAATGACCATTCCTTATATGTTCCTCAATTATATCCTTTAAATGCATGTAGTCATTTTTGTTATGCCCATCCAGCTCATGGAATAGGCAATGCTTTCCCGATGCTCGTTCGTGTTCAGAGGGTTCCCTCTTTGTTGGCCTTCGATACTGGAGGCGTCCTCGAGTATCTAAATAAATTCTTTCCAGAGTCTCATTCAAATCTGTATAAGAAGAGAATTTTGATTCCCTCCGTTGCCTTTTCGATATGTTACTGTTATCATTCATTTTCTTTTTCCCTTTATCATCTTTGTCTGGAACTTCCCTGGGTGGACCTCCACCCCTTACTGCATAAGCTTCAGCCTCTCTACCTTCTCTCTCAGTCTGCGCATCTTCCTGCCTCAGGAACCTTTCCGCCTTATGGTAGAACTCCCCGAGATCCCTCAGTGGGTCCCGTTCCAATGATATCTTGAAATCCAAATTATTTGCAATCCTTGAAACTGCCGCCATCAAAACCATCGATGGATCGGGTCGATCCACCGAAGCCACCACCGCATTGAATCTGGTTAAGAAATCCCTGAGCGACTCTCCCTTCCATTGTTTCATCGATGTTAAAGTCATCACGTTCTTGGGTCTGACTATGTGGACCCGAAACTGTCTCATAAACCTTTCAATTAGCTCCTTCCATGTGCCGATAGAGCCACTCTCTAGCTGTCTAAACCATAATGATGCAATATCTATCAAATACAAAGGGAAGCATCGTGCCATGACCTCCTCCGATGCCCTCAGCACTTCCATATGCCTCATGTACCTCGTCAAGTGAACAGTGGGGTCCGTTCTCCCATCATACATCTCCAATGTTGGTAGTTTGAAATCAGGCGGGTTTCTAGCTTGCCTGATCGCAGGAGCAAAGGGACTCCTATTCACATCCTCCAAGTCTCTATTCACCAACCTCCCCTCATAGCCCATGTGATTACGCCGCTAACCTGTCATTGTCATCAAGTAATGGCCTCTGTGCGTTGTCTCCAACCTGCCCCCCGAGTCCACAAGGGAATTCTGGAACCCGCCCTTCTGGATGAGCATCCACTTCCCTATTAATGCCAAATCTCCTAGCATCGCCTAGTATCCTTACTGGAACGGAGCCTACATGATTCGGAGGCATGCCCCCTAGTTCAGGGGTCGTTCCCGATGGTCCAACTCAATCCGGTATTCCGGTTGCTTCATGCCCTTGGTCCTGATTCCGGGCTGCCTCCGTTCCTGTCACTCTAGCTTCGTGATCCTCATTTCCAGCATCACCTACTACTCCATTCTTTGGTTTTGCACTCCAACTTGTACAACCTGTTGGAGTAGGTTCCGTATCATTTCCGCATGCCTTTTCAGTATCCCTTCCTGCATAGCATCCATCATCATTTCCATCTCATCTCTAGTGATGAAAACTGAGGTCCGATTAGCTCCTGAGGAAGCTTCCTGACTTCCTTCATGCTGACTTCTTTTCGCTCTTTGTCTCCTTGTTGATTGCTTTGCCATAGCTTCCCAAGAATCCGAGTACCTAAGCCTTTAAATCCAAAGTCCAAGCTTTAGAATCCCTAAGTGCTAGCTTTCTCAGTGAAAGCACCAAAATGTTAGCGCCAAAATTGGTCACTAACACCCAAATCTAGATGAAAGCACCAACCAACAATCAAAGATCATAGATAGAATGTATGTAGAGAGTAATAATGTGAAGAACAGTAAAAGTTAAAAAGAAAGCAGTAAAAACAGAGGATTTATAGTGGTTCGGCTGACTCCGGCCTACGTCCACTCTAGAAATTTCCTTTTTATTGATATCAAAATCAATTACAGTTACAATCCAGAGTTTTTAAAACCACCATGGCAGAGAAGCCTTAGTATAGAAAGTGAATGGAGATGGAATGGAGAGAGATCCCTTTTCTGGAACCCCACACGCTATATTTATAGGCAAAACCTGAGTTATTGGGCTTCCTGAGTAATCCGGGCCCATCAAGGCCATAGTCGAACTATACTCAACGCTACGACCGACCCAGCCAAGCCGATCCACATCCCCCGGACATAACTCGAAGCAGTCCTATCCAAGACTCGGGGTAAACTTGCCTGCGACTCGAAGCAACCAAGTGCCGAACCTCCTTCCTTAAAACACCGACCTCCTGCTATGCCGACCTACCCACTACGGCCGAACCACTCAAATGCCGAACCATACGTGCCGAACCACCTCAAACCGAACGACATTAGCTTCCTTACTTTGTCCGATCCACTCAACCATGCCGAACGACCTATGCCGATCCACATTGACCGGACCACCTTGATGCCGATCCACTTTTCCACGACCGACCCAGAACACCACACCGAACCACATCATCCAGACCGTCCCACACCCTCAAGACCGATCCATAGCGTGCCGAACCACCTTCAATCGCTGATCCACCTTCCATCATATCGACCCACATCCTAGAAGTCGAACCACAAAGACTCGAAGCAAGGAGCTAGAGGACACCGAGCGACACCCCGAGCAACCATGCTGATCCACCTGATACTCCACCGAGCTACCCGAATGATGACCCGAAGTCACAAGCCTCAGGACTCGAAGTTGTCGAGCGACAACCCAGGCCGAACCACCATTTAGCTAAGCCGAGCCACCCTCCACGACGAGCCACCAACATGGCCGAGCCACCTATGCCGAACCATCAACAGGTCGAGCCACTTATGCCGAACCACCTTCCATGCCTATCGAACGACCTCGACTCGAAGTATTCCTCCAAAAGACTTGAAGCTCAACTCCATACGACTTGAAGCGAGTCCAGGGTGAGTCGAGACTCATCGAAACCTAAGCTGCAAGTATTCAATAGCCTTCGCCCATCGACTATGCTGAATCCTGGCTGCATAATCATGATTACCATCCATGATTGATTGTCTATCTATCCAATTGACTAAAACCCATCATATTCCAGTCTCGACAACCGGGCAATCGGTTTAGTTAAATCCGCCTGACTACGGCCTTGCCAAAAGGCGGGTTAACACAACCTGAAGCACCATCTCCCACCGAGTAGTTTTCCACCAACCAAAATCTCACTATATCGACTCCTTTCCTTTACTCCAAAGTTCAAACTTGATGTGACTTGAACCCTAGGCTCCTTCCATGCTCCAGAGCCCCTCCACTAATTTTCATCCAATTCCGATCACTTTTGCCTTTGATTTTCCAATTCGACCACCTCTTTCCTAACTTCCTAAAAGCACTAGCAAACTATGTCAAAGCACAACATACAAACATGAAATACCATACATATAGTCCATTCATATATGCAATCTACCAATAGATGATAATCAAGCAAATCCTACTCTAAATCTGATTATTACACTAATATGTCTATATAAACAAAAGGGGTTGAAAACCATTTCAAAACTTTAAATTTCGACCGTAAACATGTATGAAAAATGTTATTAAAGTTAGGAAATATTTTAGGATCAAAAAACATGTTAAAAACATCACTTTTAACTATATAAACATGCATAGAATAGTGAGACGTCAAGAACCACTCATCAAATACCCAAAATAATGATTTCTCCGTTTGGATCTGAAATAGACAGCAAAGAAGATGAATGCAAATTATCCAAAAATGATAATCTCAATCCCTCTATGCTAATTACCCCTTTAATGATGATTTGGCTAAGATTAGCAAGGAAAACAAATGATTTTTAAAGGGATTAGGATTAACAGAAGCTTAGACCTATTTTAGGGAAGATGGAAATGACTTAGATTAGCCTCAACAGCCTTCCCCTCGCATAATTTTCGAGATGGGTTAGTGGGCCTAAGTATGGGCTTAGGTTATTACCTACTAATGTAGGCCAACAGTAGCCAAAACTTAAAATAATCATAACTTTTAAACGATAAGTCTGTTTTTCTATTATGAACACTATATAGAATGGAAAACCATCATCCTGAAGCAACGAAAGTGGGTTGAAGCCTAATTCGGCACCTATCAAAACTTATAGTACAAATAATATTTTCAGGGTCAGAATTGTAACATAAAATTCGGCAAAAATCATATATGTGGAAAATGTCCTTAAGAGTCATTTTTCAAAATTTTAGAGTCATACAACCTCATATAAATAAAATAAAAATATTTTAGGATCCTTCATACATAAAATACAAGTCGTTACATCATGCCTTGAAATTATACAACGCTGGATACTTTAAAAATAATATTAACTCCACATGCTAATGAAGTCTTATGAACTAACATAAGGCTAGAGTACCTTATGTACATCATCGTACTGTAAAAGCACTTTACCTAGACAAGTGTAATCATCCTCTATCGATGCCCATCTTATAAAACCAATCTTTTATTATTCAACCATTTAGAAAACTTTTCACTCAATCGCGCTCTCATGCTTCTCAACGTCTTCTGTAAGTGTACCCGGAACCTTACCATAAACATATATGTTAATTTCAAACAATATTTAACCGCATATGTCTCATTAAATCAAAATAATAAATTTAAACTTGTTATTTCCTTCTTAAGAATGTATATCATCTCGAAATTGTTTATTATAAGAATACCTTTTCTCTATTACCTCAAAGTAGTAAAAAAATCAAATTGATAATATGCTTCAAAAACCCTTTGTTTTCACATATTACTTTAAATATATCAAACACCTTTATGCAAGTCCAAAGTAATAATTTTCGTCAAGTTTCCTTCAAAATAGTAATATTTATTTAATTTGTTTTTTTCATAATCACTTTATTATTATAATTCAAAAATAACAACATTCTACATTAAATCCAAAAAAAATTTGGTTATTTATATTAAAAGTAGTGATCATTTATCCTAAAAATACCTATGGAAAATATATCTTTATTGTAATTATTCTCAAAATACCTCTTGTTTTTATTATTTAAGTAATAATATTTTTCCGTAAACTCCATAGAATAGCCATATTATTATTTGATTAATTTAGATAGGCTTCCAAAAATCATATTACTATTTATTTAAATTCCACCTTAAATAATAATAACTTCTCAATTCAAATTGATTTTCCTTTGTTGTTTCAAAATTTTCCAAAATTCATAATAATCTCATTAATTTTCAGTAAAAATCCCTAAATCGCAAATTCATAACTCCTATTTCTAGCAAGTCTTAGCACAATGGCATATTGACTATCTTAGCTAGTTCTCCATAATCAATTCAAAATTTTACAAGCCGTGTAATTATTTTCAAACTCCAATCAAATTTCAATTAAAATATCAATAACTTTCCAATTTGATTTTTAAAATCAGAATCGTTGATTCACATCCTTTTCTTCACAAAACGAGTAAGATTCGAAAACCATAAAATTCTTTAATAATTTTAATAAACATTTAATAAGATCAGTATTTTTTTCAAATCAAATTCATTAATCTCCACTTAAATAAATTTTCAAAAAGTTTTACTTTAGTCATCATGTTAAATTATTTCATTGAAAATCATAAAACAAATTTATTTCCAGTTAACCATTTTATATCTATTCGTAAGTCTCCTATTAAAATAATTATTATAATTTCAATTTCCAAAGCTAATTTCTTTTCAACGGCTCATAAAAATGTTTAACCTCCAAAATTCAATCCTTTATAGCTTAACCAATTTAATATTAATTATTCAAAATATAATTAGACTTGGATTAACTTCGGTTATTTTCTGAAATACTCATACTTCACTTTTAAAACATTATCTCATTAATTTTTTTGACATCGTGTTATATAATTTATAATTAATTTATTATATATAAGTATATATCATTTTATTTAGTAATTAGCCAATTTCAATCATCGTTAAACAATGTCTAATGTCTATACAAAAATTATATCTTTAGATTTATTTTTGGCTACAAACTATATTCATGTCAAATTCTGGAATAATTTCCTAAGTTTTAAATTATTTATTAATGCATTTCTTCAAGAGTATATATCATAAACACTTCAATTTCGATTAAAAAAATCATATATATTAAAATAGAGAAATTCCACAGTTTTAAAATAATAATTTTTAAATCTTCTTTTTTTCAATTTAAATTCAATCCAAGATGGTTCGATTTAACTTAGAAAATATGCATCTCTAAAATTGTCCTTTTAAATTTTACTTTTATAAATAAGAAATGTTCATAAAAGCGTAAAGAAAATGTGGTGTTAAAATCTTTTTAAAAAATAAAACCCTTAAAATATTCATGAAAACTACCTTTTATGAAAATTTCCCGTATTCGAAGCTTAAATGGTTTATTCTTTTAATTCAATAATCAAATGGTATATTCGAAGCTTAAGGGAAAACATTTAAATTAATTTCAATTTAATTACTTTAATTGGAGTAGATCATAACTTACACAAGCCCAACTATAACCATAAAAAAGCTTACGTACCTTCGTTATGCCTTATCAACATCACACCATATTCTATAGACATAAGGATACCTTTCTTCTTCTTATTCATCCTTAGTCCCTCATTTTACTCTACTACTAATTGGTATAGGACCCTAGACTAGCAATTCCTTATGGAGTAAATTATAACAAATGCGATGGATTATTTTTCACCCTAAAACTGCTTTTAATCTTAACATTATGCAACTCATAGTTGTTTACTTCTACAAGGATAAGCCAACAACTGCCTTTATGAGTCAAAATACATGGGGTGCAGCGTAAAAGTATAATATATATAAACACTACTAATACGCTATCATATATCTTCTTTTCTGGCAGCTAGTGCTAGCCTACCAAATGTGTGTTGGGTAGATGATTCAGCTGCTCTGCGTGCTAGGAAGGTTATTGAAGTGGCAATGGGAGTGGAAGATGTGGAAGCTGTTGTTAACAATGAACCAGTGCCAGTTATTGTGCTTGATTTAATATGCACGCATGGTGCCTATGATAATGCACAGACAGGGAACGATACTACTACTGCTATGAATTTTCAACCATCTATTCCCTCTATTGCTACTGCTGTTAAGGAAATCAAATGGTCCTCTTTGTTCACTTCCTTGTCGAGAAATGAGGGTCCATATGAGCCCCGATCCTTTGAAACTGTAGAAATCAATGGTGTCATGGTGCCTCCGGCTAAGGTGATTCAGGCGAGGGTTGACTATTGATCTAACTATTTGGTTGGTTTTTTCCTTGATTCCAACCCTCCATAATATGTTGCTAAGGAGCACTGTTCCAATGTTTGGAAGATTAGAGGTGGTCTACAAGTGCATTTTGACAACTCTATGTTCTATTTCAAGTTCTCTAAGCCCGAGGAAAGACGTTGAATTCTAGAAGTGGATCCTACCTTCATTAGGGGTAAGCCTTTTATTGTTACTACGTGGAGTCCAATTGTCGATAGTGTTAGGGAGCAGGTATTATCTATTCTAGTTTGGGTACATTTCTCACATATTCCTTTTGTTTTGCAACCTTTGATTGGATTGGATTCGTTAGCTAGTCTTGTTGGCAAGCTTAAGTGCTTTGATGCCAATACTATTACTAGGAAAAGGATCGTATCTGCTAAGGCGCTAATTGAAATTACTTCGGATAAGCCACTACCGACCAAGATTAGAGTTCAAACTGTTATGGGACACTTTGCGGATGTTGTTGTTCGTTATAGTTGGGTTCGGGATATATGTACTACCTACAAATCTTTTGGCCACACAATGGAATTTTATAAGCATGGTAATATTATTCCTTCTCCTCCTTCAGTTGATGCCCCGATTTCCATTCATGAGAAAGTTCCTCTACCTCGTCCCTCTGTTAAAAGATAGGTCCTGAAGCCTAAGCGTATTCCTAGTCCTTTGGCGTAGGATGTTGTTGGCATCCCCCCTCCTGCCAATGCTATTGTTATTTCCCTTTCTTATATAGTTGTCTCTCCTTCTTGTAATATTGACGATAGCGAATCGCTAGTTCCAGATTCTCCTTCCTCTGATGCCATTTTTGGAGAGTAGTGAACAAGCTTGGGTACATGTTGATACTAATATGAGATACAATCCGAAGCATGCAACTTTGTATAAGTTTATCGGTGAAGAAGGTGATAGGAGACGACTTTATTATTAAGTGGTGGATGAAGACCTTTCACTTTTTCTTCTCAGTGAGCTTGGTAAGAGGAATAGGACTCTTTTGGTGGATGTCTCATAGGATAGGAAATATATTTACTACTCTGATTTGGAGGTCTAAGCTCCTTGATTAGTGGCTCAGTTCTCAGATTATTTTCATGTTGTAGGGGCTGATTCTTTGGTGGTATTGGTTCCTCTTCTTCTGAGGGGGATTAGTATTATCATGTTTGTAGTATGGGTATCTTGCTAATCTCATATGCTTCTTTGTTTATTTTTAGCTGTTCTGGCGCATCTGCCGAACACCTGTTTAAATTTTACTAATAAAAGTTGACGGTCTACTTAAAAGCCTGCTAGCCTTGCTAAAAAAATACGCTATCTTATATGCCCTAATTTAGTAGGAATCGCCTAAACTAAGCTCTGATATCAAAAGAAGCAACATGCCATCTATGAAGCCTCGATTCATGCATAAAAAGACACCTGACATCGCAGACCGGACAAATAGTATATTGTTTTGAGGTAAAATATAAAATAGATCACATAGCTATCTAAAATATTCTTCATTTTCTAATACTCATAACGAAAGGAATAAAATATAATAGTGATCAATGATACAATAATCCAAATGAATAAAATAATACAATATCAAATATACTCCACTTACAACATCTCTTTACCATTGAGTAACAAAAACAACATAATATCTGGAAATAGGTGAGATAAAATAGCAGATAACTAATAAACAAATAAATGCACATCTCCGTCACACCATCATGCCTCCAAATCACCACCAGTCCTCTCTATCAACTTATTAGAGTACAACTAAAAAGAAGAAAATGATAGAGATGGTTAGATATATGTTTGGTGAGTGAAAAACATCATATATGTGTGTAATATTAATAAGCTAGTAAAACAAAACTTATGCTCAAAAACTATACCTCAACCTGTGTCACCTGCACCCAAAAAGTCAGCTAAACATAATACAATACCATAACGATAACATGGGATAAAGTCTCACTAAAACCTGACCCATATCTAATCATATGAACTCGTTCAAACCCAATGTTCCACCTCACATGTCAAATATTGACTACAATGTGACTGATCCAAAGTCCCGACTTGTTATCACTAAAAAGTATGCGACTCGCCATTGAGGACTATATTTCTTAGTCCACTATCGCCAAATCATAAGCTACTCGCTATTGGAGAACTAAATGTCCCGGTCCACTATCGCAAAATGATGAACGACTCGCTACTGAGGAATCTTATGTCTTAGTCTATTATTATCAAATCATAAGCGAATCACTACTGAGGAACACAATATCATAGCCCACTGTCGTCAAATCGTAAGCGACTCGCTACTAGAGAACTACATATCCCAGCCCACTATCGTCAAATCGTAAGTGACTCGCTACTGGGGAACTACTTGTTCTAGCCTACTATCATCGATTCATAAGCGGCTGACTACTGAGGAATAAGATATCTCAACCCATTATCGCCCAATCGTAAGCGACTCACTAGTGAGCAACAAAATGTCTCATCCCACTATAGTCATACCCGAACAACGTATAACGATTCCACTAAAACAAGAAACTTTTTAGAAGTGTCTTAAAACACAATAAACTACATACCAAAACGTTCCTCATCTCACAATGATTCTAAATGTCGTGAACCAAACGTGAAATGGACATCGTACACAGAATTATGAGCATTTAAGATGGTATTTAATTATTTAAATAATAGTTTAATTGTCATATTTATTTTATTAATAAAATTCCTTTCGTCATCACATTGCTACAAGAATTTTGGAAACCCGATTCATGAACTTCAAGCTCCAGTTGCCACCCATTTTTGATCGTTGTCACCACTACAGTCACCTATGAAGCAGTCGGCCACCACTGTTGTGCTCCTCAAGCCGGCGCCGACCCGACGTAGCCCTGCATTTCCACTCTAGCCACCTCTATTAGAACGCTGCTGCCGAGGATGTTTCCTCAAATTCTGGCGAACTCTAACGATAATCGACCGATCAAACACAGCCATCTACTCGACATCCTGTTCATATCCTTGGTCCCCAATCGTCGAATCGTCGCCTTTTCACTGTCAAATCGAAATGAACGGTCCCTGTTTATCGACTTTCGATGAATTTTCTAATCAATCCGTACACCCAATTAACGAGAAAACACCTTCATTGGATTCGCGTCGTCGAGAACTACAATTTTGATATATAATATGTCTAATTTGGAACAACTTTAAGTTTTACACTTTTTTAATTAGAGGGCAATTAGCTTTGTTAATTAAAATCAAGAAAAAACTAATTTTTAATCAACTAGCCATAGCATATTGCATCTTAATTAGGTGTATACAAAAAAACTTTTTAATCATTAATTACATCATTTATAATTTGGCTTAAGATCATAAGGGGTGAATTACTACGTCTTATTACTATATATATATGCAAATATGATAAATCCCACTAACCAATTAGCCTTGTTTATTCTCTGATTTGAGATGAATCCTCCTCCTTCTTCGTTGTCCAGAAATTGCTTGCCTTGAAAATGCCAATTTTCTTAGTAGCTTCGGTATATTTGTATTGCTCTCTTTGCGGTGATCGCCTTTATATTTATTTTATTTTATTTGGTTCTGATTTAATGGATTAGGAATTGATTTACTGATTAGGGTTTTATAAGTAGAGGCAAGATTTATTTAAAAAAGGGGTTAAGGATCTATTTATAGGATGAAAATAATAATATATAGGCTATATTTTCAAAATCCATATATTAAGAAAATGCCACATGATTTGATTTCTTCTAATTTCTAGCCATTTAACAAATTCAGCAAGTTATATATTTTTTCTGACCGTAAACAACATTCTGGACATAATGGAATAGGTTCCGAAGCCTAGTTCCAGTTCTATAAAAATTTACTATTTTACCCTTTATGTAAAATTATAATTTTACCCTTTTAATTAAATTATTTAATCTCTTAAAATTACGGGGTGTTATAGTTGCCCTTCAGACCGAGATTTAAGGCAAACCTCAAGGTTGAAAGAGAATTATAGGACCAGGCTCAAGAGATTGCATAGACTTTAGCGGAAGAAGTAATAGATTTAAGAACTAGGCTGACCAATTGGGAGAAAAAGATTATTGATCTTAAGGCCAAGATGGCCCAGGCTGAGGAAGATACTGAAGCCCTCTCCTTCAATTCTTTGTAAATCGAGACAAAGAATTTTAATGGCTGGGATGTAGCTACCCCCTCACATTAGCTGAGGCCTGGGAGGAGATTATAAGGTGGCCTATAGAGTCTTGCGACGAAGTTGATGAAGAGAAGACAAAGAGAGAGCTTCTAGATGAAGAAGATCTAATAGCCCAGGAAAAGGGCATGAATATCAAAGCGGCATAAGTTGCAGCTGAAAAATATGTCCCTATTGAGGCTCCTACTAGTCCTAGCTCTTTGGATTGCGCAGACGATGCCACTCTCACCCAGAAAGAGTCTAAAGAAGAAGTCGTCACTTCATCGGCTACCAGCCTTGAGGTCCCCGCCTCTGAAATGCCAACTTTTGCTACTCCTACTATAGCCACAGCTCCTACCACATAAAGTTACAACCCGGAGGACTCAGCCATTATCCCGTCGGTGATTTCCCCATCCTTGCCTCCACTCTTCAAAGCTCTCGAGGAAGGTAAAATCGACAAGTCTCCACTACCCAAATCTCTACCTGTGGGAGGTATATCCTTAGTCTCTCCTTTTCTTGAGAAGCTTCAGTTCTCTCTTGTGGACATTTCTAACCTTTATTGCTATGTCTGTCATCTTTCTGGTCAACCCGCAATCATAGCCCTTCTGACAACTCCTCAAGCTCTAGCCTATGCATTGACCATCATTTCTACTACATTGATCTTTATTACAACCTTAGTTCCAATCTTTACTTCCACTACAAGGTCCAGTCTTGGCTATGGAGCTGAAAAGATTGGCACAATCAAGGATAAGGCTTTGGATGAATTATATGTTGTTGCTGATGATGATGACGACGAGCTCGCCATAACCCATCGTAGGTAAGGCACATTTAATGGCTACCAAAAAGGCGAAAGACATCAGCAAGCTGAAAGCCATGAAGAAGGAGCCTTGGTTGGAACCAACTAAACCTCTTTTGTCCACTGCCCCATCGATCCCTCCACCAAAATCGTGTTATCCTAAAGTCATATCATTGAAGCTTCTCAAACATCCCTAGGAACTCAGGACAAATATGAGGATCCCTTAAACTAGACAATGGAGGAAGAGAAATCTTGTTAGGGTAGGTGCACTCCAAAAAAGGAGAAAGAAAAGAAAAGTCGTGCAAAGAAGTCGACTAAAGGTGGGATGTGGGGTAGGACTAACCGATTAATCTAGGCCACATTTTAAGAAGAGTTTTATTTTTTACCTTTTGTGTTTTGATCTTTTTGGCTTTTTCATGTATATAGGCCATCAGTATGCACGAGGAACCCCCGTAAACCTTCTATTCAAAAATGATGTAAATAAAATTTTTTTTTCTGTTCAACTCTGCCTTATTTACTTCACTGCATCTTTTATTTCTCTTGCTGATATACTTGCTTGTATGTATAATTATAATTGTCTATAATTCAACCACTCATATATTATACTTACCTATATCTGTAATTTGTGCAATGCTATTATTTACCATAACTATATACATGTAAATAAATTTCTACAATTGCTCAGTGTTATTATGGTTACTTTGCTTTGTTTTTCAGTAGTCAAGCATATCTCATTTGGCTAAAAATGCGTCACATCAACCGACCTTGTTTATCATCGACTAAACATGTCACGTTCGATCGTTAATGAGGTCTTCTTAATAATGCAGCCATGACTATATGTCATATATGTTCATGTTAACTTGAACACCAAAATACTTCAATAGAGTACTTGCAAATGATTTTGTTCCTCACCAATTCATATCTCTTGGAATCGGTGTCTTAGATGCCTTTCGCCAAGCATCAATTATCAACCATGCCTATCTCTGGGTGTTGGTCAAAGAATGGATATGCAAAAGCAAATCATCTGATCGACCACAGTATGATATACTCCCATAACCTGATCATGGAACAAAGGTGTTCAACAACACCTATCTTCGCATACCTACACATCTGGTTTTTTGAGACACATAATGTCTTATTATGCTGTTAATCACGCGACACTAAGTCGGAATTTAAGCATGTGGTTCAATTGATTGGAAAAGTCAATTTTATTTATGAACAAAAGGGCCAAAATCACTACCTTATTACATGAAATATTATCGAATAGGAAGTCTTATTTGCAAAAAGGAATTCAAATGAAATAGCTTTGTAAGTTCTCGCCATTCCACACCCATAGAATTGGGATCCCATCAACAGTCGATAGCTTGAAAGTTCCATTTTCAAGCTTTTGTGCAATCACAAATGGACCTTCCCAGTTTGGACCAAGTGCCCCCATAGCTGGAAAGACCCATTTCAAAGCAAGGTTTCCTATCTCAAAGGTATGTTTTTACCCTTAACATTAAACTACTTTGCTACTCTTATCTAGTGAGCAGTACTCTTAGATCGGCTTCTTCTCGTTTTTCTTCAACCAAATCAAGGGACTTAAGTAAGAGCTCCTCATTCATCTGGGGATCATATTGCAATCTTCTGTAAGAACGGACTTTGGCTTTAATCTGTATCAAGGTCTCGGTTTCGTAGGCTAAAACGAATGGAGTATGACATGTGGTGGACTTATGGGTTGTCCATAAGCCTAAAATGTTAGTGCAAACTCATCTACCCAGTTGTTATTGGCTCTTTTCTATCTCTTCTTAATGATCGACTTGATGATTTTATTCACCACCGCTACCTATCTATTTGCTTGTGGTTGTCTTACTATAGAGAAGCCTTTCTCAATCTGGTACCGAGTGCGCAAAACTCTTCAAACTTGGCACTCTCGAATTGTGTTAAATTATCAGTTATTATCATCTATGGGACTCCAAATCCATGCAAAACGTTTTTTACTACAAAGTTGATCACTTTCTTCGAAGTGATTATTATAGTGGTTCGCTTTAGCCCAGTTTCTTAGGTAATCCACATCCACTATTGCATATTTCACTCCGCCTCTCGACATCGGTAGCACACCAATGATATCTATCCTCGATGTCGCAAACAACCATGAGCTAACCGTTTGCGTAAGCTCAATGGATAGGGATCTCAATATCTATGTAAACCTGGTACTTGCCATGTTTTCTAGAATAATCATCTGCATCCCGGTTAACCTTCCGCTATCTGTAGCGAAGAATCTTCTTTGCAAATGTCTACCTTCCAGTGTGATCACCACAACTTCCTTCATGCACATCTGCCATAATTTTCTTAGCTTCATCATTGGTGACACACCATAGGAAGAACATTAAGAATCCTCTTATATATAACACTTATTCTTACATGATGAACCGAGGTACTTTACACTGTATTTTTCGTCGTTCATTCCTTCAATTCGGAAGAGTCCGTTTTAACAAATATTATTTGATTGGAGTCATCCACAACTCCTTCTCTTCTTCACCGTCCAAGATCCAATTAACATCCATCTCTTTGATGCTTAGAGCCTTTAATACCTCTACTATAGCGACTCCCAATAGTTACGCATCCGTAGAGCTAGCTAGTTTGGTTAGTGAATCAGCTTTCATATTCTCTTCCCTAGGGATGTGCATTATTGTGTAACGCTCGATATCGTTCAGTAGTTCCAAAACTTTGGTTAGGTAAGGGCAAGTCTTGCTGCCTTAGCTTGAAATTCCTTTTTCACCTAGCAAACCACCAACTGAGAGTCACTAAATATATGTAATGTATTGACTCCCAGTTCCTTCACTACCTTGAGTCCAACAATCAACGCTTCTTGTTCAGCTTCATTGTTTTTTACTCAGAACTCCAGCCTCAAAGCATAGCATATATTTTGCTCTTTTGGGGTAATGAGAACTACTCCAGCCCTGGAATCATGCTCATTAGAGGCTCCATTTGTGTACAATTTCCATTAAGATAGTTGGACCGTATCTTCTTCCACTTCATTATCCCGGATGGTGAACTTGGCAATGAAATCTGCAATTGCTTATCCTCAAATTTCCTTCCCAGGATGGTAAGATATATCATGCTGGCTCAGCTCGATATTCCTCTTTATCAATTTTCCCGAAGTCTTGGGTCGATTCAGCACTTTTCTTAGCAGTTGATCAGTCAGCATCTTTATTAGACGAGCCTGGAGATATAGCCTCAACTTTTGTGCAGCTATCAACAAATAGTACTCCAGTTTCTCTAACTTCTGGTAATTCTTTTCAACTCCGATGAACCGATTGCTGATGTAATACACCGGCCTTTGAATCTTGCACTCCTCATATACTAATGCTGAGCTCAGTGCATGATCAGACACTACCAAGTAAATATATAGATCTTATCCTTCCAAAGGATATTGCTGATGTAATATACTGGCCTTTGAATCTTGCTCTCCTCATATACTAATGTTGCGCTCAGTGCGTGATCAGGCACTACCAAGTAAATATATAGATCTTATCCTTCCAAAGTCTTTGACGGTATGGGTGGTTTCATCACAAGATCCAACAAATTCTGGAAAGCATCTTAACATTCCTTCATCCATAAGAACTTTCCTTTCTCTTTATTGAGGGCATCAAAAAATGGTACACTTGTCGATTGCCTTTGGAATGAATCGACTCAATGCATCGACCTTACCATTCAGGCTTTGCATCTCGCTTCTTGTCTTTGGGGCAGTAACCTCTCTTAGCACTTTAGTATGTGCTGGATCAGCTTTTATGCCCCTCGAGTTCACGATGAAACCCAAAAGCTTGCCCAATGCAACTCCAGAAATACACTTTAATGGATTGTGCTTCATTCCATACTTCTAAAGTACGTCGAACATCTCTGAGAGATCGCCCATGTGATCCACTGATTATTGTGACTTCACTAGCATATCATCCACATTTGTGCACTTAAAGCACTTAACAGTTCTATAGCAGTAAAGGAGCAAAAGGTTACAACGGGGATAAACCGAGGATAAAGAGGAAAATAGTGGAAGTGAAAAAAGCTTCATTAGATATAAAACCAAATATTAAAGTCAATTTATACTCATTCTCACATCATTTGTGTATGAAAAAGAAATATTGCTTAATCTTATATAACAAGACAGAAGAATGTCATGATATATATAATTCAGATTTGATGACTATAATAGATTTTGAACTTATATTGAGTAATAAAGCCTTAAAATTAGGTCTTTATCCTAATTTTGTTGATTTGGCTTAAAAGAGAATTATTTAAATCAACCTTTTTGTATTAATTTTGCTAAAGCAGGTGCTAAAAAGCCTTGATTTAGCGGGTGCAGTGGAAAATAGCGGAGTTTAAAGTGGACTTACAGTTTAGTAGCACTAAAATAAAATAACGTAGCGGTTGAAGAGCGCTACGTGCTATAGTGGGGATTTTACAAGGCTTTAGCAGGCTTTAACTACACAGGTCCACATATACCTCCATAGTCCATCTGATATAATCGTTAAACATTTGTTCACCAAGTGCTGATAAGTAGCTTCAACATTCTTTAGACCGAACGACATGACTTTATATCAATATAGCCTTAAATTTGTGATGGAAGTAGTATGCTTCTAACCTGCGATGTGCATCGCTATCTAATTATAGCCGGAGTAAACATCCATGAAGGATAGTTGTTCATGTTCTGAAGTTCCATCTACAAGTTATTCGATCCTAGGCAAGGAGGAGCAGTCTTTCGAAATTGCTTTATTCAAGTCAGAGTAATAAATGCATCTCCGCCATTTCTCATTCGCCTTCTTGACTATCACAGTATTCGATATGGGGATGGTGCATCACGAATGAAGCCATTAGCCTTCGGCTTATCACTTCTTCCTTTAACATAGTGAACCCCTTTGGTTCAATACTGCATCTCTTTTATTTCACAAGAGGGTATCTGGGTGCATATTCAATGCGTGGAACACTATATCCTATATAATTCCATACATATCAGAATGTATCCAAGTAAACACGTCTATGTATGCCTGGAAATACCCTAAAAACTTCTTCCTCGTATTTAGGCCGAGCTGAGACCCGATCCTGAGAACCTTCATGGGATCATAATTGTCAATTGAAATATCGATTGTCAATTATGCCAGTGCCGCCCTTGCTTCCTATGACTCTCTTAATAGGTTTACAGGTTTTTTAAATTTTCTATGGACCTGAGTCAGGGATTGGGCACTAGCTGCTATGCCTTCGAAGATTTGATGTAGAGACGTTTCTCCATATCATTCCCTTTCTCTCGCGCTTTTCCTCTCTGAGCTCACCAATATAGAACTCTTGACCCATGCTTTGGCTGCTTTGTATCGCTCCTACTTCATTCTCAATGGGAAATTTCATCATCAGACACCATGAAGCAAGCACAATTCTGATATTGGCAAGGGCTGGTCAGTCCAAGAAGGCATTGTAGGCTGATAATCCATCAACCACTAGAAACATATGCAACCGCACAACCTTGCGGTCTCCTTCTCCCAACTCGATGGTTAGGTCGATGCACCCAATAAGCTTTTTGACCTCTTTGTGGTCCTTCTTGCTTTGGCATTTCCGATCAAAGGTTTTCTTGACAAAATATTACAAGCTCCCACGGTCAATAAGGACTCGATACACTGTTGTCGATCCAGTCACAGCTGTAATCACCATCGGGTCAACCGTCGACATTTCGTCCCTATCTGCATCTATATTCTAAAACATAATATCATCTTCTATCAATTTCATTGCTTTGCAGGAGAACACTCCTTTATGGAATAACACATTTCTTAAGTTATGTACCTCAACGAGCTCCCATAGCGTTCCATCTCATTCCAGCTCTTTTTCGCAGGACGCGGAGCTCTAGAAAACAATTCCTCTAGCTAGCTGTCTTGATCCCTCTATGCTAAATCCAATCTGATTCCCTTGGGTAGACTATCCTTGAGGTTGATTGTTCGATAGCCCTCTAGCATGTGGGTTCCTCACATATTGTTTTAACTTCTTCTTATAAATCAAATATTCAAAAACATCTCTCAAATGTCTACACTCATTCGTATTGTGCCCATAGGTCTTATAGAAGCATCAACACTTTCCCAAGCGTCTTTCTTCTTCAGCAGCCTCCCTCAGAGATGTCTTTTTGTTACACTCGGTACCATGCATAGCAAGATAGATATTTCAATGGAATCAGTTAATTTTGTGCAATCTCCTAGACGAGCATACCTAATGCACTTCTTGGTGTCTTATTTCTTCCCATCAACATATTGATTTTTTTGTTTTCCATTATTTTGTTGCCAACATTCGTTTCAACGTTTCAAGTACTGTCACCACTCTGTTTGATGGCAATATTGCTTTGTATCATGCTACCTATGTTATAAAAAGCATGCTGAAGCGTCTCCTAAGCGTCCCTTAAGCACTAAATGCATGTACAACGCTTAATTTTTTAAAAAATCAATAGAATTAAGCAATGAGCGGTTAAGCGCACTTAATTGGCACCTATCTGCACTTTGCTTAAATTTAAGCGATGTTAAGCACTATTAAGCAAAAAATATATTATTTTTTAAAAAAAGGGAACGGGTTTACACCAAAAAGTCCTATTCCCAAACAAAATTTTCTCATTTTCTATCATATGGGTGGATGGATGGTGAGAAGATTTTTTCATAAAGATATGATTATATTTATTTGATAAATCTACACATTTTGTACTCAACTCGAGTATGCTTACTTTAATGAATACCGAAAGTCAAATCCAGCTTTTGCAACCTATGAGTTTATAAGTTAACCTCAAAAAACTTTAATTTTTGTAATCAATTTGTGCATACACAAATGATACACTTGATATAATAGCTTTACATAATTTATATCAATACGAATAATGTATGCTAGAAAATTAAGCAGCACTTAAATGCTTAAGCGGCGCTTAAGCGACATTAAGCAAAGTGATACTTCTATCGCCTCACCTCGCTTAGTGCTTAATATAGCATAGCGTGCTACTAAGCCTCTTTTGACATTGAGATGCTCTATGGTAGAACTCCTTCCAGGTAGGTGGTTCTTTTCTCTTGAGCGACTTGCCAAAATCACTTTTTGGACGAAGCTCGTTCATAGGTGCCATCAACACAATTTACTCCTTAGTGTTACTCACCTCAACCACAAATGTGTTGAATCTTTTCAAGAAATCCTTCAAGGTCTCTCTGGACCTCTGATGAACATTGGACAGTGACATGATATCCTTTGGTCGGACTGTACGAACCTAAAACTACTCCATAAACTTTTTAGCTAACTGATCAAACTATGATATGGATCTTGGCACAAGCCAAATAAACCACATCGTCGTTATTCCTTCTAAAAAGATTGGAAAACATCTGCATCAAACAACATCTGTCGCACGACGGTATCCATAAACCATATTTACTACAACAGGTGCTACCTAGGGTATGTCACACTGTTATAAGTTGGCATGGTTGGCATCACAAATTTCTTAGGATACCTAGCTGTTAGAATATCTTCAGTGAAGGTGGTCTAACTTGCTGCATCACCCCACTCATAATCTTGTGCATGCAGACTCTGATTCAACAGCCTTTTTACCATATTTGCGATGTGTTAATACCATAGATATTAATTTTGATGACAACAACCATATAATTATAAGTACTAACGTATTTCCAAGTTGCATTGAATATTTTACAGAATATTAACAAAGGTACAGGATAATCGAATTTGAAGATTGATCGATAAAAAGACTAGAGATCAAGATTCAGAGATGTTCAAGATAATTGAAGACTCATGAGTATAAAGATAAAGACATGAAGAGTTTAAGACTATAGATAATAGTTAATGGACATTAGACAAATTTATTGAAGTCCTTGAATAGAAACTTTCTTTTCTTTGAATACTCTCTCATCAAAATGTTTATTTCATTTTGAAAATATTTTTATATAAGTTTTATATATTAAAAAGTATTTATAAACTTTTTTTAAAATGATTTACAAAAAAATCAGAATTTTATAACACTTTAAATATGTTATTATTTTTCTCAAAAATATAAGGGTATGTCGACATACCCTACTTATGTATATCGAAATATGTACCGTTGAAGAGTTGTTTTTTAAAATTTGAACAGTTATGGTTTTTGGATCCATCTCTTCGTGAATAGGCATGTTCCTTCAAACACTATACAAGGGGACTGAAAAATGAATTTTATAACTACTTTCTCTATATTCTTCTTACTCCAAATTCTCATTATATATTTCACAAAATCCACCTTCTATACTCTTCAAATCCACTCAAATTCAATCTCTACTTTACTACATTCATTCTCTATAAACTACACACTGATTTGCACGTATTCTCTCACTAATTCAAAGATCAAAGTGCTATCAAAGGGCTATAGGATATTCTTTATCAAAGTACCACTATTTTTATTTGGAATCAACAACCCTCTACTTCTATTTGTGTGGATGTGTTTGTTTCCCATTAAAATCAAGTGGGTGTGTTTGTTGTCCGTTTATATCAGGTGATCTTGTTATCTGGTTAAATCAAGTAAGTCCACCCTAAGCTCGAAAAGTAGGTAGGGTGTATCTTGTTGCCATGAAATCAAGATTGTATTCAAGTTTGCTGATTACCTGATTAAAGTAAGCTTTTGAAAGGAAATCTATAGATATACTATACATGACTTGTAAATATATTGTACATGAATGGATGTAGGATTGGTCAATCCGAACTAGTATAAAACTTCTAGTGTCATCTCTCTTACTTTTACTTTATTTTACTGCATTTTTTATCTATGACTGCCTGTTAAATATATATCTATGTTGATTATCTGTGTTTTAATTTAAATCTTAAAAGGATTTAGAAAAATTCTAGTATAATTTATAAAACACTATCCCCCTTTCTAGTGTTAAAGTAGCCTTAAGATCGGTTTACACTAGTATAATTTATACTACACCGTTTCCCACATTTGGTATAAGAGCATTAGGTTTTCAAAAACTCATTATTTAATTTTTGAAAATTATAAATGGCTAGTGACACTAGTAGTACACTTCTTAACACTTTTGTAGAAGGACGATCAACTGTTATACCCCCACTATTTAATGGTAGTAATTATGCTTACTAGTCATGTAGAATGAAAATTTATTTACAAACCAATGGCTTAGATATTTGGAATATTACACAAAGTGGGTACACTGAACCCCAAACTAATATTCATAATGGACACCAGACCAAAAGACACAAGCACTCAATAACTCAAAGGTTGTGAATATTTTATTTTACTCCTTAGATAAAAATTAATTAATCGAATTTCTATTTGTAAGTCTTCCTATGAATTTTGGAGAACATTGCAAGTCACACATGAAGGCACTAGTAAAGTAAAACAAACTAAGGTTTCCATGCTCACTAACCAGTTCAACTTTTTAAAATGAAATCAAATGAATTTATTTTTTATATGTATTCTAGATTTCAAGATATAGTTCATTCATTAGTATCATTAGGAGAAAACTTCTCTAAAAATGATCAAGTTAGAAAAATCCTAAATTCACTTTCTTCGGAATGGGATCAAAAGACATTAGCAATAGAAGAAGTCAATAATATTAGTATATTAAAAATTGAAGAATTAATTGGAAATTTAATGTCCTATGAAGCACATGTGCAGGGTAGAAGGAAAGTAAGGCAATTGAAAAGAAATCAATTGCATTCAACGTAACAACTAATGATCAAGATTCATATGACGAAGATAACGATCAGGAGATTACTGTTATGACTCTCAGAAAATTTCTAGAATACAGAAAGATGAACAACTTTCATAAAACTAAAAATAAAAATTCTAAAAATGAAAATGTTTTTAAGTGTTACAATTGTGGTGAGTCTGGCCATTTCCGAAGAGATTGTCCGCATCAAAAGAAAGAAAAGAATTCACCCAACATCGATTCATTTAAAAAGAGATTTCAATGCAACTTTGGGTGATCCTAATACAACATCTAGTGCAATGAATCGCACATTGAAAATATCAACATGTGTTCACGATGATGGAAGATTAATCAAGTCAAATAATGGAAACAGGAAATCGGTACTTTTTACACTTCATATTTTATTTTTTATTTTTTTAGAAATTATTTAATATTGGAGTAAATATATAATAATAATAATAACAAGTATATATATAATTATATAAATATACTTCAATAATTTTTGAACTTTGAAATTTTGGCATATATGTCAACATGTGCCACCTAGGTATGTCAACATATCTGGTAGAATTTGAGGAATCTTTTCAAAATTTAAACTTTTGAAATTCCTCTCTTTTGCGTTAAATTCAAATTTTGAAAAGATACCGTTTTACCTATCATATATTCATTCAAACTTTATTTATTCACTCCTTCTTACTTCATCTTCAACACACGCTTTATTTCAAAAATCAAACAAATTCTTGGTTCTCTTTCCTCCAAAACAAACATATAATGCCTTCCTTAAACCAACCTTCGTTATCCAAAGCCATTAGGCTTACCAAAAGAATCAAAAGTCGACTTTTTAATGATCAAGACTCCATTGAAACATACATTGAATATGCAACTTATGGTAAAGTCTTTTCGGGAAGATCTGCTAATTTTAATGAGTTTCATTCTTATGGTTTACAAAGCCTTGCTTTGGAAAATGGTATTTTTGGTTTAACCAATTTATCTTAAAATGATTTTGGTTTCTATCCAGATTTGGTCAAAATGTTTTATGCTAATTTAATGGAAAGTTTTATCAAGTAAAAGAAGGTCGAATTTGAAGTAGTATCAAAGATACTATTATTGTTTTAGATTGTGAAATTCTTGTTTGAATTCTTGATTGTAAAAGTAGTGGAGATAACCTCTCCACTTTTGAATTTGATATTGGAAATAGAGAAGTTATGCATGATTTATTTTCAAATGATGAAGAATATTATTTTAAAGGCAAGAATCTTAGGCCAAAAGCAAGCTAGTGAGTCTTATTTTACAATAAAGTATTACACCAAGGACGGGGACTTACAACAACCCCAATCACAAAGTTTTCAAAGCTCTTTTGGCCATTTTTAGAAAATATGATATAAATTGGGCTCAAGTGATTTTGGATGACTTTGTTCAAAAGAAAATTTCTATATATAAAAATACACGTTATCATGGTGTGTATCTTACTAAAATTTTCAATTATTTTGGTATTAACCTAAGAGGTGAAAACATTTTGTCTTATAAATTTTCTGACAAAATAAATTTCTCTCTCATGCACATCCCTCTTGAATTTGAACCTTATAAGTCTCTTACCGAAAATAAAGAAAGATTAGCAAGAGAAAGAGAGCAAGAGATTCTTCAATAAGAAGAAAGTGATGATATGGAAATAGAGGAGGAGTAAGAAAAGGAAGTAGAGGATGAGAAAATGGATTCATCTCTCGAAAGCTATGACAAAACATCTCGCTATTCAAACGAAGATATTCTTAGGAATTAAGATAAGCTTCTTAATAATCAAAACCAGCTTAAATTATCTTTTAGTAAGAAATTAACTAGCCTCTCAAACAAAGTTGACGATTACTCTAGGAAGATAATGAGAAAGCATGGTGTAAATTCTTCTTCTTCATCATCATCATTCTAGATCTATTTTCTATCCTTATGTTTTCTAGTTTTATTTATGTTATTTCCATGTAAATTTTATGTTTATGTATCTCTCTATTTTATTAACGAAAATTTCTTAGAGAATTCGTTTTGTTGTTTAATAATGTTCTTTCGTTCTCTGCAGTCATAAACTAAAGTAATAAGAAATATAAACAAAAATTAAAAAAAACAAAAATGTGCAAACTTCTACATGTATGTCTACATAGGCTACCTATGTATGTCGATATACTCTGGTATTTCCAGAATTTAGAATTCAAAACGATTAGTTATTATTTGAAGAGATTAGTTATTAATCTGATTCTTCACTTCTATAAAACCATATTTCTTCAACAAAAACTCAGAAACCAATTCATCCTCTTATTTTATTCCACTCTACACATGTCTTTTCATAAAAATGAATTCAAACATCAATTTTCAGAACAAAAACTAAGTGACAATCTAAAAGAAACCCTTCAATCATTCAAGAATGCCCTTTGGTTCATTTTCGCAATCAACATCACTCGGAGTTGAGTCAAATGCAAATGATCAAAGAACAAGAAAAGAAATTCGATTCTCTTCGATGTTAGATTTTTTTTGTTACGCTAAAGAAGGTTAGGCAACAACCTTGAATGCTCGAACTCTAAGGCGAAAGTGGAACATGAAGATTGGGAAGTGGTCAACACCAATCCAATCTTTGGATTCGAAGGATGGGTCGAAGTTCCCAAGGAAATCTAGTGTTAATTTGTATTTAAAATATGTCACATTTTAGTCTATATAATTAATCCTAGTTTTATTTATACTTTTCATGTTATTAATTGTGTATAAAGTGTGTATAGATGTAAAAATTGTAATGTATGGTTTAAATAAATGTAATTATAATTGCATATATATAAAGTTATTTCTTAGAAATATTATTTCACAATTAATATCGATTCTATGTATAACATTATCACATTCCATAGTATTTAATATGTCACATTTATGGGAAATTTATGTTTCTTTACCCATTTTTGTTGGTGACAAAGGAGGAGAAAAATATAAAATAAAATATATGCGTATACTAAGAGGGAGTTACACTATATTTTATAGTAAAAATATTTATATGATTGTCATCATCAAAAATGGGAGATTGTTAATACTACAGATATTGATTTTGATGATAACAACTATATAAATATAGGTAGTAATGTCTTTCCAAGTTGTATAGGATATTTTGTAGAAATTTACACATATATAGGATAATCGAGTTTGAAGACTAATCAATAAAAAGACTAGAGATCAAGGTACAGAGATGATCAAGATAATTGAAGACTCGTGAGTTTAAAGATAAAGACATGAAGAGTTTAAGACTATAGATAATAGTTAATAGAAATCAGATAAATTTGTTAAAGTCCTTGAATAGCAACTTTCTTTTCTTTGAATACTCTCTCATCAAAAAATTTATTTTATTTTCAAAATATATTTTAGAAAAGTTTTGTATATTAAAAAGTATTTAAAAAGTATTTTTAAATGATTTTATAAAATATCAAAAATTTATAACACTTAAATATGTTATTGTTTTTCTCAAAAATTCAAAGGTATGTATGTCGACACGTGTACCATTGAAGAGTTTTTTTTTAACTTTGAATAGTTGTTATTTTTGGCTCCATATCTTTGTGAATAGACATATCCCTTCAAACACTATATAAAGGAGACTATAAAATGAATTTTTATAACTACTTTCTCAATATTCTTCTTACTTAAAATTCTCTCTATATATTTCATAAATTCCACTTTTTATACTCTTCAAATCCACTCAAATTCAATCTCTACTTTGCTACATTCATCTCTATAAACTACTCACTGATTTTCAAGTATTCTCTCACCAATTCAAAGTCTAAAGTACTATCAAAGGGCTATAGGATATTCTTTATCCAAAGTACAACTATTTGTATTTGGAATCAACAAATCGCTATTACTATTTGTGTGGGTGTGCCAAGTATGCGTGCTTGTTGCCCGTACAAATAAAGTGCATGTGCTTGTTGCCCGTTCAAATCAAGTGGATGTGCTTGTTGCCCGTTTAAATAAAATGGTTGTGCTTGTTGCCTGTTTAAATCAAGTGGGTGATCATGTTACCCGGTTAAATCAAAAGAGTCTACTCTGAGCTCGGAAAGCCAGGAGGGTGTGTTTTGTTGCCTTGAAATCAAGATTGTATTCTGGTTTGCTTCTACATAATTAAAGTAAGCGTTTGAAAGAAAACCTGTACATATACTGTACAGAACTGGATGTAGAATTGGTCAATCCGAACCAGTATAAAACCCTTGGTGTCATCTCTCTTACTTTAACTTTATTTTTATTGCACTTATATATATCTGTGACTGACTATTAATATATATCTATGTTGATTATCTGTGTTTTAATTTAAATCTTAAAAATATTTAGAAAAGTTCTATACAAGTTATAAAACACTATTCACCCCCTTATAGTGTTAGAATAACCATAAGATTCATTCACACTAGTATAATTTATACTATACCATTTCCCACACGATGCACTCATCACTGCTTTGGGCAATTGGATAGCGATCATCATAAACACTCCTGAGTGTTTGACTTTACAAATGGTGTCGTTTAGTTGCATGCCATCTAGGTTCCCCTATCTTTAAAGGAACCATTTGTCCCGACCCTTGTCGTTCTCTTCTAACCGGTTCTATGACATAAGTCTGATTCCATCAGCCTGAGTACCAATAGCTTGTCCATCTTCAACAACACCACCATCATGCAAGTACTCTTGACTATCAGATAGATTAAGCCTATCAAAAAACCTCTCAGTACCAACTTGATTCGACCTCTCGACTCCAAATTATTTTGATGCCAACGAAGTGACTCCGTCTTTTGCAATCTTCTTTTGTGCTGGCCCAACCTCTCTCTACATCGACTCTTTGCCCGGTCTCCTATTACGTTCAGTAGAAGACAAGGTTTCTTCGCTAGAATCGGAAGACGACAAACCCTTTCTACTCTCCTCTCCTTTGAGACTCGGTCCATTGTAAGGGCTAGGCCAATACTAGCTACTCCTACATACTTCTCATCAATTCCATCTGAGACTTCTGTTGTTCTAGCATCCTTGCATTCATATCTAGCATCATTCTCTCCACTTCATATTTTGTGATAACTTCAGCTGGTTGAGATGAAGATCTTGTTAGATTAGCAAGTTCGTTGATATTTGGTTCATGATGAGATCCTTCATTGTCTACTTCAACAATAGCTCCAGATCTTGCACTCTTCTTTTTTCTGGAAGTCATCTCTCTTTAGATCTGATAGTAGATTCATTCCAAATCCAAGTAACAACGGATCTAGACCAAAAAAACTTTAGATCTAGCTTTTAGACTCTTCAAATCCAAAGTGAAAGCAAAGATCTACGCCCGAGATTGATCGTTCTCAATGAAAGCAAAAAACATGTTAGACCAAAAAGTGGCACAACACCTCAATTCAGATAAAAATGAGAATAATCAAATACAGATGAAATGAAAAACAAGGATAGTCATAATTTTTAAAGCGGTTCAACCTCGGTTTGATTTCCTACATTCACTATTAATTTTATTTCGATTAGATCTTATTGCTCCCACTAATTACACAATGATTATAGAGAAAAAATGATTGAAAATGAAAATGGTAGAGCTTTGTTGCTTAAAATCGAGATAAAGATCCAAAATATCACTGTTGAACCATATGTATTTATAGTCGAATCCTTCTTTTAAAGTCGCTAGCTCGTATAAGTTCGAGTAAGAAGTCGGATCCAAGATTTCAAGAGTAAAGAATGTGCAAAATTTGGCATCCATTTTCTCTCGGTACCGAAATGAACATGTCGGCATTGACATGTTTCCTTAACTTGCATCTTCGACTCTTCTACATACTTGTTCAAGCCTCCAAGCTTTGGGTCTAGGTTCACAAAATTGCTTCCTCAAATCATATTGGTAGTGGAATGATTTTTCCATCCAAATCTTTGTCTTTTTGCTCCAAAGTGTCAAGTAATATCATCCAAAGTCTGAGGTGGGTCCCTATGGTCAAACAACTCAGTGCCTACATGACCGAACAAGTCGATATCAAATTGATTTACCTTGTGAAAATTTCGACCAAACTTCTTGTGCTCCATTTACCCTTCTTCATGACACCTCCTACGTTTCTTGACCCATTTCATCATCATCTTGAAATCCATATCCACCAAGATGTTACTCGGTTTAAACGCTAGATACCAACAATTGTTGAGTCAAAAAATGACACAACACCCTAGATCAGTCACAAACAATATGAATAGGTGAAAAAATGAAATTAGAAGTAGACTGGTTCTGCCACAAATCACTTCCTACATCCACTATGATTTTATTTTAGATAGTTTTGCATGTACAATCGAATTGCAATGTTTCAGGTCTAGAAATTAAAGAAAATTTGATTTCAGCAGTATTTTATGGCTAAAATGAGCTAGAGTGTTCAAGATTAGAAAGAAAGATTCCATATCCCTTTTTCGTTGCCCAAGGATAGGCTTTTATTGACAAATCCATCCATCAAAGTCGTTGTCTCGGGGAAGACCGGGTAAGAGATCAGATCCATGCTTTAGGCATGAATAATAAGTAAAATTCGTAACTCAAATCATATCGGTACTGGCATAATTTTGAAACTTGCATGTTCAGTTTTCCCTCAAACTCATCCAAGTCTTCAAGTTTCCAAGCTTCGTCATCAAAATTGCTTCTATAAATCATGTCGGTGTCGATATGATTATCTTTTTCTGCAAAGTATAAGGCATCTTCGCCTATTACACAGAAGTAGGCTTTATATCCAAACATGTCGATGCCGACATTTTCGATCATGTCGGTAGGTGTTGACATGATCGACCATGTCGATGCACAATTCTTACTCAAACTTCTTGTGCTCCACAATTTCATTAATTTATACAATTTTATAGATTCTTAATCTATTTCTTCATCATCTCGAAGCCCAAACCAATCATGAAGTCTCCTAGTTCAAATGTTAGATAACATTTGCACCCCAAAGTATGCTTTCATGAAAATAAAACATGCATTGAATCGATACATGCGATCAGATCCATACTGTAGGAAAACCAGCACTCGACTAATAGTCGTCTTGAATCATTACTCTATTCGAAGACCATATGTTCATTGCTTCAAATAGTGTTTGTTGACGATGGAAATTTCTATCGATTTGAAAACCATCATAAATATATAATCGTTATAAAAATTGCATGCGCATGGCATACGATCCTAGTATATATGCGAGTATGGGACGATCCATGAGGAAAGAATTAAATTATGATATTACTCAATCAAATTAGCCCAAGATTTTGAAATAGTGTTATACTAAGAAAATTATAGAAAACAAACTAGAGAAAATGTGAATAAAACTATGAGACTAAGAAGCAATTTAGAGGCAAATCCACTTGCAATCATTCATATAAATCAACATAAAAATTCATTTATAATCTCTCACTAAAATATTGTGTAGAAATGATTGATGTGTTTATTATAAGTATGGTTTATTTGTGCAATTAATTAGCACAACTTAAACCATCAAACTTTAACACACCATCAAAACCCACTTGTCAATCCTCATGAAAATGACATGAAATTAAAATTAAAATCTATTTTAAGCATGATCTACTTACTACAAATTAGTAACATAGACCATCAAATTTTTGATTCTAGTTTGACTTTCATCATCAAAATCACTTAGGAAAATGATCGAATAGTTTATGTTTATATTGGATTAAGCATAGCCTATTTGAGATGTCAACATAGACTATCAAATTCACTAAAAAAGAAACATAAACCATCATCATTCATAATTTCCGTTAAGCACAAAAGAGAGATCATAAATGAAATCATTATGTCAATTTAATATGTTTCATGATTGCTTCCTTATCCCTAAATTGAAGGGGTTTAGCTACTTATATTTTAATACATCTTAACATAAAGTGATTTCAACATAAAAAACAAGGAAAATGAGAGCTAATTAAAAGAAAAGAGAGCTAACTACTTGCATGAAATAAAACTAAACTAATTGCAAGAATTAAATCTATGCCGCTAACATGAAATAAGAGAGCATAAACTAGAAGAGAGAGCATAAAATAAAATAGCAATAAAAGAAAGCATGAAATAAAAATTGCATTAAAGGAAGGAACAAGGCTAAGAAGCCATTAAAGAGATAAATTATTTATCATTAATTTTGTGCTACATTATTGCATAAAGAAGAAGAAGATGATTACATGAAACATAAGGGGTATTTATACATGCTTAAAACCCTAATTCATTTTTAGGGGACTACCAAAAATGCCCTTGAGATAGTGTAACATCCAAGTAATCATTAGGGAATTAATTAATCCCAACTAACATGCCTTTAAGTCTCCATTAATTTGTGCATGTGATTTTAATTATGGACCATTAGTTAGTGGCCATGTGGGCTCCTCCATGTTGCATGAATTCTTTTATATTCTACATGCTCTTGCCTTGAACATTTGTGCATGCATATATCCATGAAGCTCCATCCAATTTACACTTAATTTCCTATAAATAAAAATAAAAATGTGCAAATAAATTTTCTCAAAATTAAACCATAGATAAAATTACCATTTTGCTCCCAAACAAAGATGAATGAATGATGATTTGAAAACAATTTAGATTTTGGTTAAAACATGTAAAATATACTAATAAGCTCACTTATTTTACTAAAGGAAGATTAAAGATGGGAGTAAAAATATGCACTTTTCATTGCACAGCAAATACCCTCACACTTATCTTTTTATTCATCCTTAAATAACTAAAACTAGGATAAATCCGTTTTCGTAGGAATTACGATTGCATTGAGCGTATGCAACATGACGTTAAACATCTAGGTGTCCCTAGTAGGACGAGTGTTGTCTCGTGAGGGTTTTCAGTGGATACTACCTACAAAATCCACATACAATGTGCAAATTTTAATGCGACTACATGATGCAAGTTTTCAAAAATATTTACAGATGAAGGATTTACTTTTAAATTGACACGAGTAATTTAAATATAAGATTTGGTTATTATCAAGAAATTTTAGTCTTTTTACTCCTCAAAACTTTCAACAAAAATTAAGTTATCATCACAATTAGACTCTAGTTCGGCTAGTTATTTCGGTTGATAACATAGTGCAACTATGAAATGAATCCATTAGTTGATTATCAAAGTTTTGCAAGTGGCATTTTTATTTCTTTTGAATAACAAGTCAAATCAAATAAGTGAAGATAGTGATTGGGTTTCAATTGCTTGCTCTCTCTATTTTGAAAAATATTAACATTATTGTTTACAGACCTAACTCAGATAAACTGAGGCAAAATATACTGATCATGCACTGCCTTTCGGGCTTACTTGAGACGAGTACAGAGCGTGGCAAATGTACGCACTTGCATATGAACATATGACTCTAGGTGTTTATTATTATTATTATTATTTTAGTTTTATTTACATACACCTAACTCAGATATACTGTGGCCAGATATACCGATCATGCACTGCCTTTCGGGTTACGTGAGAAGAGTACAGAGCGTGGTGAGTGTACACATTTGCGTATGAACACATGACTCAAGGTATTTCTTATTTTTATGAAATACTTTTTTTTAAGAAAAGAGAGAGTTATGCAAAATCATCTTAGCACCACTTAACTTAGAAGATCAAAAATTTTATCGCCTTTACTTCAAATAAACCACTCTTTTAAACAAGGATTACAATTTGGATATACTTCATAATTATCACCTATGAACCTTCCTATATACTAGTTAAACCATAGTTACTTGTAATCAAACTTTTATTTTTATTTTTGTTGAGACAAGTAAATTTTCAAAAAAAATTCAATTTAATAACCAAAAACATATACTTATCCTATCATGTTTCTTCAAAAGTAAATTAATATGCTAAAAAGAAAATTTTGCTTTGGGATTTTTTTTGAAAAGAAAATGCGAAAAATAAACCATTAAAATAAACATGAGACTCCCCCCCCCACACTTGATTTTGAATGTGTAACCACAGTCAATGCATGATATAATGAGTGTAACGGTGAAAAATATGTGCATATTTACAAGGGAGGGTTAAAATTTCTTACTAGACGTAGTGTAGCTCATAAAGAATCATGAGCTCCTCCTCTTGATCACTCGCCAACACTAAGTAAGGTTTTAAATGATGACCATTGACTTTAAAAATCGATCCATTCCTAGGGTTTTCTATTTCTATGGCACCATGTGGAAAAACAGTACGTACCACGTATAGTCCTGTCCACCTTGATTTTAATTTCCTAGGGAATAAATGAAGTCGATAGTCATACAAATGAACTTTTTGATGTGGCAAAAATGTTTTCCTTAGGATTGACTTATCGTGAAAAACTTTTGTTCTTTCTTTGTAAATTTTCTTATTTTCATACATGTCGTTCCTAATCTCCTCTAATTCATTGAGTTACAATTTTCTATCTTCACCTGCTTTTTCAAGATCAAAATTTATGTTCTTAATCGCCCACAATGCTTTATGTTCAAGTTCGACAGGTAAATGGCACGCTTTACCATATACTAGCCTAAAAGGAGACATCCCAGGATTGGTTTTATACGCGGTTCTATAAGCCCAAAGTGCATCTGTCAATTTTTCTGATCAATCTTTACGATTTTTGTTTATAGTTTTCTCCAAAATTTTCTTGATTTTGCGATTTGAAACTTCAACCTGACACAAGTTTAAGGAAGATAAGGAGTGGATAACTTATGGGTTATCGAGTATTTCTTCATTAAAGTTTCAAATGATCGATTACAGAAATGGATTCCATTATCGCTTATTATTGATTGAGGTGTTCCAAACCTCGAAAAGATGTTTTCTTTTATGAATTTCACAACAACTTTGCGGTCATTTGTTTTACAAGGAATGGCTCAACCCATTTAGAGACGTAATCAACAGCAAGAAAAATGTATAGATTTTCGAAAGAGTTGGAAAATGGTCCCATAAAGTCAATACCCCAAACGTCAAAGATTTCGATCGTAAGGACGGGGTTCAAAGGCATCATGTTTCGTCGAGAGATTTTTCCTAACATTTGGCAGCGAACACAAGTTTTATAGAACTCAAATGCATATTTGAAAAGCGTAGGCTAGTAAAACCATATTGAAGCTCCTTTTCCGCTGTTTTCTTCGGACCGAAGTGACCACCACAAGCTTGGTCATGACAAAACGAAAGAACACTCTTAAATTCACAATCCGGGATGCAACGTCGAATGATTTGGTCGGAACAATACTTAAAAAAGTATGGATCATCCCAATAGAAGTACTTGACTTGGAAAAGAAATTTATATTTATCTTGTTTCGACTAAAATCAAGGAGTTTCCTTAGTGACTAAATAGTTCACTATATCGGCATACCATGGATCGACAGAAACATAAAGGTGTTGTTCATCAGGAAAGTTCTCATTGATCGGTAAAGGAGATGGTGCATTTGGAAGACGCGACAGATGACTAGCAATGACGTTGTCAGATCCTTTTTTGTCTTTGATCATAAGGTCAAATTCTTAGAGTAAAAGGATCCAACGGATCAAACAAGACTTAGCATCATTTTTAGCTAAACGGTACCTAAGAGCGAAGTGGTCAATGTAAACAGTAATGTGTGAGCCAATCAAATAAGGTCGGAACTTTTCGAGCACAAAAAATACCGCTAGAAGCACTTTTTCGGTGGTTGTGTAATTGAGTTGAGCATCGCTTAGATTAATACTAGCATAGTAAATAACATGAAGAATTTTGTTGATGCGTTGTCCTAAGACAGCACGAACTGCAAAGTTAGAAGCATCACACATTATTTCGAAAGGAAGATCCCAATTGGGTGAACAAATGATGGGAGCAGAAATGAGTTCATTTTTAAGACATTCAAAAGCAGAAACAAAGTCAAAATAAAAGTCAAATGGAACGTCTTTTCCAAGAAGAGTCGTCGGAGGTCGAGCAATTTTACTAAAGTCTTTCACAAAGCATCGATAAAAACCAGCGTGTCCTAGAAATAAACAAATGTCCTTGACAGATTTGGGAATGGGTAGATACGCAATTACGTCATCTTTCGCTTTATCTACCTCAATGCCTTTGTTTGGAATGACATGCCTAAGAACAATGCCATATTTGACCATGAAATGGCATTTTTCCTAATTTAATGTTAAGTGTTTGTCCTTACGTCGATTGAGAACCAACTCAAGATGATGTAAGCACTCGGAAAAAGAATCTCCAAAGATGGAGAAATCGTCTATAAACACTTCCAGAAAGCGTTCGATCATGTCAGAAAAGATGTTGACCATGCATCTTTGGAAAGTAGCAGCAGCTTTGCAAAGGCCAAATGGCATACGTCGATACGCAAAGGTGCCAAAGGGACACATGAAAGTCGTTTTCTCTTGATCTTTGGGAGCAATTGGAATTTGGTTATAATTGGAATTGACCGATTTTGATGACTACATCCTTGATATCTCCCACGGGTTTCTTTACCGAATGATCGGCAAATTAAAGGGTTACTATCATCGATTTTAGTTCACCCAAGCCAATGGTAAACTGAATAAGGAATCAAATTGACACTTGCACCCAAGTCTAGTAAGCACTTATTGAACGTTTTGTCTCTTATCGTGCACGAGATCGTTGGACATCCAGGATCTTTTTATTTTACGGGGATTGATTGAGACAAAACTTCACTAAGACCAATAGCTAAGAAAACATTCTTGGGTACATGAGTGTGTCATTTTTGAGTACACAAGTCTTTCAAGAATTCAGTGTAAGCTGGACTTGTTGAACGATATCAAGAAGAGGGATGTTCACTTTAACTTGCTTGAAAATTTCCAACATCCTTTTCGTTTGATTGGAATGTTTCTTGGGTCGAAGGCGATGTGGAAATGGAATTCGATACTCAATATGTCGGTCTACTTGAGTAGAAGAAGAATTTGGATTGGAATTTGATTCGATGTTTGGCACAATGTTTTGTTCAGAATCGCTTGTTGTTTTCAAGATGTCAAGAGGAGTTTTCGGTAAATCGTTTGGATTGACAACTTGATTATCGATTTGTTTACCGGAACGCAAAGTCATGATGGCGGTCATTTGGTTCACGTTGCTGTCTTGAACGACATGGGCTTGATTTGAGTTCGTGTTTTGATTTTAAGGATTCAGAACTGGCTGATTTGGGAATGTGCTTCGTTCACGCTCATAAAGGTGGCTAATTGACTCATTTGCATTTCAAGTTTAGCAATCGATTGACTTGTATTCTACATGTACGAGGTTAATAAATTTTGCAAATTGCTATTTGGTTGGAAGTTTTGAGTGGTTGCTTTAGCCAAAGTTTCAAGACTTTTCTCAAGTGAAGTCAATCGTTTATTATAACAACCCTGCTTCCTACGTCGTAAATAAATTTAATTAAAATAATAGTGTTTGAATTCAATCTGTGATGATTTATAAATTGAATAAATTGTTTTAGTTGAAAATAAGTATATTAAAGTGTAAATAATTTATATATGATTGAAATGGTTGGAGAATAAATTTATTTTACAAGAGTACAATGAACGATTAAATAGAAAAAATAAACGGGTGTCGAATTGAATAAAAAAAATGTTTAATTATTTATAATATAATTTGTAAATGAGGTATGAATCAATTTATAGTAGATTGAAATTTATTAACAAATAACTTAAATAAGTTGTTATAATGAAAAGAGTAAAAAATTGGAAAAACTAAATTAATTAAAACAAGCCCAAGGCCACCTTCTTTTTCTCGGTGCTTCTCGAATACTCTACATCGCCTTATCCATTCATGCCCAAAACCCAACCCACTTCGTTCTCTCCTCAGCCACATGCCCTAATGCCCTCTAATATCACAGGGTCACGTCTTCTTATAAAAAAAGAAGAACCGAACCGCGATTCGAAGGTGAGCATTACGGAGGTAGCCGCGACCTAACAACGGCGATAGAGGTAACACCGACATCGACGCATTGGAAGATCGAACGACGGCATACTTGGAGCCATGACTTGGTTGATGATGTGACAGGTAGACTTCAAATGGTCGCAATGTAATTGGTTGTTGGTGAGCGTGTGGCTATGGCGTGGAGGCTTGGGCGATGGCGAAGCTGCTGGGTGTGTTGCTGAGTTCGACAGAAGGTGGCGAAGGTGTCGGAAATAGCTAGAGGTAGTAATGATGATGGTTGAGGCAACCGATACGATTGGTTAGGGTGATTGACGTGTGTTAATTCCTGGTCTTGGTTGCAATTGGCGTTGGTCAGTGGGCAATGGAGGTGGAAGGCAATGAAACAGCGATGAAGTGACAGTAGAGACCGTAAGCCTTTGTTCGGTAATTCAGTGAGTTTTAAACTCACAACTATTTCTACAACCCATTCTTTTATATATATTATCCCCAATTATTGCTTAAATAACATAGTTGAATGAAATCGCATCATATAATGTTGAATTGATTGGTTGAATCATTTGGTTTTAATGATGGTTTTGGATTGCTTGTATTTGGATTATTGATATATATTAGTTTGAAATTGGATGATATCGAGATAATTGTTGGTTTGTGTTTAATAGATGTGTCAATTTACAAATGTAACTCTGTCTGTTTTCGAAGTAAGCTTATATATATTTATTTATATATGGAAATGGATATTTTATAAACGATTGGAGTTTGACGAAACTCGACTTGGGTCATGCAATATAGATAGTGATGTCTGTTGATATGTTTGTAAAGTAATTTCATTCCATAATATATATAGATATTTATTTATTTCTTATTTTAAAGAATGTTTGAAAGGCTTAGAAGTATTATTTAAGGGTTTTAGAATCTTACTTATTATAAATAATACTATAATAAAGAGATTTTATTCAAAAGATTATTCAAATTTATTAATCTATCAAAAAGGAAGTTATAATTAGTTTTAAATAATTATTTAAAGATTGTATAAATTTCTGGAAATAAGAAATGTTTTCTATTTAGTATTTTAAGTAATTTTGATAAGTAATTTATAAGTGGAAAGTCTAATTAAGAGTATAAGATGCTTATTACACATATTTGTTAAAATGATGTATTATAATATTTTGTGATGCTTATTATACATATTTGTTAAAATGATGTATTACAATATTTTATGATGGCTTCTTCCTTCTGTATCAATTTTGTTGTTATAAACGATTTATTATTAAATATTGATTTGATTATAAAATATACTTATTTAATTAATTGACTTTTTCATACTTTCTTGATTTTTCCCATGTTGATTTCGATATTGTGAATGATTCGCTGTTGATGTTGATTTTGTTTATTGATTTGAGTTATATTTTAAGATGATATGGTGATGATATCCTTCTATTTGATTAGTGATATTTCATTTCCGTGTGATAAGAAATTTGAATAAACGGATTAGTGATACCGTCTGGTATGGGACTTTCGATAACACTTTTTTGGGTATTAATCAGACTTGTCATACAAAGATATTAGTATGGATCGAGTGTAGTTTATGAACATCGAATAATTATTCAAATAACATGCAGTGGTATGGGACGCCGCTATTTTATTTTTTTGATTATTCTTTATAAGAAAATGTCACTCAAACAGGGATTACACTCATGGTTCCATGTGATACTTAGTGAGGAGTATCTTATTGATAGACATTGGTATGAGAGCTACATGTCGGCTTATTATTAGAGATATGATGTAACATCCCCCTACTTGGAGGCCCAAAACTAACGGCTACGGATGCTGCAGTCATCCATAGTTATTAATCCTTGGCGACCAAATACGGCGGTGTTAGATTCATTGATACACAGAAACACATGAATATGGAAAAAATTTAAACTTCAAACAAATTCACATTCCATTTTAAAATATTTCCAATTCATTACATAATCCCATATTCGCAAATCACGTTAAGAGAAAATATATTTATTACAACATCACCAAGAGCGACATATGAAGATGCCCCCTTAGATGATCAGAGTATACATATAGGCAATGTAAAAACTTTGTCATTGCAAACAACACAGCAATCAAATAAAAGAAAACTCTATAGAGCTATCATGCCTCTTGCACATCTCCGGAAGCTTTATTTGTCTAATGACGTACCTGAAAACCTCAACTCTCAAACTACTCAAAATTAATTGAGTACCCGAGAGTTTAAGGGGTAAACATATACTTCGAGTCAGACATAAGCCTAGTATGAATAATAATCTACCATCTCAAATCATTTAGATATCTAAGGAGACCACGCCGCTTAGCTGAACGGGTTTTCCCCTCACTAGTATCTCAAAACTTTTATAAAACTATATACTGTGCTCCTACATACACAATGGTTAAAAACATAGTCATTTCAAAATATTATGATGATATGCAAACATTTTAAAACATACTGGATTTCCCATCCTCTGTTTAAATTAACTAACTGTCATATTCTATAGTTTCTAGGGTCACTATTAACCTATTAGTTTTCATGGGCTTACTAATAACCTTTATATAGTGTATGGACTCCCTGTCCTTTTTCATAGTTTTCATGGGTGCACTATGAACCTATTGGCCCCCTGCCAATTAACTTAATTAATTTATGGGTTCCCCTGAACCTATTGGTGACTCCAATAACTTCTCCCTTATCCTAGTTTTCATGGGTTGACTAGGAACCTAGTGACAACTGTCAATTACTTAATTTGGATATAGTTTTCATGGTGCACTACAAACCAATTGGTCGCTGCCAACCACTCTTTATAACATAGTTTTCATGGGATCACTTGAACCTATTGGTAACCCCAATAACTTCCTAGTCATAGTTTTCATGGGATCACTATGAACCTGTCTCCTTGACAACTTCCATATTTAGGCATCCTATATTCTGGTCTCCCTGTCCTCTTGGATGCAATTCTATTCATCCAGGAGTCACTTAATCTATATTCACTACTGGGTCAACCTAGTTGGTTATTCTGCCTTCCCCGAAATACAGTTATGGGATTCAAAACAATGTGAATATATTTATATATAAAGAAGCAATCATAATGCATAATAATACCACTCTAGTGGGTTTAATATAAAACATGGTTAATCCCTTTAACCTATTATTTTATCAAGGAAAGCTTCTTCTCAAACCATTACAAAAACTCATTTAATTTAGCCATGGGTTTTTCCTTTAAAAATTTGAGTTTGGGATACAAAACCTTTCGACACCTTCGAAACCTTACTCTCGACTTCATAGGATGACCTCCTTCGAAAGCATTAAAATCTACTTTTAAAACATTAGGCTTTTGACTTTTTAATATTTTAAAATCATCTTGCCACTTGACAACACCAGTTGGTTGCCTTAACTTTTTCAAATTCTTTACTAAAATAACTGCCGCTAATTTCAGATCTAAACCCTGGTTAAGTTAATCAAATAAGCCCTTCCATTAAGCAAAACCAATTTTGCAAAGAAGTACCTCTTCTAAAATAATTTAATTTGCATTACAAATCACTTTGGAAAAATCCCCAAAAATTCCATAAATTCACTTTAATCATGTTATCTAACATATCAAAATTCTAGACCCAAAATCTTAATATATTTTCCAAAATAAATTTAGACCCAAAATCTTAATATATTTTCCAAAATAAATTTATAAACCCAAATAACCATATTTTCATTTGAAAATTCATAATAATCTTTCCATAGCTTGGAAAATTATCAAATTAAAACCCAACTTCAAAATTATGTTATATACAACATAAAAATTTTCCATGGCATTTAAACATCATTAAAAGCCAGTTTTACATTAAAACCGTGTGTAACCCTATTTAAACATTCTTGTTTAAATTAAACAAATCAATATTCTAGCATATCATCATCCAATTTATCATAAAAATGAATTTACCCTTAAATTCGAAAACATATGATTCAAAACAAAATAGAGATGGAATTATTATTCACCTTGATTTAGATAAGGAGATTGGATTGAGATTGATTTTCCCTAAGCTTGATTTTCTCCAGCTTTAAATTGAATTCTTCTTCTCTTAATGGCTGACCTTTCCTTAAGAATTTTTGGTTTGCATTTTAAAATGACGTGAATGATGAATCAAATGGTAGGAATGAAAATATATAAGGGTAAGGATTATGGGTGGCAAATTCCTAATATACCCTTATGTAATTTGATTAACCTAAAAATCCATTTTTAAGCCCATTAATTACTTTGTTAGGCATGGCCTTAATTAAGTTTATTCAAATCTCAACCCCCTTATCACTTAACATTTACATTATTCTTTTTAATTTATCTAATTAAATCTCTTGAATAATGTTATCAGAAATTAGGGGTGTTACAAACTCCCATCCTTAAAGAATTTCGTCCTCGAAATTAAGTAAGGACCAAATACTAAACATAGCAATCATTTGTAATGACTCCTAACAACCATACTAGTCTACCTGACTAGGAATTATCTATATAAATCTAATATAGGCATACCCTCAAAGCAGATCAGGATAAGTATCCCGAATCATGTCCTCTGTCTCCCAAATACAGTCCTTCTCGTTGTCGCTCCACCGAACTTTCACCAACTTGACTGTCTTGTTCCTTAATCTTTTCTCATCTCTCATAACAACCCGAACTGGTTGTCAAACAAAAGTCAAATTAGGCTCTATTGCTAGATATTCCAACCCTGTCGGAGGAATAGTAGCTTCTGGATCATGCACATACTTGCGAAGATGAGATACATGAAATACATTATGGACACCTGCCATACTGCTCGACAACTCTACTCTGTATGCGAGCATTACAATCCTTTCTATAATCTGGAATGGACCAACATATCTTGGTGCCAGTTTCCCTGACTCCCAAACCGTACCACACCCTTCATCGGTGATACCTTAATGAAAACCCTATCTCCCACTGAGAACTGTAGGTCTTTACGCCTCTTATCTACGTAACTCTTCTATCTGGATTGAGCTTCCTTCATCCTTTCTCGGATCAACTCAATCTTCTCTGATGCCTCCCTTTCCAAATCTGGTCCTAAGACCAATCTGTCTCCAGTCTCCAACTAACATACTGGTGATTTGCATGGTCTTCCATACAAAGCTTTAAAAGGCGCCATTCCTATACTAGTCTGATAGCTATTATTAAAGGAAAACTTAACCAAATGTTGGTGATCCTCCCAAGATCCACCAAAATCCAACACACAAGCTCTCAACAAGTCCTCGAGTACCTTATTGACTCTCTCTGTCTGCCCATCCGTTTGTGGGTGATATGTAGTACTCATCTTGAGCTTAGTGCCTAACACATCCTGTAGCCTCTTTCGGGATTCGCTAGTGAATAAAGAATCTATGTCGCTGACTATTCTGCTAGGAACTCCGTGAAGTCTAACTATGTTCTTCATGAACAACTTTGCCAAAACAGGTGCTGTCATGGCCGACTTTACTGGAATAAAATTGGCACTCTTGGTCAACCTGCCCACAACGACCCATATACTCTCATTTCCTCTGCTTGACCTTGGTAACCCATCTATACAATCCATGGATATTGAATCCCATCTCCAAACTGGAATTTCTAAAGGCTAAAGCAACCCACTCAGCTTTTGATGTTCGACGTTCACTTGTTGATAGTTTACACACTGCCTAACCTATAAGCCAACATCCCCTTTCATGCCTTCCCAATAGAAGCTTCTCTTCATATCTTAATACATCTTGGTCCCTCCAGGATGAATCGTAAACTTGGATCGATGACATTCCTCAAGAACTTCTTTTCTCAAGTTCTCAACATCTGGATCACATAATCATCCCTTCTTTCTCAACCATCCTCTCTGGCCAAGACAAAAATCTTTCAAATCATTGACCTCAGTTCCAACCTCAAGCCTTCTGATCTTCTCGGCTAAAAATGGATCCTCTGTTTTCTTAGAAGCAATTTTCTCGATCAACACCGATCGAACTTCTAAACAGGTCAACATGGCAGTACTCTGACTAGAACTAGCAGTCGATCTTAACTGCACACCGCAACTGGCCAAAGCTTCTAGATCTTTCCACTCTGCCAAAATAGCCAACACCACATTCTGACGTCTTCTGCTAAGAGCATCCGCTATCTTATTACTTTTCCTTGGTGTATACTTTATACCAAAATCATAAGCAGCCAAAAACTCCAGCCATCTCTGATGCCTCATATTCAACTCCTTCTGAGAGAATAAATATCTTAAAGACTTATGGTCGGGATACAACTCAAATCTCTCCCCTAAGGGATAATGCCTCCAAATCTTCAAGGCAAAACTCACCGCAGCCAACTCCAAGTCCTGAGTAGGATATCTCACTTCATACGGTCCAAGCTGTCTAGATGCATAGGCAATGACTTTGCCCTTCTACAACAACAATGCTCCCAATCTAGTCCTACATGCATCAGTATATACCACCAACCTTTGGTTTCCATCTGGAACTACTAACACTGGAGCATTGGTCAACATATGCTTTAACTTAAGGAATGCTTCCTCACATTTGTTGGACCAAACAAACTTCACTTCCTTCCTAGTAAGCTTAGTCAAAGGCGCTGCTATCCGTGAGAAATCCTTGTTGAATCTCTGGTAATAGCCAGCAAGTCCAAGAAAACTTCTGATCTCAGTCACCGTCTCTGGTCTCTTCCAATTGTTTACAACTTCGATCTTATCTGGATCAACTGACAACCCTTTCTTTGAAACCACGTGACCAAGAAACTTTACCTCTTTCTTTCAAAAATGACACTTGGAAAACTTCGCCTTTAGCTGATTCTGCCTCAGCGTCTCAAGCACCACTCTAAGATGATCTTCATACTCTCTCTCATCCTTAGAGCATACCAAAATGTCATCTATAAACACCAACACGAATCTATCCAAATACTCTCGGAAGACTCGATTCATCAAATCCACAAAGAAAGCAGGTGCATTAGTCAAAACGAATGGCATTACTAACCATTCATATGAACCATATCTAGTCTGAAATGCTGTCAAAGGAATACTGTCCTTTGCGCCTCTCAACTGATGGAACCCTGTCGCCAAGTCCAACTAGAAAACACTCTGGCTCCACTCAACTGATCAAACATATCATCTATCCTCGGCAAAGGGTACTTATTCTTTATCGTCCTTTCGTTTAGCTTACGATAGTCGATACACATCCTCAACGACCTATCTGGTTTCTTTACGAATACCGCGGCCGCTCCCCAAGACGAACTGCTTGGTCTAATAAAATTCCTTCCTTCAAGATCCACTAGTTGAACCTTCAATTCCTTCATCTCAGTCAGTGTCATCCTTCTAGGTGGTCTACTTACAGGTTCAGCTCCCGACACAAGATCTGTCTGAAACTCAACTACTCGTTTCGGTGGTAGTCCCGTGACTGGTAGTCCCGTGACTGGCTCAAAGACATCTACAAAATATCTTGCTATTCGAACCTGACTTAGATCTTCTCCCACTTCCATTGCACTTAACAAAGCACAACTACTCTGGTCGAAATTCTCTACTGGGAATATAATTTGGTTATGACTATCAGGGTGTCTCAAAGATATCTCCCCATCCTGGCAAAATATCTTGGCCTCATACCTCCTCAACCAATCCATACCCAAAATGATTCTGAAATCTACGAAATAGAAAACATACAAACTGCATGCAAACTTATGACCTAACAAATCAAGTTCTAACTGGTCACATCTCATCCCCAGAGTTGCATACCCTCCTATTGGATTCGCAACACTTAAGGAAGTAACAAGGTATGTGGGTTCTAAGCATAACCTATCAACCAAACACTGGGATATAAATGAATGCGATGCACCGGTGTCAAAAAGTTTCCTAACTGGTACACTCTGAATCAAAAACGTACCTTCCATCATAGTCTTCCCTTTATCAGCTGTAGTAGGCTTAGCTGATGATCCAATGGCAAAGACCTTCCCCTTGTCCGCCCTGACTAGCTCTGGACACTGGTTCTTATAATGCCCCATTTGATCACAGTTGATGCACTTCACATTCTTTTTATCTGCAGCCTTCTTCCCCTTGCCTGTCCGGCACTCATGAGCATAATGACCCTTCTTATCACATTTGAAGCATACCAAATCTGCCTTTGCCTTCTTGGAAGCATCCCCTTTCTGGGCTTTCTTCTTATAGAACTTCCTCTTCTTTCCCTAAGGACCCTAGAATTCAACGGACTTCTCACTAGCACAACCAGCCAGCATCTCTTCATGGCGAATGGCCATTTCCACCACGACATTACAAGGATCATGGATATGGGTCATGGTCATGCTAGCAAGCTCCAGTCTCTGTCATTCTTCTGATGTCAATGTCTATAGTGGCATATCCATATCAAGACAGCTCATCAAACTTTGCAGCGTACACGATTACTGACATATTACCCTGGACTAGATCCATAAACTTCCTCATCAAAGCCGACTTAGCAGCCTCAGATAAAAACTTTTGCTTGAACCTCATTCTGAAATCAGCCCATGTTAATTCTTCTTTCGGAACTCCGACGGTCATACTATTCCACCAGTGAAGCGCTGCCCCTTGCAACTATCTAGAGGCCAGCCTCCTCTTTTGCTCTTCATCTAATCCTAGATCAGTAAAGATCCTCTCACAGTGCAATAGCCAATTCTCAACTTCAACAGCATCCTTCGTTCTAGAAAATGGCTTTCCACCAAGACTTTCCACCCAGACTGGTGTAGTCTCTGCTCAATTTAGCATAGTTATTCCCAACAGGAGCCACAAGATTAGCTCCTCCAACATTACCAGCAACTCCAGCTTCCAAAAGATTAACTAACAGCTAATACACCATATCCGCATCAACTGGCGGATTTCCAGCACATGCATTGGCTTCAGTATTTGGGATAGCATTAGCTTGTCGACCTTGGTTCCTCCTAGTATTAGGTTGAGCATTTTAGTTGGTTGTGGTGCTTCCTCCACCTAGATTTCCTCTTCTATTCCTGCATTCATATCTTCTTTCTCGTAAATCTGCATACGAGCTTTGTAAGATACAGAAGAACGGTCTAAGAGAGAGAGGAACATGTACTTATATATATACATATCAAATACAAGTACGTTACACTAGCATTAATCCAATCCCCGATCATATTTACAAATTCATTGGATTATGTTTAAAAATCTTTTAGGTTTTACTTTGTTTTAAAGTTTCATAAACCCGTGCTCTGATACCAACTTGTAACATCCCCCTACTTGGTGGCCCAAAACTAACAACTACAAATGCTGCAGTCATCCATAGTTATTAATCCTCGGCGACCAAATACAGCAGTGTTAGATTCATTGATACATAGAAACACATGAATATGGAAAAAAAAATTAAACTTCAAACACATTCACATTCCATTCCAAAATATTTCCAATTCATTACATAATCCCATATTCGCAAATCATGCTCAGAGAAAATATATTTATTACAACATACACCAAGAGTGACATATGAAGATGCCCCTTGGATGATCTGAGTACATATAGGCAATATAACAACTTTGCTATTACAAATAACTCAGGGGAATCAAATAAAAGAAAACTCTATAAAGCTATCATGCCTCATGCATGTCTTTGGAAGCTTTATTCGTCTAATGAGGTACCAGAAAATCTCAACTCTCAAACTACTCAAAATCAACAGAGTACCCGAGAGTTTAAGGGGAAAATATAAACTTTGAGTCAGACATAAGCCTGGTATGAATAATAATCTACCATCTCAAATCATTTAGATATGTAGTGAGACCACGCCTCTTAACGGAACGGGTTTTCCCCTCACTAGTATCTCAAAACCTTTATAAAACCATATACTGTGCTCCTACATCCACAATGGTTAAAAACATAGTCATTTCAAAATATTATGATGATATGCAAACATTTTAAAACATACTGGATTTCCCATCCTCTGTTTAAATTGATTAACTGTCATATTTTATAGTTTCTAGGGCCACTATTAACCTATTAGTTTTCATGGGCTTACGAATAAACTTTATATAGTGTATGGACTCCATGTCCTATTTCATAGTTTTCATGGAAGCACTATGAACCTATTGGCCCCCTGCCAATTAACTTAATTAATTTATGGGTTCCCCTAAACCTATTGGTGACTTCAATAACTTCTCTCTTATCCTAGTTTTCATGGGTTGACTAGGAACCTAGTGACAACTGTCAATAACGTAATCGGGATATAGTTTTCATGGGTGCACTACAAACCAATTGGTCCCTTCCAACCACTCTTTATAACATAGTTTCTGTAGGATCACTATGAACCTATTGGTAACCCTAATAACTTCCTAGATATAGTTTTCATGGGATCACTATGAACCTGTCTCCCTGACAACTTCCATATTTAGGCATCCTATATTCTGGTCTCCTTGTCCTCTTGGATGCAATTCTATTCATCCAGGAGTCACTTAATCTATATTCACTACTGGGTCAACCTAGTTGGTTATTCTGCCTTCCCCGAAATACAGTTATGGGATTCAAAACAATGTGAATATATTTATATATAAAGAAGCAATCATAATGCATAATAATACCACTCTAGTGGGTTTAATATAAAACATGGTTAATCCCTTTAACCTATTATTTTATCAAAGAATGATTCTTCTCAAACCATTCCAAAAACTCCTTTAATCTAGCCATGGGTTTTTCCTTTAAAAATTTGAGTTTGGGTTACAAAATCTTTTGATACCTTCGAAACCTTGCTCTCGACTTCATAGGATGACCTCCTTCGAAAGCATTAAAATCTACTTTTAAAACATTAGGCTCCTGCCTTTTTAATACTTCAAAACCTTCCTTTCGAAACCTTTCGATTGTATTAAAGTATTAACATTTAACTTTAGAAGCATAGCTTCGAAACCAGTTGAAAGTACCCGTTTCGACACAATTGGAAGTAACCCTTTTGAAATCATTGAAAGTCGCCCTTTCAAATGCATTGGGTTTATACTTAAAATATCATTTGGGTCAAAGTGAACATAGGCGAAAGCATCTCTTTCGAGGCCATCCTTTATCATACATAAAAATATTGGGGGAAACATGATGGCGTCAGCACCACCTCTTTCGAAAGCTTTAAACCATTTAAACAAAAATTGAAGGACAGCGTCGAAACCCCTTTCGACACTATTGCCTTCGAAACCCTTAGACCCTTTCGAAAGTATTTAAAAAAATCTTAAAACATCTTTTAAAAACAAACACTACCTTTCAAAAGCATTGATGACTTCAACACCATCGAAAGGCTAAAGAACGGCAGTAGAGTTTCGACTAGGTCGGCACCCCTTCTTTCAAAACATTCTTTCATAAGTAAAGGAATCCATTCGAAAGCAAACTTATGTTACTGGCAACCCTTTGGAAACCTTTTAAAACCTCTTTCGAAACCATATGCTTCGACTCCTTCGAAGGCTAAAAAAGAACAAAGGCAGACACTTCTCTTTTAAAAACAAACCAAGGTATCGACTCCTTCGGAAGCCATGCTTTCGACACCTAACCTTTCACCTTTCTCCAATCCACTGCGTACCATCTTTGTGATACCTTGTGTATTGGTTTTGGCTTTGTAGGTTTCGACAGGGTTGAAGGCGAAAGCTTCTGCGTCGAAAGGTACTTCCAAAGTAGGCGAAACCCGCTTTTCTAAGTAAACCTGGTTTAATACTACTTAATGTAAACTTTTCTCTAATTAACCTACCACGTGACAACACCAGATTGGTTGCCTTAGCTTTTTCAATTCTTTACTAAAATAACTGCCGCTAATTTCAGATCTAAACCCTGGTTAAGTTAATCAAATAAGCCCTTCCATTAAGCAAAACCAATTTTGCAAAGAAGTCTCTCTTCTAAAATAATTTAATTTGCATAGCAAATCACTTTGGAAAAATCCCCAAAAATTCCATAAATTCACTTTAATCATGTTATCTGATACATCAAAATTCCAGACCCAAAATCTTAATATATTTTCCAAAATAAATTTATAAACCCAAATAACCATATTTTCCTTTGAAAATTCATAACAATCTTTCCATAGCTTGGAAAATTATCGAATTAAAACCCAACTCCAACATTATGTTTTTTACAACATAAAATTTTTCCATGGCATTTAAACATCATTAAAAGCCCTTTTTACCCTAAAACCGTGCGTGACCCTATTTAAACATTCTTGTTTAAATTAAACAAATCAATATTCTAGCATATCATCATCCAATTTATCATAAAAATGAATTTACCATTAAATTCGAAAACATATGATTCAAAACAAAATAGAGATGGAATTATTGTTCACAATGATTTAGATAAGGAGATTCGATTGAGATTGATTTCCCCTAAGCTTGATTTTCTCTAGCTTTTAATTGAATCCTTCTTCTCTTAATGGCCGACCCTTCCTTAAGATTATTGGTTTGCGTTCTAAAATGACGTGAATGAGGAATCAAATGGTAGGAACAAAAATATATAAGGGTAAGGGTTATGGGTGGCAAATTCCTAATATACCCTTATGTAATTTGATTAACCCAAAAATCCATTCTTAAGACCATTAATTACTTTGTTAGGCATGGCCTTCATTAAGTTTATTCAAATCTCAACCCCCTTATCACTTAACATTTACATTATTCAATTTAATTTATCTAATTAAATCCCCTGAATAATGTTATCAAAAATTAGGGGTGTTACATATGAATAGTGATAGGATATGAGTACTATATGACCATCCACATTGTGTTCAACTTCCTTTATTTTTAGAGAGTGAACCAGATTGCGCAGTATCCACCCTGGCGGCCTGATCGTGGGGTCGTGCCCTAGATCCGCGACACCATAGTTATATGTCCCTTTGATGTGCATCATAGTATTAGTAGTAGTAGATGGGTTGTTGCCCACAGCCCCTTGTGTCGCATAGGCCAGCAGTCTGTTACCATTAGGTGAAAAGCAGGGTCGTAACTGGGCTACGTGTTGACGAGCCACTGGTCGATGGAGATGTCCGTTGAGGTAAATGAAGACTGTAGGAATAGACGGTACCCTATGGTAGGCGAGTAGACCTGGGTTCCTAGAGCAGACTTGCGGTAGACGGCTGTCAGTCTCCCTATCTTGTTCAAGGTATGTGAGTATAGTAGATTAATATATACCTTGAAGACTATAGGAATAAACGGTTACTCTACGGTTGGCGAGTAGACATGTGTTCCTGATCAGGCTTGCAGTAGGCGGTTGTTAGTCTGCTGTTAGATTCATGGTACATGTGTGTGTAGTGGATTGGCATATATGTCTCTTTCCTATAATGAGTTGACTAGACTAAAGACTGGTTGAGTCTAAACCGTTGTCGGTCCCCATTATATCCATACTGTTTGGTGATTTGATATATTGAGATAGCCTTTATTATTGATTTGGATTGTATTAGATTATCTTTATGATTTGTATGATACTGGATATCATTCGGATGAATCGATGTGCTATCTCACATTATCCATAGTTTATATGATTTTATGATATTGTATTATAGCATTGTTATGTGTTTGCCCGATTTACTTGATAATTACATTTTCTACGATATGTTTTATTATATGGATGATTCACCCATTGTATATAGTATTCTCGGTTTATATTGAATTGTTTGTATGGGTGATGACATTTTATACTGGGTTTTTTAATGTTTTACATTATATGATATTTGAGTTTGTATAAGATAACATTATTATGTTATTACCCGGTATATACTGATTACCATATGTTCATTAACATTGAATTTAGATATAGTCTGACTCGTTTATTATTTATATAATACTTGGGTCAGCCCGAGACATTTTAGGTACAGGGATGACATGACCAGCATGTGTTTTACTAGGCTTAGAGGAGTACAATATTAGGATTGTATATGATATCAGATTCATTGTATGTATATATAATTAACATTGAGTTGTACTGTATTCTTATAACATTAATGTATTTTATGTATTATATGTTATCGCTGCGATTGACTGTGTTCTCTGTTATTTTACTGTATATATGTATTGTACTTTCCTAGAGGCACACATGTCTATTGCTTTATACTGATACTGTGTAGGTATAGATTAGTTCTTTATCGGATGTTTTTTTTAAAACGTACATGTATTAGTCCAAGGGAATATTCACGTGTGTACCCTATATAGCCTCATTCTCTGTATTATTTGAAAATATTACTCTGTAATACTCTTGGATAGTATGGGTATAGAGATGGGGTGTTACATTTATCGTCTTGGGGAACAAAAGATTGTTGCGGTTGATTTTGAGATGGACCCGCAAAATTTTGTTGAAAGTGGTCGGGCTGAAAGGGAGGGTTCGAAGCACTATTTGGAAATGCTTGAAAATTAGGACGAACCAAATTCGTGTTAGAATGATTTTGGTTCCATGCAAAGTTAGGATGATTTCTCCAACCGGGATTGTACGTTGGAGAAAACGGGTCATTCTTAACCTTGTTAAAAGCATTGAGTTGTTCTACGAACGAAGGCACTGATCGACGATGTGATTCAGATCGTTGCATTTATAACGCAATGGTTGGGAAGCTTAATTCATTTGATTGGATGAGAAAACACTGTCGAATTTATAGATCATCGCGTTGATTTTCGCTTCCAAAGCCAACGATGATCATATCGAGTGTGCGCTCGATCGTGAATAAATGGATTTTTCGTTAGAAGGTTCCCATTAGGATGATTTTTCGGCCAAGTTCTCAAGGAATTGCCAAGCATCGTCATGATGTTGGGCGAGAAAATTGCCTTGGCATATCGATTCAAGCATGGTTCGTGAGCTACTTTTAAGTCCATTTTATAAGATTTCGCAAAGAGTCCATTTTTTAAAATTATGGTGTGGACATTTTATCAAAAGCTCTTTAAATCCTTCAAAGTATTTTTCAAAATGTTCACCCCTGAATTGATGATGAAAACTCATAATTTCGTTTTGAATTTTGGTCATTTTTTCCAAAGGGTATAATTTTTTAAAGAAAACTTTAACGAATTCGTCCTAAGTTTGGATTGAGTTTGAAGGTAAACTGTACAATCATTTTTCAGCGTAATCCGTAAGGGCGAATGGAATTAGCCAAAGTTTGATTCCATCATCACATAGTTGTTGGAGTTTAATGGTTGCACATACTTGTTTGAATTTTGTTAAGAAGATGTATGGGTCATCGTGTTCAAAATTGCCAAATTTCAGAAGTGTGGCAATGTGATTTAATTTCAAAGCGATTACCCATTGGGGCGTGTAATGTGATACAAGAAGGAATAGAAACTCTATCGGGAAAGATTCTATCCATAAGAGTTCGCGGAGCATTTTCATACACCATCGTTGGAGGAATGTTCGTTCGATTTAAACGATTCGTTGTTGTGTCATGAGTCCTGGTACTCATGCACAAGTGAAAAGATCAAGGAGAGAAAGACATGAAAATCAGGGTTAAGAGAATGAAACAAGGTTTACAAAATGAAATGAAGTGAAGAAAAAAATTAATTTTTTTTCTAGAGGAAAAATATTTACCAAAAAGAATTATTTTTCAAAAAGGAGATTTGATTTTTTTTTCTTTTTTTAGCTTTTGTTTTTGTTTTGAAAGGTTTTTTCTTTTGGATTTCTTTGCTTTGTTTTTTTATATATATGCATGAACTAATGCAACTAAAGGAATGCAATGACTTAATTACAAATTTTCTGTCCTTAGTAGCTCCTAATCCAAAATTGTATAATCACACTTTGACTTAATCCAACAATATAGTTCTTAGCCAGGTAACAGACAGGAGTTATCGGTGCACCACGAATCACCGTAGCAATACAGCCGAAGGTTTAAGTACCTTCAGAGAAACAATCACTATAATATTTATGAATCACTGTAATATATACAAATGATTATTGCTCTATCGTAGCCTAGACAACAAGAAATTTGATTGTTGAAAGAAGACAACTTGTCAAGATATAATTAAGCCCTAGATGAGCTCGCGACACCCTTAAGTCCAATGTCTAACCGTTATTATTAGTCCAATTCTACGTTGAAATGCAAATTATGGGCCAAGGAAGGGGTGATAAAATCCTCAACCTTATGTGAAGTTGGGTGTTGCCCTTAGAAAATAAAAACAAGATGAAATGAATGAAAAACAGAAATTAAACGTATTAACAATGCAACTACAAATGAGAATATTTTTATTTATGTTTTTGGATTTTTAAATGCAAGCAATCAACAATGCAAAAAACATAATAACAATAGATTAGAGCACGATATCAGAGCATGCAGAATTATTTGCAAATTTATTTTAAAGCGGCGATTTTTATAAGCAAATAAGCAAGTAGCTCAATTTTTAGCAGCAATTCCTTTTGTTCTGGTTTCCTGCAACCTGCAACTTGAAAGAGTGTTGAAAACGTTTTTTTTTCTTTCTTTAAAAATCAAACCCAAAGTTAAATAATTGAAAATTGAATGTATACTAAAAGAAAAAATAAAAAACATCCTACTTACAAGCAAACCTGATGTGCACGTAAATGTGCATATTTTTACCACCATATTTAATCTAATTAATTCAAATAAATGATCATATTGGGTATTTTAACTTGTTTTAACCAAAATCCATATTAATTCCAAATTGTCACATATTCATCTTCATCCAAGGGCAAAATAGTCATTCTTTGTGCATAAATTAACTTGAGAAAATTTAATTAGAAATTTCCATACTATTTTGTAGGAATTTGATTTCCATTACAAGTGGTTTCATGAAGAAGATATGCATGCACAAAAAGAACACAAAGGAATGAAGATAGAAATAATTCAATGTGAAGATCATGGAGGACCCCACCTACTCACCTACCTTAATGTACACATTAGAGGCTAATGCACATGCTTATGGAATTAATGGCTTCATGTACACTTAAATGATGATTAATGGATGCTAATGGTTACTTGGCCACCACACTTCCTAAGGGGTAGTTTGGGCATTCCCCAAATTGTGGATTAGGGTTTCATGCTTGTATAAATAACCCATTATGTTCATGTAACCTCCTCCCTCTCCCTTAGTTCCTCTTAGTTGAGTTTAGCTTAGAAAATAAAATCAAGTTCTCTCTTTCTTTTCATAGCTACTTAGCCACTTCTCTTTATGTAATTTTTTTTATGCAACTTCAATACATGTTCTTTTTCTTTTCATGCTTATTACTTTCATGTTAGTAGTGTAGATTTATTTTTCATGCAAGTAGAATAGTTTTTCTTTACTTTGCTTTCCTTTTCCTTTTCTTTTTCCTTCATGTTGCATGCTACATTTGTTCATATGATAACAAATATGAGAGGCTAAACCCTTCAATTTAGGGGTAATGAAGCTCTCTAATCATGTAGCTTCAACTTTATTTGATGTTTATGCTCTCTTTTTGTGCTTAATGAGAATGATTAAAGTGGTTTAATGATGTTGTTTAGCTTTGAATTTGATAGTCTATATTGTTCATAACAAATAGGCTATGCTTAAACAAACAAAACACAAATTGCCTCTTCATCTACATATGATTATGGCAAAGAAGTGAATGTTGAAATTAAAATTTGATGGCTTATATTTCTAATTAATAGTTAATAGGCCATGCTTAAAATAGATTTTTCTTTCAACTTTGTTGTCATATTTCATGAGAGTTAAATGTGTATTAGTGGTTGTGTTATAGTTTGATGGTTTATATTGTGCTAATTAATAACACAAATATACCATACTTATGATAAGCACATCAAATAATTACTCTAATGACAAGAAAAGAGAGATCATAACTTCATTTTGTTGATTTATGTGATCTAGAGAGTGAAATTATCTCTAAATTGTCATTTTATTCTCATAGTTTTCATTCACATTTGTAGTTGTTAGTTTGTTAGTTTCATCATTTTCTAGCTTAAATATTCTTCAACTTTGGTTTAATTTGATTGAATGGATTTTTAAAACCATCAATTCCCTACGGATCGACCCGTACTCGCCACGTACTTCAATAGTACGCCATGCGCTTGCGGTAAATTTTAATTTAAATTCGTTCGACCGTTTTCTAAACCGATAGAATTTCCGTCGACGAACAAGTTTTTGGCGCCGTTGCCGGGGATGGAATCTCGAGTGGATTTGAGGTGATGTTTGGGTGAAGTTTGGATTTCTAAAGCAAAGGGGAATTCGAGTTGCAGTGGAGTTGGAGCGGGCAGTTTGATGGTGATTGGGATATCGAATTGCTAAATCACTGAAGGATTGTGCTGGTTTAGGATTAGGATTTAGGAATTTACTCAAATTCGCGATTGGGACTAGGGACTGAATCGACGATTGACGTCGTGTTTTCAGGCGATTGCTTTTGGGTTGTAGGGTGAACGCGATTCAGAGTCGAGGTGATTTCGTGTTTGATTTCGTGAAGGCGATTGGGTTGAAGTCGTGGATTTGTGGTCGCGATTTCGAGGGTGGTAGGCGAAGTGATTGTGGTATTGGAATTTCGATGAAGGCGATCGGGTTGTTACAATCAGGTGATGAAGACAATTGAAGGTTGTCGCGGTGATGTAGAAGGTGGTACTGATGGCGACTTGGTCACGTTTGGAAGTCGCGGCGACCGGCGATTAGGGATTTCACACTTTGATGTGGTGAGGCGATTGTAAGGGAAGACAAGTGGCAAGGGATGTTCGGTGAATTTGTGGGCTGTCGACTGGGAGGCTCGATTTGGATGTTGAAGCAGATCAGTGGAAAGTTTATTGTTGCTAGCTGAAATAGCGATGGGTGGGAAGGCTATTTGCTGCTGCAGGCTATGGCGATGTTGTAGAAATGGTTTTGGTCGAGTGTCAATTTGAGTTTGTTGAATAAGGTGCAGTGATTATGTATGGTGTGGTCAGAGGTTCAGGGGTGGCAACACTATATGTATGCAAGCAGATATGTACAGTGGTGGTGATGCACAGATATGCACAGTGATTCTGGCTGCGTCGAGATGATATGTAAGCAATGAGAATTTCAGAGATGTAGATGAGGTTTTGTGGAGTGTTGATATGGTGGGTTTGTGATGATTGTAGTGAATGGTGATGTATTGCTTGTTGTGATGGCAGGAGGATGGAAGTGGTGTGAATGAAGATGGTTGGTGGTTGTACACTGTTTGTTTTGATCTTTGCGGGAGAGATGCAAATGGTGATTGGTTTGCGAGATGAGTTCACGGTTGTTTGCGAGATGGTTGATTTGCAGTTTTGATCAGAGATGATGGGTACAGTGAACTGGAAGGGGCAGAAATGGTTAGACAGTGGGAGTTTCTGGTGGAAGAGCAGGTTAGTGGATTGGGATTCGGTAAGTTGGCAGAGGTATGGTGAAGTCTGGTCTGGTGGAAGGAAGTTCAGTGGTTAGAAGTGATAAAGAGAAAAGAGAACAGGCAGATATGCACAAAACTGTGCACAGAACAGTGGAAGAAGAAGAGTTAGAGCAGTTTTTTTTTATTTTGAAAGCAATGTAACCAAAAGAAGAAAGTGCAAATGATATGTAAATTCAAATTGAAATGAAATGAATTTTTTTTCTTTTTGAGTTGTGTATGTTTTTTTTTATTGAAATGCAAAGCAACTAGAAGAACAAAAGCAAACACACAAATGAAAACAAAAATCAAAAGACAATCACACAATTCTTTTTTTTTAACAAAAAAAAACACACAAAATAAAACACACACAAATCAAACGAAAATAATTCGAAGAATAAAAAATAAAATCGAAACAATTCCCCGGCAACGGCACCAAAAATTTGTTCGTCTTAAGGGTATTCTATTTGACTAATAATAAAGGTTATACATTAGACTTAAGGGTGTCGTGAGCTCATCTAGGGCTTAATTGTATCTTCACAATTGTTTTCTTTGAACAATTCTATTTCTTGGTGTCTAGGCTATGGCAGAGTAATAACCAGTTATAAAAATTACGGTGATACGTAAATCAAAAACTTGTTCGTCGACGGAAATTCTATCGGTTTAGAAAACCGTCGAACGAATTTAAATTAAAATTTACCGCAAGCGCACGGCGTACTATTGAAGTACGTGGCGAGTACGGGTCGATCCGCTGGGAATTGATGATTTTAAAAATCTATTCAATCAAATTAAACCAAAGTTAAAGAATATTTAAGCTAGAAAATGATGAAACTAACAAACTAACAACTACAAATGTGAATGAAAACTATGAGAATAAAATGACAATTTAGAGATAATTTTACTCTCTAGATCACATAAATCAACAAAATGAAGTTATGATCTCTCTTTACTTGTCATTAGAGTAATTAGTTGATGTGCTTATCATAAGTATGGTATATTTGTGTTATTAATTAGCACAATATAAACCATCAAACTATAACACAACCACTAATACACATTTAACTCTCATGAAATATGACAACAAAGTTGAAAGCAAAATCTATTTTAAGCATGGCCTATTAACTATTAATTAGAAATATAAGCCATCAAATTTTAATTTCAACATTCACTTCTTTGCCATAATCATATGTAGATGAAGAGGCAATTTGTGTTTTGTTTGTTTAAGCATAGCCTATTTGTTATGAACAATATAGACTATCAAATTCAAAGCTAAACAACATCATTAAACCACTTTAATCATTCTCATTAAGCACAAAAAGAGAGCATAAACATCAAATAAAGTTGAAGCTACATGATTAGAGAGCTTCATTACCCCTAAATTGAAGGGGTTTACCTACTCATTTGTGGCATTGAAGCAACACAAGTAAATTTCAACATTAAAAAGAGAAGAAAATAGAAAATAAGCAAAGAAAGCAAAAGAGATTAGCTACTAACTACTTGCATAAAAATATAAACTACACTACTTGCATAAATGTAAATCTAAGCTATGAACATTAAAGGAAAGAGATCATAGAAATAAACATTAACAATAAAATAAAGAAAAGCATGTAGAAAAGAGAGAAAAAAAGGCTTGGAAGCCATTTTTATTTCATAGAACATTGAGCTTACAATTTGATCTCTTAATTTCCTAAGTAAAATGAAAGAGTAGATGATAGTTTCATGTACATAAGAGGGCTATATATACATGCATAAAACCCTAATTCTATTTTTAGGAGGCTTCCTAAAATGCCCTTTAGGAAGTATGGCCACCAAGTAACCATTAGCCACTAAATAATCCATCATTTGTTGTGCATGAAGCTTTAACCTCCACTTAGTTGTCCACTAGCTCATAATTGTACATTTAGGTAAGTGGGTGGGGTCCTCCATGATCTTGAACTTGAATTATTTCCTCTTCATTCCTTTGTATTTCATTTGTGCATGCATGTATCTTCATATAAGCCTCTTCCATATGCATCCAAATTCCTATAAAAATTATCAAAAAATGTCCAAGTAAAAATTCTTAAATTGACACAAGCACAAAAATGGCCATTTTGCCCCTGAATGAAGATGAAAATATGATGGTTTGAAAATAATTGAATTTTGGTTTTAAACATGTTAAAATGCCCGAATATGATGTTTATTTAAATAAAAAGAGATAAAATATGGATGTAAATATATGCATATTTACGTGCACATCAAAACCCAAATTACCCAAGCTAAAGCGACAAAATTATTTTTCAAATTACATAAAGGCGCACACAACCCACAAAGCACAATCCATTAAGCAAATACACTTTTTTCTACATAATAAAAACCCCTTTCTCTATTGAAATCGCAAAGTTAAAATCACAGGAAAAACAAAATGCGAAGGAGAAAAAAAATAGAAAACGAAAAAGAAAAAAGAAAGAAAGATCAAAATCAACAGAACGAAAGAAAAGGAAAAAAACTTGTAGAGGCGAATGAAGGTTGAAGTCGATTGGAAATCGCGAGTTGCTCTTAGTTGATGGCTGCGGTGGCTATCTGAGGAGTATGGAATCGAATTTGGGTGGGTTGTGGTTTGGAGGAGACTACGATTTCGGGTCTGGTTTGAAACTGAGGTGAGATGAAGTCAGGGTGATTGATGGTGTGGATGGAGACTGGCAATTCAGGGAGGTTGCGATTTGGCTGTAGGCGTTGATTTGGTGTCTGGTCGTGGTTACAGAGTTGTTTCGGTTGAAGTTGTAGTGTTTCAGGTAGAAGGTGAAGGTGATTGTAGTTTGGTAGAAGTTGATGGTTTGTTGGTGGCTGTCAGTTTGGAATTGGAGGGAGATGAAAAGCAAGGAGTTCCAGTGATAAATTGATGTAGCAGGACAAAGGGTGAATGAAGGGAGTGTTTGCGGCTTGCAAAGGATGGTCATGTGGTGACGGGTGAGAAGGTGTTGTAGTGGTGAAGTAGCGGTGATGTTTGATTGAAAAAGGCAGTGTGTGGTTTGAGGCAGTGGGTGTGTTGGCAGTTGAAGTTGATGAAGGAGGATGGTGGTGGAATGTTGAAGTGGTCTGGCAAATTATAGGATGTTCTAGGGGATGTACCGTGAATGGTTGTTTTAAGTGGTTATTGCAGAAGTGAGGCAGAAGTATGGGTTGTTTCTAGGAGGTGGAAGAAGAAGTTGCAGACGTATTTGGTGAAGTGCAGTTTTCAGAGGTCGATGGGATGGTTGATTGCAGAGGTGACAGTTGAGGGTGGTTCAAGTGGCAGGGTTGAAGCAAGGGTGATGAGGCGTTGTTTGATGGTTTCTGGTTTGTGCAAGTTGAAGGAGGAGTGGGTTGGATGTTGTTGCTTGACTATTGTAGAGGAAGAAGCAAGGTGATGAAGTTTTGATAGCAGTGGTGGTTGTTGTGGATTGATTGAGTAGGGTAGGCTATTGTCGAGGCAGTTGGCAAGGTAGGTTGATGATGGTTTAGAGAGCTTCATTACCCCTAAATTGAAGGGGTTTAGCCTCTTATATTTGTTATCATATAAACAAATGTAGCATGCAACATGAAGGAAAAAGAAAAGGAAAGCAAAGTAAAGAAAAACTATTCTACTTGCATGAAAAATAAATCTACACTACTAACATGAAAGTAATAAGCATGAAAAGAAAAAAAAAACATGTATTGAAGTTGCATAAAAAAAATTACATAAAGAGAAGTGGCTAAGTAGCCATGAAAAGAAAGAGAGAACTTGATTTTATTTTCTAAGCTAAACTCAATTAAGAGGAACTAAGGGAGAGGGAGGAGGTTACATGAACATAATGGGTTATTTATACAAGCATGAAACCCTAATCCACAATTTGGGGAATTCCCAAACTACCCCTTAGGAAGTGTGGTGGCCAAGTAACCATTAGCATCCATTAATCATCATTTAAGTGTACATGAAGCCATTAATTCCATAAGCATGTGCATTAGCCTCTAATGTGTACATTAAGGTAGGTGAGTAGGTGGGGTCCTCCATGATCTTCACATTGCATTATTTCTATCTTCATTCCTTTGTGTTCTTTTTGTGCATGCATATCTTCTTCATGAAACCACTTATAATGGAAATCAAATTCCTACAAAATAGTATGGAAATTTCTAATTAAATTTTCTCAAGTTAATTTATGCACAAAGAATGACTATTTTGCCATTGGATGAAGATGAATATGTGACAATTTGAAATTAATATGGATTTTGGTTAAAACAAGTTAAAATACCCAATATGATCATTTATTTGAATTAATTAGATTAAATATGGTGGTAGAAATATGCACATTTACGTGCACATCAAATACCCCCACACTTATCTTTTTATTCGTCCTCGAATAAAGGAAAAACTAAGATAAATCCATTTTCGTAGGGAGCACGATTGCATTGAGCGTATGCAACAAGCCGTTAAACCTCTGGGTGTCCCCAGTAGGATGAGTGTCGTGAGGGTTTTCAGTGGATACTACCCACAAAATCCAAATGCAGGTTGAAGATATTAACAAAATGCAAGATTTATTTATAAAGATGTGAATGCAAGTTTTTGAAAATATTTACGAATGAAGGATTTACTTTTAAATTAACACAAATAAGTTAAATATAGGTTTGGTCATTATCTTGAAATTTAAGTCATTTACTCGTCAAAATTTCCAACAAAAATTAAGTTATCATAATAAATAGACAATAGTTTAACTCGTTGTTTCTGTTGATAACAAAGTGTAACCATGAAATAGGTCCTTAGTTGATCATCAAAGTTTATTAAAGTGGTATTTCATTTCATTTCAATAACAAATCAAATCAAATAAATTAAAATAGTGCTTGGATTTCATTTGCTTACTCTCTCCATTTTTTTTTTGAAAATTTTATTGATATTTACAATATTTACATATGCCTAACTCAGATAAACTGAGGCCAGATATATTACCCATGCACTGCCTTGCGGACTGATGTGAGGGGAATACAGAGCGTGGCGAGTGAACACACGAGTGTGAACACCTATTGACTGTAGGCGTTATTAAAAAGAATTTTTATATATATACACCTAACTCAGATAAACTGAGGCCAGATATACCGATCGTGCACTGCCTTTCGGGCTTACGTGAGAAGGGTACAGAGCATGGCGAGTGAACACACGAGTGTGAACACATGACTCTAGGTGTTTATTAAAAAATATATATATACATATATATAAGAAATATTATTTTGTATTTTGTATTTTTTTCTTTTCGTTTTGTTTTTTTTTCGAAGAGAGAGTTTTGCAAAATCATCTTAGCACCATTTAACTTAGAAGACAAAAAAATGTTATATCATTTACTTTAAATTCACCACTTTCTAAAACAAAGATTTTCAATTAGGATATATTTCATAATTAACACGTATGAATCTTCCTATATACTAGTTAAACCGTTTTATTTATAATCAAACTTCATTTTTATTTTTGTTAAGACAAATTAAATTTCAAAAATTTCAATTTAATAAGCCAAAACCATATATTTATCCTATAGTGTTTCTTTAAAAATAAATCAAAATGCTTTTTTTTAATTTGTTTTTTTTTTGAGATTTTTTTTAAAAAAAATTTTGGAAAGAAAATAAAAATAAAAATAAACATGAAAAGTCAAAAATGATGATGAGTCTCCCCCCCCCCCACACTTGATTTTGACTGTGTCCCCACAGTCAACCCAAGTGAAAGGAGAAAAATAAAAATAAAAATGGCCTTTATTTATATGAAAATGAACGGTATTTACACGGGATCAGAAAGTATATCGTCAAAGCGTAAATGAAACGGTCTTCCAAATACCGATTCATTTGTCTCGTCAAGTATACGAGACACAGCTTAAGCTCGGAAAACCAAATCGTAAAAGATTTCGAAGTTGAACGTTGATTTGGAAAAACGAATGTCGTTTTATTGAAAATTGAACGAGTTGTTTTGTTTTCAATGATTTTTGGGGTTGATAAAACAATTGATTGAAATTCACATTTATTTTCACCAAATTGAAATTCAAGTTTATCATTGAAAACTTCTTCAAAATTATTGATTTCAAAATCAAAGTGGTGATTTAAATCTTCCCCGTCAGAATTTAACAACTCGTCATCCGAAAGTCCAAAAAGTTCATGTTCATTAAATTCGTCTTCTTTTGGTTGATTATCAACAACTTCATTTAGTATCTCAAGTTCATAATCCAAAGTTGTTGTATTCAAATTTTCGAAATCGAGAAAAGTAAGATCGAATTTTAAATTTGGTTCCACACCCTCAAAAGAATTGAAATCCAACTCAATTACCGTGTTTTCAACAACTTCATTAAGATTATTATTTTCAATTTCAAAAGTTGTTATTTGAAAATCGTCGATTTGGGTAAAAGATGGATTATTACTTAACTCGTCACACATTGGGATTTGGTTTTGTTGTTCACGTTGTTTCATATAAGTTTCAAACAACGAATCCGTGTGTTCATCGTAAATCTCGTCCATTTGCTCAATAAAATCCAATTTATAATTATTAGCTTGAGAATTTTCAATTTAGATTTGTTGAGAACAAAAATTTTCACTTGCATCATAGTCGAGATTATTCCCATTGCCAAAATTATTTGAAAAGCGGATCACATTTTCGATTTGATTTTGAAAATCATTTTGGAGTTCAAAATTGAATTGGCATGGGTTATACTCGAAATCGTTTGAATTTTGAAGTGAATTCAAATTTTGATTATTTTGAAAACTTTGATTTGAATCATTGCCCAAATATGAATTACACAAATCATTTATCATTTGATTTTGTTGTGTAGAGATTTCAAGTAAAGATGAAATGCTCTTTTCAAGATTTGAGGGTTGGTCAACGTTTTGAAAATTTTGTGGTTCAAAATTTGAATCATTTAAACAATAGTTGTTATTAAAATATCCATACGAATTTAGAGTGAAATTATATGGATTATATTGATTTTCACAACTATCTTAAAATTCATGTGAATATGAAAATCCAGACATTTTCAAGAATGTTTTTGGTTTTTTTTTATAAAGGAAAAATATTTACAAATAAAATTTATTTTTCAAAAGGGAAATTGATTTTTGTTTTGTTTTTTGGTTTTTTCAATTTTTTTTTGTTTTTGAAAAGGTTTTATATTTTTTTTGGATTTTTGATTTTCTAAAAAAAACTAAGTAAATTTTGATTTGAAAATTTTCAAAGGAAAAGGAATATATACAATTTTTTTAAATTTTGAATTTTGAATTTTTTTGTTTTTTTTTAAATATGCATGAACTAATGCAACTAAATGAATGCAAGGTTAATTACAAATGATTTATCCTAAGTTAACTCAAAATTGTATAATCACACTCTGTCTTAAATCAACAAGATAGTTCTCAGCCAGGTAACGGGCAGGATTTATCGGTGCACCACGAATCACCGTAGCAATGCAGCCGAAGGTTTAAGTACCTTCAGAGGAACAACCACTATAATATTTACGAATCACCGTAATATTTATAAATGGTTATTACTCTGCCGTAGCCTAGACACCGAGAAATTAAATTGTTCAAAGAAGACAATTTGTCAATACACAATTAAGCATTATAGATGTCTAACCGTTATTAATCAAAATCTAGGATGAAATTCAAAGCAGAAATTAAACGTGTATTAACAATGCAACTACGAATGAATTTTTTTTTTTTTATATAAAATGCAAGCAAACAACAATGCAAATCAAATAAAAACAATATATATAGCACCCAAGCAATTTATTTTTTTTGGCAAGCAAAGCGAAGCAATTATTTTTAGCAAGCAGCTCCTTTCCTTTTTCTGCTTTTGCAACCTGAAAATAAAAACAAGATATATATACAGTTTTTTTATATCGAAAAAGAAACTAAAATAAATGAAAAACAAAACAAATTAAATCAAAACAAATTCAAAACAACCCCCATTTTTTTTGGAAGAGACTCTTTGTTTTTTATTTAAAAATAGGAAAGAAAATTTAAAAGTAACGCTTTACATACAAAAAAACAAAGAGTCTCTTCAATCAAATTCTAACTATAACACAACAACTAATACACATTTAACTCTCATGAAATATGACAACAAAGTTGAAAGCAAAATCTATTTTAAGCATGGCCTATTAACTATTAATTAGAAATATAAGCTATCAAATTTTAATTTCAACATTCACTTCTTTGCCATAATCATATGTAGATGAAGAGGCAATTTGTGTTTTGTTTGTTTAAGCATAGCCTATTTGTTATGAACAATATAGACTATCAAATTCAAAGTTAAACAACATCATTAAACCACTTCAATCATTCTCATTAAGCACAAAAAGAGAGCATAAACATCAAATTAAGTTAAAGCTACATGATTAGAGAGCTTCATTACCCCTAAATTGAAGGGGTTTACCTACTCATTTGTGGCATTGAAGCAACACAAGTAAATTTCAACATTAAAAAGAGAAGAAAATAGAAAATAAGCAAAGAAAGCAAAAGAGATTAGCTACTAACTACTTGCATAAAAATATAAACTACACTACTTGCATAAATGTAAATCTAAGCTATGAACATTAAAGGAAAGAGAGCATAGAAATAAACATTAACAATAAAATAAAGAAAAGCATGTAGAAAAGAGAGAAAAAAGAGGCTTGGAAGCCATTTTTATTTCATAGAACATTGAGCTTACAATTTGATCTCTTAATTTCCTAAGTAAAATGAAAGAGTAGATGATAGTTTCATGTACATAAGAGGGCTATATATACATGCATAAAACCCTAATTCTATTTTTAGGGGGCTTCCTAAAATGCCCTTTAGGAAGTGTGGCCACCAAGTAACCATTAGCCACTAATTAATCCATCATTTGTTGTGCATGAAGCTTTAACCTCCACTTAGTTGTCCACTAGCTCATAATTGTACATTTAGGTAAGTGGGTGGGGTCCTCCATGATCTTGAACTTGAATTATTTCCTCTTCATTCCTTTGTATTTCATTTGTGCATGCATGTATCTTCATATAAGCCTCTTCCATATGCATCCAAATTCCTATAAAAATTATCAAAAAAATGTCCAAGTAAAAAATTCTTAAATTGACACAAGCACAAAAATGGCCATTTTGCCCCTGAATGAAGATGAAAATATGATGGTTTGAAAATAATTGAATTTTGGTTTTAAACATGTTAAAATGCCCGAATATGATGATTATTTAAATAAAAAGAGATAAAATATGGATGTAAATATATGCACATTTACGTGCACATCAAAACCCAAATTACCCAAGCTAAAGCGACAAAATTATTTTTCAAATTACATAAAGGCGCACACAACCCACAAAGCACAATCCATTAAGCAAATACACTTTTTTCTACATAATAAAAACCCCTTTCTCTATTGAAATCGCAAAGTTAAAATCATAGGAAAAACAAAATGCGAAGGAGAAAAAAATAGAAAACGAAAAAGAAAAAAGAAAGAAAGATCAAAATCAACAGAACGAAAGAAAAGGAAAAAAACTTGTAGAGGCGAATGAAGGTTGAAGTCGATTGGTGATCGCGGGTTGCTCTTGGTTGATGGCTGCGGTGGCTATCTGAGGAGTATGGAATCAAATTTGGGTGGGTTGTGGTTTGGAGGAGACTACGATTTCGGGTCTGGTTTGAAACTGAGGTGAGATGAAGTCACGGTGATTGATGGTGTGGATGGAGACTGGCAATTCAGGGAGGTTGCGATTTGGCTGTAGGCGTTGATTTGGTGTCTGGTCGTGGTTACGGAGGTGTTTCGGTTGAAGTTGTAGTGTTTCAGGTAGAAGGTGAAGGTGATTGCAGTTTTGGTAGAAGTTGATGGTTTGTTGGTGGCTGTCGGTTTGGAATTGGAGGGAGATGAAAAGCAAGGAGTTCCAGTGATAAATTGATGTAGCAGGACAAAGGGTGAATGAAGGGGGTGTTTGCGGCTTGCAAAGGATGGTCATGTGGTGACGGGTGAGAAGGTGTTGTAGAGGTGAAGTAGCGGTGATGTTTGATTGAAAAAGGCAGTGTGTGGTTTGAGGCAGTGGGTGTGTTGGCAGTTGAAGTTGATGAAGGAGGATGGTGGTGGAATGTTGAAGTGGTCTGGCAAATTGTAGGATGTTCTAGGGGATGTACCATGAATGGTTGTTTTAAGTGGTTATTGCAGAAGTGAGGCAGAAGTATGGGTTGTTTCTAGGAGGTGGAAGAAGAAGTTGCAGACGTATTTGGTGAAGTGCAGTTTTCAGAGGTCGATGGGATGGTTGATTGCAGAGGTGATAGTTGAGGGTGGTTCAAGTGGCAGGGTTGAAGCAAGGGTGTTGAGGCGTTGTTTGATGGTTTCTGGTTTGTGCAAGTTGAAGGAGGAGTGGGTTAGATGTTGTTGCTTGACTATTGTAGAGGAAGAAGCGAGGTGATGAAGTTTTGATAGCAGTGGTGGTTGTTGTGGATTGATTGAGTAGGGTAGGCTATTGTCGAGGCAGTTGGCAAGGTAGGTTGATGATGGTTTAAGGCTGGTGAGGGGAAAGTTTGAATGCAATGTAAATGTAAAACGCAAAATGCAGAGAAATGTAAGTGTGACGTAATATGTTGTTGTGTGCAGAGAGAGGTTGGTGCAGGTTGTTTTGTTGATGATGTAGGAAGGAGGAGTGTAGTAGGTGATGCGTGGAGTTGCTGGATGGTGAATGTGAGGTGCGGCAGTGGCAGGATGGTGAAGTGCTTGTAGTGATGTTGGCTGTTCTTGGTTATAGTGATTGTTTGAGTGGAGTCGCAGTGGAAGAAGTGATGCAAGGGAAGGTCAATGGCAGGTAGTGAAGTGTGGTTAAATTCAAGCAGAGTGGTAGAGAGGAAGTTGTATGGGAATGGGCAGTTTTTGGTAGTAGGTTGGATGGCAAAGTTGTATGGATTGTAGTGGAGTTTACTGGTGAGTAATGAAGGTTGTGTGTAATGGAATGGTTGGAGTTGTGAAGTGATGTATGTGAAGTTAATGTAGATGATGATGTTGAAGGAGGAGGGTAATTAGGAAAGTTGTGGAACAGAGGAAATGGATGTGCAGGGTATGTAAATGAGGCAACGGAGAAAACAAAGAACGGAGAATAGAAATGTAATGTAATGCAATTGTAGCGAAATAAAATATTTTTGTTTTGTTTTGCAATGAAATTGTGTATATTTTTTTGTACTAGAAATGAAAATACAAATGCAAATAGAACCACAAAGAGCACACAACTCAAATGAAAGCAAAAATCACACAACAAACATACAAGATAAAAAAAATTCTTTTTTTAAATGCAAATCAACGCACAAAATGAACACACACAAAAATCAAACAAAAATAATTCAAACAGTAGAATTAATATCAAATTGCTTTCCCCGACAACGGCGCCCAAAACTTGTTGACAATAGAAATTTCTATCGATTAGAAAACCGTCATAAATATACAATTGTTATAAAAACTGCAAGTGCACGGCGTACAATCGTAGTACATATGCGAGTATGGGTCGATCCATGGGGAAAGAATTTAATTCTAATATTACTCAATAAAATTAGCCCAAGATTTTGAAATTGTGTTAAACTAAGAAAATTGTAGAAAATAAATTAGAGCAAAGGTGAATAAAACTATGAGACTAAGGAGCAATTTAGAGGCAAATCCACTTCCAATCATTCATATAAATCAACACAAAAATTCATTTATAATCACTCATTAAAATATTAGGTAGAAATGATTGATGTGTTTATTATAAGTATGGTTTATTGTGCTATTAATTAGCACAACTTAAACCATCAAACTCTAACATGCCATCAAAACTCACTTGTCAATTCTCATAAAAATGATATGAAATTAAAATTAAAATCTATTTTAAGCATGATTTATTTACTATGAATTAGTAACATAAACCATCAAATTTTGATTCTAGTTTGACTTTCATCATCAAAATCACTTAGGCAAATGATCAAATAGTTTATGTTTATATTGGATTAAGCACAGCCTATTTGAGATGTCAACATAGACTATCAAATTCACTGAAAAGAAACCTAAACCACCATCATTCATAATTTCCATTAAACACAAAAGGGAGATCATAAATGAAATCATTATGTTAATTTAGTATGTTTCATGAGAGCTTCATTACCTCTAAATTGAAGGAGTTTAGCTACTCATTTGAATACATCTTAACATAAAGTGATTTCAACATAAAACAAAGGAACATGATAGCTAATTAAAAGAAAAGAGAGCTAACTACTTGCATAAAATAAAACTAAACTAACTGCAAGAATTAAATCTATGCTACTAACATGAAATAAGAGAGTATTAAACTAAAAGAGAGAGCATAAAATAAAATAGCAATAAATGAAAGCATGAAATAAAAATTGCATTAAAGGAAGGAACAAGACTAAGAAGCCATTAAAGAGATATAGTATTTATCATTAATTTTGTGCTACAATATTGCATAAAAGAGAAGAAGATGATTACATGAAACATAAGGGGTATTTATACATGCTTAAAACCCTAATTCATTTTTAGGGGGCTACCAAATATGCCCTTGAGATAGTGTAACCTCCAAGTAATCATTAGGGAATTAATTAATCCCCACTAACATGCCTTTAAGTCTCCATTAACATGTGCATGTGATTTTAATTATGGACCATTAGCTAGTGAGCATGTGGGCTCCTCCATGTTGCATGAATTCTTTTATTTTCTACATTATCTTACCTTGAACATTTGTGCATGCATATATCCATGAAGCTTCATCTAAGTTGGACTCAATTTCCTACAAATAAAAATAAAAATGTGCAAATAAATTTTCTCAAAATTAAATCATACATAAATTACCATTTTGCCCCCAAATGAAGATGAATGAATGGTGATTTGAAAACAATTTAGATTTTGGTTAAAACATGTAAAATACCCTAATATGCTCATTTATTTTAATAAAAGAAGATTAAAGATGTGAGTAAAAATATGCACTTTTACATGCACATCAGTGTTGTATCATCTCTTTGTGCATAAAGGTTGGAACTTTCAATTTTTTGGAAGCAACACCATATATCGATCAAGTAGACTCCCTTTTCCTTTTCTTTTCTAATAAATCAAAGATAAAGTATAACATGTCGGTACCAACCAAATCATGTCGGTGCTGACATGATTTTCTATATTCTTATAAGTATATGACTTATAAAAATTCTTAAGTTCTATCTCACTCTATTTTCCAGCACTTTATATTTCTTTGCCCTTGCAAATCTCGATTTCTCCGCCATAGACTCCAATGTTGACATCATTGCCACAACTCGATCACGTCGCTTTAGCTCCAGCACTGCTGCTCTTAATTGCACATCCCAATCAAGTCAAGACCGATCTGTCTAAATGAAGCATCCCTCAATTTCATTTATATTCAAGGTGGGTTTCTGGCGTTGACACGGCCATCGCCTCGCCATCGCCGATTCATGCTCGACCATGGTGACTTCATTCTTCTTTCCACCACTTTACATTCCACCTTGTGCCCCCTTCTCATCAACGTCGATTTAATTCATTGAACCCAAGACTTACGTGACTCGAAGTTAACTCCAAGTTCCTCGGCTATGACCCTAAGTTTATCCCTTTGCAAATTTAATGTCCACTTCGAGTCCTCAAGGCCTTGGCTCTAAGCCTTCTTCGGGTCTAGGCTCCGTGCTATCTTGGGATTGGCTTCAACCTTTGGAGTCAACATCAAGTAGTCATAGAGCCGACTTCGGGTCGATAAGTTGTGGAATGGTAAATGAGAAGAGGAGTGATCAATTTTCATCAGGCTTTGGTTGAATATGGATTGGCGATTCAATTTTAATGGAATGGTTGCAAGAAACGCTCGCATTAAACGTGCTTCGGCGTTTCACATAATCAGTAGTTGACACTTTGAGTCAAACATTACATTCCTTTGATCCTGCAAAAACAACTATGTGTCGCTTCGAAAATGGTTATCTTATCGTTCACTCTATGATAACATGTAAAATCTGACAAATAATTCCATAGCATAGCGGAGCTCGCTTGTCAGTATGAACGGGCTATCTACACAGAGTATTCGTGTACACCGTGCCAAAGACATAGGCACACACTGCATAGACTGAACATTGCACAACTCTGGTCACCGTACGGAATAACACACATCAACATCAGTTGGATTCTGTTTAACGGCTACATCAGTTTCAATCAAAGTAAAATATCAAGACAAAAATGTTAAAGTTAGGGTACACCTTAGGGGCAATTGTGTTAATTTGTTACATATATCTAACTCGATAACCGATCTTGTTCGAAATAAATGTGTTTTCTTTCTATTACATAATTGATATTATGTGTTATGTTAATTAATTAATTTAATTAAAATTATATTTAATAGAAAATCCATAGATGGTATGTTTTGTGATAGTAGTTACAAAATAATGTAACCGTGAGTAATTTATCTTAATAAAAATAAATATATACCATTTTAAATATTCCTAGTCAAGGTGTATCGAGATTGGATCGATGCATCCATTGAGACTGGAGTATGTAATGCTCTTCAAATGTTCGGCAGTGTATTTACTCATGATTATTTGGGGCACCAAGAGATTACGAACTGATGTTATTGGATAAATATGGAACGACTTACTCGATAGTTTTCTATTGGTTAATATAACTAAGGTCAAATAGAAAATATCGGTGTGACTATATTATAATTATATAAAATTTTATATACGATGTTCAATAAGTATGTTATTCTCGATAGAAAGAAATATTTTTTTATTTATATGTTATTTTTAAATAATATTTAAATAAATTTATCATATAAACATATATATATATATATATATTATATAATAATATTGACACATACTAAACTCACGTTAGAAATGAAAAAACAGTTTTTTTATTTTTACATATTTAAATTAAAATCATAATTTAAAAATTGGATTTTTTAGTTGTTTTAAATTATAAAATTATATAATAAATGAACCTCATGAATCCATTCGCGATTGGCACTAATGACAGTCCATCCCGTGGAACAACTAGCGAATACATGAAGCTCATGAAGATGCCTTCTTCATGCTTACATCGTATCACAATCTTTCGCCCCTCCACATTCTCGACTGTCACTTCCAGCCTCTCACAATCAACCTTTGCCGCATACTTCCTAAGCCAGTCCATACCCAAAATAATTCCGAACCCCGCAAAGTTCAGAACAAAACAATCACAAACAAAAGAGCAACCATGACTCGATACAATCAGACCACGGCATAACATACACAAACAAGACGAACCCCCAACTGGATTAGTCACAACCAATGGCCTACCAACAATATCCGGTTCCAAACCTAACCGGCCTACGAGTTCACTACAAACAAACGAATGCGACGCCCCAGTATCAAACAGAACTCTAACTGGAACACCACATAGGAAAAGAGTACCTTGAACCACCACACTCTTTCCCTTCTCTTCAGCGGTAGGAGCTTTCGAAGACGACGGAACAGCTCCCAAAGCATAAGCTTGCACAATTTGCTTGTCCCTCCTCGGTTCTGGACAATTCTTCCTGAAATGCCCCGCCTTGTCACAGTTGTGACACTTCATCGGTGCCTTCGGATTCTTACAATTCTTAGAGAAATGGCCCTTCTGCTGACAATTGTAGCAAGTCACTTCGCCCTTCGGCTTCTTCTGGCCATCCTTACCCTTCTGCTGCTGCTGCTTCCTCTTCTTGTTTCCTCCCTGCTGGGGTTTAGACTCTTCCCTGGTCACAGCAACAACAGATCCTTCCTTAGGAAACAGACTCTCATGTTTGAGAGCTTTCTCCACAAGCTTCTCAAATGAATCGTCCAAATGATCCACCAACTGTCTCCCAAGATAACTGTCCAAGCCTATCACAAACTTCTCATTCTTCTGATAAGCGGATTCTATATATGACCGGGCATACTTGGACAAAGCTTCAAACTCAGAAACATACTCAAGAACTGGTCTTCCACCTTGCTTGAGCTCCACAAACTTCTTGAACAGAACAGACTTCTGAGCTGTAGAAATGAACTTAGCTTCAAACCTGACTTGGAATTGCTCCCAAGTAACTCTTCCTCCGGAGTATTGATGGTAATAGAGTTCCACCAATCAGAAGCTCTCCCTTGAAGCTGCCTTGATGCCAACTTCCTCTTAGTTGCATCCTCTATTCCCAAATCACCAAAAATCCTCCTACAAGTGTCTATCCACCTCTGGCCTTTAATGGTTGGTTCTGTTCCCAAGAAAACCTTCCCTCCAAGTGCAGTATAGTCTTTACACAACTTAGCAAAATCCACCGGCCTTGGAGCCTGAACTTGAACTCCAACATCAACTGATGGCCCTGGAGCTGGCATCCTTCTCATGATCGAAGTCATCATAGCTTCGAACATGGCTGCATAATCAGCAGTCCCTTCAGCAGCTCGGCCTTCCCCAGCAGCTGGTCTCCCTCTTCGACTCATTCTCAATATCTATAAAAAGGAATGATCAGAACATCTAGAGAAACAATTGCATAAAGGACTCAAACTCTACTAAGCTACTATATTATATATAGTAATCATCCATCAAAATACAATTACGTCTCTCATACGTAGTTACGACAGCGAGCGTTGGGTAAAATCGATTAACCAATGCTCTGATACCAAATGTGACGACCGCCCATGACCCCTGCACCGAATCTAAAGAAAATGCGCTGTAAAGTGTGCCAGGCGACCATGGACGATTGTCAAGGTAAAATAAAACAACAGAATCTATCGTATTACTCACAGCGCATGGACAAAATACAATAGAATATATATATAGTGAAGCTTCACAGAATAGAATCTCATCATATAAAACTTCATAGTAGTTGAATACAAACATCTGAATAGTCAATACAACAAGCCTCACTACATATCACTCAGAGAATACAAAGCAGCGGAACATCCAGTACATATAATAAGAAAATAATATGCAACCCTCCAGCTCGTCTTCGGTATCAGCACCGTGGAAAGCCTGATCAGCACCTGTCACCTGTTACCTAGTCTGCCCGTCCCAAAATGGACGAACAGCCCAAGGCAATAAGAGTTAAAACATAAAGCCTTGAGTCAGACAACAGTCTTAGTGAGCAGTAAATTAACTAACAACATACCAAAAGAGCATAAAGGAAAAGGAATAGGAATACAACCCTCCCACTCCAACCTCTTTCTACAGTGATAGCCCCCAGACACACACTAAGTAGAAGCAAACATAGCAGAGCATACAATGTAAAGTAGAGGAATTATCACTCGAGTCAAGGGCGATGTTTTCCAAGCACAAACCCCCAAGGCCTAAACCAAGATCAGATAAGCACCCAGAAAACACTGCTCTTGAGACCGAATGACGATACAACCAAACATCCATGACTCTGGCTATCACTGTTATCATTGCTTCGATATCACCGTTAATTGAATGACCGGCACATTCTTTCAGCCGTCCGTCAAGGGCTAATGGAAACCCCGGTTCTAGACATAACTCTCGCACGTCATCGTGACCCGTGCCTAGGACTATCGAATCTGCCCAGAGTACTTGACTACCCAATCAGTAGCCTTCAGGGACTATCGAATCTGCCCAACATACTCTTGCTTTGAGCATGCTAGAACCTTCAACAACGATGAGATCTCGGCCTTCTAGTCATCCTCCTCGACGACTATTTCCATACTAGCTCAAGCGCCTCTCGAGCATCCATTATCCTCAACCTGCTTGGAATGATCCCGTCTGGATTAGACCAAGACTATCTCATATCATACTTCGCTTCATCACATCCTCGCAAAGTCTCATCTCAACATCATCATCAAATCTATGCATAAGAGCTTCATCATCCGCTACGAATGCCACAAGCAGCTTTTCCCATTCAAGAGCCTTTCCCTTAGCTTTTGAATCATCCTCGATCTAAATCAAATCAGCAATCATCTAATTCATAGCAATCAACCAAATCAAACATTAATCCAAGCATTCAAATATGATCTATGTAGACAATTATAACTATAATGGCAATTTCGTAATTAAAGAGTTGAAAGTCAAATAAGCATGAAAACATGAACAATGTCTCTATAATCTTGATGAATGAACTTGCATAGATTAACATGTAGTAAAATGGATGTAACATCATCATGAACAATGGATCTATATGGATCTACACTTAGGATGAAGAAAATGTATGGAAATCACTATTTTAACACCAAATCGAGCCAACAATCCGATATACCCCTTTGGATCCGTGTGAGAGATAATCACCACTCACCAAATCACCTAAACAACCTCAAATCAACACGCTTCAGATCTGGACAGCGAAGGATCAAGCTTGATCTATCACGAATCCGCTTCAAACGAAGAAATCTCTCTTAAATGGATGAAAATCTTCAATCCAAGCTCTTGAATCTTCAATTTGATCTTCAACTTGGATGGATGGAATCACTAGATTAGAGTGGAGAAAAGAAGTGAAGAAGTGTAGAAGTCGAGCTCTCAAAATGGCAGCACTTCGTCGCTTCAAAATCCGGATCCCAAAAATGGAACAAAGTCCTCCTATTTATAGCTGAAAATCCCCTTAGATCGTCTACTCGGAGTTAGGTCGTCTCCGACCTACGACCTAAGACCCCCACCGACCTAAGCCCTATCATGCGCACGCGACCTAACTGTTGCCGACCTAACAGGGTCTCCGACCTAACTACTATGCCGACCTACGACTTAGCAACTCAATCACCTTCTACGACTTAACAGTAATACAACCTACTAACTTAGCCCAGCTACGACTTATCTCCTTAGGTCGTCTACCGACCTAACTATGCACTAGGTCGCTAAACTGCCTATCTCCTAACTCCTTAAGTCGTTGCCGACCTATCCCCCTTAGGTCGCTAACTCACCCAGAAGCCCACAACCTAACTATCTTAGGTCGCCAATCCTATAAGTCGGTCAACTTCTTAGGTCATCTTCCACTTAGGTCGGTCACTACCTTAAGTCGGTCACTCGACCTAAGCCACCCTATGACTTAACTCCTATACGACTTAACTTCCTTAACCCGTTCTCCTTAAGTCGACTATCCCTTAAGTCGGTCAATCCCTTAGGTCGTTAACTCGCCCAGTTCCTTAGGTCGTTGCCGACCTAACTCTACCCCACGACTTAAGTTACCACACGACCTATCTCCCCTACGACCTAACCCCAGAATACTTAGGTCGCCAACTACACTTCCTTAGGTCGCCTAAACCACTTAAGTCGGTCACGACTTATCACTTAGGTCGTTTATGACCTAGGACTTGAACAAAATTCTGCCTAGAATCTGAAATGGCTTAACAATGCTAAGAATTCCAGATTTTGACGAACTTTTCGATCCGTAAAAATACGGGTCGTTACATATATATTGAAATATTTTATTATGAAAGCAAAGCTATACACACACATATATTTGAACAACATATTTGCATATTGGATGAGCTAACATGTCTATTGCGATGTAAATCCCAACATCTATACACGAGCATATTATACCTTGCACGGATTGGTATGTTACACATGCATACACATGTATATGTGTATATGATAAATGCATATATAGATTAATTAAATTAAACTATATCAATTTATAAATTTAAATAAAATAAAATATTTTATTTAAATAAAAATTAGAAATGTTCTAAATAAACTAGACTTTATAGGCCCAATAAAGATCCAATAGGGTTAAAAAAATTGAAATTCACCCGTAACTTCCACTGGGGGCTGGCCCAAATACAACAAAAACATGCCTGATTACATTTTCCATCAAGTTTTCAGTATAGAATGGCTGACACTAAATGATCTCCCAGTCTTTAAACTCCCTTCCTCCAAAGGCATGCTCATCCACTGCCTAGGCTTCTACGTCTACTCCATCAGGAGTAAGGTGCTCTATCACTCAAGAACGCCATCTTCAAGCCGCTCCAACGGCCCAATGTCACGGTCATGCCCCTTCGAGAGATGACCAGCCTGTCCCTATGGTCTGGGATAACTCTCAGGATCAAACACACTTTAAATTGACTACTAAAGAACTTAGACTAATCTGCCTCAAGCATGGGATTCCCGAGGATGAGATTCTTCTACCTAAACACCATCAAAGGATCATCTCCTTCCAATAGGTTGTACTGCATGTAATAGATGTATGCATCTCTCGGGAGTTGAGTCCTTCTTCAATGAATTTCAAAAAATCTTTCTCCAAGAGCGTGGGCTCCAACCCAGGTTCACTTAAATTGCTATGCCTTGCTAAGCTCTCTTTATATTATTTACATAATGCACTTGGGTCGTCCGCCACTTTCGAAGAGCTTACCTACCTGCTCAGCTTCAAGAAGAGATGAGAGACCCCTTCATTATTAATGGTCAAAGCCTTCAACTGTTGTAAGATTACTTAAGGGTTCCATAATAAGAGAATTTATTACAAAGGAGATTATTTCTTCGTTCGGTGAACCTAGGGTTTCAATTGCCTCTGGTTGTTTGGCCATAATATTCTCTAACCAACATTCTTATCACACTTGGGCCTTCTTCACCCAAGCAACTAATAGCATCTCTATATTTCTATTAGATCTTCTGGAATGAGTCCCAACTGAAGCTCTTGTGAATACACTAGCATTCTTAAAGGGGATCAATCTAGACCTAAGGACAACTTCTTACCTCCTTATAAATGCTCGCATGTGCCAATTCCACCTTCTTTACAAAGAAAGGAGCATTGTTCCAATTTTGGTTCATATTAGAGTGACTTGAGCCATTGTAGATCCTTCCGCCCCGGTTAACGACTCCGACGATGATGTATAAATGAGTGACGAATGTCAAGGGATCAGTGTGAATCTCAAAGAGGAGGAAGGAGATAGAAGAGTTGAGAACTTAAGCAAAGAGGGGATATGGGAAAAGAGAATATAAAAGAAAGCAGAGATGAAGAAGTGGACGAAGGGAAAGATGAGGGAGAGGATGAGGAAGATGAAGACGAATCATTTGAGGAGACATCCCTTAAGGGAACCATGGTCACTTCACCTCCCATACCAAAATGATTAGCAATCAAATCTTCCCAGCTTGCACTTAAACCATGGCACAGTCCTATCGAAGAGTCAACTCCACCAATGGTCGCATCCAACATCTTGGGTTCTCTAAGCAATCTTGGAAACCTCTTTGACTTCCCTTCTAGTGGGCTGAACTTCGAAGATATCTTAAATTCCATCATGCACGATTTCAGCTTTCCTACGGGCGATGTGCTCCAACCGACTGAGGGTGAAGAAACTTCATCTCCAGACTCCCTTGAACATAGTTTCTAGGCTACCTAGGGCACAACAACACTTCACACACCTCTAGGCTCATAGGAACAAACACTTTGCACATGTTCTTAATCCATTGACTCAATTTGATACGTTTTATCTTCCTTTTCAGGTACAATGGGGCAACACGGTCGTATGGAGGGGCATCAAAAAGGTATTGGACAACATCATTCCAGGACTTACGGGGACTCTTATCCTCATTACGTCTCCTACTACGAGTCATAGAGTGAAAGGCTAAGAAGAAGGGATCAGGAATGACGTGATGTCGTGGAAATGCAATGTCGTCATGATGAATAAAGGGAATCCCACATCCGCTCTAGGAGCGACTTCGATTCCTACCATCAACATCACTCACACACCCAGTCTTTCCAACATCAACAATCTTCCCACCATGAACTTCCTCCATCATCTTTACCTTGTACAACTGCTATTTCAGCTCCCTATCAATCCAAAACAGTCATTTGTTCCCATTCTCAACAATCTCATAAGGTCGGCAAAGAAATTACTTTATGCCAAACTACTTCTCCTCCATCCCCCAAAAGACCAATCTACTGCAACTATTACAAAGATACAAGCAGCTCTTCTTGAATTTTACCTTAAAGGGGTTAAATTTGATTGTGATATCAAGGACTCCTTGAATAGATACACAAACATAAGCATCATTAGGCATCAGGAGGTCGTGGAGAAGCTATATCAATGGAAGAAATTGGCTATGGGCTTCTTTGATGTCAATTATGCCAACCAGTCAATCATTCTAGATTTCGAATCGGAGAGAGCCGACCACAACCGCATATGCGAGGACTGCAAAAATGGGTTTGCCATAGTCAAAAAGGAAAGAGATGAAAAAGCCAGGTCTGTTAAGGACTCCTAACAAATTGTGTTTGATTTGGCCAAGGCCAACGTGGTTGAAAGCACTGTTCTAAACGAGCTGTTGAAGAATGCCCACACCGCTAGTTTCAACCTTGAGAAGAGAATTAAAGCAAAAGAAGCTGAGATATCTTCTCTTTCATCACAACCACACTAGAGGTTCTCATAACTCAAGCACTCATATCGACAGCTCAAGATGCTAGCACTTTTGGAGGATACAATCCTTTCGATGCCCCAGCCTTCACTTCTTCAGCAAATCCTCCTACTCTTTCCATATCTTCAAAAACTATGGAGGAAGGGTAAATTGCTAAGCCCCCTCAAAAGAATCTTTGTCGGCCAAAGGTATTTCTCTCACAACCCCGGTCTTCGAGAAGCTTCAGCTCCCACCTGAGGAAATTTCTAATCTCAACTGTTATGTCTGTAAACTTACAGATCAATGGCCTAAACTACCACCTCCACCACTTGTCATATCATCTCAGGCCAAAGAGCATCTGCAATCGAATCAACCACCATCACCACAACACTCGTTCCTTTTGTACCATCTTCCAGTTATGACCCTGGCCTTAACTCTGAGAAAATAGGAGTCTTGGAGAACTTGGAGGAGGCTGAAGGTTCAATATAAGATGAATTGACTATAGTTGTAAGAAAGAGCTTGAGACAACCTCAATAGATGATAGGATGAAAACTAACTTTTCAAAAATCAAGGTGAAGCTCGAGTATGGTACGGAGAATCCCCTTCCTTTGCTATCGATATCTCTCCTTGGCTTAACTATCCACATCGATCCTCCTACTGGCCCCACTCTACCCTCCGCACCTATGCTCGGGGCCACCTCCAATCAACCAAAATATACTTCGATAACGATGATAAGCAGCCGCTTTCACAGCCTATTAAGGGAGGAAAACGCAAACCTCCAAAGAGGATGAGCGATACCTCGATGAAGAAGCCAAAGTGGAAGTAGGACGTCCAGCTTTATGAAGATTGATTTCTATTTTGTATTCTGTTCTACCCTCATCCTTGTGTATATAGGCCAACGTTGCGTGGGAGTGGCCCCCACAAACCTTGTAAGAAAAATTATGTAAACGAAATTATTATTTTATATCCAACATTTTCCTTATTTACATTTCTACATTTTTTATGTCTGCTGCATATATACTTACTTGAATTTATAATATAATTATTTGTAATTCAGTTACTTATATATATATCATTCATTCTTGTGGTTGTAATCTATGCAATACCATTATGTATTGTAGTTCTATACATATAAATAAATTTCTACAATTGTTTAGTATTTTTCATTACTTATATTTGTTTATCATGAGCCAAAATGTTTATTATTCAACCAAACAAAACTATTTTTTTGGCCAATTCCATTTATCTTTGGTTGGACGTATCCAGTTCAGCCGTAAACAAAGCTACATTCGCGGTAGACTCAATTCTGCACCGGCTCCTATCTCTAAGAATCGGTGTCTTGGATGCCTATCTCTAGGCATCCATGCTTGATTTTGCCTATCTTCGAGCGATGATCAAAGATATTTCGTCAACCAAGCTTGCTTATCATCGGTCGAACGTGTTGTGTTGGGTCGTAAAAGAAGCTGCACTATAAATAGATTCAATTCTATACCGGTTCCTATCTCTGGGATCTGATGTCTTAGATGCCTATCTCTGGGCATCAATCTTTGACCTTTCATGTCTCCGGCCAGTAATCCTTAACCTTGTCTATTTCCGGGTACTAGTCAGAGATTAGATGTGAAAGGGTGAATCGTCCAATCGACACTAATACGATTATACTCCAACGACTAGATCATGGATCAGAGGAGTTCATCGGTACCTATCTATAGGTACCTAGACATTCGGTTTTTTAAAACACAGAATGATTGGTTTTCCATTGAGAATGCAGCACAAAGTCAGTCATTTAGGAATACAGTTTCAATAATTCTAAAAGCCAATTATATTTATGAATAAAAGAATAGCAGACAATGCCTTATTTCATCAAGTCCTAATCGATATGACATATTATTTACAACAAACAAATCTAAATAAAATAGCAGCGTAAATGTTCGCTATTCCATGCTAATGGAAATTGGATCCCTTCAACAGTCGATAGCTTAAAGTCTCCATTTCCAAGCTTCTATTCAATCACATAGGGACCATTCCAATTTGGATCACATGCCTCCGTACCAGGAAAGCCTGTTTCAAAACAAGGTCGTCTATCTCAAAGGTATGGTTTCTGACCTTGGCATTGAATTGTTTTCTACTCTTATCTGGTGAGCAGCCACCCTTAGATCAGCCTCTTTTCGTTTCTCTTCGACCAAGTCGAGGGACATAAGCAAGTGTTCATCATTCATCTTGGGATCATAGTGTAGTCTTCAGTGAGAAGAGACTTCAGATTCAAACGGTATCATGGCCTCATCTCCATAAGCCAGTGCAAATGGACTACGGCTAGTCATGGACTTGTGGGTTGCCCTATAAGCCCACAATGAAAGCGGTAGCTCATCAACCAGTCGCCCTGGGCTCTTTTCAATTTCCTCTTCAAGATGGATTTTATGATCACGTTCACCACCTCAACCTGTCTATTTGCTTGGATGCTTGCCACTACCAATAAGCGCTTCTCAATTCCGTACTAAATATAGAATTCTTTGGACTTGGCACTCTCGAATTGAGTTCTATTTTCAGTGATTATCTTCTATAAAACTCCATATCTACACATAATGTTCTTTACTATAAAGTTAATCACCCTCTTTGAAGTGATTGTGTTTAGTGGTTCTGCTTTGGCATTTTTCATAGTATTCCACAGCTAGAATAGAATATTTTGCTCCACCACTCGACATCAGTTGCACGCCGATGATATCAATTCCCCATACTGTAAATGACCATGGTCCAACCATTTATGCAAGCCCTATGGATAGGGATCTTGGTATCTTTGCAAACCTCTAGCACTTTTCACATCTTCTAGAATAGTCGGCTGCATCTAGACTAATCATTGGCAAGAAGTATCCATAGTAAAGAACCTTCTTTGTTAATGTTTTCTCCTTAGTGTGATTACTACACATACCTTTATGCAAATCTACAAAAAAAAATTAGTTTCATCTTTGATGACATACCACAGCAAGGTGTTGGCATCAAAAATGGCCACCAACACCCGATTGAATATGAAATCGCCAATATCCAATAACAACATCCAAGTAGAGATAAGAACACAGATCATGGAATAAATTTCAGAAAAGTAAATGAACACGCAAGTTTTATAGTGGTTCGGCAAACTCTGGCCTACGTCCACTACAATAATCTTTTATTTATACCGTAAGATTGTAAGTACAATTGTTATTTGCCTTAGAAAAGTAATTCAGGAAGAGAAGATAGTGAAGAAGAAAAGCTAGCCTGAAAAGGATCCTTCAAATGAACCATGAAGCTTGTATTTATAAGGGAAGACGGCAAAATATCTTCTTGAAATTTCGACAGCGGAGCCTCCAGATCCAGACAAGATCACACTATCGATCGTGGGCCCCACTTCCATCAAAATAATGATCGATGCCGATCCTTTCCTTGCTTCTTTTCACGTGTGGTCGATATGGTGGGTCCCACCATGTAATATCTTGTTATTCCTAAAGTTTCATGCGTAGTTGACTTCTTGATTTTCAGTTATTGATCGATCATCGTTAACTTGTACTGTCAATCCAAACGATCTGTATCCATACTGATTCACGTCGATCCATAATGAAGATGTTCCATATCCGATCCATATTGGGGATGGATCATAGCTAATCCATTTTGGAGATGGATCATAGTCGATCTATAATAGAGATGGATCATTGCTGGTCCATACTGGGGATGGATCATAGCCGATCCATTGTGAAAAATGATCGTACCCAGTCATTTTTTCAGTTGAAGTGTGAAATTCATACTTAGCCAATTCAAGAATGTTATTCGCATGAATCTGTATACTTGTCATCCATAGTATTGTCCATAATCGATCTCCAATCCTAGTAACCATCTCTCCGAGCTCATTGCCTTGATGATCATGAAGTTTGTTGGGTTAAGTCTGCATGTGTACTGCTTTGCCAAAAGGCGGATTAATACTTTGCCCCCTAAAACATGCCTTGCGATAGGAATTTTTGTTTTGAATTGCCAAAATCCATAGTCGATCAATAGCCATATTATCTAATTCGAATCCAATCCGTTGCCAATCCAAATTCATGATCTCTCCGGATCGTTAGTGAAATCCATGACCGTTCTGAGTCGATATTCAATTTCGAATCCGCAATCCCTCCAGATTGTTTTATCCAAATCTATATCCATCCAAAGCCAAATCCATTGTTGTTCGAGGCTGATATGTAAAACCGTGACCTCTTCGGGTCCTTACCGAGCATAATCCATACTCAACGTTTGAGTAAGCCGATCCTGTCACTGTCCAGCAAAGCGGAATTACTTCATGTACTCCGATTCAGTGTCCCTGAACATTAAGTGATGTCTTGGCCTAAGTCCTAGGCTGATCATGGTCTCTCGAGACCCTTGCCAAGCATAATCCATACTCGATGACCCGAGTAGGCCGATCCTGTCACTCTCCGACGAAGCGACCTACTCCTTGCCAGGCATAATCCATACCTGACGTCCTGTTAGGTTATATTGTATGGCCTTGAATTTCCGATCTAGGACTTAATCCACGTACGAGTCCATTCTATTGCTCTTCAGCGAAGGGACTCTCACCTTGCGGTTACCACCCCGTCACTTCGGTCGGGTCAATAATCGCAACCTGTTTTATTCATCGCAGTAATGCAGATCATAAATAACCTTATGAATAAGATTTCATACATCCATAAATCAAAAAACTAAAAAGCCAAAGGATGCCTCTCCTAGAACAACGGTTCATCATCATCCTAGAGCATGCCTAGGGTCCGTCCTTGATCATGTACATGTATAAGTGACTTAGCCGCCTTATTATAGAGTTTATTATTATTATTCTGGCCAAAGTCTAAGTCCTGAACTCGGCCCTTACCATCACGATCCGTAATCCCAATCCAAGGCCATTTCTGTTTCCATTCGATGCGGATGGTGGCTGCTCCTGTTCCACCATCATTGTCTGATTCTTTACGTACTACAGCAGTCTGTCATTCCTGTCGTGCTCCTCAATCATATCCTTTAAATGCATGCATTCAACCATGGTGTGCCCTTTCAATTCGTGGAACAAGCAGTACTTTTCAGACATACACTCCCGCTCCATAGGATCCCTCCTTGTCGGTTTCCGATAGAGGAGTTGCCCCCTAGTGTCCAGATAATCCGTCCTAGGCTTTCCGTCAAATCTGAGTAAGAGGAGAACTTCGGCTCCCGCTCTTTCCATCGCCTTTTAATCCCATCATATCCATCATCCAGTTTCTGTTTTCCTTTATCATTCTTTTTTGCATCTCATGATGATCCTCCACTTTACACATCGTTCACCTCCGGTTTGTCGGCTCGTATGTCTTCCTACCGCAGGAACCTTTCTGCTTCATGATAAAACTCCGGGAGATCCATAGGTGGATCCCTCGCCAGTGAATCCTTGAAATCAATGCCATTGGCAATTCTTGATGCGGCTATATCTGTTAGATACAGGGGAAAGCATCGTGCCATGGCCTCCTCTGATGCCCTCAGTACTTCCATGTGCCGTATATATCTCATCATATGCATAAATAGGTCCGACTTTTCGTCATATACTTCCAGCGTTGGTAGTTTGAACTTTGGTGGATTCCTAGCATTCCTGATATTAGGAGTGAATGGACTTCTATTTGCATCCTCCAGATCCTTGTTCATCAATCCTCCACGCATAGCTTGCCTGATCATCTCTGCAAACCTATCATTGTCACCCAACGGTAGTCTCCTATCATCATTTCCAAACTGCCCCTCAAGTCCATGAGGGAATTCCGAAACGTACTCCTCCGGATGAGCATCCAAATTTCGATTGGCACCAAACTACGCAGCACCGTCCAACACCATACCCGAGATCGATCCATCCTAACCCAGGGGTATCCCCCAGAGTCTAGATCGATCGACACAGATCCTTATGGATGGATCGGGGCCGATCGTTCCTCGTTGACCGGGACGTGCTCCCGGCCGCTCCACTTCATTCCTTAGTCCAGTAACTCCATTTCCACGATCCCGATTCTAGTTTCCAGCAATTTTTACTGCTTCAACTCCTTAATCTAAGTTGTCATTAGCTTCTGCTACTTGGTTCTGCACTCCATCTTGTCCAATCTGTCAGAGTAAATTCTGCATCATTTCCTCCTGTCTTTTCAGCATCCTTTCCTGCATGGTATCCATCATCATTTCCATTTCATCCCCGGTGATGTAGATAGATGCTTGATTAGCTCCAACTCCCGAGGAAGCTTCCTGACTCACTACATGGTGGCTCCCTTTTGGTAGCACTCTCCTTGTTGATTGTCTCACCATTGCTCCAAATCTAAGCTATCTAGTTGATTCCAAATCTGAACTCCAATCCGCGGGAGCTAGCATTCTCAGTGAAAGCACCAAAATGTTGGCGTCAAAAATGGCCACCAACACCCGATTGAATGTGAAAGCACCAATATCCGGTAACAATATCCAAATAGAGATAAGAACATAGACCATAGAATAAATTGTAGAAAAGTAAATGAACATGCAAATTTTATAGTGGTTCGGCAAATTCTGGCCTACGTCCACTCCAATAATCTTTTATTTATATTGTAAGATTACAAGTACAATTGTTTTTTGCCTTAGAAAAGTATTGAAGGAAGAGAAGATAGTGAAGAAGAAGAGCCAGTCGGAAAAAGATCCTTCAAATGAACCATGAAGCTTGTATTTATAGGGGAAGACGGCGAAATATCTTCCTAAAATTTCGGCAGCGGAGTCTCCAGATCAAGACTAGGTCACCCTATCAATTGCGGCCCCCACTTCCATCAAAATAACGATCGATGTCGATCGTCTTTCTTGTTCCTTTTCAAGTGTGATCGATATGGTGGGTCCCACCATGTAATATCTTGCTATTCTCAAAGTTTCATGTGTAGTTGACTTCTGGATTTTGAGTTATTAATCGATCATCTTTGGCTTGTACTGTTAATCCAAGCGATCCGTATCTATACCGATTCACGCCGATCCATAACGAAGATTTTTCATATTCGTCCTAATAACTTGCTAGTTTGGCTAGTGAATCGGCTTTCATATTTCCTTCCCTAAGGATGTGCGTTATATGTTTGATATCATTCAGTAATTCCAACACCTTTGTCAGGTTAAGGGCAAGTCTCACTCACAAAGCCTAAAATTCCTTCTTCACTTAGCAGACCACTAATTGAGATTCAATGAATATATGCAAAGTCTTGGATCTCGGTTCCTTTGTTATCTTGAGCCACGCAATCAATGCTTCGTACTTAGCTTCGTTGTTTGTCATGGGGAACTCTAGCTTTAATGCGTAACAGATCCTTCATCTCTCTAGGGTCACTGGAATAACTCCCTCCCTAGAATTATTCTCATTGGAGGCTCTGCCAACATATAACTTCCATTGAGAAAGTTGAACCCACTCTTCTTACATTTTGTCATCCCAGATGGTGAATTAAGCAACGAAATCCACCAACGCTTGCTCTTGAATCACCTTCCCATGATGGTAAGATATATTGTACTGGCTTACTCGATATTTCATTTTATTAATCTTCCCAAAGTCTCAGATCGATGCAATACTTGTCTCCACGACTGATCAATCAACACTTTAATTAGATGAGCATGGAAATATGGCCTCAACTTCCTCGTAGCTATCCATAAATAGTGTGTTAGCTTTTCAACTTCGGATAATTCTTTCCCATTCTAGTAATGCATTTGCCGATGTAGTATACTAGTCTTTGGATTTTTCTCTCCTTACACACAAAGGTTGCACTCGATGCATGAGAAGAGACTTCTAAATAAATGATAAAATCTTCACCTTCCAAGGACTTTGATAAAATCGGTGGTCTTTCCATATGTTCTAATAGATTCAGGAAAGCATCCTAACATTCCTTCATCCAAACAAACTTTCCATTTTCCTTTTTGAAGGCATTGAAGAATCGTATGCACTTATCAGCCGCCTTTGAGATGAATCTACTCAGTGCTACGACCTTACCATTCAAAATCTGGATCTCCCTCCTCGTCCTTGGGGTAGTGACCTCTCTTAACACTTCAATCTGTTCTTGGTTAGCTTCAATGCCCCTCGAGTTTACAGTAAAATCCAAAAAGTTTCCTGATGTGACTCCAAAAGAACACTTTAGTGAATTGAACTTCATTCCATACTTTCGAAGTACATCGAACATTTCACGGAGATCGCCCATGTGATTTATAGATCGCTATGACTTCAGAAGCATATCATCTACATAAACCTCCATTGTACGTTCGATCTGATCTTCAAACATCTTGTTCACCAGTCATTAGTAAGTAGCTCAAGCATTCTTCAGACCAAATGACACGATTGGATAACAATACAGCCCAAATTGATGATGAAGGTCGTAGGTTCTTAATCTGGGACGTGCATCGCTATCTAATTGTAACCGTAGTACGCATCCGTATAGGATACCAGTTCATGTCCGGTTCTCCCATCTACAAGTTGGTCAATCCACGACATGGGGAAGAAAGCCTTTGGGCATGCCTTTTTCAAGTCAAAATAATCAATGCATGACCACCATTTCCATTTGCTTTCTTGACTAATACAAAATTTGATACCCATACCAGGTATAGTGCATCATGGATGAAGCCATTTTACCTTTAGCAATCCACTTCTTCTTTTAGCATAGCATATCGCTCTGGTTCTATATTGCACCTTATTTGTTTCACAGGAGGGTGTCTTAGGTCCACATGCAATGCATGGAATGCTATCTCTAGCGAAATTCCACACATATTGGAATGCACCCAAAACCCATTTGCTTGGAGAAACTCTACCAACTCCTTCCTCATCTTTGGGTTGAGCTAAGACCTGATCTTGAGAACCTTTGTGGGATCCTCAACATCGATCAGGATGTAGATTTTCAGCTCTACTGGGTCGCCCTCGCATCCACTGAGTCTTTTCGTCGGTCCCATTGGTTTATAAAACCTACTGTTGGACCTGAACCAGGGCTTATGCAGTAATTGTTATGCGTCAGAAGACTTAATGCAATGATGCTTCTCTACATCCTTCCCTTTCCCATGTTGCTTCACCTCTCCGATCTCAGCATCGCAGCACTCTTGGCATCTGCTCTCGTCTCCCTGGATCACCCTTACTCCATTCGCAGTCGGATATTTATCATTAGACACCATGGAGCAATTGCGATCCAAAGTTTTCAAGTGTTGATCAGCCCAAAAAAACATTGTAAGTCAAAAACCATCTGCCACAACAAATGCCTGCTCCCATACAACCTTGCGGTCGCCTTATCCCGACTCAACCAACAAATTTATGCACTCCACTAGCTCCTTAGCCTCTCTGGTAAACCAATGATGTGGGATTTACAAAGCTCCAGATCCTTCTCATCGAGGCACATATCATCAAAGGTTGGTTTGAACAAGATGTTCACCAAGCTCCCACTATAAATAAGGACTCGGTGCACTATAGATGGCGTATTATGGTTGTTATTACCATTGGTTCAGGAGTCGGGGCTTCGACCCCATTGAAATATCTACTTCTAAACACAATATCATCCTTCATCACCCTATGTTACTTTGCTAGATTTCCATCCTCTATGCAAAATAAATTTTTAAGGCACATGCCTCAACGAGCTTCCATAGCGCTCTATTTCATTCCAGCTTTTCTCCGCTTGATGTGGGCCTACAAATATACTATTAATCACAAAACCTCTCATTTGCTGTCTTGGTCCCCCTCTATTGGACCAAGCTTGATTCCCTTAGGCAGGCTGCTCCTAGGATTTGTTATTCTTCCGCATGCCAGCCTACAGGTTCCTGACATACCATTGCAACCTTTTCTTTTGAATTAAATCTTTGATGACATCTCTCAAATGTCTGTATTCATTGGTATTTTGTCCATGGGTTTCACGGAAGCAACAATACTTTCTTAAATGCCTTTCTTCCTCAGTTGCCTCTCTAGAAGACCGTTCCTTGTAGCACTAAGTACCTTGCATAGCAAGGCAAATATCTTTAACCATGTCATTCGATGGAGTATAATCTCCAAATCTAGTGTACCGATGTGTTTCTTGGCGTCTTGTTTCCTCCCACCAACACCTTGGTCCTTTCTCTTAGCAAATTTGTTACTATTCCTAACGTTACTGCAAAGTACTTAGCAAATTTTTTATGGTGCTATCAATACTCTGTTTGATAGCAACGTTGCTTTATATCGTGGTACTCGGTCCCACTTGACCGTCGTCAGCTATCCCAGCATCTAAATATGACTTTTCCAAGACAGATATTGGGATGCCTTTCAATAAAATTCCTCCATAGTTTGTGGCTATTTTCTCTTAAACCACCTTCTAAAATTTATCCTCGGATGGATCCCGTTAATCAACGCAGCCAAAATAATCTCCTCTATCGGGTTACTTACTTTAGTAACTCCAACGTTGAACCTCTTTAGAAAGCTCTTCAAAGTCTCTTTTGTACCCTGATGGACATTTGACAATGAAATCACATCCTTCGTTCAAAGAGTGCGGACCTAGAACTGTTCTATGAACTCCTTTGCCAATTGATCTAAGGATGATATAGACCTCTGTGCGAGCCGAGTGGACCACCTAACTCCATCCAAACATAAAGGAAAGTACCTACATCTCATACCATTTGTAGCATGAGCACCATTTATATGTCATCAATACTTCAACAGATGCTGCCTTGGATCTATGGTTCCATCATAAGACAACATAGTCAGCATCATGAACTTCTTCGGATGCCTCTCCGCTAGAATGTTTTCAGCAAATGGGGTCCAACTTGGCCACGAACCCCACTCTTCGTTATTTCAATGTTGATTTTTGTTCAATAACCACTTAACCATATAAACGATGTACTCCTCACAACTTTGTGTAGTTGAACGGTGAGCAATAGACATATCCTCAAGTATTTGACTCTTTAAATACCCTTGGTTCGTCACATGATGTCTAAGCTCCCTTATCTTCGGGGAAGCTATTTTCCCAGGCCCTCTTTGGCGGTGCATGGCTGGTTATATAGTGTCCATCTAAACACTACTAGCTTGAGGACCAGTAGCTTATCCATCATTAGAACCAACATCCTGCAACTTTGCTTCACTATCTGACAAATTCACCGCTTTAGCATTCATGTCGGTGATGACTTGATTTGAAATGTCAATGCCGACATGTTTTGTCTTTACCTATTTTTTGCCATCTTTTATAGCTCTCTTCCATGCTGCCCCATCCTCTCTCTACTTAGGTTGTTTTCCATCCCTTCTGCTCTATTCTATCGAAGATGAGCTTTCTTCATTAGATTCAGAAGATGACGATTCCCTTTTGTCTTTTGTTTGCCTCCACGATTCACTCCATCATCGGGGCAGAGCCAATATTGCCAATTGCTCTAGCATAGCTTTCATCGGATCCATTTAATTCTTTTTCTGCTCCATCATCCTTGTATTCATGTCAAAAATCATCCTTTCCATTTTTGCTCTTGTTATGACTTCGATCGACTGAGGTGAGGATGCTAGTAAAGCAAGCACAGATTGATTAGTCTATCCTTTAGCATGTTGAGATCCCTCATGATCTCCTCCAAGAATGGTTTCACATTTTGTAGCAAATTTCCTTAAGGCCATATCAAATCAGATATAGTAGTGGATTCTTCTTCATTTCAAATAATCACAAACCTTCAACCAAAAAAGCTCTAGATCTACCTTTTAGATTCTCCAAATCTGAAGTTAAAACGCAGATCTACTCCTGAGAATCTTCTTTTTTGGTGGAAGTTCCAAAACTATTGGACCAAAAAATGTTTCAACACCCCAAATCAGTCACAAACGAGAGGAATAGACATAAAAACGAAATTAATAGTAAAAAATGCATGAAATTTTAGAGTGGTCCATCCTCAAACCACTACCTACGTCCACTATAATTTTATTTCAAATTGTTTTGCACAAGTACAATTGAATTACAATGTTTCAAATCTAGAAACCAAAGGAAATTCAAGTTCAGCAACACTTTGTGACCTAAATGAAGTGGAATGTTCAAGATCAGAAAGAAAGATTCTAGATCCCTTTTTCATTGTCCAAGGATGGATTTTTATAGGCGAATCTCAAAGTGTAACTCGTGGAAGACCAAGTAAGAGGTCAGGTCCATGCTATTAGGCATGAAAAACGAGTAAAATTTATAACTTAAATCATGTCGTTACCGACATGATCATGTCAGTGCCGATATGATTTGGAAACTTGCATCTTCACTTTTCCTTGTACTCGTTCGAGCCTTAAGGTTTCAAGCTTCATTGTCAAAATTGCTTCTACAAATCATGTCGGCACCGACATGATTTATCCTATGCGAATCTTGTCTTTTTCTGCAAATTACGAGGAATCTTCATCTACTACTCAAAATTGGACCTTACATCCAAACATGTTGGTGCCCACATGTTCAATCATGTCGGTGCCGACATGATCGATCGTTTCGATACTAACATGATTTACTTGCACAATTCTAGCTCAAACTTCTTGTGCTCCACAATTTCATCACTCTAAACAACTCGGTAGATTCTTGATCCATTTCTTCATTATCTTGAAGCCCAAATCCATCAAGAAGTTGCCTGGTTCAAATATTAGATAGCAATAGCCATAGCTCATTGATAAAAGATAAAGAACAACAAAATAGTTAAAGGAGGTTAGTATACTCTATGTAATTAACTTTAAAACTTTATATAGGTCAGATTGGGGTCATCATTAGCTAAGCGAATATTACTGTATTGAAAAATTTTAGGAGCGACCACCACCTTGCCTAGGTCCTTGAAATATTCATCATTACCTTCTTCATAATCCATTGATTTCTCATTATTGGTTCCGAGGTGAACAGCCTAAGATGTGTCCTCTTTGAATCTTTGAGATACTCTATCAAAGTAAGACCTAAAGGCTCTATGTGAAGAGTATTTCTATTGAGATAGTCTTATCGATATTCTACTCATTTAAATGTAGCTTTACACATATTATATTCTTCCATAATTGATGGCATTTTACAAATTTTTTGTTTTCCAATAAGTTATTGACATCCCCCTACTTGAAAGGGATTTTCCCAACTCTCCGTCATATTGGCAAGCCTAAAGGTCACTTTTGATTGCTTTAACTCTGATGATACATAAGGAAATAAAAACAAATCTTGAGCTAGTATATGACATGTTAAAATAGTTATTCAAATATTTGTCAAATAAGAAATCAAATAAGAAATCAAATTATGAACATTTGAAAAGTTATCAAGATATTAAACAATTAATTTAATTGGTCTTCAAATAATGCTTTCATCTTTAACTCTATATAAATGAATGGTTGTCCACTTTTTATATTAGAGTGAGAGGATCGACCATTATCAACTTCTTTAGTAAACACTAAAATTTGTGATCAAATTAAATTATGGGTTGAGTGCAATCAGGTCTTTAGAGAATACTGCAAAAAGCATGCATTTTCTGATGCTGATATGGCATCGAATTGGCATCGAAACCCCTATTTTTTATGTTATCCCATAGCCATATGTGGCATTGTAAAATAGCTCATAGGAAAATAATACCGACGCCTTCTTGATGCAATGCATGGCTAAGTTTTCGACACCATCTCGATACCAAATTTCTTTGATGCAAAGTCTACACCAAAATCTTCCTACACCTTATCGACACCAAGTTGACACCTACGTGTAAGAAAAAGTTTAACATTTCTGAAACCATACTAATGTCATTATGCCAACATACTAATGCCTTACCGACGCCAAACCAAAGTGTAAAAAAATGGATTCTGTTACTTTATGCCAACACCTTCCAAACGTCATTTCTAAGGCAATTTTGCAGCATTTCATTTGCACTTCCTTCCCTCAAGCACACATAGAATTAAATCCATCATAACCATTCCGAAATTACAAATAAGAAATAATAACAATGTATCACAAACAATTACATCAATATCTTAATCAATCACAATAATATATTGATCGAACAACTAATCATATCAACAAATCTAATAATATCCAATAATTATTCACACTTGAGAAAATAAATTTAGTTATGATATAAAACAACTGCTATTGTTAAAATAAATTTAATTATGGTATATAGCACACATTTGATTCTGATGGGATCAATATTTTACATGCCTAATAAGATATGATAATTTGTCACAATAGAGAAGCATCATTGTTGTAGCTATAGCAAACTCTTTAAGTTTTTGAAAAATTCCATCTTTCCATTTACCTGATGGACGTCCCCATTTTTGGAAAACAGAAAGAGAAATGTCAACTAAATTATCCATGGCACCATCATTATGAGGACACCACTATAATTTTGCTTAATGTATTCTTTGAAATAATAAATAAAAAATGTGGATGCTTCTTTGATAATATATACTTGACATATCGAACCTTCAACGTGTGCTTTTTATTTCAAATTTTCTTAAGGAGGTCCAAACACCTTCATGAATATGTGCAAAAAGTTATAAATTTTAGTTTTATTACGTTGATTACGAAAAAATTATAAAGTCTACTTTTATTATACGTACCTCTCAAAAGGATACATCCATCCGTACTGCACTAGTCCTCGCATTGGAACATCAATTGGTAGATATATAGTTAGATGTTTCATGCAACTAAAAATTCTAGGAGGAAATATTTTCTCCAACTTACAAGATAATCTAGGTATATCTATTTCTAGTTTCTTCAAATGGGTTTTAATAAGAGTGGTCGAGCATAATTCTTTGTAGAATAAACTAAGCTCGGTTATAGGCATCCACACATTCACATGCAATAGCTTCTTAAATAATATCGAAAAGAAAGTCTATAAAAATACATGACAACCCTGACTATTCATACCCGACGGATAAAGATCCTTCATACCAACACATTGTTTCATGTTAGAAGCAAATCCATATGGAAATTTCAAATTTTGAACCCACTCTAATAGTTTTTTATGATGCTTATTTTCTAACTTGTAACAAGCAAGAAATTTGAATATTTATCATTCGCTATCAATTTTAAGCTCAAGACGATTACAATATAATGCGATATCCTTTTTTGACTTCAAATCATCCTTCGTTTTTCCTTTCGCATCCATTACCATGTTAAAGAATTTCTCAAACACATTTTTATCGGTATGCATTAAGTCTAGATTATGTCAAAGTGCCAAAATTTCTAATATGGTAACTCTCAAAATATACTTTGTTTGCACCAATTATGATACTCTCCTTTGCCATTATTTTTTGTCTCTTTTCTCATCTGATGCATTTTGGGATAATCTTGCATGATCTCGTACACTTGTTCACTACTCATTATGGTAGGTGGCTCTAAAATAATAGTTATATTTCATCTAAAATTTTCATATCAACTCTAAAATGGTTGTTTACATGAGAAAAGAACGATGATTTCAATCCCACCAATACTGTTTTCTACCAAGATTTAGTCGAAATGATTATGTCGAATCCATATAAATGTTTATTTACCGCTAATACTCCATCCAAAAAGCATCTCATTCGTAGAAAAATCACTTATTGTCCATAACAAAGAAGCACACATTATAGTTTTTTCTTTGATACATCGTATGTAACAATAACCTCTGTCCCAAAAAAATTAACTCGACGACTAACGGCTGCAAGTACACGTCTATCCCATTTTCAAGATTTTTAAGTCCATGAATAATTATAATTAAAAACATGTATGGATTCTTCATTCGCATCCACAGAGGCAAATTGAAAGGGGTTAGAATAATTAGCTACGTTGAATAAGGTTTACCAAACGAAGCAAATGATGCAAGACCTTCCATACACAGGCCAAGTCTTACATTACATGGTTCTTTAAAAAATCATGATATATGTTATCAAAATGTTTCCAAGCCTCGTCATCTTAAGGATAACAAATAACATCTTTATCTCATTTTCGTTCACTTTGTCCTCACAAGTGTTTCACAATAGCAGCAGATGCATATAACCTTTGCAATTTAGGTGCAACTGGGATATAATGCATTCGGTAAAGGTTACTACTGCTTTTTATTGACTTATATCTCAGTTGTATATAGAATTTACACAACGTTGGATTTTTGTCTTCCTTCCAACAAATCATGCTTCCAATTTGGTGTTAATTTTTTCATATGGCGAACCGAAGGCGTAGACTTCTTTTTTAGTGAGTACCCATTTCCTACCAACACATTTTTAGGTGGAAGCATTTCCTTACATAGACTAAAATTGCATTCAATAGGTATTTCGATGCATTCTATTTGGATTTTATAGCGATTAACCTAGATGTTGCTGATATGTCTGTCATTGTACAATGTTTATAAAGCGGTTGCTTTGATGCTTTTAACAGGTCGAAAAACTTTTTCTCTTTTGATTCAAGTTCTTCCTCTAAATCTAGTTCACCTAGCCAAATACTCAAAGCACGGCATCATGAACCATTTCGGTCATTCTTTTTTGTTCAGTAGGTTCATTACAATCTACATTTATGTTTACGGTCTTGTGTTCTACGACGTTCGTCTCCTCTTCTCCATAATATTTCCACACTTGATAGTTTGACATAAAACCAAACTAATGCAAACGTGTCACTACAGTATCAAACTCTAGAAGTTTTAGGCAATGACATTGAACTTCTTTTGGATTTGTTTTATCATGAGATGCCACTTTTATGAATGCTTCCATGTCATTTTTAAAGTGCAATGGTATTGTTCCTTTTTTTTACCTATGTCGTCGATCATCTAACTTCATACTTTCAAATAATCAATCTTGTACTATAGACGTAAACAAAATTTATATTATTTTTTACACAATAGTATTTTTTTTAATAAAAACAAACATTATTAATAATATGGTATATCACTATCATTTAATTAATAAAACCATATTATTAACTTTTATTACTACTGTCGTGTATTATTATTTTTTACTATTAATAATTCGTTATTCTCATTAATAATACCCATATATTATTTATCTTTATTAATAATACCATATATTATTGTTATTGTCTTCAATAAAGCAAAAAAAAATTCTGTTATTAATGCCATAAATTATTGATTTTAATTTATAATACCATTCATTATGATTTTTATTGCCAATATCATATTTTTATTAATTTTTATAAAATAGTATGATAAATTATTATTGATTTTATTAATAATAATTATAGTTATTATTATTTTAATAATATGATACCATTCGTTATTATTTTTTATTACTAACACCTTTCATTATTATTTTAATTAAAAGTTCCATGTCTTATATTTCACAATAAAAATTCGATAATAATGAATTTCACAAACAGTTCGTAACAATGGAATTACAAACAATTTCAAAGTTATACCTAAGGATTTTACATCTTTTTTAAATAGATGGTCTTCTTGCTTTTCGTTACAAATGCAATAATATTTACATTTTGTATATCATTTCAACTCAAATGATCCATTAAAATTTTGGTGCACTTCCCCTTGTTCCCCATTGCACGCAACGGAGCATATACGGTGAACAAATAGAAAGTACTATTAAAATTTTGTGACCCGTTTGATTTGAAACGGTTTACAAAATTTAAATATTTTTACGTTTATAACTTATCCAATGCTAGAACAAATCCGACAAATACCATATTAAATGAATATTGATTTTTATTTTAGTTAAAAATGAATATTTATATAGCAATCATATACGATACTTATCAGATGAGGCCCAATTAAACATCTAATAAGCTTCATGAATAATGTTACAATGAAAATGTAAATCACAAAAAAAACTAAAATATATCGATCACACCAATATTGGTATCATTCAATATTATACGAATATCATATATAATATTTGATCTGAATGTCAATTGTAAAAAATCAAATATATTAATGTCATTTTTAGGAATGTCAAATATACCAATACCAATTTCTATGAATTTAAATATACCAGTGTTAATTTAATAATATTAAACATACCAATTAAAAACATATCAACTTCAGTTTGAAATTTTTGCTATGATCATTTTTACCATATTGTAAGCAATTTCGTCAAACCGTGTCAAATCTTTATGTTCTATACTTTTCTATTTGTTCTTGTTTGGTGATTATTTTCATTGAATTTTTTGCTGATAATTAATCGACAAGCTAAATCATTGAGTATTCTGCGCAGAAGCCTAAATTTTAACAATAATGGTCTAGGTTACTTAATTTAGAAAAATTGCTAACAACATCTTTCGCCTCATGTTAATAGCTTTGGCGAACAAGTTCTTTCTTTAATATTGATGAATACATTTTTAAACATAGTTAATTGATGCTAATACAATCTGATTCTAAGAACTTTGTATAGACAAAGTAACATCTTATTGTCTCAGTGAGGAACCAACTAACATTATCCGTTGAATGCTCAATCCCAATTACTCCATTCTTTCCTTGCCAATGAGATAATCCTAAGGGGCCAGAGTTCGAAAGCAATCAAAAAAGAACTTATGTAGTAGCAAAAGGTTTCAATACATCTTAAAAGAGAGGATGTCCAAACAAGAAAGAATCATGTCATACATCTTGGAAGAGAGGATATACAAACAAGAAAGAATGATGAGAGAGTTTATAATGATGATAGGCACATAAATCAACTTCATCGCAAAACTACCCAAAAAATGAAGTGGTAAAGTAGATCTTGAATGATAGTTACTACTGCTCCAAATATAGAATCTATTAGGCAAAGCTTTGGAAAAAACAGTTCCACCCAAGTGGTCTATTTTAGCACCACAAAGCTTGTGTATATCTCTTATAGCAGTGAGGTCAACTTCTTTCAACCTTGTTAGCTCATCCTTAAATTCATCGTCTGAAGAAGAAGATGCAACTTTCTCCACCTACATTTGTCTTTCCCTTTAGTTGTTTCTCACTAGTTCTTAAAATTGCACAAGCATGCTTCCATAATCAATTTCAACTGTGAGGAATTGGAAAATTAATGAAACATATAGTAGCTCATTTGTATGTATCCCGCTTGTAAGTGAAGTAAGCTTAATTATATGTTTAAGAAATACAAAGGTTAATTATGAGATAAGAGCGAAAGAACATTTTCTGGTCATTTCTTTTTAAATGCAAACCATGAAAAGAAAGTGTCTGTACCCTAAAAAGTTCAACTTATGTTACAATGACGAGGCATTGTGTGACGCCCCACTTCTATACTCACACTAGCCAAGGACACTATGGGGGGATTCCGTCGATTAGCATGAAGAATAAGGCTGTTGAGGAGCGACCATCGGTGTAATTGCTTTGTGCGAGTACCGATATGTCAGATAATATGACTTGCATTTCATTTTAAGAGGAGATCCAACATACCAAATACAAACTCAAAGCTACTACACAGTGGCTATGTGGGATTCGGAAACAAATATAGAAATAAGCATAACACAAATCAGTCACAGATATTCATATCACAAAGGTGGAAACATATATGAATATAACACATAAAAGTGTACATCAAAATAGTGGTCATACAAGATCCACTACATCACAAAAGGATAGGTACAAGTGCCAAGCAAAAGAATATGTATACATCAAGGATTCTTTATCTCAAATGTATAAAGCAAAAACTACTAAGCTAAAGTAGTTAGACAAAAGTCAGAAGCTAGCCCCTGCTAAGAAGTCAAGTGGAAGCACCTGTAACACGTCGGTCTGACCCGAGTATTATTTAAGAAGAAAATTAATAAACGGATCAGTCTAGCTATAAATATCATATGAGATGAGAAAGGATAAGAGATACCACAAAAATGTATGATAACAATAATGCCATACTGTGACAAGTATACATTCGATAATAATAAAAATCATACATTATCTCAAATCTCGTCAAATATCCAAAAAGAATATTACATTCTTTAGCTTATTCACCAAACCCCAAATATTGACAAAACATATCAATGTCAATCGTAAAATTGGTGAAACACAAATTCCAGAAATCAACAATTAGAAATCCAGAAAACACAAAAAGGGGAGGCCTATCACAAACGGGAGCATGAAAACTCACCAACACGTGTATCACAAACGGGAGCATGAAAACTCACCAACACGTGTATCACAAACGGAACGCTATTCCAAGGTCACTAACCATCAAGTTTGAGCCGAGGCTCCACAAACGGCCCGAAGACCATGGGTCGCTACCCCACCGATTTGAACCGAAGCTCCACAAACGGGGTTTAATCCCCCACACAAACAAAGAGACATCGCACATTGCTAGTCTAAATCACAAAATGATCATCATTGATCGATAAGTGTAAATTACACTAAGCTAGTAAATAAATAAGTTTAGCTTCATGTCCCATAACCACTGGCTTAACTTAAATATTTACGAACAAATTGTAGATTTCCACTCGAAAATTGTCACGAGATTTCAATCGAACAAGTCCAAGAATTAACCGACGAAGTAAACGCAAGCGTTTCATACCACTTGTTTTGCTAAGTCGTTTAATTAAATTTCTCATACGAATGAGGTAAAGGTTTGTATATACTAATAGATAAGAAAACGGTTTTAAAAACAAGCTTTGTATTAAAAGTAACGTTGAGATCGTTTCTGTGAAAGAGTTTGAGTATTTACTACTAGTATAGAAACCTTTGTATTTAAAAGTGAGAAATCACAGAACTGATTGTAAAAACAATCTATCACCAAAAATCCACATTCGACGACGTGAATTCAAACCATAAAAATCGATATCAAATCCAATCAAATGGATATTCCCAAAAATCCATAAATGAAGTCATCAAAGTCGATAATAATTGACAACAACTAACCGGATCAACAAAAATCGATAAAATTTGGAAATCCACTCAAAAACAGCCAAAATAGGCAAAATTGAACAGTTCCAAACGTCTGAAATTACCACCTAGACGTCTGAACCACTAACCAAACGTTTGGTTGGATTTCCAAATGTTTGGATTTTGCCTCTGCCTTTTTTTCTTTTTCCATGGACCAATTCCAGACGTTTGGATTTTTCAACCAGACGTCTGGAATTTCAACCAAAGGTTTGGATTTTCAATCCAGACGTCTAAAATTTCCTGCTAGGCAAAAATCAGCCTAGCCCAAAAAGGGCAAAAATCCAAACCGAAATGCGATCGAACGAGCGATGGATGCTAGGGATTTATGCCAATCGACAACCCAGCCCTATATGCTCTTCGATACACCACCAAAACATGTCCAAACATCCAAGATAGATCTTTACAGATTTGGACTTCAAAAATCAAAAATTGGAAAATTCACCAAATCAATCCAATTCAAAAGCAATTTGACATGCAATAGGTGTTAGGAATTCATACCTAACAACAATGAAGGCTATAGACGTAGATGTGAGTTCAAAAACTCATCTTTAAACCCAAAAACAACGAATGAGAAGCTCTAAAACAAGCCAAGATCAATTCCTCTTCAATATACCTCTAGAATCTTCAATCTATTATCAAAGGTGAAGTTTTTCCTGAGTTAGGTTATAGGAATTTCTGAAAATTGAAGAGAGATTGAGATGGAGAAGATGAAGAGGATGCTTACCTAAGCTTCTCTTTGATTTATAACTTGAATTTGAATTCCTAAGAGAAACTAGGGCTTAGGAATTTTAATTTCCTCTTCCCACCATTCTTTCTAGGGCTTGAGAGTGTTAGGAAATGTTATGAATGAATGAAGAGGAGTGGAGTAGGAGTTGTTATTGTAGAGGAGTTGGGGTTACATTGTTAGGTTAGTGGGTTGAAACCCAAACCCAAAGCCCAATAGAAAAATAGCAAAATTCTACTCAACTCCAAACATATCGATGTTATACTCAAAAAGGTCACAAACGTCATTTTGGACTCAATGGAAGTGGTCTCGAGTCCGGATTCGATTGTTTACGAAAAGTCACGTTTTGGACTTTTAAATTCAACTAATGATGTTATATTTAAATAAAACATTTAAATATACAATAGTAAAATATGCGGGTTGTTACACATTGAAACCACTCAAGGAAGTTATTGATCCAGGTATGACTTTTTGAAATAGTCATCCCGTTGGCTTCTTCCTTGATGTGCACTGTATATTTCACTACCATGACCTCCCACCTAAAAAAAGTTTGGAAGCTTAAAAGATCAATGGATGTGAAATTTGTGAAAGTCTCGTTCTACTTCAAATTCTCCAACCTAGATGACAAACAAAGAATCTTGGAAGTAGACTCAATTATCATATGGGGCAAAGTCTTCATAGTCACCCATATGAGCCCCTCAATGGACATGGCAATAGACTGTGTCTATTTGATTTCGATATGGGTTCATCTTTATAAAGTTCCTTCAAATTTTTAGCTATTGATTGGAATAAATTGGTTGGAATATCATATTAGTGATCTTATTTGTTTCGATAAATCGCTTGGAAGGCTGGAAAAAGTTGAATTTGCCAAAAGCCTTAATCAATGTCAAATATAGTAAATCCCTCCCATCAAGAATCAAACAGCCACTTGATAATAATTTCTCATTTGTCGAATTACCCTGCAAGTGGAAACGTGATATATGTACCTCTTATCAGTCCTTTGGACATGCTGCTTCGACCTATCAACGATCCCTCTTCTCATTATTATAGATAACCCAATTGTCCACTCCTGTCACCTAGAGCGTTACCCCTTCCTAAACGACAAATTCACATCCCACCAGCTTTGAATACGAACCTCTCCTTTTGCCCCTCCTCAACGCATATGACATCCCCAACAAACTTGATATTCTGATTATCGTTATTGGAACAACTAACACTGTACATCGCCCTTTGACCTCTCCAATGGCCCATTTCCTACCTCATCATCACCGAAATGGCCAAACCTTCATGATCCCTCCCTCCCAATACCCATGATATCTACCTTAGAAAACCTCCCTCCAAATTATGCCCCGTGGAATCAGGTGCATTGACAGCGAGGTAAAAGATGAAATTTCAAAAAAGTTTCCTCTTATGAATTTGCACTAGATCTTATTATGTGTTTATATGAATAATTTGTTTACACTACATCATAGTTAGGTATCATTGATAAAAGAGTTTGTTGCTTTAATTTAATTTAATTAATTTTGTCTTAAAACCAATGTACATATTTGCATATTATGGTTTAAATCTATATATGTAATATATATTTATTATTTTAGTTTTTGTTTATCATATAAGATTTATAATATATTCGTATTCATAATGGAAACGCTATAAATATTATAAACTAGCCTAGGGCATATAAATGTAAATGTCAAATGGGTGTGAATAATCGTGGTGATTTATGATTATAGGTAAGGTATCAATGTAAAGGATTTAACATGATGATGGTAGGTGATAATGTTTATATATATGTACGTGTGCATGCAAACTTGTGTGTATAATTATTTTCGATCATTATCAAATGAACGCATTTATTAATATTTTATATATATATATATATTACATTTCAATGTAATAAAAGTAAAAAGTCGAATTTAAATTTAAAAATGAACAAATTATATAAATATATGTATTTAATTATGTTTAAAATATTTTTAGATATATAATTGATTATTTATTTATTTGAAACTTGAATTTTTAAATAAAGTATGACTAATTCAAACACATATCAAACCTACTGATATGAAAGAGTTAAAGGTGCAGCTAGTGGACTTAAAAGCGAAGAATTTCATTAGACCAAGCATTTCATCTTGGGGAGCGGTCATGGTGTTCGTGAAGAAACCGAATGGGTCGTTGAGAATGTGTAATGATTATCATAAGTTGAATGAGAAGACGGTAAAGAATCGACATCCTTTGTTGAGAATAGATGATTTGTTTGATCAGTTGAGTGGAGCCAAAGTATTTTCCCAATTGGATCTGGCAACAAGCTTCCATCAATTGAGAGTGGTTGTGGACAGCATTCCTTTGATGGCATTTTGAATGAGGCATGGTTCGTATGAATGGTTAGTCATGCCCTTTGGACTGACCAATGCACTTGCTTACTCTGTGGATTTGATGAACCGCATCTTCCGAGAGCATTTGGACAGATTTTTGTTAGTGTTTATAGATGACATTCTTATATATTTTAAGAATGAGCGAGATCATGAGACTCACCTTATAATCGTGCTTGAGACATTGAGGCAGCATCAACTAAAAGCATAGATTTCAAAATGTCATTTTTGAAAGAGAGAAGTGAAGTTTATTGGTCATGTAGTTTCAGAAGAAGGATTATCTGTAGATCCAGCTAAGATTGAAATTGCTAATAATTGAACGAGACTCGTGACTGTGGCCGAGATAAGGAGTTTTCTTGGAGTAGCTAGCTAGTATCGGAGATTCATCAAAGATTTCCCTCATATAGCGACACCTATGACTAAACTAACAAGGAATGACGAGAAGTTTGTTTGAACCGATAAATGTGAAGAAGCATTCTTAAGCTAAAACATTTATTGACCAATGCATCCGTGTTAGTTGTACCAAATAGGAATCAAGATTTAATGGTGTATACCGATGCATGTGGAATAGGGTTAGGAGCTGTGTTGATGCAAAGAGGTAAAGTGATTGCCTACGCTTCGTGGCAGCTTAGACTTCATGAAGTTAGATATCTGACTCATGACTTAGAGTTAGCAGCGCTGATCTTTGCTTTGAAAGTGTGGAAACACTCTCTTTTGGGAGAAAGATTCTACTTATTCACAGATCATAAGTTTTTGAAGTATTTATTCTCTTGGAAGGAGTTGAATATGAGACAACAAAGGTGGATAGAGTTTTTGACGACTTATGATTTAGAATTGAGTATACGCCTGGGAAAGGAAATAAAGTCGCAGATGCACTTAGTAGAAAACATCATAATGCGGTGTTAGCTATGATAGCAGAATGGAAGGATTTAGAAACACTGAGTACATGTAGTGTGTGGGTAAGGTCGACGGCTAGTTCTAGTCGGAATACTACGATGTTATCATGTTTGGAGGTACGACCATTAATGTTCGAAAGAATTGCTTCTAGGCAGAGAGATGATACATTACTGGCTGAATAGATTAGAAGGCTTAAAGTAGAGACTGAGATTTATGATTTTAAAGGTTTTAGTCTTGACCAAAATGGATGGTGGAGGAAGAACGGATGATTGTGTGTTCCAGATGTTTGTGACCTAAGGAGGAAAGTTCTTAAGGAATGTCATCGATTGAAGTTTACTATTCCTCCTAGAGGAACTAAGATGTATCAGGACATGAAAAGAAGTTTCTTCTGGAAAGTATGTAGAGTGATATAGGCTGATGGGTTAAGCAATGTTCAAATTGCTAACAAGTGAAAACCGAGCATCAGAAACTGAGTGGGTTACTCAACCTTTAGATTTTCCACTTTGAAAGTAGGATTATATATACATGGATTTTATTAAGTGGGAATTAGCCACAAGGGCCTCTTTAGCAAGTGAAATTAATTTCTAGGACACAACTAAAATAATTACTTTTAAGGACAATACGCAAAATAATTAGTTTCTAGGGCCTAAAAATCTATGAAATTATGTCCTTGAAAATAATTATTCTGCTGACTTTGGCCTTGAAAGTAATTATTTCAGATGTGTGCCCTAGAAATTAATTGGACTGCAAAGTTTGTCCTTCTGGTGAAATGCCCCTTTTATTAATGGGTTGCTAAGGTCGAATATGAAAAATGAAAGTATTTGGGTCATGGTAGATAGACTGACCATGTGTGCACACTTCATTCCTATTAAGTCGACAAGGATGACACTTACTTTGGCAAAGTTGTTATAAAAATATTGTTAGACTGCATGGGATTCCTAGTAGTGTAGTCAGTGACAAAGATACTTTGTACACTAGTAAATTCTGGAAGAGTCTGCTAGAAGTGTTAAGTACCAACCTAAAAATGAGTACCGCTTATCACCCACAGATGGAAGGGCAGATAGAGAGAGTCAACAAGGTACTTGAAGGTTTATTGAGAGCTTGTGTACTATAGTTTAGAGGGTCATAGGAAGACCATTTGCACTTAGTTGAGTTTTCCTATAACAATAGTTATCAGGCTAGTATATGAATGACGCCTTTCGTGGCTCTTTACGAAAGGCCGTGCAAATCACCAGTATGTTGGTTGGAGACCGAAGACAGATTGGTTCTTGGTCCAAATATGGTCAAAGAAGCTACAGAAAAGATTGAGTTAATCCGAGAACGGATGAAGGAAGCTCAGTCTAGGCAGAAAATTTATGTGGATAGGAGGCATAAGGATTTAGAGCTCTCAGTTGGAGACCATGTTTTTGTGAAAGTATCCCCAATGAAGGGAGTGGTACAGTTTGGTAAGTCGGGGAAATTGGCACCAAGCTATGTTAGTCCATTTCCTATTATAGAGAGGACCGAGAAACTCGCTTACCGGATAAAGTTACAAAATAGTTTGGCATGTGTCCATAACGCTTTTTATGTTTCTCATCTTAGAAAGCATGTTCCTGATCCAGAGACTACTATTGCACCGACTGCATTGGAAGAATTAGTAGTAAAACCAGATATGACTTTTGTTAGACAACCAGTTCGTGTTGTAGCAAGAGATGAGAAGGGGTTAAGGAACAAGATAGTCAAGCCAGTGGAAGTCCAGTGGAGTGACAATAAGAGAAAACAGAGGATGGTATTAGGGATACTTACCATGAGTTGTTTTGATGGTATGATCTATATCGGCTATATAAACATTTATCTAGTAGGATATACTAGCATTTTGTTATGTGTTTGTTACAGTTGTTTGCATGATTGATATGCTTATTATCTCCCTTATTGCAATTTCAAGTATGAAATTCTTTAAGGGGGGAGCCTGTATCACCCCTAATTTTGTTTAACGTTATTTATAAGATTTAATTAGATAAATTAAATAGAATAATGTGATGTGCAAGGATAAGGAGAATGAGATTTGTTACTAATTTATGTCGTGCCTTAATTAATCAATTAATAAGATTGATTTAAACGTAGAATAGAAGAAAATTAATGACAGGGATAAAGTGGGTATAGTTCTTTATTTCATTCCTAAAACCCCCTCCTCCCTCGTTCATTCTTATTTTCATTTTATAAACTCCAACACCAATATAAGAGAAGGTCGGCCATTACTAGAAGAAAAGTAAGGGAAATCTAAAGGGAATTAAAGGAAAAGCTTAAGGGGATTAATCAACATCAAATTTCAATATATCTTATCCAATCTAAGGTGAATAACAGTATCCATCTCATTTATTTATGTTTGATTTCGATCTAGGATGATTTTCAAATTGTTTTATGATAATATGTCATGCTATGGTTGATTGTATCATTATTTGGTTAAATGATGAATTATTTTAATTTTATGGAATTATTATGACAGGTTTTAAGGGTAAAAATCTAATTTATGATCTTCAGTTGACTTGAAATTTTAGTATGATGTATAAAACATTATTTTGGAGATGGGTTTGAATTTCATAATTTTCTAAGTTTATATGAATATTTTATAAATTTCCTAAGAGGAAATAAGGGTTTATTTCGGGTTCTAATTATTAATAATAATTAAATAACTATTTTGGCCCTAAAATTTTATGTGTAAGAAGGTGGAAATTCTACTTTTAGTGATTTTTTTTTTGGATTTTTCCCGAGTGATTATGATTTTCTATGAATTAATTATGGTAGAAAAGCAATTAATCAATATTAATTACAAATGCTTGCAATTTATTTTGGGAATAAAAAACATGTTCTTTCACTAAATTTCTGAAAAAGGATATGGAAAGGTCTTTGTTAACCAATAATATTTTAAGAAGAGACAAGAGTTGGTGGAAAGAAATAGCTTTTAAAAAAATAAATCAGCTTTATAATTATTTACAAAAATGTCATTGTACATATTTGGCACTCTTGGTTATTGAACATCTATGAAAGCTGATACTTCGAATAACTACCAGATAGTTATATGAGGTATCAAATCTATAGGTTTGACATCTATATGGATTGATACATGCGATATCTACTTAGTAGATATGTGATGTATTTATATATGTAGAAGTTCGGCATCAATTATGATAGGAATTCGATATCTCAGGGCTGTAGAGGCTCGATTCCCAAGGGTTTCGGGACTGTACATTGTTTTTAAAGGTGCGATGCCTTCTTTGTTTTTAAGGGTTCGGTAACCCTCAAGCCTTTTAAAGTTTCTGCACCTCAAGTTTTAAGGGTTCGACACCCTCTAGGATATATAGGTTTGGCATCCCTAAATGTTTTAAACTCAACACCTCTTGTCGCCTATTTATTAGACATCTATGCTTTGCGGAATTGATGTTGTGTGCTTATATTTTCAACATCTATTTTTATGGCATAGTAGCCATATGTTTATAAATCTGACACCTATGTTTTATAGGCGAGATGGCCTTATGTCCGAAAGCTATGTTTTAAAGGCACGATAGCCTATTTGAGTTAGAAACTCAATAGCCATATTTTTCGGCATTATAGCGATATGTTTTACAAATCACAATGATTGTTTTAGAGACTCGATATAGAGTCTCGATACCCAAGTTTAGCGGCATAGATGTCGTATGTTTACCAATTTGGATAACTTTACTGATTGGCGCGATAGCCATTTATTTTAAGAGGTGTAGTAACCTCATTTACAATACCGAATGAATAAAAAGTGATTTTGAAAGATGAGTATATTTCGGCATAAGATTTTGGCTAAGTAAAAGAGGCTAAGTTTTACTTGTTTTAAAGGATGACTTTAAGGGGTTAATCATTTGTAAAGATAAATGTTTTCAAGGAAATAAAATGGTATTTTAGCCCAAAATTTAATATAAATTAGGCAAAGGAAATTTTTACATAAAATTAAGTAATTTTATGATACCAACGATTGTCAATTGAACATATTTGAATAAATAATGTTATATATTCTTGTTACAATATAATCAGTTGTATTTATAAGATTTGTATTATCATACTCACATTATAATGACCCAAAATCATATCTTAAGGGCAGAATTATCAGTTAGGTTGTTCCAGTAGTGAGTATGGTCAGACTTAACTCCTGAGTGAGTAGAATTGCATCCAGGAGATCGGATATATCAATTGTGTAGGATGCTTGAAATTGATCGGAAAGGTATAATTCTTGATAGGTTCATAGTAATCCTAGGAAAACTATGATATGTGTGATGGATAGTCCACATGATATATGAGATAAATAGTCCATATGATTCTTGATAGGTTCAAAGTAACCCTAGGAAAACTATGATACGTGTGATGGATAATCCACATAACCCGAGACAAATAGTCCATATGAGATGTGTGATGGGTAGTCCACATGAGTAGAGACTAACAGTCATTTAATTTGAGACAAATAGTCCATTTAATTTGAGATAGATAGTCCACAGAGTAGGGATAGATAGTACATTCTACGAAATTGGGTAAATCGTGGGAGGGCATAACCCTATGAAGACAGACTAGTCAGACTTACCCATATTGCATGCATTCATATGATTATGTTATGATATTCTAACCAATGTGGTTGCAGGTGCATGATTTATGATTGACATATTTGGATAAGATACTAGTGAGGGAAAAAACCTTTTCTCTCAATGGCGTGGTCTCACTGGATATCTATTTTGATTCGAGATGGCATATTATTATTCACACTAGACTTTTTGTCTGGCCTGAAGTTTTGTTTTCCCCTAAACTATCGCGTACTCATTTGAGTTGGTCGGGAGTAGGGATTTTCAGGTTAGACGAATAAGCTTTCGGAGACTTGTAAGAGGCAAGCTAGCTAATAATTGGAGTTTATTTCCACTGTGTTTTTTTAAGTCTATGCTATGTCTGAATGGATGCAATGACAAGATTTATAACTATCAAGTAGTTAGACTCTGATCACCCAAAGGGCATCTTCATATGTCGCTCTTAGAATATATTTTAAATTATTATATTTTCTCTGAACTTGAAAGCGATAGGATTGTGTAATGGGATGTAATGAATATGAAAGTTATTAATGAAATATGTTTTGAAAATTTTCATATTTATATGCTCTTGATGTTATATATATAATTAACTAATCTCATTTTGCCAGCAGAAATTAATACTATGGATGACTACAGCATCCGTAGCGCTAAGTTTCGGGCCTCAGAATAGAGGATGTTACACTTTTTTTAGAAAAGGGAAGTATGGTTCCATGAGATCTGAGATACATATGGAAGGCATTTGATAATATGGTGGTATTATCCAACCTTTTGACCAGGCAGTATTCGAATAGACTTAAAAATCGAATCGGACGAGCGAACGATGGAGAAATGACCCAAGAACTTTGGGAATATCATAAAATGGCAAGAAAAAGGAAATATTAAAGAAAAGAGGTAAAAAGTTGAATATTTGGAAGTTCAAGTTTTTGGAAGAACCGACTCAAAGCAAACCCACAAAATCCTTAGGCCGGACTCGAAGCAGAATAGACTTGAGAATTCCCTGAGTCAAATCCGAAGCAATCCATAAAAAACCCCAAGCGCGACCCAAAGTAGGCTCGGTACTGACCCCTGGACTTGACTCGGTACCGACCCCTAATGACTCGGAGCAAACACTCAAAAATCTTAGGTCTGACTCTAAATAGACGAAGAAAAACTCAGAACATGAAAATCTCAGAAAATCTCAGGTCAAGCCCTAAGTAAACACTCGAATTTCTCGGATCGGACTCCAAGCAAGCGCATCTTAAGCTAAGACGAACCAAAATTGCCTAAGTTAGGGATCGGTACCGAACCCACTCTATGGGTCGGTACCAACTCCCAATTCCACCTTGGGTGGACCCCATCTTCTACCTACATGCCTAACTTGATGTTAAAATCTTATTTCCAAGGTCGCTTTGTAGAATTAATGCAATTATCCATTGATATCCACGAATACTTGAAGCTGCAACTCTATTCTTCCACAACTCTGTCATTTGGACTTGGAAACAAGCTATTATTAATACAAACGACTATGGAATCACGAAGCTAACCATAAGATGGGTCGAGGTCGGAAGTTGAAGGCAGCAAATTTGGCCATGTCGGGGAGTCGTATCGACCCCTACATAGGTAGTCGTACTGACCCCTACCTAGGAAATCGCATCGATCCCTAATGTTTGATGATGTGACAACCTATTTCCATGGAGAATTGGTCTAAATCTTGGAAAATGGCTTGAGATATTTTAGACGAGATTTTAGGCTCCATGCCTCTATAAATAGAGGGGTAGGGCTCATTTTTTAGGATCATTTTGCTCTAGTTCTATTCTATCTTATATTCTTGTGATTCTGAAAATCTAAGTGCTGGAGTTGTACTGACTCCTAAGAACTTCTGCCTCCAAGTCAGTAATCAGCAATAACGTATTAAAGTAAATGTAGGCTTTGCTTTGTCGAACCACTATAAACCCCGTGTGTTCATCATTTACTTGTTTCTCACTCATTTTTCGTTTTGTTCTTCACTTTTATTTTCGACTTGAATCTTTGGGTGTTTGTGCCATTTTTTGTTCGAACATTTTGGTGCTTTCACTTAGAAACCGACTCTCATACTATTTGGATCCTTGTCTACTATTAGATTGGCTTCAATTTCGGGAAGAGATCCAGTTTCTTCTCAACTAGTTTCCCTACTACTCAGATTTAAACAAAGTCAGGAAAGAAAAAGCTGTTGCCTCCTCAAGAGCTAGTGATGAAATAGAGAACGCTAACCTTCACATCCTGGATGAACATGTGCTGCAAGAAGCTGTTAATATCCAGAATCCTTCAGATGCAATCACCGGGATTGATTTTGAGCATATGATGAAAGAGCTACAGGATAACCGTGTAGAGTTGAACCAGAAAATCTAAGAAAACAAAAGCTTGATGACCTAGATGACTACTCATCGTAGGAAGACTGGGAGAGAGCAGACTCCTCCATATTAAGACTCTGGAAGTTCATCATCGTCTGACCATTACCAGAAGAAAATAAGGCAAAGGACGGAGGCATATGAAGTAGGAATCTCAAGGTGGGAATATGCGACCGTTCCTTACCAAGGCACAGGGGTCGGTATCGATCCCACCAGGGGGTTAGTACCGAACCTACTCACCAAGGGTCGGGACTCAGAGCTGGTGATGGCGTGCAGCATGGGCACACTATGACTGACTAGGGCCTCGGAAGTCTGGGGTTTGCTGCTGAATTGTCCCCAGGGAATGAACATGGAGCTGCTGAGCAAATAATTCTTTCGGAGTTAGGATAATCTAGGCGACGAGGCACAAACCGGGATCTTTTATCAGGACAATCGCAAGGAATAGATTACGACCACCAGGTTCTCAAGAGCTGAACTTGGCTGACATGGTGAGACAACTTGTGAGAGAAAGTCAAGGCCAAACTAACGACGACTGGGGAACTTCCCCAAGTAAAAATCCCTTCGCTGAAGCAATCTTATGTGGAGAGTACCCATGGAGATTCAACATGCCAATGATGCCGTCATACTCAGAAAAGACTGATCCTAGACAACATCTCATGAAACACGAGTAGCATATGGACTCCGCCAGTGCGTCAGATGCAATCAAGTGTAGGTGCTTCCCAATCTTCCTAGAAGGGGTGGCGACCATGTGGTTTACTCGACTACCACCAAGGTTCATCTCTTCTTTTGATCAACTGGCAAGAAAATTCATCGAGTAGTTCATAATGCACGCGACTTACACCAAGGATGTCACGTCATTGTCTAACTTATTCCAAGGATTGGGAGAATTGCTCAAGGACTTTTGCAAAGATTTAATACTGTTGTGACTGAGATGAGCCACCCTCAAGACAAAATAATCTTATGGCTTTGATCAGGGGGATCAACCCCAATATGGATTTTGGTGAATGGTTATCGAGAAAACTTCCTGCTACTCAAGATCATTTTTCAACAAGGTGGCCCAGTACTTGCACAAGGAGGAGGTTACAATGACTAGGAGAGGCCACGATACAGGCCATCAGACCGAAGCAGTGCGAAGAAATGTTGCTGTGAGACAGTTTGGAGGGACTTCCAGGGACATAGTTGTAAATGTACAGAATAAGAGCAGTGGTCAGAGCAAGGACCGTAGTAGGGCCCCAGACAAAAACTCGAATTCTAGGAGATGACCGAGAATCCCAAGATTAGATACATACAATCCACCAAATGAATCAATTGAAAATATTTACTTGGCTACTCGCGACTCGGTGCAGTACAAGTAATCAGCCTCGAGAGAGTCAACTAAAGAACAGAGGAAGTTTGGAAAATTCTATAGATTTCATGAAACACATGGTCATGATACGAATGAGTGTAGATATCTTCATGATATGATCGAAGAATTGATCCGAAAGAAAAAGCTCCAATAGTTTGTGAAAAACCCGCAGGACGGAGGGTAAGGAACATCAGACCCCCAACAAAGACTGACCGCTTCTAGTGCTGATGAACATAGACGGCCTAAAAGGAGATATATTATAAACTAGACCGTTGACGATCATCTCCCAACTAAGAAGGGCTGGAGTAAGGTGGAATGGTGAGCTCGACGACGTCATTTCATCTTAGAATAAAACTTATGCTTATTTGCTTAGAACTACCTAATAAGACAGCCTTTGTAATTTTTCATTTTCTATATAATTGCTTTCCACTCATACAACCATGCCTTTGCATGCTATATGAGTCGTGAAATGCGACTGACTTGAATGAAACTTCGTATGAACGATGTAGGTGTGCAGGTACCCAGAGTTAGGTGCCTACCAAATATTCATGGCCCATAACCAAACCTATGGAACTCTACCGAGGCAAGCGTGATTTGATCGCTCGTCGGCAACTAGTGCCCCTGACTGAGGGCAAGATTATGATCTAAAATTAGATGTGAATCGACCATCCACTCCCCAGTTCATGCCTAGAGTTTCCAGAACACATGCCTTACTTGGAGCTCGACAGGCTCGGAATCGGATCTAAAGTGGACGAGACATGACTGTCCATGCACTAACTCTCATCCTCGACACAGGGCCCAAATCATAATCCAAGATGGATGTGACACGACCATCCATCGACCCACTTTATCCCACAAATTCGACGAAAGGAGTGAAAATCCAATATGGACGTAATTCGACCGTCCACCACCAAACTTAGAGCGGATGTGACCCAACCATTCGTCTCGTATCCCTTGATCCGACGAGGAGAATTTAAACACAATATAGATGTGATCTGACCGTCCATCACCAAACTTAGAGTGGATGTGATCCGTCATTTGTCTCCTAATTCTTTCCTTTGATCCGATAGGAGGAGTTTAAACCCAATATGGACGTGATCCGACTGTCCATCGATGAACTTAGAGCGGATGTGATCCGACCATCCGTCTTCTAACTCTTTCCCTTGACCCAACAGGGGGGGTATAAATCACAAAAGGACGTGACTTGACCGCCTAACATGAGATGGATGTGACCTGACCATCTATCAACTAACTTTGTCCCATGATTCGATGGGAGGAGTATAAAACCACCCAGGACGTGACTCGACCGTCCAACCCATAGTGGATGTGACATGTCCATCCATCAGCCAACTCCTACCTTCGATCCGTCAGGGGGAGTAGAAACTTAGGATGGGCGTGACCCGACTACCCATTCACTAACTCGGACCTTAGACCCCACATGAGGAGTATAACTTCATAAGGATGAGGTTCGACCGTCCATGCACTAACACCGCTAACCCAAGACTGGGGGCAGTGGTACAATCACCCAAAAGCTGAATACGATAGCTTAACACTATGGCTCGTGCCTAGTATTAAAAATACAAAACAGCTTGTGATTACAATTTTATGGAACTTGGCAACGACCTATAAGCATATGAACATGCTTGGGAGCTAATGGTAAAAGTATGTGCATGGACGTATGAGCGTGTATGCATACTCGACATGCAATTTCCTAAATCGATGGAAATTGAATTCTTACCTGGGACTTTTAGGAAAGAAACCGATTCAGATAACTGAGGCCTACTAGTTCAGTCAACTGGCTCAATGGAATCGAGCATAGACAATTACTGAGAGAATACATTCCGATCTTGCAATGTCAAATATCGACCAAGCATCGCAACAGACAGTTAGAGATACGACTCTTCGTAAAAGCCACTCGACGGAAGGATAATGACAATTCGAGGTACTAAGTGAAATCCATTCCAGCAATCCCAACTTGTCTGATTCAAAGAACATCATGTTTGCAACAAGATGTACTTTGGGGAGCTAATGTTATCAAGCCTTTTGACCAGGCAATATTCGAACTAACTTAAATAATTGAATCGGACGAGCGAACGATGAAGAAATGACACAAGGACTTTGCCAATATCATAAAAAGGCAAGAAAAAGGATGTATAAAAAAGAAGTAAAAAAGAAGTAAAAAAGTTGAAAAAATGGAAGTTCGGGTTTTTGGAAGAACCGACTTGAAGCAAATCCACAAAATCCTTAGGTCAGACTCAAAGCAGAATAGACTTGAGAATTCCCGGAGTCAGACTCGAAGTAATCCATAAAAAACCCCAAGTGCAACCCAGAGGAAATGACTCGGTACCGACCCCTAGACTTGACTCGGTATCGACCCCTGATGACTCAGAGCAAACACCGAAAAATCTCAGGTCTGACTCCAAGAAGACGAAGGAAAACTCAGAACACGAAAACGTCAGAAAATCTCAGGTCAAGCCCCAAGTAAACACTCGAATTTCTTGGGTCGGACTCCAAGCAAACACATCTCAAGTTAAGACGAACCCAAAATTGCCTAAGTTAGGGATCGGTACCGAACCCACTCTATGGGTCAGTACTGACTCCCAATTCCACCTTGGGTGGACCCCATCTTCTGCTTACATGCCTAACTCGATGTTAAAAGCTTATTTTCAAGGTCGCTTTGTGGAATCAATGCAATTATCCATCGATCTCCATGAACACTTGAAGTTGCAACTCTATTCTTCCATAACTCTTTCATTTGGACTTGGAAACAAGCTATTATTGGCATAAACAATTATGGAATCACAAAGCTAACCATAAGAAAAACCAAGGTGGAAAGTTGAAGGCGGCAAATTTGACCCTCGATCAGGGAGTCGTACCGACCCCCGCTCAGGGAGTCATACCGATTCCCGCCCAGGAAGTCATACCGATCCCTAATGTTTGATGACGTGGCACCCTGTTTCCATGGAGAATTGGTCTAAATCTTAGAGAACGGCTTGGAGATATTTTAGATGATATTTTAGGCTCCCTACCTCTATAAATAAAGAGGTAGGGCTCGTTTTTGACGATCTTTTTGCTCTAGTTCTATTCTATCTTGTATTCTTGTAATTTTGAAAATCAAAGTGATGGAGTTGTACTGACTCTTAAGAACTTCTCCCTCCAAGTCAGAAACCAGCAATAAAGTATTAAAGTGGACGTAGGTCTTGCTTTGTCAAACCACTATAAACCCCGTGTGTTTATTATTTACTTGTTTCTCGCTCATTTTTCATTTAATTCTTCACTTTTACTCTCTACTTAAATCTTTGGGTGTTTATGCCATTTTTGGCTCAAACAGGTGGCTATAAATAGCATCGCCCTCTCCCATTCAAGAACGATGCAAAATAATTAAACTCTAGCTTCTATTAAATAATTGGTGGAAGCCTTGAAGCTGGGATTTGCATACTGAGTTCAAGGACAAGGAATAGGCGATCAAAAGTGGAAACGGCTAGCAAACGACATGTCGATAACCGATAGATCAAAAATGGTATGCCTTTATTTTAAATAATATAAATTCATATATGTATACTATATCGTGTTTATTTTAGGCCAAATCAATAAAAATAATTTATTCAAAAAAAAATTATAATAAATATAGACGCACACACAACAAAGATATATATATATATATTTATATTTATATTTAGGCTACACATAAATTATTATACATTTATTTATATATTTATAGTTTTTAAAAAATGACGTATGAATATATAGATATAGATATGTGCATGTGTGTCTATATGTGTGTGTGCATTACTACAAATATAAAATAAAATAAAGACCTTTTTCATTCATTGGTTTGGGAAACCAAAACACACAAAAAAAGAATTATTATTTTCTTGGATTAAAAAACCATTTTTTTCTTCAGTTTTTTAATATATGTATAATTATTTACGACTTAAATCATATTCTTAGCTTATGAAATAAAAAATTATATAATATTGATTTAATCAAACTTGGTTTAAATTTTCAAATTTCAAACAACACACGTGTGCACGCTCATACACACACATTTTATCATTCGTCCCTTTATATTATATGATATTATATATATTTTAAACTGATAAAATAACATTTTTTTAATTTTATGTTTGTAACGGTCAGCCTTTTCGACCTCCAAATGTCGACACTAATACATCCATAGTATTCATGAGCCGGGCACCCAAGTGCCGGAATGACAGAACGTTAGGGTAAAAGAAAGGAAAACGAACCGTACAAGAAAGAAGAGCAAAATATCAGAATCTCACATGCAGAACGATAATATAATATCTCAAAATGTCTTTTCCAAATACAAAACTTTGACATGCAATACAAAACTTTGATATGCATACATCAATCAGAGTAAACTAACCTATCATCAGCCTGGACTGTTATAATAGTCTGGCCTCACAAATGCTGATAGATACAAATCAATTAATGCAGCGGAAAATAAGTATGGAAAGAAATCATCCAATTCCTCTCCAAGTGGTCCAATGAACCATAGGTAAATCTGGAAATATACTCGAGCTGACCCGAGCATTATAAGAAAATAACACCTGGATCAGTCTGGTAAACCAACGTGAGAAACTCAAATCATATGGATTGTTATATTTATAAAACCCTTCAAACATAAAGGAATCTCATAAGAGCATGCCGCCAATAAACATGGAGGGGCATTTACCTTACAATACCAAACCATTTCTATTATAAAATCCAATGATAATATAATAATGTCTAAGGTGTGAAATATAAATAATCACATAGCTGTGATGCATGTGGGTGTAATCGCAACAATAATAGGTATACAATCACAACCGCTAAGGTGCATTCGCTAATTGTGTAGGATTTCCATGAAGGCGCCTTTAGTATTTCGAGAACAGCCCCGCACACAAGGATCAGAGATATCCTTTTGACATCGTATATCTCTAGATAAAATATACTATAGGAAAACGTAGCCGGTCCATGCCCGAACATATGGCACTGGGTCACATCACTCCCACATGCATATCCATAAGTATCACTAGAATGGAGCGCCTGCACCCTTTAAGTTAGCTAAACCCCATAGGTTATGTCCCCTGTCTCTGGTTTCTATCATTACTGATGGTAAAGTTACATTCAGCATCCCAGCACATGAGTCACAACTCGAACAGATCCTCTACATGAGCTCCAAATTGAACAGATCTCGACATCATACAAGGATTCCTCAACAAATCTCGAAATCACACATGGATTCCCATATCTCAACAAATCTTGGAATTACACATGGATTCCCATATCCTTAATAGATCACGAACAACTACATGTGTTCATCTCAATCAGATCTCGAACCTCCATATATATTCCAGCATCTCGAACCAATCATGAACATCTTCGAAAGCATAGAACATGTATATGGTTTTGAAGTGGTTATGGTTTCAAGTCATCTCATATAAGTACACTCACCCTCTTACCGGGTGCTCCAAAACCAATTGACGGATTTCCGGTAAACTCAATTTCGGTTCTATAGGAAATAAATAGACAATACATAAGAGCAGAGCCGTTTAAGTATACGGATTTCCTTATCATTTGTCCTAGGAGAGCAAAATGTGCTTATATGTATAGTATAGCATCACCGAAGGTAATTGTACCATATAATTCCCATGTTTCTTCTAGATATTTCCAGAGTTATATTTGGTCAAATCTAATAATAATGAGAATAATCACATACGGGAAACTAAGTCCCGTATACTGTCCATAAGCAAGTAACACACAAACCAAGATCGAAACACAGAAGCACGATCAAGTCATATAAATGATTCTAATCACTTTTTTAATTAATCTTCCTTCATTAATTAAAATCCTCTTTTATTAGTAAAACTCATTTTTACTAAATAAACTCTTTATAAATGAAACTTCATTTGTTAATTAAACTTCACTATTTAATTAAACTTCACTATTTGTTTCTACACATTTCGATACTTCTCAAAAGTATTCACATGCTTATCTCAACCGTATAAGTATACTCACATATCAATTTCAAAGGGCATAAGACAAATGTTTCTCAAACATTGTCACTACGAACCCAAAACCATTCACTTATGATTACCTTTAAAACATTCCTCTCAAAGATCTATTTACATTCATAAGTATAGTCAAAATGGGTTAAAGACGCATGTTATTAACACATTGTCACAACAAACCCAAAACCAATTCATACTTGTTATTCTCTTTAAATTCCACCATTAAAGATCTAACTATTTTCCGAACTCATTTAACAATATTTTACCACTTAAAGTATTATCCACTGATTTAAAAACAAATGTTACTAAAACATTGTTTACGACAAACCCAAAACCACTTCACTTAATTATTATCTTTAAAATTCCTTTTTAAAGATCTAATCACTTTTCAAAAGTATAGTTAAATAGGTTAAAACAAATGTTGCCCATACATCGTTACTATAAACCCAAAATTACTTTTATACTTATCATTAATTTTGAAACATTCATTTAAAACTCTAAGTACGTCCTCACTAATTAAACAAGGTAATATACCTTTTTAATCAATTTGCAAAACCATCCAATATAACATAAGTGTTATAATCCAAAAATTCCTTTGTATTCTTTTACAGATACTAAACTTCCTTTCCAAACTTCTAAATATACTAAAATACCTTTAAAGATATATATATATATATATAATACACATATACTAATTTATTAATAAAACTAAGATATTTAATAAAATACTATAAACAATTTGAAAGATATTATAATATAAAAACCTTTTATTTCTTAAATAAAATCTTTAACAAATTTTCTAAAACTATATATACTAAAAATATACTTTTAAAATAGGGGCATTTCACCAGAATGACAAATTTTGCAGTCCAATTAGTTTCTAGGACACACATTCAAAAAAATTACTTTCAAGGCCAAAATCAGCAGAATAATTACTTTCAACGACAAAGTCAGCAATCCAATTACTTTCAAGGACATAATTTCATAGGTTTTTAGGCCTTAGAAACTAATTATTTAAGTTTTGTCCTTGAAAGTAATTATTTCAGTTGTGTGTCCTAGAAACTAATTCCACTTGCTAAAGAGGCCCTTGTGGCTAATTTCCACTTTAAAATATGTATACTATATTTTTAAAACATCTATTTAGAACACCATTTAAAGATACTCATTTTATAATTTACTTAAAAACCATAAAAACCTTTTTTATAATTTAAAACCATTACTTTAAAAATCCATAGATGATTATCAGTAATATATTTAAACCTTGGTATTTTTCGATAATAAGTACACTAGTATTACTTATTAAAAATATGGAAAAGCCCTAGAGCGTCTTTCAAAGTTAACTTTAAAATCGGCGATCACAGCGCTTTCAATGTGCATCCATAGCAACCCTTCCACTTCTAACATTTACAACTTCCATTTCCACAAGTGTTCAAACCAATTCCTCTATGTCGAACACACCAATACTTGTGCAGCCAAATATATATACATATATATTTATATTTCCACAATATCTCACAATTTATCCAATTTAACATATGTCAAATATCAGGGATTTCAAAGCATGTTTATAATGATTATATCGCTTCAAACATTTATAACGCACTATCAAACATGTAAACAAGTAGTATGGGCCACGATACATGTTATAGATGATCAAAAGAGAGATTATACTCCATAATAATGTTGTCACTTGTTTTTGTAGGGTCCACTAGTAATAACTTGCATTGTTCATTATACTGTTTATATTTTAGTACAACAACAATTATATCCACGATAATATACAATCAACTAGTGAGTAAACTCACCCAAGCCCAAATCAATCTTTGACATAGAAAATCCTGATACAAGTGCAACGGTGAAAATGGAGTTTAGATCGGACCTCGTATGCAAAACTTACGAGTTGTATAAGATTTTGGATTTTAAACTTAATTAATTCTCAAATTTAAACTTACCACCTAAACCACTTCTTCATCTTCTTCTTCCACCGTGTGCACACTGATACTCACCCCCAAATACGTCGTGCACGATTTCCAGTGCCATGGAGCTATGCTCCGCTAAATCCAGCGCCGTCGATTCCGTTGATCTCCTCTCAATGCGCTCGACTCTCCGACCCTAACATCCCCAAGCTCGATCACCTAGTTTAAATTTCGACCGTATGCCCTAATTCCCACTATGCAATGTCACACTTCGCCACAACCTACTCTAGCTCCTCCGGCCAACTCTGTTCGTATTCTCTTCGCACCTCGAACACCACGGCACCATCAATTTCACCTCATGCCTCCTCGTGTCCATCGTGATCGAAGACCTGCTCCAGCCCTTCAAAATGTCGCGACTTGTAAATGAGGATTGAAGTTCAAGCAACTTACAATTGAAGATGCACTTCGACGACGGGAATGCAACACCAATCTCCATTTTGCCTCGTGCTTCCTTAATCTCCAACAAGACTCAGCCCTAGCATGACCATGGACAAACCGTGCACACCCCATTATCAATGCACACAAAACAACATAGAAGGAATCGAAGCTCTCGACTATACGAAGCCAACGACACCCGATTTCGTTAACTAATGCTCTCGATTTAATTGATTGAAGAGGGTAAAATGGCGGCAGCTAAGTTTACTGGTGGAAGAAAGAGGAATGAGAAAAATAAGTTAAGTATTGATGTGTATTTATAGAAAAATATATATTATTTTATATTCTCTTAAATTAAACGCTACGAGTTTCGATCACGCATGACCACATAACACATATGATCGTCACGAAACTCGTCAGCGTATAGCAGCTCATTATTTCGGACCCAATGACACTAATTTCATCAAAATCTGAGACATTGCCCTGGAATGATAATTTCACACGTTAATTAAAAAGAATATTGTTAAGACAAGTTTAATCACTTTCAGTTATAAATTAAAAGCTTTCCCTTATTATTATTTAAACAAAACATTAAATAAGCTTTCGAAATCATTTTTATTCACATTAAATCCAAGATTCAAATATTTAAATAATACCAATATTTAAATATAAAACGTTCAAAATTCTAGGTTATTACAATATTATTATCAAAATATAATGATATATATAGTAATACATATTAACAAACATATTCATTTACCAATGGCCGAAAATAATTTTTTATACATACATACTAACATATTGTTACCTATCATCATCATGATAAACCTTTAACATTGAACCTTACATATAACCATAAACCACAATGGTTATTCACACACATTTGAAATTTACATTATATACCCTAGGTTAGTTTATATTATTTACAATGACTGCACTATGAATGCAAACATTTAACAACTAAATATGATAAATTAAAAGTAACTTGAACTAAAATACAAATATATATCATGTATATAAATTTAAACCATAATATATAAATATATATACAATAATGTTTGAAGATAAGTTAAGGACCACTAGCTCAACTGGTTAATGGTACGACGCTCTAGATATAGGTTCTATAGGTCATGGGTTCAAACCCTTGAGACATCAAACCAATTGCTCTGTTTGAATAAAGAACTACTCTTACTATCGAAATTTAAAGCTTTAAGACAAAATTAAGTAAATTAAAACAACAAACTCTTTTATTGATGATCACTATATCTCTACTATTAACAAAGAGAATCAAATGAATAGGATTTCCATAGTGTCTTTTTGAAATTCCAAAAATGCCCTACATTCCATCAATGGAATCTCACCACCGATTTGCAACATCCATCACCGTTCCCTTACCGACCAACTATCAATGGAATTTTACCGTCAATTTCCTGGAAATAAAAGTGACATGACTAAGCTTTTGCATTTATAGTACACATCCATCCATAAAAAAATTATTAAATAAAAAGTAAATATTTCTAGCTATTGGATGCACATACGTATGATTTACACTATTATGATTTAGTGTGAAAAAATTATTCCTGTAAACGCAAATTAAGACCTAGTGCAAATTAATAAAATGAATTTTTTTGATTTCTTCCTTTTACCCTATTGCTAAAGCACCAGATCCAAAATGGTATCAAACCCTGCATTATATTCACATGAATAATTAACTAGGGTAATCACTTGAAAAAACCAATTAGTTGGGTGCCTAAGAAAAGGTGTTTAACTAAAAAGAAGGTTACTCTAATTAAGGAATGTTCTTATGAATGGAAACCCTCATCTCCTCGCCTTTATTTGGCTCATCGAAGTGGTCCATATCAAGGATATGCCCAAATGGAAGGTGTTAGTATCTCAATTATTGATTTTGATGACAACAACCATATACAACCATATATAAACATATAAAATATAGATATTAATGTTTTGCCAAGTTATATAATATATAGTGTAGAATATCATATAGGTGTTGAATCGAAGACTGTATAGTATAAAGACTCAAGAGATAGACATGAAGACTCATGAGTTTAAAGACCAAGATATGAAGATCTCAAGATTATAATTTAGTGTATAAAGTCATAACATATATTGGTAAAGTCCTTGATAGCAATCTTTGATCTCTATCTCCAATTTTCTAATCTTTTATATTTTTAACCAAAATAAACTTCAAAATATTTTTTAAAAGTTTTTCAAAGTTTAAAATATTGATAAACTATATTTGGCTATTTCACAAAGCATCAAATTGAAAGTGCTTGTGCTATAGGATCGTGTAATATGGATAAACTACTAGTGCGGAATAAGCAGGTAAATAGTAAAAGCAGTAAAGTAAATGACACCAGAGATTTTTATACTAGTTCGAACTCCCGTTCTATGTCCAGTCCCAGACTCCTTCTGGATTTAAACTAGCAACCCTCACTTAACCTGAAGGAATAGGTTTACACCGCCTGAGCAACCGAATAAGACTTCTACCGCCTAAGCAACCAAATAGGACTTCTACCACCTGAGCAACCGAACAGGACTTCTTTACAAATAACAAAATTATCTGACTGTAGTGTGCTCTTTGAATAGCACGGATAAGTCAATTAAGTACAATCTTCCTATAATCTTCTCCTTTATGATATGTAGTGTAATATGCTTGAGAATTATGGAAGATAGAGTGATCAACGATCAAAGAATGTAAGCAGTTTGAGTGCAGTTTGAAAATAGATAATAAGAGATAAGAATTCAAGAATATTAAAATCAATTGTTGTAAAAAGTTTGTTGAATTCTGAAATCTATTTATAGAGATTAAAAAGTTGCAACCATTGATGAAAGATAACGTTGAAAAGAAACAGGCGCAACTGTTGATTTGAAGATGTTTCTCTTCGATGAAGAGAAGTGTCTTTTCATGAAAAATAGCCGTTGAAAATATTCAGCCGGCTGAATGGTTTTAATCAGCCTTCTGAATTTTAAAAATCGAAAACAGCAAAGAAATAGGCTATTTTTGGCCTAATTCAGTTGGTTGAATGAAACCATTCAGTCGGCTGAAACTTCATATCAATTTATGAAAAGTTTCAGCATTCAGCCGTCTGAATGATATTATTCAGCCGGCTGAATTCTGTTAATAAGCAAAAGTTACCATAGCTCATTTGGTTAGAACACTTGCCTTCTAAACTAGTGACCCGGGTTCGAGCCCCGCTCCATGCAATTTTTGAAAACTTGATTTTTCATTTAAAATATGAATGTATATGTGTGTATACCATTTTGAGAAGATTTTAACATTTTTAAACTCTATGACTAATAATACTTTGTTTGTCACCTTCGCCTTGTCTCTATCGTGTATATCTCTTCTTGTATCTCCATATACATACTTTCATTTTGTTTTGTACCGTGTATCTTCATTTTGAACGTATTTGTTTGTCTCTTTTTGATGCTCATGTACCTGCAAATTAGCTTAGAGATTTTTTGGCATAATTGTATGGTTGTTGTCATTCAAATCCAACAATAGAGGATCTAACACAAATTATTTTACAAAGTAGAGGTTCAAAACAATTTTAAAATAAAATAGTTTTCATCTTTAACTAGCATATGTCGACATATAGGTATAGGATATGTCGACATACATGCCTCCATTTGGTTTTTTAAATTTTGAAAGGAAGTGTCTATTCATTATAACTCTTCACGAACGGACACATATGTTCATTTGCTATATAAAGGGGAGTGAAAATGAATTTTTTAATAACTAATTACTTACTTTCTTCCTTTTTTTACTCTCTTATAATTCTCTTGAAAAATATACTCTATTCTCTAAAAAATCATATAGAATTAATTCACACTTCATTGTATTGATTCAATACTAATTTCTTGCTATTTTGGAAACATTTCTCTTTCACGATTCAAAGGTCAAAGTACTATCCAAGAGGCTATATGATCTATTATATCCAAAGTACAAGATTTTGTCTTTGGAAAAACTATCAACTCTATTTATATATGCTTAGGTGTGCTTATAGCCCATTCAAACATAGGGGATGTACTTATAGTCCGATTCAAATCAAGTAGGTGTGCTTGTAGCCCGATCAAATCAAGTGAGTCTATCCTAAGCTCGGAATTTCAAGAGGGTGTGTCTCATAGCCTCAAAATCGAGATTGTATTGGATTTGCCTTCTGCCTGGTTAAAGATTGGCATTTGAAAAGAAATGTGTACATACAATTCTACGAAACTGGATGTAGGAGAAATCTGAACCAGTATAAATCCCTAATGTCATCTCTCTAACTCTTTACTTTACTTTATTGCTTTTATTTTTATCTATGATTGCATTTGTGATTGATTGTTAGTATAATTCTGTATTGTTAATCTGTGATTTAATATAAAACTTGGAGGAAAATTAAAAAGATTTATATAAGTTAGAAAATACTATTCATCCTCTCTCTAGTGTTTAATTAGCCTTAAGATCCATAATTCCACAACCCACGGAAGGGTCAAAAGTGTTTTTACGGCATATTCTAAATTAAATTTAAATAAACTGTTACAAAACTTTATAAATAGTTATAAAATGTAAACTTAAAATTAGTTTAAATTCACATAAATATATATGTTATATTTAAATTAATTAAACGGTTTAATTTATAAAGAAATACATATGAATATATATATATATTAATATATATATATATATATATATATTAATGAATAATAAATGCTATAACACACACACATATATATATAAAGAAAAGTAGGTTTAAATGAATTAAAACCCATATAGACTTAAGGGAGTATATACAATATGTCTCTTCTCTCATAAAATGTCGATAATATTCAGTTATTTTAAATTATAAATTCAAAACAAAGCTGTTATCCATCATTTACAATATAAATAGAGCAATATGCATATTTATGGTTGTTGAGAACCCTTAGGCCATAGAGTATTTATAACGATGTTTATATTGTCCCTAATCTGGTAAGAATATTTTATAACTTTGTTGACCACCCTCATGGATTAAAAATTACCCTTAGGCTATCGCAAAATGATGGGTCTAGAGTATCCAATGTAATTTATGATTTTTTAAGCACTTTAAGGTCATAAAAGTGGTTAGGAGCGAATGAATATATGGTTAGGATTTATATACAAGTTATAATTTTTAAGAGTTACTTACCATTTATGAGAACTATAATTTGTTGAGCAAGCTAAAGGTTGTAGTAACATGATAAATGAATCATAATACCCACTGAAGGAATATAAGAATTTTTTATATTTTTTAGGGTTTTTGAGAGAATCATAATTCATTGGGAGACTTATTAGATAAATATAATAAACCAATCTAATAAGTGTAAGAACATATGCAATGTTATTTAATTTACTTTAATAAATTTACATAGATTAAATGGCAGAAATAAAACTATTTGTAGGGAAAAACAAAATAATCGATCCAAACTATAAGGATTGATTAAGAAATGTAAAAACCACACTCACGTATGAAAAACTATGGTAGGCGATCGCCAACGAGTCCAAGGCTAGACCCGATAAAGATTCCATACCCAGACAAATAGCATCGTATGAGCCATGGTCAATAAAGTATGAATTTGCTCAATGCAATGTACTACCAGCCATGAGCATTGAGCTCCAAAGACAGCTTGAGAATATGGATTTTAGATCCATATTTCAATACCTACAAAAGTTGTACCGTGAATACTCCCATATTGCAATGTACTAGATCTCGTGGAAACTTTTTCATAAGAAAATAAGCAAAGGTACTTCCTGATAGAGTTAGAGCTATGCCCTAGGGGAAATTTTGTAATTTATTGTAAATTAGTTAACTCTGTAATTAATTCTCGTTCGTAATAAAGGTGTTTTTTTCTTTCTGTTGTATATTTTTTATAATGTGTTATAAATAATTAAATGATTAATTAAAATATATTTAACAAAAAATCTATAAATCATGTGTTTGTGATTGTAATTATAAATAGTTGTAATCATGAGTATTATATCACAATATTATAAAATACATCATTTAAAATGTTTCTAGTCAAGATACATCGAGGCTGGATATCGATGTATCTGGTGAGGCTAGAGTATGTAGTGCTCTCCAAATATTGGGTAGTACTCATGACTGCTAGGGTGTAATGACCCAAGATTTTAGGGATTTATTTTGAAAATATAAATAAGTTTAAAATAATTTTTAAAACTAATTTTGAAAAGGAATTAATATGGCTTGATATAGTGTAGCTATGTGTGTACATGTGTGCACAGGAAATACACAAGAATAAAAGCTAAATTCCTGGATGATATGAATGAACATATGTTGATGTGTATGAATATATATATATATACAGATAAATAGATTAAATCCTTAAAAGCTATATACATAAATATATATGGATGCTATTGGTTGTATTTGAGTGTACATGTGCATATGTGTTCAGTAAAAATAATGTGTAGATATATATATATATATATATATATATGTATTAATTATTTCTGTAAGACATCTATCTATATATACATATATGTATGCTAACAAATGCCAGAGTTTAAATCAGTAAAATAAAAATAAGAATACACAAATATATTTTATAGGCAGAAAGAAAGAATGAAGATATAAAAGGAGAAATCCTTTTATAAATAAATAAGGAAAGCACATGCTATTTAAGTGAAAGCTAAAAATAGAAAAAAATAAGATAAACCAGTGATATGTTTTGTATAGGCAGAATTAGGAAGAACACTTAGTGTGTATATATATATATAAGATAAAATAATGGAAATCAAGTCACACCTTTAGCATGATATTAGATAAGAGAAAAAGCATTTTATGGAAAAGCAAAATTTCTGAAAATAACCAAAAAGATAAAACCTCTTTTCTCTCACAAACCTGAGCCGGGGAGGGTAGGATTTTGGGTTTGAACTAAATGCAAATGGCATGATTTCTGGTGGGCAAAAATGACTTTAGCTAACACCTAAAACCCTAGAAGAACCCTGCATAAATAAGCAGTGATAAGAGGGGCCTTCTCTTCTTCCTTGATAGTTCTTGAGAAAAAATAATATATATATCATATAAATATAAAACAGGTAAAGAAAAGGGTTTGGGGGCAGAAGCTTATCAATCAACTGAGAAGTGAAAGAGAGCTAGGTGAGAAAACTCACTTAAAAATCTAAGGCACTAAGTCCTAATGAAGGCAGCCAGTTTATAAGTTGATTTTTCTTAAAAATGTATTTTCATATGTGGTTATCTTTCTTTGATTTCTAAGATGAAAATGCTTTGATCTTTAATTTGGTTGTTCTGCTTGATTTATTATGTGAAAGTTCTAAGTATTATTAGTAAATATGTTTTATAAACCCAGATCTCTCTGTTATGTTAATATAGGAAAAAAATAATATAATAAGTGAATACCCAGAAAATCAAATGATGAATATAGGCAAGTAGTGTTGGTTTTGGCATAATCCAGAAAATATAAACATGTTGAGCTGCAATATACTTGTGTATAAGTGTTGAGGCTTGAGACAAAAAGGAATTAGGGGTGCAATAGGGTTGCCTATGTGCTGATGCTCCTGATTCAATGAAAATATATAAATAGCCATATACATAGCAAATAAATTTGTGATTCAGTGAAACTTGGTCATTCTGAGTTTAACTTAAGCACAGATGTTTGCAAGATGAAAAACTCTCTCAAAAGCCATAAGCCAATGTTAGTTGCCTATACCTCTTTTAAAAATGCAAATATATATACATATATATAGATGCAGAATCCTAATTATTAGACACCTATGTTTAATTGCCTGTTTGTCTTTGTTTGGTTATGAATGATATAAAATGCCATGACATGGATGTTTGTTTTAGTGAAATGATTCACTGAATGGTTTAGTCATGAAAAATCAAAAGAGTTATTATCAACTTAAAACTAATTAGGAAATGGGATCAAGAGCACTGCAGGAATGACTTGTGTTCTTGAGTAATACAGGTTGACACATGGCTTGTTTAAGTCCTGAGATATTTGTGTAATGGAGTGAATTAGTCCATTACAATGTGTCCATTGATTCACATGATTGCAGATGGGACCAAGATAGATAAATATATCAATGTAAGAAAATTTGATATAAGAAGGAACTAGAGTTTTCCTGGAATAAAATCTGAGCAGGGAATAAAATGATTTAATTCATCTTGGTGATTTCCTTGTTTTGTATGGATGCTTATTTGATTTATGGCTGAATTGTATGAATGTATGCATGTTCCATATCTTTATAAGGTTTCTGGAAAGAAAGATTTAAGTGTGCACATGCACACTGACACAGAACATGCACACCATGACTTATTTGTTTTCCAAAGGTAGGATATATAGATTTATACATGTTTCAACTTTAACTTGATTTACAAATTGTTTTAGTGGATTTTCTCATACTAGACATGTGTCTGACCCTAGTGTGCTAATGGCATATGGGGTGTCTCATTTAATATGGGGCAGCTTCAAATGCATTTTCAGGGACTGCAGCAACTAAGTAGGAGTAGGAGCAAGGCTTTGAGAAGAAGATTATAGCATGCTAAAATTAATTAGATAAGAGCTTAAAAGATGAAATCTGCATGTATTGATATTTTTAAATTATCACTTGTATTAAGTACTGAATGATGGATGGATGTTTTGCTAAGTGTTCTGCTAAGGAATTGACTTGTAACTGGAGTTTATAAATTTGGTGATTATCTGAAAAGTTGAAGAAGTTAATCTATAATTTTGTAAGTAAATCTGAGTAAGAACACTATGATAAATAGGACGGTTATATTTTATAAATGTATTAGTCAATCTTGAGTCTTTAAAAAGGATTAAGTATTGGAAAATCTGGACAGTTGAGTCTCAACAAACAATATGGTTTATTATTTCATTATGACAATTGCATACAAGAGTTTAAAGGCATAGGGAAAATGTATTATGTGTCTGCATGTTTTCATAATGCAATTTGTACTATGCAAATGTTTTATACCTTATTCTTGAATAAAGGAAGAATCTGTAACATAGGAGTTGAAGGTCAGGTCCATGATAGTTTATATATATATGCATGTTTAAATATATTTTGTTCAGATATTAGCACATCAGCTACCTCTGTATTTTTACAAGAATCTGAATTCCTTTTCACTAAGGCTTTGTTCAAAATGCATTTTTAAAACCCTATGGCTTATACCAGAACAAAGAGTCTGGCTAAACCATGTTTTGGATACTCAGGGTCTCAGGAAACTCACTCATGTTTGCATTTCATTTAGCATAGCATCATGACATCAAAGAATTAAGCTTTAGGGATATGATATCTCACTTAAAAATATTTCAGAAAAGAGTTTGTATCTAAGGCAGATTTTATAGAAAATTAAACATAGAAAATGATAAAAACTTATATCATTTTCAGAGCATAAGCACTACACCATTAATTTATATGTGATCATAACACAATTTCCTTGATTTTAGGAATTACACTTCATAGAGAATCCAGTAAGAAATCAAGAGTTGAGATCTTACAAATACATATATATGGATGGAATTTTATTGTATGAATTAAATTGAACTATGGGTGGATTGATTAAATTTAATCAATCAAATTATCCTCTTGTTTACCATAACTCTGATTAAACAAGAGAGGCACATGCATCTTCATATGTGTGTGCATATCTTTGTGAATACACTGATATATTTATATTGGTAAAAAATTTGATCCTAGATAAACTGTTTATTTGATAAAAGGAAAAATGATTCTAGGCTTCAGAAATATATATATATGATAATAAATATATATATCTCTATGTAAAAAAAATCCTTACAAATTAAGGTATAAAAGAGAGGGTCATTTCATAGGGGCACCTAGGGGTTATGTACTAATAGTCATGGGATAACTATTGAACGACTCACTCAATAGTTTTCTATTGGTTAATATAACTAAGGTCAAATAATAAATATCGATGTGACTGATTTACACAGTTATCTCGATTTGAGAATACTGTCGATCTTTGATATAAAGCTCCGCTTTGATTACAGTCAAATCATGGCATAGCGTCCATCGAGTGGCTATAATTGGGTCGAGTGGAAGTATTGAAAGTGAAGCGCTATTCAAGAGAGGATACGTCTCCTTGGTTATATGGGGTTAGTATCACGGTCAACTCAAAGTCAGAATCATGGGCCAGAGTAGTTTGGTTAATAATAACTGTTATTATTGAACCAAGGCCTTTGTGTTGGAATATAGAGTTGAATATGGACGATATTGGAATTTTGTCCATTACCAAATTCCATAAGTCCAAATCGTTATAGTTTTGACGAAGAGAATTGGTGTAAATAATAGTCACAACCGGGTAGCGCTTAATAAAGTAAAATTAGATTTTATCGAAACTATGTAAGTGATAAATTTGGCCAAAATGTCACATTACCTGCTAAGTGACATGTGAATGTTAATATTCGAATAGCTCGGTATTAGTAACTGACCAAATTTACATCGGATGAGTCACATAACCGAAAACGATGAATTTTCCTTTGACCAAATGATTTGATTAATTTATAATTATTATAAATTGATTAAATTAAACAATACTTATGAAATATTATTTATAAAATTTACTTATGATTTGATGAATAAATATTATTAACTATATTTATAATAGTTATAAATATATTGTTTGCACAAAAAATGGACAAACACCTCAAAGTTGTATGATTTAGTAGATCTTATGTTGTTCTTAGTGATTTGGGTGATTTATGCAAATATATGAAAAGCAGGGGCTAAACTGTAAAAAGACACGCAGATTTATAGTGGTTCAGCCAGAATGTGCCTACATCCACTTTATATGTTATTTCTCTTCCCTTGTTTTTATTACAAGTACAAAGCTTTGATACAAGTAAAAGAAAGTTGTTTGAAAGTTATCTCCGTGCTTGAGCTCTCAAAACTTGTCCCCATTGCTGTACCCCTGCCCCTCTATTTATAGAGTGAGGCTAGGGGTAGGGGTCCAGGGTGTGTATAGTCGCTGATGGGCCTGGGCTGATGTGATCTGGCCTGGCACGTCTTGGTTCGTCATTGCTTGGTTCGGAGGTGGTTGGAGTGTAGAGTGGACCGGTAGTTGCCTGGACCGGTGGTGGGATGGAAGAAGGATGGTCCGGTGTCACTTGGTTCGGTGGTCCGGTGGCAGAAGGCTGGTCCGGTGGGATGGAAGAAGGATGGTCCGGTGTCACTTGGTTCGGTGGTTCGGTGGTTCGGTGAAGCATGGGAGGTGAGCTGGTTCGGCAGAGCATGGGAGGTGAGCTGGTTCGGCAGAGCATGGGAGGTGAGCTGGTTCGGCAGGGATTTTGCATGCGGAGCAGGTTGGTTCGGCGAAGCTTTGGACCGGTGGTGAGAATCTACCCAACATATATCAATCGATATACAATATCGATAAGCATTAAATTGGATTTAATTACATAATATTTTTATTTGGGCTTGAATGAGTTTAAGGCCCATTATATGGGCTAATAATTTTGGCGGCAACAAGGGCTAGGGGCGGCTCAAATTATGGTGAGATTGACTTGATTTTGGATGGCTCGGATTAAAGAAGATTGAGTAAAAGATGTAATCCTTAATTCTCTCCTTTTATTCCTTTGTTAAAGAATCTCTTCCTGCATTTGATTGACTTTTTTTGATCCTCAATCTCATTCCTTGCTAGCCGACTTTCATCCTCCACCTCTCAAGCCTCCCAAGTTTAAATCAAATCAATTTAGCAGCTATTTGAAAGCTGGTGGTTAACGGTTCAAGGACTGCTCTATTGGATTGGAAATCATTTCTAGGAGCATATAACATCGTTTCAATGTGTGCTTAAGGGCTTTGGCTGCAAGGTACATTCTAATTTAATTACAAACATTAATTTATAATTATAATGTTTATTTATCTGTATATAATATTGTTAGTCAGGTGACAGTTCAAATATGTAGATATATTGTCATAAATTTAGTTGGTTGTATGTATATGTACATATATTATTATAAAATATTATGACTATTCATCTATGTATAGAACGACTCAGAATTAAAAAAACATTTTTTTATTATTTAATTAATTTAATATAATATATATATATATATATTGGTATAGTTTATAATTTAAGTACTATATTATATATGTGTAAAAAATGAAAATAAATTTTCACATATAATGTTTAATAAATATAGTATTTCGATAGAAAGAAAATATTTTTTTTATATATTATTTTTAAATATATTTAAATTAGTTTATAAATAATTATATAGATTCATATATCTATTATAAAATATTTTTTATATTTTATAAAAATTTATTGATGCATAATAAACTCACGGCAAAAAGTAAAAAAACCATTTTTTTATTTTTAAATAATTAAATTAAAAACTGATAATTTACAATTGAATTTTAAAATTGTTTTAAATTATAGAATTATATATTAAATTATCAAATTACAAATTTTCGTGTAAAATTTGCTGGAAATTTTAAATTTAAGTTTAGTTTTAGAAAATAATATTTTTTATTTTAAATAATTTTGTACGGTTTTATTAATATATATACATATATTTAAAAATTAAAAACTAAAAAAATTTGGTCTATGCACAAGACCAGTTCAATAAATATATTTAAATAAAAATTATTTTATAAAATTATTTATATTAATATATATATATTATTATACATAATTATATATAAGTATTTATCATATTCATTCATATGTATATAAATATATGCATAATTTTTTTTATGTACTTGTATAAGTATTATTTTCAACATTACAGCGAAAAATATTATTTATTACATTCTAAATAAAATAAACATATTTATATAGTGATTAATATATATATATTGTTAATATTATATATTTATATTCATATATAAATATTTATATGTTTATACAAAATTATAAATAAATAGAGTTTAATACATACATACATATATTATTTTTTTCTAAAGCAAAAATGTATATATACATACATTTGGACAATACATTTACATATTGGATGAGCAAACGTGTCTGTTGCGATGTAAATCCCAGCATCTATATGCGGGCATGTTATACCTTACATGGACTGATATGTTACACACGCACACGCTTATATATGTGTAGGTGATACAAATATATATTTAATATAACATAAAATTAAATAATATAATATCATTTTATAGATTTAAATAAAATAAAAGATTTTATTTAAACAAATTTATAAATGTTCTAAATATATTAAGCTTCATAGGCCCAATAAAGATCTAATAAGCGATTTTTTTGAAATTCACCTATAACTTCCACTACGGGCTGACCCAAATCCAATAATGGTATCGAAGCTAATAGCCTATGCGGTCTACATTAGGCATTTTAGGGTTAACTATTAAGCTCACAGTCCAAAGGTTGTCCCTAATAGAAAAGGCTCAAATTTGAATTGGGCCTTGCGCTAATTTTCAAAATCGTTTAAAAATTAAAAATATAAAAAGTTAAATTTAAAAGGAAAATTTAACGTAAGATATAAATATATTATAAAAATTATAATATAATAAAAAATTCAAAACGATTGAAAATATATATTAATTTTGAAAATTTAAAATTTATTAATAAGATTAATAAAATAAATTAATTAAATAAGTTAATTAATTAATAAATGTATACATGTATCATATATTATGATGCATGTTATGTTATTTTGAAATGTTTAAAATAACATAAATATACATGTATGTATATGAAAAGAATTTTGAATTAATAAAATTTAATTAAAATCATTTAATTATAATCAATTAAATAACATAAACATATATATGATATGTGTGTAATACTATAAAGGTTATAGTATATGATAAATATTCAATATAAATGTTATCGATAATATAAAATTAATTAAAATGTTAATTAATCAAATAAGATTTAGGGGCATTTCACCATAAGGACAAACTTTGCAGTCCAATTAATTTCTAGGACACACATCTGAAATAATTACTTTCAAGATCAAAGTCAGTAGAATAATTACTTTCAAGGCCAAAGTCAGTTGTCCAATTACTTTCAAGGACACAATTTCATAGGTTTTTAGGCCCTAGAGACTAATTATTTTGCGTATTGTCCTTAAAAGTAATTATTTTAGTTGTGTGTCCTATAAATTAATTTCACGTGCCAAAGAGGCCCTTATGACTAATTCCCACTAAGATTTAATTAATGTAATATTATACATAAGACTATTGTATAAGTAATATAAAATATAAAAGTTACATAAAAATAAAAGTTATATAATATGAATGTATAAATTAAAGGTAGAACATTAAAGAAACCCAAATAGACTTGAGCGATAAATATATACGTAAATGTACATATACTATAATTTCTGATGTATCCAACACTTGAATCACGAGAAAAGAATTACATTATTCCATAAGTCAATATCACTCAATGTAACATATATTAAAGATTATGAATCTTCGATATGGTGTTGTCCTCTACCATATATATATTAATGAATTACTTGCATACTCCTTAATTGTTGAGCAAACTAAAGCTAGGATTTGACACGACTATTAGGTTGGTGACACATTGGGTCTTTAATACTAAAGAATCAACTATGTTCTTAGATATGAATAAATGCGATGCTCCAGAATCAAATAAAGTACAAATAGTATTTTCAAAAATGATAGTTGTACCTTCCATCACAATTTTACCTTTGTTCCTGGGAGGAGATATGCTTGAGATATATGCAGCCTCAATGACATAAGCTTGCCCACTTTGTCCCTCCTTTGCTAGCTTCGAGCACTGATTCTTGTAGTGCCCTTTTTCATGGCAGTGATAGCACCTCCCTTCGAACTCTTTTCTCTCAAACTCACATTGCAGTCCTTAGCTATGTGCCCCTTCTTCTAACATCTACGGCATGTCGGACTCCCTTTCTTGATATTTCCCTTGGTTTTCTTGTCCATCCAAAATCCTACTTTCTTTGCTCCACCTTTATTTTGCATCTGTCCTACCTTCTCTTTTTCTTCTAAGCCAACGGTCTGAAGCAGGGCCATTTCAATTGTCATCTCATAGGTGGTTCACGATAACAACTATACAATTTTCTCTAAGCTAATGTACAGGTACATTAGTATGAAAAAGAGACAAAGATGAAGATACAAGAAGATACAAAGGCAAACTTGAAGACTTGATGATCTAGAATAAAGATATCTACTGTAAGTTCAAACCATTGTAAGAATCATAAGTTGTGTCTCAAGTGTCATAAATACACACACACATATATACACATACACACGATCTCCTTTCATAAACATGCACGCATCCACCAAAATATATACAAATATCAACAAGGATTTTCAAAATTTTAAAAATACAAACTACTAGGAGTTTAAACGTATAAACTATAATTTAGACGTCTAAGTAAATTTTTAGACGTCTAAATATAGTGCTTTTTGAAATATAAACTGGTCTGCTTAATTTCTGAGAAAATTTAGACATCTAAATTCAAATTTAGACATCTAAATTACCGTAACGAACACTTTTTACAAAACCATCATCTTTGTGTTTAAAGAGACACCATCGTTCATTAATGGTTGCATCTTCTCCAATAGTGACAACTCTTCATAAGAACTTTTCAAACACTATATATAAGTTTGTTTTTGAACAATAATACATAACTTTCTTTCTCTTGATCTCTATGTTCTAAATTCTTTGAGAATTCAAAAGCATTCAAAAACAATCTTCCACTTCCTAATACTCATTCGAATCACCATTATCAAAGGATATTATAGGAAGGGTGTAATCATCAGTGACTCATCTGTATCATAGAAGAACATATTACAAGTCAAAGTTGGAAATTAATCCATTAGTTGTTAAAGTCCTATTCAGTGGCTCAGGCAAGAGTGTAGGCCTATTCTTCCAGGCAAAGCGAGGGTGTTAGTTAGTAAAAGCCAGAATAAGATATTCTGGGACTGGACATAGAATGATGCTCCGAACCAGTATAAAAAGTCTGGTGTGCAAAGCTTTTTATTTTATTTTACTCATAATATCTAGCATATCGAATTACTTATATACTATAGTATTAACTAGCCATAGAGTATACGATCCTACACACATTCATTTGGTATCAGAGCGAGAGCATTCGTAAACTGTAACATAGTTTATTGAATAATTCATAATATGGCACACATAAGCACATTTGTTGAAGGTCAGTCTGTTGCACGACTCCCACTATGTACAGGCAGTGACTATAATTTTCGGTCAACTAGAATGAGAATCTATATGGAAGCAAATGGTCTTGAAATTTGGGATGCCACATAAACTCAATATACAGCACCTACCACACCCTTAAGCTCATGGACCGCTGACCAAAAAACTACTGCTACCAATAATTCTAAGCTATGAACATATTATTTTGTGCGTTAGACAAAAATGAACTTACTAGAGTTATGATTTGCAAAATTGTACGTACATTTTGCACACTTTACAAGTCACCCATCAAGGCACAAATAAGGTCAAACAATCTAGAATTGCTATGTTGAAAAATCAATTTCAAAAATTTAGAATGAAGGATAATGAAAATATTTCGGATATGTACTTCTGATTACAAGATATTACACATGCATTAGTAGGGTTAGGAGAAAATATATCTGAGTTTAATATAATCACAAATATTATGAACTCCTTGACAAATGATTAAGAAAGAAAAGTGTTAGCAATTGAAGAAGCTAACAGTCTTTCATAACTCAAGGTCAAGGAGTTAATCGAAAATCTAATGGTTTATGAAGTGAATTTGCAGGCAAGAAAAATATAGAATCAAGAGAAAACGACTATCGCATTCCAGGTTGAAGAAGATTCCGAATCTGATGAAGACGAATTGGCTTTCTTTACAAAGAACTACAAGAATTAAATGGCAAATGAACAAAGGCAACAACAATAGAAACAATAATATTGGACTCAAATGCTTTGGTTGCAACAAATTCAGCCATATAATAAAAGATTGTCCCTTGAAGAATAATGGAAAGAAGGAGTTCAGAAGCAAAAACCAATTTGAAAAATTCAAAAAGAAGAGGTCTTCTTTCCAAGCCACATGGGATGATTTTGAGTCTTCATCATCCTCGGATAGTGTAGTGATTAGAGCAAGCAAACGTCTATTTCATGGCTATATAAGATGATGTACAATCTGACTTTACTAATAATAAGCCTTTTGACTTTGGAGTAGAATTAGATAAACAATTTAGAAATCTTAGAAAAAACCCATAAATAAACATTAGTAACTTTAAATAAGGTTAATTTAGAATTAACCATGCTAAAGAAGAAATAATTTTGGAAGAAGTTATTGAAAATCAAAAACTATACTTAGAAAAATCTAGCTTTGAAAATGAAACTGAAATTTTATATCAAGAAAAGTTATATTTATCTAAAGAATGTGATTCACGAAAGACATAAATAAAAGTTTAAAATCTTCTAATGAAAATTTTTCATTCTAAAACTGAGTGTTTAGAAAATGAAATTAATGATTAAAAATATAAAAATAATGGTTTACTTAGACAATAAAAGGATTTTGAAATCTTACAAAATTCATTTTAAACTTGACAAATAAAATTTATGTTCTTGAGAGTGAGATTAAGATATATAAATATTAAAACATCAGGTTATCAAAAGAAATTGTGAATTAATGTCAAATATTGATATTCTAAAATCTGAAAATTTAGGATGTAAAGAAAAATTAGAAAAACTTCCTACAAATGTTTCAAAATTTAATAAAGGTCAAGAAAATTTATCAAATTCGATAAAAAATGTCTAAACCAGCTCATAATAAAAATGGTTTGGGTTTCAAGAAGAATAAAAATAAGAAAACTCCAAAGAAATATAGCTTATTTTATACAAACTTTAAAAAATCTAGTAAAAATTATAAAAGGAAAAAGGAATTTTTGAAAATAAAGTTATTAAAGTTTGGATTCCAAAAACAAATAATAACTTAATAAGAAAGAAACACATAGAAAATTTAATAACTGATGTTCATAATAATAGTACTTATCTTTTCAAAGGTTCTACCAAACCATCATGGGTATGGTTACCCAAAACTTAACCCCATGACCCTAATATAGGAAGTGGGTACCAATAATTATTTTGTATTTTTTGCAGGTATCCACTCACATTAGTAAGAAGAGAAGATGGATTCTAGACAGCGGATGTTCTAACCATATGACAGGAAACTCCAATATGTTGATCAATATCAAACTAGTCGATGGAGGAACAGTATCCTTTGGTGATAACTCCAAAGGATATATCATTGAAATAGGGACGTCGGCAATAATGAGGAAAACCAGAGAAGCTTCTTCCACTCAACATCCAAACATCACTCCAAATCAGATAAAGGAACGGCTCTATCATGATAAGATTGCAATTGAGAGATTTAAATCTTTATCTTCCATGAAAATATTCTCAGGTACCTTCTATAAGTTGAGTGATTTTCCAACTTATAATCTTCGAGAATTTACCGATAGGGCTGGAATTACTTCATTAATCAAGTTTGATGACAACAACGTCAAAACTAATACTTTAACAATTCAAATTTTCCTAGATAATATTAACAACACAAAAAATTGGACTTCATAATGATGAAGGATGGCTATGTTCCAGTGTGTATGAAAAGTCTGAACCATCATTAAAATTCATATCAACGTTATATGAAGAGTTTAAAATGTAGTTGTAATGGCATAGATCTTGAGGATATTGATACTGAAGATGGAAGACGAAATCTGATAATTCACCATCAATGGAATGACATAAAAGGAAAAGGGCAGTCAAAGGATTTAAGACCAAGACCCCACCTACCAGAACGAATGATAATAAACACCTTTATACCTAGGACGAGGAGTCATGAGATTGTATATGATATCGAGTTTAAAGCCCCATATGCTAAGTATGGTAACAACGAAGTGAATTGGGCAAAATACATCCAAAACGAGATAAGGTCTTTCTTTTTCCAAAAATGAAAAACCATAACCTATGCTTTATACATCATGTGACTCCTTAAGGATTCAATGATACGATGCTTTGAGGACACACCACTAGAAGTATCTTATTGCGAAAAAAGGTTTTTTAGTTTGATGAAGCTTTCCAACATTGTTCCATCCTATGATTCTTATGAGGTACGTACCAAAAAGTACATGTTCTGGTTCAAGTTGAACAACCTTCTTCTCCTTAACCTCAAGGCAGAGGAAAAACACAAGACATTGAGGAAGAAGAATTAAGCGAAGAAAATAGCGAGGAAGAGGAAGGAGAATCAAGTGAAGAATCCTCCGTAAAAGTAATCGCTCCCAACGTACAAATTTTTGGATGGCCTCAAGCATATCAAGCATCCATCATAACTTCTAAGAACCCAAAGAAGTTAGAGAAAAAGATGTCAAAATGCTTTAAATCCCTAGAAACTAGAGTTGACAAATAGAAAAAGAAGCTAGTGGGATAAAGTCGTTTTTAGAAAAAAATTGGAACAAGATAAGTAGAAAATCTAGATCTCCTAGACCACCACTTGCAGATGATCCACCAGCAGAAGACCCTGATGACATCTACTATGAATTAGAAAATAAAGATTGGAGGCATGGAATTAAGGGGAAACTTTATTATGGTATGGCTCTCATTTACCCTTTTGCTTTCATCGTACTTATGCATAAACAAACTTATGTATCTTATTTGCCTTTTTATTATGGTATTGTTCCTATCTATCTTATGTTTTAATCGTACTTATGTATATATAAAACTTATGTGTTCAATTATCTTTTGCTATCATATGCTTTTGTATGTTCTATATAATTTCCTATTTGTGTTTTCTTTTCTTCTTTATGAAACTATGTGATGAAAATATCTTTTGTTAGTGTTGTTTTCTTTTTTATAATGACAAAAGGGAAACTACATATGCATATTGATAGGGGGAGATATTATACTCAGGGGGAGCTTTAATTAGTTTATATAGAAAAAATATTTCTAAAAAATTGTATAGTTGTCATCATTAAAAAAGGGGAGAATGTTAGAACCTCTCTTATTGGATTTTAATGACAACAATTATACAATTTTCTCTAATCTAATGTGCAGGTATATAAGTATGGAAAAAGATACAAAGATGAAGATATAAAGGCAAACTTGAAGACTCATGATCTGGAATACATATATTACTGTGAGCTCAAACCATTGTAAGAATCATAAGTCATGTCTCAAGTGTCATAGAAATATATATGTACAATCTCCTTTGATAAACATGGACGCATACACCAAAATATATACATATATCAACAATGATCAAAATTTGAAAAATACAAACTATCAGGATTTTAGACGTCTAAAATATAAGTTAGACATCTAAATAAATTTAGATGTCTAGTCTAAATTTAGACGTCTAACTATAGTGCTTTTTGAACTATAAACTGTCTGTTTAATTTTTGAGAAAATTTAGACATCTAAATTACTATAACGGCCACATTTTACAGAACAGTCATCTTTGTGTTTGAAGAGACACCATCGTTCATCAATGGTTGCATCTTCTCTAATGGTGATAACCCCTCATAAGAACTTTTCAAACACTATATATAAGTTTGTTTTTGAACGATAATACATAACTTTCTTTCTCTTGATCTCTATATTATAAATTCTTTGAGAATTCAAAAGCATACAAAAACAACCTTCCACTTCCTAATAACTACACATTCAAATCACCATTATCAAAGGAGATTATAGGAAGGGTGTAATCATCAATGACTCATTTGTATCATAGAAGAACATATTACAAGTCAAAGTTGGAAATTACTCCATTAGTTGTTAAAGTCCTATTTAGCGGCTCAGGCAAGAGTGTAGGCCTATTCTTCCGGGTAAAGCGAGGGTGTTAGTTAGTAAAATCCAGAATAAGATATTCTAGGACTGGACATAGAATGATGCTTTGAACCAGTATAAAAAGTCTGGTGTGTAAATCTTTTTATTTTATTTTACTCATAATATCTAGCATATCGAATTACTTATATACTATAGTATTAACTAGCCATAGAGTATATAATCCTACACACTTTCAGTTGATAGAAGTGAAGATACAATTAGTGAGACATCATAGAGTAGTCTACATGGGTCGTTTAGCATTGTTGGCGATGTGCATGAAGCTAGAGAAAGTTTAGTTCAATACGAATTTGAAAAAAGCTTAGACGATGTTATACCTACTCGAGCTAGTCGTAGGAATATTAGACCGCCCGAGAGGTATGGTGATTGGCGGTATACAAACATAATCCTTGGTGATCAGTTTGACTATGCCTTACATGTAGTTTATGATGAGCCATTTGACCTTGAAAAGCCATGAAGTCGGGTGATAGCTCGATGTTGTGCACTATGGAAGAGAAGTTAGAGTCATCGAAGAAGAATAAGACTTAGGATTTGGTACCACCTATAACACCCCTCATCTATACCCATATTAACCAAGAGTATTAACGAGTAATATTGTTGAGTAATATGGAGAATGAGGTAATATGGGTGAAGCACACGTGAATATTTCCTTGGACCAACTCTGAATACGTCACAAAATATAACTAACCGCTCACCTCAACGTAAACAATCTCGGTACAAAGCAATAAACACGTGTGGTGCCCGAGGATAGAACAATACACAATATAATACATCTTAGAGAGCACAGAGTCATCAACGCAGTGATAAATATAATACATCACATAAATATGAGTGGGATACAAAAAGTCAAATTCCCATTAAATCTCAATTATATACATAATAATAAGTCTAATACATATAATCCAACATCATATACATGCACGAGACCAAATACATAATATACAATCCATCTAGTAATACAACCTCCTACCAAGCCCAATAAGCAAATCTGGTCTCCTCGTCCCAGAACCTGAAATGTCTCGGACTGACTCGAGTATTATATAAATAATAAATGAGTCAGACTATGTCTAAATTCAATAGTGAGAATATAAACGATATCTCAAGGAATAATATACATGGTATAATAAGAAATCCAATCATCAAAGGAATATTCAAACATCTACAATACATTGAACAACATCCCTAAAACATCGAACATCAAAACACCCATCAAACATCAAAACATTATCATACACATCATACATCAAACATCCATCGCACACATCACACATATCGCACACATCAATCACACATCATACATCACACGACACACTTCAAACTTCAATTCATTTATATTTACTTAGCAGTATTGGATTAATTTCATTTTATTCATCATTTATAATATCATTACTGTTACTGCTATTATATGTGTTGTTATCATTGCTACTGCCAAAATCCGAGTCTACAGTTGAGCATCGTAGTTTCTTAGGTGCAAAGGGAGACCATACTCATAATATTTTTGTGAGCGTCCTCACCAGTCTTTAGCTATACAATAAAAGCATGTCACTTCCTCGCTTCCTTGCCTCCTCATTCCTCGCTCCCATCTCAACCTCCTTGCCTCATTCTGAATTTGTCCCGTTGGCCGGCGCAGCAGACTGTGACCATACGACGAGGGGGCGATGTCACCGCAATCGCATCTGGGAGCGACCCCACGGTCGGTTAAGCTAGGATGGGGCTAGCAAAAACTCCTGGCTATCACATCATCGTAAGGGGCTTCGTACTCCTCGTTTCACTCAAAAGAGGAGGTAATCATATTCCCGCTTTAAAATAAATTAAAGAATGATATAATTTACCCCACACATCAAGTCAGAAATCCAAGTAATATCGATCGATATGGGTGTATAATATAGAATAATCCACCGACATCCAAATATCAAATACTTGGTCTTCGATGAATTACTCGATATTATACTTGTGTTAAGTAAATAAATACACCCCACATGGACGTCCCATAGTGCCCGATGAAATATAATTATATACACGACACCCTCAATTAATCAACATTAAGCAAATTTCCGCTTCGCTTATTAAATCACTTTCGCTTAAATCGCTTTTCAATTCATTATTCTTCAATATTATTATTTTATAATTCAACACAATGGGTAATTATAACTTCATCTCGTTCGTAACAAACAATCAACAATCATCCATACACACATCAATATATCACTTAATTGGTATTTAATAAGATGAAGATTTTTATTTCAATATATATATATATCACTTCATTTTTGTTTCCATCTTTTTATAAAAATACTTTATTTAAATTTAATCGCAAAACATCTCTTTTATTTATTTCAGCTAAATTAGATCGCAAAACATCTCTTTTATTTATTTCATTCTCTTTTAAAATAGTAATTATTGATTCTCTCATCTAATATCAAATCCATAATTCAAAACTACTTATGTGGATTTGAAGAACCGTTATTCAAACTCGTCAATAAATGTTAAAACCTCAAAAATACTTTCACTTCAAATTTCCTCTTTAATAACAACAACAACATAGAAACACTTCAAAGAACCTATGTTTTTCAATAACCTTTAAAATCTCAAATATGGAAAATATCCTTGATCCAAAAAAATTTCCCGTCCCAATCTACAACTTCAAAATCATCATTAAAAATCCTCATTTATTTTCAACCCTCTTTAAAACCAATAATATTGATAAATAATCCATCTTACTTGAATTCTATTTCATATAATTTATTCCAAAAACATTTTGATAGTTAAACTCAAATATATATACTTCTTCCAAAATTCCCTTCATATTTTATAACAAACACTAACTTTCCTTCAATAAAGAAATTAATTTGCATTCATCTAATAATTACTTCAAAACATAGTTTTATAAACTTTCATCTTTTAATTCAAATTATTCATCAATTTAAAAATATAAATTTTAAACTTCATTTCATAATTATCCTCTAGATATTTTTATAATCGTTAGCAAATCAAAATACGAGTCTTCAAAATTCCCATATTTTATAAAATCCCAAAATACATCACTTTCCAAAATGATTTCCATTTACAAAATCCTTAAAATTATTTCACTTAAATATTTTTTTTCAAAATCATTCATCTTTTAAATTTTCCATCAATCTAATAATTTCAATATTAAATAAAACATCATTCCAAGATTCACTAATTATTCTCAAAATAATTTATTTACTCTATTTATTTATTTATTTCAAATTTACATCTTTTAATTTATTTATCTCTTTCTCAAATAATTTCTAATTCCATTCAATTATTTGCAAACATCTAATAACTACTCAATCATCGCAAATTAACAATCTAACATCAACCATCACAACATAACGAAAATCATGCTACATAACACAATTTCATCCAATTCAAACAACATCAAACATCGATCATCAACAAACAATCAATCACATCCAATAACCATACATCGATTCAACCAAGAAATCAAGTAAATATATGGGGAAAATACGCATCAATTAAAATGTAAAGGCGTAGTTGTGAGTGAAATAACTCACTAAAACGACGCTTGAATTTCCAAATCAACGACTACTCGGTCTTCGCCATTGCCAACATCGTCACCTCCATCAACCTTCAAACCAATGCTTCACTATGCCTAAGTGGTCAGCTCTCACATAACAACCGACAACCTCAGCCAAGCCTTTAGCCCATCCCATCAACCACACTCGATGCTGTCCTAATTCCCACAATCAATAATTGCAACTTATGCAGCCAAGCACCAATAAAACACACCCAAAAATCATGCACCCACAACCTATCAGCACCCTACACTTGACACGCAATCACGCTCTACCATCCATGCCATCACTAACCCAAGTTGTCACCTTTCAGAATCTATAGCCAGTCTAGGACGCGCACGCGTCTCCAGTCGCCTGAAGCTAGGTCAAATTTCAAATGTCACCTTCGAATGTCGTGCGCTTGTCTTCAGGTCGGCTCCAGCTCACCATCTTTCATTGTAGCTACCGCGCCCCCGGTGTTGTCCAAGTTGCTGAGTACACAACGAATCTGTTTGTGTGCGATTTTTTTATACTAGTTTGAATGCGATTTTTATGATTTGAGGAAGATGATTAGGGTTAAATCGATTAGGGGGTTTTGGGCTTAGGCACGAAGTTAGGAGAGTTCTCTAGATCCAAAGAGAGAAAGAACAGGTATGGGCTTGATTTTTTTAGGCTGGAATAGTTTTAGGCCTCGATTTAATTCAATTCAATTTCAGTAAATTTTCGATAAATTTGAATTTGAATTTCAATGTTCGAATAAATTTCAGTCTAGTATAAATTGTTTCATATCTCATTCTACAAATTACATCTTGATTTGATAATTTTATTCAATTCAGTGCCCGCTTATTTTTATTTAATCATTCATTGTTCTATTACAAAATTAATTTACTACTCAACTATTTCAATTATATAAAAAATATTTACCCCTCAAAATATTTATATTGATTAAAACATTTCATTTGATTTCAACAAATTATTCAAAAAGGATTTATTAATTTAATTCAACTTATTAAAACAAAGTCTTTTATTAAATGGAATTTAATTCACTAAAATTTATTTTTAAAATATATTCATCGCAATTCATATTCAAACACTTTTTATTTTAATAAAATTTATTAATTTATACGGCGTAGAAAGCCGGGCTGTTACAGACTTCCCTCCTTAAGAAAATTGCATCCTCGTAATTTCCTATAGGGAAGTCGACAAACACAACTCATACCTTGATTTCTTCGTAATCATCGCTCATCTATCAAACTCAACTACTCGATTCTCAACGTGGCTCTTACACTCCAACTCCTCTTATCGTATGATATGATTTTTAATAGATTCAATTAACGACTCTCTATTCTTCGCATACAATAAATTTTGTGAAAATATTCTAAGTGTCGGACTTTTCGAAAAATTTCGACAGAATCTCCTTTGTACGGAGAGCGTTTCGAAAAATCAAAACATGATATAAGTTCAAAATATACATCTCTGAAGAGGTATCCCAACACGGGGAATCCCAAAATGTAGGGAAACAATATAATGTCACATTATATATTCATATACCGTAAAAACAGACCTTTATTTAGCATTTTTAAGCAAAATTTCTTTTTATTAAATGAGCCAAAGTGAGTTGACACAGCCGATAAGTCCAAATAGTCTCTTAAACACTTATTATTAATCTCAATATAACCATTAGTTACATATATAAAAGAAACACGACAAGTATGTAAGTACCTACTTTAAAAATAACATCACATCTATGTTCAAACCTCTTCCGACAAACTTATATAAGTTAAAAACACCAAATTTGAGTAATGACATCAGAGAGTGTATTGTTATAAAATGTGTTAACTTCTCAATACAACTTCCAGATTGCAAAATCATGGATTAAAAATCAAGTTATGGGAGGATTACTAAAGGTATGTAACTTAGGAAACACTATAAATATGCAGGCCTTCTTATCAAAACAACAATTTTAGCCGAGGAAACTTCAAAATTTTGCTAAACTCCCAAGACAAAAGTTGTTCCTCATTGTCTTAGCTTTAAAATAAGTACAAGATCGTTGAAAACTGGTATGTGGTTTGAAAGTTATGGCTAAAAGAATATAGCACTTCAGTTTAGGCTTTTACATAAGTTTTGCAGGCCCTCTACACAATTTAACGTATTTAGCGATGAAAACATCAAAATTTCGCAAAAACTCTCCAAATAAAAGTTGTTACTTATGATTATGCTTTCCGAATGGACAAAATCATATTGGACAAATCGTCCAAAATTTATTACTATATGAGTTCAGCACTATTTTATGCAATTTGTAGTTCGGGACAACGACAAATACCTTTGTTAGCACCAAAATTGGTCACTAACACCCTTGAATAGAATTGTGTAGAGAGGTTAATGAAGAAAGTAAATTAAATAGAGGAGTAACACAGTTGAATGCAAAAAGAACAACAAAAAACGAGAATACCAGATTTATAGTGGTTCAACGTAATTGCCTACGTCCACTTTGAATGTGATCTTTATTACTTTTTTAATCAGTTGAGTACAAATACAATCCATAGACAAACAACTTGAATACAAGTTTGAGTAGGAAAGGAACGAGTATAGAAAATGGCAGAGTCTCCTTGGAATTCCCGAAAAAAGGTCCTCTTAACTGTACCCCTACCGCTCTATTTATAGACGAAGACAGGCTCAGACCCATGACCAAGATACTTCAGCCCACAGTAGGCATCTCGTGCTCACCACTCCATGTACACCGACCCCCTATGACCGACCCAATAGCCGCCGAGTCACTCTGACCGAACCAGTGGTTCCTTGTGGATGACTTGAAGCAAACTCGCAAGCAACTCGGAGCAATTATGGGTGTGACTCGAAGTGAAACAGTACCGATATCACCCTTTGGTAGTCTTGCTACTCCTCATGCTATCTCACCGAACCACTGCAACCGAGCTCAAATTGTCGACCCACACGTACCGACCCATACATGTCGTTCAACCAAAGCCGAACCACAATGGCCGGACCGCATATGAATGCCGGCCCACGTATATCAATTCTCCTGAGGCCGCTCCCATTTACACGGAACCATCTAGGGCCGATCTACCTGATATAATCCCTCCGAGGCCGAACCATTCGGGCCAGCCTATCACGACCGAACCAGTCTCACCGACCCACATATGAGCCTGTTCCAACAAGGTCGATCCCATCACTACCGATCCATGTATATCTTATCCCAATACCGAGCCACTCAAATAGGCTAAACCATACATTTATGGCGAACTATGTACATATACTGAACCACCTAGATTGCATCAATCTCTTCTTGGCTCGGGTCTTGTCTAGGTTCAATCAGAGCCTCTGCAACTATCACCTTGTAGTCGGGCCAAGTAGCCGGGTAACATTTGCCTCCCAAAGTGCGTTGTGTGAATCAACATGACGCGCTTTGAATCAATGGTTGGTCCTTGCTTTCAAAAGCTAGCTCATTCAGAATGATAATTGATTGTCATTTCTCATTGGCCTTCTAGGGAGCCTAGTGTCGTCTGATCGTACTAGTTCGGTTTCAAAGACATCCTTGAAATCCTGTTTTAACTTTTCAAAAGCTAAAGATTTGCAACCTTTCGAAGGCTGAATCGCAGTGGGTTTTCTAAACCCACGCTTTTCCACTTATCCGGTAGTATTTGTCTCTTTACCACTTACCACGTACCATCCTTGCCTAACATTATATGTGCATATACAAATAAATATATATAATTTTTTTTAAACAATGGATGGTTCGGCGTACGAACACAGAACCACGCGTTCGGTCTACCCGGAGACGTTCGACATGTCCACTCATCGAACCACCAAAGCATTCTGACCGGTTCCGTAGGGTAAGGCCCATTCGTCTCCCCTCCACCATATATAAACTCACGCCTTTGTTCTTTTCCTTCCACCTCTTACCTTATTTCCAACCTTCTCTAATATTGTTCCAAACCCAAACTCCTTCCTTACACCGAACTGCTTTCCCACCTCGTTTCACCATCTTTCAAACATGTTGCCCTATCCTTCTCAACTCCAAGCCTCAAGAATCACCCGCCTCAAACTCGAATTGATGCATATGTGAGATTCCATGAACTAACTTAAACTCTTAGGCCATGCCTTCATGAACTCGAACTAGATTAGGACCGCGTGTGCATACAGCCCTATGCGATGAATGAGAGAGGAGAGAAACATGGCGAGTGAGGGGACATGCATGGTCAACGGAGCATTTTTTACGGTGGATTGCACCAGGTTGAGAGGAGTTAGCATAGGTGTTAATTGGAGAGGAAGTCGGTAAAGTATAGGAGAAGAGGGTTTGTTGTTTTGTGAGAGAGGGGAGTTCGGTAATTTTCAAGGGTCGATGCATAGGCTACCGGCTCCTGTTTGGCACACCAATCGAGGGAAAGTAGTCGGTAGTTTATTGAAGTAGAGCTAGACTGGTAGGAGTTGTGCAGTAGAGAGGCTTGGTATTCCGAGAGGGAGTGTCGATTGGTTCTGAGAGAGAGAAAGTGGGTCGGTCAGCACGAACTTAGGAGTGTGGGTCGCTCGGTATTGAGGGAGTTAGTATGGGTCGGTGTCTTGTATGATGGTATGGGTCGGCAGGAGTCTATGAGAGTGGCTTGGTATAGGTTGAGAAAGGTGGTTCGGTGATCAGAGAGAGAGGAGAGTGGACGGTTCGGTCGTCCTATAGGGTAGTGGGTTGGTATGTCTGGGTCGGCATTGGCAATCAAGATTGTTCTAACTCGAACACAACATACATTCGGACAAATTACCTCCACAACCAAGCATAACATAATGGACAATGACAAGTAACAAAACATATAAGCCCAAGGACCTAATTTGTACTAACTACTCCATAGTTCGAATAATCTTAAATGCAAATTTAACTCGACAAGAGCATGTAATAACCTTCACAGTAGATGATGCCAATGTCTGACCCTAAGGTCTTTGCTACCAATCACAAGACAAACTTTGGAGATGGTCAGTGACGACCATCTCCAAGGATGATAACTTGAAGCTCCATCATGCTGCGTTAGCTTTTAGAACTTCAAATTTTCTGCACTTTTGTTTGAATCGTTGCACTAGTTCACATACCACACGGAGGAATACTTTGTTGTTATATCTGATATTTATTGTCTTTCAAGTATAGCTCAAACAGGTATCTATTCACACCAATTGCCCTTTAGAGATGTCCAAAAAATCAAGCTCCGCTACAGTTTCCGACAAGCCTGAGGCAAGTTCTCGACAGGAGGCAGTGGGAACTTCGAATCCATCGTCAGCCCCCATACCTGGCATCCCAGATTCGCCTGTTGTGGTTATAGGCCCGGCTCCCGATGTTGTAGATGGGGCCGTCATTCTAGATGATCTCATCGACTCTCAAGCCTCGAAAATCGACGAATCTTCTCTCTGTCGACTATGTTCTATCCATGGAATCCCCTTTGAGGACGTTCTGGTTCCGTCAGCACAAGATCGGCCTCACTTTCCCCCAACTGGATATACTGCGTGCAACAAATTTATGTGTTGGGCGGGAAGTGTGCCACCTTTCAATTCATTCATCCGTGAAGTGTTGCAGTATATAGGGATTGCTCCAGCACAACTACACCCTAATAGCCATGCATTTATTCACGGTACATGCGTTCTTTTCATGAGCGTCTTATTCAGACCCCCAACTCCCGAGGATATCCGTTATATTTACCGCTTCAAGAGACGTACCGACAGTCCATCTTACATATTCCTCGAGCCGCACCCCAAATGTCAAGTCCTGATGTGTGCGTGGAGTAAATTTTCTCAGTATAAACAAGAGTGGTTCTGTGTACGTTGTCCTCCCGGTTTCGCGAGAATATGGCTAGAAGGGAGTAAGTCTCATTTTTATCCCAATCTTTGTCTTAAGGCTCGAAGTGCATCTTTTCTAAACTTCTTTCAACTCTTATAGATACCCGCCCACGACCCGAAGGCGCCGGGTATTCTAAGGCCGTCGAGGCCATCCGAGCTACTCCCGTGGGAGATCGGGACATTAAATCTGTGATGACCAACGAACAGCTCTCGAAGTTCGGATTACTGGAAGAAGGCCGCCGGACTAGCCTTCCAATTGGAGCCACTATAGCAAGAACGACTGCGGAAACGGGCAGCGATCAAGCCGGACCTTCGGTGCCCCTTGTCGAAGGGGTCCTTGATACTACCGAGGAAGGCGAGATTAAAGAAACTGAGGTGCCAGTGGCGATTGACGAGAATATAAGTTCCGTCCAAGCACTAGTAGCTGATGTACCCGGTACCGATGAACCACCGCCTCCTTCAAAAAAGAAAAAGAGTCTAGCTTACAAGCTGAAAAAGAAAAAAGTTGGCGGAACTTCAAATGTCCCGATAACTCCGATTGAGAAAAAGTCGTCTTCCCAAAACCTAGAAGGCTCATTAAAGGGCCTATCTGACTTGACCATTCCTGATGATATACTGAATTACGGCCTATCGCACCCTGGGGACTTGGAGTACTCTAGTTCGCGCTCCGGGGACTTAGAGATTTTTTGAATCATTTATACTCTGGTCCGCATTCCGGAGACTCGAAGTACTCTAGTCCGCGCTCTGGGGACTTAGAGAATACTCTGGTCTGCACTCCAGGGACTTAGAGTACTCTAGTCCGCGCTCCGGGGACTTAGAGATTTTTTGAATCGTTTATACTCTAGTCTGCACTCCGGGGACTCAGAGTACTCTAGTTCGCGCTCTGGGAACTTAGAGATTTTTTTTGAATCATTTATACTCTAGTCCGCACTCCGAGGTCTCGGAGTACTCTAGTCCGTGCTCTGGGGACGTAGAGATTTTTTTTGAATCGTTTATACTCTAGTCCACACTCCAGGGACTCAGAGTACTCTAGTCCGCGCTCCAGGGACTTAGAGATTTTCTGAATCATTTTTACTCTGGTCCGCACTCCTGGGACTCGAAGTACTCTAGTCCACGCTCCGGGGACTTAGAGATTTTTTGAATCGTTTATACTCTAGTCCGCACTTCGAGGACTCGGAGTACCCTAGTCCATGCTCTAGGACTTAGAGATTTTTTTGAATCGTTTATACTCTAGTCGCACTCCGGGGACTCAGAGTACTCTAGTCCGCGCTCCAGGGACTTAGAGATTTTTTTGAATCATTTATACTCTAGTCCGCACTCCGAGGACTCAGAGTACTCTAGTCCGCGTTCTGGGGACTTAGAGATTTTTTGAATCATTTATTGATCGACTTTTAAATTTGTGTGTGCATTCATATGCTAGATAGATTAATGCAATTTTACTTTGTCATGGAGTTATAACACACAGAACATCAATAGTTCATAGAAAAACAGCTTCAAGCCTTTATTGATTATAAAAAATAGGGACAAACTGAATTGTCTTATTACATGTTGAAAACAGAGAACAACAAGAGAAACACATACTGGAAACAATCACTACTAAAATGCAAAAGAAATAGACTAAGTATAATAACGGCGCAAATGTTCGCTATTCCATGCTCTAGGGAGTGTCACGCCATTAACAATCGCTAGCTTGAAAGTTCCTTCTCCAAGCTTCCATTCGATGACGTAGGGACCTTCCCATATGGGATTCATATGCGACGGGACTGGAAAAACTCGCTTTAAAACTAGGTCGCCCACATCGAAAGTTCTCGGTCGAACTTTTTCATTATAATATTTGGCAACTCGGTGCCGATATGCAGCCGCCCTTAAATCAGCTTCTTCACGTTTCTCATCGAAAAAGTCCAATGACTCAAGTAAAAATCTTGATTCTTTCTAGGATCATAATGAGTCAGCCAGTGAGAGGGAACTTCAAGTTCCACGTGTATAACAACTTTAGTGCCGTATGCCAAGGCGAATGGAGTATGGCCAATCGCGGACTTGTGGCCGGTTCTGTAGGCCCAGAGCGCTGTTGGAAGCTCATCCACCCACTTGCCTCTAGCCTTCTCCAAACGTTTTTTTCAAGATGGACTTGATTATCTTATTTACGGATTCAACTTGCCCATTCGCTTTAGGGTGAGTGACTGCTGCAAACCTTTTCTCAATGCAATGTTTTTGGCAGAACTCTTTGAATTCTTTACTCTCAAATTGAGTTCCGTTGTCAGTAATGATAGTCTGTGGGAGACCGAAGCAGCATATAATGTTTCGCACAACAAAGTTAACAACCTTTTTGGTGGTGATCGTAGCTAGTGGCTCTGCTTCTGCCCACTTGGTGAAGTAATCGACCGTGGCGATTGCGTATTTCGCACCACCTTTGGAGATTGGCAAGGAACCGATTATATCGATCCCCCGTATTGCAAACGGCCATGGACTAACCATTTTAGTGATTTCCGTCGGCGGTGCCCTTGGGATCTTTGCATACTTTTGACATTTGTCGCATCTTCTTACATAGTCTGCGGCGTCCCGATTCACGGTCGGCCAATAGTATCCATATCAGAGGATCTTTTTGGCTAACGTTTGCCCCCCGGTATGGTCACTACATTCTCCTTCATGGACTTTTCTTAAGACCCGCTTTATCTCATTGTGAGCGATGCACCTAAGCAAGGGGATGGAGAATCCCTTCTGATAAATTACTCCATCCTGCATTATATACCGGGAGGCCTTGCGAACGACTTGTCGTCTCTTATTCTTTCTCTCGGGCAAGGTTCCATGTAGCAGATATTCTTTAAATGGGGTCATCCACGACTCCCTTTCAGTTTCTGTCTCTAACACAAGATCTACTTCCATCTCGTTTATACTTGGGGCATGTAAGGTTTCAACGGGAACCAAGACCATCTGTTGTGCATCACCAGTACTTACGAATTTTGCCAAGTAATCGACTTCCTCATTTTGTTCGCACGAAATGTGTGAAATATCGTAGTATTCGAGGTCTACTAACAATTCTTGAACTCGAGAAAGGTATGGGGCAAGCCTTTGCTCCTTTGCCTGATAATTCCTCCGTACCTGGTACACCACCAACTGTGAGTCACAAAAGATCTCAATCGATTTCACTCCACGTTATTTGGTAAGCTTCAAGCCCGCAATCAATGCTTCATACCCAGCTTCGTTGTTCGTAGCGGGGAAATCAAGTTTCAAAGCATAACAAATTGATTGGTTCTAGGGAGTTACAAGAATAACACCAGTCCCAGAACAACGGTCGTTGGATGCTCCGTCGGTATATAGCTTCCATTGAACAGCGAGAACTACATCACTACCACTTGACTCGTCTGATATGGTGAACTCTGCAATGAAATCTGCTAACGCTTGCCCTTGGATCGCCCTCCGTGGCAGGTAAGTGATATCGAACTGACACAGCTCAATGTTCCATTTGAGTAGCCTTCCAGAAGTCTCCGGTCATTGGAGTACCTGCCGTAGAGGTTGATCGGTATAAATACTGATCGGATGTGCCTGGAAATACGGGCGGAGCTTGCGTGATGCAATCACCAAGCAGTAGGCTAGCTTCTCAATCTTAGGATAATTTCTCTCTGCCCTCGTTAAGCGCTTACTAACATAGTGCACTAGCTTTTGGATTCGGTCATCCTCACAAACCAAAGCTGCACTGATGGCATGCTGAGATACGGCCAAGTAAACATACAACTCCTCATGATCTACGGGTTTTGACAGAACCGGGGACATCTCCAAGTGTCTCACCAGAGATCGGAACACGTCCTCATAATTCGGCGTCCATTCGAAATTTCTTTTCCCTTTCCTTATCACATCAAAGAAATGAATACATTTGTCGGTTGCTTTGGATATAAATCGACTCAATGCGGCGACTTTCCCATTCAGGCTTTGCACTTGTTTTATAGTTCCCAGTGCCTGTATGTCCAGAATAGCTTGAATCTTTTCCGGGTTGGCTTCGATTCCCCGTGCGTTGACAATTAAACCCAAAAAATTCCCCGACGCAACGCTAAAGGAACATTTCAATGGATTGATTTTCATTCCGTAAAATCTGAGTATATCAAACATCTCAGCTAAGTCTCGAATGTGGTCGTTTGACTATCGTGACTTCACGAGCATGTCATCCACATAGACTTCCATTGTTATACCAATTTGGTCTTTAAACATTCGATTCACCAAACGCTGATAAGTTGGCCCTGCATTCTTCAATCCGAAAGGCATCACTACATAACAGTACAGTCCAACGTCCATGACAAAACTGGTATGCTCCTGATCCGGAATGTGCATCGGGATATGATTATACCCCGAATACGCATCCATAAATGACAACAATTCGTGTCCTGCTGTCGAGTCGACCAGCTGATCAATTCTGGGCAAGGGAAAACTATCCTTAGGGCACGCCTTGTTCAAGTCCGAGTAATCAACACAGGTCCTCCACTTCCCGTTTGCCTTCCTCACCGGTACAGGATTTGATACCCATTCAGGATAGAGGGCGTCGCGGACAAACTCATTGGCCTTGAGTTTATCCACCTCCTCTCTGAGAGCAACGGACCTCTCCGAGTCCATGCCTCTCCTCTTTTGCTTCACTGGCACATACTTCGGGTCAATGTTCAACATATGACTTGCGATGGCGGAATAAATCCCACACATATCAGAATGGGTCCAAGCGAAAACATCTAGATTCGCTCGGAGGAAATCTGTAAGATCCTTTATCATCGAGGGGTTGAGCTATGATCCAATTTTAAGCACCCGTGATGGGTCATCATGGCTGACTGGAATGTCAATCGTCAGTTCAGTCGGTGCCTCCTTGGGTTCTTCATCGTCATCTCTCGGATCTATATCTTTATAGATCCGAATGTGTTGCCCAAGCCAAGGCTCGGGCATTACTTGTCAATTTTTAGTAACATGGATGCAGACAGGGTTGTCCACACCCTTTCCTTTCTCTCTTCGATGAGCCTCTCTCAGCTCAGCCACATAGTAAGTACGACCAGTCGCTTGATCGCCATGCACTACACCAACTCCTCTGTCCATTGGAAATTTCAAGGTCAAACACCACGGGGCCAAAGCTTCCCTTAACTCTGCCAGGGCCGTTCGGCCCAGAAAAACATTATACGGGGAATCAACATCCAAAACAATGAACGGTAGGATCTGTACCCTCCTGCGTTCAGCTTCTCCTAGTTCAACTGGCAATTCAACAAAGCCCATCGCTTCAGTAGCTGCACCATTAAAGCCGTGAATGTGGACTTTAGACGGTTTCAGATCCTTCGCCTCCATCTTCATTTGGTCATACGCCTTTTCAAAGATAATGTTAACAGAACTCCCACAATCAATTAGTATCCTTCTCACAAGCGCCGGTCCAATCGTAGTTGTGATAACCATCAGGTCAATGGTAGGTGCCTCCACCTGATTAGCATCCCTGCTTCTAAACACTATATCATCGGTCATCATTCGCTGCAGCTTCGCTGGAGTCCCATCTTCCGTGTTCGAGCAGCATTCGAAACCTGCATGCTTAAGGGAACTAGCATAGCGTTCCATTTCTTGCCAACTCTTGTCTGCCGGATGAGGTCCACCGATTATCGTGTTTATGACCAGCCTTCCTTCGGTCCGAGCGGGTTCCTCAGGTCGATGTGAAGCTTGCTTGTGATTGGGGTCGGATGTCCCTTGTCTGCCTTCCCGTGGATTCTTAACAAACTGCTGTAACTTCTTCTGGCGAATCAGCTTTTCTATAGCATCATGGAGGTGTCTACACTCTTCAGTATTGTTCACATAGGTCTCGTGAAACCGACAATACTTTCCAATCTGCTTTTGTTCCTCAGTGGATTCCTTTGGGTGCGGATTTCGATATTGGAATGTATTACAAGTTGATAAATAAATATTCTCCAAAGATGTATTCGGAGGAGTATATTCGCTATAGGTCGGGATTCTGGGTTTCCACTTTCCTGCTTCCCTCTTTCGTCCGGAATTTCCTCCTCCGGATCTTTTAGACTGCTCCGACTTATTTTGAACATTGACTTGGACCTTGCTAGAGTTTTTGCCAGATTGCTTTACCGCAATGTTGCTTTGCACCGCTTCCTTACTGGGCCCTGGCGCACTGCTTCGTCTTGACCACCTGGCCTCTTCCCTCCTCATGAATTGGTTCATCTTTGAATAGAAGCGTTCTAGGGTAGTCGGTGGTTTGCCTGCCAGCCAGTCACCAAACTCTAAGTCCGGATCTACTCCTCGCATCACGACCATAAGGATAGCGTGGTCATTCGGATTATTAACTTCGGTAGCAGCAACATGAAATCTTTGCAAATAATCCTTCCTTCAATGACTCTCCCAGAGCCTGGATCACACTGGACAATGACATCAGGTCCTTTGGGTGAGTGGCATGGATCGTAAACTGCTCCACAAATTTCACCGCTAACTCATCAAACCTAGAGATCGATCGCGGGGGAAGTCTGGTGAACCACATGGTAGCGGTTCCGGATAGGGTTATTGGGAAGCATCTGCATTTGGTCACATCATTCGCCCTAGTTGAGTCCATCATCCATTCATATCTCATTATGTGTTGTCGGGGATCAGTCTTCCCCTTATAAGCTGGAATAGTAGGCATGTTGAATTTCTGGGGGTACTCAGCTTGTAGGATGGTATCTGTAAACGGAGTATGGCTCCTAGATATGCCTCAGACATCGTTGGTTAGGCCTTGATTCCCCCTCATCAGTTGCCTGACCATAGCTGATAAATCCGGAGTCTGGATGGGAGGTGGAAAGTTGGTATCCGTCCTGCGCGATCGTTCTGGCTGGTGCCTCCTTGGCAGGCGATCATCTAAGTGCACATCCCGAGGACCCACTTCACTATAACCCTGGCAAGGCGGTGGACCAGCTCCCAAGCGTGCTCCAGATCCTAAGTTTCCCCCTCTAGGTTGGGAGCGACTCCCCAGGTGCAGATGAGGAGCCACAGTTCCAGGTAAAGAAACTGGACCGTTTCGATTGGTTTGCTCTTGGTGAGTCGTCAACAATTGCTCTATTGCACCAGTTTGCGTCGTTTCGATCCTACGGCGCCTACGCTTGGGGTGTTCATCTGACGAAGCGGAGCTATCGGATGATGAGTAGGAAGCAGGGCTTCCACCAGCGTTCTGATGCTGCTGCTGAGCGATCAGGGGTTGGCGTTCGTTTGAATCTGCTTGCTGAGTTGTCTCCTACTTTCCACGAGCTCCCTCATCAGCTCATTGAACTCTTCCCTGGTGACAGCTTCTGGTTGGTATGGGATGGTGGCGGGCTCTGAACCTGCATTAGCTTACACATTGTTGGGTCCCACTTGCTGGATGCTGGCGGTCTCATTAACATCCGCGTTGTGGGAGGCAGATCTGGTACGTGGTCTTGCCATCTTAGAGTTATCCATAGGAACTCTGAGTAGAATCTATGAACTCTTGAGAATAAACTCGGATCTCCTTTAGGGGATTTCCTCAATCCAGTAGCGACAAAGTAGATCCTAATAGCCTAAGATTGTTCCTTCTCAGTGAAAGCACCAAAATGTTAGCACCAAAATTGGTCACTAACACCCTTGAATAGAATTGTGTGGAGAGATTAATGAAGAAAGTAAATTAAACAAAGGAGTAACACAGTTGAATGCAAAAAGAACAAAAAAAAACGAGAACACCAGATTTATAGTGGTTCAGTGTAATTGCCTATGTCCACTTTAAATGTGATCTTTATTACTTTTTTAATCACTTGAGTACAGATACAATCCGTAGACAAACAACTTGAATACAAGTTTGAGTAGGAAAGGAACGAGTACAGAAAATGGCAGACTCTCCCTAGAATTCCCGAAAAAAGGTCCTCTTAACTCTACCCCTGCCGCTCTATTTATAGACGAAGACATGCTCAGGCCCATGACCAAGATACTTCGGCCCACAGTAGGCATCTCATGCTCACCGCTCCATGTACACCGACCCCCTAGGACCGACCCAATAGCCACCGAGCCACTCTGACCGAACCAGTGGTTCCTTATGGATGACTTGAAGCAAACTCACAAGCAACTCGGAGCAATTATGGGTGTGACTCAAAGTGAAACAGTACCGATATTTCCCTGTGGTAGTCTTGCTACTCCTCATGCTATCTCACCGAACCACTACAACCGAGCCCAAATTGTCGACCCACACGTACCGACCCATACATGCCGTTCAACCAAAGCCGAACCACAATGGTCGGACCGCATATGAATGCCGACCCACATATATCAATTCTCCTGAGGCCGCTCCCATCTACACCGAACCATCTAGAGCTGATCTACCTGATATAATCCCTCCGAGGCCGAACCATTCAGGCCAGCCTATCACGACCGAACCAGTCTCACCGACCCACACATGACCCTGTTCCAACAAGACCGATCCCATCATTACCGATCCATGTATATCTTATCCCAATACCGAGCCACTCAAATAGGCCGAACCATACATTTATGCCGAACCATGTACATATGTTGAACCACCTAGATTGCATCAATCCCTTATACCTCCAATCTCTTCTTGGCTCGAGTCTTGTCTAGGTTCAATTAGAGCCTCTGCAACTATCACCTTGTAGCCGGGCCAAGTAGCTGGGTAACACCCTTTTTAATTCATATTTAAACCGTCACAAACCTCAAAATTTTAGAAGGTAATAAACAGCAAAGTTATCACTTATACAGTTATCTAACCAACGAAAAAATTGATAAAATCGGATCCCTCCATCACATATTATGATTATCTTAGTAAGGACTCTAATCTCTTCCTTCTTTTCTATTCAACTCATTTCTTTTATTTAAATCTTTGTTATTACATTCTCAACATCATTTTTTCAATTTTATTTCAAAAGAGATTTTCAAAACATTTATCACATATTTAACTTTCCAAGGATTCATTTTTACCTCATGGTATCTATTTTGTTTCATTTAAATTAACTTTAATATATTTTCATTAGCATCAAAATCCAAAAAAAAAATCAGTACATCACAAACATCTTCACCACATGCATCGAAATCACAAATATCATCCGATATGGCAGACATGTAATCGCAAAACATCAGAACCATACTAATTTCAAATTCAAATATATTTATTAATCTAGCGACAATGCCACACCATGAATTTCAAGTGGTTTACTTTGCCAATTGGCTGCAGTGTTGATCGTGTGATCAACATTGCCTCGCCGTCGACTATAGTTGTCCACTAATGCTCGATGGCTGCAATTATCACATCAAACATCAAAATATAGAAAAGTTAAATTTTTATTATTTTTCAAAACAAGTTATCATCTCACCATCATTATATTACACTCATACAAACATTCATATATATACTCAAGTCAAAATGATTTCTAATACTTCAAAATATTATACAAAATTTTCATATCCCATCTTTACTATATCATCATCTTAAAAGAATATTTCTATCAAAATATATTTATATATATTCTTTTCAAAATTCAACTCAAATGCTTCTTTAGAATACCGATTTCTTTGCAAAACATCTTTTCCAAAATATTAATTACACTTTTCCTTGAATTAAATAATTCTTTCAAAATAATAATTCTTCATTCATAAAAGCATTTTACTCACTTTAAAATATTCTCCAAATTCTTCTAATCCCTTCAAAATAATTTATATAACTTTCTTTTAAGTATTATCTCAAATATTGGTTTATAATATAACTCAAAACACATTCCTCTCTTCATAATAATTTATCACTCCTTAAAATCTTGTGTCCATAAGTCTCGTTCTAGTGTTTAGGAATCGCTATTGATAATGTTGGTCAGATGCATCGACCAGAATTCTTATACACTCAACGGACAAATAAACACGAAATCTGCTTCAAAAATTTGTTTACATATTTATTTGTGAATATACTTTGAACAATATAATCTTTTATAAAAATATTCTCCAAACTATATATATATGTTATTCCCTAAAAGATTTATAATTAACATATGTTTGCTCATATCAAAAATTTTATAAATAATCAATCGAGTATTGAAAAACACTCGACTTATAAAATCCCAAACATCATCAATCAACCATTCATAAAAACAAATAAGCAAGCTTTTGTCATCATGCTATTTCAATCACATTTTAATTTTATACAAAAATAGATACTATTTCATTTTATATAAAAATAATTCACATTATCTTTTGAGGTAACTTCGCAACCGAAGACACTGCTGGGTTCAAATCATTAAAACTCATATGGAATTCTAACTTGAGTGATATTTCTTCCAAATATCACACTCAAGAAAGATCCCTCAAACCAAAAATCATCAATCAATACATCCATCCAACAAAATCAAAACATCAATCACCAAATTAGAATAGCTAAATAATCAAAATATTAGTGAAAAGCGGTCTATATACTTCCGTTGTGCCACTATGATCACTACTGTATCTTTTTACTCATCTCGTTTCATCACAGTTTAAAATCGAGATGTATTCAGTATAAATTTCGAATTAGAGTCTTCTACAGCTTCTCTAACAATAACTTCATTCTCACTTCAGAGCCATACAAAGTTCTAACATTCACCTTCAATACCGATACTACTGGTCGGACCAACTTCTTCTACCTCTTCAAGCTCCATCTATTCCTTTATAGTTAATATAGAGATTCACACTCCGTAAAAGGTAGAAAAATATATTGTATAATAAGAAAATTACAAATATGTCTCCAGATGATTACCCCATAATCATCGTATACTTCTTCTATTAATTAAGTATAAACAATAATCTAATACACGCCCATGGGGATAGGGACTCTAAGTCCCACGGTCAGGACTCGTGTCTCTTATACTCTGTATTGTTCCAAACCTGCTCTGATACCAAAATGTAACACGCCCCTCTATACCCATATTACCTAAGAGTATTAACGAGTAATACTATCGAGTAATACAGAGCATGAGGTGGTATCGGTAAAGCACACGTGAATATTCCCTTTGACCAACTCTAAATACGTCACATAATATCAAAAACTACTCACCTCAACGTAAACAGTCTCCGTACAAAGTAGTAAACACGTATGGTGCCCGAGGATAGTATAATACATAATATAATAAGTCTCAGAGAGCACAGAGTAATCAACGCAATGATAAATATAATACATCACATAAATATGAGCGGGATACAAAAAGTTAAATTCCCACCAAATCCCAATTGTATACTTAATGATAAATCTAATACATCTAATCCAACATCATATACATGCACGAGACCAAATACATAATATACAATCCATATATTAATACAACCTCCTACCAACACTAATAAGCAAATATGGTTTTTTCGTCCCAGAACCTGAAATGTCTCGGACTGACCCCGGTATTATATAAATAATAAAAAGGTCAGACTATGCCTAAATTCAATAGTGAGAATATAAATGATATCTCAAGGAATAATATACACGGTATAATAAGAAATCCAATCATCAAAGGAATAACCAAACATCTACAGTACATCGAACAACATCCCTAACACATCAAACATCAAAACACCCATCAAACATCATACATCACACAACACACTTCAAACTTCAATTCATTTTTATTTATTTAGTAGTATTAGATTAATTCATTTTATTCTTCATTTTTAATATCATCACTATTACTACTATTATATGTGTTGTTATTATTGCTACTGCCAGAATCCAAGTCTACACCTAAGCCTCGTAACTTCTTGGTGCAAAGGGAGAGCATACTCGTAATATTTTTGTGAGCATCCTCGCTGGTCTTTGACTGAACAATAAACACACGTCGCTTCCTCTCTTCCTCGCCTTCTCATTCCTCGCTCCTATCTCAACCTCCATGCCTCATTCTGAATTCGTCCCATTGGCCAGTGCAGCAGACCACAGACATAGGACGAGGGGGCCATGTCGTCGCAACCGCATCGGGAAGAGACCCCACGGTTGGTCAAGCTAGGATGGGGCTAGCAGAAACTTCTGGCTATCACATCCTCGTAAGGGACTTCGTACTCCTCGTTTCACTCAAAAGCGAAGATAATCATATTCTCGCTTTAAAATGAATTAAGGAAAATATAATTTACCTCACACGTCAAGTCAGAAATCCAAGTAATCTTGATCGATATGGGTGTATAATATAGAATAATCCATCGACATCCAAATATCAAATACTTGGTCTTCAATGAATTACTCAATATTATACTTGTGTTAAGTAAATAAATACACCCCACATGGACGTCCCATAGCGCCCGGTGAAATATAATTATATACACGACACCCTCAATTAATCAACATTAAGCAAATTTCCGCTTCGCTTATTAAATCACTTTCGCTTAAATCGCTTTTCAATTCATTATTCTTCAATTTTATTATTTTATAATTCAACACAATGGGTAATTATAACTTCATCTCGTTCGTAACAAACAATCAACAATCATCCATACACACATCAATATATCATATAATATGTATTTAACAAGATGAATTTTTTTATTTCAATATATATATATATATATATTTCACTTCATTTTTATTTCCCACTTTTTAAAAATACTTCATTTAAATTTAATAGCAAAACATCTCTTTTATTTATTTCATTTAAATTTATTCGCAAACTATCTCTTTTATTTATTTCATTCTCTTTTAAAATAATAATTATCGATTCTCTCATCTAATTTCAAATCCATATTTCAAAACAACTTATTTGGATTCAAAGAACTGTAATTCAGACTCGTCAATAAATTTAAAAAACTCAAAAATTCTTTCACTTGAATTTTCCTCTGTAACAATAATAATAATATAGAAACACTTCAAAGAATTTATGTTTTCCAATAACCTTTAAAATCTCAAATCCAAAAAATATCCTTGATCCAAAAATATTTGTCGTCCAAATCTACAACTTCAAAGTAATTATTTTAAATCCTCATTTATTTTCAACCCTCTTTATATCCAATAATATTAATAAATAATCCATCTTACTTGAATTCTACTTCATATAATTTATTCCAAAAATACTACGATAGTTAAACTCAAACATATATATACTTCTTCCAAAATTCCCTTCACATTTTATAACAACTGCTAACTTTCGTTCAATAAAGAAATTAATTTGCATTCATCTAACAATTACTTCAAAACATTATTTTATAAACTTTCATATTTTAATTTAAATTATTCAACAATTTAAAAATATAGATTTCAAATTTCATTGTATGATTATCCTCTAAATATTTTTATAATCATTATATGAATCTTCAAAATTCCCTTATTTTATAAAATCCTAAAACACATCACTTTCCAAAATAATTTCCATTTACAAAATTCTCAAAATTATTCCACTTATTTTTTTTTCAAAATCATTCTTTTGTCAAATTGTCCATTAATCAAATAATTTCGATATTAAATAAAACATCATTCCAGAATTCACTAGTTATTCTTAAAATAATTATTTACTCTATTTGTTTATTTATTTTAAATTTACATCTTTTAATTTATTTATCTCTTTCTTAAACAATTTCTAATTCCATTCAATTATTTGCAAACATCTAATAACTACTGAATCATCGCAAATCAACAATCTAACATCAACCGTCACAACATCATGTAAATCATACTTCATAACACAATTTCATCCAATTCAGACAACATCAAACATCAACCATCATCAAACAATCAGTCACATCCAATAACCATCTATCGATTCTACCAAGCAATCAACTAAATATATGGGGGAATTACGCATCAATTAAAATGAAAAGACATAGTTATGAGTGAGATAACTCACCAAACGATGCTTGAATTTCCGAATCAGCGACTACTCAGTCTTCGCCATTGCCAACATCATCACCTCTATCAACCTTTAAATCGGCACTCCGTTATGCCTAAGTTGCCAGCCCTCACATAACAGCCGACAACCTTAGCCAAGCCTTCAGCCTTTCCCATCATCCACACTCGCTATTGTCCTAATTCCCACAATCAAGAATTCCAACTGACGTAGCCAAGCACCCATAAACCGCACCCAGAAATCACGCACCCACTACCAATCAGCAACCTACACTTGATGCACCATCACGTTATATCATCCATGTTATCACTAACCCAAGTTATCGCCTTCCAGAACATACAGCCAGTCTAAGATGCGCATGCGTCTCCAGTCACCTGAAGCTAGGTCACATTTCGAATATCACCTTTAAACGTCGCACGCTCGTCTTCAAGTCAGCTCCAGCTTGCCGTCTTTCGTTGTAGGTGCTGTGCGCTGCGGCCCCTGGTGTTGTCGAAGTCGCCGAGCACGTAACGAATCACATTCATGTGCGATACATACATACATATATATTATTAGTTTGAACGCGATTTTTCTGATTTGAGGAAGATGATTAGGGTTAAATTGATTAGGGGTTCAGACTTAGGCTTGAAGTTAGGAGAGTTATCTTGATCCAAGGAGACAAAGAACAAGTATGGGCTTGATTGTTTAGGCTAGAATAGTTTTAGGCCTCAGTTTAATTCAATTCAATTTCAGTAAATTTACAATACATTTAAATTTGAATTTCAATCTTCGAATAAATTTCAGTCTAATGTAAATTATTTCACATCTCATTATACAAATTACATCTTGCTAATTGATAATTTTATTCAATTCAATGCTCGTTTATTTTTATTTAATCATTTATCATTCTATTACAAAATTAATTTACTTCTCAACTATTTCAATTATGTAAAAATTATTTACCCCTTAAAATAGTTTATATTGATTAAAAATTTCATTTGATTTCAACAAATTACTCATAAAGGATTTATTATTTTAATTCAACTTATTAAAAAAAAGACTTTTGTTAAATGGAATTTAATTCACTAAAATTTATTTTTAACATATAATCATCATAATTCATATTTAGACACTTTTTATTTTAATTAAATTTATTAATTTACACGACATAGAATGCCTGGTTGTTACACCACCTCCATAAGGAAGTCGAGCCATAGGTTGCAAGTGGGTGTTCAAGGTGAAGAATGGCGAGAGATACAAGGCTAGATTAGTTGCAAAAGGGTTTTCACAAAGGAAGAGAATGGGGTATAATGATATTTTTTTCTCTCTTGTAGTGAGACATACCTCCATCTTGATTTTGCTTGTCACGGTTGATACTCATGACTTGGAGTTGTAGCAACTAGATGTGAAGACCGCTTTTGCATGGTGATTTGGAAGAGACCATTTACATGAATAAGGATTTGTTGTGAGTAGGAAAAAAGATTGAGTTTGCATATTAATAAGTCTCTTTATAGACTTAAGCAGTCACCTAGACAATGGTACAAGAGGTTTGTCTTTTACGCATTCACTTGGTTTTGATCATAGTATCAAAGATGCATGTGTTTATTTTAAGAATTTAAAATGGTAATTGAGAGTATTTGCTCATATACGTGGATGATATGTTGATTGCTTCGAAGGATAGAGCTGAAATCAATAAATATAAGTTGAAGTTAAAAGCGGAATTCAAGATGAAAGACCTTGGGAAGTAAGGAAGATTTTGGGTATGGAAATCCAAAGAGATGGAAAGCTTGGGCTTTGGAGGCTCACTTAAAAGAAATATATTCGGAAGGTTGCTCCGTTTAGCAAGGAGGAAGCAAATGCAATCAGTACACCCATGTCTTTGCACATACAACTTTCTATTAAAGACACCTCGATCTCAGAGAATGACAAGCCCTATATGGAGGATGTGCCTTATGCAAGTGAAATTAATAGCTTGATGTATGTTACAGCTTGCACTAGGCCTGACATCGCATGGGCTGTTGGACTAGTTAGTAGATATATGGCAAATCCGATAAATATGCATTGGTAGGCCGTGAAGTATATTTTTAGGTATCTTAGAGGAACTCCAAACCATAGACTTGTTTTGGGCGGCAGAGGTATAGATTTCAGCTTAGTTGGATTTGGTGATTTTGACTATTCTGGAGATAGAGATTGAAAGAAGTCAACCTGTGTGTTCACTCTTGAAGGGATGACTATTAGTTGGAGAGAGAGGTTGCAAGCTGTTGCAAGCGATAGTTGCTTTGTCTACTATAAAGGCAGAGCTGATAGCTGATGTTGAAGCAACTAAGGAGGCGCTGTACTTAAAGCGGTTGATGTGTGATTTGAGCTTCGTATATGATAGAGTAGAAGTGGGTTGTGATAGTTAAAGTATAATTTATTCAGCTGAAAATCTGGATTTCAGCTCGAGGACAAAGCATGTAGAGATGATAGAGTCCTTTCTTGTCTCGATGAATGAAGAGAAGTTAGTTCGTCTTTAGATGGTTCGTACAGAGGAAAACGCAGTAGTTATTATTTTCAAGTCATTTCCTATTATAAAGTTTGAGCATTGCTCGAACTTGATCCGCTTGTTGAGGTGCTAGGTGCCACATGGTGACACGTGGAAAGAGTGGGTTGGTAGACGAAGACATCTGTTTTATTATGGAGATTGATACGTCCCACATGGAGAGGGCAGTTCCGACACTTTGTTGGTGGGTGGTGGCCTCACCGGAATTCATTGACAAAGTGTAATGGACGATGGTCATGCCGAAGTTCATTGGGAAAGTATACATGGTGTCTTGTTTGATAGTTGCTTGGAGTATGAGGATGTAGGTGGATTTGGTAGGCTTGCATGGAAATATAATATCAAGATGGAGATTGTAAGATTTTGATGATACAATATTTTCATATTAAAGAAGATTTTAAAACTATTTCGAGTTAATGTGAAATCATGATTTAAATATATTGTCTCTTTTATTACATTAAAGAAGGCAACGAATTATCTTAATGAGAAGAAGTTATTTTGAGAAATTGAAGTAATCAATTAATTCTATAATCAACTGATTAAAGAAGACATTCTATCATACGCATGCATATTAAAGGAAAATGATGTTAAAGTCGGATTTTAAACGATCGAATTGGACTAGCAAACGATGAAGAAATGACCCAAGGATCTGGGAAAGATCATAAAAAAGCAAGATAAAGGAAATATAAAAATGAGCGAAAAAGTGGACTTGAGTTTTTCAACTCGGCCCTATGGATCGGTGCCGAGTTGATTCAGGTTGGACACACAAGAACCCCCGGTTAGACTCCAAGCGAGTAAAGGAAAACTTGATCACAATAACCCCAGGAACTCTTCAAGTCAAGCCCGAAGCAAACACCCAAATTTCTCAGGTTGGATTCTAAGTCAGCACGGTAACGATCCAAGAGCCATGGATCAGCACCGATCCATGAAGTCGTGGGTCGGTTTGACCTCGAAACTTTAGTGCAGCGGCGTGTGAATGTTGGGAACGTGGTGGAGCATGTTTCGAAGATAATTTCATGGATTTTTGTCTATAAGAAGGGGAGATGCACTTGAAAAAGGACTTTTATTCTTTCCTAACTTTATTCACTTTGCCATGAAGCTCTGTTAGATCTCCACCGATCCAAGAATACCGACCCAAAAACACAGTTTGTAAAAGTCATAGAAATCAAACAACAAAATTCAAGTAGACGTAGGTCGGAGAATTTACCGAACCACCATAAAAATTTTGTGTTCTTCTTTGTTATTTCTTGCTTTTCTTGATAATTTTCATATTTACTACTTCATTGGGTGTTTGTTTCATTTTTGGTGTAAACAACTGAAAAAAATCAAGTTGATAAACATTTCTTACATGAATCGGTGAATTGACGAGGCGTTAATCAATTACTTCAATCTCAAGTAATAATCTTTGTATAAAGACGATTGTCATTCAAAGATTTTAGAATCCTCTCAAGCTGTATTTCTACGTATTTTTCTTCTTAACCTTCACTATCAATTTTGCAATTTTCTTTTTTCAAAAAGCAATCAAGTATTCTCTCTTCAAAGTAGACGTACTCTATCTCGCGACAGTTGAACCACCACAAATCATTTGTGCGATTTTCTTTAATGTTTGTCCATTTATGATATGTGATTTGCTTATTCTGAAATACTAATTTTCTGTTTGTTTAAACCTTATTATTAACACGATCCTATTATTTTCGCCGTGTATGAGATATTAATCCAAAAATTCTTCAACTTCTAGTTGGATACAAAATAACATGATGATATAATAGATCAAAACTGTTGGATTTTATTCTTTAACGTTTGAAGTTGAAATCGGGGGGACAATCGGTTAAGACTTGAGATCCAAATGTTTTTCCGTCATAGACTTTAAAAAGCAAATGCAAACAAAATTCGTCCCGTTTGTTGCAACGCATCCGAAGCTATAAATGAGTTTAATAGTCTAAATTATAAACTGTACGTGTTAATTTTCCAGCCGCCAAAATTTTCAAGTTAAATCTGGGTGGCATAGCCATAAACATCTCAACCTTCCACTACACGACTGATGGCATTAATTAGATCATATTTTATGCAAGTTCCCGTTTATGAATTTAATTTCATTCGATGCAATAATTCTGTAGAAACCAGCATAAAAAAATTATAATTTTACAAGGACTAGGAAACAAATTACCAAATTTGAAATACCACTTGCTAATTTTACCGGCTTCTTCCCCCGCAAGAGTCTCGAAATATTTCAAAACCCGCGCTCCAATTTTACTTATAAATTCACCCCATCTCCCCACTCTTATCTTCACCACAAATTAAATCTTTAAAGTTCCTATCATACCCTCTTTCTTGCAAAGCCCTAAATTCCTCAAAATGCCTTCAATCGCAGCCTCTGCCTCCACTAACTCCGCTTTCGAAGAGCCCCTTCTAACCGAAAATCCCGACAGATTTTGTATGTTCCCTATCAAGTACCCATCGATCTGGGAAATGTATAAGAAAGCAGAGGCTTCATTCTGGACCGCTGAAGAAGTCGATCTTTCTCAGGATTTAAAACACTGGGCCGCCTTAAACGACGGCGAAAGACACTTCATCACTCACGTGCTCGCCTTCTTCGCTGCTTCCGACGGCATCGTCTTGGAGAACCTCGCCGTCAGATTTATGAAGGAGATTCAAGTTTCTGAAGCACGTGCGTTTTATGGTTTTCAGATTGCCATTGAAAACATCCACTCTGAAATGTACTCGTTGCTTCTGGAAACGTACATCAAAGACCCTACAGAAAAAAGCCATCTTTTTCGTGCAGTGGAAACCATACCTTGCGTAGCCAAAAAAGCTGATTGGGCAATGCGTTGGATTGACGGGTCTGAGTCTTTTGCAGAAAGAATTGTAGCTTTTGCTTGCGTTGAAGGCATTTTCTTTTCCGGAAGTTTCTGCGCGATTTTTTGGTTGAAGAAACGAGGACTGATGCCAGGTTTGACCTTTTCAAATGAATTGATATCAAGAGATGAAGGTTTGCATTGCGATTTTGCTTGTTTGTTATACTCACTTCTGAATAATAAGTTGAGTGAGGAGAAAGTGAAGGGGATTGTGAAGGATGCCGTGGATATTGAAAGGGAGTTTGTGATGGATGCGTTGCCAGTGAGTTTGGTCGGTATGAACAAGGAATTGATGGGTGAATATATCGAGTTTGTGGCAGACAGACTGATCAGTGAGTTAGGGTATGGAAAAATTTATGGAGCTAAGAACCCGTTTGATTGGATGGAGTTAATTTCTTTGCAAGGAAAGACGAATTTTTTTGAGAAGAGGGTTGGAGAGTACCAAAAGGCTAGTGTTATGTCAAGTTTGAATGGCAATGGCAATGCAGGCAGCCATGAATTCAAGATGGATGAAGATTTCTAAGCACATTGATTTCAAGATGGATGAAGATTTCTAAGCAAATGTGCGTATTCATTTCTTAAGCTATTTAAAGTCATAAGTATTGGTTTCAGTTATGATTATTGTGTGTGTTTGGTGTGTGTCTTGGTCTTTTCTTGTTTCTTCTGAAAATGTTTGTTTGAGTTTTGAGTTTGAGTTTGTATATATATTAAATTTTATGTTACGAGTATCAATAACAATTGATGTTCTGCAATGAGAATGGTTCTATCTTTAGTGATTGCTTGGTGGTTACTGAAATGCTTGTGTTAAAAATGTAATTAAATTTTGCGATGGTGTGCTGTTTGAAAGAATGCTCAAGTTAAAAATGTTCTTAGATTTAGTGATTGTGTCCTGTTTGTGAAAATGCTCATGCTAGCAATAATACTAGGTAATGCGATTTTGTGCCGTTTGTGTAAATACTAAATTTTGTTCTTATACCCTATCTATTTTTTTTAACCGTTTACACTAATATGGAAATAAGTAAAGTTTACATGTAAGAGAAAATTTTCCCCTGAAAGTTTTACCTTTCACCTGAACACTTTTCTCTTTGCTAATACAAGTTACTGTTTTTAATGGAAACTTTACTTATTTCCATACGGTATACTTATTTTCATACAGTATATATGATATAGCATGAGATGTTTTGCAAAGATGAGAAGTTTGACAAATTTTCACTTGTAATGTCCAGCCATGAACGTAAGTTAATCAATTAATCGTTATTAGGTGTAATGTGGTGTTCAACGGTAGTAGGTGGAACACCTTAAGTTTGGCCATGTACTTAGCTCCAGGCCCGGCCCACTCATAAGGCAACCAAGACACAGGCCTGGGGCAACCAAAAAAAAAGGGACAAAGAATTTGGAAATAGCAAGCGCACAGAAAGAAAGAAGACGAGCGACCAGGGAAATCAGAATAAGAGCATCGATTATGCTAGGCAGCCCAGCAGAGCAGCGCTACAAAAGTAATTCATTGATTTGAGTTCAATTTGAGGTAAATTATTAAATTAAGGTTTTATTGCTATTTTTTTAACGCTCATTTGATTATTTATTTATCCATCGCTGCTGTTTTGTATGACAGGTTATAAATTTGTTTTAGATAGAATTTTATGAAGCCGATTCAAATTTGTTTTAGATAGAATTTGTTTTATCATAGGTTATTAAAGTGGAAAACTGAAAGGAGGACAAACATAAAAAAAAAATTTGACGCAAGAACAACATGTTTTATATTTAGTGCGAAGACCAAACTTCCTGTAAAAATACATCGCAAAGCCAAACTTAAGTCACGACTAAAATGGTGGTGGCTTGGTAGGCGATGCTATGAGGGATGAGGTTTAGGAGGCGATGAGGTGCCATGGGCTTGGGATGGTGACGGTGGATGGTCGAGGCGATGAGGTGGTAGCAGCCCAAGAGGCGACGAGGTGGTTGGTCGAGGTGGATTGGGAGGCAATGGAAGAAAAGATTGTTGGTGGTGTAGCGGCGAAGCATGGCGTCGATGATGGTGTAGCAGCGAAGCATGGCGTCGTTAATGGAAGAGAAGACGGCCGAAGCTGGTGCCGATCGATTTTTTTTGAACAGTTAACATTCGAAAATGCTAAATATAACTAGCATTATCTTTAAGTGAAAATGAATATTGTATTATATGTGTATAATGCTAATTTAGTTTAGCATTTTTTAAACTATAAAAAGGAATGATAATGCTAATTTATTTTATCATTTTTTAAACTAACATTTTAGCTATAAAGTACCATAGCATGTTTAAAACATTCAAAATGGTAGTTTAATGTAGCATTTTAGATACAAAGTTTAGTAGCATATTAATGATATTTGAAATGATAGATTGATATAGCATTTTAACTATGAAATACGCTAGCATATTTAACGTATGCAAAATGATAGTAAAATTTAGCATTTTTTGAATATAGCATTACAATGATTTAATGCTAATTTAATTTAACTTTTTATAATGTTATTGATTTTTTTAAAATTCAGATCGACGATGATTTAATCTGCTTCATAGCTAAAATGACGCCGGCGAAGACGGAGCAGGTCGTAGTGCAGGTCAGGTCGAGGCGTAATGACGCCGGCGATGAGGAGAGCGGCAATGACGATGGGGAGAGCGGCAATGAAAAACCAACAACAGATCGACGAAGACGATTGGAGAGCGGCAATGACGCCGACAAGGCGGAGCAGGGCACAGTGCAGGTCGAGGCTGCGTGGGTCGAGGTCGAGCTGTTGAAGACGATGGTGAATAGAGGAGGAGGGCTACGAGGTTGTGGTGTTGGTGGAAGAATAGGGGTAGCGCTAGTTGAAAGGAAGCAGATTTGAGATTGACGTGGAGAAGAGAGAAAATGTGTTTTTGTCCTTGAGCCTAAATCTGAAAACTTCTGAACTGCGCTTAAATTTTTGATTAATGTTTGCCCTTTTGGCTAATTACCTCGGTTATTAAATTTGTTTTAGGTAGAATTTCAGGTAGCCATTGTCCATAATTCCATTAAGCCGATTAAAAAAAGTGAATACAATTTCATGAATTAAAGTAGAACTGGAGCGAATTTTGAAGTCAAGAATTGATATTTTTTTCACTTAACAATAAAATTAATAACTCAAGCCATGTTTCTTTACGATTTTGAATTTGAGCAATTATTAGATGAGCAAGATGAATATTTACAATTTTGGATGTATTTGTTATGCAAATTTTAAATATGTTTATTATTTAATTTTTTTTATCATTGCACTCTTATTATAATAGAGGATAATGACGAAGAATGAAGATGACAAAAATCATATAAGGTTTCGAAAACAAAATTCCGAAGCTTACAACAAAAAGGTTAAACAATGAAAAGACAAACTAGCTAAATCATTAGCCGGTTCAATTTTCAATTTATTTCAAGCAAAAGCTCAAAACTCTCAATCTTCAACTTCAAGTAAAATAAGAGAAAGTAATAGCGGAGATGATTACATTAATGAAAAGTTGAGGTAGATGAAAGTATTGAATACATTGATGTAGTAAATGAAGATGAAAATATCAATGACATTGTTAGAATGAAGAGGAGCATAACGAAGATATTTTCATGGATGATTATAACAATGATGTTACTCATGAACATGTTAATGATGAATTTGTTCTTAATCTTAAAAAATATGTTGATGTCAATTATGATCCGTGATTGTGGGAAAAGATTACCGACACGAAGAGAATTATGCTTGTTCAACGAGGACCTATTAAAATTGTAAAATAAAATGATATATTTCCAAAAAAAGCAAAGCTAATTGTAGACATTTTACTTCTAAACACTATGTTGGTGGTTATCCACGTGGAGAAGAACATGAAAGAAAATGGTTAGTGTATTCAAATGAATGTGACAAAGTTTTTTGTTTTTGTTATAAGTTATTCAAACACACTCAAAAAACATCAAAGCTAGCCGAAGAAGGGATAGATGATTGGCATAATCTTTCTTCAAAACTTAGAGACCATGAAAGCAATCCAATACACATCACAAATCTTATCAAATGAGTTGATTTGCATAGAGGGCTCAAACAAAAAGAAACTGTTGACAGAAGAATGGAATCTCAAATTGATAAAGAGAGACAACATTGGAAACAAGTGCTTGTGCGTATCATTGGTGTTATAAAGACTTTAGCTTGAAATAATTTACCATTTCGTGGAGCTAGCGAGAGAATTTTGTGAAAAACAATGGACTTTTTTGTCAACTTATCTTGCCGAATTTGATCCAATAATAGAAGATCACTTAAGACGTGTGGTAAATAATGAAATCAATAATCATTATCCTAGCCACAAAATTCAAAATGAATTGATAGGTTTATTGGCTAAGATGATTGAAGAAACAACTGTAACGACCCTGAATTTTATATGAATTTAAATTGTTAATTAAATTACTTTTTGAATAAAATTGTGGAAATTGATCTATAAAGTGATGCGAGTTCCCCCGAAACAAAATAAATTTTGTATAAATCATTTAAATTAAAAATATTGTATATATATTGAATTTGAGTTTAAATTTAAAATAACTGGTTTAAATTTGAATTCATAAAATAAATATAGATATATATATATATATATATGTATATACTTTTGATACAAGATAGTTAGTAGTAAAGTAAAATAATCTAACAACATAATAAAATAGAAATTTATTTATATTGTTAAGCCATAAGAAAAGAAAAGAAACAACATTTAAATATGAAACAAAGTTGTAAATAAATATGCAAAGTAAAAATAACAAACAACATTAGAATAAAACAAAGTAAACAATACAAATGCAAGTATGCGAACAAGTAAATAAACAAAACAAAGTATAGTCAACAAAAACATAAAGTACAGAGAAAATATAAAAATCAAATGAAATGATTCATGTACACTAAAGAAGAAACAGTTGTACTAACCCCTATCTTCTCAGCCGAACAAGCATTGTTAGTAAACAAACGAAAATATAAGACAAGAAGGAAAATATAACATGTAACCTGTAGGTAGACTTGAAAGCATAGAGGACAATGGCATTTAATGTTACATCTCTAGCCCATAATGCTAGCACCCAAATGAATCTACCAGCCACCAAAGCAAAGCAAAATATACTCATCTTGTACAGCCGAAGGAAATAAAAATGTAAATGGTACAATGCTAATTTAATGCAGCCACCATACCAAACTCTATCAGCCACGAGAAGAAGAAAATATCACTGATGATTTGTACAAACCCATATTATATCACTTGTGCAAACCAATAAATTTATATGTCCCTGTACAACAAATTTCTATATACCAGCCTTCACTTCAATTTCGTTCATTTCCACCGAGGAAAATCTAAAGCAAGCATCATTTTAAAACTTAAACAAAAGCTCAACTTGAACAACAAATCCAACAATACAAACTCAATTCAAACTAGAGGATCAAGAAAGATTCCAGCTTGCCAGTTTTCAAAGCTTGGTTCAAAAGAATGCTCTGTTCATTCTTTAAGCACTGTCTCTCTCTGTTTCTTCTTTAGACCAGGTGAGCAAACTCCTATTTTTTAGAAGCTTACCCTGTTTTGATTTCTTGATGCTTGTGAGTAACATCGCTTAATAACAAACTTAGGCGTATACTTCTGATGCATATATGTATGTGAATGAGTGAGTTTATATCTTTATATAGATATGCTTTGTGAATAATGAATAATCCTTGAATGCAGGCTGTTATCATACACTGTCTGTTTTGAGCCTTCCCCATGTCTTGTTTTGATTTAAAAAAAAAAAATCATGCTCTTTGATACTGATTTTTATCTGTTAAAAACCCCTGTTTGACCTGAATTTTTCTAAAGCGAATCCTAAATATAAACTCCAAGTTACTGTTATACTAAGTCACTATATTTCTGGTCCATTGCTTAGTGTAGTCTGATGTTGCCTCTGGTTTTAAGTTCAACCTGGTTTGTTCTTTTTCTTGCATCATTGATTGTCCCTGCTGTTTTCAGTTTCAAAGATTTAGAATTTGATTTAAATGCTCTATCCTTTGATCTAGTGATTTTTAGGATTTAGTATTTGAACAAAATTTACTTGTTTTATCATAAACTAAAGCTTAAGCATTCTTTCAAGCTGAAACAGTTTGGAAATAGCTCTGGGAAATCTAAGAACAGAGGATATCATATATACCAAGAAAATTCGAACTCCTTAATTCTCGAATTCAAATATATAACCTGAAACGCCATACCTTGACTTGATTTTTAGGGTAAGAATTGGAATTTTTAGATAGGGATTGGAAGTGCAGTTTTGGGTTGATCGAAAAGTGGGTTTTTGTCGATCTCTGATGATACACGGGTTGGTGGTGGATGGGGTCTTGGACGAAGGTGCAAGAGTGAAGGGTGGTTGCAGGAAAAATGTTTGTATGGTGGTTCGATGAACGTGGTGAAGGCGGTGGGCAATTTTTGCTCGGAAACCTAGTTTTGTGTGGCTACGTTTATTTCGTCTCGTTCGAAGTCATTGATGGATCGAGTGTTGTGATATTTTGGAAATTGGTAGTTGGGTCGTAGGTGAAGCTGCGGCCGGAGTTTGGTGGCGAACGGTGGTCGGAGCATCGAGTAGTTGGTGATGACAGGTTTGGGTTTCGAACCCAATTTTCGATTCAAGTGGCCGTGGTGGTTTTGGGTGATCGCAGTCCGGTCTGGGGATGGGCGGCGACTTGCTTGTGGTATCGTCAGAGGTAGGATCGTCGTTGACGATCTGTGCACGTGTACGGAGGTAAGTTGTGTCAGTGGGTTTTTTTGGGTTGTGGGTGCTCGTGTATCTCTCGAGTAAGAATGGTTTTGTCTCGAGTTTCTGGTGGAGTTTCTCGAAGGGATGGAGGATGGGTTCTCACGTTGGCGCTGTGGTATCTGGGTTTTTGTTTGGGATATTCCTCGGGTTATTCAAGCCGATTCTCGAAGCAATGGAGGAGGCGACTCGAAGCAGAATTCTTCAGAGAATTGGGTTGGGCTAGTTGGTTACAGGTTTGTTTAAAACAGCCTGTAGGTTGAAATTTTAAATGAAAATTTAAACAAGCTGAAACTAAAAGTTAAATCTGACATTAACTTTGATTTCAAGGTTTTGAAATTAAATTTAGCTTTATAACTTAAGTGTTGAAAACAAGTTTAAAAATGAAATTTAAAAGGGAAATTTGAAATCAATGTTTCCAACATCTTATAAATAATCATTAATGAATGAATATGAAAGTGTTACCTTAAGTAATGGAGATTAGTAATTTATGATTCATTAATGAATGAATCCTTAATGGTTGATCAATGTATAAATATAATGATTAATACAAGAAATTTTCTTTAAAGGGTGATTAAAGAAATTTAATAGTTAATGAGGTCATTAACCAAGATTGTAGTTTATTCATAAGTAATAATCTGGTATAAATTAATTATAATCAGATATTAATTGATCTTACTTATGGATGTTTAGATTCTAGTGAATGTTGAATTGTTTGATATCCCTGATATATGATGCTTTGTGATACACCTTGATTTATGTTGTGATCTGAAATTTCTATTTCTGTGATATATTACTATGTGAATATGAAACCCTTGATCCGTAAAACGACACTTGAATTTCGATGCGACAGGGAGTCGGATTCCAGTTGGTTATCCGAAACCCACATCGAATTGTAATAGTGAATCTTTGTGACTGATAAATTTATTTTATCTATGAATCTGTGAATGAAGATAAGCGTTATCGATTATACCGCTTATCGATATATCTGTGATGATTGATATTGTGCACTATTGTGTGTAAAACCCCTGGACTACACCATACACACACAAATATGGATTTTACGTGGAAATCGGTTAAGTCACAGATGATTTAAATTTGATGTTTTTGAAATTGAAACTTTGATTTCAATTGATTTTGAAATTGGAAATTTGGGTTTAAAGTGAAAAGTTATTTTGAATAACTTAATCGAGTTTTGGAAATTTAAATAATTTGATTTAAATTTGAATTCAAGTTTGAAATTGAATCCTATGATTTGAAACTAAGGATTAAAGATGCTGTACAAGTTATATATGGGTTAAACCATTTTAAATGTATTGATTTGGGAATTTGAATTTAATTCAAGGGTTTTAACTCGTGTAAATATAACTGGATTTTTCTGAAAACGAAACTATTTGTTTTCAAATAGTAAAAGCTTTCACAAAAGTAATGAATTTCCAATTTGTGTTGAAAGAATTTCAAGTTCGAAATAGAATTGAAATGTTTTGAAAGCTATGAAATGAGTCTTTGATTTCAAAGACCGGATGAGTTAATCTAACTTGGAATGGAATTGTTTTGGAAGACTATGAATGAATCTTTGGAAACGAGTTTTGAAAGCTATAAGTTAAATCTTGATTTAAAGATTTAACGAGTTAATTCTATTAAAATGGAAATTGTTTTGAAATCCATAAATGAATCTTTGTGAACGGGGTAAACTTTGTGAATTGAATCTTTGTGTTTAAAAGATTAAAAGTGTGGAAATCGTTTAAACCATTGAAGGTTTTTGAAATAAATCTTTTATTTGAAAGATTGGAAATGGTAATTTGTTTTACCATTCGAATGAAAAGTTTTAAGCTTTAAGCTGTGATTTAACTGAGACCCCAGTATCCATATGATTTTTAAATTGCGCTCGTTATTCGGTTTAGCCGGGAGAGGACCTTTGTGTCATATATCCCATTCCGAATAGTGATACGACGATATGGATAGCATTTGAAGACCGGTGGTGAAGACCGGGTATTTGCGAGAGCGATATGATGACCTATCGATTGTCTCTGCACTGAGTAGCTACGGTATAGAGATTTCCTAAGTGATGGGAAGTCCGATCAGAATTGTGAATACCCGGATTGCAAGGGCTTCTTCGGAAGTGCCTTCGGTTCTGTTCGAACCCGGAACAGACTTGTATGGATGTGTGTCTGACGTTACACTTTGAGATGTAAAGCTGGTTTCTATCAAATACATTTCTGTTGGTGGCGGAGAATTTATTCTCTTAGCTTAACACCCTTCTCTGAGACGTACGAGCTCAGAGGTTATGTAGTTGATGGTTACTAGTGATACATTCCCAATTTGGTAATGTGGCATACGAAGTGCTGATGATCATTTGTTGGTCAAAGCGTTGCTTTGTGAAAAAGCGTGCTTTGTGAAGAAGCATAGTTTTGTGGACGAGACTTCGTCGAGCCTCACAACCCGGTAATGGTCGAAACAGGAATGTTGCGACAAAGGTTTGTAGGGGTAGCGCCCCTAGGGCATGTCATTTCCTTCTGGATAAAGGGTGGTATCATGGTATGGAGCCCAGATACTTAACTCGTGTGGACACTATACATTTATCACTTTGTGATGTTGCTTTATGATTGAGGTACCTCGGATAAAGGTCGGTAACGACCGGGGGATGACATGACTCGTGTGTTAGTTACCTAGTTACAGCTGTACAACGTGAGGTAGCGTCGACCTTTTGTTTGCAGAGATCTGGTTAGGATCCGGGGCGTCTTTCCAGAGGCGTTTCTATTTCGGTAAGGAAGTTCCTTAGCCTGATCATTTGTTGGAAATCCAAAGAAACAATACGAACCCTGTACGGATTTAGTTGTATTACCTGCTATGGAATGTGGCGGTAACCTGCTATTGAACGTAGTAGCTATAGTAGGCATACAACAATAGTTGTATGTTGGATAAGATTGATATTATATTTTCGAAATGGTTTTCAACACTATGCACTAATGATAATAATATCGAATGATTTTGCGTAATAAGCATTTTTGACTATCATAAGAAGAAATCTCCTCCAATTCTGCGATTGCATTGTGTGTGTGGCGGGAGGTCTTATGGTAGTTTCATTTTCGAAAAGCATTGCGGATTTCAATGTTAAAAGCCTTTTTGTTGTTGTTTAAAGATAAACTGTTTTTGTTGCTCACACCAGTCCCATGACTGATCCGGAGTTTATTGTTCCCTTCCTAAACTCTGGGTGCCCACTATTTTCCACACGGGCAGTCTAGAGTTGGGTTTTCTCAGATATTCAGGTTTAGTAGATTATCTGGAGCTGGTTCAGTTCTTGGAGTTCAGGACTGCACTTGCTTCTTCTTGTGGTTCGAGCTTGACGTTGGAGTTGTTGGAGTCATTCTCTTTTGTAGATCATTTGGAGTGATCTCTTCTGTTCTGTTATTTCCGCTGTATCATTATTTATTTCTGATATTGTTGTATTATATTAATATCATTGTTGTATATCATTCTGGATATTGTATTCATTGGATTGTATATGATATCATTGTTTTCTTTCTTCCGCTGTGTTGTTATACTTAATGTTGTTATAAGCTCCGGCGAATCGGATTTGAACGGTCGAATCTGCGGCATTCTAGTACAATGTGAAGTACGGATGTTGATTTTCGAGCGTGAAAAATCCGAGTCGTTACATGTGGTATCAGAGCTAAGGTTGAACTTTAGCTCAGGAGTATTAACACATTAAGTAGCTCATTAGAGATAGGGTGAAGTATACCCTAGAATGAGTATATCCCTAAGATATCCGTCTGAACGTCTCAGTAAATTCTCTTACTATCCACTGATAGTAAGTATGAGTGCAAGAAGAGGACGAGATAGGAGACAGGAAAATACGACTAGAAATGGTTAATACCCTGCAATAGTGGAAGCAATCTTTTCTCTATCAATCTCTTTTGTTCGTCATCTTTTCTCAATTCTTCGATAGTTTCTGGTAGATCCAGAAAGAAGAAATTCGATATACTAATATGGGACGTAAACTCCAAATATGCCAAAATTGTTTGTTTGGATGTATTGGTTGAATTGTTTGCATTGGTTTCTATGGTTGATAGATATGCTTTAGTTCTAAACTGAGAATTTTGAAAATTGTATCCATAGATCTATCTATTCTTTGGTACCCAGTATATTCTACGAATGGTTAGTTATTCCTTCAAACTAACCGATGCCCCTGCATATTTCGTAGATCTGGATAACCCGAGTATTTTGTGAAGTATTAAACAGATTCGTTCTTGTATCTGTTATCGATATTCTGATCTGGTAAACCAAATGCAGAATAGATGTTCAGTTTGATTTGATGAAACATTCTTCATCTATCTTTGTGTCTTCTTGGAAATTTCGAGGACGAAATTCTTTTAAGGGGGGAAGTCTGTAACGACCCTGAATTTTATATGAATTTAAATTGTTAATTAAATTAATTTTTGAATAAAATTGTGGAAATTGATCTATAAAGTGATGCGAGTTCCCCCGAAACAAAATAAATTTTGTATAAATCATTTAAATTAAAAATATTGTATATATATTGAATTTGAGTTTAAATTTAAAATAACTGGTTTAAATTTGAATTCATAAAATAAATATAGAGATATATATATATATATATGTATATACTTTTGATACAAGATAGTTAGTAGTAAAGTAAAATAATCTAACAACATAATAAAATAGAAATTTATTTATATTGTTAAGCCATAAGAAAAGAAAAGAAACAACATTTAAATATGAAACAAAGTTGTAAATAAATATGCAAAGTAAAAATAACAAACAACATTAGAATAAAACAAAGTAAACAAATACAAATGCAAGTATGAGAACAAGTAAATAAACAAAACAAAGTATAGTCAACAAAAACATAAAGTACAGAGAAAATATAAAAATCAAATGAAATGATTCATGTACACTAAAGAAGAAACAGTTGTACTAACCCCTATCTTCTCAGCCGAACAAGCATTGTTAGTAAACAAACGAAAATATAAGACAAGAAGGAAAATATAACATGTAACCTGTAGGTAGACATGAAAGCATAGAGGACAATGGCATTTAATGTTACATCTCTAGCCCATAATGCTAGCACCCAAATGAATCTACCAGCCACCAAAGCAAAGCAAAATATACTCATCTTGTACAGCCGAAGGAAATAAAAATGTAAATGGTACAATGCTAATTTAATGCAGCCACCATACCAAACTCTATCAGCCACGAGAAGAAGAAAATATCACTGATGATTTGTACAAACCCATATTATATCACTTGTGCAAACCAATAAATTTATATGTCCCTGTACAACAAATTTCTATATACCAGCCTTCACTTCAATTTCGTTCATTTCCACCGAGGAAAATCTAAAGCAAGCATCATTTTAAAACTTAAACAAAAGCTCAACTTGAACAACAAATCCAACAATACAAACTCAATTCAAACTAGAGGATCAAGAAAGATTCCAGCTTGCCAGTTTTCAAAGCTTGGTTCAAAAGAATGCTCTGTTCATTCTTTAAGCACTGTCTCTCTCTGTTTCTTCTTTAGACCAGGTGAGCAAACTCCTATTTTTTAGAAGCTTACCCTGTTTTGATTTCTTGATGCTTGTGAGTAACATCGCTTAATAACAAACTTAGGCGTATACTTCTGATGCATATATGTATGTGAATGAGTGAGTTTATATCTTTATATAGATATGCTTTGTGAATAATGAATAATCCTTGAATGCAGGCTGTTATCATACACTGTCTGTTTTGAGCCTTCCCCATGTCTTGTTTTGATTTAAAAAAAAAATCATGCTCTTTGATACTGATTTTTATCTGTTAAAAACCCCTGTTTGACCTGAATTTTTCTAAAGCGAATCCTAAATATAAACTCCAAGTTACTGTTATACTAAGTCACTATATTTCTGGTCCATTGCTTAGTGTAGTCTGATGTTGCCTCTGGTTTTAAGTTCAACCTGGTTTGTTCTTTTTCTTGCATCATTGATTGTCCCTGCTGTTTTCAGTTTCAAAGATTTAGAATTTGATTTAAATGCTCTATCCTTTGATCTAGTGATTTTTAGGATTTAGTATTTGAACAAAATTTACTTGTTTTATCATAAACTAAAGCTTAAGCATTCTTTCAAGCTGAAACAGTTTGGAAATAGCTCTAGGAAATCTAAGAACAGAGGATATCATATATACCAAGAAAATTCGAACTCCTTAATTCTCGAATTCAAATATATAACCTGAAACGCCATACCTTGACTTGATTTTTAGGGTAAGAATTGGAATTTTTAGATAGGGATTGGAAGTGCAGTTTTGGGTTGATCGAAAAGTGGGTTTTTGTCGATCTCTGATGATACACGGGTTGGTGGTGGATGGGGTCTTGGACGAAGGTGCAAGAGTGAAGGGTGGTTGCAGGAAAAATGTTTGTATGGTGGTTCGATGAACGTGGTGAAGGCGGTGGGCAATTTTTGCTCGGAAACCTAGTTTTGTGTGGCTACGTTTATTTCGTCTCGTTCGAAGTCATTGATGGATCGAGTGTTGTGATATTTTGGAAATTGGTAGTTGGGTCGTAGGTGAAGCTGCGGCCGGAGTTTGGTGGCGAACGGTGGTCGGAGCATCGAGTAGTTGGTGATGACAGGTTTGGGTTTCGAACCCAATTTTCGATTCAAGTGGCCGTGGTGGTTTTGGGTGATCGCAGTCCGGTCTGGGGATGGGCGGCGACTTGCTTGTGGTATCGTCAGAGGTAGGATCGTCGTTGACGATCTGTGCACGTGTACGGAGGTAAGTTGTGTCAGTGGGTTTTTTTGGGTTGTGGGTGCTCGTGTATCTCTCGAGTAAGAATGGTTTTGTCTCGAGTTTCTTGTGGAGTTTCTCGAAGGGATGGAGGATGGGTTCTCACGTTGGCGCTGTGGTATCTGGGTTTTTGTTTGGGATATTCCTCGGGTTATTCAAGCCGATTCTCGAAGCAATGGAGGAGGCGACTCGAAGCAGAATTCTTCAGAGAATTGGGTTGGGCTAGTTGGTTACAGGTTTGTTTAAAACAGCCTGTAGGTTGAAATTTTAAATGAAAATTTAAACAAGCTGAAACTAAAAGTTAAATCTGACATTAACTTTGATTTCAAGGTTTTGAAATTAAATTTAGCTTTATAACTTAAGTGTTGAAAACAAGTTTAAAAATGAAATTTAAAAGGGAAATTTGAAATCAATGTTTCCAACATCTTATAAATAATCATTAATGAATGAATATGAAAGTGTTACCTTAAGTAATGGAGATTAGTAATTTATGATTCATTAATGAATGAATCCTTAATGGTTGATCAATGTATAAATATAATGATTAATACAAGAAATTTTCTTTAAAGGGTGATTAAAGAAATTTAATAGTTAATGAGGTCATTAACCAAGATTGTAGTTTATTCATAAGTAATAATCTGGTATAAATTAATTATAATCAGATATTAATTGATCTTACTTATGGATGTTTAGATTCTAGTGAATGTTGAATTGTTTGATATCCCTGATATATGATGCTTTGTGATACACCTTGATTTATGTTGTGATCTGAAATTTCTATTTCTGTGATATATTACTATGTGAATATGAAACCCTTGATCCGTAAAACGACACTTGAATTTCGATGCGACAGGGAGTCGGATTCCAGTTGGTTATCCGAAACCCACATCGAATTGTAATAGTGAATCTTTGTGACTGATAAATTTATTTTATCTATGAATCTGTGAATGAAGATAAGCGTTATCGATTATACCGCTTATCGATATATCTGTGATGATTGATATTGTGCACTATTGTGTGTAAAACCCCTGGACTACACCATACACACACAAATATGGATTTTACGTGGAAATCGGTTAAGTCACAGATGATTTAAATTTGATGTTTTTGAAATTGAAACTTTGATTTCAATTGATTTTGAAATTGGAAATTTGGGTTTAAAGTGAAAAGTTATTTTGAATAACTTAATCGAGTTTTGGAAATTTAAATAATTTGATTTAAATTTGAATTCAAGTTTGAAATTGAATCCTATGATTTGAAACTAAGGATTAAAGATGCTGTACAAGTTATATATGGGTTAAACCATTTTAAATGTATTGATTTGGGAATTTGAATTTAATTCAAGGGTTTTAACTCGTGTAAATATAACTGGATTTTTCTGAAAACGAAACTATTTGTTTTCAAATAGTAAAAGCTTTCACAAAAGTAATGAATTTCCAATTTGTGTTGAAAGAATTTCAAGTTCGAAATAGAATTGAAATGTTTTGAAAGCTATGAAATGAGTCTTTGATTTCAAAGACCGGATGAGTTAATCTAACTTGGAATGGAATTGTTTTGGAAGACTATGAATGAATCTTTGGAAACGAGTTTTGAAAGCTATAAGTTAAATCTTGATTTAAAGATTTAACGAGTTAATTCTATTAAAATGGAAATTGTTTTGAAATCCATAAATGAATCTTTGTGAACGGGGTAAACTTTGTGAATTGAATCTTTGTGTTTAAAAGATTAAAAGTGTGGAAATCGTTTAAACCATTGAAGGTTTTTGAAATAAATCTTTTATTTGAAAGATTGGAAATGGTAATTTGTTTTACCATTCGAATGAAAAGTTTTAAGCTTTAAGCTGTGATTTAACTGAGACCCCAGTATCCATATGATTTTTAAATTGCGCTCGTTATTCGGTTTAGCCGGGAGAGGACCTTTGTGTCATATATCCCATTCCGAATAGTGATACGACGATATGGATAGCATTTGAAGACCGGTGGTGAAGACCGGGTATTTGCGAGAGCGATATGATGACCTATCGATTGTCTCTGCACTGAGTAGCTACGGTATAGAGATTTCCTAAGTGATGGGAAGTCCGATCAGAATTGTGAATACCCGGATTGCAAGGGCTTCTTCGGAAGTGCCTTCGGTTCTGTTCGAACCCGGAACAGACTTGTATGGATGTGTGTCTGACGTTACACTTTGAGATGTAAAGCTGGTTTCTATCAAATACATTTCTGTTGGTGGCGGAGAATTTATTCTCTTAGCTTAACACCCTTCTCTGAGACGTACGAGCTCAGAGGTTATGTAGTTGATGGTTACTAGTGATACATTCCCAATTTGGTAATGTGGCATACGAAGTGCTGATGATCATTTGTTGGTCAAAGCGTTGCTTTGTGAAAAAGCGTGCTTTGTGAAGAAGCATAGTTTTGTGGACGAGACTTCGTCGAGCCTCACAACCCGGTAATGGTCGAAACAGGAATGTTGCGACAAAGGTTTGTAGGGGTAGCGCCCCTAGGGCATGTCATTTCCTTCTGGATAAAGGGTGGTATCATGGTATGGAGCCCAGATACTTAACTCGTGTGGACACTATACATTTATCACTTTGTGATGTTGCTTTATGATTGAGGTACCTCGGATAAAGGTCGGTAACGACCGGGGGATGACATGACTCGTGTGTTAGTTACCTAGTTACAGCTGTACAGCGTGAGGTAGCGTCGACCTTTTGTTTGCAGAGATCCGGTTAGGATCCGGGGCGTCTTTCCAGAGGCGTTTCTATTTCGGTAAGGAAGTTCCTTAGCCTGATCATTTGTTGGAAATCCAAAGAAACAATACGAACCCTGTACGGATTTAGTTGTATTACCTGCTATGGAATGTGGCGGTAACCTGCTATTGAACGTAGTAGCTATAGTAGGCATACAACAATAGTTGTATGTTGGCTAAGATTGATATTATATTTTCGAAATGGTTTTCAACACTATGCACTAATGATAATAATATCGAATGATTTTGCGTAATAAGCATTTTTGACTATCATAAGAAGAAATCTCCTCCAATTCTGCGATTGCATTGTGTGTGTGGCGGGAGGTCTTATGGTAGTTTCATTTTCGAAAAGCATTGCGGATTTCAATATTAAAAGCCTTTTTGTTGTTGTTTAAAGATAAACTGTTTTTGTTGCTCACACCAGTTCCATGACTGATCCGGAGTTTATTGTTCCCTTCCTAAACTCTGGGTGTCCACTATTTTCCACACGGGCAGTCTAGAGTTGGGTTTTCTCAGATATTCAGGTTTAGTAGATTATCTGGAGCTGGTTCAGTTCTTGGAGTTCAGGACTGCACTTGCTTCTTCTTGTGGTTCGAGCTTGACGTTGGAGTTGTTGGAGTCATTCTCTTTTGTAGATCATTTGGAGTGATCTCTTCTGTTCTGTTATTTCCGCTGTATCATTATTTATTTCTGATATTGTTGTATTATATTAATATCATTGTTGTATATCATTCTGGATATTGTATTCATTGGATTGTATATGATATCATTGTTTTCTTTCTTCCGCTGTGTTGTTATACTTAATGTTGTTATAAGCTCCGGCGAATCGGATTTGAACGGTCGAATCTGCGGCATTCTAGTACAATGTGAAGTAAGGATGTTGATTTTCGAGCGCGAAAAATCCGAGTCGTTACAACAACACTTGGAATTTTTTTAAAAGCGAAGTTCTTTTCAATTATTTTTGATTGTACTCCGGATTTGAGCCATAAAGAACAAATGTCGATTATCATAAAATGTGTAGATGTTGATGATGCAAGAAATACAAAATTGGAGGAATTCTTTCTTGGTTATATTAAAGTGGATGACACACCAGGACTTGGGACTTTTTAAAGAGCTTGAAAATGTGTTGATGGATCTTAAACTCAACACTAATGATGTAAGAGGTCAAGATTATGGTAATGGTTCAAATATGAAAGGTATGATTTGCTTTGTTATGACTAACAAAGCTGTTCAATTTTGATGTGTTGATTGATCATATTATTATTAAATTTTATAGGGAAACATCAAAGTGTTCAAAAAGGCTACTTAATGTTAATCCTAGGGCTTTTCATATTCATGTGGATACTATAGCTTGAATCTTGCACTATGTGATATGGCCAAATCATGCATTAAAGGTAGAAATCTTTTTGCTTATGTGTACAATTTTTTTACCTTATTTTCCGGTTCAATTCATCGATGGGATATACTTAGAGATTATGTGAAAGATTTGACTCCAAAAGGCTACCCACTACACATTAAGTCACATTGAAAGTGTAAAAACAATAAGAAATCAAGCTCTGAAGCTTAGAGATGCGTTAATTGAAGTTGTGAATAATTCCAACGATGCTATTGTAACGGTGGAGGCTAAAGGTTTGTGTCATATTGCTTCGGAGAATTTTGATTAGCCCATGCATTTGGTATACAATAATTGATAATATTAATCGAGTTAGCAAAACTGTAACGATCCGCTTTTTCGATCAGCAGAAATCGACACTAATACATCCACGGTATTCACATGCCGAGTTTCCAAGTGTCGGAAAGACATATTGTTGGGGAAAAAGAAAAGAAAAGACAGAACAGAATCTCACATCATGACGAACAATATATAATATACAACAGATCTTTACAAAAGAAAACTAAACTTTATTATACATATATCAATCAGAGTTAACTAATAAATCAACAGCCTGGACAGTTATAACAACCCGTCCTCGCAATTGCTGATAATATAAACCACCAATGCAGTGGAAATGAAATATATGTGAATACATCTTGAAAGCATCCATCTCGTCTCCTGAAGCTCCCAAGCATCCAAATTAGATCTAGAAATATGCTTGGTCTGACCCGAGCATTATAATAAAATAACACCCGGATCAGTTTGATAAATCATCGTGAGAAACACACCTCAATTGGATTTACTTAATGTTATCAAAACCTTTCAACTCAAAGGAATTTCGTAAGACCACGTTGCACATAAACACGGTCGGGTTTTTACCTTACGATAACCAAAACCTTTTGTAGAAAAATCCAGTTATATTATAATAATGTCTAAGGGTGAAAATAATAATAATAATCAAGTAGCAGTAATGCTCGTGAGTGTGCATCACAACAATAATAGGTATATAATCAAAAATCGTTAAGCCGCGTTCGTTAATTGTGTAGAATTCCACAGAGGTGCCCTCAGTACTTCGAGAACGGTCCTCCGACAGAGATATCCTTTCGAAGCAACAATACCTTTCTAGTGATGTACTATAGGAAAAACATAACTAGTCTCGCTAAGACCGAGTGCATCTCTCCATGCATGCATAACAACTGAAGGTAACATCTAGGTGGAGACAACTGCGCCCTATGGGTTTGCCAACTCTACCGGTTGCCTCCTATCCCTGGTTTTAGTCATTACTGCTGGTGAGGTTACGTTCGTCATTCCAGCTCACGCACCACCATCAAAACATATAAGTAATCTCACATGAATTCTCATACCCCAACGGGTTTCAGAATCACACATGGATTCCCATACTCAAATAAATCTTGGAATCACACATGGATTCCCATACCCTAACGAGTTTCAGAATCACATATAGATTCCAACATCTCAGTATATCACGAAACTACTCCATAGAACCGCATATGGTTTTTGGAGTGGTTACGGTACGAGTCATCTCTAACGAGTACACTCCCCCGCTTACCGGACGCCCCAAAAACCAATCGTCGAATTTTAGGAATGCTCAATACCGGTTCTTTAGAAAATAATCAGACAATACATAAGAGCGGGGATCACCCCCTAACCGTTTATGTGAACGGATCTGCTCATCATTTGTCCTAGAAGAACAAAACGAGTTTATACGTACAGTATATCACCACGACTGTAACATATAATCCCCGTGTTTCTCCTAGATATTTCCAAAGTTAGAATTCTTCGGTGTTAAGTAGGGAATATTCCCGTACCACCAAAATTAAGAAGGATTACATATTTAGGCCAAGATTTGATAGTCGGTAATTTAACTATCAAATAAACAAACATTCAAGTAGAGATTATATTTCCAATGGAAACCACTAAGCCTCATAAATTAATCTTCCATTAATAAAAATTACTTTCAAAATACTTGGAAATCACTTTCATACACTTATCTCAACGGAATAAGTAAATCCACAAAACACTTAGAAAGATTTTCTATTTCAAAATTATATTAAAATGATCAAACCCAATTGTCATTAAAACAGGGATCTAAATAACCGGAAACTCCATTTCTTTCCATAAATCTCTTTTATTTTATAAATTTCACCTTTATAAATTTCCAAAATCTATCTATAAAACTTATTTATAAATCTCCAAATTTTATTTATAAAATACTTTTTTATAAGTCTCATAAACCCATTCATAAAACTTCCCTTCCAAATCGCTAAACCATTTCTTAACCTTTTTCTAAAATCATTCAAAACCCATCTTCATTTTAAATTCCAAACCTCCTTCGAATTTACGAACTCCTTTAAATAAATCCTTTTTATAATAGAAATCTTTTTATAAACAATTTATATTATTTAATAATGATAAATAAAACATTAACATCATAAAAATAACTTAAAACATTTTTTTAATAATATAATAATAAAACTTGAAAACATTATTAATAGTATAATAATAAAACTTTTAACCTTTTAAATAATATAATGATAATTAACCTTTAAAACATTTTAAATAATCTAATATAATAGAATACCTTTAATCAACCTTTAAAATAAAATCAATTAACCTTTCAAACAATATTATTAATGAAATAATTATCTAGTTCTAAATAATCGATAATAAAATAATTTATTATCTTTAAACAACCTAAATAAAATAATTAATCTTAAAACATATTAAATAAAATAATAATTAACTTTACTAAAGAAATAAATTTACAAAACACTTCGTAAAATAAGAATTTAACACACTTTGTCAAAACAATAATTTAATAAAACATTTTACTTCAAATTATAAAATTTGAAGTTGATTTAAATCCATAACTTTTCTATTTCAGAAATAGGCTTAGTGACTACAATGATACTTAACAAGCTACCATTAAATTCAATTTAACTTCTTATGTTAAATTACATGTATCTACATAAGCAGACATATATGTAAATCAAATCCAATAGTTAACAATCAATTGTCAACACATCATTTATCCAGTATAAATTAACTGGCACTTAAGTAGATGTCCAAATTTATATAATAGCAGAACGTGGATTTGTTCTGCTAAATGAATATCATTCAAAATAAACTCTTCCATTTATTAATAGACAACATTTATTTGGCTAAATAGATAACACCAAATAAGTATGCTTAAATTAACTACGTTATTATTTAAACAATGTAATTATAATAAATCAGTAATTTTTTTATCCCTTTATACATTATCCATTTCAAAAATGATAATTTATACCAACCAAACAACTAGTAGATAAAACATCCAAGCAGGCAATACATATTTTTTTATCTACTATATATCATTATTGATAAACCAAAACAGTGAGCTTAACTCACCGAAATTCCAGTTATCGACGAAACGTTCAGATTCCGTCTAAAATCGAACAGTGTTCGAATTTAGTACAAAATTCCATTAGTTCAAATCTCAACCAATCCAATTCCATAACGTAGACATCGTTGATACGAGCGCAACGCGACTGACCGCGTTCGATTTGAACCTTGTATAAACAAGTTGTTAAAATAATAAGTTTTTCAAGATTTAATTATAAAATAATATACTAATTACATTAATTATAAACTAATTACCCAATCAAACACTAATAATAATCCTTTTTCCACACAACAAACATGTACGCCTGTACATACATCAACCCATCACCGTGCACCTTTCTTTCCCTTAGCCACCTCTACATGCTAAACGAGGCGCAACCTACGCCATTGGACTCCTCAACTCGAGAGCAACCTCCTTGACCCCACCTTTCCAAGCCCGGCCCTTTCTTGTAATTCGCGACTACGCCAGCTCCATTACGTGACAAGTGAATGCCGCACATATTTTCGTTCGTGTATGGGCTCCAAACAATAAAATAAAATTACGACCGCGTTCAGAACAGCGAGACGACCCCAAAACAATAATAATATACACCGATTATTGATTTCTCAAACATCATAAAAAAACACCGCCGTTTGCTGAAAAATCGTCAAACGATTAATTTAAATATTTTTCAAATTAAAAATTATGGAAAAATCAAATAAGTTAAATAAAAAATATGTCAATAAAAACTGAGTCGTTATATTATAAATAATTTTTTTAATTATTTATTTGAACCATTTATTACTGCAAATGAATATACCAGATGAATCCACCATTAATATTTATAAATTAAAAGTAGTTAAATAGGACCAATAAATCAATTAAACATATATTCGATTCAAAATTAGATATTTTGAATCACTATCCAAATATTAATTCACAATTCCAATATTTATGACACTCCTTATATTTAAATTCAAGTCTTAAAGCCTTTAAACCAATATTTCAATAATTAAATTCAATTAAATATTCAAAATTCAACTACTAAAATTTCGGGTCGTTACAAAACACTTCAACGAGAGGATGTGGATATAGTAGTTGTCATTGCAAGAGTAAATGAGCTTATTGTATTTTTCGATAAACTTAGAGAAGATGGTTTCAAAAGTTATATGAACGAAGCTAAGAAACTTGCAGAAAAAGTTGGTCTTATTGATCCTAAATTTGAAACAAAAAATAGAGTTGTTCGTGGAAAGAAACAATTTGACAAAGATACGGAAGTGGATGCTCTCAATGGCCAATTTTCAAAAGATAACTTTGGAATTGGTTACTTTCTTCACATTATTGGTCAAGATCTTTCTTCACTTAAAGAACGATTTAAGCGATTTGAGCTTTATTAAGAGACATTTTGTTCCTACTGAATGCAAAGTTTAAAAATATTAAATGTAAAGAATTAAAAGAGCAATGTTTCAATTTAGAATTTTTTTTGAAACATGATGAAGAGCGTGATATTTGCGGAGAAGAATTATTACATGAACCTCGACAATTGAAAAGAATTATGAAGACATAATCGAAGAATTTGCTGCAAATAATGCAAAAGGAAGTTTTTTTAGTTAAAATGATGTAGTAGGAGGTTATAATGTAACATTTTGTCTTAATTGTATATTTTGTATGTGAACCAAGTGATATGGTGAATATAACTCTAATTTTTTGTTTATGATTTTTTTTCTTTTTAATTTGTACTCGACAAAATATCGAGCCTCAGCTCCTAGTTGCATTCGACTCTTGAGAATGCTGCTTGGAGAAACAGTAACTTGTGTTAGTCCTCAGTTGGTTTGCCTTTGTTGTTGACTGCATTTCTAGCATCGAACTTCTTGCGATAAATCTGTTAACTTATCAGACATTAAAATGACAGAATCAGTCAATCAGAGAAACAAGTGTATTGAAATCTAAATTCAGATGCTATCATGATCAACTTTTTTTTTTTCCAGGTGATTGAAATCTGCCACAATTTCCCAAGTGATTAAAACAGAATTATTAATTTTTATTTTTTCATAAATTTCTGCCTAGCGTCATATTTTTAGTTAAATTAAGTTTTCAATCATTTTACTCCTTTTTTTTCCATGTTAATTAGGTCTTCTTTTTTTTGTACTTTTACTTCTAGGTAAATATGAATACGTTACTTATCATAAGTCTACTTTTCCTTGTTACCTCGTTTATACGTTACTTTTAGGTTCTTTTCCATTCTCTTATTTGAAATATTATCATTTTAAGTAATTCCAATCACTGGGCTACATTCTCATATCTCTTGTGTTTTGTGTATTTTCCGTTTGATTTGCCATTTTTTATTTTGAGATTTTGTTCAAACAAAATTGAACGTATTTTTGAAAAACAACCAATTTAAAAAATAAAGTTAACATACAAAATAAAAAACAAGTTTATTTTGTTTTTCGAGCTTTGACCAATAACAAAAGCATAGAAAACAATTCATCCTCCCCGCATTCCTCCATCCCCATGCCATTCCTCCATCACCATAAAACTTATGGGACCGTTTGGTTTATTTTGTATTTTATGTTTTGAGTTTTCAACATTAATTACAAAATATGAGAAGAATGAATAAAGTTTGGAAGGGATGAACGAAAGATTGGAGGGGATTACGAAGTGGATGGAGGAACGACGGAACGATGAATTGTTGCTCGTGCTTTCGTTATTTCTCAAAACACAAAAATGAAAAAAAACTGTTTTCTATTTTGTGTGTTAAATTCGTTTTCGAAAATGGTCATTTTTCACAATATACATGCGTCGTGCGTATTTTTATATGGACGAAAACTAAAAACTAAAAACGGTAAACCAAACATAGCCTAAAATCTTAAATCTTCTCCTTCCTTCTTATATTTGAAAATGAATGTAGATAAAACACAAATCTCAAAATGAAACCAAATGAGCTCTAACATTCCATTGCGTAGAATATAGCAGGTTTAATTACCGTTTCTTAGAAATTTCCTTTTAGTTTATCTATTATTTTCTTATCACGTAAAATGAAACTATTTTGTCTCCATTTTATCTTATTATGTATTAATTCAACTTGTTATGTCCTATATTTATTGTACAATTGATCCTAGATATTTGGACTTATCTTTTTTGTTGATCATTTGATTTTGTGGATTTAAAGTATAATTATGTATTTGATTTTGTAGATTTATTGTATTATTTAGTCTGAATTCTTTATTAAAGTTGCATGAAATGTACTGATTTTACTCGTGCTAAGTTTCAACCCTTTGTATTTTTCTATATTTCTAGCTTTTTTTCAACGTTTTATTTTGAAGTGTCATTGGCCAACATCATGCATTATGGTCTATCATCTTTGATTCTTTTGTTTTTTCTTTCAAGACCAACACACAGAAGTCTAGGCTTAAAATCTATTTTTGATGTAACACTACTTTTACTAAAAACTCACCAATCTGACCACATACCCATTGTACTTTCGTTCCACAATTGTTATTCATATATATATTGAATTAGTTTTATTTTATAAGAACGTTATGACACGCGCTTCGGCATGATGATGGCATGTGCTTCGCGTGTCAATTATTCTTCTACAATTTAGATATGATACACATTCAAAAGAAAATGATTTGAAAAAATATTTAGTCATGTTTTTACGTTGAAATCATGTGTAGTTAAAGTTTCATTTTTAAGTTGCAACATTTAATTTTTTGTTAGTTTGAATTTTATTTATATTATTAGTTAATAAATAACGAATTTGTAAATGATGTCTGTTTGTTTAAATGATGTTTATTTGTTAGATCCTATTTTTAAACGTAGAGAGACATTTTGAATTTATAAAGAAATTTAACCGTTTTAATTTAGTTTTAATAGTTCTAGTCTAGTCTAGAAATAATAGGCTAAAAATAATATAAATAACATCTGCATTTGATTAGGATTTTACCGATTCTTTTCAGGTACTTGTAGGTGAAATATATAGATAATAATTAAATTATATACGAGTAAAGGGTATTTTGGTAAGTTTACGGTCGGACTAAAAGATTGCGTTTCTATTTCAACTATTAATAAAGATAGGCTGAAATTTGTTTTTACTTAAAACCTAACTAATTATGTTTCTTAGTACTTTCTGTATTTTTTAACCCTATGAATAATATTCGAATACCATATGTAAATCCTTCAATTACTTCTAAATTCTTCTACTAAGCACTTCATTAAATTTATATCTTTCATCGTTGAACTGTCCGATATAAAACAAAACAGTTATCTGATATTGAAAATTCATTTCTTAATCTGTATCAATCATGCCTACATGGTTAATTGTGTGATCATTAGTTTAATTTATCTATAGTTAATATGATTTGGTATATTATTTTATTCTTGAAGATTGATGTTATCATGTTTTTCTTCCACTCATTTGACACTCTTCATTTTGTTAGTATTTTACTAAATAAGCTGGTAACCCGTTAAACCTTTTTATTTCTTAATAAATTTCACATCTCGTAGTTATATTATATGGTCTTTCTGCTTTATTTCCTCTTTTCTAATTGATTCTCTAACTTCTTCACAATCTTCTTCATTGATCATCTCCTTATTTACGACCTATTTGCTCGACTTCACTCTCAAGATTTTTTCTTCTTGAAACTGATACTTGATAGTAGCCCTCAATGATACTAAAAGTATTAGGTATATACATAGTACAAGTCTAAATACATTTAAGATTCAAATCATGATGTGCAAGATTTGGATCTGTTGCCTCAGAACCACAATCTTAGCGCCTAACCACTAGGTTGTGGTCTTGGACTCATTCTCAAGATTTTCTTCACTAAAAAGTTAATTCAGAATAATTTTTTCATCCATTTATTAAATATCTACCTCTCTTACCAACATATTGTTATCTATGCTTTTATTGCATTTTGCTTGTTCCAAGTATTGAGTTAATTTCAATGTTCTTGCTAATGTATAAATATCCTTTTCCCCTTCCGTCTAGCGATTTTTGTGCTTTGTTTTTAATGATTTTTAAACTCCTTTTGTTGCGTACTACTTTACCATATTTCAAACTTTTTTCTATATAGCATGGCATACTTCAATCTCAACCCTTTCCAATGCACTCGAACGTTCTAATGTTGTCATCTACTAGGTAACAGTTACATCAATGATAAATCATACTGTTTACGCCAAAAGTTGGCACAATCACCCAAAAGATTTATATAAAAGAATAAAATGAAGAAATTAAATGAAAAGAAAAAAAAACGACACATAACAATTATAGTGGTTCGACTAATTACCGGTCTACGTCCACTTGAACTTTTTCTGCAGAATTTTTACAAAAACGATCTTATGGATCGATGATGACCCATAAGATTACAATAATAATACAGAAATTTGGAATGCAAAACAAGGTCTCGAAATAGTGCCCACCACCCTTTATTTATAGATGAAGATCGCATGATTTGTCTTTACAATGTTCTTCCCCACGTCTAGAGGGAGTTGCATTGAAAAGATCGTGGCCAACCCAGCAAATCTTATGGGTCGGTACCGAATGTTGCCCTATGGATCGGTACTGATCCATAGGATTAACTGTTTACGTTCTCCAATCCCTTGCGGTTGCTTGGTTGACTTGTATCTTCATCTATAAAACTTGGATGCATCGATATAAGATCGAACTTGGGTGAATTCTTTGGTTCGGAGGTTGGGTAAAAGCACTTGCTCTAATTGCTTTGAAACTTGGACTTTTCCATTAATAATTTGGGTCATTAATAGCTAGTGATCCATCCCATATTGTACGACTTACTCAACTAACACTTTAACTTTACCCAGCAAGAAACTAAACATATTTTTAGGCAAGTTTCATGGATCGGTACCGGACCATGGCTATGGATCGGTACCGAACCAAGACCTTTGCAAATTCTTGGATTTTGACCTTGGACTTTGGATGTTCTGGCTTGTAAGCTATTTTTCAAGATCTTTGGTAGGCTAACGGCTTCAACCATTGATCTTGTTTAATATATGAGTTTTGAAGTTATCGTTTTGGACTTTTGCTTGGTCATTCTCTAATTCAATCTATCCAACTCGTTCAATATGACTTGGTTATAAAGCTGGATAACATTTTCCCTCCAAAGTATATCTTGTGTTAACAAGACATGCTATGAATCAAGACAAACTGCAAATTTTATGTCATCAGTTTCAAGCTTTCTTCTGAATAGACGCTATTTGTTTTCTAAACTTTTTTACGAAGCATTACATCTCTTGTCGATTGTTGTATTGCTTTGAATGATTTCGAGCTTGCAACTCTTGCGTAGTATAAAAACTAGAGCATGCTCTTCGAGTTCACCATTCCAATTTTGGAGAAATTTCAACGGCCTATTTCTTCAAACTCTACAGGTAGGACTTTGTTCTCTTGGAGCTCTATTTGCTTATTGCCATGCATGCGCGCACACACATACACACATACATTTATTATTTACATATATTTTCTTCTTCTTATTTTTTTGATGGTTCGGTACCGATCCGTGGGTCATGGATCAGTACCCCATACTTAGGGGATTTTATTGTCTATGTTTATGGATCAGTTTTTATATATATACCGAACTGACACTTATTCATTTCACTTGTTTTTCTTTTATGCCTCGAGACCTTTCATTCTCAAGCTCACCATTGCTGGTCTTCACCTTCACGATCCATCGCTTAAAGTCGTCACTTCCATCTTCTCCTATCATTAGCGTCGCCAGAATCATCAGCTCTATACCAAAAATCTCAAGCAGCAAACCATTTGAAAATTTCAAAGTCCAAAATCCAAGCATATACAAACCCACTCGGATCAATTTGCTTTAGGTAGGTGATGGCGTGATCTGGGGATGATCACCGTCGATTTGAACTTCAACCATGCTCGGCCGTCAATGGAGCTTCATTGTTTTCCTTCTATGGATCGGTACCCAAACCCATACTTAGATATTTTACATCAGAAATTGAATTGTAAGGGACACCTTGGAAAAATGGAGATTTACTCGAAGCAAGATGCATTTTCTCGGGCATGACTCAAGCTCAAGTCCTACGAGCTTCAACTCGAGTCGGCTTCGAGTCCTACCCATGGCGAACTTGAGTTATTCAAAGTGTCTCTAATATTTAGTGTAAAATTGATCAAACACTCTCAAAATTTTCAAATGGGGTTCGATAACAACTTTGGTCGAGCCACGATCGATGATTCATGATTCGTTGGGATTGTTTATAATAATGGGCACATTGAATGCACATTAGTATTTGGACGAATTGTTTGTCAATCTTTTACCAAATAATGGATTTGAATCGTACGACAACAAATGCGCGCACCAGACAACTTTAACTGCACACTATTGCCCCCCAGTCGATGTATGAGATTCGATTGATCAACACACATTGGCATCCGTTGGGTTTGGTACATCGACTACATAGGGCTCTCTTTCCAGCTTGAAGATTAAAGCTTAAAATATCTCTGATATCTTTTACGTGTGAAGCTTTCAATAGCTATGGATCATAGAGGTTTCTTATGTCTTTCGACAATGGTAGTAGGTCCTTCAACATCAAGATATGTTGAGTTCGATACTTAATCAAAATTGATGACATTAGCTATGACAAAACCTACTTCTACACCATCTAGATCTCAGTCCGCTAGTCACCCAGCAGAGCATCCTTTAGAAATAGTTCCCTTTGTGTTGGCTAGAGAGCCCGTAGTTGGGGTTGCTCCTGACATCGATATAGGCGATGCTATTATTTTGAATGATCCTCATGATTCTCCAATTTCGGAGGTAGACGAAATGTCTCTCAGGAGGATATGCAAGAGACGTGGTATTCCCTTTGATGATATGCGGGTTCCTGTGCACTATCAACTAGCATATCTTCCACTAGAGGGATACACGGCTTGTAATCGGTACATGTGCATGGCCGGATGTGTCCCACCATTCAACCATTTTATTTGCACAATCCTACAGTTCATGAAGCCTGCCCTAGCCCAATTGCATCCAAACAGTTATGCTTTCTTGAACAACATGTACATGATATTCATTCGTCACTTGAGTCAAAGTTGTGAAATTAAAGAGCTAAGCGGTTCCATAGCGTTGGAGGTGCCAAATTTATAGCGGAGATATAACGGAGAATAGTGGAGGTGCAAAAAGCTTCATTAGATATAAAACCAATATTTAAAGTTAATTTATTCTCATTCTCACATCATTTGTATATGAAAAAGATATACTGTTTAATCTTATATAACAAAATCGAATAATATCATGATTTATGTAGTCCATATTTTGTGACTACAATAAATTTCTAACTTATTAAGCAACTATGCCTTAGATTATGCCTTAAAAGTAAATCTTTACTCCAACTTTTTTGACTAATATCAAAAGAGAACTAGTCAAATCAACCTTTTTGGATTAATTTTGCTAAAGTGGGTGCTAATTTGATTTAGCTAGTGTGGCGGAAAATAGTGGGGATTAAAGTGGATCTACTGATTAATAACGCTATATTGAAAATGAGTAACGGTCAAAGAACGTTGTGCGCTATAGCGGGACTTTAACTGCACAGACCGGGAGCCCTGCGTTGAGGAGATATGTTATATATACATCTTTGAGCATCGAAAGGGGTCTCCTTCACTCATTTTCTTGGAACCAGCCAGCGGCTGTCAGATATTGTTGGGCCTTCGAAACAAATTGAGCTATTTCAAGAATGAGTTTTTCTTTGTATGTTGTCCATCCGGCTTCGCTTAAAGGTGGTTATCCGGACGTAAGTCTCATTCTCATTTTCTTTTTACTAGTGCGGATGTCAAAGCTTCAGCTATACATATCGTCACTTCTTGCTTTTCTAGCACTACACCACAAAGCTGTTTTAGCCACACCCCTATCCGCCTTATTTGATACGGCTCAAAGCCGTATCAAATTGGATACGGCTAGTAACCATATCTAAACATTTTGATACGGTTTTTAGCCGTATCAAATTTGATACGGCTTTGAGCCGTATCAAATTCGTGCCTATTTTGGCTGGAAAATCATACACCCTGCAAATTTGCGTTCTCGTTTTTTTCCCCAACTTCATTCCTTCCCTCGTTTTTTTCGTTCTCCCTCCGAAACATAAACATCGTTCTCCCAAGTCTCTTTTTCCCAAATTCGCGTCCGTTAACATCCAAAATCACGCAAACGCAATCCCTAATTTAGGGTTTTTCATCGGCGCGATCTCCCCCAGCTTCTGCTTCTGCTACAGCTTCGGATTTAATTGATTATGCTACTACAACGGAGTTAATTGACTATTGCATTTTAAAGGTAACAAGAAACAACTAATTTACTTCGCAAAATTGAACTTGATTTTGTCCATGTTAATCATTTCGAATTTAATTGATTATGCTGCTTTGGAATGTTGTTAGTGTTTATCGAAACATATGCAATATGATATATATCTTCATAGATTATGCAGTTTATTAATTAAGTCTACAGACTATGTAGTCGTGGTTAGTAGTGTAAGAAAATACTGCATAGCATCAACTGCTGCTACTAATTTACTAACAAAGAGCATAAGGAATGAGTTGAATCAACATAATAACAAAGGAAAGTGATGCCTAGGCAACTATAACCTTAGGTTTAATTTAGGGATTTTTCTACCTTGTACACAAAGAAATAGGTCACACAGTCCGTAATAAGGAAAAAATTAATTCAAAATGAAGCTAGATATATTGTATGTGGCATGGGGTGCTTGTTACAATTTTTCTTGACAAAATTAAAAGGACGTTTGGGCTAGCTTTTATTTTTGATTAATCTGAGAAAAGTTGTCTTTTGAAAATTATCTTTTCCAATTTCCCAAACAACAAGGCTTTTCTAATATAAACTAAAATTAGAAACTATTCAAAACATCCCACATGTCCACTACAAAGCAAAACATGACTAGTCTATGAACATTATGGTCCCAGCATACGTACAGTAATGAACATTTGGTAATGTCTATTATTCATGTTCGCTAACGAGAGTATAAAACAATAACTTGGGAAAAGGCTGAAATATGTTCAGAAATGTTCAAATGAAAATATGCATGCTACTTATCAGTGTATCGTTGGATTGTATGACCGATAACAGTAAACACTGTAATTGAATTTGTTATTACAAATGTTACAACGGGTGAATTTTTCCGAAAACAATTCTATGCTATGCACTTGTTTAATCTCTAGTCCTATTCCGTTGTAAACTTGGGGATGAATGATGTGAACCATGTGTTATGTTTGTGTTTTGGGGAATAATCAAATTCAATTTGGGAGTTATGTTGTATATGGTTCTGACATTATATATGGTTTTGATATTGTTGTATAAGTGGATAAAAGTATTGTTAATGGCGCAAGCCAAGTATCAGGAGAGGGGTAATGCGTGGACATTACTCCGGTGCTATAAAATAGCGCCGTTGTAATGGCAAATTTTTTGGAAACAGTTTGGTGTAGCAAAAAAAAATTAATTTCTACATAAATTTTGTAAGTATAGCAAGAAACCTTTGTAGATTTGACTAATCTTTTGGAATCCTTCCGTAGAAACCTTTGTAGTCTGGTATTTCAACTGCAAAGATTGTTAGCATTTTATCCATTTATTTATTGAAACATGTCATTTTGTAATAAACAGATAAAATCTACAAACTGTAAGGAAATTACCTGATTTAGTAATGGTAATAACCATGACAAAGTTTTGATTCGTGTAAAATTGTACTTTTGTGTTGTCAAATCAATGAATTTAGAAACTTGAGTTCATTCAAGCATATATTAATATTTTTTGAATGAGCAATATGTTTTCTTACATGTAAAGTGTTTAGGTTTTAGTTTATATGTTGTCAATTTAATAAATTTTGAAACTTCATTTCATTCGGACATGTCTTCGTATTTTCTGAATGAGGAGTGTTTTGTTCAGTGCTGTGATATGGGAAGTGTGAATGACAGTCTGGGTGACAGTTGTTAGTAAGTATATGATGGTTGAAAAGAAGTGGTTGCTGCTGTTTGGTAGCAGTAGCAGGTATGCGAGGAGAAGAGCAAGTGGTATTGTTTAAATTTAGGCATTAATCATAACAGAAAATTTAAAAGAACTAATTGTTCCAGGAATGGTTTGGAGATTGAGATCTCAAACTGTTTTGATTGTTTAAAGGATATTGATGATACAAAAGCTTCCTGCCTGAACTTGTTAGTTTGTTATCATCCACACTTCTCTGGAAAAATAAAATCATAAAAAATGGCATCCCCGTGCTGTAATTTGACCATGAAATGCTGCCACCACACTACGAGTCTCCTTGATCTTAAATCCGCACGAGCTAGATCTTTAGGATTATGCATTAGTTTCTCTAGCAAGCTACTTTCAGTTGAACATGATGCTCACATCTTTAGCGACAGGTGAGTTTTGGTAAGTGAAAATATCGTTTATAGCTTTGTATCTCATCATTTAGGAACTTGGATTTGTTCATAGTAACTTTAATTCTTTCTTGATCAAATTTTATCTGGGTTCACTTGATAATTTATCATTGCCAAACATTCTTTAATCGTGTTCAAGCCATATGTTCCACATGGAAGCTATAATCGCCACATCTATAAGATCAGGCTGCAAATTTTACTTGAATGGTTTGTCCCAACATAATCTAAAATGGATGTTAGACTGGTATGTTGCATGTGCTGTAGAAGTAGCATCTACTCGATCTGTTCCCAAATGTTTGTTGAATATTCACATTTGAAAAATAAATGTTGGCTTGATCTGTTCTCCTTGTTGCATAGTTTACAGACTGTACATTGAACACCACACCATTTATTTTTGTTGTCCAATATTTTTTAGTTTGTTCATTACTACCAAATACACACAAGTTGACATTTTGTCGAGTGGGGATGTCATTCCATACGGGATGATATGTTGGAAGAGTGTTAGCTTCGAGTCCAGTGCAAATCCAAGCAGATTTTAAGATGAATTGTTTATTCTCTTTGAGTTCCACCACCAATAATCACTATGTGCATTGTGTAGAATATCAGTTTGCTCAATTTGTATACAAATATATTGGGGGAAGTTGGACGTGTTGAGGCATCAATTTGAGTTAGAAATGAGTGCTGACACATCCTTCTTTGCCCTCCTACGTTGCAAAGTGTTGACAATTTGTATAAAAATAGATTTCACAAATGTTAAAGCTGTGGATGAGATAGAATCTAGCTGTTTGGATGGGGTTTATACTGTTGAAGATGACAGAGACATTGGAAATCTAGAGGAAGCAAATAACAACCAAATTATCCTATTTACCGGCTTGAAAATTTGGTTGGATAATATCATTTCTTGGACCTGAGTTTCTGTTCCACCTTGTTCAAATTACTTGAGTTGCAGTAATGAACTGAAGTCTGTTGAGGGTATGGCTGTTTCGAGTTCTGGTTGTTCATTTACACAGTCAGGGGATAGAATCAGAAGTTATAAAAGGGTCGAAAATAATATTTTTCATTAAAATATTAATCAATTTTTAATTAAATCTGAAAAAATAGATTTCTTGAAATACGCAAACTAATTCATTACTTTTCTTATTAACTTATTAAAACACGTTTTAATCATACAATTTTAATTTAACTTAAATTTTAAGTTTCGTGTTAAACTCACTTCCATACTACCTACTACTGCCGTTTAACGGCGGTAAACTTTTTGTTTAAAATTCAAATTTTATTCTTTTTATAAAATTATACTTATAGTCAAAATGAAAACATTCATTTTATTTTCTCAGATCATTCTTTTATTTTCATTAAAATGCTTATTCTGTTTTACCACAAAACGTATGTTTCTTATATTAAACTCATCGATTACAATTCACTTCTCTTTCTTTCGGTAATTCAGACAAATTTATAAAATTATTGTATATAACAAGAGTTATATATTACTTACTACATAAATGTTTTTTTTTCTTATTTCTGAAATCAAACTTGGGACTTTTAGAGTACGTCCTATATATACACTCATATATATATATATATTATATTTACGTCTAATGTTCTACTATATATGATATAGGAGGGCAATATGTCTTCCAGTATAGACAAAAAGTGGATAAATGAATCTGATCAAAGATCTACATACTATATAGACGGGGTGAAGAAGTTTATTTGTTTTGTTGATGAAAATGGTGGTAAGAAAGGAGTGTATTTATGCCCTTGCACTCGGTGCAAAAATATAAAGACGATCAAATTAGATGACATTCATTTTCATTTGCTTAGATGGGGTTTTATCCAATCATATACCGTATGGTATTTTCATGGGGAAAAAAGGGTAGAGAAAGAAAAACAACAACCAGTTAGTCATGCCACAAGTACCGACGAGTCTGAACCTATTATGATGGAAGATCTAGTCAATGATGCAGATAGATTTCATCATTTTCAACCTGAAAATGCGTTGTCTGATCATGCTAATGTTGGAGAGCCGTCTTCGGTTAATGGCAGTTGGCAGGCCAATGAAAGTAAGAAATATAAATCACTTTTTGGTAGCGCAAAAGAGCCACTGTATCCTTCATGTTCTAAAGGTTTGACGAAGCTGTATGCCATTGTAAAACTGAATAGCTTGAAGACCCAATACGGCTTTTCAAATAATGGTGTGACTGCACTCCTCGAACTAATAAAGGAGTTACTCCCAGAAGGTAACACGCTGCCGACAAAGTACTCCGACATGAAGAAGTTAATTAAGCAAGTTGGGATGAATTACAAAACTTATGATGCATGCATCAATGATTGCATATTATACTGGAAAGATGATGCGAATAGAGTTTCGTGTACAAATTGCAACGAACCAAGATATATGACATCATTCAACGAAGAAAGAAAATGCATCAAAGTACCTCGAAAGACATTAAGACATTTTCCTTTAATTTCTAGATTGAAGAGATTGTATAGTGTACCATGGATAGCAGATGCGATGACCTGGCATGGTCGTGCCAAGTCTGATCCAACCGTAATGCGTCATCCATGTGACACTTCTCAATGGAAAGCCGCAGATTATTTTGACCAAACGTTTGCTATCGAGCCACGAAATGTCACACTTGGAATAGCAACAGATGGTTTCTGTCCACATGCTTCTCTATCTAACCCTTACAGTTGTTGGCCAGTAATTGTAGTACCATATAATCTTCCACCGTCTATGTGCATGAAACGAGAGTTTTCAATGTTAACACTGTTGATTTCTGGACCAAAACAACCAGGGAAGGATATTGATGTTTATTTACAGCCGTTGATAGACGAGTTAAAGCAGTTATGGGAAGGAGTCGTTACATATGATTCATTAAATAAATCCGAATTCACAATGAGAGCTAGGGTGTTGTGGGCAATCCATGATCACCCTGCTCTTGGGACTTTATCGGGATGTACAACTCACGGTTATTTTGCATGTCCGGTTTGTGGGGAAAACACTTGTTCTTATCATCTTCCTGAAAGTAAGAAGGTGTGTTACATGGGACATCGAATGTTTCTTCCTAAAGAACACAAGTTTCGATACGACAAGACAAATTTCAATAACGAACAAGAATTTCAACGTCCTAAACGTACATTGACCGGTTTTGAAGTTGAAAAGAAAGTAGCAAATATCAAAATGAAAGTTGGTAAACACAAAGAAGAAATTAGTCGAAAACGGAAAAAGTCAATTTATGAAGAAGTTGACAATGTTTCTGCATGGTACAGGAGGTCTATCTTTTTTGATTTACCATATTGGAAAGCAAATATGATTCGCCATAATATTGATGTTATGCATACGGAGAAAAATGTCACAGAGCATCTCATCAGCACCGTTATGGACCATAAAGATAAGTCAAAAGATGGCATCAATGCACGCAAGGATTTGAAAATCATGGGTATAAAACAAAAGTTGTGGGTGATGGAAGATCCTGAAACAAATAAAATAATCATACCAAAGGCAACTTTCACTTTGAGCAAAGAGGAAAAGATACGGTTTTGCACCGTTTTGAAAAACCTAAAAGTGCCCAACAAATTCTCTTCAAACTTCCACAACAATGTGAGCATCAATCCTCCCGAACTAAGAAATATGAAGTCACATGATTACCACGTCATAATGCAACATTTGCTTCCGGTATTGCTTCAACATTCTTATCCACAACATAAGGATCTGCGAAATGCTATTCATCGTATTAGTCTATTCTTTAACATTTTGTGCTCAAAGGTGATCAATAGGGAACACCTTATAAAAGCAAAGGCTAGTTTGGTAGAAGCAATGTGTGTTTTTGAAAAACATTTTCCACCTGCATTTTTTGATATCAGTATCCATCTTATGGTTCATTTAGCCGATGAAGCATTAATTTGTGGTCCTGTCAGATATAGATGGATGTATCCCTTTGAACGGTAAATAACTAATTTCTGTTATGTACATTATAATTCGATAGAAATAGCTATTACGCACAATATATAATTGATTACATTCACAGGTTGATGAAAACATATAAAGGATATGTGCGCAACAAAAGATACATTGAAGGTTGTATTGCAGAAGGATATATTGTACAAGAAGCTAGCCTTTACTGCATGGAATATATGCCAAACGGAGGTGATGGCAATCATAAACATACCCGCGAAGCGTTTTTAGACGAGGACGATGAGTTTGCTGATGAGATACCTTTAGATAATGGTAAAGATATAACGTTAACCCAAGTGCAGTTTGAACAAGTACGTAGATGGGTCCTTAATAAGTATGATGGATTGGATGAATGGAAGAAGTAAGGTCACACCTTTGTTTTGAATTTCCATTTTTTAATTCAATTTATGTATTTGGTTTGATATGTGTTTTCCGTAGGAGGTATAACTCCTATGCGAAAAGTACTAGATTTCAATCACGAGGCAGAGGTACAACTGTCGAAGTCGTTCAAAGTTTTACTCTATGGTTACGCAACGAGGTATTACGGCATCTTCAGTAGTTCACGTTATAAGTTGGCAGTACACCTTCGTGACCATGTTTTGTTTTATTTATTGTATTTTATGTAGTTGTTGAAGTGCATCGATGTTGATCCAACTCTCTGGCGGCTAGTGCATGGGCCGAAGTTCACGGCGCTTAGTTATACTAAGTACCAAGTGAATGGTTTTTTATTTTCCACGAAAATGTACGAAAATCGTATGGTAACACAAGATAGCGGTGTATGCATGAAAGCAATTACAAAATTTAGAGCGAGTGGTAAAGATAAAAATTATAAGGAAGCAGAAACAACGTATTACGGAGTCATTCAGCAAATTCTTGAGTTGGATTACACTGACTTCAAACAAACAGTTTTTTATTGTGATTGGGTAAAGGTCGAGGATAAGATCAATGGTTGCAAAATAGATCCTGTTTCAAACTTGATCATGGTTAATTTAGGGAAATTGAAGAGCAAAGAAAACGTGAATGATGAGCCATTTATTCTTGCATCAGAAGCGAGTCAAGTGTTCTACTCAACAGATTTAAAAAATATAGGTTGGTCTGTGGTTTTGCATACACCAAAACGGTTGACTACAAATGTGGATGACATTGAGTTTCCTACCGTCTATCAATCGGCTTTTGAAGATAATGAAAAATTAGAAGACCTTACCAAAACCATTTGTTAACTGATGAATTGTTATTGTGATTGGGTAAATGCTTCATTTCTCGTTTGAATTGTTATAGTTCTTCCGTTGTTATTGCTTTTTTACATTTGTTATTGCCATGACTTGATGGTTGATGAGAACACTTTTATTGGCCAAACAACAAATTTTACATTGATGTTGATTTCATTTTTATTTCAGGACAGCTGAGGTGATCAAAACTTATTTGGTATTCAGAAATTCCAGCATTTTACAGTTATGGCACAAAATCTAGCATCATCACATTCATCATGTTCAGAAGAAAAAATAGTTGATCAAAACTTATTTGGTATTCCAGTCTCAGAAAATGCTGGAAAAATCGCCACTATGCTGGGTAAACTAGTAAGAGCTCATGTGCCGATATCATACATAAGTTGGAGCAAAGTACCCGGCACATATAAGGATGATGTTTGGAACCAATTGGTGGTAAGTTTTTACTTTGCTTCATTTATGACGATATTTAAAAAATATTTATGGTCAGTGACTCTATTCGCAATGTATATGCCTACCTGTTACAATTGGTTTCTGAAACCCGTTTTAAGTCTGATAGAATTGATTAACTTGTTTATGTATTTTACTTTTTGCAGAAAATGTATGCGCTCGACCCGCTTTCAAAGGAAATATTTTTAAAAAGAATGTCCGAGGCGTTTAGGAGACACAAAAAAAACTTGAGAGCAAGTTTTTATGACACTTTCGACAATGACGAAGAACGAATGAAGAATTGTCCACCTACAATTGCTCAAGAAGATTGGAACGAGTTCATAAAAAATGAAGCAACGCCTGAAGCGAGCGGGAGAAGGGAGTTAGCCAAAAAAAATAGATCATTGCTCAGTTATGCTCACCATACAGGCCGTAAAAGTCACGCTAGAATAGAACACGAAATGGTAATTTATATTCATTTTTTTTTCCAAAATGATAAAAATCAGAACTAACATATTTGATATATTGCAGATCGTTGCAAATCCATCTGCAAATATCAACCGTCGTCATGTATGGGAAAAAACACACACGAAAAAAGATGGTAGCATATCAGATGTCAATTCTTCGTACTTCGTAAGTTATTTTTGCTCCTAAAGTTGAACATGAGCAATTTTCTTTCTTTTATGCACTATGTGTCCATATAAGTATTATGCAATCTCAGGATCAAATTGCGAAATTGAAGGAAAAGATCACTGATAGTGATGAAGAAAAATTTACAGTGGATGAAGATATCGTATCACAAGTGATGGGAAAGGATACAAAGGGTAGGAGCCGCGGTGTTGGGACCGTCGTACCAAAGACTAATATTAAGGCTTCTGCAATTGCACATAAACGATTGAAACATGTTTGTGGAGACAATGCTGAGTTGAAAATGAGGATGGGAAGTTTGGAGGGTACGGTGGGAAATTTGGAGAGTACAGTAGGAAATTTGTCTGGGCAAATGGAGCTTCTGATCAACATGGTGGGAAACATAGAAAAAGGAGAACGCAACACACAACCCGATGCTTCTAAATTCGTTGTTTCTCAATCCCAGGATACGACCAATGTGGTGAACAATCAAAAATGTGAAATCCTCAACTCTGATCTAGACATAATAGCAATAGGTATTTATTAGTTGCTTTTTATTCTTACTTGTTTTCGATGCAGTTATTTTGTTGGATAGATGTAGACAATAAATTTTATTGCAATAGGTACTGTATGTCGAGATTCTACATCGTCCAAAATCCATGGGAAATCTGTACCATCCACACATGAAAAATTGGTTTTGAACAATATACTGCTACCAGATGAGAGAACAAACAAAATAAATCATCAATTTGCAGAGACCTTTGTTGATGTTGGAGTGGGTGGGTATGTGTGCCATCCGAAGATTATGATTCGATATCTTTAGCAGGTAATTCAGTATTTCATTTCGTGTAGATATCATTAAATTGCATATCACAAGAATTATACAAGTACGATTCACTACATATTTAGCGTACACTATTCCTGCTAAGGAGCATTATCTCTAGATTAATATCTTCTTCCATGTGCATATCAAACCCACCTGACCATCATCACAATCAGTCACACTTCTCCGCCTTTCAAACTGTCACAACCCTCTTCACAAACTCCTCCATCACCTGCACATATCTTCCATACATCATTACTTCTCTGCCCACCTGGCCACATCATCATCTCTGTGCCATTGCCATAACAAATTCTCAATCACACTACCACTATAATACAACATATACATCAAACTGCCTTTAAATTCTGTCATCCCCTGCTTCACAACAACACACCTCCAATAAACATCACCTGACCAGTGCATATTTTCTGGTCACCAATAAACTAGCATCAGCAATCACCCTCAGATACCCCCCACACTTCTTCTAACCATTTTACCCCCAAATCTGCTATCAACAACAGTCTCATTCAACAGCCTCACCACTTCAATCAATAACTTCATCCAACATACTACTGCCTTCATACAATAACTTCAGCCTGAACTGCTTCCAACTTCTACACTTAACTGTGCACTACTGCACAAATACCTGTCACTGCCCCTACAACCCTTGCTTCCTTCTTCATACCCACCCACTACCGACATCAGCAACTGCTGCACCACATTGCTTGCATTTCCCCCACTACTGGTACAACAACTTCACTCCTCTTCACAACACTGCTTGCCTGCATAAACACACATTACCTTTATCAACATCCCACCATATCACAGCTGAAAACAAACATCACAATATCACCTCTGCACATACTTGCCTTCACAAACTTGCAACACTCCTGCACTAACATCTTTTCTTCTACCTCCTCAGCCTTCAACTCACCACCAAAATCCTACCACCTTCTGCTTCCAAACACAAAGCTGCACATCCTATAACTTACTGTCACAAACACAAACTTGTCCCTGTCTTACTTCAGTAGCCCCTGTACACCCATAACCAACCACCCTCTGCTATGTCATGCTCCGCATTTTTTCATAGTTACAATTATAATTTTCCATTCAAATCATAATTAATATTATGCAGCTTCATAGTTACAATTATATTTATGATTAGAATAAGTAATTTTCATAGCCTAATTTTCAATCCGGCTGTCTTTATACAGGTAAACATGGCTTCATGGCGTGCTCCAAGAAAATGCACATGGCTTCATGGCGTGCTCCAAGAAAATGCTGGGAAATGAGTTCAACTCAATCAACATTGGCATTAACTATATTAGTTTCATTTGTGTTTGGACATGTAGTAATTTGTGTTTGCAACTTGTGTCACTTGTGTTTGGATCTTGAGTACTTCATTTAATTTGTGTTTGATAGATGTGGAACAAGCTTGTTTTTAACATTTTGATGTTGTTACGTTGTTTGGTTTGATGTTCGTTTGACTATGTCGTTCGGTGTTGTCCCCTTTGCTTCCTACCATGTTAGTTTGATGTTGCTTTATTTCGACTATGTTATATAGATCTTCCTACCGTGCTGAATGGAATACTATATAGTGAATTGAAGTATTAAATTATTAATACACCGTGCTTTGCTAATGTGCTAATGAAATATTGCAGCTAAGATACGGTTAGTGGCCGTATCTAAATCTCTAAATAGATACGGTCCATGGCCGTATCTATTGGGAGAAATAGATACGGCCTCGAAATAGATACGGTCCATGGCCGTATCTACTTTCTCTAAATAGATACGGTCCATGGCCGTATCTATTGGGAGAAATAGATACGGCCCAAAGCCGTATCTACTTGTCAAACTAGATACGGCCTTGGGCCGTATCTATTTCTCCCAATAGATACGGCTTTGGGCCGTATCTATTTCTCCCAATAGATACGGCCATGGACCGTATCTATTTAGAGAAAGTAGATACGGCCATGGACCGTATCTATTTCGACAAGTAGATACGGCCTTGGGCCGTATCTAATTGTGGAAATAGATACGGTCTTGGGCCGTATCTAATTATTAAACACGCTTACTTTTGATACGGCTTTTGGCCGTGCCTAATGGCTTTTGATACGGCCCTAAGCACTGCCTAATTAGCCTTTGTGGTGTAGTGTAGGTAATTCGAGAAGACCCAACGACGCGGCCTTAACGAGGACTCTCACATCTCTCCATCAAGTCCCACTCAAAGAAAGGGATATTGTCACCCAATGGGCTCAACTTTTTGCTAAATTGAAAACCCAAGTCCATCATAGTACAAATCGTTGGGTTTTGGTATCCTGCAAATAAACAAATGCATATTAGAGCACTATTGATATAAATCATAGTGAAATTGTAAAGTATAATAAAAAATATAGTTACTGACCAAGGTTGGCACTTTTGAGATCAATATTTCTTGTCAGTGTTGATCATGCATAAGGAAATCTAATATGTTCTTCCATTGTTCCCGCCTTGCACTAGTCCCTGTCCCTCTGAAGCTATCCCGTGAGTTGTAATGAAGAGGGGGTCAGAGTAACATTCTGGTGACTGGTAAATTACACACTTTATACATAACACTAGTTTATGTCAATTGCCTTCCATCACATATTATGTCTTTTTACTTAGTTGTCTCGACTCCACATACGCGTACGGTACGCCCCATCTACCCCAGGTAGACAGTAACTACATACCTCTATGTGTGTGTGTGTGTAAAAGTACCAAAATCCCCCTTTGGACCAAGATGTTGGAACTGGGCCAGCCCACAGCGAAAATTATGGGTGAATTTCAAATTGTTTTACCCAATTGAATCTTTATTGGGCCTATGAAGTCTAATTTGTTTAGAAATTTTCTAAATTTTATTTAAATAAAATATCTTATTTTATTTAAATTTATAAATTATATACAATTTTATTTAATTTATATTCAATCAAATATAAAAGTACATATATGTATTGTATACCTAAATGCATGTGTGTGCATGTGTAATATAATAATCCGCGCAAGGTATACCATACCCGTATATAAATGTTGGGATTTACATCACAACGGACATGTTAGATCATCCTATATGTATCAAATGTTATCCAAATATAGGTATGTATGTCAACTTGTTATTTATATAAATATTAAAAACTATGTATATGTATACGTATATAGAACTTATATGCAAAAATATTAATGATTTATATCTATATACTATTGCATTAAATAAATAAATAAGTATATGTATATACATAATATAATTTATTTTGAAATCATTTTACACATATACATACATATGTATGAATTAGAGTAACAAAATTATTATTATTATATTAATATGTATATAAATAAGTATATTTATAATATCTAAATGTGTATATGTGTGTGTCTACACACACATAGTATATTAATTATGTATTTAATATATATATAAATCTTTTCGGATTGAATGCACATAACAATTAAATTTATATATGTAATATTGCATTTAAATTATATATATATATATATAAATTATTCGAAATACAATAAAATAAAATAAAAATATATTCATGTTATATTATTTGAATTTTAAATTATTAGAAAATCAAGCATGATATTTTAAAGTTACCAAATTTTTTCTAGAATTTTCTCTATCAAAATAATATTTTTAATTAATTGATTGATTTGGCTGTTTACTGAATTGATTTAAAAAAATAAAAGCTATGATTTTTAAATTCTAATTTTTTGGCGAAGAGTTCATATGATGATAATAAAATTTTATAAAATCTAAAATTTAATTTTTGATACATATTTTATTTTATTTTATTTATTTAATTAGTATATCGATTTAAATAATATTAAATAATAGTAAATAAATATTAAAATTAATTTGTAGCCACCGAAAAATATAATCTATGTAGATATGCATTTATAAAATATAAGTTCAAGTATTAACATAATATAATGATATAATTAAATAGTCATATAATTAAAATTAGGTAGTATATTAATACATACATACATACACATACATACATATATACATACATACATGCATACATATTAATAAAATGATAATAATTAAAATAAAATTTATTTGGCTATGCACTTCAAATATATATATAAAAATGTGTTTTTTTAAATAAATTAAAACATAGGTATAACTAATCTAATATGCGACAACATTGATGATACATACAAAAATCTCACCTAACTAGCAATATAACAATAACATATATATGAATACTATAATATTATCCAAAAATTATAAATCATATAGTGTAGTAAATACATAATTAATACTAAAGCCTTAGAGCACACCTTGTAATGATGAATTCTGCCTTCTTGGAAATCTTCTCGATTCGGTAGATTGCTAATCCTTGAACGTAGACCTTTAGCTATCCAATAGATATCGTCTTTTGAATTGATTTGAGATGAATTTATTGGAGCTCCTTGTTGATGAGGTCGCCAGCAATTATGGGAAAATGGAAACCAAAAAATTCATTTTGCATTAGGGTCAAGGGTCCTTTTATAGTGGAAGAAATAGAGAAAAATATGGGTCACATCTCATACCATTTCTCATCAAATCTCAACCATTCATCTCCAAATCCCTCTAGCCTTTTTAGCCACCTCCTACAAGCCCTATAACTGGCGAGATCTTAACATCATGAGCTAACAACCCATTTAATCTCAAACAAATATTATTAACTAAATCTAATTTAATTGCTTGGCGATATCGCATATGGATCGATATATTTATAACTATTATAAATATATACAATAATATATATTCCTCAAATCATATTCAAAATTTTATAATTAATATTTCATAAATATTAATTAGTTTAAATAATTATAAAAATTATAAACTAATTAAATCATATGGTCTAAAGAGAATTCCTTATTCCAGTTGCGTGAGTCGTCAGGTGTAATTTCGATCAGCGATTAACATCGAACTATTCAAATGTTAATGTTCACATGTCACTTAGCAGGTGGTGTGAAATTTTGATCAAATTTATCGCTTACTTAGTTTTGGTAAAATCCAATTTTATATTATTAAGTGTTACCCGGTTGTGACATTTATTTACACAAATTCTCTTCATCAAAACTATATGGCTTTGGATTTATGGAATTTGGTAATGGTCATAATTCCAGTATCATCCATATTCAACTTTATATCCAAACACAAAGTCCTTAGTTCAATAATAATAATAATTATTAGCCGAAATGCTATGGCCAGAGACTTTGAGTTAACCGTGATACTAACCCCATATAACTAAGGAGATGAATCCTCTCTTGAACAGTGCTTCACTTCCAATACTTCCACTTGACCCAACTATAGTCACTCGATGGGCGTCGTGCCATGATTTGACTATAATCAAAATGGAGCTTTCATATTGAAGATCTACACTATTCTCAAGTCGAAAGAACTATGTAAATCAGCCACATCAATATTTTCTATTTGACCTTAGTTGTATTAACAATAGAAAATTATCAAGTGAGTCATTTCATAGTTATCCAATAACTATCAGCACGTAATCCCTAGGTGTCCTCAGTAGTCATGAGTAATACACTGCCCAACATTTAAAGAATGTTAATTACTTTAGTCTCAACGGATACATCGATATCCGATCTTGATGCATCTTGACTAGGAACATTTAAAATGGTATATTTGTTTTATTATGATAAATTACTTACGGTTACAACACTTTGTAACTACTATCACAAAATATAACATTTATGGATTTTCTATTAAATATACTTTTAATTAAATTAATTAATTAACATAACACATTATATCAAGTATATAATAGAAAGAACACCTTTGTTTAACAAGATTGGTCAATGAGTTATATATATGTATTACATTAGTGACCCTAGAGCATACCCCTAACTCTTCAATCTCCATCTTAAACTTGGGGTCAATTATAAAATCTTATTCCAACTCTCCAATCGATTTTCTCGAAACCAATCGGTTCAGTCTCTCAGTGAACATGTATGCCATTATGTTTCAATTATCTACTCTGTCAATCAACTCTCTCCGACGTAGATAAACTACCTTTATCATGTGGAACAATTCGGAGTTTGTCTCTCGACTTCCAGTGAGCTCTAAGTTCTATTATGAACTATATCGTGACATTGTTATCATATAACAATGTTATGACATTTTCAACATTTGGAATCACTCTCGGCTTAGTTATAAATTTATGCATTTATATTTACATACATTTCTTTATTGTTGCACTATTTAAGGCAACATACTTAGCCTTTTCCATTGAATTAGCTATAGTATTTCATTTGGAACATTTCCAACTTAAAGAGTTTTTAACTTGAATTTATTATTGATATATTATACTCAATATCACCTACGAAGTTTGAGTCCGAACACTCCTTTATAAGGAGTTTGTTGTTTTGTAAACAATTCTCTCGTATTTCGTAAATACACGAGAACACACCAAACTACCATTTAGTGATATAAATTTGAATTTGATATTTGTTTCATGTATCAAATACATAAACAAATCACGATATCGTAGACAACAACCATGCATGATAATTCCTATTGACAATGCATAAGGAATCCATCTTACATGTTTTGTATTAAATATTTTAATAAGATGTCCTTGTATATCGTTTTGGGACATTCCCAATATCTTTTATACTTACTATAGAAGGCATCATTTAGAAATCCGATGTTGAGTATTAAAACAACTAAGGATGATTTCAATGCAACTACATCGTTAATAATCAGCAATGTGTTGTTTACTTACAGTTTTAGAAATATCAATGTACCTTTTAATGTTCTTTCTTATGAACATACGCTTCCTCTACATTTTGATTGATAATCAAACAATTTGATATTTCTATCAAAATATTTATTCAATTCCAATGCTTATAATATGATACTTTCTATCATTTCTTGGATCATATCCAAGGACTCACAAACTCAATATTGCTCCCACTGACTTCGAGACATTATTGGTTATTATGTGTAAAAAGCTTACTGTAAATCATTATTTAGAATTTTCTATTTCAATACATAAGTACCAAAACATAAAGTCATACCAAGAGATAATTTTGTGAGTAAATCCGAATTAACTTGAGCATGTTAAATATTGAATATATTACGCTAATTTCTACAATTGAATTTGCGATGTTATTCTTATCAACGTTGCTCATTGTATTCCAACTGCATTAATCTTGCTTTCGAAGACACATTCACGGCCGATAGATCATATCCTTTTCGAGTATATCTACCAAATCATATTTTGATAATGTATTTGGAATCTATTTCAGACCCATGTATCGTACCATATTATAGAGTCAACACTCTTAATAGTTTAATTAAACAATCGAAGATTATATATTTTCAACTTCGATAAGAAATTCATAGTTTCTCTTCAATATATGATAATACTTATTAGACACTCTAATGTGATGTGTTCGTTTAGGTAAGTTAATTTCATTTCATCTTATGTAATCAATTTTATCTTTAGATCGTATCCAATTCCATTTTACTATCAATAATTTCTCAAAGAAATTCCTTCACTATGAAGTTGGTATTTCTTGAAACAACAATTGTTTCTCAATGCAATGAAATAGGTATTCATAAACATTTTATAAATTTCCTTATTTATAAAACCGATTTGGTTTTAGTTTACAAAATTTATGTTCAAAACATAAATATATCATCCAATGACACTTTCCCAAACTCCTTTTGGGTAGATTCATACAAGATCCCTCACGAACAATTATTATGTGCGGACTTTCGACTTGCACAACCTACCAACCCCTGGCCAAGGTTATGTTGGGGTTTCTTACAAACCCTTATCTTGCACGATTTTGTAAACTATCATCTAGATGAAATATTATTAAGTGTATGTACTAATCTTAAATACACGACCTTATAGAAAATTTAACTCAACTACACTCATAATTAACCGTACTTTATTCAACAAAGTTCGATTACTCCTTAATGATACATCATTATGTATCATAGGGAGGAATGACTTTTGAGATTGAATCTTTATTTTTTTTAGGTAAGTTCGGAACTCTTTCCAATATGCTCACCCGTTTGATCAAATCGAATCATTTCTATCGCATGTTGCATTGTGTACTTTCGTTGTATATTCTATGGGTTTACCATAGACTTATACACGCTTATCAAATTCACATGTCCATGTTTGTAATAACTTACCAGTTACTATGATGAAGTATATGGAATCGTTTTGGTATTAATAGACTTACGATTGAATACATCCACATATATCAATCCCAAGGGTTCATCAACTCTTATGATGCTCCCACTAGATGGGTGTATATCCCTTTATTGTTTGATATATAATTAATCAATATCATATGATTCATAATCATATAATAAAATTATTTCTCAAAACTACGGCTTAGAATATAATTTTAAAATAATTGTAAATAACTTTAGATACTTCTATTTTTTCTAATGCATCACTTTTGTTATGAAAATCAACACCATATTGTAGTTGTATTTCATTATGAATATTCATAATATTCACATTGAAATATAACTGTCTATTTTTCAGTCACCACTGAAAACTAGTTATTATTTCATAAATAATGTTCGGTGTGTATTATGAAAACATTTTTGTAACTCCATCTAATCAGTAAATGTTATATGGCATGCTCCCACTATTTCTGCCATTACTATAATAGTGTATTGAATTTGGAGGTCCATCATTCACTTAATATAGATTATTTATTTCATATACTGCAACTTATTTACAGCAGAGAGTCCTTTGATCAAATATCTCGAACTCAAAGAAATAATCTCATAGAAAACAATTTTCTATATGAAAACACATCTCGAAATAGAAATCATATTTCTTATTCCAATGTTAAGTATCAATTATTATTAAAATTCTTATTTTCGATGTTTCTTTGTGAAGTAGAAGTGACCACTCTCTTTATCCCTACTGTATCTTAAATCACATCTACTCTTATACATTCGTTTTTCTTTTTAAACGGCTGAACCATTCAAAAGAAAACCCTTACTACAACATCATAACGAACTCTTTACAAAGATGCATTTGATCATCCTTAACATTTAAGGACGTCGATACAATGCACCTTACGTAAACTGATCAAATTGACATTTTAGCGATTGAATTCTTAGATCTTTCTTGTAGTTTTGGTCTAGTGTTACATTTAACACAATACGTTCCTTTTGTAATCAATCAAATTGAATACTTGATCTCACATTACTATTTATTGGCTTATTTCGAATGAACTAACTTCATCGAAGTATCGTACATTACGAAATGTGATCGTTCCCCATATAACACTTATGTGCGATAGTATATGGATCAAGTATCCATAATTTTGTATTGCTTTTAGAGTTCGAAACTCATGGAATGTAGTACACAATCTCGACCAAATAAACACGTAAGCAACCAAATTACAAATGTATTTAGTAGCTATAAAATCCGGTGCTTGCATGAGTATTGAAACATTAACATGCAAGAAGCATTTATTAGTGAGTATATGTTATATTTCTATTTGTCAATCTTCAATTCAGTTTATGTGTATATCTTAATTGATAAATGTTTTATTAATCATATTAAATGCACAAATTTATCAAGTAAATTATTATAACATTATATAGCATATGTTCTTACAATATTAGAAAGGTTAAATGTTATCATATCATTTTTCTAGTAAGGCTCCCACCAGTCTTTTATGTTTCGCCAAAACCTAAGTCGAAACATGAAAGTCTTTCGACTTCACTAGTAGGTGTTAGGACTCATCCGTTAGAATTCTGATCTGGAGTCTGCTTAACAAGTCATAGCACCACAGACGATGGATAATGCCTTATCAATTGTATCATATACAACTCCCATCCCTTTAGTACCTTGTCCTAGTTCAGCTTAGACTTTGAGTTTGCTCAACAAATCAAAAAATTTTTTTACTCGTACCTACCATATTGCGATGGCCTAAGTATAGTATATGTACCTTGAGTCTGCTCAACAAATACATATAGTTATTGTAACACCCACCTCTATACCCGTACTATCCAAGGTTATTACAAAGTAATACCATCGGATAATACGAATAATGAGGCTGTACGGGGTACACACGTGATTATTCCCTTGGACTAACACGGGTACGTATTTAAACATCTAATATATGACTCAACCATAAGTACACAACATCGGTACAAATCAATAAACACGTGTGCCTCCATGACAGAAAATACATAATATACAGTGAATTACAGAGAAACAAAGTCAATCGCAGCGATAACATATATATAATAATGTTATAAGAATATAATACAGCTAAAATATCAATTATATATATACACATACAGTGAATCAATATCATACAAATGTCAGGTAACTATCCTAATATAATACTCCTCTAAGCCCAAAGTAAACAATTGCTGGTCGTGTTATCCCCGTACTTGAAATATCTCGGACTGACCCGAGTATTACAAAATAAGACATGGGTCAGACTATGTCTAATCAGGGATCATAAATAAGGGTAATAGTGTATACAAGAAATAACAATATTATATCACAATCAAAGATACTCAAATCATTAATCAGCATGCCGAATTAGGTAAATAAGTATCGAAATGTATGTCTGAAATATCTATATAATACGATAGATATTTATCAAGGCATCATGCTTCACAAATAACTCAAATTCGTATGAAACAATCAACACAAATGTCAAAAGACGTCATCACCCCATATAGAAATATGTCAAATCGGAAAATCACAAAATCAATACAAATGGGTGAATCATACATATCCATAAATCAACATCAAATCCAAAATAATCAGCAATGAAACATCCTCGAGTGAAGTCGGGCAGCAATGAATCAATGCTCACTATCTCTCTCAAGCTCATATTATATAATACCAATATCAAATCAATAAAATCAATAAGAAAGATTTGAACCAGTTCATAACAATGCCGCAATGTGCAAAATAATATATCTCGACCCAAAGTCCTTGAAGAGGCGAAACTCTCGACTGAAAGGTCCTAAGAGATAGAAGCAACAAATCTATAATAAGTAGGCCGTCCGCCTGAGAAGGATATGGAGTTGGTTATACTCTGGACACAGTCTAAGGTATAATCTCATCCATACATAATATATGTCTATCTACTACCCACATACATACATGCACACCAAAACCAGACGGGAGACTAACAACACTTCTGCTTGCTTTAGAAGCCATACGTTATCCATATGACACGATTCCTACAATCATCGGTTACCATTACCTCTCCATTTTCGGTATTGTGACAATGATCCGCCATAGGCTCGACAATGAGTAATGTACACAAATTATGTGGATACTGGCCAATCTGGTTCACTTCCGAAATAAAAAGGGAGCCGGATAAAGGTAGATAGACGCTTCATGTACACAAATTATGTGGCTAACATGTAGCCTCCATACATGCACATCACAGCGAGTCACACACAACACATCCCGTATTGAGTGTCATCCCGAGCAAAGAATAAATGAATAAATAACACAATGGCGTCCTATACCACCCACTACAACAAAAAGACCATATTACAACTGTAACGACCCGGAAATTTCGAACCCGAAATTTCCAGATAGTTAGAAGAAAAAGAAAAGAGATAGAAGAAAGAAACAGAACAAGACACAGATTCTCACATTCGCAGCGGATCAAAATACAATATCGAATAATAATATCAGTTATACAAAGAAAACTGTATTTGTTAATTACATTTTAATTATATTTAAAATGATTAAGTTTTTAAAACATTTATTTATGTTTTAACAAACTTAAATTTAATCAAACATATCATTAAAAATAAAGCTTAAGATCATAAAAAAAAAGGTTTAGAAAATTTTAAACAGAGAATCATCTTTAAAATTTCAAACTGTTATATATTTTTTTTTTATAAAAATCTTTAAAAACTGGCTTAACACTCTCTCACTATCTCTGCTTCGAGTCATCCCACCTTCCTACTCGAGACAGTCTTCGAGTTTCCCTTTCCAGCTTCTTCTTCCTCCCCTAGCTTCTTTTATAAAACTAAACTGCTAATGTTTCCTCTTCGAACACGAGCGAAAACTCGAGACTAACCCTAAAATCCCCGATACCCCTACGAGTCGCCCACGCACTCAATTTCCTGACACACCATCAACGTTGTGCACGTGCACAGACGATCTAGCCATCTCCGACGAACTCGACTACCTCCGGCAAGTCGTAAAACATCACGTTATTCGACTTCGATCATTCAAATGACAGTATCTATTCTAAAACAAAATCGAGCCTTTCACTCGAACAGAAGTTCGACAACGCCTGGAAGAACGCCTCGCCATCGTGCCTCCGACCACCGGAATTCACGCCGCCTCGTCCAGAGCAGTGTCACGAACCCAAACTTCGATCCCCCATGCTCCGATCGTTCCCGATTCACTCTCGACATCATACGAACTCGAGAATCAACGTCTACCAAACTGTTCGATTAGACCCTAATTCGACGCCGATACGACACCACGGCGAACTATAAATCCCTTCACCATTTTTCCTATGATCCTCTATACTCCAACCTCCTCCAGTATCAAACACGACGATCATCTCTGTGCCAATCGTCGGAAATCGACAAAAAAGCAAATATCGATCAACTCGAGAAATCTCGACATTCCCAAATCTTAAAATTATGAAATGATTATCAAAATTCATTATTTTCCAACACAAAACAAATTTTAAACTCAAAACTTGATTTCCAGACATTCGATTTGTGACTTATATTTGATCATCACTGTTATTTTCTTGTTCCAGTAATATTTCTTGTTAATTATACTTTAAGAATATTTTAAATGTTGAACCTGGTAAATACAAACAATCTTCCTTTTAAGGATCATAAGCTATAAGAGATTAGAAAAGAAGAAATTGATTTTTAAACCTGTTTTTAAAACTTGTAGACTTAGAAAAGAGGCATGTTTGCCTGCACACAGTCATCTACATATATACCGTCATTCAAGCACATTTTACATCCATACAAACACATTTCACTACATACTTCAAATTATTTTCACATGCAAACCAAGCTTTAACAGATTTAAGCCTTTATAAAAGTTGTTTAGTTTACTCACAGATTTGTTAAACAGAGAACAGTTTTTGATGTTGATTCTCGAGTTCGTATGATGTCGAGAGTGAATCGGGAACGATCGGAGCATGGGGGATCGAAGTTTGGGTTCGTGACACTGCTCTGGACGAGGCGGCGTGAATTCCGGTGGTCGGAGGCACGATGGCGAGGCGTTCTTCCAGGCGTTGTCGAACTTCTGTTCGAGTGAAAGGCTCGATTTTGTTTTAGAATAGATACTGTCATTTGAATGATCGAAGTCGAATAACGTGATGTTTTACGACTTGCCGGAGGTAGTCGAGTTCGTCGGAGATGGCTAGATCGTCTGTGCACGTGCACAACGTTGATGGTGTGTCAGGAAATTGAGTGCGTGGGCGACTCGTAGGGGTATCGGGGATTTTAGGGTTAGTCTCGAGTTTTCGCTCGTGTTCGAAGAGGAAACATTAGCAGTTTAGTTTTATAAAAGAAGCTAGGGGAGGAAGAAGAAGCTGGAAAGGGAAACTCGAAGACTGTCTCGAGTAGGAAGGTGGGATGACTCGAAGCAGAGATAGTGAGAGAGTGTTAAGCCAGTTTTTAAAGATTTTTATAAAAAAAAAATATATAACAGTTTGAAATTTTAAAGATGATTCTCTGTTTAAAATTTTCTAAACCTTTTTTTTTATGATCTTAAGCTTTATTTTTAATGATATGTTTGATTAAATTTAAGTTTGTTAAAACATAAATAAATGTTTTAAAAACTTAATCATTTTAAATATAATTAAAATGTAATTAACAAATACAGTTTTCTTTGTATAACTGATATTATTATTCGATATTGTATTTTGATCCGCTGCGAATGTGAGAATCTGTGTCTTGTTCTGTTTCTTTCTTCTATCTCTTTTCTTTTTCTTCTAACTATCTGGAAATTTCGGGTTCGAAATTTCCGGGTCGTTACAACAACTGTATTTTTACAACTGCCAAAAAATGGTAGTTGTAATAAAGGTTTTTTACAACTCTTTTTTTCAGAAAGTTGTAATAAACTTATTTCAACAACTTTTTTATTTTACCAATTGTAATATATGCCTATTACAACATTTCTTTTTTGCCAGTTGTAATATATACCTATTTTTAACAACTTTTCATTTTTGTTAGTTGTAATAGATGCCTATTACAACCTTTTTCATTTGCCAATTGTAATAGATATCTATTTTTAACAACTTTTTTTTGTCAGTTATAATAAATGTCTATTACAACCTTATTCATTTATCCATTGTAATAATTAATTAATAATTACAATTAAATAATAATACTTAATAATCAGTAATTAACAATGAATATTTTTTTATTAATAATTAATATTTACAATTAAATAATAATAATTAATTAGAAAATATGAATAATTAATATTAATAATCAATATTCGATAATTAATAAATAATAATAATTATTAAATAATCAATAAATAAGAATATCTAATGATAGCCTTAAAAATTAATATTAATAATAAATAAATAGCAAATAGTTTTCAAAAATGACTATTAAATATTTAATAATTAACAATCAATAACGTATACATAATGATTAATAATTAAAAAACTAATAAAAACTAATTAATAATTTATATATTAATAATAAATAAATAATAAATAATAAATAATAAACATTTAATTAATAATTTATAAATAATAATTACTATTAAATAATAATTACTACTAAATAATAGTAACTAATAATTGATATATAATAATAATTTTATAATAAATAAATATTAAAAATTAAAAATCAACATTAAATAATAATAAAAGTTAATAATCAATATTAAATAAAATAATAATAATCAATAATTAATTAAAATAATAATAATTAATAACAAATAACAAATAAATATTAAATACCGAATTACATTAATTTTTTAAATATATTTACTACTGATTTAAATATTATAATAATTAATAATTTGTAAATAATAACCAATAATACTTAGTTAATAATTTATAAACAATAATTATAAAATTCAACTTATATATGACATATTTTATACTAATTTTATAGACAAATAATTCATAATTGCTAATTATTATCAATAATCAATAATTTATTTTTTATATTTAATAGTTTATTATAATTAACTATTAATAATTAGTAAATCACATTTAATATTTATTAATTATATTTACTAATTAATAAATACAATAAATAATTAATAGTTAATATTAAATATTACTATTAAATAATTAATAATTAACTTTCAATAATTAATATTTAATAAGCAAAGTTTAATATTTAATATTTAATTAATTTATAATTTTAATAATTATTATTTAATACATTATTATAATTTCTTAATTGATAACTAACAATCAATAATTATTGATAATTTACTATTTAGTAATATATTCAGTAATTAATAATTAATGATTAGTAATTACTGTTACTATAATAATTATTATTTATTAATTAACTATAGTTTAATATTTAATATATAATAACCGATAAATAATACTAATTTACTATTTAGTAATATATTCCGTGATTAATAATTAAAGATTAGTAATTTATTATAATTATTGATTATTAATAAATAATTTATAATTATTAATGACAATCTGTAATTATTAATTATTTTTATATTCAATAATTTATTATATTTAATTATTAATAATTAGTAAATTACATTTTATATTCATTAATTATATTAATTAATTAATAAATATAATTAATAGTCAATAATTAATATTAAATAATTAACATTCAATAACTGATATTTTATATAAAATATTTAAAATTATTGTTTAATAATTAATATTTAATGATTATTATATTTTCTTATTTAATATTTAATATTTAATAATTATAATTAATTTACTAGTTAGTAGTATATTTAGTAAATTATTAATAATTAATAATAATAATTAGTGTTTAATAAATACTATATTAGTAACTGATAACTAATAATATATACATAAGAATTAACATTAATAATTAATATTCAATTATAATTAAGAAGTAAACTACTGAATTAGTTAAGAAGTTATATTTAATAATTGAGAAGTAATATTTTGTTAATTAATAATTAATTATCAATTGGTAAGTTTTAATAGTTAAAAAGTTATATTTATTATTTAGTATTTAATATTTAATAATTATAACTGATAATTTTATTTAATAGTTAATAATTATAATTAATATTTAATAACTAATATTAAATTATAATTAAGAAATAATAGCAATTAATAGTTAATAATTAACAAATATTAAGTAATTTCTAATAATTATAAATATAGCTTAATACAATGTTTTTTGAAAAACCATTGTACAAAACATCAGTTTTACACCATTTTACAACGCTTTCACCAGGAAAGTTTAATAAACTATATCTTTTACGAAATTTTCAATTTGGCTCCAACATCAAATATTTGGCTCCAAACCCAAATTTTCCCCCAATTATTTTTGCCTTCTTCTTCCAAATAGAAATCTAACTCAACTGCGAACCCTCCACTTCCCTCCCAGCATCTCTTACAAATAATCACCATCCCATACAAACACGAAACCTCAGATCTAACACTTCCACTTGACCTCGACCTCCACCGCGAGCTCATTTACTACGGCGCACAACTTAATTTATTTTCAGGTGTGATGATTATGCTAATTATAATCAGATTTGACTAGGACTGGAGATTCGGCACCAATTGCTGAAATTATTTATTACCTTGTAAGTATTTAACTTCTGTTGATTCATATAGCAATTTTTTGGAGAATTCATTCAACCCAGGTCTTATTATTGGATACTTTCTGTTTATCTACCCAGCGATGTTAAAGGCAATTATTGTTTTTAAGTGCATCGACATATTTTTTGTTTTTGTTTTGTGTACGTAATAATTGTGATTATTATTATGATTCATTAAACATTTTTGTCAGGCGTTTGGATATGTTGAATTCGTAAATTTGAGGCAGGTGGATTAATTTTGCTTTGTAGGTAAATTTTGATGGCAGTTTTAAACTTCTATTTGATCCCATAGCCTGCTTTTCATGTCCCAAGAGAATTTAGAAAGTTTAATTGACAAAACACACTATAGCGATGTTGACCTTATCTCTGCACTAAGCTTAGATACTTATTATTTATTTTAGGAAGTTACATTATATTTAATTTACAGGTCAAAACATTCATTAACTTATAATACAAATATGTTCATGTCCAGTGAATAAAACAAACGTCAACTAAACATGTTAAACCTCTAATGTGAGGAGTTTAGTTTTACATCTAAGAAAAATATACACATATGCCATCTCACAATAATTCGCTTGCGTTAGTTTCCTGTATAAACAGTGGTTCTAAGTGACTAATATGTATATATCCTATGACCCTCTTATGTATAGAAAACATCTTCAGTTAGATCTGTGATTACTCTGACATTGATTAATATTCCTAAGCTGCAAAGTGCATTATACAACATTCTTGAGTAATATATAAAAATCAACTGCTACAAGTGGCATCAGTACTTATAAACAAAGTCAAAGAATCTCTCTAAGATGTTTATTTTCATGTTTACTTACAGACTATCAAACATGGATTGTGCCTTCTGTTGTAAGTATTTTACAATTGTCTTCTTTTTCCTCTTTCTTGCAACTTGCATTAACAATATTGATGGTTCGTAACATTTTTGATCATGTTTGTTTCCTTAGTTTGTTACCTGTTATGTGTCAAGGAGTTTTTACCTCCCCTCCAAGTAAAATAGTTACCGATGTATTGTGATTCCTGTAGCCTACGATTGCAACTGCCTTGTAAAAGTCATCATTTGCATTCTTGTTGTTGTCATTAAGCCCAGTTCTACCAATATCAAATAGTATACAATTAAAATCACAAGTGATTATCCATGGAATATTTATATTATTACATGCATCTTTTATATAGGCCCACCTTCTTGTCTTTGCACATCAGTATGAAGTCCATATACCACCGCGATAATAATTCTTAATCCTCCTTTATTTTGTAATAGCGATAATATAGCTTGATTGTTGTTGAACAATATGCTGTTACACCATATACTAAGGTCCCAGAGTATGATCATTTTGTTCTTGTTATCCATTTCTTTAAGGTATGCATAAGCCCACTGCGGTTTAATACATTTAATATAAGTATGAATAGTATTCTCTTCTAGTTTTTACTCGAGTAAACTAACAAAAATAGGGCTAAGTCTGTATATGTGCTTAGTTACGTCATATTTTATGATGGGGGAGTTAATCCTCCTTATGTTCCATATTAGTAACGTCATTTAATTCTTGGTATTTTAATTTTCCTTAATTCCAGAGTTGCTAAGGAATCCACTCACTTTACCCCTTTTGTTTTTACGTCCTTTTGTTTTTACGTCCTTTTGTTTCGATTTGTGAAACCAAGTTAATCCATGCTGGATCATCAATGACTTCACTAGAGGTTGCTTTAAATTCAAACGCTTCTCTTCGGATTTGAGTCTCCTAATAAGTACGTTTGGCATTTGTGTATTCTTTGCTTTTCCAATATGCTTTCTTACTTCATTTACACAGTTTGCCTTTGGGCTTATGTTAATTTTACTGTAATTTTTGCTTTTGCCATTATGTTTTATGCTATTGATAGAACTAGAAGAAGATTTTGTGTATGATTTGGACCTCTGCAGGGGCTTTATTGTTGATGTTACATTTGTATTATGTGAATTATGGTCATTCCATCCAAGGTTGCTATTTAAGGTTGTTGTTCCTTGCTTATACTTGTATTCCTATTTTCATTTTGAGTTGAGCCAAGCATGCTGATTGTCTTACGCCATGTTATGTTGCATACTGAGTTCATTACTTTTCTGGATCTATATCTTTGTCATGTTGCAAACGTTTTTCTACATGGCCGAAGAAACTGCAATTAGTGCATTTGTATGGTCGCCATTCATATTCAACTTCTTGCCAAATTTATTTACTATGTCACAAAATTATTCTGATAATATTTGTTAACGGCAAAATTGATAATTTTCCCCATTATTTAAATTTACAATACATTCAAGAAGAAAGCTCTAAAAGCGATTAAAGAGATATAGAAGTTCACTCAAAAGGCGATGGGAACCACAAATGTTCGAGTTGATGTGAAACGTAACAAGCACATATAGAGCCGTGTGATACAAGGTATTTCAATAAGAGCCCGTGTAAGGATTTATAGAAAATGAACAAGAAGATGCAAAAGAACTCTACTCTTTGGTTATAGTTGCAGAAATGCCACCCGGAGGGCTCAAAGGATTAGGTACCAAGGTTATAGATGAATGCGATGTTATTTTTATTATGTACTACATGTTTTGTTAGTTTAGGCTTGAATATGATATTTTGTAATTATGTAAAACTTTATGAATGATGTGAATACATGAATCTTTTTGGTATTTTGACATATGAATTTTGTTTTGTTATTTTTAGTAAATATTAATGAATATGGTTGTTATTAGTATAATATTTTGGTTTTAATTGTAAATTAGTTTTAAATTTACAAGTGCATTGTAGTAGTTTTTTTTCCTTCTCGTTTGACTTTTTAACAACAGGAAAAAATAGCTGCAAAAGACTCTATTGCAACTGGCAAAAACAGTTGCAAAAGTTACTATTGCAACGGGCAAAAACATTTGCAAAATTCCCTATTGCAACGGGCAAAAACAGTTGTAAAAGACCTTTTTACAACTATGATTAACAGCTGTAAAAGATTTTTTTACAACTGCCAATACTGCTACCGGCAGTTGTAAAACATTATTTAACAACTGGCGAAGACAGTTGTAAAAAAATATAACTCTATTACAACTCTGGATATCACGACGGACGGTTGACCGTTGTAATAGACCTATTACTATTTTTGGCAGTTGTGAAAAGATGTTTTTGTTGTAGTGACTGCGTGTTACTTGTCCATTTATTCAGTGCTCACACACCGCACTCGCCCTTCTTTTCTATACAACGAGTTCAAAGAATAACCGGAAAAGTGTTACTGAAAGTCCCATACCAGATGGTATTACTCCATTTATTCAGATTTCTCATCACATAGAATAAATATCAATAAATCAACCAGAAAGATGTCATCATCATATTATCTTAAAATATAACTCAAATCAATATCAATGGTGAACCATTCACAACATCGAAATCTGTGTAAGAAATGAGAAATCAAAAGCTTAGAAATCATTAATAAACATTTATATATATCCCAAATCAATATACATGGGGTAGATTGATCTGTAAAATTATGAAATAGATTATCCAAATAAATATAAAAATATTTAAGTTGATTTCAAATAAAATCATTAATATTATTTTTACTTCATATAAGGAAATAAATACTTATAAACGAATAATAAACAGATATTCAAAACTTTATTTACTTTAATAATTATTTGTATATTCAGAATATAGTGACCCGCTAATCCCTTCCATTCAAGATGACAATAAATCACACATGTCCAACCCAAATCGAACAGAAGGACGGATAGTTATGGGGAAGAAAGAAGAAAGAAGAAGAGAAGAAGAAGGGAAAAGAAACTAAAAACAACACAGAATCTCACAATCGCAGCGGAACAACATATAATATAATATCAATGATTTTTACAAAAGAGAAACTTTTATGTACATACATCCATTAGAGTACAACAACGATCACAATTATCAGCCTGAATAATTATAACATTGTAATGACCTGGATTTTTAGCCATCTGTTTTGAGAGCAATTAATTAATTTTAAATATTGAAATATTAATTTTTATAAGTTGAATAAATAAATTTTCTGATATTTGAATAAATAAATTTTGGAGACTATACTGATTTTTAAACGTCAATTTCTGAATATGATAAAATAAATATATATAATTTTTTTTCACCATTTCAAACTTATGATGACAAAAATATATATAAGTATATATATATGTATATATGTTTATAAAAATAGTGTATATGTAAATATGTATATATCTAAATGTATATGTAAATATGTATATGATAAAAATATTATATGTAAATGTGTGTGTGTGCAAGCATCATGATGGGAAACATCAAAGCCAAGCATACAAACATCAAAATCAAGCACACTATAAATCAAATCACACACAATAAATCAAAGATAAAAATCAAATCAGCAAAAGGGTGAAAAGAAAAAAATAAATATGAGATGAAGCCTGTACAATCTAAGCCACCCTATGTATACTAGCCACTCTATGTTCACTGACCCTCCCATTCTCTTCTATATATATACATGGCCATATTTGTTCACTTGTTCATGTACATATAAAAAAAACAAAGACCTGTCATTTAAATTAAAGAAAGAAGATTAGAGATTGAAGATGAAGCAAAATAGTGTCATCTATTTTCAAATGGCTGTGAGTAAAACAATTTGAGTTTTTTGCTGGTTAACACACACACACATACACACACACGTACACACACACAACTATGATCTTGGTTGAATCTTTGATTTGTATCAAGTATATATGTGTTTGCTATGGATATATGTGTATGTATATGTGTTTAGACATGAATAAGGTCACCTGCACATCAAAGAACCCTGTACATCTTCCAGGAAAATACTCCCTGTACATGTTTTAGTCTAAACCAGTTAAGTCTTTCAACTTTGTAAAATCTATATCTCAACATATACTTAGATTTAAATCTTGATTCCAAAAGGAAAGTTGCTTGATTTTTAAGTTTAGGTTATTTTAAAATTTATTTCATTAAGTTTCTTCAGCCAGAGAGGAAGAAAACTATATATAGGTGTAAGTAGGTCAGTTATGGAAAAAGTTCGACTTACATAATTTAATCATTGGATCATATGATTGTGTTCGTCATGGAAAAACGTGATTTTTGAAATAGTTTGAGGATTTTTAGAGCTGCGTGGTGGGAGAATTTTGGAGTTGATCGATTTTGGGGAAAATGTCGAATTTCGATGATCGTATTGATTTCAGGTCAAGAGGTTGGATGTGGAGGGGCGTTGGGTAAGGGCGCATCCACGAAAAATCATGCATGGTTTTCTTATGCCGTGGGTGGGCTTGGTAAGGCCGAACTAGGGTTCTAGGAGGGATGCTTATGGGTTTCGGGTTTAGGGAAATGACGATGAGGAGAGAATGAGATAGGCGTGCACTAAAGCAGGAAAAGGAAGAGGAGATGATGACAATATGTTGGGTGAAATCTGGGGGTGATGGTGGACAGTGGTGACGAGGCGATGTGATTTAGAGGGTGCGACTTTATTCCAGGCTTCGTTGGAAAGTTTGAATTTTCGAATCGGAGCTCTACCGTGGGTTCCAGGTGTCTAGGCGAGTTGCTCTGGTAGTGGGCGACGTGTGGAGATGGTCGGCGGCGAGGTTGGTCGACTGGAGCTCGGGTGCATGTGCATATATACAGCCTTGTGAACGTTTTTCGTGCTCACAAAATGGAAGAAAGAAGAAAGAAACTGGGAGAAGAGAAGGAAAGAGATGGGTTGTTGGGCCGGGTTTGTAGTTGATTGGGCTGGGTGTTTGATTTTAAAAGGAAAACTAAATTAATTATTACATTACAAAAATCTATAAATTTTAAAACTTTAATTCTCTTCCGTTTTAAACCCAATCAACGCGAGAATTTTTGTATAGGAGCCCTATCATCAAGTACTTCCACATGAACTAACATTGTCGAGTTTTCTGCAGTGTGAAAATTTAATGATTTAAACAATTGAAAGTGAACGAATAAGAAAATTTTTATGTGATTAAATGAACTGTGTAATTCTAAATTTATTTATAATAAATTATTTTATTTAATTTCTTTAATTGATAAGTAATCGGGATTAATAATATAATTTGGCTCAGTTAATTGAAACCCATCCCATTCAGATTTGTAAATTGATTTAATTATAAATTGTTGACTTAGTTAATGATCTATGTTTGACTGATATTGCTCTTGGATATTGATTTTAATTACTTTTTGTATGTGCCATTAAGTAGCCAAACAAATTAAAGTAGTTAGAATAAAACACTGACACGTTTATTGGAAGTAAATCGACTTGTACTGATCACTATTCCGAATTTCGGAAATGTGATGATTACAAGCGAATTAATTTCGATGGACAGGTCATGATAAAGTAAACATACGGAATGAATTTCCATATGTGAATATTGACACCCTGATTGTAAAATTGTTTATTTTAAACAAGTTGGCCTTTAAAAATTTATCGTTTTGGATTCGATAAGACCGAGATCGGATACCAGCATTATCCGAAAACCACTTCGATCCAATATCCACTATGAGCCTGTACAGTTTTGATTGTAGAGTCTAGTATGCTAGAATTTAATTAATGTAACAATTTCGGCTACTTTAATAAGTATTTGTACTTAGATACTATTATAATATCACTGGATTTTCTATAAAAGTGTTTTGGTTATCGTAAGGTAAAAACCCGTCGTGTTTATGTATGGTGCGGTCTTACGAGACACCTTTGTTTTCAAAGGATTTTGATAACATTAATAATTCAAATTGAGTGTATTTTCTCACACTGGTTTTCCAGACTGACTCGGGTATTATTTTATTATAATGCTCGAGTCAAACCGAGTATTACCGATTCAGGTTAGGATGCTATGAAGCTCGGGAGACGAGCTAGATGACAGAGATGTATTCCCGTACTTGTTATTTTTCGCTGTGTGTTGGTTGTATAGTCAGCACTGGTGAGGACAAGTTATTGTAACTATCCAGATTGATTTTTTGATTATTGTACTCTAATGATTGTATGTATATTAACTGATACAGATTCTTTTGTATAAATCTATCATTATATATTATATTTTATTTCACTGTGATTGTGAGATTTAGTGTTGTTGATTCTATTTTCTTCTACCTTTTTCTTCTTTACCCCTAATGATTTGGTATTTCCAGCACTTGACTATTCGGCATGCTATATAGTGAATGTATGGATGTTGATTTTCGATGGTCAAAAATACCAGGCCATTACACTTGGTATAAGAGCTTTGGTTTAGCGTATACCTAAACCTGTAGGATAAGCTCATTGAGTGTATATACGTATAAGAGAGAGCGTATTTATTAGTGATATAAAAATATTTTGATATTAATAAATGAAATGATTTTAACTTGGATTTTATATAGAATATAAAATAATGAATTCTATAAAATGATAAAATCAATCGTGATTGTTGATGATGATTGGATGTTATGTCTTTGTTGATTGATTGTTCGATTAATATGGATGTGCATATTATCGCTTATTGATCGATAAGTCGTGCTCGACCAGTTTATGAGCATCGACTATTGACTCTTGATTTGAGCAATCGACTATGGTTGTAAAATTTTGGTTTTTGAAAAATATTTAACCAATTGAGAAACTGCACGTTTAACATGGATTTTGAAGTGAATATATATTTGAATTTCCTCCTATATCATTTTAAAGAGTAATGGATACCATTTGAAAGTGATATATGAAATATGGTTTATCGAGACATGGTTAATAAATAAACAAAAAGTTATTCAAATGAAAATTTGAGAGTTTGGACTACGGGATTTTTTTTTGAAATTGGTTTTAAGATTCGAAAAATATATAATAGCATAATTTGAAATTATTTTTCTAATAGAACTGTTATAAATGATTTCAAAGTGATTTCAAAAAGGGATTTTAAAAAAGATTTAAAAGAAATGAAGTCCGAAACTCACTTCTGTCGTTGGAAAATAAATTTTGGTGATGTTTGCAGCATCATCAATATTCATTTTTGAGTTTCAAAGTGGAGAAGACCACTTTAGTAGCTTTGTTATTCGATTGTTTATGAATCCAATTTTATTCAAATCCCTGAAGTATGATTTGATATTTGAAAGAAATATGTACATATTTATTTCAAACGATTTGAAAAAAAACCGGTGTACAGTTCTCGAATTTTGGATTGAATTATATTATGAACACATGTATCATATGCTTTAGGATTGATTGATTGATTGATTGTGCATCTTGTTGAGATGATTGATTGCCGATTTCCAATTTTGAGTTGGAATTTGATTTTTTCTACTATTCTGAATAGTTGAACACTTCCAAATCGAGAATTAATTTTCAAAGCTAAGAATTTTTGGAAAGTATATAAAGTTTAGTTTTGAAAGTTTTAAAATAAAATCTAATGGAAGTTGAACAAGTTTTAAAAAGCTAAATATTTTGATAAGTAAATTGTATAAGCTTATTTTGAATTATACAAGCATGAAATTTAGTTTTGAAATGTTCTTAAATGAAAAGATTTTTAAGAAATGTTTTGAACGTAGTAAATATTTATAAAATCTTATATTTTTTTGCAAATTGATTTTTCTTAAGCAGTTCCAACTTTGCGTAAATATGAAAAATAGTTTTGAAAAGTTTATTATGGAATTTTTTTCAAGAAATAATTTGAACCAAGTAAGTGTTTATGAAAAAAAATTTGATTTGGAAGTTTTCGAACCTATATGAAATGAATTGTATAAGCATGAAGTTAATTCGAAACCTATTGATTTTGAAAGGTACTCGATTTGAAAAGTGATGATCTTATATATAACGGAATTATATAAGAATGATATATTCGAAATTGATGATTTGAAAAGGTACTATGTATAGTATGATATACATTTTGAGATTGAAGATTGGGAAGTACCTTCTGTTGACTATCTACTTTGTGGCCACATTGTGGATACATTATATTGATTCTTTGCTTTGATCCCAGATGGACTTGGGTGGATCCAAAAATGGGTCCTAATCGATATAGGTTGTCCGGACATAATACTCATGAGTTTCCTTTGACTCGGATGCATAGCGAAATTCGTAGGGCTTTGAAGTCTTACGATTACAGATGTTACCTGGGGGACCTATGTAACAACCCGGGATTTGCATTACCAATTAATAAATAAAAGTTAGGTTTTTTTATTTATTTTTAATGAAGCATAAAAGGATTTGGAATAATAAAATTTATTATTTGAAAAGGCTATTTTAATTAAATGGGAAATATGGGATTTTAAAATGAGGATAAAATATTATTTTTGGAAAGTTAAATATTTGAGGAGAGATTTTAAAATGGGTTTGGATAAGAAAAAAAAATGAGTTTTATAAACATATATGAACACTTAGACTAATTTTTGGAAACATGTAAATAACTCTCTTCTTATTGGGTTACAAAACCTAACCCAATAACCCACCCTAAACCTCCTCTATAAATTATCTCATACTCTTATAACCTCATTCATTCAACCCTAATCAAAACCCTAATCATTTCCTAAAGCTTTCATAATAAAAATGGCCTCTATCTTCATCTCCTTCTAGTTTTAGCTTATGCAAGTCATTCTATGCAAAGGTAATGCAAATACCCACCTCAAATCCATTTTTATATCTTTCTCATTTCTGAAATGTATTTGGTAACACATGTTTTATGTGTTTTTTTGATCTTATAGCCTCCTAATCATCTTTTGCTAACTTGGGTTGATGCTATAATAGTCTTTGTTGCTTTCAAGAGAGGTATATTGCTAAAAATCTCTTCTAATATGTGTTTAATCATCTTTTGATTTTGGTAATCAGCTAGTAACACATGTTTTATTATGTAACACGTGAATCATAGCTCTTTGATCATCTTTGCTTTCATTTTGGGGTGTGCACATAAGGTACTTGTAGTATATGCTAGTTGAAATTATAATTAGTTTATTGCTGTTAGTAAATTAGGCATATCTCATTCATCTTAAATCGGAATTAAGATTTTCTTGAAGTTATGGAAAACTTATTCTGTACCCTATAACTTTTATGTTTTGTGCTTTGCCTAATTTTGAGGTTTGAATGGTCGAAATCATGCTTGTTTGTCGCTGACCTGACAACAAACTACAGGGTTGATAAAATAAAAACCTGAAATTGATTTGGCCATAAGTTACTCGTTTCTTATCCAAATCTAATAATTTTGGATGTTCTGGAAAGCTTAGATTTAGGGCTAAAACTTTCATGTTTTAAGTTTCATGAAATTTCAAAGTTAATTTGGTCAAAACTGTGCATTCTTACAGCTGTCCCGAGAGCACAACGACAGTGATATAAAATTTAGATCTGAGAATTGTTTTTGTCATAGAATTTTCATCTCTGGTCGGAATTTGACGATCTTGGTCATTCCGGAAAGCTTAGAAACTAAGCTACAACTTTCATTTTATTCACTTTGCCAGAATTTGAAGTTTACTATGCCAAAATTGTGGTTTTTCATCTCTGGCCAGTTAGTGCATAGCTATAGGCCTTAGTCTCTTTTCTCCCGTTGTTTTCAGCGTAGAACCCCGACTTTGCGACGCCATCCCGGGCTCTTCCTTTGTCGGATTTCATCGTTTTTGGTCTCGTTAAAAAGATGAGATCGAGATCTTTAACCATGCAAAGTTTGGTTTAGATCTGGGTGCATTAGATACTTCTTTTCTATTGCCGAAGTAGCACCCAGAAACTGTTTTACAATAGTGATCATTTTCAGTTATCGTCGGACCAACTTTGAAACATTGTCGTTTCTTCGTTTCAAGTCGAAACCGAACGATTCTTGTTGCATATAAAAGTAGGAGTACTTTTCTACACTCCTACAAATTTTCATCAAGATCTGAGTTCATGTGACCCTTCGACCATGTCGTCGAAGTGGGACCTTTACACTGTTTTGACACAGTAAAGTTTTATGATTTTTGTCCGACTTTGAGACGACGCTGTTTCTTCGTTTCAAGTCGGAATTTCCCGATTCTTTTTGCATCTTAAAGTAGGGATGTTGGACTATATGCCTGCAAATTTTCATGACATTTGGACACAGTTTGCTGGTTCAAATAAATTGCCGAACTTTGGTTCGCGTCAGTTTTTTTGAATGTTTACAAACACTTAGAATATTTTTCAGTGATTTTCTGGTTTTATTGATTTCTTTGAGATTTGTCTCTAGATTTCGTACACGGGTTTTATGAATCAATTTCAAAAGATTTTTCACTCCTAAATGGCTTTCGAAATTATTATATAATATTATTTTTAATTATTAAATTAATTACTCCATAATAGGAGATTTTTCAAAAGCCGTTTTAAAGTGATTTCAAAATCAATTATAAATCCGTTTCGCACCATTATTTTCTATAATAAAAACCTCACACTCACTTTTTAGCACGTCGAGCAAAGTGGAAAGGTGCTTAAACGGTTAGGAAATCTCCGGCCTATGGAACCGTGTGTATTTTCTTTCCGGTTAATCCCCGACCTATTCGATTGATCGTTTTGACCTTTGGGTCTAGTTTACCGATGGTACGAGGTGGACTTTTTATTGTTTGGAGTGTGAGCTTGCTATTGGTTAGGGAACCATTTAGTGCGAACGTGGGGTATGGGACTCATTGTTAACACTTTACGGGTTCCTCTCCAAGAAGTTAGTGACACATTAGCCTCTGGGCGGCCAGTACTGGACCTCTGGGTCACCACGCCTCTGGGCAACCGTCTTTGGACACCTGCTCTATAGAGCAGTTTATTTTTCGGCGTGCGCCTCTGGGCCTTTATCCTTCTGGGAAGGATCTCGCCGTCTCGCGCGTTCCGCATCTGTGCGAGTGATCGATCACAACTCTACAGTACTTGGCAACAACGACTCTGGTCGGTGCACATGCAATATTGGTATTATTTGATGATTTTTATATCCATTCGAGTACCGCCATTCGGTGTTGGTTCTATGGAACCATACGATGTAAGTGCGATTACCTTGTGGATTCACAGTGTCTCTGGACACTGCTTTTCAGTGTTTGATTTCATTGACTTTTCAGTATATCCCCATTGCTCTTTGGAGCATCGATCTTTGCTTGGGCATTGATTACAGACTCTGGTCACTCTTGGGATTATTGCCTATGGGCATCTTTTTATGGCTTTGGCTACGCCGATGATATGAGGCGATTTTATTTATTCTACACTTTGGTGTTGATTTCTCTTTGGAGATTTTTATTGTTTATTGATGATTAGGGATCGTCATTATATTCATGTGGTTCATAATATACTTCTCTTTGGATAAGTACTGTTTTATTTATGTGCCGCATTATTATATATCTCAGTTATTACTGATTGTTTAGCTAGCCTGACCCGAGTGTTTTCGCTCGGGTCAAACCGAGTTGTTTCAGGTTAGGTCTCTGGACTTAGCTTCTGTGCTTCCGCTTGGACATTATCTGCTATGCTGATAGATAGCGCTTTTATTTGTCCACTATTCCGCTACTCTGTTATTATTCAGACTTTGATATGTACATATTTTTAACCCACATGTGTGGGCAGTGGCTTTGTACCCACTTATAGTATTTGGATCTGTATTGACGATGTATTGTTCTGGGATTTTATATCTGTTATGTGATTCTGTTCTGTGATGTTTTATCATTTATTATTATGCTTTGTCCTGATAGATCTTTAGCCATTTGTAATTTCGTTATAAGTATTTACCGAATATGTCGAACCTGATTAAGAAAAAAATATATAGATACCATCCTTTCGACGCATTCAGTAGATAGTTATAGCTTGATTACAAATGGTCGCTTCCACTATACTCTATTCTCCGCTTTAACAGACAGTATTACTCCCGTAATACTCTTTGTTACAGTGGGTCTCAGAGTGGGGCGTTACAGCTTGGTATCAGAGCCTGGTTTCAGGAATAAGCATAATAAACACAGAACATATACACATAGTACAATACATTTTAAATTAGATCCGAATTAAATCAAATCCCTTCCTTATGTTTATTGATAGATAAGTTAAGAATATGTATAGGAATCCGTTATATTCCGTAGTATTCCTTAATTAATTATCTATCATTGAATCATGTCTAACTCTAATTCCCGTTACGACATGTTGAGCGGTGCGACGGTCTTCTCTCAGCTCGACCTCGCCACCGGATTCCATCAGCTACGAGTCGTAGAAGACAGCATTCCTCTTACAGCTTTTCGCACTCGTTATGGTTCTTTTGAGTGGTTGGTCATGCCGTTCGGCTTGACGAACGCTCCGGCTTTCTTCGTCGATCTCATGAATCGAGTATTCCGGGAATACATCGATAGATTGTTTCTGGTTTTCATCGACGATATTCTTGTTTATTCTAGATCCGAGGCAGAGCATGCTCGTCATCTGCGGATTGTCTTGGATACTCTTCGTCAGCATCAGCTTAAGGCCAAGCTCTCCAAGTGCCATTTTTGGGAGAGCAAGGTCAAGTTCTTGGGCCATATTGTATCCTCTGAGTGTATTTCTGTCGATTCTGCCAAGATCGAAGCTATTCAGAATTGGAAGCAGCCTGAGAACGTTCATGATATTCGCAGCTTCCTTGGGCTGGCGGGTTATTATCGTCGGTTTATCAAGAATTTCTCTCGAGTTGCACTTCCCCTCACGACTCTGACTCGTAAGGGGGTTCGTTTTATTTGGTCTGATAAGTGTGAAGCTTCCTTTCAGCGATTGAAGGAACTTCTCACTCATGCTCCTATCCTTGTAGTTCCTGAGAGTAACCAGGATCTTGTTGTTTACACCGACGCTTGTGGTAGCGGCCTCGGTGATATGCTTATGCAGAAAGATCGGGTAGTTGCTTACGCTTCTAGGCAGCTACGTCTGAATGAGGTTCGCTATCCTACTCATGATCTTGAGTTAGCAGCTATCGTCTTTGCCCTAAAGTCGTGGCGTCATTAACTATTGGGCGAATATTTCATTCTCTACACCGATCACAAGTCGCTGAAGTATTCATTCAGTCAGAAGGATCTCAATATGAGGCAGCAGCGATGGCTTGAGTTTCTCGCCTCATATGACTTAGACATTCAGTATACCCCTAGCAAGGGTAATCGTGTGGCTGATGCACTCAGTCACAAACACTCGGCAGTAGTTTCTATGATGATAGCCGAGTTGGATATTCTTGAGACTCTTTCTATGTGTGATATTCGAAATCGAGCTCCGTCTTCTGATCCTCAGATCTTGTTATTCAGCTTGGAAGCCCGACCTATTCTATTGGATCGCATTGCTCATGCTCAGCGGCAGGATCCAGACTTGTTGCGATATATTCATCTCCTTGAGTCGGGATCCAGTGATGAGACATTGTCAGATTATTCTATTGATTCTCATCGGTGTCTTCGCAGGAAGAACCGTATTTTGGTACCATCCGATTTATCACTTAGGCGTGACATTCTAGACGAGTGTCATCGCACTAAGTACACCATCCATCCCGGTTCGAGCAAGATGTATGCCGATATGTGTCGGGTTTATTATTGGGAAGGCATGAAGAGTGATGTTGCAAGTTATGTAAGCCGTTGCATGACTTGTCAACAGATCAAAGCTGAGCACCAGCGTCCATCCGGTCTTCTTCAGCCGCTAGAGATTCCATTGTGGAAATGGGATCAGATATCCATGGATTTTATTGACGGTCTGCCTCGATCGAGGTCAGGCCATACTTCTATTTGGGTCATCGTCGATCGCTTGACCAAATCAGCTCATTTCCTTCCTATTAAGTCCACTCGGACTGCTCCTCAGCTTGCCAAGCTCTATGTGAAGGAAGTCGTTCGACTTCATGGCATTTCTAGCTCTATTGTCTGTGATCGAGACACTATCTTTTCTAGTCACTTCTGGAAGTGCCTACAGTCAGCTTTGGGCTCAGAGCTGAATCTCTCGACTACTTATCATCCTCAGACCGACGGTCAGACGGAGAGGGTGAATCGTGTTTTAGAGGATCTTTTACGCTGTTGTATTCTGGATTTCGGAGGTAGTTGGGAGGATCACTTACCGCTTGTAGAGTTCTCCTACAACAACAACTTTCAGTCTAGTATTGGCATGGCTCCTTTCGAGGCTCTTTACGGAAGGCCATGTCGTTCTCCTTCGTGTTGGTTAGAATCTGGCGAGAAGCTCCTTCTTGGTCCAGATTCAGTTCGGGAATCTTCTGAGATGATTATTCTTATTCATCTGAGAATGAAAGAGGCGCAGAACCATCAGAAATCCTACACGGACAACCGTAGGAAGCCTCTTGAGTTCTCCATTGGTGATTCTGTCTTTATTCGGATATCTCCCATGAAGGGGGTTGTGCGTTTTAGCTCTACAGGGAAGTTGGCTCCTCGCTATGTCGGACCATTTACTATTACGGAACGCATCGGCCCCGTTACTTATCGTGTGGCTCTACCTGCTCACTTCTCTGGAATACACGACGTGTTCCCTGTTTCCCAGCTTCGCATGTGTGTCCGCGATCCTGATTCTATCATTAAGCCACATGCTGTGCCTGATTTAGAGATCTTACCTGATTTATCTTTGGAGCGGCAACCTTTTCGTGTGCTTGATTCGGAGGTTAGACGCCTTCGCAACAAAGAGGTTCCACTCGTGAAGATTCAATGGTCACCGAATCCTAAGGACTGCACTTGGGAGACCAGAGAATCTATCGAACGCTCTTATCCTGGCTTTCTCCCATCTTCTTCTGTAGGTGAGAATTCTCTATATTATCTCTATCACTTCTTTTGTGGATTTAACGTTATAGACGACATCTATCTTAAGGAATTGCGGGGACGCAATTTTCTTAAGAGGGGTAGTCTGTAACAACCCGGGATTTGCATTACCAATTAATAAATAAAAGTTAGGTTTTTTTTTATTTTTAATGAAGCATAAAAAGATTTGGAATAATAAAATTTATTATATGAAAAGGCTATTTTAATTAAATGGGAAATATGGGATTTTAAAATGAGGATAAAATATTATTTTTGGAAAGTTAAATATTTGAGAAGAGATTTTAAAATGGGTTTGGATAAGAAAAAAAATGAGTTTTATAAACATATATGAACACTTAGACTAATTTTTGGAAACATGTAAATAACTCTCTTCTTATTGGGTTACAAAACCTAACCCAATAACCCACCCTAAACCTCCTCTATAAATTATCTCATACTCTTATAACCTCATTCATTCAACCCTAATCAAAACCCTAATCATTTCCTAAAGCTTTCATAACAAAAATGGCCTCTATCTTCATCTCCTTCTAGTTTTAGCTTATGCAAGTCATTCTATGCAAAGGTAATGCAAATACCCACCTCAAATCCATTTTTATATCTTTCTCATTTCTGAAATGTATTTGGTAACACATGTTTTATGTGTTTTTTTGATCTTATAGCCTCCTAATCATCTTTTGCTAACTTGGGTTGATGCTATAATAGTCTTTGTTGCTTTCAAGAGAGGTATATTGCTAAAAATCTCTTCTAATATGTGTTTAATCATCATTTGATTTTGGTAATCAGTTAGTAACACATGTTTTATTATGTAACATGTGAATCATAGCTCTTTGATCATCTTTTCTTTCATTTTGGGGTGTGCACATAAGGTACTTGTAGTATATGCTAGCTGAAATTATAATTAGTTTATTTCTGTTAGTAAATTAGGCATATCTCATTCATCTTAAATCGGAATTAAGATTTTTTTGAAGTTATGGAAAGCTTATTCTGTACCCTATAACTTTTATGTTTTGTGCTTTGCCTAATTTTGAGGTTTGAATGGTCGAAATCATGCTTGTTTGTCGCTGACCTGACAACAAACTACAGGATTGATAAAATAAAAACCTGAAATTGATTTGGCCATAAGTTACTCGTTTCTTATCCAAATCTAATAATTTTGGATGTTCTGGAAAGCTTAGATGTAGGGCTAAAACTTTCATGTTTTGAGTTTCATGAAATTTCAAAGTTAATTTGGTCAAAACTGTGCATTCTTACAACTGTCCCGAGAGCACAACGACAGTGATATAAAATTTAGATCTGAGAATTGTTTTTGTCATAGAATTTTCATCTCTGGTCGGAATTTGACGATCTTGGTCATTCCGGAAAGCTTAGAAACTAAGATACAACTTTCATTTTATTCATTTTGCCAGAATTTGAAGTTTACTATGCCAAAATTGTGGTTTTTCATCTCTGGCCAGTTAGTGCATAGCTATAGGCCTTAGTCTCTTTTCTCCCGTTGTTTTCAGCGTAGAACCCCAACTTTGCGACGCCATCCCGGGCTCGTCCTTTGTCGGATTTCATCGTTTTTGGTCTCGTTAAAAAGATGAGATCGAGATATTTAACCATGCAAAGTTTGGTTTAGATATGGGTGCATTAGATACTTCGTTTCTATTGCCGAAGTAGCACCCAGAAACTGTTTTACATTAGTGATCATTTTCAGTTATCGTCGGACCAACTTTGAAACATTGTCGTTTCTTCGTTTCAAGTCAAAACCAAACGATTCTTGTTGCATATAAAAGTAGGAGTACTTTTCTACACTCCTACAAATTTTCATCAAGATCTGAGTTCATGTGACCCTTCGACCATGTCGTCGAAGTGGGACCTTTACACTGTTTTGACACAGTAAAGTTTTATGATTTTTGTCCGACTTTGAGACGACGCCGTTTCTTCGTTTCAAGTCGGAATTTCCCGATTCTTTTTGCATCTTAAAGTAGGGATGTTGGACTACATGCCTGCAAATTTTCATGACATTTGGACACAGTTTGCTGGTTCAAATAAATTGCCGAACTTTGGTTCGCGTCAGTTTTTTTGAATGTTTACAAACACTTAGAATATTTTTCAGTGATTTTCTGGTTTTATTGATTTCTTTGAGATTTGTCTCTAGATTTCGTACACGGGTTTTATGAATCATTTTCAAAAGATTTTTCACTCCTAAATGGCTTTCGAAATTATTATTTAATATTATTTTTAATTATTAAATTAATTACTCCATAATAGGAGATTTTTCAAAAGCCGTTTTAAAGTGATTTCAAAATCAATTATAAATCTGTTTCGCACCATTATTTTCTATAATAAAAACCTCACACTCACTTTTTAGCACGTCGAGCAAAGTGGAAAGGTGCTTAAACGGTTAGGAAATCTCCGGCCTATGGAACCGTGTGTATTTTCTTTCCGGTTAATCCCCGACCTATTCGATTGATCGTTTTGACCTTTAGGTCTAGTTTACCGATGATACGAGGTGGACTTTTTATTGTTTGGAGTGTGAGCTTGCTATTGGTTAGGAAACCATTTCGTGCGAACGTGGGGTATGGGACTCATTGTTAACACTTTACGGGTTCCTCTCCAAGAAGTTAGTGACACATTAGCCTCTGGGCGGCCAGTACTGGACCTCTGGGTCACCACGCCTCTGGGAAACCGTCTCTGGACACCTGCTCTATGGAGCAGTTTATTTTTCGGCGTGCGCCTCTGGGCCTTTATCCTTCTGGGAAGGATCTCGCCGTCTCGCGCGTTCCGCATCTGTGCGAGTGATCGATCACAACTCTACAGTACTTGGCAACAACGACTCTGGTCGGTGCACATGCAATATTGGTATTATTTGATGATTTTTATATCCATTCGAGTACCGCCATTCGGTGTTGGTTCTATGGAACCATACGATGTAAGTGCGATTACCTTGTGGATTCACAGTGTCTCTGGACACTGCTTTTCAGTGTTTGATTTCATTGACTTTTCAGTATATCCCCATTGCTCTTTGGAGCATCGATCTTTGCTTGGGCATTGATTACAGACTCTGGTCACTCTTGGGATTATTGCCTATGGGCATCTTTTTATGGCTTTGGCTACGCCGATGATATGAGGCAATTTTATTTATTCTACACTTTGGTGTTGATTTCTCTTTGGAGATTTTTATTGTTTATTGATGATTAGGGATCGTCATTATATTCATGTGGTTCATAATATACTTCTCTTTGGATAAGTACTGTTTTATTTATGTACCGCATTATTATATATCTCAGTTATTACTGATTTTTTAGCTAGCCTGACCCGAGTGTTTTCGCTCGGGTCAAACCGAGTTGTTTCAGGTTAGGTCTTTGGACTTAGCTTTTGTGCTTCCGCTTGGACATTATCTGCTATGCTGATAGATAGCGCTTTTATTTGTCCACTATTCCGCTACTCTGTTATTATTCAGACTTTGATATGTACATATTTTTAACCCACATGTGTGGGCAGTGGCTTTGTACCCACTTATAGTATTTGGATCTGTATTGACGATGTATTGTTTTGGGGTTTTATATCTGTTATGTGATTCTGTTCTGTGATGTTTTATCATTTATTATTATGCTTTGTCCTGATAGATCTTTAGCCATTTGTAATTTCGTTATAAGTATTTACCGAATATGTCGAACCTGATTGAGAAAAAAATATATAGATACCATCCTTTCGACGTATTCAGTAGATAGTTATAGCTTGATTACAAATGGTCGCTTCCACTATACTCTATTCTCCGCTTTAACAGATAGTATTACTCCCGTAATACTCTTTGTTATAGTGGGTCTCAGAGTGGGGCGTTACAACCTAGGCGAAACCATTGTGTAACTGCGATCTATGGTCATTTTTGGCATAATCCGCCTGGGTAAAGCAATTGCATTGAGGTACAGATGTTTTCTGGGGGAACCAGGCGAAATCATTATGTATCTGCGGTCCACATGGCGTAATTCGAGGGGGCAGATGATTGCCTTGAGTTTATGGGTGATAGCGACGTAACCACCAGTGTTACTATTAAGTAGACTACGATCCATGCGAGTGTTTTGCATAGCGTAGTTCGTAGAGCAGTGATTTCTCACAGGTACGGATGTTATCTGGGGGACCCAGGCGAAACCATTGTGTATCTGCGATCTATGGTTGTTTTGGACGTCATGGCGTAAGACGTGGGGCAGTGACTGCCTAAAGTCGCCTGAGGCCGCGTCACTCTGTCCTCTCGACTTAGCGAGAGAGCGACCTTAGGAACTACATTCCATGATGATCCCGTTCATTTGATTTCAGTGATGATTGTACTTTCCATATCTATTTTAAAGGTTTCCAAGTATTTTCACTTGGTGTTAAAATGAGTTTGCTAAGTACTTATAGATTTTTGGTCTTGCGCCTGATCAACGTATTACTAGATTCTGTAAGAACGAGGATAAACTTGTTGAAACATCGAGTTATAAAAGTATTTTCGGAAGGAAAATTTTCTTCGATATAAAAGTATTTTGTTATAAAAGAATTTTTAGCAAAGAAAATTTTCAAACATTTAAGTATTATGTTATAAAAGAAATTTCAACAAAGAAAATTTTCAAACATTTAAGAATTGAAAAAGAAAAAAAACCAAAATAAAAATGGTTAAATATTGAAATAAAAATCCAAACTTGAATTATAAAATGAATTTGAACAAATTCAAACCAATTGAAGTAGTTTTTGAAATAAAAATCAGATATTGAATTATAAATTGGAAGCGAACTAATTGGATAAATTAATTAGTTAATTGAATACAAAAAATAATACTTAACTTGGTTAAGTAAATTGGATTGTGGATTAAATTTGAAATTGAATGTGGAACTTGAGTTATAAATGAAATTTGACTTAAATATAAGCGAATTAAATATATGTTGAAATGTGATCGAATAAAATAGAAATAGATTGAAATGGTGATGACTTAAGTTATAAATAAATTCAATTTAAATGTAAATAAATTGAATATGACTTTGGAAACTACTTAAATAAATTCGAGTATGAAATTAAGTTTTGAAGTGGAAATGAATATATGTGTTGTATAAAAGGTTATAATAAACCTTAATATTAATTTTATTATATGATTCTCAAATAATATAGTGAAATTTGAGATATGCCAAGCAAATGGAAATACAAATCAATTGACGATAAATAAATTTAATAACAATCAATTTAAATTGAAATGGAATTTGTTTGCAATAGAAATAAACTTAAGCTATATAGTTGAAATAATTGGAGATAAATGAATTAACTTAAGTTAATATTTTTGGATGGAAGTTTAGCTCAAATAAATTTATGAAATGGTTCATAAATAAATTGGCATGGATTTAATTGTTATTGAACACAAAATTGAGAAAACAAGGTTTTGTGAATAAATTGAACGTGGATTAATAAAATTTGATAAATTGATTTGGAATCCATTTAAAATAGCTATAAGCTTAAGTGATTATTTTATTAAATGAATATCACTGAATTTACAGGGAAAAATTGTCGTTTGACGTAAACGGAAGTAAACAAAATTTGGTGAATCAATGGAAAGTGGATAAATTGATTTGAATCAATTTGTGATAGATATGAGAATGACGTGTGTAATATGAATTGAATGCAAATAATTGGTTGTGAATCGTTGGAATTGAATAAATGAGGTATAAATCGATTGAAGATAATAATAATCGTATGTTGGAAACCTTATAATTGTTTTAAATACATGTGTAATATGTTGGTTTATGCAATCTAGGTGTTTGCATTAGCGAAATGAAGGTGAGGTCATTTAATTTCATAAATTATGAAATTTACGGGTTTATTGAGTAAGTACAGGTATATGAGAGACTATGGATAGCATAAGGGAAGCCTATCCAGAGATGATGTTAGGATAGCTAGTTGTTGGTTTGTATAGTGTATGCCTTGTTTGCTATGGTTGTTAGATTACTTAAGTATGTGCTTTACGATATAAATATATGACTTTTGTTATGGCTTGAATTATCCCTTTGCTTTCTAATTTTGAGGACGAAATTCTTTTAGGGGTGGGGGGGGGGAGGAATGTAACGACCTGGATTTTTAGCCATCTATTATGAGAGTAATTAACTAATTTTAAAGATTGAAATATTAATTATTATAAGTCGAATAAATAAATTTTTTGATATTTGAATATATAAATTTTGGAAACTATACTGAATTTTCAAATGTCAATTTCTAAATATGATAAAATAAATATCTATGTATAATTTTTTTTCCACCATTTCAAACTTATAATGACAAAAATATATAAGTATATATATATATATATGTTTATAAAAATAGTGTACATGTAAATATGTATATATCCAAATGTATATGTAAATATGTAAAAAATGTAAATATGTATATGATGAAAATATGTATATGTAAATATATATATATATATCTATATATATGTATATATGTAAGCATCATGATGGCAAACATCAAAGTCAAGCACACAAACATCAAAATCAAGCATACTATAAATCAAATCATGCACAATAAATCAAATCAAAGATAAAAATCAAATAAGCAAAAGGGTGAAAAGAAAAAAATAAATATGAGATGAAGCCTGTACAATCTCAACCACCCTATGTATACTAGCCACCCTATGGTCACTGACCCTCCCATTCTCTTCTATATATACACATGGCCATATTTGTTCACTTGTTCATGTACATATAAAAAAACAAAGACCTGTCATTCAAATTAAAGAAAGAAGATTAGCGATTGAAGATGAAGCGAAGCAGTGTCATCTATTTCAAAAGACTGTGAGTAAAACAACTTGTGTTTGTTTACTGGTTAACACACTCACACACACACACACAACTGTGTTCTTGGTTGAATCTTTGATTTGTATCAAGTATATATGTGTTTGCTATGGATATATGTGTATGTATATGTGTTTAGACATGAATAAGGTCACCTGCACATCAAAGAACCCTATACATCTTCCAGGAAAATACTCCCTGTACATGTTTTAGTCTAAACCAGTTAAGTCTTTCAACTTTGTAAAATCTATATCTCAACATATACTTAGTTTTAAATCTTAGTTCCAAAAGGAAAGTTGCTTGATTTTGAGTATAGGTTATTTTAAAATTTATTTCATTAAGTTTCTTCAACCAGAGAGGAAGAAAACTATATATATTAGTAAGTAGGTCAGTTATGGAAAAAGTTCGACTTGCATAATTTAATAATTGGATCATATGATTGCGTTCTTCATGGAAAAACGTGATTTTTGACAGTTGTTTGAGGATTTTTAGAGCTACATGGTGGGAGAATTTTGGAGTTGATCGATTTTGGGGAAAATGTCGAATTCCGACAATCGTGTTGATTTCAGGTCAAAAGGTTGGACGTGGAGGGGCGTTGGGTAAGGGCGCATCCATGAAAAATGGTGTGTGATTTTCTTATGGCGTGCATGGGCTTAGCGAAGCCAAACTAGGGTTTTAGGAGGGATGTTTTTAGGTTTCCGGTTCTAGGAAATGACGATGAGGAGAGGATGAGATAGGCGTGCGCTAGGGGGGAAAAGGAAGAGGAGACAATGGCGAAGCATTGGGTGAAATCTGGTGGGTGATGGTGGACCGTGGTGGCGAGGCGAGGAGATTTAGAGGGTGCGACTTCATTCCAGGCTTCGGTGGAAAGTTCGATTTTTCGAACTGGAGCTCTGCCGTGGGTTCTAGGCGGCTAGGCGAGTTGCTCTGGTGGTGGGCGACGTATGGAGATGATCGGCGGCGAGGTTGGTCGATTGGAGCTCGGGTGCATGTGCACGTATACAGGCTTGTGCATGTTTTTCGTGCTCACAAAATAGAAGAAAGAAGAAAGAAAATGGGAGAAGAGAAGGAAGGAGATGGGTTGTTGAGCCAGGTTTGTAGTTGATTGGGCTGGGTGTTTGATTTTAAAAGGAAAACTAAATTAATTATTACATTACAAAAATCTATAAATTTTAAAACTTTAATTCTCTTCCGTTTTAAACCCAATCAACGCGATTTTTTTTGCATCGGAGCCCTATCGTCAAGTACTTCCACATGAACTAATATCGTCGAATTTTCTGCAATGTGAAAATTTAATGATTTAAACAATTGAAAGTGAACGAATAAGTAAATTTTTATGTGATTAATTATAGGTTAATTAATCGAATTTTTTAATGAACTGTGTAATTCTACATTTATTTAGAATAAATTATTTTATTTAATTTCTTTAATTGACAAGTAATCGGGATTAAAAATATAATTTGGTCAGTTAATTGAAACCCATCACGTTTGGATTTGTAAATTGATTTAATTATATATTGTTGACTGAGTTAATGATCTATGTTTGACTAATATTGCTCTTGGATATTGATTCTAATTACTTTTTGTCTATTCCATTAAGTAGCCAAATAAATTAAAGTAGTTAGAATAAAACGTTGACACGTGTTTTGGAAATAAATCGACTTGTACTGATCACTATTCCGAATTTCAAAAATGTGATGATTACAAGCGAATTAATTTCGATGGACAGGTCATGATAAAGTAAATATATGGAATGAATTTCCATATGTGAATATTGACACCCTAATTGTAGAATTGTTTATTTTAAAAAAATTGGCCTTTAAAAATTTATTGTTTTGGATTCGATGGGACCGAGATCGGATACCGGCATTATCCGAAAACCACTTCGATCCAATATCCACTACGAGCCTGTACGATTTTGATTGTAGGGTCTAGTATGCTAGAATTTAATTAATGTAACAATTTTGGCTATTTTAATAAGTATTTGTACTTAGACACTATTATAATATCACTGGATTTTCTATAAAAGTGTTTTGTTTATCGTACGGTAAAAACCCATCGTGTTTATGTGTGGCGTGGTCTTATGCGATACCTTTGTTTTCAAAGGATTTTGATAACATTAATAATTCAAATTGACTATGTTTTCTCATGCTGGTTTTCCAGACTGACTCGGGTATTATTTTATTATAATGCTCGGGTCAGACCGAGTATTACAGATTCATGTTAGGATGCTATGAAGCTCAGGAGACGAGCTGGATGACATAGACGTATTCCCGTACTTGTTATTTTCCACTGTGTGTGTAGGCTGTATAGTCAGCACTGGTGAGGATAAGTTATTATAACTGTCTAGATTGATTTGTTGGTTGTTGTACTCTGATGATTGTAAGTATATTAACTGATACAGATTCTTTTGTATAAAAACCTATTATTCTATATTATATTTTATTCCATTGCGATTGTGAGATTCAGTGTTGTTGATTCTCTTTTCTTCTACCTTTTTCTTCTTTACCCCTAATGATTCGGTATTTACGGCACTTGACTATTCGGCATGTTATACAATGAACGTATGGATGTCAATTTTTAAGGGTCGAAAATCTCGGCCCATTACACTTGCAAATAGTTTCAATAAAAAAAACCGCGGAAAATAAACATATACGAGAATACGACTTGAAGACCTCCAACTCGTCTACTGAGCTCCAATGCATCCAAAGTAGTATGTAAATATGCTCGGTCTGACCCGAGCATTATAATAAAATAACACCCGAGTCAGTCTGGAAAACCAGCATGAGAAAAACACACCCAACTGGATTTTAAAGTTATAAAAAACTTTTGAAAACAAAGGTATCTCGTAAGACCACGCCGCACATAAACACGGACGAGTTTTTACCTTACGATAACCAAAAACAATTTCTATAGAAAATCCACTTATATGATAATAATGTCTAGGGGTCAAAGTAAAATATGAATATAGCTGAAATGCTTGCATCTCACATTTCAGCATAGTTGGGCACAACTAAGTCTGTACGGCGCATATTGGAGAATGGATTCCATACAATGACTGGGCTACTAGGGTACCGCCCGTCACGGTGCATCTCTAAATAAAATAACAAAGAGGACCTTGCTTGGGTCCCCTGCCAACACAGGATCGACCTACCCCTTGCTGGATAGTACCAAATATGATCACCCCTCCGTTAATGGGCCCCGAGCATACAAATGAGAGATAATAGCGACTCTAGATAGGGATGATCATACCCTACTTGGGAGCGACCCACTTAGCCCTACTGCATCTCCCCTGTTTTAGTCATTCCCGGTTGATGAGGATTAAGGCTACGATTACCTTCAAGAACATTTACACTTAGAATGCTCATTGCCCTCCAATGACAATGTGTTGATAGCATTCATCCATACAAGTCCGTTTTGGGACTAAATGAAACCGAAGACATTATTCCTACTACGTTCATTTTGGAATCACCCTTAGGATTAGTAGCGATTAGCCTTTGCACTTCATATCTCTATCTTCGTTTCCATGCTCTTCACGATGTATTCAGTTCGAAAACGCACTCGTTGGATCGAAGTGGTTTTCTGATAACATATCCGATCTCGATCTCTCCGAAACAACATTCGACAATTTCCAGTAAACTCAACCCCGGTTCTTTAGGAAATAAACAGTCAAAGATGAGATCGGAGATCACCTCCTAACCATCAGTGGACGGATTTCCTTATCATTGTCCTAAGAGAATGAATCGAGATTTATACGCACAACACAACATCATCGGAGATGACTGTGCCATATAACCCACTGTTTCTCCTAGATATTTCCAAAGTTACGTTTGGGTCCAGTTTCGATAGTCGGTTATTTAACCATCGAATAAACAACATTCAAATCATAGATTTCATTTCCTATGGAACCCTAATGAGCCTCACATTCATAAATTTAAAATCACTTTTCAAATACTTGGAAATCACTTCCATATATTTATCTCAAAAAAATAAGTATATTCACAAAACACAATATTTTCGATATTTAGAAGATATAACCATGTACTTATCTTAACGGTATAAGTATATTTTCAAATCATTTACTTCGAAACTTGAAGTACCTTTTCCATATACTTACAAAATGGTATAAGTATCTTAAACGATCACTTAGAATGTTTTGCTTATTTCAAGGCCATGTTTAAAATGATAAAACATAAGTGTCCTCTAAACAAAGGTATAAATATCCCAAAATACCCTCTCTTTCTTTAACTATCTTTTCCTTTTTTTTAAAAATATTTTCTTTATAAATCTCCAAAATCTATTTATAGAGTTCCGTATAAATCTCCAAGTTTTTATTTACAAAGGTACTCTTTTATAATCTCCTAACCCATTTATAAATTTCCTTTTTAATTCTAATCATTTGAAATCCTCGTTTTCACAATCTTTTGAAATCCAACTTCTTTTCCAATTCCAATCCTCTTCCCAAGTTTATAAACTCCTTTACATAAATCCTTTTATAATAATCTATTCAATTTATAATAAATAAATTAAAACATCATAAACATAGCTTTAATCATTTTTAAATAATATAAAAGAAATATAACTAAAAACATTTTTAATAATATAATAAATAAACTCTTAAACTTTTAAACATCTCTAATGGAAAAATAAAATAACTTTAAACAACCTTTTAAATAAAATTAATTCTCTTCGACGATATTTTTAATTAATCATCTAGTTTTAAATAACTAATAACAAAATAGTTATTATCTTCAAAAACATTAATAAAATAATTTATTTTAAAACACTATAGATAATATAATAATTAACTTACAAAAATAATATTTACAAATATTTGTAATTAACTATTTATAAAGATCCTTGTATATATAGAAATAATTAAACATTTTTCTTCCAATTTATAAAATTAGAAGTTAATCAAATCCAAAATTTCCAAATCTAGAAAAGGCTCGGCAATCCCAATGGTACTTAACAAGCTATCATTACCTTCTATTTAACTTCTTAAGTCAAATTACCGGTATTTACATAAATAAGCATATATGTGAACCAATCCATAATTAATGATCAATCAACACTTAAATAAATGTCCAAATTAATATAATAGTAGAATAGAGATTTATTCTGCTAACCAATATCATTCAAAGGTAAACCCTTACATTTATTAAACAATGTCTATTTGGCTAAATAGATAACACCAAGAAGTATACTTACATAAACTACGTTATAATTTTAAACAACATAATTATGTTAATCAAAATCAATATCAATTTATCACCTCATATATAATCTATTACTTAAAACAAGTTTGAATACAAATTTAAAACTAAAACAATCTAATAGCATTTCAAGATGCTATATTGTGATCCTAGATCAAATTCAACCAATCTAATAGCATTTCAAGATGCTATATTGCGATCCTAGATCAAATTCAACCAATCTAATAGCATTTCATGATGCTATATCGTGATCCTAGACCAAATTCAATCAACCAGCAAATTCAATCAATTCAAGCAGATATAAATAAATTTAAGCTACACAATATTATACTGGTAAATCAGAAAGGTGAGTTTAACTCACCATTATTTCAGCTGTCGCTTTTGTGTTCAGTTTGGTCTATAGTCGAACAACGAACAACTATAGCTCTAGATTCAGATAGTTCCAAATGTAACTAATTCAACTCCATGTAGAGGACAGCGACACGATTCCAACGCGACTGACGGCATCTCAATATGACCATGTACGAGAGAGTTATTAAATTTATAAGATATTGATTTTAAATATATGATTTTAAATACTAATTACAATAATTAAATCACTAATTACCCCATTTTAAACATAATCCACCTTCCCCACTCCCCTTGCACACGGACACAGCCCTCTTCCCCTATACATGCACGATCGCCCTCCTCCATTACTCAACGGAATCGCCTCACGATTTCTCCGACGAACTCCTATCTTCGCACTCTCTGCGATTATCCCACCCAAACAAAGCTCGATGTACTTACACGATTTCCGATTTGGCGTGCTTCCCTGGCATAGTACGAAGTCACGATTCGCTCCTCGAGGTCGCAGTGGCGGAAAATATAGGAGAAGGTGCTCCTTGCTATGAGAATCTCAACCCAGTCCTCCATTTCACAAATCGACAGCCACAGCGCCTAGAAAATCCAACCCTAATTCATTCCATCGCCTCTCGACTTACTGTCGAATCCTCATGCCGCGACTTCTAACACTCAACTAAAAGATAGATTAGCCTTTGACAAACCAAAGGTGCTAATTTTAGATTTAATTTGATTTTGATTTTTAATTGATTTTTGATTTATTAATTGGCCATGCTTTCATTTTGTTTACTGGGCAAACAATGGTATGGTTTTGTTTAAAGTAGAAGAGGCGACGGTGGACAAAAACATGTTTGTATGCTGTCTGTGTATGTTTGTGTACTGATGTTTTTTTAATCTAAAATTCCAGCGCAACACTGCATAAAGTTCTATTCTCGTACGAACCCTGTATCGATAAAATAAAAATACGGACGCACTTAGAACATCGATGTGACCCCAAAACAATAAAAATATACACCTGTTATTGAATTCTGAAAGATCACAAAAATACCGCCGTTTGTTGAAAAATCATCAAACGACAATTTAGATATTTCCCAAATTTAAAATTATGGAAAAATCCAATAAAATAAACTAAAAATACATCTATAGAAATCGAGTCATTATATTGATAGTTGATTTTCTGATAATTAATTTTAAATCATTATTACTGTACATATATTTACTAAACAAATTCACTGTTATTATTTATAAATTTAAAAGGAGTTAAACAAGTCCATTTAATCCATAGAATTAATATTCAATTTAAATCCTAATATTTAAATCATCATTCAAATAATAATTCACTATTCAAAGATTTTAAATAATCTCATATTTTAAATCAAGTTTTTAAAGCTAAATAAACCAATATTTTAATAATTAAAATTAATTAAATATTCAGAATCTATGCCCAAAATCGCGGGTTGTTACACGGAAAGTATATATTACTTTTTTTTGAAACCTCACAATAAATTATAAAAACATCTATTATTCGTAACTTTCAATTCAATGAACAGGAAGTAAGAAATAATAAAAACAAATTATCCGAATGGATATAAATGTAAAACATTCAAAATGATGTCTAACAATAGTCATTTTCAACATTTCATCTCACATAAGAAAGATATTACTTAGAAATAGTCTGCGGGTGTGGCGCAGTGAAAAAGAGGCTTGGGTTTTGGTAAAAAGACCCAGCTTTGATTTTTTACCATGCGCTTCCCTATCCTATATAAATTTATGTAACAACCCGCATATTTTACAATTGTATATTTAAATGTTTTATTTAAATATAGAATCGTTAATCGGATTGAAGTTCGAAAAGCTACTTTTTGTAAACAGTCGAATTGGGACTCAAGACCACCTCCATTGAGTCCAAAATGATGTTTACAACTTTTTTGAGTATAAACATCGATATGTTTGGAGTTGAGTAAAAATTATGACTTTTTCACTTTGGGTTTGGGTTTGGGTTTCAACCCACTAACCCATTTTAATACCCTAACTTAGCCCCTCCCCTCTTCATTCATCCTCATTTCCTAATACATTCAAGCTTAAGTAAAAATGGGGAGAGGAATGGGAAATTAGAAATTCCTAAGCCCTAGTTTCTTTTACAAATCCAAGTGTTAGCTCCAAAATCAAAGAGAAGCTTAGGTAAGCCTCCTCTTCATCTTCTCCAACTCATTCTCTCTTTAATTTCAGAAATTTCCTAAACCTAACTTAGGAAATGTTCTTCTTTTGAGCTTAGATTCAAGCTTCTAGAGTTGAAGTTGAAGCGTAGTTGATCTTCCTTTGCTTTCAAGCTTCTCCTTCATCGTTTTTGGGTTTAAAGGTGAGTTTTTGAACTCACATCTTTGTCTATTCTATCATTGTTGTTAGGTATGAATTCCTAGCATCTATTCATGTTCATTTGCTTTTGAGTTGAATTGATTTGGTGAACATTTCAATTTTTGGTGTTTTGAAGTCAAAACTTTGAAAATCCTAGCTTTGATTTGTGAACATGTTTTTGGTGGTGTATCGGAGAGCCTATAGGGCTGGGTTGTCGATTGGCAAAAACCCCTAAAGCCCATTGCTCGACCGGTTGCAAATGGTGAGAGTTTGCTCTTCATTTGATAGGCTGGAAAACAGTTTCAGTTCCAGCCAGTCGACTGGCCTCTGCAGTCAGTCGACTGACTGCATGGTCTGAAACTCTCGGGTTTCTGGATCAGTCGACTGACTGCAGAGGCCAGTCGACTGACCTGCTTGTTTTTGCCTATTTTGCCTATTTTGCTTGAGGTTCCAATTTTTATCGATTCGTGATTATCCGATTTATTATTATCATTTACTATTAACTTTGATGACTTCTTTTTCGGGATTTTTGAGAATATCCATTTTGATGGATTCGGTATCGATTTCTTTGGATTTGATTCACGTCTTCATATGTGGATTTTGGATTGATTGTTTCTACAATCATTTCTATGCTTTGTCACTTTAAAATACAAAGGTTTTTATACTAGTAGTAAATATTCAACTCTTTTACAAAGATGATTTCAAACTCTATTTTTAATACAAAGCTCGGTTATAAAACCGTTTTCTAATCTATTAGTATATACAAACCTTTACCTCATTCGTATGAGAAATCTAATTAAACGGCTTAGTAAAACAAGTGGTATGAAACGCTTGCGTTCACTTCGTCGGTTAATTCTTGGACTTGTACGATTGAACTCTTGTGACAATTTTCGAGTGGAAGTCTACAATCTGTTCGTAAATATTTGAGTTAAGCTAGTGGTTATGGGACATGAAGCTAAACTCTTATATTTACTAGCTTAGTGTAATTTACACTTATTTTCGAGTGGAAGTCTACAATCTGTTCATAAATATTTGAGTTAAGCTAGTGGTTATGGGACATGAAGCTAAACTCTTATATTTACTAACTTAGTGTAATTTACACTTGTCGATCATTGATGATCATTTTGTGATTTAGACTAGCGATGTGCGATGTCTTTTTGTTTGTGTGGGGACTAAAAACCCCGTTTGTGGAACTTCGGTTCAATTTGGTGGGGTAGCGACCCATGGTCTTCGGACCGTTCGTGGAGCAATCGGTTCAATGAGTCTATGCATGAGTCGTATCTTTTAGGGTGCGTCGATGTTCAGCTCATTTATCCGCATGCGGAACTGTACCACGACCGAATCTGTGCATGAGGCGTATCTTTTAGGGTGCGTCGATGTGCGGTTCATTTATTGGGTTAGCGATCCATGGAATAGCGTTCCGTTTGTGATACACGTGTTGGTGAGTTTTCATGCTCCCGTTTGTGATAGGCCTTCCCCCTTTTGAGATTTCTGGATTTCTAGTTAATGATTTCTAGAATTTGTGTTTCACCTCTTTTTGTGACTGGCAATGATATGTTTGTCAATATTTGGGGTTTGGTGAATAAAATAAAGAATATGACATTCTTTTTGGTGCTTTGAGATTCTTGAGATGTTGTATGATTTTGTTGTTGTTTAAAGTATACTTGTCACTATATGACATTATTGTTTTCATACGTTTTTGTTCATTATTGTATGATTTTATAAATGATAATTATAGTAACACTGATCCGTTTATTATTTTCTTATTAAATAATACTCGGGTCAGACCGAGATGTTACAGGTGCTTCTGCTTGACTCCTTATTTGGGATCATCTTCTGACTTTTGTCTAACTACATTAGATTGGTAGTTTTTGTTGTTATTCATTTGAGATATAGACTCCATAATGTATACTTATTCTTTTGTCTAGCACTTGTATCTATTCTTTTGTGATATTGTGGATCTTGTTTGACCACTACTTTGATGTACACTTTTATGTGTTAAATTCATATCTGTTTCCGCCTTTGAGATATGAACATCTGTGACTGATTTGTGTTATGTTTATTTCTATATTTGTTTCCGAAGGCCTCATAGCCACTGTGTGGTAGCTTTGAGTTTGTATTTGATATGTCGGATTTCCTCTTGAAATGAAATGCATGTTATACTATCTGACATATCGGTACTCGCACGAAGCAATTACATGGATGGTCGCTCCTCAACAGCCTTATTCTTCGCGCTAGTTGACGGCATTACTCCGTAGTGTCCTTGGCTAGCGTGAGCATAGAGGTGGGGCGTCATAATTTACCTAGGGGTATGGGGGCTTGGATCAGCGGACGGCTTTACTATACCCTCCTCAGGAGTTTACCGGCCCGCGGGTTCTCCTGGGTTTTCAAAAAAAAAATATTACTTAGAAATGAACAAATAAATATTCTTGGATTGACTATAATTTGAATTCTATTATAAATTTATTATTTACGTTAAACGAATAGCTTCCTAATCTTCCATATAAATAATTAACTATAAAACATTCACTTTGTATATCTATTAAACATAAGATATTGTTTATATATATATATATTAATAATGCAAAGACTAACAACAAACTTTTATATGGGAAGAATCCCTGACGCCCTATACCATATGTTCTTACTTAATGGTTTACTAACTGTAAGTCAATGCCACACTAGAAAACAAAATCATTTAAATCACAAATCTTAGAAATACGCCAAAAGATGGTAATCACAAATAACTCATGGAACTCGATTAAGAGTTCAAAACTCCAAAATGCAATCACCATGAAGTAAACAACATGATAGCGCTCAGGCTATATAAATAATCCAACAGGGGCAACCATGGTGAAAACATTCACAAATCGTCTAAATTCTAGAAATCAACATAAAGAAATCTAGAAAAGCAACAATGTAAGGAATAGGACCCAACAGTCCAAACAGGCAGTAACAACCCGAAGGTCCATAGCTTCAAACGAACAAGTCCGAAATTAACCGAAAAAATAAATGCATGTGTCCCATACCACATGTTTTACTAAATCATTTAATTCTCTTTCTCATACGTTCGAAGGGTGCAAAAATAGTGTCATTTATATAGAAAATAATTTGTTTTGATAAAACTAGTTTTAAAACAATTTTTGAAAACATTTTGCAAATTTTTTGGCTTTGAAATTCTCTTTATTATAGAGAACATAAAATTTTAATAGCTTTTAAAAATAATTATAAATACTATAAAATATTTAATTCGAAAGCCATTTTATGACAAAAATATTTTGAAATTTTTTTAGAAAACTCGTGCTAAAAAACAAAAGAAATCATTGAAAACACTGAAAATATGCATATGAACCCGTCTCAAAAACTCGTCAATCCGGAGTACGGATCAACCAGAAATAAGGGCTTACATATTGACATGCAGACCTCACTTGCATTTGCATAGAAATATTTATACAAACATTAAACACACACATATATTAGTTCCCCACCATAATTTATACTATACAAAGCAAAGACACACACATTCTTCTAAAATTATTCATAAAGACAAACATTTTTTCAAAACTGCTACCGAACTAAAAAATGATACCTAAAAACTGCTACTGATAACTACAAACTGATACCTAAAAACTGCTATTAATAACTAAAAATTGATACCTAAAAAAAGTTGTTCTTTAGACTAAAACACTGAAAATCCGTCCTTAAGGCTAAAACTCTGAGAAATTTTGTCCTTGACAATTATTTCCTGCCTATTAAATATACAAGTATGCAAATAAAGATCAGTTTAGCAAAATAATATGCCATGCAACTAAACAACTAGTGGAACAAAATATATAATAACAACAATTTGTGCAGCCGAAATTGCCAAGCTAATGAGATCAAAAACTTGTTTAACTTGGAAAATACTAAACAATGCAAGGTCATGTTTGTAAATATAAGCTTGTAAATAAACTAGAGGTGCAATAAAAATCAATAAGTAAACAAAATAAATATAATAAAGTTAAACCAGCAAACACTGGCCACTTCAACACACGCACGAGCATGAATATATACATGCAGACTCACATTAATTAACACACCACTAGTACACAACACACCCATATATGTATATATACATTCACTTACATATCCATCACAAACATTGACACCACAAATTCACTCACAAACTCACTAAAACTAACACGCACACACACGAGCACAAAATGTGCATACACTAAAACACACCCATCTAGACGCACACCCATCAGTCACTCCTAAACACAGCTCACACTCTAAACACATCACATATATACCCAACAATATATACACATGCATGTTGAAATAAACCCACAGGCTCACTGCCCACATATACATAAATATATATACCCACACAGGCCTTTATAAAATGATAATTAAGAGCCATACAATTAATACTGTATGAATTTGTTAATTTTTTTTGAGAAAAATGCGTGATCCTCTAAAATAGAGGAAAGCACACATATGAATTTGTTAATCTTATGTTACATTCAAACATAAGAGATGGGTATATCAAAACTTAAGTATATTTGTTAAGTAAAAAAGTAACGTGTGTTTCCTTTTTGTCAACAGGATAGCAATCTGTGCATACCCTTTAGCAGCATCTTAGCCATTCATCAGATCCAAGGGCTGCTGTTACTTCATTTGTTTATTTTGGATCGTGGGCTCCTTTATATTAAGCCCAATATGTAACCTATATATAATTCTGTGTATTCATTCCGTTGTAATATAATTCTATGATAATAAAAAGCTTTCTCTTCATCAAATATTATACTCTACACTTTTTCTAACTTGGTATCAGAGGGAATTGTGTGCTAACTGCACCTGTCGATCAGAGATCAACGTCCATCATAAAAGTGTCATCACTTGGACTCCTCTCATCGAAGATTCAACATCTTCTCATTTGAGAGTTGTTGCTGTCACTGGAAATCAGTGCCTCGCCAGTTCACCAATCTGGCTGCCTCTGATTGCCATTGAAAGCTTGGTGGTATAAAGAATTCAAATCCATTGAAAACCGATCAAGAAAATCAAGAAAAAGCTTCAGTTGAATTCAAGTGCATCAAGAAAACTTATCAGGAAAGCATTTCTTTTCAAAAGAGAAAGTTAATCATCACTTAAGTCTGCAAGATAGCATCAAGATTCAACTGCACAACCCCTTCTCTTATTCCTAATTCAAGATTTTCAAGGTTAGAATCCTTATACCTGATCGTTGACGTTTCTCGTTATTCATCATGAGTCAAGGTGAAGCTACAAGCCCACAGATGTCCAGCACAAGAGTCTCTCTCAGCCAAACTCAATCAGATCCAGTTAATGATCTGATGAAGGCCACTGTCAAACCTCAGAGTCAACTGCTCTCAATTCAACTTGATGAATCCAACTTCTTGCTCTGGAAATTACAAGTAGAGACATCAATTAGAGGTTATGGATTAGAGGATTATATTCTTGGTACAAAAATTACACCACCAAAGTTTGTCAAAGACAGTGAGGACAAGTTGGTGCCAAATCAAGAATACACAGCACATCAGAGGCAAGACAGCCTTGTATTTGCATGGATGATGTCATCCATAAGTGCATCTATTCTACCACAGCTTATAGGTTGCAAAACTGCTCAAGAAGTGTGGACAACAATTGAGAGAAATTTCACATCTCAGTCATCTACAAGAATCATGCATCATAGAAGGCAATTACAAAGCATCAGGAAGAATGAAATGACTATGAACGAATATCTGCTCAAATTCAAAAATTTATGTGACCAATTGGCTTCAGCAGGGCACAAAGTCCTTGATTCTGAACATGTATTGTACATAATTAGTGGTCTGGACAGTGAATATGAGGCTGTTGTGGCAATTATCTCTACCATGGAACCAACTCCCTCACTACAGTTTGTTTACTCTACTCTCTTATCACATGAAGGAAGAATTGAACATGGCAAAACAGTAAGTTCAGATATATCAGTCAATTATACTTACAACAAAGGCAAACAAGGTCAAGGGAGAGGGCAGTTCAATAGCTACCAGAGAGGAGGACCATCCAACAGAGGCAGGAGAGGTGGCAAAAGCAACAGCAACAATAAAATAAGGTGTCAAATTTGCGAGAGATATGGACATGGAGCAAATAAATGCTATTTCAGATTCAACAAGAATTATACTCCCTCACAACAAAATAGGAATGCTAATATCAATACAGTTAATATGCCCAAAGACAACAACAATGGTCAAGCATAGATCCTTAACACTGAAACTGCTACAGCAGATGATGTCAGTGATGAATGTTGGTACCAGAACTCTGGAGCAACCAACCATGTGACCAACAATCTCAGCAACATAAACTTGGGAAACAAAGAATACAAAGGTACACAAAATCTTTTTGTTGGCAATGGCAAAACTGGTCATATTACACATACTGGAAATGCAAGTATAAATGGACCCAAGAAATTATTTCTAAGAAATTTATTGAGGGTTCCTTCAATTAAAAAGAATTTAATGAGTGTTTCCCAATTTGCAAAAGATAACAATGTCTTTTTTGAATTCTACCCAAATAATTGCATAGTTAAAGATATACTAACTCAAGAAATCATTTTGTAGGGTAAAGAAAACAATGGGTTGTACAAATTTGATTTTTGTAACTCAAAAGTTTCTGAAAATAAAGGGAACACTTATGTGATGAATGTCATGAATAATTCTAATAGCTGCAATGTATTAGATTTATGGCACTATAAACTGGGACACCCCAGTGCAAAAATTGTAAAACATGTTATGAATAGTAATAACATTCCCTTTAGTAATATTTCTGACTCATATATGTGTACTTCTTGCCAATTGGGAAAAAGTCATAAACTTGCATTTCCAGATTCACACACTTGCTACACAAAACCCCTTGAATTAGTTGCTAGTGATCTATGGGGTCCAGCTCCTATTAGTTCTGACTATGGTTACAAATATTATATATCCTTCATAGATGCTTACTCAAGATTTGTATGGATTTATATGCTAAAAACCAAGTCAGAAGCTAGTAATATAGTTATTCAATTTATTAACAAGGTTGAAAATATGACTGGAAATCATGTATGCACTTTTCATACTGATGGTGGAAAGGAATTCCTACCACTAAAAACCTTCTTTGAGAAAAAGGGGATTAATCATAGGACTACATGTCCATATACTTCAGAGCAAAATGGGATCATTGAAAGAAAACATAGACATATTGTCGAAACTGGTCTAACCTTGCTAGCACAAGCTTCTATGCCTTTAAAATTTTGGCCAGAAGCATTTAATACTGCTGTGCATTTGATAAACTTACTGCCAGCAAAAAATCTCAAATTTAAATGTCCACAGGAAGTGCTAACTAAGGTCAAACCAGATTATAAACGTCTAAAGGTCTTTGGTTGTCAATGTTTCCCTTGTTTAAGGCCCTATAATACTCACAAATTAGATTTTAGATCTAAATCATGCACCTTCTTAGGATACTGTAACAATCAGAAGGGGTATAGGTGCCTAGACAACAAAGGAAAGATATATATTTCCAGACATGTAAGATTTAATGAACAGGTATATCCATATAGCAACACTGAAATTAAAACCACTGAAAAAGTGAGAAATGCAAGGCTTACTATACCTGATCTACCTGATGAAATTGAGGTTATACCCTCAACTTAGCCCATAAGTAAAGGCACAAGCACCAGCTCTCAACTCACCATGCCCACTAGGGAGCCAGGTCAAGAGCAAGATGATTGGGAAGATGAAAGCAATGATCAAAGTATTCAAAGACAGGAGATCAGCAGCCAAAGTGGTAATCAAGAGATCAATAGCCAAAGTGATAATCAAGATGCCAACAATGATACTGTGGCTTGCAACAGTTCTGATAATAATTCAGACATCACAGTCAGAAATAATGTTAATGTTCATCCAATGCTAACTAGAGCAAAATGTGGTATACATAAACCAAAAATTATCAACACCACTACAAATCAAGATGAACCATCCTCTTACATAGAAGCTGCTCAAAATGATAAATGGAGAGCTGCTATGCAAGAGGAATATAATGCTCTAGTTAACAAGGGAACTTGGGTTCTTGTTGAAAAACCAAAAAATGAAAACATTGTTGGATGTAGGTGGACATTCAAACTAAAGAAAAATGCTGATGGTTCAATTTCTAAATATAAAGCAAGATTGGTTGCAAAGGGGTATTCACAACATCATGGGTTTGATTTTTTTGAAACATTCTCCCCTGTTGTGAAACCATCATCTATTAGGATCATTCTAACCATTACTTTAAATAGAAATTGGAGCATCATGCAATTAGATGTGAATAATGCTTTTTCCGAATGGTGTGTTACAGGAAGAAGTATTTATGAAGCAACCAGAAGGATTCACTCACAAATCAGACAAAGAAATGGTGTGCAAACTCAACAAGGCCATCTATGGTTTAAAGCAAGCACCAAGAGTCTGGTTTGACAAACTCAAGTCAACACTTGTGAAATTTGGCTACAAATCTCTAAAATCAGACAACTCCATATTTACTAAAATTAATGATATTGCTACCACTTATATCCTAATCTATGTTGATGATTTTATCATTACAGGAAGTAGTGAATTAGAAATTAAGAAAGTTATTACAATGCTCAATTCAGAATTTTCTGTTAAGGATCTAGGTGATCTGAATTATTTTCTGGGAATTGAAGTTCAGAGATATACAACATCAGAGGTGCATCTCAATCAAAGAAAATACATTGCAGATATATTATCAAGAGCTAAAATGGACAAAGCTAATACACTACCAACTCCTATGATCACAAATCATCAACTATCAAAATATAAGGGGGAAGCAATTCAAAATGCAAAGCAGTATAGGAGTATAGTTAGTGCACTTCAATATGTGACTATCACAAGGCCAGATATATCATTTAGTGTCAACAAAGTCAGTCAGTATATGCAAAATCCTCTAGACAATCATTGGAAAGCAGTAAAAAGAATACTCAGATATCTCAAAAGGACAATTAATCATGGGCTCATCCTAAAATCAAGTCACTCACTCAACATCAATGCATATGCTAATGCTGATTGGGGTACAGACACTGATGATCGCAAATCTACATCAGGTTACTGCATCTATTTAGGAAAAAACCCAATATCATGGAGTGCAAAGAAGCAAAGCACTGTGTCAAGATCCAGTACAGAGGCTGAATTTAGGTGTGTGGCAAGTGCAGCAGCGGAAGTTATGTGGATAGAATCACTTCTAAGTGAACTTAACATCACACCAAACAAAAAGGCAACAATTTGGTGTGATAATGTGAGTACTATCTCTCTATCATCCAATCCAGTTCTCCATTCAAAGACAAAACATATAGAATTGGACCTTTACTTCATAAGAGAACAAGTAATTAAGGAGAAGTTAAGGGTCGGATACATACCATCTATACATCAAAAGGCAGATATACTTGCTAAACCCTTGACAAGGCTCAATTTCACAAGACTTAGAGATGAACTCAACGTCGACACTGCTAATCCATGCCAGAGATCGCAAAGAGCCATCTTCATACCAGAATGAAGTCAGATCAACATTCTTCTACCGCAGATTGCTGAATCTCTTCCTCTCAAAGAGCAGCCGCCATACCTTTTCTTTTTCTCACAAACCCTAACCTAATCGGGTTTGAGGGGGGAAGTAAAAAGTAACGTGTGTTTCCTTTCTGTCAACAGGATAGCAATCCGTGCATACCCTTTATCAGCATCTCAGCCATTCATCAGATCCAAGGGCTGCTGTTACTTCATTTGTTTATTTTAGATCACGGGCTCCTTTATATTAAGCCCAATATGTAACCTATATATAATTCTGTGTATTCATTCCGTTGTAATATAATTCTGTGATAATAAAAAGCTTTCTCTTCATCAAATATTATACTCTACACTTTTTCTAACTTATGTTCTTATTTTAGTTTGTTCATATTTTATATCTATATAAATATGGATTCTAGTTTAATTATTCATAACTATAGTCTTCTTTCATTCACTCCTTGGGTTTCCTTTTCTTTACATTCCCAAACCTATGAAATGCACACGCACCTTCCACTTACTTGCTCTCACAAAAGCACAGAAGTATATAGGTATATTCTTCTTCCCATCCTATACTTAATTACTCGATAATATAGCACAGGGGGACTCATGCATATACAGGGTAAACCAATGTAATATACAGGGTAAACCAATGTACACGCACATTTGGCTATATATTCAAAGAAACAACACACGCGCCCCTGGAGGCACGCAAGATGATCTGACCGGTCCACCGATCATCTATAACTAGTCGACTGATCAGAGTTTTGCCTGGAACTTAACTGCTCCAGGCCATGCCTCTCTCTTAGGGCGCAACCAACAATGCCTTGTTTAGTTGCTAAATAAGTCATGGAGCAAGCAGATGTGGCTTGTTCACTTCTCCGTGGCTAGTTTGATCTGATTTCGTGGCTAGTTGAGTGAACAAAGGCTGGTGAGTATAACAACAAAGACTTTGCCATTATAAATTTATAAAGACAAAGTCTTCGCCTTTATAAAATGTGGACGTTATATTCAATTTATAACGGCGAAGTCTTCGCCGTAATAAACCAAGTGAATTTTTTTTACTAATCCGTGGCTAGTTTGTACCTTACCTGGTTGCGGAGCTCGTCCGGTCAGTCCAAAAACACGAGAAAGAGTGAAGTGAACAAGTCACATTGTTGGTAATGGTTTTATATGTTTTTAATACTAATTCAAAACACAGCAAATTGAATTCAAAAGCAACATCTCAATATATATAACCTAATTTTCTTGATTAGTGCATAGATTTGTGATTGAAGATAACTCACTAGTAATCATAATGTCTTCTCCTTCTCTCATTCTGCCTACTGATCACACAGGCACACATAACACCATCACCATAACAAAGGAAATTTGTGCCATGGATGCAAATAGGTGCCAAGAAGAACTTATTTAAATTTAGGAATTTTTGGTAATTTATCGAATTTGTTTTTCAATTTTAAAGTGATGGAAATTATGTTTTCTTTGCTTGGTTTGCTTGCAGTCAAGGATCATTAACAGGGTGGTGTACGTAAGTGATTATTTAAAGGAAAGAGAGTAGTCTAGAAACTGGGGAATGATTAATGTTGATTTGGGCCAGAAAGACATGGGCTCAAGTTTTAAAATGTATAGAATAAATAAGTGAAGATATCTTATAAGCAAATACTTGAGAAGTGAAGTCTTTTTTGAATTGCTTAAATTATCCATCTTTTTCACTTTTTTGTATAGTAGTTGAGAGGGTGTATTCTGTCTTTTCTGCCAATGTAACCTTTTGTCCTCTCACATTTCCATTTCCTAACCCATTTTCTACGTTACTTTCTCCACTCTACCTCTTCTTCACCTCCTTACACCACTTTCCCGATCTCAAAAATATGATACATATATGTAAATCGACTCTATTATATCAAACCATAAAGACAAAAATTGTATCAAACATCTAAGTTGGTATAACAATAGTACAATTTTTCCATTGATCTTTAATTTCCAAAGGTGTTCGATGATTGCGGCATCTAAACTTTCAACAATTTTGAGAAAGACAACATCGTTAGAAGGTACACATCAATCCATCAGAAATGGTACGATTTGTTAGAAATCTGCTATTAGAAACTGCAATTGTTTCATTTACTTTTAACATTATGCAGTTTCTAATCTTAATGTGACCCTATTAATTAGGTCATAAATAGAACGTTTCATTTACCTTTAACGTTATGCAGTTTCTAATCTTAATGTGACCCTATTAATTAGGTCATAAATAGAACGTTTCATTTACCTTTAACGTTATACAGTTTCTAATCTTAATGTGACCCGATTAATTAAGTCATAAATAGACCGTTCTATAATTAGAACATTAGGTCTGTGATTAATCTTAAGCGTTGAATTGGTATATGATGGACATACCAGATTTAGAGTTAAATGTTATATAAAGGATTGGGTCCTCTCTCTCCCAGCAAATAGATGTATTCTTCTCCATCAAGAAACACATAAAGAAATAGGGTTAGAGAGAGAAACCGAATTATGAGAAGAAGAGTAATTATTAGAAGTCAGAAGAAGAAGATGACAGCCATTACATCTTCCGCTGTTAATCAAGGCACGTCATCTTAAACAAAACAAAAAATCATATTAAGTTTTGTTTGTGAAATATTCGGTATTGGTGATCCTTGGGCTATTACTTGAATTTTTCATTATTAATCATGAAAGATCGAACAGTAAAGAATTTCTGACATTTGGTATCTGAGCGACCAATCAATAACTGAATATTTCCTATGATTGCAATTGATCTGTTCTATGCTTTACTCATGATGTTTAATCAAGTATGTGTTATAAGTCATTTATGCACATGAGATTTATGATTTTGTTAATCACCAAAGTGGTCAAAATCAGAATAATCATTTAGTGCATAAGTGACATAATGATTATTGATAGAAATTGCCAGTTATAATAATACCAATTAAAAACTGGCGTCACTAATGATAGAACCTGAGAACTTACCCAAAGGAAAGTCATGTTCTATAACTAGTTGACATGATGAGGTTTAATAGATATCTTGATTAAATAAATATTGATCATCCAAAGATGTCAGTTCTATTTAATTGAATATATTTATTACTTACTTATGTTTTGGTATTTAATTATGTTAAGTATAAGATAATATCTACCCAAAGGAGTGCTATATTATACTATTATGTACATATCTGAATCACGTTAGCTATGAGCTTATAGTTATTTCAATTTTTTATTATTTAATTTGCAGTAGTTCCCATTAATACACATGCTTCATCTGTTACATTGTTCACTGGTGTTAATTTTTCTAAATGGAGAGAACAAGTCAATTTCCATTTAGGTGTTCAGGATCTTGACTTGGCATTCCTTGAGGATAAACATGTTGCTCTTACAACAGCTAGTACTGAGACAGAAAAATCACACCATAAAGCATGGGAACGCAGTAACAGATTGAGCCTTATGTTTATTAAGATGACTATTGCTAACAACATCAAGTCAACAATTCCGCAAACAGAAAGTGTTAAGGAATATATGCAGTTTGTGGAAGATCATTTTCGTTCAACTGATAAGTCACTCGCTGGTACTCTTATGGCAGAACTCACGACCATGAAGTTTGATGGGTCGCGAACTATGCAAGAGCACATTATAGAGATGACTAATCTTGCAGCAAGGTTAAACTCCCTTGGACTTACAGTAGAGGATTCTTTTCTTGTCCAGTTTATCCTGAACTCGCTACCTTCTGAATATGGACCTTTTCAAATTAACTATATCACTATAAAGGATAAGTGGAATGTTAATGAATTGGCCAGTAGACTTGTTCAGGAAGAAGGACGTTTGAAAAATCAAGTGAATCACTCAGTAAGTTTTGTGAGTAATAAAGATGGTAAAGAAAAGAATGGAAAATCAAGTCATTTCAAGAAGAAAAAGGCACCTGCTAAGAATGGGCAGGATAATGAAAAGAAGGAACTAAAGGATGTTCGATGTCATTTCTGTAAAAGGAAAGGACATTATCAAAATGACTATCCAAAAAGGATAGCTTGGTTCGAAAAGAAAGGTAATCATCTATCTTTCGTATGTTTTGATTCCAATTTAGTTGAAGTTCCTATTAATACATGGTGGCTTGATACTGGTGCTACAACTCATGTCTCCAATAATACGCAAGGATTTCTTATGATCCGAACCATAAATCCAAATGAAGATTGTTTTCTCTTTATGGGAAACGGAATGAAATCCACAATAGAAGGCATTGGGACTTATCATCTAATTCTAGAAAGTGGATATGTATTAGACTTATATAGTACCCTTTATGTACCTTCATTATCTAGAAACCTTATTTCTGTAAGTAAGTTGGATAATTCTGGTTTTAGATGTACGTTTGGATCTGGTTGTTTTGATTTATATAAGAATACTGATAATGTTGGTTCTGGTATTCTAATTGATGGTTTATATAAATTGAAACTGAATGACACTTATGCGAATTCCTTGCTGAATGTAATAAATAATGTTGGATGCAAACGTAGCATGTTGAATGAAAATTCTGCTTTTTTATGGCATAAAAGACTAGGTCACATATCCGAAGAAAGAATGATGGGATTAGTAAGTAATGAAATTTTGTCAAATTTGAACTTTAGTCATCTAGAATTATGTGTGGATTGTATTAAAGGTAAACAAACCAAACATAATAAGAAAGGAGCCACTAGAAGCAGCCAGCTTCTTGAAATCATACACACTGATATTTGCGGACCTATGGACACTCCAGCCTTTAATGGAGAAAAGTATTTCATCACTTTTATTGACGATTTTCCCCGCTATGGTTATGTCTATTTGCTTCATGAAAAATCTCAATCTGTGAATGTCCTTGAGACGTTTGTAAAGGAAGTTGAAAGGCAATTAGATAAAAAGGTGAAAATCATAAGGTCTGATAAAGGTGGTGAATATTATGGAAAATATAATGAGTCGGGCCAGTGTCCAGGTCCATTTGCAAAATTCCTCGAAAGTCATGGCATATGCGCGCAATACACAATGCCAGGTACACCACAGCAAAACGGTGTAGCAGAAAGGCGCAATATGACGTTAATAGATATGATTAGGAGTATGATGTCAGATTCTACACTACCTAAGAATTTGTGGTCGTATGCTCTCAAAACCGCTAATTATTTGTTGAATAGGGTTCCTAGTAAAGCTATTCAAAAGACTCCTTTTGAATTATGGACTAACAGGAAACCTAGTTTAAGACACCTGCATGTTTGGGGTTGTCCAGTGGAAGCGAGAATTTATAATCCACATGAAAAGAAATTAGATTCTCGAACGATTAGTGGGTATTTTTTAGGTTACCCTGAAAAATCTAAAGGATATGTGTTTTACTGTCCTAATCATAGTCCAAGAATTGTAGAAACTGGTAATGCAAGATTCATTGAGATTGGTGAAGTCAGTGGGAGTACTAGAAGAGAAATAGTGGAAATAAAGGAAACAAGGGTAAATGTTACATTGCCTAGAATAGTTCTCCATCTACTATTACTCCAAATGTTGTTCCAGCTGTTGGAGAACAACATGATGATGAACAACATATAAATGAAGAAGTACTTCCTGAAGGAAATGACTTACATAATGCTGATATGCATGAACCACAACAAGTAGCATTAAGAAGATCTCAAAGAGATCGTAGGTCAGCTATTTCTAATGATTATATGGTTTATATGCAAGAATCAGATTATGATATAGGAATCAATAAGGACCCAGTTTCGTTTTCACATGTTGTAGAAAGTAAAGAGTCAAAGGAATGGATTAATGCCATGAAAGAAGAACTAAAATCCATGCAACAGAATGAAGTTTGGGATCTCGTTGAGTTACCACATGGCTGTAAAAGATTCGGATGCAAATGGGTTTTTAAAACCAAACACGACTCTAGTGGTAATATCGAACGGTATAAAGCTAGACTTGTTGCTAAGGGTTACACTCAAAAAGATGGTGTTGATTACAAGGAGACATTTTCTCCTGTTTCGAAAAAGGACTCACTAAGAATAATAATGGCATTAGTAGCACATTATGATTTGGAATTGCATCAAATGGATGTGAAAACAGCCTTTCTGAATGGAGATCTTGATGTGGATGTTTATATGGATCAACCTGAGGGTTTTTCTGTAAAAGGTAAAGAACAATTGGTGTGTAAACTTAAGAAGTCAATATATGGTCTTAAACAAGCATCCCGACAATGGTATATTAAGTTCAATACCATTATTACATCTTTTGGTTTTAAGGTAAATACGGTTGATCACTGTTTATACCAAAAGATTAGTGGGAGCAAGTTTATTTATCTAGTCCTTTATGTTGATGACATCTTGCTTGCTGCAAATAATTTAAGCATATTGCATGAGACTAAGGAATTTCTCTCAACGAACTTTGAAATGAAAGATATGGGAGAGGCATCCTATGTGATTGGAATAGAAATATTTCGTGATCGATCACAAGGAATATTGGGATTGTCTCAGAAAGGATATATCGAAAGGATTCTAGAGAGATTTGGAATGAGTAAGTGTTCACCTGGGAAAGTTCCTGTACAGAAAGGTGATAAATTCAATCTCATGCAATGTCCTAAGAATGATGTTGAACTAAGAATGATGTTGAACGAAAGGAAATGGAATCAATTCCATATGTATCTGTAGTTGGTAGCCTAATGTATGCTCAAACCTGTACTAGATCGGATATCAGTTTTGCGGTCGGTATGAGGTATCAAAGTAATCCAGGAAGGGAACATTGGCAAGCTGCAAAGAATGTGTTGAGGTACTTACAAGGCACGAAAGATTACATGCTCATGTATAGCAGATCCAATGAATTGGAGGTGATTGGATATAGCGATTCAGATTTTGCTGGATGCATCGATACTAGAAAATCGACTTTTGGTTACCTGTTTATGTTTGCTCAAGGAGCCATATCATGGAAAAGTGCGAAACAAACTATCGTTGCTTCATCTACTATGGAGGCAGAATTTGTGGCATGTTATGAAGCCACAATTCATGCATTATGGTTGCGGAACTTTATTTCAGGACTTGCGGTTGTCGACACCATTAGCAAGCCGCTGAAAATTTATTGTGATAACTCTGCAGCAGTGTTTTTCTCAAAAAAACGACAAGTACTCTAAAGGTGCCAAACATATGGAACTGAAGTATCTTGTTGTGAAAGATGAGGTTCAGAAACAAAGAGTGTCAATCATGCACATCAGGACAGAACTTATGATTGCAGACCCTTTGATGAAATGGTTACAGCCAAAACAATTTAAGGAACATGTTCAAAGAATGGGTCTTGGTTGTATTAATAATAATTGATGTGTGACATTCTGAGCTCCTTTGTGTGTTTCTGATATACAATTATGTGTCTCTTGTTTTAATGTGGTAGTACGTACTTTATGTAATTTTAAACAAGAAAGAGTCTTATAAAGATATTATGTTTAATCATTATAATATAAGACATTATGTGGACCATTATGCTGTTTTATATAAATTATGAGTATAAAATGATGGATTGCTGGTATTGTAGTATATGGAAGGGAATGCATTGAATTAATAATGCACAACTGCCATAACTCTTAGCAATTTATCATAGTATGATGTTCAACACTTGATATTATGAATAATCGGGTCAAGTGGGAGAATGTTAGAAATCTTCTATTAGAAACTGCAATAGTTTCATATACTTTTAACGTTATGCAGTTTCTAATCTTAATGTGACCCTATTAATTAGGTCATAAATAGAACGTTTTATTTACCTTTAACGTTATGTAGTTTCTAACCTTAATGTGACCCTATTAATTAGGTCATAAATAGAACGTTTCATTTACCTTTAACATTATGCAGTTTCTAATCTTAATGTGACCCGATTAATTAAGTCATAAATAGACCATTCTATAATTAGAACATTAGGTCTGCGATTAATCTTAAACGTTGAATTGGTATATGATGGACGTACCGGATTTAGAGTTAAATGTTATATAAAGGATTGGGTCCTCTCTCTCCCAACAAATAGATGTATTCTTCTCCATCAAGAAACACATAAAGAAACAGGGTTAGGAGAGAAACCGAATTCTGAGAAGAAGAGTAATTATTAGAAGTTAGAAGAAGAAGATGACAGCCATTACATCTTCCGTTGTTAATCAAGGTACGTCATCTTAAACAAACAAAAAATCATATTAAGTTTTGTTTGTGAAATATTCGGTATTGGTGATCCTTGGGCTATTACTTGAATTGTTCATCATTAATCATGAAAGATCGAACAATAAAGAATTTCTGACATTATTTTATTACCGTCTTAAGTTTTGACTTTCATTTTGAATTTTATTTGATTTCTTTAGGTCTTGGGTTCAGTTGTCATCGCAGCAAATTCCAGTGCTTGGAACCCTAATTCCACAACGATTTTCGTGCTCCTCGAGCCCTAGATTTGCAATTTAAAGGTAATATTTTGCCTCTTATTCGACATATATTTTCAAGAGTTTGGTATTGCTTACAGAATAATACTAAGGGTTTCTGTATTTTCCTTTTGAGCTGAAATGAAAAAAGAAGTTTTCTTTCATTTCCGGCTTCTAGATTAGTTTCCTCCTTTCCCTTTGTGAAACTCTTCCTTATTTGTGATTACAAGAGCAAATCGATTTTTCTTCTTCTTTCCAAATAGATGCCTTCCACCCATTTGTAGATTGAATGACAAATTGATGAGCTACATCCATCGTGAAATCTAGCAATTGCTCACTTCCGAAGTAAATTTTTTCCCTTTTTGATATCTTTTACTATAAAATTTACCAATTTTTAGATTTGATTTTGTTTTAGCTTTAGATGTACCATTCAATTTTGGTTCTTTCTCTGCATATCATGTGTTTATTAGCGTGCCGATCAAAATTTTATCTCTTTTTTGGTGAATCAAACTTTTTCTTTTCACTGTATTTTGGTATTAGTTCTTAGGATTGATAGACAGTGCTCAAACATAGAATTTTTATGTCCTTTACTTTTTTAGTTTCTCCTATTTTCAATCTGTACATAAATAACAGTTGTTTATGGTCATTTCAGTCATTTGGGAATAAGATAGTGGAATTGAGCTATCCACGTTCTCATCTATTATTAGAAACCACAATCGAAAACTATAATCTCCAGTTATCTTCCTTCGAAAAGCACCAAATTTGATGACTTATTAAGGGAAAGACAAAGTAAGAGCATGCTATTGGAGACGTTGCAACATATGTCGAGGAGGCTCATCAGAGGAAGAAGACGAATAAGCATAAGCATGACTACTATAAGATCTATTATGTTTAGGGGTAGAAGACTTTCTAGTTGGTGCTTCGCTACGCAGCTAGGTATTTAGGCACCTGAGGGGTACACATGGAGGTGTGTTATACTATATTGACAGGAGATTCCGCCTGTTTTATTGGACTTAACATGAGTACCCTGCTATAGATTTTTTCTTTGGATTATTGGTACTACCAGCAGTTAAACATGAAGATGCAAGGGAGGTTATTGCGATCTAATCGGAGATTATGACTCGCAATTCCACTTTTGCATATTGGTTCTGCAGCAGTCGGTCATGACGACTAGCGGGATTAAGGAAGGTTATTGTTCTCTAAAAGTGATTTCAACTTCAATTTATATAAAGCTTTGTTCTTTTTTCCTTTTGATCTTGATTTTAAGTCTTTTCAGTTTGTAATATCTTTTCTAGTCGTAAATTTTGTTTTTGAATAGAAGGATGACACCTCATGACACACAAACTCATTCACAATGCATACAAGTTAGTTGTTATATCTAGAACTGTACTTTAATGTTTATTGATGCTTGATTAGTTTAAGATCTAATTGTTTTTTATTGTTGGTTTTGATTGTGTAAGTTTCATGTTTGATTGCACTAATTATTGGTGGTTTATTATACTTGCACTTGAATAAAAAGAAGTTTATAAGGTTGAACAAATGTATTATTGTTTTTATTTCAATGTATTATTTATCACCATGGATTTGAAATCTATAATGCTCTGAATTCCAACTTTATTTTCATTTTATATCTTTGCCATGTAAATAGAGAAGTTCTTTGTATTGTTCAAAACAATTATCATCCACTATGCATTACCCTTCCAATGGGCATTCATAGCATCTACCAAGTAAGATTTTTTAGGCTATAGCTAATGTTTCCATTAGATTTTAATCTATGTTCCCTTATACTAATACATAAAGAATGAGATGTAGAGGCTAACATTGTATACTATCTTACTTTAATTGTTACAAAATATTTTTGATTGAATAATAATGCTATTTATAATGTAAAGCATTAAGTTTACAGATGACATAAAACTATATATTAATGTTCAAATTTTATTGTCACTTGCATTGGATGTTCACTTAATGCCAATGTGTTACTTTGTTGATCAGTATCACATGCATCACAATTTGTTGTTTCTCAACTAAGTTTCTTTTTTCATTTCAATCCATATTTTCAAGAATAACTATATAAATCCATTTAAAACTTTTTTCATTTAATTGCTTTTTTTTACTTGCTTTACATAATTGTGTTTGCTAATCATAGTTTTATAGTTGGATTTAAGACTCAAAGAGATAATATGAATGAAGATGTTGATTCCATTTTCCATGATACAATATCAACAGCATTGGTAATTGTTCTAATGTATCAGCATTTTATTAACCTACAGCAAAATCAACATTGACTCCAAGTAGTTAATGATATTTCCAGGTGGGATAGTTATCAACATTGACTCCAAGTAGTTAACAACACCGACTCCAACAGCGTTGATAAGTCATGTGGAATAGTTAATGATATTTCAAATTATTTTTAGAGTAATTGTTTATAGTCATTGACTGACTATCTTTTGAATTTATTCTTGATTTCCAAATTTATCTCCAAGTAGTGAGCCTTTAATATTTCAATTAATGAATCATGATTGTATTTATTTAGTTTAATGATCTAAATATTTTTACTGTTGGGTTTTTGATATCATATATGGTACTCACATCTATGAACTATATATCCTATGTTCTTTTGTCTATGTACATGGTTGGTTGTAGTAACTATAATTTTTTGTATCCACTCTTAAAAAATTTGGCATATCGTTGTATGAAATCAGGTTCAAGATTATAGAAGTTGGAACTATTTCTTTAGTTTCATGCAGTAACTATGGATGTTCATTTTGTTCATGTGTGAAGGTTTCATACACACTTGAAATAAGCGGAGTAGTTTGTCACAACTTTGGATTGAAGAATTTGAGTTCAAAATCGATGGATAATATTTTGAATGATGACGTGGAGGCTAGCAAAGTGGCTTTCGCCTAGGTATATGTTATTGCTTCTTTATTTTTGTTTGTCTGTTTTTTGTCTAAATATAGTGAAGTGAGTTGTTTTATAGTAATGTATGACCAGGTTTTGCATGAGTAACATTGGTTGAAATCATTAGAACTATATTTATATCACGTGGATGAAGAAAATTAGTTGGATAATTATCCCAAAAATGAAAAAGTCATGATATTTTAAAATCAACTTAAAGGATCTTTTTTCAATGATAGATGATGAACATTGTAAAAGATGATTATTCTATTGTTCACCAATTTATTGGTGACCATTGTAAAAGGTGACCATTGTAAAATCCAGTTACACATGTTTATTTGAATTGTTCAGCAATTTATTGATGCCCATTGAAAGTTATTTGACAATGGATATTCATAATTGTCATATTCATTGTACATAGTAGGAGGTCAAAGTGTTAAGTTACTTATAATTTGGCAGGATGATGTGGATTCTTTTGTTGCAAGGATGTGCTGAAATGGGGAAGCATGATGGAGAATATAGGACTTTGATTCCTAAGGATTATGAAGGAGTGTGCATCTATTCTGAAGATTGAAGGAAATATATGCAGTTAAGTTGACACTTAAGCAGCCGTGTATAATTTAGTGCCTTCCCATGGCCTCTGCCATGTCTATGTTATGTTTGTAGATAGTTTTTCTTGATAATATGATTTTTCTTATTGATATACCCATGCAACTCAAGATAATGGTATGTAAATTAATTTTTTTGATGATTTTCATTTCTCACTGAAGTTTAAAGTTGTTTTTAATTCTTCAGACAGTCATTTTCTATATAGGAAGATGGTGAAATTTAGTGTTTTAGTTTCTGATTTTTCTTTCCAAAAGCATTTTCTTATTTGTGTTTAGCTTTCTTTCAGATTCCTTAGTTCTCAGCTACACTTGGTGATATCAAGGTTTAAATTTCCGGTTTCCGATTCCATTCCGGTCACCTAGAAATATTAAATTCCCGGTTACGTTTCGGAGTTTTTGGAAATTCCGTTCAAATTCCGGTTCAAGTTTAGATTTTACGTTTGTATTATGTCAAAGTTATCAAGCTTTTATGTTCAAAGTTCACTAATACCTACCTATTAAAACATAATTTAGAAGCCCATTATGTTAGGCCTACGTTATTTCTTGCTTGTAGCATAGTATGCCAAGTTGCCAACAACATCCATGTTAGGCCTCCTCCTTCTTCTTCAGTTTTTAATAGTTGCTGGTAGCCCAGTATGCCAACATTACATGCCTTATTCTTTAATCGATTCAGTTTCTGCCTCCATCAAAACATCGTTCAAAGCTAAATCCTTTTCAAATTTTGGGTCCAATACTAAAATCAAAAGCAACAAGATGAAAATTACCTCTTCAAACTATCGAATGTCGAAAATCTGCTGGTTCTGCGCTCAACTAATACTTCTCAGGTTTTTTCCTCTTGATTTGATTTTTTCAAACATCTTTTAGGGGTTTGAAATAATTTCTGCTTGCTTAATTGAAACTTATATGGTGTAATTTTTCTTTTGATTTTCTTTTTCCTTTTGCTTTTTAATGTCTAGATCCAGAATCGGAACATTTAGCGAATACCGTCTCGGTCGACGTCGGAACCAAAATGAAACGTCCAAAATTCCGACGTGCCGGACAGAATCTCGAACCTTGGGTGATATATGATAACAAAGAAAGATAGCAAGATTCTTTTAAATGCATGGTGAAAAAGAATCACAAATCCATAAGGCATTTGAGTGGACAAAGCAGTATAGTCAAATCTACTACTACACATTTTGTTTAAGTTTTCGCTTGAAAATTCTGAAATGCTTTAATTCATACCAGTACTATTGCACGTCCGATAGACGTGTACTTAGGCAAATTTGACCATAGTTGGATATGAGCTTAAAATTGGATTGTTGCTGCCTTTACCTTTTATTTGTTTCTTCATAGCTAATTCATTTTAGTTTAGATACACAAATTTTTCGTAATATGTGTTTGCTTCAATAAAATGCAGTGCATAGTTTGTTGCACAGTAAAAAGTGCTTAAGAGCATGAGCATAGAACTATTTTTTACGTGCAATAAATTTTTATTACTTCTTGGTTTCATGAGAAGGTTAGCAATTGAATATTAAATTATTTACCCTTTGGATATTTGCAGGACAAACTTTCGACATGACATCCATGGAAAGGAAGGATTAAGTTAAGCTAGAGCAGAGTATAGGATTATCGTATGTTGCTGATATAAACACATTATCCAGCCAGGATAATTTGTTAAAATAGTGATTACAATGTTAGTTTTTGGTTGTATAATTTACAATTAAAACAAGTTGTTTCCCTATTTACTATCGTATGAAATTCAAGAAGAATTTATTTTAGGGACAGTATGATGAAGGGACAGTACGTTAACATAATATATTTCATAGTTTAGAAAGAATTCATTCATGTTAGGGCTTCAGTTTTGACAGCAAATTATTAATGCATGCCAAAAAAATCTACTTCTTAATCTCTTTGTGTTATTTAGTAGAGACCAATACCTAATTTCACGTTAAAAGCTTACATCTAAAAAATAATAATTATATGTATCATACTAAGCAAAATGTCTAAACCAATAAAAGAAAAGTTTGGGTTAAGTTGTGTGTTAAAGATCAGTTACATAAAACATACTTCAAAAATAATTAAAAGGTGACTTAGAATGCGAACTCGGGATTGGAAAGCTACAGGTTATTCCTTCCAAGCACTGAAAATGTCGACTACATATGCAATATATGTCCTCCATGAAAACCATGTGTGTCTTATTCCATATGCTGTCACCCATCTCAAAATCCATAAAACTTTCTATAACCATACACATTTATAATTTTCTTAGTAGTATCTCTATTTTAAGGTTTTTGCCTACACAATGAACATATCATTTATTTCATAGGATTAGGAAGTGTCACAAGTTGAGCATGTTTTCATTAAAGGTACAAAGTTAGGTGAGTTTATTATAGATTTTTATTTTTCATCACTTGCAACATATGTTAGGTCTTACTGACATACTATCATAGTTTTAATGTATAGATCGATTTTGTAGATTCCTGGTCATACCTGATAGGCTGAAAAATGCTCCTATGTTCAAAAGATTCATATAGGGAAAAGGTTCGGCTCTTAGTGTTAGTCGTGGTCATGCAGCTTCCATGTGTGGAAGGATACAATAATTTTAGTTAAATTATATGTTTGATTTTCTATATTTTTTTCTTATTATTTGTACTAATAGGCTACATTCTAAAGGATTTCAACGTTCATCCAAAAAATATAGGTGTATCTAACGGAAACTAAAATCCATATAGTTCCCATCCCTTAAAAGAATATCAATGGATACAAGACTAGAAATTAGTTATATGTATCTTACTGATATCTTTTGAAATTTTTGCATGCGTTTTATTCTTATGATCTAGAATAGTTATACAAAATTTTAACACAAAGTAATGAAATAAATATTTTAACATTTAAAGTAATGAAAGTTTAAAGTGGCTCTAGGGAATTGCAAGCAAAGATCCATGCATGCGAACTACACATGAGACTCTGGGAATAATTTAACACAAAACAGCAGCAAGACTAATCACGTGTTAATGCAAAGTAAATAATACATGTGATATGGCAACAAGTCATTCAACGCGATGGATCTATATTGCTAGCGAAAGCAATCAAGTTGTTTGTGAGGCTTGCATATAAATTCAAGGTGAAGATCATATATATATTTACAAATGAAGGCAATAGAAGCAAAAGATGATAATTGTTTGACTGATAAATGGTTGATTTGTGCATGTACGCACATAAAAAAATGCAACATTACATACACGTCAAAGTCATTTGGTAAGATCCAAAAAATCCTACAAATAATGTTTTAGAATACCAAATCCTCATGCGCACGTGCCAAAATACTCGTATATATATGTGTGTGTATATATATATATATATATTCTCTTTTATAAATAATCTAGATCCCAATTTATTTGAATAAATACAAATTCCTTTCAAGTTTCAAACCAATATTATATTTTAATTATATTACTTTTATAAAATTTTATTTTCACATTCTAACTTATTTTAAAATTTAAACATTATAAACGATTTAATATCTTTATTAAATGATTTAAAATCAGTTTGACAAATAAATTTCCAAATTCCAATTTAATTGATTAAATTACTATCAATGACTTAAATTAATTATCACTTAAAACCGAGGTGTTACAGTTATCTTACCTCATCTATTCAATATATTAATAATACTACACATAACATTCCCAGCTTGAGTCTGCTCAACAACTAAGGAGTATGCAAGTAATTTATTAATATATATGATAGAGGACAATATTATATTGAAGATACATAATATTTAGTATATTATATCGAGTGATATCGACTTATGAAATAATGTATTTCTTATGAAATACCCTCATGATTCAAGTGTCGGATACGTCGGAAATTACGGTATATGTACATTTTCGTATGTATTTATTCCTTATGTCTATTTGGGTTTCTTTGATGTTCCACCTTTAGTTCATATTATATAAGTTTTATTATTATATAACATTTATATTTTATATTACTTATATAATAATCTTATGTATAATATTATATTAATTAAATCTTATTTAATTAATTCTAATTAATTAGCATTTTATTTAATTTTATATTATTTTAATATAACACTTATATTAAATATTTATTATATACTATATAGTATAACATATATCTCATTTATGTGTATTTTTTATTTAATTAATTAACTTTAAATTAAATAATTAATTTAATTAATTAACCTTTAATTTATTTATTTAATCAATTAACCTTTAATTAATTTGTTTAATTAATTTATTTAATTAATTTATTTAATTAACCAATTTTAATTAAATTATATTAATTTTGAAAATCATATTATATACATATATGTATGCTTATGATACCTTAAACATTTTAAAACATCATAACATATATAATACATGTATATATTTTTCATTAATTAACTTATTTCATTAGTTAATTTATTTTATTAATCTTAGTAATAAATTTGAAATTTCGAAATCAATATTTAAAATTTTCAAACATTTTGAAAATTTTATTAAGTTATAACATTTATAATATATGTATATCTTATTTTAAATTTAAAATCTTATATTTTAATTTTCAAACAATTTTGAAAATTAGCCCAAGGTCCAATTCAAATTTAGGCCTTTTCTGTTAGGGACAACCTTTGGGCCGTGAGTTTAATAGTTAACCCTAACATGGCTAATGTAGACAACATAAGCTATTGGGCTATGATACCATTGCTAGAACTGGGTCAGCACGCAGCAGAAGTTATGCGTGAATTTCAACTTTTTTAACTTATGGGATCTTTATTGGGCCTATGAAATTTTATTTATTCAGAGCATTTTTAAATTTCACTTTTGAAAAATGTCTTATCTTAATTAAATTTATAAACCATATACAATTTTATTTAATTTATATTCAATTAAATATAAAAGTACATATATGTATCATATACATAAATTTATGTGTGTGGATGCATAACATAATAATTTGTGCAAGTTATAACATTGCAGGATATAAATGTTGGGATTTACATCGCAACGGACATGTTAGGTCATCCTATATGTTTTAAATGTTGTCCAAATATATGTATCTATGTAAACTTATTATATATAGAAATATTAAGAACTATGTAAATATATATATCTATGTATGTATGTATGTATGTGCACGTATGTGTAACTTATATGTAAAAGTATTAATGATTTATATCTATATACCATTGCATTAAATATTAAAAAAAGATATTAATATATATACATAATATAATTTTTTGAATCATTTTACACATAGATATATATGTACGAATTATAGTAACAAAATTATTATTATTATTATATTTAAATATACATAAATAAGTATATTTATAATATCTAAATGTGTATATATGTATATATACACACACAGTATATTAATTGTGTATTTAAAAAGTATATATATTTTTAAACCTTTCCAGATCGAATGAATGGCACAATTTTTTTAATTTATATTTTATTGCATTAAAAAATATATATATATATAAATTAATTATTTAAGTAAAATAAAATAATAATAACAAGTATTTTTTGTTGTATTATTCGAATTTTAAATTTTTAGAAAATCAAGCATGAAATTTTAAAGTTACAAATTTTTTTCCAGAATTTTCTCTTTCAAAATAATATTTTTAGTTAATTAATTAATTTCAGCTGTTTATTAAATTGATTTTTTTAAAATTTGAAAATAATTTTTAGATCTGATTATTTTGTCCAAGAGTTTATATGATGATAATTTTTATTCATAAAATTGAAAATTTAATTTTTGAAACATATTTTATTTGATACTTTTTATTTAATTAGTATATTGATTGAAATAATATTAAATTGTAGTAAATAATTATTAAAAATTAATTTGCAGCCACTGAAAAGTATAATCTATTGTAGATATGCATTTATAAAATATAAGTTCAACTACTAGCATGATATGATGATATAATTAAGTACAAGTCATATAATTAAGATTAGGTAGTATATTAATACATACATATATATATGTATATTAATTAATAATGATAATAATTAAAATAAAATTTATTTGGCTGTGCACTTCAAAGCCATATATAAAAATGTGTATTTTAATAAATTAAAACATACATATAACCAATTTAATGTGTGACAACATTGATGATACATATAAGAATCTCACCTAACAAGCAATATAATAATGATATATATATTTATATATATATATAATTTAATATTATCCAGAAATTATAAATCATATAGTATAGTAAATACATACCTAATACTAATGCCTTAGAGCAAACCTTGTAATGATGAATTCTCCTTTCTTGGAAATCTTCTCGATTCTACATACAGCTAATCCTTGAACTGTAGACCTTCAGCTATCTAACAACTATCCCCTCTTGAATTGATTTGAGATGAATTTGTTGAAGCTCCATTTTGATGAGTCAGCTAGCAATGATGGGGAAATGACAACCAAAAATTTCATTTTGCAATAGGGTTAGGGGTCCTTTTATAGTGGAAGAAATAGAGAGAAATATGGATCACATCTCATACTATTTCTCATCAAATCTCATTCATTCATCTCTAAACCCCTTTAACTAACTGCCATTTAATCCTAAATAAATATTATTAATTAAACCTAATTTAATTTCTTGTCGATATCACATAAACATCGATATATTTATAATTATTATAAATATATACAATAATATTTATTCCTCAAATCATATTCAAAATTTTATAATTAATATTTCATAAATATTAATTAATTTAATTAATTTACAAGAGTTACAAACAAATTAAATCATTTGGTTTAAAGAGAATTCATCATTCCAGTTGTGTGACTCGTCAGATGTAAATTCGGTCGGCAATTAACATCGAACAATTCGAATATTAATGTTCACACGTCACTTAGCAGGTGGTGTGAGATTTTGACCAAATGTATCGCTTACTTAGTTTTGGTAAAAATATAATTTTATATTATAAGCTTTACCAGGTTGTGATATTTATTTACACCAATTCTCTTCGTCAAACCTATATCACTTTGGACTTATGGAATTCGGTAATGGTCAAAATTCCAATATCATCCATATTTAACTCTATAGTCCAAAAACAAAGTCCTTAGTTCAATGACAATAATTATTATTAACCGAAATGCTCTGGCTATAGACTATGACTTTGAGTTGACTGTGATACTAACCCCATATAATTGAGGAGATGAATCCTCACTTGAATGGTGCTTCACTTCCAATACTTCCAGTCGACTCAACTATAGTCATTCAATGGATGTTATTCCATGATTTGACTATAATAAAAACAAAGCTTTCATATTGAAGATCTATGGTATTCTCAAGTCGAGAGAACTGTGTAAATTAGTCATATCGCTTTTTTCTGTTTGACCTTAGTTATATTAACCGACAGAAAACTAACGAGTGAGTTGTTGCATAGCTACAATAACTATCAGTACGTAAACCCTTGGTTTCCCCAGCAGTTATGAATAATAAATTGCCCCACATATAGAGAGTGTTACGTACTCTAGTCTCAACGGATACATCGATATCTAGTCTCGATGCATCTTGACTAGGAACATTTAAAATGTATTTTTTTATTGTGATAAATTACTCATGGTTATAACACTTTGTAACTATTATAAAAAAACATATTATTTATGGATTTTCTATTAAATATACTTTTAATTAAATTATTAATTAATATAATACATTATATCAAGTATATAATAGAAAGATAACACCTTTGTTTCGAACAAGATTGGTCAATGAGTTATATATACGTAATAAATTACATAATTTATCATAGGGCATACCCTTAACTCTATCAGAAAATACTATCCCGGCTAGTATCCGTAAGCCAACAGTTCGTTAGGATCCATCATCAATGCAATATCACATCCTCGTCGTCATGCATAGCAAGGAACTCTCGTAGTGCCTAGTAATGATTCTTGGAACTAGGCCAATCCATAGAGAAAGTTATGGACGAATTTCAAAAAATTCCCTTATTGGAATTATATTGGGCCTATGAAGTCTAATTTATTTAGAACGTTTCTAGATTTTATTTAAATGAAATCTTGTATTTTATTTAAATTTATAAATATATAGTTCTATTTAATTTATATTTTAATACATATAAATATACGCATATGTATCATATACATATATGTATGTATGTGCATGTGTAACATATAATCATGTGCAAGGTATAACATGTCCGTGTATAGATGTTGTGCAACAACCCATAATTTTTGAGTTTTCGAATTTGAATATTTAATTATGATAACCCTGAATTTTGAGAAGCAATTAATCAAAGTTCGCGATAGTTAGGAAATATAATATTTTTTTATTTAATCATTTATGTGCTAAAAATGAGAATATATATATTATTTGAAAAGAATTTCATATGCTTAACTTACTTCACAAGCCCAATATTCATTAAGGCCTTATCTAGACTTGCTAAATCTAGAATTTTCCCATGGCTTCTTAAATACACTTCATATGGGTTGATAGCTTCTTTTGGAAGCTTTGTTTTGATAATGTTGCTTGAAAACTCTGTTAGCTTCTCTTGGAAGCTTTGTTTTGATAGCGTTTATGTTGGAAGTTTTGTTTTGATAGCTTCTCTTAGAAGCTTTATTTGGATGCTCTTTTTTGCTACATTTTCTTGAAAGCTTTGTCTTGATATCTTTGCTTAGAAAACTTTGATAGCTTCTCTTGGAAGCTTTGTTTTGATAACACGCTTGGAAGCTTTGATAGTTTTTCTTGGAAGCTTTGTTTGATAGATTTACTTGGAAAGCTTTTATAGCTTCTCTTGGAAGCTTTGTTTACCCTATAAATATTTAGAGTTCATTTGCAAAGGGGAAGAACTTATCCAAATCAAGTGATTCTTTTTTTGTTGGAAACATATCTCAATAAGAAAGAACTTTTATTCAGACCACTTTGCAAGATTCAGAGTGGATGATTATCAAAAATAGCTTGAAAGTAAAGTTATTTTCTGGCCTAGATTTTATTTCTAAAAATATATACTTCAAGTTTTTAAGTCATAACTTTTGAATTACTTATCCAAATTCAATGATTCTCTTTTTTCGAAAAGGTGATTTGAAAAGCAACAGTTTTCATTGTATCGCATTCTCTAATTCGAAAGTTATCCTTGTTAAAATCGGGTCGCAAGACAAATAATTTTCTGGTTGAAGCTTTAAAGGCAAAATATATACCTCAACTTGTAAAAATCATATAAAATCCAAATATGATCCAATCAACCTCAACTCTTTGCTAAAACCACCCTTGTTTAATCTTCTATCCACGTCCAACAAGTGGTATGGCACTTCCTAGGAAAGATTTGGAGGAATGGAGGAAAGAAGGAGTATGGCCATGAGCATGAGAGAGAAAGGTGGAGCTTGTCTTGGATTCTTTGCTTTTGGTGATGGTAGGAAGGTTCTAGGGTTCTTGCTTTGGCTTAGTTGGGATTTGCCATGGATTTTAGGACTTGGCTAGATGTTGATGAAATCTAATTGAATTATATAATGTCATATATTCAAGTACAGTAACTTAACCCATTAAAAAGTTAAGTTTATAACCCTTGGCTCTTAAAAGTAAATAGGTAACTCTAAATTAATTACTATCACTTGTACCTTTTATAATAAGTGGCATGGGCTACACTTAGTATATGAATTCTTGGTTGAAGGATGTGTAAAGTTAGAGAAGTGTTTATAAATATTCGATGGAAGGAAGTGTTGATTACCATTCGTTGTTGTGTTTATTTCATGGATTGCTTATTTGATACGTGCCCGGCCATTTTTATGAGCAATTCCTTTTTCAAGACATGGGTTGGGTATAAATAATTGTGAGCATTTGACAGCAAACACCTTGTGATTGGAATTTTATAATTTCACCATAAGGTGTCTAACAGTAATAGTTAATTATGGTAGACGATATTTACATATGAATTGAGAACGAATAACTTGTGATTAGAATCCCATAATTTGACTATAAGCCGTTCGAATATAATAGCGGTTAAGGAATTAATTATAACAAAAGTAGTTTATCATAATATTAAAAAGATATATAAATATATTTGAATGAAATGTTTTCTAAAGAAATATATAGATATTTTGAAAAAAATTATCTATAAAAGTGCTTTCCTTAATTTTGAATTAAAAATATATTTTAGGAATAAACATTGGTTTTGAATGTTTTGGATCAAAGAAGATTTGAAAAGCTATTATTTCAAAAACTTAAATCCTAAAGAAAAAATAATTTGATACAAAAGATGTATATATTGTTATTTCAAAAGAATTTGAAATGAAATCAGGAATTTAGTTCAAAGAGATTATTTTCAAAAAGGATTATACTTAGAAAATAATAAAGTTAATTAGATTTAAGAAATCTAAATGCAAGGATTAAGTCGAAGCGGGTAGGTTTGGAAGCTACATTTGCATGCTATATGCTATGTAGTTGAGGAATTTCATGTATGCTTGTGTATCATAGGCTCTTTGAGTCTTATTCGTGGTAGGAGAACTACGTTGGCTTGATCCTGTATCTGATTGGCTACCCAGTTAGATAAACATATGTAGAAAGTCACAAGTAGTAGTGATGCAACCACAATAATAATATAACATTTTTCTGTATATTGTTTGCTGTTTATTTTATACTGATATATCTCTCCTGCTTTCCAATTTATTTCGCATTGGCATGTTTATTGAGTTTATAGGAATGGATATTGTTGTCTCTTATATTAGAGTTGCGCAGCGGTAAAATTTATAGTTTTGAGTTTGGCATATATTAAAGCACGTTCAGATATATATATATATATATATATATATATATATAAATACTTTGATCAGTTATAAAATTGAAAATTTATATCTTGTACATTATTAGTGATGTATATTTATCGATTATGATATGTTAAAATGGTAGTTGTCATTTGTTTGTTTCACTCATTTACAAACTGGTTTTTGGCAATTTTGACTGGTCTGAAAATCCAGGTTGTTACATGTCGGGACTTACACGCAGCAGACATGTTAGCTCATCTGACGTGTATTGTATGTTGTCCAAATATATGCATGTATTTAAACTTGTTACTTATATAATTATTAAATATATATGTGCGTATGTATATGTTAATTTTTTTTAAAATTTAATGTGTATGAAAATATTTAATATATATATTTATCTGTATGAATATGTATAATATATATATATATATATAATATTATTAATACACACACACATATTTATAACATGTATTTAAATAATATATACACACATAATATACTTTATTTTATATAATAATTTTTTTATAAATTATGAACCAAATATATATGTATATTTATAATGACAAAATAAAATTTTATTTTTACATTATATATATATATATTTATACATGACATATTTATAATATCTAAATATATATATTAATTAACAAATATTTTTTTATAATTCCAAATCATAAGTACAACACTATAAATTTTATTATTTAAAATATATTTACTAATTAATTTTTTACTCGAAAATAGGTAAAATATTAATAGAAAATATTTACACAACATATTATTTAAATTTTAAATTCCTAAAAATCTTATATGATATTTTGAAGTTTGAAAAAAATTTCATAATTTTTTCAGCCAAAATCCATTTTTTATTAATTAATTGTTTTTCGCTTGTTAATTGTAGTAAATTTTAAAGATAGCAAATTTTTTTTTTACTTTTATTTTCTGGCCAAGAGCTTTTCTTATGACAAAATAATTTTATTAAATTTAAAAAGTAATTTTCGAAACATATTTTATTTTATATGATTTATTTAGATAGTATATTGATTTAAATAATAATAAATAATTATAAAAATCATTCTGTAGCTGTTGAAAATTATTATCACTGTAAATATACATGTATAAAATTATAGGATCAATTATTGCCATAGAATGATATTATAATTAAATATGAACCGTATAAATATATATGTTATCCCGACTTTTGGCAAAGTCGAGATACCCAAAGATTAACTGAAAATCAAAGATTATTAGTCATGAACATCGATTGTGCATCGTAGGTTCACCATGGATATCGATGAATTTTGTCCGAGTCCGGATCAGGCTACAATTGACAAGACACGTCAAGCAGAGCCGTGAAAGTCAACGTTCCAAATATCAAGTCAATCCGAGGTCGCACGCTCAAGATATCATCGGAGCAAGTGGAGAACATAACCTCGAGTTCACACCCATATGAGTCGAATCCATCAGTTTCGACTCCACCTGGTTCGACTCGATTTATTTTATATCCCTCCATGAGAACATAGTTCGAATCCATGAAAAAGGACCGTAGCTTTGACTCCATCGATCAAGCCTTTGCCTCGAATCGATCACGACAAGCCTTGCTTCGAACCCGTCAGAATACGCCTTGCTTCGACTCCATTGATCAAGCCTTTGTTCGAATCCAATAGCTCGAATCCAATGGAACGTTCCCACCTTCGAATCGCTTCAAACAGTGAAGTCCTCGTATCAATCGACTAAGGTTACCCAGATCGATTCGAAGGAAGCATGTCTTCGAATCGATTACCTCGAATCCACCACGTCTGCATAGCTAAAACCCCGACCACGACTCAGTAAAGCTAGGAGAAAAAGGGGGATCGACTCGAAGGAAGCGCTCCACGTCATCCCAGAAGCGCGCGCTGGATCGATTCGAACGAATCGATTCGAACGAATCGATTCGAACTAGATCGATTCGAACCAGGCTAGTCAACCAGAAATGCAACCTTGAATCGATCATAACTTGAGATCTACACATCCAAATGCTATGAAATTTTCACAGAAGCTTCAACACATGATGAAGAATGTTCACACCAAATTTCAGCTTGATTGGACAATTTCTTGATCGATTCGAACCAAGGGTCGAATCGATCCCAAAGTGGGCCCGGGACTCCAGATTTCGGCCATGTGGGCCTCCTCACGTGCCAGAACTGGTCTTCCCTCATTTTAGGCGAAATATCAGCCTCCTACACCTATAAATAGAGCCCCTGGTCATTCAAAAAAGAGGTCGGACAATTTTGAGAGCTAAAGAGCGCCCAGATTCTACCAGATTTACTCCAGATCACCATTGCTGCCTTGGATTCAGACTTAGTTCAGCAAATCAGTTGTAATACAACATACAAAATTGTAATCTCCAAGCATCGAGCAATAAAATCATAAAAACTTGAAGTGGACGTAGGCCGGAGATAGCCGAACCACTATAAATCGTGTGTCACTGTTCATTATTTCTTGATTGTTGCTTGTTACTTGCTTAGATCTGTGATTTGTGTGTGAATACTGTTGATTCGTGTTCATACGTTGGTGCTTTCACTACACTTGGGGTTTGTGACCATTTTTGGTGCAAACACTTTGGTGCTTTCATTGAGAGGGACTAGCACCCGCTACACCAAATTCAAAATTTAGATTTGGAATTTTAAGGATTCAGATCTGACTCTACAATGACTCGACAAACTAGACAAAGAACTGAGAGGAGCCAACAGGCAGGAAGTCAAGAGGCATCCTCTGGCGCTGGAGAAGGACAAGCTTCGATCTACATTACTAGAGATGAGATGGAAGCGATGAATAACTTAATGCAGGAAAGAATGATGAAAAGCCAACAAGAGATGCTGCAGAATTTCTTCGAGCAGATGAGAGCTGCAGGGACGCAGAACCCTGGACCAGCTACAGCGGCTGTGAATGTGGAACAAGGAGCTATGGCTCTGGAACCCAACGGGGGACAAAATGCAGGACCAGAAGGCAATCAACAAGGGCTTGGGGGCAGGCCCACAGGATCCAACGCAGAAGTACCTTTGGAAGGAGCTCAACCGGCTAGGGCCAACACTAATACTAACGAGCCGCCCGAAGAGTACGTACCAGAATTCCCTACAAGACTCGGAGGGCAAGACAGAGACATGACAAGGGGGCAACCCCTAGACGGAGATGAAAGAATGATCGGCCTGGTGAGACGACTCATGAGAGGAGGGTTTTCAGGAGGAGGATTGGAAGAAGTTAGTTGGAGTCCGTTCGCTCCGAATATCAGGAATGCAAGGAACCCTCCGAAGTTCAAACTACCAACGCTGAATCTTTATGATGGAAAGTCAGACCCGACCATGCATATCACCAGATATATCAGACACATGGAAGTGCTGGGAGCACCCGAGGAAGTAATGGCACGATGTTTCCCTTATTCCTATCAGATTTGGCTGCGCTTTGGTTTAGGCAGCTAGAAACCGGATCAATCAGGACATGGGGCGAGCTTGTGGATTGCTTCATGAAGCAATTTAGGGTCCACGTGACACGACCTAAGAGCGTGATGACTTTGGCATCGATAAAACAAAGGACCGGAGAGTCCATAAAAGATTTTTTGTTACGATTTAATGCGACGGTGACTTCTGTAGATCGCCCGGACCCATCAATGATTTTAATGGCGGCAGTGGCAGGAGTTGGAGAAGGCACCGAATTCAAAGACTCTTTGACTAAAGATCCGCCACAAGATCTTGGAGATTTTTTCCATGAAGCTGAAAAATTCATTCGATTAGAGGAATCACGAGCCGAGAGGCAGGAAATAAATGTTGCACAAGGCGAAGGAACCGCCAGGGAACAGTCCAGGGCAGACAAAGGAAAGAGAAAGCAGGATGATGCACCTGATGGTCCTGACAAACGGAAGAAATTCCGAGAGCCTAGATTCAGGCAGTACACAGACTTGGTGGCAGGACTTGAACGAATTTACACCGAAACTCGGGGGCAACTCCCCTATCGAAAGCCACCAAGGAGAGTCCATAAAAGATTTTTTGTTACGATTTAATGCGACGGTGACTTCTGTAGATCGCCCGGACCCATCAATGATTTTAATGGCGGCAGTGGCAGGAGTTGGAGAAGGCACCGAATTCAAAGACTCTTTGACTAAAGATCCGCCACAAGATCTTGGAGAGTTTTTCCATGAAGCTGAAAAATTCATTCGATTAGAGGAATCACGAGCCGAGAGGCAAGAAATAAATGTTGCACAAGGCGAAGGAACCGCCAGGGAACAGTCCAGGGCAGACAAAGGAAAGAGAAAGCAGGATGACGCACCTGATGGTCCTGACAAACGGAAGAAATTCCGAGAGCCTAGATTCAGGCAGTACACAGACTTGGTGGCAGGACTTGAACGAATTTACACCGAAACTCGGGGGAAACTCCCCTATCGAAAGCCACCAAGGAGAGATCCAACAGAGCGGGAACGTAGAACCGGAAAATATTGCCTATTCCATGAGTTAGATGGGCACACTACCGATGAATGCCACCACCTGAAGGATGAGGTGGAAGAACATGCAAGGAGTGGTAGATTGCCACAGTATGTCAGAGAACGTACGACGGCGGTTAGACCCGAACAACTACCGCATCAACCAAACAGGAATGATCCTGGATCGGGATCACGACTCGTCATCAACTGATTGTGATGACAAGGGCCAAGTTCAAGATTTGGACTCTGGTCGATTAGTTTTCTTAGATTTGATTTCCAAAATAAAACGGCTATCCCACTTACTCATGTACGGGAACCGGAGAGATCCCTAGGCATGCTCTGAGATGGAAATAGACCGCTCCGCCCGGAGAGGCATTATCTTGTTTTTCCTGGTGTTTGAGATTGAACATCTAGGATTTGAATTTAATAAAGAAACACTTATTAAAATAAACCTTTGACCGGAGAGTTAAAGGATAAACATTAAATATCAATATAAACATGATCGCTTTATGATCCTACCCGGAGAGGCAGGGTCTGGAGTGCAAGAAGTGAGTTGCTTCGCCGGAGAGCGACAGGATCAACTCACTTAAGAATCGTTTCCTATTCATCGGAGAGTGATTGGATCAGGATTCGATAAGAGCCCGGAGAGGCTATGATCGGCCCACGATTTAGGCCATGACATCGCTTAAAGTTCAGATACACTGAACCGGAGTGCAGGAAGTGAGTCGCTTCGCCGGAGAGCGACAGGATTGACTCACTTAACGTTGTTTCCCCTTCACCGGAGAGTGACAGGATGGGATCTAGCATGAGCCCGGAGAGGCTGTGATCGACCGATGATTCAGGTCATGACATCGCTTAATGTTCAGATACACTGAACCGGAGTGTAGGAGGTGAGTCGCTTCGCCGGAGAGCGACAGGATTGACTCACTTAACGTTGTTTCCCCTTCACCGGAGAGTGACAGGATGGGATCCAGCATGAGCCCGGAGAGGCTATGATCGGTCGAGAACGACCAAGACATCGCTATACGCCCTAGCTGGGGCCAGAGTGCAAGGGATAGAAAGCAACGCCGGAGTGCAATAGGATCTTTCTATTCAATCGTTAAATCTAGAATGGGTTTGACAAGGGTCCGGAGTGACCATCAATAGTACGGAGAGACCGTGGAATTTCATTCTTAACTTCCACTGAAAAAATTGATAACAATTCGGCTTCGAACAGCCATGGACTTGATTGAAAATGCTATAAGCTATGAGTAAAACATAAACTCACTGCAACCAACTTAAGATTGATCAAAACACGCCTTTTACCAAAAAGGCATGTTTTGGGGGGCAAAATGTTATCCCGAATTTTGGCAAAGTCGAGATACCCAAAGATTAACTGAAAATCAAAGATTATTAGTCATGAACATCGATTGTGCATCGTAGGTTCACCATGGATATCGATGAATTTTGTCCGAGTCCGGATCAGGCTACAATTGACAAGACACGTCAAGCAGAGCCGTGAAAGTCAACGTTCCAAATATCAAGTCAATCCGAGGTCGCACGCTCAAGATATCATCGGAGCAAGTGGAGAACATAACCTCGAGTTCGCACCCATATGAGTCGAATCCATCAGTTTCGACTCCACCTGGTTCGACTCGATTTATTTTATATCCCTCCATGAGAACATAGTTCGAATCCATGAAAAAGGACCGTAGCTTTGACTCCATCGATCAAGCCTTTGCCTCGAATCGATCACGACAAGCCTTGCTTCGAACCCGTCAGAATACGCCTTGCTTCGACTCCATTGATCAAGCCTTTGTTCGAATCCAATAGCTCGAATCCAATGGAACGTTCCCACCTTCGAATCGCTTCAAACAGTGAAGTCCTCGTATCAATCGACTAAGGTTACCCAGATCGATTCGAAGGAAGCATGTCTTCGAATCGATTACCTCGAATCCACCACGTCTGCATAGCTAAAACCCCGGCCACGACTCGGTAAAGCTAGGAGAAAAAGGGGGATCGACTCGAAGGAAGCGCTCCACGTCATCCCAGAAGCGCGCGCTGGATCGATTCGAACGAATCGATTCGAACGAATCGATTCGAACTAGATCGATTCGAACCAGGCTAGTCAACCAGAAATGCAACCTTGAATCGATCATAACTTGAGATCTACACATCCAAATGCTATGAAATTTTCACAGAAGCTTCAACACATGATGAAGAATGTTCACACCAAATTTCAGCTTGATTGAACAATTTCTTGATCGATTCGAACCAAGGGTCGAATCGATCCCAAAGTGGGCCCGGGACTCCAGATTTCGGCCATGTGGGCCTCCTCACGTGCCAGAACTGGTCTTCCCTCATTTTAGGCGAAATATCAGCCTCCTACACCTATAAATAGAGCCCCTGGTCATTCAGAAAAGAGGTCGGACAATTTTGAGAGCTAAAGAGCGCCCAGATTCTGCCAGATTTACTCCAGATCACCATTGCTGCCTTGGATTCAGACTTAGTTCAGCAAATCAGTTGTAATTCAACATACAAAATTGTAATCTCCAAGCATCGAGCAATAAAATCATAAAAACCTTGAAGTGGACGTAGGCCGGAGATAGCCGAACCACTATAAATCGTGTGTCACTGTTCATTATTTCTTGATTGTTGCTTGTTACTTGCTTAGATCTGTGATTTGTGTGTGAATACTGTTGATTCGTGTTCATACGCTGGTGCTTTCACTACACTTGGGGTTTGTGACCATTTTTGGTGCAAACACTTTGGTGCTTTCATTGAGAGGGACTAGCACCCGCTACACCAAATTCAAAATTTAGATTTGGAATTTTAAGGATTCAGATCTGACTCTACAATGACTCGACAAACTAGACAAAGAACTGAGAGGAGCCAACAGACAGGAAGTCAAGAGGCATCCTCTGGCGCTGGAGAAGGACAAGCTTCGATCTACATTACTAGAGATGAGATGGAAGCGATGAATAACTTAATGCAGGAAAGAATGATGAAAAGCCAACAAGAGATGCTGCAGAATTTCTTCGAGCAGATGAGAGCTGCAGGGACGCAGAACCCTGGACCAGCTACAGCGGCTGTGAATGTGGAACAAGGAGCTAGGGCTCTGGAACCCAACGGGGGACAAAATGCAGGACCAGAAGGCAATCAACAAGGGCTTGGGGGCAGGCCCGCAGGATCCAACGCAGAAGTACCTTTGGAAGGAGCTCAACCGGCTAGGGCCAACACTAATACTAACGAGCCGCCCGAAGAGTACGTACCAGAATTCCCTACAAGACTCGGAGGGCAAGACAGAGACATGACAAGGGGGCAACCCCTAGACGGAGATGAAAGAATGATCGGCCTGGTGAGACGACTCATGAGAGGAGGGTTTTCAGGAGGAGGATTGGAAGAAGTTAGTCGGAGTCCGTTCGCTCCGAATATCAGGAATGCAAGGAACCCTCCGAAGTTCAAACTACCAACGCTGAATCTTTATGATGGAAAGTCAGACCCGACCATGCATATCACCAGATATATCAGACACATGGAAGTGCTGGGAGCACCCGAGGAAGTAATGGCACGATGTTTCCCTTATTCCTATCAGATTTGGCTGCGCTTTGGTTTAGGCAGCTAGAAACCGGATCAATCAGGACATGGGGCGAGCTTGTGGATTGCTTCATGAAGCAATTTAGGGTCCACGTGACACGACCTAAGAGCGTGATGACTTTGGCATCGATAAAACAAAGGACCGGAGAGTCCATAAAAGATTTTTTGTTACGATTTAATGCGACGGTGACTTCTGTAGATCGCCCGGACCCATCAATGATTTTAATGGCGGCAGTGGCAGGAGTTGGAGAAGGCACCGAATTCAAAGACTCTTTGACTAAAGATCCGCCACAAGATCTTGGAGAGTTTTTCCATGAAGCTGAAAAATTCATTCGATTAGAGGAATCACGAGCCGAGAGGCAGGAAATAAATGTTGCACAAGGCGAAGGAACCGCCAGGGAACAGTCCAGGGCAGACAAAGGAAAGAGAAAGCAGGATGATGCACCTGATGGTCCTGACAAACGGAAGAAATTCCGAGAGCCTAGATTCAGGCAGTACACAGACTTGGTGGCAGGACTTGAACGAATTTACACCGAAACTCGGGGGCAACTCCCCTATCGAAAGCCACCAAGGAGAGATCCAACAGAGCGGGAACGTAGAACCGGAAAATATTGCCTATTCCATGAGTTAGATGGGCACACTACCGATGAATGCCGCCACCTGAAGGATGAGGTGGAAGAACATGCAAGGAGTGGTAGATTGCCACAGTATGTCAGAGAACGTACGACGACGGTTAGACCCGAACAACTACCGCATCAACCAAACAGGAATGATCCTGGATCGGGATCACGACTCGTCATCAATTGATTGTGATGACATGGGCCAAGTTCAAGATTTGGACTCTGGTCGATTAGTTTTCTTAGATTTGATTTCCAAAATAAAACGGCTATCCCACTTACTCATGTACGGGAACCGGAGAGATCCCTAGGCATGCTCTGAGATGGAAATAGACCGCTCCGCCCGGAGAGGCATTATCTTGTTTTTCCTGGTGTTTGAGATTGAACATCTAGGATTTGAATTTAATAAAGAAACACTTATTAAAATAAACCTTTGACCGGAGAGTTAAAGGATAAACATTAAATATCAATATAAACATGATCGCTTTAGTCCAAACACAAAGTACTTAGTTCAATAATAACAATTATTATTAACCAAAATGCTCTGGTCAAAGACTTTGACTTTGAGTTGACTTGAGTTGACCGTGATACTAACCCCATATAATTAAGAAGACGAATTCTCTCTTGAACTGTGCTTCACTTCTAATACTTCCAATCGACCTAACTATAATCACTCGGTGGAAGCCGTGCCATAATTTGACTATAATCAATGCAGAGCTTTCATATTGAAGATATACAGTACTCTAAAGTCGAGAGAACTGTGTAAATTAGTAAATCGATATTTTCTGTTTGACCTTAGTTATATTAACCAACAGATAACTATTGAGTGAGTCGTTCCATAGTTATCTAATAATTATCAGTACATAACCTCTTAGTGCCTCCAACAGTCATGAGTAATATACTGCCCAACATTTGAAGAGCATTATGTACTCTAGTCTCAACGGATACATCAATATCCAGCCTCGATGCATCTTGACTAGGAACATTTAAAATGGTATATTTATTCTTATTATGATACATTACTCATAGTCACAACATTTTTTAACTATTATCATAAAACATACCATTTATGGATTTTCTATAAAATATACTTTTATTAAATTAATTAATCAATATAACTATTATATCAAGTATATAATAGAAAGAAAACACCTTTTATTTCAAAAAAAGATTATTTATCGAATTAGATATATATAACAAATTACATAATTGCCCCTAGGGTATACCTCTAACTTTATCGGTCTCCCACTTGTACTTGAGGTTAATTATGGAATCTTATTCCAAATTCTCCAATCGGTTTTCTCAAAACCAATTGGGTCAGTTCCTTAGTAAACGTGTATGTTGTTATACTTTAATCATCTACTCTGTCAATTACTCTCTCCGACGCTGATAAACAACCTTTATAATGATGAAAAATTCAAAGTATGTCTCTCGACTTCCAGTGAGCTCTAAGTTCTGTTATGAACTATATTGTGACATTGTTATCATATAATGATGTTAAGAGATTCATAATATTTGAATCACCTTCATCTTAGTTATGAATTTTGCATTTATATTTATATACATTGCTTTTATTGTGACTCTATTCAAGGCGATGTACTTAGCCTTCTTTATTGATCGGCCAAAGTATTTCATTTGGAACATTTCTAATTTGAAGATTCTTAACTTAATTTATTATAGGCATATTATACACAATATCACTTATGAAAGTTTGAGTCCGAACACTACTTCATAAGGAGTTTGTTGTTTCTGTGGATAATTCTCTAGTATTTAATAAATATATGAGAACACTTCAAACAATCATTTAGTGCTATCAATTTGGATTTGATATTTTCTCCATGTATTAAATACACAAACAAATCACAGTATCGTAGAAATCACAACATGTATGATAATTCCTATTGCCAATGCAAAAGGAATCCATCTTACACTAAACATTTTAATAAGGTGTCCTTGAAAATCGTTCGGGACATTCCCAATATCTTTTATACCTATTATAAAAGATATTATTTACAAATCCAACATTGAGTATTAAAATAACTAAAACTGACTTTAACACATGTACATCGTTAATAATCAGTAGCGTGTTGTTTACTTATGTTTTAGAAATATCTATGTAGCTTTTAATGTTCTTTCTTATGAACACATGCTTCCTTTGCATTTTAAATGATAATCAAACTATATGATACATCTATCAAAATACTTGTTCAATTTTGATGTTTTTTAGAACGATGCATTGGTATTCGTTCTTGGATCGTACCAATAAATCCACAAATTCAATATCGCTCCTACCGACTTCCAGACACTTTTGTTGTTATGTGCAAAAGAATTAGTCTAAATCCATATTCAAAACTTTCTATATCAACACATATATACCAAAACATAAATTCATACTATGCGATAATTTTTTGAGTAAAATCTGAACCAATCAAGCACATCGAATGGTGAATCTGTAACGTTAATTTCAACAATTGAAATTCTCGGTAATATTCTTATCAATGTGGCTCATTGTATTCCAACTGCACATGTCTTTCTCATAAAGACACATTTGCAACCAATGGATTATATCCCTTCGGATACAACTACCAAAATCATATTTTGATAATGTACTTGGAATCTATTTCGGATTAGCGCATCATTCCATATCATAGAGTCAATACTCTTAATGGTTTCATTAAACAACCAATGATTATTTATCCTTGACATTGATAAGAAACTCATAGTTTCTCTTTGATGTACAGTAATACTCATTAGATGTTCTAATATATCTATGTTCATTTAGGTTTGATCACTTTCATTTTATCTCTTGTAATTGGTTTTATCATTGGATCATATTTATACCAATAATTTCTTAAAGAAATTCCTTCGCTATGAAGTTGATATTTGTTGAAACAACATTTGTTTCTCAATGCAACAGAACGAGCATTTATAAACATTTTATGAGTTGCCTTATATAAAAATGATTCTACATTAGTTCACAATAATTTATGTTCACAACTTAAACCAGTCATCTAATAACTATTGTTCCTAAAATTCTCTTGGGTTGATTCATATAAGATCCCTTATGTACAATTATTACGTGTAGTCTTTCGACTCGTACAACCTACCAACTCCTTGGCCTAGGATATATAGGGGTTTCTTATAAACCCTTATCTTGTATGGTTTTGTAACTATTCTTTGGATGTTATTATTTTTAACCCTGTGTACTACTCTTAAGTAAACAATATTGTAAAAAGAAATTAATTCAACTTCACTCATAATTAATCGTAATTTGTCCAACTAAGTTCGGTTACTCCTTATTGATACGTCATTATGTATCACGGAGTGAAGTGACTTTTGAGATCGAATCTTTATTCATTTTTAGGTACGTTCGGAACTCTTTCCAATATACTCACCATTCGATCAAATCAAATCATTTCTATCGCATGTTATTTTATGTACTTCTGTTTTATACTATATGAGCTTATCATAGACTTATACATGCATATCAAATATACATATGCACGTCTGTGACAACTCATCGGTGAATATGAAAAAGTATATGAAACCATTTTGGTATTAATAGATTTATAATTTCATACATCTATATGTATCAATTCGAGGAGTTCATCAACTCATATGACTATCCCACTAAATGAGTGCATAACCCTTAATTATTTGAGATATAATTAACTAGTACCATATGATTCATAATCATCATATAATAAAAATTATTTCTCAAAACTATAGCTTAGTCTATAACACCTAAATAATTGTAAATAATTTTAGATACTTTAGTATTTTCCAATGCATCACTTTTGTTCTGAAAACAAATACCACATAGCTTTATTTCATAGCGAATATACATAATATTCTCATTAAAATATAACTGTGTCTATTTTTCAGTCGACATCGAAAAATAGTCATTATTTCATTAATAATGTTCGGTATGTTTTACGAAAACAATCTTCGTAACTTGATGTAATCAATAAGTGTTACATGACACTCTCCCACTATTTCTGCTATCATTATAATATCATACTAAATTCGGAGGGCCATCATTCACTTAATATATGTTATTTATTTCATATACTACAACTAGTTTAAAGTGGAGAATTCTTTGATCTAATATCTTGAACTCAAAGAAATAAATCTTATAGAAAACAATTTTCTATATGAAAATACAATTCGGAATAGAAATCGTATTTCTCATTAAAATGTTAAGTATCAATTATTATTACAATTCTTGTTTTCGATGTTTCTTTATGAGGCAGAAGCGACTATTCACTCTCTTCACCCCAAATGTACCTTAAATCACATCTACTCTTCTACATTCGTTTTCCTTTCCAAATGGTTGAACCATTCAAAAGAATACCCTTTACTACATCGTAACGAACTCTTGACGAAAGCTCACTCGATCATCCTTAACATTTAAGGACATCAAATATGTTGCATTTTACATAAACTAATCAAATTGATATTTCAACGATCGAGTTCTTAGATTTATCTTGTAGTTTTCGTCTAGTGTTACATTTCTCATAATACGATCTTTAACAAATTGAATACTTGATCTCACAATATGGTTTATTTGCTTATTTCAAATGAACTAATTTCATCAAAATATCATACATTATGAACTGGACCGTTCCCCATATAACAATTGTATGCTATTGTACATGGATCAAATATCCATAGTATTGTATTGCTTTTCAGTTCGGAACTCATATAGAATGCAACACACGGTCTCGACTAAATAAACACATAAGCGACCAAATTACGAACGTATTTAGTTATTGTAGAATTAGGTGCTTGCATGGTTGTTGAAACGTTAATCATGCAATACATATTTGTTAGTAAGTATATATATATATATTATATTTCTATTTGTAAATCTTCAATTCAGTTCATTTGTATACCTTAATTGATACACATTTTATCAATCATATGAAATGCATAAATTTATCAGTATAGATTATTATAACGTTATATAGCTTATGTTGTTACAATATTAGAAATATTAAATGTTATCATTTCATTTTTCCAATAAGGCTCCTACTAGTCTTTTATGTTTCACCAAAGCTTAAGTCGAAACATAGAAGTCTTTTGACTTCACTAATAGGTTTTAACACTCGTCCACCTTGGAATTCTAACCTTGAGTCTGCTCAACAAGTCATTGCTCCACGGACGTTGGATAACTTCTAATCAGTTGTATCACACACAACTACTAAGCCTTTGGTACGTTGTCCTAATTCCACTTTGACCTTGAGTCTGCTCAACAAATCGAAGCGAAATTATTCACTCGTACCTACCATATCACGACGGTCTAAGTATAACATGTACCTTGAGCCAGCTCAACAAATATATATAATATCTTATCTCATCCATACAATACATTAATAACACTACACATAACATCCCCAGCTTGAGTCTGCTCAGTAACTAAGGAGTACGCAAGTAATTTATTAATACATATGGTAGAGGACAACATTATATTGAAGATTTATAATCTTTAATCTTTAATATCGAGCGATATCGACTTATGGAATAATATAATTCTTATGAATTACTCTCGTGATTCAAGTATCAAACACATCAGAAACACGGTATACGTACTTTTACATATGTATTTATTCTTTAAGTCTATTTGGATTTCTTTAATGTTTCACCTTTGGTATACATTCATATTATATAAGTTTTATTGTTATATAACTTTTATATTTGTGGAAATTAGGAAGACATCCCTATCATACTTTCATATTGTAAAGCGGGTCCTGTCAAAGTTTCATTGTAAATCCGGTCCTTATTTTCTAGAAACAAAGAAAAATTATTGCTGAAATGTCAACAACTTTTATAAATAAGTGCTGATATTTCAGCAACTTTCCCTATCAAAGTTTCATTGTAAATCCGGTCCCTATTTTCTAGAAACAAAGAAAAATTATTGCTGAAATATCAGCAACTTTTATAAATAAGTGCTGATATTTCAGCAACTTTCATACACTGTGTTCACAATGTACATAAATGTTGCTGAAATGTCAGCAACTTTTATAAATAAGTGCCGATATTTCAGCAACTTTCATACACTATGTTCACAGTGTACAGAAAAGTTGCGGAAATGTCAGCAACTTTTATGAAAAGTTGCATCATGCTCTGCAATAATCGTGAATAAAAAACAGGGACCTAATTTACACTGAAATTTAGTGAAGGACTTTTCGTGTATTTTGAACCTTAATAAGGACCTGTGCCAAAAGTACCCTTTATATTTTATATTACTTATATAATAGTCTTGTGTATAATATTATAATTATTAAATCTTATTTAATTAATTAACATTTTAATTAATTTCATATTAATATAACATTTATATTCATTAATTACTATATACTATAACTTTTACGGTATGACATATATATCATATACATGTGTATATTATTTAATTAATTAAACTTTTAATTAATTTAATTAATTAAACTATTTTAATTAAATTATATTAATTTCAAAATTTAATTCATATACATACATGTATACTTATGTTATTTTAAACAATTTAATGTAACATAACATATACCATAATATAATTACATGTATTCATTTATTCATTAACTTAATTAATTAATTTTATTTTATTAATCTTATTAATTAAAATTAAAAATTTTGAAATTAATTTGAATTATTTTCATACATTTTGAAATTTTTTATTATATTATAACCTTTATAATATAAGTATATCTTATATTAAATTTAAAATTTAAATTTAAAAATCTTATAGTTTAATTTTCAAACAATTTTGAAAATTAGCCCAAGGCCCAATTCAAATTTGTGAATTTTTTATTAGGAATTACCTTTGGGCTGTGGGCTTAATAGTTAACCCTAATATGACTAATTAGACCGCATAGGCTATTAAGCTCTTATACCATTGTCGGAACTAGCCAGCTCATAAAGAAAGTTATGGGTGAATTTTAAAAAATATTCCTTTATTAGATCTATATTGGACCTATAAAGTCTAATTTGTTTAGAATATTTTCATATTTTATTTAAATAAATTTCCTTATTTTATTTAAATTATAAATATATAGTTTTATTTAATTTATACTTTAATACATATAATATATACATATATATCATACACATATATGTATGTGCATGTGTAACATGTAATCCCGTGCAAGGTATAACATGCCCTTGTATAGATGTTGGGATTTACATCGCAACGGACATGTTTGCTCATCTGATATGTATTATATGTTGTCCAAATATATATATATATATGTGTGTGTGTGTGTGTATGTATTAAAACTTGTTACTTATATAAATATTATACACACACAAGTATATATTAATTTTTCTAAATAATTTAACGTATATGAAAATATTTAAAATATATATGTATAGTTATTAGTATGAATATATATAAATTTTATTTATATATAAAATATTATGAATATACATATGCCCATATTATTATAATATGTAATAAAATAATATATATACATACAGGATATATTATATTTTAATTAATAATTTTTTTAAAAAATTATGAATCAAATATATATGTACATCTATAATGATAAAATAATTTTTTTTATAATATATATATATATATATATGTTTATACATAAACATATTTTTAATATCTAAACATATATATATATATGTATATATATATATTAAGTAACAAATTTTTTATAATTCCAGATCGTAAGTACAATACTATAAAATTATATTATTAATCTTATTATTTAAAATATATTCATTAATTGATTATTTACTCAAAAATAGATAAAATATTAATAAAAAATTTACGAAATATTTTATTTAAATTTTAAATTTCCATAAAATCTTATATAATATTTTGAAGTTTGAATAAGTTTTCCATAATTTTTTTCGACCAAAATCCATTTTTATTAATTAATTATTTTTCGGCGGTTAATTGTAGTAATTTTTAAAAATAGCAGAATTGGTTTTTTAATTTTTATTTTGTGGCCGAGAGCTTTTCTTATGATATAGTAATTTTATAAAATTCAAAAGTAATTTTCGAAACATATTTTATTTTATATGATTTATTTAGATGGTATATTGATTTAACTAATATTATATAATAATAAGTACTTATAAAAGTTATTTTTTTACTATAAAAAATTATTATTATTTTAAATATACATGTATAAAATTATGGGATAAATTATTACCATAGAATGATTTATAATTAAATATAAACCATATAAATACATATAATATATATATAATAATGAAATAATAATAATATTATATTTAAAAATTTGGATATTGTAACGAACGCCCTACACCTAAGATGCAGAATGGTTAAGAAAGAAAAGAAGTAAAGATGAAGGAAATAGAAGAGAAAAGAATGGAAAAGAAGAAAAGGAAACATCAAATAACCATATCACCTGTCATATATCTCACATCACATCAGAGTAAATATAATAATCAACCCAGGTATAAAAAATAGAGATAGTAATAACAATGTGAACAAATCATCTGAATATAAGATCCACAGAGTTATACAATATAGTAACAAAGTTTATACAACAGGGAAACAAACTCTACTGATACACTGTCTCATATAGTAATAAGTCAACACTGTCAAGGCTCAATGTGTCACACAGCGGAAATACAATAGCAAACTCACATATAAGTACGAGTAAACGTTACCTCATGTTAGCCCATCTGTAGTACTCCATATGCCATCCACACCTGCTCTCAAATCTACTCACTTAAGAGGACCCGAGATAATAAGAAGCAAAACATAAAATCTCGAGTCAGACAACAGTCTGGTGTGAGCGATATCAAATCTCAAAATATTATAAAAGTCGATATACTATATGGAACAGAGGGTATATAAACCATACCTGACCTATCCCTGCAACCAAAGAGCCGGCACATAACATAGACAATATGCTGCTCTAAAACATCGTAAAAAGGGCACACCCTTAGTATCTGTCAGCGTGCCTATGTATCTCCACCCATGGTACCAACTCCATACTAAGTAAACTCTAGGTGTCTATGTATCTCCAGCCATAATACCTACTCCATACTAAGTCAAGTCGGGTGAGTAGGTATCCCTATCACAATACCTACCTCTTGTGATATCCCTCGGGTGATAGGTGACATGTGACTAGTGAGCAACCATAACAAACATAACATCCATCAAACAATACCAACTGTCACCCATTGTGCCAGATATATGATAACTCGTATGACCATTTGCAAATGCCAAGGATTAGTAGAAGTCCCGGTTCTCTATTGTACTCTCACATCTTATCAGGCCCGAAGCCAAATATGTGTCACCAAGCCCGAAGCTAGACACCAGACCCAATCCAGCGGTCCAGGGTGTACAGACCTTTAGGACCCGAAGTCCAATCCATCAGCGCCCCCACTAATACCCCGTCTATGAGAACAACAAGAACACTTCGAGTCATCAATGGTCCCTTAGCACAGACACGTCCATCAATCTTTACTCGCTCAATACGGATCCGAGCTCCACTAGCTCAATACAATTTCTGGATAACGAGCCCCAATCACTCAATCCAATCCACTATGCCTTGTATATCCCGAGATGCCATCTTCGGTCTCTACTCCAAATATGAGTCGCCAACCAAAGAAATATAACTCTCATGCTGTTACATCGCCATCCCCCTACGATGCGAAACGAGCTAATACCCCCAGCATGATCCATATAGTCCTGATACTATCATCCCCGAAACCTACTCCAAATATCGTCGAGTCACCATCCGAACTACCAGACTACCAGGTTGAAGCATCACATCATCGCCTCACCATCATAATCACTCACCGTGGAGCAACAAACATCCAATCTCTAAATCAATTGCATGAACAAACCATCTCTTCCACACCATGAGATCTCCTCCATGTCCATGCCAAAGATCGGCCAGATCGCCAATCCACAATAGTGATGGACATTGACTACTCTACAACGGTTAATATCAACCACCCTGGTCTTGTACTTAACCGAACAGATAAGAACAAATCAAACAGAAACGTCTGACATCCATCTCGAAGTCCGAATCCTCATCCTCTACCTTATATCCGTCGGCACGTATCCAAACCCTCCTCTACAGCTCATTTTGTCTATTAGGTTTTCATGTGTATGAAACCCCAACATACAAGATACTACCTAAAACCCGATCATCGCAAATCGGCATTTTCAACCAAAATAGCCAAATAAACAAAATAAGCCAAACAACCAACCAGACATCCAACGACCGTACATCCATCCAAAACAGCATACATATAACATAAACAATCCATCCATATTAATCAATATGGGAAATCATATAAATAATAGCTCTAATCTAATAATTCCCTAATAATGGCACGTCAATGGAAAATATGTAATATTCTTGATTAATAATTATAAAATAATTTAATTTTATTATATAAAAATATACCCGCTGTATATATATATAGCAATATCGCAATTTAAAACCAAAAATCATTCACGAGCGTTAATATAATACTAAACAAACAGTCATAGTATGGTGAGAGATAATATCACTAGCATTATCCAAATGTGTCCAAACTAGTGCCAAAAGGCACCATCACGAGTGCAACATAAGAAATTGCATCCAAAAAGAACCCCGTATGCAAAAGATATGGATCAAATACGATTTGAGATTAATTAAAAAATTAATCAACTAATTAAATAGTTAAGCCCTTAATTACCTAATTAGGCCCCAAATCCTTCTTCCTCTTCTATTCGCCTGTACATGTACAAGAAATGCACACCATGGTCGCAACTTCAAACTCTAATATCTCCTTCTTTTATCGACGAAATCTCGAATCGTCTTTGCCAACTGATCCCACTGCTTGACCTCATCAATCTGCACCTGACTACATGTCGACCGCAAGCCTGAACAAGATCGCGACCTGTAGCTACATGATCAACCAAGCTACGAACATGAGCTACCATTCTTGATCGTAGGTGCTCAAATTTTGGGGATGAGTGCTCCTCCATTAAAGAATCACAACGCACACCCCAGATTTGTCTATCATCGCTCGAATCTCCAACCATTCAAAACCCTAATCACATCCAAAGAGATCGATTTGGGCCAACGATAATCGATCCAAAATCCACCACGGTCATCGCGTAGCCCTCATTCATACGATCTCATTGGATCTGATCTTGCAATTTATTGTTGAGCGGATGTGGAGATATTTTTTTGTAGATGGATTTATGGGTTCAGCCATTATTTTGGATCTCCAGGCATGAACAGTGAAATGGAGAAAGTGATTTGGAGAGAGATCCAAATCTAGGGATATTTAAATAACATTCTTTTATTTTTTTTATTTAATTCTCAAATAAATGGCCACACATTTCGAGTCCGTATGATCATACAGTGCATCCAATCGCCATGAAACTCGTTTGCTTACATCATCTCATTTTTTGGATCCAACGGTACTAATCTCGTTGTCGTCGGAGACTGCGCACCGGAATGTTAATTTTGCATATTTTGAGATCGTTTTAGCCATCGGATCGTCCGATCTCAAAACATAGCAATCCTTTTACTCATTTCGATTCACAACGTCAATTCAAACTTAACGAAAGTGGTCCCGAGTCCTGATTTGGCCATATGCGAAAAATTACATTTTTGGGCCTTCACTTTATTAACGATTAAATATTTAAATTAACTATTTAAATATCCAATCGTTAAAAATATGTGTCATTATAGATATACACACCTGACATATATATATATATATAAATTTTAAATTAATACATAAATATAACCAATCTAGATTGTGGCAACAACAATACATATAAGAATACCACCTAACTAATAATATATATATAATGAAATATTAATAAAAAATTATATGCTATATTACAATGAATAATATACCTGAGAACCATTGCCTTATAGCACACCTTGTAATGATGAACTCTCTTCCCTTATAAGCTTTTCGATTCAACAGACTGCTAATCCTTGAACCGTTGACCTTTGACTATTAGATGGTAATTGATCTTGAATTGATTTGAGCTTGATATAATGGGGCTCCAAGGAATTGAAGTTGGATAGCAATAGGAAGTAGGAATAACAATAAAAAGTCAATTTTCAATTAAGGTTAGAAGTGTTTAAATAGTGGATGGAAGAGAGAGAATAGTGGATCTCATCTCACACTAGTTCTCTCTCAATCTAAACCATCCAAAACCCCATAACCCTAACTATTTGAGTCACCCCCATTAGTCCCTATTTCAGTCGAAAATAGTCACCCATCATCATGGGCCAAGATCCTATTTGAGTCCATAGAAAATATCATTTAATTAAATATAATTTAATCGCTTATCGATATCGTACATCGATTGATATATTTATAACTATTATAAATATATTTAATAATATTTATTACTCAAATCATAATCAAAAGTTTATAATTAATACTTCATAAATATTAGTTAATTTAATTAATTTATAACAATTATAAACTAATTAAATCGTTTGGTCAAAAGAGAATTCATCATTCCGATTGTATGACTTGTCGGGTGTAAATTTGGTCAGCAATTAACATCGAACTATTCGAATGTTAACGTTCACACGTCATTTAGCAGATGTGTGACGTTTTGGTCAAATTTATCGCTTACTTGGTTTCGGTAAAATCCAATTTCACTTTGTTAAGCGTTACCCGACTGTAACTTTTTATTTACACCAATTCTCTTCGTTATATATCACTTTGGACTTATGGAATTTAGTAATGGTTAAAATTCTAATATCGTCCACATTCAACTCTATAGTCCAAACACAAAGTCCTTGTTTCAATAATATTAACCGAAATGCTCTAGCCAGAGACTTTGACTTTGAGTTGGCTTGAGTTGACCATGATACTATTCCCGTATAACCGAGGAGACGAACATCTCTTAAACAGTGCTTCACTTCCAATACTTCCACTCGACCCAATTGTAGTCACTCGATAGACGTCGTGCCATGATTGGACTGTAATCAAAGATGAGCTTTCATATTGAACATCGCAATATTCTAAAGTCGAGAAAACTGTGTAAATCAGTCATATTGATATTTTTTGTTTGAAATAGAAAACTAGTGAGGTGAGTGAGTTGTTATATAGTTATCTAATAACTATCAGTACGTAACCACTTGGAACCTCCAACAGTCATGAGTAACACACTGCCTAACATTTGGAAAGCATCACATACTCTAGTCTCAACGGACATATCGATATCCAGTCTCGATGCATCTTGACTAGGAACGTTTAAAATGGTATATTTGTTTCTATTATGATAAATTACTCGCGGTTATAACATATTGTAACTACTATCACAAAATATACCATGTACGGATTTTCTATTAAATACACTTTTAATTAAATTAATTAATTAATATAACCATTATATCGAGTATATAATAGAAAGAAAACACATTTTATTTCAAATAAGATTGGTATCGAGTTAGATATATCGAACAATAGTTAGTCGTATTCTATCCGTTCTGAAAGACCTCCATAAAGGGTTATCTAGCCTTGCCTCTTGCAAATAATCTAGCAAACATCGATCATGGTGCAAGACCTAAACATGATCTACATTAGTAGAGGTGTAGTCATTTAGGCATAACCCTTATCTTTCTGCTGAACACTCAGGACTAATGATGTTCTCGACCTACATATAGCTCCTACTATACCAAACACACAATGACATAGCACCGAGCCTTATTCATCGTCCCATTTAGACTGCCTAGTGCAATCAAGGTAATACCCACTTGTTACTTAATACCCCCTAAAAGGTTGAAGCAGATTCTACTTGTCCTTTGACACTTCTACCTAGGCGACGCTTCCTACTTGGGTATCCCTCACCTACACGCGAACGTATATAACTCCATGGGTCCTACAGTTGGATATGTCTCACATCAATATAATGTATACACAACTGCTGGTATCCCCTTGTGATGGGCAGACCACTGTTGTGTAACACTAACTGACCTCGCATACCAACCCATTCTAATGATTGTCATTCTCATCTGATCTAAGTTATTTACTAACTTTAATAATTCACACTCATCATAAACGCATACTTAAGGCTACATATATGTGTATGTGTGTATATATATTCATACTTGTTTAATTATTACGCCTCCAATGTTCAACTGTTACTAATATTTCTTTAATTGCTCGTGCGTTTAATTCTTATTCCATTAATATCAATTTAATGCCATTTACTACTTCCATTAAAAGATCCAAATATCTTTTCCTATTTACTTTTTCATGCCTTATTGAATTTCTATTACTCTTCCTTTTTAACCAACACTACCCTCCCTTGTTTAGTGGAATTTCCATAACCTTTTTATTTAAATTATTACTCACCAATTATTTTTATTGTTTATTATTTGATTTCTGTCTTGCCTCCATTGCAAATATTTTAATTCTTCGCTAACCATTATTATCATCACGTTTACAATTCTTTAATTAATCCTTAGGGGATTTCTGCATTTTAATGCATTGGAATTACATTCCTCTTAAATGGAAAGGTTTCCATTGTAAATTTCTATGTCTTATCCAAAAGAAGAATTTGTGTTACATTTGGAATTACAAGGAATTATCTTTATCATAGTTATTGAAATAGACAGTACAAAATGTAAATATCCTTATTTTATACATCTCTTTCTTATAGGCATATTCCTTGTTATTTCAAATGATACACTTTTATTTATGAATTTGAACTTGATAATCTATAGAAATTTACATTGCAATACTCTACGTTCCAATGAATTAAAATACTACTTAAATTTTCATGATTTATTGTGATAACTCTAATTTACATTTTTCTTGAATAAATCATTTAAACCTACAAATATGGAATTACCACATAATTTATAAATTTCAAGGACTACTACTATGCAATACTTTCCAGATTCACATACATGCAATATTAAAATTAATTTATCGGTCATAAAATATAAAGGCAGGATTTATAAATTCATTACATGCATACGATTTTAGTCTACAACTCTAAGTTTACATTTAGGCATATAGAAATAGATTTACAACGATATAAATCCAATATTATATAAAAATATATAATTTTCCAGTTACCTTTTTAGCTTTCCAAATCTCCAAATCTGATCCCTTTTTATTCCGGTTTGACTCCCTATATTTTCCTTATTTGAATAAACTTATACCGCAAGCATACATATATCTATCAAAAATCTTGATGAGAGAAGAGATCTGTATTTAATTTTGATTCAAATCTGGATTTATAATTTACCTTGGCTTTAACGATTTGATTCGACCCTATTCTTCTTCTCAATCATCTTATGCAATTCTCCACTTGTATATATGTATATAAACTATAATTTTTATTTAGAATTAAGAATTTGTGAAGAAGAGAAAATGACAGAGCTTTACTACTTCAAAAAATATAAGAAGAAAAGTGAGAGATTAGACCCGTACTTATAGGGGTTCAAATCCACGCTAGCCGTTAGATTAAATTATTTTAAATCTGACCTGTTCGGCCACCTCAAATTTCACAATTGACATACCAACCAGTCCACCATCACACCCCTACAAGTCGACCGCTAACGGTCGATTGGCCTAAATTAGTGGCTGATCGGTCATTGATTGTTTTGTTAATTAATATATGTCGGTAACATTTATTAATTTAATTCATTTTTCAACCGTTCAAGATAATTTGTTTCTATGTTTGTATTTACTTAAACCCTAAGCAGCCATTAACATTAATCAACGTTAATTAATTTTGTCAATTATTTTTTATTTCCTTAATTACATGTATAATTAATTCTAATTTGTAAACTTCAAACGTCGATTACATTTTCGTTTGAACTTCGATCGAAAAACTTTATATATGAAAATTGATCAAAAAATCACTACGAACCCAATAGTGCATGTTTTGTTGCCAAATTATAATATTTGTAAAAATCTATTTTTTGCTTTATTATTTATTAATTAATTTTTTTAAATTAATTATCATAAAAATCACGGGGTGTTATAGATGTGAAGCTACTTCTCACTGATGAGAACTTGCATGCTCACAACCTCTTAGAGGAGGACCGTAGTGTTGGCCATGCACCAAAAGTTAGTGATGATGACGATTATTCACAGGAGCTCAATGCTACCGCTAAAGTCGATAAGGGTTATGAGGTGCCCCTGTTCTTAATCTTGTTATTAATCATGTAATATGGAGAAGGGTTGGAGATAGAGGAGGAAAAGATGAGCATGATGGAGAAAGAAAGGGTGATGGAGGAAGCGATGGGGATGTTGATGTCGGCCATGAGTCCTTTATTAATGAGAGTGACGATGCTCATGTGTTTCTTATGACTCGATGACCTAAAATAAAGATTATTTGGTCTTAGACATCAATGCAGCCTCCACCAGCTTCCACAATCGAAGAGACCCCTGTTCTACCTTTTGGGGACATTTATGGGTCCTTCAGGAGTATAACGGATGAAATTGGTTCTTTTAGCCTCGACAATATTACCATCAAGATATTGGCTCTCCCATCCGCTTGCCTAATGAAGTGCATACTACTCATGTGAGGAAAATAACTGTGATGACCCACCCTTTTGGACGGTTTAAATCGACAATAAACTGCACATGTCAACTCAAAGCATTCAAACGGGAGGATTGTCAATGAGGTAAATAAGAAAATAAGAGAAAAGAAGAAAAAACAAAATACAGAATCTTACAGCGGAATGACAAAATATAATAATCAAATAAACAGTTCATGAAGCCGTTTTATAATACACATTTGATTACACAATTTTTAAAACAATCAAAGTACAAACAACGACATACCAATAATGATGCAGCGGAAATTACTAATAATATAATATACCAAACTCCATCTTCGTCCTCCAGAAATAAAGTCTTCAACATTGAAATTCTCAGGCTGACCCAAGCATAATGAAAAGACAAAACACTTGAGTCAGAACTAATAGATCTTATGTAAGTAAAATCAACAGCCAATAAATATGAGTGTAATGGCTTTAGAGATGTTTACAAGATTTTACATCTCCTATCCAGTGTATAATGTGCACGCAATAACTTAATAGATGTTTTGGAATTTTCCATCTCCTAAGGATCCGTTAAACTATTTATATGTAGTAATATATGCTATATATATAGTGTCTGTCAGTAAAGTATTAAAATAGCGTTAAGGCTTTGCCCATTCCCCTTTTAACACGTTTTATATAAGTGCCGTAGTTTGTACAGTACTGTAAACTCCACCGTAAACTCGTGGGTTATCAAGGAGCACTCCATAGGTACGACACAAACCAAAATCGTAGTAGCCTAGATAAGGCATGTGACAAGGCACGCGAGGCAATACCCAGGGTAGGATTCTACCGTTTTGCACTCCTGGACTGGTGGTAACGCATATCAGCTACTACCGCCCACCTCGAGGCACACTCCCATAATCAAATCGAGGGTGGTCGCCAATCAATCACAAAGTAACATATATGGTATCGAAGAAGCGTGTTCGATAGGGGGAGCGACCCCACTTGGCCCAGTATAGCTCATATTTTAGTCATATCAAGCTGACCCGAAGGTCAAGGCTGCGTTCTTACCTCATACCAATAGCGTTTGCCAAACCATCCTACTTTGTTCTTGATTCTCCACCACATGCATAGTTGTTAAAGTGGTTTCGAAATTGGCAGAGAGCATGACAATATCCTGTAGGATCGATTTCACCCTAGAGGGGGGGTGAATATGGTGATACTATCAATTATAAAAATTAATTGCGGAAGTATATAAAATAATCGCAGCACTGATCACAGCAGAATAATAGCAACACAGATAATAGCAGAATATAAAAAGCAGAAAATAGAACACACAGATTTACCCAGCTTCGACAAAACCCTACCTACGTGCTGCCCCCAAGGTTTCTACTAGAAATTAAGTAGTCAGATGCTTACACACGTAAACTCATGACACCCGCTACCGACTAACCTAACTCTACACTCAAACCCTGCCACAACTCAACCACTGAGTTGCGAATTATCGAACTACACCACCATAGTTCGTCCCCTAGTCACACGACTAGAATTTACAATGTTTTAAAAGAAAAATACAAAATTTAAAAACAATTTAAAAACAAAACCCTAATTTTAAAAACTAAAGCCCAAAGAAAATAAATGACCGGCCCAAATATATTAAAGTGAAAAACAATATGCCATTTTCTTTTGTAATTGTCGGCCTATATTCTTTTGCTTGATGCTTTGAAAATGGCTCCATCCTTTTTACTTGTTCGTTCTTCTTCAACAAAAATTAGGGCTTTGGAAATTTTCAAGACGCCGACTTTGTTCGATCGAGTAGATGTTTCTCGTTTCTTGCTTTTGTCGATCGTTTGTCTCTTTGAGCTTGGCTTCGGCTGCTTCGATCGAGTTTGATTTTACTGGTATGTTATTCCCTTTGCTTTTCTGGTTGATATGCTTGAATTCGATTATGCTCGGCTATGATTCGAGTTGTATGATTTATTCTTCTCTGTGAAATTGTTTTTAACTCGAATGAATTTTTAGGCCAATGATGATTTGGGTTAAATAGGATTCTAAATCCTATAATTTCGTTCGATTGAATTTGTCGTTTAATTTAACTCGGCCATTGATTTTGGTTTGGTTGCTTTTGATTGACCCTGACTAGTTCAGTTCGTATATTTGGTTGTTGGTTGATTACCACGGCTTCATGAGCTTGCTTGGTTATCACGGCTTTGATTTTTGATTGTTTGATTCCTTGGTCACAGTTTGAAATTGCTGCTTTGATTGTGGTTCTGTTCTTTTCTCTTGTGACATCTTTGATTTCGGTACTTGACATTGTGATGATATTTTTGATAATGTGTTACTCACTGGCTTTGACTTTGACATTTAAATTAACTTGGTCATTCATGTTATCATCTGGCTTTGATTTGGATTTGTTCGAACTTTCCTTGGTTTCACTGCATATATATATATACATACATACATATATATATATATATATCATCTGGCTTTGATTTGGATTTGTTCGAACTTGCCTTGGTTTCACTGCACATATATATATATATATATATATATATATATATAATATATGTTCACGCACGTATACATGTAGTTATATGTTGCAGACTTGAGTTTGTTGCACTTCATTCTGTAGCTGAACATTTTGAAGTCTGGTCTAGATTTATGCATTTGTATATTGCGTCACTGTAGTCTCCTTTGCACTATGTAACCTTACTGTACTGGTGTGTACATTTGATGCTTTGAACTGCTTCCATTGTTTCCAGACAAAATAAAAGAGTAGCATTTATATTTCGGTGATGCATTATGGTTGCATATGAAATTGTGTACATTTGTCTGCACTGTGCATCTCTATTTGTATTTGAGTATGTTCATGATATCTTCATTTTGTTGCCAGACTTATTTACATCTGTACTTCGAGTCTGCAATGGATTATTCCTCTGTACGTTGAGTTCGGCCAATGACTTGATTTATGAAAATTTTGACTTTGTTAATTCATGTTCCTCATGTTATCTGACTTCAGTTTTGTACCACTTGCTGTTCACTTGATCTTCGAGCCAGTTCATGTAGTGTCTGTTGTATCCATTCTTCACTTTGATATTACAGTCTGGTCTTGGTCGAGTTGGTAGCTGGACTTGATTCACTTGTTGCCAGTTGCCGTTTTAGTCTGGTTTGCTGTTTCACTGGCATGTCACTCATTGTTTTATTTGTCATTGCTGCTTGGTTGTCAATGTTTACATATTGTAGCTTGATTTCATGGATGTTGTTCTCTGGTGAATGTGGTCTATCTCGACTCCTCATTGTAGTATGAGTTTGTATTCATATGAACTTCATTGTTTTGTTTTGATCTGGTTCATGTATATGCTCTATTTGTATATCCACTTGAGTCTGGTTCACTTTGAACTTCATGTTGAATTTTGACATCGCACCTGAGTTGAATCCAGCATAAGGCTCGGGTTTGACCTTGTACTCGTGTCATGACATTATTTGTATTGCACTTGAGTTGAACCCGGCTTTGATTGGGTTTGACCTTGTGTTCACCTATCCCTGCAATTTTATCATGTGTATATCGGAGTGCACGACCTTGTGGCATGTACATTGATACACTGTGCATGTAACATGCTGTTCGTGTATGATGAATTCAAAATTAAATGATGACGAACAACCCAAATAACTGAGGCAAATAATATTTTAAAAATTACATTTTATTTTACACTACAAAAATATTTTATTTTCAATTTTCTGTGTCAGTGTATATTTTTGTAGATCACTCAGATGCTGGATTCAATCTGGAATGGAGTTGAAGATAAATACGAGTGAATGAGTGCATTTGTAAATGAAAAATTGTGATGTGATTGAAATTGTAATGTAATAGAAATTTGTATATATATAGTGAGAGCTCAAATTTGTACTATTCAAAATGGTAATAAATATTTATTTGAATAAAATATCCGTTTGAATTTAAATTTTGTGTTATTTATTTTATTCAGCAAATATTTATTTAATTATGTGAAAAATAAAATAGTACATTAACAAATACATTTAAATGAACATATATATATATATGTTTATTATCATCAAACAAAAATCATATACTCGCATAGTCAACAATCTCCCTCTTTTGATGATAACAAACATATATTTAAGATTTTGATTTTATTAAATGTATTTGATCATTGATAGACTCTATTTGTTCCCCCTATTTGAATGCTCCCTCTCTACACAAAGCTCCCCCTTCATATATGCATGAAAATAAACAAAAAATATGCCAATGAGCCTAGATGCAAATAGAAAATACAAAATAAAATATTTGACCTTTATTTTCCAAAATATTAACTTTTCTCTCCCCCTTTTGTTATCAGCAAAAGAGTAATAGTGTTAGCAAAATAGAGATAAAGTGATGGACATTAATACAACATTAATACTCAATCGAGTATAAATATAAATTTCAATAAAAAAATCAAACAAAAATCATAAATACTCTGTTTGACGCATATTCCACTTTAGAATGATAGGGATGATGTCATCATATAAAACCATATAGTTGTGTCTATTTGTGGTATATTTATTTCATGAATTTGAATATCTACTAACCATGCATAACCGTTAGGATTTTTAAATGAGATTAGTAGTATTCCAAATTTTTATTAAAAAAATGAATTCAAGTATCTTCTAACCACGCATAACCATGAGGACTATTAAATGGGATTAGAATCAACTTATCTTTTTAATCAATCAATTTTGATATGCGTTCCATACATGCATAACCGTGAGGACTTTTAAATGAGCATGGAAGCACATAATAAAAAATTCCAAGTAATTCACCCATGCATAACCGCGAGGAATTTTTAATGAAAGTGAATACTTTGGATGTTTTTATTACTAAAAATATAATAAAATGAAGAATGAATAATTTCCCATTTAAAATACCACATATTGACATACTATATTGGATTTTGATGAGCGATGGTCGATAGAAATAGTAATGGTCATGGAATTTTTACCAACAAAAAGTTTTTATAACTTCTGTTTAAATTTCTAAAGAAATTTACTAAATATACTATCTCAAGTAATAATATATGATTAATATCAATACTCATCACTTTTTCAATCACTATTTATCTTTTCGATAATTAGTAGGGGTCGAGATTAGTTAATGTAGTCATTTAAAATCAAATCCAAAAATAATTATAAAATCAAATTTCCTAAAATGACTAATCTGAAATAAGGTCAAAAAAATGATTTTCTAGAAGGTGTTTTATAAGAAAAATGTCTGTTATTTGAAAATTATTTGAAATGAAAAATATGCAGATATTTTCTTTGAAAAACGATGTAGCTACTGAATATCTCAACATAAATCACGTTCCACTAGTAATTTTTATATCAACTAGATTACCAGTGTAATCTGCATATGAATTTCTTGTTGACTCAAATTTATCATTAATTAAATGTTATAGACCAAACCGTGAAGTTGCAACAATTTCTTGAAATCCTTTTTACAACCTTTTAAATGAAATTCTTTTGGATTTTAATTGAAGCCGTGCCAATAATCAAAAACCGTGAATATAGAGTCAGCCGTAAAATAACCAAATATATTATCATCAACCAATAAAACACCATCATTAATCCAAGCTAATCTATATGAAGTAGTTCAAAGACTCTAGAGATTTTTAAAGTGTTCTTGGTATAAGAATATAATTGGCCAACAATTTTGAATAAGTCAAAATCAAAATCAACATTCATTTCTTCATCACTTGTATTCCACGTAGCTGCAAAACTTTTCCGTTTTGATTTCTTTTCTTGGCCGTGTCGATTCTGAGGATAATTGGGCTTGATGTGGCCAGGTTTATTGCACTTGTGGCAAATGATCTCCCGTTCTTCTGGGTTGTCTAGAACTTTAACTATTATGCTTTTCAGTTTTTGATTTAGAGCTGGATTTCCATATCTGCGATTCCACTTTTTGAAATTCTTCATTAATAGTGCCAGCTCAGCTACTCCATCATCATCATTACTTTCCGTTGTTCCTTTAAGAGCTATTGATTTCTTTCGAGTATCACCTCCTTCTTGTTCTTCCTTGAATTTCATCTCTAGCTCATAAGTGGTGAGATTTCCGATGAGTTCTTCAACTTTGATTTGATTCAAATCTTTCGATTCTTGAATGGCAATTACTTTTGCTTCAAAACTTCATGGAAGGACTCTGAGGATTTTTCGAACTATTTCCAACTCTGTGTATGATTTTCCGAGAGCTTTTGATTTGTATATGATATTGGAAAGTCATCCGTACATCACTTTGACATTTTCTTCCTGGGCCATTGTGAAATTCTCGTATTCGCTACTCAGCATGGTAAGGCGAGATTCCTTGACTTGAGATGTTCCTTCGTGAGTCACTTCTAGTGTGTGCCAGATTTCCAGCGCAGTTAGATAATGTGAGACACGATTAAATTCAATTTGATCTAATGAACAGATAATAGAATTCATAGCTTTAGCATTAGTATTCTGTAGTTTATTTTCAAGATCCGTACATTGATCCATCGGTTTTTCTATTCCCTGATTATCTACAACTATAGTTGGTGCTCTATAACCTGTCTCAACAATATTCTAAGCATCAATGGTTTTTAGAAAAAATTTCATTCTATTTTTCCAGTAAGCATATTCACCATTGAACATTGGTGGTCTAACTATGGACTGACCCTCTGCAAAAGCATTATTAAAAGAAGCCATTTTAAAAATTCAAAGTTTTAAAAACAAAAATTGGTTTTTGAAAAAATCAAAACAAATTGGCTTTTGTTCCTAGCTCTAATACCACTTGTAGGATCGATTTCACCCTAGAGGGGGGGGGTGAATAGGGTGATACTATCAATTATAAAAATTTATTGTGGAAGTATATAAAATAATCGCAGCACTGATCATAGCAGAATAATAGCAGCACAGATAATAGCAGAATATAAAAAGCAGAAAACAGAACACACAGATTTACCCAACTTCGAAAAAACCCTGCCTACGTGCTGCCCCCAAGGTTTCTACTAGAAATTAAGTTGTCATATGCTTACACATGTAAACTCACGACACCCGCTACCGACTAACCTAACTCTATGCTCAAAACTCTGCCACAACTCAGCCATTGAGTTGCGAATTCTCGAACTACACCACCATAGTTCATGCCCTAGTCACACGACTAGAATTTACAATGTTTTGAAAGAAAAATACAAAATTTAAAAACAATTTAAAAACAAAACCCTAATTTTAAAAACTAAAGCCCAAAGCAAATAAATGACCGGCCTAAATATATTAAAGTGAAAAACAATATGCCCTTTTCTGTTGTAATTGTCGGCCTATATTCTTTTGCTTGATGCTTTGAAAATGGCTCCGTCCTTTTTACTTGTTCGTTCTTCTTCAAAAAAATTAGGGCTTTGGAAATTTTGAAGACGCTGACTTTGTTCGATCGACTAGATGTTTCTCGTTCCTTTCTTTTGTCGATCATTTGTCTCTTTGAGCTTGGCTTCGGCTGCTTCGATCGAGTTTGATTTTACTGCTTCGATCGACTAGATGTTTCTCGTTCCTTTATAAAACTATTATAAAATCCTTTAAAAAAATCTTTTATAAAAATCTTTTTATAAAATCCATTATAAATCTCTTATAAAACTTTTATAAATTCCTTACAAAACCTTTACAAAATTCTAAAATCTTTTATCTATCAAAGTTATTATAAAGGCCTATATTTATTTCTCTTAAATCAAAACTATACTTATTATTTAAAATATATATATATTAAAACTATATTAAATATTTTATTAAATTAAAATTTTAAACTATTTTAATTATATATTTAAAACTAAATAAAATTATAAGTTAAAAACTTAAAATTACATTTAAAACCATATATTAACTTATATTTGAAACTTTAAAACATATAAAATAAATTATTTTCCAAATATATTTTTTTTATAAAATCATTATATTAAATTTAAAAATCAAATTTATAAATCAAACATACTTTACCATTTAAAAAATAATTTAAAACTGACCAACGGTGTCCGTATATAATTTTCTACCCCATGGTCAATTGATAGGGTATGTATCATTTCAACCCAAAATAGTTAAATTTTCCGGGTATATATCATATCAACCCGTATCCTGAATCAATAATTCCAAATCAATAAAATCGCCCGGGTATGTATCATTTCAACCCATACCGATTTTCCCTAATCTATAAGATCATTCGCATATGTATCATTTCAACCTATAGTGATTTTCCTAGCAACAAACTAAGGGAACTTGCAGTGTGATAATAACATATATAATAAACATAACATCCAATCATCCAAAATGTCAACAAATAAACATCCATCACAGTCAACATCCAAATCGGTCAATATATCATAACAATTAACTAGTTACCAATATCAGGTATTTAACTATCAATTTAATTTCAATATTAATTTAAATGGCAATTTAATTCAAATTAAATTTAAGTGACAATTTAAATTACCAAACAACAATCGATAAAATTCTTATCAATTCATAAACTTAATTCAACTAACATAAGAAGGTTTAGTATTTCGTGAGTGGGTTAAATCACTCACCTTTGATTTATCATCGATTTAAAATCCAAATAAAGCCCAAAATTTGAACAGTCTCAAAATGCAGCCAAACAAGTTCCATATTGCCTGGAATTTCGATACGATCCCAACGGAAGAAACCGTGTCCAAATCCAAGTTTGTATGCAAAAGTTATGTGTGTTAGAAGGTTATAAATTTTAAATTAAAATTAAATAAACATAAGGGCAAGATGGTAATTATTTACATTCCTCAACCCTAGAGACGCACGCGCTAACCTACTGCAGATGAACCCAACCACGTACACTATAGCCGCCAACTTTCATGTTGATAACGTCGCCGATACACACGGCTCCGACCAGATCCACGACCACCATCGCCTCCTCCTCGGCCTGCTGCCCTCCGCTGCCGTGCACAGCTATATCCGGCTCACCAGAGACCCTCCGCCGCCGCCAGCCCTAATCACCATTTTTTGGCAAACCATGACGTCATCTCTCCATACAAGCCACACCGATCGACCAAGCACGCTCTCCTCTACTCAGTGGTCACCTCCGATCGTCGTGTCGATGAAGATCCACCGTTGAAAACAAAACCTTAGTTTCAATGGCCGAGACTTCTCCACTGATTTATGGCCAAATCAAACCTCGATTGCAATAATGAATTGCAGAAGTAGACTTTGCTCGTCAAGAGCTTTCCAATGATATATAATTTGCTATGGTTTGAGGAGTTTGATTTGAAATTGAAATTAGGGTTTTGGAAAGACAACCATTAGAGAAGGAACTGATGAGAATAAAGTACGTACAGAAATCAGAAATAAAAGCTGCTAGGGTTTCAAAAAATATCCGTTTATGACAGAGATGGATAAGAACGAATGGACAAATCAAATTGGGTCAAAACGATAACAACAACCCGAAAAGCCCGTTTCGTTTCCGAAACGAAAGTAGGTCATCCAATATATCAAAATATAAGTTTTCGATATTTTTAAACTCAATGGAACTAGTTTCAAATCCAATTTCCATTGTATATAGAAGTTAGCTTTTAAAATCAAATTATATTCATTTAAATTTCTTTAATTGATTTCTACGCGTTTCGAGCTCCCACGATCAAACGATAATTCTGATCCCTACGAAACTTGAAATCCTATAATAATTCACTATTACGGATCCGATGAAACTGGTTTCGTCGAAATCTGAGACAGTGGCCAAAAACCCAATGTTACACGTTAATTAAATAAATTATTAATTTAAAATGAATTTTGATCACCTTTAAAATTCTAGATTAAAAGTTAACAATTTTCATCATTCTTGATTAAACATGAATTTATAATCTTTTAAAATACAATTTTCCATATTAAATCCAAGATTTAAATATTACATTAATTTCAGCGTTCAATTACAACTATAATAAATCCATTCATTATAATTTAAATTTCAAACAAAATCATTTATTTAGTTTTAAATTATTATATTAAATCACTATTTCCTTATGAATAAATTTAACATAACTTTCCATCTTACTTTTCTCACCACTCAACATTTAACGTCATTTACCGTATTAATTGCAATATTTCACTTATATTAATTTTATTGATTTCCAAATTAATTTCAAACGGATTAAATAATAAAATAATAATTAAAAGAATTATTACACATTAGTAATTCAAACACATTTCTGAATTTATTGTTTACAAACAAAAGCTAATAAATTTACGTACTAATTTATTTATTTCATATTCTATAATAAACCCATTTCAATTTATAACATATAATTCCAACATTGAATCCAACATTTAATTTATTCCTTATTTACAATTATAACAAAATTAATTTTACAATTATTTCAATTGATTAAAATTACATTAAAATAGTTGTCAAAAACATTCAAACAATATTATTAAATCATATTCTAATTATTTTTCTCCTTAATAAATCATAAAATTTGATTTTTCACAATGTTAAATTTCAAAATCTTATTTAATTTAATAGTTTTAATTATCAAAAATACAGGTCATTACACTCTTTCCCACTCAAACTTTTCATCCTCGAAAAGGAACAAGGAATTAAGAAACTTGATATAATTTTATATCAATTTATAAACACTTTAAATTTACATCATTAAGTTTTAATATAACTATGAAAATAACCATGTTTGCACCAAAATTTTCAAAGTCCTAAATTTACGAAAAATTTCGGCAGAGTCTCATTTGCGCGGTTAGGTCTGGAAAAATAATAATATCAATAATTACAATATATATATATATATCATATTTCAATAATAAACATCCCAAACCATGGGAAAAACAATAAAATATCATTCCAAAAATCGTAATTTGAAAACGTACCTATTTGTTGTTGAAACAACTTTAATTATGAAACCAAAAGCAATAGCTATTGCTTTCATAAACCTGTTTTTCACTTTTATAATCCAAAGAGTTATAATGATGTGAAAGAATAATATTTTATTTGTTTCAAATCAATAGCACAAGCAACATACAATATATCATAATAATATGCAAACAAAAGTAGTACACCATTATATGCCACAAAAGAAACCATCATACATCCATAGCAATCAAAACTAATGGTTTGTCCTGGCTCAGATACTTTTCATCATACAAGGGTGATAAATAAACTACCAAGTGTACCTTACGCTCAACAGCCTTAGATAATTACTTAATAGATTATTCATACATCCTTAAATAATTTGAAGTATCATTTCTCAAACTTCCCATCAGCCAAAACAACAAAGAATTTAAGTATTATTTAAATTTTCCCGACGTACATAACTCTTTTATACACAATATCAATTCTAATCGCTTGCTTGAATACACACATTCCACTTTCGAACTAGTATTGTTAACCCGACCACTCTAGTGCGGACTCTGATCCGATTTCTTGATTCAAAATTTTCGTTTTCCTTGCATAGCCTTAAACCATGATAGAAAACTTCAAATTCATATCAAAAATTCGTATTAATTGTTTGCCATCAAGAATCGAGCGAAAAAACCTTATTAGAACTAGTGTTAATTACTACAAATCTTGTATTCAAATCTGAATCAGAACCGTAATGCGAATAAAATGATTTACGCACAATTTACATATTTTATTCTATTGGTTTCTTTTCACATTATTATTTACTTTTCTTTTGCTTTAATTCATTCATACAACAATTATCTTCTATTAATATTCCTTCATTACTTACACAATTATTTCCCATTCAATATTTGAAATCATCAATGAATCCATTATTAAAGTATTACATACATTTCATTGCAGTTTATTTCACATTTATTATTTACTTATAACCTTGATATCCATTTTAATATTAATATTCATCAATGAATCATTTCAGTCATTTTCATGAGTTTATAATCATTTACTTAAACAGTATTCATTTTTCCTATTTAATTTAATTACTAGCATTTCAAAATATTAACTTATGTTTAAAATATTTCTTGTACATCATAATTCTTATTTGTAGACATATCTCCATTACTTAAGTTTTACTTGTAAAAAATTCTATTACATATTCATATTAACATTTCAACTTTTAAACATTTCTGGTAGGTTTTATATATACTTTTAGAATGTAATTGAGTGTTACAGATTTATCTTACTCTTTTTAGTCAACAAAAGGTTCAATAACTATTAAAATTTAACTTCTCATATTCATTTAAACACTTAACTTCTAATTTCTTATTTCTCATTTTAGAAGTTTCCAACTATTAAAATTTCATTTTATCTCTACAACTAGAAATCATTAATTAACAGAACTTAAGAACCAAATACCCGGTTCATTTCAAATAATTTTGAAATAATATATATACACATATCCTTTATATATATCAAATCTTATTTAGAAATTTAAAATTTAGATTGGTTTATCAAAACAAATGTGTAGCAAAGCTACTACAATGGTCTTCCCACTTTGAAACTCAAAAATGAATGTTGATGATGTCGCGGTTATCATCGAAATTATTTTATGACGATAGAAGAGGGGAATATAGAATTTACTTCCTTTTTAGAAGTCTTAAAAAATTTCTTTCAAATCACATTGAAAATATTTCTATTCGAAAATACTTCCAAATAATACTAATATTATATTCCAAAATTTTTGAAAAACCAATTTCAAAACTCTGAAACTTAAGTTCTCAAATTTCCAATTCATATTCGCTTTATTTATAAATCATATTTTGCAACCAATATTTATAAAATTTCACTTCCTAACAAACAAACATATCACATACAACTATATCCATTTATAAAAATTATTCTTTTATATACAAAATATAATTGTTTGCTCCAAAATTGGTCACAAACCCCAGAAGAAGTGAAAGCGCCAATGTTTACACACAAATCCTCAATATCCAAACACAGATCTTAGATCCAGATGATGTAGAGAGTAAAAATGAAGAAATAACAAAATAAAAATAAAAAAAAGCAAGAGAAGACACAAGATTTATAATGGTTCGGTGTTGGTGCCTACGTCCACTTTGAATTGATCCTTTTATTTCTTTTTATTCCGTGTTATAGTTACAAGCCTTTGAAATCAATAACCAAAATGACATAGTTTCACCGAAAGAGAAGAAGAACCCCTCCCATTTTTAGTTGCCATTTATAGGAGTAGATCTGGAAATATCCGCCCCAAAACTCGGAATACCTTTTCTCACGTGCCGATGGGCCCGCCAGATCGATCTAGGGTTGTTTAGGATCGATCCCCGATCGATCCATGCTGTCTTCGTATCGATCAAGATTGCCTCCAATCGAGCTGCGATCGATCAGGTGAGCTCTTGAGTTGTTATGAAAGGTCCTGTGAAAATTTCATGGCATTTGGATTTGTAGTTTGAGAGTTATGATCGATCCAAGATTGAGATTGCTAGAGTTGGCTGGTGATTTCGTATCCATGAAGAGTCCCGTATCCATTATATTCCATATCCCTCAATTCATATCCATCGGTCCCCATATCCATAGCTTTTGCATCGATCCGAGTCTCATGCCCAGATCCATGTTTTACACTTCATCCTGACAGTTTCCTTCATATCGATCAATACGGACGCGATCAATACGAAAACGGCTCCTGAATCTTTCATTTCCATCCAGCATAGTTTCCTTCGTGCATGTCCTTCGTATCGATCAAAAAGTGATCGATATGAAATACGCTGCCAAACCTCCATAACCATTGCTTTGTGTCCATCAGTTACTTCATTCTTCGTATCGATCCCAGCCTTGATCGATACGAAGTGCATTGACATGCTTTGCCATCCAATCGATACGTACGTATCGATACAAAATTCACATCCATTACCCTGTTTCTCCCTCGAAGTTGCTTGATCGATACAAAATGTATCGATACGAATGTCGATTAATCCAAACCAAACACCATAATGATCAATACGAACGTATTAATACGAAATCAATTTTCATCAATATTGATCCATCCATAACTTGAGCATATTAACTCCGATTGACCTGAAATTTGAAGTGTTGCCTCACGAGGCTTGTTTATCGTTCCCAATCGATCCCACCTTAATTTGAGCTTGATCAAATTTTGATGGTATCGATAATAGCCTTGTTTTCAATCGATCTCCAATCATGATATCCATCCTTTTTAGCCAATTTGTTGATATCCTGGCCTTGTCCAAAAGGTGGTGTAACATTTGCCGCCCAAAACATGCCTTGCGGTAGAAAGGCATGTTTTGAATAGCTTTAAATCCGGCATCCAAAGTCCTATTCCACCCATAGCCATAATCCAATCTATTACCAATCCATTCCATAGCCATATCCTTATCCAAATCCGCGACTGTTCTGAGTCGATATCCGATTTCGAATCCAGTAATCAAATCCTTAGCCAATTCCATATCCATCCGAACCCGACAACCGAGTTCTGATCTATCCATATCCAGAATCCAATAACCAAATCCATGACCTCTCCAGGTCAACATCCAAATCTGGGACCTCCCCGGGTCCTGTAATCCAAATCCGGGACCTCGCCGGATCCTCAGCCAAAACCGGGGCCTCTCCGGAGTCCATATTCAAGTCCATAGACCTTGCTGGGTCATTTCAACCTATTCCAGCCTCGACTCTCTAGTCGAGGGCTCATCCATGGTTTTCCTTCTCCGGCCTCGACTCTCCGATCAAGGACTTATACTCTCCGGCCTCGACTCTCCGGTCAAGGACTTATATTCTCCAGTCTCGACTCTCCGGTCGAGGACTTATATTCTCCGGTCTCGACTCTTCGGTCGAGGACCTATATTCTCCGGCCTTGACTCTCCGGTTGAAGACTTAATCCAAGTTCGAGTCCATCATGTCGCTCTCCGGCGAAGGGACTCATAACTCACGGTTATTGCCCTATCTCTCCGGTCGGGACCGTAACCTTGTGACCTATAGTATTTATTACGTTAATCCAAATCCAATCATCATAGAGTTTAATAGATAAAATAAAATTCCGTACAACTAAGAAAACCAAACTACCATAGTACTAAAAAAAGAAACCAGAGTTTACAGAATACAGAAAAAACAAGATTTCATAAACCTGAGCATCACGGTTTATCATCATCTCAGAGCATGCCTAGGGGCCATCCTCAATCCCATACATGTGTAAGTGACTTAGCCGCATCACTTCGGGGTTTATTACTTATTCCATCCATAAATCCAATCAGCTAATAATAAGCTGATGACGATGCCTACATCCAATGCCATCTTCGTTTGAGGTGGGTGGTGGTTGCCCCTGTTCCACTGCCATAGCTCGATTCCTAATGTATTGTTGCAAATGACTGTTTCTCACATGTTCCTCAATAATATTCTTCAGATGCCTGCAGTCGTTCGTGTTGTGCCCATCCAGCTCGTGGAATAGGCAATGCTTTCCCGATGCCCTTTTGTATTCAGAGGTTTCCCTTTTGTCGGCCTTCGATACTGGAGGCATCCTCAAGTATCCAAATAAATCCTTTCCAGAGTTTCAGTCAAGTCCGTGTAAGAAGAGAATTTTGATTCCCTCCATTGCCTTTTCAACGTGTTACCGCTGTCATTCATTTTCCTTTTGCCTCTATCGTCCTTGTTTGAATCCTCCCTGGGTGTACCTCCACCTTTTACCGCATAAACTTTAGCCTCCCTCCCCTCTCTTTTAGCCTTCGCATCTTCCTATCGTAGAAACCTCTCTACTTCATGGTAAAACTCCTCGAGATCCATCGGTGGATCCTACTCCAACGATATCTTAAAATCTGAATTATTCGCAATCCCTGAGACTGCTACCATCAAAACCATCGACGGATCGGATCGATCCACCGAAGCCACTGCTGCATTGAATTTGGTTAAGAAATCCCTAAGTGATTCTCCCTTCCACTATTTCATCGATGTTAAAGTCATCTCATTCTTAGGTCTCACGATGTGGACCCGAAATTGCCTCATAAACCTCTCGATCAACTCTGTCCATGTGCCAATAGAGCCGCTTTCCAGTTGTCTGAACCATAATCTTGCTATTTCCATCAAATACAAGGGGAAGCACTGTGCCATGACTTTCCAATGCCCCTAGTACTTTCATGTGCCTCATGTACCTTGTTAAGTGAACATTGGGATCCGTTCTCCCATTATACATTTCCAGCGTTGGTAGTTTGAAATCCGGTAGATTCCTATCTTGCCTGATCATAGGAGCAAAGGGGCTCCCATTCACATCCTCCAAATCTCTATTCACTAATCCTCCCCTCATAGCCCGTCTAATCGTGTCTGCTAACCTGTCGTTGTCATCAAGTGGTATCCTCCATCTGCTATCTCCAACCTGCCCCCCGAGTCCGCGATGGAATCATGAAAACAGCCCTTCTGGATGAGCATCCATATCCTGATCAACGCCAAATTGCACAACACCGCTTGGCATCCTGCCTGGGATTGAGTCAACATGATCCAGCGGGATGCCCCCGAGTGCATGAGCTGCCGATGGTTCCACTCTGTTACGTATCCCGTTTGCTTTGTTTCTTCAGTCCTGATTTTGGATTTCCTTTTTTCTTGCTGCTCCAGCTTCGCGATCCACATTTCTAGCATTCCCTACAGCTCAGTTCTCTTGATTTTGCACTCCAGCTTGTCCAACTTGTTGGAGTAGGTTCTATATCATATCCTCCTACCTTTTCAGCATTGTTTCTATCTCGTCTCTTGTGATGAAGATTGAGGCCTGATTAGCTCCTTAGAAAACCTCCTGACTTCCTTCATGCTGACTCCTCTCCGTTCTTTGTCTCCTTGTCGATTGCTTAGCCATTGCTTCCCAAAATCCGAGTTCCTAAGCCTTTAAATCCAAAATCCAAGCTTCCAAATCCCTTAGTACGCTATCTTTCTCGGTGAAAGCACTAAAGTTTTTGCACCAAAATTGGCCACAAACCTCAGAAGCAGTGAAAGCACCAATGTTTACACATAAATCCTCAATATCAAAACACGGATCTCAGATCCAGATTATGTCGAGAGTAAAAATGAAGAAATAACATAATTAAAATGAAAGAAAGCAAGAGAAGATACAATATTTATAGTGGTTCGATGTTGTAGCCTACGTCCACTTTGAATTAATCCTTTTTATTTCTTTTTATACTGTGATTACAGTTACAAGCCTTTGAAATCAATAACCAAAATGGCAGAGTTTCGCCAAAAGAGAAGAAGAACCCCCTTTTTAGTTGCCATAGAGTTGCTATTTATAAGAGTAGATCTGGAAATATCTGCCCCAAAACTCGGAATACCTTTTCTCACATGCAGGTGGGCCCACTAGATCGATCTGGGGTTGTTTAGGATCGATCCCCGGTCGATCCATGCTATCTTCGTATCGATCAAGGTTGCCTCCAATCGAGCTACGATCGATCAGGTGAACTCTTGAGTTGTTATGAAAGCTCCTGTGAAAGTTTCATGACATTCAGATTTGTAGTTTGAGAGTTATGATTGATCCAAGATTGAGATTGCTAGAGTTGGCTGGTGATTTCGTATCCATGAAGAGTCCCGTATCCATCATATTCCATATCCCTCAATTCGTATCCATCGATCCCCGTATCCATAGCTTTCGCATCAATCTGAGTCTCACGCACAGATCCATGTTTTACGCTCCATCCTGACCGTTTCCTTCATATCGATCAATACGAACGCGATCGACACAAAAACGTCTCCTGAATCTTTCGTTTCCATCTAGCATAGCTTCCTTTGTGCATGTCTATCGTATCGATCAAAAAGTGATCGATACGAAATACGCTGCCAAACCTCCATAACCATTGCTTTGTATCCATCAATTGCTTCATTCTTCGTATCGATCCCAGTCTTGATCGATACGAAGTGCATTGACTTGCTTTGCCATCCAATCGATACGTACGTGTCAATACAAAATCGACATAATACAAAAACATTTTTTTATAGCACTAACAAATACGCTTTCTCATATATATACTCTCAAAATTATTCTAGGGTATTAATAACCCTATCTCTAATGAGTTAACCCTAAACAGGCTAAGGTATCTATAAACCAAAGCTCTGATACCAACTGTGATGACCCACCCTTTTGGACGGTTTAAATCAACAATAAACCACACATGTCAACTCAAACTATTCAAAAGGGAGGATTGTCAATGGGGTAAATAAGAAAATAAGAGAAAAGAAGGAAAATAACATAGAATCCCATAGCAGAATGACAAAATATAATAATCAAATAAACAGTTCATGAAGTTGTTTTATAATACACATTTGATTACACAATTTTTACAACAATCAAAGTACAAACAACGACATACCAATAATGATGCAGCAGAAAATTGCTAATAATATAATATACCAAACTCCGTCTTCGTCTTCTAGAAATAAAGTCTTCAACACTAAAATGCTCAGGCTGACCAGAGCGTAATGAAAAGACAAAACACTCAAGTCAGAACTAAAAGATCTTATGTAAGTTAAATCAAAAGCAAATAAATATGAGTGTAATGGCTTCAGAGATGTTTACGGGATTTTACATCTCCTATCCAATGTATAACGTGCGTGCAATAAATTAAGAGATGTTTCGGGATTTTCCATCTCCTAAGGATCCGTTAAACTATCTATATGTAGTAATATACGCTATATATAGTGTTTATCACTAAAGTGAAGTATTAAATTAGCATTAAGGCATTACCTATATCCCCCTTAACACATTTTACATAAGTGCCGTAGTCTACTTTAAACTCCACCGTAAACTGGTGGGCTATCAGGGAGCACTCCATAGGTATGACACAAACCAAAATCGCAGTGGACTCAATAAGGCATATGATAAGGCACGCGAGGTAATGCCTAGGGTAGGATTCTACCATTGTGTACTCCCGGACTAGTGGTAACGCATGACAGCTACTACCGCCCACCTCGAGACATACTCCCATAATCAAATAGAGGGTGGCCACCAATCAATCACAAAGTAACATATATGGTATTGAAGAAGCGTGTTCGATAGGGGGAGCGACCCCACTTGGCCCGGTATAGCTTCTGTTTTAGTCATATCAAGCTGACTCGAAGGTCAGGGCTGCGTTCTTACCTCATACTAGTAGCGTTCGCCAAACCATCCTACTTCGTTCTGGATTCTCCACCATGTGCATAGTTGTTAAAGTGGTTTCGAAATTGGCAGAGAGTATGACAATATCCGACCCCGGTCTCTTTAACAACCAAACGCTTATTTCACACCATGGTCATTTTATAAATTTTTTTAATAATAAATCCAAAAAATAGTTTATACCCTCATATAAAGATATCCATATACTTGTTCCAAAAGTATAAATATATTCATAAATGTCGAGGAAGATTTCTTTCAATCAATTTCCAAAATAATTTATAAATCTCTCTTAAACCATTTATAAACTATTTATATGCTTTAGAACCATTTGTAAAGCTATTTATAAATTTCAAAACAGTTTACAACTCTTTCCCTTTTCATAAACTTCTATGCAAATTCCTTTAAAACGCTTCCAAATCCCTTAATACAAGTTCTTTATAAAACCCCTTTATAAAATCCTTTAAGCGTTTATAAACACCTTTATAAAACCATTATAAAATCTGTTATAAAATTCTTCTATAAAATTCTTTTTATAAAATCCATTATAAAATCTCTTACAAAACTTTTATAAATTCCTTACAAAACCTTTACAAAATTATAAAATCTTTTACAAAAATCTTTTATCTATTAAAGTTATTATAAAGGTTTATATTTATTATCTTAAATCAAAACTATACTTATTATTTAAATTAAATTTAAAAAATATATATTAAAGCTATATTAAATATTTTATTAAACTAAAATTTTAAACTATTTAAATTATACATTTAAAACTAAATAAAATTATAAGTTAAAAACCTAAAATTACATTTAAAACCAAATATTAACTTATAATTTGAAACTTTAAAACATATAATATAAATTATTTTCCAAATATTTTTTTTTATAAAATCATTAAATTAAATTTAAAAATCAAACATACTTTACCATTTAGAAAATAATTTAAACTGACCAACGGTGTCCATATATAATTTTCTACCATATGGTCAAGCGATAGGGTATGTATCATTTCAACCCAAAATAGTTAAATTTTTCGAGTATATATCATTTCAACCCGTCTCCCGAATCAATAATTTCCAAATCAATAAAATCGATCAGGTATGTATCATTTCAACCCATAACGATTTTTCCTAATCTATAAGAATATTCGGGTATGTATCATTTCAACCCATAGTAATTTTCCTAACAACAAACTAAGGGAACTTGCAATGTGATAACAACATATATAATAAACATAACATCCAATCATCCAAACTGTCAACATATAAACATCCATCACAATCAATATACAAATCAGTCAATAAATCACAACAATTAACTGTTTATCAATATCAGATATTTAACTATCAATTTAATTTCAATATTAATTTAAATGGTAATTTAATTCAAATTAAATTTAAATGACAATTTAAATTACCAAACAAAAATCGGTAAAATTCTTATCAATTCATAAACTTAATTCAACAAACATAAGAAGGTTTAGTATTTCGTGAGTGGGTTAAATCACCCACCTTTGATTTATCGTCGATTTAAAATCCAAATAAAGCCCAAAATTTGAACAGTCTTAGAATGCAGCCAAACTAGTTCCTTGTTGTCCGAAATTTCGATACGATCCAAATGGAAGAAACTGCGTTCAAATTTGAGTTTGTATGCAAAAGTTATGCAGGTTAGAATGTTATAAATTTTAAATTTCAATTAAATAAACATAGAGGAAAGATGGTAATTATTCACCTTCCTCAACCCTAGATATGCGCGCACTAACCTACTGCAGATGAACCCAACCACGTACACTACAGTCGCCAACTTTCACGTTGATAACATCGTCGATACACATGCCTCCGACCAGATCCACAACCACCATCGCCTCCCCCTCGGCCTACCGCCCTCCGCTGCCGTGCACAGCCATCTCCGGCTCACCAGAGAGCCTCCGCCGCCACCAGCCCTAATCACCATTTCCTGGCGAACCACGACGTCATCTCTCCACACAAGCCACACCGATCGACCAAGCACACTCTCCTCTACCAAGTGGTCACCTCCGATCGCCATATCGACGAAGATCCCCCGTTGAAAACAAAACCCTAGTTTCAATGGACGAGACTTCTCCACTGATTTCTGGCCAAACCGAACCTTGATTGCAAAAAATAATTGCAGAAGTAAACTATGCTCATCGAGAGCTTTCCAATGATATATAATTTGTTATGGTTTGAGGAGTTTGAATTTTGGAGTTTCATTTGAAATTGAAATTAGGGTTTTGGAAACACGACCATTGGAGAAGGAACCGATGAGAATAAAGTACGTACAGAAATCAGAAACAAAAGATGCTAGGGATTCAAAAAATATCTATTTATATAGATAGAGATGGATATGAACGAATGAACAGATTGAATTGGGTCGAAACTATAACAACAACCCGAAAAGCCCGTTTCATTCCCGAAACAAAAGTAGGTCATCCAATATATCGAAATATAGGTTTTCGATATTTTTAAACTCAATGGAACTAGTTTCAAACCCAAATTCCATTGTATACAGAAGTTAGCTTTTAAAATCAAATTATATTCATTTAAATTTCTTTAATTGATTTCTACGCGTTTCGAGCTCGCACGATCAAACGATAAATCCGATCGCTACGAAACTTGAAATTCTATAATAATCCACTATTACGGATCCGATGAAACTGGTTTCGTCAAAATCCAAGACAGTGGCCAAAAACCCAATTTTACACGTTAATTAAATAAATTATTAATTTAAAATCAATTTAATCACCTTTAAAATTCTAGATTAAAAGTTAACGATTTTCATCATTCTTGATTAAACATGAATTTATAATCTTTTAAAATACAATTTTCCATATTAAATCAAAGATTTAAATATTACATTAATTTCAGCGTTCAATTACAACTGTAATAAATCCATTCATTATAATTTAAATTTCAAACAAAATCTTTTATTTAGTTTTAAATTCTTATATTAAATCACTATTTCCTTATGAATAAATATAACATAAGTTTTCATCTTACTATTCTCATCACTCAACAGTTAACGTCTTTTACCATATTAATTGCAATATTTCAATTATATTAATTTTATCGGTTTCCAAATTAATTTCAAACGGATTAAATAATAAAATAATAATTAAAAGAATTATTACACATTAGTAATTCAAAAATTTCTGAATTTATTGTTTACAAACAAAAGCTAATAAATTTACGTACTAATTAGTTTATTTCATATTCTATAATGAACCTATTTCAATTAATAACAGATAATTCCAACATTGAATCCAACATTTAATTTATTCCTTATTTACAGTTATAACCAAATTAACTTTACAATTATTTCAATTGATTGAAATTACATTAATGTAGTTATCAATAACATTCAAACAACATTATTAAATCATATTCTAATTATTTTTCTCCTTAATAAATAATCAATTTTGATTTCTCACAATATTAAACTTCAAAATCTTACTTAATTTAATAGTTTTAATTATAAAAATATGATCGTTACAATAACCCCTGTTAGTAAGTGCCAAGTCTACGGTTCGTGGAGGGCACTAGGACACATCCACACTTACATGACACTACATTTTCGTATTGTTTGCACTATCTTTTCATCTTATTAGCGATAATTCATTTTTGTTTCCTTTTCTTATTCTATGAAGCACAAGCATCTATACGACACTCTTAAGAGTCAAGGGAGCAAGTATAAGAAATCTAGATCATCCGATCGCCCCTGTGAGTTCTCTCATCATATTTGGGAAGGACAAAATGAGACTACAAAAGACGGGATCGAGGCTATAGGTTCCATGACGAGAGCTATAGGGAATTAGAGAGTGGTCCATCTCCCTAACGTAGATCCCATTCATCTCTACCTAGTAGCATGTATAGATTTTCAACACAACCTAACCCCGATTCGACTATCAATGTATTTAATGATCTCATTTCAGTACCTCCAATAACACGACCATTAATGTCTCTCATGTGGCATGATGATCCGACCAATCATCTGGGATAGTGCCCTTTGATGCTTCTTAACAGAGACTTGACAAGAGGTAGCTAAATGTTCCCACTACAACTGCAGATATTGAAACAGTTTCATATCCTCACTTGGCTGCCATGAAGAGCACTTTTCCAAAGATTTGCTTCAATGATGTTGTGTTCATTCCTAATCTAAAGGTATCTCTTCAAATGTTAGTTTTGATGTCGTAGCTTATGTGGACGACGTATATGACCAACATTTCAAGTGGAAAAGGGTAGCTAAGGCTATCTTTGAATCCTAGTACAAGAGGAAGGTAGAGCTTGGTGGGATGAAAAAGATTCAACAAGATGACAAGCGTATCATCTCAAATCTTGATAAGGAGGTTGAAAAGCTTAATGCTTCACTGGCTGAAGTTGAGAAGAAATTGGATGAAAAAACTAAGTCCTTCAAAGAAGATCATTAGAACCAGTTGAGGCTGCTTATCACAGGAGTCATACCCTCTCACTAGAAAATGAGAAGCTCACGAAGACTGTGGAAGAGCATGCCTTGGAAATAACTTGACTAAAGTAGTTGCTGGAGGTTAAAATGAAAGAAACAAATGATGCACTCACCTAGGCTTAGGGTTATTGTGTGAAGTTACTAGATGCTCGCAAAGCAAGAGATGACGTAGAGACCCGAGTGAAGATTGCTGATGATCAGGTTAAGGTCGGGGAGGATAAAGTTAAATCTAAACTTGAGCCACTTCTTATGTGATTTTATGAAAATATTATCAAGTTCGGTAACTCGAAATGGTTGGAAGAGGGGTATGCTCAGGCTCTGGCGATGGCCTGGAAAGAGATTATGAAACATGATCGAGAGCACTCTGTTGGAGCTGGGGTCGATGAGGAAAAGCTAAAACTTAGCCTTTTGGATAATGAAGAAATATAAGCGCTTAAGGTTGGGGAGCTCATCTTACATCCTGAAGTGACTACTTAGGCTCAATCCAAGCTCGGTCTAAAAGATATAGGTGGGAGTTTTGTCTTTGCTCACCATGATTCAATAGTGGGCACTATGCTTCCTTGACATCAGGGCTGCCAATTATTAAGAACGACACTTCTCTTACTGGCTCTACTACTATTTCCGCCGCAAGAGCAGCTTCTGGAACTTCAACCATTCTGGCATCCTCATCGGACGCTCAACATTAACCCCGAAGAACCTTTGTTTCTAAAGTTGCCTATTTTATCTCCTATTCTGGAAGGAGGTTCTAGCGGCAATCCAGCTAACACTAAGTCCACATCTTCTAGAGGTATATCATTAACCTCGCTTGTATTCGATATTGCTCATATGACACTAATTAACATCACTAATCTCTACTTTTTCATTTTTCAAATTTTAGGCAAACCTTCGATTGTCCCTCTACTTGAAGGAAGCTCATCATTGGGCATACAAGCCACATTGACCAATTCAGTCATTGTATTTGCTTCCATTCCAGCTCTGGCCTCTCTAGCGGGTATCGCTCTGGGTCCCGATGCTGAAATGATCCATGCTTTGGATGAGGAAGCCACGGGTGATCTTCATGGGACTCAGGGAGATGAACACATTGTTAGTAATGAAGTCATCGAATGCTCGCTAGGAGCTTCGATTTTGGAGATACCATAGTTGAAAACCATGTCGACGAAGGAAATTAAAAATGAAAAGTTTGATGACATTCCTCCTCCCCTATCATTTTCATCGACTTCGATACCTATCGTCGTTCCCACTTCTGCCCCAACCTCTTGCAATACTCAAAGTGAGGCTCTTGAATCTCCAGGAAGGGATTATGATTGGGAAAACGACCCAAAAGGCTACTTTTCAAAGGATGATAAAGGCAATGGAATGAGCATAAGAAAGCCCGGTAAATCTGGTATGCATTCCTTTGGAGAAGGGATGAAGGAGAAGAAGAGGACGAAGAAGATTTAGTTACAGTCTCTTTGTTTCCTTGTTACTTTTTGTTTTGCATTGAACTGGTGTAAATAGGCTAATGTTTTGCAGGTGCACCCCCGCCTTTTTGTTTAAAAGGTTCGTTAATGAAGAATAAATTTGTTTCTTTTCAAATCTTGCGTTTATTTATTTGTGTATCGAGAAATGTTTTCATCCACCTTGTTCATATGCGTGTAGTGATTTCTTTGTTTTTGTTCACATAACTTAGTAGCTTGCTTCACTTATCTTTAATCGAGCTTCATTTGACTAGTGATAACGATGGAGTTTATATCATTCTCTATTTTAAGAGAGTAATAGCTTGGATACCTATCTTTGGCATCCATGTTTGGTCTCGCCTATCTTCGGGCATCGATCGAGATTGATCACCTTGAGCGGTGATATAAACATCTACTTCTTAGACGTTTTATCCGATATCACCTAACTTTGGGCATTGATCGTATATGCCATATCTATGGGACTAAGTAAATAGGATGCTTTCCTCTAGGCACTATAACGTCTATCTTTGGATGTCTGTGTTAGATCCCACCTAAATTTGAGCATTGATTATTGGCCTTACCATCCTCTGGGCAAGGGGTCATGCTTTGTTGAGATCCAGGCAAAAGCTTTTAGGGTGTACCGTCTCATCTCATCTTAGGTGTTTATACTCTTGCACCCAAGTCGTGGTTTGGAGGAGTTGATTAGCACCTATCTCTGGGTACCTGGAATAATTTTGTTCCCTAAGTCCAATCATGGACCGCGAAATCCAAATGCACCTATCTTTAGGTACTTGCATACTTGAAATATACACATGCATATTATTTGATTTTGTCGTTATTCAAAACATATGATTGGGCTAACGAGAACATAGATTCATGATTCCCAAAGCTAATGCGTTTTATATCCATAGAAAAATGACAGATTCTATTTTGTTACACTATGACTAAATATGTACAAAGTTAAATAAGCGAAATAGCATTATAGATGCTCTCTATTCAATGCCAGCAGGAGGGAAATCCCGTCAATAGTTGCTAGCTTGAATGTTCCATCTCAAGCTTATGTTCAATGGCATATGGACCTTCCTAGCTTGAGCATATATTCACAAGACCATAGAAGACTCATTTAAGGACGAGATTGTCGATCTCAAAGGTCCGATTCATGACCTTAGTTCTATAGTGTTGAGCTACTCACTTCCAATAAGCAGCCGCTCTCAAATTAGCTTCGTCGCGCTTCTCATCAATCATAAGGGATTATGATAAGAGTTTGCTATTTATTCTACGACCTTAATGGATCTGTTGATGGTAAGGCACTTCTAATTCAATTGAAATCATGGCCTCTTATCCGTAGGCCAATGCGAATGCAGTATGACCGGTCTTGGATTTGAGGGTTGTTTGGTAGGCCCAAAGTGCTAATGGTAAGTCATCGATCCACTAGCCTTTGGCCTTTATCAATCGTTTCTTCAAGATGGATTTGATTGTCTTGTTTACCACTTCCACTCGTCCATTCACTTGTAGATGCACTACCGCTGCAAAGTTTTCTCAATTCGATGCTTGCTGCAAAAGTTTTTGAACTCGCACTGTTGAATTGGGTTTCGTTATCCGAAATGATGGTTTGTGGGATACCAAATCGACAGATAATGTTTTTGACTATGAAATTGATCACCTTCTTCATGGTGATCGTGGCCAGTAGTTCCGCTTCTGCCTATTTAATAAAATAATTAACTGCAACAATGAACAAGTTTGCCCCACCTTTCGACATTAGCAACACACCAATAATGTCGATCTCCCATACCGCAAATGGTCATGGATTGACCATCTGTGTAGTTTATATTGGCGGGGCTCTAGGAATCTTCGCGAACCTTTGGCAACTGTTACACTTCGTGGTGTAATCAGCCGCATCTCCGTTGATAGTCGGTTAAAATATCAATAGAAAGAATATTTTTTGCCAACGTTTACTCTCCAGTATGATCACCATAAGCTCTTTCATGTACATCCACAAGAAAGATTTTGGCCTCTTCATTGGCGACAAAGGGGAATATAGAACCCTCTTCTATATAATGTTTCTTCCTGAACAATGAACTGTGGAACTTTGCGTAAGAGTTTTCTTCATTCATTTATCCCATCTAAAAGAGTTCCTTTCATCAAGTACTCCTTGATCGAAGTCATTCATAATTTCCTTTTGATTTCAGCCTTCAAGATCCAATCGACATCCATTTGGTCGATGCTTGGAGCTGACAACAACTCTATTGGAACTAAACCCATCAATTGCACATCCTTAGAGCTAGCTAACTTGGCTAGTGAATCAGATTTCATGTTCTCCTCCCTGGGGATATGCATTACCGTTTAGTATTCGATTTTGTTAAGTAGTTTCAAGGCCTTGATCATGTAATGGGCCAACCTTGCTCCTTTGGCTTGGAATTCTTTCTTAACTTGGCAGACCACAAATTAAGAGTCGCAAAAAAAGTATAATATTTTGAGTCCTAATTCTTTCGCAACCTTGAGTCATGCAATCAACATTTCATATTTGACTTCGTTATTTGTTGCGAGGAAACCAAGTTTTAGGGCATAGCAAATCAATCGTTCCTCCATAGATACCAAAATCACCCCTGCTTTCGAGCAACGTTCATTGGATCCCCTGTCAGTATTTTGACTCCCAATTCTTTTGCAAGCTTGAATCCCGTGATCAATATTTCATACTCAACTTCATTATTTTTTAAGAGGAAATCATGTTTTATGGCATAGCAGATAGATCGTTCCTCGAGGGTTACCAAAACCACTCTTGCCCCCAAGCAACGTTCATTTGATGCCCTGTTAGTATACAATTTTGGTTTAGCGCTCCGTTCCATACCGTCTTCTGCATTATCATCCAAGTGGAGAATCAACAATGAAGTCAACCAATGCTTGACCTTGAATTGCTCTCGTGGGACGATATGATATATCGTACCGATTCAATTCGATGTTCCATTTCAACAGCCTTCTTGAAGTCTCAGGTCTTTGTAGAATTTGCCTTAAAAGTTGGCAGTCGGCACCTTAATTAGGCAAGCTTGAAAGTATGGATGGAGCTTCCTAGATGCGATCAACAAGCAATAAGCCAGCTTTTCTAGCTTTGGGTAATTTCTTTCAGCTCCGGTTAATCATTTGCTGATGCAGTATAATAGCTTTCGGATCCTGAGTTCTTTGCGTACAAGAGCAGCACTCAAAGCATGAATAGATATGGTAGATAAACAAATAAATCTTCTCCTTCCAAAGGCTTTGACAAGATAGGCGGTCTTTCCAAATTATCAACTAAAGCTCAAAAAGCGTCCTTACATTCCTGTGTCTAGGGAAAGTTTCTTTTCCCCACATTAAGCACATCGAAAAAAGGTATACATTTATCTGTAGCCTTTGAGATAAATCGGCTCAGCATGACTACCTTTCTATTCAGGCTCTGTACCTCTTTTACCATCTTTAGGTCCTCAAAGTTTCTTAAGGATTTAATCTTCTTCGAATTGGCCTCTATTCCTCTTAAGTTCACCAAAAAACCCAAGAACTTTCCTAACGTGACTCCGAACGAGCATTTTAGTGGTTAAACTTCATCTCATATCTTCGGAGCACGTTAAACATTTCTGACAAGTATTCCAAATGGTTCATCGATCGTCATGACTTTACCAGCATATCATCCACGTAGACTTCCATTGAGCATATGATTTGATCTCTAAACATGGAATTTACCAGTCTATGGTAAGTGGCTCCAGCATTTTCAAGATCGAATGACATGGCATGGTAACAGTACAATCCCAGGTCAGTTATGAAACCGGTATGTTTCTGGTCTGGGATGTGCATTGGAATTTGGTTATAGCAAAATAAACATCCACGAATTATAGCAATTCATGGTCGGTGGTCGAATCCTCTAGTTGGTTGATCTTTGGCAATGGGAAACTATCCTTCTGGCATGCCTTATTTAAATCTGAATAGTCGATGCATGTCCTCCATTTTCCATTGGACTTCATGACCAGGACTGGATTGGATACCCATTCAAGGTATAGAGCATCGCGGATGAAGCTCTTGGCCTTTAGCTTATCCGCTTCTTCTTTTATTGTGTCAAATCGCTCTGGACCTAGGCTACGTCACTTCTGTTTTACAGGAAAGCATCTGGGGTTCACATTCAATATGTGGTACGCCATCTCCTGCGATATTCCATACATGTCTGAATGCGTCTAGACAAACACATCCAGGTTCGCCCGAAGGAACCCTATCAAATATTTCTTCATCAACATACTAAGTTGAAAACCGATTTTCAAGACCCGAGTATGATAATCCTAACTAACCAAGATGTTGATCGTCAACTCGATTGGGGCCTCCCTTTCATCCTCTCGCTCTTTCCTCAAATCCATGCTTTGTGGAAATTGCTATGCTGATCAAGCCAAGGCTTAGGCATTAATTGCTATGCATCCATCGATTTGATGTAGAGAGTCTTCTCTACATCCTTTCCTTTTTCACGTCGCTTAGCGTCACTCAGTTCTTTGACGTAACATTCTCGTCTTACATTTTGATCACTTTGAATGACCCCTACTCCATTTTCCATGGAAATTTCATTGTGAGGCACCATGGAACCAGAGCAACCTGAAAACTAGTGAAGGCCGGTCGGCCCAAAAATGAATTATATGTAGAAAAAATGTCCAAACCATGAAGGTCATAACCCGCCCCACTTGCGGTCACCTTCACCTAAAACCAACAGCAAATCCACGCATCCCATAGGCTCTGCAACCTCTCCGATAAATCCCTGATTTTGGGATTTACAAGGCTTCAGATCTTGACCATCATCATTATTTGGTCGTAAGCTCTTTTAAATAAAATATTAACAGAACTTCAACAGTCAACAAGAACTTTCCTCACAGTCGCTGGCCCAATTATGACCGATGTCACCAAGGATCAAGCGTGGGTGCTTTAATCCCGTCCGCATCTCGATCATGGTTATCAGTTGCTTTGTTGGAGCTCCATCTTTAACAATAAAGCAAGTTTCCTGTACAACATACCTTAAGGAATCGCATACCTTTCCATCTCATTCCTGCTCTTCTTAGCTAGATGAGGTCAGCTAGTGATTGTATTGATAGCAAGTCTTTTTCCAAGCTGCCTAGGCTTGTTATTGTTAGGCCTAGCTTGGACCCGTTGGAGCAATTCTCCTTAGGGTTGAGCTCTTCCTTGCCCGTCATCCCATAGGGTTTCACATATTATCGAAGGTTTTTCTTCCTAATCAGGTCCTCAATCACATCACACGAATGCCTACATTTGTTCATATTATGGCCTTGTGTTTCATTGAAATGACAGTACTTCCTATATCTCTTCTCCTTTTCAGATGATTCCCTTTGAGCTAGTTTCTTATAATGTTCCATACTCTGCATTAATGCAAGTTAAATATTCTCAATTGTGTTGTTCATCGGCGTATAGTCCTCATACTTTGAGAATCTTGGACATTTGTTGAAGTTCGGTTTTCTATCTCCGTCCCCCTTGTAACTTCTTTTTTGATTGCTGCCTTTGTTTTCCACGTTTACAGCCACATTTTCGGAACTCTCTTCTGTTTACTTCACTGCAATATTACTCTGTACCACCTCACTTCCATCCTCTAGCTCTTTCCTCAAATCCATAGCTTTGTGGAAATTGCTATGCCGATCAAGCCAAGGCTTAGGCGTTAATTGCTAATCATCCATCGATTTGATGTTGAGAGTCTTCTCTACATCCTTTCCCTTTTCACGTCGCTTAGCGTCACTCAGCTCTTTGACGTAACATTCTCGTCTTACATTTTGATCACCTTGAATGACTCCCACTCCATTTTCCATGGATATTTCATTGTGAGGCACCATGGAGCCAGGGCAACCTGAAAACTAGTGAAGGCCGGTCGACCCAAAAAGGAATTATATGTAGAAAAAATGTCCAAAACCATGAAGGTCACAACCCTCCCCACTTGCAGTCACCTTCACCTAAAACCAACAGCAAATCCACGCATCCCATAGGCTCTGCAGCCTCTTTGGTAAATCCCTGATTTTGGGATTTACAAGGCTTCAGATCCTGACCATCATCATCATTTGGTCGTAAGCTCTTTTAAATAAAATATTAACAGAACTTCAACAGTCAACAAGAACTTTCCTCATAGTTGCTGGCCCAATTATGATCGATGTCACCAAGGATCAAGCGTGGGTGCTTTAATCCCGTCTGCATCTCGATCATGGTCATTAGTTGCTTTGTTGGAGCTCCATCTTTAACAATATAGCAAGTTTCCTGTACAACATACCTAAAGGAATTGCATACCTTTCCATCTCATTCCTGCTCTTCTTAGCTAGATGAGGTCAGCTAGTGATTGTATTGATAACAAGTCTTTTTCCAAGCTGCCTAGGCTTGTTATTGTTAGGCCCAGCTTGGACCCGTTGGAGAGATTCTCCTTAGGGTTGAGCACTTCCTTGCCCATCATCCCACAGGGCTTTCACATATTATTGAAGGTTTTTCTTCCTATTCAGGTCCTCAATCATATCACGCGAATGCCTACATTTGTTCATATTATGGCCTTGTGTTTCATTGAAATGACAGTACTTCCTATATCTCTTCTCCTTTTCCGATGATTCCCTTTGAGCTAGTTTCTTATAATGTTCCATACTCTGCATTAATGCAAGTTAAATATTCTCAATTGTGTTGTTCATCGGTGTATAGTCCTCATACTTTGAGAATCTTGGAAATTTGTTGAAGTTTGGTTTTCTATCTCTGTCCCCCTTGTTACTTCTTTTTTGATTGCTGCCTTTGTTTTCCATGTTTACAGCCACATTTTCGGAACTCTCTTCAGTTTGCTTCACTGCAATATTACTCTATACCACCTCACTTGACCGTCTACCACCAACTCTTCCAACCGATGTATTTGCCTCCTCCAAGTGCAAATACTGGTTTTCCTTTTTATAGAATTCATCCATCGGTAGTGGTTTCATCTTCAACCATCTTTCAAAATCGGTATACGTGTGTATTCCCCCTATCAACGCCATCAAAACAATATCTTCCTTAGTGTCGCTCACCTTTGTCACTACTATGTTAAACCCTGTGCAGTTAAAGCCCTGTAAAATCCCCGCTATAGCGCATAGCACTCTTCAATCGTTACGTTTTTTCAATATTGCGCTGTTAAACAGTAGATCTACCATAAGCCTCATTATTTTCCACTACACGAGCTAAATCAAGGCTTTTTAGCACTCTCTTTAGCAACATTAATATAAAAAGGTTGATTGGACTAGTTCCCTTTTGAACCAAATCTACAAATTTAGGGTAAAACCCTAATTTTAAGGCATAAGTGCTCAATACAAGTTTGAAATCTATCGCAGTCACCAAATCTGGACTGCATAAATCATTATATTCTTTGGTTTGTTATAGAAGATTAAACAATATTTCTTTTCCTACATAAATAATGTGAGAATGAGAATAAATTAACATTTTATATTTGGTTTTATATCTATTGAAGCTTTTTGCATATCCGCTATTTTCCGTTATGTCCATGCTTTATCCCTGCTATAACTTTTTACACCACCACCACTATGGAACCGCTAAGCGCTTTAACTATGTACGTTAAACCTACTTAAAAAGTCCTTCAACGACTCTCCAGTACTCTGAAGAAGGTTTGATAACAACATTATATCCTTTGGACGGGTTATATACAAGAGAAAATATTCGACAAACTTCCTAGCCAACTGATTAAATGGAGATATGGATCTCGGCGGAAGTGGGATGAACAACATCGTATCAACACCTTTTAAAAATATCGGGAAACATCGGCATCTACCACCATCCATTATCGTCGTTGTGTCCATATGCCACTCATATTTTAGCAAATGCTACCTTGTGTATGTCGCCCCGTTGTAGGACGACATAGTGAACCTTCTTGGGCATTCCTCCCATAATATCTCTTCCATGAATGGGGTTTCTATTGGGAGAAGAACCCCAATCCTCATTATTTTTGTGCTAGTTTTAACTCACCAGCTTTCTTGCCATATGCACCAAAAATTCTGGTTCTACCAGATCAACTGGACGACGATAATCGTGGCCTGCCCCGAGTGTTTGGCCTTGCAAACGGTTTATGTTAGTTCCATGACATATGGGTTCTCCTTTCTCTAGGAGAGTCATTCGTGGAGATAATCTACTTTTATGGTTTCTATGAAAATTATCAACAGTCGTAACTTGAACTCCAGCACTTTGACCATCCAATACTGGTCCATCTCCAACAACAACACCAACTTCCCAACATCCACTCTACGAGAAGTGGGATTGGTACCGGTCCATAGAGATGGTTTGGTATCGATCGGTGCGTTTATGCTTCTGACCCTGTTTTCTTTACCCTTCGAGGTCCTAGCATCCTTCCTTTTTACCTTTTGCTTCCCTTCTCCATGTTTCTCATCGGACGATGAAGAACTATCTTCATCTTCCGAATCAGAAGGTGATAGTTCTTTCCTGATCCTTTTATGACCCTAGGATATCTGAGTCATCAAATCTAAATTCTCCTTCATCCATTTGTTGGATAATTACAACAAAAACAAGTCTTTTCATTGCTTGAAAAACGAAAGTGTTTTCATTGCTTGAAAAACGAAAGTCTTTTCATTGCTTGACCTCTTGCATTCTTTATTAATTAGAAAATGTTTTTATCTATGGGACGCTTATTTATTGTGATTGATAGGCTTCAAAGAGAGGAGAATTTTACGTTTATTTGATTCTCTCCTATTTTCTCTCTTATAAAAAAAAGCAGAAAAAATCTACAGAAGAAAAAAATTATCTTCTACATTCTCTTCTCTCTCTTCAATGTTCTCTAAAATTAAACCAATCTTTCAAATACTTAAAATCCTAGATAGTGACTTCTACAAATCTCCAAATCCTTCAACTTTGAGTGCAAAAGTTTGAAGAATGGTGTGTTAACCGTCGGAAAGACGACGGTTATCAATTGCACCATAGTCGTGTCGACTTTCGCTTTCAAGGCAGCAACCTCATCCATGACATAAATTCCATCACTTTCTCTTTTTTCATTCCTACCCATCAATTTCCAACAATTTGAAAGTGAAATTAAATTCGTCATTCACGAGGATTAAGCTATTTGGATTTTGGAGAAAAGATTAGAATGTTATGATGATTAGTGAATGAGAAGAAAATCGAGGGTTTTACGTAAACTAGAATTGAATCTAAGGTATTCAAATCACTAAAATGGTAAGAAGTATATTAAATTAATACCAAGGTACGTTCCACTTTTACCTTCTGCCTTTTGTTTCAAAAAAATTCTTTTGAGTTTTGACAATGACTTCATGTCACTGATATTGCCGTGAATATTGTATTTTGGTTGACAAATTGTAACGACCCATAAATTTTAACGATTTTTGTAACGTAATTGACTGAATTTTTGTGAAAATTTAAAACTATAAAATTTAGCAATGAAAATTTAATATTTTGAATACATCTATTTAAATATAGCAAATGGTAAATTTTCATTGGAAAAATATGGAAGTTAGTTCTGTTATGTAATTTCAAAATTTTAATTTAAAGTTAGTTAAATTGATGGAAATAAAATATTTTCGAAACCTGAATATTTTTACATAATAAAAATGTAAACTATTTTATGAGTGAGACGTCATATTTCGTTTTGCCAAATTTGGACTACTCTAGCTCCATTTATCTTATTTTCGGCATTTTAGCAACAATTTCGGCAACAAAAATTCGAGTTTTGATAGGACGATCGCATCTCTCATATCTGTGTACCGTTCTATTCGTCTCATTGTGCTGATCTCCGTCGTATATTCATATTTGTAATTCGGCGTACAATACGTGGCGAAACGCGTGAAACGGTTGATCGTATCGGTGACCGTATTGAGCCTTTTGGTTTCCTTTGTCCATTCGTTATCCACCGTAAAATATCAATAGCCATCAGCCTTTAATATTACCGACAATTCAGCTTTTGGACTTTTACTATTCCAACGTATTATACGCCGGTTCATTTCTCTGTCCATTTATCTTACTTTCAGTTTGCTTTTCGTTCGTTAACCCGAAAACAAAATTTAATTATTATATACAAAGTTATATAAAAAGTTGTTTACAAGAGAAGTCAGCTTATTCTTCTTCCTCACCCAAGCCTCTTTACTCTCCATATTTGCCCTTGCCCCTATGCAATTTCATTCAAAAAAAAACAATTTGCATATATTATTTCTGAAACCGTTCATTTTCTTCCACCTGAGCATCTCAAGCTCGTGCTCTTCACCACCGATCCATGCACGCTAACGCGACATCCGCTCCAATGCCCGCGTCACCTCCATCCCTGCCTGCCGAGCTCCGACCCAAACACCATGCAACTACATGGCCTCCACGCACTCAGCCTACAACTCCATCGACCAAGCACCCGCCTCAGCCCTGGCCGAAGCCGCCTCCTGCTTCCCTCCACCATAAAATACCCCTGCCCTTCACTCCAGCATGCTAGCACACAGCAGCTGTCCCCTTAGCCTGCTATGTTCGGTGATGTGTAAATGTATATATATACTTCTTATCTTCTTTTCTCCTCTCATTTTTTTTAAATAAAAATACATTATATAATATATATATATATATATAGGGTACGCATACTTGCCGTCTTCTCCTATTGATCGTAGCCTTCTTTATATAAAGCTCATTTTAGTAGAGGTATATTGATGCTCGAGTTTTTTTTATTTACATCTATATTACATGTGTTTCACTGCATACATATATATTTAAAGATCTGTTGATATAAAAATCTATTTAAGTTTGTACATAATTTGTTATAAGTCTATATAAGTCATATACATATCCAGTTGTTGTATATATTATATAAGAAAGTAATATATAGAAGTATTATATATATAACTGCAACGGTTTATAGAGGTATATATATGATTAAAGTAATATATAATATGTTAGCTGTACATAAAGTTACACCAGTGTATATATGTCAGTTTGTATCAAATATATATGTGTTATTAACACACAGATACACACACACATATATATGTATATATGCTAGTTATATAGAAAGTTTACGTCAGTGTATATAGGTTAGTTTATAAATATTATAATAAAGTAAATTTATATTGATTTTATAATAAATATAAAATTTAAAATATAATATGTACATAAGTATATATATAAGCTTTTCCTGGTCATTTTTGCTTTCAATTCATTTGCCTTCGGGAAGTATATGATTTAAGTTTCATAACAGAGATGAGAATATAAAGTTTTATATATATACAAAATAAATATTGAGTTTAGTTTATATAAGTTTGTTTCAGAAAAGTTGTTTTCCTATTTTCTGAAGCATAAGCATATTTTGATTCTCCTCTTTTATAAAACTATATATGTGGTGTTTTCCATTGCAATTTATCCTAAATATATACATATATATATGGATATTTGATTTTTTTTTCTTTTAAAATGTATAGATTTTAAAATATAATATATATAGATATCTTAATTTTGAAATATATGTAGAAACTTTGATTTTATTTAATGTGTTTAAGAAAGAAACGATTTTGGAATATATATATATATATATAAATAAAGACTTTGTTTTACATATGTTTAAATTGAATATTGATTTGAAAATACATATAACGATTTTATTTTTATTATTTGTTTTTTAATATTGTTTTGAATAATATATATATATATATGTATGTATGTATGTATCTTGTTTTAGCTTATTTCAAGCTGGTTTTGATTTGTTTTCATTGATTCCAATTTATCAGTTTGTTCGTCGAATTGGGGCCATCGTGCTTTGCTTTGAAATTTTGCCTAGATTCGTAACTCATTTCATTGTCAAATCTCTCTAGCCTCGAAAGGTGAGCAATCACTCATGATTAACATTCTTATAGTTAGTAAATTTGATTTCACTTGAAACGAAAATTGAAATATGATGTTAAATTTGAATTGCTAGTTATTTAATTGTTAAATATGATATGCTATTATCTACAATTGTTCACTTGTGATATATGACACCATATCCTGTTGTGTATATTTTATTTAAATTTGTTATTGATCATATGACTGTTGTTGATTTATTATAATATTTGTTCTCACTCCGCAAGTTCCTTGTTAGTTTAAAAATCCATATGGGTTGAAATGATACATACCCAAACGATATTATAGATTAAGGGAAAATCGTTATCGGTTGAAATGATATACCCAAGCGATTTTCATTGATTTTGAATTTTTGGGATTTCGGGTTGAAATGATACATACCCGTAGATATTTAAATTGCAAATTGAAATGATAAATATCCGTATCACTTGACCATAGGATAGAAAATTATATAAGGACACTGTTGGTCTATATTTTGAAAATGATTCCAAAGTTTTGAAAGGAAATATATGGGTTTTAATAAATATTGATTTTTAAAATATAATATGTATAAATGTTATTTTTATATATGTCTAAATTCTTTGATTTTTAAAATTATATGTTTTGGAAATTTTAAATGTATAAGTTAGTTTTGAAATATAATTTTTAAGATTTACTTATAATTTTACTATTTTAAGATATATAAAAATAGATCTAATATAAAATAAATTTAATAACAAGATTTAATTTAATAAAATTTAATTTAATTAGTATATAATATGTTTAAGTATTTATTTAAAATTATATTAAAAAAAATAGATTTTGTAATAATTAAAATAAATTAAGGTTGGAAAGATAAATTGAAATTGATTTGAAATTTTATTTGTTTAAGAATTTTATCTAAATAAAAATCGATTTGAAACTTATTGAATTTGAACTTTTAAAGATATGATTTTATAACTTGATTTTTGATTTAAGGTGATTAAATGAATATTTTCAAATTTAAATATATTGAAATGGTATATTGAGAATTTGAATTGAATCTTTAACCTTTTAAAATTGAAAGTGTTAAACAGGGATTGATTTAAATTGAATGTTGGAAGTTAAGCTAATTTGAATCGATTTGTGAAATTGGAGGAAGCTATTTTTATTATATAAAGTATTTTAATATATATTATTTTAATAAATATAAACTATTTTAATTTATAACTATATATACACTATTTTCAAAGGTGTTATGATTTCAAAAGTGTTATGATTTCCAAAGTGTTATAATTTCAAAAGTGTTATGATTTCCAAAGTGTTAGGATTTCAAAAAGTGTTATAATTTCGAAAGGGTTATATTTTGAAAAGTGTTACGATTCTGGAAATGAATATTATTTAAAGTGAATAAAGATATCGAATTGATATGGTTTTGAAATGAATATGATATTTTGATATGAAGTACGAACTATTTGAAATGAAATGACCACGGTGTGAAATAAGTGTTTGGTTGTTAAAGAGACCGGGATCAGATATTGTCATACTCTCTGCCAATACCGAAAACCACTTTAACAACTGTGTAAGTGGTGGAGATTACATAATGAAGTAGGATGGTTTGGTAACGATTCTATATGAGGTATTAGCGCAACACTAACTCCCGTAAGTCAGCTTAATGTGGCTAAAACAGGAGCCATGTCATGTGAGGTCATTCCTCCTATCAGACATATTTCTTCGATACCATTCTATTGCTTTTGTGATTTGATTGGGTGCACCTTTGATTTGGGAGTGTGTCACGAGGTGGGCGGTAGCAGCTGCTATGCGTTACCACCAGTCCGGATCCGCAAACGGTATATCTACTCTGGCATGGCCTCGCATGCCTTGTCACATGCCCTATCGCGCCTTCTACGAGTTTGTTTTGTACCGTACCTATGTGGTGTCCTCTATGTAAACCACCAGTTTGGTGGAGCGTACGACATTGTATAGACTACGGGAAGATATAAAATGTGTTAAGGGGGATATGGGTAACGCCTTAACGCTATTTTAATACTTTTACTTTACTATAGACATATTATAATAGCGTATATTACCACATAGTAGATAGTTCCACGGATCCTTAGAGGATGGAAATCCCAACTGTCCTCTGAGTTACTTGTATTTCAGTTGACATTTCACTTGAGTTAAATTTATTAATATAAGAATGTTAATCCTGACTCGAGCATTTCGTGTTTTGCTTTATGCTCGGGTCAGACTGAGTGTCACAGCATTTGTGACTCACCTTTGGAGATTGGAGCTTTGTTGAAGATCTATCTATCCAGTTTTCAGTTATTTCTAGTTATTTCTATTCAGTCTTGTAGTTACCTTTGTATTTGAGACTACTCTGTATTTGAGATCCCTATTGTATTTTGTTTTAAACTCTGATGTTTCTATAGTAGCTTCATGAACTACTATTTATCTATTCCATTGCTTATTGTTATATTACTCTGTGTCTGTGATTCTGTGATTGATTTATTTACTATACATGCTGAGTTTTGCCAAATATAAATTAACAATCTGACATTTTGAGCAATTCAAGTCCTACATGTGTGGATGCGAACAGTTCAAAATACAAGGTCGTTACACAAATTATTATATATATAAAATGATAAAACCAACTAACGAGAGACCTTATGTTTATTGACTTATAGAGTTGGATTTATTATGAGAATGACATAAATATAACAATTTTAAATATAAAGATTATAACCTTTTGTAATATCAGGGTCATTACAATTCTATTTTGAAAAATGATTATTATGGATTTTAATGTTAAAGTTAAGAGGTTGATTGTGTATAAAGTTTTATAGTTGAATAGATATGTTAAATACATCAAAATTTTATACTATATCAATTATGAGAATGAAGACATTTTTAATATTAATTCATATACTAGTCTTGAAAATTTTCATTTAAAAGAAGAAAGAATGTTATCATTTTAAAGACATGAGTATATTCTAGACTTTGATTGCTATTTTAATATTATACTTATTATTGTTTGTTATGCATATATTTATTTGACAATACAATTGAAATATTCACTTTGTGGACATGAATGTTGAAAGTGAAGAAATAATGATACGAGTAATGCATTACAATTTAACGATGGCACAATGTATACAGAAATCATATTGAAGTAAGCTATGATATTAGTTTATCTTTGAAATAAAACAAAACAATGGATACTAAAAGTAAAAGGATATATATCTATGAATAATATTTATAGATCAAAGGTAATAAGTTTTGTATATGTATACCATAAACTATTTTAGAATAAGACACTTATACTTGTAAAAAATCATGTCCTTACGATTTCTGAATATTTGGAAACTAGTTATTTTGGTCCAGATGTGGGCCTAAGAAAAATTTCTTATTGGGGAAATATGTATTTGGATTACCAATATAAGAATTATAAGTATGATAAAATTACTTATTTCAAATACATGTATGAGACTGAAGTTTTAATTATAAGTGCTGGAAGTATATGTGTTGAATATATGTTTAAACATGACGATTTGTGTTTTCCTCTTTGTATGAGCTCAGTTATGAGACCCAGAGTTTGACATGTCACATTGAATAAGTACATTCTTTATGAGTTTTGCATGAAAATAGAACAATGTCATGAGTTGAATCGAGCATTGTATTAATACATGATTATTTTTATTTGATCATTATTTTTTTCGTGTATCATGTTGATTTACGTTTGTATGTATGAAAATACAAAACACGTTAAAATAATATTAAATGTGACTGAAGATAGAAAATTGAATATACTGATCTTTGCTAGTTAGATTCTATGAGGGGAAATCAATTTGTTAGGTTATTTCATACTAACATGGTTCCTCATAAGAAACTATAAAGAGTTATTCTTGTATTATGAAAATGTGTCAATTTGTAATTTCAAAAGTGTGCGGGTATCTAGTTAAAGTGGGTCTACATACAGTTTAGAAAAATAAACAATGGAAATTGCGTATTTGATTTTCAGTTCCTTCATGTCCTTCTATTATGAGACAACAGACTTACAAAAGTCCAATATGAGGAATTTTTTTTAAAAGTTGATCTCTCAATGTTGAGAAAAACATGGAAAAGTTTGAATGTTTTTATGTGGCACCTATGTTATCTTTCTATGGTTCTTGCATATATAAGAATAAATAACATAATTAGCCAAAGAATAAATGTGGTAAAATTGGAGGAAGTATCATGTTTCTCATGAATTATTAAAGATGTTATTACTTATGATATAAGAAGATACATTTATGCCCATATGGATGAACATTGGGATTTCTACAAGAATGTGTAGTAGGAAGAGAGACATCTATATCAGATATAAGGAAACTAGGAAATTGATGAAAAAAATGATATCATAAAATTTAATAAAATCAGATAGAATTCATGAATCTGCTTTCTAAATTATCTTTAAAGGAAGTCAGTCCTTGAATTTTCAAGAAGAATGGGCCTCGAGCATAGAGTAAAGGAAAATGTGATGAATACCCATTAGTGGTTAATCAATCTAACATGATTACTCTTTCCCTTCCCTTTTTTGTATTTATGAGTTTGATTGCTCTTGTATAATCCATAAACAGTTTTTTGGTGATGCTTTTTAAATAACTTGATGGATTTTGCCATTTGATATGATTTTATGCCCTTTTTCTTTTATATAATCAATGGCCAATTTTAGTGGTGCTTTTGAGATGCATTTGATGGATTTTTCTGTTTGATATGATTTTATGCTTCTTTGCTTTTATATGATCCATAACCATTTTTTGATGGTGCTTTTGAGATGCACTTGATGGGTTTTGCTATTTGATACGATTTTAAGTTTCTTTACTTTTATATAATCCATAACCAATTGTTGGTGGTGCTTTTGAGATGCATTTGATGGATTCTACAATTTGATATGAGTTTGAGTTTCATTGCTTTTATAATGCATAACCACTTTTTGCTTGTGGTTTTGAAATGCAGTTGATGGATTCATTTATTTAATATGAGTTTGAGCTTCTTTGCTTTTATACAATCTATAATCAGTTTTTGGTGGTGCTTTTGAGGCGCACTTGATGGATTCCACTATTTGTTATGAGTATGAGCTTCTTTGTTTTTATATAATCCATAACCAGTTTTTGGTAGTGATTTTAAGGCACAGTTGATGGATTATACTATTTGTTCTGAGTTTTTGCTTCTTTGTGTTCATATATTCCATAACCAGTTTTTGGTAGTGCTTTTGAGGCGCAGTTGATGGATTATACTATTTGTTATGAGTTTTTGCTTCTTTGTGTTTATATAATCCATAACCAGTTTTTGGTGGTGCTTTTGAGGCGCACTTGATGGATTATACTATTTGTTATGAGTTTTTGCTTCTTTGTGTTTATATAATCCATAACCAGTTTTTGGTCGTGCTTTTGAGGCGCATTTGATGGATTCTACTATTTGTTATAAGTTTGTGCTACTTTGCTTTGTATATATTACATAGCCAGTTTTGGTGGTGCTTTTGAGATGCACTTGATGGATATATTGATTTATCTTAGTTTGTGCCTATTTTCTTTTTTCAAATCCATAACCGGTATTGATAGAGCTTTTGAGACGCGCTTGATGGATTTCATTAATTTATTTGAGGCAATGCCTTATTACTCACACATAATTCATATATAGTATCGGTGGTGCTTTTAAGATGCACTTGATGAATTTGGTTTATTTATCTTGTGAGATTGAGCATTTTCTTTTAATGAGTCCATAGCCATAAGTGGTGGTGCTATATTAAAGCACTTGATGGACTCATCTACTTGGGTATAAAGGTGGGCTGCCTTTTATGAAAGACTTGAGCTCTCTAGAGCACTCATGGGTTCCCAAGTTAAGCGCATGACCATTAAAAGCGCATATTTATCGCAGAATTTGTAGAAATTGAAAGTGTAGTTCTAGAAGAAATTCACTACTTAGACTAAGTTTTGAACTCACTTCTTTAGGAATCCATTCAATTGAAAGACATTGGTACTTACATGTGTAACTTTTTTCTTATCCAGGTTATTTTCATTTAGCTTCTATGATTTTTGTTTTAATTAGCGGGGGTTGTTGGATAATTACAACAAAAACCAAAGTCTTTTCATTGCTTGGGCTCTTACATTATTTATTAATGAGAAAACGTTTTTATTTATGTAATGCTTATTTATTATGATTGATAGGCTTAAGAGAGAAGAGGATTTTACGTTTATTTGATTATCTCTCATTTCTCTCTTATCAGAGAAAAGTAGAAAAAATCTATAAAAAAATCATCTTCTTCATTCTCTTCTCTCTCTATAATTTTCTCTAAAATTAAACCTATCTTTCAAAATACTTAAAATCCTGGGTAGCGACTTCAACAAATCTCCAAGTCCTTCAATATTGAGTGTACAAGTTTAAAGGACGGTTGTGTTAACCTTAGGGAGCGGACGACAATTATCAATTGCGCCATAGTCATGCCGAATTTCGCTTTTAATGCAGTTGTCTCATCCATGACACAACTTCTGTTAGTTTCTCTTTCTTGTTCCTACCCATCAATTTTCCTACATCATCATCCCATTTTGGCTCGCGAGTAACTTCTCAATCAATTATCATCTTATCCATCTCAACCTGAGTAATAATATCCGAGGCACTTTGAATTCCCATAGTGTTGGGTTGAGCGACCTCTTGAATATGTTGAGAGACAATGTTCTCAACTTCATTAATAGGTCTAGAGACAACAGACTTTTTCCTACTATTTCGTGGATCCATTACTTCAGTTAGTCCAATGATATATTTGTCAAAATCTAAATAACCATAGATTTTAGGAATGAAATTGACGGATCTACTCTGTGGACTAAAGCAATCCAAAAATAGAAAGTATATCCAAATAGCGAGAGACTAATAAGTTTTCAATGAAAGCACCAAAATGTTTATGTCAAAAGTTGGCACAAACATCCAAAAGACTTATAGAAGAGAATAAAGCAAAGAAGTTAAATGAAAAACAAAAAGAAAACTACACACAACAATTATAGTAATTCGGCTAATCACTAACCTACGTCCACTCGAACTTTATTCATGACTCTACATAGTTTTTATAAAAGCAATCTTATGGATTAGTAGTGTATGGAACGGTGATGACCCGCAAGATTACAATAATATTACAAAAATTTAGAATGCAGAAAAAATCGCAAAATAGTGCCCATCACCCTCTATTTATAGATGAAGATCACCAAATTTGTCTCTGTTACATTCTTCCCCATATTCCTCACATCTAGTGCCTTTAAAAGATCATGGCCAACTTAGCAAATCTCATGGATCAGTACCAAATAATGCTCTATGGATCAGTACCGACTCATAGGATTGGCTATTTAGCCTTCTTCGATCCCTCGTGGTTGCTTGGTTGACTTGTATCTTCATTTACAAAAGTTGGACTCGTTGATATAAACTCGAACTTAGGTGAATTCTTTGGTTGGGAGGTTGGTTAAAAGCACTTGCTCTAATTACTTTGAAACTTGGATTTTTCCATGGACTATTTGGGTCGTGGATAGTTAGCAATCCATCCCATATTGTATGACTTACTCAACTAGCACTTTAACTCCACTTAGCAAGAAATCGAACATATTTTGGGCAAGTTTCATGGATCGGTATCGAACCATGACAATAGATCGGTACCAAACGGTGAATTTTTGCAAATTTTTGGGTTTTGGCCTTGGTCCTTTGGGTGTTTTAGCATATAGGCTATTTTTCAAGATCTTCGGTAGGCTAATGGCTTCAACCATTGATCTTGTTTGATATATGAGTTTTGAAGTTATCGTTTCGGACTTCTGCTTGGTCATTCTCCGATTTAATCTATCTGACTCGTTCGATATGGCTTGGTTATAGAGATGGATAACACATACCAACCATGCATGATTTTTTATATGGTATTACATAAAAAGGTATGCACTTTAGTAATTTAATCTAAGAAAATAATATGTTCAACAATGGTGTATGCCTTCATGAACTAATAACATATGCACACATGATTTATATATTTTATAACAAACAAACTAGTTATGATAAAACCATATACAAATGAGTTAAACGTTTGAAATTTAAAAATATGGCTCATAAATGGCTACGACAACGGTGTTAAAACTTTATAACTACCAGCAATGGTTGTGGTTGTGGATGGAAGTAACAATGAGGATACCATAGGTCTACAACCGTTACACCTTTAAATTTCCCCCTTCTCTCTTATGTCATTTCTTATGTTTCCCTTCATCTTATTTATATGGTTGTTCCAATACTATTTTGTTTATTTCTATTGATTTTTTTGTACGATTCAAATATATTGAAACTTTCCTAGTTTGCAATTTGGAATATATGGAAACTTTCCTGATTTGCAAATTTGGAATTTATGGAAACTTTCCTTAATTACAATCTTACCTTATTTAAAACTTTCCATATCTCCACTTGGAGTAGAATATAAATAAAGGGGTAGACTCATGGAGTAAATTATCCCCACAACTTTAAAAGAAATAATACGTGTGAATAGAGAAAAATAAATTGTAACCTTAATTAATCAAATTAGGGATTTTTATTATTCCTCTATAATCTTTTGTAATCTCTCTTGTTTATTGAAAGTAATAAAGCTAATCTTCCATAAAGTGGACGTACACTATCACGATGATAATGGAACCACTATAATCTCTTGTATCCCCTTTTCTCTTTTATAGTTATTTACTATTGCTTTTGAAATAGCTATTATTTGATTGGAGAATTGATCGATATGTTTGTTTTACCACACCATAGCACGATCTTATAATTAGGTTTTTTGGCTATGAGGGATTGATCATCTCTCTACAACCGCTATCAAAACCGATAGCTTGAGGGACCATTAGATGACGCGAGAGTGATTGAAGCCTGATCCCACTACTAGAAGAGGACTCATGGATATGCAGTCCTCCTCCACTATGTTGAGGACTTAGGATCCCTAAGATGACTTGAGCGGAAGTACTCGTCTTATGGTGGAGATTAACTATGGAAAGAAGTGGAAGCAGCCTGGCCTAACTGCAGAGCTTTGTCAATATGCTCCAAAAATGGTTTGAGGAAATGCTTGCCAAGGTGGAGATTGTTAGGTATGGCTCGTATAGTGGATGCGTGGATATGACAAATAAGTCCCACATTGCAATAAATATGGCGTATAATGTGGTATATATGGGATTGGTGACACGTAACATCGGGAATTCCTTTTGTTACAAGTTAGTGTTGCCAAGACCATGTATGTGTTCGTTGTAAGGCAATGAAGGGATGTTCAATCGGGACGCCGACACATTGGAAGCTTTGTTAGGTGGCTCCATTGCACACATTGAAATGCACGTGCATAGACACACAAGAGTACTAAAACTCAACATGGTATCAAAGCTTTCAGGCTTGCTATTGCACAAAAGATGTTGAGTAGAATGGCAAATGAAGATAATACATCAGAGATTAGTTCAATGTCGGTAGTTACTCTATATATTAGGGGTTCCTACATGGCTTTAGGTTCACAGTATCGATAGAGAAGTGGAACAGAGAAGGAGATTTTATAAAGTGGTAGTGGATGATGAAGTCATTATTAAGAAGAAATCGCATCCACAATGTGGTTTATGACTTAGAGGATTTGGATCCAGCTATATCCGCTATAGAGAAGGAGATGGAAGAATGTGCCTATAATACACTCAAACTTGCTATGAGTAAGAACATTATTTTTGGAATTAGTCAGGAAACTACCGTCAAAGAAAGTTGGAAGAAGTTGGAAGACCTCTACATGAAGAAATCTTTAACCAACTGATTGATCTTGCTGAAGATCTTCTTCACCTATAAATAAAGGAAGGTTCTTCCATTAAAACGCATTCAAGTATATTTGATGACATGTAGATGAACATGAAGTCAGTTGATTTAATTATCGATGAAGAACAGAAAGCCATGATTTTGTTGTGTTCGCTTCTAGAGCAGTTCACCATTTTCGTTACCAGCTTCATCTACGATAGAGAAACATTGACATTGGGCGATGTGAAGACATGTTTACTTAGTGAGTAGTTGAGAGATCAGATGAAGGGTTTAGGTTTAGGAGATGGTAGTGGAGGAAGTGATAGTAGTTCAGGCTTGTTTGTTGAGAGAGGAAGAAGGAGAAGAAAAAAATTTAATTTAGAGGTTGTTCTGATTGGAAGAAGCCTCACCGACATAGTAAGTCTAAAGATGGAAAGTGTCACCATTGTAAGAAACTGGATCACTGGAGAACTGACTGTCTAGATTTGAAGAAGGAGATTGGGTGTTCTTCATCCATTGCAGTAGAGAATAAAGATAGCAATGTGTTGACAATTGTAATATTGGATGTTGCAAACCATTGGGTCCTTGATTTGGAAGCTTCATTCCATATGATATTCAATAAGGATTATTTTTCTTCCTTTGTCACTAAAGAAGGAAGCTACATCCTTATGGGTAATAATGTTACATGTAGGTCCATGGAAGTTGGTTCAGTTTACATTCGCATGTTCGACAGAATTGTTCTCACTTTTTCAAATGCTCATTATTTATTGGACCTTTAGAAGTCTTTGATATTGTTAGGGCAGCTAGCATCATTGGGATGCAAGGTTACCATCGAAAGAGATGGTTTGAAGGTTTCTTGAGGGGAACTAATAGCAATGAAGGTTATAAAGGTCCAAAATATTTATTTGCTGAAGGGTACCATTGTTCAAGGAGAATCGTGTGTCAGAGTTGATAGCGCTAAAAGTTTGGATGCTACTATGCTTTGGTACTTAAGATTAGGTCATACTTTGGAGAAAACTTATAATTGCTTCGTAGGAGATCAGTGGAGAACGCTCCAACAAATTGGATTTTTGCAAGGAGTGTGTTGAAAGTATCATTTTGTGCTGACGAGCATACTTCTAGGAGGATACTTGACTATGTGCATTCATATGTTTGGGGACCAGTTCTTGTAGCATCAATTAGGGGAGCTCACTACTTTGTATCTTTCATTGATGATTACTCATGCAAGGTTTGGGTGTATGTAATGAAGGCTAAGTCGAAAATGTTTGAAAAGTTTAAGGAATGGTTAGCTCTCGTCGAAAACCAAACCAGAAGGAAATTGTAGATTCTTCGATTCGACAATGGCGGCGAATATGTCTCGAAGGGTTCCTTTGATACTTTAGACAACATGGTATTATGAGACAATTTACTACACCCGGTGATCCTTAATCCAATGGGGTTGTTGAGAAGATGATTAGAACTCTATTAGAGAAGGCTCGTGGCTTGAGATTGGCTGCGAGCTTATCTAAAGGCTTTTGACCGAAGCCATATCGACTTCTGCTCAAATCATTAATCAGATTCCGTGTTCAGCTATCGGTAAGAAGATTCCAGAAGAGCTGTGGAGAGGGAAGTCTACTATACTATGTTATTTTTGTATTTTTGGTTGCCTTGATTATGTGCATAACATAGGATTTGATAAGTTGGAACCGAAAGATACCAAGTATGTTTTGCTAAGTTATACAGATGTGATAAAAAGATCTCGTATTTGGAATCCAACAACGAATAAGGTGATACACTCCAGACATGTTACCTTTGATGAGTCATCCATGTTTAAACCATTGGAGGAGACATCAGATAGCTCAGGTTTGGAAGAAGACAAGCTTAAGGAGATGGATATTGTTCCCACATTTCAGCCAAAGAGTAGAGTTGATATCGTTGATGACAAAGAAAATGAAGTTGAAGAACCATCATATAATAGTCCACATATTTCCTCTAATAGTGATGGTGATGGTTATGAAGTTGTAAAAGATTCAGTTCAAGATGGAGCTGAAAGAGTGGCAGGCGATGCTGGAGCCGTCCGTGCTAGTCGGTGAATTAGAAAGGCACCTGATAGATATGAAAATTGGTAGTTTGCAAACCCCGGCCTCAGTGATTAGTTCGATTATGCTTTGCATGTGGTTCACAAGGAGCCATTTAATCTTGAAGATGCTTTGAAGTCAACGGACAGTACGAAGTGGATTTGCACCATAGAGGAGGAAATGCAATCATTGTAGAAGAACAAGATATGGGATTTGGTCCCACCCCTCAGGGAATAGAGCCATAGGTTGCAGATGGATATTCATGGTAAAAGACATTGGAAGGCATAGGGGTAGATTTGTAGAAAAAGTGTTTTCATAGAGAGGGGGAAAGAATGCGATGAAATATTTGCGCCAGTTGTGCGACATACATCTATTATGATTTTGTTAGCCATAGTTGCTACTCACGATTTAGAGTCGGAGCAGCTAGATTTGAAGATAGCTTTTCTACATGGAGACTTGGAAGAGACAATCTATATGAAACTATTAGATGGGTTTGTAGTGGAAGGTAAGTCTGACTGGATTTTCAAACTGAAGAAGTCACAGTATGGTCTGAAGCAACCGCCGAGATAATGGTACAAGAGATTCGATTCTTTTATGTTGATCATTGGCTTTGATAAGAGCATAGAAGATGCTTGTGTTTATTATAAACACTTGGAAAGCAGTGATTGAGTGTACTTACTCTTGCATGTGGATTATATGCTTATGGCTTTCAAAGATAGAGAAGAAATCAACCGATTAAAGATGCATTTGAAAGCGGAATTTGAAATGAAAGACTTAGGAGAAGTAAAGAAGATTTTAGGCATAGAAATCTTCAGAGATAGAAAGCTTGGACTTTTAAGACTGACTAAAAGGAGTATATACGGAAGGTGCTTGTTCACTTTAGCATAGATACTGCAAAGGATATTTTGGTACTTATGCCTTTGTATGTAAATCTTTTGGAAAAGGATCTCCCATTTCAGTTGAAGACAAGACTTAAATGGAGAGGTACCATATGCAACTGTAGTTGGAAGCTTGATGTGCGCCATGGTCTGGACGAGGCCAGATATTTCTCATGATGTCAGTGTAGTTAGTCGCTACATGGCTAATTTGGGGAAGACTCATTGGGAAGCTGTTAAAGCTATTTTGAGATACTTGAAGGGAACACTAGATCATTTGCTTGTTTTTGAAACTAGAAAGAGTTGCAACTTGGTTGGGTACTATAACTCGGATTATGCGGGAGATAGAGACAGAAGGAAGTCAACATTGGGCTACATGTTCACTCTTGGAGGTACAACTATTTGTGGAGAGTGAGATTGAAGTCCATGGTTGCATTATCTACTACAAAAGCATAGTTGATAGTTGCTGTTGAAGCAGCTAAGGAGGCACTTCACTTAAAGCGCCTATTATGTGATATAGGTTTTGCGCACGATAGCTTGGTGGTGAATTATGATAATCAGAGTGCAATTCAATTGGCTGAAAGCTTGGTTTTCAGTTTAAGAACAAATCACATAGAAGTCAGATAGTCATCCCTTCTTTCCATGAATGAAGAAATGATGATTCGTCTTGAGAAGATCAACACAAAGGACAACGCGGCAGACATGTTTACTAAGCCATTGTTGGTTGCTAAGTTCGAGCATTGCTCGAACTTGATTCATTTATTTAAGTGCTAGTGCCACATGGTGGCACCATATGGGAGAGTGGAGTAGCTTAGTTGAAGCTAGAGGAAGATGTAGTATTTTTCTTGTTTGAAAGACAGAAGTTGTTGTGTAATTCTTGTTGGGAGATTATTTTGACTCTACCTTTATTTTAAGTACTTTTAACACTTTGTTGGTGGAGTGTGGCCTTGTCGGAACTTGTTGACAAAGTGAGATAGGGGGTGGCCAAGCCGGAACCTACTGGGAAGGTTTTCATATTAATATGGAGCGTACAATGAGTGTTGGTTGAAATAATTTGAATCAAGGTGGAGTGTTGAATATTTTATGTGATTCAAATATATGGAAACTTTCCTAATTTGTAATTTGTAATTTTTGGAAACTTTCCTTAGTTACAATATTATCTTATTTAAAACTTTCAATATCTCCACTTGGAGAAGGCTATAAATAAAGGGGGTAGACTCATGGAGTTCATTATCCCCAGAACTCAAAAAAGAATAATATGAGTTAATAAAGGAATACAAAGTGTAATCCTAATTTATCAAATTAATGATTTTTATTATTCTTCTGTAATCTCTTGTAATCTCTTTTGTTTATTAGAAGTAATAAAGCTCCTCTTTTTTAAAGTGGATATACATGATCACGACGATAGTGGAACCACTATAAATATCTTGTATCCCCTTTTCTCTTTTATAGTTATTTACTATTGCTTTTGGAATAGCTGTGTAGAGAACTGATCGATATGTTTATTTAACCGTACCATAGCATAATCCTATAATTAGGTATTTCCACTACGAGGGATTGATCATGTAACACCCCTAATTTTGATTAACATTATTTAGAAAATTTAGTTAGTTAAATAAAATAAAATAATGTATTGAGATAAAGAAAATGTGATTTGATAATTCGATGTGGTCATACCTTAAATAATTGGTTAATAAGATTAATTAAACCATAAGGGGAAGGAGGAAAAATGTGGGGTAAAATATGAATAACCACTTATTTCCTAACCATAATTATCCCTCTTTCATGATCCTCATTCCATTCACTCTATATAAGCTAAAAAAAACTTAAGGTCGGCCATTGCTAAGGAAAACAAGAGAATAAAAGCAAAGGAAATCAAAATTAAAGCTAAAGGGAATATAATCAATACTTAATCTCAAATCTCATAAACTGACCAGGGTGAATAATAGTTATCCATCTCATATTTGCTTGTTTGTTTTGGTTTTATGCTTAAACCTCAATTAAATGATGATATTATGTGAAGTTATAAATGATTGTTGCAGTATATGCATGTTTGATAATTTATTGGATTATTTATGAAATTATTTGATAGGCTTTAAGTGTAGAAACCTAGTTTATGACGTACAATCGACTTGAAATTTGGATATGATGTTTAAAACATTAATTTGAGGATGATTTTTTAATTTCGTAATTTTTGAAGCTTGTATAAATATTTTATGGATTTCCTAAGTAATAAAAAGGATTTATTTCATTTAATAATTAAATAATTATTTTGGCCTTGAAATACGAAAGAATATGTTAATTATGATTTTTAGTGATTTTTGGGGATTTTTCCGAAGTGAGTATGAATTTCTATGAATTTATTATGCTAGAAATGCATTTAAATTAATTTTAGTTAAGGGCATTAATTAATTAAGTTGGCAAACATTTTTGAAAAGATAAAACTAACTTCCAGCAGTTTATTGGAAAGAAATTGGTAAAGTTTGTTTTAACCAATAGAAAATTGACAAGGGATTAGAGTTGGTGAAAAGAAATTTATATAGAAATAAAACAGTTTTCATATTAATTATGATATTGCCATGTCATATTCATTCTGACATCAGTGATTTCGTAACTCACTATAACCATTCTAACATCCCTTGTCCTTTTGTTTTGAAACCCATATCACATGGCATTGATGTCGTAAGTCTCAACTTTGAAACCTATGCTTTAAAGGTTTTAATGCCACATGTCTTTATTTCCGACAACCTTCAAGTAGCGGCATAGTCGCCGCAGTTTTATGAAGTTGATATCAAACGTTTTAAGGCTTTGATGATGCAAGTCATCATAACCGATATCAACTGTTTTGCGGCATAATAGCGGAAGTACCATATATTCGACATCATAGTTTTTAAAGTATCGATGCCGTAAGAAATTGATTTTGACTTGAGTAATTGATGTCGTAGCTTGTCTGCTCCGACATCACATGTTTTCCCTGTTTTCGACAACCAGGTTATGTAGCTTTGATGCCATAACTCTTTTTCGAAATTAATGCTTTGTGGGCCGAGAAGCCTTGATACCATGCAAATCTAATAACAAGTTTCATAAGTTCAACAACCTATATATTTATATTATACAAAAAAAATGATTTCGGCCCTATGGCTTTAAGTTTTTTAAATTAGAGTACTTTATTATAACTTCGATGTTGAAAGGGGCAACCACCTATATCGGCCTTATTGATGTCGCATTTTATCAATTTAAATAGCTTTATTTGATGGCTTGATTGCCTAAGGTTTTAGAGGTGCGACACCTGCTATTGATTTTGAAATTAATGAAAGTTATTTCAAAGGAGGACATATTTTGGCATAATACTTTGACTAATTAAAAGGGCAACATTTTCGTTGTTTTAAATATGATTTTAAGGGGTAAATCATTTATAAAGACTTACGTTTTCAAGGAAATAAAAATGGTATTTTAGCTCATGAGAATTATTGGTATCACTATTAGACAAATTGTGATATGATATCTTGGCTCAAGGATTAAAGATTAGAAAACCAAATGACGGGACTGGTGTAGGGTCGTGTCCTATACTTAAACTATTAGCCACTAGTTCATATTGGTCCACAATTCTAGTGTGTAGGGCTTTTTTGAGGATAAAGACTAAAAGTAGGTTTACGCACAGAAGTGAATCTATAACTTAGATAGGTTATTGGTTGGTCTGCAAAACAATTAGGTTCATAATGAGCCTAGCAAAACTATGTGATGGACTGATAGTTAGGTTTCCACTAAGAAGATTGTGTGCGGACAAACAATCCAGTTTCCTCCTAATGGTAATTTGGAGAATTTGGTATATCTGGTAGGCCCGAGTCAGCTATTTAGGTTAGTAATAACCCTGGAAAAACTATGAAGTAGGAATAGATAGTTTATTAATTTAGACAGACATGTTAGATTTACCCATGTAGCGTGCATGCATATGATTTTTTATGTTTGTTAACCATTTTAAGGAGCATAATTTTGATTGACATATTTTCAGAAGTTACCAGTGAGGGAAAAATCAGTTCCGTTCTACAGCGTGGTCTCATTAGATATCTAATTCCAAGATGACATATTACTATTCATCCCAGACTTTTTGTCTAACCCGAATTTTTTGTTTTCCCCTTTAACTCTTGAATGCTCATTTGAGTAGTTCGAGAGTAAGATTTACAAGTTTCTAGGTTGTCGGATAAAGATTTCGAAGAAGTGCATTAGGCAAGTTAGCTATGTTAAGGTGATATTTTGTTGCTACAAGATACATCATCATTTTCGATGGCTCAAAACCGTCGGTGGCCGTTGGAAGCCGATGTCAATCGTTGGAAAAAGCCATCGGAAAGAAGGTCATCACCAAATAGTGTTCCTAATGGTTTTCCAACGGTGTCGTCGAAAGATTTTCGACAGCTCCATACGGATTTTCCAACTGATTTCCAACGGCCGCCGTGTACACGTGGGAAGCCATGGTTTAACCACACATGTGCCGCCAGCCGTCGGAAGCCGTTGGAAGCTAGCCATCGGAAGCCATTGGTAATTGTTTACCAATTAGCTGTCGGAAGCTGTTGATTATTGTTTACCAATAAGCCATCGGAAGCCGTCAAAAAATTGGGCTGTTTTTTATTTCTACTGCCATTCGAATCCCATACAACACATACATATCAATATATACCACAACTTAATTTCACACAAATAAACCACATATATAAGCCTAAATCATATATAAAACATTAATAATAAAAAAATATCAATATTTACAACAAACCAAACTTAAACAATCTACCATACAATAAAACATTCCAACATACACAAAATCAACCACCGACATCTCAAAATATATCAATCATGTCAAAACATCCCAACACATCATCCAACATCTCCTTAAAATATATCAAACATATCAAAATACATCATCTTCACCATCTCCAAGGGCATATATGTACAATATCCAAACACAAACTAAAAAATCATACCTACGAGCCTCATTATCACCTCCAGAACCAGCTGACGAAGGAAACGTGCCGTGCTGCTGCATATATGCAGCAATGCGCTCGTCCAACCGTGTTATCTCCATAATGCGACGGTAGTCTCGTTCTTCCAGCACAGTAATCCTAACTCTCAGATCAAGAATCTCTGCTTGGTCCTAAGCTTTTTTATAGGCGCTCTCTTACGTTTACCCTGCAACACTTATATGATCTAATAAGTGATTTTTATTTAATGGCTAGCAAAAATATAGGCTTAATAGCCGCTATAAAAGTATGATATATAAGATCACATGATAAAGTGATTTTATAAGCAATATCTAATTTTAATTATAAGACCATATATTATCAGATTTAGAAGTATTTCATATGAAATAGTGGAGGTGAGTAGAGGATCGTGAAGGAGGTGTGAAATGGAATAGCATTAGGATTCAAAGATATTATTATCTTACTTACTTTAATTAAATTGAGAATGGGGTGTCTTCTTAATTCAATGTTTGTGCATGTATATATATTGAAGAGAAATAAATTCATAATAAAAGAGGTTACATGGATAGATTATCATGATTGTGTTTAGAACCAAAATTTTGCTTATATTTGTTTTTGAAATTTCATCCTTATAATCTACCTATTTTATTATATTAATTATAAGATCTACTTTTAGTCTGATTTTAAATTTTTAATCTACATCTAATTTTTCCAAACTATAAATCTGATCCGACTAAATCTGAAAATTGGTTGGTTGGAATGATCGAATATCAGTTATCAGTTACTGCAACTTTTTTTAAAAAAATTTATACCTAGGGATAATTTATTACAAAATCACTAATTCGGTTGCATCTTATTTTATAAGCTATATTAATTAATATTTGAAGAAGAATTTTTTTTATAGTAGGTAGTCATATAATATTCATCTCATTATCTAACTACATTGATGTGCGGTTCACTTTTATATAAGAAAGTGATTTTATGAGCTACATCTAATTTTAATTATAAGATTATATATTATCAGATTTAGCAGGATCATATATTAACATATATTATCTATAATGTTTTACCTATTACTAGGAAGATCAAAAGCAAGTAAGCAACCCATGTGACTTTCAGTTCTAAACCCAAAAGTAATTTTTGACAAATAATCTAAACAATTTCAAGTTCGTTGCAATCGAGAGATTAGTAAATAGTAAAATCTAAACATACCATCCATTACCTCTTGGTTGCCAAAGCTAGGACGCCTATTTCGCGTTGCCGGATCCATGACAGCTTCAAAAATCGCGTCCTCCTCATTAGTAGTCAACTGTTCCCGTTATGTTCCCTCGAGCAGCTATGCTCGTTATTGCATAATTTTTTTTTGCATTTTCAAATAAAATACAATTGAAAGTAACACTACATTATTTTAATTTGTTATAACTAATAAATTAAACCGGTTATTAATAACTTATGATTTAAAATATGCTTACATGGGCCTGTTGTGATTTCGAGTCATGCCATGTATATATGAGTGTGTCATCTTCATTTTAATGCTCGATGGCATGAGTACGAGCAAACACGTCCATTGTTGGAGACGGGACCCAAATACTCTCTTCCTAAGATAATTATTATGCATTACTATTGTATATACAAAATTATGCAATGTAATAACTGTTTATAATCACAATTAATAAATTCACCAGCTCTTGACGGTAATACTGGAATGACTTAGAACCACTGCGGTGTGTGTCTGTGACTGGATTCTTATTTATATTCGTAGAGTTTCTACCTGACTCTGCCTGTAAATATAATTGAACATTATATTTTACATTTATATATTATATACATGACAAGTTAAAGTGATATTTTGACTTATCAAAATATACTCTATATAATGTGTAATAGATTGTATATGAAACTTTAATTTAAATAATTAGTAAGAGATTAGTAAACTTACCTTCGCTTCATCGCTATTCCAGTGAGCAACCCAAGCTTCCCACATGCTTACCCATCCAATTAGGCTTCTTCCCTACTTTTTTTACGACCGATATCATGTCGCGGTAGTTCTTCCTCATTTTATTCATCTAGTAGTTTCTGCAAAGGAGATGGTCAACTTCTTGCAAGTCCATTGCCCCCCGCGTGTTGAAAAAATATATAAATTATACATTTATACTTAGTGAATTTTTTTTATAGTGGTTATATATAATGATATTCAAATTTACATTTACGAGGAAGTCCTGCCAGATAACTCTAGGATGTGGGGTAGGATACTATCCCACTTAGGCCAGCAAGCGCTCATCCTACCCCCTGTAAGCAAGCTTGGGAACATCAAGAACAACTTATGATGGCTCTAGCTCAAATCCCCTATGTTAAATATGATATAACCTTTAATAAATCATGACTAATATATCATTCACAAATATTTATGATGCTGAACCCATTCGCTTTGGAGAATAATGTTTCTATGGATGTTGGGCCTCTTGTGATAGGTCGTTTCTGTCACCTCCCATGGTAGTCCCTCCCTAAGTAGAAGAGGGGGAACCTAAATGGGAAGAACTTCGATTTGGAAACGACATAATACCTGTCACAAACATACCCATTTTATTACGGCAGAACATATCATTTAATTATGAGAAAACATATCATTTTTTATGAGAAAAATGTAACATTAATAATCACATAAATTACCTTCTGTCAAAATATACATTATTAACCAGTCCTCTTTGTTTTCTGATTCAGACACGGTCTCGTACTCTATCATATTTTCCTATATAGTCTCAGATGCTTCTACTAAAATATTTGATTCATTGTTTATAGGCCTAAAATTAGTATGATCGTCGGTTGTTATTATTTCACTATTTTGCTCAAGATCCGTCTGATAAGCTTGTTTATTTGGAATATTCTTTCCATCAAACGTAAATCTTGCCTTTATTTTAAAAACCGCCGACCAATCTGCTTTATCTTTTTTAAGAGATGGATGTAGAGCGTAATAAACTTGTAGTGCTTATTTGGATAGTAAAAATGGATCGTCCTTATGATAATGCGAGGTACGCTTTATTTCAATAAGATTATGATCTCTGTGCATGCTGACTCCAGAACCTAGAACATTGCTGAACCAATTGCATTTAAACAAAAAACTTCCTCCGCAGGTCGTGTAAAATATGTCAATTGCAAAACTTGGGTTAACATGCCGTAAAAATCATTTATATGGTTATCTGGATCATCACTACCTTTAACAAATACGCCAGTATTGTTAGTTAATTTTTCAGCATCATATTATTTGATGTTGAGTTTATATCAATTGAAAAAGAATATTGGATATGTCTTGACAGTTTTTTTGGGTCCCAATGTAAGATGTTTCAATCCTTCGTCGACTACATAATTCTTTAATAATAAATGTAGTTCGAAAACCAACTAGCGAATTCTTTACTGAGATCGCCGCTTGGATGTTGTGATTCGTAAACACTGTAGATATACATAATATATTGCATTATAATCTACACATGTATTATTGAAATAAAAATATTGAGAAGATTATTTAATATTACCTAACAAAATGGTGCAACTTCAGCACAATTAAGAAGAATATATGTGTGTGCTATATGGTAATCTCTATTGCCTAACCATAGTTCCACACATTTTCCAACTGGTCGGCCATATTGTCTAGAAATAGATAACATTGCTTGAGAAGAATCTTGTTCAACACCTTCATCATTATGCAGAACACTTTCAAATGATAAGTTCACATAGTCACTGGAATAAAGAGAGAAAAAGAACGAAGCTTCTTCTTCGATATATGATTTGCAAATCAACCTTCAACTCGTGCTTTTTGTCTAACTTTTTTCTTTAGATGACTTAAGTATTTATTAAAAAATTATTTCAAATTAAAATTTACTTATATATGCAACTAAACTAATGTTTAACATACTCAATGTTAATACTTTTCAAATGGATACATCCATCCATATTGCACAGGACCTCAAAGACGTGCTTTAGATGGAAGATAGACTGGTAAATGCTCCATTACATTAAAGAAACCTAGAAGAAATATTTTATTCAGTTTGTAGAGCAGTATAGGGATTTGTATTTCAAGTTTACATAGACGTTCAATTTTTAATGTTGTCGAACTAAACTCTTTATAAAACAAACTAAGTTCCATTATAACCGTCCAAACTTTTACGGGCAATAGTTCTTTGAAAGCGACTGGTAACAAAATTTTCCATCATTACGTGACAATCATGGCTTTTCATTGCACCCAGTTTACCATTTTTAATGACGATGTATCTACGAAGATTAGAAGAAATCCTATTAGGAAATCTTAATCCTTCTACCTATTTTAATAGAACTTTAACTTGGTTAATTTCTGACTCATAGCTTGCTTTGGGTTTATTAGTATCATTTGGCCTGATATGAAGCTTAGGACGCCTACATAATTCTTGTGTATCACGTCTTGATTTCAAATCGTCCTTAGTCTTCACCTTACCATTCAAAATTGTATTAAACACGCTATCAAACACATTTTTCTCACTTTGCATCACATCAATATTATGATGAAGTAGGAGATCTCTCCATAAGGAAACTCTCAAAATATACTTTGTTTGCACCAATTATGAATCATCAATTTACTTGGACTTTCAATTTGTACTCCAGTTTCATGTATCAATGGATAATCCTTTGCAAGTTCATATATTCCTTCGCTTGACCAAATCGTTGGTGGTTGCATATTCTGCATATTCTTTGGTCTATTAGCTATAAAGTTTTTCTATCTTTTATAAAAGAATGATTAATATGGAGAAAACACCGATGATAATCAAACCATGAAATTTTCTTTGCAAGCGGTAAAGAAAATGCTCGTGTTTCTTCCATGCAATAAGAACAGGCTAGACGACCGGCCGCATTCCAATCTGAAAGCATTGCATACGCAGGAAAATCACTAATAGTCCATAACAAAGAAGTGGACATGAAAATTCTTTTTTTCTTTCAAAATGTCGTAAGTTTCAACTCCTTCTTGCCACAGTGTTTTCAATTGTTCAACTAACAGTTGTAAATAAACATCGATTTCTTGTGTTGGATCATCAAGGCTAGGGATGACAATAGTAAGAAACATATATGGAGTTTTCATACACATTCATGGAGGTAAATTGTAAGATGTAACGATAGTAAGCCAAGATGAATATTTAGAACCAAATTGAGAGAATGGTGAAAATCCATCCGTTTATAAACCAAGTCTAACATTACGACTCTCCACTGCAAAAGCGGGATATGTCTTATCAAAATGCTTCCATGCTTCTCCACCAACTGGGTGTGCTAAAGTACCTTGTTTCTGTGTTCTCATACTGTGTCATCTCATATAAGACGCGGTTACAAAAGATGCATATAACCTTTGAAGTCTAGGAGTGATCGGTAAGTAATGTATACGCTTGTACGAAAATTTCCTTCCCTTCTTTTTTCTTGGTTTGTACCTTTCCGTGTTACATATTCTACACTTTCTAATATTGATGTCCTCTTTCCAAAAAAACATGCAATCATTTGAACATGTATCTATTTTTTGATACGGCAAACCAAAAACAAACATAAGTTTTTTCACTTCATAATGAGTTTCGCACATTAAATTATCGGGTGGCATATGTCGTTTTGTAGCTTGTACAACAGCTGTAAATTCGGCTTCTGTGAAGTTGTATTTTGATTTTATTGTAATGTATTCTGCAGTTACTGATAATTGGGTGTTGCTTTTACAGTCATCCCAAAGAGGTTTCTTAGCAACATGGAATAAGTCATAAATTTTCTTTGCTTCAATATTTGGTTATTCTTTGACATTCACATTGTCATCATCAACTTCAACCGTAGGGAATATTGATCGTGTTGCATCTTCAACCATATCTTCTATGAGATTCGTCATAATAATACCAGTACCCACCTCCTCCTTTGACCGTATAAGATTAGTTGCTACAAGTTCTCCATGATGATCCCACACAAAATAATCCGACAAGAAACCGTTTTGGCATAAATGAAATTTAACCATATCAGGTACCCAACGCTTCAAGTGTTTGCACCTACTACACGAACAACGAATTTCTTCATCATTTCGATTATCACTTAAAGCGAATTCAATAAATACGTGTACACCGTTATAAAAATGTCCTTTATTGAGCCTCTCAATCCCTTTTGTAATACAGCCAACTCTTCCGATCAACAAAATAATTGACCATTTTTCCTATTAAAAAAAATATGATAGAAATTCAAAAATGCATTGATCTTTTTATGGATTGACATTTTATTTTTCAATTCATATATACATTTTAATGTTTTATTAATTATATAATATATATATATATATATTATAAAATCTTATATATTTTGAATTTTAACAAATATTTTCAATTTTAAAAAATTATGAATATAATATTAAATTTTAGTTTATTGTTTTTTACTTTGATGGTTGGTCATCCTACTTCCCATTACAAATATAATAATAATTACATTTCATTAATCATTTCATTTTGAAAGATTCAACAAAATTTCGACAACACTTCCCCTTTGTTCCTTGTATCCTACACAAATGCGTATATACAGGGAACAAAAAGGAAGTCCTGTCGAAATTTTATGAACCATTTAAAATGAAATGATTTACAAAATGTAATTATTTTATTATGTTTTTAAGTCCACTACAGGAACAAAACCGACAAATATTGTATCAAATGAATATTGATGTCTGTTTTATGACAAAAACGAATATCTATATAACGATCATATAAAATACTTGTTAGACGAGACCAAAAACTCTCTAAGGGATTTAAAAAATAAAGCACATTATGCACCAATTTTTTTATATATTACCATTATACATTTTAATTTTTTTATTAATTATATAACATATATTACATAATTCATTTATACATTTTAATGTTTTATTAATTATATAATATATTATTCTTTTTTACATTTTTTATAAAATATTATACTTTTTTAATTATAACACATTATGGATATAATATTAAAAAAAATAAACTTCATTATACACTAATTTTACTGCATGCGACATTCAAGTAAACTAGATTTATTATATAAGTTATTAAAGAATAATGTTTAATAATAATTTTTTTATCGACATTTTAACTAACACATACACTAATTAACACTAAATTATTATACTAATCGGCACATAAACTAATTAACCTAAGTTTACCCTAATTATATTTTAATTATTGGATTTAGGCACTTATAACCGTAATTAGTATATCTCGATCAATCAATATACAATTGTAAACAATCAAGGGGCTAGTACCATCAATACGTCTAGAAATTAACACTAATTTAACATATTGGGATAAATTAGATTTAAGAAAAGGTACCTATTTTGGGTTGAAATTGATGTGTAGGCGGTCGGAGAGTGGAAGTTGGTGAGGATGCTGGTGGTTGCGGACGAAGTGTAACGGCCTTGGACGGAAAGTGACAATTTTGGGTTAGAAAGCCAGGGTTTGGTGGAGGATGAAGATGAATAAATTGTTCTCGCCTGAACCTACTGTATAATTGTGTTGTCCGACGGCTTTCGATGGTCGTCGACGGCTACTATTAGCAACGACTTTTGACGGTTTTCGACGGCTAGCTACTATATTTTTTTTATTACAATCACACATTTTAAAATAAATTTAATACAAATTAGTTTGTTAGAAAATTTTAATTTGTAGAAAAATTTGAATAGTTTTTATTAGTTATCAATGGATATGAAATAAATATTAATGATTACAATCTCTTACTTTCCCTTTTATATTAATTTAAATTTTTTAAATTATAGTTACACAATGTTTGCAAAATAAATACATAAAACTATCACGTATCATAAATTTCATCAAATTAATAATTGATAGACTGAAAGTTGTAGAAAATGATTGTCTGTGTTCGATTTTCAATAAAGTTAATAATCGAATATAATTATACAACAAAAAAGATTATCGATAACACTAAATTAATTAATTAGAAACTTTCATAAATTTGAATGATTGAGTAAAAATATTATTACAAATTTTTAGGATTTGAATTATCATATTTAATCAAATTTCAAACTTATATAACTAATATATTAAAGTAATAAGTTTAAATGAATAAAATGAAGGGCCGTCGGCAGTCGTCGAAAGCAAAATGACGAAGCCGTAGGCCGCCATCGGAATGTTCCGACGTAAATTATTGTGTGTCCGATGTGTTATCGTTTCATTTTGTCTGAATGTATGTAATGACAGAATATGTATCTGCCAAGTAGTAAACTCTGATTAACCAAAGGGGTACATTCATATGTCGCTCTTGAAGTATTTTATAATAATTATATTTTATCTAAACCTGTGCAACGTTTGGGATTATGTAATGAATATGGAAATTATTAATGATTTTGAAAATTTTCATATTCCCGTACTTCTAATATTACTGATATGATTAACATAACCGCATGTTATCATTGAAAATTAATACTATGGATGATTGCAGCATCCGCAGTGTTCAGTTTCATGACTCAGAATGGGAATGTTACGGATCACCCCTTTACAATTTCATCATGTGATGATTAAATGTTGTTGTATTGTTATTTCTAAACTCTTCCCATTCATTAATTTATGCTCTTTATTTAAATTTTTTTAACTTCGGTCCCTTAATTCTTATTTCTAAACCAAAAGACAATGTTAATTTGTTAGATTTTCACCGGGTATTATTTAGCAATCCTTCTAGGATGTTAAATATCATCTTTTATACACACACAAGTAATTATAATGTGTTTTATTTGATACACTTATGCATGTTATCAAATGTTCTTCTCTTTTCGGACATTTGAGAGTTTTTCTCAATTCACATTTGAGTCGTTAATTTCACATCATATACATTAAATGTAGCAATATTTCATATGAAATTAATTTGTTAATTGTCATCTTCCTTATGATATTATGTTCTGCGTAGAGAAACTTACTAAATAACATTTTAGTTGGCATCTTCTGTTCAGTGAAATTTTATATATTATTGTTTATCATGTTCTTCCTGCAACACTTTTTTGGACCGTCTTCGTGTCATAGAAAACCAATGGAACTTGATTATAAACATTTTTATAAGCTGGTTGGCAATATAGAAAGCTTGGTAATTTTATATGCATTCTTCTCTGGGCTGCATACTTGGCTTTTCGAGGTAGATAGTTTATGGATGCTATGAGCATAGTGTTACATTTTATCATTTGGTGCAGCATATTTTAACTCAGTTTGTTATATCATTTGATTAGCACTTCTACTTTTTAATCTTACCATCTTTATTCGATCCCATATCGTTATAATGGTATTGGAGAAAACAAAAGGTAATTGTAGTGGGGGGTCAGGTCTAATTATTGTATATGCATTGTGTTTGATTACCTGTTCTTTTGGATATTACTTTATTAACCACTGCCTAACTTGCATATAGTTTTTTATTTTGGGTGGATTTTAGCTATTTGTTTGAAACAGACAGCAAATTTGGTTCAACCTCTTGTTTGTGTCAACTTGTACATAATGACACCCTAGCACCATATTGAATTGATATTACATACTTTGGTTTGCTTTATTCAAGTCGTAATAAGTTTGTCAGTCATTTCTTATGCTCCAAATTTGATTTACTTTTATTGTTGCTATGATGGATCAAATTGAAACAATTCAATGCAAATTGCTCGTTGTTGGAATTTTAATCAATAGAATAAGTTGTACAATAAAAGAGTAGAAGCAACATGTGAATCTCAGTATTACATGACAGCTTAATCCATGTAGATGACAGTAATTCACACAGCATTTAGTAAAGTTAATGAAACATATAACTAGTTTAATCCAAGACCTGGAACAAATTCTTGTTTATTGCAATTCCAACTAACTTGACTAGCACAATTGCACAGAACATCTACACTGTTATATTTAACTTCACCTCTTGTTTATACCTTTCTTTGTTTGATGATTTCTTTTGATTTAATGACACGCACGCACGCGCGTACAAACGTTTAGGTAACCAATTATAATTTTAGATTGCCTTTAAAACTTATTGTCAAAAGAACAATTCCACAAATCCCAGGGATGGGATTCACGGGCAAAGATGAAATAGCGTTTCCTGACCTTGATATGATTTGTATAACCTAGTTTTGCCACGTTACCTTATAAAGCACAACTATGAATTTCTCATGAAGGATTTCAATATTAACTTATGTTTACTCAGTGCTGCTTATTCAAGTTTACATGTTTAATTGAATGTTATTGTTCATTTATTATTCTCTGTCCAACATACAAGGTTTTTGCTTGAGCCAGTTGTGGAGTAAGTTATACGGTCTTCCAATTTTTATCACTAAACCAAACACCAATATAAATTGAATCGGACGATGTGTGAATAAAGCTTACAATAGACTTACATATTTAAATTAAACTGTGTCACTTGTTACATGATTTTACTATTTGTCCTTACAGTGAGACATACAACTGATCAATCGAGATTAAACATCAAATACCAAGATCATAAATGTTCAATTGAATTTGTTGCATTAATATGATTACGTAATCGATTTCATGAGCAGTCATTCATAATTTGATTGTAAACGAACAATCCTGCTTATGAAGAAAATCTGTGCGTTATATAGGAGTTTTGATTGTTGCTTATATGTATATATTTGTGTGTTATATGTTGAGCACCGCATTCCCCTTTAGTCTAATCCTCGACTCATCCATCTTTTGTTTTTTATGCATCCAAAGGTTTCGAAATGACAAATGTTTTGTCAATATAATCTTATTTGCATCAAGTTCTCGCGCACAAAATTGATCGGGCCCAGCTTTTTCAACCCAGTCAAAACCATAATTCAGTGCAGAACTTTGAATACATTTTCTTTGATCATAAATTTAGATTATAGTGTCGAATAGGGTGGAAGTCCTGAATGTTATACCTAATTCTAATTTCAGTAAGGGTTGTATGTGGTGATAGCTTTGTTTAATTGACTTAGTAGTGAAACAGGGGTATGTGCCTGTGCTTCAACTGCTGGCTAACAGTCCTTTTGACCTAGTATACACAGCTTGGCTTTTAGGAAATTTCTGTTTTATTCTAACAAATTAATGCGTCTTTTGTTGTTTATAGTAAGGTGGGGAACTTCTGGCTTTAGTTTGTTAATCATTGGTGCACTATGTAGCTTTACATTTAACACTTTATGGCTATTACGACTTACAAGTGGGAATTTTTGCATCTCTCTTTTCTAGATTGAAAATAAAGGTTGAATTTAAAGTTGTAGGAATATGTTCCAATCTCAATGATTTTATGTGAGATTATTTGTGGTTGTTCAAAGTTATGAAGTCGCTTAGTTTGTGAAATAGGGCTATTCAGAAACTTTGATTGCTAGGGTATTTGGAAAAATTAAAGGCAGACAACTTTTCTTGTTGAGACATCTTTACTTTTAATTTGCTCTATTTTATTCCACAAGTCTTTACGTATTAAATCATAAACATAAACAGTTAGCAGGCCATGAAAAAGACAACCGAACTACTGAAGGAAAGGTAGCGTATCTTGATTGCATCTGAACTTAATTGATAGACTGAGAACTTTCCTCTTTTTTTTCCTTTAATTATATAAATATATTGATCATAGATGTTATTGGTTTAAGGTAATATAATATCATATCATGAATAACAACTAGATAAAAGTATTGATCACAACACTGTAATTTTGAAATACTCCCCCATGATGTATCTAATACTCTCAATTATTGCTGTTAAAAAAGAAAAAAAAGGGAAAAAAAGTCAGAAAGAAAAGGTTACAACTGAGTGTCCGATTCTCTATTTACAGATATTGGATCAAATCCCATTGTCAACTATTAAATACACTTTTTTGAGACGTTTTGTCAAACATAATTCTAGAATTTCAAAATCCACTTCCACTCTTTTTTATCACAAAACAATTATATAATCATTTTAAGTGACAATTTACAGTTTGAAGGACAAATATTTGTATTAAAAGTTTACCGTGGATATTTGCAGTTTTTAATGAAAATATTTATAGAAAATAGACAAATTTTTCATTGGACACTACATGATATCTCAAGAAAATTGTTTCTAAAAGGGACGAAAGCGTAATAAGTTTGAAAATAAAAATATCCCGTTAATTTACACTTTTTTTAGACCAGTGTAGCTAAGCTATTGCTTGAAAACCCTAGAGATATATACATCGTGTCACAACATATACCACCGAGTAAAATGAGAATGGTTAAAGTGCCATTAGTTTTGAACAAACGGTATCATTCTTCAATATTATTAAAATTGTAGTGGCGGTAATTAAAAACCCGGTCCTCATAAAAGAAATAAACACAATTACATAATTACCTTTTTTTTATTGGTGCGTAAAATTTAAACGGCGGACTCATAACGTGTTTTTAGTCAAACACAGTACTGTTTTATATAAATTTTCGTCAAAGTCCTGTCTTTTTCAAAATTTCGAGCGTATGCTACTAAATTTGTTCAAGGAGGATAAAATAGTAAATTATTTGAGTTTGAACAATCCAAATTTAGGCTACTAACTCAAAAACTTTTTTTTTACTTGACAAGTAACCAAGCCGCAGTGGGCGTTCTTTGTTGTTTATCATACAGGAGAATTTCTTTTTTTCAATTCGACTCATTTTAAAATTTTAGAACACTTTCAGATCAGTTTGAAAAACTAATTATAGATCACTTTTGGTCAGCGGAGAGTCATACTAGCTAAAGTGTACACGCGATATTTAGATGTCCCTGTATTATTATTTTTAAATAATTTACACCGACATTACACTACTAGAAAGGCTTCGTATAGCGACGAAGCCTAGCGACGGTTTGCGACGGCTAAAAAAAGCGGCCGTCGCAAACCGTCGCAAGCCGTCGCTATACGAAGTATACAGATCTGCCGAGACCTGCAGCTCCTTCATTCCATCTTCCCCTTTTTTTCCCCCAAATCACCTCCTCCTTCCCCCCCGACGCCCCCCGTCACCATAGCCGTCGCTCCAGCTTTCAACGCCTCCAAATCACTCAAAATTACGTCGGTATGCTTCTAATCTCTATTTTTAATGTAAATTTGATATTTTTAGGTTTAGTTTAAACCCTAAGTCAATTATGATTTGTTGTTAAATTGAGTATTAGTAGTGTTGTTAGATTAGATATTAGTAGTGTTGTATGTTGATTTGATAAATTAATTAGTTTATTATCATGAACTTGAATTATTTCGTATTACATTAACTAGTTTATCATGATGATCAAGTTGAATAAATGGTTGATGTAGATGATTAGTGTTGGCGATTAATATGGTTAGTTGTTTTAGACGAAAAAATAGTGTATATTAATGATTAACTTGGTTATTGATAAGTTTACATGAAAGTATTTCATAGTTTATGAAATTGATAAATTACAAATTTAAGTTGTTAAAATCTAAATTCTGCAAATATGAGTATTACAAATTACAGTATTGTACAAAAATAAAGTTTATATAGAAAATTTAAAAATGAATATGAGAGCCTTAAAAATTATACAAATATCTAATTTTAAAAAAAAAATTAGGAAATGACTTTAAAAACAACTGATATTGTACTGAAATCTATTTTGTAAGAATTGAATATAACAACAACAAAGATTACGCTAAAATCTATGTCGTAAAATAAAGAAATGAATATTGTACTAAAATTGTTAATTGAATGTTGAACTAAAATTTAAATATACAAATTTATTAAATAAAATTTAAATAGTTGAAACATTGTCAAAATTTGAAAAGAACAACAATATTTTGATAAAATTTAAAGAAATTTTTTTGTCTCTTAGATTGGCTTTGGCCCCGTCTGGCAAGTGTTGTATATGATCGTTATATGGATGTTCGTTTTGGTAACGGAACGGACATTTATATTCATCTGATACAATATTTGTCGGATTTGTCCCTGTATTGGACAAGTTACAAACACAATAAAGTAATTACATATTATAAATCATTTCATTTTAAACGGTTAAAAAATTTCGATAACGCTTCCTTTACGTTCTCTGTGTACACGCATTTGTGTACGATACAGGGAACAGAAGGGAAGTGCTGCCGAAATTTTATTGAACCGTTTAATCTGAAATAATTTATAAAATGTAATTACGTTATTGTGTTTGTAATGGGAAGTAGGATGACTGACCACCATAGTGAAAACCAAAATACTTAAAAATTAAAAAATCCCATGAATTTACTTATATATGTACTAATATATAAATTTACTTATGCATATGAATAGTTAAATAATTTTAATAATATTACTCATGCATATGAACTATTTTACAGGCGATGAGAATGCAGAGTGCATACAGGAGGTCGCAGCAAGATGCGGAGATTGCTCAGTTGAGGGCGACGGTAGAAGAAATAAATGACTGGAGGAAGAGTTTCTTTGAGCAACAGCTGGATGAGCGGATTGCGGCTTATTTACAACAGCATGGGACGATGCCTGGAGAGGACGGCAGCGATGGCGAGGAGTAGGTACGTTTGTTTGCTCGTGTTATAGTTTGGTATATACACATTTTGGTTAGTTTGGTGTATATATATTTCAGGATATTATGTACATATTTTGATAACCTTTAATTGATGGATTTGGTTGGTTATTATGTATATATATGTCGGGATAACTATGTACATATTTTTGGATTTGGTTGGATGTTATATTGTTTGATTTGGTTGGATTTGAAAATGATATTTGGTTGGATTTTATATTGTTTGAATGTATGGTGATGTTATATGATGGATATATGATGGCTATAGTTGATGAATATGGTGTATATTGGCCGTGATGATGTTATATGATGGTTGTTGTTTGAAGTGGGGAAGTGCTCTGAAAATAAAATAAATTTGCTTCAGATTTGCGACGGTTTGCGACGGTTTGCGACGGCTAGTGACGGCCTGTAGGTTGCCAATTTGCGACGGTTTGCGACGGTTTACGACGCCTTTTTTGCCAAAAAAATGTGCCGCTTAGCGACGCCTAGTGACGCCAGGCAAACGTTGGAAAAATTTCCACGTGTCACATTTGCAGTCGCGAGCCGTCGCTATTTTGGTGACGGAACCGTCGCTAAAACCGTCGCCATACTGTTGGGCGACGAGGCAAATAGCGACGACAGTTAGCGACGGCTTGCGACGGCCGGCGACAGCTAAAAGCCGTCGCTAACTGCTGCCGTCCTTGTAGTGTTATTTTAAAATGCACCGCTATACAAAGAATTTTTATACTGGTGTATATTCAAAAAGCGTCGAACACTTTGATAGTATAAAATATAACAATAGTGACGACTGTATAACATATAAAAATACATGCCATATTTTGAATGTCATGTGTACACTTAAAATTGGGCTGACATATAGGCATTCCTTTGTATCTTTGCCTGGGTATTTGCGGAGGGAACTGAAATCCCATTCTACTTGCAGTTTTCTTACGCATTACGCTTCACTTTTGTAAATAATCAATGCAGTGGAAATGGCACAGTGAAAATGGAGTGGGGATTTCAATTCCTTTTGCATGTTGTTTTATGGATGTTCTATATGCCTTATTACTGTTCTCATATTTAAGAATATTGCAAGTATTAATTGGTCGGCTTACCTTTATAAAACACCAACGAGTAATTAATTGTCATGGCTAGACATCTTTCTTAACCTCTGTTGGATGCTTTGTCCTTCTATTTTCATCTTGTAATAATTATTTATTTCACTCTTATTGAAAATTATGATTTTACCCATATGATTATATATTGTTATTCAATAACCTAAGACGTGAGATCGACAAGTAAGGATAAACCAACGAGTTTTCATTAACCATGAGTTTTATCATGGTCTCTAGAAATATTTAGCTTAGTTAAGGCTAGTTTCCAGTAAAGTTATTGCCGTTGATATCTTTGTATTAGAGGAAAGTTTTGTGCATTAGACCGTGTACAATATTCAGTAACCAACTACGTGCGTAGACTATGGGTGGGTTCATTGGGAACGAAAACGGGAAATCTGAACAGAACATTTAAGCAAGGTATTTGAACGGAAAATTTGGTTCAACGAAGAATGCGTTTGACAATACGAACGGAGTATTTGAACGAAAAGACGAAGAGAAGAACATAAATCAACGGCTGTTGATGGCTACCGTTGGTGACACGTTCAACGCGTCAGATGCCAACGTACCTCCTTGACGTGAACGCGTTATTAACGGCAACAGGACAAAAAAAATACTGCGAACTGTACCTATACGCCCAAGCCTGGTGCACAACGCTCTTTGCATCATATCGTTACTTTCTATGTTATAATGGAGTAGGTTAGCTAAACTTATCTAGCTGCCAGAAAATTTATCACGTTTCTAGATTATTGGTTGATTGCAATGGAATATAACAACTATTCTGTCTTAATATATGAATTGTATTTCTTGAAGAAGTCAGTCTTCTATGTATTAAATATTATATCAAATATTGTGACACCTTTACAACATGTTTATTTAAATCGAAGACTTTGAACCAGTCCTGTCAAAAGCTTGTGCATACCCTGATAATCTGCACCTTAACAAGTTCGACAACTTATTACCCTTAACCAGTGACAATTCACATCTGCAATTTTTCGTGGGTGCGTTTAATAAAAATATTTAAACAAACAGCCTTAAAAAATTAGTGGTTTTGGATAACTTGTATAAAATATTTGATACCTAGTATGTTAATTTTGGTTTTCCTCTTGCTTAATTTTGCACTAAAGTAAATCTTCATTTTATACCACTTGAAATACTTAATTATGTTATGCTATGGCCATGCCAGTTAGTTAAAATGATACCTTGAGCTAATCAACATACATTGGACGATACAACATTTATTCGTCGCACATGATTATTAACTTTCCACTAGCTCACCCACCTTTTTTGAATAAAGTCAATTTATTCATAAAATTTATATATAGAGAGGGAGAGCAGCCTACCAGCAACTTCATTATTACATTACTGCATCCATTGCATTCCCAAATATTCAAAAAATACTTCACTTAAAAAGAATAAAAAGTACAAATCACAGCCATGGTTCCTTTAGTAATAGCTTCCCAGGCAGCCACATGTTTCGGAGTGTTAGCAGGGGCTGCTATAGTCAAGTCATTCATCGACGTCCAAGACAAAACTCACATGCCTGCCAGGTGGCAGTGTCCACAGTGTTCCACTTGTAATGGGTCGGGTCGGGTGGCTTGTATGTGTTCAAAATGGTCGGATGGAGATCATGGGTGCCGTACCTGTGCAGGGTCTGGTAGGATGGTGTGCAGTAGTTGTGGCGGATCGGGTCGGGCTAAGCCCTTGCGGGCTCGAATTTCTCTTAGGTCTACATGAGATGCGCATCGGGGAATTTGGATGTATATTTCAGAATTTAGTTTGGTTATTTTGGAGTTATGAATCTTAGAGACATATCATGTCTGGATGTTTATATACAAATAATGATTCTTCAGTATGTGATGACATGTATTGGTTTAGGAGGAGTTTGTACTATATCGAGCTTGTACCGAACATTTAGTTTATAACTGGAGATTGTTATAACAGTAGAAAGTTAGAAATTTTGTCGTACTGCAATCACACACATCATATCATAACAAAATATCATCTCAAAATACATGCCTATATAACATCCTCTTTGCATACATATAGGCGACTCCAAATTTTCTTTAATTTCGGGAATTCTAGTAGCTCAAGCTTAGATGTAGCTTATTACTTTCATGAAGATCTGTTGGAAATGGTTTTAAAAATGAATGAATTCTTAAAAATTTGACCAACTATGAAATGACTCCTATGGGAATATGAATAGTCCCACATTGTGGGATTATATAAAAGAATCAAGTATTTATACTTGATTCTTTGAAGCTAAGTTGGGCCCTTTGGGCACCCAATGATGCTTTTTTGTGAGGAGGGAGACCATGCTTGACCACCTCGCGCGCGACCGACCGACTCGACCCGGCCCGGGTTCGGGCCTGTAGTGGTGTAATACATATATTTTTGGTACAAATTTATTTACCGTTTTCTGACCGGGCTGAAACGGTAAGAAACCCGTATTGAAGAACGTTACGCAACGTTTATTTATTTTTTTTGACCCGGTATTTCTCAGATCCGTTTTTCAAGACCACGTATCCCCCCATTCAGTAACGCTCTTTTGCTCTTCCGTCTTCTTAATTGATACGAAGACGAAAATAAAAAGAACAACATTTTTTTACAAAAAAATTATCGAGCAACAAGTTTTTTGAGTGCAACCAGAATCGCTTCGTCCGTGCAAACGAACCGATACCACAAAAACTTTCGAGAGGCTGTTTTATCCTAGAGGCGGCGGTGATTGAGACGAACTGCTTGCACCATTGAGCAGATCACCGAAACGTCTTCAAGAGAGTGACTTGTCCACGACTCAGCCGAAGATAGCCATTGTTTCCAACAATTTGAAGACGCGCCGACATCAATGGCTTCTGCTGCAGATCTAGATCCTACTGCTCCCGCTTCGTTCTTCCAGGTCCCCATGATCTCTGCTGCCCCATTCAGATTCGAGGGCCTCCACTTCAAACGCTGGAGACAGAAGATGGAGTTCTTCCTAACAACCAGAAAAGTGGTGGCTGTGCTAACAACTGACAAACCGCACTTACCCGATAGACCAGACGAAGCAGACGCTGATCACATGCGAGCCTGGACAGAAAAATCAAAGGAGTTGCACACCTGGACAGAACAAGATTACATGTGCCGAAACTACATACTAAACGGCCTCAGTGATGACCTGTACGACTACTACAACTCTGACAAGTCAGCCAAGGAGATCTGGGAAGCGCTACAAAAGAAGTATGACACTGAGGAGGCTGGAGCAAAGAAGTATGCAGTCAGCCGCTACCTCAAATACCAGATGACAGATGACAGGTCAGTAGAGATGCAATCTCATGAGCTACAGAAAATTGCTCATGAGATCATCTCCGAAGGTATGACTTTGGATGAACAGTTTCAGATTGCTGTTATTATTGATAAATTGCCCCCAGGTTGGAAAGATTTTAAGAATGTGCTTAGGCACAAGACTAAGGAATTTTCCTTAGAGAGCTTGATTACTCGTCTCCGTATTGAGGAGGAGGCTCGTAAGCAGGACCAAAAAGAGGAAGTGCTTATTGTCACAAACAACAGCACTAAAAGGTCCAAGCCTGCGGTTCTGAAATCGAATCCGAAAAACTTTAAGAATCAGAACCGCAACCGCAACAAACAGAATTGGAACCCGCAAGGGAACCAAAAGGCACAGCAAAAACCGACCCAAAAGAATGATTCTGGACAGTTGTTTCTGTGTTACAACTGTGGAAAACCAGGTCATATGGCACGCAAGTGTAGGAACAGACCAGGCCCTACACCGCAGGCTAACCTGACTGAGGAGCCTCTTACGGCTATGATTTTTGAGATTCACCTAGTTGGCGGATCAGAGGGTTGGTGGGTAGATACTGGTGCATCCCGCCATGTCTGCTATGATCGTGCTATGTTTAGCACATACACGGCTGCTGATGATCAGAAAGTGCTACTGGGAGATTCTCACACCACTACAATTGCTGGCATTGGAAATGTGGAAATAAAGTTTACCTCTGGAAAGACAGTTATTTTGAAAGATGTAATGCATACTCCAGAGATGAGAAAGAATTTGGTTTCTGGTTTTCTCCTTAATAAGGCTGGTTTTACTCAAGTTATTGGGGCTGATTTGTACACTTTGACTTATAAGGGGATGTTTGTAGGGAAGGGTTATGCTTGTGAGGGTATGTTTAAATTGAATGTTGAAATTAATAAAGTAACCAGTTCTGCTTATATGTTATGTGATTTTAATATCTGGCACTCTCGATTATGTCATGTTAACAAACGCATTATTCATAATATGAGCATCTTAGATTTGATTCCTAAAATGACACAATCTGATTTTGATAAGTGTGAATTCTGTAGTCAAGCAAAAATCACTAAGAAACCCCATAAATCAGTTGATAGAATCTCTGAACCTTTAGATTTAATTCATTCTGACATATGTGAGCTTGATGGCACTTTGACTAGACACGGACACCGTTACTTTATCACTTTCATTGATGATGGCTCTGATTTCACTTATGTATATCTTATGAAAAATAAAAGTGATGCATTTGATATGTTCAAATTATTTAAAACTGAACTCGAGAATCAATCTAATAAGAAAATTAAGAGACTTCGTAGTGATAGAGGAACTGAATATGAGTCTAGTCCTTTTCTTGATTTTTATAAATTGCATGGTATAATTCATGAGAGAACTGCACCTTATTCACCTGAAATGAACGGTAAAGCTGAAAGAAAAAATAGGACCTTTACCGAATTAGTTGTAGCTATTTTATTAAATTCTGGTGCAGCAAAACATTGGTGGGGGGATATTTTATTGACTGTATGCTATGTATTGAATAGAATCCCTAAATCAAAAAGTAAGATTTCACCTTTTGAAATTTTAAGAAATTATAAACCAAATGTATCTTACTTTAGAACTTGGGGATGTTTGGCATATGTTCGTATACCTGACCCTAAGAGAATAAAATTAGCTAGTAGAGCATATGAATGTGTATTTATTGGCTATGCTGTTAACAGCAAAGCATATAGATTTTATAACCTGAATACACATAATATAGTAGAATCTAATGATGCTGATTTTTATGAAACTAAGTTTCCTTTTAAATTAAGGAATAGTGGGGGCACGTCAAATAACACCGTGCCTATTAGAACAGAACTTAATGAATCATCTGAAATTGAACCTAGAAGAAGTAAAAGAGCAAGAGTTGATAAAGACTTTGGCTCAGACTTTTGCATTTTTACTATAGAGGAGGATCCCACAAACCTCCAAGAAGCCTTATCTTCATTAGATGCCGATTTTTGGCAAGAGGCTATAAATGATGAGATGGATTCCTTGGAATCCAATAAGACTTGGCACTTAGTAGATTTACCACCAGGTTGTAAGTCTATAGGCTGTAAATGGGTACTTAAAAAGAAACTAAAACCCGATGGCACAGTTGATAAATATAAAGCCCGTTTGGTAGCTAAAGGTTTTAGGCAAAGAGAAAATGTAGACTTTTTTGATACTTATTCACCTGTAACTAGAATCACATCCATTCGAGTATTGATTTCATTAGCATCTATTCATAATTTAATTATACACCAAATGGATGTTAAAACTGCTTTTTTAAATGGTGAATTAGAAGAGGAAATTTATATGGACCAACCGGAAGGTTTTGTAATTCATGGTCAAGAACATAAAGTTTGCAAATTAGATAAATCTTTATATGGTTTAAAACAAGCACCTAAACAATGGCATGAAAAATTTGATAACTTAATAATCTCAAATGGTTTCAAAGTTAATGAAAGTGACAAATGCATTTATTATAAATCTGAAAATGACATTTGCACTATAATATGTTTGTATGTAGATGATCTACTTATTTTTGGATCAAACATGCATGCCATAAACTCTGTTAAATCTCTGTTAAGTGCCAATTTTGATATGAAAGACCTAGGTGAAGCAAGTGTAATCCTTGGTATTAAGATTACTAGGTCTAATAAGGGACTTTCTTTGGATCAATCACATTATATTGAGAAGATCTTAAAGAAATACAATTACTTTGACTGTAAACCTGCATGTACACCATATGATCCTAGTGTAAAGCTATTCAAGAACACTGGTGAAGGTGTAAGACAGTCTGATTATGCGAGCATCATTGGCAGCCTTAGGTATGCCACTGATTGTACTAGACCCGACATTGCCTATGTCGTGGGATTATTATGCAGGTTTACTAGTAGACCTGGTATAGAGCATTGGCATGCTATTGAGAGGGTCATGAGATACCTAAAACGAACCATGAACCTAGGGTTACATTATGAAAAGTTTCCAGCTGTCCTTGAAGGTTACACCGACGCAGACTGGAATACTTTATCTGATGATTCAAAAGCAACCAGTGGCTATATATTTAGCATTGCTGGAGGAGCTGTTTCTTGGAAATCCAAGAAACAGACTATTTTGGCTCAGTCTACTATGGAGTCTGAGATGATAGCACTAGCTACAGCTAGTGAAGAAGCAGAGTATTTAAGAAATCTGCTAGCTGAGATTCCCTTATGGGAAAAACCGATACCAGCTGTGTTGATTCATTGCGATAGTACCGCGGCTATTGCAAAAGTACAGAACCGTTATTATAACGGTAAGAGACGACAGGTACGTCGTAAGCACAGCACTGTTAGAGAGCTACTCTCTTCAGGAGCTGTTAGAGTGGATCACATACGCAGTGAGGAGAATTTGGCAGATCCTTTGACGAAAGGACTGGCCAAAGAGAAAGTCTTTACAACTTCTAGAAAAATGGGACTATTGCCCTTAGATTGTTGAGTCACGCATAATGGTAACCCGACCTACTGACTGGAGATCCCAAGAACTAGGTTCAATGGGTAAGAACAAGTTGTGTAGTGATATGAGTTGAATATGCTATTTTTCATATATATAGAAGCATATATTCCTGAAGTGATTAGAGGTTGAGTTAATAGAAACTCTTAATGAGATCTATATTCCATTTGGAGTGGAGTACCTACCTTCAGGAGTACTCTTGATAGACTCACCTGTGTGAATGTGGAAATTTGGCCGTTTCCTATGGAGTTTTGGGCAAAACTCCTAGAGCATTCACTAAACTGGGATAGACGTGCATGGCCATAAAAGCACGGGCTTACTTGATTGCACTCTAGAAAGATTGTGTGTGGTCTGATGTCAGGAATAGAGTTCAAGACCACGTGTCACTCTAGTAAAAACTGAATCTTATCCACTATGCAAAGGTTCAAGTCGAAAGACACCTTTGTTTATGCACAATCTTATGGTTTTCAGAAATTGCTCGAAATAAGTTTTAAAAATTCAAGTGGGGGATTGTTGGAAATGGTTTTAAAAATGAATGAATTCTTAAAAATTTGACTAAGTATGAAATGACTCCTATGGGAATATGAATAGTCCCACATTGTGGGATTATATAAAAGAATCAAGTATTTATACTTGATTCTTTGAAGCTAAGTTGGGCCCTTTGGGCACCCAATGATGCTCTTTTGTGAGGAGGGAGACCATGCTTGACCACCACACGCGCGCGCGCGACCGACCGACTCGACTCGACCCGACCCGACCCGACCCGACCCGGGCTCGGGTTCGGGTTCGGGCTTGTAGTGGTGTAATACATATATTTTTGGTACAAATTTATTTACCGTTTTCTGACCGGGCTGGAACGGTAAGAAACCCGTATTGAAGAACGTTACGCAACGTTTATTTATTTTGACCCGGTATTTCTCAGATCCGTTTTTCAAGACCACGTATCCCCCCATTCAGTAACGCTCTTTTGCTCTTCCGTCTTCTTAATTGATACGAAGACGAAAATAAAAAGAACAACATTTTTTTACAAAAAAATTATCGAGCAACAAGTTTTTTGAGTGCAACCAGAATCGCTTCGTCCGTGCAAACGAACCGATACCACAAAAACTTTCGAGAGGCTGTTTTATCCTAGAGACGGCGGTGATTGAGACGAACTGCTTGCACCATTGAGCAGATCACCGAAACGTCTTCAAGAGAGTGACTTGTCCACGACTCAGCCGAAGATAGCCATTGTTTCCAACAAGATCAAACATTCTTGTAGTCAAAGATTTTCTTTAATTTTGAGCATTCTAGTAGCTCAAGCTTTTGATGTAGCTTACTATTTTCATGAAGATCAAGCATTCTTGATTGCCAATACTTCAAGAAACTCAAGCTTCAAGAAAATCATGATCAGCGCGCAAGGGTGTGTATGATCTTTAAGCATCCTATTCATCCTTTTGGTTGGACGTGTGTGTATCTTAAGCTCCATCCTAATTCAAATTAAACCAGGTTTTTTTGGGTACAAATATGCTCAAGTACAGAAATAACTCTGTACTTTATGTACTGAGTCATTGACGCATTTAACTAAAACAAAAAAGAAATCTTAAATAACGTTCTATACTAAATTAACGGTTAAATAATAAGATACTAAGATAGTAATCAGGGTTTTTGATTTGAGGGTGTTTGTTTCAATCTTATTTTCAATACTCCTATATACTTGACAATCAGGGTTGTACAGTGGGATGATGGATTTCGTGGTGAATTAAGGGTTGTGATTTGGTTTTGAATGAGATTAAATGATTTGAGTTTCAGAAAAGAGGTGGAGAAGAAGAATCCAATTGCTTATTAGTAAACCAAGAGGTATTTGGTGTATTAAGAATTACAATATAATATGAGGTATTAATGGTATCATTCACACATGGTATTAAGAAGTAAGAGTCTAAGAAGAGTAAAACATGACTTTAAGCAACACAATAACTATATAGTGTAATGGGAGTATAATATGTTACTTTGATAATCATAGAGATCTGTCTAAATGTTGGAAAAAGAAAAATATGCTAAATAACTATTGTTGTTAGCATATTTGGCATTTTTTTCCGAGTGTGTACGAGTTTTGAAGTTTATAGTCCAATTACCTAGACATTTCTCTTAACTTGCAAAACTTACAAACAATTTGTACATCTTTTAGTCACCAAATTCATCACAGACAATTAACAAAGTACAAGCCGATATTATACATCATCATTTACCAGCCTAACCCATTTTTACATAATTTTCGCCATAGCTGATAATCCATGTTCCACATTTTCCTCTCACTTGGGAGTGAAAGCCTGCAAATGAAAAAATTGTACAAAAATTCAGTGACAAGCACTTACTAGGTTAGAAAGCCTTACTTTTTGACATGTATATTATTACATGCCAAAATTTGGTGAATGTGAGCACTAATTTCACGCATCAACGACTTTTGACATGTATTACATACATCATAAGCTGAGCCATGCTATATAAAAATTTGATCATAGTTTTCTTTTTTTCCCTACAAGATTTACTTACAGCGAAGATAGTGGCATGACCAGGATCAGCAAGATGAGCGAACAAGTTATCAATGGGGCCAGTTCCAGTATAATTAGCTTGAAACCAAGCACCCATAACTGCCAACATAGCCAGTCTACCATTCTTGATCTCCTTGAGCCTCAACTCCTTGATCTTTTCAGGTGAGCCTGAACCCCAACCCAATGGATCGAACCAAAGCCCTCCTGGGTAACCCACATCTGTACCCGTTAATTTGTTGTTAGGGAAAATTGGGTCTGTGTTTACACACCCGGGCTTGATAATGTCAGCCCATCTTCTTCCTTCGGCCCACCCTATAAGGATGAGTTCAACGATGAAGAGGGTAGTTTTGTCGGTGAAGTACTCCTGTTCTCCAGCTGTGTACCATGAAGGAGTGTTTAATATCCCGATTTTGGTGAGGAATTCTGGAATGAAAATGCCTGCTGCTCCCAGCATTGCCCATCTGCAGTGCACTAGTTCTGCTTGTGCGTTCCATTTCAAGCTTTCTGGGTCAGATCCTATGATCAATTATTCAGGTTTTATTTGTGTTAGTAATAGGCTAAGATATCACTACTTCTGACTTTCTAAACGTGGCATTAATCAGATCATCTGCTCTGGTTGAAAACCAAGCATTTATTCATTCATAAATGCAGAAAGCTAAACCAATGGGTGTGTTTTAATTATATATAATAATACTAAAATGCTTTAATTGATCTAGACACTGGATCTTTGCTTTAGAGACCCAAATTAACAAGTCTTGTGTTTTCAACCAGAGAATGCGATCTAAATCCCATTTTAATTTACCAAAGTGGTGACATACAGGAAACCTATATACTCTTGTTATCAATGCATTGGGTTATGTTGGTACATGTACAAACATGCACAGACTTGCACATGATAATATGTTTGTTGATATGAAATTGATCATCAAAACATAAATTAACCTATGTTTATTGATGCATGATTATGCCAATGTTATTAGTTATAATCCAACTGATAAAAATGAAATCAGTAATTTTGACTTTAGAGGTGCATCAGTATCACTCTGTTGGAATTGGATCAACTTCTCCATTAGATCAAAGGTCTAATGGCATAGGTTGTATGTCTGTATGCTTAATAATAGTAGTAGTGTAATGCCTTTGATTGATCTAGAGATCTTTGACAGAGATCCTAAATTAAGGAATGAACTTCTGTTTTAGTTTTCAACAAAATCTCAATTTATTTTTACCAAAGTGGCATATCAGAACCCATATTGTAGCAATGCATTGGGTTTTGCTGGTACATGTGAATGCACATATATACATGAAATTATATATGTATGTTGATATGGAAATTGATCAATTATATATGCGCATGTATACATGAAACTACGTAAGTTGATAAGAAAATGTTAAAATTTGTATTAGGCTCACCAAGACCAAGGGGATCAAATCCAAAGTCTCCTGGAAGGCTACATGATCAAAATTAAGAATATTCAGACATGGTTATGCAAGAAAAGTAAAATGATACTGCAAAGAGCCATAGAGAATATAAATTACAAACCTGCCATCAAGCCATTCTGGAGGAGTGCTGCCTGGAAACCAAAGTGGCCTTTCTGCTGCAGCAGCTGAGACTTGGAGGCTTTTTTTGCCACTTGTTGCTGATGATTTGCTCGCTCTGAATTTCTTGCTTCCTCCTAAAAAGGATGCTTTTGATACAGAAATTGATACACTTCCACTCTTTTTACTGCTTAAATAAATTGCTTTGTTACACAATGTGAATAAACATGTATATGTGTGTATATAACTAACGATAAGATCAATTACCTGGCAATGGATGCAATGGCAGAAGAAGAAGCACATACAGAAGCCATTAATACAGAACAGTGATTCCCCCTTTTCTTCTCTTTGTTGTGTATGATGACGAGAGTGTGCTAAAAGCACTTGTATAATGCAAGGCACATTGGCCTCCCCTTATCTTATTCAGATAGAGTACATGCTTTTGTATCACTTATGTTGTGACATGTGGCATCGAGAATCTTGGGTTTTGTTTTCCAACCTCCAGAATTGTTGCTGGCATGATAAATTTTATAATTTGGTGGCTGATATTGAGCAGAAGTTTAGATTTTTTTTTCAAGTGTTAGTATGACTTTGTGGTCGTATTCAAAATTCTTTTTGAGTTATGGGCCGAGGGATGAGTTTAATTTCATATGAGACTAACATTTATTTTTGTGTGAGTAATAAGTACGATTATAATATTCATCAGTGAAACCACACAAAATTCGCAAGGTTAAACATTATCATTGATCTAATATGCAACTTCCATCGGAATTTCATACATATACATACACACACCCACACCCACACACACATATATGTATATAGCAAGGATCAGATACACCTTAATTTTGCTACGTCTCAAATCCCCCTAAATATCAGCCACACTTTATTTTTTGTACACCTCTAATCCCCTTGATTTCAATTACATGTTCCGGTTTAAATAATTATACTTTCTATTTCTTGCCACTTAACTCCATTATTTAATTTGGAACATACAACTTCTATTCAAATACCAAATAACTCTATACTCACACCAAAACGCTTAACAAACCAGTATCACCAATTTTTACTTTACTTATGTTGTTGTCCGACATTCAAACCAAGCGACATCCCAATGAATCTAGAATTTAAGATGATGACGAAACATATCAAGAAACTTAGGAGGTGTCAGAAATGATGGCTAAATGGAGCACAAGGAGTCTAGTCAAGATTGACACAAGGCAAAACAAGTTGGTACCGACTTGTTTGTTCATGTCGATAATGAGTTGTTTGATTGTGGGACCCACCTCAAACTATGGATGATACTACTTGACACTATTAAGGAAAAAGTAAAGGATCTTGATGAGCAAATGATGTTGGTACCAACATGATTTGGGGGAACAATTTTTGTCAACACAAGTCCAAAGCTTGGAGATTAAGCAAATATGAAGAAGAATAAAAGATGCAAGTTAACAAAACATGTCGGTACCAACATAATCTTGTTGGTATCGAGAGGTATGGATTATCGATTTTTGTACGTTCTTTGTGCCTAAAAGGTCGAATCTGACTTCTTACATGTTCCTACGCGTGCTATCGACTTTGAAGGAGGATCTCAACTATAATATACTTCCTTTAGCAACGAAAAGTATTTTTTTGGGATCTTTCTCTCGATTTTAAGAAACTAAGGGCCCGTTTGGTTTCATTTTGTATTTTGAGTTTTGTGTTTTCAACTTGCACTAAGAAATAACAAGAAATAAGAGAAGAAGATTTATAATTCTTAGTCATTGCGACCACCAACGGACAACGAAGGAGTTGGATTGTTTCCGTGCTTTTGTTTTTTCTCGAAACACGAAAAACAAAATAAACTTATTTTCTATTTTACGTGTTAATTTCATTTTTTAAAATTGTTTGTTTTTCAACAATACATACAACAGACACGCTTTTGTATTGACGAAAACACAAAACTAAAAACAACAAGCCAAACGGGGCCTAAGTTTTGCCATTTTCATTTTTAATTATTTCTTCTCTGAAATCATTGTGTAATTGGCTGAGGTTGTAAGATCTAATCGAAATAAAGTTGATAGTGGATATAGGCAATGGAATTGAGACTGAACCACTTTAAAAATTATTACTTTCCTCGTTTATAATTTCGTTTGTACAAACTTATTTATGTTTTTATTTGAACCAGGGTGTTGTACTAGATTTTGACGTTACATTTTTGATGCTTTCACTAAGAATAATCAATCTCAGACATAGTTTTGTGCTTTTACTTAGGATTTGATGTGATCTAAAAGCTAGATCTAGAGTTTCTTTTGTGTAGATTCCTTGTCACTTGGATTTGGAAAGGATCTACTATCAGATCTGATAAGAGATGGCTCCAAAGAATGTTGTTTCTAATTCTGGAGCTATTATTAAACGAGATAATGAAGCATTCCATCATGAAGAAGACATTAACTATTCGGATGCTCTAACAAGACCTTCATCTGAGCCAACTGAAGTTGTAACGAAAGCTGAGACGGAGAAGATGATATCATATTTGAATACGAGGATGTTTGAGCAATAGAGAACTCAAATGGAACCGATGAGGAGTATGCAAGAGAAGTTGATAGTGTTGGCCCAACCCCGACAATAGAATGATTCTCGTAAGCAAAGAAGAAGCAGAATCAAAAGAGATTCATCATCTTTTGATTCTAGTGAAGAAAGCTTGTCTCCCATAGAACAAAACAAAAGAGAAGGCAAATGACCGATGTAGAAGGGATGAGGTAACATAGAAGAGAGCTGCGAAAGATGGAGGAAATCAAACGACATCAAAATAACTCGATACCAAGAGGTTTGCTGAAGCGCTAAATTTATCCAATAGCGAGGAGGACTTGCAAGATGTTGGTGCTGATGGAGATGGATAAGTTATTGGTACTCATGCTGATGGACTTCAGACTAATGTTGTGGAACCAACTAGAAGATAACGACAAGGGTTTGGACGAATGGTTCCTCCAGAGATAGTGGAACCTAGACATCATGCAACTAATCGAGATTGTTTGCAGAGTCAAACACTCGGTGATGTTCATAGCAATCGCAATCCAACCACTAGAGCAATGAGCAGCACATTGCATATATGATGTAAAGGTCATTGAGTCAGAATCAATAGGCACGAGGTGATGAGTAGGGTGGTGCTGCAAGTCAGACCCCATTCACTGAAGATATTCTAGCAGCTTGGTATCCTAAGAGGTTTGTCATGCCAACCATACCGAGTTATAATGGTGTGACAAACCCTAACCAGCATCTATTGAAGTACAAATTGCACATGGATATTGCTCGTGCAATGGATGGTGTCAAATGCAAATGTTTTCCGATTTTCTTGGAAGGAATAGCGACGATGTGGTTTACTCGACTCGTGCCAAGATCTATATCATCGTTTGATTAAATTGGCTAAGAAGTTTATAGAGCAGGTCAAAGTACACACTCTTCAACCGAAGGACGTTATGTCATTATCCAATATTCAATAGAGGTTTGGAGAGACCCTGAAGAGTTTCTTGAAAAGATTTAATGCAGATGTGATTGAGGTGAGCAACCCCAAAGAGGAAATCGTGTTGATGGAACTGATGAATGGGTTCACCAAAGAGTGATTTTGATAGGTGGCTCAAGAGGAAAGAACCACCTACCTTGAAAAAGTTCTACCGTAAAGCATCTCAATTTCTGCACTTGGAAGAGACAAATTTGGCCGCTGGATTAGCTACTAACACTCAAGAGGTATCGAGTAGCGCAATACAAAGCAACATTGCTATCAAACAGAGTGGCGATGTGCTGGAAACGTCATAGTGAATGTTGGCAACAATAGTAATAGTAAAAGGAAAAACCAAAATGCTAATGGTAAGAAAAAGGACAGCAAGAAGCATACTACGTATACTCGTCCGAGAGATTACATGGAATTTAATGATTCCGTCGGGAATATCTACCTTGACACATAAGGCACGGAGCATTATTAGAAACCACCTCCAAGGAAGGCAACTAAGGAAGAAATACGTTCGGGAAAGTATTGTCACTTCTATGAGACTTATAGGCACAATACAAATGAGTGTAGGCATCTGAGAGATGTCACTGAAGATTTGATTTAGAAAAATAAGCTATAATAGTATGTGAGGAACTCATAGGTTGGCTGGCTATCGAACAATCAACCCCTATGGTAGTCTACCCAGAATCAGGCTGAATCCAATGGAGAGGGATTGAGAATGCCATTAAGGAGAATTATGAGAAATATTATTTTTGGAGGTCCGCATCCTCGGAAAAAAATTGGAATGAAAAGGAGCAATATGACATCTCATTGAGGCATGTGCCTTAAGAAATGTGTTTTTCCATAGACGATGGGACTCTAGTAAAGCAATATAGAACTATAACTGATGATAAAAAAAATTCAAAATAGAGATGCTAACAGGGTTGAAGCATCGACGCTTGACCCTATGGTGATTGCGGCCACGATTGGGCCATGATAGTGCATCGAGTCTTTATTGACTATAGGAGCTCGGTGAATATCTTATTCAAACAAACCTTTGATAGGATGTACCTTAATGAAAAGGATTTGAAGCCACGTAAATCCTGCATTCAAGGATATAGCGGAGATGCTAAGGAGTTAGTGGTGCATTGAATTGCTAGTTGAGTTAGGACAAGAAGACCGTAAGGTTGTACAGGTACAAATGTTTGTTGTGATGGATGGATTTTCAGTATGCAACGCTTTTCTAGGCCGACCGACCCTTGCTAGTTATTGGATTGCACTCATTCCATGGTGCTTGATGATGAAATTTCTGACTAGGAATGTAGTAGGGACGATTTAAGGTGCCCAGAGCACGGGTCGAGAGTGCTATATCATCGAGCTCAGAGAGACAAAGCGACGAGAGAAAGCTAAGGATGCAGAATTTCTCTTTGCATCAAATCTAGGGAGGCATAGCAACTACCACCCATGCCTTGACTTAGACCCACAATAAATTTCAAAAACCTAAGGAAACACGAAACAGTTAGAGGAAGCGAGGGTGACAACGGTAGAGCTGACAATTTATATTCTGATTGATGATGACGATCCACCAATGGATCTCAAGTTCAGGTCCCAGCTTGACCTAAAGATGAAGAAGGAGTTGGTAGGGTTTCTCCAGGCAGACATGGATGTGTTTGCTTGGATGCATTCCATATGTGTGGCACTTGAGATAGCGTGTCACACGTTGAATGTGAACCCAAGTATACTTCTATGAAGCAAAAGAGGCGTAACATGGTAATAGAGCGATCTGCTGCGTTGAAAGAAGAAGTGGATAAGCTGAACGCAAATGACTTCATCTGTGATGCACTGTACTCAGAATGGGTAAGTGTTAGTTAAAAAGGAGAATTGGAAATTGTGGACATACATTGACTATTCCGACTTGAATAAAGCATGCTCGAAGGACTGTTTCCTCTCGTCGAGGATCGATCAACTTGTGGATGGAATGGACAGACATGAACTTCTATCTTTTATTGATGCATACTCTGGCTATAATTAGATTGCGATGCACATTCCAGATCAGGATCACACTAGTCTTATCATGGAGTTGCGGCTGTATTGTTGTAGAGTCATGCCACGATTGGTTAATTTTTTTTTAAATATCAGGTCGAATGAACTTTGTAGGTCTATTTGGACGATATGCTAGCGAAGTCACATCGATCAGCGAATCACATTGGCGATATCTCGGATTTGTTCGATATACTTCGGAAGTATGAAATGAAGCTTAATCCATTGAAGTGTTCTTTGGGAGTTGCATCGGGTACCCAAAACAGATCAAAGCGTTAAGAGAGGTTATAGCCCTAGAGATGAGGAGGGAGATGCAGAGCTTGAATGGTAAAGTAGTTGCACTGATTTGATTCATCTCAAAGGTGACCGATAAGTGTATACTATTCTTTAATGCCATCAAGAAAGAGAAAGGAAGGTTCGTATAGACAAAGGAATGTCAAGATGCTTTCCATAATTTGTTAGACCATATAGAGAGACCATCATTTCAGTGAAACCTTTGGAAGGAGGCGATCTGTTTGCTTACTTAATAGTTATCACTCACTTGTTGAGTGCAACCTTGATATGTGAGGAGCGCAAAATTAAAAAGCCAGTTTATTATATTAGCAAGTGGTTTACCAGAGTGGAAATGAATTATCCAATGCTAGAGAAGTTGGTATACTGTTTTTTGATAGTTGCGAGGAAGTTGAGGCTATACTTCTAGGCTCATCTGATAAAGGTGTTCATTGTTCAACCATTGAGGAAAGTTCTACATTTTACCGAGATTTTAGGAAGATTGATAAAGTGGAACATCAAGTTGATCCAATATGATATATCTTACCATCCCAAGAAGGCAATTTGAGGACAGGCATTGGCATATTTCATTGTCGTATTCGTCCGTGATGATGAAGTGGAAGAAGATCTGGTCCAATTATCCTAGTGAAAGTTGAATGTAGATGGAGCATCCAACGAACATGATTCTAGGGCAGGAGTGGTTCTCATGACCTTAGAAGGACAGTGGATATGCTACACATCGAGGCTAGAGTTTTGAGCGATATACAATGAAGCTAAATACAATGCGTTGATTGCGGGACTCAAGATGGCAAAGGAACTGGAGTTAAAACATTACATATATTCAACGACTCACAGTTGGCGGTCTTCCATATGAAGAAGGAATTTCAGGCTAAAGGAGTAAGACTTTCCCCTTACCTAACGAAAGTGTTGGAACCGCCGACAATATCGAGCATCACATGATAATGCATATCCCTATGGAAGAGAATATGAAAGCAAATTCACTGGCCAAACTGGCTAGCTCTGTGGATGCAGCTGTTGGGAATCATTTCGGTATAAGTTTTGTTAACTCCAGGAATTGACAAGATGAATGTTAAATAGATCTTGGAGGTTGAGGAAGAGAAGGAATCGTGGATGACTCTAATTAAAAAATGTTTGCTAAAAGGGACTCTCCTGAATGGAAGGAATGAATAACAAATGCTCTTGTGTAAAGTACCTTAATTCATTATGCAAGAAGAAGTTTAAATAGTAGAGGATTCTCAATGCCTTGCTGAGGTATGTCACTAAAGATAAAGCTAAAAAGATTCTTGCAGAAGTGCTTAAAAGGAGTTGTGATGATCACACTGGAGGACATACATTAGAAAATAGGTTCTTCGCAAGGATACTTCTAGTCGACAATCAACGGGGATGCGATTGAGTATTCTAGAAGAAACGAAAAGTGACAAAGGTTTGGAAAAATACCAAGAGTTCTATCCACCGAGCTTACGAAAATGGTTAGCTTGCGACCATTTATGGTATGGGGGATATATATATATCATTAGTGTTTTACCAATGTCGGGAGGCAGAGCAAAATACATGATAGTGGCAGTGGATTACTTCACAAAATGGGCTGAAAAGGAACCGCTTACAACGATTACTTCGAAGAAAGTGATCAACTTTATAGTGAAGAATATTTTGCGCAATTTTTGAGTTCCATAGAAGAAAATCACTGATAATGGAATTCAATTCGAGAATGCCGAATTCAAAGAGTTCTGTGATCAATATTGAATTGAGAAGAGCTTCTCAGCAGTTGACACCCACAAGCAAATGGATAATTGTAGGAGATGAACAAGATCATCAAATCCATTATTAAGAAGAGATTGAAAAGAGCCAAGGAAAACTGGGTGGATGAGTTACCACTAGCATTGTGGGGTTATCGGACGACCCACAAGTCCGTGAATGGCCATACTCCATTTGCATTGGCCTATGGAACTAAGACCATGATTCTATCGAAGCTAAAGTTCCTTCTACAGGAGGTTGCACTATAATCCCAAGATGAATGAGGAACTCTTGCTTGAGTCCCTCAACTTGGTTGAAGAAAAACGATAAGAGGCCAATCTAAGGGTACCTACTCACCAGATAAGAATAGCAAAGCAGTTCAATGTCAAGTCAGAAACTGTACCTTTAGGGTAAGCAACCTCATTTTGAAATAGGTCTTTTCTGGTATGGGGGAACTTGGTCTGAATTAGAAAGGTCCTTATGTGATTGTATAGATGCTTAAAGAGGAACTTTCTAGCTATCGACTGTTTATGGGATCTCAATTCCATGGACATGGAATAACGAGCACTTACGATGTTATTTCACTTGATTTCTTTTTCTGCAAGTAAAACGTCCCAATTGTTGGGGTTTAATGTAACAAGGCATTGATTTCCATCATTTTTTCATAAATAAAGTTGACTTCTCGAATCAATGGAACCACAATCTTAAACTCTAAATTCGTGCTGCATGATCAGCGACACAACCAAATATTCTATGTTTTGAAAAACTAGATGTTTAAGTACCCAGAGATAGATACTAATGAACTCCTTCGATCCATGTCCAGTCATCGCAGTATAATCGTACCATCATCGATCAGATGATTCTCCCTTACACGTCTATTCATTGACCAATGCCTGGAGATAGGCTAGCTCAAGGATTGGTGCCCAGAGATCGACATCTGAGACACTGATTTTCGAAGATAGGAATTAGTGTGGATTTGAATCTTTAGCTGGTGTATTATTGAAATATATTGGTGTTTGTACCTACATGAACAGATAAGCCATATAGTCACAGCTGCACCGATATGATGACCTTGCTTATGATCAAATGTGACATGTTTGGTCGATGATAGACAAGGTCGATCGATGTGAAGCGGTTCTGTTTAGCCAAATGAGGTATGTTTTACTAATGAGAACAAAGATAATGAACAGAATAACACCATGCAATCATAGAAATTTATTTACTTGTATAGAGTTACAGTAGATAATGACATTTCATAGATCGTAGACACAGACACAGACATGTGTAATTATAATTGAATTACATACAATTATATTTATACATGCAGGCAAGTATATAAGCAAGAGAAATAAAAGATGTAGCAATGTAAATGGGACAAAGGTTGAACAAAAAACAACCTTTTATTTACATGTATTTTTGTACAAAGTTATGGGGGCCGCTCCCGCACAATGGCCGCCTATATACACGAATAAGGCAAAAGATCAAGACACAAAAAATACAAAAGGAACTTGTCTTCAATATGATCTGGATTGATTACTTAGTCCTACCCCTCTTCCCTCTTTTAGTCGACTGCTTTACGTGACACTTCTTATCTTTCACCTTCTCTGGAGTGCTTTTACCCAATCGGGATTTCTCTTCCTCGATTGTCCCATTCAATGGATTCTTGGATTGGTCGTGAGTTACTGGGGGTGTTTGAGAAGCGCTAGGAGTATGAATCGAGGGTATCCCAATCTTGAGTGGGGGGGGGGGGTCAGTGGAGCAGTATACAAAAGGGGTTTAGCTGGTTCTAACCCATGCTCCATTTTTATGGCTTTCAACTTAGTAACATTGATGGCCTTTTTAGTGGCTATTAAAGGTATCCTACCCATGATCTGGGTAATGGTGAGCTCGTCATCATCATCAAAAACAATATTTAGCTAGTCTAGAGTCTCATCCTCGAGTGCACCAACTTTTCAGCTTGGAGGATAGGACTTGACCTTGAAGTGGAAGTAGAAACCAGAATCAAGGTGGTGACGATGATCGATGTAGAAGAAATGGCAGTCAAAGAAGAGGCCAGAGCTTGAAGAGTCGCTGGAAGGGCCATGATTATAGGCTAACCTAAAAGTTGATAGACAAAATGATGAAGGTTAGAGATGATAGGGTTAGGGGTATGTCCTAGGGAAATTCTGTAAATTAATTAACTCTGTAATCAATTCTAGTTCGTAATAAATGTGTTTTTCTTTCTGTTATATATTTGTTATAATGCGTTATAAATAATTAAATGCTTAGTTAAAATGTATTTGACAGAATATCCATAAATGGTGTGTTTGTCATAGTAATTACAAATAGGTGTAATCATGAGTATTATATCACAATATTATAAACCACATCATTTTAAATGTTCCTAGTCAAGATGCATCGAGATTGGATATCGATGAACCCGTTGAGACTAGAGTACGTAACGCACTCCAAATATTGGGCAGTGTATTACTCATGACTACTGGGGCACCTAGAATTTACGTACTAATAGGTATTGGATAACTATGGAATGACTCAATTGATAGTTTTCTATTGGTTAATATAACTAAGGTCAAACAAAAAATATCGATGTGATTGATTTACATAGTTCTCTTGACTTGAGAATACTGTTGATCTTCAATATGAAAGCTTTGCTTTGATTATAGTCAAATCATGACACAACATCCATCGAGTGACTATAGTGGGTCGAGTGGAAGTATTGGAAGTGAAACACTATTCAAGAGAGGTTTCGTCTCCTTAGTTATATGAGGTTAGTATCACGGTCAACTCAAGTCAACTCAAAGTCAAAATCTCTGGTCAGAGTAGTACGATTAATAATAATTGTTATTATTGAGTCAAGGACTTTGCGTTTTAGACTATAGAATTAAATATGGACGATATTGGAATTTTGACCATTACCAAATTCCATAAATCCAAAGTGATATAGTTTTGACGAAGTGAATCAGTGTAAATAAAAGTCACAACTGGGTAACTCTTAACTAAGTAAAATTTGTCATTGCCGGCACAAGCAAGTAATAAACGTGGCCAAAATGTCACACCACTTACTAAGTGACGTGTGAACATTAATATTCGAATAGTTCGATATTAATCGTTGACCAAATTTACACACGACGAGTCACAAAACCAAAATGATGAATTCTTTTTTGACCAAATGATTTAATTAGTTTATAATTGTTATAAATTAATTAAATTATTTAATATTTATGAAATATTAATTATAAAATTTGATTATGATTTGAGGATTAAATATTTTTAAATATATTTATAATAGCTATAAATATATTAATCGATATATGACATCAATAAATGATTAAATTGGATTTAATTAAATAATATTTTCTATGGGCTTAAATGGGATCTTGGCTCATCATGATGGGTATGATTTTCGGCTAAAATAGGGAGATAAGGGGTAGCTTAATTAGGGTAGAGTTGTTGGTTTTTTGGATGGCTCAAATTAAGGGAGAACTTGGATGAGATGTGATCCACTATTTTCTCTCTTTCATCCACTATTTAACCACCTTTAACCCTTATTGCAAATAACTTTTTACTGCCACTCCTTCCTTCCATTGCTGGCCGACTTCATCTTAAGTGCCCTTTCATATCAAGCTCAAATCAATTCAAAGTCGATTACTATCTGATAGTCAACTGTTCAAGGATTAGCAGTTTGCCGAATCAAAAAGATTTCAAAGGAGAGAGTTCACCATTAGAAAGTGTGCTTCAAGGCATTAGTTTTAGGTATCTTTTTCATTGAATTATGGTTTATAATTTCTGAATAATATTTCATTATATACATATATACATATATTATTATTAGTTAGGTGATGATTCTTATATGTATTAATATCGTCACAAGCTAGATTGGTTATATGTATGTATTCACTTATAGAAAAAACAATTTATATATATATATATAAGTTAGATATATACAGCCAAATATTTTATATATAATAATTATTGTTTTATTAATTTATATATACATATGTATATATGTATATATCATTTAATTATACATATGTAGTTTATATTTAATTATAACATCATTCTAAAATAATAATTGATTATACAATTTTATACATGTATATTTATGGCAATAATAATTTTTGACAACTATTAAATAATTTTTATAATTATTTAATATTATTTAAATCAATATACAATCTAAATAAATCATATAAAATGAAATATGCTTTGAAAATTATTTTTTAAATTTTATGAAATTATTTCATCATAAGATAAGCTCTATGCCAAAAAATGAAGATTAAAAAATAACAAATTTTGCAATTTTTAAAAATTATTATAAAAACCATTGAAAAATAAAAAATTAATAAAAATAAATTTGATCGAAAAAAATTATAGAAAATCTTTTCAAGCTTCAAAATATTAAGTAAGATTTTCTAAAAATATAAAATTTGAATAAAATGTTTTGAAAAGATTTATAATTATTATTTCATTTATTTTTAAGCGAATAATCAATTATTATATATTTTAAAATATTAAAAATCAATAATAAAATTTTAAGGTATCGTACATATGATCTGAAATTATTAAAAAATATTATTTTCTTAATATATATAAATATTTAAATACTATAAATTTGTTTACGAATAAATAAATATATTTTTATTTTTTTTATTTTTTTAGATATATATATTTATATATTGTTCATAAAAATATATATTATGTATATGTATATTATTTCAATATTTATTACAATAATATGCACATATATATTATTAATATCACATATAATTTATATTTATATTTATATTTATACATATGTTTAAATATTTCATTTACATAAAATTATTCAAACAAAATTAGACTATACATATATGTATATATTTATAATATTTATATAAGTAATAAGTTCAAATACATACATATATTTGGACAACATACAATATATATCGGATGAGCTGACATGTTTGTTGCGATGTAAATCTCAATATCTATACACGTGCATATTATACCTTGCATGGGCTATCATGTTACACATGCACACATATACATATTTGTATATGATGTATATGTGTATATTTATATATGTATTAATATATAAATTTAATAAAACTATACAATTTATAAATTTAAATAAAATAATTGATTCCATTTAAATAAAAATGTTCTAAATAAAATAAACTTCATAGGCCCAATATAGATCCAATAAGAGAATTTGTTTTGAAATTTACCTATAACTTCCGTCGTAGGCTGGCCTAGTTCGAATAAGAGCTGTCCATGTGAGGAAAACATGTTTTAACTTTTGAGAGGTTTATTCTGAAAAATGAACACTGGAAAGAAGTTTTGGTCTGGAATTTGAAGAACACATCAAAACGGTAAATGTATTCAAACTTCCAAAACCTAAAATAAACAAAATGCTACGTTTTCATGCTTCTTTTGTAATTGAGTTAAATCATATTTATGTCAAATATCAACTAGCACGATTTTAGACTGTACAAAATTCTAAACTAAGATTGTATATGAATATGTACAATTGCAAGGAAGTTTGTGACTGTAATATTCCTAGAATCAGATTATCAATGATTAAATTCCTAAGAAATTGATATTTCCAAGGGCCTGACAAACGCACTTCAAGGGCCACCGAATTTTTGGGGCCTCGGAATTTTCAAAGGTTTGAATGCATTGTTGTATAATTTATATATGATAAAATATCCATCATTTACAATATCAAACCTAGTGGTTTGCCTTACCTGTCGTTTCCAAAAAGTTCCAATTTCTAATCCAAGCATTATATTTTATTCTCTTTTTTATGTCTCTCTTTAACTGTATTTTTGTGATGTATTTATTCCCTCCAATATTCAAGCAATTTTTGCCTTCATTCAATTTTTGTTTAAAAATGCACTAATATTTTACTTTAAACAGACTTAATTTGATTTTTTTTCCCCAAGTTCCACTGAAAATATTTTCTTACATCATCTCAAAGTATAGATGGGAATTATCTACACTGAAGAGACTTACAAGTCCTTCTCGAGAAGAAGAGAGACTAAGGATATACTTCCATAGGTGGAGATTTAGGAAGTGAAGTCTTTTCAATTTCCCCTTCCTCAAGAGCTTTTGAGAGTGGAGGAAAGGAAGGGGAATCACTGGTGGGACAATGGTAGAGTCCTCTAGGTTGTATCTTTCTATAGTAGTGGCAGTGGCATGTGCTTCAGTGACGACGATCTCTAGAGTAGTTGTTGCAAAAGTGACGATTTCTCCTTTGACTCCTTCTGCGTAAGGGTGGCATCTCTGCACGATCCATGGACCTAGGACCGACGCGGGTCTCAGTAGGCACCTATTCTTCAGTTGCACCTTCTTCTACCTTGATTTTCATTCCCTCTTCCAGGGCCATTAGACCATGCTTACTAGGAGGCTTACTCTTTAGTTTCTCTTCACCAACTTCATCGCCACACACTCTAGCTCTTCTTATAATCTCCTCCTAGGCCTCGGCTAACGTGAGGGGCAACCACGTCCCAGCCATTTAAGATGCTTTGTCTCGATGGCATTCGCAAAGTGTTAAAGGAGGGTGGCTTCAGTATCTTCCTCAGGCTGGGTCATCTTGGCCTTAAGATCAATAACCTCTTTCTCTAAATCAACCAACTTGGTTCTTAAATCTGTTACTTATTCTGCATATGTCTTCACAATCTCTTGGGCATGGTCCCTTAGTTCTCTTTCAGCCTTGAGGTATGCCTTGAGTTTGTCAATCTCGATATGATGGGCAACCTTTTGGGCCTCTTACAGTTTAATTCCTTTTTCGAGGCTATCGTTGTGGATGTGGGCAAATCTAAATTGTTCATTGAGAACTATGCATTTAGAATTGTGGGAGGCAACCTCTTTAATGAGATTTTTCACAGCCTCTTTGATGGCCATATCTTTCTCTTCATTCTCCTTCTTGAGCCTTACTAGCTCCCTATCGTAGTTTATGCAAATGCAATTGTGATCAGATCTCTCGGTGTCAAAACTTCAGATGATTAGCTAGTTTACTTGATTGACATTCGAGAGGTCTTTGGCCAACCTCTTTCACTGGAAAAACTATTCCATGACCTCGTTTGTCATGTTGATGCCTTCAGCTATATAGCTTTTAGAAAAGTCTTTGACATCATAATCGAATTTACCCCCCACAAGGTAGAAGTCAAGGAGAGTTGCCTACATCTTTGGCCTTCGAAGGGGAGGAGGAGAGGGGAGTATGGCTAGTTGATCTCTCTTTTTAGCCCTATGTGATTAAGAAGAGGAAGGGATGATAGTTTTGGATTGGTAGGGAGATGTGACCAGAGCTACATGTCCTTTGGCGATAGAGGTAACATGAGGTCGAGGAGATGGACGAAGACCAGAATGAGAAGATTAGCGAAGCTGGGAAGACTCTAATGGTGGACACTGTTGATGATGGGGGTCAAATACGCACTTGGAGCAGTTGCATGATTCCCTATGTTCACTGGGGTGACACTCTCTTTCCTCGGCTTCATTCCATTCCTTATCTTTTCTCCTCTAAGTCTCACCTGTAGGTTCGTAGTAGGGGCTACAGTGAGAGTAAAAATCTTCCCAAGAATGGGAGTGATAGTAGCTTGAGCCCTCATGATGCCTCTCGAAACGACTACTTTTCCCTATAGTACTGGAAAAGAGCAAGGATTATATTAAAATCCATTCATCGTATTAAGGGCATGTATACAATGATTGTGCTTGTGATCCTAGAAGTGTATGAACTGTTAGCATGTCTTAAGTAGCCCTGGGACCATGTTCGTGGGGTTGTAAAGATGGAGTTTCTTCACCCTTGGAAGGCCGGGGCATATTAGCCGATGAAAAGTTGAAGAGGACTGGATGTTAGGGGTGGGCGCGGTCGGTTAACCGAGTCGTTCGGTTAAAATTTTCGGTTAACCATAAAAGAACGACCGGTTCGGTTAACCGGTTTCGGTTAATTATGGTAATGGGCTACCGACCGAACCGGTTAGCCTTAACCGCGGTTAACCGATTTTTTTAACTGGTTAACCGATTACTTTGACCGGTTAACCGTTGACCGGTTAACCGATCTAATTAACCGATTAGCCGGTTTGCAAATTTAAAATACACAGCATTTTCAACTGACTAAACTGAAATACAAGATATACTTGCTTCATTGTTCATACTTCATACTGACAGTAATTCCAATTGTTCAAACTGACAGTAATTCCAAACATCATACTGACAGTAATTCCAAACATCATACTAGTTCATACTTCATACTTTATTGTTCATTGTTCATTATTCCCAGAGATTACACTACACCAGTAATTCAATTACATTACAGTAATACACGTCAACAACTACAAACTACAAATTCAACTGACTCAGCTCCAAGCCTTCACATAACTTCCAAGATGAAGACGAAGACAGCAAATTATAAGATGAAGACAAAGACAACAACAGCAACTACCAGCAACCAATACACAACTTGAATGCTTAGTTAAACCTGAATACAAGATGAAGATGAATAATATTAAAAATTGGAATAGTGTAAAAATCATGTTTCGAATTTATAGCCAACAATCTCCCAGAAATATTTAGATTTGTATTCAATAAATACGCATGAATAACATATGCAAGCATACTATAAATACACAAGAATAATAAAAATAACGATATAATTATTGTTGGAAAGAAAAACAGAAAAAAAGAATACCCAGGAATATCGTTGTAATTTGACGGTAGGTCACAAAAATCCAGATTTCAAATAATATGATTTAGTATAGCATAGAAATTGATACCTGACTACAAGTCCCTACTGACTTAGTACTAGAAATTTTTTTTATGTGTAGTGCAATTATTTCGTTGTTGATTATTTCGTGCTTACATGAAAAAAGCATGTGTAAACATGCAGATGATATAATGTAGCTTTTGTGTACATAGAAGAGAAGATGTAAGATGGTGTCAAAATTAAGAAAGATGATAGATATAACAAGTAAAAAGAATCCACGACTGCAGCCTAGAGATAGATGGCTAGTGATTATACACCTAAATTGCAAGTCTAGCACCCTTTATTATTATATATACCTGTCACTTTACTATTGAACATTGCATATCCTAAGTATTCCTGTTATTAAACCATCTATGTTATACGTAGCAACATATAATGGCATAATATGGTAAGAGATTCCTAAAGAAAACAAAAGAAAAATGATAAGTCCATCAAAACTGAAAATTGAAAATGATTTGAAAACAATAAATCAAACGACGCCTTACATTTTCAAAGATGACACAATTTCCAAATGTCAAGGAAAGAAATTATGGTTTTAATTACCTACCATCAGGTTTGATATAACATTGTCAAATTGGCTTTCATTAATGATATCTTTTTTACTTCTACAGATAAATATTAATGAATTTTCACTGCTACAAATAGGTCATCCAGCGAAAATCAAAACTGGGTAAACAAGCATTGAAGTGTATGTAAAACGTCCTGCATGTACGGACCAGTATGCGTATAGAATTGAGATATCAAATGCTAAAACGTGTAAAAAAAATCAATACAGTTTGATCACCGTCACTCGTATTTCAACAGTTCATACTAAAAATTACAAATAACGGTTTCAGATTCTGAACAGACATATGTAAAACAAATGAAACATGCACACGTTAAGAAAATATACACACTCGAATGGAAAAAATGGTCAGTTTCTCCATTAACCAATTAGCCTAACTTTCATATGTAGTCAACAGTCGCCAAATATTGGTCCAAGTTACAGACTGGATTATCCATATCTGTCTAATTGAGTTTGAACCAAAAACCATGATATTTTGACAATTTTAGAAATATGCAACATGTATTACGCTTATATTATAAGAATAAATAGAATTCCCATCAAAAGTTAATAATATAGCGAACAGTGAACACAGTGTTCCTTTCTTTAATGTTTATTCAACCTTGACTTAAATAAATAGTTGCTACAATACACTATGCAATCCGTATGCTAACTTTTGATATTGAAAGTCAGATCTGTAGATCATCCGCTTTCATTTGTTCAATCATACTAAGCTTCACCTTTCCATTTAGATAGCAATGAAAACAAATAACAGCGAACAATGCGATAATACAAAAATGCTCATAGTGTAATAAGTTCAAGTACCCTATAGAACCTATAGAAGTATTTGAAATCCCATTTGCATCGGTAAGAATTAGATCACCAATATATATAAAATATTGATCATTTGTAGATATATGTACAGTGCTATTTTATATATTCTTCATACATTAAAGTAATTACAGAAGTTAATATGATAATTCTTTGCCACATGGTGATATAACAGAAATAATAATGTATCTATTGTTGATAAATGATAAGAAAACTATGAAACATTGAAGAAGTAAAATACCCATTAAGTTTCCAGTCTCCTTTGATAGTCCGAGAAAGTAAATCAGGATCAGCACATGTTGGTTTTCCATTAACTTTGTTATAAGAACACATCACACCTGCAACTTTTCCTTTGATCACACAGTTTTTGAATGGCGGTTGAAATGTATCGTCCATGTCTTGCTTTGTTACCTATTCAATAATTCAGTAAAACAACAAGGACTTCAAAAGTGCATTTTGTACATAAAACAAAACTATTATTAATTTCAAAATTTTCCTCTATTTCTCAACTGCCATTTCATCCTTTAGCAGCTTTTTAGATGGAAGTATGCCTGGTTAGATTGTAATAATACTAATCACCCAATAATACATTCAACTGGTTAACATGAGTTATCTCATAAGCATGAAACTTTCTTTATTTGCATATGATCTGTAATGTCAGTTTGTTGTGCATAACCTAGAGGAACAATTATTTGCTACCTGCTATGTTTAACACTTTAATCATACAAAATAATAAGTCAGAAGGAATCCTGGCATATGAAAATTTAGCTTTGAACTGATTATATAATAGCAAAATTACTTGTACTTGCCCCAAAATATACACCAATCCACGTACAAAATATTTAAAATCGATAACTAACCTAAAGGTTAATAGACATTCATTGTTATAATCATATATAAAAAACTAGAAAGAAATGAATTAAATGGAAAAACTACCCATCAATTGGATAAACTGCAGAAACCGATACCGCATGCTTTCCTTGTTAAAGCAAGCATCGCATCAACTACATTGGGGAGCAAATGAATATGATCCCAACAATCACTTAGATCGGCATCTTCTTTGACACAAGATTTTATTGCTGCATTAATCCTCAGGTTGTAATTGTATAAATGGATGTAAAATATAAATTTGACCCAATCAGTCTTCTCTTCGATGCGTTTGGAAGCAATAGCTTGAATCGACAAAGATAAATATTTTAAAGTGGATTTAAATTTGAACAGAGATTTAAGAGGAAGACGATTGAGGATTTAATCTATGAGGAAGACGATTCGATAATCGCGATTGAGAAGAAGGAAAATGAAATAGATAAAATAACTGATTTTGGGAATGAATTGCGTACTGGGTGAATAGCGGCTGGCATTGGGCAAGCACGAATTGGTTAGGGTTGGAAAAAAAGCGTTGGGTCGGGTTGCAACTTGAAATACAATTGGATTTGGGTATGCCCGATAATTCAAAAAATAGTTTCGGTTAACGGTTAACCGATATATAACCGCGATTAACCGCTAACCGAACCGATTTTGGTCGGTTAACATCGGCCGGTTAACCTAAAGTTCGGTTAACCGAATTTTTCGGTTAAAGCGGTTCGATTAAGAACGGTTCGGTCGGTTAAGTCGGTTCGGTCGGTTAAATGCCCACCCCTAACTAGATGTCATGATATCTTCAAAGTTTAAATCCTTGGGAGTGAAGTTTGGAAAGCTTGCCATAGAGCTCAAAGAGCCGAAGATGGCATCACTTGCACCTAGTGGAGTTGACTCTCCAATAGGGTCTTTGCATGGTTCAAACGCATGCTAGGAAGTCTTAATGATGAATCATTTCAAATTAGGGGGAGGGGAGCGAAGTGACATGGGTGCCTTCAGAGGATGTCTCCTAGAATGATTTGTTTCTGATGGCACCCTCATCCTCATCTTCTTCCCCCTCGTCCTCTCCTTCTTTCTCTCCTTTGTCTTCTTGTTCCTATTCTAGGTTCTCATCAACCTCCTCATCTCCTTCTTCTCCTGGTTTATTGTCATTATAGGTGCAGACCTCTTTGGTTTCCATATAAAATCCACGAGAAGCTGCAAAACCATGAGCTACTCAAGTCGCTTTAGGAAGAACTAGGTTGGGCTGGATGCTCCTAATGTTATAAAGAAGCTAAACCTGTGCATGCGAGCGTTGGTAAGAAGATAGGAGGTATGCCTTAGATTTGAATTGATTCCCTTTAGCAATTATAGGGTCTCTACTAAAGTGGAAGTTGGGATCCGCCAAGGAATATCTGTGAAAGATATGAAGGGAAGTTAGTCGCTTGGGCGAAAGAGGCCTAGGTGTAATGAAGTAGTTGGATAAGAAAACTTACATCTAGAAAGCCAATAGCGATTGAAGCCATCATGGTATCAGACGAAGAAGTACTCAACAACAATTAGAACACGGCGACAGCAGCAAGAAAGAAAAGTAAAAACCCACTTCAGGCACAAGATCGGGATATGAGAGGTGGTGAAACTCGAGTACTCGCCAATAAGAGGTCAGTGATTCTATCAGCGGTGGCATACGTAGAGGTGGCAATTTTGGAATTTGCAAAGGTGATGGTAAGATTGAATATTTGCAAGGTAAGAAACAATAAAGTAGCAAATGAATGGAAGGAGAGATGAAAATTTTGCTAAGTATTTCCTTCATACTCTCTTGAAAATCAAGTCGGTACCGAGCGGTTTCAATCTGAAAAAAAAGGAAAAAGATGAAGAGAAACCTACATGACTAAGAAATGAAGTAGCTTGCAGAAAGTTGAAGACCTCCATTTTTCTACAGAAAGAATTGATTCAACAACTATGTAAAGCAAGGGATAAGAAATCTTGGAATGGATGTAGTGCTTCAAGACAACATTTAAAGGAATGAAGACTTCTTTGTATATAGCATCCAATCACTTGTCTCGATTCAAAGATGTCATAAAAGCATACTTTGAAGGCAAATGTTATCCAACAATTAAACCAAGTAACATCCCGATGGATCTGGATTTCAAGTGATGATGGAACATATCAAGAAACTTAGAAAGCGTTGGGGATATGGACGAATGAAACACAAGGAGTTTAGTCAAGAATTGCACAAGGTAAAACAAGTCGATACTGACTTGTTCGATTATATCGGTATCGAGTTGTTTGATCAACAGGGACCCACCTCAAACTATGGATGATAATACTTGACACTTTGGAGGGAAAAAACAAAGATCTAGGTTAGCAAATCATGTCGGTAATGACATGATTTAGGGGAATAATTTTTTTCAACACAAGTCCAAAGCTAAGAAAATATGAAGAAGAATAAAAGATACAAGTTAGCAGAACATGTCGGTATCGAGAGGTATGGATTATTGATTTTTGCATAATCTTCATGCCTGAAAGCTCGAATTTGAATGCTTACCCATTCCTACACATGATAGTGACTATAAAGGAGGATCTCGACTGTAAGTTTACTTCCTTTAGCAGTGAAAATTGGGCTTCTGGTTATTTATCTCTATTTTAAGCAACTAAGCTCCGCTATATTCGTTTTCAATTATTTATTCCCTGAAATCAATGTGTAACTGGCTGATGTTGTATGATCTAATCGAAATAAAGTTGATAGTGGATATATCGAATTGCGATCAAACTACTTAAAATTATGACTTTCCTCATTTTTAATTTCATATATACTTGATTATTCTTGTTTATATCTGAATTGTGGTATTGTACCAGATTTTGGTGCAATAAACACCAATTATTTTCAACACTACCCATATCTTATGCTAAATTATATTCCTTACCTTGTTCTTATTTTTCTCTTTTCAAATAAAATTCCCAAATTAAAATACGATATAAAAAATTCAACTATATTCACTTAGGTAAATTTCATTTCTTAATTCATGATAGTCCTTACTTTAAGGGAACTATTAACATTTATTTCAAAAATTATTATCTCAGTTTGGTCGATTTGAAAAAATAAAAAGGAAAAGAAAAGGATAATAAAAATAGTATCCACTTTTATTCTATTCTATTTCTTGCTTATATTGGATTCCATAATTAAAGACTATTAATTTTTATTTTTATTTTTGATATAACTTATGGTTTTAATTTAATGAGTTCAAAAACAGTTGTTCACGTTAAAAGGAAGAAGAAGGACAAATTTGTCTTAAAACTATTTTTGAAAATACAGGTGTATATTGAGTAATATTTGGTGTTTAAATGAAATCAGATCTTTTAATCTAGTTGTGAGGTCTAAATAATGGTAAAAGAAGGTATGTTTATTTACCTCAAACAATGTCATATCTAATTATTTTTCGTTCATACATCATTGGTTTATTCTATTCTCTCCATATTCAATGGTCTTTTAACCCCTTTAATTTTTATTTTAATGATTATGGTTCATATCAATTCTATAAGAGCTTATGAATCCTTGTACGAAAAATCAATGCATATAAGCATGATAGATTTCATGTAAAAATGTTAACCTAACGCTGGTCAGATAAATAGAAACAATAAAGCTGAAGTAAATGATTTAGACTAAGGATGCTAACACGCAAGTTTAAGGCTAAATTGGTAGATACAACACTATTTTGCATGTTCCATTAGGTTACCGAGGCAGGTAGATCTAAGGCAGCTCTTGAGATATTCAAATCTTGGTCGAGTTGGGACTTGACAAACTCACTCGACTTCTGTATTCAATATGTCTCATGATATTATAACATAATTACAATAGTGATGATTTGGCGATTTATTTAAACAAAAATGTATATAACCTGACATCATAATGTTTTTCAACAACTTCTAGTAGTTTGATAGTATAAAGTTGCATCGTAGTTAATTGTATAATAAAATCTACATATTTATTAACTATAATTGGACTCTTCATTTTTATTTTTCCTTTGCCGTATACTTATTATTATTTATATTTAAGATATTCATTTAATGTAAATTGGTATATAAAATTTTAAAGAGAATATTAGAGTTTCACTAGGGCTTAGGGCATGTCAGGTCTATCTTAACTCACATGGGTTTTGGACTAGAGAAAACATTTTGGATCCACAATGGGTCCACGAGTCGGGTTTGGAATGAGGTTTAACAAACCTAGAGTAGGTATGGAGTACGAGAAACATACCCCATTGTCATTCATAGGATGGACTCTACATCATCCAACCTTTTATGTTCAATGTACTTTGCCATCTATTTTCTAGTCCATTTTAAAAATATTTTCTTTTCACAGTTTTGCTAAAACCTAAATTAGTCATTATTAGTAATGAAGGAATAATAGAAAGGGAAGCACTTCTTCAATTTCTACCATGGAAAGTTTAACTACGATCATGAAAGCTTTGTGTAACAAATATAAAATTTACATAAAATGATAATGATAATGACAACTATTTTAATAATAAATATGATACCTCTGATATTACACTTTAATGTGATGAATATGGCATTCCAAATAGCCCGTAGGTTATATTAACAAAGTCATGAATTCGAATCCTCTTATTAATAGAATAATATTTTTAGTCTTTATTAGAAAATGAGATTTATATTTTTATCTCAACAAGTACTTTCATAATATTTCAACTTATTTTTTGAATTCAACAATGATATGTTTACTTTGCTTTTATCAAAATTTAATTTTCTTTTTGAATCATTTGCCTTTTTACCGTTAAATTTTCCAAAAAAACGTGTAAATCGTGAATCAAAATGATTTCATGGAAGACAGTTGTATCATTTTTCACATTATGAGTTATTTTACTAAATTTGATATAAACTAAAATTGGAAAACTATATATGAAACATTTAGAATACAGTATTCCAAGATCATTTTCAACTATAAATATTGTTTATATAACATATCTTTTATTTCAATCTAGAAAAAATCATATGTAAAATCAGACGTTAATTATCAGATTTATATAGTATATTCTATTGAAAGACAATTTTGTATGCAAATGCAACACATCTAGTGAAATATTAGCTAAACTAATATCATGATTTAACAAGTTGACATTCAAATGTTTGAATTTCACTATAGTGTTTTGCATTTTTACATATGGAATATGTGCTATTTGTACTTACTATTTTGTGCTTCACACGGAGGGTGCATATTATTTGTACCAACTATTTTTGCATTGTACAAATGAAGCATAAGTTATTTGCATTTCTTATAATAATTATGATATCTTTTCTATCATGTATTTTTGTCTAAACACTTCCTCGAATTGCCCTACGTCATGAGTTTGAATCTCAATCATAATGAAAATATTTCAATATATTTTATATGAAATATTAATACATAAATAATTTTAGACTACCAATCCAAGCTCTAATAATAAATATCTACCTATGTTTTTCGTATTTTAGTTTATTAATCTTTTTATATATTCTCAATGTCAATATCATCTTTTTATATTTTTATCTTACTAGATCCAGTTTTACATTATACATGTAGTATTCTATTTATTTTTCTCTTTATTTTCATAATAATAATTTTCTTATTGAGAATAATCTATAATTATTGGGTTTAGGGAGGATTTAGGTTCCACTTGAACATTCCAAATCAACCCTATATGACAGTTAGCAAGAATCACTACATGTGTGTAGAAACAACCAAGTGCTATAATATACAACGTCTAAAAAACCCCAAGTGATGGATATCGCAAGCTCAAGCAATCATACATAATAGAGAAATAGAAATAACAGAAAAAGAAATGACATAAGGATTTATAGCGGTTCCACTATAAATGCGATAGTATACATCCACTTTGCAAAAAGAGATTATGTTGAAACGATTTACAAGAGACTTTGCAAAATATTAATAGAGATTAATCTTGGATTTAGATTGATGTAATTGAATCTCATATAATGGCAATGATTGGTTAATCCTATAAGAGTATATGAAACTAGGCTTTACATGTAATGACCCATAGTTTAACATATATTTAGTAAAATATTAAATCGTTAAACACCGTAAATCTGATTTTAAGTTTAACTATAATTCTTCTAGAAATATAAACCTGAAACTAATGTAACTGGATAAAACTTTTCAAGCAGATATACGAGCATAAATATGATAAAAATAGAGCTATAAATAAAAGTTATAACCAAAATAAAAAAACCGGTTTAATTAAGCATACCAGGTACATTCTACCCCAATGCGCATTCAGGTTGTAATAACCTGTACTTTTCGATAAATAAATAAAATTCAATAATTTGACTTCGAGGGTAAAATTGTCATTTTTCAAATATTCGAATTTTGAGATGAAACTGGCGAAATTGCGACCATCTCCTTTTTATGATGCATGATGTATATTTGTTTTGTCTGGATTAGAGTTCTAAAGATGGAGATAACATTGTTTTTATATTTTAAAATTTTAATTTCAAAATGGGCCGAGCCCAACTTAAATTGGACAAACTCTTCTCTCTGGCTATAAATAACAGGGCATTCATGGATTTTTGAATTTAAAAATATTTCCTTTATACGTACTCTTCTTCTCCTCTCTCAGAAAAATAAAACCCTCTTTCTCCCAAATCAAAAGTTCTTTCTTCTCTCAACGAAATCCAACTATTCAAGCACCAGATTGATGAGAAAGTCAGGGCCTACACTCTAATACTATATAGAATCATGGATAAGCAGATTTAGAGTCAAGTCTAATTCCAAACTGTGAGCGATTTAGAGCATTTTGGATCTTTGTGAGTGGTTTTCAACTTTTCTAACATATAACTAGTCAATCTTGTTTGATTCTTTGATAATTATAGCCTATGATTTGAATTTAGGTTAAATTGGGTGATTACTGAGTCTAGATAGTAATTAATCATGATATAATATGAAATAAAATGGTGATTTATGTTAAGAATAAATGGAAATGATTGTTTGTTGATATTGGTTAAACTAGTGAACAAATGCAACAACCCGCACCTTAGTGGACCCTAATTTTCGCTAAATCGAAAAACCAAGTCCACCAAAGTATGGATCATGGGTTTGGTATCCTGCATAAAAAATAATTGAATGCGTATCAGAGCACTAACAATATAACTCATAGCTAAATAATAAAATGTGATAAGTCACATAATTACTGACCAATATGACACTTCAAATGTCTAGTGTTTTTGTTAGTGTTCAGCATGCCAAAGGAATCTATCCGTCTAAGCAACCTGTAGGTTGTAATGAGGAGGGGTCAGAACAATGTTCCGGTGATAGGTAAATTATACACTTTATACATAACACTAATTTATGCTGATTGTTTTTTTATCTCTTGTTACGTCTTTTCATTTTCAATTAGTCAGCTCGACTTTACATACGCGTACTATACGTCTCATCTACCTGCAGTAGACTATAACTATGTACACATACAGATTTATATATATATATATATATATATATATATAAGTACCATTGTCCCCCATTGGACCAAATACTATCCCCGTTAGTATCCCTTAACTCGGCACCCTGTCGGGATCCATCACCCGCGCTATACCACACTCTAGTCGCCGCGTATACCAAGTAACTCCCGTAGTGCCTAATAACGGCTTTACAATAATTTACTCGTGCTCTATGTTGCATTTTTGTGGATTTCATGTCTACTTCCCGGTTGTAGACTCATCTCTACGAACTATAAATATGATGGATTCAGCCCCACCGGCTGTGGACTCAACTCCGCGAACTACCTTATGCATGTTTGGAAGGACCTCTCTAATAGCGTTAACTAGCCTTGCCTCCTAACAAAAAAACTAGCAAACAACATGGCGATGCATGACCTAACATGGCCTGTACACTAGTAGGCAGTGTAGCCCTTAGGTGTAACCTCTATCTTTCCCATTGATTGCTAAGTGTTGATGATGTTCTCGACCTGTATGCAGCCCTACTCCTTAATTTGGTACCAACACATGCTGACATAGCATCATCCTTCGCTCACCATCCAATTTGGCTTACCTATTGCAATCAAGGCATACCCCCCTTACATATTTTATTAAACCAGACTCCCTTTTCTATTTGGGTACTCCTTTATCTAAACATAAGCGTATTTACCCCATGGGTCCTACGATTGGATATGTATCACATCAGTATAATGTATACACAACTGATGGTGGTCTCTTGCGATGGGCAGATTTCTATTGTGTAGCACTACTGACCTCGCATTCCAACCTATTCTAATGACTATGTCATTCTATTCATTTAATCATATATTAACTTCAGTAGTTCACACCCATCATAAACACATACTTGAGGCTACGTATATGTGTCATTTATGCATATCTTCATTTATTCTTACTTAATTATGTTGCCTCTAAAGTTTACCACTTAACCGAAATCCTTTATTTCTTATGCATTTATACCTTACTTGATTTAAGACTATTTAACATTCTTTTTAAAAGGTTTACAATGTCCTTTTCCATTCTTTTGCCCTTTTCCCCCATTTTCTATTTCTATTACCTTTTAACCCTTTAATTTGTTATTGCCTACCCTTACATTTCTTTTTATTTAATTCTCATCTTTATTGGTATCGCGTATCTTTTCTTTTAGAATGTTCATGTCAGAATTATATCTCCTATATAATACTTAGGGATTTTCTGCATTTTAATGCATTAGAATTACAACTTTCTTATGGAAATGTTAACATTATAAATTTCTATATTTTATCCAAAAGGAAGATTTGTGTTGCGTTTGAAATAATAAGTAATTATCTTTTCATGGTTATTAACATAAATACGGTAAACAACCCTATTTTATACATCCTTTCTTTTTAAGTACACATACACATTTAGGATCAAAGGACGCTCATTTATTTATTTTAAACTTGATAATGTATTGAAATCCACAGTGCAACATCTTATATTCCAACAAATTAAAATACCACTTAAACCCCTAAAATCTGATTGTGATTTCTTTATTTTACATTCTTATTTTTCAACATCCATTTAAATATCAATCTTGAATTATTACATCAATTACAAATTCATAGTTTACAATTTTTCAATAATCAATTTAAGGACTACTAATATCCCAAACGTTTTCTAGATTTGCATTCATATAGCATATATAGATATTAAGTTAACAATTGCAGATTATGTAGGCAAGTTTTCAATTTCATTTCATGTATATAGATTTAGCCTACAACTCCAATTTGCATTTTAGACATATAGGAATAGATCTACAACGATATAAATTTAATATTATACAAAAGTATATAATATTCCCACTCATGTTTTTAGCTTTTCAAATCTCCAGATTCAATCCTTGATATTCTACTTTGACTCCCTTTTCTCCCTCTTTGGATTTATACACCACAAGCGTATACAGATTTATCAAAGATCCAGATTAGAAAAGAGATTTGGAATTTGATTTGTATTTTAGATTCGGATCTACAATTTACCTTGGCTTTGGCAATTTGATTTGAACCTAGTATCTTCATCAATCATCTTCTCAAATTCTCAAATTTTGTATATGTGTAAACTAGAACTATTTTTAAGAATTTAGAAATTTTGTGTAACGACCCCACCGCGATACCCAGATTAGCAAAGAACATTACTAGTGACGTCGTCTGCTAATCTGGAGAATACGGCTTGTTAAGGGCGATCGAATGTGAATATATCTGTACACTAACAGTGACACATCATTTATACCCTTTTTACTTAATATCTGAACTGAATTTGACATGTACAGTATTACTACAAAGTAATAGGCACGCCGATTTCTCTAAATCAGAATAATATATAATATAAATAAAAATTCCAGATCATGGTGGAATAAAATCTCAACTTATACATATACAAATTTTGAGTTTACAAAATGAAACACTAAACTCAATTAATATACAAGTTATGGTTTTCTAATCATAATTATACATTTCAATTTCAAAAAAAATTCTTAAGTGATATAATTAAATATCAAAGGTCCAACTTTTGCAAGCCCAACCATCCATAGGCATACTCGTCATGTAACCTGAAAGTCTCAGCCTGACCTGACGTGAGCAAAATAACACTCGGGTCGGACTACCTCTAAATATCTAATAGTGTGAGAACAGAATATAACAGAAGAATAAACAACATATAAGTAAATGCAGATGTCCGGGATGTAACGAGTTAAAAAAATTTATTTAACTCAGAACAGGATTATAAATTTAAGTCACAAACACGAACTAGTCACTAAACACATAATAACGAAATTAACTTAACTTAGCATCCATCACAAGACACAAGAATATATATTTTTATTCCATGAACACGAAATAGTTACAGGATCCAATTTCCAAAATCCAAGAGATCTTACTCAAAACGATCGGAATGATCGTACTCAGGCCCTGTAGCAAACAAACAAACAATTTGGTATCACATGAACCGATCTGATACCGAGGATCCTACATAGGGCGGGAATCACAGGATCACATGACGATCTCAAGGATAGCAGACATGACCGAATCTTTTAGATTTATTTTAGATTATTACACTTTATAAGAAATCCAGGAGTAAACTTCCTAAGGATTTAGCAGCCGCTTGCAGCACACCAAAAGAAAGTAAACTCTATAGTACCAAATACTATCACCTTTAGTAATCACTATAATTTAACCAATACATCCCATACCGTATGGTGAAATCCAAGTGTTTACTAAAAGCTAGTAAATATCACTTATTACGAATACCACCGGAAAACCTGAATTATATTCTCTTCCGGATCTCGCAACCACTTGTCGCACACCCAAAGAGAACACAACTCTAAAGTGTTAATTACTTCCCCATAGTGATCACAAGAATTTAACCAAAGTATCCCATACTACCCGGTGAAATTCACGTATGGTTAGTAAATTCCACTCAAACATTCTATTCAATGAGTTGTACCATATTCGATAAAGCGTTATACGGAATCATTTAAACCAATCAGAGCTCTAAATTAATTATTAGTACTTCTAAGATAGTAGAACTATGGTTCTCAAAATATTTATTTGTTTTAATGTTGATTAAAAATATTCTATTAGTTCCTATTTTCAAAGATACTCTTGGAAATAAATTATTAAGCTACCCATTAACACATGTATAAAGTGTCGTCCATTATACTCTAGAATTAACATAAGTACAATAATGGTTTTAGAATAAAACGTGTACAACATGGATGAAAATATTCAAAATAAGAATTCTCGCAATACACACACACACAAATAGCTTGAAACTCAAAAACAAGCACATGCAAGGATGAAATTTATGTATTTCTTTGCAAAACTAAGCTATAGTTAAAAATATATACAAAGTTATAAATCATGTACAGAAAATTTTACTAGAAAAAGGTTACACTCTAGTGTTGTCAAATTAAACTATAATAATAAAGTCATAACCTAGCTAAAGATCTAAAATATATAAAAGTTCAAAACAAGTCTACTATTTGAAAGCAAAGTGTCAGGTTGTATTTAAAACATGTACTAAGTCAAACAATCATATATAAATATTTCGAAACTTAAGCATACAAATCAGTGCATGCAAAACTTTGAAACCTGACTATATTCGAATGGTTTAAAGAGGTATTACTAGTATATGCTTATATATTTTATAATAGACAATTCACTGATTTAAACTGCTTGAAGAATATAGATTCATAAATACATTACTGAACTAAGTGGACAGTTATACAGTGTATAGAGTTTAGCTAAAAAAAATCAATTTCTAACCACAAGGTTCCAAAGTAACTTCCTAATATAAACTACTTGTTTAAAATATATATACATGCAAAGCAACAGATATGGGACGTTTTTCATAAAGCAAGAAAAGAATTACATGGCAAAATATGTGAAATAATTTAGTACAGGGAAATGACAAAAGTAATTTATGCAAGAGGGAGGGTGAGCATTTCAAACTATTACACATGGCCAAGAACGCATGTACATGGAAAAAGGTATGAAAATTAAATTTGAATGCTTGAACATATTCTCAGGTGACAAGGAAAATTAACAAAATAAAAGTACGTTCAATTGCATAACAAAGTCAAAGAAAATAAAATAAGAAATGAGCATCCACAAATTATCATTAGGGACGTACCACCATCTCTAGGCAACTAAAGAACTGCTATTCACAAAGAGAAGTTTTTCACTTGAGTCCAATTAAATATGTTCAATGACACATAGGGACGTGACCAATTCGATAGCATAAACAATAAGGGATGTTACAATTTCTAGGATACAGTAACGTACAAAAGAAACAATCAAAGCAGCGAAAGAGGGCAGCGCTAAGAATGAAACAGTAAGACGAATGCAAGCTGGGTTACAGGCAAAAAACAGAACCATAGCAAAAGTAGTACAAAACTTAGCAATAATGGACCGCGTGATAAATTTTAAATAGGGTAGGGATGCATAAAATCAAAGCAGCACTTAAAATCAGTACAAAACACAGATAGATTGTGTGAGAATTAACTCACCTTTCTTTTAGCAATAAGCAGTATAAACCCAAACAGCAGCTCCCTTTAGGATTCAACAAGCCTGATGTTATTAATTTTGAAAAGATCTAAATTTGCAAAAGAAGCAAACTAAATTGAGGGATTTGATTTCTAGGTTTGGGATTTTTGGGGAAAAACTATGTTTGTGAAGTTTTACTGTCAATTTAAGAAATGAGATAGGAATGAGAAAATGTACTGCAAAACCCTTACTTTCTCATTCTCTTTTTATTTCAATTGGGCTTTGGGCCTCAATTATTAATTCTCTTCAAATAAATTTAATTACTTAATTACTCTAATTTACACTAATGAATGCTAACATTCATAAGGCCAAAATATAATCATAGCCCAACTAATCAAATCTTCCCATGAATACAATTAAACTTCAATAAATATTATTCAATTAAAATTATACTAAACACTAGAATAATCTTTTATTTTAAATTCAAGATCCAACTAATTAAATATCCTCGTCAAAAATTCTAATTTCAATCATTTTCAAATAAAACTATATAAATTCTAATTTCACCATTTCACAAAATTTTTAGAATTAATCATTCCAAAACAATTATTAAAATATTACAAATTCCATACTAGTGATTTAAAATTTCCAAATTAAATCATTATTTATTTTATGTAGTTTACTCAAAATCAAGGTTGTTACATTTTGAAGGAGAAAAGAAAATGGCAGAGCTTCTGTGTCCATTAGAAAATATGAGTTTGGAAGTGAGGGTCTAGGTCTATATTTATAGAGGTTCAAATCAATGCCAGCCGTTTGATAAAACTGCATTAAATCCGAGCCGTTAAGCCATAATTTACTGTCAAATTTATTCAAACAATGGTCGATCACTAACCCTACACGATCGATCGCTACAGGCCGACCATCGTGCTTTTCGGGTCGACCGTTCGGCTTCTGATTTGTGAATTTATCTACGTGCTTAGATTTTGTTAATTTTATTCCATTTATTTAACCGTTAGGTTATTTGTTTCCATTTACATTTCTTTTCTCTAGATTTCATTTAACGTTAAATTTTCTTAATGTCTAAGTTTCCATTAACGTTGATTAATTTTTATTGTCATAATTACATATATAATTATTTCCACTTCAAAAATTTCAAGTGTTAATAACTTTTCCATTTAAACTCCGATAGGATAACTTTATATATGAAAGTTGATCAGAATATTGCCACGAACCCAATGGTGCAAGTTTTGTAGCCAAATTTTGATGTATGTAAAATTTCTATCTTTCAGCATTATTATTTATTTATTAAATTTTATTTTAATTAATTGTCATAAAATCACGGAGTGTTACATTCTCCTCTCTTAAAAGAATTTTATTCCACAAATTCCTCAAGGACTATCTTCTCTTAATCCCAATCTCTTGAGAATATTCTCAAATCTTGGTATTTACTTCCTTTATCTTTGGTTCTTCATACGAGCATATCCTAGAACTCATAGAAATGTACTTTAATACCATTTATCATTTCTTTGCGGGTTCTTCTAATGGCTTGCACAAATGTCTAACATAATATTAATAGGATCTCACTAATATTTTTTACACTCAATGGAGATTCCTTATTGCTACTTTACAAGCAGTCCTCACTATCTTCTTCATAGCCTTATCTTTTACCATGTCTTACCTGGCCAGTCATTCCTGTCTACTCCATATTTAAAATTTTGGTTTGGTATTCGCTCCATTTTTTTTCAAAAATTAAAACCATTAAAATTTTGAAACTCTTAATCCCAAAACCTTTGTCTTTAAAAGTGCAACTTAGAAACTTTTATTAAATTCAAAAATACTTGGCGTCTTAACTTTTAAAACTACAATTTTTTTGAATAATATAATTATTTCTTAATTACATCATTAATTATACTAATCAACCTTGTTTAACCTAATCAGGCCACTAATCCTCTCGTTCAAACCAAATTTCTATGCCTCCATTCACAAGCCCTTGTCGCCGCCACCTTGGATCTCCAGCCATCGTCGCTCGCCTCTAGTAGCGAGCCCTGACCTAGACGAGTCGAATGACACCAAGCCACCTTCCCTTGATGACTATAAGCTGAGATTGATCCCATAATAGTTGTCGCCATTCATCTCCCCTCCTGCGCCGCTATGGCCAACCAGAGATCACCGCTATATCGACCCATATTTTACGTATCAAAAGATTGTAAAATAATTTTATTTAACTCATTTTTGATCGCATGATTCTAATATTTTGGGAGATGGTTTTTATGGATGTTCTACACATCTAAGAATTTTCCTGAATTTCTATGTGATATTTTTTCCCTGAAGACCTTATTTCGACTATAACTTTTGATAGAAGCCCAAATAGATGCTCTAACCTATTTCATTGCTTCAGGATAGTGGTTTCCCATTCCGTAGAGTGGTCGTATAGGAAAATTGGATAAGTGGTTAGGAAGTTATAGTAGTTTTAAGTTGTAATCTGTTGGCCAGAATTAGAAGGGGATTAATGGGTCGAATTTGCAAGCCCATTAGTCTAATCAGGTTTGGGTATAAATATGAGGTGAGAGAGACCATTTGAAAGTTTCTTTCATTTTAAATTAGCCCCAAACCCTAATTCCTCTCTAATTCTCCATCCATCTCATTGGATTTTATCTCAAATCATCTCTAATTGCAAATTGGAGGCTAGATCTTCAACTAGAGCTTAATCTCATCACTTTGGTTGTATCTTTATTCGATTTCTCGCTGTTCGGATCGGATCTTCATCATATGTCATAGGCTTGGCAGATTTGGTGAATGGTTATGATCTCTCACTAGTTTATGATGGATTATATGTTGTAATTAGGTGATTATAGGTTAGAATTATCAAATTAAGTTATAAATTGATTAGACTTAGGTAATTTCATATTTAGAAACCCTAGATTAACCTAATGAAACATGTAATAGGGATTAGGTCATTGGCTAGTGTCATTTGTGCATATTTGGCTATGAAATACTATGTTTTCGATTAGATCTATGCTTGAATTATGATGGTAGATTGAATTGGATGACCTAAATGTTCATATTGGATGCAATTGGATGATTTGCTATGTTGATTCACTATTATGTTTGAATTGCTTGCTTGCTTGCTTGATTCGTTTGCTAGTGTTGTGCATGTTTAGGACTTAGATTGATGATCGAAGCATATCGAGAGCAAAGTTTGTCGAAATAGCATGAAACTTGGAGGATAGGCTCTGGAGTATGGTACGAAAACGCCCTGAAAATTTCATGACAATTGGAGCTAAGTATTTGGATCGGCACCGATCCGATTAGGTCGGATGCATCGATCCAAAATTAGCATGCCAATTGAAGTGAGATCCATGGGGGAAGAAGAGCATGGTTTTTAGAGATGCTCTATGAAGTTAGATTGAAGGATAGGCCAAGTGTTGATGATTGGATAGATCATCTTCATTGGATCGGCCATAGTGCATGGAAGAGAAGACTTGAAGACTAAGGGTCTATGGCATATAGAGGGAGTGCAATAGAGGCTAGAAGAGAAATGGAGTCCAAAATGGTTAAGTATTTGGATCGGCATCGATCCAATTGGATCGGATCGATACCGTTCTAAATTATTGGCTCTATCGGATGTGAGATCCGAGGTGGAAACTCTAGGGCTGTAGTGGATCATGCTGGAAGTTGTGGCTCGTCGATTGCTTCTACGGTTTGGAAGTTATAGCATGAAGAAGTTTTGGCTCTTGGGTCGGGGGCTCGGATAAGGAGTATTATCAAAGGAATTGATAGACGGCTCGGGATGGAACGAGGCTGTGGTATAATAGACTGGGTTGAGCGGTAGGACTTGTGCCCAGAAATGGATTGGAGTTGTGGAAGCTCTAAAGATTTAGGAGTGCCAAGGAATCATTGATAACTCAGAGTGTTCTGGTTGTGTTCAAGTAGGGGCACTATATGCGGGGGCACCTGAGGGTTGGTGGCGCCAGTCGTGTATCCTGGAACGGTATGGAGGTACTCTAGGAGACAACCGTGCGGGGCTTCGAACCTGAAATTACTTGGGTACACAATCAAGAACCGGGATTTCCATTAGTTCTGGCAAGCAAGGACGGGGCCGTATGAGTTATCATACATTCAAGGCTTTAGAAGATGATAGCTAGATTTTGGTTGATGGATGCTATGGTTGTTATGTTTGCTATTTCTCTTGGGTAGGCTATCATCTATAGGAATGCTGGAGAAGGGATTGGGAATAAGGTCAATGGAGGAGGCTACTTAGATTCTTCTATCATGTTCTGTCATAGTATCCTATTGTCGTTTATTTGAGTAGCATATCATATCTTATTATTACGTGCTAATTCTTTGGTTGTAGGGACATGTCAGGTATGGTTTTTTTGGAACCTATTTAGCAGCATATTTTCCGGTATAGATTTTGATAGTCATTTACCACTCACACCAAACTATTGTCTGACCCAAGGTTTTATGTTTCTTCTTATCATCTTGGGTACTCTTAAATGAGTAGACTAGATGATAGGTCTAGAGTCGCAACTGCTGTACAAAGACAAGATTGGAGAAGCTATGGCATATTACTTTATATTTGTAGCTTCCGCTTTCTGTTTCTATGTACTCTGAGGGATGTAGTGAGGAAATGTTGTACCGAGATATTATGACATTTGTACTATAACTCATGATTTAGTGGCAATATTATTTTCATTTGTTATGGCTCATTATATTATGTTGTATATTTTCTACATTATATTTTATTCATGCATTGGAGATATGCAACAGGTTTTCTGCTTTAAATTTCAACCCTAGATAATCGTTCCATATCAGATTGGCATGGTTACAGCGCTCTTTTAGGTCATTGATGTGCAGGGGGTATGGTGCGGTCATCACATTTGGTTTTAGAGCTTTAGTTACGAGTTAACCGAAGCAAGTCGAGAGTATACGCTAAAGGAGCGTACTTGTTTGTTAAGATATTATGCTATATAGTAATATTATATAGTATGGTACACACTTCAGTATCATTACAGCTTTTCTTGGAATGAGGTTAATCATTTTTATTACAGAAAAGAATGAATTGAAAAACAAGGAATGCTGCTAGGAATAACTCCGCTTCAGGAGTAGAAGAGGGAGCGGGATCAGGAGCTGCTACACCCGATTTTCAAGCCATGTTTGATGCAATGGTGGCTTCGCTGGTGAGGAGATCCCAAACTACTCCTGGTATGGATTTAGGTGGTGGTGCTCCTTTGCAAGTGCCTAGGATTGACCTCGCCAAGATTTGCAAGGATTATTCTACTCCTGGAGGGAAACCATTCTTGGGAACAGAATCAGCTATTGAAGTGAAAGGTTGGATAGATACCTATGAATTCATTTCAAGGGTATTGATGTGGAAGATGTTATGAAAAGGAAGCTTGCTTCAAGATAGCTACAGGGTTGAGCAATGAATTGGTGGAATGCTATTACCATTGCTACTCCAGAAGATCAGATTTCTTGGGATCGGTTTAAGGCTAGGTTTGAGGAGAAGTTCAACCCTGCGGCTCAGAAGTAGGTGTTGTTCAAGAAATTTGTTGAGTTAAAGTAAAGGGAGATGTCTGTTTCTGAGTATGTGGCAGAATTTGATGCTTTTTTGAAGTATGGGATGTCTTTTATTGATACACCTTTGAAGAAAAACGAGAAGTTTATTACTTGATTAGGCGACCACTTGGGAGAGAAGTTGGTGGACCATATTGAAGTGTCTTTTGAGAAACTTGTGGAGAAAGCCCTTAGATATGAGTGTCTATACCCAAAGAATAAGACTGCTAATGTTGCAATGGCTGAGAAAGAGGAACTAAAAACGCAGCTGGGCGGTGGAGGTAAGAAGAAGTGGAATGGAAAAACGAAGCAACAACAACAAGGAAAAGGGGATCAGAAAAAGAGCAAGAGTGAGACTGTTTGTCATAACTGTAAGGAGAAAGGCCACTATGTCAAGGAATGTAAGGCTACTAGAAAGTGCTTCAACTGTGATAAGCCTGGGCATAGTAAGAAGGATTGTCCATAACTGCCTAAGGATAATAGATTCTGAAGGCATATGCTTTGGATGCAGTCCCGACTTCATCTTGTGCTCCTACTGCTAAGGATAAGGGGAAAGAAGTCGTGGTGCAAGGTATGCTTTCCATCAGAGATGTTTCTGTTAGAGTTCCTTTTGATACTGGAGCTTTGCATTCTTTCATTTGTGGTGATTTAGTATGCAGACTAGATTTGGAACTCGAGATAGTAGACTGACCTTTTCTTGTGACGAACACTGTTGGAGGATCTACTAGTCTTTGTATGATTTTTCGTGGCTTAGTGTTATCGAGTCATGGATGTTCTTTTGTTTGTGATTGCTTTGTTCTTAATATTGCTGGGTTCAAGATTATTTTAGGAATGGACTGGCTTAAGAGGTATGCGACTATTGTGGATTGCGAGAAGCTAGAGGTGACAATTGGGAAAGTGGAAGGGAAAATAGTAGTGATATGCTTATTACCAGAGGATGGGGTATTGGTCAACTTTCTATATTCGCTTGAGATTCCACATAAAGGATTGTCATATATGCCTATCTCTAGAGAGTACCCTACCGTCTTCGAGGAAGTGACCGGGTTTCCGTCGCATAAGGAGATCGAGTTTCGGATCGACTTAGTGGATGGAGCTAAACCTATAGCGATGCCTTTGAGATGTATGGCACCCAGAGAGTAGAAAGAGTTAGAGTTGCAATTGGATGATCTGTCGAAGAAAGGATTCATTTGGAGAAGCATACCGAATGGGGCACACCTGTTGTATTCGCGACTAAGATGGATGGTTCTTTAAGGTTATGTATGGATCATCGTGAACTAAATAGGGTTACGAAGAAGAATAAGTATCCGCTTCCACAGATTAATGAATTATTTGATCAGCTGCACAGTGCAAAGGTGTTTTCTCAGATGGATTTAGCAACGGGATTTCACCAGTTGAGAGTGGCTAAAAAAAGTGTGCCTATTACTACATTTCAGACACTGTCGGGTTTCTATGATTGGTTGATGATGCCTTTTGGGTTGATCAACGCTCCGGCATACTTAATGGATCTTATGAATAGAGTCTTCAGAGATCAGTTGAACAAATTTGTGCTTGTGTTCGTGGATGACATTCTGATTTACCCCAAAACTGAGGATAAGCTTAAGATGCACTTGAGGATTGAGCTTGAGATTCTGAGAAAGCAAAAGTTGAGAGCTAAGTTCTCTAAGTGTCACTTCTGGAAGGAAGAAGTGAGATTCTTGGGTCATGTCGTGTCAGGACAAGGAATAGTAGTGGATCCCGCAAAGGTGGTACTGATCCAATATTGGAACCAACCCAAGAATGCTATGGGTGTGAGAAGTTTCCTAGGATTGGCAGGATATTATAGGCATTTCATAAAGGACTTCTCAAAGATTGCATCACCATTAACCAACTTGACCAAGAAGAATCAGACTTTTACTTAGGATGCTAGATGTGAGCATGCATTTGTGGTTTTGAAGGAGAGATTGACGAGTGCACCTGTATTGGTTATTCCAGGTGGGAAGAGATGTTAGTATACTTGAATGCTTGTGGTACTGGTCTTAGAGCTGTGTTGATGCAGAAAAGGAGAGTTGTCGCTTATGCTAGTCGACCGTTGAAACCGCATGAAAGGAATTATCCAATCCATGACTTGGAGTCGGCGGCGATTGTGTTTGCTTCGAAGATATGGAGGCACTATTTGTTGGGAGAAAGATTTGAGCTATTCATGGACCATAAATCCTTGAAGTATCTTTTTTCTCAGAAGGATCTTAATCTTTGACAGCAATTGTGGTTAGAGTTTTTGGCCTCTTATGACTTTGATATTTCCTACACTCCAGGGAAAGGTAATGCAGCGGCGGATGCACTAAGCAAAAGACATGTTGGATTAGGAACTATGTCTTTTGAATGGAAGCATATGAAGTATACATCTGGATTTGATTTCAGGCCACATTGTGAGCTCGAGCCTGAGATGTTGGCAAGTCTATCCATCAGACCTACCCTCATAGAAAGGATTGGTACTACTTGGAAGCAAGATGCTAAGCTAGTAGAGATCAAGGCAAAGATTGAGATGGGAGAGGAATCTGAAGATTTGAGACAATACGAGATTGCCCGAGATGGTTGGCTTCCAGAGACTGGTTGTTCCAGATGTTGATGGATTGTGAGATAAATTACTAAGGGAATGCCATCATTCTAGATTGACCATTCATCCTTGTGGTAACAAGATGTATAGAGACATAAAGAGCACTTACTAATGGGAAGGTATGAAGAAGGATGTTGGAAAATTCATCTCGAAGTGTATGAATTACCAATTAGTGAAGGCTGAGCAGAAGAAGCCTAGTGGATTGCTACAACCACTAGATATTCCCGAATGGAAATGGGAACATACATCTATGGTTTTTTAGATGGATTTCTATGGAATAGAGCATGATATGATAGTATTTGGGTAGTGGTAAATCGACTGACCTAGAGTGCAAGATTCATACCTGTCAATTCTACCAAAACGGCATCCAAATTGGCATAATTGTATGTTAAGTGGATTGTTCAATTCCATTGTGTGCCGAAGAGTATTGTAAGCGACAGAGACTCATTGTTTACCAGTGGATTCTGTAAGAGATTACAAGAGATTTTGGGAACCGAGCTGCACTGGAGCACAACTTATCACCCACAGATGGATGGCTAGACCGAGAGAGTGAATCAAATTTTGGAAGATCTTCTTTGAGCTTGTATCATAGATCTTGGAGGATCTTGGGAATATCATTTGCATTTGGTAGAGTTTGCATGTAACAACAACTACCAGTCAAGTATTGGCATGGCACCATATGAAGCATTGTATGGACGACCTTGTAATTTGCCTTCATGTTGGTGGGAAGCAGGTAAGAAACCGATACTTGGGCTCAAATGATTAGAGAGACGTCAAAGAAGATAGAAATAATTCAGCAACGAATGAGGACTGCTCAAGATCGTCAGAAGATTTACACATATAAGAAAAGAAGAGTTTTGGAATTCTCAATTGGAGACATCATATTTGTTAAGATTTCTCCTTTGACAAATGTTGTTCGGTTCGGTAGGAAGGGAAAGTTAGCACCCATATTTTTTGGACTGTTTCCAATTATTGAGAGAATTAGGAAGTTGTCTTATAGAGTGGACCTATCTCCGAAGATGGCGGGTGTGCACAATGTTTTTCATATCTCCTATCTAAGGAAATTTTTGCATGACTCGGGTATCGTGGTAGCACGGGATCAGTTGGAAGAAATAGAGGTTGAGCCAGAAGTTTCAAGACCTCATAAGCCGCTTCGAATCATATGAAATAAGGCGAAACAGCTTAGGAGGAAGGTAGTTAAGCTAGTTAAGGTGCAATGGAGTGATGATGATAGCGATTGTACATGGAAGACTAAAGAGTATACGAGGACGACCTATCCAAAACTCTTCGAGTGGCAAGACCCGTATGTCATATCTACTTGCACTATTGTATCTTATACTATTAAATTTCGCATGCTAGAATATGTTTTGTTTACTATTGTTGATTTAACTGTTTAGTTGGATTGTTAAGTGTTTTCTAGTGACTGGTAGGCATGCAAGATCACCTTGGTTGCTTATGTTTGTTTAGGTATTTCGGGGGAGAAATTCCTAAAGAGGGGAGAATGTAGCGACCCATATTTTACGTATCGGAGGATCGTAAAATAATTTTATTTAATTCATTTATGGTCGTATGATTTTAATATTTTGGGATATGGTTTTTAGCGATGTTTCACACATCTATGATTTTTTCCGAATTTCTATGTGACCATTTTATCCTTGGAGATCTTATTCTAGCTATAACTTTTTATAGAAGCCAAATTAGATACTCTAACCTGTTTCAATGCTTCGGGATGTTGGTTTCTCATTCCGTAGAGTGGTCATATAGGAAAATTAGATAAGTGGTTAGGAGGTTATAGTAGTTTTAAGTTTTAACCTGCTGGACAGAATTAAAAGGGGATTAATGGGTCGAATTAGCAAGCCCATTAGTCAAATTAGGTTTGGCTATAAATATGAGGTGTGAGAGACCGTTTGAAAGTTTATCTCTCATTTTAAATTAGCCCCAAACCCTAACTCCTCTCTAATTCTCCATTCATCTTATTGGATTTCATCTCAAATCGTCTCTAATTGCAAATTAGAGGCTAGATCTTCAACTAGGAGCTTGATCCCATCATGTTGGCTAAATCTTCATCCGATTTCTTGCTGTTCGGATAAGATCTTCATCATATTTTATAGGTTTGGCAGATTTGGTGAATGGTTATGATCTCTCACTAGTTTATGATGGATTATATGTTGTAATTAGGTGATTATAGGTTAGAATTATCAAATTAAGCTATAAATTGATTAGACTTAGGTAATTTTAGATTTAGAAACCCTGGATTAACCTAATTAAACATGGAATATGGATTAGGTCATTGGCTAGTCTCATTTGTGCATATTTGGCTATGAAATACTATGTTTTGGATTAGATCTATGCTTGAATTATGATGGTAGATTGAATTGGATGACCTGAATGTTCATATTGGATGCAATTAGATGATTTGCTATGTTGATTCGCTGATATGTTTGAATTGCTTGCTATGCTTGATTTGTTTGCTAATGTTGTGCATGTTTTAGGACTTAGATTGGTGATCCGAGCATATCGGGAGCAAAGTTCGTCAGAATCGCATAAAACTTGAAGGATAGGCTCTGGCGCACGGTAGGAAGACGCCTTGAAATTTTCATGACAATTGGAGCTAAGTATTTGGATTGGCACCGATTCGACTAAGTTGGATTGACACTAATCCAAAATTAGCATGCCAATTGAAATGAGATCTACAGGGGAAGAAGAGCATGGTTTTTAGAGATGCTCTATGAAGTTAGATCGAAGGATAGGCCAAGTGTTGAAGATTGGAAGGATCATCTTTGTTGGATCGGCTATGGCGCATGGAAGAGAAGATCTGATGGCTAAGAGGGATGGTTAAGGGTCTATGTCATCTAAAGGGAGTGCACTAGAGGCTGGAAGAGAAATGGAGTCCAAAATGGTTATGTATTTGGATCGGCACCGATCCAATTAGATCGGATCGGTGCCGATCCAAATTATTGGCTCCATTGAATGTGAGATCTAGGATAGAGACTCTAGGGTTGTAGTGGATCATGCTGGAAGTTGTGGCTCATTGATTGATTCTACGGTTTGAAGTTATAGCATGATGAAGTTTCGGCTCTTTGGCCGAGGGCTCGGATAAGGAGTTGGATCGAAGGAATTGATAGACAGCTCGGGATGGAACAAGGCTATGGTATAATGGACTGGGTTGAGTGGCAGGACCCGTGCCCAGAAATGGATTGGAGTTGTGAAAGCTCTGAAGGTTTGGGAGTGCCAAGTAATCGTTGATAACTCAGAGTGTTTTGGTTGCGTTCAAGCAGGGGTACTATATGTAGGGGCACCTGAGGGCTGGTAGCTCCATTCATGTATCCTAGACCGCTCTGAGAGGGTCTAGTGTTGACGGTACGAAGGTACTGTAGAAGACAACTGTGTGGGGTTTCGGACCTGAAAGTATGGGGGAACACAATCGAGAACCGGGATTTCCATTAGTCTCTGGAAAGCAAGGACGGGCCCATACGAGTTATCATATATTCAAGGCTTTTGAAGATGATAGCTAGATTTTGGTTGATGGATGCTATGGTTGTTATGTTTGATATTTCTCTTGGGCAGGCTATGATCTATAGGAATACTTGAGAAGGGATTGGGAATAGGGTCAATGGAGGAGGCTGCTCAGATTCTTCTATCCTGTTCTGTTACAGTATCCCATGTTTATTTGAGTAGCATATTATATCTTATTATTATGTGCTAACTCTTTGGCTGTAGGGACCGGTCAGGTACTTTTTTTACCTGTCTAGTAACATATTTTCCAGTATAGCTTTTGATAGTCATTTACCGCTCATACCAGATTGCTTTTTAACACAAGGTTTTATGTTTCCTTTTATCATCTTGGGTACTCTTAAATGAGTAGTCTAGATGACAGGTCTGGAGTCGCAGTTGCTGTATGAAGATGAGCTTGGAGAAGCTATGGCGTATTACTCTATATTTATAGTTTCCTCTGTCTATTTCTATGCACTCTGAGGGATGTAGTGGTAAAATGTTGTACCAAGATATTATGACATTTGTACCATAACTCATGATTTAGTGGAGATGTTATTTTCATTTGTTATGGCTCAGTATATTATGTTGTATATTTTCTATATTATATTTTATCCATGTGCTTTGAGATATGCAATAGGTTTTCTGCTTTAAATTTCAACCCCTGATGATCGTTCCATATAAGCCTGGCATGGTTACAGCGCTCTTTCAGGTCATTGATATGCGGGTGGTATTGGGCGGTCGTCACATTTGTTATCAGAGCTTAGGTTATGAGTTAACCGAAGCAAGTCGAGAGTATATGCTAAAGGAGAGCCCATAATAGTCGCCACCATTCATCTCCCCTCCAGCGCCGCCATGGCCAACCAGAGACCACCCCTCTACCACCAAATAAAATCCCTCACCCACGCTAACCTAGCGCCACCTCTAAGACCCCTAATTTGCCACCGACGAGGCAAACGAACCCAAAACCCGTGCCACTTTCGTGGTCAGATCTGCACTGCCACGTCACCATCCATGGTGATCCGACCATCCAACATACTCCCATCGCCACCACAAATAACTTTGTAGTTGGGCCCCTCGCCTGAAAACGCCTCTAGCGGCTCCGATCAATCATGGTCGTTGGATGGGGTTATTTTAGGGTTAGGGTTTTCTATGTTTTGGGAACAAATGAGAGAGTGAGAGTCCTTATATAGAGATTCTCTCCGACACTATTCACGCCCCAAAAAATTTTGAACTCCAATCACTACAAGAAAACCTGCTTTTAGTAGCATTTACTGGTGGTGTTCAAGGCTAAGTGCAACTATATTTAATCTTCAGTTATATTTTATTAAGCTTCAGCGCCATCAAAAAAATTCAGCTTGCCCACCTATTTTTTATTTCGCCGCGCTACTTCAGTTATACACAAAAATTATGTCCTGGAAATAATATCCATTTCTTAAACATTATTCATCTATCTCCCCTACCCTAAACCATTTCCTCCTTCTTCATGTTACCCTAAATCGATCAATCACGATAACACTACATGATGAGGTTGCTGCCCCCGCTTAAAGTCGAAGTTAGGTTGGAATCTTGAACCACCATAGAGGAGTTGTCATCGAGACCTGGAAAATGAGTTCGTTGCCGCTGTAGAGGAGTTCGTGCTGCTGCCATCAAATTGTAGATGCCATCACCTAATATCGAGTGCCTCTACCTCCTGAGAGATTGTTGTCACCTGGGGAATCATAGATGTAAACATTGCATTTAGTTTTATGGTCAGAATAAGATGAGGTAAAGATTTCATTCAGTTTTTTACTGTAACTTAAATTGATTTATAGTTTTTGGTTGTTTATTAATTTTGGTAGCCTTTAATTTGTGTTGTAGTGGATTGATAACAAAGGAATAACACCATTAATGTTGGCTTGCTTGAGGCCCGATTTGATTAATGTTGCTAAAGTTTTGATTGAGTTGGGTGCCAATGTCAATGCTTATAGACCTGGTAATTATGCTTTAACTACTTTTTTTTATGGTTTGTTGTTGATATACTTTCAGTTTGCATTTGTTCGATTAAATTATAGCTTAGAGCTATGAGACTATGATTGTCTTATCAAGTACACTATCTACAATGAGCACCTGCTGTTTATTTGGCTAAATGTCTATGTGACAATCTAATATAATAGAATGAAGATTTTATATGTATACATCAGGAATTTATGTATAATGTTTCTTCTTCAAACATGAAATTTAAGAGTAAGTTGAGTAATAAGATTACTAAGATGGAAAACGCTTGCTAAAGAGAGTAATCAACATTATCTTTGCCTTGTGCTGTTTTATTTGATGTGCATTGACTAAAATGTAATTTCACACTCTACATATGATTGACTAGTTAGTGTGAAGCGGTAGCATTTGAGAATAAAATGCCTCAATCTCTTCTTGATTGTTTATGTGCTGCAGGTTCTCAAGCTAGAACTGTTTCGCACCATGCTGCAAAACGATGTCTCTACCAAACCATGAATCTACTACTTTCTAGTGGAGGTATACAACACTTTCCACTTGTTTGAACTACAACATATATCTATGTTTAACAAGTGCCTATTATTGATATGACAGCTAATCCCTTTGTGATTAATGATGATTGCCACACCCCCCTTGATTTGGCTCGAAGCAAGGGGCATTGCAATGTAGTTCGTGCTATGGAAGTATGTGCTGAACGTTTATAATTATTTTCAGAAAGGTGGTCTATATTTTTAGCCTTATAGTTTATATCATTTTATTATTGAAAACAATTTCAGGGTCATATTTGCTTGTTTTGTAGTCTTACAGTTTACCTAATCTTATTCTGACCATAAAACTTGTTCATATTCTACCTAATATCGAGACCCAAAACTAACATATTCTCATCTTATTCTGACCATAGTGCATAATTTTAGTTGTCGTTCTTAGTGAAAATATTTAACAATAGGTAAACACAATATCAGTCCCTCAATTATCTATGCTAATGTAGGGAGGTGACGTAAAGTATTTTGTGATTCGTGAGTTGATAGCCATGTTTCGGCTTCTTCATCAAGCTCAACATATGTCTCAACGTTCGCTGATGGTAGATATAGTGATCGACCAAAAGGATAAAAAAGCATGGAAAATAATAATATATATATATACATTGATTATGAATAAATAAATTCAAACTAAGTTCTGCCTTATTGCTTTTAGAAATGATAAGATTATGGTGATGTGTGAAGTTGCCAGGCAAGTTCAGATGCGTGGGTTGCAGGATAATGAAGTTCCGATGAGTAGATGATGGTACCTGGGCAACATGACTAGTGCATGAGAGGATGTCGACTAATTGTGTTGCTCATGACTATGTGCAACTGCATGAGAGAATGAACAAAGAGCAATGCGAAACTTCAACTACAACTAAGTGAACAACAACAACAATACAATGAGATAGTGCTACCTGCTGAGGTGGAGAGTTGCAGAATGATTGTTGTGACGAGTAGTGAATGATGGCTCGGCCACAAGATCAATAAATGAGAGGTCAAACTATAAAACTTGTTGTTGAGGATGTTAACTGGTTGTAGAGCTCTGGACTACAAATGCATGATGGATCAAACTCCAAAGTAATGCTGGTCTATAAATGCATGAACTAACGATGAACAATAACCATAGTGCAATGCAGAGATCTGTGTAACTGCAATATGAATTTGTGGCTGAATTTGAACTTTTGTTTGATGAGATGTAGAGAGGCTAAGTGGCTGTTTTATGGCTATTGGTGCAAAATGTTATAGCTACTGCTTTGAATAAACAAGGACACACAAAGTCGAAAGGCTACGCTGAAGAGAGATAAAGAAAACTTTCGAAGTGAGTGAATATTGAGTGCTAAAACAAATGAGTACAAGCTGTGAAACAAGTGAGTATAGGTGAATTCTGAAATCTGTATATTTTGTCAATTAATAATTCAACCATATATCTTACAAATATCTATTGATCCCTGATACTGATAGGTGCTTAAGCTTATCAAACATTATAAAGCTTTTTGAATTTCAATGTTTATGGATGTAAGGAAATCTTCTTGAATAACAGGTATTGGCTCAACTTCTCGTGACATGATTTTAACAGGTTTCCAATTAATTTACTGCAAATTTTTATTACCTATTAAGCATAGAACTTGTTATTGACTGCTATTTTCCCATCAATGTATATTGACTAGATCTCTAACAAAAAATCATTTTAATTTGGAGTGGCAAGTTTAGCAGTTCAAATTGTTATAGGAAATTTCAATTACAAGTAGTTTGGTAATAAGCTTCTTGGACTGTATTATAGCCTTATGTGGATATCAACTCAACTTACGTGTCAGTTAATTGCGAATTGAGTGTCATTAAAGCCATCATATTATGTCCTCATGCCTTACTAACAAAAGGTTGAATGATGGGGCTAGTGAGTTATTTTTGGAATTCCAAGATTTTGAATGTTTTATGAACTTATGCATGCTTGATTCTATTGTTAGAATCTTGCTTGAGAATTGTGATTAACATAAGTTTTTGTTTTTGGTTTTTGTTTTCTTGTTTTTTAAAGGCTAAGCCATACCTTTATGTAGGCAGAATGCATGGCTGTGAGAAGCAATCGGTAAAATGGCAGCACATCAATCAGATGATGCCATTATAGTCAACCGAAACTTGACCTTTGACCGAGAATTAATCGGAAAATGTGAAGTCCTGGTTACTGAAGATGGCCATTCTTCTCTTCTTTTAGTGTCAAGAGTTTCCTTTGGCACGGTGGTTCAGTTTATGATGCTTGGTTCAGTTCTGCTTCAAATCAATTACCTATTTTCTACTTTCTACTGATGTTACACTCATGTAAATTGCTTCTGAGCATTGGAGTTTTCTTAACTATCAAAAATGCAGGTAAACATTAACCATGAGATTTATTTTATTGTTTTATCTATTAGCAACACTCATCATTTATATTGTTTTATTTACGATTGTTCAAACATTTGTAAAGTAATATAAGCTAACTGAGTTTTATAAATAGCAATAGTAGTAGTAATAGTAATAATAGTAATATAACTAAGTTAATTGAGTTTTATAAATAATAATAATAATAATAAATTAACAAAGTTAACCAAGTTAATAAAAATTAACTAAGTTTTGTTAAAATTAAGCAAGTTTTATAAAATTAATTAAGTTTAAGTTAACTAAATTTCATAAATAATAATAATATAACTAATTTAACAAAGTTTTATAAATAATAATAATGATGATGATGAATTAACAAAGTTTATAAAAATTAACTAATATAATAATAATAATATAATAATTAAGTTAACTGAGTTTTAATAATAATAATAATAATAAATTAACTAAGTTAACCGAGTTTTATAAATAATAATAATAATTAATTAATTAACTAAATTAACAAAAATTAACTAAGTTTTGTTAAAACTAAACAAGTTTTATAAAATTAACAAAATTTAAGTTAATTAAATTTTTATAAATAATAATAATATAAATAATTTAACAAAATTTTATAAATAATAATACTGATGACGATGATGAATTAACTAAGTTTATAAAAATGAACTAAGTTTATAATAATAATAATAACAATAACAAGAATAATAATAATAATAAAATTAAGCTAATTGAGTTTTAACAATAATAATAATAAATTAACTAAGTTAATCGAGTTTTTTAAATAATAATAATAAATTAACTAAGTTAACCAAGTTAATAAAAATTAACTAAGTTTTGTTAAAATTAAGCAAGTTTTATAAAATTAACTAAGTTTAAGTTAACTAAATTTTATAAATAATAATATAACTAATTTAACAAAGTTTTATAAATAATAATAATAATGATGATGATGATGAATTAACAAAGTTTATAAAAATTACTAATATAATAATAAAATAATAATAATTAAGTTAACTGAGTTTTATAATAATAATAAATTAACTAAGTTAACCGAGTTTTATAAATAATAATAATAATAATAATAATAATCAATAAATTAATTAATTAACTAAGTTAACAAAAATTAACTAATTTTTGTTAAAATTAAAAAAGTTTTATAAAATTAACTAAATTTAACTTAATTATATTTTTATAAATAATAATAATATAACTAATTTAACAAAATTTTATAAATAATAATACCCACGACGACGATGAATTAACTAAGTTTATAAAAATTAACTAAGTTTATAAAAATGAACCAAGTTTATAAAAATAACAACAACAACAACAACAACAATAATAATAAAATTAAGTTAACTGAGTTTTAATAATAATAATAATAAATTAACTAAGTTAATCGAGTTTTATAAATAATAATAATAATAAATTAACTAAGTTAACCAAGTTGATAAAAATTAATTAAGTTTTTTTAAAATTAAGCAAGTTTTATAAAATTAACTAGGTTTAAGTTAACTAAATTTAATAAATAATAATAATATAACTAATTTAACAAAGTTTTATAAATAATAATAATGATGCTGATGAATTAACAAAGTTTATAAAAACTAACTAATATAATAATAATAATATAACAATTAAGTTAACCGAGTTTTAATAATAATAATAAAAAAAAAATTAACTAAGTTAACCAAGTTTTATAAATAATAATAATAATAATAATAAATTAATTAATTAATTAACTAAGTTAACAAAAATTAACTAAGTTTTGTTTAAATTAAACAAGTTTGATAAAATTAACTAAATTTAAGTTAATTAAATTTTTATAAATAACAATAATATAACTAATTTAACAAAATTTTATAAATAATAATAATGATGACGATGATGAATTAACTAAGTTTATAAAAATTAACTAAGTTTATAAAAATGAACTAAGTTTATAATAACAACAACAACAATAAAATTAGGTTAACTGAGTTTTAATAATAATAATAATAAATTAACTAAGTTAATCGAGTTTTATAAATAATAATAATAATAATAATAATAATAATAATTTAACTAAGTTAACCAAGTCAATAAAAATTAACTAAGTTTTGTTAAAATTAAACAAGTTTTGTTAAAATTAACTAAGTTTAAGTTAACTAAATTTTATAAATAATAATAATATAACCAATCTAACAAAGTTTTATATATAACTGTAAGATTGGACTTTACTTATTTCATTTCGTTTATAACTTTGATTATTTATATGACATTATTTATAGTATGATATACTTGTACAATGTTTTAGGTGTTTGTATCAGATTTGAAGTCCTACGAATTAACATAATTGTTTGACTATATGTTGTGCTTTTACTTGTGCAGGCATTGGATTTCCAAAGAGAGCAAAGTTGGACTTTTATGGTGCTAGCTTTCACTTGTGCATGCGACAAAGAATTGTGGGCAATCAAGCGTTTTGTTAGCACCAGTTTGGTATAACATTTTATTAGTACTCGATGTGTAAATTTGTATACGAATTGTTATTGTATGCGAGTTTGGTCATTTTATCAAAAAAACTATTGTATTAGAGTGGTTATGCATATCTTATTTGATTATATGATTAATATGTTTTTTAATTGTTTGAATATGATAATTATGTGAGTGATTGTTGATTGATATAGTAGAAACAAAATAGACCATTAACATGAAATAATAGCATGAAAAAATGGTGCAAAATGATCAACAACTTTTAGCGTTTCAAAAACTCTACAGAAATACATATAGTGACGTTGAGTAAAATCAACCGTAAAGTAGGGGTAAAGTTGGAAACTCAACAAAAAACCTTTCGATAGCATTTTTAAAACACTACAAAAAGATTTATGGTGGCGTTTGAGAAATGTTGCAATAAAAGGATTTATAGCGGCGTTGAAATAAATGCACTAAAAATCATGGACTTTTAGTTGCGGGCTTTATCACGACGTTTATCAAAACGCTACCATAAGTTTTGGTAGCGTATTTTGTGGGCCACCAAAAATAAAATTTCTTGTAGTGAATCGAGGTGTGCTCATTGGCGTTTCTAGCTAAATACCCCTATTCTGAACTCAACTATTTTTGGGACCTAATTCCAACATATACAAAAGTTAACTTTTCGAGTCACTTGATTTTACGAATTGAACTCGACCTTCTAACTCAAAACCAAACAGTCATAATATATCGATGTTTATACTCATTCTGGCTCTCTAGGAACATTCGGACCCAATGGAAATAATCCCAAGTCCTAAAAAGTCCGCCCGTGAAAATCGAGTTTTTAGCTCATCGATAAAATAAACCAATTAAATATTTAAATATCCAATTAAATATTCAGAGCAGCCTAAAAATACGGGTTATTACACTCTTCCCTCTTAAAAATATTTCATCCCCGAAATCCTAAAGGACTAAGCAACGAACCCCAACACCCAAGCATATTTGATGACATATAAAAATCATCTTCAATTTATGCCAAAATAGCAACTCCACACTAATCTTGCCTAAACATTATCCAATTAACACATGCACATGTCTACCAATATGGCACTCTCACCTGAATCGAGATATAACAATCGAAACAGATAAGTAACAATAACTGCATCTATAGTGAGAACTTTCCATATTGTCACTAAAATTCTTTAGTCACTTAGGGCTATTCCAATAATCTCTAACACCAATTCTTACAACTATCGGTCATATCTACAAATCCTTGCTCTAACTTCTTATCAGCTATAGCCTAAGTTTTCGGAAAATTTTGACAGCACCTCCTTTGCACGGCTAGATCCAAAAAACTATAACTTTCCACAGCTGGCCCCAAACAAAAAAAGAAAATAAAGCCCAAAAGTGGCCTCCTATATCTAGGGTATAAAATCGCCAATCAAATCCCAAACTCTAAATCTACTCCATGCCTATTTGTTGGGCAATAAACTCTACTCATGAAACCAAAAGTAGCAAGCTAGCCTTTGCTTCCATGTTCCTGAAACTCACTTATATAACCCAAAAGAGAGTTAAACATGACAAATGAAACTATACAACTACCCATCCAACATATAACATGAATCCAAGAATGCCAAACCATAAATAGCAACTATCTCAAACAACATGTCAAATCAAAATTATGTAACATGCATTTCTAATCTCAAAACCTTATAATTACATTTAAGTCCGTACGATGTACATATGTCATCCGTACGCAATATCAAATCTGATTACTCGCTCGATCATACAATTTCACTTTCGAACTAGTATCGCTCACTCGACTTCTCTAGTGCAGACTCTGATTCGGTTCCTTGATTAGAAACCATCGTTCACTTTGCATAGCCATATACTATGATAGAGGACTTCGAGATCATCTTAAGAATCCGTTTCAGGCATTTGTCATCAATAATCGAGTGAAAAATCCTTGTTCGAACCGATGTAAATCACCACGAAATCATGTGCTCAAATCTGGATCAAGAACTTTCATGCGAATAAAATAATCAACGACATCCTACGTGTTTATTCTAATTGGTTTCCTAAATACACCAATTTCTTTTCATTTTAAATCACATTCAATTCTATTTAATAACATCCCATTCCATACTAAATTCATTTACAAACCATTTCATAAAATTATTACTTAAGTGTACAAATATTTCATGACTTAAGTTCATAAACACCTTATAAAACATAACCTAGGTTTATCAACACATTAAAAAATAAGTTCATATATTCATACAACGCTCTTCTACATCCTAAGAGTATTTATACAATATCAAATTTGTTTTACTTAACCAAAATATTCATCAAATTTAAAACTTGTTTTAAATTTCCATCTCTTCAAATTTATAAGTTACAAAAACTTATTCCCTTATAATTCCACCAAAAACACCTAGCTTCAGTTTCTATATCAAATTTGGAAACTGACTGTCCAAAATCATCAAAAATTCCCTTTCATTTCAATAAATGAAAACAACCAAACAACAAATATAATGCAATGCACAACAAAAACTACCCTAGTGCACATGATACATGCATTCATATAATAACTTGACTAAAAACTTCAGGCTTAAACACCCAGTTTTATTTCAACTCTATTTTGAAATAATTAATATATACATATCTTATTTTTGTATATCTGATCATACTTTTGGAATTCAAAACAAAATTTGTTTTATCCAAACAACTCTATGGCAAAATACTATGGTGGCAATCCTCACTTAGAAACTCGAAAATGAACACCAATGATGATATAGTTGTTTGCACAAAAAATAGACAAACACCTCAAAGTTGTATGATTTAGTAGATCTTATGTTGTTCTTAGTGATTTTGGAGATTTATGCAAATATATGAAAAGCAGGGGCTAAACTGTAAAAAAGACACACAGATTTATAGTGGTTCAGCCAGAATGTGCCTACGTCCACTTTATATGTTATTTCTCTTCTCTCGTTTTGATTACAAGTACAAAGCTTTGATACAAGTAAAAGAAAGTTATTTGAAAGTTCTCTCCGTGTTTGAGCTCTCAAACTTGTCCCCATTGTTGTACCCCTGCCCCTCTATTTATAGAGTGAGGCTGGGGGTAGGGGTCTAGGATGTGTATAGTTGCTGATGGGCCTGGGCTGACGTGATCTGGCCTGGTACGTCTTGGTTCGGCATCGCTTGGTTCGGAGATGGTTGGAGTGTAGAGTGGACCGGTTGTAGGTGATTTGGTGCTATGTGGTAGTACCTTGGTCCGGTTTGGGGTTGGTCCGGTTTGGGGTTGGTCCGGTTTTGGGTTGGTCCGGTAGGAGCTTGAGAAGGTTGTTCGGTAGGAACATGAGAAGTGCAGTTTGGACCGGTAGTTGCTTGGACCGGTGGTGGGATGGTGAGGTTGGTCCGGTGTGGTATGTTGAGTAAGGTGCTTGGTTCGGTGGTGAGTGAGCAGCTTGGTCCGGTGGTGAGTGAGTAGCTTGGTCCGGTGGTGAGTGAGCAGCTTGGTTCGGCGAAGCTTGGAGGTGGGTTGGTTCGGCGAAGCCTGGAGATGGTTGGTTCGACGAAGCTTGGACCGGTGGTGAGAATTCACCCAACATTTGCCCTCCAAAGTGGGGTATATGCTGGCATATGGCCTACTTTGTTTCCTTCCATTCGATCGCTGAGTGCCGATCCAACTGGTCCGGCATCCTATATTTGCCTATAAGTAGGGGCTGTATACTTTCATTATTCCCTTCCAACCCAAGACAACCGAACCAGACATTCATACCGAATCGAATCAGTTGATACAACCTTCTCTCGCCGAATAGCCCTTTTAGACAACCGAACGAATCCAGGTATTTCGAGTGCCGAATGAACTATCGTCCTTGGATTACCGGATGAGTTCGTGGATCCTGAGTACCGAACTAGCATTCTCATTTGGATCACCGAATGAACCCTATAGGGGAATGCCGAATGAACCTCGAGACTCCAAATACCGAATGAGTATTCTCATTTGGATCACCGAATGAACCCTATACGGGGAATGCCGAATGAACCTTGAGACTCTGAATACCGAATGAAATTTAACCTTCACCTTGCCGAATGACAATAGGAATTTGAGCATTTTGATTTTATGAGTGAAATTCCAGACTGCACACACTCGCTCCTTTACTTCCTTTATTCTAACGACGCACTTCTTTGTGTTTGCAGATAAATGTCTCAAAAAGCAGAAACTCGATCGGATAAAAAGAAGTCCCAGGGTGAAGGAGGATCTTCCGCAGTGCCCCCTGCTCAGCCAGGACTGGAACGTCACGGAACTTCCCCAAGATCACTGGTGGACGGGTACGGCCCTCAGGAGCTTCTGAACTCCCCGCCCGATTGCTTTCCCAGCTCCCTCAAGGAGGAGCAGCTTGATGTCATCTCCCGTTCTTTCGGAATCGATAGAACGCGCATGCTGTTGCCAGGGAGAGAAGTTATGCCATACGACCCTCCCGAAGGGTACTTTGCCTATAGCAGATACCGCTATATGTGTGGTGCCATCCCGCCTCTTAATGCTTGGGTAGCCAGCTTCCTTACATATCTAAAGGTGGCCCCATTCCAGCTTCAACCCAACTCCTATGCTATACTGGTGAGCCTCTTCGTCATCTTCCAGAGGAAGTATGGGCATGCTCCTTCCAACCGGGAGATCCGGTACTTATATAATCTGAGGGGCTATAAGAAGGGGTCCCCATATATCAGCTTGGAGTCAGCTGTAACCTTCAAGCCGGTCTTGGATCTGTATTCTAAGTTTAGCATGTTCAAGAAGGAGTGGTTCTTCGTCAGGGACGACTCTGTTTCTATTCGGCGTTTCACCTCTGGATGTAAGTCGATGCTTTATTTATAATTTCCATTCGGGTTGCGATGCTTCTTCTCATACGTTTCCATTTTTGCTAGCGACAGGTGGCTTTGCGGTTGTGGAGACTGATCGCCTGGTTCAGACGGCGGCTGAGATAGAAGCTATCCCCGGGAGAGATAGATCAGCTGCCTACCTGATCAGAAATGCGACCCTTCTGGAGTATAACTTGATCCTCTCACAGCAGTCAGTAGTCAAGCTGAGGGAAACGGCGGAGGAGAGGGCGGCTGCTCAGGCTAAGGGAGGTGTCACGGTAGAGAGTGGAAAGAGGAAACCTTTCACGAAACCTCCAGCTGTCGGAGGTAAGAAACTTAAGAAGTCGGACGGTCCTTCCCCCAGCAATTGTCCACTTACCCAGGGGGAGGAAGACGTAGAGGAGGAAAGAGGTGAGGGTGGAGATGGTCGGGAAGGTGATGATGGTGGCGATGGCATCGGGGCCTTGCTTCCTGGGCAGGCAGGCGAGATTCAAGAGTGGACGGATGATGCATTTCGTCAGGCTTTTGAGGGGCTGGACGGAGAAACGGCTTTGGTAGAGAAATCCGGGAAAGCCGACAAGGCCGGGACCGGTGCAAGCGAATCTTCTCAGACTACTCCAGCCAAGGTGGCTCTGACGACTCAAGGTGAACTTTTGACTCCTGCAGGCTCTATTTATGATAGGGACTTAGGAATATTTTATGATCCGCTCCCGTACTGGAATGAAATCCAGGACTCATTGCAGTATCCTACTCCTTCCTAGGGTTTGTATAACAGATGTGTTTCCTTTCTTCTTTTAACTTTTAATTTACCGCGTTTCTTGAATTATGGATCAATGTAAGCTTGTGACACTTGTTCTTTATATCAGGAGCAGGTAAAACGGCCAAGGCCTCAGATCTTCGGCACAGGCTTGAACAATACAAGCTCTCCAAAGCTTCCGCCAAGCCGAAGACTCCGACCCACCGTTCCGGGGATGTAGTCGACTACCGTCCTCTTCTCGGGGTTATTGAAGAGGGTATTCAGAAGAGAAAGAGGAGTCATCTCTTATCCGAACCTTCACTCGGTCCCCAGCCCCCAATTCAGCCCCTTCATGATATCACAGAGGAGGATACTGAGTTCGCACTCTCTCCGCACCTGTCTGAAAATCCTACCGTTACGCAGATTGATCATCCTGGTTTGGCTCGTAATCCATTTGCGGGTCACCCTGATCTGGATCCAGGTTCTCATGATATTACCTTTGACGAGGTTACCGGTGAGCACCTTCTTCTTTGCAATCCCATGGTACGGGTACTTGATGAGGCTAAGTCCTTAGATCTCGATTTACTTACCACTCGGGTAATTACCATGGGAGACGAGGCCAAGGCTAATATTGATCGGGTGGCGGAGGAGACTAGGAAGCTGATGGGGCATCATGCCCGGCTGGTTAAGGCTGGAGAGGAGATTGGGAGTGCCAACATCCGACTACGATTGATGGTTTCGGATCAGGCCAAACAGCTTGCTGATCAGGCCATTTAGATTTCTCAGCATGAGGCTACCTCCGGGCGGTTGAGGAAGACTATGGAGGAGGCTAGTAAGGCGTAATTGCGGAAGATGGAGGCTGCTTGCAAGGAGCAGATAAATATGGCCATCTCGACAGTGGACGAGGTTCGGAGGGCGGATCTTGAGCAGGTAGAGGAGCTGTCGGGGAAGCTTGAAGCCGCAGAGCTTACTCAGGTCAAGCTAAAGGAGGAGATGGAGGTGATGAGGAGATCCCTTCAGGCTGACTGCTTGCGATACCGACTGGAAAGGGATGCTGCCATTGCAAGGCTATCGGTTTCTGAGGTCCGTATGAGGGAGTTTGAAGAAAATGAGGGGATGATGGACGATATGCTGCAGGACATGTACTTTCGCACTTGGAAGCAGGGCAGCTTATCTTGGATGGACAACTACCCCCGGGTTATGGCTAGGATTTACCTCAGGGCTCTAGAGGAGGCCAAGGATGAGGCGGATAAGGAGGGTGGAGCGGCTTTTAGGATGGATGTGGTCACCGCTCAATTTACCAAGGAGGAGAAGACAGCGGTGAAAGAGGGGATGCAGTTGTTCGTTGTTGAGGAGGCAGGTGTGGAAGTAGGGGATGATGACCAAGACGATCAAGGGGAAGTTGCTGGTAATCTCTACTTCATTAGTTTCTTCTTTTGTTAACTCTGTTACTTATCACTAATGATTTCTTTTTCTGACCGGACAGGTGGGCAACAGGACAAGGACAAGACTCCAACGCAGCCGGCTCCCTGATTAGACTTGGAGAATTCTTTTTGTGGACTTGACATGGCTGTATATGTTAGTCTTAAAACAGTAAAGTAACTTTTAGGTTGTACTTCTTGCCACTTGTAATGAATAGCTCTATTCTTGATGTGTAATTCTTTAACTTAAGCTGATTTTGTCGTCTTTTGAATGTTTTCGCTATTTTGACATGTTGCATAAGAAATATAGCCATGCATATTCTTAAATTGTGTTTGATGTCAGCTTCTTGTTTAAAACATAATTTCATGACTTGCAGTGTTAGCGTGAGGTGTGAACAAATTATAGGCATATATGAAAGAAGGAAATACCGCCCTTTATATTTTGCTTGTAGATGGCAGCTTTGAATATCCTGTGTGACTGAGTAAGGGATGCGGTCCAGTGTCCTGCTGTGAGTATCCGCTCCTATTAGTGAGTGTCTCCTGTTTTGTGTCCTGCACTTCAGGGATTGTTACAGAGGATAGGAGAAAAGTTTCTTAAGTAAAATTGAAATATGTGAAATAGTAAAACTTCCAATCACGGAAGGCCTTCGATGTGCTTAAGTTCGTGGCAAACGGGCTTTGTAGTCACTTTCCCTAGCTGTGGGTCTTGGAGACATTTGTCACCCATCTTACGCCTCCGCGGGGAGTTAATTCTTTTTTACCACAGCCGTACTTAAGACACATCGGAGCCGAGATCGCGCACAGTAACTACCCGGGCCATTATGTCCCGTAATCGTGGGTATTATTCGATTTACTATGGCCGGCTAGCGTGGGTGCCGATCATCAACCGTGAACTGCCCATGGCTGGCCACACCTTATGTTGGGGCTTATAGTCGGTTCACAGTTGCCGGCGAGCCGAACGCCGTAATGAGCTGCCTCGGCTATAGTCGGCCTTCTCGGTGGCTTATAATCGGCTCATTATAGTTGGCTTTGAGGGCCGTTGCGAGCAATGAGTTAACCCGCAGCAGAGGGATGCCGGAGCAAAAGTGTCTCATTGGCGAGGGCATAGATTCGTATAGTACCTGTTAGGTCTTGTCCAGGAGAAGTCGCGCTGTGGAGCGCCTTGAATGGGAATGCTATTTGCATAGGATTTTGTTCAACAGAAAAGGATAAAGTTAACAAGCAGCCAAGATATAAAGGAACAAGTTAAAAAAGAGACAAGGTTTTTTAAAGTGGTTCGGCACGAAAATGCTTACGTCCACTGATTCTCTTTGTTAATTCGCTTCATATGGGCAGTGCAAGTTAAGTAAAGTATCGACGAAGGTGTTGGATGTTCCATGCCCTCTGGAACACCTCCCCGTCCACTGTTGACAAAATATGAGCTCCATTGTGGAGATCTTTATGAATTACATATGGTCCATCCCAGATTGGATCTAGCGCTCCAGGGCGCGGGAAGATTCGCTTGAGGACAAGATCTCCTTTTTGTAAGCTACGATGCTTGACTTTGGAGTTGTATTGCGTTGCCACTTTTTGCTTGTGAGCTGCTGCTTTGAGGGCTGCATCATTTCTTCTTTCCTCAATTAGATCCAAAGACATGTGGAGGAGCTCTTCGTTCTCTCCTGGGTTATAGTGGATCCTACGGTGGGAAGGCACTGGGAGCATAGCCTCCAATCCGTATGCCAAAGAGAAAGGAGTATACCCCGTTGATGTTCTGAAAGATGTGCGATAGGCCCACTGTGTCGTAGGAAGTTCATCCACCCAAGCGCCTTTTGACTTTTCGAGTTTCTTTTGATTAGAGTTTTGAGAATTTTGTTGACGGCTTCGACTTGTCCGTTTCCCGGGGATAAGATATGGATGAGAAGCTTTTGTGAATTCCGTGCTCTTGGCACCAGTTGGCGAACTCCTCGCTGTCAAACTGAAGTCCATTGTCTGATATGATTTTGAATGGGACTTCGTACCTGCATAGAACATTTTTGATCAAGAAGTTAATAACTTTTGCTGAAGATACTTTATTTAGGGGTTCTGCTTCCACCCATTTGGTGAAATAGTCGAATGCCACTACAGCATATTTGGCCCCGCCTCGGCCCATTGGCAGTTCGCCAATCAAGTCAATTCCCCATACTGCAAAGGGCCAAGGGTTGGTCATTTGAGTCATCTAAGTTGTTGGTAGCCGTGGAATCTTAGTAAACTTTTGACATCTGTCACATTTTCTCACGAAATCTAGGGCATCCTTACTTAAGGTGGGCCAGGAATATGTTTTCGATCGTTTTATTCAATGGGGTGTAAGCGTCAAATCTCGGTCCCGGCCGATATAGACGCTTTTCTCCCTTCTTGCCCCCAGCGTTGTCTCTAGAATCATTTCTTCGAACGTCCTTTGCTACAACGGGCGTGTTGCCGTGAGCTGCCTTATTTTGTTGCTATGTCTGCCTCTCAGTGGCAGCATCTTCAAGTCTCATATATTTCCCAGCTTCATGGAAGAAATCGGGTAAAGTAGCTGGTTTTTCTTTGGTCAATCTTCTAGCAAATTTAGTATCCGGATGCACGCCACTACATAGGGCCATTAAGATAAGCTTCTCATCGGCATCTTGGACTGCGACTGCTGCGGCATTGAATCGGGTTAGATATTGCTGCACTTTCTCTCCAGATTTCTGCTTGATACTAGATAAGGAATAAGCGTCCTTGGGTTGTTCCACATGAATGTGGAATTGGCTGCTGAATTTTTCTTTCAACATTTCCCATGAGCTGATGGATCCTTGGGGTAGATGGCAGAACTAGGAGGTAGCTAGATCTGCTAAGAATAGCGGAAAGCATTTGCACAGCACTCCTTCTGTTGCTCCACTCATGAGCATATGCTGTGTGTATCTCTGTAAGTGTACAACGGGGTCAGAGGTTCCTTTGTAAGGTTCCATTGTTGGCATTTTCCATTCTCGGGGGGTGATGGCAATTTCGATATTGCGGGCGAAAGGGCTAGTTACCCTAGCGCCTATTCCTCGGTCTCTTTGATCCCGTTGGACGCACTCTCTGAACAAGCGTGCCATCCTTTCATCAGAATTTGGAGCAGATAAAAATGAGTTCGGTTCTTCTCTGTGGGATTGATTCCATCCAGATGACCTGTAGGGATGGTATCGTCTATCGTTCCTCATATTTTCCAGCGGCTGCCTTTGATCTTCTGGGAGCATGCTAGGGTCAGCTACAGTTGGCCCTTGCCTTGATCTTCCCCTACTGGGTTCTGATCTAAGCACTTCCTCGGGTCCAACTTCGGGCTGGACTCTGGCTCGACCCCGTTCATTGGTGTTTCCGTGGTTAGACAGTACAACCGGCTCAGCTACAGTTGACCTCCGCTCGGTACCTCCCCCGTTAGGTTCGGTTCCAAGCGTTTCCTCAGGCCTAACTTCGGGCTGTGCTCGATCTCGGCTCCTACCAGGGCCGCTTCTGTTGTTAGCTCCTTCGAAGAAGGAAGATCTTCGTTGTCTCTGAGATCCTCCAGACTGGGACTCACCCCATGATTCAGTGTTGCGGTTGGACTCTGTTGTCTCTGAGATCCTCCAGACTGGGACTCACCCCATGATTCAGTGTTGCGGTTGGACTCTTCAACATCCCTTAAGCGTGACATGAGATGGTCCACCAAGGCTTCCTGCTGGGACGTGAAGCGGTTAGTCACTTCAGCCACAACCCTGTCTAGATCTGCCCTAGTAATTGTTGTCGGCTGTTCTGCGGCAGGGGTGGTCGGATTTGCCTGTCCTTCATTTGTTACTGCTGCTGGAGGAGGACTATTTACTTGATTCGTGACAGCTGGATCTGGAAGACTGCTGGATGCGATGTTTTTTCCTTTGTTAATATCTTTTCTCTGTTTGGGAGGCATGATTTCCAAGTGGCGGACGATGCTGTTAGGAAAACTTGTTAAGTGGATGAAGCTGAAGCTTCGAGCTTCTAGTTCTCAGTGAAAGCACCAAAAATGTTTGCACAAAAAATGGACAAACACCTCAAAGTTGTATGATTTAGTAGATCTTATGTTGTTCTTAGTGATTTTGGAGATTTATGCAAATATATGAAAAGCAGGGGCTAAACTGTAAAAAAGACACACAGATTTATAGTGGTTCAGCCAGAATGTGCCTACGTCCACTTTATATGTTATTTCTCTTCTCTCGTTTTGATTACAAGTACAAAGCTTTGATACAAGTAAAAGAAAGTTATTTGAAAGTTCTCTCCGTGTTTGAGCTCTCAAGCTTGTCCCCATTGTTGTACCCCTGCCCCTCTATTTATAGAGTGAGGCTGGGGGTAGGGGTCTAGGATGTGTATAGTTGCTGATGGGCCTAGGCTGACGTGATCTGGCCTGGTACGTCTTGGTTCGGCATCGCTTGGTTCGGAGATGGTTGGAGTGTAGAGTGGACCGGTTGTAGGTGATTCGGTGCTATGTGGTAGTACCTTGGTCCGGTTTGGGGTTGGTCCGGTAGGAGCTTGAGAAGGTTGTTCGGTAGGAACATGAGAAGTGCAGTTTGGACCGGTAGTTGCTTGGACCGGTGGTGGGATGGTGAGGTTGGTCCGATGTGGTATGTTGAGTAAGGTGCTTGGTTCGGTGGTGAGTGAGCAGCTTGGTCCGGTGGTGAGTGAGCAGCTTGGTCCGGTGGTGAGTGAGCAGCTTGGTTCGGCGAAGCTTGGAGGTGGGTTGGTTCGGCGAAGCCTGGAGATGGTTGGTTCGGCGAAGTTTGGACCGGTAACAGTCATCACCAGAATTATTTTCCAGCGACCAAAGTGAGTTAAGTGCTTTCTATCTTCTTTAAAATCCTTTAAAATATTTCTATTCCCAAAATATACTTCCAAATAATACTATTATTATTTATTCCAAAACTTTGAAAAATCATTTCCAAAAACACCGGGATTTAAAATTTCAAATTCTTAGCTTAAATCCTTTTTCTTATAAACCACATTTATAAATTGTACTTATATAATTTTCATTTCCTTATATAAAACCATTTCACAAATGTATATCTTTATTTAGATTAATAAACAACTTTTATTAAACTTAAATTATAACCTAACACCGAACGCCTTATAGTCAAATTGTGAACTTAATTCACAAGGTGTTCGTTTCAATGTTCCTACAATTACTATTTACCCAACCCATGCAGTGAAAAGGATAAAACTGTTCCTAATCACCTACAATAGTTAATGCCCATAAACTGGTCAGGCACAACTACTCAATCAACATACAATAACCAATTCTGCTAACTGGGCGAGCATGACTAATCAAACAATAAATGATAATAATTAAATATTATCATTTCCTAACAAACAAACACATAAATAATAACTAACTTAGTTTATGAAAATTATTCCTTTATATGCAAAATATGAAATCTTGGTAAAATTATTTTCATTTACCAATTTTCAAAAACAATACTGTGTCGATTTTCCTAGTTCAAGTGTTTAGAAACCCCTATATAAACCACTCAACAAATAAATCAACACAATATAAAACATTTTTATAGCACTAACAAATATGCGCTCTTATATATAATACACTCAACTCATTCCAGAGTGTTACTAACACTATCTCTAATGAGTCACTCATTCTAGGTCATTACTAACCCTATCTATAATGAGTTTGCTCCACTAAGGCCTAGGTGTTTGCTCAACCTAAACTCCGATACCAACTTTAACGACCCACCTTTTCGACATTAATACATCCACGATATTCACATGCCGGGCATCCAAGTACCGGAGAGACAGATTGTTGGGGTGAAAGAAAATAAAAGACAGAACAAAATCTCACATTGTACCTAGTAATCTATAATATACACAATGATCTTTACAAAAGGAAACTATAATATATATATATACATCAATCAGAGATACCAATCTATCATCAGTCTGGACAGTTATAACAACATGTTCTTACAATTGTTGATAGATACAACCAATAGAAAATGCAGTGGAAATAAAAAGATACGTGAATACATCTCGAGGCATCCAACTCGTATCATGAAGCTCCACGCATCCAGAAATAAATCTGAAACATAGGCTGACCCGAGCATTATAAAAAAATAAAGCCCAGATTAGTCTGGTAAACCAACGTGAGAAAACTCTGTCAAATCATATTGATTTCTATATTTATAAAACCCTTTGAAAAATAAAGGTATCTCGTAAGACCACGCCACATATAAAAACAAACGGTTTTTACCTTATGATAACCAATACATATCTATAGGAAATCTTATGATATCATAATAATGTCTAGGGTTTAAAATAAATATTGAATTATAGCCGAAATTGTTACATTAATTAAATTCCAACATAATAGGTACTCAGGACCTCAACTACTCAGGACCGGCCCTACCCCTTACCGGGTAGTGCCGAATATGATCACCCCATGGTAGATCAACCACCATAATGGGCCCTGAAGCATACATAAATATCAACTCTAGATAAAGGATGATCATACCCTAATAGGAGCGACCCAAATAGCCTTGCCGCATGTCCCTGCTTTAGTCATTTATTGGGTGTAAGGCTGTGAGGTAACGATTACCTGATTCCTCCTAGCAATTCCCACTTGGAATGCTAACACTGCCCTCCAAGCAGAAATGCAATGCCAGCATTCATCCATACAAGTTCGTTCGAGGTCTAAAAGACTACTTCTATTTCATCCATTTTGGAATCACCCTCAGGATTAGTAGCAAGTAGCCCTTGTACATCAAAGAATTCTGTCTTAGAAACCATCATCAAGATGTTTTTCATTCGAACGCTTATGCCGGTTTGAAGTGGTTTTCGGATAATATATCTTATCCTGGTCTCCCCGAACCGACAACGATAGTTTAAAAACTGGCCAAGTTTGATAGTCGGTTATTTAACTATCAAATAAAACAACAATCACATCAGGGATTTAATTTCATAGGGAAAACCAACATTGGTTAAGCACATAAGCAACCACTAACCTCTTTAATTAATCCTTTCATTAATTAAAATCACCTTGTAAACACTTGTATCAAAATACTTTTACAAAGGTATACTCGCAAACCATTTTTACTCCTTTCAATACTTGGAAGAATATCCATATACTTATCTCAACGGTATAAGTATATTCACAAAAACACTACGCTTTCACTACCTAGAAAATGTATTTATATACTTATCTCAACGGTATAAGAATATTCACAAAAACACTACACTTTCACTACTTAGAAAATATATTTATATACTTATCTCAGTGGTATAAGTATATTTACAAAATCTGAGAAAAATTTCCTATTTGGTATTGAGTATGGAAAGATGTTTCCATACCACGATAATTATTTAAAGATCAATTTTGGAAATTAGTCTCATCTTCTTTTATAAATTCCCTTTTTATACAACTCTAAAATCACTTATAAAACTTCTTTTATAAATCTCTAAAATCATTTATAAAACTTTTTTATAAATCTCTAAAACAATTTATAGAACTCTTTTACTCTTTTTATAAATTTCTAAACCATTGATAAAACTCTTTTTATAAATTTCTAAACCATTTATAGTCCTTTTATAAATCCATAAAACTATTTATAAAACTCCTTTTATAAATCTATAAACCCATTTATAAAACTTTATTCTTTTATAGAACTCCTTTATAAAAATCCTTTATAAAAATCCCTTCCAAAATTACTTTATAACAATCTTTTCTAAAATCTATAAAATTCTTTATAAAGCCTTTATAAAAACCCTTTATAAATACAAAACTTCATTTTCATTTATAAACTCTTTATTAAATGAAATTCCTTTATAAATCACTTTATTATTTATAAATACAATTAATCGGATAAATTAATTAACTTTAAACATCATAAATAAATAATAAATTAACTTTTCAACAACATTAATAACATAGTCAATTTCCTTTAGAACATCATTAATGAAATAATTAATTTACTTCAAAATATTATTAATATAATAATAAATAACTTTAAAACATTATTAATATAATAATTAATAATTTCAAACATTATTAATATAGTAATTAATAATTTCAAACATTATTAATATAATAACTAATAAATAATCTTCAAAAACCTTATTATAGTTTATTAACTTCCACAATATTATTAATAAATAATTATTATTATTTTCAAACGATATCAATTATTTAGATAAATAACTTTTCACAATATTAAAATATTAATAAATAACTTTAAAACAATATTGAATAGAAACGAACAACTTTAAACACTATTTAACAATAGTTAAACCACTTTAGATCATTATTAAATGATGGTTAAACAACTTTAAAACATTTCTAAATGATTTAGAAAAGACAAATAAAAGGTTGGGGTAAAATAGAGAAGTTCAAAATCTGCTTAAATAAAAATATTTTAGAAAACCCAAAGATTAGATTTGAAATCATTCTCCAAATCAAAAACTCATTTCAAGCCAAAACGGTAGTTAATGGTATTTCAAAATACTAAATTGAGGCAAATAGCCACTAAGCACTTAACCAATGTTGTTACTGATTTTTATCCTTATAGGGTTAAGTTTTAACCATAACAATGTCATAAGCAATATGGCCAAACTATCAAGTTTTGATATTCAATAATTCATACAACAAGAATATGATTGAAAATAAATCAACAATGGTGATGAATCATGTTGGATCCCTCTACAAATTCCCTGTATGTTAGATATATTCCCTGCAAATGATTCAATATGTTGACCATTTTCAAAAGCGACAATTCATCAAAACCAAACAATCAAACAATTTAAAACATCCAAACATACGACCAATTATTTCAACCAAACATAAATAGTAAAATTTATTTACTACATATCTTACCGATAAACCAAAAAAGTGAGTTTAACTCACCAAAATTCTAGCTATCGCTTCTGCATTCTGGTTCTGTCTAAAATCGAACAGCATTCAATTTTAGCTTGAAATTCTACAAGCTCCAGTCTCTACTAATCCAATTCCAAAATGTAAATATCGTCATTACAAATCCAATGCGACTGATCGCGTTCGATTTGGACCTTGTATGAAATATATATGGCTTAAATAAGATTCTTAAATTAAATAATATAATTATATCTTAATTTGATCAATAATTATACTAATCAACCTTGCTTAACCTAATCAGGCCGCTAATCCTCTCGATCGAACCAAATTTCCAAGCCGTCGTTTACAAGCCCATGCCGCCGCCTCGGAGCGGCGTCCCCCACCGCTCGCCTCCTTTTGCAAGCCTCGGAGCGGCGTTCACGATGATTGTAGGTGAAGATCGAACCCATAATAATCGTCGCCGTTCATCTCCCCTCCAACCCCGCCACGGGCAACCAAAGACCGCCGCTCCACCTCTAAATGACAGCCCTCACACACACCGACCTAGCGCCACCATCCACGACCCCTGATTTGCCATTAATGAGGCAAACGAACCCAAAACCCATGCCACGTTCATGGTCAGATCTGCGTCGCCATGCCACCATCCACGACAATCCGACTGTCCAACATACGCTCCTCGCCACCACGAACAACTTTGTAGTTGGGCCCCTCGCCTGAAAATTCCTTTAGCGGCTCCGATCAGTCACGGCCATTGGATGAGGTTATTTTAAGGTTAGGGTTTTCTATGTTTTGGGAACAAATGAGAGAGTGAGGGTCCTAATATAGAGATTCTCTCTGACACAATTCACGTCCCAAAAATTTCGAACTGCAATCGAGGCGTTCTTACTGGCGTTGCTAACCAAATACCCCTGTTCAGAACTCAATAAAACTATTTCCGAGACCTAGTTCCAATATATACGGAAGTTAACTTTTCAAGTCGCTCAATTTTACGAACCGAACTCGACCTCCTAACTCAAAACCAAATATCAGAATATATTGATACTTATACTCATTCTGGCTTGCTCGGAACATCTGCACCCAATGGAAATAATCCTTAGTCCTAAAAAGTCCATCTATGAAAATTGAGTTTTCAGCTCATCGATAAAATAAACTAATTAAAGATTTAAATATCCAAAATTTAAATATTTAGAGCAGCTGAAAAATAAGGGTTGTTACACATGCGTTATTGGCTGATAGGCTAGTATGGTGATGATGCCACATTATTTTGAATATGTGTGTTTATTTGGATAAGCTATGCTAATTATTAGTTTGTGTTTATCATTTATTGGCACATACATGTTTGGATCAACCTATGCTTTGTTGTAGACTTTAGTTATTGTCAATTATTGTTGAATTATTAAAATTCATGAGATGAACTAATATAATAATTGATATTGTTTTACCCTTATTAATGAAATGTTATTTTACATACCATAGTTTGGATTGTATGGCTGAGAAAGTGTGTGTTACTATAGTTTGTGTGGGTATGAATTTAAAAGTCAATTTGTGAATGAATTTGACTGTATCATAGTTAATGTTATATGGTTGTTATATACTACTTTATGATTGGTGTATTTTCCCATATTTTGTCATTAGACTGACAATATATTAATTTTGAATGTTGTATTTAGGGAAAATTGTGAGGGAGCAATTCTTTTAAGAACTCGAAAAGTTAACATTGTTAATATTAAAGCAATTACAAAAATTTAATAAAATACTAAATTTGGTACCGTATTTATAACCATTGCGGACATCTTTCCGAGATGGTCAATTTGATATATAATTTTGATATGTTTGGAGTTATATTTTGCAAAATAGAGGTGTTGTAGTGTTTAAACAGCGTATGTAGCTGTCTCGGGTCGAACTAGATATACAGCCCATAACCCAGCCTAACAACTATATAAGTGAGGCTACGAAACCCTACCCGCCACCTCTATCTTCAGTTTTCTTTCCTAATCCCAAAATTAACCTAATTTCTCTCAACTGGCAATTAGCAAAGTAATTAAAAGTTATTACAAATAAAATTGTCCAAACTATATCAAATAGTATATCTTTGGAAAGCTCTCATCAAATGGATAGGCAGGAAGTACTTGTTTTTTAGTACGAAATTCGAGGTGGTAGGAAATTGGCGAAATATCCAGGTCCATCCATTTTAGGGGGATAATTATTGTTGTATTTTTGGATATTTAATTAAAATAAATTTCTTGATTTGAATTGGAAAATAATTTGTTGGAATAGATTGGACAATAATGTGAAAATTAGATAAATAAATAATAAGTAAGGTTATTTACAGATTTAGGTACTTTCTATAAATAATGACGACTTAACAAATTTTACTAAAACTAAAAATATGGAACTAAATAAGGTTATTATTTATGGATTTTTTGAGAAATTCATAAATAATAACATAATTTATATTCAATTGATATTTTGGGAAGTTTACAAAAATAGAATGAGACTTTAAATAATAATAATGTGAATAAAAAAAGGCCAGTGCATTGATTAGGCGAAGATTAGCTTTCACTTTCATCATTCATTCTTGCTGATCCTATGCGAGTGAGGAATAATACCTAATTCCGAGGATGCAAATATTATTTTGATGGTTGTTGAACGCGTGATTGGCTGTTGGTTGTAATTATCACATATGTTTGATGTTAATGATGGTATCAGATTTTGATGAGTGTGCGATGTTTTACAATTATTATTACTAGTTGATGGACAGTTAATTATGACTATTTGATGATGGATATTATGCCACTAATGTTAATTGGATTAGCACACATTTGATGATTGATTTGTATCACTTTATAGGGTGATTAGCATACATTTGATGGTTTATACTTACATTGGTGATGCACTACTAAAATGGATGATTAGTATGTAGGAAAATATATGGTGTTGTTATCTTCTTGTTTGATGATTGGGATTGGCATTGAATGTTGTTGATGATTGATGGCTATGTGCTATTTATTATTATTATCATCTTTTTTACCTCATTTGATTATTTGTTGAGATTGATGAGTATGAATACTATTTTCTGCTTTTATTGTTTGCATTGCTTGCATTAGTTGCGATGGCTGCATTGGTTGCATTGATTGTAGTGTTTGTGATGGTTGTAATGATTGCATTGATGCTATGGTTGTAATGTACTAACAAGTATTTAAATCTAGGAGAAAAGCAAGAAATAAAACCATATGGGTTTGATCTCCTAAAAGGAGTACGCAAGCAAACTTTTCCTATACAATAGCCATCTGATCTCTTAGGTTGGACTTGGGTGTATAGGGTTAGGTGCGGTCCAAACATAGTTGAAACATTTTTTCTTTTTATTTTATATTTATCTATACAAGTGTGAAGTCACATGTAGGAGCAAAAGAAGGAATGGAAAGGTGGATGCAACCTATATCGTGGATAGCTGATTTGGTATATTCTTTTACAGCATTTTTATACTGTCCATGAGTTATTAATAATTAATGTGTTGAAATGAGAATTAATGTAATAAATGTTACTAATTGCATTATGGACGTAATGTTCATTTATTTTGATGATTGATTCCGCTGTGAGGTTTCCCTTTTCATACATTGTTTTAGAATTTTTAAATTTTATATCTACCAATAGTCCACTACTTTTAATATTTAAAATTAGTTGTAAGCATATTTTTGACATTATTTATAATTAATTTTAGATTTGAAAAATAATTGGTCGTCACATGATTGATGCATGCCATGTGCATGAAAGACATAATAATTAGTACAAATAGCAAATTCTCTACAAGCGAATGTTAAAACTAACAATTTAAATTTAAAAACCTAAATGATAATTGCTGACTAACTAACATCAATCCAACCTAAGTACAGATGTAGATAAGTTTAATTTAAAAATGGTATGGTGGTTCAAAATACATTAAATGTTGTCGAAGAAAATGTTTTATCTTCATATTTGTACAGTCTTGATTGCAAAGTGGAAAACATATGTGAATAATATTTTGACATAACTCATGATATTAATCATATTACAAAAATTAACAACTATTGTTCTTTTTATTACAATTAGTTTCAAAAAAATCATTGTTTATTGAATTTAAAACTATTTTGGTTGGAAATTGTTTGCAAAAGAAGTTGAAACTCTTTTCAAGCTTTTCTATTAGGTTGTGAAACATTAGTTGTGTAAAACAATATTTTGAACAAAACATTTATTAACTTGAAATATTAACTTTAAATGATGTACCGATTATTTTTAATTTGGTAAAACTCTCCATTAAATTTATATAATTAGCAGTGATTTCAAATACTGTATTCTAGATTTGAAGTAATAATTGTAAAATGATAAATATATATACATATATAAACTTGGCATTCAGTTGTAATATTTTCTCAAATAACTTTTAAGTGTAAGAAAAAATTTGGTTATTGTTAGCACCAAAATTGGTCACTAACCTCGTTCAGAAATATTGTGTAGAGATATAAGTGATGAAAGTAAATTAAACAGAGAAGACAATGCTAATTTAAATGCAGAAAGTAAGAACACCAAATTTATAGTGGTTCAGCGTAATTGCCTACGTCCACTTTGTTCAACTTTATTGATTTCCTTTATGGTTGATTACAAATACAATTCGTGAATCAAATGCTTGAGTGAAGTTGTTGAGAAGAGAAGATGAGTCTTGAAAATGGCAGAGTCTCCCCGGTGTTTTCTCTCCCAAAAAAGGATCCATTTCACTGTGACCCTGCCCCTCTATTTATAGGCAAATATGGGCTGGACTTCCCAAGTGGGCTGGATAGCCGAACGCTCAAGCCCTAGTGCAGTGGTCGCTGTATGCCGAACCAGGTGTGCCGAACACCCTGATGCCGAACAATCCCTTCTATGCCGAACGATGTGGTTGATGTTTGGGAAGTGCAGGAAGTTTGTCAGTCGAAGCCGAACGCTCTTCTAGATGCCGAGTACTCCTGTTGCCGAGTACTCCAGATGCTGCCGAGTTCTCCTTGATACCGAGCAGTCTTGATGCCGAGCACTCTCGTATGCCGAGCAATCTTGACGCCGAGCATTGGTTGACGCCGAGTACCATGGGATGCCGAGCGTTCTCGTATGCCGAGCAGTCCTGACGCCGAGCATTGGTTGACGCCGAGTACCATGGGATGCCGAGTGTTCTTGTAGCCGAGTTTTAATGATGCCGAACACTAACTGACGCTGAGTCTCCTGATCGCCGAGCACTACGGATGCCGAACGCTGTGGATGCCGAGTCCCACTGGATGCCGTGCGCTTCGCCGAGTCCTCCTAGATGCCGAACAGTCCTTCATGCCGAGTTCCAGCTAATGCCGAGCGCTCTTGTATGCCGAGTACTCCTGGATGCCGATCAGTCCTTCATGCCGAGTAGTGGCCAATGCCGAGCACTCAGTTGCCTGGTCAAATCTCCAGGAAACACTTGCCCCCCAAAGTATATCGCGTGACCGAACGTGGTACGCTTTGAATCATACAACCTTTTCGTCTCGTCTTAAACCCTTGGCTAACCTCGATCGGAGATGCCACCTTTGAGTATTCCAGCGATTCAGGTGTGTGCTGAGCGTGTTCCCACTGGCGAACGAGACATTCGTAACCGGACGATGCCTCCTAGCCGAGCAATACTTCAGTGCCGAACCATTATGGGCCGAAGCCGAACGACATGACCTTGACCGGTTCCACCGGGTATGGCCTTTTCGACTTCCCTTTCTGTCTATAAAAGTCGAGGCCTTCTTCCTCCTTCTCTTTTCACGCTCACTTCTCCTATCTTGTCTTCGAGAAACTCACTTGTTACCAGCCTACAAAGACTTAACAACTCTTCCTAACCCACTTGGCGCTGATCAAAATCGCGGTCCTCAACCCCAAACTTCTTCAAGTCGTGATCTATCACATAGGTAACAATCCCTCTACTAAATCCTTAAAGGGGTTTCGACACGAGACACAGGTGATATGTGGATTTTTTTAGAGCCATACGATGCGGCGGAAGGTTGGAGTTGGTTAGAATGCCGAACAGGATGGTTCGGTGTGGATGGAGGAAGGAAAGAAAAAAAAGAAAAGGGAATGAAGTCACTATGGAGGACGGTGTGTTTAAGCCAAATAGGATGTCGGGTATGGTCCCGGCCGAACGAGATAATTGGCCGGGCGATGCTTTTCCGAACAGTCACCCATGCCGAACAACATAAATGCCTAATTATAAATGCCGAACCACCACATATGTCGACCAATACAACTGCCGAATACCATATATGCCGAACGAGATAACCGCCTAGGCCGAACAATGTATGTGCCGAACAATATAACTACCGAACACTATATTCGCCAAACACCAAAAATACCGACCAATATAAATGCCTAGGCCGAACAATATACGTGCCGACCTATACTTAGGATGAACAATACAATTGCCGAACAATAACTTAGCCGAACAAAAACTCAAGCCGAACATTCTTAGATGCCGAACAATATCGAGGCCGAACAATACAATTGCCAAACAGAACTTAGACCGAACAATCTCAATGCCGAACAACATTCAAATGCCGAAAAAACATATATATGCCGAACAATTTCAATGCCGAACACTTGACAATGACTTAACCGAACCAAGATACATGCCGAACTCTTCTCAGGACGAACAATGCAACTACCGAACAACATTTAAACGCCGAACGATATAAATGTCAAATTAGACTTAAGCCGGATACTTCATAAATTACATGTTTTCTAAATCTGGGACTGTAACCACTACCAGGCGGGCTCTTCGAGATGGTCAGCGATGACGGTCTTCGAAGGCCACGATTCGAAACTCATTTTTATATCCTTGAAATCTTATTGCTTGTACACAATTGCTTGCACTAGTTCACACACCACGTGGGGGGAAAACTCGTGTTGCTAATTCTAACGTTCAAAGTTTTTTAAGTATAGTTTTCTCAAGCACTTAGCCAGGTTCGTTATTTATTTGGGATGTCGAGAAAATCTAGCTCCGCCACTATATCCGACAGGCCTGGGCTGTCATCAAGGCAAGGAGCCGCTGATACTTCTAACCCATCGACTTCTCCTGCTCATAACTTGGCGCCTGATGCTCTGGAGGCAACCATCTTACTAGACAACCCGATCGATTCTCAAGCCTCGAAGATCAACGAAGCTGCTCTGCGACGGATATGCTCCATTCATGGGATTCCTTTTGCCGACATGTTAGTTCCTTCGAGACACGATCGTCCTCATCTGCCCCCAGTCGGGTACACTACCTGCAACAAGTTCATGTGTTGGATGGGCAGCGTGCCTCCGTTCAATTTATTTCTCCGAGATGTTCTGCAGTACATAGACATGGCTCCGTCGCAGCTGCACCCGAACGGCCATGCATTCCTATACGGGACTTACTTACTTTTCATGGCCGTCTTCTCCAGACCTCCAACCCCCGGTGATATCAGATACATTTATATGTTCAAGAGACGGAAAGACAGTCCTTCCTTTATGTTCCTCGAGCCATACCACAAATGCCAGATCTTGACAGGGGCATGTAGCAAATTCGCCCTGTACAAACAGGAATGGTTCTATGTGCGCTGCCCTTCTGGTTTCGCTAGGAGATGGGTTGAAGGCAGTAAGTCTCTCTGCTGAATCACTATTCGTATTTAATCGGAGTCATGCTTTTCCTAACTCTTCATTTCATCTTTTCAGGTATCAACCCGCGTCTGGAAGGCCGAGGATATTCTGAGGCTGTTGAAGCCATTAGAGCTCTTCCTGCTGAGGATCGAGACATCCAGACTATCATTTCAAATGAATCTCTGTTGGGGTTTGGCTTGCTAGCCCCTGGTCGTCGGATTAGCCTTCCAGAAGGTGTCACCATTCCCAAGCCTTCGTCCGGTAAAGGGAAAAAACAGGCTGGACCGTCGTTGCGCCGCACTCCCGATATGCACGGAGAAAGCGAGCGTAGAGAGGATGATGCTCCCGAGACTCAGGGCGAGAACATGGGTCCCGCTTGGAATCCGGCAATCGAAGTTCAGGATATTGAGACATCATCCTCCCCTTCGAAGGGAAAGAAGAAGTTGAAATATACGGTTCAAAAGGAGAAAGTTGGTGGCACCTCAAAAGTTACGCCTATCCCTCCTGAGAAAGAGGCTTCTTCGCAGCATCTGGAAAGTTCTCTGAGGGGTCTATCCAACCTGTCCATCCCCGATGATTTACTTAATTACGGGTTCGATGATCCTGAAGCTCTCAAATTCTCTTCGCCCGCTAGAGGCAATGTAGGAGTTCAACTCCCGGCTCAAGGAGACAACACTCCGATTAGCAAAGATAAACGAACGGGTCCGTCGGGGGGAACACTAGGACACACACGCACATGCGCATTCCATAATATACTTCAAGTCTTTTTAGCTCGTGAATTCTCCTTAACTCGTTGTTATCTCCATTCTTTGCAGGTGATATGGGCCGCTCTCACGGACTTGATCTCCTTCAGGGGTCTTCTATATTCCATCACTCTGGACGGGATTCCGGTTCAGGCAGACGCAGGGACCGAGGTGATTATGAAGATAGGGACAATCGTCCTCGCGAGTCGTCTCACCGCAAGAAATCACATTCTCAATCTTCCCAGTCCCACGATCTTCCTCCTCCAACTGAGCCGGATAAAGAGAAGTCTTCGCAGAAGGGTTATCAGTCTGATGCTGCTCGAGAACAACACTCCAGTTCATCGAGTACGAGGCAAGTTCGAGAGCAACGTAAAAGAACGGAATTCTCAAAGCCTCCTCCTCCTATTCCTGCAGTGGACCCAACTGTTGCGGAAAAAATGGTCGACCTTAAAGCCAAGTTTCCGAAAATCTGTTTTGACGGCTTGAAATTCCTCCCAGCCATCCATCACATTCCTGGGCACGTGAAGCAAAGTGCCATTGCCTGCAACAACGACGTCTATGTTCAACATGACGCGTTCGTGCACTTGGTGGAGAAGATCTCGGAAGTGTCCGTCGAGCGTCAACACGAGATTGATCGCCTGAACCTAGAGGCTGGCAGCGATAAGAAAATCATCAAGCTCCAAGACGAAGAGCTTACCTCGTATAAGTCGAAGCTAGAAGCCGCTGAACAAAGCGCAAAAGATACTGCTGAGGCAGTTACTCGTTTAGAGGCGGCTCACAAAAAAGAGCTTGACGAAGCAGTCCAGCGCAGCGGTGCCCTCGCCCTAGAAAAAGACTCTGTCCAAAAGGAAAGGGACGCGCTCGCCACCCAAGTCAAAGAGCTGAAAGAATTACTCTCCAAGGAGAAGGAGGATAGGGTAGCTGCTCAAGAAGAATCACAACGATACTGCGATGAGATCGTTGCTACCCGACTTCTGAAAACGAAGCTCGATGACGAACTCACTGGGGTCGAGAAAATGAAGGATGAGGCCCGTGAGGAGGGCAAGAGAGAGGCTGCGGAGGAGATTGATTCTCGCCTCGAGGCGGCCGCGGAAGCCGGCAGGGAAGAGGTCAAAAACATGTTTGACCCGCTGATTGCTGAATATGGAGCCCGCGTCCTTATGCATCGCGACTTAACATTCTTGGGCGACGGCTACCTTGAGTCCCTAGCTGAGGCCTGGGAAACTTTGATAAGGATTAGGAAGATTGAGTCGGGCTCCGAAGAGGTTGATGAGGAGGCCTTGGTGAAAGAGTTCCTTAGGGGGAATGATCCATCGGATTTATCCGCAGCATTGTCACTTTACAGCAGAGGCTCTCCCCTTCTGAAAGAGAAGAATGATGAAGCTGGCCCGTCTGGGGTTAATATTACTGCTCTTCATGTTACTGCTCAACCTGACGCTCAATCGGCCGGTCGACCGACACTTGATCCATTCGAGCAGCATGTTGGTTATGACCCCGAAGACCCCGGGCTCGGTGCTCATGTGCTATCACCTATCCTGGAGGGTGAAACCCCACGCGCCATCGATAGCCAACCGGAACCTGGTAGGAAATTCTTCTTTCTCTAGAAGTTGAAAGATCCCGTCATTTTTTAGCAATGGTTACTGGCTCTAACGCCCATTCTTTATATTTTTATGTAGGTTGTTCTGACGCCGAGCCAACTCCGAGGAGCGATGACGCCAAGGAGGAAACAGAGAAAACAAGCGATGCCGCTCACGCGGGAGTAACTCCCGGTCCAGACGCTCAAGTGATCGGGGCGCTAGATGATGACAAGCTTGATACTTCGTCTCCTGCCGAAGGAAACGACGAAATTGAAATTACTGGCGCCTCTGAGCATACTTCAAAGATGAGCATGAAGGACCGTCTCGCCGACGAGGAGAAGAAAAAGGTCAAAGTCAAAGTTGAATCTGAAATTCTTGAACTCACTGACCCGTGGAACAGACCTTTGAAAATCATTCTCCCGGGCAGGTCCAAACCACTAGATGTTCCGTCTCCTACTCCTGACTCCGTTTCTCTAGCCAGCAAAAAGTCCAAGAAAAAGCGTGAGGGAGAGGAGTCGTCGGAAACACCAAAGGAGACAAGAAGAAGAAGTCGAAGAAATAATCCATGCACTTGTTCAACAAGTTTCCTGCTTAAGTTTTGTAATTGTTTTTATCTTCCACAACTCGTAGTTTGTATAGGTCTGAATTTTGTAGGAGTGATCGTGTATCCCCATTTTGGACTTATCGAATAAAATTTTAGTTTCTTTTTGTTTGAATGATTCTCTTGTCTTTATTTGGTTTGCTGACACCGTGCTCCGGGGACTTGGAGACTTGAGACTGTTCATACTCTAGTCCGCGCTCTGGGGACTTAGAGTACTCCGTTCCGCACTCTGGGGATTCGAAGATTTGAAATCGTTTATACTCTAGTCCGCGCTCTGGGGACTTAGAGTACTCCGCTCCGCACTCTGGGGATTCGGAGATTCATATTCGTTTATACTCTAGTCCGCGCTCTGGGGACTTAGAGTACTCCGCTCCGCACTCTGGGGATTCAGAGATTTGAAATCGTTTATACTCTAGTCCGCGCTCTGGGGACTTAGAGTACTCCGCTCCGCACTCTGGGGATTCGGAGATTCGTATTCGTTTATACCCTAGTCCGCGCTCTGGGGACTTAGAGTACTCCGCTCCGCACTCTGGGGATTCGGAGATTTGAAATCGTTTATACTCTAGTCCGCGCTCTGGGGACTTAGAGTACTCCGCTCCGCACTCTGGGGATTCGGAGATTTGAAATCGTTTATACTCTAGTCCGCGCTCTGGGGACTTAGAGTACTCCGCTTCGCACTTTGGGGATTCGGAGATTCGTATCCGTTTATACTCTAGTCCGCGCTCTGGGGACTTAGAGTACTCCGCTCCGCACTCTGGGGATTCAGAGATTTGAAGTCGTTTATACTCTAGTCCGGGCTCTGGAGACTTAGAGTACTCCGATCCGCGCTCTGGGGCTTCTGAGATTTGGAATCGTTCGTACGCGTCTGTATGTCGTGTAGGATAATGTAATTTATCATCCAATTAAGAGATATAGAAACTTCATAGAAAATATGGCTTCAAGCCTTTATTAATGAAAATCAACTAAATTGCTTGATTACAACTTTAAAAGGAAACTAAGTCATTATTGAATGGAAACATGCAGGAAATAACAGTGCCTACAACAAGAAAGGAAAACATGCTAAATGTAATAGTGCCGCAAATGTTCACTGTTCCATGCTCGGGGGAGTGTCGCGCCATCAACGGTCGTTAGCTTGAATGTTCCTTCTCCAAGCTTCCGTTCAATGGCGTATGGACCTTCCCAGCTGGGATTCATGCGTGATGGTACCGGGAAGACTCGTTTCAGAACAAGATCACCCACATCAAAGATTCTTGGGTGGACTCTGCCGTCGTAGTAACGCTTGACTCGATGTCTGTGCGCCGCCGCCCTTAATTCAGCTTCTTCCCGCTTTTCGTCGATGCAGTCCAGTGATTCCAGCAAGAGGTTTTGGTTCGTCTTGGGATCATAGTATGTCACTCGGTGCGATGGAACTTCAAGTTCCACGGGTATAACGGCTTCAGAGCCGTATGCCAAGGCGAACGGAGTGTGGCCGGTCGTGGACTTGTGGGTAGTTCTATACGCACATAATGCTGTCGGGAGTTCATCTACCCACTTGCCTCCAACCTTCTCCAGACGCTTCTTCAGTATGGACTTGATTATTTTGTTAACGGCCTCGACTTGTCCGTTAGCTTTTGGGTGTGCAACGGCGGCGAACTTTTTCTCGATGCCGTACTTTAAACAGAACTCTTTGAACTCTCTACTTTCAAATTGCATTCCGTTGTCTGTAATGATGGTGCGTGGAAGGCCAAAGCGGCATATAATGTTTCGTACAACGAAGTTAATGACCTTCTTAGAGGTGATAGTGGCCAAAGGTTCTGCCTCAGCCCATTTCGTGAAATAGTCGACTGCAACTATTGCGTATTTCGCACCACCTTTGGATAGAGGCAAAAAGCCGATTATGTCGATTCCCCAGATCGCAAATGGCCAGGGACTGATCATTTGTGTGAGTTCCGTTGATGGAACCCTCGGGATTTTCGCATATCTTTGACACTTGTCGCATTTTCTTGCGTAGTCCGCGGCATCCCGGTTTACGGTGGGCCAGTAATATCCATAGCGGAGGATCTTCTTTGCTAGCGTTTGCCCCCCAGTATGGTCGCCACATTCCCTTTCGTGAACCTCTCTCAAGACTCGCTTTGTTTCATCATGAGCGATGCATAGTAATAACGGGACTGAGAATCCTTTTCGATACATTGATCCATCCTGCATTATGTATCGCACGGCCTTTTGAAGGACCTGCCGTCTTTCGCTTCTTTTTCCTGGTAAAGCCCCGGTCGTCAGGTACAGTTTGAATGGGGTTATCCACGATTCCTTCTCGATTTCTGTTCCCAACACGCGATCGACTTTCATTTTGTCTATGCTCGGGGCATGCAAGACTTCGACGGGATACAATCCCATTTGTTGCGCATCGTCGGTACTCGCGAACTTAGCCAATAAGTCGGCTTCTTTGTTCTGTTCGCGCGGGATATGTGAGATGTCATAACGCTCAAGATTTGATAGTAGTTCTTGGACCTGAATGAGGTACGGAGCAAGCTTTCGTCCCTTTGCTTGGTAGTCTCCCCGTACTTGGTAAACCACCAACTGCGAGTCACAAAAGATTTCGACTGATTCGATCCCGAGTTCCCTGATGAGCTTCAAGCCAGCGATCAGTGCTTCATATTCGGCTTCGTTATTTGTAGCCGGGAAATCGAGCTTCAGGGCATAACAGATCGATCGGTTTTCCGGAGTTACAAGAACTACGCCCGCGCCGAAGCAACGGTCGTTTGATGCACCGTCAGTGTATAATTTCCATCGAACGGGGGGAATGATGTCGTGATCGTCCGGTTTGATGGGTATGGTAAACTCAGCGATGAAGTCTACTAATGCTTGCCCTCGGATGGCTCTCCGTGGTAAGTACGCGATATCGAATTGGCTCAACTCGATGTTCCATCTTAGCAATCTTCCAGAAGTTTCCGGCCGTTGGAGTACCTGCCTCAGGGGTTGATCGGAATAAACACCGATTGAATGTGCTTGAAAGTACGGGCGAAGCTTTCGTGATGCAATCACCAAGCAATAAGCCAATTTCTCTATTTTAGGGTAATTCCTCTCGGCCCCTGTTAAACGTTTGCTAACATAATACACCGGCTTTTGGACTCGATCCTCCTCTCGTACCAAAGCCGCACTTATCGCATGTGGGGATACAGCCAAGTATACGTACAACATCTCATGGTCAACTGGTTTTGATAGCATTGATGGGCTCTCCAGATGCCTCACCAGATTCCGGAATGCTTCCTCACAGCTAGACGTCCATTCAAAATTTCTCTTTCCTTTCTTTATTATGTCAAAGAACGGGATGCACTTGTCAGTTGCCTTGGATATAAATCGACTCAGCGCAGCTACTTTTCCATTCAAGCTCTGTACCTGCTTTATAGTCCTGGGCGCTTGTACATCTCGAATAGATTGGATCTTTTCTGGGTTGGCTTCGATTCCCCTAGCGTTGACGATGAATCCCAAAAACTTCCCTGATGCAACGCCGAAAGAACACTTCAACGGGTTGATCTTCATGCCATAAAACCTGAGTATGTCGAACATTTCAGCCAAGTCTTGAATGTGGTCGTTTGACCGTCGTGACTTCACGAGCATGTCATCCACATAGACTTCCATGGTTTTACCCAACTGGTCCTTGAACATTCGATTCACCAGACGTTGGTAAGTTGCTCTAGCATTCTTCAATCCAAAGGGCATCACTACATAGCAATACAGTCCGACATTTGTAACGAAGCTGGTGTGGTCTTGGTCCGGAATATGCATTGGGATTTGGTTGTATCCTGAGTACGCATCCATGAATGATAGTAACTCGTGTCCTGCGGTGGAATCGACCAACTGATCGATCCTAGGAAACGGGAAACTGTCCTTAGGGCATGCTTTGTTCAAGTCGGAATAATCTACGCAAGTCCTCCATTTCCCATTCGCCTTTTTTACTAGCATGGGGTTGGAGACCCATTCAGGGTAGAGGGCGTCACGGACGAACCCATTTGCTTTGAGTTTGTCCACCTCCTCTCCAAGAGCGGCGGATCTCTCCGGATCCATTCCTCTCCTTTTTTGCTTGACTGGGACGTATTTCGGGTCTATGTTCAACATATGACTCGTGATGGCGGGAGAAATCCCACACATATCAGAATGCGTCCAGGCGAAAACATCAAGGTTCGCCCGGAGGAAGTCGCTAAGGTCTTCAGTCATTGCGGGGCCTAGCTGTGATCCGATCTTCAGTATCCGCGAAGGGTCGTCACGGCTAACTGAAATGTCAATTGTTAATTCAGCCGGTGCCGCCTTCTCTTCCCTGGGTTTCTCATCGTCGTCTCTCGGATCTATATCTCCGTAGATCCGAGAACTATGCCCGAGCCAGGGCTCGGGCACTACTTGTCAATTATCCGCATTGAGGATGCGGACGGGATTGTCCGCAACCTTTCCCTTCTCCCTCCGGTGGGCCTCTCGGAGCTCGGCCACATAACAGGAACGACCAGCTGCTTGGTCGCCGTGAACAATGCCTACTCCTTTGTCAGTCGGGAACTTCAAAGTTAAACACCACGGGGCTAACGCTGCCCTAAACTCCGCCAGGGCCGGTCGGCCCAAGAAAACGTTATACGGAGAGTCCACATCCAAAACTACAAAGGGTAGAATTCGCACTCTCCGACGCTCGCCTTGTCCCAGTTCAACTGGTAACTCGACATATCCCACTGCATCAGTTGCAGCGCCGTTAAAGCCGTGAATACGAGCTTTGGATGGTTTCAAGTCTTTTGTTTCTAGCTTCATTTGATCGTAGGCCTTCTTGAAGATGATGTTGACTGAAATTTTAGAATCAATCAGAATTCTTTTTACATATGCTGGTCCGATCGTTGCAGATATGACCATGGGGTCGATGGTCGGAGCCTCTACCTGATCAGCGTCTCTGCTTCTGAACACAATATCGTCTGTCATTACGCGCTGCTGCTTAGCAGGGGCTCCGTCCTCCATGTTCGAACAACACTCAAAATCTGCATGCTTCAAGGAACTTGCATATCGCTCCATCTCCTGCCAATTCTTATCCGCGGGGTGAGGCCCACCGATAATTGTATTTATGACCAGTCTACCAACGGTCCGGGTAGGCTCCTCGGGATGACGTGGAGCTGGTGCACGACCTGGGTTGGACGTTCCCTGTCCTCCTTCTTGTGGATCCTTCACAAATTCTTGCAATTTCTTCTGCCTGATCAACTTCTCGATAGCGTCGTGCAAGTGTCTACATTCTTCCGTATTGTGTCCATAAGTCTCATGGAAGCGACAATATTTCCCGGTCCGCTTCTGTTCTTCGGTTGATTCTTTTGGACGTGGTTTTCTGTACTGAAAAGTATTGCAGGTGGATAGGTAAATGTTTTCAAGTGGGGCGTTTAGCGGAGTGTACTCGCTGTAGCTTGGAATTCTCGACTTCCACTTTCCTGCTTCTTTTCTTTTCCCTTGACTCCTTCCTCCGGACTCCTTGGGTTGCCCAGGCTTGTTCTGGACATTGACTTGGACCTTTCCCGAGCTGTCTCCCGATTGCTTCACAGCGATGTTGCTCTTTATTGACTCTTGGACAGGCCCTGGCGCCTTATCTCGTCGTACCCACCTAGCTTCCTCTCTTCTTATGAACTGGTGTGCCTTGGAGTAGAAACGCTCTAGCGTAGCTGGAGGTTTTTCTGCCAGCCAGTCTCCAAACTCAGAGTCCGGATCCACACCTCTCATTACAGCCATCAGAATTGCATGGTCATTGGGATTACTGACTTCAGTTGCTGCTACGTGGAATCTTTGCAAATATTCCTTCAACGATTCCCCAGGATTTTGGATTACACTTGACAGAGACATCACGTCCTTTGGGCGCGTAGTGTGTATCCTGAACTGCTCAATAAACTTCTTTGCCAACTCCTCGAAATTTAATACGGATCGCGGAGGAAGTCGGGTGAACCACATAGTAGCGATCCCAGATAGAGTAATCGGAAAGCACCTACACTTGGTGGCATCATTCGCTCTGGCTGAATCCATCATCCATTCGTACCTCATGACATGTTGTCTAGGGTCAGTCTTTCCTTCATATGCAGGAATAGTAGGCATACTAAACTTCCTGGGGTACGTCGCTTGCAACACAACATCCGTGAACGGAGTATGACTTCTTGACACTCCCCAGTCATCATTTGATAAGCCCTGATTCTCTTTCATCAGTTGCCTGATCATGGCTGTCAGATCGGGTGTCTGTATGGAAGGCGGAAGGTTGGAGTCTATTCTACGCGCCTGTCCATGCTGATGCCTCCTCTCTTGGCGATCTGACAATCATGCATCTTGAGGTTCGACATCGTTAGCATTTTGATGATCTGGGCCTCTATCTTCCATCTGTATCCCGGTCCTGAAGCTTCCAGCTCTTGCTTGGTCGCGGTCTCTAGCTGTTCGAACAGCAGCATCTGCTCGCGCAGCATCAGTCTTACGGCGTCTGCGCCTGGGAGGTTCGTCAGAGGAAGTAGAGCTGTCAGATGAGGAGTAAGCAGCGGGATTGCCCCCAGCATTCTGTTGCTGCTGTTGAGTAAGTTGTGCCATCAGGTTGGCATTGGCTTGCATCTGCTCTCCTAGTTGTCTCCTACTTTCCCTGAGCTCTCTCATCAAGTCGTTGAACTCTATTCTGGTGACAACTGGAGTTTGGTCCTGAGTGGCAACTCCTGTATTTGGAATTGCTGGTTGATTGCTAGGCCCTGCTTGTTGCACGCTAGCCGTCTCGTGGGCATCCGCATTGTGAGAAGCTGACCTGGTACGTGGTCTTGCCATTGTAGAGTTATTGGTATGAACTCTGAGTAGAATCAACGGATGTCCTATCAGTGAGTCGGATCTTCTTTGGGGGATTTGTTCAATCCAGTAGCTTCAAAGCAGATCCTTGAGGTCTGAGAATCCAATTCTCAGTGAAAGCACCAAAGTGTTAGCACCAAAATTGGTCACTAACCTCGTTCAGAAAGATTGTGTAGAGATATAAGTGATGAAAGTAAATTAAACAGAGAAGACAATGCTAATTTAAATGCAGAAAGTAAGAACACCAAATTTATAGTGGTTCAGCGTAATTGCCTACGTCCACTTTGTTCAACTTTATTGATTTCCTTTATGGTTGATTACAAATACAATTCGTGAATCAAATGCTTGAGTGAAGTTGTTGAGTAGAGAAGATGAGTCTTGAAAATGGCAGAGTCTCCCCGGTGTTTTCTCTCCCAAAAAAGGATCCATTTCACTGTGACCCTGCCCCTCTATTTATAGGCAAATATGGGCTGGACTTCCCAAGTGGGCTGGATAGCCGAACGCTCAAGCCCTAGTGCAGTGGTCGCTGTATGCCGAACCAGGTGTGCCGAACACCCTGATGCCGAACAATCCCTTCTATGCCGAACGATGTGGTTGATGTTTGGGAAGTGCAGGAAGTTTGTCAGTCGAAGCCGAACGCTCTTCTAGATGCCGAGTACTCCTGTTGCCGAGTACTCCAGATGCTGCCGAGTTCTCCTTGATACCGAGCAGTCTTGATGCCGAGCACTCTCGTATGCCGAGCAGTCTTGACGCCGAGCATTGGTTGACGCCGAGTACCATGGGATGCCGAGCGTTCTCGGATGCCGAGCAGTCTTGACGCCGAGCATTGGTTGACGCCGAGTACCATGGGATGCCGAGCGTTCTTGTAGCCGAGTTTTAATGATGCCGAACACTAACTGACGCCGAGTCTCCTGATCGCCGAGCACTACGGATGCCGAACGCTGTGGATGCCGAGTCCCATTGGATGCCGTGCGCTTCGCCGAGTCCTCCTGGATGCCGAACAGTCCTTCATGCCGAGTTCTAGCTAATGCCGAGCGCTCTTGTATGCCGAGTACTCCTGGATGCCGATCAGTCCTTCATGCCGAGTAGTGGCCAATGCCGAGCACTCAGTTGCCTGGTCAAATCTCCAGGAAACAGTTATTGCTCAAATATTTGAAAAAAATGATTTTATTTATAGCCAACTGAAATTACCTTTTACTTTCATGTATTTAACAGTTTTTTTTCCACAAAATAAACTAAATTTAAAAAAATCAAGATAAAATACCTTGTACTTAAATTTGAAATACACATAGAAGGGTAATGATTTATCAATACTGTCAACGGAAGAAACATTAAAAAATAAAAACACAAAGGAAAAATAGAATGTGAAATATTGTTATCGTAGGGATTCGAACACATAACCTTAATAATATTCCAACCCTTCCAGATAAAAATAAGTATAAACTTCTATTGTAAGAGGGATTCAAACTCTTGGCCTCGTTTATGTTATAAGGGTTTTTGGCAAGTTCACGATTAGATCAAAAAATTATGTTTCTATATGAGTTATTATAAAGTATATTTATATATATTATTTGTGTGATTTTTGACCAAGTAATACTATAAATTTTGATTAATATTTTTTTGTTCAAATTGAACACACGCACATACAAAAAGAACACACACAGACACATATATTGTTATCCCGCCTTTTGGCAAGGCCGTGACACCAAGAACTTAACTGGAAACAGATGACAGTCCGTCCCAAAGACCGGTTATACACGCGTTCGCTATGGATACTAGTGAATTCTGTCCGAGTCCGAATCGAGTTACAATCGATATGATATGATAAGCAAAGCTATGAAAGCCAACGTTCCAAATTTCAAGTCAATCGGAGTTCGCATGCATGAGATATTGATCGATCAAATTTAAAGGAATCATCACCATTCATATCCACACGAATTCATATCCATCCCTTCAGAGAGCATCCTTCATATCCATCCAACATCCATCGGTTCGTATCCGTCACATGTGCATTGCTTCGTATCCATCAAAACCAAGAAAGCAGACCATGTTCGTATCCATGGAGTTCTCGTATCCATCGACTCATAGTCATCGATTTCGTGTATGTCCCTCCAACAATTTAAGTGTGTATCCATAAAACATAGATAACTCAGTTCGTATCGGTTGCCCACTACTTTCCTTCGTATCCATCAAACTGGAGCCATTTCGTATCCAACATGTTAGCACACTTCGTATCGGTCTTTTACTTACTTGGTTTGTCTCGATCGTTACTTATCCATACGAAGAAGACTATGCATTATCGATACGAACCATGCCACTTAAGAAATCGACACGAAGAAACATGGGCTCGTAACGATATGAAGTGGCCACTATGCTGTCGTTACGAGGTAATTTCATTGGATCGATATGAGGAAGCGATATGAATGGGATATTAGGGGTCGATACAAACGGGACCTACATGGAAGGAAGACTCGATCTCTCGGCATGAAAAGAGGATCAATCCTGGAAGATAGCGCAACGTCATTGACCACCACGTGCCAAAGAGCGATACGAACCAGATCGACACGAATGGAAGCGGTATGAGTTCGACAGCCCATTGAAAGTTCAAACTTACATCAATCATAACTCGAGATCGCAAGTCCAAATGCCACCAAATTTTTACAAAAGCTTGCCTACAACCTCAGGAAGGTACCTGATCAATTTCAGCCCGAAAGGACCATTTATGGATCAATATGAACCCAATTCGTATCACTCCCAGATCAAGTCAAATCACCTGAACTCGATCCCATAGGCCCGCCCACGTGAGAGAAGAAGACTTCCGAGATCTGGGCAAAATATTTGCTGCCTACGCCTATAAATAGTGACTCTGGACCTACAGAAAAAGGAATTTTTTGGCTTCTCTATGCTGATACTTTGTCAAAATCATAACTACACTTCAGTTGTACTATTGTAATCCCTTGTAATCAGCGAGTGAAATTCAATAAACATCAATCATTTCATAGTGGACGTAGGCAATACACCGAACCACTCTAAATCCGTGTGTTTATGTGTATTTTCTTATCTATTGATTAGTGTGTTTGTTAGATCTGCCTCATTTTACATTTATTTTCTTCATTTTATCTCTTCAAACACATCCGAAGAGTGTTGTGCCCAATTTTGGTACAAACACTTTGGTGCTTTCACTGAGAAAACCCAGCTTTTCTCCTATTCATTGAATCTACTACCGATTTTGGATTGCAAGAATCTAAGGAGGAGATCCAGATTTCAAGCCTAGAAGTTCTTCCATCCTATTCAGATTTGTACCAAGTCTAGGAGAGAACTTTGCTATCCACGATGGTCAACACTAGGACTACCTTAACAGCTACAGATCCAGAAGGACGGGATATGCAGAACCCTGCGCAACTTCCTCCTACAGACCAAAATGCTACCAGACCTTCGAATCCACAAAGGCCTGTCACCGGGGAGGAATTCCAACTATTGATGCAAGAGCTGACTCAAAGCCGCCAACAGCTTACCTAGCAGCTCCATGCCAACGTGGAGTTAACCAATCGGTTGAACCATGAAAGACGAAGGAGATCCATAAGGGATCAGGCTTCCCACTCATCCACTGAGAGTTCGGCTTCTTCTAATTACAATCACAGATCCACATGCCCATGGCTGTATGGAAGCTATACACAGGCTACCGGACATCAGTGCACTTTGACTATTGGACAACCGAGATTGGTCCGTCAACCAGCCACCAGACCGGACCCTCTTCCCGAGGAGGGACGGTTCCTTATCACACTACCAATAATCGTGCTGCTGCCACTGCCACCGAGTTGGAAGCTGACACTCGAAACCAAACAGATCTGAACCTTCGCCAACGTGATTATACTCCTGAACCTTATGTTCCCGAAGACCTAGAGCCAAGGAGGCAAGGTATGGACCGTCGACCGCTCCCGGCCCATCCTCGCATTGTGGAACCCGACCACAACTTGGCCCAGCATGCCCAGAATGTCCAGATGCCAGATATCCCGACAATGATCCGTCAGATGATCCGTGAAAGTCAGGGCCTCACCAATGATGACTGGGGAATCTCTCGGAGTCATACCCCTTTCACCGATGATATCCTCTACGCTGAACCGCACTCGGCGATTCAGAATACCAACTCTACCTGTTTATGAAGGGAGCTCTGACCCCAAGCAACACATTTTAAAGTATGAATGGTTAATGAATGCCGCGCGTGCTGATGATGCGGTCAAATACCGAAGTTTCCTAATTTCCCTTGGGCGATCGCAACTATGCAGTTTACTCGCTACCACCTCGATCTATCTCATGTTTTGACTAGTTGGCAACAAAGTTTTTTGAACAGTTTTGCAAGCATGTCACAAGGCCCAAAGATATACCTTGTTCAGTATCACTCAAGCTCCTGGAGAGACACTCAGACGTTATCTGGAGAGGTTTCATGCTGCACGCGCTGAGATTAGTAATCCTAATAACAACTCAATTCTGATGGCACTAACTAAGGGAATTGATCCCGATTCCGAATTTGGCAACTAGTTGGCCGGAAAACCTCCTCCGTCATTGGACCGTTTCTATTCCAAGGCAGCTCAGTTCTTAAGAAGGGAGGATGCGAAACAGTCTAGAAAAAAGGATGACACAGGGCCCAGTGTGGAAGGAATCCAAAGCAATGTCGTTGTAAAACAAACCGGGGAGAGTTCCGGAAAGGTGCAGTTAAACATACAGAATAAACAGAATCAACAGAAAGGTGATGGAAATCAGTTCGGGAAACGGGATCAGAATCGCGGACTGCGACGTAGAGCTCCCATGTTTGACACTTATACTCCTTTAAATACGTCTCTGGAAAATGTGTACTTACAGACCTGCAATACTATCCAATATAAGAAACCTGCTTTGAAGCAATCATTAGAAAAACAGATTCAAACGGGGAAGTTTTGTAGATTTCACAATAGTTATGGCCATAACACGAACGAATGTCGTCATTTACAGGATATTATCGAGAAGTTGATCCGAGAAAGAAAGTTGGAGCAGTTTGTTCGGGCGTCGCAGTCTGGAGGTGCAGGCCCATCGAATCAAAACCAAGTACCAAATCAGGTCAGACCGGAGGAACCCTCTCGTACCGGCGGAAGGTTAGTGATAAACACTATTAGTGGTGGTCCTCATCCAGGGGATCGGAGCTGGAGGGAAATGGAGTCGTATGCTTGCTCTATTAGGCATGCGAGCTTCGAATGTTGTAGTAATTTGGAAGACAGGGCTCCAGCTAAACAACAAAAAATGATGACAGACGACATCGTATTTTGAGACAGGGATGTCGACAGAGTGGAAGCCCCAACCATTGACTCACTTGTCATTTCAGCTCAGATCGGTCCTGCTTGGATGAAGAGGATCTTAGTGGATAGTGGAAGTTCAGTAAACATACCCTTTAAGCGATCCTATGACCAGATGAAGATGGAAGCGAAAGATTTGAAGCATTGTCAGTCTCGTATTCATGGCTTCAATGGAAGTGCAACTATACCCACTGGGATGGTGGAGCTACCAGTGGAGTTGGGAGTTGGAGAACACCGAAGAGTTCGGATATTACAGTTTATTGTATTGGATATAGACTCACCATACAACGCTTTCTTGGGCCAACCGGCCCTAGCTGAGTTCAGGGCTGCTATTGCTCCTTGGTGCCTAACTTTGAAATTCCCTACCTCGACGTGTTTGCCTGGACGTACTCTGACATGTGTAGGATCTCGCCAGATATCGCGAGCCACACATTGAATATTGACCCGCGGCATGTCCCAGTCAAGCAAAAAAGGTGTGGTATGGATCTAGAGAGATCTGCCACCCTTAAGGAAGAGGTAGATAAACTCAGGTCGAACGGGTTTATCTAAGATGCATTATATCTGGAATGGGTGTCCAATCCTGTACTTGTCAGGAAACCTAACGAGAAATGAAGAACATGCGTTGACTACTCAGACTTGAATAAAGCTTGCCCTAAAGACAGTTTTCCACTTCCCTAAATTGATCAACTTGTAGTAACAACGGCTGGACATGAACTCTTATCCTTCAAGGATGCGTATTTCGACTACAACCAAATACCCATGCACTTGCCCGATCAGGAGCATACTAGCTTCATCATCGATCTGGGACTTTACTGCTACAAAGTGATGTCGTTCGGACTTAAGAACGCCGAAGCAACCTATCAGAGACTCGTCAACCGAATGTTCGCTAACCAGATCGGAAATACCATGGAGGTGCATGTGGACGACATGCTTATGAAGTCGCGATTCTCCACCAATCATATCAAAGACCTGGAAACGATGTTCAACATCCTACGAGAGTACAGAATGAAACTCAACCCATTGAAATGTCACTTTGGGGTCATGTTTTGAAAATTCCTTGGATTCATCGTCAATGCCCGGGGAAACGAAGCCAATCCCGAGAAGATCTGGGCAATCAGAAATCTTGAGACTCCAAAGACTATAAAGAAAGTTCAGAGCCTTAACGGCAAAGTAGCAGCACTGAGAAAGTTCATTTCAAATCCACCGACAAATGCATTCCCTTCTTCGATCTGATCAGAAAAGGGAAACTGGATTTTGAATGGACTACGGAATGTGAGGGCGCATTTCGAGCACTGGTCCAACACCTGTCCACACCACCCATCCTGCCAAAGCCTATTGATCATGAGAGATTGTACATCTACTTGGCGGTGTTAGAAAACACAATCAGTGCTGCCTTAATTCGGGAGGGGGACCGAATACAACGGCCAGTCTATTACATTAGCAAACGACTGACCGAAGCAAAGAGAAATTAACCGAAGCTGGAAAAGTTGGCTTATTGTCTTGTCATTGCCTTGAGGAAGCTCCATCCATATTTTCAGGCTCATCCTATCACCATATACACCGACCAACCATTACGATAGGCCCTTACGCGGCCTGAAACGTTTGGTAGGTTACTTAAGTGGAATATCGAGCCGAGTCGGTTCTACATCACTTACACACCAAGGCGAGCTATTCAAGGACAAGTCCTGGCAGACTTCATCGCTGAATTCTCTATCTCAGAGGACTTGCCCGAAACCAGTGAATCTCTTAAATATGTTTGGAAGCTACATACTGATGGTGCATCGAATGACCGCTACTCAGGCGCCGAGGTTGTACTTGAAACTCCTGAAGGCCGATCTTTATGCTATGCTTTAAAGTTTGATTTTCGTGCGACCAACAACGAGGCCGAATACGAAGCCCTGCTCGTCGGACTAAGGCTTACTAGAGATTTAAGAATTATTGCTGTGGAGATTTACTGCAATTCACAATTGGTCGTGTGCCAAGTTCGGGGGGAGTACCAGGCTAGAGACCGAAGACTGGCTGCTTATCTCGCTTAGGTTCAGGAAATATTAAATCAGTTCGATTATTTTTCCATATATTGTATACCCCGAGAACGCAATCAGAAGGCCGATTCCTTAGCAAAATTGGCCAGTACCGGTGCGGCAAAGCAAATGGGACTCGTCCCCGTTGAGACATTATCTTCCCCGAGTGTTGATCAAATGGAGACCGACTGGTTATTTGAAGTCATTCCCGATAAGAAGTCATGGATGACTCCATTCAAAAACTATCTTGAGCATGGGACCCTGCCAGAGCGCAGGAGTGAAAAAAGACAAGTTCTTTGGAAGGCTTCGCGGTTCACTATTCAGAATGGAGTCATGTATAGAAGAGGGTACTATGTTCCTCTACTCTGTTGTATCGCCCATGATGAAATCAATCGAGTATTGCATGATGCACACGAAGGAGAATGTGGCGATCACACCAAGGGACAAGCTCTTGCTAAGAAAGTACTCCGATATGGTTATTATTAGCCGACTATAAATCGCGACGCATCGGATTATGCCAGGAAATGTGACAGATGTCAGAAACATGCTCGGATTCTAAGAGCTTCGCCTACCGAAATAACTCAGATGGTCAGTCTATGGCCGTTCATAGTATGGGGCATCGACATTATTGGTTCTCTACCTCTAGCTAAAGGTGGTGCGAAGTATGCCATCGTTGCAGTTGATTACTTCACCAAATGGGCGGAAGCTAAGCCCTTTGTTACCATCACAACGAAGAAAGTGATCAACTTTGTTGTACACAACATTATCTGCCGATTTGGTCTCCCATATACCATCATCATTGACAACGGAGCCCAATTCGACAGTGTTGAATTTAAGAATTTCTGTCAACGATTCCACATCCTGAAGAAGTTCTCTGCAATTGCACACCCTCAAGCGAATGGACAGGTTGAAGCTGTTAATAAAGTTATAAAGTCCATTCTGAAGAAACGACTGGAAAAGGCCGGGGGTAAATGGTTCTATGAACTTCCTATGGCCCTCTGGGCATATCGAACAACCCACAAGTCCGCGACCGGCCACACTCCATTTTCTCTTTCCTACGATTCAGAAGCCGTTATTCTAGTCGAGATGGAAGTACCTTCTCATCGTGTGACATATTATGATCCAAAGACAAATGCTATATTACTTGCCGAATCTCTGGACTTATTGGAAGAGAAGCGAGAAGAGGCTGATTTGAGGGTAGCCACATACTGAAGTCGAGTTTCCCGATTGTACAATGCCAAGGTCCGACCCCGAACCTTTGAACTCGACGATCTCGTCCTTAAGAGAATTTACCCGGTCCCTTCGCATATGAAACCAACGTGGGAAGGATCGTATGTTATCGAACGAAGACTCGGAGACGACACCTTTAAATTATCAACCATTGACGGTCTCACTTTTCCGCGAGCCTGAAACAACAAGAGTCTTCGCCGCTACTACACATAACAGGCTTTATTTATTCATTCGGTCTGCTTTTCATTTGCAATTTTTTTATGCATTTCGAAATTTGAATTTGTAATAAGGCAACTGACTTTGCCATACTTTCTTATTTCAACAATAAAATGCTATCTCTTCGAGCCAGAGCAGTGATTTTTGAAATGCGTCATGCGACCATCACAATGCACGGAGAGCTAAGTTCCATCCTACGGTAAGACTTATTTAAATGGGGAGTGACTGTGATACGACCAGTCACTCGCTAAGTGAAACCCGAGCTCGGGGGCAAACCATCACACTGAATCCAAGAAAGGATTGATACACGACATTCCTCTAACTAACTCCGGCTCCTAGAGTGCGAGCTGGAGTATAAACTTACAAATGCGGGCTCGAAGAGGGTGGATCCGTCCACCTAACGACTTCGCCCGTATTTAAACCAGGTCCGAGGAGGATGGATCTGTCCATCTAACGACCTCGCTTGTTAACTCAGGGTGGATGTGATCCGACCATCCACGATCCTGGTACATCTATCGTTCCCGAAGTGTGAACGAAATCCTAAAACTCAAAATAGATGTGGTCGACCGTTTGTTAACCGACTCCAGATTCCCAGAGTGTGAACTGGAGTATAAACATCAAAATGGGTGTGACTGACGGCCCATTAGCAAACTCTAAGTCCCGAGAGCGCGGGCTGAAGTATAACACAAACTGGGTGCGAACCAACCACCCGTGAGACAACTCCGAGTCCCCGGAGTGCGGTCCAGAGTATAAACACAAATTGGCTGTGACTGACCACCCACGAATTAATCTAAGTCCCCGGTGCGCGGACATATCTCTAATCATTAAAAAGGCGTGATTTACCGCCGACATATAAGTGCAATCTCCAGAGTGTGGATGCAATTATCAATAGATGAGCGAGTGTGATCCGACCACCCGAGCTCGTTTTGTTTCAGCTTCATTTCAACAAAGTCAAGCCCGATGTATTGAAGGTGAAAAGCGGCTGCCGACCGACCATTTCAGTTTATCCCCGGGACTGGGGGCAAAACTTAAGTACTGGCTACTAATCGAGACAGTGCAATATTGGAACTTGACTTGACGTTCGATTATGACTCGAGGTCGTAACTTCGGGACTTAACAACTAAACTCAGATCTGATTCAAAGACTAAAACTTCACAAGTACATTGAACGGAAGTTCGAGCGCTGAAATACTTAACCAAATAAACACAAAGTTATGCTGGAAACAAAATGGAATTTTATTTTAACTATCCTTTGAAAAAGAAGGATAAGTACAAAATCTTTCCAAGATTTCCTACTAGCAGGGGCCGAACCCGTATCTATACACGACCTATAAGAAGTAAAAATAAATTCCTATCTATCTACCAAAAAAGGGAGCGAGAAGATACGTCTATTCCTTCAGTTTCTTCTTCTTCCCCCTCGGCGTCGACCCACTAGAGCTACCACTTGGATGCCTCTTCGAGCCTTTGCCTTTTGGTGGTTGGTCTCCAGCCGGGGGAATTATGGTAATCTCTTCCTCCAAACTCACAAAAATTGGAATACTTTCTGTAGGCGGAGTCAGAGGGACATGATCGACAATAGGAGACGAGGGAGGTACACCGGTGTTGACAACCGTACCTCCCGGAGAAATCATTCGTAGAGGGGCTGGACCAGGACCCGCCATCCTACCTCCAATATCGCTGGCCCACGCGGCCGCTTCCATCTCGGCATTGATCTCAGCTATTATCTCTTCTTTATGGATTGTTTGAGCATTCGTGGGGATGCTGGAAGTTAGGCCCGAGGAGCTGACCACGGGTGCGCGTCCGCCCATGACAAATGGCAGGTCGGCCAAAGGGTCGCTTTGATGACCAAGAAGTTCCTCCATCATCTGCTCATCAAAAGTAAAAGTGCTCCCCTGCGCTCCATCGGTTGGTGTAGCGGCCGTTGTTATGGTCGCGTCTGTTATAACGGCCTCCTGCTCGTGATGCGGCTCTTGGGTTGCAGGGGGCACGATCGATGCAGCTCCTATCGCTAAATAGGGATAAGAAAAAAAGTGTTAGTGATTACTTCAAACAACACTCTCGACTTTGAATAAGTGCGAGAAATGTTCAGAATACCTTCCTCAGAATGGCTTGTGGATGGAGCCGGAACAGCTTCAGTGACCTGCTCACGAGCTGGAGATAACTGCGGTTGATCAGGATTGTATGCATGCATAGATTGAGGATCAACCGTAGGAGTAGATTTGGGCAGGGTTGGCATAAGAATTTCGGAACCCACATCGTGTGCTCAATGCTAGAACCCTCTCCAGCTTTCGGGTGCTGAGTACCGAGCCTCTCCTTTTCGAATGTGATAGTGATGTCATGGAGAACTCTTCTTTCATCCTTACTCAGCACCCGATTCTCCAATTCAAATTCATCGATAGATTCAGTGTGGTGCTCCGCTTTTTCATCTTCAACCAAGCGGCACCAAGCGTTGTATAAATGTGAGGTATAACCTTCGAGCCAGCTTAGATTTCGATGCTTTAGAACATTGGCATTATATGTAATGAGGAGATCTTCGATGTCACCCTCCAACCTGGCCTCTGCCGTTCTCACTTCACCCTCAACCCTGGCTTCGGCTTCCTGAGCCTTCAGCATTGCCGCATCCCTCTCATCCTTGAGCACCACAGCCTGCTCGCATGCCTCCTGAGTGGCTTTTTTTGCGTCATCTTTTTCTTTGACGACTTCAACAAGTTTGGCTTTAAGCTCCTCAAGCTCTTTTAGCGCTCCATCCCTTTCGGCCATTACTGTGGTGGTCCGGTGCCCTATTTCCTCAACCAGGGCTAAGTGTGTTTGCCTCATCTCCTCCATCCTCCGAGTTGCATCATTGGCTCTTTTATTGGCCTCTGTTTCCGAATTTCTCGCGGACTCGTTTTCGTCATTGAGTACCTGGATTATGCGGTCCTTCTGAGCGAGATCAGTCCTTAATTTCTCGATTCTTTTCGCGCGCTCAAAAGCCACCACTGATACTTTATTCGCGGTCTTCATCCATTCCCGGTACTGGCCGTAAACATCATGTATATAATTGAGCATCGTCTGTTCTGCCTTGACGGGAATTCGTTTTAAGTGCGGGGGAAAGATGAAACCATCAAAGCAGATATTTGGAAAATATTTTTTCAGCTTTGCGATTATAATCACTCCTTCCCCGATGGGCTCTGTGATGGATTGTTCAGTAACGATGGGAGTTTTAGTTTCGGTCCTCCGATGCTGTTGGTCAGGCCTTGGTGACAAGGAAAGTGGTATTTGATGCAAAGATTCATGGGTTTGTTTGCCAGATCAGAAGGTTGAGTTGGACCTTTAGGTGGCGAAGAGCGCGACCGAGAAAGATGCCTATACTCTTTCTCCCTCTCTCTATCCCTCTCCCTCTCATAGTGCTCCCTTTCTTGACTAGAGTAACCGTGATCGCGGTCTCTATCGGCCTCATATCTACGAGACTCATAATATGAACTAAATGAATGACGTGTAGAACGGAGGCTGCCAAGCATAGATCCTCGCTTTGACACAGTGTCTGTAAAATGGAAAGAAAAACAGAGTTGGTATTTCCCAGAAATGAATTGCTTGTGATTAGAAACTGTATGGTGTCGTGAAGTGTGTGTATGTATGTGCAAACCCCCCGACCAATCGGTTATATCGACCATACTCGAAGGAGTTGGCTCGCCTAGATCTAAAGCGCTCTGAAGCCCTTCCAATCCAGTATCTTGCTGGAGCGACACATATTCTAGAATTGGAATGTATGCAAGTCCTTCGAAAGTATTATGTGGAGGAGGAGCCTCCGAAATTATAACACCGGCGGCTGTCAGAGACATGACCACGGATTTCCATCTTGAAGACTTGTGAAGCTTATGAGCCATCGCCTTGCCTTTCCTCTTTCTCTCTGAATGTCGAGGACTATCTGAGGGCCCGGCTACGAGTTCATCTTCAGTGGGCGTATCCTCTTCACCACCCCGCTCTGCAATTACAATCCTAGGCACCTTACACCTAGCCTGTCTTGTCGGAGCTACCCTAAGAGATCCTTCAAGCCCTATGCTCTGGTCTCTGTCAATTAGCCCAACCGCCCTCAAATTTTCATCCGTAAGTACCGACTCGATCTCTCTAATCTCGCCCGGCACCTCTTGAATAATCTGTACTACTTCCTTAAAGTGAGCACCTTCAGGTCGTGGAATTGAAGCTGTAAAATAAAGAAAACGTTAGACTCGACATCAATTGCAACTATCCCATTAGTCGCCATAGAAATTGTGGCACTTACGTTTGACTAATCACCTACTAGCGAATCCTGGCGGGCACCGAACATAGGACCACTCGGTTTTGAAGTAGCCTAGTTTGGTCCAAGTTCAATCACGATTTGACAGTTTTTGGCTCCCTCTAAGAATGTGAAAGAAGGATTATCTACCTGACTCTTTACATTGAACAAGAACCTGACTTCCTCTGGAGACGGGGTTGGAAAAGGTGTTCCATGAAGATGATGAATAAGCTGTTCAGAAGAGCATACCCATTCGGATGCAACTGTGATGGGGAAATCCCTAAATAAGATAACACCTCCTGGATATACTGATTGAATGGTGGGAGCGTCCCAGTTATGCAGGAAAATCGGTTAAAAGCAGTGTACCTTCCAGGGGAGTATGTGGCCTGTCGTTCGACCCTGGTAACAGAACATCATTCAACGATAGTCTATGCCGCAAGCAAATTCTCCCCAACATATCTTCGGAAACATTGGATGAAATGGAATCTTGTGGGTTCCCATTGAAGATTGCTCCTGGTAACTCGTCCGGAGCTGGACTTATGACTTCGGCTGCGATAATCGGCATCTCTATTATCAAAGGAGGTGGACTCTGAACCTCCTGTTACTGTGAACTCCCGAGTTCCATAGCTAATCAACTCATCAAAAACCATCGTTAGGTGACAATAATCCCGTGTTTCCCCTAGTGTGAAATGCATGAAAGTAATGCAATGCAATGCTGTATGTAATTAATAAAATACTACAAGATATAGAAGATGTTCAAACGACAAGACTTCGTAATTCTATCAGAGTGACCGTCATCGCTGACCGTCACAACCGTGCCATCCCGACTTCGAAAACCGGTCCAATTTAGAGTCCGTTAAATTTTGTCAAGTTACAGTTCCATCGACGAGCTTCAAAGGGCAGTCAAATATGCAGTGAAAAGGTTAAGTCCAGTAGTATAGGGCAGAAGCTCGTCGGAGTCGAATGTTCAAATATGCAAAATTTTCGTATCCCTCAAGATGCAAGTTCAGACCGATCAACAGAAATCCCATTCCTATCGATCAGCAGAAGAAAAAATTTCGTATCGATCACCTCAAGGCCACTTTGTAGCGATCCAACCCATCACCTCGTATCGGGCCGTGTCTTCTTTTCGATCGGCAGGATCAATACTTCGTATCGATTGCATAATTAGATATTCGTATCGATCATCCTGAATCGATACGACTTCCAACCATTTTCAATCGATACGAAAGAACTCCCTCTCTCGATACAAAACCATATCCATAACCATCGTTACAAACTTTGGTTGCTTTCAGATCGATACGAATCGCAACTCTTCGATCGATACAGATGACCTCTTCGTATCCTTCCACCCATCATCGATGCAAATGCTACTACGTATCCCCACACTTCATCTTCTCCAAAGCCTTGCAGGGATCACCTCCTCCTTCCTCGACCTTATTTCGATCATCTCCAGCCACCACTTCATCAGAACCGGTCACGGAAACAAGTGGAACGACAAAGAATTTCAAGTCTCATCGTTCTCGACGCTAATTCATGATTTAATTACCTAGTTTTAGTAATTGGTTTGAAGAATTGGGGTCTAATTCGATTCGAAGATAAAGGTGATTTCATAATTTTCTAATATCTGGAGTGATACGAATGCTAGAAGAAAAATGAACAAGTGGGGAAGTTGTCTAAGTACCAGAGTATTTATACCTAGGAAGTGTCTATTCGTCTCCTAGTGTTTATGACCGATTGAGGCAGTCAATGGCGTAATCGATATGAAAACCAGTTCGTATCCAACGTTCAATCGAGGCAGTTTTAAAATCATCAATATGAAGCAATTCATATCCATCCAACGAGCGATACGAAGTACAAAGCCAAAGATGGTTTGAACTTTGAACTATTCGAAACCATTAGAAATGCATCGATACGAAGTCCCTTATTCGTATCCGTTGGTAATCATCGTTACGAACACCACAACGAAATCTTGTTTGAACTACTCAACTCCTTTGATACGAAGTGCCAGTTTCGTATCCCTCTATTCAAAGACCCTAAGATCTCGTATCCATCGATATGAAATACATTAAAACAACAACCAAATTCGTGTCGATCGACATCGATATGAAAACAAATTTTCAACTTTTCACATCGATCCAGGAGAGGGTGATACGAAGAGAAACTCCAAAGCAACCGTCGAGCGTTGTTACAACTCGAATTTCACATTGATTCAGGAGAGGATCGATACAAAATTCGATACAAGAAAACTGACAATGACTCGTAAACTTATGAACGTTAACAGGAGTCAGGGTAACATATTATTTATGTGCAAAAAATTAGCATTTAACTTTCAAAATTCACAAGAATTAAATTCTCACCTGATGTCAATTACGACCTTGAACAACAGTTTGTTATCATTCAACGCTCAATTACAACAGTGCACAGTACAACGATTGGCAGTCAACAATTCAGTATTTATATTATTGGAGATCGATCAAACATTACATCTTTCGATGAAAAGACAACGACTATTCAGCAAACCGGAAGAACTTTTTTAGAATAGAGATCGTAGATTTTCCAAGCACGTCATGTTCTCACAAGACGTACTTTGGGGGGCAAAATGTTATCCCGCCTTTTGATAAGGCCGTGACACCACGAACTTAACTGGAAACCAAAGACAGTCCATCTCAAAGATCAGTTGTACACACGTTCGCTATGTATACTAGTGAATTCTGTCCGAGTCCAGATCAAGTTACAATCGATATGATATGACAAGCAAAGCTATGAAGGCAAACGTTCCAAATTTCAAGTCAATCGGAGTTCACATGCATGAGATATTGATCGATCAAGTTCAAAGGAATCATCACCATTCGTATCCATACGAATTCGTATCCATCCCTTCAGAGAGCCTCCTTCATTTCCATCCAGCATCCATCGGTTCGTATCCGTCACATGTGCATTGCTTCGTATCCATCAAAACCAAGAAAGCAGACCACGTTCGTATCCATGGAGTTCTCGTATCCATCGACTCATAGTCATCGATTTTGTAACCATCCCTCCAGCAACTTAAGTGCGTATCCATAAAACAAAGACAACTCGATTCGTATCGGTCGCCCACTAGTTTACTTCGTATCCATCGAACTGGAGCCATTTCGTATCCAACGTGTTAGCACACTTCGTATCGGTCTTTTACTTACTTGGTTCGTCTTGATCGTTGCTTATCGATATGAAGAAGAACATGCATTATCGATACGAACCATGCCACTTAAGCAATCGACATGAAGAAACATGGGCTCGTACCGATATGAAGTGGCCACTTGCTGTCGTTACGAGGTGGTTTCATTAGATCGATATGAGGAAGCGATACGAATGGGATATTAGGGGTCGATACGAACGGGACCTACATGGAAGGAAGACTCGATCTCTTGGCATGAAAAGAGGATCAATCCTAGAAGATAGCACCACGACATTGACCACCACGTGCCAAAGAGCGATACGAACTAGATCGACACGAATGGAAACGATACGAGTTCGACAGCCCATTGAAAGTTCAAACTTGCATCAATCATAACTCGAGATCATAAGTCCAAATGCCACCAAATTTTTACAGGAGCTTGCCTACAACCTCAAGAAGGTACCCGATCAATTTCAGTCCGAAAGGACCATTTATGGATCGATACGAACCCACTTCATATCGCTCCCAGATCGAGTCAAAATCACCTGAACTCGATCCCGTGGGCCCGCCCACGTGAGAGAAGAAGACTTCCGAGATCTGGGCGAGATATTTACTGCCAACGCCTATAAATAGTGACCCTGGACCTACAGAAAAGGGACTTTTTTGGCTTCTCTACGCCAATAGTCTGTCGAAATCATAACTACACTTCAGTTGTACTATTGTAATCCCTTGTAATCAGCGAGTGAAATTCAATAAACATCAATCATTTCATAGTGGACGTAGGCAATACGCCGAACCAACTCTAAATCCGTGTGTTTCTATGCATTTTCTTATTTTTTGATTGGTGTGTTTGTTAGATCTGCCTCATTTTATATTTATTTTCTTCATTTTATCTCTTCAAACACATCCGAAGAGTGTTGTGCCCAATTTTGGTACAAACATATATTATATATAGAATCCAAAAAAATTTATTAAAGGTCAAACACATAAATACATGTGCATATTATAATGAAACTTTATTTTAATTTAAATTTTCATTCTATGACTTATATATATTTATAAATAAAAAATATTTTAAAAGAACATCCTTTTCCGACGGTAGCCTTAATTTTTTTTTTTGAAAATTGGTTCTTTATTAACTTTCCTAGAAGGAAAATATACAAGTGTACTGGTATTTTAACCCACATAATATCTAGTACAAAAATATACAAAATACATATCATGATGCATCAAATAGAAAGAATCACTATTATATATCATGTTAATCAGTCAATTTCCTTTTTTATTCAAGTAGTTTGGCATTTTAACACTAGTCAAATAATTCTTCTTCAACAACATCAAAAAAAAAATCATCAGATCTAGAGGAGATCTATATAATGCTTATCCACGTACAAAATGGAATTTAGCAAGATATACTATAATTAGTTAAATGCTAAATTAAGTTTATTTTTGGTTAGAACCGAGTTTTAAGATACATGTACTCTTCATGTTAACAAATCCATTATATGCTTCATAACATGTTTTGACATGTTGAAACCGCAAAAAGTAATTTTTAAGATCAACGGTAAATCTACCCACCATGATATTATAACATTAACCATGTGTAATAAAATTAAGCCGAATCAGAGCTAATATACTTGAAATCGATGATGTTATTTAAATAAGAGACATGATTATTTGTACAACTGATTGAGTGTGAACAAAAGAATCCAACTACTATAACCTTCATATATAACAAAAATATTTAAGAAAAATTAAGTTCTAAAATAAACATGTTTGACAGCTTGAAACAATCGCTTTCACAAAGAGAACCAAATATATTTCTAGATAATCAAAGGGGAAATAGGTGATATGCGAAATGACTTAGTTGGAGATTGAAATATACTGATACAATATATCATCGCCCTCTAACCAACCAAAACTTAACAATCATGCCTTTAGATTTATGCACAATCCAAAATTTAAAAAATATATCGTATGTACAATACATAAAACAAAAGATCATTAAATTATGTTATACCATACATCGTAACCTCTATATGTTTAGATTTACTTAGAGCCCTAATTTGAGTAAAAACCAATTACCAATGTGGTTTGATGGAACTGGACCAGCCTACAATGGAGTTAATGGGTAAATTTCAAAAACTTCCTCTCTGAATCTATTAGGCCTATGAAGTCTAAATAGATCTTAGATCCAATCTAAAAGGTGTTTTAAATAAAATCCTTTATTTTATTTGATTAGTTTGAAAAAGTTTGAATTTGATATAAATTTAGATGAATAAATGTATTAAATACACCCATGTGTGTAGAAGCTAATTACTAAAACTAAAATTAACTTGAGAAGGAAACATTTTATTTCATTTTCTAATACTTGTGCAATTAATCATGGAAATAAATATTATTAATTACAGAGAGAAACCTTTCATTTCTCTCTCTGATCAGACTAATGATTTGTTAGATGTCATTTATGACCAATTTAAACATGGCAAGAAAGTGAGTAAATCAAAATATACTCCAATGTCCACACCCAATCTTTGTAAGAGATGGACGAACCAATTGTGTTTTATTTTATTTGATGTTTTTTATTTGAAGTTGAAAGATTTTGGAAACCATTTTTCTACCATGGAAGGTTAGGAGGAGAGAAGAGAGAAAAATGAATGAGAAAAAATGAATTGTCTGTTGAAAATGAATTAGCGGGTACGTTTTAATTGAAAGGATGAAACGTTTTCATTTCTTTAATTAAAACTTCCCTAATTAATTCCCTTGGTTATCTCTCTCTCTCCACACCTATCTCTTTACATGGTATTACTGAAATTACATGCCATCAAATGACACAAAATTTTCATAAATTGTTTCATGCAATTATCTTTTATTTAAACCCATTTAAAATTACATCGATATTGTATATCAATGCGCGCAATATAAATGAATTCAAATAATTAAACAACTCTCGAACATTAAATTAAATAATAATTAATATTTCTAAAGTATTAATTAATTTACAAAATTTTATAAATTAATTAAATCATGTGGCGTTTTGGAGAATTCATCATTACTATTATGCGACTCAAAGGTGTAAATTCAATAAGTGGTTAATATCGAACAATTCAAATATTAACGTTTATACATCACCTTAACTAGTGGTATGACATTTTGATTTAATTTATCCCTTACACATCTTTCGATAAAATCCAATTTTACATATTATAAGTGATACCTGATAGTGATGACTATTCACACCAATTTTCTTTGTCAAAATTGTATCGCTTTGGATTTATGGAATTTGGTGATGGTCATAACTCAAACATCATCCATATTCAACTTTGTCGTCCAAAACACATAGTCTTTGGTTAAATAATAACAATTATTATTAACCGAACTACTCTGACCAAAGATTTTGACTTTGAGTTGAGTTCAGATGACTATGATACTAACCGCATATGACCGAGGAGACGAATCCTCTCTTGGATAGTGTTTCACTTCCAATACTTCCACTCGACCCAAATATAGTCGTTCGATGTATGTCGTGCCATGATTTAACAATAATCAAAGCAGAGCTTTCATATCGAAGATCAACAATATTTTCAAGCAAGAGAACTGTGTAAATTAGTCACTTCGATATTTTCCATTTGACCTTAGTTATATTAACCAACGGAAAACTATCGAGTGAATCGTTCCATAGTTATCCAATAACTATCAGTACATAACCCCTTGGTGCCCCCAACAACTATGACTAATACATTACCCAATATTTGGATAGAGTTACATGCTCTAGTCTCAACAGATGCGTCGATGCCCTACCTCGATTCATCTTGACGAGGAATAATTAAAATAATATGCTTAACATACTGTGATATACTACTCATGATTAGAACTATTTGTAACTGCTATCATAAACACATCATTATGGACTTTCTGACATATGTACTTAGATTAGGCAATTAATTATTTATAACATTTTGTAACAAGTATATAACAGAAAGGAAACACCGCTTACTTTAAACAACATTGGTTATTGAGTTAGATTTACGGAACAAGTTAAATAATTTCTCCTAGGCATAATACCCCTAACTCTATCAATCTCCCATTTACACTTGGGGTCAATTATAAAATCTTATTCCAACTTCTCCAATCAGTTTCTTCAAAACCAATCGGGTCAGTCCCTCAGTGAATGGGTATGCTATTATGTTTCAATTATCTATTATGTCAATCGACTCTCTTCGACGTCGATAAACTACATTTATCATATGGAACAATTCGGAGTATGTCTCTCAACCTCTAACTAGCTCTATTTTCTGTTACTAACTATATCACAACATTGTTGTCATATAACAATGTTATGGGATTCTCAACAATTGGAATCACCCTTCAGCTCAGTAATACATTTGTGCATTTACTGGGTATATACATTGCTTTTATTGTGGTGCTCTTCGAGAAGTAGCACTTAGCCTTTTTCTGAGTCATCCACAATCTCTCATTTAGAACATTTCCAACTTAAAGCTTCTTAACCAAGCCTTGAATATCAATTTTATATTGACATACCATACTCAATTTCAAATATGAAGTCTGAGTCTGAATACTCCTTCATAAGGAGTTCGTTGTTTCTACAAACAATTCTCTTGTATTTTGTAAATACACAAAAATACTCTAAACTACCATTGAGTAACCTTAATTTGGATTTGATATTTGCTTCATGTATCAAATACATAAATGAATCACGATATTGTACACAACATAAAATGTATGATAATTCCTATTGCCAATGCATAAGAAATCCATCTTACGTGTTCCTTATTAAACATTTTAAAAGGTGTTTCTCCATATTGTCTTCCCAATGTCCTTTATACTCACTATAAAAGACATCATTTACAAATCTAACGTCGAGTATTAAAACATCTAAAAGCTAATTCTTAACGCAAGTAAATTGTTAACAATCACCAGCGTGATGTTTTCTTATGTTCATAATACCAACGTACCTTCAACATTCTTTCTTATGGATACACGATTCCTTTACATTTTGACCGAAATCAAACTATTTGATATTTCTATCAAAATACTTGTTCAATTTTGATGCTCGTCAAATGATACTTTCGTATTGGTTCTTGGATCATATCCAAAACCCACAAACTCAATATCTCTCCCACTGACTTCGAGACACTTTGGTTGTTATGTGCAAATAGTCTAGTCTAAATCTAGAATTTTTTGTTTCAATGGGTATGTGCCAAAACACAAAGTCGTACTAGGTGATAATTTTGGAAGTAAATTCGAATCAACCTGCGCACATCGAATGGCGAATATGTTATGCTAATTTCAACAATTAAAATTCACGATGTTATTCTTCTCAATGTGGCTCACTATATTCCAACTGCATTTGTCTTTCTATTAAAGTCACATTTGTGATCGATGGATTATATCTCTTCGGGTATAATTATCCAAATCATATTTTGGTAATGTACTTGGAATCTTTTTCAGATTTGCGCATCGTACCGTATTTTAGAGTCAATACACTTAATGCTTCATCAAACAACTAAGGATAACTTATTCTTGACATCGACAAGAAACTCATAGTTTCTCTTTGACATGCAAGAATACTCATTAGAAATTCTAATGTGTTGTGTTCATTTAGGTTTGGTTAATTTCATATCATCCCTTGCAATTAGTTTTAACATTCGATCATATCCATATCCATTTTACTACCAGTAATTTCTCAAAAAAAATCCCTTTGCTATGAAGTTGGTATTTTTTTGAAACAACAGTTGTTTCTTAGTGCAACGGAACGGGCAATCGTAATATTTTATGAATTGCCTTATATAAAACTAATTTGGTATTGATTCATAATATTTATATTCACAACATAAATTAGTCATCCAATGACTATCATTTCCAAACTTCTTTTTGCATGACTCACACAAGATCCCTTATATACAATTATTATGTGTAGCCTTTTGACTCACACAACCCGCCAACTCTTTGGTCTAGGACATGATGGGGTTTCTAATAAACCCTTATCTTATATGATTTCGTAAACTATTCTTTGGATGATATTAATTTTAACCGTGTGTACTACTCTTAAGTACACACCTTATAGAAAGAATTTAATTCAACTTCACTCAATATATATATATATATATCATGCTTTGTCTAACAAAGTTCGATAACTCCTTATCAATACATTATTACATATTATAGGGAGGAGTGACTCTTGAGACCAAATCTATATCCATTTTAGGTACGTTTGGAACTCTTTCCTATATACTTACCCATTGGATCAAATTGAATCATTTTGTTGCATGTTAATTTATTTATTTCCATTTTATATTCTGTGAATTTTTATCATAGACATGCTCCATAACGCATATTCATGTACGTGATAATTCATCGGTGAATACAAGGAAGTGCGTGGAAGCGTTTTGGTATTATCGTACTTGTGATTCCACACATCTATATGTATCAATGCAAAGAGTTCATCAACTCTTCTGACGCTCCCACTAAATGGGTTCTTTGCCCTTAATTATCTAAGAATAATTAACCAGTATCATATGATACATAATCATATAGTAAAAAATATTTCTCAAAACTACAGCTTAGTTCATAATTCCAAAATAATTGTAAATAATTTTAGATACTTCAGTACTTTCCAATGCATCACTTTTGTTATGAAAAAAATACCACATTACAGTTTTATTTCATAGCGAATGTTCATAATATTCTCATTGAAATAAAACTATGTCTATTCTTCGGTCATCATTGAAGAACATATATTATTTCATAAATAATGTGCGGTACGTTGTATGAAAACAATTTTCGTAACTTGATGCAATCAATAAGTGTATGTGCCATGCTCCCATTATTTCCGCCATTATTATAATAGCATACTGAATATAGAGATCCATCATCCATTTAATATAGACTATTTATTTCATATATTATAACTAATTTACAGTGGGGAGTTCTTTGATCAATTATCTTGAACTCAAAGAAATAAATCTCATTAAAAATGATTTTCTGTATGAAAATACATTTCAGAATAGAAATCATATTTCTTATTTCAATGTTAAGTATCAATTTTTTTTTACAATTTTCATTTTTGATGTATCATTATAAAGTAGAAGTGACAATTTACTCTCTTTATCCCAAATGTACCTTAAATCATGTCAATTCTTATACATTTGTTTTCCTTTTAAGTGGCTAAACCGTTCAAAAGATAAACCTTATTACAATATCATAATTAACTCTTTACAAAAGTGCATTCAATCATCCTTAACATTTAAGGACATCATTTATGTTGCACTTTACGTAAACTAATCAAAACTAACATTTTAACGATCGAGTTCTCAGATCCCTTTAGGAGTTTCGATCTAGTTATACATTTAACACAATATGATCTTCATTATGGTCAATCAAATTGATTAATCGATCTTATAGTATGGTTTATCCACTTATTTCGATTGAAATGATTTCATCGAAGTATCGTATATTACGAACTATGACCGTTCACCATATAACACTTATATATGACAATATATGGATCAAATATCCATTGTCTTATATTGCTTCGAAGTTTGAAACTCATAGTATGCAATACACAGTCTCGGCCAAATAAACACGTAAGCGACAAAATCATGAACATATCTAGTAACTGTAAAATTAGGCGCTTATATAGGTATTAAGACATCAACATACAAAAAGTATTTATTAGTAAGTGTATGTTATATTTATATTTGTCAATCTTCAGTTCATTTGTATAATATAATTGATAAACTTTTATTAATCATATTAAATGCATAAATTTATCAATGTAGATTATTATAACATTATGTAGCATATGTTCTTACAATATTAGAAATGTTAAATGTTACCGTTTCATTTTTTTTAACAAGGCTCTCACTAGTGTTATATGTTTCTCCAAACCCTAAGATGAAACATAGAAGTTTTTTTTACTTCACTAGTTGGTGTTAGGACACGTCTGTCATGGGATTGCCTAAATAAAGTATATGTACTTTGAGTTTGCTCAACAAATACATATAGTTATCTTACTTCATCTATATATTAATAATACAACACATAACATCTCTAGCTTGAGTTTGCTCAACAACCAGAGAGTATGCAAGTAATTTATTAATATATAAATGGCGGAGGACAACACTTATATTAATGATTCATAATCTTCAATATATTTAACTGAGTGATATTGACTTATGAAATAATGTATTTCTTTTGAAATACCCTCATGATTAAAGTGTCGGACACATCACAAATCACGGTATACGCACATTTACATATGGTATATTCCTTAAGTCTATTTGGGTTTCTTTAATGTTCCATCTTTGGTTTATATATTCATATCATACAGGTTTAATTATTATAGAACTTTTATGTTTCATTAACTTATATAATAATTATATATATAACATTATATTAATTAAATCATATTTAATTAACTTTGATTAATTAACTTCTTAATAAATTTTATATTATTCCAATATAACATTTATATTGAATATTATACATATACTATAACCTTTATAGCATAACACATATATCTTATATATTTTTGTATTTTTATTTATTTAATTTACTTGTATAATTAATTAACCATTAATTAATTTACTTAATTAAAAAAATTTAAATAGAATAATATTAGTTTCAAAGTTTTATTTTATATACATACATGTATAATTATGTTATCTTAAACACGTTAAAATAGCATAACATATATCAATATATATAGTACATGCATATAACTATTAATTGATTTTCTTATTTAATTAATTTATTTTATTAATCTTATTAATAAATTTTAAATTGCAAAATTAATATTTAAATATTTTCAAACATTTTTGAAAATTTCATTATGTTTCCAAACATTTTGAAAATTTTCGTTATATTATATAACCTTTTATAATAAACATTTTTTTATTTAAAATTTAAAATTTTGTCTTATGAAAATTAGCCAAAGGACTAATTCACATTGGACCTTTTTCTATCATAGACAACTTTTGGGCTCACTTCATGTTTCGGATCAGGCCAGAAGCCAGGGAGGGTAGGATAGTTGATTACCCAAACCCAAGCCAAGACATAACTTTTCTAGACACTATATTAAGTGGGAAAGCTTAATCATTCAACACTAACATGGCTAATTTAGATAGTATAGGCTATTGGGCTCTGATATGGGTCAGCCCATAATGAAGTTAAAGGATAAATTTTAAAAAAAATCCTCTTTGGTCCTATTAGGCCTATGAAGTCTAGAGAGATTTTCGATCCAATCTAAAAGGTGTTTTAAATAAATTCCTTTATTTTATTTGATTAGTTTGAAAGAGTTTAAATTTGATATAAATTTAAATGAATGAGTGTATTAAATACACCCATGTGCGTAGCAATTATTTATTAAAAGTAGTTTGAGAAGGAAACCTCTTGTTTCCTTTTCTAATACTTGTGCAATAAATTAAGCGAATAAATAACATTAATTGGAGAGAGAAACATTTCATTTCTCTCACTGATTAGATTGATGATTTGTTAACTGCCATTGATGATCAATTTAAATATGGCATGAAATGTGAGTATATCCAAATATACTCCAATGTCCACATCCAACCTAGCAAGAGATGGATGAACCACTTGTCTTTTATTTTATTTGATGTTTTTTCTTGCTTTGGAGTTAAAAGGATTTTGGAAACCTTATTTTTTTGTCATGGAAGGTTAGGAGGAGAGAAGATACAAAAATGAATGAGAAAGAATGAATTGTGTGTTGAAAATGAATTAGTGTGGATATGTTTTAATTAAAAGAACAAAATCTTTACCATTCTTTACTTAAAACTTCCCTAATTAATTCCCTTGGTTATTTCTCTCTCTACTCCAATCTCTTTACATAGTACGACTAAAATTACATGCTATCAAATGACATAAAATTTCCATAAATCACTTCATGCAATTATCTTGTATTTAAACCCGTTTAAAATTACATCGATATCGTATATCAATGTGTGCAAATATAAATTCTATAAATGCATTTAAATAACTACAAACAATTCTCAAACATCAACAAATTAAATAATAATTAACATTTCTTAAATAATAATTAAAACTAATTTACAATATTTTATAAATTAATTAAATCATGCGGATTTTTGGAGAATTCATCAGTACTGTTGTGCGACTCAAAGGTGTAAATTCAGTTAGCGATTGATATCGAACAGTTCAAATATTAATGTTTACACATCACCTTATCTAGCAGTGTGAAATTTTGGTTGAATTTATCGCTTACGTATCTTTTGGTAAATCCAATTTAACCTATTATAGATGGTACCTAATAGTGACGATTATTTACATTAATTCTCTTTATCCAAGCTATACCACTTCGAACTTATGGAATTTGGTAATGGTCAAAATTCCAGTATCGTCCATATTTAACTTTATAGTCCAAACACAAAGTCCTTGGTTCAATAATAATAGTTATTATTAACTGAACTACTCTGGTCAGATATTTTGACTTTGAGATGACTTCAGTTGACCGTGACACTAACCCCATATAACCGAGGAGATGAGTCCTCTCTTGAATAGTGTTTCACTTCCATACTTCCACTCGACCCAACTATAGTCATTTGATGGATGCTATGTCATGATTTAACTCTGATCAAAGCGGAGCTTTCATATTGAAGATCAACAGTATCCTTAAGTCAAGAGAACTGTGTAAATTAGTCACTTTGATAATTTCTGTTTAAGCTTAGTTATATTAACCAACAGAAAACTATCGAGTAAGTCATTCTATAGGTATCTAATAACCTTCAGTACATAACCCCTTAGTGCCCCCAGCAGCCATAAGTAATAACCTACCCTACTTTTGGAGAGCTTTACATACTCTAGTATTAATGGATGGATTGATGTCCAGCCTCCATACATCTTCACTAGGATTATTTAAAATGATGTGCTTATCATATTGTGATATAATACTCAAATTACATCTATTTGCAACTGCTATCAGAACACATCATTTATGGACTTTTTGATATATATACTTAAATTAGCTGATTAATTACTTATAACAAGTATATAATAGAAAGGAAACACCTTTTATTTTGAACAAGAATTGTTATCAAGCTAGATTTATGTAACAAATTACATAATTGCCCCTAGAGCATACTCCTAACTCTATCATGGTTAACCAATGTTTAGAGAACGTCGACACAACCAACATTGGGGTAATATTAGTTGGTACACAAAGAGATGCAGGCAATGATAGGTTGTTTACAACAAGGATGAAGAAATTTGGAAGATGAGAAGGAATAAAGAACAAGCAAAAATATGACGGATTGAAAGAAAAATTACAATAGAATGTACCAATGAAAGAAAAATAATGAAAGCATGTACCGATAAGTATTATATTCTAAAAAAAAGTCCTACCTTTGAAAAGGACACGTGTCACCATATAAATGATTTGGTTTCTCTTTTAGTAATAGATACACCAACATTTATCTTCGAGCATTGGCACCCGTGATGCTTATGTCCGGGCATAATTCCTATATGTCTCCTATCCCCGGGCATTTATCGAAGATTAGATGTATTGGGAGAATTATCCGATTTTCCCCCAGTCAAATTATACTCCAAATAACTGATCATGGTTCGAAGGAGTCCTTCGGTACCAATCTCTGGGTACCTATACATTCAATTTTCAAAACATGTGATGTCTTTCCATGTCATTGATCCAACACACAAAGTTATAATTAATGAATACAGTTTCATTAATTCAAAAAGCAAACTTTATTCCAATAGTTTCTACAGTGAATCCCCCTTTATTACATCTAGTCCAATCTAAAGAATGTCCAAACAAAAGTAAATGCTGAAAAATGAAAGAATCAAGTGAAATAGCAAGGAATATACTCACTATTCCATGACCGTAGAATTGTATCCCCGTCAAACTTTTATAGCTTGAAAATGTTGCCCCTAAGCTTATGCTTTATCACATTGGGTCCTTCCCAATTCATATCTGATTCCCTTATTCTTAGGAAGGCCCTTTCAGAATGAGGTTGTCAACCTCGAAAGTACGGTCCTAAACCTTGGTGTTCAACTGCCGTGCTACTCTTTGTTGATAAAATGCTGCCCTTAGGTTTGCCTCTTCTCGATTTTGCTCACAAAGTCGAGGGATGCTAGCTGTAGATCCTCCTTCATCTTAGGGTCATAGTTCATGCGCCAATGAGAATGGACATCTACTTCGATAGGTATCATCACCTCAGTTCCATAAGGCAGTGTGAATGGATATGTCCAACTGCAAACTTTTGAGTCATCCAGTAAGCCAACAACATCGGTGGTAACTTGTAAACCTACTTTCCCTTTGCTTGTTTCGACCAATTCTTGGTGATGGATTGATGCTTGTGTTCACTGCCTCCATCTATCAATTCTCCTATGCATGTCCTACCACAAAGATTTCTTAATTCGATATCGATTAAAGAATTCACATGACCATGTACTTTCGAACTGAGTTCCATTATCTGTAATGATCTTCGGTGGCACTCCAAATCTATACAAAATGTCTTCGACTATGAAATTAATCACTTTTGTCAAAGTGATTATGGTGATTAGTGACACCTCAACCAATTTTGTCAAATAGTCCACTACTGCAATTGCATACATCTCTCCTCCTTGGGCATTCGATGAAATCTGATAATATCAATTCCCTAAACCACAGATGACCATGAGCTAACCATTTGCTTATGATTATTGGATGGGGCTCTAGATGTCTTCTCAAATCTCTGGCACTTATCACATCTCCTTGAATATTCACCCGCATCTCAATTGATAGTTTGCCAGAAATATCCATAGTGAAGTACCTTCTTTGCTAAATATTCCCCCTTAGTGTGATTGCTATGGCTTCCTTCATGAACGTCCTCAAAGATTTTCTTCACTTCATCCTTGTCGACATTATTTTTCAAGGGAGTGAGAATCCTCTTCGAAATAACACTCCATCTTGCATAATGTAATGCAATAATTTATGCAAGAGTTTCCATCGTTCATTCCGACTCTTCGAAACAATTCCCTTTTGTCAAGTTTTCTTTAAATTGAGTCATCCATAATTCCTTCTCCTCAACCTTCTAGATGTAGTCAATATCTATTTCCACATTTCTTGGATGCTTTAACATATCTATAGGAATTATCTCTAACAGTTGTATATCTCCAATGCTGGCCAGTTTGGCTAGTGAGTCTACATTCGTATTATCTTCTCTTAGGATGTGTGTTACATGTAATGCTCAATCTTATCTGGTAGTTCGAACACCTTCGATAGGTAAGGGTAAAGTCATGCTACCTTAAAGTAAAACTCTTTCTTAACCTGGAAATCCACTAATTAAAAGTCACTAAATATGTGTCATTGTTCATAACTCCTTCGCCATCCTGGGTCTCGCAATCAACGCTTCATACTCCATTTCATAATTCATAACACCAAACTCAAGTTTCAATGCATAACAGATTATCCAACCATTTGGAGTTACGAAGACAACACTTGCTCCAAAATCGTGATCATTGGATGCTCCATCAATATACAATTTTCATTTAAAAGTTCAACCATCTTCTCTTCCATTACATCATCTCGTATAGTAAATTCAAAAATGAATCCCACCTAAGCCTGTCCATAAATCGCTTTTATAGGATGATAAGTGATTTCATATTAACTCAACTTAATGTTTAATTTGAATAATCATCCCAAAGTCTTGGGGTGATGCAATACTTGTCTGAGTGTTTTATCCATCAACATTCTAATTGCATGAACCTGGAAGTACGGTCGCAACTTCCTTGATGCTACCAATAAATAGCAAGATAGCTTCTCCAATTTAGGATAATGCTATTTTGTGCTATGAATTCTTTACTTATATAATATACTGTCACTTGAATCTTCCCTCCTGCATGCACTAATGCAACACTCAATGTGTGATCCGGTAGTACAAAATAGATGTACAAACCTTCTCCTTCTAAAGGCTATTAATTAACATCGATGGTTTTCGAATATGTTCTAATAGTTGCTGAAAGATAGCTTTACATTTGTCCGTCCATTGAAACTTCCCATTTTCCTTCTTGAGGACATCAACGAATGGTATACACTTTTCGGTTGACTTGGAGATGAAACTACTTAAAGTAGCAACCTTATCATCCAAGCATTGCTTTTCCCTCCTTATCCATAGGGTTGTAACCTATCTCAATGCCTCAATTTGCTTCGTGTTTGCTTCATTTCCCCTAGAGTTCACGATGAACCCTAAATCTTTCCAAATGCGACTCCGAAATAACACTTCAATAGATTCAATCACATTTTGTACGTTTGAAGCATGTCAAATATTATCTATAAATCCCCTATATGGTCCATTGACTTCGTGACCTTGCCAACATATCATTCATATAGACTTCCATTATTCATCTAATTTGTTTTGAAAAAAATCTTATTGACCATGCATTGGTAGATAGCTTTAGCATTTTTAAAATTGAAAGGCGTCACTTTATAGCAATACAGTCCTAAGTCTATGGTAAAGCTCATATGTTCTCAATAAGGGATGTGCATGCAATCAGATTGTAGCCGAAATACGCATCCATAAATAACAGTTTCATTCCTGGTAGTTCCATCCATGGGTTGGTCAATCCATAGAAGCGGAAAGCATTCCTTCGAGCATGATTTATTCATGTCTAAAAAATTGATCCTTGTCTGCCATATGCCGTTGGCCTACTTAACTACACTGGATTTGCCACCCAATCCAAGTATTGTGCTCCTTGGACGAAGTTATTAACCAACAACTAATATGCTTCCTCCTTTTAACACAATAGATCTCTCTAGTTTCATATTAAACATTTTCTACTTTATGGGGACAAATGTTAGGATGACATTCAGTGTGTGGTACAGAACATCAAGCGAAATCCAATGCATGGCAGAATGAATCCATGCAAACAAATCCATGTTCACCCTCAAAGACCCAACTAATTCCTTTTACGGAACCCCATCCACTCACTCTCCGACGAAAGGGGAAACATCGATAAGTAAGTCGATCCTGCCGCTCTACGGTGAAGAGAATTACTTCTTGCACTCTGGTCCCCGACTCTCCGCTTAGGGACATAATTCGATCAATTCCACACTAACTTCCTTTCTCCAGCCTCGACTCTTCGATCGAGGGCCTAACCCATGACATACGAATCCATCATGTCGCTCTTCGGTGAAGGGACTCACACCTTGCAGTTATCACCCTGTCTCTTTGGTCGGGATGACCATGACCTGTTTTGTTCATTGCATTTATGTGGATTTAGTTTAGATTATTAAATTTAAGTTGTTAGGTCATAAAACCAGAAAAAAAGGAAAACCAAACATTGCCTCTCCGGGCATGACGATTTATCATCGTCTCAAAGCATGCATAGGGATTGACCTCGATCCCATACATGTGTAAGTGACTTAACCATTTTATTGTGGAGATATTATTTATTGTTTCATGCCATCCCTATAAAGAGATGAAGATCTGTGACCTTGATCCAAGGCCATTTCCATTGGATGTGGACGGTGGCTGCTCCTGTTCCACTGCCCGAGTCCTCACGTATGGTGGTAGCCTGCCATCCCTGACATGTTCCTCAACCATATCCCGTAAGTGCCTAAATTCATCCGTAGTATGCCCATCCAGTTCGTGGAAAAAGCAAAACTTTCCATACCTACGTTCCCGCTCCGTAGGATCCCTCCTTTGCGGTTTGCGATGTGGGAGTTGCCCCTTTATGTTAAGATAAATCCGTTCCAAGCTTTCCATCAAATCTGAATAAGTGGAGAACTTTGGTTCTCGTTCTTTCCTTTGTCGCTTCGAACTGTCAAAGTCATCATCCGCCTTCATCTTTCCTTTATCCTTGCCTGAACCTTCTGTAGATGGTCCTCTGTCCCTTACTGCGTTAACTTCTTCCTCTCTATCAGCCTTAACATCTTCCTGTCGTAGGAACCTCTCGACCTCATGATAAAATTCTCCAAGGTCCATCGGAGGATCCCGTTCTAGTTCGACCTTAAAATCCATTTTATCAGCTATCCCTGATGTTGCCGCCATCAAAACCATCAATGGATCGGGCCCATCCACCAAAGCAACCATGCATTAAACCTTGTTAAGAAATTCCTAAGGGATTCACATTCCCTCTGCTTCATCGTCGTTAACGTCATCACGTTCTTAGGTCTCATGATGTGGGCTCGAAATTGCCTCATGAACTTATCCACCAACTCCATCTAAGCACCAATGGAACCATTCTCCAATTGACTAAACCATAGTGCGACTATATTTGCCAAGTACAAGGGGAAACATCATGCCATCACTTCTTTTGATGCCCCCAGCACTTCCATATGCCTCGTATACCTCATCAGATGAATAGTAGGATTTGTTTTTCCACCATATGTTTCCAATGCTGGTAACTTAAACTCCGGTGGATTCCTAGCACGGCTGATATTAGGTTTGAATGGACTCCTATTCACATCTTCCAAATCCCTGTTCACCAATCCTCCTCTCATAGCTCGTCTAATCATCTCAGCCATCCTTTTCTCCACATCTATTGGTGGCCTCCAATCCATATTACTAGCCTGCACCCAACTCCGCAAGGGTATTCCAGAACGTACTCCTCTAGACGTGCATCCACATTATGATCAACATCAAACTATACAGCACTGACTACTGGCCTATCGACATCCGATCCAGCCTGACCTGGGGTGTGCCCCTCAAGCCTAGTGGATCGATGCCGATCCCTCCTACTTGGCTAAGGTTTTCCCCCGGTTGCTCCATTCCGTTCTCATACCTATTAGCTTCATCTCCATGCTCCTGATTTTGATTTTCCACAGCTTTGGCTGCTCCAACTACTTGATCTAGATTACCATTAGGTCCTGCTCCAGCCTATCCAATTTGCCTGAGGAAATTCTACATCATCACCTCTTGTCACTTCATCATTCGCTTTTGCATCGCCTCCATCGTAGTCTCCATCTCATTCCTAATGATGTAGGCAGAAGGTTGATTAGCTCCAGCTCCTGAGGATGCTTCCTGACTCCCTCCATGGTGACTCCTATCTGCCAATGGTCTCCTTGATGATTTCATAGCCATTGCTTCCTAGATCCAAGTATCCAAGCTTCAAAATCCAAGATCAAAGCTTCCAAATCCGTGGGTGCAAGTTTTCTCAGTGAAAGCACCAAAATGTTAGCGTCAAAAATGACCGCCAATGCCCAAATAGTATGAAAGCACCACTAATCCAATAACCATGTCTAAACAGAATGAAGTAGAGAATAAAATATGAAGAAAAGCAAATTAAAGAAAAGCAAATTAAAACAGAAAGGAATGAACACCGAATGTTTTGTAGTGGCTCAGCGTACTTCGACCTACGTCCACTCCAAAAAAAGTTTCCTTTTATTTATACTATAGATTACAATTACAGTTTGGATAATAGCCTTAGAATAATAATGGAGAAAGAAGAGAGCCAGAAAAAAGATCCCAAATGAGTATCATGCCCACTGTATTTATAGGAGACGACAGAAAAATATCCAGTCGAAAGTCCACGTGCAGAAAACCAACGACCAAACGAACCCCTCACCGAAATTGAGGCCCATCTGGGCCATCCTAGGGGATCGGCACTGATCCTTATAGATGTTGATTAGGGGTCGGCGAACCCTAATGGTGGTCTCCCATGATGTCCCCTTCGTGTTTCGATAGTTGTTTCTATAGTTGCCTTGGTGAAATTTGGTGATATTGGTCGATTTCCGTTGAGTTGAGCTGCTGAGTTGAGTGTCCATATCCATAGTGATCCAATCTGATCCCCAGCCTAGGCGAAGTGCCAATCCATACTTAGCCAATTCCAGGATGCTATTCGTTTGGATCTAGTCAACTATCATCCATATCCTCGTTTATAACTGATTTCTAAACCTGATAATCATCCCTTCGGGCTTCCTGACTTTATAATCATGAAATCCAATTTTCCAAATCCATGGTATCACGGCCTTGCCAAAAGGCAGGATAACACAACTTAATGCATTTGATCGAAGATGTTGCCTCTCGAAAAAAATCCTAAAGTTAGGATTTACAAGGAAAAAATCATTTTCATGGAGTTGCATCTCATCAAATCTCTCTTGAATATAATGTTCATCAAACTTCCATTGTCAACCAACACACGATGGACCGTTGTTGGCCCAGTTAAGGTTGTAATCACCATTAGGTCGAATGTAGGTGCTTTGACCCTATCAACATCCCTATTCTTAAAGATGATGTCATTAATGATCCACCTTTGTTGCTTAGCGGGGGTGCCATCCTTGATAGCATTGTACATTTCCTATGGCAGATGCATTAAGGGTCTCTTGTAGCATTCCATTTCATTCTATCTCTTTTCCATGTGATACAGATCTCTAGATATTGTATTTTTCACCAACTCACGCTTAGTGATCTCGGACCTCTTCATTGGTCCGTCCATATTACCCCAAGGCGCTGCTTTGGTGGTTGATTGTTTCCCTTCACACCGTCCTACTCCTAAAATATTGTTGGAGCTTCTTCTTCCATATCAACTCCTCAATCATATCCCTCAAACGTCATCACTCATTGGTATTATGCCCATGAGCCACATAGAATCTATGATACTTCCTAGGGCAATTCCCTTCCTCCATTGCCTTTCTCGGAGCAAGCTTCATGTGTCTGACAATGCCTTGAGTGGCAATTTAGATATTCACCACGAGTCTTCCAGCTCCGTATACTTCCCAGCTTCAGTAAATCAAAAACATTTCTTGGGGTCCTACTTCATACCGTCAGCATTATTATTCTTTCATTTATTACTACAATTATTATTTCCATTGTTAGCATCTTCCTTAACAGCTTCATTGCTCTTTACCATGTTGCTCGGTCCAGCCTGACTGCCAGCATTCAACCTCGTCTCCATCTCTGCCTCTTCCAAGTGAAAAAATTGGTTCTCCTTTTTATAAAAATCATTTAATGCTACTGGTTTTTTCATTGTCAATGACCTTTCAAATCTGACTCACTATCCAGTACATCGATTATTTCCATTAACACTACATCATCCTATGGATTCTTTACCTCTACTCTCGTAGCACTAAACCATTTCAAGAAACTTTTCAATACTCTCCATTCCTTTGATGGATGCTTGCAAATTACATCGCATCCTTTGGCTGTGCAAAGTGTACTCAAAACTGATTTAAGAACATATTCGTCGGTTGATCATATAACGATACATATCTCATCTCCAACATGCAGAACCACATCGTCGTTAAACCTTTCAATAACAATGGGAAGCACTTGCACTTCACATAGTCATTCACCTAAGCAACATCCATATGCTAGTCATACTTTGTAGATGCTACATAGAATCCATCAATCCATTGTAATTTGACATCATGAATTTTCTTAGGTATTCCGCCGCCCTAGTCTACATCGTGAATGGATTCCCACCAGAGGTGGTCTCCTAGTTATCTTTCTTTTTATTGTGCAATATCAATCTCTAGATTGCTTCAGTAATCAAGTCATCGTTATCTTCCTTCCTCCCTAAATGGCAGTCTTCACGTGCATCACCATGTATTTAATTCCGTGAGCGACTATTATGGCCACTTCCTGAATAGTCATGGTCGTCATCACGATGCTAAGGTCCCCTTAGCTCTCCTGTGACGTCGATTAGTGTTGCATCTTCTAGAGTTTCTTTTTTTATTGGCATCTCTCTCAAAATTACTTCCAATTCTCTCATCTATAGGACTCATCGATCGACCAGAACAATCACCAACACCTCTAACAGTGCCATCGTCATCATTTGACTTCCTTGATGGATCAGGTTCAATCCATGATGGTTTGGTATCGATCCATCTAGGGTTGTATTTTTCACCTTCAGCCTTATTTTCCTTCTTCCATCATCCATTGGTTTCTTTCTCGGTCTATGTCAATTATCAGAACTTCTTTCGTCTGAGCTTAATGGAAAACTTCCTCTACCTCCATGATCCCTACGGTAGGATCCATTTCCTTGTAGAGGTTGCTTCATCGATGCAAATTGCTTTTTCATTTCTGCCATAATATCTTGCAACGTTGCTTCCATCTTCTGATCCACCATAGCAATCATTGCATCCAACTCTTTCTTTGTCACCAAATCTGGTAGGGATTGAGTAGATCCATCATTCCCTCATCATGTGCTCTAGTGGATCCCTCTTTAATGACATTCTTATTCATATTTATTTATGCTCCTATCTTCTATCAGATCCCTTTGGAGATTTTTTTTCAAATCCTAGTAGCAAATTGAGATTCGATCTGATCAATCAATTCTCAATGAAAGCACTAAAAATCTTTATCCTTTATTTTGAGCTAAAATTTCCAATCGATAGAAAAATGGTAAATAAACAAAAAAATAAAATGAATTCAAGAGAATATAAAGAGAAAAGGCAATATGTTATAATGGTTCAGCAAATTGCTGGCCCATGTCCACTTTGATGTTTTTATTGATTCATTTGAACTATTACTAAAACTTCTATAGTGTTATTTGAAATTCAAGCGCAAAGTATAAAATGGTAGAGTTTCCCCAAGCAAAAGATCAAAGTTCAAAAAGTCCTTCTGTAGTTAGAAATTATGGCTTGTTTATAGTTGAATTTAGTTGTTCCAGGTCTTCAGATTCTTCAGATCTCATTTGGAAATAGTTAGTCAATCAAACTAGTACATTAGGAATGCAATCATGTCAATCTAGACCATGTCTTAGGGCTTGACCGATCATTATCAAATTGATCGTTATCGATTCATCGATACTGATCCACAACCTTGGTCCAGAAACTTGTGCTTTGCTCCAAAATACCTTAGCTTTCAATGCTTTAGAGTTTTAAGGGGAAAATGGGGTTTTTGATGGATTTTTATTGATCTGTCACCCTTTCTTAAACTTTTCTTTTTCTCCAACTTGGCTTAGATATCCATTGTACTTGACTTTTTAGGGGTACTTTATACTTCCGATGGATGGTACCTATTTGTCCATGGATTGGTATTGATCCAAGGACTTAGCCAAATTTCCACATTTTTTTCTTTCTTAGCCGTTTGTAGTTGATTGTCTTCATGTCCAAAATCCATTCCTTTATCATTCATAGTCCAATTCCAGCGAAATGCCGCTTGGGTAGAATGATAGATGACATTGATGGAGTCGAAGCACTAACCTTCGATCTAATGGTGATAACGGCTGTTATTGGATTTGCTATAGTTCATCGGGTGCTGATTGACAATGGAAGCTCAATGAAAATTCTATTCAAGAGAGCTTTTGATGAGATGGAGTTGAATGAGAAGGACTTATTGCCTTGTAAATCTTAGCTTTAGGGTTTATCATAAAGGCAACATCTCTGACTAGATGTGTACAGCTGATGGTGCACCTAGAAGAAAAACCTCATTGCATGATTTGGGTACAAACTTTCCTTGATGTGGATGGATATTCTACCTACAACTCCTTTTTAGGTCAATTAAATTTGCTAATTTTAGGATGCCCTTGCTCTATGGTATTTGATCATGAAATTTCCTATAGATAGTGGGTAGTCCAAGGGGACCGAAGCACCAGATGAGAATGCTACATTATAGTTTTGTGTGAATCAAGATGTAGAGAGAAAGGAAAGGTTGCAAAGAAGGCTGTTTGCATCAGAACCCAAAATGCATAACAACTACTGTTCGAGCCTTAGCTCGAGTCCATTAGGGATCGATATAAAGCTCTAGACCTAAAGCAAGAGTCGAAAGAGGCTAAGAGGGACCAGTGGAGCTAATGGATGTGATTTAAGTGGATGAAGATGATCTGACAAATATTGTTAAGATTGGGTCTCCACTCAGCCTGAGAATGAATAAGGAATTAACAGGGTTTCTGAGAGCGAATCGAGATGTTCACATGGACTCACTTTGACATGCATGGGATTTTGCTTGGACTTGTGTGCCATGCGTTGAATGTCTGCCCAGTGTTCATTCCTATGAAACAAAAGAGATACATTGTGGAATCTGAGAGATCCGTTGCATTGAAGGAAGAAGTGGTTTGTTGGAAAAGAACTTCATCCGTGAAGCCCTTTATGTCGAAAGGATAACTAACCCCATGGAGATTAGAAGGCTAATGGAAAGTGGAAGACATGCATTGATTATTCAGACTTGAATAAGGCATACCCAAAGGACTTCTTTCCACTTCCATAGATCGACCAACTCGTGGATGAAGCAGTCAAACATGAATTACTATCTATTATAGATTCGTATTCCAGCTAAAATAAAATTGCAACGCATGTCCCTGATCATGAACTTACAAGTTTTATAACGGACTAGGGACTGTATTTTTATAAGATGACACTGTTCGGGTTAAAGAATAGCTTGGATCCTTACTAGCATTGGGTCAACAAGATGTTCTTGGAACAAATCGGAAGGACAATGGAAATTTATGTGGATGATATGCCAGTAAAGTCAAGGAGATCAACAGATTACAGATGAGGTTTATCAGCGATGTTTGATGTGCTCTGAAAGTACAGGATGAGATTGAATTCATTTAAGTGTTCTTCTGGGGTTGCATCTAGAAATTTTTTTGGTTCGCTATAAACTCTAAGGGCATCGAAGCTAATCCAGAGAAAATCGAAGTATTGAGACATGTTATAACCCTATAGACTATGAGAGAAATACAGAGCTTGAATGACAAGGTTGGCGCTTGGAGTCGGTTCATCTTGAAAGCAACCAACAAGTATATACAATTATTTGATGCCCCTATGAAGGAAAAATGGGAAGTTCTAATGGATGGACGTGTGAAGTTATTTTTCAACAACCGTTGGAAACATCTTTGGAAACCATTGATTTTGTCGAAGCCTTTAGAAGGAGAAGTTTTGCACATCTATATGATAGTATCAACTCACACATTGAGTTCAACATTGGTTCATGAGGAAGTTAAGATCCAAAGGTTGATCTATTATATCAGTAAGTCATTCATAATTGCGAAAAATGTTATCCTAAACTGGAAAATATAGCTTACTATTTACTAATAGCCTTAGGGAAGTCAGGGTCGTATTTTTAAGCTAATCCAATTAGAGTATTGAAAGACCAATCTCTTGGGAAATTATTGCATCGCCTCGAGACTTCAAAATGATTATTGAAGTGAAACATTGAGATGAGTCAGTATGAGATTACTTATCATCCCAAAAAGGCGATTCGTCGACAAGCATTGGCAGACTTCATTGCTGAATTTACTATCCAAGATGATGAAATAAAAGAGGAGATGGTTAAACTTTCTCAATAGGAGTTGTATGTGGAAGGTGCATCTAGTGACCAGGATTTTGGAGCTAAAGTAGTTTTGGTAATTTAGATGGTCATAGGATATGTTATACTTTGAAGCTTGAGTTTTATGCTATGAATAATGACATGAGTATGAGGCTTTAATAGTGGGACATAAGAAAGCAGAGGAGTTGGAAGTGCAGACACTACATATATTTAGTGATTCCCAAACGATGGTTTGTTAGGTCAAGAAGGACTTCAAGCTAAGGATGCATAACTCGCCCCTTACCAGATGAAGGTGTTGGAGCTACCGGACGAGATTGAGCATAACACAATGTTTGTACCAAAATTGGGCACAACACTCTTTGGATGTGTTTGAAGAGATAAAATGAAGAAAGTAAATGTAAAATGAAGCAGATCTAACAAACACATCAATAAACAGATAAGAAAATGCACAGAAACACACGAATTTAGATTGGTTCGGTGAATTGCCTACGTCCGCTATGAAATGATTGATGTTTATTGAATTTCACTCGTTGTTTACAAAAGATTACAACAGTATAACTGACGTTTGATAATCATTTCGGCAGAATATCGGCGTAGAGAAGCCAAAAGTCCATTTTTTGTAGGTCTAGGGCTGCTAGTTATAGGCGTAGGATGCAAATACCTCGCTCAGATCTCGGGAGACCTTTCCTCTTACGTGGGCGGGCCCACACAATCGATTATGTGTTGTTCTGCACTCGGTCCGTGATTGATACGAACGAATTTCGTATCGATCAAGATTTGGTCCAATCGAATCGAAATTTGGCATGGACGTTCTTTAGGTTGTACGTAAGCTCCTGTAAAAATTCAGTGGCATTTGGACTTATAGATTGTCAGTTATGATCGATGCAAATTCGGGTTTTATATAAGCTATTCTGTTCGTATCGATCGGAACTGTCTTGTTCGTATCGATCATCATAGCTCTATTCGTATCGATAGGCTTGTTCTATTCGTATCGATAGTTTCTGCTCTGATCATATCTATTATTTCTGCTCTGTTCATATCGATTATTTCTGCCTTGTTCTTATCCCTTGGTTGCATATCACTTCGTATCACTTTTGTGCACTCCACTTTGTGTTGATGACCAAATGGACTGATGGATACGAAGGGAGTGGTTATCTGATGGATTGATGGATACGAACAAAGCCTTTCAGCGGATGGATACGAACAAGGCCTTTCAATGGATGGATATAAACAGTCGAGGCTTGATGGATACGAATAAGGCCTTTCAGCGGATGGATACGAACAAGGCCTTTCAATGGATGGATACGAACAGTCGAGGCTTGTTGGATACGAATAAGGCCTTTCAGCGGATGGATACGAACAAGGCATTTCAATGGATGGATACGAATAGTTGAGGCTTGATGGATACGAGCAAGGCCTTTCAGTGGATGGATACGAACAGTCGAGGCTTGATGGATACGAACAAGGTAATTACTGAAATTGCATCGATCATATCTTGAGCATATGAGCTCCGATTGACTTGAAATTCGAAATGTTGGCTTTTATAGCTTTGCTTGTCGTGTCATGTTAATTGTAGCTCGATCCCTACTCGGACAAAATTCGTCGATATGCATAGTGAGCCTGCGTATAACCGATCTCCAAGATGAACTGTCATTGGTTTCTAGTCAAGTTCTTGGTGTCACGGCCTTGCCAAAAGGTGGGGTAACATTTGCCCCTCAAAGTATGTCTTGTGTGAACATGACATGCTTTGAAAAGCTGCATCCTTCATTCTGAAAAAGTTCTATCTGATTCGTTGAGTAGTTGCTATCTTTTCGTCAAAAGATGTAACCTTTGATTGAAACGACAGTGATGTAGATGTCGAACTGTTGATTGTCAATGATCATGCAGTGTTTTGTTGTAACTGAGAGTTGAGCGCTAGCGATTTGTTGGTCACTGTTGTTGTAACCGTCATTTGGTTAGCATCCAACTCCTGTAAATTTTGAAAATTGAATATTAGTTCATCATACGCGTACGTATGTTAACCTGACTCACGTTATCGTTTGCACGTTCATGAGTCGTTTTCAAGTTCTTTAGTTTTATTTGGATTTGAGTTTCGTATTGATCCTCTCCTGGATCGATGTGAAATCCAAGTTGTGACAACGTTCGATGGTTGTTATAAGTCCTTCCTTTGTACCGATCCTCTCCTGGATCGATCTGAGATGTTGGAATGTATGCTTCGTATCGATTGATACGTAATATTGGGTCTCGGATTGATGGGTACAAGAGTAATGCTTTGTATTGATGGAGTTAAACGATCTAGACATAATCATGCAGTGATGCTTCATGGAGGATATGCCATTTCTCATTCCTTTATTCTAGAAGAATCCCCGATTGTGGATAATCTTTGATAGGAGTCATCCATGACTCTTTTTCTAGATCCATCTCTAAGATCTAGTTGATCTTCATATGTCAATGCCTGGAAGTGATTCGGCCTTTTCGTTTTGTTCTCTGAGGATTTGTGTGGTGGTGTAATACTCGAAGTTTCCTAGTAGCTCTAGGATCCAACTAAGATAAGGAGTGAGACGTTGCCCCCTAGTCAGATAATCTTTCCTGACTTGGCATACTACTGACCAGTAATCACATAAGACATGTAAAGTTTCCACTCCTAGTTTTCTTGCAAGTTTGAGCACCAAGGCATCATACTTAGCTTCGTTATTTGTTGCAGGGAAGTTGAGTTTGAGGGCATAGCAGATTGATCGTTCCTCAGTAGTCATTAACGCAACTTCGATGTTAAAAGGCCGATTATCGGAAATTCCATCTATGTATATTCTTCATTGGTTAGACAGTCCTCCATTGTCCTTCGAATAATCGTCTGACGCAGTGAATTCAGATATGAAGTATGCTAATGTTTGACCATAGATAGCTCTTTGAGGGAGATAAGTGAAATCAAATTGGCTTAGCTCGATATTCCATTTGAGTAACCTTCCAAACATCTAAGGTTGCTATTGGACCTATCGTAACGGCTAGTCGATATAGACGTTAACGAGGTGAGCTATTCAATAGCTCGCTTTCATCGTATACTGGTCTTTGGATTCGTTTCTCTTCTCATAGCATTGCGATGCTTATGGCGTGTGTTGACACGGCACAATTGATGTATAAATCTTCGCGATCCAAAGGTTTGGATAAAACGGGAGGTCTGTTTAAGCGATCTATCAGAGCTGGAATTGCATCAATGCAGTTGTTAGTTCATTCAAAAGTTCTCTTCCCTCTCTTGGTCAGGTTGAAGAAGAGAATTCACTTGTAGGTGGTCCTAGAGTTGAATCAACTTAGGACGGTAATCTTCCGACTTGGGCTCCGTACCTGCTTGGTTGTCTTCGGTACATGGGTGTCTCTAATTGTCGGAATTTTCTGGATAGCCTTGATTCCACGAGAATTGATGATGAAAACAAAGAATCTTTCTGATGTAATGGTGAAAGAGCATTTCAAAGGATCGAGTTTCATCCTACAGTTGTTGGAGAGCATTGAATATCTTTGCCAAGTCATCGATGTGGTCATTTAATGGTCATGATCTCACGAGCATATTAACCAACTTTCATCGATCGACCGATATGATTTTTTGAATGATCTGTTAATCGTCCTTTGGTAAGTAGCATAAGCATTCTCAAGTTTGAATTCAGGGATTTCAGCATAGCACTATAGGCCTAGGTCAATAATGAAACAGTTGTATTCCTAGTCTGGGACATGCTTTAGTATCTGATTGTATCTAGAGTTTGCATCTATGGATGTGAGTAATTCATGTCTGATGGTCGGGTCCATCAGTTGGTTGATCATTGGAAGCGAGGAAGCTGTGCTTTGTCATACCCCATGCAAATCTGAGTAGTTGACGTATGTCCTCCACTCTCTGTTCGTTTTTCTTATAAGTAAAGGATTGGATACTCATTTTGGTTGGAGGGCATCATGGATAAACCCATTGGTTTTGAGCAGATTCACCTCCTCTTTAAGTGCAACAGATCTCTCCGGATCCACGTCGTATCTTTTTTGTTCACCGAGACATGCCTCAGGTCGATATTTAATGCAGGGTTCTTCATGGCTGGTGAGAGTCCATATATATATATACATATATATATATATATATATATAAGATCGAGTCCAAGCGAACACATCAAGATTCACCTTGAAGCAAAACAGTTGACTCTTTCATCATCATTGTGCAGAGTTGTGATCTGATCTATAATATTCGTGATGGGTTGTAGGCACTTCATGTGTTTATTTGCAATGGTAAATGATCAGGATTATAAGGACGTTGAATCAAAGGCTCCAGCTTTGAGATTGAATTTACTTGTGTTTCTAAATGATGCGCTTTTTATTCAATGTACTTGCGATCCATTGCTCATCGTAAGGGTTGGAATAATGATTAGCTACCATAAGTCCGAGTATGGATCCGATGACTCTATCTCTAGGCATCCTTTCAGCCACAACCTAGAGTTTTTATGAATATCAGGCATGGGTCATAGGTTCAAGTTGTCATAGTCAACCCTCGAATAATCACTCTTTTGCCCCCAGTCTCGGGTTGGCGGATGCATTACGCGGACGGTCTAGTCTCGTCCTTGCTATGTTTATACTGTAGTTCAAGCTTTAAGAACCAGAGTTGATTAATGAATGGTTGAATCATATTAATCTTATCTTCTTGCTCGTGCCCCCAAGTCTGGGGAATATCTCGATATGAGGCAGGGTAGATAATGTCCGCTTCAATTTTATATTCTATCCCATTGAACCATGGGATCAAGTTAACCGATGGAAGGCTGAGTCATGCCTATCCTGCATTATGTTATAGTTCTTTCCTCTAGGCAGAATACATTGTTACTTTGCTGACATTCGGACATAAGCTAGATTCTGGACGGTCAATGACATTCACTTTGCTGCTTATGTCGCCATACTTTGGGCAAAAACTGAAGAGTGAATCGTCCAGTCAGATCCAATGCAGGATTAATGCTCCCCTTGTCGAATCCAGGGTAAGAATTGGTGCGTGGACATTTAGGTTGCACTTGTTGTGAATTGATCGTTTAGTCGGATCGTGTTATGAGTCAAAGAACGAATGGCCACAATACATTCTTTTGGAGTTGGGCGATCAACAACGTCCATTTCAATTTACGTTCTCCTGTTAGATCTAGGGATAAAGTCAGCTCAAATGCAATCATGTCATGCTCAGTTGGTCTCACTGAAATTGTTCGGGAGAGAAAACAAAACTTTTTTCTTTTCCGACGGATTTCCATGGTTTCATTAATGGAAATTCTTTCTCTTCCTAATGGATCGAAGGAAGGCGACGGAGGACGAATGGTCAAGTCACACTCAGTTGTGGTTTATTCTTCTATCCATGCTCCGTTGGTCAAAGGTATTCGATGGACGTTTGGGTCACATCGATTTGTAGTCGAAGAGGATCGATATTGACCGTCGATTCAACGACACAATGTAGTATGCTTGGACCTCATTTCCTATCGATTCAATGGTATGATATGAAAGGTGCAGATCGATATTGCCCGTCAATCCGGTGGTACGATATAATTGGTTGCCCAGAACTTTGGGCATCATTCTGATTGGTTAGCATTAGGGTCTCCTTTTAGTCGTTGCCTTAAGTTGTAAAGGACGCTAAGCTAGAGATGTAGCGAGTCACCTTTCTCTTCTTTCAGTGATTTGTACTTCTCCCCTCAGTCTTGGGTTAGCAGAGTTAGTTCATGGATGGTCTAATTGCACCTGTAGTGAGTTTGTACTCCTTATGTCAAGTTTAGGTCAGAGTTAGTGAATGAATGGTCGAATCACATTCATTTGTTTGTCTATTCTTGTAGCCACACTTTGGGGATCAGAGTCAGTTGAAGTGCCATTCATCACACCTATTTGATGTTTATACCCCTGTCCACACTCTAAGGACTAAGATTTTTTTTGTAGAAAATGGTCGGACCGCATTTTCCTCAGTCAATTCCTCTGCCCCCAGTCAAGGGCAAGAGTCGAAGTGTGGTCGGTCAAAATACACCAACTTTAGTTTGATGCTTCTCCCACTGAACTATAGGAAGGAATTGATTGGCGAATGGTTAGGTCACATCCGTCCTTGTTGCATGCACAATCCGTCGGATCACAGGCGAGAGTTAGGAGATGAACGGTCATGCCACGTTCATTTGCGGTTGGATGGTAGTAATCATCCATTTAGAATAGGACGTTTAGCTAGGTCCATTTTGCGAACCTGCGTCTCCCTATCGAATCAAGGAAGAAATTTTGTCTTGTAGGGTTGGAGTGCATCCCTATAAAATTATGTTATGGCTCCCGTGCCGGGGACAAGAATTGATGCATGGCCAGTTGTGTCACGCCTGCTTAGTGCTGGATGGTCAGATCACATCTAATTTTGTTTGTTAAGTGTGCCCCCATGTCAGGGGAAGATTGGAAAGCAGACGATCGAACCACATCCGCTTTTTGTACTACATAATTTGTTGAGGAACCAGAGTCGATAGATGTACAGTCGAATCGCATCCCTTTTGGTATTCATATTCCAAACCATGCTTTGAGGACTGGAGTTGGTTGATGGGTTGTCAGTCAAACCCATTTGGTATTTATACTCCAGTCCGTGCTCTCGAGACCAGAGTTAGTTGAAGTTTATACTCCAGTTCACACTCTAGGAATCTGGAGTTAGTTGATGGGTGGTCAGTCACACCCATTTGGTGTTTATACTCCAGTCCGCGCTCTCGGGACCAGAGTTAGTTAATGTTTATACTCCAGTTCCAGAAAGGTGCAGTTAAACATACAGAATAAACAGAATCAACAGAAAGGTGATGGAAATCAGGGCGGGAAACGGGATCAGAATCGCGGACTGCGACGTAGAGCTCCCATGTTTGACACTTATACTCCTTTAAATACATCTTTGGAAAATGTGTACTTGCAGATCTGCAATACTATCCAATATAAGAAACATGCTCCGAAGCAATCATCAGAAAAACAGATTCAAACGGGGAAGTTTTGTAGATTTCACAATAGTTATGGCCACAACACGAACGAATGTCGTCATTTACAGGATATTATCGAGAAGTTGATCCGAGAAAGAAAGTTGGAGCAGTTTGTTCGGGCGCCGCAGTCTGGAGGTGCGGGCCCATCGAATCAAAACCAAGTACCAAATCAGGTCAGACCGGAGGAACCCGCTCGTACCGGCGGGAGGTTAGTGATAAACACTGTTAGTGGTGGTCCTCATCCAGGGGATTGGAGCTGGAGGGAAATGGAGTCATATGCTTGCTCTATTAGGCATGCGAGCTTCGAATGTTGTAGTAATTTGGAAGACAGGGCTCCAGCCAAACAACAGAAAACGATGATAGACGACATCGTATTTTGAGACAGGGATGCCGACAGAGTGGAAGCCCCAACCATTGACTCACTTGTCATTTCAGCTCAGATCAGTCCTGCTTGGATGAAGAGGATCTTAGTGGACAGTGGAAGTTCAGTAAACATACTCTTTAAGCGAGCCTATGACTAGATGAAGATGGAAGCGAAAGATTTGAAGCCTTGTCAGTCTCGTATTCATGGCTTCAACGGAAGTGCAACTATACCCACTGGGAACGTGAAGCTACCAGTGGAGTTGGGAGTTGGAGAACGCCGAAGAGTCCGGATATTACAGTTTATTGTATTGGATATAGACTCACCATACAATGCTTTCTTGGGCCAACCGGCCCTAGCTGAGTTCAGGGCTGCTATTGCTCATTGGTGCCTAACTTTGAAATTCCCTACCTCGACTGTTTTCCTGGACGTACTCTGACATGTGTAGGATCTCGCCAGATATCGCGAGCCACGCATTGAATATTGACCCGCGACATGTCCCGGTCAAGCAAAAAAGGTGTGGTATGGATCTAGAGAGATCTGCCACCCTTAAGGAAGAGGTAGATAAACTCAGGTCGAACGGGTTTATCCAAGATGCATTATATCTGGAATGGGTATCCAATCCTGTACTTGTCAGGAAACCTAACGGGAAATGGAGAACATGCGTTGACTACTCAGGCTTGAATAAAGCTTGCCCTAAAGACAGTTTTCCACTTCCCTGAATTGATCAACTTGTAGATTCAACGGCTGGACATGAACTCTTATCCTTCAAGGATGCGTATTTCGACTACAACCAAATACCCATGCACTTGCCCGATCAGGAGCATACTAGCTTCATCATCGATCTGGGACTTTACTACTACAAAGTGATGCCGTTTGGACTTAAGAACGCCGGAGCAACCTATCAGAGACTCGTCAACCGAATGTTCGCTAACCGGATCGGAAATACCATGGAGGTGCATGTGGACGACATGCTTGTGAAGTCGCGATTCTCCACCAATCATATCAAAGACCTGGAAATGATGTTCAACATCCTTCGAGAGTACAGAATGAAACTCAACCCATTGAAATGTCACTTTGGGGTCGCGTTTTGAAAATTCCTTGGATTCATCGTCAATGCCCGAGGAATTGAAGCCAATCCCGAGAAGATCTGGGCAATCAAAAATCTTGAGACTCCAAAGACTATAAACCAAGTTCAGAGCCTTAACGGGAAAGTAGCAGCACTGAGCAAGTTCATTTCAAATCCACCGACAAATGCATTCCCATCTTCGATCTGATCAGAAAAGGGAAACTGGATTTTGAATGGACTATGGAATGTGAGGGCGCATTTCGAGCACTGGTCCAACACCTGTCCACACCACCCATCCTGCCAAAGTCTATTGATCATGAGAGATTGTACATCTACTTGGCGGTGTTAGAAAACGCAATCAGTGCTGCCTTAATTCGGGAGGAGGACCAGATACAACGACCAGTCTATTACATTAGCAAACGACCGACCGAAGCAAAGAGAAATTAACTGAAGCTGGAAAAGTTGGCTTACTGTCTTGTCATTGCCTTGAGGAAGCTCCATCCATATTTTTAGGCTCATCCTATCACCATATACACCGACCAGCCATTACGATAGGCCCTTATGCGGCCTGAGACGTTTGGTAGGTTACTTAAGTGGAATATCGAGCCGAGTCGGTTCGACATCACTTACACACCAAGGCGAGCTATTCAAGGACAAGTCCTAGCAGACTTCATCGCTGAATTCTCTATCTCAGAGGACTTTCCCGAAACCAGTGAATCTCTTAAATATGTTTGGAAGCTACATACTGATGGTGCATCGAATGACCGCTGCTCAGGCGCTGAGGTTGTACTTGAAACTCCTGAAGGCCGATCTATATGCTATGCTTTAAAGTTTTATTTTCATGCGACCAACAACGAGGCCGAATACGAAGCCCTGCTCGTCAGACTAAGGCTTGCTAGAGATTTAAGAATTATTGCTGTGGAGATTTACTGCAATTCACAATTGGTCGTGTGCCAAGTTCGGGGGGAGTACCATGCTAGAGACCGAAGACTGGCTGCTTATCTCGCTTGGGTTCAGGAAATATTAAATCAGTTCGATTATTTTGCCATATATTGTATACCCCGAGAACGCAATCAGAAGGCCGATTCCTTAGCAAAATTGGCCAGTACCGGTGAGGCACAGCAAATGGGACTCGTCCCCGTTGAGACATTATCTTCCCCGAGTGTTGATCAAATGGAGACCGACTGGTTATTTGAAGTCATTCCCGATAAGGAGTCATGGATGACTCCATTCAAAAACTATCTTGAGCATGGGACCCTGCCAGAGCGCAGGAGTGAAAAAAGACAAGTTCTTCGGAAGGCTTCGCGGTTCACTATTCAGAATGGAGTCATGTATAGAAGAGGGTACTATGTTCCTCTACTCCGTTGTATCGCCCATGATGAAATCAATCGAGTATTGCATGATGCACACGAAGGAGAATGTGGCGATCACATCGAGGGACAAGCTGTTGCTAAGAAAGTACTACGATATGGTTATTATTGGCTGACTGTAAATCACGACGCATCGGATTATGCCAGGAAATGTGACAGATGTCAGAAACATGCTCGGATTCTAAGGGCTTCGCCTACCGAAATAACTCAGATGGTCAGTCTATGGCCGTTCATAGTATGGGGCATCGACATTATTGGTTCTCTACCTCTAGCTAAAGGTGGTGTGAAGTATGCCATCGTTGCAGTTGATTACTTCACCAAATGGGCGGAAGCTAAGCCCCTTGCTACTATCACAACGAAGAAAGTGATCAACTTTGTTGTACGCAACATTATCTGCCGATTTGGTCTCCCACATACCATCATCATTGACAACGGAGCCCAATTCGACAGTGTTGAATTTAAGAATTTCTATCAACGATTCCACATCCGGAAGAAGTTCTCTGCAATTGCACACCCTCAAGCGAATGGACAGGTTGAAGCTGTTAATAAAGTTATAAAGTCCATTCTGAAGAAACGACTGGAAAAGGCTGGGGGCAAATGGTTCTATGAATTTCCTATGGCCCCCTGGGCTTATCGAACAACCCACAAGTCCGCGATCGACCACACTCCATTTTCTCTTTCCTACGGTTCAGAAGCCGTTATTCTAGTCGAGATGGAAGTACCTTCTCATCGTGAGACATATTATGATCCGAAGACAAATGCTATATTACTTGCCGAATCTCTGGACTTATTGGAAGAGAAGCGAGAAGAGGCTGATTTGAGGGTAGCCACATACCGAAGTCGAGTCACCCGATTGTACAATGCTAAGGTCCAACCCCGAACCTTTGATCTCGACGATCTCGTCCTTAAGAGAATTTACCCGGTCCATTCGCATATGAAACCAACGTGGGAAGGGCCGTATGTTATCGAATGAAGACTCGGAGACGACACCTTTAAATTATCAACCATTGACGGTCTCACTTTGCCGCGAGCCTGGAACAGCAAGAGTCTTCGCCGCTACTACACATAACAGGCTTTATTTATTCATTCAGTCTGCTTTTCATTTGCAATTTGTTTATGCATTTCGAAATTTGAATTTGTAATAAGGCAACTGACTTTGCCATACTTTCTTATTTCAGCAATAAAATGCAATCTCTTCGAGCCAGAGCAGTGATTTTTGAAATGCGTCATGCGACCATCACAATGCACGGAGAGCTAAGTTCCATCCTATGGTGGGACTTATTTAAATGGGGAGTGACTGTGATATGACTAGTCACTCGCTAAGTGAAACCCGAGCTCGGGGGAAAACCATCACACTGAATCCAAGAAAGGATTGATACACGACAGTCCTCTAACTAACTCCGGCTCCTAGAGTGTGAGCTGGAGTATAAACTTACAAATGCGTGCTCGAAGAGGGTGGATCCGTCCACCTAACGACTTCGCTCATATTTAAACCAGGTCCGAGGAGGATGGATCTGTCCATCTAACGACCTCGCTTGTTAACTCAGGGTGGATGTGATCCGACCATCCACGATCCTGGTACATCTATCGTTCCCGAAGTGTGAACGAAATCCTAAAACTCAAAACAGATGTGATTGACCGTTTGTTAACCGACTTCAGATTCCCAGAGTGTGAACTGGAGTATAAACATCAAAATGGGTGTGACTGACTGCCCATTAGCTAACTCTAAGTCCCGAGAGCGCGGGATGAAGTATAACACAAACTGGGTGCGAACCAACCACCCGTGAGAAAACTCCGAGTCCCCGGAGTGCGGACCGGAGTATAAACACAAATTGGGTGTGACTGACCACCCACGAATTAATCTAAGTCCCTGGTGCGCGGACATATCTCTAATCATTAAAAAGGCGTGATTGACCGCCGACATACAAGTGCAATCTCCAGAGTGTGGATGCAATTCTCAATAGATGAGCGAGTGTGATCCGACCACCCGAGCTTGTCTCGTTTCAGTTTCATTTCAACAAAGTCAAGCCCGATGTATTGAAGGTGAAAAGCGGCTGCCGACCGACCATTTCAGTTTATCCCCGGGACTGGGGGCAAAACTTAAGTACCGGCTAATGATCGAGACAGTGCAGTATTGGAACTTGACTTGACGTTCGATTATGACTCGAGGTCATAACTTCGGGACTTAACAACTAAACTCAGATCCGATTCAAAGACTAAAACTTCACAAGTACATTGAACGGAAGTTTGAGTGCTGAAATACTTAAGCAAATAAACACAAAGTTATGCTGGAAACAAAATGGAATTTTATTTTAACTATCCTTTGAAAAAGAAGGGTAAGTACAAAATCTTTCCAAGATTTCCTACTAGCAGGGGCCGAACCCGTATCAATACACGACCTACAAGAAGTAAAAATAAATTCCTATCTATCTACCAAAAAAGGGAGCGAGAAGATACATCTATTCCTTTAGTTTCTTCTTTTTCCCCCTCGGCGTCGACCCATTGGAGCTACCGCTTGGATGCCTCTTCGAGACTTTGCCTTTTGGTGGTTGGTCTCAAGCCGGGGGAATTATGGTAATCTCTTCCTCCGAACTCACAAAAATTGGAATACTTTCTGGAGGCGGAGTCAGAGGGACATGATCGACATTAGGAGACGAGGGAGGCACACCGGTGTTGACAACCGTACCTCCTGGAGAAATCATTCGTAGAGAGGCTGGACCAGGACCCCCATCCTACCTCCAATACCACTGGCCCACGCGGCCGCTTCCATCTCGGCATTGATCTCAGCTATTATCTCTTCTTTATGGATTGTTTGAGCATCCGTGGGGATGCTGGCAGTTGGGCCCGAGGAGCTGACCACGGGTGCGCCTCCGCCTATGACAAATGGCAGGTCGGCAAAAGGGTCGCTTTGATGACCAAGAAGTTCCTCGATCATCTGCTCATCAAAAGTAAAAGTGCTCCCCTGCGCTCCATCGGTTGGTGCAGCGGCCGTTGTTATGCTCGCGTCTGTTATAAGGGCCTCCTACTCGTGATGCGGCTCTTGGGTTGCAGGGGGCACGATCGATGCAGCTCCTATCGCTAAATAGGGATAAGAAAAAAAGTGTTAGTGATTACTTCAAACAACGCTCTCGACTTTGAATAAGTGCGAGAAATGTTCAGAATACCTTCCTTAGAATGGCTTGTGGATGGAGCCGGAACAGCTTCAGTGACCTGCTCACGAGCTGGAGATAACTGCGGTTGATGAGGATTGTATGCATGCACAGATTGAGGATCAACCGTAGGATAGATTCGGGCAGGGTTGGCATAAGAATTTCGGAACCCACATCATGTGCTCAACGCTAGAACCCTCTCCAGCTTCCGGGTGCTAAGTACTGAGCCTCTCCTTTTCGAATGTGATAGTGATGTCATGGAGAACTCTTCTTTCATCCTTACTCAGCACCCGATTCTCCAATTCAAATTCATCGATAGATTCAGTGTGGTGCTCCGCTTTTTCATCTTCAACCAAGCGGCACCAAGCGTTGTATAAATGTGAGGGATAACCTTCGAGCCAGCTTAGATTTCGATGCTTTAGAACATTGGCATTATATGTAATAAGGAGATCTTCGATGTCACCCTCCAACCTGGCCTCTACCGTTCTCACTTCACCCTCAACCCTGGCTTCGGCTTCCTGAGCCTTCAGCATTGCCACATCCCTCTCATCCCTGAGCACCACAGCCTGCTCGCATGCCTCCTGAGTGGCTTTATTTGCGTCATCTTTCTCTTTGACGACTTCAACAAGTTTGGCTTTAAGCTCCTCAAGCTCTTTTAGCGCTCCATCCCTTTCGGCCATTACTGTGGTGGTCCGGTGCCCTATTTCCTCAACCAAGGCTAAGTGCGTTTGCCTCATCTCCTCCATCCTCCGAGTTTCATCATTGGCTCTTTTATTGGCCTCTATTTCCGAATTTCTCGTGGACTTGTTTTCGTCATTGAGTACCTGGATTATGCGGTCCTTCTGAGCGAGATCAGTCCCTAATTTCTCAATTCTTTTCGCACGCTCAAAAGCCACCGCTGATACTTTATTAGCGGTCTTCATCCATTCCTGGTACTGGCCGTAAACATCATGTATATAATCGAGCATCGTCTGTTCTGCCTCGACGGGAATTCATTTTAAGTGCGGGGGAAAGACGAAGCCGTCAAAGCAGATATTTGGAAAATCTTTTTTCAGCTTAGCGATTCTAATCACTCCTTCCCCGGTGGGCTCTGTGATGGATTGTTCAGTAATGATGGGAGTTTTAGTTTCGGTCCTCCGATGCTGTTCGTCAGGCCTTGGTGACAAGGAAGGTGGTATTTGATGCAAAGATTCATGGGTTTGTTTGCCAGATCAGAAGGTTGAGTTGGACCTTTAGGTGGCGAAGAGCGCGACCAAGAAAGACGCCTATACTCTTTCTCCCTCTCTCTATCCCTCTCCCTCTCATAGCACTCCCTTTCTTGACTAGAGTAACCGTGATCGCGGTCTCTATCGGCTTCATATCTGCGAGACTCATAATATGAACTAGATGAATGACGTGTAGAACGAAGGCTGCCAAGCATAGATCCTCGCTTTGACACAGTGTCTGTAAAATGAAAAGAAAAATAGAGTTGGTATTTCCCAGAAATGAATTGCTTGTGATTAGAAACTATATGGTGCCGTGAAGTGTGTGTATGCATGTGCAAACCCCCCGACCAACCGGTTATATCGGCCATACTCGAAGGAGTTGGCTCGCCTAGATCTAAAGCACTCTGAATCCCTTCCAATTCAGTATCTTGCAGGAGCGACACATAGTCTGGAATTGGAATGTATGCAAGTCCTTCGAAAGGATTCTCCATATGTGGAGGAGGAGCCTCCGAAATTATAACACCGGCGGCTGTCAGAGACATGACCACGGATTTCAATCTTGAAGACTTGTGAAGCTTATGAGCCATCGCCTTGACTTTCCTCTTTCTCTCTGAATGTCGAGGACTATCTAAGGGCCCGGCTACGAGTTCATCTTCAGTGGGCGTATCCTCTTCACCACCCCGCTCTGCAATTATAATCCTGGGCACCCTACACCTAGCCCGTCTTGTCGGAGCTGCCCTAAGAGATCCTTCAAGCCCTATGCTCTGGTCTCTGTCAATTAGCCCAACGGCCATCAAATTTTCATCCGTAAGTACCGACTCGATCTCTCTAATCTCGCCCGACACCTCTTGAAGAATCTGTATATTTCCTTAAAGTGAGCACCTTCAGGTCGTGGAATTGAAGCTGTAAAATAAAGAAAACGTTAGACTTGGCATCAATTGCAACTATCCCATTAGTCGCCATAGAAATTGCGGCACTTACGTTTGACTAACCACCTTCTAGCGAATCCTGGCGAGCATCGAACATAGAACCACTCGGTTTTGAAGTAGCTTAGTTTGGTCCAAGTTCAATCATGATTTGACAGTTTTTGGCTCCCTCTAAGAATGTGAAAGAAGGATTATCTTCCTGACTCTTTACATTGAACAAGAATCTGACTTCCTCTGGAGTCGGGGTCGGAAAAGGTGTTCCATGAAGATGATGAATAAGCTGTTCAGAAGAGCATACTCGTTCGGATGCAACTGTGATGGGGCAATCCCTAAATAAGATAACACCTCCTGGATATACTGATTGAATGGTGGGAGCGTCCCAGCTATGCAGGAAAATCGGTTAAAAGCGTTGTACCTTCCAGGGGAGTATGTGGCTTATCATTCGACGCTGGTAACAAAACATCATTCAACGATAGTTCGTGCCGCAAGCAAATTCTCCCCAACATATCTTCGGAAACATTGGATGAAATGGAATCTTGTGGGTTCCCATTGAAGATTGCTCCTGGTAACTCGTCCGGAGCTGGACTTATGACTTCGGCTGCGATAATCGGCATCTCTATTATCAAAGGAGGTGGACTCTGAACCTCCTGTTGCTGTGAACTCCCGAGTTCCATAGCTAATCAACTCATCAAAAACCATCGTTAGGTGACAATAATCCCGTGTTTCCCCTAGTTTGAAATGCATGAAAGTAATGCAATGCAATGCTGTATGTAAGTAATAAAATACTACAAGATATAGAAGGTGTTCGAACGACAAGACTTTGGAATTCTATCAGAGTGACCGTCATCGCTGACCACCACAACCGTGCCATCCCGACTTCGGAAACTGGTCCAGTTTAGAGTTTGTTAAATTTTGTCAAGTTACAGTTCCATCGACGAGCTTCGAAGGGCAGTCAAATATGCAGTGAAAAGGTTAAGTCCAGTAGTATAGGGCAGAAGCTCGTCGGAGTTGAATGTTTAAATATGCATAATTTTCGTATCCCTCAAGATGCAAGTTTGGACCGATCAACAGAAGAAAAAATTTCGTATCGATCACCTCAAGGCCACTTTGTAGCGATCCAAACCCATCACCTCGTATCGATCATGGGTCGTGTCTTCTTTTCGATCGGCAGGATCGATACTTCGTATCGATTGCGTAATTAGATATTCGTATCGATCATCCTGAATCGATACGACCTCCAACCATTTCCAATCGATACGAAAGCACTCCCTCTCTCAATACAAAACCATATCCATAACCATCGTTACGAACTTTGGTTGCTTTCAGATCGATACGAATCGCAACTCTTCGATCGATACAGATGACCTCTTCGTATCCTTCCACCCATCATCGATGCAAATGCTACTTCGTATCCCCACACTTCATCTTCTCCAAAGCCTTGCAGGGATCACCTCCTCCTTCCTTGACCTTATTTCGATCATCTCCGGCCACCACTTCATCAGAACCGGTCACGAAAACAAATGGAACAGCAAAGAATTTCAAGTCTCATCGTTCTCGACGCTAATTCATGATTTAATTACATAGTTTTAGTAATTGGTTTGAAGAATTGGGGTCTAATTCGATTCGAAGATAAAGGCGATTTCTTAATTTTCTAATATCTGGAGTGATACGAATGCTAGAAGAAAAATGAACAAGTGGGGAAGTTGTCTAAGTACCAGAGTATTTATACCTGGGAAGTTTCTATTCGTCTCATAGTGGTTGTGACCGGTTGAGGCAGTCAATGGCGTAATCGATATGAAAACCAGTTCGTATCCAACGTTCAATCGAGGCATTTTTAAAATCATCAATATGAAGCAATTCGTATCCATCCAATGAGCGATACAAAGTACAAAGCCAAAGATGGTTTGAACTATTCGAAACCATTAGAAATGCATCGATACGAAGTCCCCTATTCGTATCCGTTGGTAATCATCGTTACGAACACCCCAACGAAATCTTGTTTGAACTGCTCAACTCCTTTGATACAAAGTGCCAGTTTCGTATCCCTCTATTCGAAGACCCTAAGATCTCGTATCCATCGATATGAAATACATTAAAACAACAACCAAGTTTGTGTCGATCGACATCAATACGAAAACAAATTTTCAACTTTTCACATCGATCCAGGAGAGGGTGATACAAAGAGAAACTCCAAAGCAACCGTCGAGTGTTGTTACAACTCGAATTTCACATTGATTCAGGAGAGGATCGATTCGAAATTTGATACAAGAAAACTGACAACGACTCGTAAACTTATGAACGTTAACAAGAGTCAGGGTAACATATTATTTATGTGCAACAAATTAGCATTTAACTTTCAAAATTTGCAGGAATTAAATTCTCACCTGATGTCAATTACGACCTTGAACAACAGTTTGCTATCATTCAACGCTCAATTACAACAGTGCACAGTACAACGATTGGCAGTCAACAATTCAGTATTTATATTATTGGAGATCAATCAAACATTACATCTTTCGATGAAAAGACAACGACTGTTCAGCAAACCGGAAGAACTTTTTCAGAATAGGGATCGCAGATTTTCCAAGCACGTCATGTTCTCACAAGACGTACTTTGGGGGGCAAAATGTTATCCCGCCTTTTGACAAGGCCGTGTGATGCAACGCGATCTTCTAACTGTTCAGATTTGAGTCGTTCCAGAATTTTAGGTCGCTCACGACCTAGTGAAGGTCGCTCACGACCTAGCAAGATCGCATGCGAGTTACCGGAATCAGTGTTAAGGCATATAGACCAGCGCGCATTTCATTAGGTCGCTCCGACCTTTCAAGAGTCGACGTTGATGAGTTACGACCTACGTTAGGTCGCTCGATCTTAGGTCGCTGGAAGATAGGTCGCTGGAAGATATGTCGCGGGAAGATATGTCGCGGGGAGATAGGTCGCTCGACCATATGACACGGGAAGTTAGGTCGCTCACTTTAGGTCGCTCGAAGATTCCTGAAGCCGCTTCTTTAGGTCGCTCAAGTGATAAGTCGTTGCTGCCTTGAGTCGTGACTTTGTTAAGTCGTTATGTACTAAGTCGCTATGTTGTATTTCTGACAAGTGTTAGGTCGTTCATGACCTTAGTGTTGTATTGTTAGGTCGTTACCGACCTATGTATTGTAATATGTTGTAAAGTGTTTTTCGTATGTCGCTCTATACATAAGTCGTAGGTCGTCTGTTTTAGGTCGCCAGTTGTTAGGTCGTTGCCGACCTATGTGTTGTGTTGAATTTTGGTATTTGTGTTGTGAGCCTATAAATAGACAAGTTGAGTCATTTGTAAGGGTTGGTTCATTTTGAATAAAACTTTTGTTTGTTAGCTTTGTGCTTTCATTAAATTGGTAGTTGAGTGTGATCTCCTATCTCCACCTTCGGTATTCAAGTGCGCTTGAATCAACGATCGCTGAAGCCGATTCATGGTATCTAGTGCGCTAGATCAACGTACGAAGAATCATAGATCTTGAAACACGGTATCGTGCACGATCAACGTGTTAGAGATTGCTAGAATCCGGTATCTTCGGATCAACGGATTTGGGCCATTCGGTATCTTCTATTCCATCGATCGCTACTTTCACCGCATCATACACTTTCAGTAATCCGCTGCTGCGTAATTTGGTATCAGAGCTAGACTTAGCCAATCATAGCAAAGCCGAGTCTTGGAGCCAATTCTTATTGAAGAAGTTTGAGGAGTTAGTGAAGCCAAGCTACATCAAGCAAAGCCGAGCTAAGTGAAGTATTTGGGGTTAGAGCCGAGAGCAAGTGAAGGCCGTACATCATATTTGTTCACACCGAGAGTTGAAGTTTGTTTCATTTAACAATGCCGCAGAGGAGAGCTAATAGTCATCAGAATGTTGAAGCTTTGTATAGAAGAGAAGAGGCTGATAAGATGGAGCAAAGAATTAATGAAAACTTTAGTGAGAAGCTTAATGAAGGAATTGGTCGGTTAGAAAAGATGATGTTAGAAATGAATCAAAATCAGAGAAGGGTTTCACCTGAATCTAACCATGGGAGAAGTAGAGTTTCACCACATTCCAATCGGGAGAGAAGTATTGATAATGATCATAGAAGTGTGAGCCGAGATAGTGATAGGAATATGAATGATCGTGATCGGAGGAATGTAGGTAGAAGGGATGTTGGTGGAAGGAATGATGGTAGTAGAGATGTTGGTGGTCGGGATCGACATCACTATACATCTGATTTTGAAGAGGAGTCCGATGGTGGTAGTGTTCATGGACGAGGACGAGGTCAAGGAAGAAATCAATCGGAGTATGATCACAAGTGGGAGTCGGGGATGTAGACTGAAATACCGGAATTCAAGGGAGGTATGCAAGCTGAGGAGTTTCTTGATTGGATAGCTTATGTTGAGGAAATTTTTGACTTCAAGGAGGTTCCGGAGGATCGTAAAGTGAAGTTGGTTGCTACTAGGTTGAGGGGGAGAGCTATGGCGTGGTGGCAGCAAACCAAACTTACTAGAGAGCGGATGGGGAAGTCAAAGATTATTGCTTGGGAAAAGATGAAGAAATTGATGAAGGCTACATTCTTGCCCTACAATTATCAATCACTAATGTATCAGAGATTACAGAACCTGAGGCAAGAGACGAAGACGGTTGCTGATTATGCTAATGAGTTCTATCAGGTAATTGCTTGAAATGACATTATGGAGACAGAAGAACAATTGACCGCTAGGTTTGTTGGAGGACTTAGAGCACAGATCCAGGATATGGTGAACATGTTCGACCCTAGATCAGTGGCAGAAGCACATCAAAAGGCGTTGGCTTGGGAGAAACAAGGTAGACGTGGGGGAGGTGTGTTTCCAAGTTTCCCAGGACAGAACAAAGGAGCGGGTAGTAGTTCTAATGTTCCTAAAGCATCGAGTAAGCCGGTTGTTCATGAAGTGGCTAAACCAAAAGTCAATACCAATTTCAAATGCTATAATGGCCAGGAAGTGGGTCACAAGAGCAACGAATGTCCGAAATCGAAGAAGCGAACGATGATTGCTGAGGCAGTGGAAGATGAGGTAGAAGATGAATATTCTAATTCACTACATGATGAGGAGGAAGAAAATGTGTCGGGAGATGAAGGGTATTCATTAATGATGAAGAGATCTTGTTTAACACCAAAACAGGAGGAGGAAACTAGCTGGTTGAGGAGTAACATCTTTCAATCAACATGCACTATCTTGGGAAGGGTTTGCAAATTTGTCATCGATGCAGGAAGTTGCGACAATATTATCTCTACAGAGGCTGTGAAGAAGTTATCATTGAAAACAGAGAAGCATCCGAAACCCTACAAGTTAGCTTGGTTGAGGAAAGGTGGGGAGGTGAAAGTTTGAAGAAGGGCTTGTGTCAATTTTTCAATTGGGAAGAAATACAAGGATGAAATTTGGTGTGATGTTGTGGACATGGACGTATGTCATCTATTGTTGGGGAGACCGTGGCAATATGATAGGGTTGTGCAACATGATGGTCGTACTAACAGTTATAGTTTCATGTTTGAAGGCACAAAGATTACTTTAATTCCAAAGAAGCGACAACACGAAGAAAGCAAGTTGGAGGAGATTGAAGAGCTGAAAACTTTGTTATCATTGAAGGAGTTTGTTAAGGAAGTCGAAAAGGAGCCTGAAGTATTTTTGTTGATTGGACAAGAGAGTAATGAAGTGGTTGAGATTCCTGAAGAAGTAAAGCCAGTGCTGGGAGAATTTGAAGATGTATTTCCTGAGGAGCTACCAACGGAGTTACCACCGTTAGTTACCACCGTTGAGAGACATTCAACATCAAATTGATCTTGTTCTAGGAGTTGTGTTACCTCATAGACCATACTACAGAATGAGTCCAAAAGAACACGAGGAGTTGAGAAGGCAAGTGGAAGAGTTGCTTGAACAGGGGCGTGTATAGGAAAGTTTAAGTCCTTGTGCGGTGCCAGCTTTGTTAGTACCGAAGAAGGATGGAACGTGGAGGATGTGCACTGATAGTCGAGCACTGAATAAGATTACAGTGAGATACATATTTCCAATGCCGAGACTTGATGATTTGTTGGATCAATTGAGCAAGGCTACTATCTTTTCGAAGATTGATTTGAAGAGTGGTTATCATCAAATTCGAATCAGACCAGGGGATGAATGGAAAACAGCATTCAAGACGAGAGAAGGATTATATGAATGGCTGGTCATGCCGTTTGGTCTTTCGAATGCACCAAGTACATTCATGCGGGTGATGAATCAGATCTTTAGACCATTTATTGGGAAATTCGTGGTGGTGTATTTTGATGATATTCTGATATATAGTAGAAGCTCAGAAGAACATTTACAACATTTGAGAGAGGTGTTGATGATCCTGCGACAGGAATAATTTTATGCTGCAACAAAGAAATGCGTGTTCATGACACATAGTGTTTTATTTCTGGGGTATGTTATTTTAGAAGGAGGTATACAGGTGGATCAGAATAAAGTTGAAGCGATCAGAAATTAGCCACAACCCAGGACGATAACCGAAGTTAGAAGTTTTCATGGTTTAGCGTCATTCTACCGAAGGTTTATTCCACACTTCAGTAGCATAATGGCACCAGTCACTGATTGTATGAAGGGGAAGCAATTTTCATGGTCGAAGGAAGCAGGGGTTGCTTTTGAGCAGATCAAGGAGCTTTTGACGACAGCACCAATTCTAATTTTGCCAGATTTTCAGTTGTTGTTTGAGTTACATACTGATGCATCTAAAGTTGGGATTGGAGGGGTGTTAAGTCATAAGGGACGTCCTATTGCATATTTCAGTGAGAAGCTATCGGGAGCAAAGATGAGATATAATACTTATGATGTGGAATTTTATGCTATCGTGCAAGCAGTGAAACACTGGAGACATTATTTGTTTCATAAAGAATTTGTTTTATACACTGATCATGAAGCGTTGAAGCATATGCAGGGACAGGACAAGATTGCAGCTAGGCATGCTTCGTGGATTGCATACTTACAACAATTTACATTTGTGGTGAAGCATAAGTCGGGAATTACGAATCGAGTGGCGGATGCATTAAGTCGAAGGAATCATGTGTTGACTACAATGAAGGTAGAGGTGACAGGGTTTGACGTGTTGCCAGATTTGATTGTTGATGATCCTTACTTTTCTAAGGTCATGATGAAGTCAATGAAGGAAAGACTGATGAGTATGTGTTAGTAGATGGTTTTCTATTCAAGGGTAACAGGTTATGTATACCAGAAGGCAGTTTACGAATGAAGATTGTGAAAGAGTTGCATGAGGAAGGCCATGTGGGGAGAGACCGTACATTACAGTTGATTTCGCAATCATGTTTTTGGCCCACTATAAGAAAAGAAGTTGAGAGGTTTGTGGAGAGATTCCATATCTGTCAAGTTTCAAAGGGAACAACGACGAATGCGGGATTGTATATGCCATTACCTGTGCCTACCAGGCCATGGGTTGATATCAGCATGGACTTTGTTTTGGGATTACCTAGAACTCAAATAGGAAATGATTCTATATACGTGGTGGTAGATAGATTTTCAAAAATGGCACATTTTATCGCTTGTAAGAAGACAGCTGATGTCGTCCGTGTTGCTCAGTTATTCTTTAAAGAGGTGTATCGACTACATGGGCTACCTGAATCTATCGTTTCAGATCGAGATACTAGGTTTCTAAGCCATTTTTGGTTAAGTTTGTGGAAGATGGTTGGAACGAAGCTGAAGTTTAGTAGCGCTTATCATCCGCAAACAGATGGGAAAACGGAAGTGGTAAACAGATCATTGGGAAATTTGTTGCGATGTCTTGTGCAGGATAACTTGAAGAGTTGGGATATGAAATTATGTCAGGCAGAGTTTGCACATAATCACGCTGTTAACCGTAGTACGGGTTTCAGTCCGTTTCAAGTTGTATACTCAGCAAGTCCGAAGGGTCCATTGGATCTGACGACAGTGCCATATCAGAAGGGAGTTGTTAAGCGTGCTTGTGAGTTTGTGACTGAGTTGCAGGAGTGCCATAGAACTGTTCATGAACGATTGCTTGCATCAAATGAGAAGTATAAACAACTGGCGGATAAGAAGCGAAGGAATGTGAATATCAGAGAAGGTGATTTGGTTTACGCCGTGTTGACAAAAGATCGTTTTTCAGTGGGAACGTACAATAAGTTGAAAGCTCGCAAAATCGGTCCAGTGGAAATTTTGAAGAAAATCAATGAGAATGCATATCAGTTGAGATTGTCGGATGACGTTCATACTTCTAATGTTTTCAATGTCAAATATTTGATTCCGTATCATGGAGATGAGATTGTTGTGGAAGAGGAAAGTGCAAATTCGAGGTCGAATTTTTGTCAACAGGGGGAGGAGGATGCAGCGCGATCTGCTAACTGTTCAGGTTTGAGTCGTTCCAGAATTTTAGGTCGCTCACGACCTAGTGAAGGTCGCTCACGACCTAGCAAAGATCGCTCGCGAGTTACCGGAATCAGTGTTAAGGCATACAGACCAGCGTGCATTTCATTAGGTCGCTCCGACCTTTCAAGATTCGACTTTGACGAGTTACGACCTACGTTAGGTCGTTGGGGGATAGGTCGCTCGATCTTAGGTCGCTGGAAGATAGGTCGCTGGAAAATATGTCGCAGGAAGATATGTCACGGGAAGATAGGTCGCTTGACCATATGACACGGGAAGTTAGGTCGCTCACTTTAGGTCGCTCGAAGGTTCCTGAAGCCGCTTCTTTAGTTCGCTCAAGTGATAAGTCATTGCTGCCTTGAGTCGTGACTTTGTTAAGTCGTTATGTACTAAGTCGCTATGTTGTATTTCTGTTAAGTCGCTATGTTGTATTTCTGACAAGTGTTAGGTCGTTCACGACCTTAGTGTTGTATTGTTAGGTCGTTACCGACCTATGTATTGTAATATGTTGTAAAGTGTTTTTCGTATGTCGCTCTATACATAAGTCGTAGGTCGTCTGTTTTAGGTCGCCAGTTGTTAGGTCGTTGCTGACCTATGTGTTGTGTTGAATTTTGGTATTTGTGTTGTGAGCCTATAAATAGGCAAGTTGAGTCATTTGTAAGGGTTGGTTCATTTTGAATAAAACTTTTGTTTGTTAGCTTTGTGCTTTCATTAAATTGGTAGTTGAGTGTGATCTCCTATCTCCACCTTCGGTATTCAAGTGCGCTTGAATCAACGATCGCTGAAGCCGATTCACGGTATCTAGTGCGCTAGATCAACGTACGAAGAATCGTAGATCTTGAAACACGGTATCGTGCACGATCAACGTGTTAGAGATTGCTAGAATTCGGTATCTTCGGATCAACGGATTTGGGCCATTCGGTATCTTTTATTCCATCGATCGCTACTTTCACCGCATCATACACTTTCAGTAATCCGCTGCTGCGTCACCGTGACACCAAGAACTTAACTGGAAACCAAAGACAGTCCATCCCAAAGATCGGTTGTACACGCGTTCGCTATGTATACTAGTGAATTCTGTCTGAGTCCGGATCGAGTTACAATCGATATGATATGACAAGCAAAGCTATGAAAGCAAACGTTTCAAATTTCAAGTCAATCGGAGTTCGCATGCATGAGATATTGATCGATCAAGTTCAAAGGAATCATCACCATTCATAACCATACGAATCGTATCCATCCCTACAGAGAGCCTCCTTCATTTCCATCCAGCATCCATCGGTTCGTATCTGTCACATGTGCATTGCTTCGTATCCATCAAAACCAAGAAAGCAGACCACGTGCGTATCCATGGAGTTCTCGTATCCATCGACTCATAGTCATCGATTTCGTGTCCATCCCTCCAGCAACTTAAGTGCATATCCATAAAACAGAGACAACTCGATTCGTATCAGTCGCCCACTACTTTACTTCGTATCCATCGAACTGGACCCATTTTGTATCCAACGTGTTAGCACACTTCGTATGGGTCTTTTACTTACTTGGTTTGTCTTGATCATTGCTTATCGATACGAAGAAGACCATGCATTATCGATACGAACCATGCCACTTAAGCAATCGACACGAAGAAACATGGGCTCGTACCGATATGAAGTGGCCACTATGCTGTCGTTACAAGGTGGTTTCATTGGATCGATATGAGGAAGCGATACGAATGGGATATTAGGGGTCGATACGAACGGGACCAACATGGAAGGAAGACTCGATCTCTTGGCATGAAATGAGGATCAATCCTAGAAGATAGCACCATGACATTGACCACCACGTGCCAAAGAGCGATACGAACTAGATCGACACGAATGGAAGCGATACGAGTTCGACAGCCCATTGAAAGTTCAAACTTGCATCAATCATAACTCGAGATCCCAAGTCCAAATGCCACCAAATTTTTACAGGAGCTTGCCTACAACCTCAAGAAGGTACCCGATCAATTTCAGTCCGAAAGGACCATTTATGGATCGATACGAACCCACTTAATATCGCTCCCAGATCGAGTCAAAATCACCTGAACTTGATCCCGTGGGCCCGCCCACGTGAGAGAAGAAGACTTCCGAGATCTGGGCAAGATATTTGCTGCCAACGCCTATAAATAGTGACCCTGGACCTACAGAAAAGGGACTTTTTTGGCTTCTCTACGCCGATAGTCTGTAGAAATCATAACTACACTTCAGTTGTACTATTGTAATCCCTTGTAATCAGCGAGTGAAATTCAATAAACATCAATCATTTCATAGTGGACGTAGGCAATACCCCGAACCAACTCTAAATCCGTGTGTTTCTGTGCATTTTCTTATCTGTTGATTGGTGTGTTTGTTAGATCTGCCTCATTTTATATTTATTTTCTTCATTTTATCTCTTCAAACACATCCAAAGAGTGTTGTGCCCAATTTTGGTACAAACATATATTATATATAGAATCCAAATTTTTTTATTAAAGGTCAAACACATAAAAACATGTGTATATTATAATGAAACTTTATTTTAATTTAAATTTGCATTCTATGACTTATATATATTTATAAATAAAAAATATTTTAAAAGAACATCCTTTTCCGACGGTGGCCTTAATTTTTTTTTGAAAATTGGTTCTTTATTAACTTGCCTAGAAGGAAAATATACAGGTGTACTGGTATTTTAACCCATATAATATCTAGTACAAAAATATACAAAATACATATCATGATGCATCAAAATAGAAAGAATCACTATTATATATCATGTTAATCAGTCAATTTCCTTTTTTATTCAAGTAGTTTGGCATTTTAACACTATTCAAATAATTCTTCTTCAACAACATCAAAAAAAAAATTCATCAGATCTAGAGGAGATCTATATAATGCTTATCCACGTACAAAATGGAATTTAGCAAGATATACTATAATTAGTTAAATGCTAAATTAAGTTTATTTTTGGTTAGAACCGAGTTTTAAGATACATGTACTCTTCATGTTAACAAATCCATTATATGCTTCATAACATGTTTTGACATGTTGAAACCCCAAAAAGTAATTTTTAAGATCAACGGTAAATCTACCCACCATGATATTATAACATTAACCATGTGTAATAAAATTAAGCCGAATCAGAGCTAATATACTTGAAATCGATGATGTTATGTAAGTAAGAGACATTATTATTTGTACAAATGATTGAGTGTTAACAAAAGAATCCAACTACTACAACCTTCATATATAACAAAAATATTTAAGAAAAATTAAGGTCTAAAATAAACATGTTTGACAGCTTGAAACAATCGCTTTCACAAAGAGAACCAAATATATTTCTAGATAATCAAAGGGGAAATAGGTGATATGCGAAATGACTTAGTTGGAGATTGAAATATACTGATACAATATATCATCGCCCTCTAACCAACCAAAACTTAACAATCATGCCTTTAGATTTATGCACAATCCAAAATTTTAAAAATATATCGTATGTACAATACATAAAACAAAAGATCATTAAATTATGTTATACCATACATCGTAAACTCTATATGTTTAGATTTACATCGAGCCCTAATTTGAGTAAAAACCAATTACCAATGTGGTTGTGTCGACGTTCTCCAAACATTCACTAACCATAGTTTCGAAAACAATTGTTCTGAAACTATGGTTTGATGGAACTGGACCAGCCTACAATGGAGTTAATGGGTAAATTTCAAAAACTTCCTCTCTGAATCTATTAGGCCTATGAAGTCTAAATAGATCTTAGATCCAATCTAAAAGGTGTTTTAAATAAAATCCTTTATTTTATTTGATTAGTTTGAAAAAGTTTGAATTTGATATAAATTTAGATGAATAAATGTATTAAATACACCCATGTGTGTAGAAGCTACTTACTAAAACTAAAATTAACTTGAGAAGGAAACATTTTATTTCATTTTCTAATACTTGTGCAATTAATCATGGAAATAAATATTATTAATTGCAGAGAGAAACCTTTCATTTCTCTCTCTGATCAGACTAATGATTTGTTAAATGTCATTTATGACCAATTTAAACATGGCAAGAAAGTGAGTAAATCAAAATATACTCCAATGTCCACACCCAATCTTTGTAAGAGATGGACGAACCACTTGTGTTTTATTTTATTTGATGTTTTGTATTTGAAGTTGAAAGATTTTGGAAACCATTTTTCTCCATGGAAGGATAGGAGGAGAGAAGAGAGGAAAATGAATGAGAAAAAATAAATTGTCTGTTGAAAATGAATTAGCGGGTACGTTTTAATTGAAAGGATGAAACGTTTTCATTTCTTTAATTAAAACTTCCCTAATTAATTCCCTTGGTTATCTCTCTCTCTCCACACCTATCTCTTTACATGGTATTACTGAAATTACATGCCATCAAATGACACAAAATTTTCATAAATTGTTTCATGCAATTATCTTTTATTTAAACCCATTTAAAATTACATCGATATTGTATATCAATGCGCGCAATATAAATGCATTCAAATAATTAAACAACTCTCGAACATTAAATTAAATAATAATTAATATTTCTAAAGGATTAATTAATTTACAAAATTTTATAAATTAATTAAATCATGTGGCGTTTTGGAGAATTCATCATTACTATTATGCGACTCAAAGGTGTAAATTCAATAAGTGGTTAATATCGAACAATTCAAATTTTAACGTTTATACATCACCTTAACTAGTGGTATGACATTTTGATTGAATTTATCACTTACACATCTTTCGATAAAATTCAATTTTACTTATTATAAGTGATACCTGATAGTGATGACTATTCACACCAGTTTTCTTTGTCAAAATTGTCTCGCTTTGGATTTATGGAATTTGGTGATGGTCATAACTCAAACATCATCCATATTCAACTTTGTCGTCCAAAACACATAGTCTTTGGTTAAATAATAACAATTATTATTAACCGAACTACTCTGACCAAAGATTTTGACTTTGAGTTGAGTTCAGATGACTATGATACTAACCGCATATGACCGAGGAGACGAATCCTCTCTTGGATAGTGTTTCACTTCCAATACTTCCACTCGACCCAAATATAGTCGTTCGATGTATGTCGTGCCATGATTTAACAATAATCAAAGCAGAGCTTTCATATCGAAGATCAACAATATTTTCAAGCAAGAGAACTGTGTAAATTAGTCACTTCGATATTTTCCATTTGACCTTAGTTATATTAACCAACGGAAAACTATCGAGTGAATCGTTCCATAGTTATCCAATAACTATCAGTACATAACCCCTTGGTGCCCCCAACAACTATGACTAATACATTACCCAATATTTGGATAGAGTTACATGCTCTAGTCTCAACAGATGCGTCGATGCCCTACCTCGATTCATCTTGACGAGGAATAATTAAAATAATATGCTTAACATACTGTGATATACTACTCATGATTAGAACTATTTGTAACTGCTATCATAAACACATCATTATGGACTTTCTGACATATGTACTTAGATTAGGCAATTAATTATTTATAACATTTTGTAACAAGTATATAACAGAAAGGAAACACCGCTTACTTTAAACAAGATTGGTTATTGAGTTAGATTTACGGAACAAATTATATAATTTCTCCTAGGCATAATACCCCTAACTCTATCAATCTCCCATTTACACTTGGGGTCAATTATAGAATCTTGTTCCAACTTCTCCAATCAGTTTCTTCAAAACCAATCGGGTCAGTCCCTCAGTGAATGGGTATGCTATTATGTTTCAATTATCTATTATGTCAATCGACTCTCTTCGACGTCGATAAACTGCCTTTATCATATGGAACAATTCGGAGTATGTATCTCAACCTCTAACTAGCTCTTTTTTCTAGTTACTAACTATATCACAACATTGTTGTCATATAACAATGTTATGGGATTCTCAACAATTGGAATCACCCTTCAGCTCAGTAATACATTTGTGCATTTACTGGGTATATACATTGCTTTTATTGTGGTGCTCTTCGAGAAGTAGCACTTAGCCTTTTTCTGAGTCATCCACAATCTCTTATTTAGAACATTTCCAACTTAAAGCTTCTTAACAAGCCTTGAATATCAATTTTATATTGACATACCATACTCAATGTCAAATATGAAGTCTGAGTCCGAATACTCCTTCATAAGGAGTTCGTTGTTTCTACAAACAATTCTCTTGTATTTTGTAAATACACAAAAATACTCTAAACTACCATTGAGTAACATTAATTTGGATTTGATATTTGCTTCATGTATCAAATACATAAATGAATCATGATATTGTAGACAACATAAAATGTATGATAATTTCTATTGCCAATGCATAAGAAATCCACCTTACGTGTTCCTTATTAAACATTTTAAAAGGTGTTTCTCCATATTGTCTTCCCAATGTCCTTTATACTCACTATAAAAGACATCATTTACAAATCTAATGTCGAGTATTAAAACATCTAAATGCTAATTCTTAACGCAAGTAAATCGTTAACAATCACCAGCGTGATGTTTTCTTATGTTCATAATACCAACGTACCTTCAACATTCTTTCTTATGGATACACGATTCCTTTACATTTTGACCGAAATCAAACTATTTGATATTTCTATCAAAATATTTGTTCAATTTTGATGCTCGTCGAATGATACTTTCGTATTGGTTCTTGGATCATATCCAAAACCCACAAACTCAATATCTCTCCCACTGACTTCGAGACACTTTGGTTGTTATGTGCAAACAGTCTAGTCTAAATCTAGAACTTTTTGTTTCAATGGGTATGTGCCAAAATACAAAGTCGTACTAGGTGATAATTTTGGAAGTAAATTCGAATTAACCTGCGCACATCGAATGGCGAATATGTTATGCTAATTTCAACAATTAAATTCACGATGTTATTCTTCTCAATGTGGCTCACTATATTCCAACTGCATTTGTCTTTCTATTAAAGTCACATTTGTGATCGATGGATCATATCTCTTCGGGTATAACTATCCAAATCATATTTTGGTAATGTACTTGGAATCTGTTTCAGATTTGCGCATCGTACCGTATTTTAGAGTCAATACACTTAATGGCTTCATCAAACAACTAAGGATAACTTATTCTTGACATCGACAAGAAACTCATAGTTTCTCTTTGACATGCAAGAATGCTCATTAGAAATTCTAATGTGTTGTGTTCATTTACGTTTGGTTAATTTCATATCATCCCTTGCAATTAGTTTTAACATTCGATCATATCCATATCCATTTTACTACCACTAATTTCTCCAAAAAAATCCCTTTGCTACGAAGTTGGTATTTTTTTGAAACAACAGTTGTTTCTTAGTGCAACGGAACGGGCAATCATAATATTTTATGAATTGCCTTATATAAAACTAATTTGGTATTAATTCATAATATTTATATTCACAACATAAATTAGTCATCCAATGACTATCATTTCCACACTTCTTTTTGCGTGACTCACACAAAATCCCTTATATACAATTATTATGTGTAGCCTTTTGACTCACACAACCTGCCAACTCTTTGGTCTAGGACATGATGGGGTTTCTAATAAACCCTTATCTTATATGATTTCGTAAACTATTCTTTGGATGATATTAATTTTAACCGTGTGTACTACTCTTAAGTACACACCTTATAGAAAGAATTTAATTCAACTTCACTCAATATATATATCATGCTTTGTCTAACAAAGTTCGATAACTCCTTATCAATACATTATTACGTATTATAGGGAGGAGTGACTCTTGAGACCGAATCTATATCCATTTTAGGTACGTTTGGAACTCTTTCCTATATACTTACCCATTGGATCAAATTGAATCATTTTTTTGCATGTTAATTTATTTATTTCCATTTTATATTCTGTGAATTTTTATCATAGACATGCTCCATAACGCATATTCATGTATGTGATAATTCATCGATGAATACAAGGAAGTGCGTGGAAGCGTTTTGGTATTATCATACTTGTGATTCCACACATCTATATGTATCAATGCAAAGAGTTCATCAACTCTTCTGACGCTCCCACTAAATGGGTTATTTTCCCTTAATTATCTAAGAATAATTAACCAGTATCATATGATACATAATCATATAGTAAAAAATATTTCTCAAAACTACACCTTAGTTCATAATTCCAAAATAATTGTAAATAATTTTAGATACTTCAGTACTTTCCAATGCATCACTTTTGTTATGAAAAAATACCACATTACAGTTTTATTTCATAGCGAATGTTCATAATATTCTCATTGAAATAAAACTATGTCTATTCTTCGGTCATCACTGAAGAACATATATTATTTCATAAATAATGTGTGATACGTTGTATGAAAACAATTTTCGTAACTTGATGCAATCAATAAGTGTATGTGCCATGCTCCCACTATTTCCTCCATTATTATAATAGCGTACTGAATATAGAGATCCATCATCCATTTAATATAGACTATTTATTTCATATATTATAACTAATTTACAGTGGGGAGTTCTTTGATCAATTATCTTGAACTCAAAGAAATAAATATCATTAAAAATGATTTTCTGTATGAAAATACATTTCAGAATAGAAATCATATTTCTTATTTCAATGTTAAGTATCAATTATTTTTTTACAATTTTCGTTTTCGATGTATCATTATAAGTAGAAGTGACAATTTACTCTCTTTATCCCAAATGTACCTTAAATCATGTCAATTCTTATACATTTGTTTTCCTTTTAAGTGGCTAAACCGTTCAAAAGATAAACCTTACTACAATATCATAATTAACTCTTTACAAAAGTGCATTCAATCATCCTTAACATTTAAGGACATCATTTATGTTGCACTTTACGTAAACTAATCAAAACTAACATTTTAACGATCGAGTTCTCAGATCCCTTTAGGAGTTTCGATCTAGTTATACATTTAACACAATATGATCTTCATTATGGTCAATCAAATTGATTAATCGATCTTATAGTATGGTTTATTCACTTATTTCGATTGAAATGATTTCATCGAAGTATCGTGTATTACGAACTATGACCGTTCACCATAAAACACTTATATATGACAGTATATGGATCAAATATCCACTGTCTTGTATTGCTTCGAAGTTTGAAACTCATAGTATGCAATACACAGTCTCGACCAAATAAACACGTAAGCGACAAAATCATGAACATATCTAGTAACTCTAAAATTAGGCGCTTATATAGGTATTAAGACATCAACATACAAAAAGTATTTATTAGTAAGTGTATGTTATATTTATATTTGTCAATCTTCAGTTCATTTGTATAATATAATTGATAAACTTTTATTAATCATATTAAATGCATAAATTTATTAATGTAGATTATTATAACATTATGTAGCATATGTTCTTACAATATTAGAAATGTTAAATGTTTCCGTTTCATTTTTTTATCAAGGCTCTCACTAGTCTTATATGTTTCTCCAAACCCTAAGATGAAACATAGAAGTTTTTTTACTTCACTAGTTGGTGTTAGGACACGCCTGTCATGGGATTGCCTAAATAAAGTATATGTACTTTGAGTTTGCTCAACAAATACATATAGTTATTTTACTTCATCTATATATTAATAATACTACACATAACATCTCTAGCTTGAGTTTGCTCAACAACCAGAGAATATGTAAGTAATTTATTAATATATAAATGGCGGAGGACAACACTTATATTAAAGATTCATAATCTTCAATATATTTAATTGAGTGATATTGACTTATGAAATAATGTATTTCTTTTGAAATACCCTCATGATTCAAGTGTCGGACACATCACAAATCACGGTATATGCACATTTACATATGGTTTATTCCTTAAGTCTATTTGGGTTTCTTTAATGTTCCATCTTTGGTTTATATATTCATATCATACAGGTTTAATTATTATAGAACTTTTATGTTTCATTAACTTATATAATAATTTTATATATAGCATTATATTAATTAAATCATATTTAGTTAACTTTGATTAATTAACTCCTTAATAAATTTTATATTATTCCAATATAACATTTATATTGAATATTATACATATACTATAACCTTTATAGCATAACACATATATCTTATATATTTTTGTATTTTTATTTATTTAATTTACTTGTATAATTAATTAACCGTTAATTAATTTACTTAATTAAAAAAAATTAAATAAAATAATATTAGTTTCAAAGTTTTATTTTATATACATACATGTATAATTATGTTATCTTAAACACGTTAAAATAGCATAACATATATCAATATATATAATACATGCATATAACTATTAATTAATTTTCTTATTTAATTAATTTATTTTATTAATCTTATTAATAAACTTTAAATTGCGAAATTAATATTTAAATATTTTCAAACATTTTTGAAAATTTCATTATGTTTCCAAACATTTTGAAAATTTACGTTATATTATATAACCTTTTATAATAAACATTTTTTTATTTAAAATTTAAAATTTTGTCTTATGAAAATTAGCCAAAGGACAAATTCACATTGGACCTTTTTCTATCAGAGACAACTTTTGGGCTCACTTCATGTTTCGGATCAGGCCAGAAGCCAGGGAGGGTAGGATAGTTGATTACCCAAACCCAAGCCGAGACATAACTTTTTTAGACACTATATTAAGTGGGAAAGCTTAATCATTCAACACTAACATGGCTAATTTAGATAGTATAGGCTACTGGGCTCGGATATGGGTCAGCCCATAATGAAGTTAAAGGATAAATTTTAAAAAAAATCCTCTTTGATCCTATTAGGCCTATGAAGTCTAGAGAGATTTTCGATCCAATCTAAAAGGTGTTTTAAATAAATTCCTTTATTTTATTTGATTAGTTTGAAAGAGTTTAAATTTGATATAAATTTAAATGAATGAGTGTATTAAATACACCCATGTGCGTAGCGATTATTTATTAAAAGTAGTTTGAGAAGGAAACCTCTTTTTTCCTTTTCTAATACTTGTGCAATAAATTAAGCGAATAAATAACATTAATTGGAGAGAGAAGCATTTCATTTCTCTCACTGATTAGATTGATGATTTGTTAACTGCCATTGATGATCAATTTAAATATGGCATGAAATATGAGTATATCCAAATATACTCCAATGTCCACATCCAACCAAGCAAGAGATGGATGAACCACTTGTCTTTTATTTTATTTGATGTTTTTTCTTGCTTTGGAGTTAAAAGGATTTTGGAAACCTTATTTTTTTGTCATGGAAGGTTAGGAGGAGAGAATATACAAAAATGAATGAGAAAGAACGAATTGTGTGTTGAAATGAATTAGTGTGGATATGTTTTAATTAAAAGAACAAAATCTTTCCCATTCTTTACTTAAAACTTCCCTAACTAATTCCCTTGGTTATTTCTCTCTCTACTCCAATTTCTTTACATAGTACGACTAAAATTACATGCTATCAAATGACATAAAATTTCCATAAATCACTTCATGCAATTATCTTATATTTAAACCCGTTTAAAATTACATCGATATCGTATATCAATGTGTGCAAATATAAATTCTATAAATGCATTTAAATAACTACAAACAATTCTCAAACATCAACAAATTAAATAATAATTAACATTTCTTAAATAATAATTAAAACTAATTTACAATATTTTATAAATTAATTAAATCATGCGGATTTTTGGAGAATTCATCAGTATTGTTGTACGACTCAAATTTGTAAATTCAGTTAGCGATTGATATCGAACAGTTCAAATATTAATGTTTACACATCACCTTATCTAGCAGTGTGAAATTTTGGTTGAATTTATCGCTTACGTATCTTTTGGTAAAATCCAATTTAACTTATTATAGATGGTACCTAATAGTGACGATTATTTACATTAATTTTCTTTATCCAAGCTATACCACTTCGAACTTATGGAATTTGGTAATGGTCAAAATTCCAGTATCGTCCATATTTAACTTTATAGTCCAAACACAAAGTCCTAGGTTCAATAATAATAGTTATTATTAACTGAACTACTCTGGTAAGATATTTTGACTTTGAGATGACTTCAGTTGATCGTGACACTAACCCCATATAACCGAGGAGATGAGTCCTCTCTTGAATAGTGTTTCACTTCCATACTTCCACTCGACCTAACTATAGTCGTTTGATGGATGCTATGTCCTGATTTAACTCTGATCAAAGCGGAGCTTTCATATTGAAGATCAACAATATCCTTAAGTCAAGAGAACTGTGTAAATTAGTCACTTTGGTAATTTCTATTTAAGCTTAGTTATATTAACCAACAGAAAACTATCGAGTAAGTCATTCTATAGTTATCTAGTAATCTTCAGTACATAACCCCTTAGTGCCCCCAGCAGCCATAAGTAATAACCTACCCTACTTTTGGAGAGCTTTACATACTCTAGTATTAATAGATGGATTGATGTCCAGCCTCCATACATCTTCACTAGGATTATTTAAAATGATGTGCTTATCATATTGTGATATAATACTCAAATTACATCTATTTGCAACTGCTATCAGAACACATCATTTATGGACTTTTTGATATATATATATACTTAAATTAGCTGATTAATTACTTATAACATGTATATAATATAAAGGAAACACCTTTTATTTTGAACAAGAATTGTTATCAAGCTAGATTTATGTAACAAATTACATAATTGCCCCTAGAGCATACTCCTTACTCTATCATGGTTAACCAATGTTTAGAGAACGTCGACACAACCAACATTGGGGTAATATTAGTTGGTATACAAAGAGATGCAGGCAATGATAGATTATTTACAACAAGGATGAAGAAATTTGGAAGATGAGAAGGAATAAAGAACAAGCAAAAATATGACGGACTGAAAGAAAAATTACAATATAATGTACCAATGAAAGAAAAATAATGAAAGCATGTACCGATAAGTATTATATTCTAAAAAAAAGTCCAACCTTTGAAAAAGACTCGTGTCACCATATAAATGATTTGGTTTCTCTTTTAGTAATAGATACACCAACATTTATCTTCGAGCATTGGCACCCGTGATGCTTATGTCCGGGCATAATTCCTATATGTCTCCTATCCCCGGGCATTTATCGAAGATTAGATGTATTGGGTGAATTATCCGATTTTCCCCCAGTCAAATTATACTCCAAATAACTGATCATGGTTCGAAGGAGTCCTTCGGTACCAATCTCTGGGTACCTATACATTCAATTTTCAAAACATGTGATGTCTTTCCATGTCATTGATCCAACACACAAAGTTATAATTAATGAATACAGTTTCATTAATTCAAAAAGCAAACTTTATTCCAATAGTTTCTATAGTGAATCCCCCTTTATTACATCTAGTCCAATCTAAAGAATGTCCAAACAAAAGTAAATGCTGAAAAATGAAAGAATCAAGTGAAATAGCAAGGAAAATACTCACTATTCCATGACCGTAGAATTGTATACCCGTCAAACTTTGATAGCTTGAAAATGTTGCCCCTAAGCTTATGCTTTATCACATTGGGTCCTTCCCAATTCATATCTAATTCCCTTATTCTTAGGAAGGCCCTTTCAGAATGAGGTTGTCAACCTCGAAAGTACGGTCCTAAACCTTGGTGTTCAACTGTCGTGCTACTCTTTGTTGATAAAATGCTGCCCTTAGGTTTGCCTCTTCTCGATTTCGCTCACCAAGTCGAGGGATGCTAGCTGTAGATCCTCCTTCATCTTAGGGTCATAGTTCATGCGCCAATGAGAATGGACATCTACTTCGATAGGTATCATCGCCTCAGTTCCATAAGGCAGTGTGAATGGATATGTCCAGCTGCAAACTTTTGAGTCATCCAGTAAGCCAACAACATCGGTGGTAACTTGTAAACCCACTTTCCCTTTGCTTGTTTCGACCAATTCTTGGTGATGGATTGATGCTTGTGTTCACTGCCTCCATCTATCAATTCTCCTATGCATGTCCTACCACAAAGATTTCTTAATTCGATATCGATTAAAGAATTCACATGACCAAGTACTTTCGAACTGAGTTCCATTATCTGTAATGATCTTCGGTGGCACTCCGTATCTATACAAAATGTCTTTGACTATGAAATTAATCACTTTTGTCAAAGTGATTATGGTGATTAGTGACACCTCAACCAATTTTGTCAAATAGTCCACTACTGCAGTTGCATACATCTCTCCTCCTTGGGCATTCGATGAAATCTGATAATATCAATTCCCTAAACCACAGATGACCATGAGCTAACCATTTGCTTATGATTATTGGATGGGGCTCTAGATGTCTTCTCAAATCTCTGGCAATTATCACATCTCCTTGAATATTCACCCGCATCTCAATTGATAGTTTGCCAGAAATATCCATAGTGAAGTACCTTCTTTGCCAAATATTCCCCCTTAGTGTGATTGCTATGGCTTCCTTCATGAACGTCCTCAAAGATTTTCTTCACTTCATCCTTGTCGACATTATTTTTCAAGGGAGTGAGACTCCTCTTCGAAATAACACTCCATCTTGCATAATGTAATGCAATAATTTATGCAAGAGTTTCCATCGTTCATTCCGACTCTTCGAAACAATTCCCTTTTGTCAAATTTTCTTTAAATTGTGTCATCCATAATTCCTTCTCCTCAACCTTCTAGATGTAGTCAATATCTATTTCCACATTTCTTGGATGCTTTAACATATCTATAGGAATTATCTCTAACAGTTGTATATCTCCAATGCTGGCCAGTTTGGCTAGTGAGTCTACATTCGTATTATCTTCTCTTAGGATGTGTGTTACACGTAATGCTCAATCTTATCTGGTAGTTCGAACACCTTCGATTGGTAAGGGGAAAGTCATGCTACCTTAAAGTAAAACTCTTTCTTAACCTGGAAATCCACTAATTAAAAGTCACTAAATATGTGTCATTATTCATAACTCCTTTGCCATCCTGGGTCTCGCAATCAACGCTTCATACTCCATTTCGTAATTCATAACACAAAACTCAAGTTTCAATGCATAACAGATTATCCAACCATCTGGAGTTACGAAGACAACCCTTGCTCCAAAATCGTGATCATTGGATGCTCCATTAATATACAATTTTCATTTAAAAGTTCAACCATCTTCTCTTCCATTACATCATCTCGTATAGTAAATTCAAAAATGAATCCCACCTAAGCCTGTCTATAAATTGCTTTTATAGGATGATAAGTGATTTCATATTAACTCAACTTAATGTTTAATTTGAATAATCATCCCAAAGTCTTGGGGTGATGCAATACTTATCTGAGTGTTTTATCCATCAACACTCTAATTGCATGAACCTGGAAGTACGATCGCAACTTCCTTGATGCTACCTATAAATAGCAAGATAGCTTCTCCAATTTAGGATAATGCTATTTTATGCTATGAATTCTTTACTTATATAATATACCGTCACTTGAATCTTCCCTCCTGCATGCACTAATGCAACACTCAATGTGTGATCTGGTAGTACAAAATTGATGTACAAACCTTCTCCTTCTAAAGGCTATTAATTAACATCGATGGTTTTCAAATATTTTCTAATAGTTGCTGAAAGACAGCTTTACATTTGTCCGTCCATTGAAACCTCCCATTTTCCTTCTTGAGGACATCAACGAATGGTATACACTTTTCGGTTGACTTCAAGATGAAACTACTTAAAGTAGCAACCTTATCATCCATGCATTGCTTTTCCCTCCTTATCCATAGGGCTGTAACCTATCTCAATGCCTCAATTTGCTTCGTGTTTGCTTCATTGCCTCTAGAGTTCACGATGAACCCTAAATCTTTCCAAATGCGACTCCGAAATAACACTTCAATAGATTCAATCATATTTTGTACATTCGAAGCATGTCAAATATTATCTATAGATCCCCTATATGGTCCATTGACTTCGTGACCTTGCCAACATATCATTCATATAAACTTCCATTATTCATCCAATTTGTTTTGAAAAAAATCTTATTGACCATGCATTGGTAGGTAGCTCTAGCATTTTTAAAACTGAAAGGCGTCACTTTATAGCAATATAGTCCTAAGTCTATGGTAAAGCTCGTATGTACTCAATAAGGGATGTGCATGCAATCAAATTGTAGCCGAAATATGCATCCATAAATAACAGTTTCATGCCTGGTAGTTCCATCCATGGGTTGGTCAATCCATAGAAGCGGAAAGCATTCCTTCAAGCATGATTTATTCATGTCTAAAAAATTGATCCTTGTCTGCCATATGCCGTTGGCCTACTTAACTACACTGGATTTGCCACCCAATCCAAGTATTGTGTTCCTTGGATGAAGTTGTTAACCAACAACTAATATGCTTCCTCCTTTTAACACAATAGATCTCTCTAGTTTCATATTGAACATTTTCTATTTTATGGGGACAAATGTTAGGATGACATTCAGTGTGTGGTACAGAACATCAAGCGAAATCCAATGCATGGCAGAATGAATCCATGCAAACAAATCCATGTTCACCCTCAAAGACCCAACTAATTCCTTTTACGGAACCCCATCCACTCACTCTCCGACGAAAGGGGAAACATCGATAAGTAAGTCGATCCTGCCGCTCTACGGTGAAGAGAATAACTTCTTGCACTCTGGTCCTCGACTCTCCGCTCAGGGACATAATTCGATCAATTCCACACTAACTTCCTTTCTCCAGCCTCGATTCTCCGATCGAGGGCCTAACCCATGACATACGAATCCATCCTGTCGCTCTTCGCTGAAGGGACTCGCACCTTGCGGTTATCACCCTGTCTCTTTGGTCGGGACGACCATGACCTGTTTTGTTCATTGCATTTATGCGGATTTAGTTTAGATTATTAAATTTAATTTATTAGGTCATAAAACCATAAAACAAGGAAAACCAAACATTGCCTCTCCGGGCATGACGATTTATCATCGTCTCAAAGCATGCCTAGGGATTGACCTCGATCCCGTACATGTGTAAGTGACTTAACCATTTTATTGTGGAGTTATTATTTATTGTTTCATGCCATCCCGATAAAGAGATGAAGATCTGTGACCTTGATCCAAGGCCATTTCCATTGGACGTGGACGGTGGTTGCTCCTGTTCCACTGCCACTGCCCGAGTCCTCACGTACGGTGGTAGCCTGCCATCCCTGACATGTTCCTCAACCATATCCTGTAAGCGCCTAAATTCATCCGTAGTATGCCCATCCAGTTCGTGGAAAAAGCAAAACTTTCCATACCTACGTTCCCGCTCCGTAGGATCCCTCCTTTGCGGTTTGCGATGAGGGAGTTGCCCCTTTATGTTAAGATAAATCTGTTCCATGCTTTCCGTCAAATCCAAATAAGTGGAGAACTTTGGTTCCCGTTCTTTCCTTTGTCGCTTCGAACTGTCAAAGCCATCATCCGCCTTCATCTTTCCTTTATCCTTGCTTGAACCTTCTCCAGATGGTCCTCTGTCCCTTACTGCGTTAACTTCTTCCTCTCTATCAGCCTTAACATCTTCCTGCCGTAGGAACCTCTCGACCTCATGATAAAATTCTCCAAGGTCCATCGGAGAATCCCGTTCTAGTTCGACCTTAAAATCCATGTTATCAGCTATCCCTGATGTTGCCGCCATCAAAACCATCAATGGATCGGGCTCATCCACCAAAGCAACCATGCATTAAACCTTGTTAAGAAATTCCTAAGGGATTCACATGCCCTCTGCTTCATCGTCGTTAACGTCATCACGTACTTAGGTCTCATGATGTGGGCTCGAAATTGCCTCATGAACTTATCCACCAACTCCATCCAAGCACCAATGGAACCGTTCTCTAATTGCCTAAACTATAGTGCGACTATATTTTCCAAGTACAAGGGTAAACATCATGCCATCACTTCTTTTGATGCCCCCAGCACTTCCATATGCCTCGTATACCTCATCAGATGAATAGTAGGATTTGTTTTTCCACCATATGTTTCCAATGTTGGTAACTTAAACTCCGGTGATTTCCTAGCATGGCTAATATAAGGTTTGAATGGACTCTTATTCACATCTTCCAAATCCCTGTTCATCAATCCTCCTCTCATAGCTCGTCTAATCATCTCAACCATCCTTTTATCCACATCTATTGGTGGCCTCCAATCCATATTACTGGCCTGCACCCAACTCCGCCAGGGTATTCCAGAACGTACTCCTCTAGACGTGCATCCACATTATGATCAACATCAAACTATACAGCACTGACTACTGGCCTATCGACATCCGGTCCAGCCTGATCCGGGGTGTGCCCCTCAAGCCTAGTGGATCGGTGCCGATCCCTCCTACCTGGCTAAGGTTTTCCCTCGGTTGCTCCATTCCATTCTCATACCTATTAGCTTCATCTCCATGCTCCTGATTTTGATTTTCCACAGCTTCGGCTGCACTAACTACTTGATCTAGATTACCATTAGATCCTGCTCCAGCCTGTCCAATTTGCCTGAGGAAATTCTACATCATCACCTCTTGTCACTTCATCATTCGCTTCTGCATCGCCTCCATCATAGTCTCCATCTCGTTCCTAGTGATGTAGACAGAAGGTTGATTAGCTCCAGCTCCTGAGGATGCTTCCTGACTCCCTCCATGGTGACTCCTATCTGCCAATGGTCTCCTTGATTATTTCATAGCCATTGCTTCCTAGATTCAAGTATCCAAGCTTCAAAATCCAAGATCCAAGTTCCAAATCCGTGGGTGCAAGTTTTCTCAGTGAAAGCACCAAAATGTTAGCGTCAAAAATGATCGCCAATGCCCAAATAGTATGAAAGCACCACTAATCTAATAACCAAGTCTAAACAGAATGAAGTGGAGAATAAAATATGAAGAAAAGCAAATTAAAGAAAAGCAAATTAAAACAGAAAGGAATGAACACCGAATGTTTTGTAGTGGCTCAGCGTACTCCGGCCTACGTCCACTCCAAAAAAGTTTCCTTTTATTGATACTATAGATTACAATTACAGTTTGGATAATAGCCTTAGAATAATAATGGAGAAAGAAGAGAGCCAGAAAAAAGATCCCAAATGATTATCATGCCCACTGTATTTATAGGAGACGATAGAAAAATATCCAGCTGAAAATCCACGTGCAGAAAACCAACGACCAAACGAACCCCCCCACCGAAATTGAGGCCCATCTAGGCCATCCTAGGGGATCGGCACTGATCCTTATAGATGTTGATTAGGGGTCGGCTAACCCTAATGGTGGTCCCCCATGATGTCCCATTCGTGTTTCGATAGTTGTTTCCATAGTTGCCTTGGTGAAATTTGGTGATATTGGTCGATTTCCGTTGAGTTGAGTTGCTGAGTTGAGTGTCCATATCCATAGTGATCCAATCCGATCCCCAGCCTAGGCGAAGTGCCAATCCATACTTAGCCAATTCCAGGATGCTATTCGTTTGGATCTAGTCAACTATCATCCATAGCCTCGTTTATAACTGATTTCTAAACCTGATAATCATCCCTTCGGGCTTCCTGACTTTATAATCATGAAATCCAATTTTCCAAATCCATGGTATCACGGCCTTGCCAAAAGGCAGGATAACACAACTTAATGCATTTGATCGAAGATGTTGCCTCTCGAAAAAAATCCTAAAGTTAGGATTTACAAGGAAAAAATTATTTTCATGGAGTTGCATCTCATCAAATCTCTCTTGAATAGAGTGTTCATCAAACTTCCAATATCAACCAACACACGATGGACCGTTGTTGGCCCAATTAAGGTTGTAATCACCATTAGGTCGAATGTAGGTGCTTCGACCCTATCAACATCCCTATTCTTAAAGATGATGTCATTAATGATCCACCTTTGTTGCTTAGTGGGGGTGCCATCCTTGATAGCACTGTACATTTCCTATGGCGGATGCATTAAGGGTCTCTTGTAGCATTCCATTTCATTCCATCTCTTTTCCATGTGATGCAGATCTCTAGATATTGTATTTTTCACCAACTCACGCTTAGTGATCTCAGACCTCTTCACTGGTCCGTCCATATTACCCCAAGGCGGCTGCTTTGGTGGTTGATTGTTTCCCTTCACACCGTCCTACTCCTAAAATATTGTTGGAGTTTCTTCTTCCATATCAACTCCTCAATCATATCCCTCAAACGTCATCACTCATTGGTATTATGCCCATGAGCCACATAGAATCTATGATACTTCCTAGGGCAATTCCCTTCCTCCATTGCCTTTCTCGGAGCAAGCTTCATGTGTTTGACAATGCCTTGAGTGGCAGTTTAGATATTCACCACGAGTCTTCCAGCTCCATATACTTCCCAGCTTCAGTAAATCAAAAACATTTCTTGGGGTCCTACTTCATACCGTCAGCATTATTATTATTTCATTTATTACTACAATTATTATTTCCATTGTTAGCATCTTCCTTAACAGCTTCATTGCTCTTCACCATGTTGCTCGGTCCAGCCTGACTGCCATCATTCAACCTCGTCTCCATCTCTGCCTCTTCCAAGTGAAATAATTGGTTCTCCTTTTTATAAAAATCCTTCAATGCTACTGGTTTTTTCATTGTCAATGACCTTTCAAATCTGATTCACTATCCAGTACATCGATTATTTCCATTAACACTACATCATCCCATGGATTCTTTACCTCTACTATCGTAGCACTAAACCATTTCAAGCAACTTTTCAATACTCTCCATTCCTTTGATGGATGTTTGCAAATTACATCGCATCCTTTGGCTGTGCAAAGTGTACTCAAAACTGATTTAAGAACATATTCGTCGGTTAATCATATAACGATACATATCTCATCTCCAACATGCAGAACTACATCGTCGTTAAACCTTTCAATAACAATGGGAAGAACTTGCACTTCACATAGTCATTCACCCAAGAAACATCCATATGCTAGTCATACTTCGTAGATGCTACATAGAATCCATCAATCCATTGTAATTTGGCATCATGACATCATGAATTTTCTTAGGTATTCCGCCGCCCTAGTCTACATCGTAAATGGATTCCCACCAGAGGTGGTCTCCTAGTTATCTTTCTTCTTATTGTGCAATATCAATCTCTAGATTGCTTCAGTAATCAAGTCATCGTTATCTTCCTTCCTCCCTAAATGGCAGTCTTCACGTGCATCACCGTGTATTTAATTCCGTTAGCGGCTATTATGGCCACTTCCTGAATAGTCATGGTCGTCATCACGATGCCAAGGTCCCCTTAGCTCTCTTGTGACGTAGATTAGTGTTGCACCTTCCAGAGTTTCTTTTTTTATTGGCATCTCTCTCAAAATTACTTCCAATTCTCTCATCTATAGGACTCATCGATCGACTAGAACAATCACCAACACCTCTAACAGTGCCATCGTCATCATTTGACTTCCTTGATGGATCAGGTTCAATCCATGATGGTTTGGTATCGATCCATCTAGGGTTGTATTTTTCACCTTCGGCCTTTTTTTCTTTCTTCCATCATCCATTGGTTTCTTTCTCGGTCTATGTCAATCATCAGAACTTTTTTCGTCTGAGCTTAATGGAAAACTTCCTCTACCTCCATGATCCCTACGGTAGGATCCATTTCCTTGTAGAGGTTGCTTCATCGATGCAAATTGCTTTTGCATTTCTGCCATAATATCTTGCAACGTTGCTTCCATCTTCTGATCCACCATAGCAATCATTGCATCCAACTCTTTCTTTGTCACTAAATCTGGTAGGGATTGAGTAGATCCATCATTCCATCATCATGTGCTCTAGTGGATCCCTCTTTAATGACATTCTTATTCATATTTATTTATGCTCTTATCTTCTATCAGATCCCTTTGGAGATTTTTTTTTCAAATCCTAGTAGCAAATTGAGATTCGATCTGATCAATCAATTCTCAATGAAAGCACTAAAAAATTTTATCCTTTATTTTGAGCTAAAATTGCCAATCGATAGAAAAATGGTAAATAAACAAAAAAAAATGAATTCAAGAGAATATAAAGAGAAAAGACAATATGTTATAATGGTTCAACAAATTTTTGGCCCATGTCCACTTTGATGTTTTTATTGATTCATTTGAACTATTACTACAACTTCTATAGTGATATTTGAAATTCAAGCTCGAAGTATAAAATGGTAGAGTTTCCCCAAGCAAAAGATCAAAGTTCAAAAAGTCCTTCTCTAGTTAGAAATTATGGCTTGTTTATAGTTGAATTGAGTTGTTCTAGGTCTTCAGATTCTTCATATCTCATTTGGAAATAGTTAGTCAATCAAACTAGTACATTAGGAATGCAATCATGTCAATCTAGACCATGTCTTGGGGCTTGACCGATCATTATCGAATTGATCGTTATCGATTCATCGATACTGATCCACAACCTTGGTCCAGAAACTTGTGCTTTGCTCCAAAATACCTTAGCTTTCAATGCTTTAGAGTTTTAACGGAAAAATGGGGTTTTTGATGGATTTTTATTGATCTGTCACCCTTTCTAAAACTTTTCTTTTTCTCCAACTTGGCTTAGATATCCATTGTACTTGACTTTTTAGGGGTCCTTTAGACTTCCGATGGATGGTACCTATTTGTCCATGGATTGGTATTGATCCATGGACTTAGCCAAATTTCCACATTTTTTTCTTTCTTAGCCGTTTGTAGTTGATTGTCTTCGTGTCCAAAATCCATTCCTTTATCATTCATAGTCCAATTCCAGCGAAATGCCACTTGGGTAGAATGATAGATGACATTGACGGAGTCGAAGCACTAACCTTCGATCTAATGGTGATAACGGTTGTTATTGGATTTGCTATAGTTCATCGGGTGCTGATTGACAATGGAAGCTCAATGAAAATTCTATTCAAGAGAGCTTTTGATGAGATGGAGTTGAATGAGAAGGACTTATTGCCTTGTAAATCTTAGCTTCAGGGTTTATCATAAAGGCAACATCTCTGACTAGATGTGTACAGCTGATGGTGCACCTAGAAGAAAAACCTCATTGCATGATTTGGGTAAAAACTTTCGTTGATGTGGATGGATATTCTACCTACAACTCCTTTTTAGGTCAATTAAATTTTGCTAATTTTAGGATGCCCTTGTTCTATGGTATTTGATCATGAAATTTCCTATAGATAGTGGGTAATCCAAGGGGACCGAAGCACCAGATGAGAATGCTACATTATAGATTTGTGTGAATCAAGATGTAGAGAGAAAGGAAAGGTTGTAAAGAAGGCTGTTTGCATCAGAACCCAAAATGCATAACAACTACTGTTCGAGCCTCAGCTCGAGTCCATTAGGGATCGATATAAAGCTCTAGACCTATAACAAGAGTTGAAAGAGGCTAAGAGGGACCAGTGGAGCTAATGGATGTGATTTAAGTGGATGAAGATGATCTGACAAATATTGTTAAGATTGGGTCTCCACTCAGCCTGAGAATGAATAAGGAATTAACAGGGTTTCTGAGAGCGAATCAAGATGTTCACATGGACTCACTTTGACATGCATGGGATTTTGCTTGGACTTGTGTGCCATGCATTGAATTTCTGCCCAGTGTTCATTCCTATGAAACAAAAGAGACACATTGTGGAATCTGAGAGATCCGTTGCATTGAAGGAAGAAGTGGTTTGTTGGAAAAGAACTTCATCCGTGAAGCCCTTTATGTCGAAAGGATAGCTAACCCCATGGAGATTAGGAAGGCTAATGGAAAGTGGCAGACATGCATTGATTATTCAGACTTGAATAAGGCATACCCAAAGGACTTCTTTCCACTTCCATAGATCGACCAACTCGTGGATGAAGCAGTCGAACATGAATTACTATCTTTTATAGATTCGTATTCCAGCTAAAATAAAATTGCAACGCATGACCCTAATCATGAACTTACAAGTTTTATAACGGACTAGGGACTGCATTTTTATAAGATGACACCATTCGGGTTAAAGAATAACTTGGATCCTTACTAGCATTCGGTCAACAAGATGTTCTTGGAACAAATCGGAAGGACAATGGAAATTTATGTGGATGATATGCCAGTAAAGTCAAGGAGATCAACAGATTACATATGAGGTTTATCAGCGATGTTTGATGTGCTCTGAAAGTACATGATGAGATTGAATTCATTTAAGTGTTCTTTTGGGGTTGCATCTAGAAATTTTTTTGGTTCGCTATGAACCCTTAGGGCATCGAAGCTAATCCAGAGCAAATCGAAGTATTGAGACATGTTACAACCCTATAGACTATGAGAGAAATACAGAGCTTGAATGACAAGGTTGGCGCTTGGAGTCGGTTCATCTTGAAAGCAACCAACAAGTATATACAATTATTTGATGCCCTTATGAAGGAAAAATGGAAAGTTCTAATGGATGGACGTGTGAAGTTATTTTTCAACAACCGTTGGAAACATCTTTGGAAACCATTGATTTTATCGAAGCCTTTAGAAGGAGAAGTTTTGCACATCTATATGATAGTATCGACTCACACATTGAGTTCAACGTTGGTTCATGAGGAAGTTAAGATCCAAAGGTTGATCTATTATATCAGTAAATCGTTCATAATTGCGAAAAATGTTATCCTAAACTGGAAAATATAGCTTACTATTTACTGATAGCCTTAGGGAAGTTAGGACCGTACTTTTAAGCTAATCCAATTAGAGTATTGAAAGACCAATCTCTTGGGAAATTATTGCATCGCCTCGAGACTTCAAAATGATTATTGAAGTGAAACATTGAGATGAGTCAGTACGAGATTACTTATCATCCTAAAAAGGCGATTCGTCAAAAAGCATTGGCAGACTTCGTTGCTGAATTTACTATCCAAGATGATGAAATAGAAGAGGAGATGGTTAAACTTTCTCAATAGGAGTTGTATGTGGAAGGTGCATCTAGTGACCAGGATTTTGGAGCTAAAGTAGTTTTGGTAATTTAGATGGTCATAGGATATGTTATACTTTGAAGCTTGAGTTTTATGCTATGAATAATGACATGAGTATGAGGCTTTAATAGTGGGACACAAGAAAGCGGAGGAGTTGGAAGTGCAGACACTGCATATATTTAGTGATTCCCAACCGATGGTTTGTTAGGTCAAGAAGGACTTCAAGCTAAGGATGCATAGCTCGCCCCTTACCAGACGAAGGTGTTGGAGCTACCGGACGAGATTGAGAATAACACAATGTTTGTACCAAAATTGGGCACAACACTCTTCGGATGTGTTTGAAGAGATAAAATGAAGAAAGTAAATGTAAAATGAAGCAGATCTAACAAACACATCAATAAATAGATAAGAAAATGCACAGAAACACACGAATTTAGATTGGTTTGGCGAATTTCCTACGTCCACTATGAAATGATTGATGTTTATTGAATTTCACTCGTTGTTTACAAAAGTTTACAACAGTATAATTGACGTTTGAAAACCATTTCGGCAGAATATCGGCGTAGAGAAGCCAAAATTCCATTTTCTATAGGTCCAGGGCTGCTATTTATAGGCGTAGGCTGCAAATATCTCGCTCAGATCTTGAGAGACATTTTCTCTTATGTGGGCGGGCCCACACAATCGATTCTGTGCTGTTCTGCACTCGGTCCATGATCGATACAAACGAATTTCGTATCGATCAAGATTTGGTCCAATCGAGTCGAAATTTGGCATGGATGTTCTTTAGGTTGTACGTAAGCTCCTGTGAAAATTCGGTGGCATTTGGACTTGTAGATTGTCAGTTATGATCGATGCAAATTCAGGTTTTATAAATGCTATTCTGTTCGTATCGATCGGAACTATCTTGTTCGTATCGATCATCATAGCTCTATTCGTATCGATAGGCTTGCTCTATTCGTATCGATAGTCTCTGCTCTGTTCATATCTATTATTTCTGCTCTGTTCGTATCGATTATTTCTGCCTTGTTTGTATCCCTTGGTTGCATCTCACTTCGTATCACTTTTGTGCACTCCACTTCGTGTCGATGACCAAATGGACTGATGGATACAAAGAGAGTGGTTATCTGATGGATTGATGGATACGAACAAGGCCTTTCAGCGGATGGATACGAACAAGGCCTTTCAATGGATGGATACGAACAGTCGAGGCTTGATGGATACGAATAAGGAATTTCAGCGGATGGATACGAACAAGGCCTTTCAATGGATGGATACGAACAGTCGAGGCTTGTTGGATACGAATAAGGCCTTTCAGCGGATGGATACGAACAAGGCATTTCAATGGATGGATACGAACAGTCGAGGCTTGATGGATACGAACAAGGCCTTTCAGTGGATGGATACAAATAGTCGAGGCTTGATGGATACGAACGAGGTGATTACTGAAATTACATCGATCATATCTTGAGCATACGAGCTCCGATTGACTTGAAATTCAAAACGTTGGCTTTTATAGCTTTGCTTGTCGTTTCATGTTAATTGTAGCTCGATCCCTACTCGGACAAAATTCGTCGATATGCATAGTGAGCCTGCATATAACCGATCTCCAAGATGAACTGTCATTGGTTTCTAGTCAAGTTCTTGGTGTCACGGCCTTGCCAAAAGGTGGGATAACATTTGCCCCCCAAAGTACGTCTTGTGTGAACATGACATGCTTTGAAAAGCTGCATCCTTCATTCTGAAAAAGATCTATCTGATTCGTTGAGTAGTTGCTATCTTTTCGTCAAAAGATGTAACCTTTGATTGAAACGACAATGATGTAGATGTTGAACTGTTGATTGTCAATGATCATGCAGTGTTTTATTGTAACTGAGAGTTGAGCGCTAGCGATTTGTTGGTCACTGTTGTTGTAATCGTCATTTGGTCAGCATCCAACTCCTGTAAATTTTGAAAATTGAATATTAGTTCATCATACGCGTACGTATGTTAACCTGACTCCCGTTATCGTTTGCACGTTCATGAGCCGTTTTCAAGTTCTTTAGTTTTATTTGGATTTGAGTTTCGTATCGATCCTCTCCTGGATCGATGTGAAATCCAAGTTGTGACAACGTTCGATGGTTGTTATAAGTCCTTCCTTTGTATCGATCCTCTCCTGGATCGATCTGAGATATTGGAATATACGCTTCGTATCGATGGATACGTAATATTGGGTCTCGGATTGATGGGTACAAGAGTAATGCTTTGTATTGATGGAGTTAAACGATCTAGACATAATCATGCAGTGATGCTTCATGGAGGATATGCCATTTCTCATTCCTTTGTTCCAGAAGAATCCCCGATTGTGGATAATCTTTGATAGGAGTCATCCATGACTCTTTTTCTAGATCACTCTCTAAGATCTAGTTGATCTTCATATGTCAATGCCTGGAAGTGATTCGGCCTTTTCGTTTTGATCTCTGAGGATTTGTGTGGAGGTGTAATACTCGAAGTTGCCTAGTAGCTCTAGGATCCAGCTAAGATAAGGAGTGAGACGTTGCCCCCTAATCAGATAATCTTTCCTGACTTGGCATACTACTGACCAGTAATCACATAAGACATGTAAAGTTTCCACTCCTAGTTTTCTTACAAGTTTGAGCACCAAGGCATCATACTTAGCTTCGTTATTTGTTGCAGGGAAGTTGAGTTTGAGGGCATAGCAGATCGATCGTTCCTCAGTAGTCATTAACGCAACTTCGATGTTAAAAGGTCGATTATCGGAAATTCCATCTATGTATGTTCTTCATTGGTTAGACAGTCCTCCACTGTCCTTCGAATAATCGTCTGACGCAGTGAATTCAGATATGAAGTATGCTAATGTTTGACCATAGATAGCTCTCTGAGTGAGATAAGTGAAATCAAATTGGCTTAGCTCGATATTCCATTTGAGTAACCTTCCAGACATCTAAGGTTGCTATTGGACCTATCGTAACGGCTAGTCGATATAGACGTTAACGAGGTGAGCTATTCAATAGCTCGCTTTCATCGTATACTGGTCTTTGGATTCGTTTCTCTTCTCATAGCACTGCGATGCTTATGGCGTGTGTTGACACGGCATAATTGATGTATAAATCTTCGCGATCCAAAAGTTTGGGTAAAACGGGAGGTCTGTTTAAGCGATCTATCAGAGCTGGAATTTCATCAATGCAGTTGTTAGTTCATTCAAAAGTTCTCTTCCCTCTCTTGGTCAGGTTGAAGAAGAGAATTCAATTATAGGTGGTCCTAGAGTTGAATCAACTTAGGATGGTAATCTTCCGACTTGGGCTCCGTACCTGCTTGGTTGTCTTCGGTACATGGGTGTCTCTAATTGTCGGAATTTCCTAGATAGCCTTGATTCCACGAGAATTGATGATGAAAACAAAGAATCTTTCTGATGTAATGGTGAAAGAGCATTTCAAAGGATCGAGTTTCATCCTGCAGTTGTTGGAGAGCATTGAATATCTTGGCCAAGTCATCGATGTGGTCATTTAATGGTCCTGATCTCACGAGCATATTAACCAACTTTCATCGATCGACCGATATGATTTTTTGAATGATCTGTTAATCGTCCTTTGGTAAGTAGCATAAGCATTCTCAAGTTTGAATCCAGGGATTTCAGCATAGCACTATAGGCCTAGGTCAATAATGAAACAGTTGTATTCCTAGTCTGGGACATGCTTTAGTATCTGATTGTATTTGGAGTTTGCATCTATGGATGTGAGTAATTCATGTATAATGGTCGGGTCCATCAGTTGGTTGATCATTGAAAGCGGGAAGTTGTGATTTGTCATACCCCATGCAAGTCAGAGTAGTTGACGTATGTCCTCCACTCACTATTCGTTTTTCTTATAAGTAAAGGATTGGATACTCATTTTGGTTGGAGGGCATCATGGATAAACCCACTGGTTTTGAGCAGATTCGCCTCCTCTTTAAGTGCAACAGATCTCTTCGGATCCACGTCGTATCTTTTTTGTTCACCGAGATCGGGTCGATATTTAATGTAGGGTTCTTCATGGCTGGTGAGAGTCCATATATATACGTATACATATACATATATATATATAAAAAAGATCGAGTCCAAGCGAACACATCAAGATTCACTTGAAGCAGAACAGTCGACTCTTTCATCATCATTGTGCAGAGTTGTGATCTGATCTACAATATTCGTGATGGGTTGTACGTGCTTCATGTGTTTATTCGCAATGGTAAATGATCAGGATTATAAGGACATTGAATCAAAGGATTAGTAGAACGTAGCCTTGTACTGCATGCTGCTACATAGCTGGCTCCAGCTTTGAGATTGAATTTACTTGTGTTTCTGAATGATGCGCTTTTTATTCAATGTACTTGCGATCCATTGCTCATCGTAAGGGTTGGAATAATAATTAGCTGCCATAAGTCCGAGTATTGATCCGATGACTCTATCTCTAGGCATCCTTTCAGTCGCAACCTAGAGTTTTTATGAATATTAGGCATGGGTCATAGGTTCAAGTTGTCATAGTCAACCCTCGAATAATCACTCTTTTGCCCCCAGTCTCGGGTTGGCGGATGCATTACGCGGACGGTCTAGTCTCGTCCTAGCTTTTTATTCAATGTACTTGCGATCCATTGCTCATCGTAAGGGTTGGAATAATAATTAGCTGCCATAAGTCCGAGTATTGATCCGATGACTCTATCTCTAGGCATCCTTTCAGTCGCAACCTAGAGTTTTTATGAATATTAGGCATGGGTCATAGGTTCAAGTTGTCATAGTCAACCCTCGAATAATCACTCTTTTGCCCCCAGTCTCGGGTTGGCGGATGCATTACGCGGACGGTCTAGTCTCGTCCTAGCTGTGTTTATACTATAGTTCAAGCTTTAAGAACCAGAGTTGATTAATGAATGGTTGAATCATATTAATCTTATCTTCTTGCTCGTGCCCCCAAGTCTGGGGAATATCTCGATAAGTGGCAGGGTAGATAATGTCCGCTACAATTTTGTATTCTATCCCATTGAACCATGGGATCGAGTTAACCGATGGAAGGCTGAGTCATGCCTATCCTGCATTATGTTCTAGTTCTTTCCTCTAGGCAGAATATGAAAGTGTATAAGGATCGATAATATAGTTAAACTACGACTAGCAAGTGCGGAATTATAAATAATAGTAAATAGAAGTAATAAAAAATGACACCAGGGATTTTTATACTGGTTCGAACTTCTCGTTCTACGTCCAATCCCAGACTCCTTTTGGAATTTCTCTAACAACCCTCACTTAACCCGGAGGAACAGGTATTACACCGCCTGAGCAACCGAACAGGACTTTTCCGCCTAAGCAACCGAATAGGACTTCAAATACAATTTGGTAAATTGTTTCTTGACTTGTGTGTTCTTTGAATAACACGAATATAGTCAATGTAGTACACCCTTCCTATAATCTTCTTGATATGATGATTTGAATGTGCAAAGATAGGAAGTAGAGAGTTGAAAACCACTTGATATTATAACAATATAAGATCAGAATAGATAGAAAGAATTAGTTGATGAAATAGTGGATTTTCATCTCTATTTATAGTATTGAAAAGTTTTAACTTAATAGTTGCAACTATTAGAAGAAGTGCAACTCTTGGTGAAGAAGACAACTCTTCAGAATTTGATATTTCATGAAGAGATGCTTCAGTTCGTCAAGTTCAGATGTCTGAGAGAAAAGTGACAGATGTCTGAATAAAGTTTGAAATTCAAAAAATAGAAGAAACAAAAAACAGTCATTTCAGACGTCTGTCTTTTAATTCAGACGTCTGTATAGGATGACAGACGTTTGTTATTAAATTGACAGACGTCTATTTCATATAGAAATAGAGCACTTTATACAGAGGGTTCAGACGTCTGTTATTTTTTTCTTTAGATGTCTGACATTGATGTCAGACGTCTGAATTAAGATACAGACGTCTAAACCTGTACTGTTTTGTTCCTTCCTTTGTTTAAGCACTTTTGAACTTGAGATATTATATAATTTTGAAAATACCTTTTTATATCTTTTAAATAATTAAAGATATTTATTATTTTAAAGCATGATTTTCAAAAGTATATTTGTGTGTGTGTGTTTTATCATCATATCAGAGATTGTACAAAAAATATCTAACTTAGAAATAATAAATTTTTAGAACTTAATCTTGTTGATGATATGATAATAGCTTCTCTTGTAGATTCCTGCAAAAATATTTGACATTATAGTATATAGGTCTAAATATATAGTTGTCGCATTAAAATCGAAGAAGGCAGGTTCCAGCATTCTCCCCCTTTTTAATGATGACAACTATATAATTCAACGGTTAGTATAACCATACCTTTTGCTCCCCCGTCAATATGACCAATTTATATAGCAGAAATGTGATCATTTCTCCCCCTTTGTCATTAACAAAAAGAGTTGTAGGAGGTGTTAGATATAAAGAGATGACAAAACTATGAATAAACTAGATAAGAAGTGTAGACAAACCAAGCATGTACCAAGATGATAATAACAAATCAATTTTTAAGACAGAGCATTTGTTTAACCAACATAATGAACTAAGAGAGACATAGAAAATTATACAAATAACAACTAATAAGTTTTAAACAGAATTTTTATGAAAGTGAAGTTTTTGGACCAAAAGACAAACCAAAAGAAAACATCTTCTTTCACTATTCTCCCCAAGTTGGAGAGGAAGGAGGAGAAGATCCATGAGAACTTTTCCACAATTGACGAAGAATTGTCTTGACATTTTTCAATTCTCGTGCATTCTCTTCGACTTTGGCATCTAAATCATCGAATCTAGAATTGATGGAAGAGAAGCCTTGTGCAATTTGTTGAGAGATTTTCTTTTGATTTTTAGAGATGGTGATGTCAGACTTGAGCTTTTCATTTTTTGTATATGTGCGTGAAGTTCCAGAAATTAGTTCAATCTCGTAATTTTCCGGGATTGAACTTTGGATAAAAGCTTGCTCAAAAGCTTCGTCTTCTCCTTCTTCATCTTCCCCTTCATCTTCATCATCCCCTTCTTTTTCATTATCTCCTTCATCTCCATCGTGTTCGGAACTGCCTACTTTTGTTTTTCCTTTTTCTTTTTGTAAAGCTAGTTGTTCCGCTTTATAATCAGTATATGTTGGAAATGTCGGAGGAGATTCCAGTAATCCCATCAAACTAAAGAAGCGAATGTTGGATACCTTAATCTTTTCAAACTCAATTGCCGGACTTTGAATAGACAGGTCAGTTAGAATTCGAGTAATATAAGGTGCATAGACAATTGAACGTTTCTTCGAGTCGTGATAAGTACGAAATGCATCGTAAAAATATTGTGCCCAATTGATTTGTGAATTTGATAATATTGCTTGAAGTGCCTTATCTTCATCATCATAAATGATCTCATGGCTTCCTTGCCGAGGAAATATTGTTTTTATTAGCATTCTAAGCAATAATCGAGGTCGGGGACGAAGATGATTTGATCTATCTGTGGACTTTCCTGGTTCAAAAAGATGATATTCTATGTGTTTAAGATCCTCTCCTTCTAACTTAAAATCATCTAAATCGACCCCGTCCGAGCTACATTTTAAAATTCGTCCAATGTCAACATGAGTTATTTGTAGAATGTTTCCAAATACGCTTGTCCAAAGCGTTCCTTTATCTCTATGAAGCCTAATTTTTGGATTGTTGACATTTGCAAGAAATAATAGGACACTAAGTCTACAAATGTTCACTTGATTGTCTTTGAAATCAATAAGACTAGTGATCTGAGATCTATCAGTATAGAGCCTAATTTTGTACGTAGGAAAATGATCAAGGTCATGAAAAATACCATGAAATGATGGCAGAGAAGATAGATGTTTGTAACGAGCCATACTTCGGGGTTCATGGTAGAGCCAAGCGGCAATTTGATCTTCTGAAGGGAGAATATGAGGAGCTTGTTGAGAAGAATCCCCTTTTTGTTTCTTGTGTTTTGATTTGGGCACCATTGTTTATTTTGAAGAAGGCTAGGGTTTTGAATTTTGATTTTGAGAAAAAAATAGTCATGTTGAAGAAGAGAAGCCGTTGGAATGATTTATATTGTTTTCTGTCTAACAGGGTTTCAGACGTCTAAAAAATATACAGACGTCTGAAGTCCTGTAGATAAAAAACAATTAAGAGGAGTTTAGACGTCTAAATTTTTATAACAGACGGCTAAGATGAAGGACAGACGTCTAAAAAATAGTGACAGACGGCTAAGTTGGTTCAATTTGAAACAGAGAGTAAAAAACATTTTGAACTAAAATCAAACGTCTGAATATTTTATTTTAGACGTCTATATTAAAGAACAGACGTCTGTTATTTTCATACAGACGGCTAATTTTATAATAGAAAATTTGAAACTTTTTATACTTAATTTAGACGTCTGTGATAAATACTTCAGACGTCTGTGTGGATGAAAACAATAAAAGAAGGTGTTTTACAAACGTCTGTTGTAAAGGTATAGACGTCTATATGTCTGATGTTGAATGTTTTTGCTTAATGATAAAAGAAAAAATTCAAATATTTATTTTTGAAAATACAAAGCAAAAATGAATAACCAAATCAACATACAATCATATATATATTATCTACTTAGGAGTCTTTGGAGTTTTTGGAGACTTCGGAGACTTCCCTTTGGATGATTCGTGTTGATTGTGTTTATCAGACTGTTTAATGGGAGACCATTGAGGCTGACGATTCCACGAATTTGGGGAAACATGAGGACGTTGAGGTGAATGAATATGTGCATTTGTGTTGATCGGAGATGAACCACATATTTTTGCAGCACAACGTTCAAGAAAACTGAGTCGTCTACCATGACTATTTTGCTCAAAATACATTTCACGCTGAAGATTAAGTGTTTCCCTCTGATAGTGATGTAAGTCATCTATCTTTTCTTTAGTAGTTGGAGATGGAAATAAATTTCTTCGCATGCGTTTATTTTCTGGCGTATATCCCGTATGATGACTTTGGGTGGACATATCGGAATATAAGCTGGAGTTGGAGTTGGAAGTTCGAAAGACCCAGAACTAGGTGTTTCAAAATCAATTGACGAATATTCAGATGAATAGGAAGGCTCATCTGAAGATGAACCAGCCATGGTATATATGAATAATGCAAAGTTAAAAAACATAATTGAATTTTTTGCTTTCACCTTTGTAAAAAAAATCTGAATGAAAGTTTTCTTCCGAATGAAAGAATTTATAAAAAAACTGAAGGCTAAATAATAAATGGTTAAGATTAAAAGAAGAATAATTTAATTTTAACCAGAAAAAATATGTGTGGATAAAAAACAAGTTTTTTATATTAACCTTTAAATAAAAACAGAATTGAGTTGAAGTAAACTTCATAAATTTTTGAAAGAGATAATTCCAAGTTCTCATCTCAATTTTAAAAAAGTGTTTTCATTTAATGGTTTGGTAAAAATATCTGCTAATTGATTTTCCGAATATACGAATTCTAGATTGATTATATCTTTTTCAATATTATCACGAAGAAAATGATGACGAATATCAATATGTTTTGTCCGTGAATGATTTACTGGATTTTTAGATAAATTAATAGCACTAGAATTATCACAGAAGATTGTAGATTTAGATAGTTTAAAACCAAAATCTTGAAGAGTTTGTTGCATATAAATTACTTGAGCACATGCCAAAGCTGCAGATATATATTCTGCTTCACAAGTAGAAAGTGATACGCAATTTTGTTTCTTACTGAACCAAGATACTAGAGACCGTCCAATGAAGTGACAAGTCCCACTTGTACTTTTTCTATCTGTCCGACTTCCTCCAAAATCAGCATCACTATATGACACTAATTCAAAAGGACATTCTTTCGGATAAAATAGCCCAAAATCTTTGGTTTTGTTGAGATAACGTAAAATATGTTTCACTGCTCTAATGTGTGATTCTTTAGGATCGGCTTGAAATCGTGCACACAAACAAACGCTCATCATTATATCAGGTCTACTAGCGGTTAAATATAATAATGATCCAATCATACTTCGATATAATTTTTGGTCTACACTCTTGCCATTTTCATCTTTTTCAAGATGTATGGTTGTACTCATAGGAGTTGGTTTGGCAGAAGTATTTTCCATACCAAAGCGTTTGATTAAATTATTACAATATTTTTCTTGATTTATAAAAATGCCATTATTAACTTGTTTAATTTGAAGCCCAAGAAAATATGTTAATTCTCCCATGTGAGACATTTCAAATTCATTTGTCATTATTTTAGAAAATTCTTGACATAATTTATCATTAGTTGATCCAAAAATAATATCATCTACATAAATTTGAACAATTAAAATATCATGTTTCTTTTTCTTAATAAAAAGAGTTTGATCAACCTTTCCAATTTCAAAACCAGAGTCGATTAAATAACTTTTTAAACGATCATACCAAGCACGAGGTGCTTGCTTTAAACCGTATAAAGCCTTTTTAAGTTTATAAACATGGTCTGGAAATTGTTCGTGTATAAACAAAGGAGGTTGTTCAACATAAACATTTTCTTTAATAAATCCATTTAAAAATGCACTTTTAACATCCATCTGATATAATTTGAAATCATGAAAGCAAGCATAGGCTAATAGGATTCGTATTGCTTCTAATCTTGCGACAGGAGCAAACGTTTCTTCATAGTCAATTCCTTCTTCCTGATTATATCCTTGTGCAACTAATCTAGCTTTATTTCTAGTGATATTACCATTTTCATCAGCTTTATTTTTAAAAACCCATTTAGTGCCAATAACTAATTGATCATTCGGTCGTGGAACTAAATCCCAAACGTTATTTCTTTCGAATTGGTTTAGTTCTTCTTGCATCGCAATAATCCAATAATCATCAGTTGAGGCTTCCTTAATATTTTTAGGTTCAATATTAGAAAGAAAAGCTATATGACCCATTTGATTTAGTTGATTCCTTGTTTTAACTCTTTCATCAATTTCTCCAATTATATTTTGAATAGGATGATCTTTTAAAATTCTTGGTGGGGATTTTAATTCAGTTTCAATTTGATTTATAGAAGAAGTAATGTCAGGTGCATTGTTGTCAAAAGTAGAGTTTGAATTTATTACAATGTCTTCATCATCATTTGTTTTAATTTTGAAATTTTCATCAAATGATACATGAAGTGTTTCTTCAATAGATTTAGTTCTTTTACTATAGATTATATATGCTTTGCTTCGTTCTGAATATCCGATGAATATACATTCATCCGATTTTGGATCAAATTTTCCTAATTGATCTTTCGTATTTAAGGCAAAACATTTAGAACCAAAAACTTTAAAGTAAGATATATTAGGTTTTCTACCGTTGAAGAGTTCATATGGAGTATGTTTAGTTAAAGGTTGAATAGAGACACGATTTAGGACATAACAAGCAGTAGCAACAGCTTCTGCCCAAAATTGTTTTGGAAGAGTGGTTCCATTCAATAAAGTCCTAGCACATTCTTGAAGTGTTCTATTTTTACGTTCAACAACTCCATTTTGTTGAGGCGTTCTTGGAAATGAAAAGTTATGAAATATTCCTTTCTTATTACAAAATTTCTCAAACATTTCATTTTCAAATTCACCTCCATGATCACTTCTAATGTTTTTAATTTTTAGATTTTTAATATTTTGAATACGTTTAGCAAAGATTTTGAAATTTTCAAATGTATCACTTTTGTTTTTCATAAATAAAGTCCAAGTATATCTAGAGAAGTCATCAACTATTACAAAAACATATCTATTGTGATTAATAGATTGAGTCTGAGTTGGTCCAAATAAGTCTAGATGTAATAACTCAAGAGGTTGTAATGTTGAGATGATCTTCTTAGATTTTAAAGAAGATTTAGTTAGCTTTTCCTAGTTGATAAGCATCACAAATGCTATTTACCTTAAAATTCATTTTAGGTAAACCTTTTACTAAATTGTTTTTGGATAATTTATTAATAGCTTTGAAATTTATATGACAAAATCTTTTATGCCATAGCCAAGGATCATTTTCTTTGACTAATAAGAACATATTTGTATTATGATTTATTTTCATATTCAAAATATAAATATTATGATCTCTCACTCCTTCGAAAATAAGATTTTTGTTATGATAAAAAATATTGCATTTATTTTCAGAAAATACTATGTTAAAACATTTATCACATAATTGACTAATACCTAGTAAGTTATGTTTTAAATTTTTAACTAATAAGACATTTGTAATAAGAGGTAAATTAGATGTACCGTCATTGCTCACATCGCCTTTGCCGATGATGTAACCTTTGGAATTATCTCCAAAAGTGACAGATCCTCCATCTGAGTAGATAATGTTAGTTAACATATTTTTGTCGCCTGTCATGTGTTTTGAGCAACCACTGTCTAGAATCCATTTTCCTCTTTTCTTAATCGGTACCTGCAAAAAATATTGAAATTCTATTGGTACCCACTTCCTCTGTTAGGGTCCTAAGGGTTAAATCTTTGGAAGCCAAACCTAGTTGGGTTTAGAGTTCCCTTTAAAAATAAAATTTTCATTCTTATGTACAGACATAATGAAAGATTTAATGTAGTTATTCCTAATTAAATTATTATTAGTTTTTGGAACCCAAATCATAATTGATTTTGGATGAATAACTTTTGAAGAAGCTTTTTGAGTAGATATAGATTCCTTTTTCTTGAAATTAGTATATAAAGAATCATTATTTTTAGAATACTTTTGTATTGGTTTTTTATATCCTAACCCCTTTTTATTTGAACAGGTTTGAGAATTCTTAATTATTTTAGAGAGACTCTCTCTTCCACTGTTAAATTTAGAAATGTTTTTAGAAATATTTTCCAGTTTTGTTTTAAGATGTGATACTTCTATATCAAGTGTTTTAATATTAGAGTTTAAATCATAATTCTCTTTTGCTAATTTAACATTCTCATATTTATGTCTTTCTATTTCACTGCTTAAATCAGTGAATTGAGATGTTATATTAACATAAGATTCTTAAGATTTTACTAACTCTTCCTCTAATATTTTCTTTTCATCTTTTAACATGTCAGTTTCTATTTCAGTTCTATTTAATTTTCCTAAAGCATCTTTATATTTACTCTTTAGGATTCTAAGTTTATCTAACAATTCAGAGTTTATTTCTATTAAATCGTCAAAAGTTAGATCACTTACATCATCATTTGTTGCCATAAAACAAACGTTGGCTTGTTCTGAATCACTATCATTATCACTGTCTGACGAAGAAGATTCTGTATCATCCCATGTAACTGAGAAGGCTTGTTTCTTTTTATATTTGTCCTTTTTGAGATTATTTTCTTTCTTCCGATCAGGACAATCTTTCTTTATGTGGCCCTTCTTGTGACATTCGTAGCATTCAAGAGATGAGCTTGATGGCTTATTTAAACCCTTGTTATTTCCAAATTTATTACCCTTTTTGAATTTTAAAAACTTTTTGAAATTCTTAGCTATAAATGCCATATCATCTTCTAATTCAGAGTCTTCTTTTTCTGCTTGAAAAGCGATAGTTTTCTTGTCCTGTGCTTGTGCTCGTCTTGCCTGTAAATTTACTTCATAGGACATTAGATTTCCTATTAACTCTTCTGTTTTTATGGTTGAAATATCATTAGCTTCCTCGATAGCTAAGACTTTTCGTTCCCATTCATCAGTTAAAGAGTTAAGGATTTTTGATACAACATCAGATTCAGTAAAAGTAACTTCTAAAGCTAAAAGTGAGTGATAAATATCCTGGAATCTAGAGTACATTTCACTAATACTTTCCCCTTGTTTCATCCTAAAATTTTGAAATTGGTTTTTAAGCATAGAAATCTTACTTTGTTTTACTTTATTTGTTCCTTCGTGTGTAACCTTAAGAGTATTCCAAATTTCATATCCAGTTTTACAAATACTGACTCGATTGAATTCATTTTTGTCTAAAGCGCAAAATAACATGTTCATTTCTTTTGCGTTTGCAGTAGCATCTAGTTTTTGGGTATTAGACCATGCAGCATACTCTGTAGTAGGAATATGATATTCAGTTTGAATGATATTCCAGGTTTCAAATCCACTTGCTTGCATAAAAATTCTCATTCTAGTTGACCAATAATTATAATTTAATCCGTTAAACAACGGTGGTCGTGTAGTGGCTTGTCCCTCAGTAAAACTGTTGCTAGTGTTATTGTCCATATTATTAAAAATAATCAGATAACTGTGTTATAGTTATGTAATAACCAGGCTCTGATACTAAATGAAAGTGTATATTGATCGATAATATAGTTAAACTACGACTAGCAAGTGCGGAATTATAAATAATAGTAAATAGCAGTAATAAAAAATGACACCAGGGATTTTTATACTGGTTCGAACTTCTCGTTCTACGTCCAGTCCCAGACTCCTTCTGGAATTTCTCTAACAACCCTCACTTAACCCGGAGGAACAGGTATTACACCGCCTGAGCAACCGAACAGGACTTTTCCGCCTAAGCAACCGAATAGGACTTCAAATACAATTTGGTAAATTATTTCTTGACTTGTGTGTTCTTTGAATAACACAAATATAGTCAATGTAGTACACCCTTCCTATAATCTTCTTGATATGATGATTTGAATGTGCAAAGATAGGAAGTAGAGAGTTGAAAATCACTTGATATTATAACAATATAAGATCAGAATAGATAGAAAGAATTAGTTGATGAAATAGTGGATTTTCATCTCTATTTATAGTATTGAAAAGTTTTAATTTAATAGTTGCAACTATTAGAAGAAGTGCAACTCTTGGTGAAGAAGACAACTCTTTAGAATTTGATATTTCATGAAGAGATGCTTCAGTTCGTCAAGTTCAGATGTCTGAGAGAAAAGTGACAGATGTCTGAATAAAGTTTGAAATTCAAAAAATAGAAGAAACAAAAAAACAGTCATTTCAGACGTCTGTCTTTTAATTCAGACGTCTGTATAGGATGACAGACATCTGTTATTAAATTGACAGTCGTCTATTTCATATAGAAATAGAGCACTTTATACAAAGGGTTCAGACGTCTGTTATTTTTTTCTTTAGACGTCTGACATTGGTGTCAGACGTCTGAATTAAGATGCAGACGTCTAAACCTGTACTGTTTTGTTCCTTCCTTTGTTTAAGCACTTTTGAACTTGAGATATTATATAATTTTGAAAATACCTTTTTATATCTTTAAATGATTAAAGATATTTATTATTTTAAAGCATGATTTTCAAAAGTATATTTGTGTGTGTGTGTTTTATCATCATATCAGAGATTGTACAAAAAATATCTAACTTAGAAATAATAAATTTTGAGAACTTAATCTTGTTGATGATATGATAATAGCTTCTCTTGTAGATTCCTGCAAGAATATTTGACATTATAGTATATAGGTTGAAATATATAGTTGTCGCATTAAAATCGAAGAAGGCAGGTTCCAACAGAATACATTGTTACTTTGTCGACATTCGGACATAAGCTAGATTCTGGACGGTCAATGACATTCACTTCGCTGCTTATGTCGCCATACTTTGGGCAAAAACTGAAGAGTGAATCGTCCAGTTAGATCCATTGCAGGATTAATGCTCCCCTTGTTGAATCCAGGGTAAGAATTGGTGCATGGACATTTAGGTTGCACTTGTTGTGAATTGATCATTTAGTCGAATCGTGTTATGAGTCAAAGAACGAATAGCCGCAATGCATTCTTTTGGAGTTGGGCGATCAACCACGTCCATTTCAATTTACGTTCTCCAGTTAGATCTAGGGATAAAGTCAGCTCAAATGCAATCATGTCATGCTCATTTGGTCTCATGCTCTTCCTAATGGATCGAAGGAAGGCGATGGAGGACGAATGGTCAAGTCACACTCAGTTGTGGTTTATACTTCTATCCATGCTCCGTTGGTCAAAGGTATTCGATGGACGTTTGGGTCACATAGATTTGTAGTCGAAGAGGATCGATATTGACCGTTGATTCAATGGCACAATGTAGTATGCTCGGACCTCATTTCCTATCGATTCAATGGTATGATATGAAAGGTGCAGATCGATATTGCCCGTCGATCCGGTGGTACGATATAATTGGTTGCCCAGAACTTTGGGCATCATTCTGATTGGTTAGCATTAGGGTCTCCTTTTAGTCGTTGCCTTAAGTTGTAAAGGACGCTAAGCTAGAGATGTAGCGAGTCGACTTTCTCTTCTTTCGGTGATTTGTACTTCTGCCCCATTCTTGGGTTAGTAGAGTTAGTTCGTGGATGGTCTAATTGCACCTGTAGTGAGTTTGTACTCCTCATGTCAAGTTTAGGTCAGAGTTAGTGAATGAATGGTCGAATCACATTCATTTGTTTGTCTATTCTTGTAGCCACACTTTGGGGATCAGAGTCAGTTGAAGGGCCATTCATCACACCTATTTGATGTTTATACCCCTGTCCACACTCTGGGGACTAAGATTTTTTTGTTGAAAATGGTCGGACCACATTTTCCTCAGTCAATTCCTCTGCCCCCAGTCAAGGGCAAGAGTCGAAGTGTGGTCCCCCATGATGTCCCCTACGTGTTTTGATAGTTGTTTCTATAGTTGCCTTGGTGAAATTTGGTGATATTGGTCGATTTCCGTTGAGTTGAGCTGCTGAGTTGAGTGTCCATATCCATAGTGATCCAATCCGATCCCCAGCCTAGGCGAAGTGCCAATCCAGACTTAGCCAATTCCAGGATGCTATTCGTTTGGATCTAGTCAACTATCATCCATAGCCTCATTTATAACTGATTTCTAAACCTGATAATCATCCCTTCGGGCTTCCTGACTTTATAATCATGAAATCCAATTTTCCAATTCCATGGTATCACGGCCTTGCCAAAAGGCAGGATAACACAACTTAATGCATTTGATCGAAGATGTTGCCTCTCGAAAAAAATCCTAAAGTTAGGATTTACAAGGAAAAAATCATTTTCATGGAGTTGCATCTCATCAAATCTCTCTTGAATAGAATGTTCATCAAACTTCCATTATCAACCAACACACGATGGATCGTTGTTGGCCCAGTTAAGGTTGTAATCACCATTAGGTCGAATGTAGGTGCTTCGACCCTATCAACATCCCTATTCTTAAAGATGATGTCATTAATGATCCACCTTTGTTGCTTAGCAGGGGTGCCATCTTTGATAGCATTGTACATTTCCTATGGCGGATGCATTAAGGGTCTCTTGTAGCATTCCGTTTCATTCCATCTCTTTTCCATGTGATGCAGATCTCGAGATATTGTATTTTTCACCAACTCACGCTTAGTGATCTCGGACCTCTTCATTGGTCCGTCCATATTACCCCAAGGCGGCTGCTTTGGTGGTTGATTGTTTCCCTTCACACCGTCCTACTCCTAAAATATTGTTGGAGTTTCTTCTTCCATATCAACTCCTCAATCATATCCCTCAAACGTCATCACTCATTGGTATTATGCCTATGAGCCACATAGAATCTATGATACTTCCTAGGGCAATTCCCTACCTCCATTGCCTTTCTCGGAGCAAGCTTCATGTGTCTGACAATGCCTTGAGTAGCAATTTAGATATTCACCACGAGTCTTCCAGCTCCATATACTTCCCAACTTCAGTAAATCAAAAACATTTCTTGGGGTCCTACTTCATACCGTCAGCATTATTATTCTTTCATTTATTACTACAATTATTATTTCCATTTTTAGCATCTTCCTTAACAGCTTCATTGCTTTTCACCATGTTGCTCGGTCCAGCCTGACTGCCATCATTCAACCTCGTCTCCATCTCTGCCTCTTCCAAGTGAAAAAATTGGTTCTCCTTTTTATAAAAATCCTTCAATGCTACTAGTTTTTTCATTGTCAATGACCTTTCAAATCTGACTCACTATCCAGTACATCGATTATTTCCATTAACACTACATCATCCCATGGATTCTTTACCACTACTATCGTAGCACTAAACCATTTCAAACAACTTTTCAATACTCTCCATTCCTTTGATGGATGCTTGCAAATTACATCGCATCCTTTGGCTGTGCAAAGTGTACTCAAAACTGATTTAAGAACATATTCGTCGGTTGATTATATAACGATACATATCTCATCTCCAACATGCAGAACCACATCGTCGTTAAACCTTTCAATAACAATGGGAAGCACTTGCACTTCACATAGTCATTCACCCAAGCAACATCCATATGCTAGTCATACTTCGTAGATGCTACATAGAATCCATCAATCCATTGTAATTTGACATCATGACATCATGACATCATGAATTTTCTTAGGTATTCTGCCGCCCTAGTCTACATCGTGAATGGATTCCCACCAGAGGTGGTCTCCTAGTTATCTTTCTTTTTATTGTGCAATATCAATCTCTAGATTGCTTCAGTAATCAAGTCATCGTTATCTTCCTTCCTCCCTAAATGGCAGTCTTCACGTGCATCACCATGTATTTAATTCCGTGAGCGGCTATTATGGCCACTTCCTGAATAGTCATGGTCGTCATCACGATGCCAAGGTCCCCTTAGCTCTTCTGTGACGTCGATTAGTGTTGCATCTTCCAGAGTTTCTTTTTTTATTGGCATCTCTCTCAAAATTACTTCCAATTCTCTCATATATAGGACTCATCGATCGACCAGAACAATCACCAACACCTCTAACAGTGCCATCGTCATCATTTGACTTCCTTGATGGATCAGGTTCAATCCATGATGGTTTGGTATGGATCCATCTAGGGTTGTATTTTTCACCTTCGGCCTTTTTTTCTTTCTTCCATCATCCATTGGTTTCTTTCTCGGTCTATGTCTGTTTGCACAAAAAATGGACAAACACCTCGAAGTTGTATGATTCAGTAGATCTTATGTTATTCTTAATGATTTGAGCGATTTATGCAAATATATGAAAAACAGGGGCTAAACTGTAAAAAGACACGCAAATTTATAGTGGTTCAGCCAGAATGTGCCTACGTCCACTTTATATGTTATTTCTCTTCTCTTATTCTGATTACAAGTACAAAGCTTTGATACAAGTAAAAGAAAGTTGTTTGAAAGTTCCTTCCGTGCTTGAGCTCTCAAACTTTTTTTCATTGTTGTACCCCTGCCCCTCTATTTATAGAGTGAGGCTAGGGGTAGGGGTCCAAGATGTGTATAGTTGATGATGGGCCTGGGCTGATGTGATCTGGCCTGGTACGTCTTGGTTCGTCATTGCTTGGTTTGGAGGTGGTTGGAGTGTAGAATGGACCGGTAGTTGCTTGGACCGGTGGTAGGATGGTGAGGTTGGTCCGGTGTAGAGACGGTTCGGCATGGGCTGGTCCGGTTATGGAGTTGGTTCGGTGGTTCTGTGGAGGAAGGTTGGTCCGGTGAGGTGTGGAAGAGAAGTTGGTTCGGCAGGAGGTGGTTCGGTGGGAATTGGGAAGGGTCTGGTTCGGTGAGAAGTATGTTGGGTGGTCCGGCTTGTTTGGTTCGGAGAGACCGGATGAAATATATCCAACACTTGCCCCCCAAAGTGGGGTACGTGCTTATAGGTGCCGCGCTTTGTTTTCTTGTGGCTGGGATGGCTTCGTTCGGTCTTGGGTGTTAGGAAGGATCTGGTTCGGTGGGAAGCTTGCTGGGAGGTCCGGCTTGTTTTGCTTATAAATAGAGGCATTAGGTTACTATCATTCTTCATCGTTTTGAGACAGCCGAACCAACTTGATTACTGAGCCAACCTGATTACCGATCCAGGTATGTTTAAATGCCGAATGAACACGAGTGACGTGAAAGCCGAATGAACTCGAGTGATGTGAAAGCCGAATGAACTCGAGTGACGTGAAAGCCGAATGAACTTTTAACCTTCATCTTACCGAATGACAATGGGAATATGAGCATTTATGAATGAAACTCTAGACTGCACACACTCGCTTCTTTACTTCCTTTAGTCTAACGACATTCTTCTTTGTGTTTGCAGATAATGTCTCGTAAAGCGGAAACTCGATCAGACAAGAAGAAATCCGGGGGCGAAGGAGGTTCCTCTGCCGTGCCCCCAGCTCAGCCGAATCAAGAACGTCACGGACCAACCCCGAGATCGCTAGTGGACGGGTACGGCCCTCAGGAACTTCTGAACTCCCCGCCCGATTGCTTTCCTAGCTCCCTCAAGGAGGAGCAGCTTGATGTCATTTCCCGATCCTTTGGAATCGATAGGGCGCACTTGCTATTGCTTGGGAGAGACGTTATGCCGTATGACCCTCCTGAAGGGTACTTCGCCTACAGCAGATACCACTGCATGTGTGGTGCCATTCCTCCTCTTAACGCTTGGATAGCCAGCTTCCTCACATATCTAAAGGTGGCCCCATTCCAGTTTCAACCCAACTCCTATGCTATACTGGTGAGCCTCTTCGTCATTTTCCAGAGGAAGTATGGTCGTGCTCCTTCCAACCGAGAGATCCGGTATCTATATAATCTGAGGGGCTATAAGAAGGGGTCCCCATACATTAGCTTGGAGTCAGCTGTGACCTTCAAGCCGGTCTTGGATCTGTATTCCAAATTCAGCATGTTCAAGAAGGAATGGTTCTTTGTCAGGGACGACTCCGTTTCAATTCGGCGCTTTACTTCTGGATGTAAGTTGATGCTTTTACTTATAATTTCCATTACGATTGCGATGCTTCTTCTCATACTTTCTCATTTTTGCTAGCGACAGGTGGCTTTGCGGTTGTGGAGACTGACCGCCTGGTTCATACGGCGGCTGAGATAGAAGCGATTCTCGGGAAATATAGATCATCTGCCTTCCTGATCAGAAATGCGACCCTTCTGGAGCATAACTTAATCCTTCCACAGCAGTCAATAGTCAAGCTGAGGGAAATGGCGGAGGAGAGGGCGGCTGTTCAGACTAAGGGAAGTGTTACGGTAGAGAGTAGCAAGAGGAAACCCTTCACAAAACCTCCAGCCGTCGGAGGTAAGAAACTCAAGAAGTCGGACGGTCCCTCCCCCAGCAATTGTCCACTTACCCAGGAGGAGGAAGACATAGAGGAGGAAAGAGGTGAGGGTGGAGACGGTCGGGAAGGTGATAAAGGTAGCGATGGCATCGGGGCCTTGCTTCCTGGGCAAGCGGGCGAGATTCAGGAGTGGACGGATGATGCGTTCCACCAGGCTTTCGAGGGGCTGGACGAAGATCCGGCTTTGGTAGAGAAAACTGGGAAAGCTGACAAGGCTGGAACTGGCGCAAGCGAGCCTCCTCAGACTATTCCAGCCAAGGTGGCTCCGACGACTCAAGGTGAACTTTTGATTCCTGCGGGCTCCATTTATGATAGGGACTTAGGAATATTTTATGACCCGCTCCCGTCCTGGAATGAAATCCAGGACTTATTGCAGTATCCTACTCCTCCCCAGGGTTTGTACAACCACAGATGTGTTTCCTTTCTTATTATCTTTTAATTTGCCGTGTTTTCTCGAATTATAGATCAATATATGCTTGTGACACTTTTTCTTCATATCAGGAGCGGGTAAAACGGTCAAGGCCTCAGATCTTCGGCACAGGCTTGAACAGTACAAGCTTTCCAAAACTTCTGTCAAGCCGAAGCATTCGACCCACCGCTCCGGGGATGTAGTCGGCTACCGTCCTCTTCTCGGGGTTATCGAAGAGGGTATTCAGCAGAGAAAGAGGAGTCATCCTTTATCCGAACCTTCGCCCGGTCCTCAGCTCTCGGCTCAGCCTCTTCATGATATCATGGAGGAGGATAGCGAGTTTGCACCCTCTCCGCACCCGTCCGGAAACCCTTCCGTTACTCATATCGACCGTCCTGACTTGGCTCGTAATCCATTTGCGGGTCATCCTGATCTGGATCCAAGTTCCCACGACATTACCTTTGACGAGGTTACTGGTGAGCACCTTCTTCCCCGCAATCCCATGGTACGGGTGCTTGATGAGGCTAAGTCCTTAGATCTTGATCTACTTACCACTCGGATAGTTACCATGGGAGACGAGGCCAAGGCTAGTATTGATCGGGTGGCGGAGGAGACTAGGAAGCTGATGGGGCATCATGCCCGGCTGGTTAAGGCTGGAGAGGAGATTGGGAGTGCCAACATCCGACTAAGATTGATGGTTTCGGACCAGGCCAAACAGCTCGCTGACCAGGCCATTCAGATTTCTCAGCATGAGGCTGCCTCCGGGCGGTTGAGGAAAGCTATGGAGGAGGCTAGTAAGGCGGAACTGCGGAAGATGGAGGTCGCCTGCAGGGAACAGATAAATATGGCCATCTCGACAGTGGATGAGGTTCGGAGGGCGGATCTTGAGCGGGTAGAGGAGCTGTCGGGGAAGCTTGAAGCCGCAGAGCTCGATCAGGTTAGGCTGAAGGAGGAGATGGAGGCGATGCGGAAATCCCTTCAGGCTGACTGCTCGAGATACCATTTGGAGAGAGAAGCTGCTGTTGGAAGGTTGTCGGCTTCCGAGGCCCGGATGAGGAAGTTTGAGGAGAATGAGGGGATGATGGACGAAATGCTCCAGGACATGTACTTCCGAACCTGGAAGCAGGGCAACCTATCCTGGATGGATGATTATCCTAGGGTCATGGCCAAGATCTATCTTCGGGCTCTGGAGGAGGCTAAGGCTGATGCGGATAGAGATGGTGGTGTGGCTTTCAGCATGGATGTGGTCACTGCCCAGTTTGCCAAGGAGGAGAAGATGGCGGTGAAGGAGGGTATGCGGTTGCTTGCTGCTGAGGAGGCAGGTGTGCAAGTTGAGGATGACGACCAGGATAGTCAAGAAGCAGGTGCTGGTAAGTCTTCCTTTTTAGTCTCTCCATTAACTTTGGTTGCTTATCACTAATGAATCCTTTCTCTGACTGGACAGGTGGTCAACAGGACAAGGATAAAACTCCAATGCAGCCGGCCCCTTGATCAGACCTGGAAAATTCTTTTTGTAGACTTGACATGGCCGTATACGTTAGTCTTAAAATAGTAGAGTAACTTTTAAGTTGTAATTATTTTGCTACTTGTAATAAATAGCTCTATTCTTGATGTGTAACTCTTTAACTTAAGCTGATTTTGTCGTCTTCCGAATGTTTGTTGCTATTTTGACATGTCGTATGAGAAACATAGCTATGCATATTCTTGTAATTGAATTGTGTTTGATGTCAGGTTCTGGTTTTAAAACATAATTTCATGACTTGTAATATTAGCGTGTGGTGTGAACAAATTATAGTCATGTATTTGTACACAAAAGAAGAAAATACCGCCCTTCATGTTTTAATCGTAGATGGCAGTTTTGAATATCTTGTATGACCGAGCATGGAATGCAGTCGAGTGCCCTGCCATCCAATCGTGAGTCCCTACATCCATTGGCTAGTATCTCCTGCTCTGCATCCTGTACTTTAGGGACCGTTATAGAGGACAGGAGAAAAGCTTTTTAAGTAAAATTGAAATATGTGAAAAAGTAAAACTTCCAATCACGGAAGGCCTTCGATGTGCTTAAGTTCGTGGCAAACGGTTTTTGTAGTCACTTTCCCTAGCTGTGGGTCTTGGAGACATTTGTCACCCATCTTACGCCTCCACGGGGAGTTAATTCTTTTTTACCACAGCCGCACTTAAGACACATCGGAGCCGAGATCGCGCATAGTAACTACCCGGGCCATTATGGCCCGTAATCATGGGTATTATTCGATTTACTGTGGCCGGCTAGCGTGGGTGCCGATCGTCAACTGTGAACTGCCCCTGGCTGGCCACACCTTATGTTGGGGCTTATAGTCGGTTCACAGTTGCCGGCGAGCCTAACGCCGTAATGAGCTGCCTCGGCTATAGTCGGCCTTCTCGGTGGCTTATAATCGGCTCATTACAGTTGGCTTTAAGGGCCGTCGCGAGCAATGAGTTAACCCGCAGCAGAGGGATGCTTGAGCAAAAGTGTCTCATTGGCGAGGGCATAGATTCGCATAGTACCTGTTAGGTTTTGCCCAGGTGAAGTTGCGCCGTGGAGTGCTTTGAGTGGAGATGCTATACGCATAGGATTTTGTTCAACAGAAAAGGATAAAGTTAACAAGTAGCCAAGATATAAAGGAACAAGTTAAAAAAGAGACAAAGTTTTTTAAAGTGGTTCGGCATGAAAAGGCCTACGTCCACTGATTCTCTTTGTTAATTCACTTCGTATGGGCAGTACAAGTTAAGAAAAGTATCGACGGAAGTGCTGGATGTTCCATGCCCTCTGGAACACCTCTCCGTCCACTGTTGATAAAATATAAGCTCCATTGTGGAGATCTTTATGAATTACATATGGTCCATCCCAGATGGGGTCTAGTGCTCCGGGGCGAGGGAAGATTCGCTTGAGGACAAGATCCCCTTCTTGTAAGGTACGATGCTTGACTTTGGAGTTGTATTGCGCTGCCACTTTCTGCTTGTGGGCTGCTGTTTTAAGGACTGCATCATTTCTTCTCTCCTCAACTAGATCCAAAGACATGTGGAGGAGCTCTTCATTCTCTTCCGGGTTATAGTGGATCCTACGGTGGGAAGGCACAATGGTTTCAACTGGGAGCATAGCCTCCGATCCGTATGCCAAAGAGAAAGGAGTGTGCCCCGTTGATGTTCTGAAAGATGTGCGGTAGGCCCACAGTGCCGTAGGGAGTTCATCCACCCAAGCGCCCTTTGACTTTTCGAGCTTCTTTTTGATCAGAGTTTTCAGAATTTTGTTGACTGCTTCGACTTGTCCGTTTGCCTGGGGATATGCTACGGATGAGAAGCTTTTATGAATTCCGTGCTCTTGGCACTAGTTGGCGAATTCCTCGCTGTCAAACTGAAGTCCATTGTCTGATATGATTTTGAGTGGGACTCCGTACCTGCATAGAACGTTTTTGATTAAGAAGTTAATAACTTTTGCTGAAGATACTTTATTCAGAGGTTCCGCTTCCACCCATTTGGTGAAATAATCAACTGCCACTATAGCATATTTCGCCCCGCCTCGGCCCATCGGTAGCTCGCCGATTAAGTCAATTCCCCATATTGCGAAGGGCCAAGGGCTGGTCATTTGAGTAATCTCGGTTGTTGGTAGCCGCGGAATCTTAGCAAATTTTGGCATCTGTCACACTTCTTGACGAAATCTAAGGCGTCCTTGCTTAAGGTGGGCCAGAAATATCCGTATCGGAGTATCTTTTTTGCTAATGTTTGCCCTCCGGTGTGATCTCCGCAGCTCCCCTGATGGATGTTGGATAAGATTTCCTTGGCTTCTCTCCCGGCGACACACCTTAATGACGGGTTAGAGAATCCGCGCCGATAGAGGATGTCTTCTTGTATTGTGTAGCGGGATGCTGTCCTCAAGATTTTCTTGACTTCGTTATGCCCATTGGGTAGAGTGCCACTTTGTAGGTAGTCTCGGATGGGAGTCATCCAAGTTGCTTCTTCGGTTGCAGCTATCAGATTTACTTGCTCAAAACTTTGGGCCAGTTGCTTTGAGATGGTTACTGCCCCGAAGATGGTGATGTCTCTCACACTTGCTTGTTTTGCTAATTCGTCGGCCTCTCGGTTCTCCTCCCGAGGGATGTGTTTGACTAAGTAGTGGTCCAATCGGCTGAGAAGTAACTTGGTCTTCTTTAGATATGCTATGAGTCGTTCTTCTCGAGCTTGGAATTCTCCTAGTATTTGATTAACAATAAGTTGAGAATCGCTGTGAAGACATAAAGAATTGGCCCCGATTTCTATGGCGATTTCTAGTCCAGCTATCACTGCTTCATATTCTGCATCGTTATTGGTGGCAGCGAACTCCAACCTTATAGCATAGTGCAGTTTGTTTCCCCTGGGGGTGATTATTACCACACCTGCCCCCGAGCCTTGTTCGTTTGATGCACCATCCACAAAGAGATTCCACTTGATATCTTCTGTTATTTCCAATTGCTCCTGATCTTCGTTGGTAGTGAATTCTGCAATGAAATCAGCCATGGCCTGTCCCTTGATGGCGGTGCGAGGGTGATAGGTGATATCATACTGACTCAGTTCAATGCACCATTTAAGTAATCGCCCAGAAGTGTCGGGACGATGGAGTACCTGCCTCAGCGGTTGATCGGTCAGAACTTTGATGGAATGGGACTGGAAGTAGTGACGCAATTTCCATGATGTGATTAGTAAACAGTACGCTAACTTCTCAAGTTTAGGATATCTGACCTCTTCCCCAGTAATCCTTTTGCTGACGAAGTAAACTGGTCGTTGCGTGCGGTTGTCTTCCCTTACCAAGGCAGCGCTTAGGGCGTGAGATGACACAGCAAGGTATAGGTATAATTCTTCGCCCACACTTGGAGTCGAGAGTACCGGTGGTTTCTGGAGGTGTTCGATTAGGTTAAGGAAAGCGGTTAAGCATTCGTCAGTCCATTCGAACTTTCCTTTGTCTTTCTTTAGAGCTTCGAAAAAGGGGACGCACTTGTCCGTTGCCTTGGAGATGAATCGGCTTAGGGCGGCCACTTTTCCATTTAGGCTTTGCATTTCCTTTCGGGTGGAAGGTATCTTGATATCCCTTAGCGCTCGGACTTGTTCAGGGTTTGCTTCTATCCCTCTGGCATGAACGATGAATCCTAAGAACTTTCCTGATGACACTCCGAAGGAGCATTTTAGTGGATTCAACTTCATTCCATATTGCCGAAGTACTTGAAACATCTTGCCTAGGTGGCTTACGTGATCTTTGGCTTTCCTTGACTTTACCAGCATGCCATCCACATATACTTCCATAGTTTGTCCTATTAGCCCTGCAAACATTTTGTTGACGAGGCGCTGGTAGGCGGCTCCTGCATTTTTAAGTCCGAAAGGCATTACCTTATAGCAGTATAAACCTCGGTCGGTGATGAAACTAGTGTGGTCTTGGTCGGGAGCATGCATAGGAATCTGGTTATATCCTGAGTATGCATCCATAAAAGATAGGAGTTCGTGCCCGGCTGTGCTGTCTACAAGTTGGTCGATTCTGGGAAGTGGGAAGCAATCCTTTGGGCAGGCGTCGTTTAGGTTGGAAAAGTCAATGCAGGTTCGCCACTTCCCATTAGCCTTTTTTACCAGCACCGGGTTGGCGATCCATTCCGGGTAGATAGCTTCTCGTATGAAGTCATTGGCGAGTAGATTCTTTACTTCTTCATCGAGGGCTGCTGATCGCTCTGCCCCCATACTTCTCTTTTTTTGTTTTACAGGCGCCTTGGTAGGATCAATGTTTAATACGTGGCAGGCTATGTCGGGGGAGATTCCAGTCATGTCAGTGTGTGACCAAGCGAATACATCCAAGTTGTGGCGGAGAAAATCGATGAGTTGTTCCTTCAATTCGGCTTTTAGTTGGGACCCAATTTTCAATAGTCTACTCGAGTCGTGCTTGTCTACAGATATAAACTCCATAGCCTCTGCAGGCTCGGCGGTGGCCTCCTCCTCTTTGTCCCTAGGATCTAATTCATTGAAAGGGTCGCTGGTGTATCGAAGAGGAGGGGCTTTCTTTAATTGCTATGCTTCTAGACTTTTTATGCAGAGGGCAATCTCTACACCCTTCCCTTTATCCTTCTTGTGGTTGTTGCGAAGTTCAGTCACATAGCAGTCTCGAGCAACGTCCTGATCTCCTTCCACTTCCCCTACTCCATTGTCTGTTGGAAATTTCATCTTTAGGCACCATGGGGCTAAGACAATTTGGAAGTCAGACAAGGATGGCCTTCCTAAGAAGGCGTTGTAGGCCGATTGGTTTTCTATTAGTACAAACGTCTGTTTCCGTACCGCGGAGCGGGGATGGCTTCCAATCTCAACAAAGAGGTCCAGTTGCTCGAGGGGCATTTTCGCATCTCCAGTGAAGCCGTGTAGTGGTTTATCGCAGGGAGATACATCCTTCATTGATAGCTTCATTTTGTCGAATGCGTGTTTGAACAGGATGTTTACTGAGCTTCCAGTGTCTACCAGGATTCGGTAAACTTTGGCGGGACCAAGTCGGGCAGAGATGACCATGGGATCCATGTGAGGGTACTGCCTTCCTTCTAGGTCACGCTTACCGAATGTGATGTCGTCACTTTCTTTCCGCTTCGGGTGGCGTTCTTCTATAACCGAATTGACATAGTCGTTATTGTCTCTAAGCGACTTTCCGTACCTTTCCATCTCTTTCCAGCTTCTGTCTGCGATGTGTGGCCCTCCTGAGATGGTATGGACCACTATCTTTTCTTGACTAGAGCTGCTAGCGTTGCGGTTTCCTCTATCGGCCCCCGGCGAGGGTAGCCTTGGGTTTTCGTTGGCAGGAGCTGGAGTCCTGTCCTGACTTTTTACATAACGTTCCAGTTTCTTCCTTCTGATGTGTTCCTCAATCAGATCTCGGAGATGATGTCATTCGTTGGTATCATGCCCGTGAGATTCGTGGAAGCGGCAGAACTTTCCAGACTTCTGTGCGTTATCGGATTCCTTCTGATGTGTTCCTCAATCAGATCTCGGAGATGATGGCATTCGTTGGTATCATGCCCGTGAGATTCATGGAAGCGGTAGAACTTTCCAGACTTCTGTGCGTTATCGGATTCCTTCTTGTATGGTGGGCGTTTGTATCTAACTTCGCCTTGGGTGGCAAGGAAGATATTTTCGACGGTCTCGTTCAAAGGAGTGTAAGTGTCGAATCTCGGTCCTGGCCGATATAGGCGCTTTTCTCCCTTCTTTCCCCCAGCATTTTCTCTGGAATCATTTCTTCGAACGTCCCTTGCCACAGCAGGGGCGTTGCTATGGGTTGTCTTATTTTGCTGTCCTGACTGCCCCTCAATGGCAGCATCTTCAAGCCTCATGTATTTCCCGGCTTCATGGAAGAAATCGGGTAAAGTAGCTGGTTTTTCTTTTGTCAACCTTCTAGCAAATTTAATGTCCGGATGCACACCACTACAGAGGGCCATTAGGATAAGCTTCTCATCGGCATCTTGGACTGCGGCTGCTGCGGCGTTGAATCTGGTTAGGTATTGCTGCAGCTTCTCTCCAGGTTTCTGTTTGACACTGGATAGGGAATAAGCGTCCTTAGGTTGCTCCACATGAATGCGGAACTGACTGATAAATTTTTCTTTCAACATCTCCCACGAGCTGATGGATCCCTGGGGTAGATGACAGAACCAGGAGGTAGCAAGATCTGCTAAGAAGAGTGGAAAGCATTTGCACAGTACTCCCTCTGTCGCCCCACTCATGAGCATATGCTGCGTGTACTTCTGTAAGTGTACAACGGAGGTTCCTTTGTAGGGTTCCATTGTTGGCATCTTCCATTCTCGGGGGGTGATAGCAATTTCGATATTGTGGGCGAAAGGGCTGGTTACCCTAGCGCCTATCCCTCGATCTCTTTGCTCCCGTTGGACACACTCTCTGAATAAGCGTGCCATCCTTTCATCAGAACTTGGAGCAGCTAGAAATGAGTTTGGTTCTGTTCTGTGGGATTGATTCCGTCCAGATGACCTGTAGGGATGGTATCGTCTATCATTCCTCATATTTTCCAGAGGCTGCCTTTGATCTTCTGGGAGCATGCTCGGGTCAGCTACAGTTGGCCCTTGCCTCGATCTCCCCCTACTGGGTTCTGATCTAAGCACTTCCTCGGGTCCAACTTCGGGCTGGACTCTAGCTCGGCCCCGTTCACTGGCGTTTCTATGGTTAGGCAGCATGACAGGCTCAGCTACAGTTGACCTTCGCCCGGTACCTCCCCCGTTGGGTTCGGTACCAAACGTTTCCTCAGGCCTAACTTCGGGCTGTGCCCGGTCTCGGCTCCTACCATGGCTACTTCTGCCGTTAGCTCCTTCAAAGAAGGAAGATCTTTGTTGTCTCTGAGATCCTCCAGACTGGGACTCGCCCCATGATTCAGTGTTGCGGTTGGATTCTTCAGCGTCCCTTAAGCGTGACATGAGATGGTCCACCAAGGCTTCCTGCTGGGACGTGAAGCGGTTAGTTACTTCAACCACAACTCTGTCCAAATCTGCCCTAGTAATTGCTGCAGGCTGTTCTGTGGTAGGAGTGGTTGGGTTAGCCTGTCCTTCATTTGTTACTGTTGCTGGAGGAGGACGATTTACTTGATTCGTGACAGCTGGATCTGGAAGACTGCTGGATGCGATGTTTTTTTCCTTTGTTAACATCTTTTCTCTGTTTGGGAGGCATGTTTTCCAAGTGGCGGACGATGCTATTTAGGAAAACTCGTTAAGTGGATGAAGCTGAAGCTTCGAGCTTCTAGCTCTCAATGAAAGCACCAAAAATGTTTGCACAAAAAATGGACAAACACCTCGAAGTTGTATGATTCAGTAGATCTTATGTTATTCTTAATGATTTGAGCGATTTATGCAAATATACGAAAAACAGGGGCTAAACTGTAAAAAGACACGCAAATTTATAGTGGTTCAGCCAGAATGTGCCTACGTCCACTTTATATGTTATTTCTCTTCTCTTATTCTGATTACAAGTACAAAGCTTTGATACAAGTAAAAGAAAGTTGTTTGAAAGTTCCTTCCGTGCTTGAGCTCTCAAACTTTTTTTCATTGTTGTACCCCTGCCCCTCTATTTATAGAGTGAGGCTAGGGGTAGGGGTCCAAGATGTGTATAGTTGCTGATGGGCCTGGGCTGATGTGATCTGGCCTGGTACGTCTTGGTTCGTCATTGCTTGGTTCGGAGGTGGTTGGAGTGTAGAATGGACCGGTAGTTGCTTGGACCGGTGGTAGGATGGTGAGGTTGGTCCGGTGTGGAGACGGTTCGGCATGGGCTGGTCCGGTTATGGAGTTGGTTCGGTGGTTCTGTGGAGGAAGGTTGGTCCGGTGAGGTGTGGAAGAGAAGTTGGTTCGGCAGGAGGTGGTGAGGTGGGAATTGGGAAGGGTCTGGTTCGGTGAGAAGTATGTTGGGTGGTCCGGCTTGTTTGGTTCGGGGAGACCGGATGAAATATATCCAACAATGTCAATCATCAGAACTTCTTTCGTCTGAGCTTAATGGAAAACTTCCTCTACCTCCATGATCCCTATGGTAGGATCCATTTCCTTGTAGAGGTTGCTTCATCGATGCAAATTGCTTTTGCATTTCTGCCATAATACCTTGCAACGTTGCTTCCATCTTCTGATCCACCATAGCAATCATTGCATCCAACTCTTTCTTTGTCACTAAATCTGGTAGGGATTGAGTAGATCCATCATTCCCTCATCATGTGCTCTAGTGGATCCCTCTTTAATGACATTCTTATTCATATTTATTTATGCTCCTATCTTCTATCAGATCCCTTTGGAGATTTTTTTTCAAATCCTTGTAGCAAATTGAGATTCGATCTGATCAATCAATTCTCAATGAAAGCACTACAAATTTTTATCCTTTACTTTGAGCTAAAATTGCCAATCGATAGAAATATGGTAAATAAACAAAAAAATAAAATGAATTCGAGAGAATATAAAGAGAAAAGACAATATGTTATAATGGTTCAACAAATTGCTGGCCCATGTCCACTTTGATGTTTTTATTGATTCATTTGAACTATTACTACAACTTCTATAGTGATATTTGAAATTCAAGCTCGAAGTATAAAATGGTAGAGTTTCCCCAAGCAAAAGATCAAAGTTCAAAAAGTCCTTCTCTAGTTAGAAATTTTGGCTTGTTTATAGTTGAATTGAGTTGTTCCAGGTCTTCAGATTCTTCAGATCTCATTTGGAAATAGTTAGTCAATCAAACTAGTACATTAGGAATGCAATCATGTCAATCTAGACCATGTCTTGGGGCTTGACCGATCATTATCGAACTGATCGTTATCGATTCATCGATACTGATCCACAACCTTGGTCCAGAAACTTGTGCTTTGCTCCAAAATACCTAAGCTTTCAATGCTTTAGAGTTTTAAGGGGAAAATGGGGTTTTTGATGGATTTTTATTGATCTGTCACCCTTTCTTAAACTTTTCTTTTTCTCCAACTTGGCTTAGATATCCATTATACTTGACTTTTTAGGGGTACTTTAGACTTCCGATGGATGGTACCTATTTGTCCATGGATTGGTATTGATCCATGGACTTAGCCAAATTTCCACATTTTTTTCTTTCTTAGCCGTTTGTAGTTGATTGTCTTCATGTCCAAAATCCATTCCTTTATCATTCATAGTCCAATTCCAGCGAAATGCCGCTTGGGTAGAATGATAGTTGACATTGATGAAGTCGAAGCACTAACCTTCGATCTAATGGTGATAACTGTTGTTATTGGATTTGCTATAGTTCATCGGGTGCTGATTGACAATGGAAGCTCAATGAAAATTCTATTCAAGAGAGCTTTTGATGAGATGGAGTTGAATGAGAAGGACTTATTGCCTTGTAAATCTTAGCTTCAGGGTTTATCATAAAGGCAACATCTCTGACTAGATGTGTACAGCTGATGGTGCACCTAGAAGAAAAACCTCATTGCATGATTTGGGTACAAACTTTCGTTGATGTGGATGGATATTCTACCTACAACTCCTTTTTAGGTCAATTAAATTTTGCTAATTTTAGGATGCCCTTGCTCTATGGTATTTGATCATGAAATTTCCTATAGATAGTGGGTAGTCCAAGGGGACCGAAGAACCGGATGAGAATGCTACATTATAGATTTGTGTGAATCAAGATGTAGAGAGAAAGGAAAGGTTGCAAAGAAGGCTGTTTGCATCAGAACCCAAAATGCATAACAACTACTGTTCGAGCCTTAGCTCGAGTCCATTAGGGATCGATATAAAGCTCTAGACCTATAGCAAGAGTTGAAAGAGGCTAAGAGGGACCAGTGGAGCTAATGGATGTGATTTAAGTGGATGAAGATGATCTGGCAAATATTGTTAAGATTGGGTCTCCACTCAGCCTGAGAATGAATAAGGAATTAACAGGGTTTCTGAGAGCGAATCAAGATGTTCACATGGACTCACTTTGACATGCATGGGATTTTGCTTGGACTTGTGTGCCATGCATTGAATGTCTGCCCAGTGTTCATTCCTATGAAACAAAAGAGACACATTATGGAATCTGAGAGATCCGTTGCATTGAAGGAAGAAGTGGTTTGTTGGAAAAGAACTTCATCCGTGAAGCCCTTTATGTCGAAAGGATAGCTAACCCCATGGAGATTAGGAAGGCTATTGGAAAGTGGCAGACATGCATTGATTATTCAGACTTGAATAAGGCATACCCAAAGGACTGCTTTCCACTTCCATAGATCGACCAACTCGTGGATGAAGCAGTCGAACATGAATTACTATCTTTTATAGATTCGTATTCCAGCTAAATAAAATTGCAACGCATGTCCCTGATCATGAACTTACAAGTTTTATAATGGACTAGGGACTATATTTTTATAAGATGACACCACTCGGGTTAAAGAATAACTTGGATCCTTACTAGCATTCGGTCAACAAGATGTTCTTGGAACAAATCGGAAGGACAATGGAAATTTATGTGGATGATATGCCAGTAAAGTCAAGGAGATCAACAGATTACATATGAGGTTTATCAGCGATGTTTGATGTGCTCTGAAAGTACAGGATGAGATTGAATTCATTTAAGTGTTCTTTTGGGGTTGCATCTAGAAATTTTTTTGGTTCGCTATGAACTCTAAGGGCATCGAAGCTAATCCAGAGCAAATCGAAGTATTGAGACATGTTACAACCCTATAGACTATGAGAGAAATACAGAGCCTGAATGACAAGGTTGGCGCTTGGAGTCGGTACACCTTGAAAGCAACCAACAAGTATATACAATTATTTGATGCCCTTATGAAGGAAAAATGGGAAGTTCTAATGGATGGACGTGTGAAGTTATTTTTCAACAACCGTTGGAAACATCTTTGGAAACCATTGATTTTGTCGAAGCCTTTAGAAGGAGAAGTTTTGCACATCTATATGATAGCATCGACTCACACATTGAGTTCAACGTTGGTTCATGAGGAAGTTAAGATCCAAAGGTTGATCTATTATATCGGTAAATCGTTCATAATTGCGAAAAATGTTATCCTGAACTGGAAAATATAGCTTACTATTTACTTATAGCCTTAGGGAAGTTAGGACCGTACTTTTAAGCTAATCCAATTAGAGTATTGAAAGACCAATCTCTTGGGAAATTATTGCATCGCCTCGAGACTTCAAAATGATTATTGAAGTGAAACATTGAGATGAGTCAGTACGAGATTACTTATCATCCCAAAAAGGCGATTCGTCGACAAGCATTGGCAGACTTCGTTGCTGAATTTACTATCTAAGATGATGAAATAGAAGAGGAGATGGTTAAACTTTCTCAATAGGAGTTGTATGTGGAAGGTGCATCTAGTGACCAGGATTTTGGAGCTAAAGTAGTTTTGGTAATTTAGATGGTCATAGGATATGTTATACTTTGAAGCTTGAGTTTTATGCTATGAATAATGACATGAGTATGAGGCTTTAATAGTGGGACACAAGAAAGCAGAGGAGTTGGAAGTGTAGACACTGCATATATTTAGTGATTCCCAACCGATGGTTTGTTAGGTCAAGAAGGACTTCAAGCTAAGGATGCATAACTCGCCCCTTACTAGACGAAGGTGTTGGAGCTACCGGACGAGATTGAGAATAACACAATGTTTGTACCAAAATTGGGCACAACACTCTTCGGATGTGTTTGAAGAGATAAAATGAAGAAAGTAAATGTAAAATGAAGCAAATCTAACAAACACATCAATAAACAGATAAGAAAATGCACAGAAACACCCGAATTTAGATTGGCACTATGAAATGATTGATGTTTATTAAATTCACTCGTTGTTTACAAAAGATTACAACAGTATAACTGACATTTGATAATCATTTCGGCAGAATATCGGTGTAGAGAAGCCAAAATTCCATTTTTTATAGGTCCAGGGCTGCTATTTATAGGCGTAGGCTGCAAATATCTCGCTCAGATCTCGGGAGACCTTTTCTCTTACGTGGGCGGGCCCACACAATCGATTCTGTGCTGTTCTGCACTCGGTCCGTGATCGATACGAACGAATTTCGTATCGATCAAGATTTGGTCCAATCGAGTCGAAATTTGGCATGGATGTTCTTTAGGTTGTACGTAAGCTCCTGTTAAAATTATGTGGCATTTGGACGTGTAGATTGTCAGTTATGATTGATGAAAATTCAGGTTTTATATAAGCTATTCTGTTCGTATCGATCGGAACTGTCTTGTTCGTATCGATCATCATAGCTCTATTCGTATTGATAGGCTTGCTCTATTCGTATTGATAGTATCTGCTCTGTTCATATCTATTATTTCTGCTCTGTTCGTATCGATTATTTTTGCCTTGTTTGTATCCCTTGGTTGCATCTCACTTCGTATCACTTTTGTGCACTCCACTTCGTGTCGATGACCAAATGGACTGATGGATACGAAGAGAGTGGTTATCTGATGGATTGATGGATACGAACAAGGCCTTTCAGCGGATGGATATGTACAAGGCCTTTCAATGGATGGATACGAACAGCCAAGGCTTGATTGATACGAATAAGGCATTTCAGCGGATGGATACGAACAAGGCCTTTCAATGGATGGATACGAACAGTCGAGGCTTGTTGGATACGAATAAGGCCTTTCAGCGGATGGATACGAACAAGGCATTTCAATGGATGGATACGAACAGTCGAGGCTTGATGGATACGAGCAAGGCCTTTCAGTGGATGGATACGAACAGTCGAGGCTTGATGGATACGAACAAGGTGATTACTGAAATTGCATCGATCATATCTTGAGCATACGAGCTTCGATTGACTTGAAATTCGAAATGTTGGCTTTTATAGCTTTGCTTGTCGTGTCATGTTAATTGTAGCTCGATCCCTACTCGGACAAAATTCGTCGATATGCATAGTGAGCCTGCGTATAACCGATCTCCAAGATGAACTGTCATTGGTTTCTAGTCAAGTTCTTGGTGTCATGGCCTAGCCAAAAGGTGGGATAACATTTGCCCCCCAAAGTACGTCTTGTGTGAACATGACATGCTTTGAAAAGCTGCATCCTTCATTCTGAAAAAGATCTATCTGATTCGTTGAGTAGTTGCTATCTTTTCGTCAAAAGATGTAACCTTTGATTGAAACGACAGTGATGTAGATGTCGAACTGTTGATTGTCAATGATCATGCAGTGTTTTGTTGTAACTGAGAGTTGAGTGCTAGCGATTTGTTGGTCACTGTTGTTGTAATCGTCATTTGGTCAGCATCCAACTCCTGTAAATTTTGAAAATTGAATATTAGTTCATCATACGCGTACGTATGTTAACCTGACTCCCGTTATCGTTTGCACGTTCATGAGTCGTTTTCAAGTTCTTTAGTTTTATTTGGATTTGAGTTTCTTATCGATCCTCTATTGGATCGATGTGAAATCCAAGTTGTGACAACGTTCGATGGTTGTTATAAGTCCTTCCTTTGTATCGATTCTCTCCTGGATCGATCTGAGATATTGGAATGTACACTTCGTATCGATGGATACGTAATATTGGGTCTCGGATTGATGGGTACAAGAGTAATGCTTTGTATTGATGGAGTTAAACGATCTAGACATAATCATGCAGTGATGCTTCATGGAGGATATGCCATTTCTCATTCCTTTATTCCAGAAGAATCCCCGATTGTGGATGATCTTTGATAGGAGTCATCCATGACTCTTTTTCTAGATCCCTCTCTAAGATCTAGTTGATCTTCATATGTCAATGCCTGGAAGTGATTCGGCCTTTTCGTTTTGTTCTCTGAGGATTTGTGTGGAGGTGTAATACTCGAAGTTGCCTAGTAGCTCTAGGATCCAGCTAAGATAAGGAGTGAGACGTTGCCCCCTAATCAGATAATCTTTCCTGACTTGGCATACTACTGACCAGTAATCACATAAGACATGTAAAGTTTCCACTCCTAGTTTTCTTACAAGTTTGAGCACCAAGGCATCATACTTAGCTTCGTTATTTGTTGCAGGGAAGTTGAGTTTGAGGGCATAGCAGATCGATCGTTCCTCAGTAGTCATTAACGCAACTTCGATGTTAAAAGGCCGATTATCGGAAATTCCATCTATGTATGTTCTTCATTGGTTAGACAGTCCTCCACTGTCCTTCGAATAATCGTCTGACGCAGTGAATTCAGATATGAAGTATGCTAATGTTTGACCATAGATAGCTCTCTGAGGGAGATAAGTGAAATCAAATTGGCTTAGCTCGATATTCCATTTGAGTAACCTTCCAGACATCTAAGGTTGCTATTGGACTTATCGTAATGGCTAGTTGATATAGACGTTAACGAGGTGAGCTATTCAATAGCTCGTATTCATCGTATACTGCTCTTTGGATTCGTTTCTCTTCTCATAGCATTGCGATGCTTATGGCGTGTGTTTACATGGCACAATTGATGTATAAATCTTCGCGATCCAAAGGTTTGGGTAAAACGGGAGGTCTGTTTAAGCGATCTATCAGAGCTGGAATTGCATCAATGCAGTTGTTAGTTCATTCAAAAGTTCACTTCCCTCTCTTGGTCAGGTTGAAGAAGAGAATTCACTTATAGGTGGTCCTAGAGTTGAATCAACTTAGGACGGTAATCTTTCAACTTGGGCTCCGTACCTGCTTGGTTGTCTTCGGTACATGGGTGTAATTGTCGGAATTTCCTGAATAGCCTTGATTCCACGAGAATTGATGATGAAAACAAAGAATCTTTCTGATGTAATGGTGAAAGAGCATTTCAAAGGATCGAGTTTCATCCTGCAGTTGTTGGAGAGCATTGAATATCTTTTCCAAGTCGTCGATGTGGTCATTTAATGGTCATGATCTCACGAGCATATTAACCAACTTTCATCGATCGACCGATATGATTTTTTGAATGATCTGTTAATCGTCCTTTGGTAAGTAGCATAAGCATTCTCAAGTTTGAATCTAGGGATTTCAGCATAGCACTATAGGCCTAGGTCAATAATGAAACAGTTGTATTCCATGTCTGGGACATGCTTTAGTATCTGATTGTATCTGGAGTTTGCATCTATGGATGTGAGTAATTCATGTCTGATGGTCGGGTCCATCAGTTGGTTGATCATAGGAAGCGGGAAGCTGTGCTTTGTCATACCCCATGCAAATCTGAGTAGTTGACGTATGTCCTCCACTCTCTGTTCGTTTTTCTTATAAGTAAAGGATTGGATACTCATTTTGGTTGGAGGGCATCATGGATAAACCCACTGGTTTTGAGCAGATTCGCCTCCTCTTTAAGTGCAACAGATCTCTCCGGATCCACGTCGTATCTTTTTTGTTCACCGAGACATGCCTCGGGTCGATATTTAATGCAGGGTTCTTCATGGCTGGTGAGAGTCCATATATATATATACATATACATATACATATATATATATGATCGAGTCCAAGCGAACACATCAAGATTCACTTGAAGCAGAACAGTTGACTCTTTCATCATCATTGTGCAGAGTTGTGATCTGATCTACAATATTCGTGATGGGTTGTAGGCGCTTCATGTGTTTATTTGCAATGGTAAATGATCAGGATTATAAGGACGTTGAATCAAAGGATTAGTAGAACTTAGCCTTGTACTGCATGCTGCTACATAGCTGGATCCAACTTTGAGATTGAATTTACTTGTGTTTCTGAATGATGCACTTTTTATTCAATGTACTTGCGATCCATTGCACATCGTAAGGGTTGGAATAATGATTAGCTGCCTTAAGTCCGAGTATTGATCCGATGACTCTATCTCTAGGCATCCTTTCAGTCGCAACCTAGAGTTTTTATGACTATCAGGCATGGGTCATAGGTTCAAGTTGTCATAGTCAACCCTCGAATAATCTCTCTTTTTCCCCTAGTCTCGGGTTGGCAGATGCATTACGCGGATGGTCTAGTCTCGTCCTAGCTGTGTTTATACTGTAGTTCAAGCTTTAAGAACCAGAGTTGATTAATGAATGGTTGAATCATATTAATCTTATCTTCTTGCTCGTGCCCCAAAGTCTGGGGAATATCTCGATAAGTGGCAGGGTAGATAATGTCCACTTCAATTTTGTGTTCTATCCTATTGAACCATGGGATCGAGTTAACCGATGGAAGGCTGAGTCATGCCTATCCTGCATTATGTTCTAGTTCTTTCCTCTAGGCAGAATACATTGTTACTTTGCCGACATTCGGACATAAGCTAGATTCTGGACGGTCAATGACATTCACTTCGCTGTTTATGTCGCCATACTTTGGGCAAAAACTAAAGAGTGAATCGTCCAGTCAGATCCAATGCAGGATTAATGCTCCCCTTGTTGAATCCAGGGTAAGAATTGGTGCGTGGACATTTAGGTTGCACTTGTTGTGAATTGATCATTTAGTCGGATCGTGTTATGAGTCAAAGAACGAATGGCCGCAATGCATTCTTTTGGAGTTGGGCGATCAACCACATCCATTTCAATTTACGTTCTCCCGTTAGATCTAGGGATAAAGTCAGCTCAAATGCAATCATGTCATGCTCATTTGGTCTCATGCTCTTCCTAACGGATCGAAGGAAGGCGATGGAGGACGAATGGTCAAGTCACACTCAGTTGTGGTTTATTCTTCTATCCATGCTCCGTTGGTCAAAGGTATTCGATGGACATTTGGGTCACATCGATTTGTAGTCGAAGAGGATCGATATTGACCGTCGATTCAACGGCACAATGTAGTATGCTCGGACCTCATTTCTTGTCGATTCAATGGTATGATATGAAAGGTGCAGATCGATATTGCCCGTCAATCCGGTGGTACGATATAATTGGTTGCCCAGACCTTTAGGCATCATTCCGATTGGTTAGCATTAGGGTCTCCTTTTAGTCGTTGCCTTAAGTTGTAAAGGACGCTAAGCTAGAGATGTAGCGAGTCACGTTTCTCTTCTTTCGGTGATTTGTACTTTTGCCCCCAGTCTTAGGTTAGTAGAGTTAGTTCGTGGATGGTCTAATTGCACCTGTAGTGAGTTTGTACTCCTCATGTCAAGTTTAGGTCAGAGTTAGTGAATGAATGGTCGAATCACATTCATTTGTTTGTCTATTCTTGTAGCCACACTTTGGGGATCAGAGTCAGTTGAAGGGCCATTCATCACACCTATTTGATGTTTATACCCCTGTCCACACTCTGGGGACTAAGATTTTTTTTGTAGAAAATGGTCGGACCGCATTTTCCTCAGTCAATTCCTCTGCCCCCAGTCAAGGGCAAGAGTCGAAGTGTGGTCGGTCAAATTACACCAACTTTAGTTTGATGCTTCTCCCACTGAACTATAGGAAGGAATTTATTGGCGAATGGTTAGGTCACATCCGTCATTGTTGCATGCATAATCCGTCGGATCACAGGCGAGAGTTAGGAGATGAACGGTCATTCCACGTTCATTTGCGGTTGGATGGTAGTAATCATCCATTTAGAATAGGACATTTAGCTAGGTCCATTTTGCGAATCTGCGCCTCCCTATCGAATCAAGGAAGAAATTTTGTCTTGTAGGGTTGGAGTGCATCCCTATAAAATTATGTTATGGCTCCCGTGCCGGGGACAAGAATTGATGCATGGCCAATTGTGTCACGCCTGCTTAGTGCTGGATGGTCGGATCGCATCCAATTTTGTGTGTTAAATATGCCCCCATGTCAGGGGAAGATTGGAAAGCAGACGGTCGAACCACATACGCTTTTTGTACTACATAACTTGTTGAGGAACCAGAGTCGATAGATGGACAGTCGAATCGCATCCCTTTTGGTATTCATATTCCAAACCATGCTTTGAGGACTGGAGTAGGTTGATGGGCTGTCAGTCAAACCCATTTGGTATTTATACTCTAGTCCGCGCTCTCAGGACCAGAGTTAGTTGAAGTTTATACTCCAGTTCACACTCTGGGAATCTGGAGTTAGTTGATGGGTGGTCAGTCACACCCATTTGGTGTTTATACTCCAGTCTGCGCTCTCAGGACCAGAGTTAGTTAATGTTTATACTCCAGTTCGCACTCTGGGAATATGGAGTTAGTTGATGGGTGGTCAGTCACACCCATTTGGTGTTTATACTCCAACCCGCGCTCTCGGGACCAGAGTTAGTTTATGGGTGGTCAGTCACACCCATTTGGTGTTAATACTCCAGTCTGCACTCTCGGGACCAGAGTTAGTTGATGGTTGGTCAGTCACACCCATTTGGTGTTTATACTCCAATGCGCACTCTCGGGACCAGAGTTAGTTAATGTTCATACTCTAGTTCGCACTCTAGGAATCTGGAGTTAGTTGACAGAAGGTCAGTCAAATCTATTTAGGCCTTAGGATTTCGTTCACACTCTGGGAACAAGAAGTTGATCAGGTACATGGACGGTCATATCACATCCACCTTAAGTAAGCAAGCGAAGTTGTTAGATGGACAGATCCACCCTCCTCGAGCTTGTAAATATAAAAGGCGAGGTTGTTAGATGGACGGATCCATCCTCGTCGGGCTTAGGTTGAACATGGATGAAGTCGTTGGGTGGACGGATCCACCCTCCTCGAGCCCATGTCCATAAGTTTATACTCCAGCTCGCACTCTGGCAATCTGGAGTTAGTTAGAGGATTGTCGTGTATCAATCCCTTTTGACCATAGTGTGATGGCTTATCCCTAAGCTCGGGGTTTCACTTAGCGAGTGATCGGTGGGATCCCGACTACTTTCCACTTATCTGCCCTCAATGAAGGATGAGATTTAGTTTATGGACGGTTGGATCGCGTCCATGTTCATTTGGATTCCGCTTTTGCCAAGCCTAAGGAGTAAGATTAGTGTTCTGGCAAGCTTTGTGCTCGAGCATAGGAAAGGATGGTTGAACTACATCCACTTTGAGCTGTGTATTTTCTCTTAAGTCAGGGGCAAGAGTTGGAGAGCAGACGGTCGAGTCACATCCACTTTATGCTTTGCACTCTTCTGGTCGAGTTGAGGAAGAGAGTCGAAATGATAGCTCATGATGGTTCGCGAGTAGGCAATTAGTCGTTGATGACTTTAAGTTGAGGCTTGGGCCCTGACGAAGTTGGTTTAAGGCATGATTGTTTTTGTCGAATCACAGATGCAAGCTGGAGAGTGAATGGTCAAATCATATCCACTTTAAACATATGTTCTCAAATTACCCCAAGTTCTAATGTAGGATTGGATGCATAGGCGGTCATGTCACATCCACCCTTGGTGTGATTCCAATTTTACTGGGCATCAAAAGAAGCATAAGTATTTTGGCGAGCTTCAAGTACAAGATGGAGAGTACATTGTTGGGACATATCACTCCAAGTCTTTCCCAGATCTCCAATTAAATTGCATAGGCGGATGAGTGGATGGTCGGTTGCATCCACTTTGTACTAGAGTCCTGACCTTGATGGTCTCTTTCGCTTTGATGCCTTGCCCCCAGTCAGCAATATGAGAAGAAGAACTGGTACGTCTAACCACGATTGACAGTCTTGTTTGAGGAATGGGGAAAGACATCTGCATTTGATGGCATCCATAGTACACTGACATAGTCAGCATGTTGAATTTTCATTGGAAATTCTGCATGTAGGATGGTTTCAACGAATAGGTCTCGACTGGGAAAGATACTTCTATCAACATTATCAGTCCAGTTTATGGTTACGGGGTCTTGTAACACTGGTGAATGATGTATGCACGATTGGATGGTGAGTTGGTTAAGATGGGGTCATAAATTTGTGATCATTTCTAATTTTCACCCAGGAAGGAGGCCCATATAAGGTAGTGAGGAAGTCCTCTTAAGGTTGTATGTCATGCTTCTAGTCATATTGACACGGTATGATTAAGATGCGGACATTTGAAGATGATTCAGCAGTGACCAGCTATGTTTTGAGTTGGCAGAGTAGATAGTGTTGGGCAGTCGTCATATTAGCCATCGTACCATAATTGTCAATTCAGGAGTTTAAAAGCTGGTCAATTGGAGGAAGTTATAGTCCACCTTAGAAGCATGATATATTAAACAACTCTAGTTCTTGGCATATTAGCCAGGTTCTCCAGCCTCTGGCGGCACCGGTTAAGTAGTATTCTTTTACCCATTCCTTGATTGCAATTCAGCATTTGTTGATGTGATCCCCTATGTCCTTTACAGTCATGGAACAATCAGAAGCACGGATGGAATGTTCCTTTATTTAATTGGTGATTGAATTCACTATGTGGGTGCACATCTATATGGTAGTATCGACTCACACATTGAGTGCAACATTGGTTCATGAGGAAGTTAAGATCCAAAGGTTGATCTATTATATTAGTAAATCATTCATAATTGCGAAAAATGTTATCCTAAACTGGAAAATATAGCTTACTATTTACTGATAGCCTTAGGGAAGTTAGGACCGTACTTTTAGGCTAATCCAATTAGAGTATTGAAAGACCAATCTCTTGGGAAATTATTGCATCGCCTCGAGACTTCAAAATGATTATTGAAGTGAAACATTGAGATGAGTCAGTACGAGATTACTTATCATCCCAAAAAGGCGATTCGTCGACAAGCATTGGCAGACTTCGTTGCTGAATTTACTATCCAAGATGATGAAATAGAAGATGAGATGGTTAAACTTTCTCAATAGGAGTTGTATGTGGAAGGTGCATCTAGTGACCAGGATTTTGGAGCTAAAGTATTTTTGGTAATTTAGATGGCCATAGGATATGTTATACTTTGAAGCTTGAGTTTTATGCTATGAATAATGACATGAGTATGAGGCTTTAATAGTGGGACACAAGAAAGCGGAGGAGTTGGAAGTGCAGACATTACATATATTTAGTGATTCCCAACCGATGGTTTGTTAGGTCAAGAAGGACTTCAAGCTAAGGATGCATAACTCGCCCCTTACCAGACGAAGGTGTTGGAGCTACCGGACGTGATTGAGAATAACACAATGTTTGTACCAAAATTGGGCACAACACTCTTCGGATGTGTTTGAAGAGATAAAATGAAGAAAGTAAATGTAAAATGAAGCAGATCTAACAAACACATCAATAAACATATAAGAAAATGCACAGAAACACTCGAATTTAGATTGGCACTATGAAATGATTGATGTTTATTGAATTCACTCGTTGTTTACAAAAGATTACAACAGTATAACTGACGTTTGATAATCATTTCGGCAGAATATCGGTGTAGAGAAGCCAAAAGTCCATTTTCTGTAGGTCCAGGGCTGCTATTTATAGGCTTAGGCTGCAAATATCTCACTCAGATCTCGGAAGACCTTTTCTCTTACGTGGGCGGGCCCACACAATCGATTTTGTGCTATTCTGCACTCGGTCCGTGATCGATACGAACGAATTTCGTATCGATCAAGATTTGGTCCAATCGACTCGAAATTTGGCATGGACGTTCTTTAGGTTGTACGTAAGCTCCTGTGAAAATTTGGTGGCATTTGGACTTGTAGATTGTCATTTATGATCGATGCAAATTCGGGTTTTATATAAGTTATTCTGTTCGTATCGATCGGAACTGTCTTGTTCGTACCGATCATCATAGCTCTATTCGTATCGGTAGGCTTGCTCTTTTGTATCGATAGTCTATACTCTGTTCATATCGATTATTTCTGCTCTGTTCGTATCGATTATTTCTGCCTTGTTCGTATCCCTTGGTTGCATCTCACTTCGTATCACTTTTTTGCACTCCACTTCGTGTCAATGACCAAGTGGACTGATGGATACGAAGAGAGTGGTTATCTGATGGATTGATGGATACAAACAAGGCCTTTCAGTGGATGGATACGAACAAGGCCTTTCAATGGATGGATACGAACAGTCGAGGCTTGATGGATACAAATAAGGCCTTTCAGCGGATGGATACGAACAAGGTCTTTCAATGGATGGATACGAACAGTAGAGGCTTATTGGATACGAATAAGGCCTTTCAGCAGATGGATACAAACAAGGCATTTCAATGGATGGATACGAACAATCGAGGCTTGATGGATACGAGCAAGGCCTTTCAGTGGATGGATACGAACAGTCGAGGCTTGATGGATACGAACAAGGTGATTACTGAAATTGCATCGATCATATCTTGAGCATACGAGCTTCGATTGACTTGAAATTCATAACGTTGGCTTTTATAGCTTTTCTTGTCATGTCATGTTAATTGTAGCTCGATCCGTACTCAGACAAAATTCATCGATATCCATAGTGAGCCTGCGTATAACCGATCTCCAAGATGAACTGTCATTGGTTTCTAGTCAAGTTCTTGGTGTCACGGCCTTGCCAAAAGGCGGGATAACACACAATAATGCACACCTCGAGAGAGGAGAATACGAATGCAGATTCATTATCCATATTTGCTAGCTCTGGAGATGCACAACTGTTGGGAATCATTCCAGTTGAGTGTTTAATGACTCCGAGCATTGATGAAATTGACATTGATTACATCTTAGTAGTTGAGGAGAAGGAGTCATGGATGACTCCTTAGGGAATATCTAGCGAAGAGAACTCTTCCAAAGAGTATGAATGAACAACGGCAAAGTAAAGATCACACTACATTATGCAGGATGAAGTATTATTTCCAAGGGGATTCTCAGTCCCATTGCCAAGGTGTGTTGAGCAAAGAAAATCCATGAAGATATTCAATAGGGAAGTTGTAGAGAGCACACTAAGGGGCAGAATTGGCAAAGATGGTACTGTGCTATGGATATTTCTAGCCAATTGTCAATTGGGATGTAGCGAAATATTCAAAAAAATGCAATAAGTGTTAGAGATTTGCGAAGATACATAGAGTCCCATCCAATAAGCTAACATAAATGATTGCCTGTGGCCGTTTTGGTTTGGGTAATTGATATAATTAGAGTTCTACCAATGGCATGTGGAAGAGCTTAGTATGTAATAGTAGTAGTGGGCTATTTCATAAAATGGGTTTAAGGCGGAGCCACTCACCACAATCACTTCAACAAAGTAATCAACTTTGTAGTCAAGAACATTTTGTGTAGGTTTGAAGTGTCATTAAAGGTCATAACGGATAATGAAACTCAATTCAAAAATGCGCACAACTCTATGCTCGATATCAAATTAAGAAGAGTTCTTAGCGCTAGCACATCCACAGGTGAACTGATAGGTCGAGGCAGTGAACAAGATGATCAAATCCATCCTAAAGAGGCCACCGAAAAGAGAAAAGGGTAATTGGGTTGATAAGCTACCACTAGCTTTATGGGTTTATCGGATGATACAAAAAATTGTATTTGGATACACTCCATTCGCACTGGCTTATGGAAATTAAGAAATGATATCGATCAAAGCAGAAGTTCCTTCTTACCAATGAATGAATTACAACCCTAAGTTAAATGATGAGATATTGCTAGCATCCCTCGACTTGTGAAGAAAAAGCGAAAAGAGGCGAATCTAAGGTAGAGCTCACCAACAAAGAGTAGCACGGCAGTTCAACGCCAAATTTTGGAACCGTAGTTTGAGAATATGCGATCTTGATTTGAAATGGGTCTTTTCAAGTATGGAGGCACTTAGCCTAAATTGGGAATGACCCTATGTGATAAGGAATAATGTAACATACCTAATTTTTAATAACATTATTCAGGAGATTTAATTAGATAAATTAAACTGAATAATGTAAATAATTAGAGTGATAAGGGGAATGAGATTTGAAAATAAAATTAAGGGTCGTGCTTAATTGTTTAAGTGGGCTTAAGAATGGTTTATAAGCAAATTAATTTACACAAGGGCATATTAGGAAATAGTTGCACCTTATTACCATAACCCTTATATGTCCATGGCTTACCATCCATTCACGTTCATTTCTCATTTTCATAAAATATAAAACGCAAACATAAGAATAGCCAGCCATTATTAAGGAAGAAAAGAGGAGAAAATTATATCAAAGCTAGGGATTTAAGCAAGGGGATTAATCTCAATCAAATCTCAAATTCCTTATCTTAATCAAGGTGAATAATAATCTATATCATCTCTATTTTGTTTTATGATCATTTGTTTTCGGGTTTAAGATTAAATTCATTTTTATGATGATTTGGATTATGATATGCTTAGATCATAACATGTTGGATTTAAACAAGATTGTTTAAATATGATTATATGCGGTTTTAAGGGTAAAACCGATTATAATGATTTTCATATGCCACGAGGAATTTATATGTTATGTGAAACATGATTTTGGAGTTAGGTTTTAATTTCCATAATTTTTCGAGTTATGGAGAATTTATTATAATTTTTGAAGGAAAATATGGTTAATTGGGTTTAGAAATTTATTTCAGAATTTATATTGAGAATTTGGGTCTGAAATTTAGATATGTTAGATAACATATTAAAAGTAAATTTCTATGATTTTTGGGGATTTTTCCCAAGTGATTTACTATGAGAATTAAATTATTTTGAAAGGAGGACCTAAATGATTTAATTGTTTTGCTTAATGGAAGGGCTTATTTGTTAAATTAATCTTGGTTTAGATATGAAATTATGTGGCAGTTATTTTTGTAAAGAATTTGAAAAGTTTAGGCAACCAATCACATGCTTACAAGTAGGCAGGTTAGTTAGAAAGTATTTGCTTTAATTGATATTAAATCAGTTTTACCCAGAAAAGTGGGTTCCGCCTCTTTCAGACGCAGCTTTCGACTCATATCTTCCGCCTTTAATCATGTCGAAACCCACGAAGCCGAAACCAATAAACAAGGTATCAACATTGGTACGTAGTGGATTGGAGAAAGGCGGAAGGCATGGTGTCGAAACATAGCTTCCGATGGGAACGAAACCTTTGTTTTGGTTTTCTAAAGAAATGCGCTTGCCTCTTTTACTAAATGCTTTCGAAGGTGTCAAAATAGATGCTTTCAAAGGTGTCTTTTGAATAGCTTTCGAAAGGGGGTTGCCGCCTTATTGTTTAAAGTATAGCTTTCGAATGATTTACATAGTTTCCAAATAAATGATTTCAAAAAGGGGTAGTTTCGACCTAGCCGAAACCCTTCTGCCGACCTTATGCCTTTCGAAGGAATTGAAAATATCAATGCTTTCGAAAGGAAGCCTTTGTTTTGTAAATATGAACCATTTCCTAAAGCTTTCGAAAGGGTTTAATGGTTTCGAAGGCAATGGTTTCGAAAGGGGTTTCGAAGCTAACCTTCAATTGTTTTACCTAAATGATTTATGCTTTCGCAAGGATGGTCCGAAGCCATCAAGTTTTTCCCCAAACACTTTTATACGATAAAGAATGGTTTCGAAAGAGATACTTTCTTATATATTCACTTTGACCCAAAAGATATTTTGAAGATAAACCCAATAGTTTCGGAAGGGGTACTTTCAATGGTTTCGAAAGGGGTACTTTCATATGGTTTCGAAGCTATGCTTCTATAATTGAATGGTTTCATTTTAATACATTTGAAAGGTTTCAAAAGAAAGGTTTTATAGTGTTTCGAAAGGTAGGGGCCTAGTGTTTTGAAAAGAAGATTTTAATGCTTTCGAAAGGAAGTTTCCAATGGTTTCGAAAGTAAAGGTTTTAAGGTTTCGGATGCCTTAGTTTTCAAAACAAAGAACCTAATCTCAATTCTTAAAAGAAAACCATGGCATAATAAAAGTGTTTGCAATGATTTTAAGTATGGAGTTTTGAAGAAGTTTTCCTTGATTAATAGGTTAAAGGGATTAACCAAATTTTATATAAAATGATTTCAAGGATATTAAACCACAGGTGTTGGTATTATTATGTTATGTCTACTTCTTTATATATTAGGCCATGACCTGAATCGTCGGTCGATCACAGCCTCTCCGGGCTTATGTTGGATCCCATCCTGTCACTCTCCGGTGAAGGGGAAACAATGTTAAGTGAGTCAATCCTGTCGCTCTCCGGCGAAGCGACTCACCTCCTGCACTCCGGTTCAGTGTATCTGAACATTAAGCGATGTCATGGCCTAAATCGTGGGCCGATCATAGCCTCTCCGGGCACTTATCGAATCCTGATCCAATCACAAAAATGGTCACAAACCCCAAGTGTAGTGAAAGCACCATCGTATGAATACAAATGAACAGTATTCACACACAAATCACAGATCTAAGCAAGTAACAAGCAGCAATCAAGAAATAATGAACAGTGACACACAATTTATAGTGGTTCGGCTATCTCTGGCCTACGTCCACTTCAAGGCTTTTATGATTTTATTGCTCAACGCTTGAAGATTACAATTTCGTGTGTTGTATTACAACTGATTTGCTGAACTAAGTCTGAATCTAAGACATCAATGGTGATCTGGCAGAATCTGGGCGCCCTTTTGCTCTCAAAATTGTCCGACCCCTTTTCTGAATGACCAGGGGCTCTATTTATAGGTGTAGGAGGCTGATATTTCGCCTAAATTGAAGGGAGACCAGTTCTGGCACGTGAGAGGGCCCACATGGCCGAAATCTGGAGATCCGGGCCCACTTTGGGATCGATTCGACCCTTGGTTCGAATCGATCAAGAAATTGTCCAATCAAGCTGAAATTTGGTGTGGACATTCTTCAACATGTGCTCAAGCTTCTGTGAAAATTTCATAGCATTTGGATGTGTAGATCTCAAGTTATGATCGATTCAAGGTCGCTTTTCTGGTTGCAGTGTTCCGTTCGAATCGATCATGTTCGACTCGATTGCTTCGAATCGATCAAGCGTGCGCTTCTGTGATGACGTGGAGCGCCTCCTTCGTATCGATCCGGCTTCTATGCCGAGTTGACTGGGTCGACTCCATGTTCTTCGCCGCTTTGACTGGGTGGATTCGTGGTAGTGGACTCGAAGACATCCTTCTTCGAATCGAATGAGTGAAGGTCTGTTCGAATCGATCTAGGTACGCTCGTTCGAAGTTATTCCTGCTGGATGGATTCGAAGATGAGCTACACCTCCTGGATTCGAAGCAAGGCTACGCCTCCTGGATTCGAAGCAAGGCATATTCCGATGAGTTCGAAGCAAGGCCTGTCGTGATCGATTCGAGGCAGAGGCTGGTTCGATGGAGTCGAAGCTATAGTCCTTTTCATGGATTCGGAGGACCTCTCCTTGATGGATTCGAAGGCAAGAGTACCTCGATGGATTCGAACTGTGTCCTCGTGGATGGATTCGAACCCACAAGTAGTATATCGATTCGAACCTATGCTATATCATCCATCTCCTTTTGGCGATATCTTGAGCATACGAACTCGGATTGACTCGAAACTTGGAACGTTGTTTCATCTGGCCTTGCTTGATATGTCTTATCAATTGCAGCCCGATCCGGACTCGGACAAAATTCATCGATATCCATGGTGAACCTACGATGCATAATCGATGTTCATGACTAATAATCATTGATTTTCAGTTAATCTTTGGGTATCTCATCTTTGCCAAAAAGTGGGATAACACTTTGCCCCCCAAAACATGGCTTTTGGTAAAAAGGTGTGTTTTGATAAGTCTCAAATTGAATGCAGTGAGTCCGTGTTTTACTCAGAGCTTATAGTATTTTCAATCGAGTCCGTGGCTGTTTGAAGCCGAATCGTTATCAATTTCTTTCAGTGGAAGTTAAGAATGAGATTCTACAGTCTCTCCGTATTATCGATGGTCACTCCGGACCCTTGTCAAACCCATTCTAGATTTAGCGATTGAATAGAAAGATCCTATTGCACTCCGGCGTTGCTTTCTATCCCTTGCATTCTGGCCCCAGCTAGGGCGTATAGTGATGTCTTGGTCGTTCTCGACCGATCATAGCCTCTCCGGGCTCATGCTGGATCCCATCCTGTCACTCTCCGGTGAAAAGGGAAACAACGTTAAGTGAGTCAATCATGTCGCTCTCCGGCGAAGCGACTCACCTCCTGCACTCCGGGTCAGTGTATCTGAACATTAAGCGATGTCATGACCTGAATCGTCGGTCGATCACAGCCTCTCCGGGCTTATGTTGGATCCCATCCTGTCACTCTCCGGTGAAGGGGAAACAACGTTAAGTGAGTCAATCCTGTCGCTCTCCGGCGAAGCGACTCACCTCCTGCACTCCGGTTCAGTGTATCTGAACATTAAGCGATGTCATGGCCTAAATCGTGGGCCGATCATAGCCTCTCCGGGCACTTATCGAATCCTGATCCAATCACTCTCCGGTGAATAGGAAACGATGCTTAAGTGAGTTGATCCTGTCGCTCTCCGGCGAAGCAACTCACTTCTTGCACTCCGGACCCTGCCTCTCCGGGTAGGATCATAAAGCGATCAGGTTTATATTGATATTTAATGTTTATCCTTTAACTCTTCGGTCAAAGGTTTATTTCAATAAATGTTTCTTTATTAAATTCAAATCCTAGATGTTCAATCTCAAACACCAGGAAAAACAAGACAACGCCTCTCCGGGTGGAACGGTCTATTTCCATCTTAGAGCATGCCTAGGGATCTCTCCAGTTCCCGTACATGAGTAAGTGGGATAGCCATTTTATTTTGGAAATCAAATCTAAGAAAACTAATCGACCAGAGTCCAAATCTTGAACTTGGCCCTTGCCAGCACAGTCAGTTGATGACGAGTCGTGATCCCGATCCAGGATCATTCCTGTTAGGTTGAGGCGGTAGTTGTTCGGGTCTAACCGCCGTTGCACGTTCTCTGACATACTGCGGCAATCTACCACTCCTGGCATGTTCTTCCACCTCATCCTTCAGGTGGCGGCATTCATCGGTAGTGTGCCCATCCAGCTCATGGAATAGGCAATATTTTCTGGTTCTACGTTCCCGCTCTGTGGGATCTCTCCTCGGTGGTTTTCGATAGGGGAGTTGCCCCCGAGTTTCGGTGTAAATTCGTTCCAGTCCTGCCACTAAGTCTGTGTATTGCCTGAATCTAGGCTCTCGGAATTTCTTCCGTTTATCAGGACCATCATGTACGTCATCCTGCTTTCTCTTTCCTTTGTCTGCCCTGGACTGTTCCTTGGCGGTTCCTTCGCCTTGTGCAACATTTATTTCCTGCCTCTCGGCTCGTGATTCCTCTAATCGAATGAATTTTTCAACTTCATGGAAAAACTCTCCAAGATCTTGCGATGGATCTTTAGTCAAAGAGTCTTTGAATTCGGTGCCTTCTCCAACTCCTGCCACTGCCGCCATCAAAATCATCGATGGGTCCGGGCGATCTACAAAAGCCACCGTTGCATTAAATCGTAACAGAAAATCTTTTATGGACTCTTCGGTCCTTTGCTTTATTGATGCTAAAGTCATCACGCTCTTAGGTCGCGTTATGTGAACCCTAAACTGCTTCATGAAACAATCCACAAGCTCGCCCCATGTCCTGATTGATCCTGTCTCTAGCTGTCTAAACCAAAGCGTAGCCAAATCCGATAAGAATAAGGGGAAACATCGTGCCATTACTTCCTCGGATGCTCCCAGCACTTCCATGTGTCTGATATATCTGGTGATATGCATGGTCGGGTCTGACTTTCCGTCATAAGAATTCAGCGTTGGTAGTTTGAACTTCGGAGGGTTCCTTGCATTCCTGATATTCGGAGCGAACGAACTCCGACTAACTTCTTCCAATCCTCCTCCTGACAACCCTCCTCTCTTGAGTCGTCTCACTAGGCCAATCATTCTTTCATCTCCATCTAGGGGTTTCCCCTTGTCATGTCTCGGTCTTGCCCTCCGAGTCTTGTAGGGAATTCTGGTACGTACTCTTCGGGTGGCTCGTTAGCATTTGTGTTGGCCCTAGCCGGTTGAGCTCCTTCCAAAGGTCCTTCTGCGTTGGATCCTGCGGGCCTGCCCCCAAGCCCTTGTTGATTGCCTTCCGGTTCTATATTCTGTCCTCCGTTGGGTTCCATAGCCCTAGCTCCTTGTTCCACATTCACAGCCGCTGTAGCTGGTCCAAGGTTCTGTGTACCTGCAGCTCTCATCTGCTCGAAGAAATTCTGCAGCATCTCTTGTTGGCTTTTCATCATTCTTTCCTGCATTAGGTTATTCATAGCCTCCATCTCATCTCTAGTAATGTAGATCGAAGCTTGTCCTTCTCCAGCGCCAGAGGATGCCTCTTGACTTCCTGCCTGTTGGCTCCTCTCAATTCTTTGTCTTTTTTGTCGAGTCATTGTAGAGTCAAATCTGAATCCTTAAAATTCCAAATCTAAACTTTGAATCTTGTGTAGCGGGTGCTGAGTTCAATTCTCAATGAAAGCACCAAAGTGTTTGCACCAAAAATGGTCACAAACCCCAAGTGTAGTGAATGCACCAGCGTATGAATACAAATCAACAGTATTCACACAAAAATCACAGATCTAAGCAAGTAACAAGTAGCAATCAAGAAATAATGAACAGTGACACACAATTTATAGTGGTTCGGCTATCTCTGGCCTACGTCCACTTCAAGGCTTTTATGATTTTATTGCTCAACGCTTGAAGATTACAATTTCGTGTGTTGTATTACAACTGATTTGCTGAACTAAGTCTGAATCTAAGACAGCAATGGTGATATGGAGTAAATCTGGCAGAATCTGGGCGCCCTTTTGCTCTCAAAATTGTCCGACCCCTTTTTTGAATGACCAGGGGCTCTATTTATAGGTGTAGGAGGCTGATATTTTGCCTAAATTGAAGGGAGACCAGTTCTGGCACGTGAGGGGGCCCACATGGCCGAAATCTGGAGATCCGGGCCCACTTTGGGATCGATTCGACCCTTGGTTCGAATCGATCAAGAAATTTTCCAATCAAGCTGAAATTTGGTGTGGACATTCTTCAACATGTGCTCAAGCTTCTGTGAAAATTTCATAGCATTTGGATGTGTAGATCTCAAGTTATGATCGATTCAAGGTCGCTTTTCTGGTTGCAGTGCTCCGTTCGAATCGATCATGTTCGACTCGATTGCTTCGAATCGATCAAGCGTGCGCTTCTGTGATGACGTGGAGCGCCTCCTTCGTATCGATCCGGCTTCTATGCCGAGTTGACTGGGTCGACTCCATGTTCTTCGCCGCTTTGACTGGGTGGATTCGTGGTAGTGGACTCAAAGACATCCTTCTTCGAATCGAATGAGTGAAGGTCTGTTCGAATCGATCTAGGTACGCTCGTTCGAAGTTATTCCTGCTGGATGGATTCGAAGATGAGCTACACCTCCTGGATTCGAAGCAAGGCTACGCCTCCTGGATTCGAAGCAAGGCATATTCCGATGAGTTCGAAGCAAGGCCTGTCGTGATCGATTCGAGGCAGAGGCTGGTTCGATGGAGTCGAAGCTATAGTCCTTTTCATGGATTCGGAGGACCTCTCCTTGATGGATTCGAAGGCAAGAGTACCTCGATGGATTCGAACTGTGTCCTCGTGGATGGATTCGAACCCACAAGTAGTATATCGATTCGAACCTATGCTATATCATCCATCTCCTTTTGGCGATATCTTGAGCATATGAACTCGGATTAACTCGAAACTTGGAACGTTGTTTCATCTGGCCTTGCTTGACATGTCTTATCAATTGCAGCCCGATCCGGACTCGGACAAAATTCATCGATATCCATGGTGAACCTGCGATGCACAATCGATGTTCATGACTAATAATCATTGATTTTCAGTTAATCTTTGGGTATCTCAGCTTTGCCAAAAAGTGGGATAACATATTCACATTTTAATGGACCCATAACTGTATTTTGGGGAGAAAGGGCAGAATAACCAGCTAGGTTGACCTAGTAGTGAATATAATTTGAATTAATTCTTGAATGAGTAAAATTGCATTCAGGAGCTCAGGAAGACCAGAATATAGGATGCTAAAAATATGTTTAAAAGAAGTTATTGGCAGGGGCCAATAGGTTCATAGTAAACCCATGAAAACTATGTATAGGAAAAGTTATTGGCAGGGGCCAATAGGTTCATAGTAAACCCATAAAAACTATGATTAGATTGAGTTATTGACAGGGGCCAATAGGTTTGTAGTGAACCCATGAAAACTATATCTGGATTAAGTTATTGACATATGTCAATAGGTTTCTAGTCAACCCATGAAAACTAGGATAGGATGGGAGTTATTGGGGTTACCAATAGGTTTAGGAGAACCCATGAAACAAATAAGTTATTAGCAGAGGCCAATAGGTTCTTAGTGATCCCATTAAAACTATGAAACTGGACAGGGAGTCCATAAGTGTTAAATAGGTTAATAGTAAGCCCATGAAAACTATGAAATAGGACAGGGAGTCCATATGTATTAAGCAGGTTATTAGTCAGCCCATGAAAACTATTAGGTTAATAGTGACCCTAGAAACTATAACTGAGGCAGATAGTCAAAAATGAATGGGGATGGATAATCCAAAATTGATTTACTTGTTTGCATATCATCATTATATTTTGAAATGTTATATATTAACCATTGTGGATGCAAGAGCACAGTTTATGGTTTTATAAAGTTTTAGGATACTAGTAAGGGGAAAACCCATTTCGCTAAGCGGCATGGTCTCACTAGATATCTAAATGGTTTGAGATGGTAGATTATTATTCATACCAGGCTTTATGCCTGACTCAAAGCTTATGTTTTCCCCTTAAACTCTCGGGCACTCAATTGATTTTGAGTAGTTTGAGAGTTGAGGTTTTCATGCACCTCTTTAAACGAATAAGCTTCCGAGGACGTGCATGAGGCATGATAGCTATTAGAGTTCTCTTTTATTTTGATTTTGTTGTGTTGTTGTTGTAAATTAAATTGCCTATATATACTCTGATCATCCAAGGGGGCATCTTTACATGTCTCTCTTGGCGTATGTTGTAATAATTATATTTTCTTTGAACGTGGTTCTCGTATTGGGATTATGTAATGAATTTGAAATGATTTGAAATGGAATGTGAAAGTTGTTTTGTGATTTTATTTTTTTTTACATATTTATGTGTTTCTGTTATATCAATGCATCTAACATTACCGTATTTGGTCGCCGAGGATTAATAACTATGGTTGACTATAGCATCCGTAGTTGTTAGTTTTGGGCCTCCAAGTATGGGATGTCATAAGTTGGTATCAGAGCATAGGTTTATGAAACTTAAAAGGAATTTAAACCTAAAAGATTTTTCGAAACATAATCCAATAAATCAGAAAATAAGATCGGGGTTTGGGATAACGCTATAGTAACGTACTTGTATTTGATATATAGATATATATATGTACGTATTCCCCTCTCTCTTAGACCATTCTTCTGTATCTTACTAAGGCTTGTATGCAAATTTATGAGAAAGAACATATGGAGGCAGGAAACGGAAGAGGAAATCTCGGTGGAGGAAGCACCACAACCAACGGAAATGCTTGACCCACCAGGAGGAACCTGGGTCTACGGGCTAATGCTAACCAAAATGTAGATGCCAATATGGGTGCTGGAAATCCACTAGTGGATATGGGGGCGATGTATCAGTTTTTCGATGCAAATTGGAGCTACGGTTGGTGTTGTTGGAAATGCAGGAGGAGCTAATCCTGTGGCTCCAGTTGGGAATAATTATGCTAAGCTGAGCAGAGATTACACCTGTCTTGGTTGCAAGCCATTTATGGAATGGAGAATGCCATAGAGGTAGAAATTTGGCTGTTGCATTATGAGAGAATATTTGATGATCTGCATTTAGATGATGAGCAGAAGAGAAGGTTGGCCTTTATGCAGTTGCAAGAGTCAGCACTTCATTGGTGGAACAATGTTACTGTCGGAATTCCAAAGGAGGAATTGACTTGGGCTGATTTTCGAAGGAGATTTGAACAGAGGTTAATGTTTGAGGCTGCTAAATCAGCGCTGCTGAGGAAGTTTTTAGATCTGGAGCAGGGAGAGATGTCAGTTGTTGAGTATGCCACTAAGTTTGACGAGTTGTCCTGTTATGGATATAATACTATAGACACCATCATCAGGAGGAATGAGAGGTTCATTAGGGGACTAAGGCCCGAGATTGCTAGGGCGACCCTACCATATTTTCATGATCCTAGTAATGTAGTGGTGGAGATGACAATTCGCCATTAGGAGATGCTTGTTATTTGTGCTAGAGAGAAGCCAGTTGAAATCCAGGGTTCTCAAGGGAAGAAAAGAAAGTTCTTTAAGAAGAAGGGTGCCCAGAAGGGAGATACTGCCAAGAAGGCTATAGCTGATTTAGTTTGCTTCAAGTGTGATAAGAAGGGTCATTATGCGCATGAGTGCCGGTCTGGCAAGGGGAAGAAGGCTGCAAATAAGAAGAATGTGAAGTGCTTCAATGTGACCAGGTTGGTCATTATAAGAACCAGTGTCCAGAGCCAGTCAGGACGGACAAGGGAAAGGTTTTTGCCGTTGGACCATCATCCGCTAAGTCAACTATAGCTGAAAAAGGGAAGACTGTTTGATAGGTACATTTTTTATTCAGAGTATGCCAGTTAGGATAGTATTTGATACCGGTGCATCACATTCATTTATATCCCAGTGCTTAGTTGATAGGTTATGTTTAGAACCCACATACCTTGTTACTTCCTTAAGGGTTGCTAATCCAATAGGAACGTATGCAACTCTAGGGATGAGATGTGACCAGTTAGAACTTGACTTGTTAGGTCATAAGTTTACATGCAGTCTGTATGCTTTCGATTTTGTAGATTTTTGAATCATTTTGGGTATGGATTGGTTGAGTAAGTATAAGGCTAGGATATTTTGCCAGGATGGGGAGATATCACTAAGACACCTTGACAGTCATAACCGAATCATATTCTCAGTGGAGAATTATGACCGGAGTAGTTGTGCTTTATTAAGTGCTATGGAGGTGGGAGAAGAGCTAAGTCAGGTTCGTGTAACAAGAGAGTTTTCAGATGTCTTTGAGCCGGTCATAGGACTACCACCGAAACGAGCCGTTGAGTTTCGGATAGATCTTGTACCAGGAGATGAACCTATAAATAAACCACCTAGCAGGATGACACCAACCGAGATAAAGGAATTAAAGATGCAGCTAATGGATCTAGAAGGAAGGAATTTTATCAGACTAAGCAGTTCGCCTTGGGGAGTGGCTGCGGTGTTCGTGAAAAAACCGGATGGGTCGTTGAGGATGTGCATTGACTATCGTTAGTTGAACGAGAGGACGATTAAGAATAAGTATCGTTTGCCGAGAATTGATGATCTATTTGATCAGTTGTGTGGAGCCAAAGTGTATTCCCAGTTGGATTTGGCGATAGGTTTCCATCAGTTAAGAGTGGTGGAGGATAGTATTCCATCGACAACATTTCAGACTAGGTATGGTTCATACGAATGTTTAGTAGTGCTATTTGGATTAATGAATGCACCTGCTTTCTTCGTGGATTTGATGAACCGAGTTTTCCAAGAGTATTTGGATAGGTTCATGTTGGTGTCTATAAATGACATTTTAGTGTACTCTAAGGATGAAAGAGAGCATGAGAATCATCTTAGAGTAGTGCTTGAGAAGCTGAGGTAGCATTAGCTGAAGGCGAAGTTTTCGAAGTGTCATTTTTGGAAGAAAGTGCTTAAGTTTCTTGGTTACGTGGTTTCAGAGAAAGGATTGTTAGTCAATCCAGATAAGATCAAAGTTGTTAATAATTGGAAGAGACCAAAGATGGTGATTAAGATTAGAAATTTTCTTGGACTTGCTGGCTATTACCGGAGATTCATCAAGGACTTCTCGCGGATAGCAGCACCTTTGACTAAGCTAACCAGGAAGGATGTGAAGTATGTTTGGTCCGACAAATGTGAGTAAGCATTCCTTACGTTAAGGCATTTGTTGACCAATGCACCTGTGTTAATAGTTCCAAACGGAAACCAAGTGTTGGTGGTGTATACCGATGCATGTGGAACTGGATTGGGAGCTGTGTTGATGTAGAAGGGTAAAGTGATTGCCTATGCTTCACGATAGCTTAGACCGCATGAAGTGAGATATCCTACTCATGATTTGGAGTTGGCTGTGGTGATCTTCGCATTGAAGATTTGGAGGCATTATCTCTTAGGGGAGAGATTTGAGCTATACATAGATCATAAGTCTTGAAGGTACTTATTCTCTCAGAAGGAGTTGAATATGAGACAACAGAGGTGGCTGGAGTTTTTGACTGCTTATGATTTTGGTATAGAGTATACTCCTGGGAAAGGAAATAAAGTAGAGGATGCTCTTAGAAGAAGACATCAGAATGTGGTGTTAGTTATGTTGGCAGAATGCAAGGATTTTGAAGCTTTGACTACTTGTAGTGTGTAGTTAAGATGGACCGCTAGGTTTAGTCAAAGTACCGCCATGTTGTCCTGTTTAGACGTTCGACCAGTGTTGATCGAAAGGATTGCTTCTAAGCAGAAAGAGGATCCAGTGTTAGTCGAGAGGATTAGAAGGCTTGAGGTTGGTACCAAGATCGATGATCTAAAGGATTTTGGCCTTGACCAGAGAGGATGGTTGAGAAAGAAAGGACGGTTGTGTGTTCTGAATGTGGAGGACTTGAGGAAAGAAGTTCTTGAGGAATGTCATCGGTCCAAGTTTACGATTCATCCTGGAGGGACCAAGATGTATCAAGATATGAAGAGGAGCTTCTATTCGGAAGGTATGAAGTGGGATGTTGACTTGTGGGATAGGCAGCGTGCAAACTATCAACAAGAAGGCCGAACATCAGAAGCCAAGTAGATTGCTTCAACCTTTAGAGATTCCAGTTTAGAAACGGGATTCGATATCCATGGATCTTATAAATGGGTTGCCAAGGTCAAATAGAGGAAATGAAAGTATATGGGTCATAGTGGACAGGTTGACCAAAAGTGCCCATTACATTCCAGTTAAGTCAACCAGGACGACACCTGTTTTGGCTAAGTTGTTCATGAAGGACATAGTTAGACTACATGGAGTTCCTAGTAGTATAGTCAGTGACAAAGATGCTTTGTTTACTAGCGAATTCTGGAAGAGTCTACAGGATCTGTTAGGCACTAAGCTTAATATGAGTATTGCATATCACCCTCAGACGGATGGGCAGACAGGGAGAGTCAATAAGGTACTTGAGGATTTGTTGAGAGCTTGTGTATTGGACTTTGGTGGATCTTGGGAGGATCACCTACATTTGGTTAAGTTTTCGTATAATAATAGTTCTCAGACTAGATAAGAATGGCGTCTTTTGAAGCTTTATATGGAAGGCCTTGCGAATCACCAGCATGTTGGTTGGAGACTGGAGACAGATTAGTCTTAGGTCCAGATCTGGTTAGAGAGGCGATATAGAAGATTGAGTTGCTCCGAGAAAGTATGAAGGAAGCTCAGTCCAGATAGAAAAGTACGCAGATAAGAGGCGTAAAGACCTAGAATTATCAGTTGGAGATAAGGTTTTCATTAAGGCATCACCGATGGAGGGTGTGGTATGATTTGGAAAGTCAGGGAAGCTGGCACCGAGATATGTTGGTCCATTCCAGATTATAGAGAGGATTGGAAAGCTCGCATACAGAGTAGAGTTGCCGAGCAGTATGGCAGGTGTCCATAATGTATTTCATGTGTCTCATCTTCGCAAGTATGTGAATGATCCAGAGACTACTATTCCTCCGACAGGGTTGAAATATTTGATAGTAGAGCCTAATTTGAATTTTGTTAGACAACCAATTCAGGTTGTAGCGAGAGATGAGAAAAGATTGAGGAACAAGACAGTCAGGTTAGTGAAAGTTCAGTGGAGCAACAACGGAAGGACTGTACTCAGGAGACAGAAGACAGGATTAGAGATACTTATCCTAATCTGCTTTGAGGGCATGTCTATATTAGATTTATATATACAGATGTACAGATGATTGCTATGTTTAGTATTTAGTCCTTACCGAATTTCGAGGACGAAATTCTTTAAGGAGGGGAGCCTGTAACACCCCTAATTTTTAATAACATTATTCAGGAGATTTAATTAGATAAATTAAATAGAATAATGTAAATAATTAGAGTGATAAGGGGATGTAGATTTGAAAATAAAATTAAGGGCCGTGCTTAATTGTTTAAATGGGCTTAAGAATGGTTTATAAGCAAATTAATTTACACAAGGGCATATTGGGAAATAGCCGCACCTTATTAACATAACACTTCTATATCCATGGCTTACCATCCATTCACGTTCATTTACCATTTTCACAAAACATAAAACAAAAACATACGAATAGCCGGCCATTGCTAAGGAAGAAAAGAGGAGAAAATTAAACCAAAACTAGGGATTTAAGCAAGGGGATTAATCTCAATCAAATCTCAAATTTCTTATCATAATCAAGGTGAATAATAATCTATATCATCTCCATTTTGTTTTATGATCATTTGTTTTCAGGTTTAAGATTAAATCCATTTTTATGATTATTTGGATGATGATATGCTTAGATCATAACGTGTTTGTTTTAAACAAGATTGTTTAAATATGATTATATGCGATTTTAAGGGTAAAACCGATTATAATGATTTTCATATGCCATGAGGAATTTATATGTTATGTGAAACATGTTTTGGGAGTTTGGTTTTAATTTCCATAATTTTCCGAGTTATGGATAATTTATTATGAATTTTCAAAGGAAAATATGGTTAATTGGGTTTAGAAATTTATTTCAGAAATTATATTGAGAATTTGGGTCTAAAATTTAGATATGTTAGATGACATATTATAAGTGAATTTCTGTGATTTTGAGGATTTTTTCTAAGCAATTTACTATGAGAATTAAATTATTTTGAAAGGAGGACCTAAATGATTTAATTGTTTTGCTTAATGGAAGGGCTTATTTGTTAAATTAATCTTGGTTTAGATCTGAAATTATGCGGTAGTTATTTTTGTAAAGAATTTGAAAAGTTGAGGCAACTAATCACATGCTTACAAGTAGGAAGGTTAGTTAGAAAGTATTTGCTTTAATTGATATTAAATCAGTTTTACCTAGAAAAGTGGGTTCCGCCTCTTTCATAAGCACCTTTCGACTCATATCTTCCCTCTTCAATCATGTCGAAACCCACGAAGCCGAAACCAATACACAAGGTATCAATATTGGTACATAGTGGATTGGAGAGAGGCAGAAGATATGGTGTTGAAACGTAGCTTCCGATGGGAACAAAACCTTTGTTTTTGTTCTCTAAAGAAATGCATGTAACGACCCAGAATTTCAGTCGTTCGAAATTGGGATATTTAATTGATTTTAAATATTCAAAAGTTAATTTTATAAGTTGAATAAATTATATTTCAAATATAATGATTTATATGATAATTAATTGTTTAATTTAATATTTGAAATTGTTAAATAATTGAAAAGAGAATTTAATTTGAATGAAAATGATTTCTATAGTTGATTTAAATTCTATTTAAATTAGAATGAGAATGGTAAACTTTTTAATTTGATTTAAAAGTGAATAAATAGAAATTGGAATTTATTTGATTTAATTAACGTGTAAAAATAGTCATTTTTGAAATTGTCTCGGATTTCGATGAAACCAGTTTCATTGGATCCGTAATAGTGAGTTATAGTATGCTGTCGAATTTCGTGTCAATTGGACTTACCGTTTGATCCTACGAGTTCAAAACACATAGAAATTAATTAAAGGAAATTTAATTAAAATAATTCGATTTCGAAAACCTATCTTCTGTATATGATGGAATTGGCCTCCGATACATATTCCATTGTGTTCGGAATAGGGGTAAAACATTAGGAATGCCAGGCAGCAAACTTCATTTGGAGTTTGAAAATTTTGGAGGTGAATAGTGTCGAGAACTTGTCTATACAAGGACCCTAAACTAATTTCATTTGCCTCATGCCCTAGGATTTCCTGCCCTAGCCGCCATATTTTCATGAATGACCAGAAATTCACCACCTTCTTCCTCAATTATCTCTCAATCCACGAACAATTAGCACACGGCTTCTACTACAAAGTTGTAGAGCACATCGAGATCTTCAAGTTCAACGGTGGAGATAGTCTTAGGCGAAGCGAGATGGATGAATTCTCTATCCATTTGAGTTGCGTTTAGGGGGCGATTTCAAGGCGTTGGCTGCGAGATGGGGGGTCGGAGCTTGGGCGCTGGTGAGGGGGAGGATGGCGCACAACGTGGTGGAGTTCGATCGACTTCTGATCGTCGATGGGTGGAGCGACAACGAGCAAGGTTTGGTCGAGATTTCGTGTGGCCTGGGTAGTTTCACGTTCGGGAAGAGAGGGAAATAGTAAAAGTTAAGTTTTTTAAATTAAATTTGTTTAAGTTAATTATATATTAATTACTCGAATGTTTAAAAATCCATAACTGATTCATACGAGGTCGGATTCGCACGAAACAAGCGGCATTGGATTCATATTGTCGAACACTACGTAATGGAGTTGGATTGGACTGATTTGGAGCACGTAGGAATTTTGGTTAAATTCGAACACCTGTTCGTTTTAATCGAAATAAACGCTGCAACGGCGAATGCAACCAAAGTGAGTAAAACTCACTCTCTCTGACCCTCTTATATTTTTATATAAGTGGGAAATATTTATTTATAATGATTGATGCTTGTTTGGATGATATTATATATATATATTGGTTGGTTTGGATATATTCCCGCCTATTGGAGCGGATGGGACCTTATTATGTTCCTGTGTATGAGCGGATGACTCTTTGTACGCGCGTCTGCCTTGAAGCAGACATTGTACATATTCTCATATGCATATTTGTTGTAGGTTACAGGCTTGAGGTATCCAACAGGATTCCTCACCACAGTTGATTTATTTTCATATATACAATGATATATAATGTTGTGGATGCCATGAAGATGTTTTGAAATGATTTGATTTATTTAGTGCTATGGTAGCATTGGGCCATATTATTAATATTTTGGAAATATTGAAATTGATGATTTTGAATTTAAAAGGCTTTAGAAGTGATTTTGGAAGTATATATGTTTTAATGATTTTTAATTTATTTTAAAAGAAAGGAATTTGTTTTTAAATAAAAAGTTATGATTTTTGATGATTTAAAAGTATGGTTTTATGAAATACTTTGAAAATAGATTTTTAAATAAGTTTATTTAAAAGATTTATAAAATTAATATTTTTATAAATAAAGAAGTTGATTTATAATTATAATTTATAAATGTTTGTAAATGGTTTTGAATTTGAATTGGTAAAGGGATTTTATAAATGGATTTTGGTATTAAAATTAGTTTTTAAAAGAAGGGATTTATAAATAGAATTTTGTAAATAAAAGGATTTTATAAAATTTAAAGGAGATTTATAAAAATAGTTTTATAAATATGGAGATGTTTTATGTTGATATATTTGGTTTTTATTTAAATGAGTTTTGAAAGTGATGTTTTTATGAAGTTAATGTTTTAAAAGTAATTTATCTTTTGGAAGAAAATGTTTTGGGAAATGATGGTTTTAAATTGAGTTAAATGGTTCTGAAAATGATTTGAAATGAGATATGCATCGCAAAACATAGATTTCAACATTCATTGTTGTAAAAGACGTTTTCTGGAAGTAAGGAAGGCATGGACTATAACACTGTTGTTATAGTAAATGATTTTCGAAAGGAAATGTTTTATATAGTATATGAGATTTATCTATATATGTTTTATCGAATCCCTATAGTAATTTTTTGGGTTGTCTTAACGATGTTTTACGCAACATTCGTTTTGACCCAATATAGCGTGTTTTGAAAAATATAAAGCTTTCCTAATATGATTTGTAAATATGCTTATACTGTTAATATAAGTATATGGAAATATTTTCTAAGTGTTGAAAATGAAATGATTGGTGAATATACTTATATCGTTAATATAAATATATGGAAATGTTTTCCTAATATCGATAGATTGAAATGGTTTTGTGAATATATCTTTTTCAAAAATAATTTGAAGTAAATATTTGGAAAGTGATTTAAGTAATAAATGATTTATTAAATGGGCCTAGTGATTGCTTGGTGCTAGTTATTATGTGTTGCTTTCATAGTTAAATAACCAACTATCAAATATTGGCCTCTTTATCATTGTTGGTTCGGAGAGATCGGGGTCGGATTTATCTGAGAACCACCTCGGACCAACGTATGTCAAATGTGCAGGTTTGGAAGATATTGATATGTGGGATTTTCATAGTGAAGGACTGATTGTTGATAGTTTGGGGATAAACTCCCAATATACATATAGCAGCAATAGCCTCTTTATTATGAAATATCCGATGAGAGGACTTTTCACTACTAATTCTAGGGTAATTCTCGATAGGATGTTGTAGGAGAGTGCCTTCGGTTTGTCATGTTCCTGGACAACTTGTATGGATGGATGTTTGACATTGCATTTTTGAGATTGCATTGTTGACTTTTATAAATGTACATCTGTTTGGTGGCAGAGAAGGCAACTTCTCTTATCTTAACACCCTTCTCTGAGACGTATGAGCTTGGAGGTTGTAAAAGTCAATAGTGATCGAAGGAATGACAGTGTGGCATTCAGAGTGATATGTGCTATGTGTAAGGTAATCGTGACCTTTGGCCTTACACCCAAAAATGACCAAAACAGCGTAGATGCGGCAAGGCTATATGGTTCGCAACCATTAGTGTATGATCATCCCTTTCTAGATATGTTTCTTCCCGCTATGACGTTTGGGATGTAAATTATTGTGGATGTATGCTACGAGGGCACTCGGATAGGTCGGTAATGACCGGGGTGATGACATATTCGGTACTATCTAGGAAGAGGTAGGTTGGTCTTGTGTTGGTAGAGGACCATCTGTTGGACCTCTCTAGAGATGTACTGCCGGAAGGTAGTCCCTTCACCTGGTCATTTGTATGAAAATCCATTCTGCACTACGTGCCTGCCATTTTGTTTGTAGAACCCGCGTTTGTGGCTAGTATTGCTGGAATTTAATAATGTACCAATTTTGGCTATTTGATTTATTATTTGTATACTAGACACTAGTATAATATAACATGATTTGATATGAAATGTTTTTGTTATCGTAAGGTAAAAACCTGTCTGTGTTTATGTGTGAGCGTGTCTTACGAGATACCTTTGTTTTGATAAAAGAACACTTTTATAAACTTTAAAATAAATTCAGTTGAGAAGTGTTTTCTCACGCTGGTTTACCAGACTAATCCGCGCGTTATTCCCTTTCAATGCTCGGGTCAGACCGAATATATTTACAGATGTAGATTTGGATGCTTTGGAGCTTCAGAACGAGAGCTGGAAGTCTTTCGGTCGTATTCCACGTATATGTTTATTTTTCCGTTGCTTTGTTGTTTAAATTATCATCAATTGTAAGGACGGGTTATTATAACTGTCCAGGCTGATGATTAGTGATTGATTATTGTACTTTGATTGATGGATGCATATTATATTACAGTTTTTGTTTTGTAAAGATCATTGATATGATATTATATGTTTTTCCGCTGCGATTGTGAGATTCTATAATTGTTTTAGTTTCTTCTTTTTTGTCTTCTGTTTCTTCTTCTTTCCTTTTCTCCTCTTCTCTTCTCTCTTCTTATTTTTTCTTCTTCTCTCTTCTTTCTTTCTTTCTCATGATTGTTCGTATTTCCCTTCGGTTTGGGGCTGGACATGTGCGGTTATTGTCAGCTCTAAAGGGGGCGGATTTGTAGGTCATCACATCTGGTATCAGATCTTAGGATTTTTCTAACGCCTAGGCTTTGATGGGTACTCAGTATAGATATGGTCAGTAGCACCCTAGATTGAGTTTAAGCGTATTATAATTGAGCGCGTATTTGTTAGTGATTATAAAATGTTTTATATTGTGTTTACTTATCTGTTGAGTTGTTTATGAATTCTGGTCGGTGCGTGGGACGCCATGTTATTGATAGGGGTTTCTAAACGCTTGCACGAGGCAAGTCGACATAATATTGTTTTAAAATGAGGTAATTTTACCTAAATTATATTTTATATCTGAAGGGATAATTTTCCAGGAATTATTATAGTTATATATGAATGTTTGGTTGCTAGTGGACGGTAATACTTGATTATCATCATTTGTTGTTTGTGATTTAATAAAAGCAGTTGTTATTATAAATATAAATAAACATAAGCACATAATAAATGATTTTATATAACCAATGTGAAAAGTATAAATTATATATAAGTATAAATTTTTAAATGTGATTTATAATTAGAAAAGTGAATTAAAAAGAAATAAATAACACTACTCACTTTAGTCGCTGGGAAATAATGCGGGTGATGACTGTAGCATTATCAGTATCATTTTCGAGTCTCTAAGTGATAAATTTTTACCCTTAATGATTTTCCATTGAAATTTTGTTTTGATAAAACAAGTTTTGATTTATAAATTTCCAAGTATGATTTGATAAATATGAGAAATAAGATTTTGAACTTATGATTTTGAAATAGTATAAATAATAAATAAGTTTACAACTTATGAATTTGAATAGGACAAGTGAATCCAAATTTTAAAATGGTTGAACATTTTGGTTAAGCAAGTAAAAGAAAATTGGAATTTGAGATATATGAAATAAAAGAATTAACTTGAGTAAAGTTAAATAAATTGAGTTAGTGTGATGAAGTTTAACTTAAGAAAAGTTAAATGAAAGTGAATTGAATTTGAAATGAATTAGGTAAAATAATGAAATGAAATTTTAAGTAAATAAATTTGTATAACTTGTGGATTTGAATAATGTTAAGATAAAAACAAATGTATAAGTTGTTGAATGAGAAAATTAAGAAGAAAAGAAATCTATTGAAGTTGAATTTGTAATGAATTAATCAAAAGAGTTAAATGAATTAGAATTTGACTTTTGAAATAAAGATGAGCATAAGTTATAAATGCACTTCAACCTTGAGTTATAAGAAAAGAAGTGAATATGTTTTAGAATGTTGTTTGATAGAAATTGAATATGAATGTTAAGAAAAGTAAATTTGGAAATGAAACTAAGAAATGGAAGAACTTAAGTAATAAAGTGAAATAAAAATAAGAAGTGTTGTATAAATGTTTATAAACTTAAGAAATAACTTTATGGAATGGTTGATTAAATATAGTTAGTATTAAAGAAGATATACTAAGTAAATTGTATATAGAATGAAATGTTGTTAACCAAAAATTGAATTTGAAGTGAAGACTAATAAGTGAATGTCGATTAAATGAATGTAAAAGGAATTGAATGTAAATACAAGAATTCAGAATAAGAATGAGATATAATAAGAAACCAATTGGAAATAAATATGTAAGTTGTATGTATATTGTTTTATTCGCATAACTGTTTGATCTAGATTCAAGTATACGATTTTGAGGTGATTTACACCGATCTGAGTTAGGATTTTTTTCACTCGATTTCTTGAAGGCGAACCTTGGATGTGGATTTTTGATTGATTCTGATGTTCTCTATCATAGTATATGGCTATGCAAGGAGGATGACGGTTTTCTAATCAAGGAACCGGATCTGAGTCCGCACTAGAGTGGTCGTGTGAATGATACTAGTTCGAAAGTGGAATTGTGTGATCGAGCGAGTGATCGGTTATGGTTTTATGTATGGATGATATATGCACATCGTATGGGGTTTAATAAATTAAAAGTTGACATTAGAAAATGTAAATTGATATGTTTATGAATTAAATGGATGAATATTGATTGGATGGATATTGATTGTTTGATGGTTGCATTTGTTGCTTTTGTTGCATTTGCTATATTGGCATATATAGTAGTAGTATTGATATATGTTATATATTGATATTACTTTCTATATACTTGTTCTCATTTGTTGTTGAGTGTTTAGTAGGTGCGGATGGCATTTGCTTCGCATTTTGAGCCCGCTTTCGCGCTATATTAGTTGTATATGCTCGCTAATATAATAAAAGGTTCATATCTTGGATTACATATTGTACTTTTATATTATTTCCCTACGGATGCCTCATCCTTGAAGAAGAGATGTATATTTGTGATATATATATATATATATATTGTGATTTTACTATGATCGAACCGCGCAAAGGAGACACTGGCGAAATTTTTCGTAATTTAAGGTGTTAGAAATTTTTTGAGAAATTTAGAAAAAAATTTATACTTGAAATTTGATTTTGAGTTATAAGTTGAATCAATATTAGTTGGTTTTGAAAAGATAACGATGAATGGATTTGAAGACTTAGGAAAGTTTTTGTAGGAAGTTTAACCAATTGATTTCGAAATTTTAAAAGGTTTAAATGATTTTGGTAATCTAGTTTGAACAAATTGTTTTGGAAAAGTAAACCTCTTAACTTTTGTGGCCTTTTCTTACTTGGTAATTTTGAGGACAAAATTCTTTTATGGAGGGGAGAATGTAACGACCCAGAATATCAGTCGTTCGAAATTGGGATATTTAATTGATTTTAAATATTCAAAAGTTAATTTTATAACATGAATAACTTATATTTAAAATATAATGATTTATTTGATAATTAAATTGTTTAATTTAATATTTGAAATTGTTAAATAGTTGAAAAGAGAATTTAATTTGAATGAAAATGATTTCTAAAGTTGATTTAAATTCTATTTAAATTAGAATGAGAATAGTAAACTTTTTAATTTGATTTAAAAGTGAATAAATAGAAATTGAAATTTATTTGATTTAATTAACGTGTAAAAATAGTCATTTTTGACAATGTCTCGGATTTCGAAGAAACCAGTTTCATTGGATCCGTAATAGTGAGTTATAGTATGCTATCGAATTTCGTGTTAACCGGACTTACCGTTTGATCGTGCGAGTTCGAAATGCGTAGAAATTAACTAAAGGAAATTTAATTAAAATAATTCGATTTTGAAAACCTATCTTATGTATGTGATGGAATTGGCCTCCGATACATATGCATTATGTTCGAAATAGGGCTAAAACATTAGGAACGCCATGCGGCACGCTTCGTTTGGAGTTCGGAAATTCTAGAGGTGAATAGTGTCGAAAACTTATCTATATAAGGACCCTAAACTAATTTCATTTGCCTTAAGCCCTAGGTTTTCCTGCCCTAGCCGCCATATTATCACGAACGACTAGAAATTCGCACCTTCTTCCTCAATTATCTCTCAATCTAGAAACAATTAGCTCACGGCTTCAACTACAAAGTTGTAGAGCACGTCAAGATCTTCAAGCTCAACGGTGGTGATCGCCTTAGGTGAAGTGAGGCGGTCGAATTCTCTCTCCGTTAGAGTTGCTTTTGGGGGGCGATTTTGAGGCATTGGCTGCGATATGGGGGGTCGGAGCTTGGGCGCTGGTGAGGGGGAGGATGGCGTAGGATGTGGTGGAGTTCGATCGACTTCTAATCATCGATGGGTGGAGCGGTGGTGAGCAAGGTTCGGTCGAGATTTCGCGTGGCCTGGGTAGTTTTGCGTTCGGGAAGAGAGGAAACAGTAAGGGTTAAGTTTTTTAAATTAAATTTGTTTAAGTTAATTATATATTAATTACTCGAATGTTTAAAAATCTATAACTTATTCATACGAGGTTGGATTCGCACGAAACAAGCGGCGTTGGATTCATATTGTCGAACACTACGCGATGGTGTTGGATTGGACTAATTTAGAGCTTGTAGGAATTTTGGTTAAATTCGAACACCTATTCGTTTTAATCGAAATAAACGCTGCAATGGCGAATGCAACCATAGTGAGTAAAACTCACTGTCTTTGACCCACTTATATTTTTATATAAGTGGGAAATATTTATTTATGATGATTGATGCTTGTTTGGATGATATATGATATATTATATATATATATATATATGTTGGTTGGTTTGGATATATTCCCGCCTATTGGAGCAGATGAGACCCTATTGCGTTCCCGTGTATGAGCGGATGACCCTTTGTACGCGCGTCTGCCTCGATGCAGACATTGTACATATTCTCATATGCATATTTGTTGCAGGTTATTGGTCGGAGGGATCCAACAGGATTCCTCACCACTATTGATTTAGTTTCATATATACGATGATATATTATGTTATGGATGCCATGATGATGTTTTGACGTGATTTTACTTATTTAGTGCTATGGTAGCATTGGGCCCTATTTTTGATATTTTGGAAATATTGAAATTGATGATTTTGAATCGAAAAGGATTTCGTAGTGATTTTGGAAGTATATATGTTTTAATGATTTTTGATTTATTTTGAAAGAAAGGAATTTATTTTTAAAAGTTACGTTTTTTGATGATTTAAAAGTATGGTTTTATGAAATACTTTGAAAATAGATTTTTAAATAAGTTTATTATATTTTTTTATAAAAGCGATATTTTTATAAATAAAGAAGTTGATTTATAATTATAATTTATAAATGTTAGTAAATGGTTTTGAAGTTGAATTGGTAAATGGATTTTATAAATGGATTTTGGTATTAAATTAGTTTTATAAAAGAAGGGATTTATAAATAGAATTTTGTAAATAAAGGGATTTTATAAAATAGAAGTTTTATAAAATTTAAAGGAGATTTATAAAAATAGTTTTATAAATATGGAGATGTTTTATGTTGATATATTTAAATATGGTTTTTATTTAAATGAGTTTTGAAAGTGATGTTTTTATGAAGTTAATGTTTTAAAAGTAATTTATCTTTTGGAAGAAAATATTTTGGGAAATGATGGTTTTAAATGGAGTTAAATGGTTTTGGAAACGATTTAAAATGAGATATGCATCGAAAACATAGATTTCAACATTCATTGTTGTAATAGACGATTTCGGGAAGTAAGGAAGGCATAGACTATAACATTGTTGTTATAGTAAATGATTTCCAAAAGGAAATGTTTTATATAGTATATGGGATTTATCTATATATATTTTATCGAATCCCTATACTAATGTTTTTGGGTTGTCGTAACGATGTTTTACGCAACATTCGTTTTGACCCAATAAAGCGCGTTTTGAAAAATATAAAGCTTTCCTAAAATGATTTGTAAATATGCTTATACTGTTAATATAAGTATATGGAAATATTTTCTAAGTGTTGAAACTGAAATGGTTGGTGAATATCCTTATATCGTTAATATAAATATATGGAAATGTTTTCCAAATATCGATAGATTGAAATGGTTTTGTGAATATATCTTTTTCAAAAATAATTTGAAGTAAATATTTGGAAAGTGATTTAAGTAATAAAAGATTTATTAAATGGGCCTAGTGATTGCTTGGTGCTAGTTATTGTGTGTTGCTTTCATAGTTAAATAACCAACTATCAAATATTGGCCTCTTTATCGTTGTTGGTTTGGAGAGACCGGGGTCGGATTTATCCGAGAACCACCTCGGACCAACGTATGTGCGTTCGACTGTGTAGGTTTGGAAGATATTGATATGTGGGATTTTCATAGTGAAGGACTACTTGTCGATAGTTTGGGGATAAACTCCCAATATACATATAGCAGTAGTAGTCTCTTCATTATGAAATATTCCGTGCAAGGACTTTTCACTACTAATCCTAGGGTAATTCCCGACAGGATGTGGTAGGAGAGTGCCTTCGATTTGTCCTATTCCTGGACAACTTGTATGAATGGATGTCTATCATTGCATTTTTGAGATTGCATTGCTGACTTTTATAAACATACATCTATTTGGTGGCAGAGAATGCAACTTCTCTTATCTTAACACCCTTCTCTGAGACGTACGAGCTCGGAGGTTGTATGTTTGTAAAAGTCAATAGTGATCGAAGGAATGGCAGTGTGGCATTCAGAGTGCATGCGGCAAGGCTATGTGGTTCACAACCATTAGGGTATGATCATCCCTTTTTAGATATGTTTCTTCCTGCTATAACCTTTGGGATGTAAATTATTTTGGATGTATTCTATGAGGGCCCTCGGATAGGTCGGTAATGACCGGGGTGATGACATATTCGGTAATATATAGGAAGAGGTAGGCCGGTCTTGTGTTGGTAGAGGACCATCTGTTGGACCTCGGTACATTCCTCTAGAGATGTACTGCCGGAAGGTAGTCCCTTCACCTGGTCATTTGTATGGAAATCCATTCTCCACTACGTGCTTGGAATTTTGTTTGTAGAACCCGCGTTTATGGCTATTATAGTTGGAATTTAATAATGTAACAATTTCGGCTATTTGATTTATTATTTGTACACTAGACACTATTATAATATAACATGATTTGATATGAAATGTTTTGGTTATCATAAGGTAAAAACCCATCCGCGTTTATGTATGCACGTGTCTTATGAGATACCTTTGTTTTGATAAAAGAACGCTTTCATAAACTTTAAAATAAATTCAATTGAGATGTGTTTTCTCACGTTGGTTTACCAGACTGATCTGAGTGTTCTTCCCTTTTAAGGCTCGATCAGACCGAGTATATCTATAGATGTAGATTTGGATGCTTTGGAGCTTCTGTAGGAGAGCTGGAAGTCTTCTGGTCGTATTCCACATATATGTTTATTTTTCCGCTACTTTGTTGTTTAAATTATCAACAATTGTAAGGATAGGTTATTATAACTGTCTAAGCTGATGATTAGTGATTGATTGTTGTACTTTGATTGTTGGATGTATATTATATTATAGTTTCTGTTTTGTAAAGATCATTGATATGATATTATATGTTTTTTCACTGCGATTGTGAGATTCTGTAATTGTTTTTGTTTCTTCTATTTTTTCTTCTGTTCCTTTTTCTTCTTTCTTTTTCTTCTCCTCTCTTCTCTCTTCTTCTTTTCTCTTCTTCTCTCTTCTTTCTTTCTTTCTCATGATTATTATTATTTCCCTTCGATTTGGGGCTGGACATATGCGGTTATTATCAGCTCTAAACGGGGCAGATTTGCGGGTCGTCACAATGCACTTGCCTGTTTTACTAAATGATTTTGAAGGTGTCAAAATAGATGCTTTCGAATGGATCTTTTGAATAGCTTTCGAAAGGGGGTTGCCACCTTATTGTTTAAAGTATAGCTTTCGAATGAGTTACATAGTTTCCAAACAAATGATTTCAAAAGGGGTAGTTTTGACCTAGTCGAAACCCTTCTCTGACCTTATGCCTTTCGAAGGAATTGAAGATATCAATGCTTTCGAAAGGAAGCCTTTTTTTTGTAAATATGAGCCACTTCCTAAAGCTTTCGAAACGGGTTAATGGTTTCGAAAGGGGTTTCGAAGCTAACCTTCAAGTGTTTTACTTAAATTATTTGTGCTTTCGCAAGGATGGTTCCGAAACCATCAAGTTTTTCCCCAAACACTTTTATCTGATAAAGAATGGTTTCGAATGTGATACTTTCTTATATATTCACTTTGACCCAAAAGATATTTTAAAGATAAACCCAATAGTTTCGGAAGGGGTACTTTCACTGGTTTCGAAAGGGGTACTTTCATATGGTTTCGAAGCTATGCTTCTATAATTAAATGGTTTCACTTTAATACATTCAAAAGGTTTCAAAAGAAAGGTTTTATAGTGTTTCGAAAGGTACGGGCCTAGTGTTTTGAAAAGAAGATTTTAATGCTTTCCAAAGGAAGTTTCCAATGGTTTCGAAAGTAAAGGTTTTAAGGTTTCAAATGCCTTAGTTTTCAAAACAAAGAACCCAATCTCAATTCTTAAAGGAAAACCATGGCATAATAAAAGAGTTTGAAATGATTTTAAGTATGGAGTTTTGAAGAAGTTTCCTTGATTAATAGGTTAAAAGGGTTAACCAAATTTTATATAAAATGATTTCAAGGATATTAAACCACAGGTGTTGGTATTATTATGTTATTAGGTTTACTTCTTCATATATATATATATTCACATTGTAATGGACCCATAATTATATTTTGGGGAGAAAGGGCAGAATAACCAGCTAGATTTACCCAGTAGTGAATATAATTTGAATTAACTCCTGAATGAGTAGAATTGCATCCAGGAGGTCAGGAAGAATGGATTATAGGATGCTAAAAATATGTTTAAAAGAAGTTATTGGCAGGGGCCAATAGGTTCATAGTAAACCCATGAAAACTATGTATAGGAAAAGGTATTGGCATGGGCTAATAGGTTCATAGTAAACCCATAAAAACTATTACTAGATTTAGTTATTGACAGGGGCCAACAGGTTTGTAGTGAACCCATGAAAACTATATCCGGATTAAGTTATTGATAGATGTCAATAGGTTCCTAGTCAACCCATGAAAACTAGGATAAGAGGAGAGTTATTGGAGTTACCAATAAGTTCAGGGAGAACCCATAAAACAAATAAGTTATTGGCAGAGGCCAATAGGTTCTTAATGATCCCATGAAAAATGTGAAACTGCGCAGGGAGTCCATAAGTGTTAAATAGGTTAACATTAAGCCCATGAAAACTATGAAATAGGACAGGGTGTCCATATGTATTAAACAGGTTATTAGTCAGCCCATGAAAACTATTAGGTTAATAGTGACCCTAGAAACTATAACTGAGACAGATAGTCAAAAATGAATGGGGATGGGTAATCCAGAATTGATTTACTTGTTTGCTTATCATCATAATATTTTGAAATGTTATATTTTAACCATTGTGGATGCTGGAGCACAATATATGGTTTTATAAAGTTTTAGGATACTAGTGAGGGGAAAACTCGTTCCGCTAAGTGGCGTGGTCTCACTAGATATCTAAATGGTTTGATATGGTAGATTATTATTCATACCAGGCTTTATGTCTGGCTCGAAGTTTATGTTTTCCCCTTAAACTCTCGGGCATTCAATTGATTTTGAGTAGTTTGAGAGTTGAGGTTTTCAGGTACCTCTTTAGACGAATAAGCTTCTGGGGACGTGCATGAGGCATGATAACTATTTAGTGTTCTTTTTATTTTGATTCCGATGTGTTGTTGTTATAAAGGAAAAATTGTTAAATTGCCTATATATTCTCCGATTATCCAAGGGGGCATCTTCATATGTCGCTCTTGACGTATGTTGTAATAATTATATTTTCTTTGAACGTGGTTCTCGTATTTGGATTATGTATTGAATTTGAAATGATTTGAAATGGAATGTGAAAGTTGTTTTGTGATTTTAATTTTTTTACATATCCATGTGTTTCTATTATATCAATGCAACTAACATTACCGTATTTGGTCGCCGAGGATTAATAACTATGGATGACTGCAGCATCCGTAGCCGTTAGCTTTGGGCCTCCAAGTAGGAGATGTTACCAAGAAGCTTGGAAATAGCACTTTTAAACTATCAACAAATGATAAGGACCTGTTTCCATAGGCATAGAATAACGAGTATTTGGGCTGCTATTTCACTTGATTTCTTTCCATTCTTAGGCATTTTCTTTCGTTTGAACATTTGTTAGATTGGACTCGATGTAATAAAGCGGCATTCGCTATTGGATTCGGAATAAACATTTCTTTTTGAATCAATGGAACCATATTCATTAAGTTAAACTTAATGTTACAAGATCAGTAATACAAACAAACAACACATGTTTTAAAAGCCGAATGTTTAGGTACTTAGATATAGATATCAATCACTATAAAAAACTGGACATTTAATAGCGTTTCAAAAATGCTGTAAAAGGTTGTAATAGCGTTTTTAACTACGCTGTGTACGATATGCCATTATTGGTAAGAAACATACCATTGCATTAGATCAAACGCTATAAAAAGTAATTTTTAATAGCGTTTCATGGATGTTATTAATACAGCTTGAAGAGTTTATGCTGATGAGCTAAATCCTTTCTTAGCGTTCGGTTAATGTTATCAAAGTTATCTCACAGCGATAAATTCTTGCTATGATAATTATTTATAGCGTTTTCATGTGTTGCTATGAATGTTCTTTTACGACATTGCTGAAACTCTGCTGAAACTGTTTTACGACATTGCCGAAACGTTGTTGAAAATTATCACAGCGGTTTTTAAACGCTATTGATAGTTTACACAACACTTTGTAAACGTTGTCGTTTATAATTCTACATTTCCCCTACGAAGTTCCATTTCTATATACATTGTTCCCAATTTATATACCGATATAGTTAAAATGAACACATGCATTTCATAATCAACATTTTATATTAATCACACATCTCATAATCAACATGTATTTAACATTGCATAATCAAAATACGCAATATTCTTACATCAACACATATATAATACGTCCATAATATTTCATAAACAATATAGAACAAGTAGCAGCTAGTGACCAAAAGTAGTAATACATACAAACGTACAAACCAAAATGTAGTTCTACAGTAAAAATAACTTTGAATCCATAACTTGTTGCGGCACTTTTTTCCATCAAAGATATCTACATGTAAAGTAAAAGTTAAAAAAGTAGCAAAATTAGAATACACGAAATGCAGTCTATTATTACAGATAACCAAATTAGAATAAAATATCTTTAAATGTAGCAATACATAAAATTAGAATACATGAAAGAACAATATGCATAGCCATATTATGGTGAAAACTAGCTGCGCATGAGGTAAGAGGTAAATATACTAAATTAAAATTAAAAAATGGATTCAAACTTCAAATTTTCATGTAATTCAAACCTACCATAAATAAATATGTTAAATCTTGAATCCTATAAAAGCTCAAGGTATTTCAAAAGAATGTTGAATCAGAACAGTACAGTAAACATATATGTACTAACAGGTCACCAGAGTATACATGCAAAATACATAAGCCTTTAACTTCATGTGAAATGATGGAGACTGCAATTAGCTAGAAACAAAGAAATATTTTGAAGTGCAAAATGAATTTCGAACAAGCATACTGTAGTTGAGTTCAACCTAATTTATATTACAGCAGAAACAAATTTCAAGCCAGATCTTCATGCAAATGATTCAGTAAATAAAAGATATGCCTAAGCACATATGGCTGAAAGCCAACTAAAGTAAAAGTTAGCAAATTAAAAACAAGTAAATATAAATTTATTATTTTCCTTTGGTATTTTTATTTAAGTTCAATATTTTTACTAACTAGTTACAGATAATAGAAATAGTATATATGTCCTAAAGACAAAATGTGAACACCCTTATTAGCAAATTTCAACTAAGAAAATAAAGTTGGACATAAAATGAATACTAGACAATAACTACAGTAATAAATACCTAGAAATTCATTAATATGAAGTTTCAATTAATAACCTCATATCTAATAATAGACCATGCTGATGCCATTTTTGTTTCATGGTTAATGATAAAGAAAACACGGTTAAGAGAGAAAAGGTATGGTGTGAAGAAGAATGGGAACTTCAAGAGACGCATGTGATTATCAGAGTGATGATTGCTTGAATTCAAGATTCGTACTGTTACAAAACAAATTTGATGATCATAATTATCAGTTCAATAGGTATGACTTTCATGGAAAAAGAGGGTGCGACAAACTAACATGTATAGTAATGACAATAATCATACCTTATTTGTAAATTTAGGTCATGACTTGTATACACATTTTGTCTTTTATTCTGGCATTGTACTTCTTTGACCTCTGAACTTCTTTTGCTTTTGCTGTATAAAACTATGTTTACTTTTATCTATACAAGTTTTCTGTTGCTTGTATTTACAACTGCCACATTCAGTGCTCTTTATTGCTGCTATTTTTCAGTACAAAAACGTATGAGCTGCTATACAACTCAAAACTTATCATTTACTCTGCTTAGTGTACAACAAAGCATGAAAAGTTACTTTGAAATAATATAATTACGATGCTTGCTTCAATTTTTGAGAGGTAAGCCAGATCAAAAACTAGCTATGCTACCAAATTATTATTTTCTACCAAGGATTTTTACAACAGTATGTCCTGAATGGGAAAACCAAAAGAAACTTGGTTAATTTTTATAGAACTTAGTTAACTTGGTTAATATTTTATTATTTATTATTATTATAAACTTAGTTAATTATTATTATTATTATAAACTTGTTAGTTTTTATAAACTTAGTTAAATTTTTATAATACTTAGTTAATTTTTATATACTTATTTAACTTTTATAAATCTTAGTTAATTTTTATAAAATTTAGTTAACTTAGTTATATTATTATTATTATTATCGTTATTATTATTATTATAGATTATAGATTTAGTTATATTTATATTTTTATAATACTTAGTTAATTTTTATTAACTTCTTTAATTTATTATTATTATATAAAATTTAGTTAACTTAGTTAAATTATTATTATTATAATAAAATTTAGTTAACCTAGTTAAATTATAATTATCATCCTCCTCCTCATCATCATCATCATTATTTGAAAATAACATATATAAATAAACAAATACAATAGAAATAGGATTGAGTAGTTATAATTGAAACTGATATTTAAATTTGTAGTACATAAGACATTTATAGACTGATTTCAACTCATAATATTAATTGCATAACATGCCTTACTCCATTAGTTTCAATACCCTGCAGTAGTCTTCAAACATTAAACACACCAAATTCATGTTTGTTTTACTTTAAAAACTTGATTCCCTGTTAACAAGGTGTTAAAATATTTGTAATGATCGAGTGTACTAAGAAGTGAATTAGAGTAAAATGACACAACTGATAAATTTACTTGACAATGTAAAGTCAAAGAAAAATATTAGTAGAATTGAGAGTGCAAATTGCACACCACCTATCAGGCTATTACTAAGGTATCACATCATGTTTGTGAAAATGACCAAATTAATATAAGACAACAAACATATATTATTAGATAAAAAGAGTACCTTTTGCCATTCAACAAAGTGACCTATAATACGAAAACTTAGGCCTTGAGGCTGAATGATTTGAAGAGGTTTCACATCACTATGATCAACGCCACCTCGGGTTTCTCCTACAGTGTAATTTCATAAAGGGTCTGTATACATGATAGCCCCAAGTGACCACCTACAGAAATCAAAATTCAATTTTTTAACCATTAATATTAAAATCAGACTTTAGAAAAATATATTATCAGAATTGATGCATATTAAGAAAATTTATATTTTTAACAATTACTTGAACTTTTACCATGCGTCATGCAAAATGATTACTTCACAACTGGATGATATATCAAAAATATAACTCACCAATCAAATTCCACACCATAGCCCTTCTTTGATAATACTTCGGGAGCAATATAACTAAGAGTTCCAATAGGTGTACAAGTCTATAGTATGAAACTACTCAGATAATGTACGGGAAAATTATAAAGTTATAAGATATAGTGTAGTAAATAACATTCGTATCAATGTCATTACTGTAGATGATCAAAGCCTCTATATTTGGACCATATGCTGATGCATTTGTTGTGATATGATTCATCATTCTACTCTCCTTATCTCTGATATCGATAACCACTACATTAGTTTTTACTCTCTATTTATCTCTACTAGTAGTGACCAGTGCATTTGATTTCAGTTTTCCAACATCATCACCATTCTTTTCCACACACACACGCACAGATATATATATATATATATAGTGTGCACGCACATGCATGCACACACATGTAGACCAACATTCTGTGAATTTTGAACCCAAATGTGCACCAGAGTCTTCGTTATTAAGTGGAAGTCGGGGAAAAAATCACCACAGAGACTAGACATCTATTGAAAAAATAATAAGTGCAAGAGACCACGTCAGTCAATTCCATTATTGTAAAGCCAATTGAAAACATTTCACGCACGTTTATAAGCATAATTGGCTAAAATTTTCATCAATACTTCTTTGGTTGATCCCTTTGAAATACTTAATATATGAAGTATAAAAAAATGATTGCTGTTTATTTAAGTTCGGTAGAATGAACAAAATTTGAGTAATTTTAAAAGTTGAGCAAATTTCAACTTCATGTAAAAAAAGAAACATTTACCGTTAACTGTGAGTGCAATCAACTTACCAATGGACATCTATTCTTTTTCCAATATTGTAAAGTTTCAATTGAAACAAGACCACTAGTGCTTTTAGGTAATGTAACACCATTATCAGTAGAACAACATTTGCTATCTAGATGCTTGTATAGCCCAAAGTCAGTAAGCTTTAGGTGGATATATAGATCAAGTAACATGTTGTCTTATTTGACATCTCTATAAATTAAATGGTTATATAAGAATCATCCACAATTCATTTAAAACATTTAGCTATAACAATATTGCAGAAGGCCACATACATTTAGTTGCATAGCAGGAGAATAACACTATAAGAAAGTGTACAACTGCATATCAGGAAAATTTTGGCTATATTTTTCAAGTTGTAATCTTAATCAGGCCTCCATCCCTGAAAGATTTCTATCCTAAAATGCAGCCTTGCATTTCACGCTAAAAAAGCATGAACAAGAAAACAAACTATATATTTTGAGAAGTATGTCACATTAAAAATTACGGAAATTAATAAATCAGGGTAAGGAAGGGGAAGGTATGTGTCATGACTTAGCAAAGAAAGTTCTTTGCTACACAACCAAAATTAAGGGGATCTTCTCATATTATCCAGTATTCCTTAAAAGGCTAATTATAAACTAACCTATGAGCATAATTGTGCTTGTGTATTGACTCTAAGGAGAGAACTGCCTCAGCAACATAGAATCTAGCCACATCCTCGCTCAATACATCTTTTCTCATGAGTGGTGTCATCAGATCTCCACCCGGTAAATATTCCAAGATTAGATATAGAAAATCCTTGTCTTGGAATGAACAGTACAATTTAACAATGCAATTGCTGAGGACTTGTGCAAGAAGATCTCTCTTAGCTTTAACATGTTCAACTTTGAAAAGGTAAAATGTTCAAGTGATATGTAAATCTGAAGAGTATGGAACTTCTGGAAAACGCTATCTAACTTGAGTAATGGAATATTAAAGAAAAATCTGTACATAAATTATTGTTTAATCCACTTTAGCAACAGTCAATAATTTGTGTAGCATTAGTAAATTGTGTGCCATTCCTTTTCCTCTAAGTAAATTATTGATAAACAACATGTTTCATACAAGGCTAGGAAAATATTCCGTAGTTCCAATATATTAAAGAGTTCATGTCCTTTTTTCCCCAATTTAAGTTCCATATATTTTATCATGATGTATACCCAAAGTATATGTAGACAATATTTTGTATCTTATATTAGTATCACTGGTACTTTGATTGAATAATTCCGAAATCAACAACATGTGAACGGTATAACAATATTAAACCTTTGATTGAGATGTCAATCAATATTGGAGTTCCATGTTGCATGTGTATTAGAGAGGATTAAAATCTCAATGTTGAAATTTTATAAGTGTAATTTCTAGCATAGCCGAACCACTTTACTAACTTTTTCCTTCATTTATCTGACACCCTTAATTTATTTAATGTGCAAAAAAGATAAAGATATAACACAAAGTGTCTGCCAATACATTCCAAAATTTTCATGAGTAATGGGTTTAACTATAGGTAACGTCATCATAGATCAAAATTATGTTAGGAAGTTTTCAACCAAATTATAAAGGTTGATAAGCAAAAGGGTACAGTAGAAGAATTATTATATATAAAAACCTGTCCATGACGAAGCATTTCATACTTTTTTAGCTTCTTCATTGCATAAACATGGCTAGTTGACTTTTCCCTACATACCCTGACCTGCATATTGTTTGAAATATTCAATAAATAATTTTGAAGTATATGATATCAAATCAAAATTATGATTTCACCTTAATTAACAAAGCTACATTGTACAGTGATGAATACTTTTTTTTTCTCTTCACATACTCTAGGTTAGGCTATTTCTCTCTTAGAATCATACACAAATCTATCCTTACAGTCACTAGTATTGGCATGTGGCCATGTGCATTTCTTGACCATGTTTTAAAAAAAAATTATATAAAGGGCCCAACAACATGTACTCTATTCCACAATATCTTGTTCGAACTGAGCTAAATATCACAGGTGATTTTAAACTTGAAGGGAAAATAATTTAAAAATATTCCAGGGTATGATTCAATTTTAGTTTTCTGTTTTCTTTTCTACATGTTGTGAGAGCATCATTGGAATGGAATAGAGGAAAACCAATAAGCATTTCATACATGATAGCCCCAAGTTACCACCTCAAAAAATCAAAATTCAACATTTTAATCATTAATATTAACATCAGACTTTAGAGCAAAATATTATCAGAATTGATGCATACTAAGAAAATTTATATTTTTAACAATTGCTTGAACTTTTACGAAGCATTATGCAAAATGATTACTTTACAACTGAAAAATATATCAAAAAATGACTGACATATTATGTAGAAATCATTTCGGTAACTGAATTCGATAACTGACAATTGCATTTGTTTATTTTAATGAATGATATTGTGTAGAAATCATTTTCACTGGTGGGTATTAGGATATATAATGTTGCCTATTAGTGATGAATTTCCTCAAATGGATGTGATGGTATACAATACGTTTTAAAAATGGTCTCTTATGACACCTCGCATAAATAGAGAGAATAGACAAGATGCGATTTATGGCTCTCAAATTCCCAATAATTTTAATCTGAGAGGCTTTTCATTTACATCTTGAAATAATGCTCGATTCTTACATAATTTAAAACTCCACTCTCAATTAAAAGTTATACATCAAATATATGTTTGCAGCATGCCTTTGTTAATCCACCAAAATTAAAATCTAGACTTTGATCAGGTGTCAATGCAACACAAACATTCGATTTAAAAGGTTTTTTTAGTAATCAAATGAAGCATTTTAATTCTTCAAATGTCTATGTAATAATATTCATTACAAGACAACATGAATCAAACACTTTAGTAGTAGGAAGTTAAATGAAACACACACCAACATAGCGATTTCAGTTTTTCCCAAATATCAGCTATTTGATTCAATAGCAAGTGCAATAAACTATTAAATTTAACAATTAAATAAAGAAAACCAAAGTTTGAATTCAAAATTTAATCGAATTTGAAAGAATTTAATTTCGAGCTCGAATTTGTAGTCCTCTGCTTACCGATGGTAGAGATGAAGGGTATAAGGTGGCGAGTGCGATGCGACTAAGCTCCAAGTGATGCGATTGGCCGACTCAATGAATGAGATCTCTCCGACGCAAGCATAGCCAAGCAGCCACGGCTTTGTGAGCAATAATTGTGATAGAGAGGAGCAGTTTTGAAGAATTTGCTGAGCGGAGGCAATTAAGATTTGGAGAGGAGTCGTTTTAAAAGATTTGCAGAGAGGAAGCAATTAAGATTTGGAGGCGTAAGTGATTTAGGGTTGCTTATTTTGGGTAGAAGAGGGAAACTAATTTTATGTGGCAATAAATTTTTTAGAGGAACGAAATTTCGCAATTTACTGAATAAAAATCTCAGTGTTTTCCTGTGTTGTCTTTAGATTTTCCTACTTATATAAGGTTGGACAACAGCAATTAACATTTAAACGATGTTCTCCATTGCTATTAAAAGCAATTTTTCTTGTAGTGAATGGACTCCTTCAAACCATGGTTGTTTTATTGGAGTGTAATCAAATTGGGGGAAGATTGGATAGTCAGCCCCTGCATATCTTGTTCTTGACAAATGGTTAGATATATGCGATATAAGAAATGGATGCCTGGAGATAGGATTATGTGCACCGACGCTTAGAGATAAGTGTTAGTTAATAATCGAATTTATGCAAATATAATCAACGAAGTGACTTTGGTGATCGTGCAGACACAAGAGGAAAGCTATGTAATGTGGTCAAGACATTACAATTTATGTATGGTTAAACAGGATAAGTTTATTTGGAAGTAAATAAACTAAGTAAAAAGGCAACATTGTGTAATAGTAGAAGTTTATTTATATGTACAAAGTTACAGTAAATAAATGCATTGCACAAACCAATGAACACATGCATGTATAAGATATAGTAAGACCTTATTGGTGTGTATACACACACATTTGCAGGAACGGTACATAGGTGTAGGAATTAAAATGTGATAAAGTAAAGATATAGAATGAACTAAAGGAATTTCTTTTATTTACTTCACTTTTTTTAGTATAAAAATTCGAGGGTCGGACCCGTATATCTCAACGGCCTATGTACATACAATAAAAGTCTTAAAAACTGGAAAGCTGAGAAACTATTTCTTTCTACCTATATGGATAGCCTTTTTCTTCTTTTTTGGTATTCCGACTTCTGGAAGGGTGCCATTGAGCGGTGACAACTCATCAGTGGATATGATGTATTTCTTATGCTTAGAAGACTAGGACACCCAGTAGTAGTCGGATCAGATGAAGGTAAAGATTGAACTATTGATCTAAAGGATAGAGCTTCGGAGGAAGGAGGAATGTCATTGAACTTCTCTAGCTTAACCCAAAAAAATTTGGTCTTTTGTTCCTCAAGACTAATGGCAATGGAAGGATCTAGGCCAGAAGTACCGATGACGACGACTTCTTCTTCAAAGTTGGCAGTAACATCATTAACCTCCGATGAAGCTTTGATCTTCTCAGCATTAGGGTCGGGGTTAGACTTGGCAGAAGTGGTAATGATGATTGCTTTAGAAGTAATTGCCTCATCTGAAGGGCCCGAAGTAATGATAACGGTGGACAATGGAGAAATAGCGGATTGTCTTGAAACATTAAAAACATGATCGTAAAAGTCAATGGTTTAATCGAGAGTCATTTAAAGCTTTTCAAAAAAATGGAGAATTTATGGAGATACCTTCACCTGAGTAGCCAGATGGTGGAGTCTTAGAAAGAATATACCCTTCTTCAAGGGTAGGAGATAGTGAAGAGCTAGGAGGGGCAGAGAAAACCCATGAATATATTCTTTGATGGAGGAGGGGGGAATAGTCGACGAAGAATGTGTAGACATGGATACAACGATGGCCTTAAAGTTAGCCACCGAGATGAGTGGAACAACCACTACAAGTTCCTAGGATGATATGGTAATAGAAACTTCAATTGTCTCTTTAGAACAAAGATCAATGGAACCTCAATAGTGGTCCTTGAAGCTTCCTTAGAAGCATAGAGTAGCTTTCCCTCCTTTAGGGTGCTTAGATCATCATCATCAAAGAATTCCGCTAAGAAACCAGCTTCATTGAAAACATTGCTCTCTCTCTCACACACATCTTTCTCTTCTATCATAATTTGGTCATGGATGTCTACAAGGACCTAAGGATAAGTGTCATCCAACCACTTCAAGCCTTTTGTTCTGAACATAATTACATAGCACATGACTATGGTTGTGTCAACCTTCTTGGTGGTGGACTCCTTTTTAGCTTCATCTTAGGCTGGTTGATCTTTCAGTTTAGCTATGGTGTCCTTAAGCTTGTCATTTTTGGTTTTGAGCTCTAGGACTTGTCGTTCCTCAGCTTTGGATTTCTTTAGTTCATCTTTGAGCTGGGCTATCTTGGTTTTCACAAGTGCGTGTTATGCATCATAACTTGCAACATTAGCTTTCTTTTTATCTCCTTTGCTAAGTCGTTGCTATGGACATGGGCTTGCTAAAGTTGCTTCCCCAGAAGTGTTATCTTCACGTTAAGCGATCAAATCTCATCTTTATGCTATCCTCACTCAATATCAAAAACTCTATCCTTTTCTTTCAATGCCTTCTCAAGGAAATCCACTTTTTTCTTTAATGTGTCGATTAACTTTTAATCCTCCTCCATGACCCTTTCTCTCTCGGCTAGGAGGAGGCGATTCTTTGAACTGACATCACTAAGGTGCCTAGCAACCTTCCTTTAAGCTTGGAATCTATTAATCAGCACGTCAAAGGTTGATGGGGCATCCATGATTTTATCCATAGAAATATCATCCAAATTATAGTCAAACATGAGACATGTAAGGTTTAAATCTAAATATTTAAGCTCCAATGACATTGGAGCAGATGTGGAAGATAAGGAAACAGAAGATGTTAACATAGGAGCAATTTCCTTACCCGGCCATCATTGTGGCCAATAAGAGAGATGGCCAATAGGGCCAAAGAGGTACTTGATTGGTAGAAGGGGCTCGGAGCAGTAGATGTATGCTTGTCATTTTGACTATGGACAGCAGAAGAAGTAAGGACAAAGCCTATAGTAGGAACACATGAAGGATTAATCCAAGACAGAGGACTATGCCTCAAAAGAGAGCGGCTCTTTTAGGAATGTGAGCCTTTGGACTGTTGGGATGGAGAGTGGCCCTAATGTGAAGAGAGCTAGAGTCAAGACGTGAGTGCGGTTGCTCTTACTATTCTAACTGTACTCCCAATGCTTATACTTATGTTGGTGATCCCGAAAGTCTTACGAGAATTGCTATGGCCTTTCCTAGAGCGATCTCAGTAGTGATAACAAGATTTGGAAAGTGAAGAATCTCTTGATGTTTTTTGGTCATGATCGCTAAAGTAACTATAATGCCGCATGGTACCTGAAATGACAAACAAACAGAAGTTATTTTTGGATAGAGAAACGGGAAATAAGTCCAGTGCACGTCAGTTAGTCCTAAATGGGGTGAGTATGGTACGACACTATCTATCCTACAGAACATGCTTAGTCATTATGGATGGGGGAATAGTTAAGCATTTGAAAGGATGGAGAGTTTCATCGTCCATGCCACACAAAAGTTCATCGATCTCAAGGTCATTAAAATTGTACTTACAAAGGCCATCAGGCCTGAGATTGGAAGATGGACAGACAACATCGTCGTCTTTATTGCTGGAGGTTACCTCCTCAATCCGGTTGAGGGTCAGATCGAGAGTTGCTTTAAGAATCCTTCTCCTTAGACGCCTAAATCGAGGAGTAGGAATTGAGGCATTGTCCCTCTTAGAATTCTTCCTGGTAGCTTCAACTTCAAATTCTTCTTCTTTACACTCCTCTTCATCTTCATATTCTTCCTTATCATCCTCTTCTTATGTATTTATCGCAACAACTTCACATCCATCATCGTTATCTATTACTCGACGATGGGCGGGAGCTGAAGCTGAACCCCTAACCTATTGATTACTAGGTGCGACAGGTTCGAAAAGAACTCTATGGCTATTAGAATGGAGGTGGTAATGACGGAGGCATGGGTCAGTGAGCGAATGAGTGGTGCTATGTTCCTCCTTAGGAATGCCTTAAAGTGTGATAACCATTCCCCCTTGAAGTAGTAGACCTTTTTATGTAGATCTATAACTACTCAATAGAGTTGGCAGTCTTTGAAGAATGTTAATGAAGCATTGGAGGAACGATAATTGAAGTTATGACAGTATATAATGTCATCCAGGCCTGCCCCTTTGCCTAAATGGCAAGCAAAGATTACATACTATCTCAGGAGAACTGCATATGAATTGAGATGCAATTGAGTCAAAACAAGCTTCAAGATTAAAGAAGACCTGTCATAAAAAATATATGATCGTGGGGGTATTTAAAGGATGTTTCGCGCGAAAATTATTTTGTTAGAAACGCACTTTCTTTTATTTAAAAAATATTTGGAAAAATATTTTATTGAAGAAAATAATTAAAAATATTTTGATTTGAGAATACCCCATTGAGTAAATTGTATAAGGAACATTTTTATTCGAGAAAAATGTTTTATTTTTGAGTTTGGAAAGCTTTTGTTTGGAATTAATTTTGGTTGTTAGTATTTTACTTGATGGACAATATTCTATATAATGTTTTAGAAGGAAAATATTTTTGGTTAATGTTCTTTGGTTGAAAAATACTCAATTTTCCACGAGTGAGTTTTGGAAGAGCTTAAAGAGGTGTTAGGGACATTCTGACAAATACCTTGTCGCCAATAGAGAACTCAAAGTCTCATTGACTCTTATCAACGTAACTCTTTTATCCATCTTATACAACTTTCATTCATTGCGAATGATCTCAATCTTCTTTGTGGTTTCTCAAATCATATCTAGCTCAAGTATCAGTTACTCCCTATCTCCTACCAAAACGAATGGGTATTACATGGTCGGCCATATGAAGTTTCTAACGGTGCCATACAAATGCTAAATGGCAACTACTGTTGTATGCAAACTCTACAAAGTACAAATGGTCATCCCAAGAGCCTCTAAACTCAAGTATGCAAGCTTGTTAAAGATCCTCTAATATACAATTCACTTTCTCGGTCTGAACATATGTTTATGGGTGATAGGATGTGCTCAACTGCAGCTCTGTCCCCGATTCCTTTTAATGGAAGCTAGGGTTTTGTTCTGTGTGTTAAGAACAAGAGAGAGTGAAGCTATTTATAGTCATCTATACATCAAAATATCCGGTGCCTTTCTATCTAGATCTTGAGACAACGTATTTTGCCCATTCCCTTGCCCTTTAGCATGGTCAGGCACCCTTTATAGGGTTAATGGACTTTGGGCCTAATTAATACATCATATATATTAATTATATAAGCCCATACTTTAATTTAATCAATTTATAACAATCATATATATTTTTAATTAATTTGAAGGCTCCAAGTGAATAATTAAAATGTTATAAAATTCAATACAACATTTGTACTAATTCAATTATTAATTTATAATGTTTATAAATTAATTTTGAATTGGTCGAATTTAGAAATTAACTAAGACATGATCATGTTGATCCTTGGTATGAATGCGTTCCTCGGTCAATATTTATAAATTTTAAAAACTGAAATCGGTATGGACGTTGCTGGTATCAGACGCAAATTCAATCACTTACAGATCATTTAGGAGAAATCAAAATTCTAATCTTTATTAAGCTAGAGGTTGTAATGATTTTTTGTGCATGTTTCTTTTCATCATCACTATATCACTAAGATATAGAGATTTCAACCAATGGTAAAAAAACTCTAATAATATTTGTAATTAGTTGCATATACCACTTGAAGTCCTTGGTCCAATTCGATAACATTTACCGATTAACGTATTTACTCTGGTCAGATATATGACCATAATATCATGTGCTTGACCATAATCAAAGCACAGTCTAGTTACTTATGATCTATAGTACCCTCAAGTCTGAATACTATTGCATGTTGGTACATGAGATTTCTATTTTGACTTAGTTGCATTAATCTATAGAATACATTCGTTGAGTAATTATGTAAAATCCTGCTATGGAGCTATACCCAAATTTATCAAAGTTGTTAATAAAATAAATTTATTGAACTGATTTGAAGATAATTAATGAATAGAAGTTCATTTTGATTTTATAAAATGTTTTAATTGTAGTAAAGGGAAGAAATATTTTAAAAATAAGGCTAAGCAGAATTTTTGAAAAATATTGATATGAAAATTCCTACTATATGTTTAAAGTGGTGTTTAAGCCCTAAATGAATTTTAAAAGAGCTAAGATGAATTATGAAGGATTAAAATATAATGATAAGTGTTTTTGTTTGTAAAAAACATGAACATAATAAAATGTATTCTTATTGTTTCAAAATTTCTAGTATTGAATAAAATGATGTTTAATGTTTAAAATAGATTTTTAAAGGGATAAATTTGGAGTATATGAGTTGAAAAATATAAAATGTATACGATTTATTTTTAAGTGGTTAAGTATTGAATAAAAACATCTTTATTTGTTTAAAATGTTTGTTTGTTTAAAAATGGAAAAATGAGTTTTAAAAATATTGTATAAAACATACACTTTAGAATTAAATCTTTATGGGTTTAAGATGTGAAAAAACAGTATTTAATTATTGATTGAAGGAAATTAAAAATACTTTTAAACATTTATACATAGATAGAAATGTATTTTCAAGTACTAAAGGGCAAATGGCTGCTAAACCATACCCAAACCCCACGAAAACTCACTTTGTTATAGCGAAAGAGAAAAATTCTCTCTTCGTTTCCATTTTCTAAACCTAACTAAGAACTTAATAAATCAACAATGGCATCCTCTTCATAAACCAAGCACAAAACTCAATTTTTCAACTAAATTCAAGTGGTAAAATGAGTAAGTACCAAACGTTGATGCTCCTAATCTCTTCCCGACATGATATCACTTTATTTTGTTTTAGAACATGTTTATCATATTTTAGTATATATCAGGTCAGACCATAGGTGTAACAACCCACAATTTTAATGGTTGGATAAGTAAATGATTAATTAAATATTAAATCGTTAATTGATGGAACGTCCATTATACTCGATTTTTCGAAGGTAAATGAATTAGAACTCGAGGCACCAGCCTATGAGATCGTGATTCCGTCACAAGAAGAATAAGTATAAACTTGGCTATGTTTGGAGCTGATGAATTTTTAGAGTGAATGGTGATTTTTGTGGATTAATGAATTTTGGGCCAAGGCCCATTAGCTTGCCTATAAGTTGGCAAACCCTTTCGTTTTTCCATTCACTTTTCATTTCAACGTAACATTTCTTCCTCTCCTCCTAATTACTTTCCTAATCTTCCCATAAGCTTTAACCTTGATCCACTAATCCAAGCCTAAATAAAATCCAATAAATCCCTTAAAAATCACTATAATTCCTCTCTACTCATTCCACACAAAACCCATTTTTAAATTAGCTTGAAGTTATGTTCAAAGCTACATCTTGAATTTCAAGAGAGCATGAAATGGGTTTTGGTGATTAGGAGCTTTGTTTGGAGAAGAAGGTGAGTGGAATGATTCTATTACCTTACTTACTTGTTATACTTTATTAATTTTTCATATATGATTATAGAGCATTATAAAGCGGTTTAGAGAATGGTATGGTTTGATTTAGGCTTGTTTATGTTATAAACATGATTATATGAACTCATTGTTATTTAGAGACCTTAATTACTACTTTTGAGAAAGTTAGTAAGCTAATAAATGGATCTTGGGTCAATTAAGTTATGTTGTTTGATAATATGGGTTGCTTTGAGACTAACTAGGTGATATAATGATGTAAATGTCATTATTAAGTAATAATTAAGCCATTTGAATTCATTATGGAAAAGTTAGTAAGCTAATTAAGTGTAATTTTGTATTCTGCACTTATTATTATAGTGATTAGAGGGTTAATGAAGCTTAAAAAGACTTATAAATATTATTTAGGTAAATAAATAATTTTATAAGTAAATGATATATTTTATAGAATAGTATAATTGATATATTTTATAAAGTAGCATGAGATTTTATAAGATATTGTAAATGATATGTTTTATAAAATATCATATAAGATTATAAAATATTAAAATATTTTATAAAATAATATAAATGAGATATTTTATAAAATAATATGAAATGTTTTATAAAACATTATAAAAGAGATATTTTATAATATAGTATGAGATTTTATAAAATAGTATAAATGAGATATTTTATAAAATAGTACAAAAGAGAGAGTTTAAAATAAGTATGGGATTTTATAAATGGTATGAAGGAATTATTTTGTAAAATGGTTATATGGTTTTCTAAAATAATTATAAGGTGAATACTGAATTTTAAATGAAGAAATTAAGTGTAATAAAGGCTGAAAATGATTAATAAGCCAGTATTGTATTTTATAAAATAATGGAATGATTTTATAAAATAGTAGAAAAATAGATTGGACTTTATTGGAAAGATTTAGTAAATAAAAGTAAGATTTGGTTTAAGTAATAATTGAAATACTTGTTTAAATATAAATGTATGTATATTTATATGGATAAGCATATGTATACGTGTATTTGAAGTGATATAATAATCAATACAATTCTTGCATTGTTATTAGAATCGTTGAATATGGTTATGTGTATATATAAATATTTTGTGTGAGTAATTATACATGTGTAAGGGAATATCCATATGTGTATGTAAGCAAGATACAAGCAATCTCATGTAGCCACAATGACTACCGAGTGTATTAAGTTACATGAGAGAACATCGGGTCGAGTAACACTTCGGTAAAGCTTAAAATGTGATTTGTCAAGTTTATATGTGTTTGCGTGTGCATGAGTGCATAAGCGTGCACAAGTAGGTGCATCGAACATATGGGACCATCACGTGGGACCGAAAGTGTAACGACCCACTATTTTGGACCATTCAAATCGACAATAAATCCACACATGTCAGACTTGAATAATAAAAAACAATAGATTGTAAATAAATTTGGAGCAAATAAAACCAATCATAGATTCATAGACACAGAATATCAGAATAACTCGCAGCGGAAATAAAAATACATAGCGGTTCATGAAGCCACTACAATACATAGTCTCAAAACAGATACAAAATACCATAGTCTGAAAAACAGATACAACAGAAGTCTGAATACATAAGTTCACAAATACATAAGCAAAGCTGAATGAAATAACTGAAATAGAAAGACTAGATAGACTGATAAACTCCAGAAATCTCTAGCTCCAGAAGGTGAATCCAATGCTGTAATACTCAGGTTGACCCGAGCGTAAATAAAACAGAAACACTCGAGTCATGACATACATACATATACAATGTAAACCAACTCAAGTGAACTGTAATAGAAATGCACAAGTAACTTAAAGGATGCTTGGGACCGCCCATCCTCTAAGGATCCGTTAAACTATTTACTATGTAGTAATATATGCTATTATAATAATGTCTAATAGTAAAATAAACTTACTTTAAAATAGCGTTAAGGAGTGACCCAATATTCCCCTTAACACATAAATAGTGCCAGTAGTCTATACAATACCTACATACCTCCAGACCAGGAGGCTACGAGAAGATACTCCATAGGTACGACACAAATCAAACTCGTACAAGGCACGCTAGGGTAGGTGACACGACACAACTAGGCAATGCCAGGGTAGATATACCAATTACGCATCCGGACTGGTGGTAACACATAGCAGCCACTACCCCCCACCTCGGAACACACTCCCAAATCAAAATCGAAGGGTGGCCACCAAATCAATCACAAAGTAATAGAATGGTATCGAAGAAATGCGTCCGATCAGAGGTGCTACCTCATTGGCCCGTCAATCGCTCCTGTTTTAGCCACTTATGCCAACTCACGGGAGTCGGGTCCACGTATATACCTCAATAGGAATCGTCGCCACCATCCTACTTCATTCTGGAATCTCCACCGCGTACACAGTTGTTAAAGTGGTTTTCGGTATCGACAGAGAGTATGTCCATATCCGATCCCGGTGTCTTTAACAACCAATCGTTATTATAACCCGTGGTTATAAATTTCAAAAAGGTTTATACTTTAAAACCCAAAATATCACTTCTATTTCAAAAACCACCCTTTTCAAAACCAAATCAAACAATATCATTTTACTTCAAAAACTAAATACAATATCATCTCTATTTCCAAATAAATATGAAGTCAATATACTTTCAAACCAAATATTAAATTTCCAGAATTATAGCATTTTCTGATTTCATTCATTTAATTACAAAATTTCAAACCATTGTATTTTCAGAACAGCAGCACTTATAAAGTGTTACGGTAGATATAGTAGTATTTCAAAACATTGTCAAATTTTAGAAACAGCAGCACTTACAAAGTGCTACAGTAGGTATATTAGTTTCAAAACAGTTCAGTTTAGCAACAACAGCACTTACCAAGTGCTACTGTAGCCCTTTAGTTGTTTCAGGATATAGTTTACTTTTAGCAACCACATCACTTACCAAGTGCTGTAGTAGGTTTATTACTTCAGATTTTAGTTAGCTTCAGCAACAACAACAGCACATACAAAGTGCTGTAGTAGCCCTTTAGTTATTTCAGAACTTAGTTATTTTTTAGAACTATAGCACTTAGCAAATGCTGTCTTAATACTACAGCATTTCTGAAGTGCTACCAATACTAATTTCAGATTTATTATAAGGTTCTAGAAACATTAAAACTTCAATTTTTAGTCATTTTAACTTATAAAATCATTTTTTTGCTTCAAAAATGTTCATTTGGATATAATTTAACTTGTGATTTTATAAAATAAAATTTCATTAATAATTATCCAATTTTTAAACAATCATTCACTTATTAAGCCAAAGTGCACTATTTCTTAACTTTTGTATTTTAACCATTAACTTAATACTTTACTTTAAAATACCATTTCATATAATAAAACTAAGTTTCCATTTTATTTACTTAACTTAAAATTTTCCTTTTAAAAGCCCAATTTCCAAAATTATCAAGTTAAGTCATATTTCAGAATACATTTTCCCATTTATTTACTTATACATTTTAACTCATATAAAATCACTAAAACTTTATTTAAATTATTTAAATCCAAATTTAAGTTAAAATATCATATTTTACATTTAATAATACTTAATAAATTTCAGAAAATATATATAAAAAAAATATAACCATGGGTCTGTATAATATTTTCTAACCTAGGTCAAGTGATACGGATAATATATCATTTCAATCTGCAATTTAAAAGAAAAATCCGGGTTCTATCATTTCAAACCCGCAATCCCAAGTCAAATACAAATGAAAATTTCTCGAGCCTACCATTTCAGCTCATAACGATTTTCCCTTAAAGTCCGTTCGGGTATGTATCATTTCAACCCATGGTGATTCTATACTAACAGGGAACTTGCAGTGTGAGAAACAGAAAATAAAATAAACAGTATATCATATAATATTAAATCAGGTGATGTAACAAGTATATAATCAGGTTATAACATCATAAATATCACATCACTTGCATATATGAAATTACTATCAGCATGGCATATTAATACTACACATTCACTTGTCATCATTTCACAATTATACAAGTACGAATGTCGAGAGTGATAGACTCACCTTTTAAAGCTAGAGATTACGAAGTAGAGACACGCAATAAACACGGAGAGGCACGACAAAGCACGAACTATATTCGAAGAGGAGTAGCACCCAAATCCAAATCTTGTAAATAAATAAATAAAACAAATATAAATATATGTTTCAACACAACAAAATAAATTAAAACAATGAAAAATTTGAGAAATAAAAATGAGATAACCATGCTTTAAACACAAGAGTGCTCGGCCATAATGGACATAGGCTTGGCCATGACGTTTTTGAGGCAACTAGGCTTGGCCATGGATCAAGTAATGCACGGCTATGGTTTGGGAAGTGAAGAGATAGGTAGGTTACAAAGCATGGAAGGCAAAGAGGCAAAGGAATGAAGGGTCACAAACACACATAGGTTCGGCCCTATGTCTAAAGTGGTCGGCCATGGTGTGATTTGGGTCAAGTGGTCACGGCAAGGCAATAGGATGTGGTGTTGTTGTTGTTGTGGTCGAGGCAAAATAGGAGGTGGATGCACAATATAGTGATCGGCTAGGGTTTTGGTCATGTTTTGGTGGTGGAGTTTGCACTTATGGTTACGGCAAGGGTTTGGGATGGTGGTGTAGAGGTGATGGCTGATCTTGGTGGTGGTGGAGAGGAGATGTGGTCGACAATAGAGGAGCATGAGGTGGAGGCCGAGCCAAGCATGAAGAAAACAAAAGAAAAGCAAAATGAAAAAGAGGAAGGAGAGGAAGCCATGGACAAAATGACTTGCTTTAATCTTTATTAGAAATGGAAATGAAAGGAGATGAGAACAATTGTGTGATGTACGGCTATAGGTAATGAAAATGCACGGCTAAGAAGGAAAATGAAGAGGCTAAAGAAATGAAGAGGCTAGAAAATAAAAAGGCATATGTTAAAGACAAAGAAACCAAAGTCTTTTGAATTTCCAAGCCAAAATCAAATAAAATAAAATAAAATAGAAAATAGAGAAATGAAAATAAGAAAATGAAAAATATAAGAAATAGAAATGAAAATAGAAAATATGAAATAGAGAACAAACCAAAGTATACAATTTCCAGAAAATCAATATTTAATTATATTTGGAAAACAAAATAAAAACAAAATCCAAAATACATTGGAAATTCCAATATCTCAATTTTTAATGATTTAAAAAATCAAAGTTTTCAAATAAATTCTATTTAAAAATATTTACAAAATTTTTGGGTTGTTACACTCTCCCCCACTCAAAACTTTTCGTCCTCGAAAAGGAACGAATCAAGGAAGAACAAAGAAAAATAAGATAGAATAGCAAATAGTACCTGAAACAAACAATTCCGGATTCGAAGCACGCATGCTCTCCTCTATCTCCCGGGTACAATCCCGGTCATCAGTACTCCATTGCACTTTGACCAGATTGGCAGATTTCCTTCTTAGTTGCTTCGTACCTCTATTGACAATACGAAGTGGCTTCCTCTCGACAGTCAGATTAGGCTGAATATCCAAACTCTCGAGAGCAGAAGGCTGGACAATAAGAGATGGATCATGAAGATACCGACGAAGATGCACTCCAGAAAACTTCTCAGGCAAATCCAGACGATAAGCTAAAGAACCAATCCTCTCCAAGATGCGGAAAGGACCAATGAACCTAGGAGCAAGCTTCCCTCTATGACCAAAACGAATCACATTCCTTAAGGGAGAGACCTTAAGGAAAACCAAATCAACGGAACCACAAAAACTTGTTCGACGACGAAATTTCTATCGGGTTAGAAAACCGTCGAACGAATTTAGAAATAAAATTTACCGCAAGCGCACGGCGTACTATTGAAGTACGTGGTGAGTACGGGTCGATCCGTAGGGAATTGATGATTTTAAAAATCTATTCAATCAAATTAAACCAAATTCGAGTGAAAGTTAAGCTAGAAAATTAGAGAATTAACTAACTAACTAAAAGAAAAGAAATGCAAATATAGGAGTTAAATGACAATTTAGAGAATAAATCCACTCTCTAGATTATGTAGTTCAACACATATGAAATCATAATCTCTCTTTTATGGTCATTAGCACTTTAATTGATGTGTCTATCATAAGTATGGCATATTTGTGCTATTAGTTAGCCAACATAAGCCATCAAACTTTGACACACCCCTTAAACCACTTACTAACTTTCATGAAACTTGACAATGAAAATGAAAATGAAATCTATTTTAAGTATGGCCTATTAACTATTGATTAGAAATATAGTCCATCAAATTTTAATTTCAAATCACTTTCTTTTGCCATAATCATATTTTGATGAAGAGGCAATTAGTGTTAGTGACTGTTTAAGCATAGTCTATTTGGTGTCAACAATATAGACTATCAAATTCAAGGCAAAAACAACAATTAAACCACTTCAATCATTCTTCATTAAGCACAAAAAGAGAGCATGAATTAACAAATAGTTGAAGCTACATAATTAGAGAGCTTCATTACCCCTAAATTGAAGGGGTTTAGCCTCTCATATTTGTCATTTGATTAACAAATGTAGCTTGCAACATGAAACTAAAAAGAAAGGAAAAGGAAAGCAAAGTAAAGAAAAACTATTCTACTTGCATGAAAAATAAATCTACACTACTAACATGAAAGTAAATAAGCATGAAAAGGAAAAGAACATGTATTGAAGTTGCATAAAAAAATTACATAAAGAGAAATGGCTAAGCAACCATGAAAAGAAAGAAGAGAACTTGATTTATTTTTGAGCCTAAACTAAAGTAAGAGAGGCTAAAGGAGAGGAGAGGGTTACATGAAACATAAGGGGATTTTATACATGTATTAAACCCTAATTCATATTTTTTGGGAATGCCCAAAATACCCTCTTAGGAAGTGTGGAGGCCAAGTAATCATTAGCTTCAAATAATCCTCATTTAAGTGTGCATGAAGCCATTAATTCCATAAGCAAGTGCATTAGCCTCTAATTTGTACATTAAGGTAGGTGGGTAGGTGGGGTCCTCCATTATCTTCACTTTGAATTATTTCCATCTTCATTTGTTCTCTTCACTCTTATGCATGCATATATCATCATGTAACCACTTGTAAAATTCACCAAATTTCCTACAAAACAACATAGAAAATTCCAAGTAAATTTTCACAATTTAATAAATGCATAAAAATGACCATTTTGCCCCTATATGAAGATGAATATGTGACAATTTCAAATAATTTGAATTTTGGTTTAAACAAGTTAAAATACCCAATATGATCATTTATTTAATTTAAATGGATTAAATATGGTGGTAAAAATATACACATTTACGTGCACATCAATGACCAAAACGAATCACATTCCTTAAGGGAGAGACCTTAAGGAAAACCAAATCACCAACAGAAAACTCCAAACTCCTCCTACGCCTATATGCGTACTTCTTCTGCCTATCCTGAGCACTCCTCATCTTCCTCTTAATCTCCTCAACTCTCTCAGAAGCTTCAAGAATCACATCAGGACCAAGAACCAAACGGTTACCGGATTCAATCCAGCAAGATGGGGACTTGCAAGGTCGTCCGTAAAGAGCAGCATATAGTGACATTTCAATACTGGCCTGAATTCAAAGATAGAATGAGATAGATGAAGGATTAAGACAAGATTAAAACCGAAGATTATGATTATACCTGATAAGTGTTGTTATAGGTAAATTCAACAAGATGGAGATGATCTTCCCAAGATCCTCCATAATCAAGAACACAAGCACGAAGAAGATCCTCCAGAATCTGATTTACTCTTTCTGTTTGACCGTCGGTCTGTGGATGGCAAGCAGTGCTCAGATTCAGATGAGTACCCAAGGATTCCTTAAAAGCTTTCCAAAACTGACTAGTAAAGATAGGATCACGATCACAAACAATACTGATAGGAACACCATGGAGACGAACAATCTCTCTCATATAGATCTCAGCCAAACTAGAAGCAGAACGGGCAGACTTGACCGGAATGAAATGAGCTGACTTGGTCAATCTATCCACAATAACCCAAATACTCTCATTACCCCTCCTAGTCCTCGGTAATCCATCAATGAAATCCATAGAAACTTGTTCCCATTTCCAATTGGGAACCTCAAGGGGCTGCAACAAACCAGGGGTCTTCTGATGATCGGCCTTGACTTGCTGACAAGTCGCACACCTACTAAAAAAATGGAAATATCACGCCTCATACCTCTCCACCAATACAACATCTTCATATCCTGATACATCTTGGTCACACCAGGATGAATAGAAAGTCTGGATCGGTGATTTTCCCGAAGTAACTCCTGTCTCAATCCATCAACATTCGGGACACAAATGCAATTATTAATCCTCAAAATACCTCTATCATCGATCCGAGCACCACTTCCATCAAGAATACTACTACCAACTCTGCTATGAACACTCTACTTCATCAATCTAAGCATCTCATCCTCATCCTGCTTAGCCATGAAACGATCCAAAAGAGGAGAAGAAACAACAAGCTGACACAACATAGCCTTCTTCCGACTCAAAGCGTCGGCTACAACATTAGCTTTACCAGGAGTATAGCTAATATCGAGGTCATAAGAAACTAGAAACTCAAGCCAACGAACTTTCCTCTGATTCAAATCCTTCTGGGTGAAGATATATCTCAAAGACCGGTGATCGGTAAAGAGCTCAAACTTAGTCCCTAGAAGATGATGTCTCCAAAGCTTCAAAGCAAAAACCGAAGCAAGCAACTCTAAATCATGAGCAGCATAATTGGCTTCATGAGTCTTCAACTGATGACTGGCATAAGCAATGACCTTACCATCCTGCATCAGAACAGCTCCCAAACCTTCACGACTAGCATTAGTGTATACCGTTAATCCTTCACTTCCATTCGGAACGGTAAGAACTGGTGCGGAAGTAAGCTTGCTCTTTAACTCGTTGAATGCAGCTTTACACTCATCACTCCAAATAAACTTAGCATTCTTACGAGTCAAAGCGGTAAGAGGTGCAGCAATCCGAGCAAAATTCTCAATGAATCTTCGATAATAACCGGCAAGGCCCAGAAAACTACGGATATCAGATGGAGTCCTAGGAGTTTCCCAATCCTGCACAGAATAGGGATAAATAAGGACAACAGAAAAGTTAGAATAATTGAATGATAAAGAGGAAAAGAAGGGAAAGAAAGACTTACATTGATCGCAGCGATCTTAACTGGATCAACAGAAACTCCATTACCAAAACAATATGTCCGGGAAATCAGACGTCATCCTTCCAGAAATGGCATTTAGAAAATTTAGCCTTCAATTGATGATTTCTAAGAGTCTCAAGAACAGATTTCAAATGCGACTCATGTTCCTTCTTGGACTTAGAGAAGACAAGGATATCATCAACAAAGACAAGAACAAATTTATTAAGCACGTCACGGAAAACATGATTCATCAGATCAACAAAGATAGCAGGAGCATTAGTCAGACCAAAAGGCATGACTAACCATTCATAAAACCCATTCTCAGTATGAAAAGCAGTCTTGGGAATACTTTCCTCAGCAACTCTGAGCTGGTGAAAACCCGAGGCAAGATCAAGCTGAGAGAAAACAGTGGCACCATAAAGCTGATCAAACATATCATTGATGTGAGGCATTGGATATCTGTTTTTTATTCTTCAGCTCCCTATAATCAACACACATCCTCAAAGATCCATCGGACTTAGTGACAAAAACCACTGTTGCTCCCCATTCGGAATGGCTAGGTCTGATCAGACCCTTGGAGAACAAGTCCTCAATTTGCTTTCCCAACTCAACTTTCTCACGGGGTGCCATTCTTCTAGGAGGAAGAACTACAGGTCGAGCTCCAGGAATAAGATCAATACGGAAATCGATTTCCCGCTTAGGAGGTAAAGCAGTGACTTCATCAAATACATCGGGATAGAGTCTGACCACACGGGTCGAATGAAGATCACCAGGGGAAGAGTCCAGAGAATAAATAAAGCTGCCAGCAAAATCCTGAGGCATGCGTCACTGAATAACCAAAGGATTACCCCGATCATCAACAAGAGAAACAGTTCGGGATTTACAAGAGATAACAACATCATGCCTCTTAAGACAATCACCTCCAAACAACAAATCAAAAGCATCGAAACCAAGAACATAGAAATCACCAGAAAATTTATGGCCAGAATAGAAGAGTCTCACTTGCTTACAAATCCTATCAAGGTTCGCGGGACCACCAATAGGATTTTTAACACACAAAGATTCAACAGCATACATAGGAGAAAGGAGATGCTCAAACTTATCACAAAGATCCACATAAATAAAACTATGCGAAGCTCCAGTATTAAATAAAACACGAACAGAATGATTAAATAAAGAAAAGGTGCCCTGGAGAGTACCTTGATTATCACTAGGAGCAGGAGCAGGTGCAGGTGGAGCAGGAGAAGAAGCAGAGGTAACAGAAAAAATACCAGACGGCTTGCCCTTCTGATACAAAGGACAATCTTTCTTGAAATGACCAGGCTGCAGACATACATGACAGAGGTTGTTCCTGGTATCCTGAGGTGGAGGAACAGCAACACCAACTAAAGTGGGGCAACTATTTGCATAGTGTCCCTTCTGATCACACTTGAAATAGGTAATGGAAGATAGGTCGACAGGCTGCCTCTGAGAAGGAGAAGATGAAGATCCCAATCCTGGATGCTTGAGCCAATTCTTCTTCTGTTGATGGAAATTTGGCTTTCTATTCTTAGAGTTAGCAGAGGAAGACTAAGATGAAGGAGCACTAGCAATAGCAGGACCCTTAGAAGTAGGGTTCTCATAACGGATAGCCATATCCATAAGCTCGGTGAAAGTGCCATAAACATGAGAAATGAGACGATCATAATACTCAGGACGAGCACCAGCAATGAACTTCTCGTTCTTCTTAAGTTGGGTGTCAATAAGGCCAGGACCAAACTTGGAAAGTTCATTGAACTTCCGCTCATACTCAGAAAAGGACATGGTACCCTGCTTGAGATCCATAAACTCATGATAAAGCTGAGATTTCCCGGCTTCGGGCATCCATTTTGCCACAAAAGCCTCCATGGAAAAGAGATAGATAAGCTTAAGATATATTTTAAAGAGAAAAGGCTGAACAGAACACAAGACAATACAAGAAGATACCTAAACTGATCCCAAGAAATATCTGCCTCCACAGTCTGAGCTGTGACAGATTCCCACCAATCCAAGGTTGCTTCCTTCAACTGCCAAGCTGCCAACTGACGCTTCTGAGCATCAGCAATCTCCAAACCAGTAAAAATCCTCTCAAGTCTCCTTAACCACTGTTGAGCCTCTATGATGCTCTCATATCCAGTAAACTTGGTACCACCAAGCTGAGTGAATTCCTTGCAATGAGTAGTGAACCCGATGGGTGCAACAGGCTCAGGATCTGGGGCAATACCACGACCCCTACCTCTGGCATTCCTACGGTTCATCTTGAAAATAAAGAATGAACTTTTAGGACAAAGGTAAATAGAAAGACAAAGATAAGATTCAATTAGAAATGGAAATCCTAATCAAAGAATTCAAATAAACAAGATGGATTCGAAAGGAATGAAGTTAAGAAATGAGATTTTAAAACAAGAAAATTTTTATATCCAAAATAATCTTTTAAAATCCTTTAAAATCATTTGAAAATCATTATACTTAAAAATACGTTCACTCGCAAAGAAATGATTCTATGATTGATTTCACTCATTCTAGGGTATTTCTACTGTATCTCTAATGAGTTTTTGCTCCATAGGCTAAGATTTGCCTAAAACCTCGCTCTGATACCAAATGTAACGACCCACTATTTTGGACCATTCAAATCGACAATAAATCCACACATGTCAGACTTGAATAATACAAAACAATAGATTGTAAATAAATTTGGAGCAAATAAAACCAATCATAGACACAGAATATCAGAATAACTCGCAACGGAAATAAAAATACATAGTGGTTCATGAAGCCACTACAATACATAGTCTCAAAACAGATACAAAATACCATAGTCTGAAAAAAAGATACAACAGAAGTATGAATACATAAGTTCACAAATACATAAGCAAGGCTGAATGAAATAACTGAAATGGAAAGACTTGATAGACTGATAAACTCCAAAAATCTCTAGCTCCCGAAGGTGAATCCAAAGCTGTAATACTCAGGCTGACCCGAGCGTAAAGAAAACAGAAACACTCGAGTCAGGACATACATACTTATACAATGTAAACCAACTCAAGTGAACTGTAATAGAAATGCAAAAGTAACTTAAAGGATGCTTGGGACCGCCCATCCTCTAAGGATCCGTTAAACTATTTACTATGTAGTAATATACGCTATTATAATAATGTCTAATAGTAAAATAAACTTACTTTAAAATAGCGTTAAGGAGTGACCCAATATTCCCCTTAACACATAAATAGTGACAGTAGTCTATACAGTACCTACGTACCTCCAGATCGAAAGGCTACGAGAAGATACTCCATAGGTACGACACAAATCAAACTCGTACAAGGCGCGCTAGGGTAGGTGACACGGCACAACTAGGCAATGCCAGGGTAGATATACCAATTACGCATCCGGACTGGTGGTAACGCATAGCAGCCACTACCCCCCACCTCGGAAAACCCTCCCAAATCAAAATCGAAGGGTGGCCACCAAATCAATCACAAAGTAATAGAATAGTATCGAAGAAATGCGTCCGATCAGAGGTGCTACCTCATTGGCCCGTCAATCGCTCCTGCTTTAGCCACTTATGCCAACTCACGGGAGTCGGGTCCACGTATATACCTCAATAGGAATCGTCGCCACCATCCTACTTCATTCTGGAATCTCCACCGCGTACACAGTTGTTAAAGTGGTTTTCGGTATCGACAGAGAGTATGTCCATATCCGATCCCGGTGTCTTTAACAACCAATCGTTATTATAACCCGTGGTTATAAATTTCAAAAAGGTTTATACTTTAAAACCCAAAATATCACTTCTATTTCAAAAACCACCCTTTTCAAAACCAAATCAAACAATATCATTTTACTTCAAAACCTAAATACAATATCATCTCTATTTCCAAATAAATTTGAAGTCATTATACTTTCAAACCAAATATTAAATTTCCAAAATTATAGCATTTTCTGATTTCATTCACTTATTTACAAAATTTCAAATCATTGTATTTTCAGAACAGCAGCACTTATAAAGTGTTACGGTAGATATAGTAGTATTTCAAAACATTGTCAAATTTTAGAAACAGCAGCACTTACAAAGTGCTACAGTAGGTATATTAGTTTCAAAACAGTTCAGTTTAGCAACAACAGCACTTACCAAGTGCTATTGTAGCCCTTTAGTTATTTCAGGATATAGTTTACTTTTAGCCACCACAGCACTTACCAAGTGCTGCAGTAGGTTTATTACTTCAGATTTTAGTTAGCTTCAGCAGCAGCAGCAGCACATACAAAGTGCTGTAGTAGCCCTTTAGTTATTTCAGAACTTAGTTATTTTTTAGAACTATAGCACTTAGCAAATGCTGTCTTAATACTACAGCATTTCTGAAGTGCTACCAATACTAATTCCAGATTTATTATAAGGTTCCAGAAACATTAAAACTTCAATTTTTAGTCATTTTAACTTATAAAATCATTTTTTTTGCTTCAAAAATGTTCATTTGGATATCATTTAACTTGTGATTTTATAAAATAAAATTTCATTAATAATTATCCAATTTTTAAACAATCATTCACTTATTAAGCCAAAGTGCACTATTTCTTAACTTTTGTATTTTAACCATTAACTTAATACTTTACTTTAAAATACCATTTCATATAATAAAACTAAGTTTCCATTTTATTTACTTAACTTAAAATTTTCCTTTTAAAAGCCAAATTTCCAAAATTATCAAGTTAAGTCATATTTTCAAAATACATTTTCCCATTTGTTTACTTATACATTTTAACTCATATAAAATCACTAAAACTTTATTTAAATTATTTAAATCCAAATTTAAGTTAAAATATCATATTTTACATTTAATAATACTTAATAAATTTCAGAATATATATATATATAATATAACTACGGGTCTGTATAATATTTTCTAAACTAGGTCAAATGATACGGATAATATATCATTTCAATCCGCAATTTAAAAGAAAAATCCGGGTTCAATCATTTCAAACCCGCAATCCCAAGTCAAATACAAATGAAAATCGCTCGAGCCTATCATTTCAGCTCATAACGATTTTCCCTTATTCTAAAGTCCGTTCGGGTATGTATCATTTCAACCCATAGTGATTCTATACTAACAAGGAACTTGCAGTGTGAGAAACAGAAAATAAAATAAACATTATATCATATAATATTAGATCAGGTGATGTAACAGGTATATAATCAGGTTATAACATCATAAATATCACATCACTGGCATATATGAAATTACTATCAGCATGGCATATTAATACTACACATTCACTTGTCATCATTTCACAATTATACAAGTACGAATGTCGAGAGTGATAGACTCACCTTTTAAAGCTAGAGATTACGAAGTAGAGACACGCAACAAACACGGAAACGACAAAACACGAACTAGATTCGAAGAGGAGTAGCACCCAAATCCAAATCTTGTAAACAAATAAATAAAACAAATATAAATATATGTTTCAACACAACAAAATAAATTAAAATAATGAAAATTTTGAGAAATAAAAATGACATAACCATGCTTTAAACACAAGAGTGCTCGTCCACAATGGATATAGGCACGGCCACAATGGACATAGGCTCGGCCATGACATTTTTGAGGCAACTAGGCTTGGCTATGGATCAAGTAATGCACGGCTATGGTTTGGGAAGTGAAGAGATAGGTAGGTTACAAAGCATGGAAGGCAAAGAGGCAAAGGAATGAAGGGTCACAAACATACATAGGTTTGGCCCTATGTCTAAAGTGGTCGGCCATGGTGTGATTTGGGTCAAGTGGTCATGGAAAGGCAATAGGAGGTGGTGTTGTTGTTGTGGCCGAGGCAAAATAGGAGGTGGATGCACAATATAGTGATCGACTAGGGTTTTGGTCATGTTTTGGTGGTGGAGTTTGCACTTATGGTCACGGCAAGGGTTTGGGATGGTGGTGTAGAGGTGATGGCCGATCTTGGTGGTGGTGGAGAGGAGATGTGGTCGGCAATAGAGGAGCATGGGGTGGAGGTCGAGCCAAACATGAAGAAAACAAAAGAAAAGCAAAATGAAAAAGAGGAAGGAGAGGAAGCCATGGACAAAAGGACTTACTTTAATCTTTGTTAGAAATGGAAATGAAAGGATATGAGAACAATTGTGTGATGTACGGCTATAGGTAATGAAAATGCACGGCTAAGAAGGAAAATGAAGAGGCTAAAGAAATGAAGAGGCTAGAAAATAAAAAGGCATATGTTAAAGACAAAGAAACCAAAGTCTTTTGAATTTCCAAGCCAAAATCAAATAAAAAATAAAAAATAAAGTAGAGAAATGAAAATAAGAAAATGAAAAATATAGGAAATAGAAATGAAAATAGAAATAATGAAATAGAGAACAAACCAAAGTATACAATTTCCAGAAAATCAATATTTAATTATATTTGGAAAACAGAATCCAAAATACATTGGAAATTCCAATATTTCAATTTTTAATGATTTAAAAAATCAAGGTTTTCAAATAAATTATATTTAAAAATATTTACAAAATTTTTGGGTTGTTATAGGAAGGCTGGTTGTGTTCATTTTGGTTTGTTAGAGGAAACTGGGTCGAAAGAAACGTCCAGTGGAACTCTACGCATAAAAGAGTAGATTTTATGTCAGATCAGATTTCGAATACTAAGGAACCACTTCCATAAAATCAACTTATAGACTCCGAAAGAGGTCCGATGTGGTGGAAGACGGCTTTAGGAGCTGGGCAACTCATCGGATGAAGCGACGGAGGAAACAACGTGGGATTGGCAATAGGAGTGGCATGGGAGTTACCTGCCCAGGCTTATTACTTGGTGTAGGCTACCTCCAATGCATTGGTGAAGTGCAAGCCTGGGTAGTAACCCAAGCAAGGAGCAAGAAGACAGGGATTTTCCCATGGCTCTGGATGCGGTTTGATGTGAGACTTCTGCACAATTTCGAGGAGGCCTTGGGCTACTCGGGAAAATGGAATGCAAAGCAAATATTAGGATCCAGATGCAATGTAAAGTGATGTATATGTTATCAATAATGACCAAGGAATCGGACATGAGATCGGTACATTGATTGGTTGCACGATCACGTCAGACAAGCATGTATAATTAAACGGAGTAAGTCCATACCTCTTGGCTTTGGCCTTGCGGTGGATATGTTTTTGATGAGTGGTATTGGTCTTATGTTTATGGTCGTACCCAGTATTGGTCTTGTATTAGTGATCATGCATATTATAGGTCTTTTATTAGTTACCATACGTCTAGATAGACGATGACGATATAGTGGTCTTCGTTCGTAGTAGGTATATATGATTACGTGACACGTGTGTGTGTAAACACACTACACACACATGGCATCGGTGCTCTTTGTAGCTCCCCATAGCGTATTACATGGGATACATGTGTCATTCTCTTTTGTATCGATATTATGCGAATTTGTTTAGAAATCCATGATGATTAGGAAGAAGGGGACAATGACGATCATCTACCCCTTATGTGTATCTTATGCCTTGTGCATGATGCATAGAAGCACTTTTTGTATAAAGCCCACTCATCCTAGCAGACAAGCTTTAACACGCGATGGAACTGTGTATAAAATATTATCCTTTAAAGTAGGACATACGTTAGTGGCATTGGATGATCCAAACATGGAATGGGACTCAAACTCTCATTAGGGAATCCCATAGGGGTAGTGTATGCTTTATAGAATGAAGGACTCTTAACCTATAAATGTGAGAATTGACGGAGTTCACGTCCTAAGACATGTTGATACTCAAATTCGTTAAATTTCGAAAACAACTCCATGGGACCTTTCTTGGAATTAACTAATCCATGGGGGAATCCAACTCTATATCAAATCACCCTCTCTTCCTTGCCCAAAGCCATCTCCAACCATCCTCAATCATCTCGAATATTTCCTATGTTAAGTGCAATCGATCAGTGGTGATTGATTGGATGGAGTGGGGACAGTTTTAAATAAGGCATCGATCGATGCCTAGGCTAGAGCATAGTTTAATGATGGCAATGACAATCTTAAAGGATAGAGCATCATGATGGAGACAGCCCTACTATGGATAGGTTTAGGTGGAGGTGCTAAATATGGAAGCTTGGAATTAAAGATTGATTGGAATCCTAGTTGACTGGAGAAGGAAAAGTGTGACGATCGACTATTTTTAACATCTAAAAATAATTATAAACACCATCAAAATATGTTTATAACTAATTTTAGATATTAAATAAGTGAACCATGGGTATATAAAATTTAAAATCCAAAACAATGAACAAAAAGGGAAACCTCACAGCATAATATATTATCAAATGTATTGGATTTGTGTAATATTTAATTGCTGGAATGAGATACACACACACATCTGTCATTTAAGCAATTAAATATTACACAAATCAAATACATAAGGTAATATACATATTTAAATACATCAATTATTAACAAGAACTATATAACTATGGTGCAAGAGATATACCGAACCATCCCGTGGATATGACTTATTCCAGGCCCTTTTGCTCCCTCTTTTGATTCACTTGCAAAATTACAAATAAACTTATGTACATATAATAAGGGAAAAGGTGTCAACTATGTTTGGACTGCACCTTATCATGTACACTACTATCATAGGCTCGATAGCTATTGCATTGAGAAAAGCTGCCTACATACCCCTTTTTAGGGGATCCAGCCTACGTAGTTCTGTTTCTGCTCTTCTCCTACATCCAAATACTTATTAGTACATATAACCATAACATCCATGTAGCCAATGCAAGAAATGAAAATAGTAAAAGCTGAAAATAGTATTTATACTCATTCATCACAATAAATCATTTTATGAGTAACATTAACAATAGTACACGGGCATCGGCCCTCAATAATACTCAATGACAAACCAAATTTATCAAATAGGAAAATAACACAAATATACTTACATACATACTAACCATCAACTATAGTAATACACTATCAATGTATGTATAAGTCATCTAGTCATCAAATGTGTAATAATCACCCCTACAATAGTGACACGACACCAATTATCGAATGTGTATTAATCCAGCCAACAATAATAACAGAACATCAATCAACAAATATGTACTAATCCAATCAATATTAGTAACACAACAACAATCATCAAGTGTGTACTAATCCAATCAACATTAGTAACACAACATTAATCATTATATAAGTATAATCAACTACCCATCGTATAGTAGTAATAATGGTAAAATAATGCATACTCATCCTAATGCGATTTCAACATCATAAAACAAACATATCGCATATTACTTCCATCTAAACATTGTATTTACAACAATTATTTTCCCCTTAAGTATAAATATCATTTTATTATTGTTTATTACAAAAACACCTTTGTTTATCTCAAAACAATAATAATCCTTTAAAATGGTAAAATACTTCAAAAATACTTCATTCTAATCTCGTTAATTTAGATCCCTTAAAACGTCGTATTTTCCACCAAAAAATGGTAATTTACATCAAATTGCTTTTCAAAATAATAATATTTTATCTTACGTCAAAATAATAATATATTATCTTATGTCAAAATAATAATATTTTAAAGTCACTGTAATAGTTTTCAAACCAATCCATTACAATTTATCTCAAAAATAATAATATTTTATTTTAAATCACCAAAACTCCTTTTTATTTCTACTCAACTCAAAATATCAAGTATTTTATCCAGAAACACTTTTGAAAAAATTCTCTATCATTGTTATTATTTAGAATTACCTTTTAATTTTATTACTCAAACAATGATATAATAATAAAAACTTCTTAATAACACCATAAAATTAATTATATGTTATCAACTCAAAACTATATGATTTTACAAAAACCAAACTATTATTTATGAAATTCCACTTTATTTTATAAATAACATCATCTCTTCCAATTTCAATTTAAAAAAAATTCATTATTATTTATGAATTTCCCTATAAATTCATAAATAATAACCTTATTAAATCATTTGCTGTCATTTCAATAAAATTTGTTAAATTAACGCCATTTACAAATGCTAGTCAAAAACCTATAAATAACCCTATCTACGTTTATTTATCCATATTTTCTATAATTTCATCCAATTTATATTAATTATTTGTTTTCCATCTAAATTCCATAAGTAATTATAATTAAACACCTTATAATACAAGATTCAACACCAAACATCCATATTAAGACACAAAACATCTAAAAAATCAGACCAACCAAATATTCATCATCATATATCCATAAATATCAATTTTCATCAATATATATGTATTTAATATTTTTAAACTTTAATTATTTAAATTAAATAAATCACACCAACATGCTTTTGCAAACAGCCTCCAAATTCAATAGATCAAGCACCCAATTGTTTGGAATTCCACCACAAATCCAACTAAAGAAATCGTGCATGAACCAGAGTTCGTATGTGAAAGATATAGAGGTTAGAACTTCAGGGTTTAATTTGTAAATAAATAAAATAGGGGATGTAAATTGAAAAATTACCAATCCCATAGAACCCATCCATCATTATCGGTACTACTACTTTGACCATTGATTTTTCACTTTACACGCCATTGGAGCTCATCAGACCACCTGTAGTTGCCTACGCTCGTCACTCTCCACCAAATCAACCCGCCATCGCCACCTTCGACGCCCTAATTTCGCCACCGCTGCCACATTATTTTAAGGTTAGAAAAACCCTAATTTTGAAATTATGGCCAAACCACAATGCTTTAGACCATACATACACCACCTTAGTTCCTCTCGACGACCTCTACGACACTATGCTTTCTATTTTTCCTATTAATCGTCGAATCATAAATGCCCAATCTCGCTATTAGGGTTTGCCGTCGGCCCCTTTAACCATGATTTTCCATTAACTCGAGCACCTTAATGATAAACAGACACTTGATTTTGATTCACTCCACCCAGAGCTTCGAAAAGACATATAATTCAATGAATATTGAACATTTTGATTTTTCAAATAAGATTAAGAAGGATTTCAGGATTAGTGAAGAGAGACTGATGTGATGACTTCTTTAGGGTCTTTAAGCATTATTTAAGTAGGCAACGAGGCGGGTTCAGTTATGTATAACCGTTTGGATGAAAAGTGGCTATGTACTATATTTAAACACTGTAATGTCTCTATTTTCCAAACTGTAACTCTAAATCCATCAAAATTATATACCAGACTAATCAGTTTGGATAGACCTTTGCAACGGTTACAAAAATGACACTAGTTCACTTTTTGATTAAATATCCATTTTAACCGATTTAATGTTAACACCGTCAAATTTTTGGATAGGTACAAAAAGTGCTCAACTTCAAAGCAAATGAAGATGGAGATAATTTTTCTAAGTGCTCTCTTCTACATTGAAGAAGGAGCATGGATCAATACCAATCCATCAATCTTTTTATAAAAAATGGAAAATGATTGCAAAGAGGCACATCTACCTGATCATGAATTAGAGCAACTCTTAGATAATTCTCAATATTGAATGAAGTTTCTGGATAGAAAACTACTGTATTTGTGTCTGTCGAAAAGACGTGACTCGGTTATTGTTCGGAAACGAAGTGTCTGAATTCCCTGTGAAGATAGGATGTTCCACGAAAACATGTCGAGCAGCAAAAGTGTTTGTGCATATTTGGATTTGGTTGCTTGTCTCGATTCTATTTGGATTTGGTTGCTTGTCTTGATTTAAAAATGCTTTGCGTTCACAGAAGCATACTTTGGAGGAAAATGTTATTGGATATTTTTCCCAAGTGATATTTTAGGGGAATTGAACTATGAAATGATGAAGAAATGGGTTCTAGATCCAAAGACGATCAAGTATGTAATAACCAGCCTTTTCCACCCCCGAAGGTCGAAACTGATACACTATGGTATTCACATACTGAGCACCTAAGTGCTGGAAAGATAGGACATTAGGGTAAAGAAAAAGAAGAAAAGAAAAGGAACAAGAAATAGAAGAAGAAAACCAATAGAATCTCACATGCAGAATGATAGCATATAATATCAAAAGATAATACATAAGGCTACTATAATATACATAGAGTTCCAAAGTTACCAATCAGAGTACTATCATCAGCGTGGACAATCATAACAACATGTCTTACAATTACTGATATATATACATAAAGTAATGCAGCGGACATAAGAATACTACGATAGGTAAACATCCAGGTCCTCTTTAAGAGCCCAATGAACATCAATGAAAACCTGCCTTTCTCAAACTGCTCGAAAAACCACCACAAAAGGAAGGGAAAAATAAAACCACCGGTCAGACATAAGTCTGGTATGAGAAACTTAAGAAATATATAATCAGCATATAACAGTACTTTTAAGACCGTCATAATGGTTATCCCCTCAAAAGAACCAAACCCATCTAATAAGTATATACCGCGACATAACAGATAATGTCTAGGGTGAAGAATATAAATCAGAAAATAGCTGAGCCACTTACATCTCACCACACAAGAATATTGAAGTATAATCAAAAGTGATAAGGTACGCATGCATAATGGATTTTCTATAGAGATCTCTCCAGTCAAGCCGAATCCAATCTCATGCACAAGGGTTAGAAACTACCTCTGAGCGTCGTATACCTCTAGGTAGAATATACCAATAAGGAAGGCAATAACTAAACCACGCCCTAACACGTGATGCGAAATATCATCAACTCCCATGCCCAACAACTGAAAGCATCTCTAGATATGGAGTTGATATACACTTCGGTTAGATAAACCCACTGGCTAGGCCCATCCTCTGTTTTAGTCATTACATATGGTGAAGTCACATTAGGCATCCCAACACACGAGCCATAACTCAAACAGATCGTGAATCCCCAAATGGATCCCCACATCTTGAATAATCACGAACCTCTAAATGGGTTCCAACATCTTGAACAGATCATGAATCTCAAAATAGATCAAAGCAACTCTAACATATCATAAACCTCTTCCAAAGCATAAGTCACATATATGGTTTTGAAGTGGTTATGGTTTTGAGTTATCTCAAGTACACTCCCCCGCTTACCGGGCGCTCTAAAACCAATCGATAGACTTTCATTAACTCAACCCCGGTTCTTTCATAAATAAACAAATAATACATAAGGGTGGAGATCATCTCCTATCCGGACGGATTTCATTCTCTTTTATCCTAGAAGAGCATGACGAGTTTATACATAGGTTACATCATCACCAAGTGAGTAACCGTGCCATATAATTCTCGTGTTTCTTCTAGATATTTCACAAGTTAATTTAGTCATATTCAACAACAATGAAATGATCGCATATGGAAACTAAGTCTTGTATACTTACCACGTTTCCAACCTTCTCAACTTTTACTATCCCTTGGTCAAGGGTGAAGCCCGGTAGATTAGAGCACTATTGCTTCTATACTCTACTAGAATCATCATTCTTAACTCTCACAAATTGAATCAAGTCTACTTTGTCGGCTTTAGTGCTAAGTAGACGACCAAATACTTTCCATAAATAAGTAAACACACAAAGCACGATCAAGTCACATAAACGACTTTTAATCCTCTTTTTATTTAATTAATCCTTAATTAATTAAACCTCTTTTATTAGTAAAACTCCTTTGTATCTAATAAAAATTCTTTCATTAATTGAAACTTCTAATTGATTGAACTCCTAACTAATCAAACTCCTAATTAATTAAAACATCCCTTATTAATTAATAATCCTATATTAATTAAAACTTCCTTTATTAATTAATATTCCTTTATTAATTAAAACTTCCTTATTTAAACTTGTATATAGATTTAATTTTTCTTTATAAAAGATATATATTTGTATTTAACTATTCGCACAATTACTATTCACGTATTTACTATTCATTTATACTCTTTTCTATACTTCAAAAGCATAAATATATTTATAATAATGATATAAGTATATTCACAAATCACTTAACAAAATTTATTTACTTTAAAATATAATCAAAGAGGTTAAAAACAAATGTTACTCAAACATTGTTACTCTAAACCCCTTCTTTCTTTTATATTTTAAAAACACATACTTTTTCTATAAAAGATTCCACATTATCTTTAAAATTCCATTATTAAAGATCTAAGAATATTCATAATCACTTAACAATATTTTTTCACTTTAAAATAAACATTGTTCATTACAAACCCAAACATTTTATACTTTAAACATTTATCTTTAAATATCTCTTTTAAAGATCTACTTACATTTATAAGGATTTAAGACAAGTGTTACTTAAAAATTATCACAACAACCAAAACTATTCACTTATAATTATCTTTAAAATATTCATTATTAAATATCTAATTATTTCCCTAAGTATAAGGGATAAGGGTTAAAAATAAGCGTTACTAAAACATTGTTTACTGCAACCCAAAACCATTTACTTATAGTTATCTTTAAAATACTCATTGTTAAATATCTAATTATATTCTTAAATATAATTAATAAGAGTTAGAACAAGTGTTAGCAAAACATTGTTTACTGCAACCCAAAACCATTTTTATACTCATCATTCATTTTAATACTTTTATTTTAAAGATCAAAGCATATCCACACTTATTAATTAGAGTAGTACACTTTTATTTGGACTTCTCAAAATAAGTTATTTTAATTTAAATGTTAAAAGTCGTACTTTCTTTACTACATTTATAAATACTTAACTTACTTTGTAAAACTTTTATATATTTACTAAAAACCTTTTAAAAATGATGTATATATTTATATCTATACTAATTTATTTATAAGCTAATATAATTAATAAAATTCTAAAATAATTTGAAAGATATTACATTAAAAAAGCCTTTTAATAATTTAATAAAATCTTTAACTAATTTTCTAAAATATTTAAAAATACTTTAAGAATACTATAAAAACACTTTAAAAATATTTATACTTTGGTTTAAAACATTTATTTTAAATATCACTTGAAAATACTTATTTTATAATTTATTTAAAAACCATAAAAAACATGTTTTATAATTTAAACCCTATACTTTAAAAATTCAAAAATCATTATTAAAAATATATTTAAACTTTGATATTTTTCCAGTAATAAGTATACTTAAAGTACTTATTAAAAGTATAAAGAAGCCCTTAGGATGTGTTTCAAAGTTGACTTTAAAAATCGTCGAACACAAGGAATTTTCAAAGTGCATCCATAACGACCTTTTCACTTCTGACTTTCACAACTTTCATTCACAATTTTTATAACTTACCAAACCAATTCCTTGCTGCTTGTACACCAAATTATGTGTCCAGAACAACCAAATATATACTTTCACAATATATTCACCTTTAACCAATTTAACAATGTTAAATACAAGGGATTTCAAAGTGCATTTATAGCGAATATTTTGCTTCAACCATTTACAACACACTTCAACTTTTCAACAATGTTAAATACGTGGATACAACCCATTGCCACACACTTCTCTCTTTAATTTCTATCTTCTCGATTCACGAATCGATGTAGCGTCTTCGCCAACATGCTCCACTATGTGAGCTCTACGCCGTGCACTCTAACATGGAAGGTACAAACCCCCTGAAAAATGCGACTTCGACCATAGTTCACGGCCGTATAGGTGTCACGATTTTCCCTAGACCATCGAAGCCTCGACGATTGCTGCCACAGTTGCTTCTCGCTAAGGGCAATGCAACGACACTCACTCATCTAACTCCGTCTCTAGCTCCTCCATTACCCAACCCTAGTTTTGGAAATTACACTTCGAACTTGGTCAATCAACATCGTACTCACTTTCACCGCTATAGATGTGAATCCCTTTCCCGTATGAGTCCAACGGACCCAACGCTAAGCTTTATCATTGCCTGTAGCTCTCTAAATAATTCATTGTAGGTGGTGGCTATGTATTTCCTTCATAAGAGATGAAGAATGAAAGAAAAGTAAGGAGAGTGAGAAGTGAATGTGGTGGAGGGGTTATTTAAATATAATATTTATCATTTTTAATTTCTCAAATAAATTGCAACACATTTTGGGCTTACACAACCACACAGGAAGTCGGATCGCTATAACATTCATCGGCGCACATCGCCTTATTATTCCGATCCTGATGTTAGTAGTTTCATTACAATCTGAGATAGTGCCCCAGGATGATAATTTCATGCATTTTGATGCCATTTATCGATAAAACGATTTTCGGTCACATTATCGATATTTCTTCGAAGTGCTGTCTTTCTTTGGAATCGCCCCATCACAGTTACACCCAAACGGATATGCTCTGCTCAACAGTCTGTTCATTGTATTTATGGAGCATCTTTTCCCACCTTCGATCCCGATCGAAATTAGATACTTATTCAACGTTAAGAGTCGGGGAGATAGTCCCTCGTTCACATTCCTAGAGGCAGTCAGGAATTGTCAAGTTGTGACCAGCTCCTGGACCAGACTGAGTTAATTTAAAACCGAGTGTTCTATGTCCGATGCCCTTCAGGATTTGCTAGCCGATGGTTAGTCAGACGTAAGTGCTGCAATCTTTTCCAATAGCTAACGAGATAATCATAGCTGATATTAAAACTAATGTCTTCTTTCCTTTACAGCTGTAATTCCATGACCTGAGGGCGTGCATTTTAAAGAAATTGTGCGGGTCCTTCAAGAAGTGCCAAGCGAAATGAGAGACATAGAATCGGTGCTAACAGACCGAAACTTGAGAACTGTTGGGCTTATTGAATGAAACCAAAGCATAAGGCTTGAAGGAACGCTGAGGGTGGCCCCGACGAAGCGGGTAAAGCGCAAAGCGCCCGGGATCGTAATTGCTGAGGAAGGTGATGAAGAACATACACCTACGAATGACGAACCCGTGGCTAGGCCTTCTGATAGTTTTCAGGGTTCAGAGGGAAGGAGAAAAGGCAAGGCAGTTGCACACAAACGTCACAAATCCTTAAGATGGAAATCTGTAATAGTGTCCCTGCCAGCCTCCGGTGTTAGAATTTCAGAGGCTCCTCCCTCGCCAATAGAGAATCCTTTTGAAGGACTTGCTGATATTCCGATCCTGGACTATGTGTCACTTCAAGACGATACCGGATTGGAAGGGTTCCAAAGTGCTCTAGATTTAAGCGAGCCTCTACCCATCAGTGCGGTCGATATTACCGGTTAGTCGGGGGGTTGCACACACATATACACTTTACGGCACTACACGATTTCCAGCCTTAAGTTGCCTGCTTCGAGAATTCATTAACCCCGTTCTTTTTTTTACTTTAAAGATATGATGAATAAGCGAGAGTCTATGCTCGGCAGTCTTCGTTCAGTACGCCAATCATCGAGGTCGTATTATGAGTCCCGTCGGAGGGAGGATGATAGAAACCGCGATCGTGGTTATTCTAGTCAGGAACGCTACGAGAGAGATAGAGACAGAGATTACAGAGAACTGAGATATCGATCCCGATCGTGTTCTCCACCTCCCTGACTCCCTACACAACCTTCTATTCACAGCTCACATCCCCCGGAGCCTCCACGTCAAAAGCTATCTTCCCATGCTCCAAGGTCTGAGTCTAGCATCGTAGGACTGAGGTCGAACCTCCCACTGTTGTTGAACAAGCCATCACTGAGCCTTCTGGGGAAGGGGCTATCAGAATTGCTCAATTAAGAAAAGATTTCCCAAACATATGTTTTGATGGCTTCATCTTCCCCCTCACTTAAAGAAAATTCCATCGGAAGTAGAGACCACGATGCATGACTATATTCATGACATTTATACACAGTATAAGGAGTGGATGAAAGCTGCAAATAAGGCATCAGCGGTGGCTTTCGATCGGGCTAAAATAATTGAAAAGTTAGAATCTGATCTCGCCCAGAAAGACCGCATCTTCCAAGTGCTTAACGATGAAGCCGAGTCCTCTCGGAAATCAGAAATAGAGGCCACCAAAAAGGTCGACGAGGCGAACTTGGCTATGGAGAGGATGATGCAGACACACTTCGCTTTGGTGGAGCAGATGGGCCACCGAAACACCATAGTTACCGCTGAGAGGGATGCTGCTCTGAAAGAACTCAGCGAGCTAAAAGCCAAATTTTTTGAAATCATCAAAGAAAATGATGATGCAAATAAAGCAGCTCAGGAGGCGTGCGAGCAAGCCGTAGTACTTCGAGGCGAGCGGGATGCAGTAACGGCTAAGGTTTGGGAGGTGGAGACTAAGGTCGAGGAGGAAGTCCAAAGGGCGGAGTCTAGGCTAGAAGTTAATATTGAAGATCTCCTCTTTGTTTATAATGCTAACGTCTTGAAGCATAGAAATCTAGCCTGGCTTGATAATTATCCAACACATCTATACAACGCCTGGGGCCGATTAGTAGGAGATGAAAAAGCTGCCCACCAAGCTGAATCGATTGATGAGTTCGAGCTCGAAAACCGAGTGTTGAGCGAAGACGAGCGGAAAGTTCTCCATGATGCCATGATTTCATATGAGAAGGAAAAGCTTGGCGCTCAGCATTTGGAAGTTGGAGAGGGTTCCGGCGTTGAGCATCATGATACAAGTTTTGAAACTCCAGTGCTGACTCAGCCTGAATCCATTCCTGCGGTATATCCTCAGCCCGTTCCTGCTTATAATCCGGATCAACCGTAGAAATCTCCAGCTCGCGAGCAAGTCTTTGAGGCCGTTCAGCTGCCCACAAGTCAAACCGAGGAAGGTAATCTGAACATTTTGCACACTTGTCCCAAAACCGGAAGTGCACATGAAGCGATTATTAACAGTTCTTCTTTTTTTTATCCAATGACTGATGCTACACCAGTCGTGCCTCCTGCCACTCAAGAACCACATCATATGCAGGAGGCCATTATAACTGAAGCGACCACCACAACAACCACGGCACCGACTGATGGAGCGTAGGGGAGCACACTTATTTTTGATGAGCAGATGATGGAGGAACTCCTCGGTCTTTATAGTGACCCTTTTGCAGACTTTCCGTTTGTCATGGGTGGAAGCGTTCCAATGACAAGTTCCTCGGCCCCAACTACTGGAGTCTCCAGCGGTGCGCAAACACTTCACGAGGAGGAAATCCTAGCTGAAATCAATGCTGAGATGGAGGCACCCGCGCGGGGCAGCGGTTTTGGCGGTGGAATGGCTGGAACTGGTCCGGCTCCTTTGCGGATGATATCTCCGGGAGGAACGGTCATTGAGACGAGCGCGCCTAGCCCACCTCCTTCTATTGATCCTGTCCCTCCGACTCCGCCTGTAGGAAGCGCTCCAATACATTTGAGTTCGGAGGAGGATGTTGACATAATGCCCCCGACTGGAGATCGGCCGCCAAAAAGCAAGGGCTCAAAAAGAAAACCTAGTGAGAGCTCCAGTGGGTCCACACCGAAGAGGAAACCGAAGAAAAAAAGAGAGTAGATATGCATCTTCGGCTCGTTTTTTAGTAGATAGGAATTTCTTTTGTTCTTTTTGCTAGCCGTGTATAGATGCGGGTTCGGCCCCCTGCTAGTAGAATTTTTTGGATAAACTTGTACTTAGTTTCCTTCTACAAATAGTTGAAATGAAATTCCATTCTGTCTTTAGTCTCGACTTTTTTTTAATTGCTTAAGTGTTTCAGCATTTTAACTCTAGTCTGGTACGCTTGCAAAGTTCCTACCGTTGGATTGGATCTGAGTTTATTTGTTAAGTCTTGAAATCACAACTATGAGTGATGAATGAATGTCGAGCTAGACTCTGATGCTGCACTATCTCAATCAGTGATTGATGCTTAAGTTCTGCCCCAGATTTAGGGACGAATTGTAAGATCAAGTGGCAATTGCACTCCGCTTTCAACTCATCGAGCTTAACGTCGTTGAATTGATGCTGAAACAAGAAAATTCGAGTGGTCGAATCACACTCGCTCATCTATTGACGATTGCATCCACACTCTGGGGATTTGAATTTGTATGTCGGCGGTCGGTTACGCCTGTTCAAATTTCAAGGGTACGTCCATGCTCTGGGGACTTAAGTCATTTTCACGGGTGGTCAGTCACACCCGCTTAATTTTTGTGACGATGTCCACACTCTGGGGACTTTAGATGGATTCGTGGATGGTCAATCACACCCGATTTGCATTTACATTATAACCACGCTCCGGGGACTTAGAGTTGTTTTAACAGATGGTCAATCCCAATCCGGTTTGCATTCATACTCCAATCCACTCTCCAGGGATTTTGAGTTAATGTTTATACTTCAATTCGCGCTCTGGGAATTTGGAGTTAGTGTTTATGTTGACACTCTGGTTCATACTCTGGGAACCCGGAGTTAGTTAATGTTTATACTCCAATTCGCGCTTTGGGAATTTTTGGAGTTAGTCAATGTTTATACTCCAGTTTTCACACTCTAGGAAATTGGAGTTAGCCGAAATATGGTCAGTCACATCTGTTCAGGCTTTAGGATTTCGTTCGCACTCCAGGAATGACGAATCTATCAAGATCGTGGATGATTGGTTCACATCCACCCTAAGTTAACAAGCGAGGTCGTTAGATGGATGGGTCCATCCTCCTCAAACTCGGTCAAGATACGAGCGAAGTCGTTAGGTGGACGGATCCACCCTCTTCGAGATCATATTTGTAGGTTTATACTCCAGTTCACACTCTGGGAACTTGGAGTTGGTTAAAGGATTGTCGTGTATCAATCCTTTTTTGACTTCAGTGTGATGACTTTCCCTCGAGCTCGGGTATCATCTAGCGAGTAACCGGTCGTATCACAGTCACTCCCTACTTGAATAAATTCCACCGCCGGGTGGAATTTAGCTCTCCGTGCATAGTGATAGTTATATGACGCATTCGATAAATCACAGCTCTGGCTCGAAGAGATTGCATTTTATTGCTAAAATAAGAAAATACGGCAAAATCAGTTGCCTTATTACAAATTCAAATTTCAAAATGCAGAAACAAATTGCAAATGAAAAATAGACTGAATAAATAAACAGAGCCTATCATGTGTAGTAGCGGCGAAGACTTTCGCTGTTCCAGGCTCTCGGAAGAGTGAGACCGTCAACGGTTGATAATTTGAATGTACCATCCCCGAGCTTTCGTTCGATGACATATGGTCCTTCCCAAGTTGGCTTTATATGCGAAGGGACCGGATAAATACTCTTAAGGACGAGATCGTCAAGTTCAAAGGTTCGGGGTTGGACCTTGGCATTGTATAATCGGGCGACTCGACTTCGGTATGCGGTTGCCTTCAAATCAGCCTCTTCACGCTTCTCATCCAATAAATCCAAAGATTCGGCAAGTAATATAGCATTTGTCTTCAGATCATAGTATGTCACACGATGAGAAGGCACTTCTAATTTGACTAGAATAACGGCTTCTGAACCATAAGAAAGAGAAAATGGAGCGTGACCAGTTGCGGACTTGTGGGTTGTTCGGTATGCCCATAAAGCCATAGGAAGCTCATCGACCCATTTGCCCCCGGTCTTTTCCAATCGTTTCTTCAGAATAGACTTTATAACTTTATTAACAGCTTCTACTTGTCCATTCACTTGAGGGTGTGCGACTGTGGAGAATTTCTTCCGAATGTGGAATCGTTGACAGAAGTCTTTAAATTCAGCACTGTCGAATTGGGTCCCGTTATCAGTGATGATAGTATGTGGGAGACCAAATCAGCAGATAATGTTGCGCACTACAAAGTTAATCACCTTCTTTGTTGTAATTGTTACAAGGGGTTCAGCTTCCGCCTACTTGGTGAAGTAATCAACTGCTACAATGGCGTACTTCGCGCCACCTTTGGCTAGAGGTAGAGAGCCAATAATGTCAATGCCCCATACTGCAAACGGCTATGGACTGACCATTTGAGTTATTTCGGTAAGTGGGGCCCTCGGAATCCGAGTGTGCTTCTGGCATTTATCGCACTTTCTAGCGTAATCCGATGCATCGCGATTTACGGTTGGCCAATAGTATCCATATCTGAGTACTTTCTTGGCAAGGGCTTGCCCCTCGGTGTGATCGCCACACTCTCCTTCGTGTACGTCGTGCAACACTCGTTTGATTTCATCGTGAGTGATACACCGGAGTAAAGGAACAGAGTATCCTCTCCTATACATGACTCCATTCTGAATAGTGAATCGTGAAGCTTTTCGAAGAATCTGTCTCTTTTCACTCCTACGCTCTGGCAGGGTTCCACGCTCGAGATAATTTCTGAACAGAGTCATCCATGACTCCTTCTCGGAAACGACATCAAATATCCAATCGGTTTCCATCTGATCAATGCTTGGCGAAGACGATATCTCCATGAGAACGAGTCCCATTTGCTGCGCTTCACCTATACTGGCTAACTTTGCTAACGAGTCGGCTTTTTGATTGTGCTCTCGTGGTATGTAACAAATGGCATAATAATCAAATTGATTCAATGTCTCCTGAACCTGAACAAGTTAAGTAGCCAGTCTTCGATCTTTGGCTTGATATTCACCTCTGACTTGACATACGACCAATTGTGAATCACGATAAATTTCCACAGCAATGATTCTTAAATCTCTGGCAAGTTTCAATCCAGCCAGTAAGGCTCCATACTCGGCTTCGTTATTAGTTGAACGGAAGTTGAACTTTAGAGCATAGCATACAGATCGACCTTCGGGAGTTTCAAGTACAACCCCTGCACCTGAGCAACGGTCATTTAATGCACCATATGTATGCAGCTTCCAGATATACTTGGGAGATTCACAAGTTTCGGGCAAGTCCTCTGGGATGGTAAATTCAGCTATGAATGCTGCTAGGACTTGTCCTTGAATGGCTCGCCTTGGAGTGTAGGTAATGTCAAACTGACTTAACTCGATATTCGATTTGAATAACCTACCAGACATCTCAGGCCGCGTAAGGACTTGTCGTAATGGCTGGTCGATGTAAACGGTGATAGAGTGAGCCTGGAAATACGGACGGAGCTTCCTCGAGGAAATAACAAGACAATAAGCCAACTTCTTTAGCTTCGGATAATTTCTCTTAGCTCCGGTTAGTCGTTTGCTAATATAGTAGACCGGCTTTTGTATTCGGTCTTCCTCCTGAATTAGGGCAGCACTGATTGCGTTTTCAGATACCGCCAAGTAAATGTACAATTTCTCGTGATCGATAGGCTTTGACAAAATTGGCGGTGTGGAAAGATGTTGAATTAGTGCTCGGAATGCGCCCTCACATTTCGTAGTCCATTCAAAGTTTCGTTTTCCTTTTCGAATTAGATCGAAGAAGGGAATGCATTTGTCAATAGACTTTGAAATGAACCTGCTCAGTGTTGTTACCTTCCCGTTGAGACTCTGGACTTGCTTTATAGTTTTCAGAGTTTCAAGGTTTCTAATCGCCCAGATCTTTTCGGGATTGACTTTGATTCCTCGAGCGTTGACGATAAACCTAAGGAATTTTCCTGATGCGACCCCAAAGTGACATTGCAACGAATTAAGCTTCATTCTGTATTCTCGTAGAATATTAAATATTGACTCCAAGTCTCTGATGTGATTAGTGGAGAATCGCGACTTGACTAGCATGTCGTCCATGTATACCTCCATGGTTTTTCCAATCTGGTTAGCGAACATTCGAATAACTAATCGTTGATAAGTAGCCCCGGCATTCTTGTGTCCAAAAGGCATAGCCTTGTAGCAATAAAGTCCCATATTGGTTATGAAGCTGGTATGCTCCTGGTCGGGTAAGTGCATTGGTATCTGATTGTAGCCGGAATACGCATCCATGAAGGATAAGAGTTCATGCTCGGCTGTTGAATCTACGAGTTGATCAATTCGAGGAAGTGGATTTGCCATTTTCCATTTGACATGTCTTTAGGGCAGGCTTTATTCAGATCAGAGTAATCGATGCACGTTCTCCATTTTCCATTTGGCTTTCGGACAAGTACAGGATTTGACACCCATTCTGGATATAATGCATCTCGGATAAAGCCATTCGATTTGAGCTTGTCTACCTCTTCCTTAAGGGTGGCAAATATCTCTGGATCCATACCACGCCTTTTTTGTTTGACCGGGACGTGCCGCGGGTCAATGTTCAATGCATGGCTCGCGATGTCCGGCGAGATTCCACACATGTCAGAATGCGTCCAAGCAAACACGTCAAGGTTTTCCTGGAGAAATTCAACCAATTCCTCTTGCATTTGTTGGCTTAATTGAGATCCAATCTTTATCATTCTAGAATCATCGCTATCATCGATCGGGACATCGATCATCAGTTCGGCCAAAGAAGCTTGACTGTCTTTACTTTCATCTTCACTTTCGGTGTCTCTCAGGTCAATATCTCTTTGGAATTGGTTGGGGTGCCAAGGCCTAGGCCCGGGCGTCAATTGTCAATTATCAACAAAACAGACGCAGAGAGATTCCTCTACGCCCTTTCCTTTCTCTTTTCGCTGCGCCTCGTGCAGCTCAGCAACATAACAGGCTCGTCCAGCAGCCTGATCCCTTTGAACAACTCCAACACCACGATCGGTGGGGAACTTTAGAGTCAAACACCATAGGGGCAATAGCAGCCCTGAACTCAGCTAGGGCTGGTCGTCCCAAGAAAGCATTATATGGCGAGTCTATATCCAAAACAACAAACTGCAGTATCCGGACTCTCCAGCGTTCTCCAATTCCTAACTCCATAGGCAATTCCACCACTCTAGTGGGTATAGTTGCACTCCCATTGAAACCATGGATACGGTACTGACAAGGTTTCAAATCTTTAGTCTCCATTTTCATCTGGTCATGGGCTCGCTTGAACAATATATTAACAGAACTTCCATTGTCTACCAAGATCCTCTTCATCCAAGCAGGACCTACTTGAGCTGATATGACAAGTGGATCGATGGTTGGGGCTTCGATCCTATCGGCATCTCTGTCTCGAAAGACGATGTCGTCTGTCATCATTTTTTGTTGCTTGGTCGTAGCCCCATCTTCCAAACTACTACAACACTCGAAGCTCGCATGCCTAATAGAACTGGCATACGACTCCATTTCCTTCCAGCTTCGGTCTGCTGGATGAGGGCCACCACTAATGGTATTTATCACCAACCTCCCGCTAGTACGTGCGGGTTCCTTCTATCTTGCCTGATTCGGTGTATGGTTCTGATTCGATGGGCCCGCACCTCCAGACTGTGGCGCCTGCACAAACTATTCCAACTTCCTTTCATGTATCAACTTTTCAATGAGATCCTGCAAATGACGGCACTCATTTGTGTTATGGTCGTAGCTTTTATGGAATCTACAAAATTTTCTTGTCTGAATCTGTTTCTCCGATGACTGTTTCGGAGCAGGCTTCTTATACTGAATAGTATTGCAGGTTTGTAGATACAAATTTTCCAGCGACATATTCAGAGGAGTATAATTATCAAACATAGGAGCACTACGTCGCGGACCACGGTTCTGATCCCGTTTTCTATTTTGGTTACCATTGCCTTTCTACTGATTTTGTTTATTCTGAATGTTCAATTGCACTTTCCCGGAGCTCTCCCCAGATTGTTTAACAGTAATATTACTCTGAATTTCTTCCATACTAGGCCCCGCATCATCCTTCTTCCTAGACTGTTTTGCATCCTCCCTTCTAAAGAATTAGGCTGCCTTGGAATAGAAACGACCAATGATGCAGGGATTTTTCCAGCCAACCAGTTGCCGAACTCAGAATCGGGATCAATCCCCTAAGTCAATGCCATTACAATGGAGTTATCATTAGGGTTTCTGATCTTAGCGCATGCAGCATGAAATCTCTCTAAATAACGTCTGAGTGTCTCTCCAGGAGCTTGAGTGACACTAGACAAAGTATTAACATCTTTCGGTCTTGCGACAAGCATGCGAAATTACTCAATAAACTTTGTTGCCAACGGGTCAAAACAAGAGATAGATCGAGGTGGTCAACGGGTAAATCACATAGTTGCTATGCCCCTAGAGAGATCGGGAAGCTTCGGCACTTAACTGCATCGTCAGCTCGTGCAGCATTCATTAACCATTCATACTTCCAGATATATTGATTAGGATCAGAGCTCCCTTCATAAACGGGTAAAGTCGGCATCCTGAATCGCCGAGGTGGTTCAGCATAGAGTATCTCATTAGTAAAAGGGGTATGACTCTGGGAGATTCCCAGTTGTCATTGCTAAGACCCTGACTTTCACGGATCATTTGACAAATCATCATTGGGATGTCCGGCATTTGCACATTTTGAGCATGTTGGGCCAAGGTGTGGTCGGGTTCCACAATGCGAGGAGGGGTCAGTCACTGTCGACGGTCCATGTCTCGCCTCCTTGGTTCTATGTCTTCGGGGACATAAGGCTCGGGATATGGTTGCGTTGATGGCGGGTCGGATCCGTTCGGTTTCGAGCGTCAACTCCCAAATTAGTAGCAGTGGTAGTATGATTGTCAGTGATATGGTACGGGGTAGCGCCTCCTCGGGAGGAGGGTCCAGTCTGGTGGCTGGTTGACGGGCCAACTCTCGGTTGCCCAAGGCTCAGTGCATGCTGATGTCCAATGGCTTGAGTGTAACTCCCATGTAGCCTTGGGCGTGTAGATCTATGATTGTAATCCGAAGAGGCTGAACTCTTGGTAGAGGAATAGGAAGCTTGATCCCTCCTGGATCTCCTTCGTCGTTGTTAGCACCAAAATTGGTCACTAACACCCAAGAAAAGATTTGTGTAGAGAGATTAATGAAGATGGTAAATAAAACAGAGGAAAATTTGCAAAACTAACTGCAAAAACAAGAACACCAGAATTATAGTGGTTCGGCGTAACTGCCTAAGTCCACTGTTAATGTAATCTTTATTGCTTTTCTCAAAGACTTGAATACAGATACAATCCGTAAACAAATAACTCAAGTTTGAACTGAAAGAAGCGAGCACAAAAAATGGCAGAGTATCCCCGGAGTTCTCAAAAAAAGTCCCTTCAACTTTACCCCTGTCTCTGTATTAATAGACGAAGATAGGTTGGACTCTCATCGCAGGCCCAGGAACAAGGTACTTCGGCCCACAGTCGGCAACTTCTGTGCACTGAGCCATGCATGACGAATGGTGTTTGTCGATCCACCTCGGCCGGTCCAATGGTTGTCTCGTTGTTGACTCGAAGCAGATTGTCAAAAGACTCGAAGCAAGTGGCATTATGTCCCGAGGTATAGGAAGACTAACCACGTCACTCCGTTATAGGTCGAAGAGATTAATAACCATAACAAAGTTCACTGATCCAGGCCTGCCGACCGACGCACGCTGAACCATCAAGGCCGAACCATACATGCCGACCTACCTAGACCGAACGATGGGTGCCGAACTACCTAGACCGAGCGGTATCTGCTAACCACCTAGACTGAGCCATGCATGGCCTTCATCCTTGATCGAGCGGCATCTGTCGATCCTCCTTTGACCGAGCCATACATACCGATCCATACTTACCGAGCCGCACATTCATGCCGAACCATATTTATTGCATCAAACCCTTATATCCCCAGTCTCTTCTTGGCCAGAATCTTGTCTAGTGCTAACTATAATTTCTGCAACTGTCTCTTTGTAGCCAGGCCAAGTAGCCGGGTAACATTTGCCCCCCAAAGTACATCTTGTTGCATACATGACGTGCTTTGAATCGAAGCAAGAAGGAGTCTCCAGAAAGAAATCCATCATGTTTTTTGAATAGTCATTATCCTTCAATTTTATCCTCCAAAGTGTCGTATCCTTCTTCCACCGTCATGACGCTTGGTTGATACCCAATAGTATAAATTCAGGATTGTAGTTCATCAGTGGCCATCTGTGTCCGGTTCTACAGGGCTAGTAAGCTTCGGCTATCTGATCCAGTCATTTTTTAATAACCCTAAGTGAAAATTCAATTTCTGTTGATTTCGAGAAGTCGAATTTTTTCGAATATACACGTGCATGTTCGGGCACACATTTTTGTCATTGGCTCTCAGATGCATTTTATATGCTCATAAGTCATCACCAATTCCATCTAGTTTAATTGCAATTCGATTGCAGTTCCTTGTTTATATTTTTTGTGAAATAAGAGTTGTAATCAGCCACTTGATGAGAGGGGACTTCAAGCTCTACATGGATGACAACCTCGGAGCCGTAAGCAAGGGTGAAGGGAATACGGCCAGCCATGGACTCAAGGGTAGTTCTATAAGCCCATAATGTTGTTGATAGTTCATCCACCCATTTATCTCTAGCCTTTTCCAAACCTCTCTTCAGAATAGACTTTATGATTTTTTTCATAGCTTCAACCAGTTATAATGGATCGTGGAAGGTCATAATGACAGATGACGTACTGGACAGTGAAGTTGATTATTTTCTAAGTCTTGGTATTGGTTAAAAGTTCTGCATCTGCCCATTTGGTGAAGTAATCAACTGCTACAATGATGTATTTCGCACCACCTTTAGGATCGGCAAGAAGATGATGATGTCAACGCCTCCAAGTGCCAAATGGCTATGGATTAGCCATTTGAGTAATTTCCATCAGTTGGGCTCTCGAAATTTTTGCAAACATCTTGCACTCGTCGCATTGTCTAGCATGATCAGTTGCATCTCGATTGACAGTTTGCCAGTAATACTCATAACGGAGTATTTTCTTTGTCAGGGTTTGCCCTTTGGTGTGATCGCTGCACTTTTCTTCATGAACTTCTCTAAAGACTTGTCTGATTTCATCATGGGTGATACATCGAGGCATAGGAATGGATAAAATCCTTCCTACACATGACTTCTTCTTGGATGATTTGGAGTGAAGCTTTGAGGAGGATCTATCGTTTTCCATTCCTCCATTCAGTAACAACTCCTCATTGTAGATAGTCTTTGATAGGAGTCGACCGTGAACCCTTTTCTGGCTCTGTCTCCAAGATCTAGCCGATCTCCATCCATCAATGCTTGGAATATTAAGTATTTCAACCGGAACAACGTATGTCCATTGCGCGTCCCTGAGACTGGCCGGCCTGGCCAGTGACTTGACTCTTTTCATTTCGTTTGCTGAGGATGTGTGTAATGATGTAATGTGTGAAGTTGGCTAGTAACTCTTGGAACTAGCCGAGATAAGGAGCAAGACAATGCCCCCTGGCAATATTAACTTCCTAACTTTGCATGCTACTAATTAGGAATCACAAAGATATGTAAAGTTTCCACTCCAAGTTCTCTAGCAAATTTGAGGTTGGCGGTCGAGGCTTCATACTAAGCATCGTTGTTTGTTACATGGAAATCAAGTTTCAGGACGTAGCAGATCGATCGTTCCTCAAGAGTCATTAACACGACTCCTGTGCCATAACATTGATCATTGGATGCTTCATCCGCGTACATTTTCCATCTGTTAGTGGGTTCTCCACTACTCTTCGAGCAGTAATCTGATGTAGTGAATTTAGATATGAGGCCTACTAATTTCCATCTTTGGATAGCTCTTCGAGGAAAATAAGCGATATCGAATTGGCTTAGTTCGATATTCTATTTAAGTAGTCTTTCAGACGTCTCAGGTCATTGTATGATGCTAGCTTTTGTAGCTTCGGTTCGATATTCAATGCATGGCTCGCGATAGTCGGTGAAATCACACACGCATGTCAGAATGGGTCCAAGGGAACATATCATCATTTATTCAGAAAAATCCAACTAATTCTTTTACCATCATTGCACTGAGCTGTGATCCGATATTCAACGCCCGGAAAGGGTAGCCATGGTTGGCTGTAATGCCGACTGTCAGCTTAGCAGGTGCAATCTCAAATTCTTTTAGTTCAGATATAACTATTTTGTGTAACATTCAATGTGAAATATGGTTGGGATGGTCAAATTTGATGGTTGCTCTGGTCAAATCCTAGAGTCTTGTCATGAGTTATTAAGTCTGATAGTAAAGGGCTTTGAATGCTCTGATCGATTATTTTTGCAAATGGCCAAAGATGAGGCTTAGAAGCACGTTGAAGAAAATGTCGAGTAGGGGTCAGCCTCGAGTTGCATGAAGCTGCACAGCTGGATCTTGCTTTGAGTTTGAATTTGCTTGTATATTTGAGTAACGTGCTTTCCATTCATTACATTCATGATCCTTTACCCGTCCCTCGGGTTAGAGTGATAGTCAGCTGCCAACGAGCTTAGGCATTGATTTAACGGTTCTATCGCAAGGCATTCTATCGGTCGTAGCCTTGAATAGTTGTAAACACTATATATATGTCTCAATATTGAGCTATCGTAGCCAGTCTTTGGATGATCACGCTTCTGCTCCCAGTCCTGGGTTGACAAATGTACTGTGTGGATGGTTGAGTCTTGTCCTAGCAATGTTTATACTCCCACCAAAACTCCAAAGACATAGAGTTGATTGGTGAATAGTCGGTTCACATTCGTCCTGCTTCTCGCTCGTGCCCCCAAATCTGGGGATCAGGTCAGTTGATGGATGCCCACTTTAGCTTTACTCTCTTTCCCGTTGAATCGTGGGATCAGGTCAGTTGATGGAAGGCTAAGTCTCGCCTATCCTAGATTGTATTGTCGTTTTTCATTCCAAGGGGAATACTTCGATGCCTCGTCAGTTTCTGGGCGTAAGTTGGGTACTGAACGGTCAGCCACGTCCACTTTGGTTCATGTTCTGTAATCAGATCTCGGGGTAAAGTTGGCTCAAGTGCAGTCGGGTCATGCTCATCCAGTTTCATACTTCTCCTGACGGATCAAAGGAGGGTGCTAAAGAATTAATGACCAAGTCTTCATGGTTTACTCTCCTTTCCACACTCCGGTGGTCATAGTTTTTCAAGGGACATTCGGGGCACATTTGTATGTGCTTGGTGCAGATCGATATTGACTCTCGATTTGAGGTATTATATAGTTGGTCGCCCATAGCTTTGGATGTCATTTCGATTGATTCTGTGTTGAGGCCTCCTTGCAGTCGTTGCCTTAAGTTGTAAAGAATGCCAGGCTGGAGATATAATGAGCTGTCGTGTTCAGCTTTTAGTGATTTGTACTCCTGCTCCCTGCATTGATTTGGCCAGGCCACAAGTCGAATGGTCGAACTCCATCCTTAGCGAGTTAATATTCCTCATGTTGATTTTCGGCCGAAGTTTGCGGAATAGAGAACGGTCGGAATCCACTCATCTATTTATCGATGTTTATACGCTACTCTGCATTCTGGTGACTTAGAGTTATTATTCCCTCGTCGACTCGTGCCCAATTTGTGTTCATGCTTTGGTCCACGCTCTACGGACTTAGAGATTTGTCGACTGGTTTATGCTCTAGTCCACAGTTTGGGACGTAGAGATTTTCATCAAGTCATTTATACTCTAGTCCACATTCTGGGGACTCAGAGTACTCTAGTCCGCTTCAAGGACTTAGAAATTTTTATCAATTCATTTATACTCTAGTCCGCTTTAGGGACTTAGAAATTTTTATCAATTCATTTATACTCTAGTCCGCGCTTTGGGGACTCAGAGTACTCTAGTCCGCTTCAGGGACATAGAGATTTTTCTCAAGTCATTTATACTCTAGTCCGCGCTCTGGGGACTTAGAGTACTCTAGTCCGCTTCGGGGACTTAGAGATTTTTCTCAAGTCGTTTATTCTAAAGTCCGCGCTCTAGGGACTCAGAGTACTCTAGTCCGCTTTAGGGACTTAGAGATTTCGTCAAGTCATTTATAATCTAGCCCGCATTCTGGGGACTCAGAGTACTCTAGTCCGCTTCAGGGACTTATAGATTTTTATCAATTCATTTATACTCTAGTCCGCGCTCTGGGGACTCAGAGTACTCTAGTCCACTTCAGGGACCTAGAGATTTTTCTCAAGTCGTTTATACTCTAGTCCGCGCTCTGGGGACTCATAGTACTCTAGTCCGCTTCAGGGACTTAGAGATTTTTCTCCAATCGTTTATACTCTAGTCCGCGCTCTGGGGACTCAGAGTACTCTAGTCCGCTTCAGGGACTTAGAGATTTTTCTCAAGTCGTTTATACTCTAGTCCGCGCTTTGGGGACTCAGAGTACTCTAGTCCGCTTCAGGGACTTAGTGATTTTTCTTAAATCATTTATACTCTAGTCCATGCTCTGGGGACTCAGAGTACTCTAGTCCGCTTTAGGGACTTAAAGATTTTTCTCAAGTCGTTTATACTCTAGTCCGCGCTCTAGGGACTCAGAGTACTCTAGTCCGCTTCAGGGACTTAGAGATTTTTCTCAAATCGTTTATACTCTAGTCCGTGCTCTGGGGACTTAGAGTACTCTAGTTCGCTTCAGGGACTTAGAGATTTTTCTCAAGTCGTTTATAATCTAGTCCGCACTCTGGGGACTCAGAGTACTCTAGTCTGCTTCAGGGACTTAGAGATTTTTCTCAAATCATTTATACTCTAGTCTGTGCTCTGGGGACTCAGAGTATTTTAGTCCGCTTTAGGGACTTAGAGATTTTTCTCAAGTCGTTTATACTCTAGCCCGCGCTCTAGGGACTCAGAGTACTCTAGTCCGCTTCAGGGACTTAGAGATTTTTGTCAAGTCGTTTATACTCAAGTCCGCGCTCTGGGGACTCAGAGTACTCTAGTCCGCTTCAAGGACTTAGAGATTTTTCTCAAGCCGTTTATACTCTAGTCTGCGCTTAGGGGACTCAGAGTACTCTAGTCCGCTTCAGGACTTAGAGATTTTTCTCAAATCATTTATACTCTAGTCCACGCTCTGGGGACTCAGATTACTCTAGTCCGCTTCAGGGACTTTGAGATTTTTCTCAAGTCATTTATACTCTAGTACGCGCTCTGGGGACTCAGAGTACTCTAGTCCGCTTCAGGGAGTTAGAGATTTTTCTCAAGTCGTTTGTACTCAAGTCCGCGCTCTGGGGACTCAGAGTACTCTAGTCCACTCCAGGGACTTAGAGATTTCTCTCAAGCCGTTTATACTCTAGTCTGTGATTGGGGGACTCAAAGTACTCTAGTCCACTTCAGGGACTTAAAGATTTTTCTCAAATCGTATATACTCTAGTCCGCGCTCTGGGGACTCAGAGTACTCTAGTCCGCTTCAGGGACTTAGAGATTTTTATCAAGTCGTTTATACTCTAGTCCACGCTCTGGGGACTCAGAGTACTCTAGTCCGCTTCAGGAACTTAGTGATTTTTCTCAAATCATTTATACTCTAGTCCACGCTCTGGGGACTCAGAGTACTCTAGTCCGCTTCAGGGACTTAGAGATTTTTCGTCAGAGCAGTCGTATCTCCATCGTTTGATTTGTATTTCATTTACTATGTCAAGGCTAATGTTGTTGAATGAACGGTCGAACCACGTTTGCTTATGGAATAGGACCATGCCCCCAGCATCAAGGACGAAACTTGAAAAATGGACGGTCGATTCTCGTCCGCTTGGTGATTGTAGCTCTTCCAATCAAGTCAAGGAAGGAGGTATATGATAGATGGTTGGATCACATCCATGCTGGGGTTGGATAATCAAGTCTCACACAATTTGCTTCGTATCTCTTTCTAGAAAATGAGGATAATGGATTATTGAGTAGACAAAGTAAGTTACATATGTTTCAAGGGGCAGTCACGTCCATATATTGAGAGCGATGGTTAACGTGTAGGCAGTCTATCACAGCTACTTCAAGTCGGGCTTTCGGACCACCTTTTGTGTTCAAGCTAGGATTTGATGTGTAGATGATCAAATCATGTCCGCTCTAGTTAGATCCTGGCATCACTGAGCTTCAGGAGAGGCATATGTATTTTATCGAACTTTACTTTATGACCCGAGGAGTGAATGATCGGGCCACATTCATTCCAAGCCTTGCTTAGACCACCAAATCAAATATGGAGGTCGGTGAATGGATGGTCAATCATGTATGCTTTGTATTGGGCTCTGACCATGATGAGCTTTTCAATCTCTAGTCCTTGGCCCCGAATCAAAGGCACATGGTTGATGATGAGCGATCGAATCATGCTCGTCTTGATGAAACTCCACAAATATGTTCAAGGTCTGTGTAGATTGGTTGGCGGCCAACTCGGAGTACTTTGTCACCTGCATCGTTTTGGAAGAAGTTTAGTTCAAGTCAGTCGTAATTCAAAGTACAATTAAAATTCAAATAATCCAAAGAATATTGGTATAAATCTCATCGATAAGGGGAGCAGCAATGTGTGCTCGCTATTCAACTCTGCCACTAGCCCTTTCTAGCGGGATGTCGACTGCCAACAGTCCAATTGATAATTAGAGTTCTTTATTGATGGGTATTCGAAGTTCCTGGCTCGCCCTTCTACAAGGCTTGCATGCACTATTGAAGCTTTCAAAGAGCATATGAGTCGAATTCTGAGGTCTTGTTTTGTCTACTAGAATCAGATTCCTTAGCCAACGGGCCTGCATTGGTACTTTTCCTAGTTTACTCCACTCCTCCTCACTTTGGTTCTGATTCATTTTGTAACAGAAACGATCCATGGTCGTAGGAGGCTCTCCAGCTAACTAGCTGCCAAAATATATCTAGAGGTCGACTCTCCTCAAACGCAATCAGTATGATATCCTTGTTAGCATTTGGAACAAATTGCTTGGAGTCAAACATTGGTTTGCTTGGAGTCATTGTCGTTTGCCTAGAGTCATATCATCTATGTTCTCCAACCTTTGAGAGTATCGTTTGAGTAGTGGTTGCGTGTCCGTTCCCTTGTTACCATTCAGAAGCTGCCGCTTGATCCTCTATGCCCTGGTCGGTCATAGGATGTAAGGGAAGTGGATTGGTCTATGCACATGGTTCGGTATATTTGATACTGGGTCGGCATGCTTGTAAAGCACAAGAATAGAAGGTGGTCCGGTGTTGGAGTGTAGGCATGGTGGATCGGCCAAGAGGGGTTCGGCCAAGGCGGTTTGGCCAAGGTGGTTCGGCTAAGAGAGGCTCAGCCAAGGCGGTTCGGCCAAGGTGGGTCGGCCAAGTGTGGGTCGGCCAAGATTGGCTCGGCCAAGGCGGTTCGGCCAAGGGTAGCTCGACCAAGGCGGTTCGACCAAGGTGGTTCAGCCAAGGGTGGCTCGGCCAACGCGGTTCGGCCATGGTGGGTCGGCCAAGGTGGTTCGGCCAAGGGTGGTTCGGCCAAAGCGGTTCAGCTATACGGAGTATATGGGGCGATCGGTATACAGCAGTTTTGGAGCGGTCGGTATATAGTGCTTTTGGAGCGGTCGGTATAAAGAGCTTTTGGAGCGGTCGATATATATGTGTTTGCCTTAGTGAGGATTCGACCATATGAGAGATTGGCTGAATTGCCTTTAGGGGGGTTAGCCTTTATTCGACTTGAGTGCAAACTTCAACATCCAATCCCCAGATCTTGCGTACATCAGTGAATCCAATCCTTTCACATAAACATGAACACATGATTAATTTTAAACAAGAACATTAGCATAATCAAATCTTCCAAAAACAGGGGCAGTAGACTTAGTTTCTCTGACTATGTCTATCAGTTTCCTTTAGATTTCTTTCAAATCTGAATAGAATAGGAATTTTGCAGGTTAATAACTGGATCTATCTCGTGAATATGGGAATCCGCTAGTAGACAATGAGATCCAATCAAGCTGATAATTTATCTCTCAATGAAAGCACCAAAATTGGTCACTAACACCCAAGAAAAGATTTGTGTAGAGAGATTAATGAAGATGGTAAATTAAAATAGAGGAAAATATGCAAAACTAACTGCAAAAAAAAGAACACCAAAATTATGGTGGTTCGGCGTAACTGCGTACGTCCACTATTAATGTAATCTTTATTGCTTTTCTCAAAGACTTGAATACAGATACAATCCGTATACAAAATAACTCGTATACAAGTTTGAACTGAAAGAAGCGAGCACCAAAAATGGTAGACTATCCCCGGAGTTCTCGAAAAAAGGTCCCTTCAACTTTACCCCTGTCTTTGTATTAATAGACGAAGATAGGCTGGACTCCCATCGTAGGCCCAGGAACAAGGTACTTCGGTCCGCAGTCGGCAACTTCTGTGCACCAAGCCAGGCATGCCGAACGGTGGTCGCCGATCCACCTCGACCGGTCCAGAGGTTGTCTCGCTGTTGACTCGAAGCAGATTATCAAAAGAATCGAAGCAAGTGGCATTATGTCCTGAGGTATAGGAAGACTAACCACGTCACTTCGTTGTAGGTCGAAGAGATTAATAACCATCACAAAGTTCACCGATCTAGGCCTGCCGACCGACGCACGCCGAACCATACATGCCAACCTACCTAGACCGAACGATGCATGCCGAACTACCTAGACCGAGCGGTATCTGCTAACCACCTAGACTGAGCCATGCATGACCTTCGTCCTTGATCGAGTGGCATCTGCCGATCCTCCTTTGACCGAGCCATACATATCGATCCATACCTACCGAGCCGCACATTCATGTCGAACCATATTGATTACATCAAACCCTTATATCCCCAGTCTCTTCTTGGCCAGAATCTTTTCTAGTGCTAACTATAACTTTTGCAACTGTCGCTTTGTAGCCAGGCTAAGTAGTCGGGTAACAGTCGTTGACGGTTCAATTGGTTGGTCAATCCTGCATTAGCACGGAGCTGTTGAGTGAGCTGTTGGCAGCTCTGTGTCAGTTCTTGCATTAGCATCTGGAATTCTTCCCTGGTAACGGGGCCTTGCGGATTTGACGGTCCGACAGCGTTCTGATCAGTTAGAGGCAGTTGTACGGGATTCTGTCTGTCCCGTCCTTCTAGATCTGCGGCAGTTGAGGTAGTCCTTGTGTTAACCATGATGGATAGCGAAGCTCTTTCCTAGACTTGATGCAAATCTGAATAGGATGGAATAACTTTAATCTTTGAATCTGGATCTTCTTCTTAGATTTGTGCAATCTGATATCGATAGTAGATCCAACGAGCAGGAGAAAAACTGTGTTCTCTCAGTGAAAGCGCCAAAGTGTTTGTACCAAAATCGGGCACAACACTCTTCGGTAGGGTTTGAAGAGATAAAATGAAGAAGTAAATGTAAAAAGAGGATTATCTAACAAACACTTCAAATAATAAAAAAAATAGCAAAAGAACGCAGAAATTTAGAGTGGTTCGGCGTATTGCCTATGTCCACTATGAGATGGTTGACTTTTATTAACTTTTGCTTGCTGGTTACAGCGGATTACAACAGTAAATCTCGAGTACAATAATGAAATTCGAGTACAACGGTGAATTCGGCAGAGTCTAGACGTCAAAGAGCCAAAAGATCCCTTTTCTGTAGGCTCTGGGATGCTATTTATAGGCGTAGGCTGCAAATATCTTGCTCAGATTTCGGGAAACCTCTTCTGGCACGTGGGTGGGCCCACGCGATCGATCCCACGTGATTTGCACTCGGTCCGTGATCGATACAAACGAATTTCGTATCAATCAAGATTTGGTCCAATCAAGTCGAAATTGGGCATGAACATTCTTTAGGTTGTACGTAAGCTCTTGTGAAAATTTGGTGGCATTTGGACTTGTAGGTTGTGAGTTATGATCGATGCAAATTCGAGTTTTCGGTAGGCTGTTTAGTTCGTATCGATACCCTTCGTATCGATCTGTTCGTATCGGTCTGAGCATGTGCCTTCGAGTTGACGTGGCGCTAGTTTTTAGGATCGATCCACATTTCATGCCGAATCGACTATTTCCAAGGTTTTCGCCTCGTTCATATCGATCTTAATTGTTTTGTTTGTATCGATCGGTCGCATTGCTCTGTTCGTATCGATCGGTTGCGTTGTTTTGTTCATATCGATCGATTACATTGCCTTGTTCGTATCGATCGATTGCGTTGTTCTGTTCATATCGATCGATTGCATACTTAATCGATACGAACTAGACACCCGCGTTGCAGTTGATGGATATGAAGTAGACAATAGCCGATCAATTCGAAGTGAGCCTGTCTGTTGATGGATACGAAGAAGACTGTCTTCGATGGATACGGACAAGACAGTTATACGGCGATGGACAAGAATAGATAGATATGTGATGGATAAGAAATCGACCGATGCGAAATGATGGATGTGGCCTGATCGATACGAAGTGATAGGTACGAACGAGTTGGTTTCCTTGAATTGTATCAATCATATTTTGAGCATACGAACTTGGATTGACTCGAAATTTGAAACGTTGGCTTTTATAGATTTGCTTGTCATGTCTTGTCAATTGTAGCTCGACCCGGACTCAGACAAAATTCATCGATATCCATAGTGAGCCTGCGTATCACCGATCTTCGGGGCAGGCTATCCTCAGTTTCCAGTTAAGTTCTTGGTATCACGGCCTTGCCAAAAGGCGGGATAACAAAGATAATCCCAAGAAGATTCAAGCTATCTGCGATATCCAAGCGCCAAAGACTATCAAACAAGTATAGAGCCTGAATGGGAAAGTTGCTGCTTTAAGCTGATTCATTTCCAGAGCTACCGATAAATGCATTCATTTCTTTGACTTGATTAGGAAAGGAAAAAGAAACTTCAAATGGACACAGGATCATAAAGACGCATTTCAAGATTTGGTGAATCACTTGGAGAGACCCCCCATCTTGTCAAAGCCGATGAATCATAAAGATTTATATATCTATTTGGCCGTGTCGGTACAGGCTATTAGTGCCGCATTACTTCGTGAGGAGAATTGAATCTAGAGACCAGTTTATTACGTCAGCAAGCGGTTGACGGGAGCTGAAAGGAACCATCCAAAAATAGAGAAGTTGTCATACTGCTTGCTAATTGCATCACGAAAGCTCCACCCATACTTTCAGGCGCACCCGATCAACGCAGGTCCTGCAGCGACCTGAGACGTCTGGAAGGTTACTCAAGTGGAATATCGAGCTTAGTCAATTCGATATCACTTATCTCCCTCGAAGGGCTATCCAAGGTCAGGAATTGGCCGATTTTATAGCATAATTTACTGCATATTATGATTCCCCGGTGAGCAGTGAAATCCCTACCGTATGGTGGAAATTGTATACTGATGGAGCGTGCAATGATCATTGTTTTGGAGCTGGAATTGTGCTTGTAACTCCCGAAGATTGGTCGATCTATTATGCTTTAAAGCTTAATTTCCCAGCGACAAATAACAAAGCTGAGTACGAGGCTCTGATTGCTAGACTTAAGCTCGCCAAAGAACTGGGAATAAAGTCTCTTAAAATCTTTTGTGATTCACAATTGGTAGTATACCAAGTCACGGGAGATTACCAAGCTAAGGGACAACCGCTTGCTCCATACATTAACCAAGTCCAAGAGTTGTTGACTGAATTTGAGTACTATGACATTACGCATATTCCACGGGATCAAAACAAAGAGGCTGATTCATCAGAAAAGTTTGCTAGCACCAAGGACGCGCAACAGATGGGCTTGGTTCCGATCGAAGTATTAATGCCCCGAGTATAATCCCGACAGAAATCGACCGGGTACTAGAGACGGAGCCTGAAAGGGAATCGTGGATGACTCCGATTTATGCTATAGGGAGTCCTACCCGAACAAAGGAATGAAAAGTGGCAAGTCCTTCGTAAAGTTTCATGATATATCATATAGGAAGGTGTTATGTACATAAAGGGTTTTTCTGTTCCCCTACTCCGGTGTATCGCTCATGATGAGATAAAACGGGTCCTAAAGGAAGTGTATGAAGGTTAATGTGGCGAACACACTAGGGGGCGAACTCTAGCAAAGAAAATACTGTATTACGGGTATTATTGGCCAATCGTCAATCGAGATGCCGCCGATTATGTAAGACGATGCGACAAATGCCAGATATATGCAAAAGTTCCAAGAGCTCCGCCGACGAAAATCACGCAAATGATCAACCCATGGTGGTTTGCCATGTGAGGTATAGATATTATTGGTTCCTTACCGATCTCTAAAGGTGGTGTAAAGTACGTAATTGTCGCAGTTGATTACTTCACCAAATGGTCCGAAGCAGAACCTTCAGCCACGATCACAACCAAGAAAGTAATCAACTTCATTGTCTGAAACATCATATATCGTTTTGGTTTTCCACGAACTATTATAATAGATAATGGGACTCAATTCGGCAGTGTTGAATTCAAAGACTTCTATCGTAGGTATCATATTGAAAAGAGGTTTGCAGCAGTCGCTCACCCTCAAGCTAATGGGCAAGTTGAATCTGTGAACAAAATTATAAAGTCCATTTTAAAGAAGCGTTTTGAAAAGGCTAGAGGCAAGTGGGTGGATGAACGCCCGACAACGCTACAGGCTTACAAGACCACCCACAAGTCCGCGACTGGCCATACTTCATTCGCCCTTGCTTGCAGTTCTTATTCCTATTAAGCTCGAAGTTCCTTCTCATCGAATGACTTCCTACGATCCCAAAATGAATAAGGATCTCCCCTTTGAATATCTAGACTTTATAGATGAGAAGCGAGGAAGCTGATTTGAGGGCAGCTGCGCACCGACATCGAGTCGCCCGATACTACAACATTAAAATCCAACCTAGAACCCTTGAAATCGGCGATCTTGTCTTGAAACGGGTTTTTCCTACCCCATCGCACATGAATTCAACCTGGGAAGGACCGTATGTCATTGAACAGAGGCTTGGAGAGGGAACTTTCAAGCTAGCGACTATTGATGGCATCACACTCCCAAGGGCATGGAATAGCAATCATTTACGATGCTATTTCACTTAATAGTTTCTTTTTCATTCAATTGTATTTGCTTTCAGAATTTGCTTTAGCATTTGACTTTCCAGATATGTAATAAGACAGATTATGTCATTCCTTTCCATTATCAAATAAAATTTTGAACTTCCTTTATATTTACGTTTGCTATAGCATTATGAATTAGTTACATTACGAAACTGATTGATGTTGATGTGTCCGAACAGGTTCCCAGGGTTTGGAACTAATCAATTACGCTAGTCCACAATGGAACTAAACAAGATGAGCATGGTTCGACCATTCATTTGATAACTCTCGTTCATAACCCAATGGACGGGATACATAATGAGGAATGGATGTGACACGACCATTTGATGATCAAATGAATACCGTCGAACGATAGAATTGAAATAAAATGTGAGTAATCATGACACAACCGATTGCTCGCTAAATCAAACCCCATACATTGGGGGGCAAATTAATCAATTAAGGAAAGTACGATCCGACTGCTATCTGAACTAACTCTAAGTCTCTAGAGTGCGGACTAGAGTATAAACATAAATCGGGTATGAATCGACCACCTATGAACTAACTCTAAATCCCTGGAGTGCGGACTAGAGTATAAACATAAATCGGGTGTGAATCAACCACACGCGAACTAACTCTAAGTCCCCAAAGTGCGGACTAGAGTATAAACATAAATTGAGTGTGAATCAACCACCCGCTCTTAACCCCAAAGAGTGGATATGAGTATAGATAAATAGATGAGTGCAGTTCGACCACCCACTATTCCATAAACTCCAACCTGAGACTGACATGAGGAGTATAAACTCGCTAAGGATGAAGTTCTACCATCCACTATCTAACTCCCCTAACCTGAGATCGGGGGTAGGAGTATAATTACTCAAACCGCTAAATTCGAAGGCATAACACTAAGGCTCGAGCCTAGTGTTTGATGTGACTCAAGGCCATGAGCATATGGAGACCTTGGGATAGAGCTAGTGGATTGTTATTAGAATTAACAAACAACGAATTACAAGTACATTGAATGGAAAGTAATAGTTCAACTACTTAAATAACGGTTCACACGAGAGCTCAACAAAAAACAAAAGCTTTTATTCATATGATGAGTATCAGAATTGTGGTACAAGTTTATTCAAAAAACTGGGGGTTGTACCCGTGCAACCACGACTAACAAAGGAAAAAAACAGCTGTACAAACTATGTACACACCGAGCCGAAGTGACGACTATTTCTTTTGTCTTCTCTCTTTTTTGGATTTCTTAGGAGTGGCGTTATCTGAACTTCCGCTTGTTCTCTTCCTTGATCCTTTACCTCCCTTGGCGAGAGAGCGTTTGAAGCTTGGAGGGAGTTCTTTGGGAATCGACCCAACGGGCGGAATGACTTGTAGTGGGACAAGATTTGGATCATCAATGTCCACCTCGATGGGCTCAGTTTCTCTTTTCTCTTCAGTAAATCCTCCTTCTCAATGCGCTTCTTCAAGCTGATCTCATCAGTGTGTTCGGAGGCGCAGGTAATCACAACATCATAAGATTCATCCACCGGCAGCGGATCTTCAGCCTTATCATCGTCGACTGCTCCGATGACATGAGCATCGGACCCCGGAACATCAGTGGCCACCAGAATCTTTATTGATATCGCTTGTTGTTCCATGGCAAGGTCACTTTTAGGAGTTTGGTCGGGACCTGGAAGACCTACGAATTTGTCAAAACAAAGAGATAAGCCTAAAACTATTGGACATGAAGAACAAAACCTCTCGGAAAATGGAGAGTAAAGTGGAATACCTATGTCTGGCTGTCTCTCGGTTGTTGTAATGACCCTGAAATCAGCCTTCGAAAATCGGCACCCGTACTTCACTTGTACTCGAATGTCGTAGATTCAAACGCCGAATCTGGTTCACCGGAGCTTATAACACAGTAAGTATAACAACACAGCGGAATAAAGAAATAGATGATATCATATACAACTCCAATGAATACAATATCCATAATGATATATAACAATGATATCAACATGATACAACAATATCAGAAATAAATAATGATACAGCGGAAAACAGAAATGATAACTCCAAATGATCAGTCAGAGAGACTGACTCCAACCACTCCAACATCAAGATCGAACCACAAAGAGAAGCAAGTACAGTCCTGAACTCCAAGAACTGAACCAGCTCCAGATAATCTACTAAACCTGAATATCTGAGAAACCCGACTCTAGACTGCCCGTGTGGAAAATGATGGGCACCCAGAGTTTAGGAAGGGAACAATAAACTCCGGATCAGTCATGGGACTGGTATGAGCAAACAAAAACAGTTTATCTTTAAACAAACAACAAAGAAGTTTAACATTGAAATCCGCAATGCTTTTGGAAAATGAAACTACCATAAGACCTCCCGCCACACACATAATGCAATCGCAGACTTGGAGGAGATTTCTTCTTATGATAGTCAAACATGCTTACTACGCAAAGAAAACTCTTTTGATATTATTACTTGTGCATAGTGTGAAATCAGTTCGAAAATACAATATTAATCTTGGCCAGCATACAACCATTATTGTATGCCTACTATAGCTACCATGTAAAATATCATGTTACCGCCACATTCCATAGCAGGTAATACAACTAAAACCGTACAAGGTTCGTATTGTTTCTTTGGATTTTCAACAAATGGTCAGGCAAAGGAACTTCCTTACACCGAAATGGAAACGCCTCTGGAAAGACGCCCCGAGAACCTAACCGGATCTCTGCAAACACAAGGCCGACGCTACCTCATGCTTTAACCAAGCTGTAACTAGGTAACTAACACACGAGTCATGTCATCCCCCGGTCGTCACCGACCTTTATCCGAGATGTCTCGATCACAAAGCAACAACCACAAAGTATAATAAATTTGCAGCATCAACATAGGTAAAATATCTGGGCTCCATACCACGATATCACCTTTTATCCATAAGGAAATGACATACCCTAGGGGGGCTACCCCTAAAAACCTTTGTCACAACATTCCTGTTTCGACCATTACCGGGTTGTGGGCTCGACGAAGTCTCGTCCACAAAGATACGCTTTTTCACAAAGCCACGCTTTTCCACAAAGCCACGCTTTTCCACAAAGCCACGCTTTTCCACAAAGCCACGCTTTTTCACAAAGCAACACTTTTTCACAAAGCAACGCTTTGACCAACAAATGATCAACAGCACTTTGTATGCCACATTACCAAATTGGGAATGTATCCCTAGTAACCATCAACTACATAACCTCTGAGCTCGTACGTCTCAGAGAAGGGTGTTAAGCTAAGAGAATAAATTCTCCGCCACCAACAGAAATGTATTTGATAGAAACCAGCTTTACATCTCAAAGTGTAACGTCAGACACACATCCATACAAGTCTGTTTCGGGTTCGAACAGAACCGAAGGCACTTCCATAGAAGCCCTTGCAATCCGGGTATTCACAATCCCGATCGGACTTCCCATCACTTAAAGGAATCTCTATACCATAGCTACTCAGTGCAGAGACAATCGATAGGTCATCCTATCGCTCTCGCAAATACCCGGTCTTCACCACCGGTCTTCAAATGCTATCCATATCGTTGTATCACTATTCAGAATGGGTTATATGACACAAAGGTCCTTTTTCGGCTAAACCGAATAACGGGCACAATTAAAAATCATATGGATACTGGGGTCTCAGTTAAATCACAGCTTAAAGCCCAAAACTTTTCATTCGAATGGTTAAAACAAATTACCATTTCCAATCTTTTAAACAAAAAGATTCAATTCACAAAGTTCACCCCATCCACAAAGATCCATTCATGGATTTCAAAACAATTTCCATTTTAATTGAATAGGTTTACTCGTTAAATCTTTAAATCAAGATTTAACTTATATCTTTCAAAACTGGTTTCCAAAGATTCATTCATAGCCTTTCAAAACAATTTTATTTCAAGTTGGATTAACTCGTCCGGTCTTTGAATTAAAGACTCATTTCATAGTTTTCAAAACATTTCTATTCCATTTCAAACTTGAAACATTTCAACACAATTTAGAAATCCTTTCTTAAAATGAAAGCTATTATTATTTGAAAACAAGTAGTTTTCGTTTTGGAAAAATCCAATTATATTTACACGAGTTAAAACCCTTGAATTAAATTCAAATTCCCAAATCAATACCTTTAAAATGGTTTAACCCATATATAACTTGTACAGCATCTTTAATCCCTAGTTTCAAATCATAGGATTCAATTTCAAACTTGAATTCAAATTTAAATCAAATTATTTAAATTTCAAAACTCGATTAAGTTATTCAAAATAACTTTTATCTTTGAAATTCCATTTCAAAAGCTTTTCACTTTAAACCCAAATTTCCAATTTCAAAATCAATTGAAATTAAAATTTCAATTTCAAAAACATTAAATTTACATCATCTGTAACTTAACCGATTTCCACGTGAAATCCATATTTGTGTGTGTAAGAGTGTGGTCCAGGGGTTTCACACAGTAGTGGAACATCATTCAATCATCACAGATCAGAATACAGAAATATAGTTGATAAGCGGTATAAACTGTAACGCTTATCTTTCATTTACAGATATAAAAGTCATAGATAATAATTTACATTCATCCCAGATAAATAACTACAGTACACATCACACATAAATCAGAATATATCACAAAGCATCATATATCAGGGAATATCAACAATTCAACATTCAATAGAATCCAAACATCCATAAGTAAGATCAATTAATATCTGATTATAATTAACTTATACCAGATTAATTACTTATGAATAAACTACAAATCTTGGTTAATTAATCATTAATTAATTATAAACCATTTAATTAATTAACCTTTAATCAATTAATTATCCTCGAATTAATTACCTTAATTAATAAATCATATTAATTAATTATCCTTAATTAATTACCACTTAATTAATTATCCTTAATTAATTATAATAATTATCATTAAACTCTTATTTTAAATAACCTTTGAGATGAATTAACATAATCATATAATTTAACTTAAACTCTTTAAGTTAATCAAAATCTTTATTCAAGATAAACCGCTTATCTTTAAAATCTTATTTAAATAATCCTTGACATTTAAACCTATGAATCTAACATAAAATACTTAAGTTAATTTAAAACCATTATTCTTTAATTAACCTTTTATCAATACTTTTATTTGAAATCTTGTTAAATTTCCTCTTTGAAAAATGTTTGCTTTGAACACTTGTTTTTAAAAAAAATTCTTTTTAAAACATGCTAACAGAATTCACTTCCATCAGGAAACCCGAGTCCAAACTAGGATTTCCCGAGCAATCACTCGAGCCACTCTTATATTTTTTTTTCAAAAACTTGTTTTTATCTCAACATTTCAAAACTGTTATATACTCGCGTTCGACCCGATACAAGACTCGAGCCATCCCCTAGTTTCCCCGAGTACAAACTCGAACTTCACCTTCTCAAATTCAACAGCCAACAACCAACCCACTGACACATGTGCACGTGCACAGGCGCACCCATCACCTTCGACCATCGACGCTACCGCCAGCATGACGACGACACCCTTCCCTTTCGATCCCGACCACCTGAGTTTCGGGACGAACACGAAATCGTAGTTGAACATATAAGAACCCTACCTGGAACAAACAGTTCATCAACAAACACCTCATGCCGACGCCTCAGATCACCAGAGAGCTCGGTACTTCGACCAAACCTTCGCCTCAAACCCACACACCGTTTTCCCCACCTCCGGTTGTGTCTGATGCCTCGACGACGATGAACTAGCCTTGAATTCGACAGGGACCCAAACTGGACCTTAAACCCTACTATAACTCCGTTCGGTCACCACGATGGTCAGAAAATTCACCCACCATTTTCCATGAATCTCCATCACTCAGGCTTCCTCCAGCCTTGATCACGACCACCAACTCCTCGCCGATCACCCGAAATTGCCGAAAACCCAATTCTCGATCAACTCAAGATTCCTTACTCAAAACAAAATTAAAAATCTTGATTCCACTTTTATAAATCATTGTTTTTTAAAACGATTTAGATTATATAAGTAAATCAAATAATTAAGGAGAACGAATTTTCATCATGCATTGAGCTTCACTGTATATTCCTTTTTTTCCAGGTTAAACTACTTGTTATCCATACTAAAAATTATTTTTAAAATTAAGTTATGGAAATTTTAAACCCATTTTGTTTTAACATCACAAGCTATAGAAGCTTAGGGGAAGTGGAATTGAATTTTGAACTAGATTAGGAGCCTGTAAATTTTAAAACAGAGGCATGCTTAAATTTTCACATTTATCTGAATTTACTGCATATTCCTCTTCCCAGTGAAAACTATGTTTAAATTTATCTCAAAAATTATTTTAGAAATTAGATTTTTGATTGTATAACATGTTTTCTTCAGATCTAGAGCCTAATATGAAACAGAGCAGAAGAATTTGAATGTTTCATGAGTTTAAACCTGTAAGTGTTTAAACAATAAGATATATGTCTGGAACTAGACATACACACAACAATCCATACATATGTATATATACATGTAGATATATTTAACAACTAAGCAACATTTTCATAACAGATTCAAGTGTTAACCACAACATCAAGAGATAGGAGCAGGTTTCAGAGGTTTGCTCACCTTATTTTTTCCAGAAGAATAAACAGAGCATGCTTTTGAACCAGGCTTTGAATTTTCAGTTGAAACCATCACTTGATTCTCTGGCTTGTATATTGATTTGTTGTTTGTTTAAGTTTTGAATGATTTAAATTTCATATTTTCTTCTCAGTTTCGAAATGAACGAAAAATGAAATGAAAATTTTGATATATAGGAGATAGGTTTACTGGGTGAAGATATTGTTTTGTACAGGGTTATAATATGTTTTGTACAAAAGAAATCAGAGATTTTTTTCTTGCTTTGTCTACTGATGTCTGGTTTGGTGGCTAAAGAGATGATGGCATTAATGGTGTTGTACCATACACTTATCCTATTTCCATTTCGGCTGTACAAACTTGTATTCTTTTTTTCTTCATTTGTACAATGCATGGGTATGATCTAGTGGCTTCTTTTACTTGTTCATACTTATCTTTTGTTTCATTTCGGCTGATATAATAATGTTGTGGTAGCTATAGGATATGGCATTTATTACTTGTACAAAATATGTATTTTTATCTACTTGTTATTTCTTTCTTTTCCAGGCTTGCTAAGTTGATAAACGAACTGGTATAGAGGATGTATACATAAAATAAATGTCCAGGCTTGAATTCTTTGTTTTGTTCATATTGTTTATAACTTTGTTTCTTTAGTCTTGTTACTTGATAAAAAAATGAATTTCAATTTTTATTTGTTATTAGAATTTATTAATGTATTTTACTTTATATTACACAATTTATCTCATATATATTAAATTCTAATTCTAACTTATATAATTATTATACTTATGTAAATTTCATAGTTTCTAGTGTTGAGGTATATATATATTTGTATTATTTTGTAAGTCTATTTTGTTATAACCTCAAATATTTATTAAACCATCAATTCTAAATTCAAAATTATTTATTATTATATTTGTGTCAAACGTCTATATTTTTATAATTATTTTCAAACCATTTATTTAAGATTTAAATCCAAATTAAATATATATACATATATTTAAAATTTCAAATTGACTCATATATACCCATATATATATATATATATTCACATATATACATATATATATAATATTTTAAATTTAAATGATTTATCAGAATATATTCGGGTTCGGGGAAACTCGCATCACTTTATCGATTTATTTCACAAATTTTATTCAAAAAATTAATTTAATTATCAATTTAAATTTATATAAAATTCGAGGTCGTTACAGACTTCCCCCTTAAAAGAATTTCGTCCTCGAAATTTGCCAGGGAGACACAAAGATAGATGAAGAATATTTCATCAGATCAAACTGAATATTTATTCTGCATTTGGCTTACCAAATCAGAATATCAATAATAGATACAAGAACGAATCTGTTTTAACACTTCACAAGATACTCGGGTTATCCAAATCTACGAAATATGTAGTGGCATCGGTTAGTTCGAAGGGATAACTAACCATTCGTAGAATATATTCGGACCCAAAGAATATATAGTTATATGGATACAATTTCAAAATCTTTAGTTTAGAACTAAAGTATACCTATCAACCATAGCAACCAATTCATCCAAACAAACAATTCTGGCCTATTTGGAGTTTTATGTCCCATATTAATATATCGAATTTCTTCCTGAATCTACCAGAAATCATCAAAGAATTGAAAAGAAATGTTGAACAAAAGAGATTGATAGAGAAAAGATTGCTTCCTTGTTGTTACAGGGTATAGTCGTACTCCCCTGTCCCCTATCTCATCCTCTTCTTGCACTCATACTCACTATTAGTGGATAGTCAGAGAATTTACTGAGGCATACGGACGGATATCTTAAGGATTACTCACTCTAGGGTATACTTCACCCTATCTCTAATGAGCTACTTAATGTGTTATACTCCTGAGCTAAAGTTCAACCTTAGCTTTGATACCAAATATAATGACCCTGAAATCGGCCTTCGAAAATCGGCACCCGTACTTCACTTGTACTCGAATGTCATAGATTCAAACGCCGAATCTGGTTGACCGGAGCTTATAACACAGTAAGTATAACTACACAGTAGAATAAAGAAATAGATGATATCATATACAACTCCAATGAATACAATATCCAGAATGATATATAATAATGATATCAATATGATACAACAATATCAGAGATAAATAATGATACAGCGGAAAACAGAAATGATAACTCCAAATGATCAGTCAGAGAGACTGACTCCAACCACTCCAACATCAAGCTCGAACCACAAAGAGAAGCAAGTGCAGTCCTGAACTCCAAGAACTGAACTAGCTCCAAATAATCTACTAAACCTGAATATCTAAGAAACCCGACTCTAGACTGCCCGTGTGGAAAATGATGGGCACCCAGAGTTTAGAAAGGGAACAATAAACTCCGGATCAGTCATGGGACTGGTATGAGCAAACAAAAACAGTTTATCTTTAAACAAACAACAAAGAAGTTTAACATTGAAATCCGCAATGCTTTTGGAAAATGAAACTACCATAAGACCTCCCGCCACACACAATGCAATCGCAGACTTGAAGGAGATTTCTTCTTATGATAGTCAAACATGCTTACTACGCAAAGAAAACTCTTTTGATATTATTACTTGTGCATAGTGTGAAATCAATTCGAAAATACAATATTATTCTTGGCCAGCATACAACCATTATTGTATGCCTACTATAGCTACCATGTTCAATAGCAGGTTACCGCCACATTCCATAGCAGGTAATACAACTAAAACCGTACAAGGTTCGTATTGTTTCTTTGGATTTCCAACAAATGGTCGGGCAAAGGAACTTCCTTACACCGAAATGGAAACGCCTTTGGAAAGACGCCCCGAGAACCTAACCGGATCTCTGCAAACACAAGGCCGACGCTACCTCATGCTTTATCCAAGCTGTAACTAGGTAACTAACACACGAGTCATGTCATCCCCCGGTCGGCACCGACCTTTATCCGAGACGTCTCGATCACAAAGCAACAACCACAAAGTATAATAAATTTGCAGCATCAACATAGGTAAAATCTGGGCTCCATACCATGATATCACCTTTTATCCAGAAGGAAATGACATACCCTAGGGGCGCTACCCCTAAAAACCTTTGTCGCAACATTCCTGTTTCGACCATTACCGGGTTGTGAGGCTCGATGAAGTCTCGTCCACAAAGCTACGCTTTTTCACAAAGCCACGCTTTTCCACAAAGCCACGCTTTTCCACAAAGCAACGCTTTTCCACAAAGCAACGCTTTTTTACAAAGCAACGCTTTGACCAACAAATGATCAACAGCACTTCGTATGCCACATTACCAAATTGGGAATATATCACTAGTAACCATCAACTACATAACCTCTGAGCTCGTACGTCTCAGAGAAGGGTGTTAAGCTAAGAGAATAAATTCTCCGCCACCAACAGAAATGTATTTGATAGAAACCAGCTTTACATCTCAAAGTGTAACGTCAGACACACATCCATACAAGTTAGTTCCGGGTTCGAACAGAACCGAAGGCACTTCCAAAGAAACCCTTGCAATCCGGGTATTCACAATCCCGATCGGACTTCCCATCACTTAGGGAATCTTTATACCATAGCTACTCAGCGCAGAGACAATCGATAGGTCATCCTATCGCTCTCGCAAATACCCGGTCTTCACAACCGGTCTTCAAATGCTATCCATATCGTCGTATCACTATTCAGAATGGGTTATATGACACAAAGGTCCTTTCCCGGCTAAACCGAATAACGAGCGCAACTAAAAATCATATGGATACTGGGGTCTCAGTTAAATCACAGCTTAAAGCCCAAAACTTTTCATTCGAATGGTTAAAACAAATTACCATTTCCAATCTTTTAAACAAAAAGATTCAATTCACAAAGTTCACCCCATCCACAAAGATCCATTCATGGATTTCAAAACAATTTCCATTTTAATTGAATAGGTTTACTCGTTAAATCTTTAAATCAAGATTTAACTTATATCTTTCAAAACTGGTTTCCAAAGATTCATTCATAGCCTTTCAAAACAATTCTATTTCAAGTTGGATTAACTCGTCCGGTCTTTGAATTAAAGACTCATTTCATAGTTTTCAAAACATTTCTATTCCATTTCAAACTTGAAACATTTCAACACAATTTAGAAATCCTTTCTTAAAATGAAAGCTATTATTATTTGAAAACAAGTAGTTTTCGTTTTGGAAAAATCCAATTATATTTACACGAGTTAAAACCCTTGAATTAAATTCAAATTCCCAAATCAATACCTTTAAAATGGTTTAACCCATATATAACTTGTACAGCATCTTTAATCCCTAGTTTCAAATCATAGGATTCAATTTCAAACTTGAATTCAAATTTAAATCAAATTATTTAAATTTCAAAACTCGATTAAGTTATTCAAAATAACTTTTATCTTTGAAATTCCATTTCAAAAGCTTTTCACTTTAAACCCAAATTTCCAATTTCAAAATCAATTGAAATTAAAATTTCAATTTCAAAAACATTAAATTTACATCATCTGTAACTTAACCGATTTCCACGTGAAATCCATATTTGTGTGTGTAAGAGTGTGGTCCAGGGGTTTCACACAGTAGTGGAACATCATTCAATCATCACAGATCAGAATACAGAAATATAGTTGATAAGCGGTATAAACTGTAACGCTTATCTTTCATTTACAGATATAAAAGTCACAGATAATAATTTACATTCATCCCAGATAAATAACTACAGTACACATCACAAATAAATCAGAATATATCACAAAGCATCATATATCAGGGAATATCAACAATTCAACATTCAATAGAATCCAAACATCCATAAGTAAGATCAATTAATATCTGATTATAATTAACTTATACCAGATTAATTACTTATGAATAAACTACAAATCTTGGTTAATTAATCATTAATTAATTATAAACCATTTAATTAATTAACCTTTAATCAATTAATTATCCTTGAATTAATTACCTTAATCAATAAATCATATTAATTAATTATCCTTAATTAATTACCACTTAATTAATTATCCTTAATTAATTATAATAATTATCATTAAACTCTTATTTTAAATAACCTTTGAGATGAATTAACATAATCATATAATTTAACTTAAACTCTTTAAGTTAATCAAAATCTTTATTCAAGATAAACCGCTTATCTTTAAAATCTTATTTAAATAATCCTTGACATTTAAACCTATGAATCTAACTTAAAATACTTAAGTTAATTTAAAACCATTATTCTTTAATTAACCTTTTATCAATACTTTTATTTGAAATCTTGTTAAATTTCCTCTTTGAAAAATGTTTGCTTTGAACACTTGTTTTTTAAAAAAATTCTTTTTAAAACATGCTAACAGAATTCACTTCCATCAGGAAACCCGAGTCCAAACTAGGATTTCCCGAGCAATCACTCGAGCCACTCTTATATTTTTTTTCAAAAACTTGTTTTTATCTCAACATTTCAAAACTGTTATATACTCGCGTTCGACCCGATACAAGACTCGAGCCATCCCTTGGTTTCCCCGAGTACAAACTCGAACTTCACCTTCTCAAATTCAACAGCCAACAACCAACCCACTGACACATGTGCACGTGCACAGGCGCACCCATCACCTTCGACCATCGATGCTACCGCCAGCATGACGACGACACCCTTCCCTTTCGATCCCGACCACCTGAGTTTCGGGACGAACACGAAATCGTAGTTGAACATATAAGAACCCTACCTGGAACAAACAGTTCATCAACAAACACCTCATGCCAACGCCTCAGATCACCAGAGAGCTCGGTACTTCGACCAAACCTTCGCCTCAAACCCACGCACTGTTTTCCCCACCTCCGGTTGTGTCCGATGCCTCGACGACGATGAACTAGCCTTGAATTCGACAGGGACCCAAACTGGACCTTAAACCCTACTATAACTCCGTTCAGTCACCACGATGGTCAGAAAATTCACCCACCATTTTCCATGAATCTCCATCACTCAAGCTTCCTCCAGCCTTGATCACGACCACCAACTCCTCGCCGATCACCCGAAATTGCCGAAAACCCAATTCTCGATCAACTCAAGATTCCTTACTCAAAACAAAATTAAAAATCTTGATTCCACTTTTATAAATCATCGTTTTTGAAAACGATTTAGATTATATAAGTAAATCAAATAATTAAGGAGAACGAATTTTCATCATGCATTGAGCTTCATTGTATATTCCTTTTTTCCAGGTTAAACTACTTGTTATCCATACTAAAAATTATTTTTTTGTTATGGAAATTTTAAACCCATTTTGTTTTAACATCACAAGCTATAGAAGATTAGGGGAAGTGGAATTGAATTTTGATCTAGATTAGGAGCCTGTAAATTTTAAAACAGAGGCATACTTAAATTTTCACATTTATCTGAATTTACTGCATATTCCTCTTCCCAGTGAAAACTATGTTTAAATTTATCTCAAAAATTATTTTAGAAATTAGATTTTTGATTGTATAACATGTTTTCTTCAGATCCAAGAGCCTAATATGAATCGGAGCAGAAGAATTTGAATGTTTCATGAGTTTAAACCTGTAAGTGTTTAAACAATAAGATATATGTCTGGAACCAAACATACACACAACAACCCATACATATGTATATATACATGTAGATATATTTAACAACTAAGCAACATTTTCATAACAGATTCAAGTGTTAACCACAACATCAAGAGATAGGAGTAGGTTTCAGAGGTTTGCTCAACTTATTTTTTCCAGAAGAATAAACAGAGCATGATTTTGAACCAGGCTTTGAATTTTCAGTTGAAACCATCACTTGATTCTCTAGCTTGTATATTGATTTGTTGTTTGTTTAAGTTTTGAATGATTTCAATTTCATATTTTCTTCTCAGTTTCGAAATGAACGAAAAATGAAATGAAAATTTTGATATATAGGAGATAGGTTTACTGGGTGAAGATATTGTTTTGTACAGGGTTATAATATGTTTTGTACAAAAGAAATCAGAGATTTTTTTCTTGCTTTGTCTACTGATGTCTGGTTTGGTGGCTAAAGAGATGATGGCATTAATGGTGTTGTACCATACACTTATCCTATTTCCATTTCGGCTGTACAAACTTGTATTCTTTTTTTCTTCATTTGTACAATGCATGGGTATGATCTAGTGGCTTCTTTTACTTGTTCATACTTATCTTTTGTTTCATTTCGGCTGATATAATAATGTTGTGGTAGCTATAGGATATGGCATTTATTACTTGTACAAAATATGTATTTTTATCTACTTGCTATTTCTTTCTTTTCCAGGCTTGCTAAGTTGATAAACGAAGTGGTATAGAGGATGTATACATAAAATAAATGTGCAGGCTTGAATTCTTTGTTTTGTTCATATTGTTTATAACTTTGTTTCTTTAGTCTTGTTACTTGATAAAAAAATGAATTTCTATTTTTATTTGTTTTTAGAATTTATTAATGTATTTTACTTTATATTACACAATTTATCTCATATATATTAAATTCTAATTCTAACTTATATAATTATTATACTTATGTAAATTTCATAGTTTCTAGTGTTGAGGTATATATATATTTGTATTATTTTGTAAGTCTATTTTGTTATAACCTCAAATATTTATTAAACCATCAATTCTAAATTCAAAATTATTTATTATTATATTTGTGTCAAACGTCTATATTTTTATAATTATTTTCAAACCATTTATTTAAGATTTAAATCCAAATTATATATATATATATATTTAAAATTTCAAATTGACTCATATATACCCATATATATATATATATTCACATATATACATATATATAAAATATTTTAAATTTAAATGATTTATCAGAATATATTCGGGTTTGGGGAAACTCGCATCACTTTATCAATTTATTTCACAAATTTTATTCAAAAAATTAATTTAATTATCAATTTAAATTTATATAAAATTCGGGGTTGTTACAGTTGTCGCTGGAGTGCCCCTTCCAGAATAGGGGTTAGCACTTTAGATTGGTAACCGGGTTTATCCGGATCGTAGCTCAAATCTTGCCCTAGGCCAAAAGAAACCGATGCTCCAGCTGCTTGGAAAGAAGACGGGCCCTTAGGATCAGACTCTAAGGATTCGGCAATATTTTTTCCTTTACCGGAAGGTGCTAAAATGTTGAAATATCAGAGTCTCACAATGGCAAGGTCTAAGGGTTCATCTCCGTGAAAGACCACCAGAACTAATTTCTCTTCATCTAACTCGGCTTCGCCCAGCTTCCACTTTTTCATCTCAACAATATACTCCCAGGCTTCGGCGAGTGACTCAAGATAACCTTCACCAAGAAAGCTCAAGTTGCGGTGGATAAGAACTTTAGTATTGTATTCGATGATCAGGGGATCAAACATGTCCTTAATTTCATTCTGACCGGACTATTTAGCATCCTCCACCTGGGCTTCAATTTGTTTTATCGTCTCCTTATGGTCGGCCTCTCTCGCCACTTCTTTGAGGGATTTTATTTTAGCAAGTTACTTGTCGAGTTTGATTTTCAGACTCCTGGCTTCAACAGCCTCTTCGCAATATTTCTATGATTCTTCTTGAGCCTCGATCTTTTCTTCCCTTTCTTTTCTAAGAAGCTCTTCAAGTTCCTCAACGAGGCGGGCTAAGTTATCTTTCTCTTTTTGCAAGGAATCCTTTCCCAGAGCGAGCGTGCCACTACGATTGAGGACGGCATCAAGTTCCTTCGTATGGGCAGCTTCTAAATGCCTCAATGCCTTAGACGTTTCCGTGGCACTTTTTTAGGACTCGGTTAGTTTTGTTGTCAACTCTGATATCTCATTATCTTGGTGCTTGATTATATCTTTATCATGGATCGCCTCTATCTTGAGACGATCTATTTCATGTTATCGCTCGATTGACACCTTGGAGATCTTTTTCGCTAAGCACTGGAACGACTCATGCTGCACGAATACGTCGTTAACACATGCGAGAGAGCTTGCTTTGGCATGCCCCGGGATCATATGAATTGAGGGAAGGAACTTAAGCCCATCAAAATAGGTTTTTGGAAAAGTGGCCTTAAGTTCAGCCAGTTTCTCTATTATGGAAGTATCGGGAGTAGCGGTCGGCAAAGATGGATCGGAAGTGGCAATTGGACGCTTGCTTGATTCATGGTCGCGAAATTGCCTGGAGCTGGAAGAACCAGAATACTGCTCATGTGATACGGCAATTTGAGTTCCTTGATAAGAAGTCTGATCTCCACTATAAACAGGAAGATTAGGCTGATCTTCCTGATGGAATGACTGAGACTGGGACTTACGCTTGGACGAAGAAGATTCCCTTAAACGATGACTTTTTTCCCGACCGTCATCTTTTTCCCTATGCCTGCCTGATTCTGATCCATGGCTAGATCCATAATGTGTCGAAGAGCCCCTTAGGCGATCAAAAGCTCGAGATTGAGTCATTGTAGTTGCAAAGACTAAATGAGAATGTATAATGTATAAGTAACCATTATACAAAAGATAGACGAAGAGCATGTAGTGGAGTCCACGTGATTGTAAGTGTCCTAGTGTCCCCCCTGACAGACCAGTAGTTGTAGCCTTGCTTATAGGCATTTTCTATCCACTATCAGTAGGAAGAATGCCATCACCACTCCTGGCAGGAGAATTGAGCCCCTTGATATTGATGTTTGGGAAGTCATAATGTCATCAGGAATTTGAAGATTTGAAAATCCATTCATTAAACTTTCTAAGTGTTGGGAAGATGACTCTTCGTCAACAGAAGTGATAACAAATTCTGGATCCTTAGCAGTTTTTCTTCTACGAAGTTTATATGCCAGTTTTTTCCTTCTCTTAGTTGGCGTTTGGGATTGAGCACCTTGTGACGTTTCAACCACGGGTGCCTTGCCTGGGCCTACATCAGCATCGCCAGGCTCATTGGTCTAGGCACCCCTAATTTCGCCTTCTTCAACGCCATCCTGAGTCCCCTCGACTGGGGGCACGACAGAGTTGTTGCCATCCCCTTCTTACTCTATAACATTTCTCGATAATGTAGTGTTTCCGGGGAGCCCAATGCTACCACCCTTTTCCAGCAGCCCGAATAGAGATAAAAAACTCGTCAATTACGAGAAGTCTAATGTCCCTGTCTTTGATAGGGATGGCACGAATTGCGGAGATCGCTCTTGAAAAATTATTTCCCTCGGGACGTGGACGGACACCTGTAGATATTCAGGATGTTAGTTGATTCAAAAATATGACTTGGATTAATGGACTTAAGAGTGAAGCGAAGACAACACTTACGTCCTTCCAACCATCGCCTTGCGAAGCCCGACGGACACCGAACGTAGAACCACTCGTGTTTGAAAAGAGAAAGTTTGTTCCAAGCACCCTTAAGACTTGGCAGTTGCATGAAGGCTCAAGGAAAACATAAGAGACTTCGTGACCATCGTTTAAAGTTATAAATGAACCTTATGTCCTCAGGAGTTGGCGAGCGGAACAGAACGCTCATGAATAGTAGAAAAGTCCCATAAAGGAAGGCATAGCTGTTTGGGTGAATTTGAGTGGGAACTATTCCAAGATATCTTAACATTTCTCGAATAAAGGAATTGAAAGGCAGCACACATCCGACCCAGCACATGAATTTGTTGCACGCTGTGTACCCCTCCGGGGGCGAATGAGCCCTGTCATTTTTTGAAGGAACTAGGACGTCTTCGAGTGGAATACCGTGTATGGAACATAGCCTGCGAAGGATAGCCTCACCAATTCGAGAGGCTTGAGAATCTATCGGGTTATCTAAGAGAATGGCGCCTTCTACTGCGTCGGGCGCGGGACTTACATCCTCCACCGGGAGGACGGGAACATCTGAAAAAAGGTTGACTGACGGGCCAGAAACTTCCATTTGTTCGATTTGATAACCAGGAGAAAGCCTACTAGATATAGTCGCGGAGCTCGACTTTGCTTCAGGATTGCTATGCTGTGAGGCTGGTCTAGAAGACATTGCAGATAAATGCTCTAAGCGTCTGAAGTCCATGTTAACTATACTTAGTAGATAATTGAGATTAGAAAAGTTTACCTGTTCCCTCCACGCTAAGTGTGAGCTAGTGTGATGTAGTGTAGTGTATAACAGAAATAAAAAACTTTAAATAAGAAAATGAAGTTAAATGACGAGACTTTGGATTCCAACCAAAGTGACTGTCATTGCTGACTGTCTGAACTAGAGAATAGATTGATCGGTTGTGTAAGCTTTGGGATCGACCATCGGCATATCGAAGTATGAAATTTTTATTAAAGTCCATATGTTAAGTTTTAGTTCAAGTTCTAAGTAGGAGTTTGGTCGTTCAATTCGGAGTTTGATATCGAATGTGCGAGTCCTATTGTTCGTTATTGTCATATGTTCAAGTTTATTAAGATGGGATTGGTTCTGTTTGTTCAAACAAGTGAATATGGATTGGTTTTCAGGTTCAATTCAAAGCCTAGTATTGGCCAAGTGCAAATAACTGATCCCTAGAAATGGCCAAGAATAAGTAGCAGATCCCTATATAGCCAATCCTATATATGCTGATCCCTATTCCAAAACAAGACAGCCGATCCCCCTCCTAAAACAAATGGTACTGATTCCTCTCTCCTAACAAAGGCTACCGATCCCTTTACTTGAGAAAAAGCTTGTCGATCCCTAATCCTACCGATCCCTCTCCTTAAACAACATGGTCGACCCCTCTCTCCAAACAAAGGATGCCGATCCCCTTTCCTTCTACAATTATGTTGATCCTGCCAATGCTAACCCGTTCCACCGATCCCTTTCCTTCGTCCAATACTCCTGTCGACCCCTTTCTTTCTGCAATCCTTGCACCGTCCTTCAAAATTATCAAATCGAATCCATCTGCTCCTTTCTGCTTCTTCCCTCATCATTCTACCGAGCCCTATTCCTCTTCCACACATCGTCTTCCCCAAACAACCTATGCCCTCGGTCTATCACCACGTCACACACCATACTTATCGCAGATGGAGTAGAATCCATTGCCTTGTCTTAAAATCAAAAGCAAAGTGGGTAGCTTACTGAATTCACATTCAGCTCAACTCGAAACAAAGAACAAATCTGCTTCATCTTTATCGTCCACTGTCCCCAAGTGCAATTTCCAACCGTGCTCTTCCTTAGATCGTTGAACAAAACCACCCAGCCCCAAGTTGATGCCCATGATACTTCACGTTTCTCTAAGCTTCTCCTCATATGCTGCCCGGACCCAACACTGCCCCTAGCAACTCCACCCGGAACCCCACAACCTCGCAAATGCCAGCTCCACCCATCCACCAGCCGTCGTCCCTTCCTCTGAACGCCGAAACTCCACCCAGTCCTCACGTCTGCAGCCTCGCGCGACTCGAGATTCCCCAAACCCTAGCTGCCGCGAACCAATATCACGCCTCGCGCTTTCTTCCTTCACGGCATGCTTCCCCCAGCAGTCGCGCCTTCGAGTTTGCCTCCTCCTATTTTTCTTCGATCGTGGAATTATTATTTTTTCATATTCTCGATTTCGTTTCTGAGAAGAAGAGGAAGATGTGCGCGATTTTAACGGAACGAGAGTGGTGCGATTAGGTCTATAGGATGGCTTGAGGAGTGGATAGGTCGGCTAAGGTTGACTTTTATAATTATATTTTATTTTATATCCGAAATATCTCGTAAAACATAACTCGAAATCCCGAACTCCTATCGAGGCGTGCCGCCTGGCGTTCCTAATGTTATACCCCTATTCCAAATGTAGTGGAATAAGTCTCGAGCCTCAATTCGATCGTATGCAGAAGATAGATTTTTGAACCCAATTATTATATTAAATTTTCGATATTAGTTTCAACGCGTTTCTATTCCGTACGACCAAACGGTAAATCCAAACACTACAAAATTTAAAATTCGATAATAATACACTATTACAAATCCTATGGAACTATTTTCGTCGAATTCCGAGACTGTGCCTCGGATCACTATTTTAACGCGTCGATAAAATCGACGATTTCAAAAATTTATGAAATCACTTGAAATTTTCAGTTTTAAAAACTTATTAACTTAATTCTAATTCAAATAGAATTTATATCAACATTAGAAATCATTTCGATTCATATTCAACTCAAATTTCAATTATTCACCAATTCCGTATTACGATAATTGCTGTATTTGAAATTTAAATCTATTTCTTGAATTCAATCAATAATCCCATTTCCAAAATCAATTAATAATTTAAATCCAACGTTTAAAATCATTTAAAAATTCAAAATCAAACGACGGAAAAATCCGGGTCGTTACATTCCTTCCCCCTTAAAAGAATTTCGTCCCCGAAATTGCTAAGGTAGGAAAAAATGCTCCAAACCCATTAACTTATCAAAACCCACTTAGTTAAAACTTGATATTCCACTTTTCTAAATCCTTTAGTTTATACCAAAACCATTAGTTTCCATTTCTAAACCAAAATCTCTTATTTCAATTACAATTCGAAATCAAACTTTGGCTAAAAAAAAATTTCAAAATTTTTCTAACACCCTAAATTATCGAAATTTTTTGACAGAGTCTCCTTTATATGCAGAGCCTTTTGCAATATGACAAATATGATAAAAAGATATACATCGGCTCTCATGGTCGGAAAACACAATATATAACAATATTTTTATATTTTCGTGCGCTAAAACGTAAGCGTACCTTATTTTAGCGTTATTAAGCAAGCTCGCTCAATTTATATGCAGTCGGCGCAACCAAAATATAGCCAAATGGTCTTCTTGTACATGTGCTTACTCAATTTAAATACGTAAGTCCCAAAAACATGAAATTTAATAACATTCCATTCATTTAACTAGTTAAACATGCCGTTGCATAAACCAAACATGTTCTCTATGCATTTATAAGAAATTACAAGGTTCTAGCATGAAATTATCCACTTTCAGTCGATTTGTATACCTTTTATTCAATTTATAATAATCCACAAACAATTTATTTGCATTATATATATATATATTTGCACACATTATATTCATATTCTACACAAATTAAATCCAATTCTATTTTTAACACCAAGTCATTGTAAATCAAATTCCTCCATTCACTAATTTATTAAATTAGTTCATTACATTAATCCATTTCCGATTACCATCGATTGGGTTTCCACAACCCAAGTTTATATTTACTCCATGGAGTTATTGCAATTACAATTCAATTCCATTCGGCTCCAACTCTATTTCAATATTCAATTCACTAATTAATTTATCCAATTGGTTCATTACCATTTTATAATTCAAAAACCGATTTTTATCTCAAACATCACTTCATTTGGTTTTGACTTGGGTTCAATTCCAATTTATAATTCAAATTCTAATTTCCATTCCTTTAACAAATCAATTAACCCGTTTAATCGGGTTTTCTTTTCCATTTCCTCGTATTTATAAGTTATTTAAACTTATTTATTCACTATTCCATAATTTTTCACTTAAATTTTATTCCATTCAAAATTTATAACTTATAGTTATATAGTCACTTTACAATTCAAGCCCTATATCCAATTCAATTTTATATTGTTTCAAATCCAATCCAATTTTATTTACTTAGCTTAAATTAAAATTTTAATTTCATATTAAAATTCACCTTTCCAGTTTATAAGTTCAAAAGTTTATTTTCTTTCCGGTTTCACAAACCTTCAAATGAATATCCCATTCATTCACGCCAAATTAATTTCATTTAATTAATTCACATTGATTGCTTCACATTTATATCCATTTACACATTCCATTATCACTCTCATTTATATTCTCCATATTCAATTAGTTGCATTCAACTAATTAACATCCAATCCATTTAATTAATTCTTTCATTATCACAATCACTTCATTTATTTATTCCATTAATCTTTGCTTAAGTTAACACCCATTTCATTAATGCACTTCATTAATTCAATTCAAATCCAAATAAATTTTATTTTAAAAATTATTTTATTTAACTTAAGTTGAATTCCATTTATTTTCATATCTCAACTTTTAGATTTTCCTTTCTATCCTATGCTATTTTTCAAATTATAAGTCCAAACACTTATTCTCCATATAATTTCCACCCAACACTTAAATAACAATTTCAGAATTCAAACACCCGATTTTATTTCAAATCAATTTAAAATCATATACATACATATCTCATTTGTATATCAAATCCAAAATCTTGAATTATTAAAATCAAACTTTTTATAAAGACAAGACTCCAATAACAAATCGCTGTGGTAGCAATCTATCACTTAGAAACTCAAAAATGAATACTGATGATGCAGCGCAGTCATCACCATGATTATTTTCCAGCGACTATAGTGAGTTCAGTGCTTTATCAGTTTCAAAATCCATTTTTAAACCCCAATTTTAAGCATTTTCCATTCCGAAAATAATATCACCATTATTTATTTCAAAACGCCTTAGAAAAAATTTCCAAAAAAATCTTCGGGATTTAAATTTCCAAATCCTGGTTTTGAATTCATTTTTAGTTTTTACTTATATCCATAATTCCATACTTATACAAACTCAATTTGATTAGATTTTTTATTTGTTTAGATTATAATAACAACAACTAACACACCAATATACTATAATAATTTCATAAAATTATTTCCTTTATATCAAAATATAACTTGGGTAAAATTATTTCATTTACCCACTTTAAAACAATACTGTGTCGAATTGCTCTATTCAAGTGTTTAGAAACCCCTATCGATACTGTTGTACAGACTGTGCCGACCAGAATTCATAAGTCACTCAATAAATCAACCAACACAATATAAAACACTTTATATCACTAACAAATACACACTCATATCTATTAATACACTCAAACTCATTCTAGAGTATTACTGACTCTATCTCTAATGAGTAATCCCCACCAAAGCCATGGTTCTCACTTAACCTTCAGCTCTGATATCAAATGTAATGGCCCAGGATTTTCGACCCTCGAAAATCAACATCAATACGTTCACTATATAGCATGCCGAGCAATCGAGTGCCGGAAATACCAGATCATTAGGGGTGAAGAAGAAAAGGGATAGAAGAAAACATAAAACAATAGCACAGAATCTCACAATCGCAGCGTAACAAAATATAATGTATAATAATAGATTTTTATACAAAAGAATCCGTAGTTATTAATATACATACAATCATCAGAGTACAACAATCAACAAATCAACCTGGACAGTTATAATAACTAGTCCCCACAAGTGCTGAATATACAGCCTGACTCAACACAACGGAATATAATCAAGTACGTGGAATACACCTGAGACTCCTCTAGCTCATCTCCTGAGCTCCATAGCATCCTAACCTGAATCTGTAATACTCGGTCTGACCCGAGCATTATAATAAAATTACACCCAAGTTAGTCTGGAAAACTAGGATGAGAAAACACACTCAATTAGAATTATTATTGTTATCAAAATCATTTGAAAGCAAAAGGTATCTCGTAAGACCACGCCACACATAAATACGATGGGTTTTAAAATTGTGAATATTAGGCTCAGGTCCCTAATAAGTTTCAAAATATACAAAAACCCCAGTAAAAAAAGTATGTAAATTAGGTCCCTAGAATTAAGTTACTAAGTAATTGCATATAGTTATGCAATTATTCACTAAATAATTGCAGACATTTATGCAATTATATCCAAAAGTTGCATAAATTTATGCAATTTTTTCGTTGATTAATTGCGGAATTTTCCGCAATTTTTCAGTGAATAATTGTGGAAATGTCAGCAATTTTTTGATATAATTGCATAAATGTCTGTAATTATTCACTGAATAATTGCATAAGTGTATGCCATTATTTGGTAACTTAATTCTAGGGACCTAATTTACAAACTTTTTTTTACTGGGGTTTTTGTGTATTTTGAAACTTATTAGAGACCTGTGCCAAACTGTCCCTTTAAAATTACGATAACCAAAACATTTTATATCAAAATCATCTGATATTACAATAGTGTCTATAGAAAATAAACTAGAAAATAGCTGAAATGCTTGCATCTCACATTTCAGCATAGTTGGGCACAATCAAAATCGTACAGGCCCATAGTGGATATTGGATCCCATACAATGACTGGGCTACTGGGGTACCACCCGCCACAGTACACCTCTAGAAAAATGTACCGAGGACCTCGCATGGATCCCCTGCCAACACAAGACCGGCCTATCACTGACCTGTATAGTACCGAATATGTTATCACCTCGGGTGTTCCCACCCTAATCGAGCGCTCTCTTTTCCATGCACAACCATATCCATAATTATATTATATCCGAGGGTATCTAGAAAAGTGATAACATACCCTACTTGGGTGCGACCCACTTAGCCCTGTTGCACCTCCCCTGTTTTAGTCATTCCCGGTTGATGAGGTTTGAGGCTACGTTTTACCTTTAGAATAGCATTCATACTTGGAATGCTAACACTGCCTTTTAGGCAACAATGCAATGATAACATTCATCCATACAAGTTGTTCTGAGTCTGAACAAACCGAATATCCAAAATCACCGTCTTCATTATCTTCACGATATCACAATTCGAAACGCACAAATCGTATCGAAGTGGTTTTCGGATAATTAAATCTGACCCAGTCTCTTCGAAATGATTAACGAATTTGGCCAGATTTGATAGTCGGTTATTTAACTATCAAATAACACACATAAGCAGTCACTATGCCTATATTATAAATTTTCCAAAATATTTATTCAAAATATCTTTACAAGGATATATATCCAAAATTTCTTCCAATATTTCAATATTCGAAAACAAATTCAAAACTTATATCCATAACAGGATATTTTTGAACCATCTCAATACTTAGAAATATTTTTCTTCTAAATCCATTTATAATTCAACACTTTGAAAATATTTCTATAATAAAAATCTTGTAGTTAAAATATTTCAAACCCTTCCAGTCCAATACTTAGGAAATATTTATAAGTATATTTTTCCCAATCATTTTATTTCCAATACTTAGGAAATATTCCATTTATTTCCCATTTCTCAAAATCCTTTTCAATTTATTTGTAAATTCCTTAACTCAATGGATTTCATAAGTTTCCGGAATTCATAAATAAATTTCATTTAAAATTTTCAAAAATCGATTATACTCGTCTATAACTCCAACTACCCATTTCTAACTTCTTTTATGAATTCTAATTTATTTTCAAAGTTCCCATATTTCAATATTTTGGAAATTCCATCTTCTCCCAAAATCCTTTACAAGATTCCTCTTATCAAAATCTTATTCGTTAAAGAAACCTCGTTTACAAATCTCAAGAGGATTTATAAATAAATTTCAATCATTTCAAAACTATATATATATATAATAAGTATTTTTAAATAATAATTTATTTAAAATATGTTTAAGTAATTATTTAAAATATTAAAACACTTTAAATAAACATCAATAATTCATTTCAAATTCATTTTTAAATAAAACCAATCGATTTACAAAGCTTATTATAAAAATTTGAATTCATTTAAAATTAATATTAGATATTCGAAAAATCCACTTCCCGAAGTATTTTAATACTAAAACAGCTTTAAATTACATAGTTTGAATAAATAAAATTTTCCTTTCAAAACAAACTTAACTTCTCGATAAAAATATATTTTTAAAATTCCAATAACCAATTTCAATTTATAAATCCCTCTCGATTCATAACACCTCGATTTCATTCTGATTCCCTAACCATTCCCACATTTCAAAAATAGAATCCACTATCTTCCCCAAAACCGATTTCCATATCTCGATATAAATTCACACTATGAATTTTTTTCTCCCAATTTATCAACTGATATCATTTTTCCTTAGTTATAAACATCGTTTATAAGTTTATAAACTCTCTTGAGTTTCAATTGTTTATAAAACTAATCTCATTTACAAAATTTCATTTTTATGAATCCATTTCTTATAAATCCCATTTATTTTACAAATCTACTTTAAATATCGATTTCAACTTCCTTTCCATATTTTCGAAAATATCATTTAAATATTCTTTATATAAATTATTTTAAAATCTCTATTTAAAATATTTTACAAATAGTTAAGTACAACCCAAAATCAAATCATTGTTTATCCATATCAATTTCCTTTAAAATAATCCAAATTTCAATATAAATATTTTTATATCCAAATTTTCCTTTTAATCCCTTCAAATTCAAAGACAATATTTATAGTATTTAAAATACCAAAATCAAGGCCAGTACCACTATAGTATCCAATAAATCAAATCACACAACAATCCAAAACAGATTATTCAATCACATCATATATCGTTGTATATGAAAAACAATCAATATATTTGAGGAATCCAGTTGGATCCCTCCAACCTGTTTTCCTACATCAACAGATGTTATATAACATAAAATACCAATCCCGCTTCGAGGTGGGATATCGCGGTAATATAGGGTCATCCGCTATTATGCGAGGCACATAGTGTCTCATCCGCTCCAACAGAGGGAAATATATCCAACTACTAATATATATAATATAACATTCAATTGATAATAATATATCAATTCAACCAATCATCCAATAATTAATTTTAATTATTTTAAATTAAAACCAGCAGTCCAAATGAGTGAGATTTACTCACCTTGATTTTTAATTGACGTTTCCGAGTTTTGGTTTCGACTAAATCGTGTAAAATTCCAATTGCTTGAATTTTGACCAATTCGATACCATCGCATAAATCTCATCATTACGAATATATTGCAAAACCGATGTTCGATTCGGACCTAGAACGAATAAGATATACAGTTTATAAGATTTCATAATTAAGTTATATAGTTAAACCTTAATCACTAGTTAAAATTTTAATTAACCTCCTATTTAAACCTTCTTCCTCGATTTCAAAATCCTATAGCTTCTTTTCAGTTCAAATTTGCTCCCTACTCACAGAATTCACATTCAACTCAACTCGAAACAAAGAACAAACCTGCCTCATCTTTATCGTCCACTGTCCCCAAGTGCAATTTACGACTGTGCTCTTCCTTAGATCGTCAAACAAAACAACCCAGCCCCAAGTCGATGCCTAGGATACTTCACGTTTCTCCGAGCTTCCCCTCGTACGCTGCCCGGACCCATCACTGCCCCTAGCAGCTCCACCCGGAACCCCATAACCTTGCAAATGCCAGCTCTACCCCTCCACTAGCCGCTTTCCCTTCCTCCGAACGCCGAAACTCCACCTAGTCCTCACGCCTGCAGCCTCACGCGACTCGAGATTCCCCAAACCCTAGTTGCTGCGAACCAATATCGCGCCTCGCGCTTTCTTCATTCGCAGCGTGCTTCCCCTTGCAGCCGCGCCTTCGAGTTTGCCTCCTCCTATTTCTTCTTCGATCGCGGAATTGTTTTTTTTCATATTCTCGATTTCATTTCTAAGAAGAAGAGGAAGACGTACGTGATTTTAAATGGAACGAGTGTAGCGCGATTAAGCGTATAGGGTGGCTTAAGGAGTGGATAGGTCGGCTAAGGTTGACTTTTATAATTATATTTTATTTTATATCCAATTCTCGTAAAACATAACTCGAAATCCTGAACTACTATCGAGGCATGGCGCCTGACATTCCTAATGTTATACCCCTATTGTGAACGCAATGGAATAAGTCTCGAGTCCCAATTCGATCGTATGCAGAAGATAGCTTTTTGAACCCAATTATTATATTAAATTTTCGATATTAGTTTCAATGTGTTTCTATTTCATACGACCAACGGTAAATCCAAACACTACGGAATTTGAAATCTGATAATAATACACTATTATGAATCCCATGGAACTGGTTTCGTCGAATTCCGAGACTGTGCCCTGGATCGCTATTTTAACGCGTCGATAAAATCGAAGATTTCAAAATTTTATGAAATCACTTGAAATTTTCAATTTTAAAAACTTATTAACTCAATGCTAATTCAAATAAAATTTATATCAACATTAGAAATCGTTCGATTCATATTCAACTCAAATTTCAATTTTCACTAATTCTGTATTACAATAATCGCTGTATTTCAAATTTAAATCTATTTCTCGAATTCAATCAATAATCCCATTTACAAAATCAATTAATAATTTAAATCCAACGTTTAAAATCATTTAAAAATTCAAATTCAAACGATGGAAAAATTCGAGTCGTTACAATATGAGTACTGCATATCACCCTCGGACAGATGGGCAGACGGAGAGAGTCAATAAGGTACTCGAGGATTTACTGAGAGCTTGTGTATTGGACTTTGGTGGATCTTAGGAGGATCACCTACATTTGGTTGAGTTTTCCTATAATAACAGTTACCAGACCAGTATAAGAATGACGCCTTTTGAAGCTTTGTATGGAAGACCATGCAAATCACCAACATGTTGGTTGGAGACTGGACACGGATTGGTCTTAGGTCCAGATTTGGTTAGGGAGGCGTTAGAGAAGATTGAGTTAATCAGAGAAAGGATGAAGGAAGCTCAATCTAGGCAGAAACGTTACGCAAATAAGAGGCGTAAAGACCTAGAGTTCTTAGTTGGAGAAAAGGTTTTTATTAAGGTGTCACCGATGAAGGGTGTGGTACGATTTGGAAAGTCAGGGAAGTTAGCCTCGAGATATGTTGGACCATTCTAGATTATAGAGAGGATTGGGAAGCTTACATACAGAGTAGAGTTGCCGGGCAGTATGGTAGGTGTCCAAAATGTATTTCATGTGTCTCATCTTCGCAAGTATGTGCATGATCCAAAGACTACTATTCCTCCGACAGGGTTGGAAGACTTGATAGTAGAGCCTAATTTGAATTTTGCTAGACAATCAGTTCGGGTTGTAGCGAGGAATGAGAAAAGGTTGAAGAATAAGACAATAAAGTTGGTGAAAGTTTAGTGGAGCGACAACGTGAAGGACTGTACTTGGGAAATAGGGGACGGGGTTAGAGATACTCATCCTAAACTGCTTTGAGGGTATGTCTATATTAGATTTATATAGATAGTTACTAGTTAGATAGGCTAGCATGTTTGTTAGGAGTTGTTACAAGTGATTGCTATGTTTAGTATTTAGTCCTTACTGAATTTCGAGGACGAAATTCTTTAAAGGAGAGCCTGTAACATCCCTAATTTTCGATAACATTTCCTTTAGTTTTCGATAACATTATTCAGGAAATTTAATTGGATAAATTAAATAGAATAATGATGATAAGGGGATTGATATTTGGATGAAACATATAGGGTCGTGCTTAATAATAAAATAAATGGGCTTAATTTGGTTTGTAAGCTAATTAATTTACACATGGGCATATTAGTAAATAGCCGCACCTCCTCATACTCATGGCTATACACTTTTGTAATTGCTCATTCACGTTTCATTTCTTATTTTTCACAAATGCAAATCAAAACCTAAATTAGTGCCTGCCATTAACAAGGAGGAAAAGAGGAAAATTCAATCTAGAGCTAAGGATCAAAGCTAGGAAGGATTAATCAACAAGTCTCAATTCCTTATCATCTCTAAGGTGAATAATAATTCATTCCACCTCTATTTTGTTTTAATAATCATATGTTTTCGAATTTAAGATTAAATTCGTTTTATGATGTTTTGGATGATGATATGCTTGGGTTATTATATGTTTGATTTAAACCAATTCATTTACATATGAAATTGCACGGTTTTAGGGCAAAACCGATTGTTATTGGATTTAAAATGCCATGGAAAAATTATATGTTAGATAAAACATGATTTTAGAGATGGGTTTAATTTTTCATAATTTTCTAAGTTATGGAGAATTTATTATGAATTTCTAAAGGAAAATATGCTATATTTGGGTTTGAAATTTATTTTAATTATTTCAGGAAGAAATTGGGTTTGAAATTTTAATATGTTAGATAACACAATGGAATTGAATTTCTGTGATTTTTGGGGATTTTTCCAAATTGATTTGCTATGGAAAATAAATTATTTTGAAAGAAGGACTTGTTTACAATATGGGTTTTGCTTAATGAAAGGACTTTAACGTTAATTTTCCTTTGATTTAGATCTAATAAATGCGGCAGTTATTTTGTAAAGTACTTGAAAAGTTTTATGGCAACCAATCAGGTGTTTACAAATGGGCAGATTAGTGACAAAGCATTTACGATAAGGTTAGCTTAAATTCAGCCTTTTAAATAAAAAGTTGGTTCCGCCTCTTTTGGAAGTAGCCTTCGACTCCATGCTTTCGCCCCGACTCAGTCGAAACCAACCTTGCCGTAACCCACCTAGTCGAAACCAATACACAAGGTATCATGTAAATGGTACGTAGTGGATTGTAGGAAAGGCGGAAGCCATGGTGTCGAACAGAATGCTTCCGATGGGGTCGAAACCCTGTTTGGTATTTGCTTTGTTTTGCTTAGAGCTTTCGACCCAGTCGAAACGTATGTTTTCGAAAGGAGTTTATAAATAGCTTTTGAAGAAGGTTTCCATATTATGTCTAAAGTATAGCTTTCAAATGGGTTCCTTTTGTTTTAAGCACTTTCGGAAGTAATGGTTTCAACTAAGTCGAAACCCAACCGCTATTTTCCCTTCCGAGTGTATTGAAGTCATCAATGCTTTTGAAGGGTTATCTCCATTTTAACTTAAGCTAAGCCACTTCCTAAATTCTTTCGAAAGGGGTTGAGGGTTCCGAAGGCAATGGGGTCGAAAGGGGGTTTCGACGCTACCCTTCGAAGTTTTAACTTAAAAGGTTTTGAGCTTCCGAATACGTGGTTCCGACACCATCAACCTTTTCCCCAAACAATTTTATAAGGGTTTCGGAAGAGGTACTTTAGTGTGTAACCACTTTGACCCAAAAGATGTTTTTAAAGAGTAAAACCCAATGTTTTCGAAAGGGGTACTTTCATCAGTTTCGAAGCTATATTCCTAAAGATTATTAAGCAATATTTTGACATATTCGAAACGTAGGACTTGGTTTCGAAAGGATTGATTTATAGAGCTTTGAAAGGTATATACTTAGAGTTTTGAAAAGAGGTTTTCTATGCTTTCGATGGAGGTCACCCAGTGTTTTCGAAAGTGATGTTTTAAGGTTTCAAATCAAAAACCCATTCTCATTTTAAAGGAAATACCATGGCATAAATAAAGTTTTTTGGAGAGTAATACCTCTTCATATAAATATTTACGTTGTAATTAACCCATAATGGTACTTTGGGGAAGGGCAGAATAACCAACCAGGCTGACCTAGTAGTGAATATAACTTAAGAAATGTTAAAATCTTAATTAAAGATATTGGTAGGGGCCAATAGGTTCACAGTAAGCCCAAGAAAACCATGTAAAGGGAAAGATATTGGCAGGGGCCAATTGGTTCATAGTCAGCCCATGAAAACTATGATTTGATATTGGTAGGGGCCAATAAGTTTATAGTTAGCCCATGAAAACTATATTCGGATTAAGATATTAATAGTTAGTCAATAGGTTCTGTAATGAACCAGATTTTCGACCCTCAAAAATCGACGCTAATACATCCACTGTATTACATGCCGAGAAATTGAATGTCGAAAAACCAGACTTTTAGGGGAAAAGAAAGAAGATAAGAAGTAAACTCAACAACACAGAATCTCACAGCGGAACAAATAATCTATAATATACAACAAGTCTTTACACAAAAACAAACTGTAATATATGTATATACAGACATCAATCAAAGTATACTAACATGTTTAGCCTGGACAGTTATAAAAAACTGTCCTCACAATTGCTGGTAAACACAACAATGAATACAGTGGAAAATAACCATCTACGTGATTACGTCTCTGGGCCTCCAACTCGTCTCTTGAAGCTCCAAGCATCCAAAATTAATCTGTAATATGCCGGTCCGACCCGAGCATTATAATACAATAACACCCAAGTCAGTCTGGGAAACCAGCGTAAGAAAACACACCCAATTGGATTTAAAGTTATAAGAAAAATCTTTGAAATCAAAAGTATCTCGTAAGACCACGTTGCACATAAATACGGCTGGGTTTTTACCTTACGATAACCAAAACATTTTTTTATAGAAAATCCATTTATATTATAATAATGTCTAGGGGTCAAAGTAAAATATGAATATAGCTGAAATGCTTGCATCTCACGTTTCAGCATAGTTAGGCACAACTAAATCTGTACAGCGCTTATTGGAGAATGGATTCCATAAAATGACTGGGCTACTGGGGTACCGCCCGTCACGGTGCATCTCTATATAAAATAACACTGAGAACCTCGCTTGGATCCCTTGCCAACACAGGACCGACCTACCCCTTGCTGGATAGTACCGAATATGATCACCCCTCCGTTAATGGGCCCCGAAGCATACAAATGAGAGATAATAGCGACTCTAGATAGGAATGATCGTACCCTACTTAGGAGCGACCAACTTATCCCTGCTGCATCTACCATGTTTTATTCATTCCCGGTTGATGAGGCTTGAGGCTATGATTACCTTTTAAGAACATTTACACTTAATATGCTCATTGCCCTCCAATGACAATGTGCTGATAGCATTCATCCATACAAGTCCGTTCTGGATCTGAACGAAACCGAAGGCACTATTCCTACTACATCCATTTTGGAATCCTTAGGATTAGTAGCGATTAGCCCTTGCACTTCACATCTCTATCTTCGATCCTATGCTCTTCACGATGCCTTCACTTCGAAACACATTCATTGGATCGAAGTGGTTTTCGGATAACATATCTGATCCCAGTCTCTTCGAAACAACGTTTGATAATTTCCGATAAACTCAACCCCGGTTCTTTAGGAAATAAACAGTCAAAGATAAGATCGGAGATCACCTCCTAACCGTTAGTGGACGCATTTCCTTATCATTGTCCTAGAAGAACGAAACGGGATTTATACGCATGGTACAACATTATCGAAGATGACTATGCCATATAACTCACGTATTTCTCCTAGATATTTCCAAAGTTACGTTTGGGTCCAATTTTGATAGTCGGTATTTAAATATAGAATAACAAACATTCAATCAGGGATTTATTTCATAGGGAAAGTCAACATTGGTTAAGCATATAAGCAATCACTAGCCTCGTTTCATAAATCTTCATAAATAAAACCCACTTTGTAAATTACTTGTATATAAACACCTTTACAAAGATATACTCGTGAATCTCTATATTTCAATACTTAGAAATATCCATATACTTATCTCAATGGTATAAGTATATCCATAAAATTTAGAAAGTTTTCTTTTATTCGATTCTCCAATCATTTATAAAATTCCATACAATCCTTCTTAAAACATTTATAGCTCATTTTTTAAATCCTCTGGACCATTTTATAAAATTCTTTTATACATTCCAATCGTTCATAAATTCTTTTTGTACATTTCTAAAATCATCTATAAAGCCTTTATAAATCCATAAAACCATTTATAAAACTTTTTTCATGAATCTATAAACCCGTTTTTAAAATTGGTTTATAAATATCTAACCTTATAAACTCTTTCACCCTACAAATACCCCTTCCTTTAATTCTTCAAACCATTTTATAAACTCCTTTATAAATTCCAAGTCTTTCGACTCCATTTTCGGGTCTCGGAAACATTTATAAATAATTTAAATCATTTACTTCAAAACATCACTATATAATAATAACTATTAACAATGAACATTATAAATAAATGGAAATTATTAACTTTAAAACATCTTAAAAAAATAATTAATAATTCCAAAATATTGTTTAAGAATTAATAATAATTAATCTTTACCATTTTATAAATAATAATAATTTATTTCAAAACCTTATTGATAAATCCTTATTTTTAACTTCAAACCATAATTTTCTTGAAATAATTAACCTTTTAATGTTTAGATAAATTCTTTAAAACCATATTACTATAAATAAATAAATTTAAACAATACTAATATAATTTAAATAACTTTAAAATAATATTACTATAATTAATTAACTTTAAAAAAATATTATAATTAAATAACCTTAAAATAATATTACCATAATTAACTAAATAATCCTTAGAACAAAATATTTTCGAAATCCAATTTCGGATTTAAAAATCGTTTCTTGTCTCAAAAACCAATTCTGACTTAAACGGCAATTTATAGTATTTTTAAAATATTAATTTAAGGCCAATAGCCACCCAACACTTAACCAATATCAATATTGAATTTTCTATCACTGTTGGGTTTTATTTTCAAACATATAACGATGTCATAACCATAGTGTCCACAATCATGTTCATTATTCAATAATCCATATAAAGAAATGTTATTGAAATAATTCAATGATAGCGAGGAATCCCGTTGGATCCCTCCAACCTGTTTCCCCAGCATCACAAACGTTATATAATCATAAAATATAAATCAACCACTTCGAGGTGGGATTCGTATACAAAGCGTCATCCGCTCTTACACGGGAACGTAATAGGGCATCATCCGCTCCAATAGGTGGGAATATTTAATCCAACTAATATAAATATAGTAATTCATTCAAACAATTATTCAAAAAAATTTATAAACTATATATTATACCAGTTAACCAAAAAGGTGAGTTTAACTCACATAAATTTTCTGTTGTCGTCGAGGCGTTCTAGTTTGGAACTAAAATCGAACGACGTCCCATTTTAGCCCAAATTTTAACTGTCTTCAAATTCGTCCAAACCAGCTCCATTGTAAAGCATTCGTCGTTATGAGTGCAATGCAAAAATCTGTGCCTTGATTGGACCTCGTATGAGAGAGTTATTGAATTTTTAAGTTATCGATATATATATTTTAATTTAAACTCAAATCACATCATTAATCTAAGCTAATTACCATGATTAATTTAATTAACCCTTCTCCTAAAATTCAAATTGTCGCTCCCATCTCCCCTAAATCATTCCCACCTATACAAGTCATCACGCCGATCTTTCTCCTCGTTCCCCCTCGCCTTCACACGAAACCTTCTGAGATCGCCACCGAACTCCTCCACGTCACGAGCTCCATGCTTCCATACCCAAAAAGTTGAACTCGAGCCCTCCTTTAAAAACACGTCGCTCACCCCACACTGCAACAGCAGAGTGTCGCGACATAGTTCAGGCCGCCGCACTCCGTTATCCTTCGCCCATCGATGCTAAATTCCATCTCAACCCCAAATCTAAAACCCGATTCCCAAAAAAAATGCTCACATCGATTGCATTCCCAAACCCTAGCATGAATCCTCCAATGTAACTGTCGGCCTCAAAAATATGAAGCCGCATCTCCAATTGATGTTAATTTGAAGATCTATGCTAAATGAACCCAAAGAAATCAACGTTTAAATAAACTCTTTTTTCTCCTTTCTTTTCCTGGTTTGAATTATTTTAAATGAGAGAGAAGAAGCATTTAAAAGGAAGATGGGTACGATCATGAATATGTAGGGGTGTGGGGGTATGGTGATGGTGATGGGTCAATGGTTGTGTATGGTCAAATCTTAAATATATATTATTTAAATTCAAAATATTTAGCTATATAATTTCGAACCCCAATCGAGACATGCCGCCTGGTGTTCTATATGTTATGCCCTTATTCCGAACGCAATGGAACTAAATTCGGGACTTAATTCGATCGTATGCAGAAGATAGCTTTTTGAACCCAATTATTATATTAAATTTCTGATATTAATTTCAACGCGTTTCGATCTCGCACGGTCAAACGATACATCTAATCACCATTGAAAGTCTATATGAGTGGATCGTATAGGATATATGCAAGTATAAACAGCTAACTATATAATATAACTTGATAAACGATAGTAGCAAAGTAAATGAAAATAATCACACCGGTATTTTATACTGGTTCGGACCTCCTGTCCTACGTCCAGTCCCGAAGCTCCTCTTCGGAATTTCCTTTCAACTAACCCTCACTTGACCCGGAGGAACAGGTTTACAATAGCAGAGTTTCTTTGTCAAGAATGTGTTCTATAACACGGATGTTGACTATTGGGTACAAATGCTTCCAATATATATATATCTATCTAGAGAATATCTGAATGATGTGTTCTGTATATATGGAAGAGTTAAATACAGGTAGTTGATTGCTTATAGATCAGGAATAAATCAGAGTACAAGAGATAAGAGCGTAAGTGAGTAAGGTGAAGCCTTCTCTTGAATTCCTGATGCTATTTATAGTGATGAAGAGTCTCTATGTGTAGTTGCCTTCATTAACAATCGTTGTATAGTTGCTCATGTTGGTGATGAAGAGTTGCAGTGAAGAGGAGCGGATGTGTCTCTTCGGATGTGACAGTTGATGTTTGAATTTACACAGTCGAGCCTATTTTCAGACGTTTGGAAAGTGACCTCAGACGTCTGGCCTTCATATATTTTTTGTGTCTGGTAGCATTTCAGACGTCTGAGTTTATAATCCAGACGTCTCGTCTTTACTTCTGTTTTATGTCTGGATGTATGTCAGACGTCTGAGTTTAGGATCAGACGTCTGGTTTCTTCTGAGTTTGTGAACCAGAGAACTTAACCAGACGTCTGGTCTGTGCACTCAGACGTTTGGATTAGTGCATGTTGCTTTTCTTGTGTCTGTATCACTTCTTTTCCGATTCTCTCGACTTGTAGCCTCTTGATACTTCTTTTGAGTCTTGTTCTTGTCTTTTTGGTGATGTTTTTATATCAACTTCCTGTATATGTATATTTGTTTTCCATTGCATAGTTGTGATCATCGAAACCAAGGAATTGATTTCCTAACAATCTCCCCTTTTTTTATGGTGACAACTATTCAATGTACTTATATATATATTTTAAATCTCCCCCTGAATATGTGCTTAGTTTTGTTGTTTAAGATTATATATATATTTCTCCCCCTTTGACATAATCAAAAAGAATATATAAAAGTGCAAGCCAAAAAGAAATTTTCATTAATAACAAGGAGTTACATTCATAGATTTGAACAAAACGAAAACAAAGCCTAAATTCTAGAGTTGCTTAGGAGAAGCTTGTTTTGAATCATCTTCCTTCGATTTGTCAGAAGTGCTTGGCTTAGAAGGAGATGTCAAAGCTTCGTTGGTAGGTTCATCGTCAAATAGTTTGGAATCTTTTGCAGGAGGAGATGGCACAGGAGTTGTCCAATCTTCGGAAGGTGGAGATGGACCACGTACTTTTTGAAGTACCTCTTTGAGAACTGATAAAACAGTCGAAAGAGATTCTTCGACCGTGGCTAGTCTTGTAGCAAAAGATGTCTCGAAACTGTCGATTCGTTTTGCTAGAATTTTTTGATTTTGAGACAAGATTTGTTGATTTCGGAGTGTTAGATCTCGAATGCTTTCATTTTGATTTGTTTCCGTTCGAGTTTCCAAAATGTCATCTTGTCCCGGATATTCAAATGAAGCGGGAGGTGGGGGAGTGTTTTCCCGATTTCGTTCTTCTTCTTGAGATGGATCAATATGGATCTGAGGAGGTGGATCAGCCCTTCTAGATTGTTGACGGTGAGTCCAATCGTCGAAGGACATGAATTCTGGTGGAATTTCGGGTAAATGCATTAAGGAGAAGAATTTTGTGGAGGCATACTTAGGTGAAATTTCTTCGAAGGTTGATAGATAAGAGGAAATATTGTTTGCACGAAGAAGTTTCATAATATAAGTTGGGTAAATGATCGATTGTCACGATCGATTCCAAAATTGCTTAAGCTCGTCGAATATGAACTTTGCCCAATTTACTCTGGTTCCACTAAAGAGAGCATAAAGTGCTTTGTGCTCCAATTCCATTATTTGCTCGTGACTCCCCATTCATGGAACAATTGTATTGATTATCATCCTTGTTAGGAGTCGAGCTTTAGGACGCAAATATTTTGAAGCAAATTTTGGCATTTCGTCCTCCCATATCTGATGAGTGATATTATTCATGGGCTTAAAACGCATATCGGGGATGTTGTGTAGATCCTCCCCGGTGTCGGAGCATCCCAAAGTTCTTCCTATTATTCCCAGAGTCAAACGAATAGTATTTCCATAAATGCTTGACCATAGCCAGTTGTCTTCGTTTTCGGTATTCCAAACTGCAGTACTATCTAGATTGGCGTAGAATAAGAATATAGCCAATTGATCTATTTGAACATCATTGGTTGTAAAAGAGATTAAAGTGTCCAATCCATCATTCTCACAAAGTTCATCGAGATCATACATAGGAAACTTAAGTAGATTATAGAAAGGTCCTATATGAAGTTTTTTCTTTTGAATATCTTGATACCTTTTAATCGAATGAGGTGCCTTGTACATCCATCATTCGATTTGATCATCTGAACACACTTGAGGGTTGGAAGATGACGTAGGTTGATCTAGTTTGCGTTTTGGAGCTTTGATGTTCTTTGTACGAGGAGGCATTGTGATTTCGACGTGAAATAATGTGGAATTTGAAATTGAATTGCAAATCGGCAGAGAGGAAATTTGATTTGAATTTGAAAGGTAAAAAAATGACGTTATTTTGGGGTTATAATAAAGGTCGATTGAATTCCAAACGTCTGATGTTGAAAGCAGACGTCTGGTTTGCCCTAAAAATTATACAGAACACTCAAACAGACGTCTGATTGTTATGAGTTAAACGTCTGATTTGATATAGTTTGAAAAATGTGGAGGCAGAGAGATTATTCGGACGTCTGGATCTAAACACAGACGTCTGTGTTGGTCTAATTGTGAAACAGATAAGTAAGTCAGACGTCTGGTAATTAGTTCAGATGTCTGAAATATTCTGAATGTATTTTTGGAGAAGGCAGAGCTTCATTCCAGACGTCTGAGGGGTATATCAAACGTCTGACATATGCACATTGCTTAAATTTGCGACATATATCAGTGAATGAGACGTCTGAAGACCATAGTCAGACGTCTGAAAGGAGCAATTTTGTTAAAAAATAGTATAAAATTGATGGTTATATTTATTTATCAAAAGTTGACAGTAGAAATCTTTATTATTGGAAAATATAACAACATATAAATACATACAATAATTAAATTTGATTTTATTTATTTAGAAGGCGATGGTGTTTTAGGATTTCCTGAGTCGTTATCCTTCCATGGTTTAAGTGGAGACCATATATTCCTACGTTCGTGGGTCCGTGGGGAGCCAGAATATCGTCTTGGGGAAGGATCTGAAGGAGTGCGATACGAAGAAGATGGATCTAATGAACTACAAGGTTTTGGTAGTGGTTCATGTACATCTTTCTTTCGGGACGAGCAAAACTTCATCGCCACTTGTTCTAGAAAACTTAGCCTTCGTGCCGTAACTTTCTGTTCGAAATAAAGTTCTCGTTGAAGATCCATCTGTTGTTTTTGGTAATGATGAATTTCATCAATTTTCTCCTTTGTATTAGGAGAGATAAACAAGGATCTTTTAGTTTTCTTATTCTCTGGAGTAAAACCCGTATGATACGAGGACCACCTATTTGTCGGTTCTTGCTTTGGTGTAGGTGTCGGAAGGCGTTGTGGTGTGTCTACTGCGCTGTCCGTCGATGGTGTGGAGACGGAGATAGATATATAGGAACTCCCATAAGACATTGTTTTTCTAAATTTTAAGAATTTGATACTTTGTATATATTTGTGATATAAACATGTGTATTTATATATGATGAAAAGGTTATTTATAGGAAACCTAATTTTCTAAAATTTCAATGGTTCGGAAATTCATTAATTTGTGGTAATGAAGAGGTGAACTAAATTTAGTTTTTAATTCAATTTTAGTTAAGATCTTGAAGTGAACAAATTCCTAAACTTCGTCTGAGTTTTATGAAAGTTTGTTCGTTTAATGGTTTTGTAAATATGTCGGCTACTTGATTTTCGGTACTTACGTATTCTAAAGATATAGTTCCTTTTTCAACATTGTCTCGTAAAAAATGATGTCGTATATCTATGTGTTTGGTTCGTGAGTGATTAACAGGATTTTTTGACAAATTTATAGCGCTTGTGTTATCACAATATATTGGAGATTTTTTGATAATTTTACCAAAGTCCATTAGTGTTTGTTGCATGTATATTACTTGCGCACATGCTAGAGCTGCGGAGATGTATTCAGCTTCACAAGTAGATAAAGAAACACAATTTTTCTTTTTACTAAACCACGAAACTAAAGATTGTCCGATAAAATGACATGTTCCACTAGTACTCTTACGGTCTGTTCTACACCCACCAAAATCCGCATCGCTATATGAGACAAGTTCAAAAGGTGATCCTTTAGGATAAAACAAACCATAATCTTTAGTGCTAGATAAATAACGTAAAATGCGCTTAACAGATCGTAGATGAGATTCTTTTGGTTTAGCTTGAAATCAAGCACAAAGACATACACTCATCATAATATCTGGTCGACTAGCCGTTAAATATAGTAAAGAACCAATCATGCTTCGATATAACTTTTCATCAAAATCTTTTCCATTTTCATCTTTTTCTAAGTGAATAGTGGTACTCATTGGTGTTGGTTTGCTTGAAGCTTTATCCATTTTAAATCGATGTAATAAATCGTTACAATATTTTTCTTGGTGAATAAAAATTCCATTTTCTAGTTGTTTTATTTGTAATCCTAAGAAGAAATTTAATTCTCCCATGTGTGACATTTCAAATTCATTTGTCATAATATTTGAAAAATCGTTACATAGCTTTTCGTTGGTTGAACCAAAGATGATATCATCATCATAAATTTGTACAACTAAAATATCGTTATTTTCTCTTTTAATAAATAAAGTTGTATCTATTTTTCCTATATGAAAACCAGATGTTATTAGGTGATTTTTAAGACGTTTGTACCATGCATGAGGTGCTTGTTTTAATCCATATAGTGCTTTATGTAATTTAAAAACATGATCGGGATATTTTTCATGAACAAAAAGTGGTGGTTGTTCGACATATACATTTTCTTTAATAAAACCATTCAAAAAGGCACTTTTGACATCCATTTGAAATAGTTTAAAATTGTTATGAGTTACAAAGGAGAGTAAAGTTCGAATGGCTTCTAATCTTGCTACCGGTGCAAAAGTTTCATCGTAATCTATGCCTTCTTCTTGATTGTAGCCCTGAGCAACTAGTCGTGCTTTATTTCTAACAATATTTCCATTTTCGTCCGCCTTGTTTTTAAATACCCATTTTGTTCCTATTACTGATTGATCTTCAGGTCTTGGTACTACTTCCCATACGTTATTACGTTCAAATTGATGTAATTCTTCTTGCATAGCTATTATCCAAAAATTATCATTTGAGGCTTCTTTATAATTCTTTGGTTCAAAGTTTGATACAAACGCTATATGGCTTATTTGATTGAGTTGATTTCTAGTAACTCTTGAATTAAGATCTCCAATAATATTATCTATTGGATGATTCTTAAGAATCCTAGGAGATGATAAAATAGTGTTATTTTGTATATTGGCTTCATTATTACTAGAATTTGTTGAATTTGTTAGTGGAATAATTTCTTCTTCATCATTAGTCTGTTGTTTGAAAGGATTTTCATCGAATGAGACATGTAAACTCTCTTCTATAGTATTATTCTTTTTATTAAAAATTCTATATGCCTTGCTACGATCTGAATACCCAACAAAGATACCTTCATCGGCTTTTGGATCAAATTTTCCTAATTTATCTTTTGTATTTAATATAAAACATTTTGAGCCAAAAGTTTTCAAGTATGATACTTTAGGTTTTTTACCAAAAAATATTTCAAAACAAGTTTGTTTAGTCATTGGGTTAATAGTTACTCGATTCAATACATAACAAGATGTAGCAATAGCTTCGGCCCAAAAGTGTTTTGGTAATCCGCTACTATTTAATAATGTTCGTGCGCATTCTTGTAATGTACGATTTTTTCTTTCTACGACACCATTTTGTTGGGGTGTACGAGGAAAAGAAAAATTATGAGTTATTCCTTTTTTATTGCAAAAATTTGAAAAAAGATCATTTTCGAATTCTCCTCCATGATCACTTCTAATATTTTTAATTTTCAAATTCATTTGAGTTTTAATTCGTTTTGCAAATATTTTAAACATACCAAAAGTATCGCTTTTATGTTTTAGAAATAAAGTCCATGTATATCTTGAAAAATCATCGACTATTACAAAAACATATTTGTTATGATTAATAGATCTTATTTGTGTTGGACCAAATAAATCTAAATGTAATAATTCTAATGGTTGTTTTGTAGAAATATTATTTTTAGATTTAAACGAGCTTTTCTTTAGTTTACCAATTTGACAATCGTCACATAAATTTTCTACTTTGTAACTTTTTTTAGGTAACCCTCTTACTAACTCATATTTAGCTAACTTATTAATATTCTTAAAATTAATATGACAAAATCGTTTATGCCATAACCATAGATCATCATGTTTGGCAGTTAAGCATAAGTTTGAATTTTTATTAATATTCATGTTTAATACATAAATATTTTTGTTTCTAAAACCTTCAAAAATGAGTTGTTTGTTATTATCTAAAATATTACATCTATCTTTTTAAAAATTTATTTGAAAACCTTTATCACATAATTGACTAATGCTCAACAAGTTGTGTTTTAAATTTTCTACTAGTAAAACATTTGTAATAATAGGAGAGTTAGATATACCAGAGTTGATGACTTCTCCAATGCCTATGACAAATCCCTTTGAATTGTCTCCAAAAGTTACCGTTCCATCATCGATGTATGTTATATTTGATAACATTTTTGAATTTCCGGTCATATGTTTGGAGCAACGTATCTAGTATCCATTTCTCCTTATTTTTTATTTTGGGTACCTCATCTTTTTGTGCCATAAAGCATACATTAGCTTGCTCTCCGTCACTATCGCTTTCACTTTCTAAAGATGAAGAATCAGTGTCATCCCATGTTACTTTGAAAGCTTTCTTCTTTTTGAATTTTTCAAATTTGCTCTTCTTTTTATCATTGTTAAGCTTTGGGCAATCCTTTTTCATGTGTCCGTATTGATCGCATTCATAACACTTAATTTGAGATAGATTTGTTGAGTTGATCTTTCCTTCTTTTTGAAACTTGGTCATCTTTCTAAATTTCTTGAATCTATTATAGTTTTTGGCAATAAATACTATCTCATCTTCATCTAAATCTGAGTCATCATTCTTTATTGATGGAAATGCTATGTTCTTCTTCTTCGAATTTAATTCTTTATGTGCCTGCAAATTAGCTTCATAGGACATCAAATTTCCTATCAACTCTTCAACTTTGAGAGTAGAAAGATCGTTAGCTTCTTCAATAGCTAATACCTTTCTTTCCCAATCAGGTGTTAAAGAGTTGAGTATTCGAGAAACTAAATCAACATCAGTAAACTTAACTCCTAATGCCATCAGATCATGTTGAATAGTTTGAAATCTAGAATACATGTCTACTATAGTTTCATTTTGTTTCATTTTAAATGATGAAAATTGGTTTTGCAAGATTGAAATTTTAGTTTGTTTGACCTTTGTTGTACCTTCATGTGTAATTTGTAAGGTACGCCAAATATCAAATGCAGTTGTACATAACATGACACGTGAAAATTCATTTTTGTCTAGTGAGCAAAACAAAACATTCATAGCTTTAGCATTATTTGATGCTAAGGTCTTTTGTGCATCGGTCCATGTGTTCATAGCAGTAGTTGGAGCTTCATATTTATCTTGAGTGGCTGACCAAATTTCTAAACCATTAGCTTCCATAAAAATTCTCATACGTGTTGACCAATATGAATAATTAGAGCCATTAAAAAGTGGGGGTCATGCTGTGGATTGTCCTTCTTGAAAAATACTTGCCATATTAGAATGATTTAAAAAAACGTGTTACTGTTCTTTTAAACGAACCTTGCTCTGATACCAATTGAAAGTCTATATGAGTGGATCGTATAGGATATATGCAAGTATAAACAGCTAACTATATAATATAACTTGATAAACGATAATAGCAAAGTAAATGAAAATAATCACACCGGTATTTTATACTGGTTCAGACCTCCCGTCCTATGTCCAGTCCCGAAGCTTCTCTTCGGAATTTCCTTTCAACTAACCCTCACTTGACCCGGAGGAACAGATTTACAATAGCAGAGTTTCTTTGTCAAGAATGTGTTCTATAACACGGATGTTGACTATTGAGTACAAATGCTTCCAATATATATATCTATCTAGAGAATATCTGAATGATGTGTTCTGTATATATGGAAGAGTTAAATACAGGTAGTTGATTGCTTATAGATCAAGAATAAATTAGAGTACAAGAGATAAGAGCGTAAGTGAGTAAGGTGAAGCCTTCTCTTGAATTCCTGATGTTATTTATAGTGATGAAGAGTCTCTATGTGTAGTTGCCTTCATTAACAATCGTTGTATAGTTGCTCCTGTTGGTGATGAAGAGTTGCAGTGAAGAAGAGCGGATGTGTCTCTTCGGATGTGACAGTTGGTGTTTGAATTTACACAGTCGAGCCTATTTTCAGACGTCTGGAAAGTGACCTCAGACGTCTGGCCTTCATATATTTTTTGTGTCTGGTAGCATTTCAGACGTCTGAGTTTATAATCCAGACGTCTGGTCTTTACTTCTGTTTTATGTCTGGATGTATGTCAGACGTCTGAGTTCAGGATCAGACGTCTGGTTTCTTTTGAGTTTGTGAACCAGAGAACTTAACCAGACGTCTGGTATGTGCACTCAGACGTTTGGATTAGTGCATGTTGCTTTTCTTGTGCTTGTATCACTTCTTTTTAGATTCTCCCGACTTGTAGCCTCTTGATACTTCTTTTGAGTCTTGTTCTTGTCTTTTTGGTGATGTTTTTATATCAACTTCATGTATATGTATATTTGTTTTCCATTGCATAGTTGTGATCATCGAAACCAAGGAATTGATTTCCTAACAACCATGAAATTTGACGGCCTATTATAATTCATTATTATGGATCCAATGAAATTGGTTTCATCAAAATCCGAGATGGTGCCCCGGAAGGCTATTTTCACTCGTTAATTAAAACGATTTATTTTCAAAATCAGTTAAATCAATTTTAAATCCAATTTAAAAGTTTTATTATCTTCATTTTTATTAAATAGAAATTAAATAAGCTTTGAAATTATTTTTATCCAGCTTAAAATCCAAGATTCAATTATTCAAATAATTTCGATTACTAAATTCAACAATTAACGTATATAATAAATCGCTATATTTACAATTCGATTTATTTAATATATAAAATTAACTTTTCAATATGTAGAATTTATTAAATATTTCAAACTCAAATAACTAAAATTCTGGGTCATTACATTCTTCCCGCCTTAAAAGAATTTCGTCTTCGAAATTGCCAAGGTAGGAAAAATACCCAACCCCTTACTTTTTAAAACCAATTAGTTGAAACAACTTACCAAACCCTTTTAAGCCTTTAACATACCCAAATCAATTTGTTGAAACTCTGTTATTACTTTTACTAAGTTTCCAAATTCATTCATAAATCCTAACCTATATTATCACATTCAATCATTTCAGGTTATAACTCAAAAATCAAATTTTAGTTATTAAAAATTTCTTCAAAATTCCTAACTCTTTAAGTTTTCGAAAAATTCGCCAACGTCTCCTTTGCGCGGCTCGATCAGAACAACTACAAATTGCCACTATGGCCCAAACCAACAAAAGAAAACCAAAGCCAAGTGGCTCAATCATAAAACCATCAAATTCAAACAACAATAAAAACATGTACCTTTTAGTTGGCAACCGAATTTTTATTATGAAATCAAAGGCATTAAATTAGCTCCTGCTTTTACATACCTGCATCTTATTTACCAATGATATTTAATCATATAGTACATAATCATATTAATTTGCAATTTCAATCATTTGCTTTACTAAAGCCCGTACGATGTACATATATCATCCGTACGCACAACCAAATATGATCGCTCGCTCGATCACATAATCTCACTTCCGAACTAGTATCATTCACATGACCACTCTAGTGTGGACTCAGGTCCGGTTCCCTGATTAGAAACCGCCATTCTCCTTACATAGCCATATACTATGATAGAGAATCCTAGAATCAATCAAAAATCCATATCCAGTTTTCGCTGTCGAGAATCGAATGAAAAATTCCAACTCGGGTTGATATAAATCATCTTGAAATCCTATGCTCAAATCTAGATCAAACCGTTATGCGAATAAAATAATATACGTACAACTTACGTATTTATTTCAATTGATTTCTTAGCTATACCAAATTCTTTTTATTCAAATTCACTTCTTTACTTAGTATATTCCTTTCAATACTAATGTCACTAAAGAATTTTTCCCTCAAATTCTATGTTTAACCAGATTTCACTCTTACTAAATTAATTTATGGATCATTTGATAAAACTTTACTCGAGTCTATAAACATTTCATACAAGTATTCTTATGTTTATTACCACTTCACAATTTAAGTCCTTATCCATTTCTAAACAAATTCAATTTCATTTTCCAATTCATTATTTAATTTAATTAGTTCCTTCATTAACTCATTTCAAATCTAAATCAGTTTTATTTCAAAAAATTATTTCATTTAACTTAAATTGAATTGAATTCCTTTTCAAAATTCATTTTATTTCACTTAACTTAAGTTAAGTTCCATTTCAAATTGCTTTTCTTAACATTCATATTCAACAATTTAAAATATTGTTTTAACTTATTGATTCTCAAAATTTATAAGTTATCAAACTTATTTTATCATATTTTCAATAAACACTTAATGAAAATTTTCTAAAGTTTAAACACCTTATTCTTATTTATAATCCCCTTTGGAATATCAAGTCATCCTTTTGAATTTTAAATTCAAAACTAATTTTACCAAAACAAAATTCCAATGGAAGCAATTCCTCCTTTGGAAACTCGAAAATGAACATCGATGATGCTGCAGTCATCATCGAAATTATTTTCCAGCGACCGAAGTAAGTTCAGTGCTTTCTATCTCTTTAAAATTCTTTTAAAATATTTCCATTCAAAAATACTTTCCAAATATTCTTATTTTTTTCCAAATCTTTGAAAAATCATTTCCAAAACCAATGGGAATTAAATTCCCAGCTTCTTAAACCCTTTTTAATTTATAAACACTTTTATACATCATATTTATAATATATTTATGAAATTTCATTCCCTTTCAAATTATAAATCATGTTTATAAATCATATCTTTATAATTCCATTTGGTTGTATAAGATTATTTATTAATTGTTAATCTTAGTTTGCATTATAGTAATGACAACTTTTATTAGAGCACCACAATAAAAAAATGATAATAATCAAATATTACCATTCTCTAACAAGCAAGAACACCATATATACCATAATAATTTTCTAAAAAAATATTCCTTTATATATACAAATAATCAGGGTAAATTTTTTTCATTTACCCAATTCCAAAGCAATACTATGTTCAATTGCTCTGTTCTAGTGTTTAGAGATCCCTATCAATAACGTTAATTACTCGTATTGACCATAATCCATAAGCCACTCAACAAATCAACCAACATAATATAAAACATTTTTATACCACTAACAAATACACGCTCATATATATATACACTCAAACTCATTATAAGGCATTCCATTGTCTTATCTCTTAATGAGTTACCCCACCAAAGCCAAGGTTCTTGTAAGGACCCGATTCTTCGACTATCGAAAATCGACATCGATACGTCCACTGTATCAACTGCCGAGCAATCGACTGCCGGAAAACCGAATACTTAGGGTTTTTAAAGAAGAGGTAGAAGAACAGATAGAAGAAAAAGAGAAGAAGAAGAAAGCAGAAGAAGAAAGAAGAACAACAGAACAATATCAGATACAGAAACAATATCAGAATCTCACATATCGCAGCGGAACAATATATAATAGATAATCACTAGCCATTTAAAACAAAGAATTATATCAGTTTTTTTATACATACATCAATCAGAGTCAATATACAACAATGAACAGTTATATAAACTTGTCCTCATACAGAATACACAGCGGAATAAATACTATCAGATACAAATACTACGTCTCGTCATCCAGCTTATCTCCAAAGCTCCAGAATATCCTGATAACATAACTCTAGGCTGCCCGTGTGGAAATTGGTGGGCACCCAGAGTTTAGAAGGGAACAATAAACTCCGAGTCAGTCATGGTGACTGGTGTGAGATCGTAAAACAGTTATTCTTTATAACGACAAAATAATTTAAAGTCAATTCGAAATGCTTTTTGGAAAATGAAACTACCATAAGACCTCCCACCACACACACAATGCAAACGCAGAATTGGAGGAGATTTCTTCTTATGATAGTCAAAGATGCTTGATACGCAAAAATCAAATCATTTTTGATATTATTATTAGTGCATAGTGTAGAAAACATTTCGAAAGTATAATATTAATCTTAGCCAACATACGACCAGTATCGTATGCCTACTATAACTACTATGTTCAATAGCAGGTTACCGCCACATTCCATAGCAGGTAATACAACTAAAATCGTACAAGTCACGTATTGTTTCTTTGGATTTCCAACAAATGGTCAGGCCAAGGAACTTCCCATTGCCACGATAGGTACGCCCCTGGAAAGGCGACCCGAGAACCTAACCGGATCTCTGCCAACACAAGGCCGGGTTACCTCTGCAAAAATAGGTAACTACTGACACGCGTATGCCATCCCCCGATCGTAACCGATCTTCCCGAGGATCCCCGATTTCCAACAAACCACATAATAATAATAATGCAGCAACCACATAGGTTAAGTATCTGGGCTCCATACTATGATACCACCTCTATCCAGAAAGAATGACATACACTAAGGGGCGCTACTCCCTAGAACCTTGCTGCATCCTTCCTGTTTTGACCATTTCCGGGGTGTGAGGCTCGACGAAGTCTCGTCCACAAAGCTACGCTTTTCAAAAGCCATGCTTCGGGTCAAACAAATGATCAACCTATGATCACAAAGATATAAGATCAAACAAATGATCATATCGCAAATGATCAAACACTGATCATTTCACAGCAACACTCAGTATGCCACGTTACCAAATTGGGAGTATATCGCTGATAAATTCCAACTACATAACCTCTGAGCTCGTACGTCTCAGAGAAGGGTGTTAAGCTAAGAGAATAAATTCTCCGCCACCAACAGAAATGTATTTGAAAGGAATCAGCTTTATATCTTAAATTTGTAACGTCAGACACACAATCCATACAAGTCTGTTCCGGGATCGAACAGAACCGAAGGCACTTCTCACGAAGCCCTTGCATATCCGGATAAATTTCTAATCACGTCCGGACTTCCCGTCACTAAGGGTGATAAAACCTCTAAATCGGAGATCAGTCGATGTAGAGTAACTCGACGGTAATCCTTCCGTTTTCAAAAATATCCGGTCTTCAACACCGGTCTTCGAATGCAATTCATAACGACGTATCACATATTCGGAATGGGTTATACGACCCCATGGTCCTTTCCCGGCTAACCCGAATAGTGAGCGATTACTCAAAAATAAGTGTGGCATTCAAATTTATCCAATTCACAACAAATACCATTCAAGGTAATTATTGATAGTCGGTTATTTAACTATCAATAAAGATGCACGACATCATCAGATTCCAAATAATTTTCCCAAATTATTTATCTTCAAAATATCTTTACTAGATATAAAATTTCCACACTTTCAAAAATAAATCAATATTTATTTTTAAACAACTTCCCTTTCTTTTATAAATTCCATAGTGAATTTATATTTTCGAATATCTACTGATATTCGATTTTCAAATCGTTTTCAATATTCAATTTCAATTTATCTTTACAAAGATAAATTCTCAAAAACATTTCATTTCATATGGGAAAAGAAATTTCATACTTATTTAAAAATAAGTATTTCACAAATCATTTATTTTCAACATTTGAAAATCTTCGATATACTTAAATCAAAGTTTAAGTATATAGTTCATTCTTTAAGGAAATCATTTACTATAACAACATCTATTTGAGTCAAAACGAATGTTACGTAAAACATCATTACGACGACTCAAAATCACTAGTATATGGATTCGAAAATTTAGATAGATATGTAAATCCCAATACTAGATAAAAACATTTCTTTTCAGAAACCATTTACTATAACAACAGTGTTATAGTCCACCATTTCCTTATTTTCTCGAAAACGTCTATTTCAACAAGAACTGTTGAAATCTATGCTTTCGATTCATAATACATTTTAAAACATCTTTAAAATGTTTAACTTCATTTTTAATATCACTTCTTCAAAAATAAATCCATTTTACTTAACAATATATTCACTTAACCAAATTTCAATCTTTTCTACACATTTATTTCAAGGATAATTAGCTATCCAGAATCGCGAATATATGTTCTTTAATAACCTTCTATATTTAATTTATCAAATTAAATTGGTTTCGAATTTATAAACAATGTTTATAAATTTCACCTTTTATATTTTATAACAACTTCGATTTGTAAATCTCCTTTATTAACAAATCCGATCAATATTTCATTTGTAGGCAAAAATCCAATTTATAAGTTAATTTCTTATAAATCTTCTATTCTACAATTTCATTCATTTTAACTTCACAATTTATACATCTATAAATTTCATATCTTCACAATTTGAAATTCTATAAAATTCATATCTTCACTTATAAAAACTCGTTTTAAAATTCCAATAATTTTAATTGATAAATATATCAATTTTTCTGTACATCTTTTATAATACTTTAAAAATCTCAATTTAACCCATTTTACAATTAAATCAACTTTCATTTCAAAAATCACACTTTGGTTATATTTCACAAAAATCTTAACTTTTTATAACTTTAAAATTTTAAACGTTTATTTATTTAAAATAAATCACTTCAAAAATTTCTTTTAAAATCAACATCGTTATTTTTAAATTTTTTCAAAGATGAATCCAATGATGCAACGCACCAATTAGTCAATCACAACATTCAATATCATATATCAATATGATAACAGAATATACATCAATATCTGTAAATAAATAAATACAATTGAGGAATCCAGTTGGATCCCTCCAACCTGTTTCCCTGCATCCAAAGACGTTAGCACAATACCAATTCCACTTCGAGGTGGAATATCGCGGTATATGGGTTTTATAAAAATAATCCGCTTACTAACGGCGCAATAGGGTCTCATCCGCTATACGAGGCGGGAAGTCAATCAATCCAATATATACATATGCCAATATGTATATATTGCTACATATATATAGATATACCCTACTATATCTAATATCACATCCAAACAACAATCAAACAGTCAATAACTGCAATTCATTTTGAGTGAGAAAAATCTCACCTTAGCTTTAATTTTGCAATCCGTTTCCAATTAGGCTTGATTCTCGATTTGAAACCTTGTATAAACAATTTATATAATTTATCAATATTCGAATTAAATTGAATAATCAATTTTCATTTGGTAATTTAATTAACCAATTTTATTTTATTTTAAACCACTCATCTAATTTTATATAAATTCTACAACACTTAAAATTTCCATATATTTCTTTTAACAACTTTCCTATATATATATATGTAAATCTCAACAGTAATTTATTAAATTTCAAAATTAAATTGCAAACTAAAGAATACCTTACTGTAATAATCAAATACAGGTTTTACATTTTATTTTATTTTTCTTTCCTCTACTGTAAAAACAGATTTAGTTTGCATTCTACTGTTAACACCATTTTCCTTCTTAAAATAAATTATGCTATAATAATATAGTCTAAAATTTACCTCAGAACCTATCGCAACTCTCTTCCAAACGCGACTTCGACGAAATTGTCAACACCCAGCCTTCACGTGGCATCGGAGACTACCACGGCTCCACACTTTCAAGCCCTAGGCCACCGCACCTAACCACCATTGCGAAACCAGATTGCCTCACTGCCTCGACGAACTCCACGACCCCAAAGCCTGTCGCGAACTGAACCCGCTGTCCTCGAGTCCCACATCGCGATGAAGTCGCGAATGCTTCGCCTCCCTTATCGCTGTCTCGCGAGCTCTAGCACGTCGCCTCCCTCTCTGACATGCCGCCGCATTCGCTCGCGCCCCCTAGCAGGCACGCGTACATCCCAAATCGATGTTGCTCCGAACCCTAATCGCCACCCAGCTTGAAATCTCGAAACAGCGAGATGAATTCGACTCGAGCCTTAAATTTTTGAACGAAAGGGGGAAGCTTGGTTTAATTTATCGCGTACGAAGTGATTTCGATTTTTTTTGAATACTTTGCTTCTGCCATTTTTTTCTTCAAAGGAAGATACACATTTAAAAACGAAGATGGATTTGATTTTGAACAAGGAGGCAGCGTAAATTAAAGAGAATAGATCATGTTTGCACGATTTTCTGCATCGCGATTTTAGGCGTGAACAACGGGCGTGTTCGAAGGCGTGTTTAAAGGAGGAAAATAGCTGACGTTTTGACTTAATTTAAAATATTAATTCAAATTGAATTCAATTTAAATTCCAACGCGTTTATCTATCGTGTGCTCACATAACAACTCCGAATGCTACAAAATTTGAAATTCGGTAATTATTCAATATTACGGACCCAATGGAACTGGTTTCGTCAAATTCCTAGACTATCCCTCGAACGGCTATTTTTAAATATCGGTTCAAACGATATTAATTCAAAACTGAACAAATCGTTTTCAAACTCAATTCTGAAGCTTCTGTCATCTTCAGTATTATCAATATAAATTTTAAAAGCTTTTGAAATATTTTTCTTCAGCTTAAAACTGAAGATTCAAATTTCTATTCATCTTTCAATAAATTAAATTTTATAATTTAATCGTGAAATTCAGATTTATATTTGGAATTCAAATTAAATCATCGTTCAAATATTTAAAATTAATTAAATATTTTCAATTTAATTTGTTCAAAATTCTGGGTCGTTACAGTTCTCGCTTAAACTTCAGCTCTGATACCAAATGTAACGAACTGTAGGCTTTTCAACCATCCGGTCAGTGGCGATCAGTAGGCTTTTCAACCATCCTAGCCCCACTGTGGCATACACTGGTACCTCAAATCTGCTTTTACGGCCAGCCTCACGATTGTAAGCACCTAGCAAACCAACCCATCAAGGCCTTATACTACCTCTCCAGGACGTGTAGGGGTAAGAGTCTCTTGCTCGCCACCAAACAGAAAGCGAGAACCCTCTATTACTTTAATCCAACTAATGAAAGCAGATCTGATCCCGGTCTCTTCGAAACAACGTTCAATAATTTCCGCTAAACTCAGCCCCGGTTCTTTAGGAAATAAACAGTCAAAGATAAGAACGAAGATCACCTCCTAACCGTTAGTGGACGGATTTCCTTATCATTGTCCTAGAAGAACGAAACAGGATTTATATGCATAGTACAACATCACCGAAGATGACTGTGCCATATAACTCACGTGTTTCTCCTAGATATTTCCAAAGTTATGTTTGGGTCCAATTTCGATAGTCGGTTATTTTACTATCGAATAACAAACTTTCAATCAGGGATTTATTTCATAGGGAAAACCAACATTGGTTAAGCATATAAGCAATCACTAGCCTCGTTTCATAAATCTTCATAAATAAAACCCACTTTGTAAATTACATGCATATAAACACCTTTACAAAGATATACTCGCGAATCTCTATATTTCAATATTTAGAAATATCCATATACTTATCTCAATGGTATAAGTATATCCATAAAATTTAGAAAGTTTTCTTTTATTTGATTCTCCAATCATTTATAAAATTCCTTATAATCCTTCTTAAAACATTTATAACTCATTTTATAAATCCTCTGGACCATTTATAAAATTCTTTTATACATTCCAATCGTTCATAAATTCTTTTTGTACATTTCTAAAATCGTCTATAAAGTCTTTATAAATCCATAAAACCATTTAGAAAACTTCTTTCATGAATCTATAAACCCGTTTCTAAAATTGGTTTATAGATATCTAACCATTTATAAACTCTTTCACCTTGCAAATACCCCTTCCTTTAGTTCTGCAAACCATTTTATAAACTCCTTTATAAATTCCAAGTCTTTCGACTCCATTTCCGGGTCTCGGGAACATTTATAAATAATTTAAATCATTTACTTCAAAACATCACTATATAATAATAATTATTAACAATGAACATTATAAATAAATGGAGATTATTAACTTTAAAACATCTTAAAATAATAATTAATAATTCCAAAATATTGTTTAAGAAATAATAATATTTAATCTTTACCATTTTATAAATAATGATAATTTATTTCAAAACCTTATTGATAAATCCTTATTTTTAACTTCAAACAATAATTTTCTTGAAATAATTAACCTTTTAATGTTTAGATAAATTCTTTAAAACCATATTACTATAAACAAATAACTTTAAACAATACTAATATAATTTAAATAACTTTAAAATAATATTACTATAATTAATTAACTTTAAAACAATTTTATAATTAGATACCTTAAAATAATATTACCATAACTAAATAAATAATCCTTAGAACACAATATTTCCGTAATCCATTTTCAGATTTAAAAATTGTTTCTCGTCTCAAAAACCAATTCTGACTTAAATGGCAATTTATAGTATTTTTAAAATACTAATTTGAGGCCAATAGCCACCCAACACTTAACCAATATCGATATTGAATTTTCTATCACTACTGGGTTTTATTTTCGAACATATAACGATGTCATAACCACAGTGTCCACAATCATGTTCATTATTCAATAATCTATATATTATTGAAACAATTCAATGATAGCGAGGAATCCCGTTGGATCCCTCCAACCTGTTTCCCCTACATCACAAATGTTATATAATCATACAATATAAATCAACCGCTTCGAGGCGGGATTCGTATACAAATGGTCATCCACTCTTACACGGGAACGTAATAGGGCCTCATCCGCTCCAATAGGTGGGAATATTCAATCCAACTAATATAAATATAGTAGTTCATCCAAACAATCATTCAAATTTTTTTATTAACTATTTATTATACTAGTTAACCAAAAAGGTGAGTTTAAGTCACCTAAATTTTCTGTTGTCGCCGCGGCGTTCCAGTTTGGAACTAAAATCAAACGACGTCCGATTTTAACCCAAATTTCAACAGTCTCCAAATTTTTCCAAACCAGCTCCATTGCGAAGCTTTCGTCGTTACGAGTGCAACGCAAAAATCCTTGCCTCGATTGGACCTCGTATGAGAGAGTTATTGAATTTTTAAGTTATTGATATATATATTTTAATTTAAACTCAAATCACATCATTAATCTAAGCTAATTACCATGATTAATTTAATTAATCCTTCTCCTTCAATTCAAACCGTCGCTCCCATCTCCCCTAAATCATTCCCGCATGTACAAGTCATCACGCCGATCTTTCTCCTCGTTCCCCCTCATCTTCACACGAAACCTTCTAAGATCACCACCGAACTCCTCCACGTCACGAGCTCCATGCTTCCATACCCAAAAAGTTGAACCCGAGCCCTCCTTTAAAAACACATTGCTCATCCCACACTACAACAGTAGAGTGTCATGACACAGTTCAGGCCGCCGCACTCTGTTATCCTTCGCCCATCGATGCTAAATTCCATCGTAACCCCAAATCTAAAACCCGATTTCCAAAACAATGCTCACATCAATTGCATTCCCAAACCCTAGCCTAAATCCTCCACTATAACTGTCGGCCTAAAAAACATGAAGCCGCATCTCCAATTAATGTTAATTTGAAGATCTATGCTAAAGGAACCCAAAGAAATCAGCGTTTAAATAAACTTTTTTTCTCCTTTCTTTTCCTGGTTTGAATTATTTTAAACAAAAGAGAAGAAGCATTTAAAAGGAAGATGGGTATGGGTGTGGGGGTATGGTGATGGTGATGGGTCAATGGTTGTGTATGGTCAAATCTTAAATATATATATTATTTAAATTCAAAATATCTAGCTATATAATTTCGAACCTCAATCGAGACGTGCCTCCTAGCGTTCTATATGTCATGCCCCTATTCCGAACGCAATAGAACTAATTTCGGGACTTAATCCGATCGTATGCAGAAGATATTTTTTTGAACCCAATTATTATATTAAATTCCTGAAGTTAATTTCAACGCGTTTCGATCTCGCACGGCCAAACGGTACATCTAATCGCCATGAAATTTGACGGCATATTATAGTTCATTATTACGGATCCAATGAAACTGGTTTCATCGAAATCCGAGACAGTGCTCGAAAGGCTATTTTCACTCGTTAATTAAAACAAGTTATTTTCAAAATCAGTTAAATCACATTTAAATCCAATTTAAAATTTTTATTATCTTCATTCTTATTAGATAGAAATTAAATAAGCTTTGAAATTATTTTTATCCAACTTAAAATCCAAGATTCAATTATTCAAATAATTTCAATTACTAAATTCAACAATTAATTTATCTAATAAATCGCTATACTTGCAATTCGAGTTATTTAATCTATAAAATTAACTTTTCGATATTTAAAATTTATTAAATATTTCAAACTCAAATAAATAAAATTTTGGGTCGTTATGGTTCCTAGTTAGCCCATGAAAACTAGGATAATAGAAAAGATATTGGAGATACCAATAGGTTCTTAGTGATCCCATGAAAACTATGAAATTGGACAGATAGTCCAAAAACATTTAACAGGTTAATAGTAACCCTAGAAACTATAACTGAGACGAATAGTCAAAATGAATAGGGATGTGTAATCCAGAATTAACTTACTTGTTTGCATATCATCATATTATTTTGAATTGTTTTAACCATTGTGGATGCAGGAGCACAATATATGGTTTTATAAAGGTTTTAAGATATAAGTGAGGGGAAAACCCGTTCCGCCAAGCAGCGTGGTCTCACCAGATGTCTAAATGATTTGAGATGGTAGATTATTATTCATACCAGGCTTTATATCCGACTCGAAGTTTTGTTTTCCCCTTAAACTCTCAGGTACTCAATTAATTTTGAGTAGTTTGAGGTTTAGGGTTTTCAAGTGTTCTTTTAGACGAATAAAGCTTCCGGTGATGTGCATGAGGCATGTTAGCTACTTAGATTTCTTTTATTTCCGCTGTGTTTGGTTGTAAAGGCAAACTTGTTTTATTACCATATTATATACTCTGATCATCCAAGGGGGCATCTTCATATGTCGCTCTTGGCGTATTTTGTAATAAGTATATTTTGTCTGAACGTGGTCTGCGCTCTAGGATTATGTAATGAATTCGAAATATTTTGAAATAGAATGTAGACTTTGTTTGTTGTTTTAAATTTTTTCCATATTCGCGTGTTTATGTGTATCAATGTATCTAACATCGATGTATTTGGTCGCCGATGATTAATAATAATGGATGACTGCAGCATCCGTAGCCGTTAGTTTTGGGCCTCCAAGTTGGGGGATGTTACACTATTCTTGGGTGTTTGTGACCATTTTAGGTGCAAACACTGATTATCATGTTATAAAATTCCAATATTCAAAATTCAAATTATTCATTTTAAATTCCAAAAATCAATTTTAATTAATTAAATATTTATTATTAATTACCCCTAAAAACCGTGTTGTTACAACCCAATATTTGCCTATATATTGATCCTATATTTAGTGTAAAATACCCAATATTTTTTAAGAATATCATTCATTATTGTATGTGTTGGAGAAAATATAGTTACAAATAAATATCATCACATTCTCAATATTTGTTTTTATATACGGCGAATGCCAATATTAGACCATATTAGAAATCCAAATGCACAAATTTAGGGTTTTAACTATACAGTTTTAGCCTTCTTCATTGGTCTTTCAATAAAGAAAACTCTACTTATTCAATTATTTTATACATTTTATTTTCCATGAAGACTTTACCACTAGAAACAATATCATGAAAGAGCCGCTTCTCTTTTTAGTTGCTTTTTTGTTCATCATTTTTAATTGGTAAGTTAGCTTATAAAAATTCATTTTATTAGTTATTATCGTGCACCAACAACTAAAAGTTAAAGAGCAGTAAAGATATATATATTTGACATATTGATAAGGAATAAGCTAAAGTAGTAATTAATATCAATTGAACATTTTTTATTCGATAAATCAGGTGAAAATGAAATCGACGAAACTATAAATATGAAAATTTTGGAAAAGTAATATAAATGATTAGATGATTAAAGAAACAATGAATATAGTGTAAAAATGAAGAAAATAATAAAGGTGTACAGTGTACGAATTTCTTGATTTTTATGATCATATATTATAATTTGTATTTAATAGAATATCTCAGTAAATGGACCGTAATTTGTAAATTATATGCAATCGGTCTTTGATAGCAATTTGACATTATTTATCCAAATATTTGAAAACTTAACATCAATACAACAATATAACATAGTATAATATTGTTTATAACATATTCTACACATGTCCGATATTTTACCTATATTATCCGATATTATCACGATATTTTAAAATCTCATATTGGTACCTGACCGTACATACCTGATACTGATATTAACTACTTAGTTCTATACATATAATTGATTTTTGATAATTTTAAATTGCTTTCAAGTCAAATAAAAGTATTATATTTATATTTTAGAATAATATATATATAATTATCATTTTATATTTTATAATTATATATTTAATTTATATAGACAAATATATTATTCATATTTTTAAAATTAAAAGATACAATGTTTAACGCATACATACACACCCCTTCCCCCTCCCCCCACCCACACACATAAATCTTTCTGAGTTTAACTATAAACAGTTTAAACTAAATGATTTAGCAACTTTTATTTTATTTATTCATTATTTTCATTTTAACACAAGGGCAAACAAACATATTCACTTTAGATACATGCATAGATTTTATTTATAAAATTAATAATTATTATTTTATATATGGTTGAATATAAATGAATTATTATACATATACATGTAACTCCCACCATAACACGCGCTCACGCGCATATATATATATATATATATATATATATATATGTATGTATGTATGTATGCATCTTGTTATTAACACACACACTTCCTATATATCATCAAACACACGATGTTCATGATATAACTAAAATTAAAAGTAACATTATCAATCGAAGATAATACTTTAATTTAAATTTCAAAATAAAACCATAAAAATACTAATTTTTTTTAAAATAAGAGTGGTACTTTATTCAAGTAGAACACTCATTTTAATGTCACAGAAGTACAAACCCATAACCTATAAGATCTCAGCGTACAGCGCCATACCTCTTCTCACCTGAGCTAGTGCCCCTTAACAATATTAAATATTATTTAATATAAATAATATTGTTTGTAATAAACAAAATACGACTTTATGAGAAAAAAATAAATGAATTTTTTCTCTAAAGATTATTCCTTTTGCCCCGTTGCATAATGCACCGGATCCAACATGATATATACTTTGATCTTCACTCGTGAAGTATCTAGTAAAGCTTGCTAAACCAAAATTACCATGCGAACATGAACCACTTTCAGTCTTTCAAAATGAAATCAAATGAAACTATAAACATGTGTTTTGTAGATTGTAAGGTAACAAACAAACCAGTGTCATTTATGTAATAGGAAATAACAGACAAACTACAATGATTGTTTAACAAACAATGAATAGGCCAACCAGGTCATATATATAGATTGAAATTCCGAGCTTTAAAATAAAAGAAATGTATAAGATACATGTAGGAGGAATGAGAATATCGAGCTAGAAAATTTGAATTACTTAAAACGATAGAGCTGAAAAAGATAGAATAAAAGAAAAACCTAAGGCTCCGCTTGAGAGTTTTGTGGTACCGATTATGAGAGGTTTTGAGAGTACCGGTTTTGATCGTCGATGATTGTATCGGTTTTGATTGGTTTATATGAAGTGTTGTTATAATCGATCAATGCATGCTTGAGAGTTTAACATACACAGGTTTTGAGAGTTTTCCACTAAAATAACATTACATATATATCATTATATTTATTATTTTGTTTTGTGAAGATTAATTCTAAATTATTGGAGGCATAATTGAAAAAAAGTTATAACCCGTCAAAACATCCCAAATTGACGGGTTGAGACTGCCATGAAATTACATTATACCGGATTCACTGGTTTTATAATCAACAACAACCGGTGTGAAAAAAACTTACAAGCAAATGTTATGATAACACCTGAAATACAGAGCCTTCCAAACCAGTCAAAACCGGTAGAAAATAAACTTCCAAGCGGAGCCCGTGGCTCCGCTTGAGAGTTTTGTAGTACGAGTTATGAGAGGTTTTGAGAGCACCGGTTTTGACGTAAATGATCGTAGCGGTTTGATTGGTTTACATGAAGTGTTGCTATAACCGATCAATACATACTTGAGAGTTTAACACAAACCGATAGTAAGAGTTTTTCACTAAAGTAATATTACATGTATATTCTTATACTTATTCTCTAGTTTTGTGAAGATTAATTTTCCAATATGATTAATTAGAGTATAATTGAAAAAAAAGTTAGAACCCCTCAAAACACCACAATTTAATGGCCTGAGAATTGTCATTAAAATAACACTACACCGGTTTTATAACCAATAATAACTGGTGTGAAAAAAAACTTACAAGTAAGAGTTATCACGACACTTAAAATACAGAGCCGTCCAAAATCAGTGAAAACATGTAGGAAAAATACTTTCAAGCGGAGCCTAAGGCTCCGTTCGGTTTGTCCTTATTACTTTTAAGTTTTCGTTCAAACAAAAATGCGCACGTCGTACGTATTTTTCGAAAGACAACCAATTTAAAAAACAAAGTTAACATACATAATAGAAAATAAAATTATTTTGTTTTTTATGTTTTGGAAAATAAATTAATCACAGTAAACAATCCATCACTCTGTCATTCTTCGATCCTCTCTATTCCATCTGCACCCCCCTCATCATCGTCACAATGACTTAAAATTTTAAATCTTCTTCCCGCTATTCTCATATTTTACAGTATTGTTGAAAATGCAAAACACGAAAGTCGAAAAGAAATCAAACGGACTCTAAATCTCTTAAATAACAACGAGAGAAGTTAATCAAACAAAGAACAAAATTATTTCGTTAAAACAATAATAATTTTACATCACCCAACTAATTTCTAACCTGCAAGGGAGAATACTTGGACGTCCCACGTCAAAATCCTCAATTTTTTTTAGCAAAGTTCTATAGAGAAACAAAACTCTCTATTCAGGAAAAAATAAGCCACTAACGGGTCCATGCGGAATGTAAACCCGACCCATAATATCTTCACAACTATAGAACTGAGTACCGGATCCATTTATCTGTGCGGCCGCACAACCGCTAATTATAAATTCCTAATTCAATCCCATCTATGAAAAAGAATTCCAACCAAAATCAATGGATTCAGAGAATCAGTCCCAAACCCTAGATCCCCAATCCCTTTCCCAAACCCTAGCCCAACCCCAATCTCAAGTTCCTGAAGTTCAGTCACGAACCCCAATCCAAAACGAAGCCCCCCTCATCTCCAATGGCGCCACTACCAGCAGCAACCCAGACGCCGTCGCCAACGCCTCCGGCGGAGAAGACGAAACATCCAGCCGTCGTCGTCGTCGGAGTCGTTGGGACACCGACGGTAACGATTCTTCAACCAACGGCCGTAAACGGAAATCCCGTTGGGCCGACGACGATCCCAAACCCACCATCCAACTGCCAGACTTCATGAAAGATTTCACGGCAGATCTTGATCCTGAAGTACAGTGCTTAAATGCAAGACTTTTAGAAATAAGCCGTATCTTGCAGTCGGGTTTGGTTATTGATGACAGGCCTGAAGGCCAGCGGTCACCATCTCCTGAACCTGTTTATGATAATATGGGGGTTAGAATCAATACCAGAGAATTTCGGGCAAGAGAGAGGTTGAATAAAGAAAGACAAGACATCATTTCTCAGTTGATTAAGAGGAATCCAGCTTTTAGGCCTCCAGCTGATTATAGACCACCAAAATTGCAAAAAAAATTGTATATTCCGATGAAGGAATACCCTGGTTATAATTTTATTGGATTGATTATTGGGCCGAGAGGGAATACACAAAAGAGAATGGAGAAAGAGACAGGTGCCAAAATTGTGATTAGAGGAAAAGGGTCAATTAAAGAAGGTCGTTTACAGCAGAAGAGAGATTATAAGCCCGACCCTTACGAAAATGAGGATCTTCATGTGTTGGTTGAGGCTGACACACAGGAGTCATTGGATGCAGCAGCTGGAATGGTTGAGAAGTTATTGCAGCCTGTAGATGAAGGGTTGAATGAACATAAGAGGCAGCAGTTGAGGGAGCTTGCTTCATTGAATGGAACTATTAGGGATGATGAGTTTTGTAAGTTGTGTGGTGAACCAGGGCATAGGCAGTTTGCATGCCCGGCAAAGATGAGTACTTTTAAGAGTGATGTTCTGTGTAAGATTTGTGGAGATGGAGGTCATCCTACAATTGACTGCCCAGTGAAAGGAACAGGTAAGAAAATGGATGATGAGTATCAGAATTTCTTGGCAGAGCTGGGTGGAGCTGCACCAGAGTCTCAAACTAAGCCAAGTGGGGGTGGGTTAGCTTTAATGGGTTCTGGTACGACTGGGTCTAACCCACCATGGGCTAGCAATACCACCACCAGCACTCCTGGATTAGGATCCACTAATGGAATTAAGAAAGAATTTGACGAGACAAATTTGTACATTGGATACTTGCCACCTAACTTTGAAGATGAAGGGCTCGTTAGACTTTTCTCACCATTTGGGGAAATTGTGATGTGCAAGGTTATCAAGGATAGAGTTACGGGTGCAAGTAAAGGGTATGGATTTGTTAAGTATGCTGATGTAACCCAAGCCAACAATGCAATAGCTAACATGAATGGTTACAATTTAGAAGGAAGGAACATAGCTGTTAGAGTGGCAGGTAAGCCACCTCAGCCAGCTGTACCTCCAGGACCTCCTGCTCCAATTGCTGCTCCTACTTACCCACCTCAGCCTCGTTATCCACAACCACCTCCACCTGGCAGTTATCCAGCTGCTCCACCTCCATGGGGTCCACCACCACCTCAATATCCTCAGTATTTACCACCGCCACCACCTGGGTATACTCAGTATGGAGGAGTTCAGTACCCGCCTCCACCGCCACCTCCTAATGCTAATGGTGCACAGAATGTGGCTGCATCAACTGAAGCAGTTTATACAAGTGTTCCACCACCTGGAGTTCAACCGGTGTATGCAGCTGTGCCAGCTCCTTATACAACAGTTCCACCTCCTTATGCAGCAGTCCCACCTCCACCAATGGCATATTCATCTTATTATTCTAGTGTTACACCTGTTACACCACCACCACCACCACTAAATAGTGATGCTGCACCTCGACTAGCCAATGTGCCTTGGGCAGCAAGTCGATCACCTAAGCAGCCACCACCTGTTCAAGTTTCAGAAAGTGGAGAACAACAGCAGACAGAGTATGAAACATTTATGTCAGAGATGAAGTGATGGGTAAGACTTTGGTTAGTGTTTCTGCGATATTTATCTGACTAACTACATTCATGAATTGTATTTTATTCGGCTTTTCAAGGATTACATCATATATAAAAACTAACACTACGATATATTGTACTTTTTGTCAATATTTGATTGTAAAAGGTTGCTAGGTCTTGCAATTAGGATGTTTTCATATCCGATTCCATTTTTGCTGGAAGGATTAGACTAAAATCTTTGCTCTAACGGTTATAAATGGTTGCTTGAACAATATTTAACAAATTTGTTTTAATCTATGCATGTTGTCGGATCAAAGCTCTATACCTATTAGATTCAGGCACTCTGTTGAACTTGAAGCCATGCCTGCATACTTTTTAATGTGTTGCGCATACTATGTGCAGCTTTATTCCATTTACCACTGAGGATAACTGTATCAAAATGTATGTTGCCTTTTATTAGGTCAACCCTTTTAATCTACAGTATTGTCATGCACGTTCAATGCATGCTTGTATTTATTTGAGCAATAATACATGTAGCTTGTTTGGTATTGTACCTCATGTCTCATATATGTAAGCTCAATTACTCCTAGACCTCTCATTTCACTGCTTATAGGATTCGGTACTTTAAAACTAGGAAAAGTTCAATCACACTAAGTATCCTCACATGCAATTCTTTACCGACTTTTGTTTCTTTCAAGACCCCATATCGAGGGAGGGAAGGAAAGAAAATGGATGTGTATATATATTTTATAGAGGGGATGGATAAAGAACAAAACCGATACAACTTGTTTTTCTACTTTGCTATTTATTTGCATCCATACATTGTATTAATTGGAGCTCGTGATACTTTTCTCAGGAACTTTCCTCATTATTTTGGTCCATTCATAATATTGCCATGTACTGACAAAGAATTTGGTGATGATTGACTTTTTTTGACAGGCTTAATGTTTCTTGGAGCTAATATGATCCTCATTTATTTCCTGTTGCTTTGATTTCATCTACTTGGAAGTTTGGGACTCACTTCTTTAACCTTGCTGTGTAATATATGTCTATTGCAGAGTATTTGCGGAATATCCAACAAACATTCACAAGGAGTTGCTCCTGTCTTGGTGTTTGTTTATCTGTTTCTACTGTTTTCTATAACTTGTGCCGAATGTCATGCTTACTAATGTTTGTGCTGTGGTTTCTTCTAGACAATTATACGATTTTCTTCTAAAACTGGATAGTCAAGTATCTTTGGTTATATCATTATTTCTATTAATATTGGTTTTTATGTGTATAACATTTGACTTATGCAAGCTAAAGCAGGGATTAAATTCCTTGAGCTTCAGAAGTTGGGATGGCTGATCCTCATGCTGGTATGTAATTCTACAGCCTACCTTTTTCTCTACATTTATACTTTGATGTACCTAGAGAATGACAATAGAGATTACATATCTAACAATCCTTAGCTCGTATAACCTTAGTCTGGACCGATCTAATTGCAACCTACCTGCTTGCTTTATCAAATTTTTACGACTACGTGCCCTAACAGATGCAACAAAATGACGTGATAGAGCTTATGGAGCTGCCACATCTGGCCTAATTGGGTTTCAACCATTGTACAAGGTACCAGCCGGTACATTGATATTTTGGTGGTACCGGACCTGTACTGATCAACACTGGTCTGGAACTGGCCTAGAAATCTGGTTCTGGAGCGTAAATAAAAAATGTTTTTATTTATTTATTTATTTTTGAAAAAACTAATCTAACCCAATGAAATTGCCAAACATGTGAAGAAACAATGAAGAATCAAAGAGAAAAGTGAAAGAATCAAAGAGAAAAACCGCTAAATTCCAAAAGAAATCAAAGACTGCCTACTTACCTCAGCAAAATCAGAGCCATCCTTCACCAATTCAAACTTTCTTCTCGATTTCAACTTCAGATGGTGAATTTCTTCTCTCTGTTTTTTTGTTGCTTGCTTTACACTGTCGACAACCCTAATTATGTCGACAATAGGAGAAAATTAGGGTTGAGCGGGCTATACAATTTTAGGAGGGGGAAAGTGGATCAGGTTTCATAATTTTAGGGTTTAGTGGGCTGGGCTTGGTTGTTAATAAAGTCTATTATATTATTATTAAGATTGTGGGCTGATTTGTGTTGTTTATTTTAACATAATTGCATTTAGATCAATCAAGTTTAATTTGTTAACTTAAATTATTTACGACCTTTGTAACGTTTGCATTAAATACCAAAACCAAAACCGAAATTGGCTGTAGCTAAGAAATTTTCAAGGAACGAAATCAGGTTCTGGATCCTTGGTTTCAACAAATGAGATATTTGTATGCTTGAAAGTTTTGGGGGTTAGGGTATCTCTATTACACTTTGTAATTATACAGCACTTTTACCTAATGGGGAGGGTGGGATCATATTTTCAATTATAGCACTACAATTAGGGCTGTTATGGTAATTGTTACAATTACTATTTTGCAAATACCGCTACTGTACTGTTTTTACTAGTAATCTAAAATTGCTTACCGTTACCGTTTTGTTGGTATACCGGTACACGGGTAACCATTACACTGTAATTGGTAAATTACCGTTTGTCTAAAGAAATTCGAAACATATTTTATTTTTACGATGTAATGATGCTTCATGGTACGTTCATCGTGTCACTTAATGAAAGACATCAATGAAAAATAAGAAAAACGTATTTGACAGCACGTGAACTGAATCACTGAACTAAATCTAATCATTTCCTTGATTCTGAATGCATAAAATACAACATATTACATGAATATCCATGCATTATAAGTGGACCGGTAAATTACCGTTGGTTTTGAGAAAATGCTAACGGTGTTTTACCATTGAAATCGGTACACTTGTCGTTACCATACCGATTATACGGGTATACCGACTTTACTAAAAAAGGGCAACCGATTGATTGGTATGGTAATGGGAAGTTTATCATTACCATAACAACCCTAACTATAACTATCTCTGAAAATGGTGGATTGATAAGGAATGGGAATAAGAGAAATCAGGTTCATGATGTCAATTCAGAAACTGCAATTTTAGTTATCAACCTTAGAAGGATTTACAAATGAACATTTTCTCCCAACTTGACGTAATGTATGTATGCAGCTGTTAAATACCCCATCAACATACCAAATAATTTTTACAACCAAAATGTAACCAGCAAACATTAATCAACAATTTTACAAGGCCCGGAACCAAGGCCAGGGAATAAGCCCGAAATAATCTGAGTCATATAACAACAAAGTTACCCCCTCAAGTCCTCCCTTAAACCCATATTCGCATCTCCCATACATAGACTTTTCGGGCCTTGTAGCACCTTCCAACATTAATTAAGCTTGAAGGATCAGTCCAGTCTTTTTTTGCCCACATTATGGCATCAGAAGCCACAAATGCCAAGTTGGCACCGACACTGTAATATGGTAGTGCCATGCACAATTAAGCTGAAAATAGTATTTGATATCCGATGCCGGGTGTCTTCAGTGACATGATGTCCATGGCGGCAGATGCCAACTTTAATTAAAAATTATTATTTTGGAGTGATATTTTTCCTATATTTTCTTTGCATATAAAAGTTGAAATAGCTATAAATGAAATTTTGTTGATTAATGAATTTTAAAAACAATTATCATTTTGTAAGCAGTCATATTTTAACTGTCAATTGTTCGTGTCCCGCAATGTTCTGCCAGTTACGAAGCGAGAACTTAGTTTTCTAGCCTTTACGCAGCTTCCCCTCCACTCTTAGATCTGACTGTCAATGTTGACCACGGCGAATGAACTCCCAACCCTTCACGTGGCAACTAACTAGAGTTTCATTATCAATATTTTGATGGACATATATAACAAAATGCACTCGATTAATTGTGTGTATTATTTTATGTTAGTATTTTATCTTTTTATTTTTATTAATTTTGCTCGTGCAAGAAAAGTAAAAGATAATATTATCATCCATGCCAAAACTCGTAGATTCTATATCAAAAGTTTTATACAACCTTGTTTATACTGTACCCAAACAACTTAATACATTTTATTCTGCTTCCACTATTTTCACTAGCATACCCTTGACCCTGGTCTTGCTTCTCTACTCTTAATTCTTGTAGCATTATCGCCAAATGCACCTAACCGTATTCATATTTCCAAGTGTGGGCATTTGATCATTTTTTGAATAAGATTTACGGCTATTATATTAGTAATATGTTAACTTGATGTGAACTAACATTGTTATATATAGAATACTGTATGACTCTATTTTGATATAGGTTGATTTTCAAGCTTTCTTCTTGCCAAGAGTTGATCAATCTCCGTATTAATGTTCATTTAACAATTAATGTTCACATGATTTTCAAAGCTAGTTGAATCTGAAATTATCTAATTAATCATAGTTGAGTTTGCCTGTAGCAATTTTTTATGTATTTATATATGCACTAAAAGCTACTCTACGAAATATTGTTTTCCAAATCCAAACATAAGTTGTATGTATTCAAAGGGTGGATTTATTGTTGAGTAAGTAATAATCAACGTTTTGCCTCCTCTCTCTTCTCCTCCTCCTCCCTTTTTTTTTTTGAAAAAAAAAACACATTTTGAGTTTAAAACGCAAATAAACACTTGAGCATGCTTAGTTACAACCTACGACTTACTTTTCTTTTGTATGCAAATTGCGCGAGTATGTTAGCGAACCTTTCTAATTTTTTTATATCCATATTTAATCTGCAAACAATTATAAAATTGGGTAAGAATTGAGTAATACAAATATGATCAGTTTTGTCCGACCTAAAAATATTCTCTTGGCAAACTATATGATGTAGTATTTTTCGAAGTATGAACTTTGGAATTAATTGTAGCAATATGAAGTAGCTTTTGAGTTCTATGTTTTCTTTGCTTTATCACGCATACAATGTAGGATTGATGTTCATAAATGAAAAACCGTGTATAAAAAAAATTAACTTTCCTTGAGCATTGCATAACAAGTAATAATTAGTCATTAAATTAAATGGTAAGTTTGTCGCCTTACCTTTTTTTATTATATATAAAAAAAACTTAAAACAACATAGAGTTAAGTTGAATATCTTTTATATTGTTGTTTTTACTCCCAGCAGTAGCTTCATTATTTTTAAAATGATACATGCTATGTGTGAGCTATGGCTCTGTCATCATGTACCCTTAGACATTACTTTCTAAAATTTTAGGAGGTAAATTATAGATACATGTGAAATTTAAGGGATATTATTACGAACATGTATCTACATAATGCTGAAAGATCTGTTAAATAAGGGTGTAATTTGTAAAGGAAGATGAAAACAAATATGAAGATGCCACTAAGAATTAAACCTGCTTTGGTTCAGTTTTATGAACTAGGATGCCGGATGATAGCTTTGATTCTTTTGAAAGATCGAAATCGTTACCTTATTAACCTTGTGAATGTAGTATTTAGTTCTAATATACTGATCTCAAAGATATTAGTACTATGGAATGAGGTACGACTATAAGAGATAGACTTTCAGTGTCACACTGGGGCAAAGCCTAATTATAATTATTGGACATATCTTTTATCGTGATGTTGTATTTTGAACCATTGGATGGAAATGGACCAACTTGAGAGTCTTGATGGGTTCCTCGGACAGTCCAAATTCTACAATTGAACCCACTTTGATCTTCCTTGGTGTGGACCACCTCATCCTTCCATCTTTTTTGGTTAGGAAACACCGAAGTTTGAATTGTAGTTTCAAATATATATTTTCTCGATGAAGTTACTTTTCGGTTTGCGATATGAATTGAGTTTAAACCGAATTTTAAGAATTGAACTGGAAGAGAAGAAAATCTGTCCGAAAAGGGATTCAATTTGCAGGATTTTAGATTTTAGTAATCATGACTTCTTTAGTTAAAGAAAAACATTACATAAAATTTATTTGATCATGTGATTTTATATAATTCAACTATGTCATTTTAAAACAACAGAATTTCTCTTTAAACTTCCATTGATTCATCTGTCTATATCGGTTACTAATACCCATATTGTACTTCACTCACTATTACCTAATTTCTATTATGGATTTTTGTTTAAGTTCTTTTTGTACATACATGGTAGATAACTATTTAATATTCATAACTCATAATAAGGATATTCATTACCATTTTTTGATAAGTCTATGATGCTAAGTAAAAACTATGTGAACCAAAACTAAATATTTAAATATTAATTGGAATTATACAAATTAGTGTGTGTATTTTGTTTATTTTTGAATATATATTATATTTTTTCAATATAAAATTGTGCATGCTTATTTTATTTAGACGACTTACTGATCACAACAGTGACAAACATATATGCACTCTGTTTGTGTCGCATTATTAAGATAGTGTTGTTTTAATGATATTGTCATTCTTTCTTTCTTTCCAAACCCATTGAAAACATTGCTTTTAAAAAGAATTGACAAAAAGATAGAACTAACTCATTTTAATACCAGTTCTCTCTTCTAATGTTTTTAATTTTTATTTTCAAAGTTTTTGGGGCAACTCTTTCTGTTGAAAAGCCGTTTCACTGGTGGAATTATCTATGAAGGCTGAGCATGCTTAATAAATTGGCAAATCCAGGTCAGCTTATATTTGGAACAAAAGTTAATTCTTCAACTCAGATTTTTGTTTGTATGCGTTGTACTTTTGTCATATAAACTAACTATTCAGTTTGCATAATATGCTATGTGAATATGCCGTTGGTTTTGTCAGGATGTTTTGCACTAATCTGTATAATTTTCTTTACTTATTCTTTAATATCTTTACCACAGCACATTGAGACCCGAGTTTAATAAATTTACTTTGGTAATACATGATTTCCTAACAGCTTTGGAAGTTCACCTTGATCGTCATGTTAATGTTTTCAATTTTTAGCATGTACTAATTTATACTTTTAATCAATTAGGTAAAAGGGAATGCGTTTTTGTGTTTTGAAAAGGGAACGGAAGTGATATTAATTGTTTTGTTAGTAATATTTATTATTAATATTTTGTTTCAAATATTTATAAAATTAAGTTATGATTTGCATAAATTGGGAAATAATAGGAAAATTGCAAAATAAATAGATGTCTGAAAAAAATGCTGGTACATTGGAATTAAATGAACGGAAAACAAATAATACAGTCAATTTAAAATAAACATGCACAGATATAATAAAATACTACTTAGGGGTGCTTGATTTCATCATATATTGCTGATACTGAATGGTGTATTGCATCCGTGTTATCTCACGCCTCAACCAGATTCTGATGGGATCGTCCTCCAAAGCATTTAACATTTTATTTCATTGTAAGAAGTGATATTGCTTCAGCAACGTCAATTTTCAAACTGCTTCATAGGAGCAGTAAGAGCGCTAAGCGTAGGAGACATTCCAGTAAAGTCTATACCGTTTGTATTATTTGTTGGCTGGGCTTTGAGTAGGGGTTAGCTATCCCTAGGAATTCGGATGTAACTTTTGTAGATCAGATTTTGAGATTTTTACGTGATACTTCGATGTTTGGTAAATGAGTTTGGTGGTTGTAATGTAGAGATGCGAAGAATAGATGATGTAGTGATAGCAGTGAAGAGAGATGAAGGATAGTTTGTTTATAGAAATTAAAGTAAGGAGGGTCAATCAAATATTTCGCCGGTTGTGCTTGACGCGTCTCCAATTGACAATTTCCACTGTTTCGCCCAACCCATTTGTGTGGTGATGCATGTTCCTCTCTCTGATGCGGATATAGGTTTTCACTTGACTGCGAACACACCCATATGCATCTTGCTTGCTTTAGATATTTGCATCAAGGTCCAAGCTCGAATTAACCTACACACGTATTCCATGTAGATTGTCCAAAATTTCTCACTTTTATTCTATACCAAGCATTATATTTTTCTCTCTAGTAGTTGATCAAATGCATATTCCTTTTGTTTCTAATCACAAAAAGTGCAACTGCCTTTCAGTCATATTTCCCAAAAAGATTGCTTGTGTGCATAAATATCATGTGTAGTTTCATTCAGTGCAGTTAAATTGTGACCCTTAGGTAAACTATTTTCTCGAGACTACAGGATCATATGCTCCAACACGAAGAGTTTTTTTTTCCTTTCCATTTATGCCAATTGTCTATACCTCATATTTTCAATTTTTAGCCTTTTATCATATGTTATCAATTCTAAGATCTTAACCTAAAAATCATCTTCCAAATACTTCAGTAATTAAAAAACTTCACAATTGTTTTTTCGCAATCATCTCCAAGTATCATATTGTTAATTTGCTATCTTGTTATCGACTGGTTGCTAAACTTTGAAATTTCTAATGCTGAAGGCGGCAAGAAGGGACTGCTGAGCTTTACAACACCTTTAGGTTCCTGGACTGCAAAGCTCAAACCTAGAGCTTTGATGGAGCTTTTACAAAGCTTAGAAATGGGCATTTGACAGCGCAGCTAATTCATGAAAAAGATGTTAGGAAGTCAAAACCGAATCATATCACAAAGATTATTGAGGAAAAAAGACATGAAAATTATTCATTCTTTTTTACCCAATTCAGAAATAACAATTTAAACTAGTTGGTCTTAATGATCTTCAATCAAATATGAGAAAGTCGATGAATTAGGAATCAAATTTTGCTGTAGAGTTGGGTTTGTTTACAAGTTGCGATAGTGAGTATTTTTGAGAAGGCGACAGAAGATAGGCCATTTCCTTTTATTTACTTGTAGCATTAATGTTTTTTTATTTTTAGATATCATTAATTAACGTTTCTTCATCTTGTTAACGTGGTGAGAGCCATAGAGTGGAACGGAAAAAATTAAAAGTAGAGATCCTTATATTAAGTGGTAAGGTGGAGACATATTTGTGGCTCTTTGTGAAGTTGAACCTTAAAATATCTTTAATAATGAATTAAAGTAGTATTCCCCGATATTCTATGGTCTTTAATATGATAATAAGATAATAAAAATGAATGCTTTGATTAAATTGAGTATCACTTTTTGATATCAAATAAAATAATAATTATAAGCTAACACACGCATGGGATCTTTATTCTGTTATATTTATATATATTGCTCTGGCCTAATTGTAGGAGACATGGTTTTGTCATAGAGGATTCTTGTATAGGGGCTTTGCACATCATGTCATTATTTACTATTTCTGGTGTTATAAGAAAATTTACTGTACGAGTGCTCTCTTCGTTAGAAAATCACTTTTTTTTTAAAAAAAATCACCGTATCAATGAATATATAAATTAAAGCACAAAGTGGTTTGCTCTTTGTTGATAGGAGGTGTGAGATAACTTGTATTTTTAAAAACCGAAAAATCAAATTTTTTTGTAATAATTGTTATTTAAGTATGATTTTAGTAGATGATTATAATTTTTCACCATCGTCAAATTTTCTAAATTATTTTTCGTAAGTTAACTTGAATTTTTTGTCAAAAGAGTGTAAGTTATCTTACATGTTTAATTTTTAAAAAATAGGGATTAATTTAGTGGGGGAATTAATTTAAAGGACAAAAATTTGTATATTTTTAGCCTCAAAGACACGAGCTCAATATTTTAACCATAAGGACAAACATTCTTCTAAAAATTATTTATAAGGACAAACATTCTTTCAAAATTATTCATATGAACAAACATTTTTCTAAAACTGCTACTGAACTAAAAATTGCTACCTAAAAACTGATACCGATAAATACAAACCGATACCTAAAGAAAGTTGTTTTTCAGACTAAAATATTGAATGTATGTCCTTGAGACAAAAATGTTGAGAAATTTTGTCTTTGACAATAATTTCATGTTAATTTATATATTAATTGCAACATGGGGCTTGTAACCTTTTTACTATTTTGTACCAGGTTCTTAGGTTCTTGTAAGTCAACTATTGACGGCATCACTAGTATTGCAGAATTTAGTCTTTAGATTATAATCAAGTCCTTATATGCAAATTCATCTCCCAGATACTGCAAATCAAAAGTAACAGGTTTGCATATTGCAAATAATTTAAGATAAAAAATCATGAATTTAATATCATATATACAGAGAATACTATTTATTAAATTCTTAAAAAATAAAAGGGTTATTTGCATTGTAATAGAAAATATAAGGCGCAAAATTGCATAAAAACAAAATTATACCGTTTGATGGTTTAAATCATATCACTTTAGTTGCATCTACAACACATTTTAATAAAAATAATTAAATGCACTATTTTCAGGTGACTTACATTTTTAACCCTGGCGAATGTTGATCAGGAATTCCTATGGTAACGGATAATACTATCATTTGGAAAAATCTTGAAAATTCATTACTGTACCGTTTTTATTGATAAATCCAAGGCGCATATAGTTGCAGATGTTGTATATCAATAAATTGGCAATTGTTTGTGTCGTTATCGAGCACAAGCCTTATGGTTCAAATCGTCTCTGAGTTTTTTAACTCTAGGATGTAAATTAAAATTGTTTTTAAAGCGGAGTATGATTTGAATTTTTCTACTTGCACTTGTAAATGCAAACACCAGTTATTATAACACGAACCAAGAGTAAAGAGTTTTCTCTCAACAGTTCAGCTAGAAATCTTGTCCAAATCGATTTTGCTACTCATTTTAACATATTCTTGTACTGGATACAACAATAGACAAGTATTCCGCAACGAATAAGCAACAAATTTCACTCAACAGTTTAATTGAAGGGTTCAAGAATACGATAAAATTTTATAATTGCAGGAATATTCAATGATTGTTATATATGTAGTGATTTTTAAAGAAGATAAGGCTACGGTTGATTTACTGTTTATAATTTTAGGGTTTAGTCCATACAACAATTCGCACGACTCATGTATGTTGTGAAACAATTTATTGTTTCGTCGTTTCTCCATTTCCTCTGTCTTCCTTCGTCGTTCTTTCACTCTTCTCATATTTTGTAATTAAGATTGAAAACTCAAAACAAACATAAACATAAACAAGCACTCTAAACATTCGATTTTGTGAGAGGTTTTTGTTATTTATAAATTATAAGGTCTTGAAACGGTTTCTTGGTTGGAACAACTAGTTGCCACGTGTCAAAAGGCAGTGTTGCATGCTAAGAGATCATGGAGAATATATTCCATGAAAGTAGGAACATAATAAAAATGCTTTGATTCAATCAGAGCTTTAAAATGTATGATCGAAAATAATCAATTGTTATTTTCAGTCATAAATCATTTCTAGCAATTTTCTCTTCCATTTCTTGCATTTATGTAACCATATTTCTCGTTGGTTGAATATTTCTGTTTTACTGAGTTTGCTTCACGTAAAAAACCCAAAGGATTTGCTGGTAAACCTGATATTTAGTAGAAACTAATCGAATGAAAGTTCACCTTTTCACCGTTTGCTTGGTGTGAGGAGAGCGATTACTCGTGCGATCTTCTTCTTCTTTTTCCTTTTTTTTTAAGTTGAATTGTCAATAGATACGCTGGCTAGATTCGTAGTCTTTTTATATTTTGATTATCAAACCGACCGTAGGGAGGTTTGCCTACTTCTACTAGGCAAAATCAATTTTCCTGAAGCCAAAAAAACATTCCCCATGTTTTGTTATTTTTTTCTCCCATTTTCTTCTCCTCCAAATTTTATCCTCTAGACCGTGTCCTCTCTTCTGATATTTTACGTTTCCTATGCAATTCTCTTTATTCAAATTCAAATCCCTAATTTATCTCGCATCTATGCTTCAAAATATCTATCTTCAGATCTAATTCTGTTTCTCCAGACCCAACTTTCTCTCGACCTTTCTCTTTTTAAACCCATCTGCTACAAACGCTATATTTCTCATTATTCATCTTCGTCGCCATGCCATCAACCTATCTGCCAATCTTGTCAAAGCTACAGACTCGCAATAAATATTTTTTTTTAGAATTATATAATCCAACGGTCGGTTTTCCCACCGTCGTGCGGTTAAACTAGTATAGGATTTGAATTTGAATTGAATGTTTTTACATCAATTTTAACTTATTGCTTTGTCTTTGTTCAAATGAAATATGTCTATCACTATTTCCCATTAAGTCGGAGAATGAGAATTTTTTGACCTCATTCCAAATATAATTTATTTTTCCATTATTTTCATTACCACGTGAACAAAATGATCTAAAATTACTTCCATTGAAATTGGAAATGGTGGAAAATTATTGTAAAGCTGCTTTTGAAAATCTATCAAAATACCATAGTAACATAGCATAAGTGCAGTTAAAGCATTGTAAAATCCTTACAAAATTTTCGCTATAGCGTATAGCGCTTTTCGACCGCTGCACTATTTCAATTTAACGCTATTAAACAATACATCTGCTTTAAGTCTCTCTATTTTCCGTTACACATGGTAAATCAAGGTTTTTTAGCATTCGTCATAGCAACATTATTATTTAAAACTTGATTTGATTAGTTTTTTTTAAACCAAATCGACAAAGTTAGGATGATGATCTAATTTAAGGCATAAGTGCTCAATATAAATTAGAAATCTATTATGGTCATCAAATCTAGTCTGCTAAATCATTATATTGTTCAGTTTTGTTAAATTAGATTAAACAATATTCTTTTTCCTACACAAATGATGTAAGAATGTGAATAAATTAATTTTAAATATTTGGTTTTATATACTTTTTACACATTTCCTATTTTCCGCTATATCACCACTATAACTTTTTGTACCTCCATCGCTACAGAATCGTTATACGCTTTAGCTGCACATAACATAACTTGCGAACCATGAAGACTTCGAACTCAATGAACACCAAATCCACATGCAACTCGTAAACGGTATTAGGGCATAACCAACAATGATTTGTTCAGTTGCTAAACAAGCCACAGAGCAAGCATGTGTGACTTGTTTACTTCTCAGTGACTAGTTTGAACTGATCTCGTGGCTGGTGAACTGAACATGGGCTAGTGAGTATAACGGCAAAGACTTTGTCGTTATAAGTTTATAACGGCGAAGACTTCGCCATTATAAACTTATAATGGAGTCTTCGCCGTTATAAACTTATAACGGCGAAGTTTTTGTCGTTATAAAACATAGTCGTTGTGGACACAACAACTATGTTTCAACGTTCCACTTAATTCCCCTCTATATATTCCACCACCCTTCTCCTCTCACACCACCTCATCACTTCTTTCTCCTCTAATTCTGAAAATGAATTTTTCATCCAAACGTTCCATCAAAAAAGTTGTTAGTAAGAAACCCATGTTTACATACCCTTCCACCGGATTTTCCAACCAACGCCAACCACACCAACAACAAACACTTCGTACATCACATGAGTACGGTTATTCGTCGTATTCGACTTCTCTTATAACCAACCTTACCAACCGTGCGCTCCTCCTAACTTTTCTCCAATTCAATCTACTGCTCTGCAACCATATTATCAACAACGTCATCCTTTAGGCGCATACAACAATCATTCGTCGTACATGCCTTCGATGATGCAAAACGATCAACTACAACATCATCATCTTAATGCGCAACAGTTAGAGATTATGACCGTGAAGCAATGCAGAATCTCTAAAGGCAATATTCTTATGCACGCAAGGCTCCTTCTAATGAAGAAACCGTTAGTAGTTCGGAGGAGGAGGAGGAGGAGGAGGAGGAGGAGAAGGACGAAAATCAAGAAGACGATGCAATAAATACAGAAGAATGCAATAAAGAAACCGCTGCAGAGATGCTTGCGCCCCCGAGCCCGGAATATAACAAGAAGAAGAAGAAGTGAAAATCCTTAAGTGGCATTTTCGAGAAACGGCGCAGAGATTCAGTTGCAACGGAGACAGACGTTGGCATATAAGACATTGACGTGGAAAATGTCGAAGTGGAAGGGGTAGCAGCTGACGGCAGAAAAAAGCAATTTAAGTTTACTTTTGAACAATATATTTCACTTGCTAAATCATGGATACATATTTCACAAGATAGTATTTCTGGCAATAATACGAAAGGCCAGAAATTTTGGGAAAGAGTTGCAGATTTTTACAACACATTGGAACCGTTGAAGAGAACATGGAGATCGCTCAGAGGAGGATATCGAGTTATGAACTCCGCATGCCAAAACTATTTGGCAATACTTACCAGATTTCAGACTAGACAGCAAAGCGGTGCCGCTTCTTATGACATTGTAAGTAAAATATTGTTTTACATTTCTTTGAAATGGTAATGTGTTTGACTAGTTTTGTATATTCATTCATACGCTTTTGGATTTGTTCTACAGATTGAAGAATCGCGTAAGGTTTATTAGCTGTAATACGGTCAACCACTCAAATTCCAAGATTGCTTTGAGGTTCTCTCCAGTTTACCGAAATGGAAGAATCCTAACAACTTCATGTTCGAGCAACAAAATAAAGCAAGAAGAACTACTCTGATTCAAGTCCAGGAAGCAATCCAAGTTCTCAGAAAAGATCTCCACTATTTGGAAATAGTGACGGACGTCCTCTTGGTAGAAATAAGTCAATTCAGTTGGAGCAGCGCAGTGCGGAATTTTCAAGATTTGTAGGAACTTTAGAGACGTCTGCTAGAGAAACTAGAGAGCATAGAGCCAACTTTTTAGCACGAAGAACTCGCGACGAAATGGAGTTTCAGAAGACTATCATGAAAGATCGTGTGTTCAAGAGACAAGCCCATGAGGAGAAGAAAGCTTTGATGCGAGAGAAGAACTATATCAAATTGACGACTTGTGATTTCAGTAGGCTTTCTCCTTTGCAACAAGAACTAGTAATCGAGCAATTGGAAACATATAAGAAAGTTAAAGACAGTGGAAGCGAAAGCGAAAGTGGCACGTATATGGATGGGTTTTAGATATGCAGTTGCATTGTACTTGGTTGGTGTTACTTTGTGTCGTCTGTTTTAGGTGGGTATTTGTGTTGTATCTTTGTAGTATCTCTATGCGTCGTTTGGTTTACGTGTGCATTTGTGTTGTACTTGTTATAATATTATTGTACCATTCTGTATTTTGAACTAAGGTCGTACAATATTTTATTAAACAAGTTCCATAATAATATTATGAAATGGTCAACATACAAACCTTAAAACATAATACAGTAAACACACTAGCAAACATACAACCTCATCAACAATTCCATAAACAGCTGCTATAAGCATGACTATGGATTCCTACTATTCCTTCCTCTGTGTGCCCACAAATAGTCCACCAACTGATCACGCAATTGAAAGTGTGCAGCTTGATCTTCAATATGTTGTACCATGGCAACATATTACTCCATTGAATTAATGTTTCTCTCAGGTCTTTTGTTAGAACCCTTAAACATGTCCGGGTAATTAGTCCTTTGGTTTTTATACCTACCTCTTTCGGACTATACAATCATATTGTGAATTATTATACAAGCATACATAATTTTAGATAGAACTCTTTCCTCATTAAATTGAGCAGGATTTAGTATAATCTGAAACCTTGCTTGTAAGACACCGACCGTACGTTCGATGTCCTTTCTGTAGCTTGCCACTTTTTCAGTGAAATAGCTCTCTTTGTCATTTGTTGGGACCCTAAAGCCTTGTATTAAAGTTTTCCGCTTTGGGTAAATTCCATCGACTAGGTAATATCCAGTTTGCTGCTCGACATTACCAACTTTATATGCAACGTCCGTTAGACAGTTTAGAGAATAGGTATGATTGTTTTAAAACATTTATGTCGTTTAACGAACCTGGTACTCCAAAGAAAGCACCAAACCCATAAATCATCGGTCGTAATCGCTTCTAGGATCATTGTTGGCACCTTTTTGTGTCTTGTGAACATTCTTTTCCACAGTTTTTCCATGCCCAATGCATGCAATCCAAACTTCCAAGCATACCTGAAAAACCTCTAGCTTCTCCACTGACTAGTATTCTGTTTACATCATTCGGTCCCGGCGTTCGTAAGTATTCCTCGCCGAACTATTCGATCACTGTTTTACGGAATTCCTCCATGCACTCTATTGCTATTGATGATGCAATTTTGAAATATTCATTCATCTGATCACCAGTTGTTCCGTAGCTTAACATACGTAAAGCAGTCAAGATTTTGATGTGGGAAGAATGCCCAGGTTCTAGTGCTCCATTTAGCCTATAAGTGAAATATGGGTTGTTTTCATGAAGTTTTATGTAAATTTTAGAGAAAACATCCAGGCCCATCTGAAATCGACGGCGGAACAAATTTATATTGTAGGTTGGATTGTCAATGAAGTAGCCCTTCATCAGCCTTTCATGTCCATCCTTATAGTCCCTCTTATATCATCGGTCAATCCGTCCAGGTATACTACCACGACTATTGCTCGTACATCCTTCACCAAAAAAGTAAGAATATCCTGCTATTGCTTGTTGAATTTGAAACTCTACCGTTTCATCATCCCTTTCTTTTTAGTTGTTGTAGCTTTGGTTCATGTCTTGTTTGTACTGGTAGTATAGGTTAGGATCCATGGTTGTTGAGCAGTAAGTAATTTGATTTATTGGTTTATTTTAGTTTTTTGCACTTGTGTGTTGGAGTAGATCGGAATGCAAGTATATATAAGTGTAGGAGGTAAAAGGATATGAAATGCAAAAGACAATGAATCACACATCATTGAATGGTTATGGTTTGCTCCATGTCGGTAGTACTTGATAAAGCTGAAATGTACGTTTGCAAAGGCCATAATGGCTATAGTGTAGCTACGGTGTTGGAAAGGACAAGGCAATAATGACTACAGTGTACGTTTGTAGAGGTCATTGATTGAGTTACCGATGCACAATGTAGCTACACTGTTGGAAAGGACAAGGCAATGATGGCTACATCGTACGTTTGCAAAGGTCATTGATTGAGTTATGGATGCACAGTGTAGCTACAGTGTTGGGAAGGGCAAGACAATAATGGCTATAGTGTACGTTTGCAGAGGTCATTGATTGAGTTGCGGATGCATAGTGTAGCTACAATGTTGGAAAGGACAAGGCAATAATGGCTACAGTGTACATTTGCAGAGGCCACTGATTGGTTTCGGTTAGCTCCACGTCGCTACAATTGCAATCCCCATGATTACTATTTATACGCCAAGTATTGGCATAAGAGGTTCATAGGATTCCAAATGGCAAATCAGACATGGACTCCACATGATTATTTGGTGTTGATTAAAGCCTATATACAGGCTGATACAAGACACATGGAAGAGGAGGTCGATGATGATTTTTGGGTCACCGTCAACGAAGCTTACAACAACCATCCAGAATGTAGGCCGAGAAAACGAAATTTGGATACTTGAAGTACATTTGTTACATTTACTAGAGCTTGCAGGAGGTATCAGAGAATTATAACCGAGGTAGAACGAGATAATGTTTTTCAAATGATCCGATCAACTTTTGACTCCCTGTATTTTATGGATCATCAAACACACTTTTTTGGTCATGCTGCGTACGATTTGTGGGTGACTTATATTAGACAGTTTGAGTGAGTACTATGTCAACGTACGATGTATGTCCATGTGTTTGTCCAAGTGTCTTAGGTCGGTTTATGTCCATGAGTATTAGTTTGGGTAACTTGTATTCTATGAGTTGTATTAGTTTAATGCATGTCCACCTGTAGTAATATGAGTTGTGTATGTTTGATGTAATTTGGAGACTAAACTATGTACTTAAACGTACCACAACATACAACATACTTCAACATACTGCAACATACCACAACATACTTAAACATACCACAAAGACATACCTAAACACACGACAGGCTCGAACATACCACCACATACGACATACTTCAACATAATAAAACATACCACAACATACTTAAACATACAACAAAAAACATACTTAAACATACGACAGACTTGAACATACCATAACATATGACATACTTCAACATACTACATACTTCAACATGTTAGTTATGCCCACCACCATGCTGAAAATCCAGTGTACTCAGCCTATTACGAAGCACGACTAGTTCTTGTTCTAGTTCGTTTGCATATTCCACTACTCGACGAGGGAATGGATCATCAATTCATTCCCATACACCACAACCAATTGGAAAGTTATGACATCTATAATGGCGCCGTCCATTGTCGTTTCCGCTTCACATGACGGAATACGTAACTGACACTCCGCAAACACAATATAGTAATGAAGGAGAGTTAATTTCCTGCTCCATTTGAATCCGTTCATTACGGACTTCCCGGCGTTCCTATGTGTTTGTAGGAAGTCTTATCTCTTGTTCATATGGATGCTGTACAACCTGTTGTTCATATGGAGGTTGAACGTCCTTTTGGAGTATTAGTTGGCTAAGATATGGGAACTCACGGTGGATGTCCTCGTAGTGCTGCTCCTGATACTCGATAAGCCAATCCTCATCGGTGTGTGGAATTTCCGAAGACATGTAGCCTCCTATATCAGATATAATAGAAGAAGGCCGGGATGGCACCGGTGTGAGGTGTAAATGAATGTGAGAAAGATGTAGGGAGAAGTGAAGAAGGAGTAGATGATTGTGAAGAAGTAGATGTAAACTAGTATATGTATATACAGAAGTGAAGCGGAAAATGCCAAACTGGTAATTATAAGAATAAGAGAGCAAGGGAAATATCCATACCTTATTCTCATTCATCTTACCTATACAAGTTGTTTTGAATCTGTAATTCTGTAGTAAATTATGTAGGTTCTTTTGTAATTGTGGGAGATTTTAATCTATATTTTCGTAGTAAATGGTGTACCACTAGTTAGTTAGAATTTATGTTACCTCAATCTTCAAGTTAGCTGTGGATAAGGAAGAGGTATGTTTATTGCCAATGAATGTAATTGTCTGTACTATTAGGTTATGGTAATCTATGCTTTTGGGAAAATATCTGTACAATTGCCAACAACACAGAAAATGAAAAATAATGACATCGATGCATAAACTGAATACAACAGATATATCATACATCAAAGCACATGAATAATAACACCAACGACATAAAAACATAAATGATAATGACATCGATACATAAACCAAATAAAATAGATATATCATACATCAGAACAAAAGAATAAGTACACAAACAACATAAAAACACAAATGAAATACAATAATAAGATCATCCATCCGTACGTGGACGTGTATGACGACGACGACGTGTCTCATCATCATCATCTTCACCACCGCTCGGACCAGCTAAATGCTCATAATACATCTGCATGTCAGCAAATCTCTTACGCTCTTCCTCCAGCCGTGCCTGCAGTCATGCTGCTTCCTCTGCCTACCGACATAGACTATCATAGTAGTCTAGGCTATGCCTATGCTCTACATATCCTGTATGTCTGATCCTCATTTGCATATCGTATAGTCAGCTTAAGATATCTGAGTCGGATCCGGGTACATCGTGCACTGGAGGATGAAACACGTCAACATAACGGTCTGATCCATCCGAAGTGAGAAGCAGCCGACATGTGATCGGGTGCACGGTACCCCTGACTGAGTTGGGTAAGATCCTCTACAACCGGGGATGTATGCGTGGAGTATAGCAGATGGACCGACTAAATCTATCGCTGCTGCATGGGTAATGGTATCACCAGACCCACTGTAAAATCTACGCAAGAAGTCAACGTATGATGGACCTCGGCCTGCCACCAACCTCCTGCTCTCACCAGGTCTAGCTGCTCTAAAGGATAAATCATACAACGATAGGTATGAGAGTGTGGATCATCGGGAATAGCATTGTAACAACCTGCCATTTCGAACCATTCAAATCGACAATCATCCACTCATGTCAGGCTTGAATTGCTCAAAACAACAGATTGTTAATTAATATTTGGCAAAACTCAACATATACAGTAAATAAATCAATCACAAAATCACATACACAAAGTAATACAACAATAAGTAGTGGAATAGATAAATAGTAGTTCATGAAGCTACTATATAAACATCAGAGTCTGAAACAAATACAACAGATATCTAATACATAGAAATCTCAATACAAAGCAAATGACAAGTCTGAACATATACTGAAAACAACGGGAGATAACTGAAATAACCGAAAGCTGAATATATAGAGTCAGATCTTCAAGAAAAACTCCAAGCTCCAAAGGCGAGCCTCAAATGCTGAGACACTCAATCTGACTCGAGTATAAAGCAAAAGACAAAACACTCGAGTCAGGATTAACATTCTTATACTAGTAAATTCAACTCAAGTGAAATACAATATAACTTAAAAGATGTTTGGGATACCCATCCTCTAAGGATTCGTTAAACTATCTACATACATAATACAATACGCTAAATATATAATGTCTAAAGTAAAATAAACTATTAAAATAGCGTTAAGGTGTTACCCATATCCCCCTTAACACATTTTATATATATTTCCGTAGTCTATAAAGATACTGTAAGCCCCACCAAACTTATGGGATACTCAGGGAGCACTCCATAGGTATGGTACAAAACAAACTCATAGAGGGTGCGATAAGGTATGTGACAAGGCACGCGAGGCAATGCCAGTGTACGATTCTACAGTTTGCACTTTCGGACTGGTGGTAACGCATAGTAGCTACTACCGCCCACCTCGAGACACACTCCCAAATCAAAGGTGCACCCAATCAAATCACAAAGTAGAATGGTATCGAAGAAGCATGCTCGATCGGAGGTGCGACCTTACTTGGCCCGGTATAGCTCTTGTTTTAGCCACATCAAGTTGACTCGCGGGAGTCAGGACTGCGTTAATACCTAATATAGAATCGTTCGCCAAACCATTCTACTTTGTTCTGGAATCTCCACCATGTGCACAGTTGTTAAAGTGGTTTTCGGTGTTGGCAGAGAGTATGATAATATCCAGTCCCGGTTTCATTAACAACCAAACACTTATTTCACACCGTAGTCATTTTATATTTCAAACAGTTCATACTTCATATCAAAATTTCATATTCATTTCAAAAATCATATCACTTTAGAAATCGTATGACTTTCAAAATCATATTCACTTTCGAAATCATATCATTTTCAAAATCATATTCAATTTCAAAATTATGTCACTGTAATCACTTTAAATCATATTCATTTCAAAATCATAACCATAGAATGGTTTAAACCATCATCTCAAAAAAATTCACATTTAAATTCATTTAATCTAAATCATAACAGTTCTAACTTACACAATTTAATTATTGAAAATAGTTTATATATATTGAAATAGTTATAAATTAAAAATAGTTTATAGATTAAAATAGTTTATACATGAATTTTTTTTATATATTAAAAATAGTTTATATATTAAAAATAGTTTATACATTAAAATATCTATATCGAAAATAGTTTCAAGTTAGAATTGTTTCTTCCAATTTCACAAATCAATTCACATCAACTTTAGTTCCAAAAATTCAATTTAAATCAATCTCAATTCAAATTATCAGTAAAACCATTTTTAATCGATTTCAAATCCAGACTCGAACTACAAATTTAAATCACTCCCAATTCAAGAGGTTTCAAAGTTTAGATATTCAAACAATTTACAATAACTCAATTTGATAAATTTCATTTATATTTTCAAAAATTCAATCTTAAATTTATTTTTATTGGAAAATATTCATTTAATCATTTCTAATAACATTTAAATAAATCTCAAAATTACCAATTTAAATAAAATCAAAATTAAATATCCAACTTCAATTATATTTAATTCTAAATTATTCACCTAATCACTTTTATAAACATTTAAATAAAATCTCAATTTACACATTTAAATTGAATTTAGATATTCAATTTCAATTTATTTAAATTCAAAAATATTCACTTAATCATCTTTAATCAAAATCCCGTTATCAAATTATAAAAATCATATCTTTAAAATCTCAAAATCAATAAGTTCAAATTAATCCTTATCTAAATTCAATTATTAACCGATTTATATTTCAAGTCAACTTTAATTTATCTTCCAACCTCTACTTATTAAAGTTATTACAAAATCTATTTTTAAAATATTAATATAAATTTAAATAAATACTTAAACATATTATATACTAATTAAATTAAATTATATTGTATTAAATTTTATTAAATCTTATTATAAATTCATTTTATATTAAATCTTATTTTATTTATTTAAAAATAATAAAATTATAACTAAAATCTCAAAATTTACATTTTCAAACTTAACTTATAAAATTTAAAATTTCCAAACATATAATTTAAAATCTAAAATTTTCACATATATTAAAATAAAAATCTTTATATTATATTTTAAAATCAATATTTAATAAAACCCAAATATTTCCTTTCAAACCCTTGGAAATCATTTTTCAAAAATAGACCAACGGTGTCCGTATATAGTTTTCTATCCTATGGTCAAGTGATACGGATATTTATCATTTCAATCTGCAATAATTAATATTTACGGGTATATATCATTTCAACCAGCAATCCCAAAATTTCCAAAATCAATGAAAATCGCTTGGGTTTATCATTTCAACCCATAACAATTTTCCTCTAATCTATAAGATCGTTCGGGTACGTATCATTTCAACCCATAAGGAATTTCTAACTATCAGGGAACTTGCAGAGTGGGAACAATATGATAATAATATAATATATCAACAACTGGCATATATCATAATTGACAATATAACATATATATATATATATAACAGGTTATTGGTGTCAATACTGTCAATTAGCATAGGTGAACAAATGCAAATAATAACATATCATATTTAACGATTAAATAACTAATAATTCAAATTTAGCAACATATTTCAATCGTCATTTCATGTGAAATCAATTTACTAAACATAAGAATGTTAATCGTGAGTGATCGCTCACCTTTCGAGGCTGAAGAAATAACAAGAACAAGATGTGACGAATCCAAGCATAAATTCCAAAGCAAAGCACGACGGACTATAATCGATGAAGTTCAAAAATCAAAACTTGCTTGATATAAATGGAAACAAAATATATATTATATTATTATTAATTTTTTTCTAAAAATCAATATCCAATTAAAAACACATATTTAAAATAAAAATCTTCATATTATATTTTGAAAATCAATATTTATTAAAACACATATATTAAAATCAAAATATATGTATATTATATTTTTAAAAATATGTATATATTTTTAAAAACCAAAATGTATATATATATATTATATATTAAAACACATATTTCTTTTTAAAATACCCTTTTTTTATATAAAAAGAGAAGGCTGCTATTCTCGCAACTGTCAGAGGTGGCTCAGGGTGACAAGCTGCTGCACTTAGGGTGTGGCTAATACTCGGCTGCGGCTACGGATGCCTGACATGGTGGAGGGTTGCTTGCAGTTGCTAGCTGCTATAGGGTTCGCTGGCCGTGGCATGGAAGTAAGGAGGTACGACAGTGATTAGGTGAGGGTGGTAGACTGGGTGCTCGGCTGCTCTATTTGGTGGCTACGCCATGACGATGGAAGGAAGCGGAGAGTGAGGCGGCTGGACTGAGAGGTTCACAGGCGGGTCGGGGAGGAAATGGTGCTGCTGTCTTGGCTGAGGCGGTAGAGAGGAGGGTTCGAAGGCTGTGTGTGCTGGCTGTGGGCAAATGACAGGGTGGATGATGGACGAGTTTGCTTCAGGTGGAGGGCGGAGAAGCTACACGTGTAAGGATGGTCGAGCTATAGGGGAGCGGAGGTAGGCGCTCGGGAAAGATATGATCTCGGTGGTGAAAAAGATGGCCATGGGGTTGGTGGATCTGGGTGGAGCAGGTGGTGGACGTGGTCGGTCGGTGGACAAGGTGGAGAGGATTGCGCGTGAGTATGGTGATTGGAAATGGAACATTAGGGAAGAGAGAGAGAGAGGAGCAGGTTCTCAAACAATTATATAAAACTTTATATATTATATTAATTTTCTGTTAGAATATGCCAGAACGAAAACAAGCAGAAGAGAATGAAAGAGATGCAAATGAACCTGGAAAATAATATATTGAATAGTGGGATATCCAAAAGTCACGGGTTGCATATCTGGGAATAATAAAATCATGTGGCAGTTTGATTACACGGTGGATAATGAAAGGATATAGGAAACCCAAAAGGCCCAAATTAGGTACTGATACGGCTATCCGTTACGCAGATTTCGCCGTGTACCGGACACCGAAATGCACAAATGAATATACCGTGGAGACCAGCACGACGAGATGAATAGAATGGTACACAAATATGAGTGATACAACTATCCAGTCAAAAGTCGATATTCATTGCATAAAATGCTGCTAAACCGCAGAAAATAAGATAAACGGGGCTAGAGCAATCCAAATTTGGCGAAATGAAATATGATGTCTCACTCAGAAAATGATTTACATTTTTATTATATAAAAATATTCATGTTTCAAAAATATTTTATTTTCATCAATTAACTGATTTTAAATTGAAATTGAAAATTACACAATAGAACTAACTTTCATATTCTCTGATGAAAATCTGACATTTGCTACGTTTAAATAGACGCATTCCAAATATCGAATTTTCATTGTAAAATTTAATTGTTTTATTTTCAAGAAAAATTCAGTTAATTACGTTATAAAAATCGTTAAAATTTCCGGGTCGTTACACTCTCCTTCACTCAAAACGTTTCGTCTCCGAAAAGGAACGAGATAGGTGAATAGAAACAACAGAAGGGAAAGATAGATTAGAAATACAAAATACAACAATTAATTCACAACCATATATATTCCATTAGTTTTTAAATTGATTTACATTTAACTAATTTGGTTTCAATCCATTTATTCAATCAATAAATATTTATTGTATTCACATTTGGTTGATTTCAATTCAAGGTATTTTCATTCAATTGATTTGCTTTCAATTATTAACATTTGTTACAAAAATTTCGTTCAAAACAAAATTTATTTTATTTAACTCATTCTCTTTTTATTATTCAATTTATTTCACTTGCATTTCTTATAACACAAATTAAATGTATAAACATTCATTATAACAACTCAAATTTATTTATGAATTCCCTTAACAAAATATTTTATTTTTGACATCTTATTACTTACATTTTGTATTGTAAATAATTCAATTACATATTCTTATTACATTTTAACTTTTCAGGTAAGTTATATATGTTTTGAGGGTAATTGAGTACTATACAAATCTTCCTTTTATTTACAACATTTCTATTAAGCAAAAATTTATTTGAACATTATTATTACTTAATTTCTCTTGTATAACCTTTAATTACAAATTCACATTAACATTTTAACTTTTTGAATATTTTAGGTAAGATATATATGTTTTAGAATTCAATTGAGTATTATACAAATAAATTTTTATCCTAGTTCAACGGTTTCAAGTTGTTTTAATTTCATTTCTCATTTAGACACTCCAATTATTAAATTGTTTGCTTCATTTCAATAATTGAAAACCATCACTTAAAATAGAACTTGAGAGTTAAATTTCCGGTTTCACTTCAAACCATTTTGAAATAAATATTTACATATATATGTATATTTTATAAATCAAATTATACTCAAGAAATTCAAATCAAATCCATTTTCCCAAACAAAATATAGCAAAGATACTAAGTGGTCTCTCCACTTTGAGACTTGAAAATGAATGTCGATGATGCTGCAGTCATCATTGAAATTATTTTCCAGCGACAAAAGAGGAGAGTGCAGACTTACTTCTTTTGAAATTCTTTGAAAACAATTTCCATTCAAAAATACTTTATATATGTATATATATTCTCAAAACTATGAAACCAAATTTGAAAAGCGCCGAAAATTTAAACCCTCAAATCCATAATTTAAATTCATTTCATTTGCAAATCATATTTATAAACCATATTTATTGTGACGCCCCACCTTTATACCCACGCTAACCAAGAACACTACGGTGTAGTGCTGTCAATTAGCACGGAGGATAAGGCTGTTGAGGAGCGACCATCCGTGTAACTTCTTCGCGCGAGCACCGATATGTCAGATAGGATAGAATGCATATCGTTTAAGGAGGAAATCCGACATACCGATACAAACACAAAGCTATCACACAGTGGCTATATATGATCTTCGGAAACAAATATAGAAATAAACGTAACACAAATCAGTCACAGACAATTCATATCACAAAGGCGGAAAGAGATATGAATATAACACATGAAAGTGTACATCAGAGTAGTGGTCAAATAAGATCCACAATAACACAAATGAATAGATACAAGTGCAAGATAATAGAATATGTATACATCAAGGAGTCTAATCTCAAATGTATACAAACAAAAACTACTAAACTAGAGTAGTTAGCCAAAAGTCAGAACATGGCTCCAGATAAGAAGTCATGAGGAAGCACCTGTAAAATCTCAGTCTGACCCGAGTATTATTTAAGAAGAAAATAATAAACGGATCAGTCTAGCTATAATTATCAGATAAAATGATATAGAACAAGAGATATGGCATAAACATATAAGATATCCATAAAAACATACTACTACAAGTATGAAAATGGTAATCAACAAGAGATTAATCAATATCACAAGAATCTTCTCAAAGATTAAAAGAATGTCATATTCTTAATTTAATTCACCAAGCCACAATAAAATGACATACTCATCAATGTCAATGGTAAAAGCTGGTGAAACATAAAATCCAGAAATCTCAAGAAAAGAGGATGACCAATCCCATAAACTGAACATCGACGCACCTAGAAAGATATGCCCCATGTAAAGTCTAGCATCGATACACCTAGAAAGATGCACCCCATGCAAAGTCGAACATCGACGCACCTAGAAAGATACGACCCATGCTCTAGCATTGACGCACCTAGAAAGATACGCCTCATGCATAAATAAACATCGACGCAACTAGAAAGATATGCCCCATGTAATGTCTAACATCGATGTACCTAGAAAGATACGCCCCATGTAAAGTCTAGCATCGATACACCTAGAAAGATGCACCCCATGCAAAGTCGAACATCGACGCACCTAGAAAGATACGACCCATGCTCTAGCATTGACGCACCTAGAAAGATACGCCCCATGCATAAATAAACATCGACGCAACTAGAAAGATACGCCCCATGTAATGTCTAACATCGATGTATCTAGAAAGATACACCCCATGCAAAATCGAACATCGACGCACCTAAATAGATACGTCCCATGCGAGAAGTAAACATCGACGCACCTAAATAGGTACGACCCATGAGCCTAAACCATAAAATGATCGTCATCGATCATAAAGAAGTGTCGATTACACTAAGCTAGTAAATATAAGATTTTAGCTTCATGTCTCATAACCACTTGCTTAACTCAAATATTTACGAACAGATTGTAGATCTGCACTAGAAAATTGTCACAAGAGTTTCAATATGTGTGAATAAAAATCACACCAATGAGGCATAGACTATCCTTGAAGATAAAGAGATATGTGTGAATCGAAATCACACAAATGGTGTCTAGTCTAACCTCGCAAACAAAGAGACATCGCACAAACGCTAGTCTAAATCACAAGAATGATCATCATGATCATAAGGAAGTGTCGATTACACTAAGTTAGTAAATATAAGAGTTTAGCTTCATGTCCCATAACCACTTGCTTAACTCAAATATTTACGAACAGATTGTAGATCTGCACTAGGAAATTGTCACAAGAGTTTCAATCGAACAAGTCCATCAATTAACCGACGAAGTAAACGCAAGCGTTTCATACCACTTGTTTTGCTAAGCCGTTTAATTATATTTTCTCATACGAATGAGGTAAAGGTTTGTATATACTAATAGATTGGAAAACAGTTTTATAAACGAGTTTGATATTGAAAATCGAGTTGAAATCGTTTTAATGAAAGAGTTTTGATATTTAATACCAGTATAGGAAACCTTTATATTTTGAAGTGACAAATCATAGAAGTGATTGTAGAAACAATCAATCATAAAAATTCACGTTCGAAGACGTGAGTAAAGTTCAAAGAAATCAATTCCCAAAACCATCAAAGTAAGAAGTTCTGTTGAACGCTTTTCAGATAAGATTGCCTACGCAGAGTAATACGACCTAAGGAAAAGTAGGTCATACGACCTAAGGGTAAGGTCGGAGGCGACCTACGACTTAGTGGTGGAAGGTGGAGCGACCTAAGTGGAATGGCCACGCGACCCAACGACCTAACGAAGGAAGCGACTTAACGAAGGAACAGGGTGTGCGACATATAGGGTTCACGACCTAAGAGGGTTCGCGACCTAACGGGTCAAAGGTCCAGCGACCTAACAGATGCAGGCCAAGCGACCTAAAGGGGTAATGGATCGAACGACCTAAAGAGGATGCGCGACCTAACTGGGTTCGCGACCTAACATAGGCGAATGACATAACTAGGTTCGCGACCTAACATAGGCGAACGACCTAACTGGGTTCGCGACCTAACATAGGCGAACGACCTAACTGGGTTCGCGACCTAACATAGGCGAACGACCTAACTGGGTTCGCGACCTAACAAGGTGCGACCTAAGGTCTTGCGACCTAAGGGAGAAAAGGTCTTACGACCTAACAATTAAAAGGTCCTATGACCTAACTGGGTTCGCGACCTAACAAGGTGCGACCTAAGGGAGAAAAGGTCTTACGACCTAACAGTTAAAAGGTCCTACGACCTAACTGGGGAACAAGGCCATGCGACCTAAAGTGAACGACCTAACGAAGTACAGGGGAAGCGACCTAAAATGCTTCGACCTAAGGTCTATACGACCTAACGACCTAAGATCGATACGACCTAACGACTTAAGGTCGAATACGACCTATGGATGAGCGACCTAACTCCGAACGAGCTAAAAATGGCCAGAACGACCTAGTAGCAGTTTTTCACCAAAATCACTAAAATTTGGAGTTTTTCGCCAATCCAATCCAAACCAAATGCAACAAACATGCTAAAGTGATGAGGAATCATTCCCAACAGTCCAATGACGATTATAGGCAAGATGTGAGATCAAAAATCTCACCTTTTCACGGAATTTGATGAAGACGAAGCTCGGGGGCAAAGCAAAGATCAACCACAAGCTTGAATCAATGTCTTCACTTTGAATTTGGAGTTAGATGTTGAATTTGCTAAAGAACTTGAGCTTGGAATTTTAATTTCCTATTCCCTCCACGATTTTTGCTAAAGCTTCAAAGTTGATGCAAGTAGATGAAGTGATGAAGAGAAGGAAGGGGTTGGGCTGAGTTAGAAGAGGTGCAGCCCAAACCAAAAGCCCAACACAAAAAGTGACGAAAATTTCACTATCTCCAAACATATCGAAGTTTACACTCAAAAAGATCGCAAACGTCATTTTGAACTCAATGGGGGTGGTCTCGAGTCCTAATTTGACCGTATGCAAAAAGTAGCTTTTCGGACTAACATCCGACTAACGATAAAATATTTAAATATAAAATCGATAAATATGCGGGTTGTTACATTTATAAAATTTCAACCTCTTATAACTTACAATAATAGTTAATGATTTCGAAATGTTAACAAAACAATAAATGATAATATGGTATTATCATTCCTAACAACCAATTCATTTAACTATCCAATTTCAGAAAATTATACTTTTATATATAAATATAATCATACACGAATTTCATTTACCAATTTCGAAAACAATATTTTGTCAGTTTGCTCTGTTCAAGTGTTTTGGAATTCCTATCGATAGTGTTGGCCAGACGAATTGATCGAAACCCGAAATTCGAACAACTCAAACGACACAATATAAAAATTATATATCAATTACAAATACTTTCTCTCATAGGATGATTCAAAAATGGATTATTGAACAAGGATAGAGATTCAAATTTAGAGGAACCCTAATCAAAGAGAATTCTAACAATGAAGATAGCTTGAAAGGAAGATAAGGTAATTAAATTACAAAAGAGGAAAGATGGATAGAATTATATTAATCACGGCGACCTTACCCGGGTCAACCGAGACTTAGAAAAGACGAGAATATCATCAATGAAACCAGGATAAACTCGATGAGAACATCACGGAAACACGATTCAAGAGATTGACGAAGAAGGCAGGAGCATGGGTTAATCTTGAGGGCACGACTAACCATTCATAGAAACCATTCGTCCGGGGGGAGGACAATAGGTCGAGCTCCATGAATAAGATCGAGGCGGAATTCAATTTCCCGCTTGGGAGGAAGAAAAGTGATTTCACCAAAACATCAGGATAATCCCTGACTATCAGGGTGGAGTTGAGATCACTGGACTGAGCATCAAGCGAGAAGATAAATTGCATGCAAAATCCTAAGGCAATCGACATTGGATCACGAAAGAATTGCCATGGTTGTCTACTAAAGAAACGGTTCGGGATTTGCAAGAGATAACAACATCAAAACCGAGGACGTAGAAATCTCCGGTAAATCGACACTTGTTGTAAAGGAGTTTCACCCCTTTACAAATCATGTTAAGGTTGGCGAGACCGCCGATGGGATTAGTCACACATAAGGATGAAGTTGCCAATTGAGGTGGCAAGATGAGCTCAAATTTATTACAGAGATCAATAGAAATAGAGCTATGGGATGCTTCAATATCAAGAAGAACACGAATAGGAAAGGACAAGAATGGATTTCAGGACAAAAGGGAAAGTTCCAAAATTCAAAAGAAATCCTAATCAAAGAGAATCCTAACAAAGAATTTCAAGCTCGAAAGAAGATGATTCTGCAATCAATTTTTACTCATTCTAGGGTATTACTACCCTACCTCTAATGAGTTTTTTTTACTCCATATGCTAAGTTTGCCTAAACCAGAGCTCTAATAGCAACTGTAACGACCTGCTATTTCGAACCATTCAAATCGACAATCATACACTCATATCAGACTTGAATTGCTCAAAATAACTGATTGTTAATTTATATTTGGAAAAACTCAATATATACAGTAAATAAATCAATCAGAGAATCACAGACACAGAGTAATACAGCAACAAGCAGCGGAATAGATAAACAGTAGTTCTTGAAGCTACTATATAAACATCAAAGTCTTAAACAAATACAATAGATATCTAATACATAGAAATCTCAATACAATGCAAATGACAAGTCTGAACATATACTGGAAACAACGGGAGATAACTGAAATAACTGAAAGCTGAATAGATAGAGTCAGATCTTCAAGCAAAACTCCAAGCTCCAAAGGTGAGCCTCAAATGCTGAGACACTCAGTCTGACCCGAGCATAAAGAAAAACACAAAACACTCGAGTCAGGATTAACATTCTTATACTAGTAAATTCAACTCAAGTGAAATGTCTACTGAAATACAATATAACTTAAAGGATGTTTGGGATACCCATCCTCTAGGGATCCTTTAAACTATCTACATACATAATACAATACGCTACATATACAATGTCTAAAGTAAAATAAACTATTAAAATAACGTTAAGGCGTTACCCATATCCCCCTTAACACATTTTATATATATTCCCGTATTCTATACAGATACTGTAAGCCCCACCAAACTGATGGGATACTCAGGGAGCACCCCATAGGTACAGTACAAAACAAACTCGTAGAGGGCGTGATAAGGTATGTGACAAGGCACGCGAGGCAATATCAGGGTAGGATTCTACCGTTTGCTCTCCTAGACTGGTGGTAACACATAACAGCTACTACCGCCCACCTCGAGACGCACTCCCAAATCAAAGGTGCACCCAATCAAATCACAAAGTAATATAATGGTATCGAAGAAGCATGCTTGATCGGAGGTGCGACCTCACTTGACCCGTTATAGCTCCTGTTTTAGCCACATCATGCTGACTAACGGGAGTCAGGGCTGCGTTAATACCTCGTATGAAATCGTTTGCCAAACCATCTGTAACGACCCGTTTTTCCGTACCCTTTGAATAGACAATAAACCACACATGTCCAACTCAAATTGCATGAATAAGCAGATCATTAAGGGTTGAAAGAAAATAAAGACAGAACAGAATCTCTCATGAATGGAATAACATATATTATTTCAATAATAATCTTTACAGCAGAAAATTTTAAAATATAATATCAGAGTCTAACCTAGATTCAGCCTGGACAATTATAACATTTGCCCTTACAAATGCTGACAAACAACAAAACAAATGCAATAGATGTAGCGGATAATAGAATTCGTCCATATGATGATGAAGATCTTCAGCTCTCCTCTGGAAACTCCAACCGTCTTCAACTATACCTGAAACTACTCTGATCTGACCCGAGTATTAAAAATACCCGCAGGCTTGATAATCCAACGTAAGATACTCGAAATTTAAAATGATTATATTATCAAAACCTTTGAAAAGAAGGGTCTCTCATAAGACCACGCCCACACATAAACACGGACGGGTTTTTACCTTATGATAACCAGAACACTTTTATACCAAAATACACTAGATATTATTTTTAATGACATTCCTTTGAAAACACTTTTCAAATAAACTTATTCAAATAAGGTATCAATATCTGGACTAAGTCTAAGGGAATATATTCGGACTAGGTCAACGGAATATACCGAACGGAATATATGATACCAGAAAGGAGTAGCCGAAATGTTTGCAAGTCATTACAGCTATTTTGGGACTATAATCAAAACCATAAATCTCGTATTGGGATTGGATTTCCAACATGATAAGGAACTAGTGACCTTTTCTCCGATCCACGCATAACAAACATAGTTCCCACGGTGCCTTAATCGCTTTTCTCAAACTAGTCACTTGGAACTATACTTGCTATACTACCACTGATAACCGGTAGTTCCCCGCTTTTCTCAAGCTAACCATTTTATCAAATAAGGCAATAAATGCCTTGAGGGATGTATCCCCCAAAGGGCCCAACGTATTGGACACCTCCATACATACTCACTTATTCCGAATTTGTGTCCATCAGACCACATAGTATCCCATATCATCATCCGGGATGTGAGGCTAGTAAGGCTACGCTCAATTTCTTCAAAGCCACGACTTTAATACAAAACCACGCTTTGATCATAACATGTTCCACTTTTAATGCCACACTGCCATTCCTTTGATCACTATTTGACTCCCACAAGCATACAACCTCTCAGCTCGTATGTCTCAAAAAAGGGTGTTAAGCTAAGAGAAGTTTCCTTCTCCACCACCAAGCAGATGTACATTTTTAAAAGTCAAACGTTGTCTCTTAGAAATGCAATGTCAGACATTCGTCCATACAAGTTCGTTCTGGGACTGAACGAAACCTAAGGCACTTTCCTCGGCCATTACTAGGCGAGAAGCCCTTGCAATCCAAAAAAATCTCTACCACGAGAAGACCACTGCTATAAATAACTCTATAATGGGAGCGACCCAGAGCATGTCAACAAACAGTCCTCACGCTATGAAGATCCACGGTCTTCAATAATCATCATCTTCAACATGTCTTCACTTTCGAACGTATACATTGGTTCGAAGTGGTTTTCGGATAGGGATTACCCAAATCCAACCCCGGTTCCTTCGAAACCAATCATCGCTTTAAAAGCTGTTAAGTTCATATATGGATATCAATCATCAATAAATTACTTCATCTTTTATTTAATCAAATATCTTTCTTAGATATATTATTTTCAATTTATTCCATTTTATTTTCAAGAGTATATGTAATCATTAAGCCTCATTTATTAAATCATTTGGTTTATTTAAACCTTTCTTAAATCTTGGAATAATTCCAAATCATTTTCTCTTTTACTTAGGAAAACCTTTCCAAATCATTATTTTAATCTTAATCAAAGATTTCTTTCTTAACTTTTAACTTGGGGAAAATATTCCCTTTTTATAATATCACTTTCCAAAACATCCATTTAATTTAAAGGATTATTCACTATCCAAAATCGCGAATATAATTCCTTTTTCAAATTCATTACTTCTAAATATTTAATTAAAAGGATTATTCACTGTCCAAAATCGCGAATATAATCCCTTTAATAAACTTTTATATTTAACTTATCAATTTAAATTAATTTCAGATTTACAAAATAATGTTTATAAATTCCATTTATATTTTATAAACTTCCATATACAAAGTTTCTTTACTAACCAATTCCATTTATATCTCATTTATAAGTCAAAATCAAATTATAAGTTAATTACTTATAAATCTCTTATTTACAAATTCATTCTTTTCAAATCTTATTATTTATAAAATCCATTATAAATTCTTTTCTAAATTTCAATTGCAAATCCATATATAAATTTGATTACAATCCCCTTTCTAATATTTATAAAACACTTTTATAATTCCATTACTTTTATTTATAAAATATCAATTTTATAAATCTTATATATAGAACCATTTATAATAAATTCAAAGAATTTGTTTCTTTTCTTTTACCTTGGAAAAACTTAAATATGATCTTTTAGAGCATCCGGGCTTTCCTTTTGATCTGTTCCACCCTTTGTCTAAAAGATAAAATGAAGGCCAGGTAAGTTCATGGCACTGGTTGCTCCATTCCTAACCTTAGTTACACACCTTGTTTTACCGTTTAGATCTCACAAGCAGGACAAATGTACTAGTCATTTCCACATACTCAGTTTGTTACATTTAATATTCTTCACTTTTTTTATTTAAGTGGTATAAACAATTCGTCTTAACCATTTATTCAAACTCTTATTAAAACTTTCAAATCATCTTTATATTACTTAATTATTCCTTTAAAATCATTCACAAAAGATTTAGAAAAGAATTGTTAAGTTTAAACTCATATTCAAAAGGTTATAGAATTCGCAGCATAAAAGTGCTGCGGAAAGTGCTATATAAGCTTATTTGATTTAAACAACTTTTTAATATTTGAAAATTCATATTTTCCATTACAAATCTCTTTTAAACCATTTTAATAGATTTATCATATTTATTTCATATTTTTAATCATTTAAAATATCATTTATAAAGAAATTCCTTTTTGGATTCCGAACTGCAAAACCGCGATATTTTTAGAAAATTGTTTTGGACATTTCAAACTCTACTTAATGAAATTTTGATTTTCTTTATTCATTGGAAAACTATTATCATTGTGGACCAAAGAAATTTTATTTCGAAGAAATCCGACTTATAAATCGTTCTCTACTTTAATTTGAAGTTACGGGTCGAAATTTACGAACTGTCGCTACGTGACGAGCTCGATTTTGACCAATTTTGTGAATTGCTTCGGAACTTGTCCGAAACACTTCAAATTTGTTTTAAACCATATTTAAACTATTTTAACTCATTTAAAACAATATTTTCATCATTTCAAACTCATTTTTCATTTCATTTCATATTATAATATTATATTACTATAATATCATTTTCAATCTTTTTAGATATTTTAAAATCATTAAGAGGCTAAATAATTTCCATACACACATTTATATGGATTTAATTCTTATTAAATTAACTATGGTTAATTTTTAATCATTTTTCTTATCATTTATCAAACAAGTTATTAACCACATAAACAATCATATAATCATCCAATTTCACATCCAAGTTATCAAACATTCAAACAATTTATTCAAGGGTTTTAATGGACATATTAAAATAGTTATAAGGATGATTTAACTTTAAATTGAGTACCTACCTTTAAATTAACCAATTCTTCCTACCAACATTCATATGCAACAACGCTTCACTACATCATCTTAACTACACCAAACCACACATAAACAACTTCACCTCATTTTCTAGTGCTCGGCCATCACCTCCTTCTCTTTTTCTTGCTCCGGAGCTCCTTGAACTTGCTCCTCCTCCTCCATAGGTTCGGCCTCCTCTTGATCTTCCTCTTCCTCCATCGTTTCTTCACTTCTTAGATGCTAAACCATGTTTTAATGGTATTCTAAGGTCTTTGGAAAAGTTTGGTGGTGTTTTGACTTTGTTTGATATGGTTTTGAAAAAGTTAGTAAGGAAAAGTGAAGAGAAGAAGAAGCCATTAAAGAAGTGGAGAAAAACTTGAAAAAGGAAGAAAAAGAAGTGAAAAAAAGTGAGAAAGTGGATGCTTATTTATAGAAAAAGTTTTGGATTAAAATAATATTATGTAAAAGACCAAAATACCCTTACTTTCTTATTAAGTAATCTTATTTTTTTTCAACACTTACCATCACCATTTCAAATCATGCTTTATGTCATTTTCACTTAAGAATTAAGTAAAGAATATAAATTTATGTTTGGTTTGATTTAATGTCTACTTTTTGCTTTGAAATGACATGTTTGTCTTTTTGTGCTTACATTTTGTTAATTATATTCTAGAATTTTCTAAGTGTGTTTAGTAAAAGTAAATTTGATTAATGAATTAATTAATACTTATACTATTTGAATATATGTTTCTATATAAGAAAATAAAGGTGCGACAACGTTGCGACAACTTTTAATTGACAAAACTTTATTTTTCGACAAAATGTTTTACGGTCACATTTTGACGTTTTAGTTAAACTATTTATTTATATAAACCAAATTTAAAAATAAATTTTTATAATGTTGTTTAAAAATATAAACACTCATAAATAAATTAAAATAATTTATTTAACCATTGAAACATACTTTTCTGAAATCAGCATTTTGTCACTTTTGTCGATATAGGCAAATGTTATTATTTTTGTGTATACTTCTCTTTCCAAATCCTATCTAATTTTGTTTGAATCATATAACCTTACTTAATTTTAAAATCACTTTAAATAGTATATTTTAAAGTAATCAAATTCTGGATCGTTACACCATCCTACTTCGTTCTGGAATCTCCACCACATGCACAGTTGTTAAAGTGGTTTTTGGTATTGGCAGAGAGTATGACAATATCCGATCCCGGTCTCTTTAACAACCAAACGCTTATTTCACACCATGGTCATTTTATATGTCAAACAGTTCATACTTCATATCAAAATATCATATTCATTTCAAAAGTCATATCATTTTAGAAATCATATCACTTTCAAAAGTCATATCATTTTAGAAATCATATCACTTTCAAAATCATTTCACTTTCAAAATCATATTCACTTTCAGAATATGCCACTTTAATCACTTTAAATCATATTCATTTCAAAATCATAACCACAGAATGGTTTAAACCATCATGTCAAAATATTCGCATTAAAATTCATTTAATCTAAATCATAACACTTCCAACTTAAACTGTTTAATTATTGAAAATAGTTTATATATATTGAAATAGTCATAAATTAAAAATAGTTTATATTTAAAATAGTTTATAGATTAAAATAGTTTATATACTAAAAATAGTTTATATGTTAAAAATAGTTTATATATTAAAAATAGTTTATATATTAAAATATCTATATCGAAAATAGTTTCAAGTTAGAATTGTTTCTTCCAATTTCACAAATCAATTCACATCAACTTTAGTTCCAAAAATTCAATTTAAATCAATCTCAATTCAAATCAATCTCAATTCAAATTCTCATTAAAACCATTTTTAATCGATTTCATATCCAGGTTCGAACTACAAATTTAAATCACTCCCAATTCAAGAGGTTTCAAAGTTTAGATATTCAAACAATTTACAATAACTCAATTTGATAAATTTCATTCTTATTTTCAAAAATTCAATCTTAAATTTATTTAAATTGGAAAATATTCATTTAATCTTTTATAATAACATTTAAATAAATCTCAAAATTACCAATTTAAATAAAATCAAAATTAAATAACCAACTTCAATTATATTTAATTCTAAATTATTCACCTAATCACTTTTATAAACATTTAAATAAAATCTCAATTTACACATTTAAATCAAATTTAGATATTCAATTTCAATTTATTTAAATTCAAAAATATTCATTTAATCATCTTTAATCAAAATCCCGTTATCAAATTATAAAAATCATATCTTTAAAATCTCAAAATCAATAAGTTCAAATTAATCCTTATCTAAATTCAATTATTAACCGATTTATATTTCAAGTCAACTTTAATTTATCTTCCAACCTCTACTTATTAAAGTTATTACAAAATCTATTTTTAAAATATTAATATAAATTTAAATAAATACTTAAACATATTATATACTAATTAAATTAAATTTTATTATATTAAATTTTAATAAATCTTATTATAAATTCATTTTATATTAAATCTTATTTTATATATTTAAAAATAATATAATTATAACTAAAATCTCAAAATTTACATTTTCTAACTTAACTTATAAAATTTCCAAACATATTATTTAAAATCAAAAATTTTCACATATATAAAAATAAAAATCTTTATATTATATTTTAAAATCAATATTAAATAAAACTCAAATATTTCCTTTCAAACCCTTGGAAATCATTTTTCAAAAATAGACCAACGATATCCGTATATAGTTTTCTATCCTATGATCAAGTGTTACGGATATTTATCATTTCAATCCACATTAATTAATATTTACGGGTATATATCATTTCAACCCGCAGTCCCAAAATTTCAAAATCAATGAAAATCGCTTGGGTTTATCATTTCAACCCATAACAATTTTCCTCTAATCTATAAGATCGTTCGGGTATGTATCATTTCAACCCATAGGGAATTTCTAACTATCAGGGAACTTGAAGAGTGAGAACAATATGATAATAATATAACATATCAACAACAGGCATATATCATAATTGACAATATAACATATATATAACAGGTTATTGGTGTCAATGCTGTCCATTAGCATTGGTGAACAAATGCAAATAATAAAATATCATATTTAATGATTAAATAACCAACAATTCAAATTTAACAACATATTTCAATCGTCATTTCATGTGAAATCAATTTACTAAACATAAGAATGTTAATCGTGAGTGATCGCTCACCTTTCGAGGCTGGAGAAATAACAAGAACAAGATGTGACGAATCCAAGCACAAATTCCAAAGCAAAGCACGACAGATTGGAATCGATGAAATTCAAAATTCAAAACTTGATATAAATGGAAACAAAATATATATTATATTATTATTATTTTTTCTAAAAATCAATATTCAATTAAAAACACATATTTAAAATAAAAATCTTCATATTAATTTTCAAAATCAATATTTATTAAAACACATATATTAAAATCAAAATATCTATATATTATATTTTTAAAATTCTGTATATATTTTAAAAATCAAAATTTCTATATATATTATATATTAAAACACATATTTCTTTTCAAAATACCCTTTTTTATATAGAAAGAGAAGGCTGCTCATGCTCGCAACTATCGGAGGTGGCTGATGGTGACAAGCTGCTGCGCTCAGGGTGTGGCTAATACTCGGCTGGCATAGTGGAGGGATGTTTGCAGTTTCTAGCTGCAATAGGGTTCGATGGCCGTGGCATTGAAGTAAGGAGGTACGACAGTGCTTAGGCGAGGGTGGTAGATTGGGTGCTGGGCTGCTCTGTTTGGTGGCTATGCCATGACGATGGAATAAAGCGGAGAGGGAGGTGGCTGGACTGGGAGGTTCACAGGTGGGGTCGGGGAGGAAATGGTGCTGCTGTCTTGGCTGAGGCGGCAGAGAGGAGGGTTCGAAGGCTGTGTATGCTGGCTGTAGGCAAATGACATGGAGGATGATGGATGAGTTTGCTTTAGGTGGAGGGCGAAGAAGCTACCCGTGTAAGGATGGTCGAGCTGTAGGGGAGAGGAGGTTGGCGCTCGGGAAAGATCTAATCTCAGTGGTGAAAAAGGTGGCCATGGGGTGCGGTGGGAGGATCCGGGCGGAGCAGGTGGTGGACGTGATCGGTCGGTGGACAAGGTGGAGAGGCTTGCGCGTGAGTGTGGTGATGGGAAATGGAATGTTATGGAAGAGAGAGAGGAGCAGGTTCTCAAACAATTATATACAACTTTTATAAAACTTTGTATATTATGTTAATTTTCTGTTAGAATATGCCCGAACAAAAACAAGGAGAAGAGAATGAAAGAGATGCAAACCAACCAGGAAATAATATATTGAATAGTGGGATATCCAAAAGTCACGGGTTGCATATTTGGGAATAATAAAAGCATGTGGCTGTTTGATTACACGGTGGATAATGAAAGGATATAGGAAACCCAAAAGGCCGAAATTGGGTACAGTTGCGGCTATCCGTTATGCAGATTTCACCGTGTACCGGACACCGAAATGCACAAATGAATATACCGCGGAGATCAGCATGACGAGGCGAATAGAATGGTACACAGATATGAGTGATACGACCATCTTATCAAAAGTCGATATTCGCTACCAAAAATGCTGCTAAACCGTAGAAAATAAGATAAACGAGGCTAGAGCAATCCAAAATCGTTAAAATTTCCGGGTCGTTACAAGCATCAAAGTCGTACAACGGTCTCCAACACCTCTCACCAAGATACCAATGTGCACCAAACGCCGAGGGATAAGATTAGAGTGAAAATCTCCGCCCGGCAAGCATCCTAGCAATCTCTATAAAATCAAGGCCGATCGATACACTATCATGAAATAGATGCCATATAATCTGATTTCTATACATCCTCACATCGATTTGTTGTAGGAAACCGAATAAACATGATGCGATTTATTATCCCTGGGCCCTCTTTTGTCCGTGCACCAAAATGACAAACGAGGTAAAAAAGTAGACGCGTCTGAAGTTAAAGTGACGAAATGAAAATTCCTGGAATACTCAAAATATCAATACTGTAGTAACTCCCAAAAGCCAAATAATGAAACCTATGCGTCTGTAATGGTGCACTGTACATCGAGACATCTGTATAAGTACGCAAGAATAGGCGTACCCCAGTCATATAGAACAGCACCACCGAAATCCAAATGAGATGCGGCCTCAATAAATCCGACCGCTAAACTACTGCTCAAGGTGCTAAAAAACAAGTTACCCATGAGGTATAGAACAATTAATCTCGTAAGTTCCAGATCATCATCGGGAGAGTAATGACTGAGTATGCTGTCCATGACAGCCCGAATAGTGCCGACTCTAATAGCACCTCCGGCCCGATATGATGCAGCGGAAGCGTCAAAGTGTAGTAGAAGACCATGAACAAGTATCGGATCATGCCATCGAGCATCATCGTATGGAAGCAATGGAAAAGCAACCACTCCAATGCTAATGCCGGTAAGCATAGAGAAATCAAGCGGTGTTATTCCTAGCTCACCGCAAGGAAAGTGGAATGTGCGAGTAGTTTTATACCACCATAAAGCAATAGCTGCGCACAAATGCACATCACCTTTTATAGCATGGTTGATTTCTAGAATTGTAGAGTACATAACAAGTTAAATTACGGAGTGATAAATTAATTGGTTTTTTAAGCAAATGATTCATTAGATTACCTAAGAAATGATGGAATCCAAGCCCGTTTAAAAGTGCTACGACTCTATCCTTATTTGCCAAATTCGTATGAAAATATCTAAGTGTGTCGGCTAAAGAACCCTACGAACGGATATTCCACGACTGTTTAAGTTAAATAAAATCATACTTATAAATTTAAACTAACAACATATTGCAATTATTTTAATCATATTAAGAAATACTTACAGCCAAACTCATCTATGTGCTGACATGTACTTCGCCTTCTGGAAGCGTGCGAAAGTTAGAAAGCATAGGCAATTTCGCCACGCTAAGGTTCAGATCCTGAAATCCATCAAGCTCGGCGGCTCTAGCGGAAGTCTGCCCTACACCCCTGCGCGTCCTGCTCGCTTGACCACCCCTACGACCTCCGTGACCACGGTGACCGCCTTCGTCTTCGCCTCCGCCTTGCTCGATATTTTCAGCGGCTTCGAGCAAATCTTCTATTATGTGTTCATGACCGTACTTCACAATAATATGACTTTCGCCAGAGCCGTCTCCACCGCGACCACCACCGCCGCCGTCACCGCCACTGGCCCACTGCTACTGTCTCCATGCATGAACTTTATCACAATTTTTTTGAATAATCTAGACATTTCTGTAGGTGCAGATCTCAAAAATAGGCTATAATTTGTGTATAGGAGCACGGAATTGGACGTTTGGGGATTGAAATTGAAGAAAATGGGGTGGTGGAAGGAATCGGGTTTGCTAAAAATGAAGAAGGGAATGAGGAGAGATGGGAAATGGCTAGGCGGCTGGTTGTAGGGTTTGGTTTATAACGGTAAAGACTTCACCGTTATAAACCTAGTAATTTTTTTTACCCCTGTTCTGTGGCTAGTTTGTACCTTACCTGGTTTTGGAGATCGTTTAGTCAGTTCAAAAGTACGAAAGAGAGTGAACTGAACAAGCCACATTGTTAATAATGGTCTTTGCCTTCAATTATGCATTTACATAGTTAGTTCACATTCAAATTGTAAAACCAAATCTAGTATTTCGATTCGATGCTTGTTTTGCAATGTTTGTATATGATTTCTGCACCTTAACACATCATAATCCATGGGTTTGTATGAATTAGGGATCCAAACTTTTCAACCGATGCTTTCTCAAAGCTTCCACGTTCTAATTTAGGTGTGAATTCGATTAAGATGGTAATTATTTCTTCTTTATGCAATATACTATAATATCTTTGCATCATCATGTTTTATTCATCATGTTTTAATGATTTTGATCGTGGGCTCATACATTTAAAAGTCTCTTCAATGGATATTTTGGTATTGAATTGTCACGATTCTTTTGGGTTCTGCATTCAACGAAACATATCATTCCACATCTTTTGGCACACCCATGATATCATTGTATCATGTTATATTTATATATATTGCTCTTGCCCGATTGTAAGAAATGGTTTTTGCTATAGAGGGTTTTTGTATAAGTCCTTATAAGTTAAATTATTAACGACATCATGCTTTTAGTATTACAAAATTTGGTAAATTACAATCAAGTTCTTACTTTTTGGACAAAGAGTAAAGTCTTCATGCAAATTCTTCTCCCAGACTTTGATTCTGTAGATCAAAAGTAATAGGTTTGCGAGTTGCAAATAATTTAAGATAAAAAGCCATGAACTTGGAAACTTAATGGTATATATCATTTATGCTAGAATATTATTTATTAAATTCATAAAATAAAATGGTGATTTGCACCGTAGCAATAGGAATTGTATTGCGCAAAATTGTACAAAAAAAACCTGTACACCATTTGATGATTTAGGCCGTACCATCTTAGTTATATAATAAAATACATTTTAATTAAAATAATTAAATACATACTTTTTTGGGTGATTTACATTTTTAATCATGTTAAGAAAACCGTTGAACCAAAATTTTTATGGCAATGGATATCACTATGATTTTGTAAAATCATTACTGGTATCGTTTCTATTGATAAATTCAAAACACATGTCGTTACCGGATTTTTACTATATCGGATTATATCAATAAATTGGTAATTGTTCGTTTCGTTATTGGGCGCAACTCACATAGTTCCCACTGTAAAGAGTTCGATGTAAATTAAGATTGTCTTTAAAAAGGAGTATGATTTGATCTTTTCTAACATGAACCAAACATAGACAATTTTGTATAAATAAAGAACGAACATGTTCATAGTAGTTCGACTAGAATCGTGCATATATCAATTTTGCTACTCATTTAATATGTTCTTGTACTCGATACAACAATAAACGAATAAGTAACAAATTTCACTTTAACATACAATTGCATCAGTTTTTAATGAAAGTTATATTTTCAAAGCAGTTGAAAATTCCAATTTTGTGAGGGATTCTGTTATTTATAAGGTCTTGTTTGCGCCAAAAATGGCCACAAACCCCAATTTTCGTGAAAGCACCAATGTATGAACACAAATCAGCAGTATCTAATCACAGATCTCAGATCTAAGTAATGTAGAGGATAAAAAGTGAAGAACAATAAACTTAAAATGGAAAGAAATAGACAGAGACACAGAATTTAGAGTGGTTCGGCGTATCGCCTACGTCCACTATGAAGTTGATAGCTTTATTGATCTTTCTCTGAAGATTACAAGTGAATTCAATGAATTACAGCAGTTAATTATGATTTGCAGCAGTGAAATTCGTTGGTAGAAGCAATGGAGTTCAGATCTGAATCCGGCAGAGTCTGGGCGTTGGAGATCTCAGCAAGGAAGAAGAAGAACCCCTTTTCTGTTGGCTTTGGGGGTCTATTTATAGGTGTAGGAGGCTGGTACTTCGCTCAGATCTCGGGAGACCCTCTCTGGCACGTGACCAGACCCGCGCGCCCAAGCCCGTGAAGTTTCGGTCCGATCCGTGATCGATACGAACACATTTCATATCGATCAAGATTTCATCCAATGGAGTCGAAATTTGGCGTGGACATTCTTTAGCATGCACGTAGTCTTCTGTGAAAATTTCATAGCATTTGGACTTGTAGATTAGGAGATATGATCGATATGAAATGGGATTCTCGGTGGCTGTTTGGTTCGACTCGCTCTCGTTTCGACTCGCTTCCGTTCAACTCGGTGACGTGGCGCCTGAGTCTTTGGATCACTCTTCCTTTGATGCTGTCTCGAGCGAGTCAAATTGTACATCGATTGAGCGAGTCGAAGTGTGCCCAGATTGAGCGAGTCGAAGCGTGCACTGGTTGAGCGAGTCGAAGTGGAGCGTCCTGAGGGATTCGAACAAAGGCTCCGTGATGGACACGAAGTGGAGCGAGTCGAAGGAGTCATTTCTGGTGGTTGCGGAGCGAGTCGAAGGAGTCACTTTTGAGGGATGCGAAGCGAGTCGAAGTAGGCATCTGAGGGATGTGAAGCGAGTCGAAGTGAGCGAGTCGACCAGTGATTGGTTTTCATTCAATTTTGTATCGTTCATAACTTGAGCATACGAACTCGGATTGACTTAAGATTTGGAACGTTGACTCTCATGGCTTAGCTTGTCAGGTCCTACCAATTTTGGCTCGATCCGGACTCGGACAAAATTCGTCGATATCCATAGTGAGCCTGTATATAACTGATCTCTAGGACGGGCCGTCATTGGTTATTAGTCAATTCCTTGGTGTCACGGCCTTGCCAAAAGACGGGATAACAGGTCTTGAAACGGTTCCTTGGTTGGAACAACTTGTTGCCATGTGTTAAAAGACAATGTTTCATGCTAGAGAAATGGAGAATATATCCATCAAAGTGGGGACATAGTAAACCTGCTTTGACTCAATCAGAGCTTTATAGAGTGTGTTATTGAAAATAATCAATTGTCATTTTCAGTCATAAATCATTTCGAGTGACTATCTTCTCAATTTCTTGCATTCATAACCATGTTGCTCGTCGGTTGGATATTTCCATTTTATTGAGTTTTGACTCCATGTAAAAAAAACCCATGATAATGTTTGTCTCATTGAGTTCTTAATAGTTTCAAATCAAAGGATTTACTGCTAATCGAATGAAACGTTACTTGTAACATTTACCTTCCCCCTGTTTGCTTGGTGTGAAGAGTGCAAACTTTAAAGAAAGTATTTACTCATGTGAAGCATAAATTTTATTGTCATGATTTTGTTTGAAGAATATCTTTTTTTTGGTGTAGAACTGTGAAGAGATACATTGATTCGTTGCTTCTTTCCACATCTTTGTTCCTATATAAATAATCTTCAACAATTTGTCTCTGTCCCGAAGTTTTACATTAGGTTTATTTCCACACGAATCATTAACATTTCTTTTTTTACTTGAACCTTACACACTTTTCAAATAGACTGGATTCGTGCAATCTTTTTATATTTTAGTTCTATAGGATTTAAATTTGAATTGAATGTTTTTCCTCAATTGTAACTTATTGTCTCGTTTCTTTATCAAATGAAATATGTTTATCACTATCTTACATTGAGTCAGAAAATTCAAAAATGAGATTTTTACCTCGTTCCTAAGTAAATATAATTTATTTTTCCATAATTTCCATTACCATAAGTGAACAAAATGATCCAAAATCACTCTCACCGAAATTTAAAATAGTCGAAAATTATTGGTCAAAACCGCTTCGTTCCAAAATCTATTGAAATACTATAGTAACCTAGATATATATTCCTCTGCTCTTTCTCTTATTCACTTGCAAACCATGGAGATTTCGAGCTACATTGTTGCTCAAACGAATTCCAACTCAATTAACACAAAATCTAGTGCAACTTGAAAATGGTATCAGGTACAATCTTTTATTTATTTTGCCTTCAATCATGCATTTACATCACTAGTTCACATTCAAATTGTAAAACCGATCTTGGGGATTTTTTAGGGTTTTTGATTTCGTTTATTTGAACATGTATTTTGATTCGATGCTTGTTCTGTAGTGTTTGAAGATGATTTCTGCACCTAAACAGATCATAATCCATGCTTGGTTTGTCTGAACTCAGGATCCAAAATTTTCAACTCATGCTTTCTCAAAGCTTCAGCATTCTAAATTCATTTGTTAATTTGACTGAGGTGGTTGTTGTTTCTCCTTCCCGCAATACATTATAATATCTTAGCATCATTATGATCTATTCACATCACATTTTAATGATTTTTGTCATGAATCCGTACACTTAACAGTCCCTTCAATGGATTTTTTGGTATTGAATTATCATGATGTTTTTAAGTTTTACATTCAATGAATCATATCATGCAACACCTTTTGGCGCGCTCATGATACCATTGTATCGTAATATATTTATATATACTGCTCTGGCCTAATTGTAGGAAACATGATTTTTCTATAGAGGTTTTTGTACAAGGTCCTTATAAGTTAAACTTTTAACGACATGATGCTTTTAGTATTACCAAATTTGTTATCTAGATTATAATAAGTTCTTATCTTTTGAACAAATAGTAAAGTTTCCATGCAAATTCATTGCCCAAAATTCGATTATGTAGGTCAAAAGTAAGAGGTTTGCATATTGCAAATAATTTAAGACAAAAAGTCATGAATTTGGATACTTAATAATATATCATTTATGCAAAAAATATTATTTATTAAATTCGTAATGATTTACATTATAGTAATAGAAAATGTAAGGCGAAAAATTTCATAAAAAAAATCTTACTCTATTTGATGTTTTAGATTATATCATTTAGTTGTATTATACAACACATTTTAATAAAAATAATCAAATACATAATTTTCAGATGACTTGCATTTTTAATCGTGTTAGGCAAACCAAAAGTTAAACCGGGTTTCTTATGGTTATGAATACCGTTCTCATTTTGAAAAACCATCACCGTACCATTTTTTCGATAAATCCAAAACGCATATCGTTACCATATTGGTGGTATATCAGAAGTAGTATATCAGTAAATTGGTAATTGTTTGTGTCGTTATTGATCACAAACCTCATTGTTCAAATACTAAAGAGTTTTTTAACTTCGAGATGTAAATTGAGATTGTTTTAAAGAGGAATATATTTGTAAATGTAAACACCAATACCGTTATCATTTTGAAAAACCATCACCGTACCCTTTTTTCAATAAATCCAAAATGCATATCATTATCATATTGGTGGTATATCAGAAGTAGTATATCAATAAATTGGTAATTGTTTGTATCGTTATTGATCACAAACCTCATGGTTCAAATTGTGAAGAGTTTTTTTAACTTCGAGATATAAATTGAGATTGTTTTTAAAGAGGAGTATACTTGTAAATGTAAACACCAATAATTATTATAACATGAACCAAATACAGACAATTTTGCATGGATAAAGAATGAACTTGCTTATAGTAGGTCAGCTAGAAATAGTGCTTATATCGATTTTGCTACTCATTTTAATATATACTTGTATTTGATACAATAATAAACAAGCATTGTGTATTGAATAAGTAACAAGTTTTACTCAACAATTCAGTCGAAGGGTTCGAGAGTCATGATTAAAAATTTACAATTGCAGGAATTTTTAATGATCATTATATATTTAGCAATTTTATCTATTCAAAGTAGATAAAATTTAAAATTTTGTGTATAAGGTTTTGAAACGGTTTCTTGGTTGGAACTAATCGTTGCCACATGTCAAAAGATAGTGTTTCATGCTAGAATCATGGGATATGGACATAGGAAAACATCTTTGACTCAATCAGAGCTTTCGAATGTATGATCGAAAATAATCAATTGCTCATTTTACTCATAAATCATTTCTATCGATTATCTCCTCTATTTCTTGCATTCATAACCGTGTTTCTCGTTGGTTGAATGCTATTGTTTTATTGAGCTTGACTCTATGTAAAAATCCTATGATAATGTTTGTCACATTGAGTTCCTAATAGCTTTAAGTCAAATGATTTGCGGCTAAACTATATGATATTTAGTAGAAATTAATCGAATATAATTTGACTTATAATATGTACCTTCTCAACGTTTGCTTGATGTGAAGAGATCGGAGCTGGAGGGAAATGGAGTCGTATGCCAGCTCTATTAGGCATGCGGGCTTCGAATGTTGCAGTAATCTAGAAGATGGGGCTCTGGCCAAACAATAGAACACGATGACAGACGACATCATATTTCAAGACAGGGATGCAAATAGAGTCGAAGCCCCAACCATTGATCCCCTGGTCATTTCAACTCAGGTAGGTCCTGCTTGGATGAAGAGGATCTTAGTGGATAGTGGAAGTTCAGTTAACATACTCTTTAAGCGAGCCTATGGTCAAATGAAAATGGAAGCGAAAAATTTGAATTCTTATTAGTCTCGTATTCATGGCTTCAATGGAAGTGCGACTATACCCACTGGGATGGTGGAGCTACCAGTGGAGTTGGGAGTTGGAGAACGCTGGAGAGTCCGAATATTGCAATTTATTGTATTGGATATTAATTCACCATACAACGCTTTCTTGGGCTGACTGGCCCTAGCTGAGTTCAAGGCCGCTATTGCACCGTGGTGTCTAACTTTGAAATTCCCTACCGATAATGGAATCGGAGTCGTTCAGGGACACCGGGTCGCTGGACGAGCCTATTATGTTACTGAGCTGCGAGAGGCGCAACGAAAAGAGAGGGGAAAGGGCGTAGAGGAATCTCTCTGTGTCCGTTTTGCAGATAATTAACAGTTAACGCGTGGGCCATGGCCCGGGCACCATAACCATTCCCAAGAGATCTTGACCCAAGAGATACTGAAAGTGAGGATGAGGTCAAAGACAATCAGGCTTCTCCGGAAGAGCTGATGATAGATGTTCCAATCGGTAATGATGATGATTCTAGGATGCTAAAGATTGGATCTCAGCTAAGCCAACAAACGAAGGAGGAATTGGTTGAATTTCTTCGGAAAAACCTCGACGTGTTTGCCTGGGCACACTCCGACATGTGTGGGATCTCGCCGGACATCGCGCGCCACACATTGAATATTGACCCACGGCATGTCTCGGTCAAACAAAAAAGGCGTGGTATGGATCCAGAGAGATTTGCTGCCCTTAAGGAAGAGGTGGATAAACTCAGATCGAACGGGTTATCCGAGATGTGTTGTATCCAAAATGGGTGTCCAACCCTGTACTTGTCAGGAAGCCTAACGGAAAATGGAGAACTTGCGTTGACTACTCAGATTTGAATAAAGCTTGCTCTAAAGACAGTTTTCCACTTCCCCGGATTGATCAGCTCATAGACTCAACGGCCGGACATGAACTCTTATCCTTCATGAACGCATATTCTGGCTACAATCAGATACCGATGCATCTGCCTGATCAGGAGCATACCAGCTTTGTCACCGATTTAGGACTCTATTATTATAAAGTGATGCCGTTTGGACTTAAGAATGCCAGTGCAACTTATCAGAGACTCGTCAACCGAATATTTGCTAACCAGATCGGAAAGACCATGGAGGTATATGTGGATGACATGCTTGTAAAGTCACAATACTCCACTAATCATATCAATACTTGGAAACAATGTTCAACATCCTCCAGGAGTACAAAATGAAACTCAACCCATTGAAATGTCACTTTGGGGTCGCGTCTGGGAAATTCCTTGGATTCATCGTCAATGCCCGGGGAATCAAAGGCAATCTCGAGAAAATCTGGGCAATTAGAAATCTTGAGACTCCAAGGACTATAAAGCAAGTTCAGAGCCTCAACGGGAAGGTAGCAGCACTGAGCAGGTTCATTTCAAAATCCACTGACAAATGCCTTCCCTTCTTCGATCTGATCAGAAAAGGGAAGCAGAACTTTGAATGGACTACAAAGTGTGAGGGCACATTCCGAGCACTAGTTCAACATCTGTCCGCACCCCACATTCTGTCAAAGCCTATTGATCACGAGAGACTATACATCTACTTGGCGGTGTCAGAAAACGCAATCAGTGCTGCTTTAGTTCAGGAGGAGGACCGAATACAACGGCCAGTCTATTTCATCGGCAAACGACTGACCGGAGCAGAAAGAAATTATCCGAAGTTGGAGAAGTTAGCTTACTATCTTGTCATTGCCTCAAGAAAGCTCCGTCCATATTTTCAGGCTCATCATATCACTGTTTACACCAACCATCCATTACGACAGGTCCTTATGCGGCCTGAGACGTTTGGTAGGTTACTCAAATGGAATATCGAGCTGAGTCAATTCGACATCACTTACGCACCAAGGCGAGCTATTCAAGGACAAGTCCTGGCAGACTTCATCGCTGAATTCACTATCTCAGAGGACTTGCCCGAAACCAGTGAATCTCCCAAATATGTCTGGAAGCTACATACTGATGGTGCATCGAATGACCGCTGCTCAGGCGCTGGGGTTGTACTTGAAACTCCTGAAGCCCGATCTATATTCTATGCTTTAAAGTTCGATTTCCGTGCGACTAATAACGAGGCTGAATACGAAGCCCTGCTCGCCGGACTAAGGCTTGCCAAAGATTTAAGAATTATTGTTGTGGAGATTTACTGCGATTCACAATTGGTCGTGTGCCAAGTTTGGGGGGAGTACCAAGCTAAAGATTGAAGATTGGCCGCTTATTTCGCTCGGGTCCAAGAAATATTGAATCGGTTCGATTATTATGCTATCTATTGCATACCCCGAGAACACAATCAGAAGGCCGATTCCTTGGCAAAGTTAGCCAGTACCGGCGAGGCACAACAAATGGGACTCATTCCCGTTGAGACATTATCTTCCCCGAGTATTGATAAAATGGAGACCGACCGGGCACTTGAAGTCATACCTGGTAAGGAGTCTTGGATGACTCCGTTCAAAAACTATCTCGAGCATGGGACCCTGCTGTGGTGACCCTCACTCTATAACACATAGTTTTTTTTAACTTTCAAGAGGCCTTCACCACTAAACCCCAATTCTTTTATATTTGAATATTTATGTAATTTCCAAATATTTTTCCCAAGACCCTGGTTTTACCAATATAATCATATCAGTGTACAAACAAACTAAGTCAATTGTATATTTGATGATATACAATTGTTTCTTTATTAACCCTCACTCTATAACACATAGTTTTTTTTTTAACTTTCAAGAGGCCTTCACCACTAAACCCCAATTCTTTTATATTTGAATATTTATGTAATTTCCAAATATTTTTCCCAAGACCCTGGTTTTACCAATATAATCATATCAGTGTACAAACAAACTAAGTCAATTGTATATTTGATGATATACAATTGTTTCTTTATTATTATTATATATATATTTTTTTATCAGAGGGAATTTAAATCAAAAAGAAATTAAAATACCATACAAGCTATTGACATAGCCACTTATTTCTTTTCTAAGTCATGTTCTACTGCCATAGGTGCACTTTGACAAATACTAACACTTATATATATATCTTGCCTAGATAATTCTATTTAACACTAAAATAGCATTTACTTGATCTCATGATAGTTATCAAAGTTGATAATAATTAATAACAATAAGTTGGATCGACTAAAATCGATAAATCTTGGAAATTTACTCGAAAATAGACAAATTTGGCAAAATCAGCAGTTCAGACGTCTAAATTTTTAGGACAGACGTCTAAATTGGATCTTAGACGTCTAAATTTTTATGACAGACGTCTCAGAGTGTCTAAAATTAAAACAGAGAGTAGAAAACATTTTGAACTAAATTCAGACGTCTAAATTTTTATTAACAGACGTCTAAATTAGATCTCAAACGTCTAAATTTTTATGACAGACGTCTCAGAGTGTCTAAATTTTAAACAGAGAGTAGAAAACATTTTGAACTAAATTCAGACATCTAAAATTTTATCGACAGACGTCTAAATTCAATCTCAGACGTCTAAATTATTATGACAGACGTCTCAGAGTGTCTAAATTTTAAACAGAGAGTAGAAAACATTTTGAACTAAATTCAGACATCTAAAATTTTATTGACAGACGTCTAAATTCAATCTCAGACGTCTAAATTATTATGACAGACGTCTAATTTGATCTTAGACGTCTAAAATTGTTGACAAGTTTTCTCAGAGGTTAAACTTAAATACTCAATTACTTACAAAATTTCCAGAATTCGTGCATATGCAATTATCACTTACCTGCCATGCACAAATTCATCTCACTTGAATATTCTACTAAATTCTTGAGTGTTCATTAAAAATCAATCCCCTTGGCTTATTAATTTCCATAAGGCAAAACATAAGCAATGAAAATCAGAGTTCAAATATATATGTATCCATATCAAATGTATATGACATGTCTAACCCCTTATTTTCTCCAAATCGGACATTCATAAAATATATTTAGTAGTTATCAAAAGCATCATCAATGATCACTCATAACAGGTTTTGATTAAGTACATATCTTCAACTCAAAATACTTAAAAAGTTTCCTAAAAGTAACTTCGATTGCAGAAAATAAAATGTGCCTAGTAATTTCATTACAATGCATCTGCAAATTTTAAAAACAAGTCTCTCTCTTATTTATACTAGCAGCCAATGCCTTCTCTACTCATCAAGCCAACTTCAATTTCCTGCAAGCAAATCATTTAGCTGCCCCAAAGAATTTTTGAGACACCCAGATGATTGCAAGGGCAACCAAAAGGGTCAGTTTTCACTGGTATGAGCATTTATCAATTTTGTATACATATTCATGATTTTAAAACATAATCTTGCAGTGCCTTCCTAGTTTAACAGATGTTTATACTTAGCATGTTTTGGTTCATACAAGGTAATACAAAAACACATTCATCTATTCAAACAAATACACAGCAAACAGTAAAGATAAACATATGTATAATTCTTGATTTATTCTCCCCAAATCTAGATAAATAAACCCAAGTTTCATACTCCAAATTTTCACCCAGCAACTAATCAATGAACAAGTTTAACTTGATTAAATTAACACCATATCTAGATATTTATAACCCAGATTTTTAAACCCCTGTCCCCATTTATTTTATGGTCTTTAACTCCTTGTCAAATGAATACTATGTATGCATTGTGAAGGAAACTCCCAGGTTGTTTAAATTATTCCAACACACAAAGGCCTCAGGGTGCAGTTGCACCATGCATATAATTGCTTCCACCTGAAGTAAGCAAATCATTGACTAACTCCCAAGTGACCAATTTAGTTTTTTTTCTTTCATTCATATTTCAGAAAGATATAACTACTTGTATATTTTTCTGATTCAACCCCATGTTCCCCTGTTTAATCTATATTCATGTTTAATGATACTAAGATAGAACAAGAATGCTCCAATCATGTTAGCACCAAAAACCCACTTACAGATTAATACTCCAAACAAACAAAAAAAGAAAAAGAAAATGCACAAACAAACATCCATATCACCCATAACAAAATTACTTCAGAGATTTGAATGTCTCATAATATTTTAGGCTGCCTGCAATAGGGCTTAATGCCATTGCATACAAAGGATAAATACTCACATTATGTTTTTCCTTTCACTGCTTTAATCTTTTGAACAGCAAATCCCCCAAAGCCCCAAGCTAGTGTTTCTCCTAGTTTATTTTTTTTATCTTTGTTTTTGATCCCGAGAGAATGATGGTTTTGGCCATGTGCAGTTATTTATAAATCCATTCTAGGGTTTAAGAAAATGGGTAATTCTCCTAACACCCTTAGCTGTTCATGCATACATCTCATTCCTGTGTGGTCCTAAATGGGAAATGTACACATCAGGTTACTTTAATTGGTTATTTTGGGAGTTGAACATTTTAAACACTGCATGCTATTTTCATGTTTCTATTTTGTTCATGCCATATGCATGTGATCCTTTATTCATTTCTTTTTATAAGTTTAGAGAATCTGAAAATCTCCTTTGTATACTTAAATTAAAAATCACATATATTATGCTAATTATTTCTGGCACAATTATAACTTTATATATAAAACAGAAAATGCCCCATATATATTAAATGTATATATTTTTATTTTATTTTATTTTAGGGTCATTACATACCCTCCCCCTTAAAGGAATTATGTCCCCATAATTTCACCTATTTTCTCCAATTAAAAACACTAACCCATAGCCTGTTTTAACTCCATAACCCCATACTCATATTTTATGGAAACAAACAATATATAAATACATTTAGAAAAATTATCTTAGGCTGCTTAAACATACCTCTCCACCAGTAAACAAATTGGGGTATTTAGCCCTCATTTTGTTTTCAACCTCCCATGTACAATCATTTGTGTCCAAGCTCCATTGGATTTTCACCAGTTTGATCACCTTATTCCTCAACTTTTTCTCTTCCTTGGCAACTATCCCTACTGGTTCATTTGTGTAAACCAAATTCTTCTGGACTTGAACTTGAGTAGGTGACTCTAGAATTGCTCCTTCATCATGCACCCATTTTCTCAATTGAGAAACATGAAATACAGGATGCACACCACTCAACTCCTCAGGTAACTTAAGTCTGTAGGCCATAGCACCAATTCTCTGCATAATTTCATATGGTCCTACAAATCTTGGTGATAGTTTACCTGATTTTCCAAACCTGAACACTTTCTTCATTGGTGATACTTTCAGAAAAACATGCTCTCCTACTTCAAACTCCATTGGCTTCCTTTTTCTATCTGCATAAGACTTTTGTCTTGATTGTGCTGCCTTCATTCTATGCCTAATCAATTCAATCATGTTGGAAGTTTCTTTAACATGATCTGGCCCCAACATTACACCCTCTCCTGCTTCCAACCAACAGGCAGGAGACATGCAAGGTCTCCCATACAAGGCTTCAAAGGGAGCCATTCCTATTGTTGATTGATAGCTATTGTTGTAAGTGAATTCTGCCAAGTGGATATGATCCTCCCAATTACCCCCAAAATCAAGCACACATGCTCTAAGTAAATCTTCCAATATTTTATTCACTATCTCTGTTTGCCCATCACTTTGAGGATGGTAGGCAGTGCTTAAACAAAGTTGTGTTCCCATTGCTTCTTGGAAACTTTCCCAAAATCTTGAGGTGAACAAAGTGTCTCTATCACTTACAATAGTCTTGGGTATACCATGTAACCTCACCACTTCTTTAATGAACAATTGTGCAAGCTTAGATGCATTCCTATCTGACTTGACAGGGACAAAGTGAGCTGATTTGGTTAGTCTATCAACAATTACCCATATACTATCATTGCCTTTCTTAGTTCTAGGCAAACCATCCATAAAATCCATGGAAATACTTTCCCACTTCCACTGAGGTACCTCCAAAGGTTGCAACATGCCAAAGGGCTTTTGGTGGTCTGCTTTAATTTGTTGGCATGTGGAACACTTTGCCACATATCTTGCCACTGCTTGCTTCATTCCTGGCCACCAGTAGCCTCTTTTTAAATCATGATACATCTTAGTACCACCAGGGTGTATGGTGTACCTGGTCTTGTGATGCTCATTCATGATTTCTTCCTTCAATTCTGCAATGTTTGGCACACAAAGTTTATCATTTTTCCTCAAATAACCTTGGGAATCTATTTTAAAATTCTCTGACTCAATGTTATTCAATAACATTTCTTTCTTCTCCTTTAGACTTTGATCTTGATCTTGCATGCTACCAACTTTCTCCACCAGATTAGACTTCACTGTGATTATTCCCAGTGTACCATACTCCACCATATCACCATGTTCTTTAAAATTCACTGCATCCTTGCTGTATATATCTGCCTCCCCAAGTACTGCAAGATTTTTAAACTCATCAATCATCAAACTGGCTAATCTAACATGATTTCTGCTCAAAGCATCAGCTACTCTATTAGCTTTTCCAGGAGTGTACAATATATCTAAATCATATGCAGCTAGAAACTCCAACCACCTTGCTTGCCTCATATTTAAATCTTTTTGAGAAAATAAATATTTCAATGCTTAATGATCTGTGAATAATTCAAATTTTGCCCCAAGCAAATAATGCCTCCATAGTTTTAGTGCAAACACTATTGCAGCTAATTCTAGATCATGAGTTGCATATTTGGTTTCATTGGGTTTAAGCTGTCTTGATGCATATGCCACTACCTTGCCATGTTGCATAAGCACTGCACCTAACCCAGATCCACTAGCATCAGTGTATACAACCATTCCTTCATTTGCTTCTGGGATTTGTAGGACAGGAGCTTCCACCAATGCTTGCTTCAATTTCTCAAAAGCTTGTTCACACTGCTCAGTCCACACATATGGTTGGTTCTTCTTGGTTAGCTTGGTCATTGGTGCGGCTATTCTTGAAAAATCCTTGATGAACCTCCTATAATACCCTGCCAAACCTAAGAATGACCTCACCTCAGTCACTGTTTTGGGTCTACTCCATGTTTGAACTGCAATGACCTTGCTTGGATCTACACTTACTCCCTGCTGTGACACTATGTGTCCTAAGAACTTTACTTCTTGTTGCCAAAATGCACACTTTGAATACTTGGCTTTTAATTCATGCTCTCTAAGTCTGGATAATACTAAATGTATGTGCATAGCATGATCATTTTCTGACTTTGAATAAATTAGTATGTCATCTATAAATACCAAGACAAACTTATCCAAAAAGTCTCTAAAAATTCTATTCATCAAGTCTACAAAGTAGGAGGGAGCATTGGTCAAGCCAAATGGCATTACTAGAAATTCATAAAGGCCATACCTTGTATTAAAGGCTGTGTACTCAATGCTTTCCTCTGCAACTTTCATTTGGTGAAATCCAAAGGCTAAGTCTAGCCTTGAAAATATTTTAGCTCCATGCAATTGATCAAATAGATCATCTATTCTAGGCAGTGGGTACTTATTTTTGATAGTTACCTTGTTTAAATCCCTGTAGTCTACACACAACCTCATTGTTCCATCATGCTTCTTAACAAAAAGCACTGGGGAACCCCAACTGGAACTACTTGATCTTATGAATCCTTTCTCTTCTAATTCTTCTAGTTGATGTTTTAATTCTACCAATTCTTTTGGACCCATTCTATAAGGCTTCTTAATGATTGGATTTGTTCCAGGAATTAATTTTATTTTAAATTCAACTGGTCTGTTTTGAGGAACTCCCTTTACTTCTCCAAATACATCTATATATTCATTTACTACTGGGATTTCCTCTACCTTTAATTCCTTTTGAACTTCATTAATACTCCAGATTTTATTAAAACATGTATTCTTTGCTATTTCACTTAAGATGGTAATTCTTTTGCCTTCATTTGTTTCCAAAGAAATAGTAAGGTTTTCTAAATTTAAAATTGCTTTATTTCTCATTAACCAATCTACCCCCAAAATAATCCCAATACCAGGATGATTTAAGGTATATAGATCTGAATTAAATTCATAACCCCCTATAATTAATTTCAGACCCATGCACTTCATCCCCAACATGCAATGACTCCCTATGGGACTGTGTACAATTAAGGGCTGATCAATAGAAACACAAGCAAGTGTTAACTTCTTTACAATTTCCAAAGATATTAGTGAATGTGAGGCACCAGTGTCATATATTACTGATATTGGTTGGGTATGAATAAAAATTATACCTTCAAGTTGCCCAACATTCCCAGTGTTACTTGCTGCCAAAGCTCCTACCCTTGCTGTTCCCCTATTAGTTTCTGGGCAATCCTTCTTGAGATGACCCATCTTTCCACAATTATAACAGCCTCCTCTAGGTATTTTAGGGTCAGGGCATTGGTTACTATAATGTCCAGCTTTTCCACAATTAAAACAATGAGTGAATTTCTTGTTTTCAAGTGCTGTTGCTCCTTCCCCTTTCTTAACTCCTTTACTTGCATTTCTCTTATCATAAGGTTGCACTTTGTTCTGGCCACCCTTCTTCTTATTGAGCTTCATATTCCTGAATTTCTCTCTTGCAGTGTCATGTTGCTCAAATGAGAGAGTCAGATCAATTACTTGATCAAAAGTTTTGTCCTTGTATGGCAACATTGCCCTTGACAGACTAGGGTTCAAGCCTTGAATGTACCTTGCATTCTTTGCTTCTGCATTCCCTATTAACACCAGTCCATACTTGGATAATGCTTCAAACTTCTGAGTGTATTCATTCACACTCATGCTTCCTTGCCTTAATCTGATAAAGTCTTCAAGCAGTGTGGCCTTGGCAGATGCTGGGACAAATCTGGCCTCAAGCATGTCCTTGAAATCATTCCAAGTGATAGTATCCTCTTGTCTTCCTGCTGTTACAACTTCCCACCAATCCAGTGCAACCCCCTTCAATTTCCTTGAAGCTATCTGTCTCTTCCTCTGGTCATTGATTTGCATATCTGTGAAGACCCTCTCCATAGTTCTTATCCAAGTTTGAACACCTATAGCTCCTTCAGTACCTTCAAAATCCTTTCCTCCCAAAGTGGTACATGTTTTTAGCAGTTTGGAGAGTTCCTCATGAGGATTGTCTTGCCTTGGTGCCATTCCATCCCTTAAAGCTCTCACAAATCCTCCATGCTCATCACAGGTGGCTCTCGTGATGATCCTGCACCTGTATGGTGCCTTGGTCCTACCATAATGCTATAAATATGATTTTTACATTAGTTTATTTACCCCTATCATTTTTGGTGTCTTTACTTGGTTCATTTTCATTTCTGTGCACACTGTGCATGTATCACATGTACACATTTATATATATATATATATATATTTATTCAGTCATAAAACAAAAGCATTCAACATCAATAATTCAAACAATGCATTCAAACATCCATATGCATACAACAACATTTACTATGTTATTTAAAACATAGCTCTGATACCAAACTGTGGTGACCCTCACTCTATAACACATAGTTTTTTTTTTAACTTTCAAGAGGCCTTCACCACTAAACCCCAATTCTTTTATATTTGAATATTTATGTAATTTCCAAATATTTTTCCCAAGACCCTGGTTTTACCAATATAATCATATCAGTGTACAAACAAACTAAGTCAATTGTATATTTGATGATATACAATTGTTTCTTTATTATTATTATTTTTTTTTATCAGAGGGAATTTAAATCAAAAAGAAATTAAAATACCATACAAGCTATTGACATAGCCACTTATTTCTTTTCTAAGTCATGTTCTACTGCCATAGGTGCACTTTGACAAATACTAACACTTATATATATATATATATATCTTGCCTAGATAATTCTATTTAACACTAAAATAGCATTTACTTGATCTCATGATAGTTATCAAAGTTGATAATAATTAATAACAATAAGTTGGATCGACTAAAATCGATAAATCTTGGAAATTTACTCGAAAATAGACAAATTTGGCAAAATCAGCAGTTCAGACGTCTAAATTTTTAGGACAGACGTCTAAATTGGATCTTAGACGTCTAAATTTTTATAACAGACGTCTCAGAGTGTCTAAAATTGAAACAGAGAGTAGAAAACATTTTGAACTAAATTCAGACGTCTAAATTTTTATTAACAGACGTCTAAATTAGATCTCAGACGTCTAAATTTTTATGACAGACGTCTCAGAGTGTCTAAATTTTAAACAGAGAGTAGAAAACATTTTGAACTAAATTTAGACATCTAAAATTTTATTGACAGACGTCTAAATCAATCTCAGACGTCTAAATTATTATGACAGACGTCTTAGAGTGTCTAAATTTTAAACAGAGAGTAGAAAACATTTTGAACTAAATTCAGACATCTAAAATTTTATTGACAGACGTCTAAATTCAATCTCAGACGTCTAAATTATTATGACAGACGTCTAATTTGATCTTAAACGTCTAAAATTGTTGACAAGTTTTCTCAGAGGTTAAACTTAAATACTCAATTACTTACAAAATTTCCAAAATTCGTGCATATGCAAGTATCACTTACCTGCCATGCACAAATTCATCTCACTTGAATATTCTACTAAATTCTTGAGTGTTCATTAAAAATCAATCCCCTTGGCTTATTAATTTCCATAAGGCAAAACATAAGCAATGAAAATCAGAGTTCAAATATATATATGTATCCATATCAAATGTATATGACATGTCTAACCCCTTATTTTCTCCAAATCGGACATTCATAAAATATATTTAGTAGTTATCAAAAGCATCATCAATGATCACTCATAACAGGTTTTGATTAAGTACATATCTTCAACTCAAAATACTTAAAAAGTTTCCTAAAAGTAACTTCGATTGCAGAAAATAAAATGTGCCTAGTAATTTCATTACAATGCATCTGCAAATTTTAAAAACAAGTCTCTCTCTTATTTATACTAGCAACCAATGCCTTCTCTACTCATCAAGCCAACTTCAATTTCCTGCAAGCAAATCATTTAGTTGCCCCAAAGAATTTTTGAGACACCCAGATGATTGCAAGGGCAACCAAAAGGGTCAGTTTTCACTGGTATGAGCATTTAGCAATTTTGTATACATATTCATGATTTTAAAACATAATCTTGCAGTGCCTTCCTAGTTTAACAGATGTTTATACTTAGCATGTTTTGGTTCATACAAGGTAATACAAAAACACATTCATCTATTCAAACAAATACACAGCAAACAGTAAAGATAAACATATGTATAATTCTTGATTTATTCTCCCCAAATCTAGATAAATAAACCCAAGTTTCATACTCCAAATTTTCACCCAGCAACTAATCAATGAACAAGTTTAACTTGATTAAATTAACACCATATCTGGATATTTATAACCCAGATTTTTAAACCCCTGTCCCCATTTATTTTATGGTCTTTAACTCCTTGTCAAATGAATACTATGTATGCATTGTGAAGGAAACTCCCAGGTTGTTTAAATTATTCCAACACACAAAGGCCTCAGGGTGCAGTTGCACCATGCATATACTTGCTTCCACCTGAAGTAAGCAAATCATTGACTAACTCCCAAGTGACCAATTTAGTTTTTTTTTCTTTCATTCATATTTCAGAAAGCTATAACTGCTTGTATATTTTTCTGATTCAACCCCATGTTCCCCTGTTTAATCTATATTCATGTTTAATGATACTAAGATAGAACAAGAATGCTCCAATCATGTTAGCACCAAAAACCCACTTACAGATTAATACTCCAAACAAACAAAAAAAAAAGAAAATGCACAAACAAACATCCATATCACCCATAACAAAATTACTTCAGAGATTTGAATGTCTCATAATATTTTAGGCTGCCTGCAATAGGGCTTAATGCCATTGCATACAAAGGATAAATACTCACATTATGTTTTTCCTTTCACTTCTTTAATCTTTTGAACAGCAAATCCCCCAAAGCCCCAACTAGTGTTTCTCCTAGTTTATTTTTTTTATCTTTGTTTTTGATCCCGAGAGAATGATGGTTTTGGTCATGTGCAGTTATTTATAAATCCATTCTAGGGTTTAAGAAAATGGGTAATTCTCCTAAGACCCTTAGCTGTTCATGCATACATCTCATTCCTGTGTGGTCCTAAATGGGAAATGTACACATCAGGTTACTTTAATTGGTTATTTTGGGAGTTGAACATTTTAAACACTGCATGCTATTTTCATGTTTCTATTTTGTTCATGCCATATGCATGTGATCCTTTATTCATTTCTTTTTATAAGTTTATAGAATCTGAAAATCTCCTTTGTATACTTAAATTAAAAATCACATATATTATGCTAATTATTTCTGGCACAATTATAACTTTATATATAAAACAGAAAATGCCCCATATATATTAAATGTATATATTTTTATTTTATTTTATTTTAGGGTTATTACACCTGCCAAAGCGTAGGAGTGAAAAAAGACAAGTTATTCGAAAGGCTTTGCGGTTTACTATTCAGAATGGAGTCATGTATAGAAGAGGGTACTCTGTTCCTTTACTCCGGTGTATCGCCCACGATGAAATCAATCGAGTATTACATGATGTGCATTGAAGGAGAATGTGGCAATCACACCGAGGGGCAAGCTCTTGCTAAGAAAGTGCTCCGATACGGTTATTATTGGCCGATTGTAAATCGTGACACATCAGATTATGCCCGAAAATGTGACAGATGTCAGAAATATGCTCGGATTCTAAGAGCTCCGCCTATTGAAATAACTCAGATGGTCAGTCCATGGCCGTTCGCAATATGGGGCATCGACATCATTGGGTCTCTACCTCTAGCCAAAGGTGGCCTGAAGTATGCCATCATTATAGTTGATTACTTTACCAAATGGGTGGAAGCCGAGCCCCTTGCTACTATCACAACGAAGAAAGTGATCAACTTTGTTGTACGCAATTTTATCTGTCGATTTGGTCTCCCACATACCATCATCACTGACAATGGAGCCCAATTCGATAGTGTCGAGTTCAAGAATTTCTGTCAGCGATTTCATATCCAAAACAAGTTCTCTGCAGTTGCACACCCTCAAGCGAATGGACAGGTCGAAGCTGTTAATAAAGTTATAAAGTCCATTCTGAAGAAACGATTGGAAAAAGTCGGGGGCAAGTGGGTCGATGAACTTCTTATGGCCCTATGGGCATATCGAACAACCCACAAGTCCGCGGCAGGCCATACTCCATTTTCACTTTCTTACGGTTCAGAAGCCGTTATTCCAGTCGAGTTGGAAGTGCCTTCTCATCGTGCGACATATTATGACCCGAAGACAAATGCTATATTACTTTCCGAATCTCTGGACTTATTGGATGAGAAGCGAGAAGATGCTGATTTGAGGGCAGCCGCGTACCGAAGTCGAGTCGTCCGATTGTACAATGCCAAGATCTGACCCCAAACCTTTGAACTTGGCGATCTCATCCTTAAGAGAATTTACCTTATCCCTTCGCATATGAAACCAACGTGGGAAGGACCGTATGTTATCGAACGAAGACTCAGAAACGACACCTTTAAATTATCAACCATTGACGGTCTCACTTTGTCGAGAGCTTGGAACAGCGAGAGTCTTCGTCGCTACTACACATAACAGGCTTTATTTGTTCATTCAGTCTGCTTTTCATTTGCAGTTTGTTTATGCATTTCGAAATTTGAATTTGTAATAAGGCAACTGACCTTGCCATACTTTTTTATTTCAGCAATAAAATGCAATCTCTTCGAGCCAGAGCAGTGATTTTTGAAATGCATCATGCGACCATCACAATGCACGGAGAGCTAAGTTCCATCCTACGGTGGTACTTATTCAAATAAGGAGTGACTGTGATACGACCAGTCACTCGTTACGTGAAACCCGAGCTCAGGAGCAAGCCATCACACTGAAGCCAAGAAAGGATTGATACACGACAATTCTCTGACTAACCCTGGCTCCTAGAGCGCGAGCTGGAGTATAAACTTACAAATGCGGGTTCGGAGAGGGTGGATCCGTCCGCCTAATGACTTCGCCCGTGTTTAAACCAAGTCCGAGGAGGATGGACCCGTCCATCTAACGACCTCACTTGTTAACTCAGGGTGGATGTGGTCCGACCATCCACGATCCTGATACATCTATCGTTCCTGGAGTGCGAATGAAATCCTAAAACTCAAAACAGGTGTGATCGACCGTCTGTTAACCAACTCCAAATTCCCAAAGTGTGAACTGGAGTATAAACATCAAAATGGGTGTAACCATCCACCCATCGACTAACTCCAAATTCCCAGAGTGTGAACTGGAGTATAAACACAAACCGGGTATGAAACGACCACCCATGAGACAACTCCGAGTCCCCAAAGTGTGGGCTGGAGTATAAACGCAAATTGGGTGTGACTGACCACCCACAAATCAATCTAAGTCCCTAGAGTGCGGACGAAATTATAAATATCAAACGGGTGTGACTGACCGCCCATAAAGTAACTTGAGTCCCCGGAGCGTGGACATATCTCTAAACCTTAAGCGGGCGTGACCGACCGCCGACGTACAAGTACCATCCCCAGAGTGTGGATGCAATTACCAATAGATGAGCGAGTGTGATTCGACCGCCCGAACTCGTCTCGTTTTGGCCTTGTTTCAACAAAGTTAAGCTCGATGTATTAAAGGAGAAAAGCGACTGCCGACCGACCATTTCAATTTATCCCCGGGACTGGGGGCAGAGCTTAAGTACCAGCTACTGATCGAGTCAGTGCAGTATTGGAACTCGACTTAACATTCGGTTATGACCCAAAGTCATAACTTCAGAACTTAACAACCGAACCCAGGTCCAATTCAGAGACTAAGGTTTCACAAGTATATTGAATGGAAGTTCAAGCACTAATACACTTAAACAAATAAACATGAAACTATGCTAGAAACAAAATGGAATTTTATTTTAACTATTCTTTGAAAAAGAAGGATAAGTACAAAAATCGTTCCAAGAAATCCTACTAGCAGGGGCCGTACCCGCATCTATACACGGCCTACAAGAAGCAAAAAGAAATTCCTATCTATCTACCAAAAAAGGGAGCGAGAAGATACGTCTATTCCCTTAGTTTCTTCTTCTTCCCCCTCGGCGTCGACCCACTGGAGCTACCGCTCGGATGACTCTTCGAGCCTTTGCCTTTCAGTGGTTGGTCTCCAGCGGAGGGAATTACGGTGACCTCTTCCTTTGAACTCATAGGAATTGGAATACTTTCTGAATGTGGAGTCGGAGGGATAGGAGCATTCTTGATATTGAAAGATGAGGGAGGAACACCAGTGTCAACGATGGTTCCACCAGGAGAAATCATCCGTAGAGGAGCTGGACCAGGACTCGCCATACCACCTCCGACGCCACTGGCCTGCACGGCCGCTTCCATCTCGGCGTTAATCTCCGCTATGATATCTTCTTCATGAATTGTTTGGGTGTCCACGGGGATGCTGCCGGTTGGGCCCGATGAACTAACCATGGATGCGCCTCCGCTCATGACAAATGGTAAGTCGGTAAAAGGGTCACTTTGATGACCAAGAAGTTCCTCCATCATCCGCTCGTCAAAAGTAAAAGCGCTCCCCTACACTCCGTCAGTTGGTGCAGCGGCCTTTGTTGTGGTCGCCTCTGTCATAAGGGCCTCCCACTCACGATGCGGCTCTTGAGCTGCAGGGGGCACGACCGATGCGGCTCCTATCGCTGAATAAAGATAAGAGAAAAGGTGACAGTGACTATTTCAAACACCGCTCTCGACTTTGAATAAATGCTAGAAATGCTCAGAATACCTTCCTCAGATTGGCTCGCGGGTGGCGGAGCAGCTTCATAGACATGCTCATGAGCCGGAGACAACTGCGGTTGATTAGGATTGTAAGCAGGCACGGATAGAGGATCAACCGCAGGAGTAGATTCGGGCTGGGTTAACATAGGAATTTCGGTACTCGCATTATGATGTTCAACACCAAAACCCTCTCCAGCCTCCGGATGCTGAGTACCGAGCCTCTCCTTCTCGAATGTGATAGTGATGTCGTGGAGAACTCTTCTTTCATCCTCATTCAACACCCGATTCTCCAATTCAAACTCATCGATGGATTCAATGTGGTGCTCCGCTTTTTCATCTTCGACCAAGCAGCACCAAGCATTGTATAGATGTGATGGATAGTCTTCGAGCCAGCTTAGATTTCGATGCTTCAGAACATTGGCATTATATGTAGTGAGGAGATCCTCCTACCTGGCCTCTGTAGTTCTCACTTCACCCTCAACCCTGGCTTTGGCTTCCTAAACCTTCAGCGTTGCCGCATCCCTCTCATCCCAGAGCACCACAAACTGCTTGCATGCCTCCTAAGCGGCTTTATTTGCATCGTCTTTCTCTTTGACGACTTCAGCAAGTTTGGCTTTAAGCTCCTCAAGCTCTTTTAGTGCTCCATCCCTTTCGGCCATAACTATGGTGGTCCGGTGCCCCATTTCCTCAACCAGGGCTAAGTGTGTTCGCCTCATCTCCTCCATCCTCCGGGTTGCCTCATCGGCTCTTTTATTGGCCTCCGTTTTTGAATTTCTCGCAGACTCGTTTTCGTCATTAAGCACCTGGATTATGTGGTCTTTCTGTGCGAGATCAGTCCCTAATTTCTCAATTGTCTTCGCCCGCTCAAAGGCCACTGCTGATACTTTATCCGCAGTTTTCATCCATTCTCGATACTGGCCGTAAAGATCATGTATATAGTCGTGCATCGTCTGTTCTACCTCGATGGGAATTCGCTTTAAGTGAGGGGGAAAGATGAAGCCGTCAAAGCAGATATTTGGAAAATCTTTTTTCAACTTAGCGATTCTAATCGCTCCTTCCCCGGTGGGCTCTGTGATGGCTTGTTCAGTAGCGATGTGAGCTTCGGTTTCGGTCTTCCGACGCAGTTGGTCAGGCGTTGGTGCCCGGGAAGGTGGTATTTGACGTGAAGATTTATGGGTTTGTTTGCCAGAACCGGAAGGTGGTGTTGGACCTCTAGGTGGTGGAGAGCGTGACCGAGAACGACGCCTATACTCCTTCTCCCTCTCTTTATCCCTTTCCCTCTCATAGCACTCCCTCTCTTGACTAGAATAGCTGCGATCGCGGTCTCTATCGGCCTCACGTCTGCGAGACTCATAATATGAACTAGATGAATGGCATGTAGAACGGAGGCTGCCAAGCATAGATCCTCGCTTTGACATCGTGCTTGTAAAATGAAAAGAGAAACAAAGTTGGTATTTCCCAGAAATGAATTGCTTGTGATTAGAAATTGTATGGTGCCGTAAAGTGTGTGTATGCATGTGCAAACCCCTCGACCAACCGTTTATATCGGCCATACTCGAAGGAATTGACTCACCTAGATCTAAAGCGCTCTGGAGCCCTTCCAATCTGGTATCTTGTTGCAGCGACACATAGTCTGGGATTGGAATGTCTGCAAGCCCTTCGAAGGGGTTCTCCATATGTGGGGGAGGAGCCTCTGAAACTATAACACCGGCGGTTGGTAGAGACATGACCACAGATTTCCATCTCGTAGGTTTGCGAAGCTTATGAGCAACCGCCTTGCCTTTTCTTTTTTCCTCTGAATGTCGAGGACTATCTGAGAGCCCGGCTGTTTGCGCCAAAAATGGTCACAAATCCCAAATACCGTGAAAGCACCAAGTTATGAATGTAGATCAGCAAATATTCAAACACAAATCTCAGATCTAAGCAAACAAAATATCACAATTCAGAAATAATGAACAGAAACACGAGTTTTATAGTCGTTCGGCTATCTCCGGCCTACGTCCACTTCAAAGGTTTTCTTTTATTGATGTTCTTCGCTGATTACAGTTGATTACAGCGGATTACAATGGATTATGGCTCTGTTCTTTGAGTACAACGGTAGTAGTGAAGTGCAAAGTAGAGTCTGGTATAGTCTGGGCGCTTCAGAATCCCGATCCCCCTTTTCTGAATGACCTGGGGCTCTATTTATAGGTGTTGGAGGCTGATATTTTGCTAAAATTTCGGTAGACCACTTCTGGCACGTGAGGGGGCCCACATGCCCATCCTCAGGAAAGTTGGGCCCACTTCAGGATCGATTCGAAATCCATTCGAATCGATCAAAGAATCATCCAATCGAGCTGAAATTCGGTGAGAACATTCTTCAACATGTACGCAATCTCCTGTAAAAATTTCATAGCATTTGGACTTGTGGATCTCGAGATATGGTCGATTCGAAATGAGTTTTCTCGGCTGGCCGTCTCGTTCGAATCGATCCCTTCGTATCGATTCCTTCGAATCGATGGTGGCATGTGACTCTGTGATGACGCGGAGCGCAGCTTTCGTATCGATCCGCCTTTTTCGCCGAGTTGATCGAGTCACTCCGGAGATTTCGCCACGTTGACCTTTTCTTCTTTGACTCATGCATGTTTCCAGTCTGCATCCACGTTTTATACTTGTTCGTATCCATTTCGCATCGGTACGTTCGTACCTATTTTTCGTGTCCTTTTTCGTATCGATCCCAGGAACACATTTTCTATCGATCTCGTATGTGTTGATCGATACGAAATGAGCATGAGGGGTGATCGATACGAAGTGGTTGTGAAGAGTGGAGAATGGACACGAATATCATCCTAAAGATGGATACGAGCGAGACCTGACCTGATGGATACGAACAATGTCTTACTTGATGGATGCGAATCTGACGATTTCGAATCGATCATCACCTTACCTCCTTGATGGATACGAACAACATATCCTTTTAACTTGTATCGATCATATCTCCTTCATATGAAATCCAATTAACCTGAAATCTGAAATGTAGCCTCTCCTAGCATTGATCATCATCTCCAATCGATTCCATCCCGATCGGAGCCCGGTCAAAATTTGACGACACCCATTGCAGCCTTGGTCTAGTGTCCCTGGACGTAAGTAATGCCGTGGCTTAAATCCTAAGCCGAATCCTGGTCGCTCTAGAACCTTGTTGAGCATAGTCCATACTCAACGACCTGAATGAGTCACTTTACCGCGTTCGGGCAAAACGACTCACCCCTTGCCAGGTATAATCCATACCCGACGACCGTTTATCAAAACCAAAACAAAAATCCAGTCAAAATCTAATCCAAAATCCAAGTCAAACCAAAAAGATCAGAAATCCAAACCAGCATCCTAAACAGAAACCAGTCATCCAAACAAAAATCCAAAACAGAAAGCAAACAAAATCAGGAGTTCAAACCAAACTCCAAAACCAAACCAGAAAACCAAGGGTCCAATCTAAAAACAAAAGACAGATTTCACAAACCATGGCTTCACGGTTTATCATTATTCAGAGCATGCCTAGGGGCTATCTCCGTCCCCATACATGTGTAAATGACTTAGTTGCTCGCCAATGGTTTATTACTTATTTCATATTACCTCAGTCAATTGATGACCAATCGACCATCATTCCTGGGCCTCACCCCCTCATGGCTTGAGGTAGGCGGTGGTTGCTCCTGCTCCGTCGCTGCATTCCGAGCCCCAACATACTGCCTTAATTGTCCATTCCTCACATGCTCCTCAACTATATCCTTTAAGTGCCTGCAGCTGTTGGTATCATGCCCGTCCAAATCGTGGAAGAGACAATGCCTTCCTGCTGCCCTCTCTCGTTCAGAAGGTTCTCTCCTAGCTGGCCTTCGGTAAGGAAGGCGATTCTGGGTTTCCATGTATATCCGCTCCAGTGTCTCGTTTAATCCCGTGTATGTGGAAAACTTTGGATCCTTCCATCGCTTCCTAGCTTTTTCAGAATCATCATCCAACTTCCTTTTCTCTTTATCTTTATCCGAACCTCTACTGGATGGTCCCCCACCCTCAGTTGCATTCACTTCCTTCAACTTTAAATCTGCACATGCATCCTCTTGTCGGAGGAACCTCTCAACCTCATGAAAGAATTCTCCGAGATCCAGTGGTGGGTCTTGTATTAAAGATACCTTGAAATCCGAATCCTCCCTGACTCTTGACACCGCCGCCATTAAAACCATCGATGGATCCGGCCGATCCATCGAAGCAACTGCCGCATTGAATCGAGTTAGAAACGCCCTAAGCGATTCATCCGTCCTTTGCTTTACCGATGTTAACATCTTCACGTTCTTAGGTCTTTTGATATGAACCCGAAACTGCCCCAAAAACTTATCCACCAATTCCCTCCAAGTCCTGATAGATCCCTCTTCCAACTGCCTAAACCACATTGCAGCTAGATCTGTCAAATACAACGGGAAACATTTGGCCATCACTTCCTCCGATGCCCCCAGCACTTCCATGTGTCTAGTGTATCTCATCAAGTGATCAGTCGGGTCAGCCTTGCCATTATATACCTCCATGCTAGGTAATTTGAACTTAGGTGGATTCTGAGCTATCCTGATTTCCCGAGCGAACGGACTCCTGTTCACTCCTTCCAAATCTCTGTTGGTCAAACCTCCACGCATAGTCTTCCTAATGATTTCCACTAAATCAACGTTGTCTGTCAGGGGTTGCCCCATATGCTCCCGAGGGAACTCCGTCACATATTCTTCATGTGGCTCATTAGCAGCAATGTTGGCCCTAGCCTGTTGAACTCCTTCCAAAGATCCTCCTGTGTTGGATCTTGCGGGCCTGCCCCCAAGCCCTTGTTGATTGCCTTCCGGTTCTGTATTCTGTCCTCCATTGGGTTCCATAACCCTAGCTCCTTGTTCCACATTAACAGCCGTTGTGGCTGGTCCTAAGTTCTGCATGCCTGCAGCTTTCATCTGTTCGAAGAAAGTTTGCATCATCACTTGTTGGCATTTCATTATTCTTTCATGTATTGAATTTGCCATAGCCTCCATCTCATCCCTTGTGATGTAGACAGAAGCTTGTCCTTCTCCAGCTCCGGAGGACGCCTCTTGACTTCCTCCTTGTTGGCTTCTCTCAACTCTTTGCCTACTACTTGTTTGTCGAGTTATTGTCTTTCAAATCTTCAAGCTTTCAAATCTGAACTTCAAATCTTGCGTAGCGGGTGTAATTCAATTCTCAGTGAAAGCACCAAAGTGTTTGCGCCAAGAATGGTCACAAACCCCAAATACCGTGAAAGCACCAAGTTATGAATGTAGATCAGCAAATATTCAAACACAAATCTCAGATCTAAGCAAACAGAATATCACAATTCAGAAATAATGAACAGAATCACGAGATTTATAGTGGTTCGGCTATCTCCGGCCTACGTCCACTTCAAAGGTTTTCTTTTATTGATGTTCTTCGCTGATTACAGTTGATTACAGCGGATTACAATGGATTATGGCTTTGTTCTTTGAGTACAACGGTAGTAGTGAAGTGCAAAGTAGAGTCTGGTATAGTTTGGGCGCTTCAGAATCCCAATCCCCCTTTTCTGAATGACCCGGGGCTCTATTTATAGGTGTTGGAGGCTGATATTTTGCTGAAATTTCGGTAGACCACTTCTGGCATGTGAGGGGGCCCACATGCCCGTCCTCAGGAAAGTTGGGCCCACTTCGGGATTGATTCGAAATCCATTCGAATCGATCAAAGAATCATCCAATCGAGCTGAAATTTGGTGAGAACATTCTTTAACATGTACGCAAGCTCCTGTAAAATTTTCATAGCATTTGGACTTGTGGATCTCGAGATATGGTCGATTCGAAATGAGTTTTCTCGGCTGGCCGTCTCGTTCGAATCGATCCCTTCGTATCGATTCCTTCGAATTGATGGTGGCATGTGACTCTGTGATGACGCGGAGCGCAGCTTTCGTATCGATTTGCCTTTTTCGCCGAGTTGATCGAGTCACTCCGGAGATTTCGCCGCATTGACCTTTTCTTCCTTGACTCGTGCATGTTTCCAGTCCGCATCCACGTTTTATACTTGTTCGTATCCATTTCGCATCGGTACGTTCGTACCCATTGTTTCGTGTCCTTGTTCGTATCGATCCTAGGAACACATTTTCTATCGATCTCGTATGTGTTGATCGATACGAAATGAGCATGGGGGGTGATCGATACGAATTGGTTGTGAAGAGTGGAGAATGGACACGAATATCATCCTAAAGATGGATACGAGCGAGACGTGACCTGATGGATACGAACAATGTCTTACCTGGTGGATGCGAATCTGACGATTTCGAATCGATCATCACCTTACCTCCTTGATGGATACGAACAACATATCCTTTTAACTTGTATCGGTCATATCTCCTCCATATGAACTCTGATTAACCTGAAATCTGAAATGTAGCCTCTCCTAGCATTGATCATCATCTCCAATCGATTCCGTCCCGATTGGAGCCTGGTCAAATTTAGACGACACCTATTGCAGCCTTGCTTCTTATCGATCCTGATCCTGATATCCATCGTTCCTTGCCAATTTGTTGATATTCCAGCCTTGACCAAAAGGTGGGATAACACCGGCTACGGGTTCGTCTTCACTGGGCATATCCTCTTCGCCACCCTTCTCAGCGATTACAATTCTGGGCATTCTATGCCTAGCACGTCTTGTCGGAGCCGCCCTAAGAGATCCATCAAGCCCTATGCTCTGGTCTTTGTCAATTAGCCCAACGGCACTCAAATTTTCATTTGTAAGCACCGCTTCGATCTCTCTAATTTCGCCCGGCACCTCTTGAAGAATTTGTACTATTTAATTAAAGTGAGCACCCTCAGGTCGTGGAATTGAAGCTGTAAAATAAAAAAATGTTAGACTCAACATCGATTACAACTATCCCATTAGTCGCCAGAGAAATTGCGGCACTTACGTCTGACTAACCACCGTCTAGCGAATCCTGGCGGGCACCGAACATAGAACCACTCGGTTTTGAAGTAGCTAAGGTTGGTCCAAGTTCCAATCACAATTTGACAGTTTCTGGCTCCCTCTAATAATGTGAAAGAGGGATTATCTCACCGACTCTTTACATTGAACAAGAATCTGACTTCCTCTGGAGTCGGGGGTCGGAAAAGGTGCTCCATGAAGATGATGAATAGGCTATTCAGCAAAGCGTACCCGTTCGGATGCAACTGTAACGAGGTAATCCCCAAATAAGATAGCACCACCTAGATATATTAATTGAATGGTGGGAGCGTCTCGGCTGTGCAAGAAAATCGATTAAAAGCGGTGTACCCTTCCGGAGGAGTGTGTGGCCTGTCTTTCGGCCTTAGTAGCAAGACATCATCCAACGATAGCCCGTGCCTCAAACAAATTCTCCCCAATTTATCTTCGGAAACATTGGATGGTACAGAATCTTGTGGATTACCTACGAAGGTCACTCCTGGTAGCTCGTCCGGAGCTGGACTTATGACTTCGGCCGCGATGGCCGGCATCTCTATTATTGGAAGAGGAAGACTTTGAGCCTCCTGTTGCTGTGAACTCCCGGGTTCCATAACTAACCAACTCATCAAAAACCATCGTTACGTGACAATAATCCCGTGTGTCCCCCAATGTGAAGTGCATGAATGTGTTGTGCAGTGTAGTACTGTATATTATCTATGAAATGCTACGAGATTTAAAGAGTATTTGAACGACAAGACTTCGAAATTCTATCAGAGTGACCGTCATCGCTGACCATCACAACCATGCCATCCAGACTTCGAAAACCGATCCAAGTTAAAGATCATTAAATTTCGTCAAGTTACAGTTCCATCGACGAGCTTCGAAAGGCAGTCAAATATGCAGTGAAACGATTAAGTCCAATTATGTAAGGCAGAAGCTCGTCGGAGTCAAGTATTCGAGTGTGCAAAAATTTCATATCCATCAGAGTGCATGTTCGATCGATCACCATAAGTACCATTTGTATCGATCAAAGAAGACAACATTTCGTATCGATCGTCGAAAATTAAGTTCGTATCGATCACAATCCCTCGACTTCGTATCGATTGCCTATAGCGTCTTCGTATAGATCCCCAAATTCAAGCCTCCGTATCGATCGCTTTGGATCGATATGAACTCTGACCATCAATCGATACGAAGCTTCCCACTCAATCAATATGAAGTTCCATTGCTTTGGATCGATACGAACTCCAATCCTCAGATCGATACGAACGTTCTCTTCGTGTCCTCACACTCCTTCTTCTCCAAATTCATTCAGGCGTCATCTCCTCCTTCTCCAAACCCATTTTGACCATCCACGGCCTCCACATCACCAGAATCGGCCATGAACGCATATGGATTGGCAGTCGAATTCGAGTCTCATCATTCTTGACATAATTTCGCTAATTAATTACCTAAATCAAAGTGCAGATTCAAGGGATTAAGGAGTTATGTTAATTTGGAGACGAAAGCGAGTCCTATTTCTTAATCTTTTAATCGATACGAAGCAAGGCAGAAAGAATGAAAAGCAGATGAAATTTTTCTAAGTCCTAACAATATTTATATGGACACGAGGTAAAGGTGAGAAACGATTCGTCTCCCAGTTAAAATTACCGATTAGAATGGTCACCAATATCATCGATACGAGAGCCCTGTTCGTATCCATCCACCCATATCAGTCCCGGGCACAACTGTTCGTATCTATTTTCCATCATTCCAGAATGCTGCCATTCGTATCCATCAGTGACCTATTGATACGAACGATACACATGAACTTGTTCGAGTCATTCGGACCCATCAGAGATTTATCGATACGAAATGACAACTTTGTATCCATTGCTTTGAAGCCCAAGGAGTTCGTATCCATCGATACGAGGAGATTTTAAAGAACAAATTGTTTCGTATCGATAACGATCGATACGAAATACATATCCCAACTTCTCAAATTGATCTAGGAGAGGATCGATACGAAGGGATACTCTAAAACGACTAATAAAGCGTTGTTACAACTCGACTTTCACATTGATCCAGGAGAGGATCGATATGAAACACGATTCAAAAAAAAACTTGACAATGACTCGTGAACGTGCAATTGTTAACGGGAGTCAGGTTAACATACGTGCATGTCTGACGAACTAACATTCAATTTTCAAAATTGACAGGAATTGAATGCTCACCAGGTGACAGTTACAACAATGCACTATACACTCATTGGCAGCCAGCAATCCAGTATTTATATTACTTGAAATCAATCAAAGGTTACATCTTTTGACAAAAAGCAACAACTATTCAACAAATCAGATAGAACTTTTCAGAATGAAGATTGCAGCTTTTCAAAGCACATCATGTTCTCACAAGACATACTTTGGGGGGCAAATGTTATCCCGCCATTTTGCAAGGCCATGACATCAAGGAATTGACTGGAAGCCAAATACAGTTCGTCCCGAAGATCGATTATACACAGGTCTACTATGGATACTGGTGAATTTTGTCCGAGTCCGGATCAAGCTACAATCGAAATGATACGGCAAGCAAAGCTACAGAAGCCAACGTTCCAAATTTCAAGTCAATCAGAGTTTGTATACTCAAGATATTGATCGAATAAATTCAAGAAGTCCAACTTCATTCGTATCCATGGGATTTCGTATCCATCAACTCGTAAGCATCTATCTCGTATCCATCCCTCAAGCTACTTTGGTTTGTATCCATCATGCCTACACTATTTCGTATCCATCGCGTATACTCTGCTCCATATCCGTCAACCGTACCTAGTTCGTATCGATTTCATTTACACAGTTCGTATCGATCGGCCTACGATCGATACGAATGTGCCACTAAACAGTCGAGATGAAATAGCATCGTCTATCGATATGAAGCAGCTGCATGTGATCGATACGAGGCAATCTCTAAGTTATCGATACGAAGTATCCTCAAACATGGATATGAAATACAGTCGAAGTTATCAATACAAAAGAATAACTTCATGTTGATATGAACAAGGCGCGTTCAAATGGGAGACTCGATCACTCGGCATAAGAAACAGATCGATCCTAGATTACAGCGCCACATCACCTGATCGATACGAGCTAGCATCGATACAAACAGAAAGTGATACGAATGGATCGATACGAGCACTCCAGCCTTTTGCAAATCTAAACTTGCATCGATCATAACTCAAGATCTACAAGTCCAAATGCCACCAAATTTTCACAGGAGCTTGCCTACCACCTCAAGAATGTACCTAATCAATTTCAGCTCGAAAATACCAATTCTTGATTGATACGAACTCGGTACGTATCGCTCTTGGATCGAGTTGAAATCACCAGGGATTGATCCCGTGGGCCCACCCACGTGAGAGAAGAAGTCCTCCGAGATCTAGGCGAGATATTTGCTGCATACGCCATAAATAGTGACCCTGGACCTATAGAAAATGGACTTTTGGCTTCTCTACGCTGATACTCTGCCGAAATCATTATTAAACTTCAGTTGTACTAATGTAATCTTTTGTAATCAGCGAGTAAAGTTCAATAAACATCAGCCATTTCATAGTGGACGTAGGCAATACGCCGAACCACTCTAAATTCGTGTGTTTATGTGCATTTTCTTATCTGTTGATTAGTGTGTTTGTTAGATCTGCCTCATTTTACTTTTACTTTCTTCATTTTATCTCTTTAAACACATCCGAAGAGCGTTGTGCCCAATTTTGGTACAAACAACTTCCTTAAGGGTTGCGAATCAAATAGGAGGGTATGCAACTCTAGGGATGAGATGTTATCGGTTAGAAGTTGATTTTTTAGGTCATAAGTTTGCACGTAGTCTATATGTTTTCGATTTCGTAGATTTCAGAATCATTTTGGGTACGAATTGGTTGAGAAGGTATGAGGCTAGGATATTTTGCCCGGATGGGGAGATATCACTAAGACACTCTTGTAGGATCGATTTCACCCTTGGAGGGGGGGGGGGTGTGAATAGGGTGATACTAAATTATTGCGGAAATATATATAATAATTGCAGCACAGATAATAGCAGAATAATAAAAGCAGAAATAGAACAACACAGATTTACCCACCTTCGGCAATAACCTGCCTACGTGTGCCCCCAAGGTTTCTACTAGAAATTAAGTAGTCAGACGCTTACACACGTAAACTTGCGACATCCACTAACGACTAACGTAACTCTACGCTCAAAACCCTGCCACAACTCAGCCACTGAGTTGTGAATTCTCGAACTACACCACCGTAGTTCGTAATCTAGTCACACGACTAGAATTTTACAAAAGTTTAAAAAGAAAATTACAACTGAAAATAAAATAAAAACAAAACCCTATATAAAAATTTAAGCCCAAGCCAAGAATGAAGACCGGCCCAATTTAAAATAATAAGAATGACTTCCTATTTTGTTTTCGTGGCCATTCTTTCTTCGTTCCTCTTCTGATTTTAGGGTTTCTTCCAAATTGAGGCGCCGCTTGATTTTCGATTGATTGAGGTGATTAATTTGATTTGCTTTGCTTCGTCAATCGTCTCTTGGCTTTGATTGGATTTCGGCTACTTCAATTTGATGAGTTCAAATAACTATTACCGGTATGTGATTTCCTTTTATTTATTCTTGTTGATATGCACGAACTCGATTTACTACCGATGATGATATAGGGATTTATATAGGGATTAAAGCCCTAAAGTTACATTCGTATATTTTAGTTGAATTCTTCAAATATTTTTGCTTGGCCATTCGATTTTGCTTGAATACTTGTGATAATTCTGACTTGTTCAATTCGTATTTGGTCTTCCATGATTTTGAATTTTACTCCGTTGCTTTGAGTTTTCTCTAAGTCGGTTTCGTTATTTTATCTGATGCATTTGCATTTTCTCCATGAATTTCTTTGGGTCAGTTCCTATGACTTCGGCATTTGAAATTGTAGTAATCTGGACTTTGACCAAATCGTAGCTTATCCATACGACCTTAGTTGAATTTTTATCTTGGTCTACTGGTTTGAATTGCTACCGGGCTTGGTTCACGGCTTCTGAAATTATTTGAACTGCTACTGTTAATGTTAATAGCTGTAAACATATAAACATGCTTCTGTACCTTGATGACCCACGGCTTTGAATTTTAAATAGTCTTGACTTGATAAACTCTGACTTATTCGTTATGTTTTACCTTGATTGACTTCACTGCAACACTGGTTCAACCTGCTGCTGTTCTAATTTGATTTTCTGTATTTTCTTGTAGCATTGCTTTCCACTTTATTCTGTCTTGTTGTCTCTAAAGGAATTGAACTGTAGCTCATTGATTTTGGAAATCATGCACATATTCATGAATATACATGCATACATATGCATGTATATATGTGTAGTGAATGTTACTGCATATTTGTCTGGTCTGGTCATTGTATTGCTTTTGATATTTACTCTGGTTGTATTGGTTTGATTTCTTTGTTGCATTGTCTTGTATGTGTGTGAGGTTTGCATCAGCCTTGTACTTGAAGTTATGTTGCATGTTACATCGTTTTGATCTTCACATGTACATTTTGTTGAGGCTGCTTTTGGTCTTCATGTCTGCACTATGTTGTACTCGAGTCTCTTTGTTGTATTGAGTCTGGTGTGCCTGGTTTTGATGGTCTTGATGAATCTGCACTTGTTTGCTTTGTATTGTTGTGGCTTTGTGTTTTGTTTCACTTGCTCTTATCTGTATGTAGCTTGCCTTTAACTTGTACATGTACATACTGCTGTCCACCTTGATTTGTTGTTGCCTCTTGGGTTTGGCTCTGGCTATCGCACTTGTATTCTGTTGATCATCTCCATATGCTTGTGTTGCCATATATGCTGTCCTCTTTGTACATATATGTGCAGCCCTAAATTTTGTATATGAGGTTTCCTAGACTGTTTGGTTGCATTGAGTTGTTGAGCTTGAGTCTGGTCTGTAGTTCATTTTGAGGCTGACATGTGCATGTATATATGCATATATATGCATACATGTGTATCTTTATGTATGTTTACTATTGCATTGTAACTTGCATTCTTTGGCTTCTGTTTCATGTGTACATGTGTGTATTTGCACCTGTGTTGAATCCACCCTCGGCTCGGGTTTGACCTTGTGCTCACCTGTTCCTGTAGTTTTAACATGCAAGTGTATATCGGTGTGCACGGCCTTGTGGCATGTACAGTGATACACTGTGCATGTCACAAGTTGTTCGTGTAGATGAATTCAAAAGAAATAAATGACGAACAACCCAAATAACTGAGGCAAAAAACATTTTCAAAAACCCACTTTAATTTTTACTGCAAAATAATTTTTTTCAATTTTATTGCGTCAGTGTTTATTTTGCAGATTGCTCAGATGCTGGATTCAAGCTGGAACAGAGTTGAAGATAAAAACACGAGCGTTGAGTGAATATGTAGTGAGGAGTAATATGTAAATTGAAAAATTGTGATGTAATCGAAATTGTGTTGTAATTGACAATGTGTAAATGTAGTGAGAGCTCAAATTTGTACTATTTGAATTTGTAATAAAATATTTGTTTGAATAAAATATTTGTTTGAATTTGAATTCCGTGTTATTTATTTTATCCAACAAATATTTTTTTAATTATGTGAAAAATAAAATAGTACAATAACAAATACATTTAAACGAATATATATATATATATATGTGTGTGTGTGTGTGTGTTTATTATCATCAAACAAAAATCATATACTAGCATATTCTACAATCTCCCCCTTTTGATGATAACAAACATATATTAAGATTTCGACTCTATTAAATGTATTGATTTTGATGAATTCCATTTGCTCCCCCTATTTGAATGCCCCCCTACACCACAACTCCCCCTTCACATATGCATGAAAATAGATAAAAAATATGCAAATGAACCTAGATGGGAATATGCAAATAAAAAAATATGACTTGACTTATTTGCCAAAATCTTAACTTCTCTCTCCCCCTTTTGTTATCAGCAAAAGAGTAATAGTGTTAGAAAAATAGAGATAAAGTGATATACATTAATACAATATTAATACCTAATCAAGTATAAATATTAAATTTCAACAAAAAATCAAACAAAAATCATAAATACTCTGTTAGGCGCATATTCCCCTTTAGAGTGATAGGGGTGATGTCGGCATATAAAACCATATAGTTGTGTCTATTTGTGGTATATATATAACAGGAATTTGAATACTTACTAACCATGCATAACCGTTAGGACTTTTAAATGAGATTAGTAGTATTCTTTAAATTTTATAAAAAAATGAATTTCAAGCATCTTCTAACTACGCATAACCATGAGGACTTTTAAATGGGATTAGAATCAACTCGTCTATTAATAATCAATTTTGATATGTGTTCCATACATGCATAACCATGAGGACTTTTAAATGAGCAAGAAAGCACATAATCAAAGATTCCAAGTAATTCACCCATGCATAACCGCGAGGACTTTTAAATGAGAGTGAATACTTTGGATGATTTTACTGCTAATTAAATTAAAAAAAAGAATAATTTCCCGTTTAAAATACCACATTTTGACATACTATATAGGATTTTAATGAGTGATGGTCGTTAGAAATATGATAGAAATAGAGATGGTCATGGAATTTTTACCAATCAAAGTTATTACAAATTTTGTTTAAATTTTTAAAGAAATTTACTACATATACTGTCTCAAGCCATAATATATGATTAATATCAACACTCGTCATATTTTTCAGCAGCTACTTTTCTTTTCGATAATCAGTAGGGAGTCAGATTAGTTAATGTAGTCATTTAGATCAAATCCAAAATAATTATAAAATCAAATTTTCTAAAATGCCTGATCTGAAACGAAGTCAACAAAAAATATTTTCTGGAAGGGGTTTTATGAAAAAAATGTCTGCCAATTGAAAATCAGTTATGAAAATTATGCAAATATTTTATTTGGAAATGTGATGCAACTTATGAATGTCCCTACATAGAACACATTCCACTAGTAATTTTTCTATCAACTAGACTACCAGCAGAATCTGCATCTGAATACCTCTTTAAATCAAAGTTATCATAAGTTGAATACCATAGACCGAACCGTGAAGTGTGCAACAAATACCTTATAATCATTTTACAGCATTTAAAATGTGATTCCTTAAGAATTTGATTGAAAACGTGCACATTAACAACTAGTGAAAATAGTGTCAGATCTAGAAGCAGTAAGATAAACAAATATATCCATGTGTGTCTAGAGTAATCATCAACCAATACAAAACAACATCTCTTACCACCTAAACTTGCAATATCGTCAGTCCAAACAAATCTATATGAACTAGTTCAAAGACTCTAGAGGTACTTATAGTGTTCTCGACATAAAAAGATAATTGGCCAACAATTTTGCATAAATGAAAATCAAAATCAACAGTCATTTCTTTATTACATAACTAGCTGATTTAAATCAGATTATGGTGCAGATTGTCATATAATATATCGTTTAAGATAAATATACCATTACCTATTTTACCTTTACCGATAATTTTTCATTTGTTGCCCATTGTGATTCTGCCACCTTTGTACTAGGCTAAGGAACTTTGATTTGTTGCCCGTCGTGTGCTTAAAACAGCCAGAATCCAGGTACCACTCTTGTTGTTCCTTAGCCCGTGACCACACCTACACGAGAGAAGATTTTTGTGACCTATTTTTTTTATAAGTCCATGATTGTTAGTGACAAGCAATTTAGAAAAACAAGTTTACGTGGAACCAAAACATTCGATCTTTGTTCCTTTTGGCACCCAGATTTGTTTGATTTTAAGGGATTTTACATCCGTGCCGTTGGGAACCCAAATTGGAATAGTTTTCACGTGTTTGGGTCTAAACCAGCAATTGTTTTGATCGTGTCCAATTTTTCTACAAATCGTGCACTTGGAGTTAACATGATTAATTTCACTTCTAACTCTTTCAGATTGAATATACCCAAGTCCTTGTCTAACAGTATTAACAGTTTGGTTTCCTAACAGCATATTTAGTGAGTTTTCTCCTCTGGAGAATTTTTCTAAAGTTGTAGACAATTGTTGGACTTGTGTTTTGAGTGATTCATTTTCATTCAATAACAAGGTGCACTTTTCAATAAAATTTTCTCTCCTAGTGTTTTCACTTTCTTTCAAAATCATAATTTCATTTTCAAGCGATTTAATTTTGATTTTTGATTTTTTAATTTCTTTTTCAAATGATGGACACTTATCACACTTAGGGCTCTTAGTTTGATAGTTTTTAACCAATTGATCAAGCTGTTTATTTAGTTCTATCAAACTATCTCTTTGTGATTCAATTTTAGCGTACTTCTCCCTAAGTCTTTCAAAACAGCCATTTACCTCATAAAAAAATTCCGAATGAGTAAGATTTGATACCTCGCTTGGCTCGTCATCATCACTGTCACTTATTTCTCCTCGAAGTCACAGTTTTGCTTTTTCACCCTCACTGCCAGTGCTTTCATTTTCATCACTTTCATCCCAAGTGGTTGTAAAACTTCTCCTCTTCGATTTCTTTCCTTGGTTGAGTCGATTCTGAAGACACAGTTTTTATTGCAGTTGTGACAAATGATCTCCCGCTCTTTTGAGTCGTCTAGAACTTTGACTATTCTGCTTTTCAGTTGTTGATTTTGGGCTGGATTTCCATACTTGCGATTCCACCTCTTGAATTTCTTTATTATCAGTGCCAGTTCAACTGTTCCATCATCATCATCTTCACTCTATGTTGTTCCTTTAAGAGCTATTCATTTCTTTCACGTATCACCTCCTTCGCGTTTTTCTTGAATTTGATTTTTAGCTCATAAGTGGTAAGATTTCCGATAAGTTCTTCAACTTTAATTTGTTTCAGATCTTTTGATTCTTGAATGGCAGTGACTTTTGCTTCAAAATTTCATGGTAGAATTCTGAGGATTTTTCGGACTATTTCCAATTCTATGTATGGTTTTCCGAGAGCTTTTGATTTGTATATGAGATTAGAATGTCATCCATACATTTCTTTGACACTTTCATCCTTTGCCATTGTGAAGTTCTCGTACTCGCTACTAAGCATGGCAAGGCGTGATTCTTTAACTTAGGAAGTTCCTTCATGGGTTACTTCAAGTGTGTGCCAAATTTCCTACGCAGTTAGACAATGTGAGACTAAATTCAATTTGATCTAATGAACAAATAATATAATTCATAGCTTTAGCGTTATCATTCTGCAGTTTATTCTCAAGATCTGTCCATTGATCCATTGGGTTTTCAATTTCTTGATTATCTACCACTATAGTTGGTGTCCTATATCCCGTCTCAACAATATTCCATGCATCTATGGTTTTTAGAAAAAATTTCATTCTATTTTTCTAGTAAGCATATTCACCATTGAACATGGGTGGTCAAACTATAGACCGAACCTCCGCAAAAGCATTATTAAAAGAAGCCATTTAAAAAATCAAAATTTTTTAAAACAAAAATTGGTTTTTGAAAAAATTAAAATTTTAAAACAAAAATTGGTTTTGTTCCTAGCTTCGATACCACTTATAGGATTGATTTTACCCTAGAGGGAGGGGGGTGAATAGGCTGATACTAAATTAATGCGGAAATATATATAATAATTGCAGCACAGATAATAGCAGAATAATAAAAGCAGAAATAGAACTACACAGATTTACCCAGCTTCGGCAACAACCTGCGTATGTGCTGCCCCCAAGGTTTCTACTAGAAATTAAGTAGTCAGTCGCTTACACACGTAAACTTGCGACACCCGCAAATGACTAACCTAACTCTACGCTCAAAACTCTGCCACAACTCAGCCATTGAGTTGCGAATTCTCGAACTACACCACCGTAGTTCGTAATCTAGTCATACGACTAGAATTTTACAAAAGTTTAAAAAGAAAATTACAACTGAAAATAAAATAAAAACAAAACCCTATATAAAAATTTAAGCCCAAGCCAAGAATGAAGACCGGCCCAATTTAAAATAATAAGAATGACTTCCTATTTTGTTTTCGTGGCCGTTCTTTCTTCGTTCCTCTTCTGATTTTAGGGTTTCTTCCAAATTGAGGTGCCGCTTGATTTTCGATTGATTGAGGTGATTAATTTGATTTGCTTTGCTTCGTCAATCGTCTCCTGGCTTTGATTGGCTTTCGGCTGCTTCAATTTGATGAGTTCGAATAATTATTACCGGTATGCGATTTACTTTTATTTATTCTTGTTGATATGCATGAACTCGATTTACTGCCGATGATGATATGGGGATTTATATAGGGATTAAAGCCCTAAAGTTACGTTTGTATATTTGAGTTGAATTCTTCAAATATTTTTGCTTGGCCGTTCGATTTTGCTTGAATACTTGTGATAATTCTGACTTGTTCAATTCGTATTTGTTCTTCCGTGATTTTGAATTTTACTCCGTTGCTTTGAGTTTTCTCTGAGTCGGTTTCGTTATTTTCTCTGATGCATTTGCATTTGCTCTGTGAATTTCTTTGGGTTAGTTCCTATGACTTTGGCATTTGAAATTGTAGTAATCTGGACTTTGACCAAATCGTAGCTTATCCACATGACCTTAGTTCAATTTTTATCTTGGTCTACTGGTTTGAATTGCTACCGGGCTTGGTTCACGGCTTCTGACATTATTTGAACTGCTACTGTTAATGTTAATAGCTGTAAACATATAAACTTGCTTCTGTACCTTGATGACCCACGGTTTTGAATTTTAAATAGTCTTGACTTGATAAACTCTGACTTGTTCATTATGTTTTACCTTGATTGACTTCACTGCAACATTGGTTCAACCTGCTGCTGTTCTTATTTGATTTTCTGTACTTTCTTGTACCATTGCTTTCCACTTTATTCTATCTTGTTGCCTCTAAAGGACTTGAACTGTAGCTCATTGATTTTGGAAAACATGCACATATTCATGTATATACATGCATACATATGCATGTATATATGTGTTGTGAATGTTACTGCATATTTGTATGGTCTGGTCATTGTATTGGTCTGATTTCTTTATTGCATTGTCTTGTATGTGTGTGAGGTTTACATCAGCCTTGTACTTGAAGTTCTGTTGCATGTTACATCGTTTTGATCTTCACATGTACATTTTGTTGAGGCTGCTTTTGGTCTTCATGATTGCACTATGTTGTACTCGAGTCTCTTTGTTGTATTGAGTCTGGTGTGTCTGGTTGTGATGGTCTTGATGAATTTGCACTTGTTTGCTTTGTATTGATGTGGATTTGTGTTTTGTTTCATTTGCTCTTATATATATGTAGCTTGCCTTTAACTTGTACATGTACATACTGCTGTCCACCTTGATTTGTTGTTGCTTCTTGGGTTTGGTTCTGGCCATCGCACTTGTATTCTGTTGATCATCTCCATATGCTTGTGTTGCCATATATGCTGTCCTCTTTGTACATATGTGTGCAGCCCTAAACTTTGTATATGAGGTTGCCTGGACTGTTTGGTTGCATTGAGTTGTTGAGCTTGAGTCTGGTCTGTAGTTCATTTTGAGGCTGACATGTGTATGTATATATGCATATATATGGATACATGCGTATCTTCATGTATGTTTACTATTGCATTGTAACTTGCATTCTCTGGCTTCTGTTTCATGTGTACATGTGTGTATTTGCACCTGTGTTGATTCCAGCCTCGGCTCGGGTTTTACCTTATGCTCATCTGTTCTTGTAGTTTTAACATGCAAGTGTATATCGGTGTGCACGGCCTTGTGGCATGTACAGTGATACACTGTGCATATCACAAGTTGTTCGTGTAGATGAATTCAAAAGAAATAAATGACGAACAACCCAAATAACTGAGGCAAAAAACATTTTCAAAAACACACCTGAATTTGCACTGCAAAATATTTTCTTTTTCAATTTTACTACGTCAGTGTTTATTTTGCAGATAGCTCAGATGCTGGATTCAAGCTGGAACAGAGTTGAAAATAAAAACACGAGTGTTGAGTGAATATGTAGTGAGGAGTAATATGTAAATTGAAAAATTGTGATGTAATCGAAATTGTATTGTAATTGACAATGTGTAAATGTAGTGAAAGCTCAAATTTGTACTATTTGAATTTGTAATAAAATATTTGTTTGAATTTGAATTCTATGTTATTTATTTTATCCCACAAATATTTATTTATTTATGTGAAAAATAAAATAGTACAATAACAAATACATTTAAAGGAATATATATATATATATGTTTATTATCATCAAACAAAAATCATATACTAGCATATTCTACAACTTTGATAGTCATAACCGAATCATATTCTCAATGGAGAATTCTGACCGGAGTAGTTGTGCTTTGTTAAGTGCAATGGAAGTGGGAGAAGAGCTAAGTCTGTTTCAAGTTGCAAGATAGTTTGCAGATGTCTTTGAGCCGGTCACAGGACTACCACCGAGACGAGCTGCTGAGTTTCAGATAGATCTTGTGCTAGGAGCTGAACATGTGAGTAGACCACCTAGGAGGATGACACCGACTAAAATGAAGGAATTGAAGGTGCGACTAGTGGATCTAGAAGGAAGGAATTTTATTAAACCAAGCAGTTCGCCTTGGGGAGCGACCGCGGTTTTCATGATGAAGCCAGATGGGTCATTAAGGATGTGCATCGACTATCGTAAGTTGAACGAAAGGATGATAAAGATAGGTATCCTTTGCCGAGAATAGATGGTCTGTTTGATCAGTTGAGTGGAGCCAGAGTGTTTTCCCAATTGGATTTGGCGACGGGGTTTCATCAGTTAAGGGTGGCAGAGGATAGTATTCCTTTGACAACATTTCAGACTAGGTATGGTTTGTATGAGTGGCTAGTAATGTCATTCGGGTTAACGAATGCACCTGCTTTCTTTGTGGATCTAATGAACCGAGTCTTCCGAGAGTATTTTGGATATATTCGTGTTGGTGTTTATAGATGATATTTTGGTATACTCTAAGGATGAAAGAGAGCATGAAGATCATCTTAAAGTTATGCTTGAGATGCTGACTCAGCATCAACTAAAGGTAAAGTTTTCCAAGTGTCATTTTTGGAAGAAAGAGGTTAAGTTTCTTGGTCATGTGGTTTCAGAGAAGGGGCTGTCAGTCGATCCAGTTAAGATCGGAGCCATCAATAATTGGAAGAGACCGGAGATGGTAACCGAGATTAGAAGTTTTCTTGGACTTGCTGGCTATTACTGGAGATTCATTAATGATTTCTCATGGATAGCAGCGCCTTTGACTATGCTAACCAGGAAGGAGGTGAAGTTTGTTTGGTCCGACAAATGTGAGGAAGCATTCCTTAAGTTAAAGCATTTGTTGACCAATGCACTAGTGTTAGTAGTTCCAGACGAAAACCAAGGATTAGTGGTGTATACCGATGCATGTGGAACTGGATTGGGGGCTATGTTGATGCAGAAGGGTAAAGTGATTGCCTACGCTTCACGACAGCTTAGAATGCATGAAGTGAGATATCCTACTCATGATTTGGAGTTGGCTGCAGTAATCTTTGCCTTGAATATTTGGAGGCACTATCTCTTAGGGGAGAGATTTGAGCTATACACAGATCATAAGTCTTTAAGGTACTTATTCTCTCAGAAGGAGCTGAATATGAGACAACAGATGTGGTTGGAGTTTTTGGCTGCTTATGATTTTGGTATAGAGTACACACCAGGGAAAGGTAATAAAGTAGCGGATGCTCATAGCATAAGAAATCAGAATGTGGTGTTAGCTATGTTGGCAGAATGGAAGGATTTAGAAGCTTTGACTACTTGTAGTGTGCAGTTAAGATCGACTGCTAGTTCTAGTCAAAGTATTGCTATGTTGTCCTGTTTAGAAGTTCGACCAGTATTGATCGAAAGGACAACTTCTAAGCAGAAAGAGGATCCAGTATTAGCTTAGAGGATTAGAAGGCTTGAGGTTGGAACTGAGATCGATGATCTGAAAGATTTTAGTCTTGACCAGAGAGGATGGTTGAGAAAGAAGGGATGATTATGTGTTCCGAATGTCGAAGACTTGAGGAAAGAAGTTCTTGGAGAATGTCCTCGATCCAAGTTTATGATTCATCCTGGAGGGATCAAGATATATCAAGGTATGAAGAGGAGCTTCTATTGGGAAGGCATGAAGTGGGATGTTGGCTTGTGGGTTAGGTAGTGTGCAAACTGTCAACAAGTGAAGGCCGAATATCAGAAGCCGAGTGGATTGCTTCAGCCTTTAGAGATTCCAGTTTAGAAATGAGATTCGATATTCATGGATTTTATAGATGGGTGCCAAGGTCAAAAAGAGGAAATGAAAGTATATGGGTCATCATGGACAGGTTGACCAAGGGTGCCCGTTTCATTCTAGTCAAGTCAACCAGGATGGCACCTGTTTTGGCGAAGCTGTTCATGAAGAACATAGTTAGACTTCATGGAGTTCCTAGAAGCATAGTCAACGACCGAGATGCATTATGCACTAGTGAATTCTGGAAGAGTCAACATGAGGTATTAGGTACCAAGCTCAAGATGAGTACTGCAAATCACCCTCAGACGGATGGGCAGACAGAGAGAGTCAATAAGGTACTCGAGGATTTGTTGAGAGCCTGTGTATTGGAATTTGGTGGATCTTGGGAGGATCACCTACATTTGGTTGAGTTTTCCTATAATAATAGTTATCAGACTAGTATAGGAATTTCGCCTATTGAAGCTTTGTACGGAAGGCCATGAAAATCACTAGCATGTTGGTTGTAGACTGGAGACAGATTGGTCTTAGGTTCAGATTTGGTTAGAGAGGCATCAAAGAAGATTGAGTTGATCCAAGAAAGGATGAAGGAAGCTCAATCCAGACAGAAGAGTTACGCGGATAGAAGGCAAAAAGACCTAGAGTTCTCAGTTGGAGACAGAGTTTTCATTAAGGTGTCCATAATGTATTCCATGTGTCTCATCTTCGCATACACAATAAAGTTGCCGAGCAGTATGGCAGATGTCCATAATGTATTCCATGTGTCTCATCTTCGCAAGTGTGTGCATGATTCAGAGACTACTATTCCTCCGACAGGGTTGAAAGATTTAGTAGTAGAGCCTAATTTGACTTTTATTAGACAACCAGTTCAGGTTGTGGCGAGAGATGAGAAAAAATTAAGGAACAAGACAGTCAAATTGGTGAAAGTTTAGTAGAGCGACAACGAGAAGGACTGTACTTGGGAGACATAGGACATGATTCGAAATACTTATCCCGATCTGCTTTGAGGTTAATTGGGTTTATAAATTTATTTCATAAATTATATTGAGAATTTGGGTCTGAAATTTTGATATGTTTGATAACATGATTAAAGTGAATTTCTGTAATTTTTGGGGATTTTTTTCTAAGTGATTTGCTATGCAAATTAAATTATTTTAGAAGAAGGACTTATTTGCAATATTGGTTTTCCTTAATGGAAGGGCCTATTTGCTAACTTAACCATGGTTTAGATCTGAAATTAAATGGAAATTATTTTGGTAAAGAATTTGAAAAGTTGAGGTAACCAATTACAGGTTTACACATGGCATGTTAGTTAGATAAAATTTGCTTTAAGTGGCATTAATTAGCTTTTACTCAGAAAAGCAGGTTCCGCCTCTAATAAAAGTACCTTTCGACTTAGAGCTTCCACTTTCAATCAAGTCGAAACTCCAACTAAGCCGAAACCAATACACAAGGTATCACTTAGATGGTACATAGTAGATTGGAGGAAAGGCGGAAGGCATGGTGTCGAAAACATTGCTTCCGATGAGGTCGATACCTTTTGTTTGTTTTATAAAAAGAAGCATCTGCCTTTGTTTTATTAAAGCCTTCGAAGGATTCGAAGCATATATTTTCGAAAGAGGTTTTCTAAAATGTTTCGAAGGGGTTGCTATCTTATGTTTTAAAGAATAAGCTTTCGAATGGGTATCTTTACTTATAAAAACAATGCTTTCGAAAGTTGGGGTTTCGACCTAGTCGAATCCCTATTGCCGTTCTTTTACCTTTCGAATATATATTGAAGTCATTAATGCCTTCGAAAGGTAGTTTTGTTTAAAAGATGTTTTAAGCCACTTCCTAAATTCTTTCGAAAGGTTCCAAGGGTTTCGAAGGCAATGGTTTCGAAAGAGGGTTTCGACGCTATCCTTCAGTGTCTGTTTAAATGATTTGAAGCTTTCGAAAGGGATGATGCTTACGCCATCAAGTTTTCCCCAATACTTTTATACGATAAAGGATGGTTTTGAAAGAGATACTTTCGTTTATATTCACTTTGACCCAAATGATATTTTAAGTATAAACCCAATTGTTTCAAAAGGGGGACCATCAATGGTTTAGGAAGGGATACTTCCAAAGGTTTCGAAAGAGGTACTTTCATTGGTTTCGAAGCTATGCTTCTAAAAGTTAATAAGTAATAATTTATTACATTCGAAAGGTTTCGAATAGAAGTTTTAAAGTGTTCGAAAGGCAGGGGCCTAATGTTTTGAAACGAGATTTTTATGCTTTCGAAGGAGGTTATCTAGTGAGGTCGAAAGCAAGGTTTTAAAGGTTTTGAATGCCTTAGTTTTTCAAAACAAATAACCCAATCTCATTTTGAAAGAAAACCATGGCATAAATAAATAAAGTGTTTTGAAAATGAGTTTTTGAAGAAGTTTTCTTTGATTAAAAGGTTAAAGGGATTAACCAAGGTATTGTGTTTGCTTCTTCATATTGTATATATTCACATTGTAATGGACCCATAACTGTATTTTAGGGAAGGGCAGAATAACCATCTAGGTTGACCTAGTAGTGAATATAAATTAAATTAACTCTTGAATGAGTAGAATTGCATCCAGGAAGTCAGGAAGACCAAAATATGGGATGCTAAAATATTAAAGGAAGATATTGGCAGGGGCCAATAGGTTCTTAGTAAGCCTATGAAAACTGTGTATTGAAAATATATTGGCAGGGGCCAATAGTAAGCCCATGAAAACTATGTATAAATGAAGATGTCAGAAAGACAGGTTCATAGTTAGCCCATGAAAACTATGATTTGATATTGGCAGGGGCCAATATGTTTGTAGTAAGCCCATGAAAACTATACCCGGATTAAGATATTGACAGATGTCAATAGGTTCCTAATCAAACCATGAAAACTAGGATATGAAGAAAAGATATTAAAGTTACCAATAGGTTCCTAGTTATCCCATGAAAACTAGGATAAGAGTAAAGGTATTGGAGTTACCAATAGGTTCTTAGTGATCCCATGAAAACTATGTAACTAGACAGGGAGTCCATAATCTTTTTACCGGTTATTAGTCAGCTCATGAAAACTATTAGGTTAATAGTAACCCTAAAAACTATAACTGTGACAGATAGTCAAAAGGAATGGAGGATGAGTAATCTAGAATTGATTCACTTGTTTTGCATATCATCCCATCATATTATTTTTGAGATGTTTTAACCATTGTGGATGCAGGAGCACAGTATATGGTTTTATAAAAGCTTTAGTATACTAGTGAGCGGAAAACCCGTTTCGCTAAGCGGCGTGGTCTCACTGCATATCTAAATGGTTTGAGATGGTGGATTATTATTCATACCAGGTTTTATGTCTGACTCGAAGTTTATGTTTTCCCCTTAAACTCTCGGGTACTCAATTGATTTTGAGTAGTTTGAGAGTTGATATTTTTAGGTACCTCATTAGACGAATAGAGCTTCCAGAGACGTGTAGGAGGCATGATAGCTATTTAGAGTTCTCTTTTATTTTGATTCCGCTGTGTTGTTTGTGATAGCAAAATTGTTAAATTGCATGTATAAACTCTGATCATCCAAGGGGGCATCTTCATATGTCGCTCTTGGCGTATGTTCTAATAAATATATTTTCTCTGAACGTGGCTAACGATTGTGGGATTATGTAATGAATTGGAAATGTTTTGAAATGGAATGTGTTTAATATTTTTCCATATTCATGTGTTTCTGTGTATCAATGAATCTAACACTACCATATTTGGTCACCGAGGATTAATAACTATGGATGACTACAGCATCCGTAGCCGTTAGTTTTGGACCTCTAAGTAGGGGGATGTTACATCATCCATATTGGGTTTGTCTGAATTACGGGCCCAAAATTTTCAATCCACACTTTCTCAAAGCTTTCACATTCTAAATTCGGTTGTGAATTTGATAGAGATGGTTGTTGTTTCTTCTTCCTTCAATATATTATAATATCTTTGCATCATCATGATCTATTCAATCATCATGTTTTTATCATTTTTACATGAACTCATACACTTAAAAGTTCGTTCAATGGATATTTTGGTATTGAATTATCATGATGTTTTTTGGTTTTACATTCAATGAATCATATCATGCAACACCTTTTAGCACACTTGTGATATTATTGTATTTAATTTTTGCACGTTTGAATAATTTATTGTGTTGAACTTGTTCATGAAAAATTATTGTGTGTGTCTTGTGACTTTGAATTTTGATGATATTAGCATGCCTAAGTTCCTCACCTATTTATGTTGTCATGCTCTTAAGGCATCAAATTGTTTGTGTTGGTTGAAAATTTTCAAGTGTTGATCTTTTATTTGATTCAGTGAATACGTCTATCAATTTATTATAATTTAATGACAACAAATTTTGCTTTTTAGTTTGTTGAGTAGTGTAACTTTTAGGATTTTCTGAATTTTGAATAAGGTTCAATATTTGTAAATTTTCAATTTTTTCTTTCAAATATCTCATTTCTCACTTGCATTTGATTCTTGTACTTACATGCGCATTCACAACGAATTTAAACTCCATTACCTTTACATCATATTATGACTGTTTGCATTCATTTAGACCCGTATCCACCAATGGTTAAAACTCACCGTATGGAAAACTTCAAGGGATGAACGCTTACGTTTTGAATCATACCAAATTGTAGATAACACAATCCATATTATTATCTTTATTTTATCTCACTTTAGACACTTGAGAACTTATGTTTATCTTTGTTTACGTAGGCCTTCTATACCTGGTCGCAATGGTGGAGGTATAAATGGATACTCATCTGTAGGATTACCTTCTACCATAGATTTACCATCAACCTCCGAGCCTTACTCTATCACATATACCTCTATAATTACATAGAAACAAGTGGAGCAGCTATTATTCATGGCCTTAACATGCATTATATTAGGGTTCCCAAGAGTGAAGAGAGAGCCGACAGGTCGCCTCCTGTTCGTCTAGCTATTAGCAGATATAATTGCAAATCCAAGGCCACTCCACCGTTGATAATTGATTACCTGAAATTCATACATCACTCTAGTGTAGTCCTGTTCCAATTTGCTCCAAATTATAGAGTTATGGGTGTGCCATAGGGGAAATCATGTAATTCGTTATACAACTTAAATCTTGTAAATGAATCTTTTTCAAAATAAAGTACATTTTGGTTTTATTTTCTATTGTATATATTTTTGTATTAGGATACAAGTAATGCCCCGAAAGCACTAAATGTATATATAAGTGGAAAATCCTTTGATAAAAGTATTTGATCGATTGTGGTTGCGAATGTATTCGTAGTCATGAGTATTCAATCATTTATTTAAAATACTTATACTTAAATGTTCCTAGTCAAGATGTTTTGAGAAATGAATATTGATACATCCATTGAGACTAGTGTATGTAACACTCTACATACGATGGACAGTAAATTACTCATGACCATTAGAGACGCCATGGGGTTACAGCCTTGTGGTTGTTTATAAAAATCATAGAACCACTCAAATAGAGTCTTTTATAGGTTAACTAGATCTAATTCAAAACAGAGGATCCCATGTAACGACGTGCAGTTGTATTTAGACTTGAGAGGACGGTGTACTGTGGATCTTAAGTGTCTAAACTGTACTTTATAATGGTTAATCACATGACATGATCTTCATGTTACGCTGCATTGGGTATTTGTTGAACCATTTGAAGTGAAACACTACTCAAACGTGTATTCCTCTTCTTCATTGTAGAAAGTTAGTATCAGTATATTTGGTAGTTAATGTAAAGTCAAAATTTGACTAGAGTAAAATGGTTAAATGATAAATGTTTTCGAATTAACCAAGGTACTTTGCAATTAACTACTGATACTACTAGAGTTTTCAACCATTGACCAAACTCTAGATATCTCAGTTATATAGTGATGATAAAAAGAAAACGTGCACAATATGTCATTACTTAGGATGTAGCTTTAATAGAAGTTAAATATGATTCCACATAAATGATCTGTAAGCAACTAGATTTATGCCCACTACCGTGCTTGAGAAAAGTCCTCGCATGTCTTAATATTTAAGTTGTTTAAATATAATTAAGGGACGAATCCTTACCAGGGGATTATATTATAGTATTTGTCAACGTATTTCCAAACTCATTTTGATCGAACTAATTTACAAATGCTATAAATTAAAAGGAGAAAATTAATATAAATGTTGTATTAGTTTTTTAAGAATAAGCATGATACTTTATTCAAGTAGAGCACTCATTTTGATGTCTCGAAGCTTCAAACCCAAGACCTCTATAACTACAATCTAAAGCGGCTTACCACTTACCACTTGAGTTAGTGATCCATGACACATTAATTATTTATGATTAAGACTTAGAATTAATTAAATAATATATAAATATAATATATTAATTTAATTAGATAAATAAACTAAAATAAATATTCAAATAATTAATAATGGTTTTTATTTTTGGCTCAAAATACACATATGTGTGGTATTAATTACGGACCATAAAAGAGAAGGTGGAGTTTTTGTTTCATTTGAACAGTATATGTATAAATAGATTTTAAAGGAGTAAAAAGAGGGAAAAAGGTGGAATTATATTGGATAGTTTACAGCCATTTTGAGGCAATAAATATCACCGTATTTTCTCACTCTTTTCACATCATTTACAACATAAACTCTTGCCTCTATTAGAGAAAAAGTTGAAGCCAATAGCTCAACCTTGCAAGCGAAGCTAAGAGGATAAAGGAGGAAAACTCCAAAGTGGAAATAGCTTGCAATACAATGTCTAATCAATCGGCTTGGTCTAGGTAAACTATTTAAATTTAGTTATACGTATTTTTTTCTAGACATAAAGAAAATAAACCATTTTTCTACAGCTATATATATATATATAAATTAAATGACACATTCAACATATACGTATAGATGGAAAAATTAAGATTTTTAGGCTATTAGTAGGTAAATAAAACATAATAATTTTGCAAAACACAATATATTGACTTTCTAATCAGTATATATGTTTAAATTTATTTTTTATATGTTAATACAATTAGTTCTCTCTCTCTATATATTTTATGCGACAATTTTTTTGGCTAAATCATTTTGTAATTATATATATTTATATATTAATTGTATTATTTTTGACTAAGTAACATATTTACGTTAATAATTTCAATTCAAATTAAACACACACATTATATATATATGCATTATAGAATTTCCAAAAAAATCATTTTATAAGGTCATGCATAAACACACACACGTACACATACACATACACATATGTATGATATAATGAAATTATATATAGTTTAAATTTGTATTTTAATATTTATGTTTTTGATTTTTTTTCCTTTGTCGTGGACTTATTATATATACTTTATAAAATTAGTTATAGGCCAAGCCTAATAAATAAGCTTAAAAGTTAAAGCAATAAAATTTATATATTTATATATCTAATGTATGGGTGTGTATATAATATTATATATGATTTTTAAAATTCAAATTACATTATGACCAAATATGCTTATTGTTGATTTGAATATGTATTTTTACAAAATTCCATATATATATATATGTATGTATGTATATGTATATGTATATCTCATATGTAATTATATTAGGTTCTCAACAACGTGCATATAACAATACGTTATATGGTTGTAAATCCCAATAATCATAGATATACACTTAGTCTTATATCATTATATTGGTTATTGAATATTTATACATCATATGACATCCTTATTCATATATCATATGTGTAAATATGATGTTCAACGTTAATTATAATATAAAATAATCAAAATAAAATTAACTAAAATTAATTTTAAATCACAGAACATTCATCATCTCAAACATATGGCTTAGTGTAACTAAATTATTCTGATAATTAAATATGGCTTAGTGTAACTAAAGATTCATATGTATGGATGTTTCCTCCTTAGTGTGATCTTCATTGTATGCCTCTTGAGATGTTTTTGTAGAGCACTTTTGTTGTTAGTGCTTTTGGAATCTTTAAGTATTTAGTATCTTGTGTATGTTACCGCTGTGTGTTTTTGAGATATGTAAGCATGATTTGTAAGTGTGATATGGTAAACTTTGAGTGAGTGATTATGAGATTGCTTTGTGCAATGAGTTTTCAATGAATGATTATATGCAATTAGTAGTGAGTCTTTGTCTCTTAGGTGTGTGTGCCGAAGTTGTCGATGTATTTTGCTCCACACATGTATTAACTATATACTTATAAAAGTGGACGGGCCACCATAAAAATCGACTTGCCTTTCAAAAAAAAGATCTGGTGGAATAATTCACAATTTATTTTAATTTCTCCCCCGTTCCCCTATTCCAATGCACTTGACATTAGAATTGTACCTGAGCTTGCATTGTGTTAACATGAATAACTGGCCAACACATAGGAAAGTCTCTTACAAGTGCAATTATATGGGTGTTTATAAAAGGTTGTCTAAGCAAAAGGTTGCTCTAATTAAGAAATATTCTTATGAATGTAAATCCTCCCTTACCCTACCTATTATGTGGCATGTCAATGTGGTTTTTTTAAAGGGTATTCCCTTAGTGGAAGGCCTAAAAGAATCCATACCTTAGGTTGATCCACATATTCGCACTTGAATATTAACAATTTAAATTTAAGATGGGTTTAAATTTGAAACAAAATTTTATAAATATAAACTTGAAATTGTTTTAAATTTTGTGTTGACATAAGTTATATTTATATTAACTAAAATGGTTTAATTAATTAAGATACCGTTATATCTTCCTAACCAAGCTATATTTGGACGAGTCAGAACGATATAATGGTCAGATAGCAAACCAGAAATCCAGAATGATAACTTTAGAATTCAAATTCCAAATGAAGCTCAAAGATGTAGCCACAAACTTGCCACATACAATGGAAAATCATCTGCTTATTAAAGGAATGGAGTAGGCAAAGTCAAAGTTCCAAGATCCAAGACTAGGTCTTGGATCGGCGTCAATCTGAGCCTCTCAGATCGGTGGAAAACCAAGAAGTTCAAATAGAATCAAGTCCTACTTCAAGCCACTTAAGATTCAAGACAAAAGCAAGGAAAACTATCCAAGAGTTATGGATCGCCACCAATTCATAAGGCAACTTCAAAGGGAAGAAAAGCTAAGGCAAAGCAAACCAACATCTTGGATCGTCACCGAACTAAGAGCCTTAACTCAGTAACGAGTTAAGGAGTGACGTGTTGAATTGGCCGCGATCTCTTCGGGTAACCTTCTTCAGAACGTGGAGAACATATGGAGAAAGTGACGAAGACAATTTCACAAATCTTCATCTATAAAAAGAGGATGAGAGACACTATTTCAGGATCCTTTTTTTCTGCATTCTGAAATTCTGATTTGTTTTATCACTTTCTTGGATCATCATTGATCTGAGCCCACCGAGTTGTAAAATATCACTTTGTAAAAGTTTGCAAAAATGGTTAATAAAGTTTAAGTGGACATAGGCCAGAGTTTAGCCAAACCACTATAAATTGTAGTGTGTTGTCTTTACTTGGTTTTCTTTGAATTTCTTCATTTCATTCTTCGCTTTAATCTAGTTAGGTGTTTGTCTAACTTTTGGCATAAACATTTTGGTGTTTCACTGAGCGTACTTGGATTTCTTACAGTTTAGATCTATTTCAACCTTTGCACTGCTATAATCGTGATGAACCACCTTTTTGACCCTTAGGAACGATACTTAACATATCCTCGGTGTTCGTGTGCCATTGTCTAAGCATCGGAAAGATGAACCGTCGTTGGGTAAAATATAGAACAGAATAGAAAACCTCACAACGAAAATGAAAAATAAACCATAACAGTCAATAGTACATCAGGTTACTCCTTAACAGGGAGTTATCAGAGTTACACAAAAGTACTACAAAGTAGCTTAGGTAGTTATAACATCCTGCCATTACATATACTGAAACAAAATACACTTGCACAAACTAGAAAAAACAACGAAATATATAACTAAGAAGATGAAAGCCTCCTGCTCGGACGCCATCTTCAAAAGAGACCACAAAAGACTTAATACTCTCGGACTACTCAAATAAAATAAGTACCCAAGAGTTTAGGGAAAACAATCAACTCAGGTCAGACGATATGTCTGGTGTGAATAAAACTTTTTAAACAATAGGTGTTAAATTAGACACAAACATGTGAGACCACGCCGCTGAACATGGAACAGGTTTACTCCCACATAAATCAACATCCAAATGTAAAGAATGGATAAATAATTAAACACCATGAAGAGTGGTTGACTCTTATCGATGCAAATAAGTAAATAAATTTGAAGGTTCGAATCAAATAAGAAAAGGAAAATCTCCAACAAATGACTAGCAAGGTGCACCACCCTTGAAGTATACCTCTAGTAATTTACTTCTGAGAAGCTCATATACTCCGTGACACTTCTCGGAGCCCTCCAAGCTGGACCTTGCCAAATCTTACCGAGAATCCGAATATTTCACATCTAATAGCGCTACCGAATTCAATCTAGATGAGATGTGAAAGTATCCTAATGGGAGAAACCCCACATAGCTTGGCCTACTCTCCCACTTTGGTTTTAGTCATTTCCAACAAAGGATATCAATGCTCAACGGAGCAATAAATCTTCTTAGAATGACGAAAATAAAGAAGCTAAAGTAACTGATAACTGAGAAACCAACTATTGAGGATATAAAATGATAATATATGGAAATTAGATCTTGTATACTTACCACCACTCATCGAAGTCAAACTTGTACTATTTCTTGGTTAACAATGATACTGGACAAGTCAATGTAGTGTTACCTCAAAGTCATGTCTCACAATTATTCTTAATTTCAAAATAGCGACAAGTCTATTTCTTTGATGTTTAGTGCTAATTATACAAATAAATCGTTTCCATATAAGTGATTCGCTTTACGGAAATTAATTCATTTCCATAAACGAATCAAACTTTCTTTTAAAAACCCGAATTCGTACTTGGATTCACATTACAAGTATTAGCTTTAAAACACTTTGTAAAAAAGAGTTTACTAACTTTGAAACATCTTTATATAAAGGATTTAACAACTTGAAACATCCTTATTACATTGATTAATTAACTTTAAAACTTTGTTAACTAAGTTAATTAATTAACTTCAATAACCTTTAACTAAAAAGGGTAAATCTCCTTTTAAAATATCATTAATTTAAATAAATTAATAATTTTTAAATATAATTAATTTAATTAATAATTAAATATCATTATTTAAAAGTGATAAATTAATTTAAACTTTATTTAAGGAAATATTAATTAAGGTTAAACAGATTTATCAAATTTTAAAAGTCATTAATTAAAAAAAGATTAATTAATTTAAAAACATCATTAGTAAATTGATTATTTAAATTTAATCCATCATTATTAAAATATTAATTAACCTTAAATATCATTAGATAAAATGATTAATTAATTTCAAAACATCATTAACCAAGTGATTAGTTAATTTTAAACACTTAGTTTATAAGTTAATTAGTTAACTTTAATCCTTATTAATTAAGTTAAATAATCATTATTAAAATAGTTAATTATTTTTGAAAACATCATTAATAAAAAACTTGCTTAACTTGTAAAATAATTCCAAACACGATAATGAAACCAAACAGTTTTCGATAAAAGGTGATTTTCCGAAAGTGCCGATATTGCGACTATCGCTATATGGGCAGTTTGAAATTCAAGTTTATGTCATTTGCAATACAACCACACATCACATAGCAAGGGTATGAGCATATATACCTGGCGATTCACAATAATACAACATATATCAAGCATTTATTAACAAACGCATAAATTTAAGTAATAAAATTTCATATGCCTTATGATTCGCTTACTAACTTTTCAAAGCGACTAACTTTCAAGGAACAAACCAATCCAACAACCAAACTATTATTTCACCAACACAACAACCATTCAATAGCTATAACATGAACACAAATATAGTTTGAAAACTTTTAGTTTGAAGGGGGAAGCTTTACTCACCAAAGTGCACTAAATCTATGCTAAACTTCCATCGAACTTGACTAAACGCTAAGCAAACTTCCTTGACTTGGATTAATGATCTTGTGCGGGCTTGAGGGATGAATGGTGGCTCATCCTAGGCTATGAATGGGCTCGACCAACACTATTTAGGGGATGTAAGGGCTTGTTTTGGTAGAGAAGAGGTATGTAAGTGGATGCAGGTGATTTTAGACTTGGTTTTAGAGTATATACACTAACTTTTCTCTTAGGAAAAGGAGATGGAAGGCATGGAAGTATTTTTAGATCTGAAGAGAAGGGAAGTGAAGAAGTAAAGGATAATGTAAAGTGGAAATGTGTGGAGGTAAGAGGTTTTATAGGAAATGAGGAGGGTAGTTTACTAAATTGACTTTAGGAATTAAATATAATAAAGTGCGCATGAATTATGGAAGCTCCATCCTCTCCCATACCTCCTTATACACGTTGGTCATGGGGCATATCCCCTCCATGCCCCTAAATCAAGGAGCTACCATGATGTGTTGCATAAAAGGTGGGATATGTTACATTTATATATACACTTTACATAATTTATGCATAAAAGGTCACATCATGTTTTATATTTAAACTAAGCATGATTATTAACTTTAACACTATAATTAACTTATCACATGACATATGTACATGTGTGTGCATGTGTATATGAGTTATAAAAAATGTGCACAATGTTTTTCGATGACTTTCCTGTGCCGAAAAGTCGAAATTTCGGAAAACTTTTTTTGGTCACATTTTCTATTTTTATTTGATCCAATTATTTTGGTAAACAAAATTTGAAAATGATTTTTAACATCATCAATTAATATTTTAATAATATGTTTATTTGGTTATTAAAATCCATTAGTTAAATATTAAAAAAGGTTTTAAATATTCAAATACAAAGCAGTTAATTTACGGGTCGTTACACTCTCCTCCCTTAGGAGAATTTCGTCCTTGAAATTAATACACAAAAAGACAATCCAAAAGGTATGTATTATACCAAGAAATTCATATAACAATGCAAAGCTAAAATGCCATAAAAGAACATACATAATGCATTCAAACTACTGACAACTAACCTGACATTACATTAGGGTAAGTTTCTCTAATATGATCCTTAGTCTCCCAAGTACAATCACGGTGGTCATCACTCCACTGAACCTTCACAAGCTTCACCACCTTGTTCCTCAATCTCCTTTCACTCTATTTTGTATGCCATATTTAAACTAAGCATGATTATTAACTTTAACACTATAATTAACTTATCACATGACATATGTACATGTGTGTGCATGTGTATATGAGTTATAAAAAATGGTGCAAAATGTTTTTTGATGACTTTCCTATGCCGAAAAGTTGAAATTTCGGAAAAAGTTTTTTGGTCACATTTTCTATTTTCATTTGAACTAATTATTTTGGTAAACAAAATTTGAAAATGATTTTAATATCATTAGTTAATATTTTAAAATAGGGACAGTTTGGCACAGGTCCCTAATAAGTTTCAAAATACACAAAAACCCCAGTAAAATAAAGTTTGTAAATTAGGTCCCTAGAATTAAGTTACTGAATAATGACATACACTTATGCAATTATTCAGTGAATAATTGCAGACATTTATGCAATTATATCAAAAAATTGTGGAAAATTCTGCAATTATTCATCCAAAAAATTGCGGAAATTTACGCAATTTTTTCAAAAAATTGCGGAAAATTCCGCAATTATTCACCCAAAAAATTGCGGAAATTTACGCAATTTTTTCAAAAAGTTGCGGAAAATTCCGCAATTATTCACCAAAAAAATTGCATAACTATATGCAATTACTTAGTAACTTAATTCTAGGGACCTAATTTACACACTTTTTTTTACTGGGGTTTTTGTGTATTTTGAAACTTACTAGGGACCTGAGCCAAATATTCACTTTAAAATATGTTTATTTGGTTATTTAAATCCATTATTTAAATATTAAAAAACGATTTAAATATTCAAATACAAAGCGGTTAATTTACGAGTCGTTACAATAATCCACGAAGTAGATCTACAAGTTATATTCATAAGGTCTATGATTATTTAGATTTCCAAAAATCTATCATAGGATCCACTAAATCAATTGCTCCAAGGAATACCAAGGAAAATAACACAACCTCCAAGCCCACCAATAATGCTGAGAATGTGACTCCTAACACAAAGAGGAAACCAATCAGCCTGGAACTATTGAAATTCAGAGTGCTTCAGGTATAATCACAAGGATTAATGTGGATAGGATGATGAAAGAGGCAAAAGATACGATGCTTGAGAGCCAGAACCCAATAATGAAGTAGATAAAAGAAAATTTGGATTTGATGACCCAACTATCCCAGAGTCATAGAAGGAGTAGGAAGGAATTGTTGCCTTTCTATTCCGAAGAAGATAGTTCCTCTTCATCGGGCAGAAACCACGGAGAGGGAAAGAAGAAAATGAAGAGGAAGGAATGCTGGAACTTCCAAAATTTGCAGCAGACAAAACCCAGGTCGGCAAGGTACAGATCGGTGCCGAACCATCCCTCCAGATTGGTACCGATCCCACTCGCCATGTCCTCGATAATGAAAATTTTGTTGATTTGCCCGTTGATGTTGATGATGGTGATAACCCAGTTCTTGATTGCTAGATTTCTAGAGTTTAGGCGGTTGCTATTGATCCATTGCGTCGAGATTGTAGGAATCGATCGACTGGACGAACGATTCTCTCAGAGACAAGAGAACCGCAATATAATGGAACGAACCAAGACCATTTGTGGAATTAAACACTTGGGCATGCCATGATGATCGCCATTTAGCCAATCCATTAGAACTAGAGTTTTTAGCTGATATGGTTAGGAGGTTGGTGAATGAAAACTAGCATGGAAGTAATGATGGCCGGGGTTTTTCTCCTAGCAGGAACGCATTCACTGAGGCAGTATTGCGAGAGGAGTACCTCAAAAGGTTTACCATGCCCACGATGCCGTCGTATAGTGGAACGACTGATCCATAACATCATCTAAAGTATGAATGGCATATGGATAGCTCTAAAGTCATCGATGCTGTTAGGTGTAGATGTTTTTCGATATTTTTAGGAGGAGTAGCTATGATGTGGTTTACCCAGTTGCCGTCGAAATACATATCTTCATTTGACCAGCTGGCTAGGAAGTTTATAGAGTAGTTTAGGTTGCATGCTGCTCGTCCGAAGGACATTATGTCATTGTCTAACATTTCTTAAAATTATGGGGAGTCTCTGAAGGACTTTTTGAGTAGGTTTAACATGGCTGTGACGAAAGTAAGTAATGCCATGGAGGACATTGTTTTAATGGCTTCGATTAGAGGAATACATCCAGATACAGATTTTGGTAGATGGTTGAAGATGAAAGCTCTTCCAACCATAGAAGAGTTTTACAGAAAAGAAACCCAATATTTGCGCTTGGAAGAGGCAAATATGACTGTTGGGAAGCCCAGTGGAAGGCAATTAATTGTGGTGGTTCAGAGTACTGGGGCTATAAAACTAACCGATGAGAGTTCCAGGAATGTTGCTGTTAATAAGGGAAATAAGAATGACAATTGTAAGAGAAGTAATCAGGGTAATGGAGGCAGAAAATCTGATTTCTAGAAGCATCCGAGATTCCTAAAGCATGAAGATTACACCCCGCTGAATGATATGATCGAGAATATCTACCTTGCGACATAGGGTACTAAGCACTACAAGAAGCCGGCTCGGAGGGAGTCGATAGAGAAAGAGAAAACGTCCGTGGTACCGCTTTCACGAGACACACAATCATAACACTATTGAATGTAGACATTTACGGGATGTAATCAAAGACTTGATATGGAAAAAGAAACTTTAGTAGAAGCCCGTAGGATAGCGGGCAATGAAATGTTCAACCCCAGTGACAGTTGCTTCAACAGGGCTAGGCTGGGCCTAGTGAGGACAAACCTAGGCACTTTGGAAGAAGATTTATCGTTAACACGATCACTTGTGGACCTCATATGATTGAGATGAGATGGAATGACATGGAACTTCTTGAGACATGTTGTGCAGGAGAGTTGCTTCACCATTGAAGATGAAGCTTCGATTGAGATGTTCTTTATCACCATCACACTCCATATATCACTTAATTTCGTAGCATCGTCACTTGTCTTGTCACCTCTCAAGTCGTCTTCCAAAACAAAGAGAGAGAAAGAACCAAATCAAGTATTATATATATTGGGCCATTTGGCCGAGGTTCGATCTACCAAATACAAACGTGCACCAGTCAAGTCCATCGATCCATTGGTTAACGTGTTTTCTAGTATTTCCAAAGTTCGGATTTTTATCGAATTCGACGTCTTTTTCGATTTTGGTTGCCACCACCTCGTCTCGGATCATTGTAGAACATCCCTAGACCCTAGTTGTACATTCATAAGTCCAACTATAACAGTAGTTTTACAGATTCATTCGTTTATTTTTAGATTTCCAAAATTTGTTTAATATCTTTTTTTAATCAATTAATCTCCCACATCCCTTCCAAACCACATTTAGTTCAAAACAAAGTGAATGTATATGTATACTACACTAAGTATAGTCTACATAACATCTTATAACATTAAGATTGCATTATATGAAAGGTGGAGGCTAGATCACTCACTATTACTCCAAAGTTGCTACTGCCTTCAAAGTTCTACCATTTTATGGCTAGGAACCTTCATATTTAATTCAAAATATTTTTCTAGATCATAGTACTCATTTATACGGTTATTTCAAGGGGTGGATCACCGAATTCCATTTAGAAACGAATGTGATATATTGATTTGAAGATTGACGTTGTTGGTAGAAAATTGTGTATGAAAATCCAACACTGTGCTTTGCTGTCCGAGTCCTTGCACCCCCATGCTCTAGAATTTCACCTCCTAATCATTCTAAATCTGTAGGCCCTTTTGATAGCTTTGATTTTCCGCTAGTTTCGTTCGATTTCGTGCAGATTTGAAAGAGTTACGATGTTTTGATTCTAGATGGTCGAAAGGAGAAGAAAGGATGAAAAAGAAGATAAGTTATGGAGTGGTTCTAAAATGAAAAGGAGTACGTACTTTCAGTTATAATCTAAGGAGGGAAGTAACACAACCGCTCAAATTCAAATTTTCAAACCCAACCCGTTTGGCGCTCGCTCGACCCAGTTACTCTTTCGTCCGTAGCTCTCTCATACGGACTCAAAATGGAACAAACAGAAATACTACGCGACTCAAAAAAAAGATGATCGTAATGCCACTGGTTTCGTTGTTAAATTTCAAAGTTTGTTACCATTTGCCCCTCCTTATGATTAATTAATTTAATTAATCCATTAACTCCAATATTTCTCATGATTTCATATTTATATATTTTATTAAAATTATACGCAATTTTTCAGGGTAGTACATTCTCCCCCCTAATAGAATTTCGTCCCTGAAATTCCTAAGGGACAAAGAATGTATCATATTTTCTCGTATTACACAAATATCTAACATATAGTTAATCAACCAATCATTCACTCAAATAATGATCCATACAACAATGAAACCAATCAAACCAAGCATTCATACATAATATACAAAAATTAGAAATTAAAACCATCAGTGTATGTGTGTCTATCAACTTATATATACATATAGCGATGCTTGTGTACTTTATGAAATGCCACTAACAAAATAGCATCATGGTATGTATGCAGATAACATATGACATCATATATGAAAATATCTAATATTTTGGGCCCCCTTATATGAATGAGAAGATATGACATACAAAGCATGATGCGAGCATCCTAGGGTGATCATATAAATTGTATATATATGCACAATTAATAACACTAGCATATCATATGATAAACATATATATAGCAACAAATCATGAGGTCACAACATACAAAACATATCAAGATAATAAAGAATCCATAAATAAGTAAAAGCAACAACGAGTTCAATCAATAATTCAGCCAAACCTAGATATTAATTAAAGTGATAATCAATCAAATGGAAAACGTTTTGGAAAGAAATCGAATTGAAAAAAAACCGGATCTACTTCTTACTTTCCAATCATCTATATCCAAATCGTTCTCCCAATTAAATCTAGCAAACTCTACTACTAGCATGACTCATCCCAAAATACTAATCTCAATCATACATGCATATATACAACCTCTGAAATTTTTGCTTCTGTCTCAAATAATCAATGCCATAATGCATAAACAACAGGAAACCTTAGCATCAATGTGCCAAAACCAATATATAACATCTCATACCATTCCTAAACACACAAATTTAACACCTAAATCATCCAGTAGTAGTTTCTCAATTTGTTTTTTGGATTGTTAAGGTAAGGCAACTCAAAATGGACGGTGTCTTATCCAAACAAATCCAAAAGACTTAAATTATCATACCATTCCTTCTTTCACATATGGACATTCAAAATAATCGATGTCTTAACCTAATGAACATAACATATATCCCATCTAAATCTCAAATCTAACTTGAGTGGCATCATCATGCTTAAGATATCACTTCTCCCAATATTTAACAAGCTTGGTACTTAAAGTATCACCTCCTTGATTATCCAAACATTCCATCCTAAATTCCACAGCCTACAACTAAGCAAACATTCAAACAAGAATAATCCTATTCTATTCAACTAGTGTAAACATAGAAATAAAAATCCTATATCTAAGTGCAGTTCTAACCTAAGGAAAATGATAACATAAGTTAGAGATAGAGTTAAAAGGATCGACTATATAATACATTGTCTACATGTACCTTAATGCAATGTAAACTCTAAACCTTTAAGCCGCTATTCCAAAATAGTTTCCTTTGAATAGACAGTCTCTCTTCAATTCGATGGATGATTGAAAAGAATCTATCTACTCCTTAATCAAAATCATATCTGAACTTTCAAATTCCATTTTCCATAAATTGCCTCCGCATATTCTATGCGTGCAAAATATATACCTTCTCTTCAATCTTCCCAATAAATTTTCTTCAATCATCATAGAAAACTTGAATTTACACCACTCGGTGGTACTTCCTTAATTTTACTTCAATATCCATTTAATCTATTACATCTTTCGTTAACTTCTTAAATTAGTTTTATCTCAATAGCTTAAAATCCGTTATCAAAATACATTATCCAAATTCATTATTTACGTCAACCAAAAATATTTCTCATATAATCTTTGCCACTAATCCTAAATATCTTTTACAAATAGAAATTACAACTCTTCAAAAAATTTATTCTTTAAACCGTATTTATCTATACAATTCCAAGGACCTTTTTTCCATTCACCAATAATACCAACTTATGTGATCTTAATATTTATCCATATTCGAGCACCTCTACAGATTTATCCATTGTACCAAAATACTTAATCCTATAAAAGTTTATTATTGAATAAAATATGAAATATCCTTTACACAAGAATCCACACTCAATACCCTTCATAACCAGAAGTCCAAGCTTAAATCTTCCTAAGTATATATAGTATCTTTCCTTTTATATCACTTCATTGGTTTACTATTCTTCTTATTATGGATGAGACAACTCCATCAGGATGGCATCTCGCTATATAAATCAAATCGGTATAATACTAAGCAATCATGGTAAACTCACACCCAAAACATATCTAGGATTCTTGCCAAATGAACATGTTATCAAACTCATGTCATATCCAATTTAAATCATATATCGCAATCACATCCATTACTCAAATATCGAGAATATATAACTATCATCCTAAAACATACATAGAATGACAACAGTCACTTGCTTGGAGAACAACATCCACCCAAGCCATATAATATAACACAAATGGTGTAACTTTACCTGCCACATCAGGTCAACGACACCCATCCATATATCAACTCAACTAATTTACCTTTACAATGATATCAAAAAACAAAGTATTCTAAATATCATTCGCTTCCATCTCTAACCATTACTACAATGATACAGAATAAAAGAATATGAATGTTAATCATTTCAATTCTGTACTATGGACTAATCACCAAGTCAGATCACATAGTATCATCATTGGATCACCGGGACCCTATCCTAAATGAAACTCTAAATTCTTCAACTAAAATCTTCTTCCATATCTCAAAATATTTTCAATCAATTGGTTAATAGGATCCATTCAATTGAAATTCCAATATCACTCATTTCTCTTTTACTACCAAATTTTTTCGAGTCAACTTTACTTCAAATATATCTTCAAAAATTTACCAGTATCAAATAATTATAACTTAGGCCCAATTCCCTTTCATATAAATCTTATCCAATTTGATATGATAATAGGTAAACATCTTTTCTCTATATTTTCTTCAATACGCCTATTTGGATTACATTTTCTCTTTCTAACTTTGACCGCAACCTCTCTTTCTTTATTCAATTCTTTGCAACTATTGGGATCACGACTTATGACAAAATCATGCCTAATCTCTTAATCCTTAGCCAAGCCACATTTCTATCCGCATCTAACATATTTCCAAAAAGAACCATTCAACCTAATCTAAAATTAATCGATTAATGCACTATGTGAGAATTACTCTTAAAAAATTTACCACCATATTTCTTATCCAAAATAATAACACATTTCGAACTCAAGATCCTTCTCCTCTCTTTATAGCCAACGATGGAATATTTAAACTAGGGGCTACTTCCATAACCTTTCTCTTACTTATTCTCTTTCGAATTTATCAAACAAACTTTAAATTTGACTATTCAAAATTTCTTTTATACTTTATAATTGTAATAAATGATTTGCTATCAAAAACTTATCATATATCTAAGTTAAAAACTTCCATTTGCTTTTTTTTAAATATCACGACTATTAAAAATATTTCTTTAACTAAAACATCTCATTTACTTAAAACCAATAGATAAAATATTTTCATCAAACATTTACTTCGTCATTATAACTTAACTCCAACATCAGTTACATCTTTACCTTCAATGATTTAATATTAACCACTTAAAAATATATTTAAACTTTTAATAAACAATAGCCATCCCTAAAAATTAATTTTTCTTTATTTCAAAATATAATTTCAAAACATTTTATAGTCATACAATCACATATATTAGTATACATAAAATTTATTTTGTAAAATAGAAAATTTCCAACAACTTCAAATAACATATCTTATATATATGAAAATATACTTTAAAATTAACTCTAGCTACTCACTTCATTTATATAAATTTAGAAAGACATTTCTGCTACCTTTAGTCATATTTACTATAAATTTGTTCACAAATTTAATTTCATAAATCATTTGATTTCTTATTTAAAAACGAATATAAATTCTACTTACTTTGAATTAAAACTTTAAATCTCAAAAATCATCCAAATACTCATTATCTTATATCATAAATTATCTTAAAAACGAAATTTATAATTTCAACTTTCAAACTACTTTCCCTTTTTAAACATTTTCTTTAAATTTCTCCTCATAAAAATATTTTACTTTTGAAACTCCATCCTCGATAGCTTTCTATCTGGTGCATCCATCGAATCAAATCGAATCCAAATGATCACATATACTCCCACAAGTGTTTAGCCACATTTCCATTGTAAATTGGGTTAACTTCCAACATAGTATTAAGAATTGCTCCTTATATACCAAATGCATGTACTATGGGGTTTTCACCGGTATGACTCATCGTTTATAGATATCAGTGGAACCGAATAAGGATGTTCACACAACAACAACCCTAAGTTGACTCGAGTACTATTCTAGTTTTGGTTTTACTCTACCAATATCTATCTCTATTCTAGTTTCCATCCTTATCAACTAACTCATCCTCAAATATCCATAATTGGGATTCACTAACAACTCCCTAATAGATAGGTAGTTCACCTTGAATTGCTACAAACATATTTAACTCATATACATATATTATATTATATATTTTATAAATATACAAGCACACTCTCTTAATACATTACCTAATCATATAACCTATGTTTTGATACCAATTGTAACAACCTGCCTTTTCAACCATCGGATCCGAAATCTTGAACCGATGTCAGCAACTAGAACCAAAAAGACGAGTTGTTAGGGTGAGATAAAATATATGAAGTCATAGTCATAAACAGATATCATATTCAATTCTAACTAATACTATCTATTTTCAGAGTCTCACAATGAAACGAATTAAATATAATACATAGTCAATAACATATCACCATATCATATCGGAAATGTCAAATACACATGTTTGAAGAAATACAGTATAATCAAAACCCACGCATACATACTCCAATCCAGGTTCAACACTTATCTTCATTATATAAAACATACACAAATGAATCGTTGTCTCTGATACTATCTCGTCTCCAAATTCCATAACCTGGATATATATATATATATATATATATGAGTATATATATATATATATGAGTGGTTCAGACGTAAGACTGGTGAGTAAGTTATACTCTACTTTACATATGCTACAAAAACAACACTATAACAAGATATGAGTCTATCTTTCGGCCACCACATGTTCCGTCGCCACATCATACCTAACTATCATGCATGTCTAGCCATATCGCATAATATTTTTCAGACTCACACCCTGGTCTGGCCTCATGCCATATAGGGAGCTTATCGGATGTCATCACGCAATCCTAATAGGACGCACCTTCCCTGGAAAATCATAACCTATAGAGAAACTTATCGTTCTTGACTACTTAGGGAACTCACGCTCTAAACCGACCTCTTACCCTACATGGTCGCTTAACATCCACTTACATCTACTTGGTTTGCCCAAATCCTTTAGGGGAAGAAAATATCGCCATGCTTGGACATCTGCTTGTGTCACAGGTCCATACCCCTATTCGCATACACATCTAGGGCGTCTATCCTTCGTCCTAGATTTGGTTCCATTCACGTTCACCATTGCATCTTGACCTCATGTCAAAACCATATATACAAATATTTATATACTCTTTACATTACAATCAAGCCATTCAACATTCATTTATTTTATAATATCACCGTATCACATATTTTCATTTTGTTTCATATCACCATCACACTCCATATACACTTCATTTCGTAGCATCGTCACTTGTCTCGTCACCTCTTAGGTCGTCTTCCAAAACATAGAGAAATCACGAATCGAATCGAGTATTATACACACACACATACATACATACATATATATATATATACACACACATATACATACATACATACATATATAGACACATACACACACACATACATACATATATATAGGGCCATATGGCCGAGGTTTGATCTACCAAAAGCAAACGTGCACTGGTGCACCGGTCAAGACCACTGGTCCATTGATTAACGTGTTTTTTAGTTTTTCTAGATTTCGGTTTATTGTTGAATTCGACATCGTTTTCAATTTCGGTCGCCACCGCCTCGTCTTAAATCATCATATATATATTAGGCCATTTGGCCAAGGTTCAATCTACCAAAAGAAAATGTGCACCGGTTAAGGTCACCGGTCCATCAATTAACATGTTTTCTAGTTTTTCCAAAATTTGGTTTTTTGTTGAATTCGACACCGTTTTCGATTTCAGTCGCTACCGCCTCGTCTTAGATTATCATAGAACGTCCCTAGACCCTTGTTATACATTCTCAAGTCCAACTATATCAGTTATTTCATGGATTCATACATTTACTTTCATATTTCCAGAATTTGTTTAATATATAGTTTTCTAATTAATTAATCACCCAAATCCCTCCCAAACCAAATTTGATTCAAAATTAAGATAATATATATGTATTACTACACCAATTATAGTCTATAGATCATCTTGTAACATTAATATTGCATTGTTTGAAAGGTGGAGGGTAGATCACTCACTATTACTCCAAAGTTGCTCCTACCTTCATTGTTCTATAATTTTCTAGCCAGGAACCTTCATATTTTTTCCAAGTTCATTTTCCAAATCATAGTACTCATTCACACAGTTGTTTTGAGAGGTGGATCGCCGAATTTTGTTTAGAAACAAATGAGATATATTGATTTGAAAATTGACGTTGTTGGTAAAAATTATGTACAAAAAGCCAACATTGTTCTTTGCTGTCCGAGTTTGTTGCACCCCCATGCTCCGTAATTTTTCCTCCTTATCATTCCAGATCTATAGCCCATTTCGATAGCTTTAATTTTCCATTGGTTTCGTTCGATTTCGTGGAGATTTGAGTGAGTTATGATGTTTTGATTCTAGGTGGTTGAAAGGAGAAGAGAAGAAGAAGAAGAGAAGTTACGGAGTGGTTCTGAAATGAGAAGGAAAGAAGTACTTACTTTTAGTTATAATTTAAGGAGGGAAGTAACACAACGGTTCAAATTCAAATTTTCAAACCCAACCCGTTTGGCGCTCGCTCGACCCGATCACTCTTTCGTCCGTAACTCTCTCATACGGACTCCAAATGGAACAGACAAAAATACTACACAACTCAAAAAAACAAGACGGTCGCAATGGCACTGATTTCGTCATCAAATTCCAAAGTTTGTAAAATTACCATTTTGCCCCTCCTTATAATTAGTTTATTTAATCAATCCAATAAATCCTATATTTCTCACGATTTCATATTTTAAATATTTTAGTAATATTATACGCGATTTTTTAAGGTATTACAATCGATGAGAAGCGAAGATTATGATTTAAGGGATGATGCTCGCTAGAAACGAGTAGCTCGACAATTTAATGCAAATGTCAAAAATTAGACCTTCGAGATCGCCGATCTCGTCCTTAAATGAATCTTTCCTAGTCCAGTGAATACGGGCCCAAACTGGAAAGGTCCATACGCCATTGAACACATGCTTGGAGATGGAACATTCAAGCTAGCAGTAGTTGACGAAATCTTACTTTCGAGGGCACGAAATAGCGAGCATCTATGATGCTATTTCGCTTAAATGTATCTTTGTAAATATTTGACTAAGGTCTAATGTAACAAGGTAGAGGCTGTCATGCTTGTGAATATGAAATGAATTGGCTTTGGGGATAGATTAAATTGTATACTCATTAGCCTAACTATACGTTGTGGATAACAACGAAATTGAATGTTCTATATTTTGAAAATGTAGATATATAGGTACCTAGAGATTGGTGCAGATCAAAACTCCCGCTCCATAATTAGAACTTAGGAATATAACTATTCTAGGCATCCAAAGATAGATACCAATTAACTCCTTCAATCCATGATCGAAATGGTAGAGTATAAACATACTAGGGTTGACCGCGATGATACACCCTATGCATCCATCCCGAGACCTTTGTTCAAAGATAGGAAAGGCCTACGACAATCGCTCGGAGATTGGGAAGATCGACATGCGATGCCAAGAGATAGGCATCTTACCTATTAAGTCTCATAAATAGGATATAGCAGGAGAATAATCCTCCTAGTAAAAAATGATCAATGCCTAGAGTTAGGCGATATCAAATTCAAACGTCCGAAGATAGACGTTCAAACCACCACTCAAGGTGAACAATCACGATAGATGCCCATAGATAGGTTGGATCAAGCTTGGATGTCTAGGGATAAATATCCAAAATGAAACTACTAAAAAACAAGAAGTGATGTGAAAAATCTAACTTCGCCACTAGTCAAAAAGAACCTGATTGGAGATAAGCTAAGAAATCTACTAATTAAACTAAGTAATAGTGAGAAATCATCCATGCTTATTACATTGGTTGATAATTACACTATAATCCAAATGCAGTTACAATTAACATAAAAAGCTAAGTACATAGGCAGATTAAATCGAGATTTGAAAAGAAAACTACTTTATTCATTATTGACAAACCTTTCAAACAAAAGCGGGGGTTGTATCCACACAACATCGGCCTATGAATTTGGATAAAAAACTATACAAACACACAAGTGATAACAAAATAAAAATGGCAGCTAGACGTTCTTCCTTTTCTTCTTCCTCTTCTTCCCCCTAGAAGAGTGTTTGGTATGTCTCTTGCCGGGCTTTCCACCTCTTCCTTCCTCGGATAGATAACCTTTGGAGTCAATATTCTAATCATAGTCATTCCTCGAAGATTTAGGAGCCTCGATTTGCATGCTACCGGAGGTATGGGCAGAAGTGGCGATGATGGTCGGCAATGTAGGCAGTAAGATTGAGAGAGGAGGAGGAACATCATCTGATTTTTCGTTCTTAATTTTTTTAAGCTTAATAGTTTGAAGTTTCTTTTCCTCATGCATGAAAGGTCCAGATGTGTGCTCAGTAGTCCCGATAATGACAATATCCTCTTCATCATATGCCATGACGGGATCGTATGTAGCCTCTTCATCCAAAGCATGGATCATTTCTGCTTCAGTACCCAGAGTAGGACCTGCTAAAGAGGATGGAATCAGGATAGGGGCAGGCACGATGATCGATTCAATCACTGTAGATTGTATGCTCAAAGACAAGCCTCCTTCAGGTAAGGGGACAAGCACAGGTTAACCTGAAACTTGAAAAATGGAAAAGTAGAGATTAGAGGCATCGGACGGTGTCATGTGAGCCATCTTGTATACGGGTGAGGTTAATGATATTCCTCCAGGAGATGCAGATTTCATAAGAGATGGAGTATCGATTGAACCTCCTTCCATGATGGGAGATAGGATTGGAAATTTTGGAAGCGATTCAGTTCCTATGTTAGCGGGCTCCTCAGGATTATAATGAACGTCCAATGAGGACGTCCAAATAGCTAAAGTGCCAGAGTTGCTTCAATAGAAGAAGTTCCCGTAGAACAAAGAGGAGGAATAATGACCTCAGTAGTTGGTGGCCCCAATATGACAGAGGTGGCAACACTAAATGCACTCGCCATTTGCCATGAAGTCTCTACCATAGGTCCTTAGGGAATAGAAGTATAACTCTCACCCAAACCTTTAGATCTAGGTTTGGGTTGGGCCTCGATAGACTCACTGGTTCAGGGAACAGCTTAAAAAGCTAAAAGAAGTCTGCTAGCCTCAAGCGCCCTTATGTCTTCATCCACCAAGAGGTTAAGCTTAAACTCTTTTTCGTCAACCTCATTCCCATTGGAATGCTCTCATTCATACTTCAAGATTTCTTCCCAATCCATAGCCAAAGCCAAGGGTTACCCCTCTTCCAGCCATGTTAATTTCCTGAATTTGATGATGTTCGCATAAAATCATATGAGGGTAGGCTCAATTTCATATTTGATTCAATCCTCAGCTGCGTTGACCTGCTCATTAACAGTCCTCGCCTGGGCCTCAGTTTTTTCTTTTAACTGTCAAGCATCTAATAACTCATTACGATGTTCTTGGGCTTGTGTAAGAGCATTTCTCCTTCTTCTCAGCCTCTAACATCTCTTTTAACCTTTGAATCTCTAAGCTTTGCTCATCCACGATCTTTTGAAGCTTATCGTTTTCTAACATAAGGGTGCAACTCTTGTGGTGTGCAGCCTCAATTTTTCTCTGTTGGGTCTTGCTTTGTTCTTCAAAGAACTTAGTCTTCTCCTCCAACCTTTTCTTGCTTCGCATAACAAGGCCTTAAGCCTTTCTACTTCTGTATCAATATTGTTTATAATACGCTTGTTATTCTGCTCGATGTACTCCATCCCCTGAATAAACACCTTTCTCGCATAAGAAACTTCAAAGATGGCCTTTGCTATCCTCTTGCACTTGTAATATTGATCGTATACATCACCCATACAAGCCAGGACATCGGGTCCAATATACTGAGGAATGTCTTTCAAATGAAGGGTGAATACGACATCATCAAAATAAATATTTGGAAAGGCCTTCTTATGGTGGCCATATGTTGGTTCAAAACAACGTCAGTCTCTGCAGTTATAACTGTAACAACCCAAAATTTGAGCTATAATAATTAAATAATAAAATAAGTTTGTGAAATTATCAGAATTGAGCCACAGGAGTTGCACCATTGTGTCCGTGGTAATTTTTTGGTCAATTTCCATATATAGTTTGTCAAAATCCAAGCTAAAATGAAGAAGATATGAAATAAACAAGAAAACAGAAATTAAAAGAAAAAAATATATAAATAGGTCAGGTCGACCCTTAAAAAGGCCAGGTCGACCCACAAAGCTTTAGGTTGACCTATAGGTCGACCCTCACACATTCTAAGTCGACCCGCACTAAATTCTTGTGCGTTGTTTGGTTCGAACACGTCATTTTGCAATTTCTTTTCAATCCTGTGCGTTCGTGCTTTCATCCGATGGTTCCAAGCGAGCCTATGATGTGGTTGCACCAGATTTAATCTTTAAATCTAATGATTTGAGATCCCTAAACTACACTATAAATAAGACCCTAGGCCTAGCTATTTTCTCATTTAGATTTTCTCCTATTTGGGTTCATTGCCAAAGGCTGGACCCTAAATAGAAAAATTTTCTGAGGAAATCTTTTTGATAAAAATATTCTACGCTCTAGAAGTAGATCAAGGAAAACCAACGAATAAAGCTAAGGATCACAGGTGAGTGTTTAGTAATTATTTTAGATTTTTAAGTAATTTAAAATAATAGGGTTCTCAATAGTTGCAGTTTTTCTGCAATTTTGAGACAATTTCTATATAAGTTATTTACAACTAGTTTTTAAAGTTCTTTTCCGTCTATTTTATTCAGTTGTTTTTATTCAGCTATTTTATTCAGTTATTTACTATTATTTGCGTTTATTTACATCTGTTTTACGTTAGAATTTAGCCTGTAAATTTTAGTTTCTTTTTGTTCCTTTTTACGTGAATAAAATAAAAATATTTAAAAAGAGAAAAATTCGCAAATATGGATTAAAATAGAAAACATTAAATTTACAAAAATTAGATGTAAAATAAGAAAAACTATAATAAAAAGAAGATAGACTGAAATAGGAAAACTTGAGACATTTGCAAGCATGTTTATAACTAGTGGTTATAACTAAAAAGATAAAACAGAAGAGTAACAATTATAACGTAGGTTATAATTAAGCAAAAAGAACAGAAAGGCTTATTTTAAAAATTTGACTAAGTTAATAAGAAAATTATAACATAGGTTTAGAGATAACAGAAGAGGCTTGTTTTAAGACTTATAATTAAGTTAATAAGCAAATATAGCAGAGATAACAGAAAAAACTTATTTTAAAGACTTATAATTAAGTTAATAAGCAAATATAGCAGAGATAACAGAAAAGGCTTATTTTAAAGACTTAGATTAAGTTAATAAGCAAATATAGCAAAAAATAACAGAAGATGCTTATTTTAAGAACTTACACTAAGTTAATAAGCAAGAACAGAAATAGGGCCCGTACCAACAGCATTCTCTTTCAGACTAGGACTGATGGTCTCACAACAGATTAGGTGAGGTTGGGTAGGACCCTTTCAGACTAGGACTGATGGTCTCACAAAACACTTAGGTGAGGCTAGGCAGGACCCTTTCAGACTAGGACCGATGGTCTCACAACAAATTAGGATAGACTGGGCACGCTTATGCTGATAGGGTAAGTAAGAGGTCACAAAAGGGGGCGACGGTTAGTGTGTACTGGCAATGACCGAGCGTGCGACATCAATAAGTCGCTACTGCGTTCCAAGCGTTAAACTGGTGTTTTTTGCTATGGGACCCACATGATGATACTAGCCCACAGTGGGACAACAGATATAGAAGGCCGATCAACTGGTAGAATTAGGATTCAACCTAATTAAAATAGGATTAGGATTTCAGCCTAATCACAGCAATCTAAGACAAGTGCAAACGATCACAATCAAAGAAAACAATTAAACGGTATTTATCCCAGTTTTATCCTTTCTCTATTTCCTTTTTATACTAGAACCGTTGCTAAGTCTATTATCTTTATCTTGCTTAAAAATACTAGTAGTTACTTTCACTCACCAGACTTATAGTATGACCCACTCCTCTGTTTCCCCTTTTCCCCCATAGGCCAGTAGAGGCAAGGATAGTTGATTTAGATTTCTTGGAGATACATTCCCGATGTTCTTCATCTATTCTTCTTCTTTTCAGTTTTCTTTTCATTTGTTTTTTGATGTACTGGTACTTATGAGAGGGATGATTATTTTATTGTACTCTGATTTTATGAGACTGAGATTTATTTTTCATAAGACATGTGTATTTGGAATTTGAGACATGTGATGTTTTTCAGACTTATTTATGAAGTTTTATTTTGAATAATGAGCTACCATTTAAATGTTTCCGTTGTTTATATTTATTTGTCTTGTGAATCTTAGTCTCTATGATTATTTAGCTATACCTATAACGCACCATATCTTTTAGTGTGCCCTTTTTGGGTATACTAAGGGGTATGGGGTGTTCCAATAATGGTGGTAGGAAGTTTCTCTTTGTGGGGACTTCGCTTAGAAGCGTTAGAAGACACATGCTCGGATGGTTGTTCGGACCGTCAAGGCATATGTGAAGACATGATGGGATGTGTTACTAGTGGAACTGAAGTTGGAACAATTGGAACTTGAACATAAGGGACGAGGTAAGGCCTCTCGAAAACCTATCCATACTATATGAAAGCGGAGAGAAAGATTCGCGTCAAGAAGGCAACATCCTATCACATTCTCCATGGCGCTCATCGCAATGCTTGTAGTCTCTATCCCACCTTCTGTATTCCCTCCTTTGATGCATGCTCGAGTTTGATTCATGAGATGATTCATGATGATGATCTGATGTACCAAGCTTCTTGTACTTACCTCTGTGGCTCTTAAGATCATCAAAATGACGCTGGCGATCCATGAAATCTGAAAGCAAAGTACATGCAATTTAATACCAGTTTGACTGAGATATATCATGTATAGTATTGTGTAGTGCTGATATGTCCTAGTGCCCCCACGGATCGTGGTCTTGAAGTTTGTTCATACGAGTTATCTCCTTTGCGCCAGTTGTGGGCACATCAGTTGGCAAGTGAATGAGAGAATCAATATCACCAATTCTACTATTGCCAAGACCGAAGGAAGTTATTTTATATGGTATACTCCCAAATGATCCGTATAGGTACCCAGAAATAGGGATTGGTGTTTCTTCTACTGCAGAAGCTGGCAGAGGCCGCGAAGATGTGCGGGCTGAAATAATCTTTAATTTTGGCCGTTAAGGAATTAGTGGAACTTGATCATCGCCACCCACGTCACTAGAAGACTCATGAAAAAGATCTATATCCTCATTACCACTTCGCCATTATCATTCTCTTCGTCACTGTTACTTACTTCTTGTCCCCCTCTAGAATTAATAACTGGATCTTGTACAAGGGGCGCTTCTTAATTCTTTTCAACTCGAGCTTCGACCTTTGCCTCCTGTTTAGACTCAACATCCACATGAGCTGCAGGTGCGAAGCCTAGACTGTGACCTCCTTTTAAAAGATTGTATGTTCACATATCGTCATCATTGACAAGGAACCCCATATCTCTTTCTTCAAGCAAAATATCCTTAAGGGCTGCAAGAGAGCTCGCAAGGCCTACATCGTCGGGTCTATTTGAATCATCTATGAATACAAGAAATAGCGAAATTAACAATCAGGATCTAGTTAATTTCATTAGTAAAAACGGTGAAAAATGAAACTTACGTCCCGATAACCACTTTTATGCAAAGCTAGGCAGACAACGCATAAAAAAACTCGTGTTTGAAATAACTCAGCTTGTTCCAAAGCCCAACAACTATACAAAAACCTTTGGAAAGCTCCAAATAAGTGAGTGAAGGGGTCCCCTTTCGACGCTTAAAACCATATAAATAATGGATCTCTTCAGTAGTAGGCACCTTGTTCAAATGGCGAACAAATATCATGTACATGTCGTGTAATGAAGGAAAACTGTTTGTGTGTAATTGGACTAGGGCAAGCTTTGTATATTAAAGAACTAGCCGGATTTTTAATAAAAATAATCAATTTATTAAAAAAGGTATTTTGGTAATTTTTCATAAAGCTGAAAAACTGAATTTTTACAAATAAAGAAATTTGAAAAATCTAATTTTTCCATTGGGTCGATTAGGTTCTTCTATCCTAAATTCATGTATAAAACTTTAGAAATGGACACCAAATGAAGAGGATACATATCGTTTACCATAGTGCATCGTGTTTTGTGCCTATTTTGAAATCTAAGTTTAAGAAATTGATTATGGGGATAAGTCATAATTTAGTTAGTAAATATAACTCTTGAATATGTTAATTTAAAAAGAATACGATGGTTTTATGTGCATTAAAAGAATAATTTAGGGATATTTACATGCACAGACTTTAAAACCATTTGGGATGGAAAACATTAATTACCATGATAATAAATTAATTGTCATAATTAATGAAAGAAACATAACATATTTTAAAGGGAGAAGGTAAAAATATATTCACGAAAGGAGAGCATTTCTTAAAGAAAACGTATGCTATCACTTTATTTGTAAAGAATAGGGGTAAATTCGATTTTTGAATTTGAAAATGTTAGTACCAATTAACTATAAATTGATTGAGCAATTACTAATAAAGAGAAACTTCCTAATTAATGTCAATACACCCCCCATACACAGACACACATACATACACACACACACACATGTTTGAATATTAATCCATGATTATGTACAATAGTTAATAATATTGCTTTTAATTATAAATTGGTCTGAATTATAATAAATGTATTGGTCTGAATTATAATAAATGGTATTGATTTGAATAATAATTAATGACATCAATTGGGAGAGGATAAACGTTATTTTCTTTCAGGAAATAAAAGGAAGGGAATTTTGTGTATCTGTAAGGATAAGTGATATGAATAAAGAAACAATTTTTCTAAACCTAGACTTTATCTAATTCCTACATATAAATCCATGTTTAACCCTTACCTCTCTCATTTTAAACCCTATCCTCCGCTTGATTAAAGAAAATTCTAGCTCTAAACTCCTTCCTTTTATTCTTCCACCATATTTCTTATTCTAAATTCTTCAAAAAAAACTCCAAATAATAATTGAAAATCAACTTAAAGAAAGAAGAATCAAATCAACAATTGCAAGTAAATAAGAGGAGGGAACACCAAATCAAATAGAGTAGGGGAGAGCTTTCTTCAAACAATGTTCCAATGTGAGTGGAAATCTATCTTCTACCTATATGATTCTATATATGCTCTTATCTCATTTCGGTAGCCTATATTAAATTAAGTTGAAGAAATATAGGTCGAATCATAATATCAAATTAATAATTGAATTAAAATAGAGTCATTGACCATGGAGGTTGAAACTACATCTCTAGTTGTAACTGGGTCAGTGATGAAATGTTTGGAATGAAAACGATACTCCGCTTGTTAAGAATAAATCATAATTTTATTAAACTACACTTAAAAATTTATAAATTGAAATTGATGCAACTTAAATATGTTATTGATTGGATTGATGACTGGTCGAGTGGAGTTGAAACGACGCTCTGATTGTTAATAATAATAAATTATCTTGTTAAAATACAATTATAAACCGAAGTAAACTACCTATATATATTTATAAAATTATATAGAGCATGAGTGATTATAATTGAGTAGGAAATCAATATTGTGAACAAATGAATATAATTATATTTAAATCAATGTAATTAATAATATGACTATGTAAATGAAATGGAAAAGGTCGTTATAAACAAAAGGATAGGCGTAATAAATAATTAAAATGATTAAAACAAACTAATAAAGTATAGGATGAACCTAAGGCTAAGAGATAGTGAAAAACCCATTAAAACGCCTAAAAATACAAATCTACAACAAATCAAACTTCTGAATTAGTAGGTCAGATGTCTAAAAATTTCATAGAGACAAACAGAAAGAAACATGTTATAAATTGATGGGGTCTAGACATTTGGAATTCGCATTCAGACGTCTAAAATCTAGGTCAAATGTTTAAAAATTAGTCCAGACGTCTTAAGCTTTTTTTTATGCCACAAGTCAGACGTCTGATTGATTAGGTTAGACTTTTGAATAGCTGATGCAGACACAAGTTGAACCCGGACCCGTGAGGGCCAATACGAATAGTTAGAGGAATTCCACATTGTTTGTTTAAGAACAAGATAAAGTAGAATGATGTGTATATACTTATATAATGTATGTATTATGGTGCACCATTTATTGTTTTGGAATGATGTGTCTGCAATGTGTTGAAATATGACACACCGCAAGAATGATAGGTCTGCAACGTGTTGAAATGAGACATACAGCAGGAACGATACGTCTATAATGTGTTGAAACTAGATACATAGAAATAATGATATGTCCACAACGTGTTGAAATGAGATACGTAGCAAGTATGATATGGCCGCGTAACATGTTGAAATAGTATATGTAGCAAACCAGGGTATGCTAATATTTCATGCATATCAGTTTGTATGAGTGTTAGATAGTGATTTTTGTCACAAGAATGATACAGGTGAAATGATAAGATAAATAGACTAAAAAGAATAATTGTAAATTAACCCCTTAAACTGACACCGTAGGAGTAGTCTATAAAGGTGTTTTATTAGCATGTTAGTATTATGTATTTAGAGACATATGCTCACTTGCCAGGTTTATGTCTGACCTCCTCTATATTACTCTATTAGTTCCGTATAATAGTTTGACAGGGTTAGTAAGAGTCATACGTGAAGTGCAGGAAACAGAGGCAATTGGCATGAATAAGGCCATTTTTCTATGAGTTGTTTATTTATTTAGTAGTTATTTTAGTTGAATTATGTAGTTTGAAGTATTACTTTTAATAAACACATGTAGTAACATATGAGATTTATGGAACACTTCAGACATTTATCTTTATATTTCTATTATATTATATTTCCTTTCACTGCGAGTTCTAAAAGCATTGTTGAAAATAGATAGCTTATGTATTATACCTTATATTACCCTAACGATCTGCCATTTACTAGCCCCGGGGTTTGAGCGTCAATTGGGACATAAGATCAAAGGATTAGCCGAAGGCGGGTTGTTACATGCCGGATATAACTAATATACAATATATTAATTAATTAAGCCCATATATTTAATTAAACTATTTCTAACAACTATATATTATTTTAATGAATTTTTAAATAATATATTTTTAAATTAAGCCCATATATTTTTAAATCATTAAATGCCATAAATATCCAATACAACGGTTGTATTAATTTATAACATTTATTAATTAATTTAAATTAGTTAAACTCCGAAATTAACTGATAACTCGATTATGTTGACTCCCTGGTGTGAACTCAGTCATCGTTAATATTTAAACAATTTAAATACTAAAGCTTGTATGGACTTTGCTAAATTAGGACATTAAGCGTGACTTTAGTTGCTTATAGAACATTTAAGCAAAATCCAATTTCTAGTCTATATTGAACTACACCTTGGAACGATATTTTGTGATTTTCTTTTAGTCATCACTATATCACTAAGATATCTAGAGTTTGGTCAATGATCAAAAACTTCAATAATATCCGTAGCTAAAAGCATATATCACTTTAAAGTCCTTAGTTCAATCCGATAACATTTATCAATTAACCGTTTTACTCTGTTAAAGATTTTGAATTTAAGTTGACAACTAATTACTGTGATAGTAACCTTCTATAATCAAGGAGAAATATCATTTCTTGTGTTGTGTTACACTTTAAGTAGTTTAATGCGTACCCATCTATGCTCGTAACATGATTGTGACATGTGATGGACCATATACAACCTAGCTACTTAAGATTAATGATACTCTCAAGTCTAAAAACTACTGCGCATCATTACATAAGATTTTCTATTTTGAATTAGTTGTATCAAAATGTAGAAGGCTCTCATTAAGTCGTTATCTGATTATTCCAAACAACCACAAGTACATAATCCCATGGTGTCCTCGACAGTCATGGGTAATTCACCGTCTATCGTATGGTGAGCATTACATACACTAGTCTCAATGAATATGTTGCTACCTGTTAGACCTCAATTTATGCATTCTCTTTTGTATATGTTACTTTAAAAACTGTACTACGCATTGTATTTTGTATGTGTTTTGCAGGATTTTAAGGCGAGACCAAAGATTGAAGGATCGAAAAGAAAAAGCACCAAATTGAAGATTTATTGTGCAAAAGTATCGGTGGTGCAGTGGTTGTGCTTCAAATTATACACTAGAAGGTCAAGAGTTCAAATCCTAGAAAGCACATTATTTTTGTTGGAAATTCATAAACAACAAAAAGTGAAGATTTTCTATAGATAACATGCGCAGATGAGATATTACATATGTGGAATTGATTAGGTACCATATCCACCCATTTTTGAAGAAGAGATATCATTTTATAGGAAAATATTCTCATTACAGTCAATTATGGATATATCTATTGGAGACAATATCTCATTGATATACCAAATCAATCAAATAAAAACCTACCATTTTTTACATCATTGGATTAATTTTAATGTCAAATACACTGCTCTTTGCTTGAATGATATTTGGGTTAGCTTCACTACTTCTACATGAAGAAAAAGGCTCTCCACACCTATATATACTCTCAACTGAAGACCATTGTAGCATCCCATATTCTGTATCCTGTTTTTAGTTTAGGTTTTCATTTTTTTCCTCTTGTAGCTAGTTAACAATGGCGGCCAATTAGGTTTGGCAGCATTGTAACTACTACTAAGTTTTTTTTCCTTCCTGTCGTTGTAATTTATTTTACGCAATTTTAATAAAGTTTTGTTCTTTTCTGTTTTCTTTTGTTCTAGTTTTTTTCTCATGAATTCTTCCTTTCTCCTTTGAATTGGTTTTGTAAAATCGGTGATAAAGATTGGTATCAATCTATTTAAATTGCTTTTGTGATTAGATTCACAAGAAAGTTTATTTTAGATAATACCAATTGAATTGTAGTTGATTGTATAGTTAGAACCTCGATTAGATTCGATTTTCAGATATATATATCTTTTACAATTTCTTCGCTGATTTTATAAAATCAATCCCTCTTTTCAATGAAGAAAATAGATTTAATTCCAAAACAAACTTTCAGTGATAAAAGGTTGGATCTTTCTGTGAGAAAAAGATTTTGGGATTGAATCGGTATTTCTTCACATTTCTTTACTTTTTCTACAATTTGTAGTTTAGAAAACATCTCCCAAATTTCGTCTAACTCGCCTATGAAATTATTTAAACATTAATTTTTAATATTCCTCCTTGTGTTCGACCTGCATACTGCACACCTGTGCGCTGCAGTCCAAAAAAGAAAAATCACCAAATTGAAGATTTATTATGCATAAGCATCAGTGGTGCAGTGGTTGTGCTTCAAATTATACACTAAGAGGTCAAGAGTTTTAATCCCAGAAAACACATTATTTTTGTTGGAAGTTTATCAACAACAAAAAGTAAGGATTTTCCATAGATAACATGCGTAGATGAGATATTACATATGTGGAATTGATTAGGTACCTTATCCACCTTTTTTTGACGAAGAGATATCATTTTATTGAAAAATATTCTCATTAGAGTCAATTATGGATATATCTATTGGAGACAATATCTCATTGATTTACCAAATCATTCAAATAAAAACCTGCCATTTTTTTACATCATTGGATTAATTTTATGGCCAAATACATTGCTCTTTACTTGAATGATATTTGGGCTAGATTCACTACTTCTACATAAAGAAAAAGGCTCTCCACACCTATATATACTCTCAACTTAAGACCATTGTAGCATCCCATATTCTGTATCCTATTTTTAGTTTATGTTTTCTTTTTTTTCTCTTGTAGCTAGTTAACAATGGCTGCCAATTAGGTTTGGCAGCATTGTAACTACTACTAAGTTTTTTTCCTTCCTGCCATTGTAATTTATTTTACACAATTTTAATAAAGTTTTGTTCTTTTCCATTGTCTTTTGTTCTAGTTTTTTTTGATGAATTCTTGTTTTCTTCTCTGAATTGCTTTTGTAAAATCGGTGATAAAGATTGGTATCAATCTATTTAAATTGCTTTTGTTATTAGATTCACAAGAGAGTTTATTTTAGATAATACCAATTGAATTATAGTTGATTGTATTGTTAGAACTTCAATTAGATTCGATTTTCAGATATATATATATATATATATATATATATATTTTACAATTTCTTCACTGATTTTATAAAATCAATCCCTCTTTTTAGTGAAGAAAACAGATTTAATTCCAAAACAACCTTTTAGTAACAAAAGGTTGGATCTTTCTGTAAGAAATTTTTTTTGGGATCGAATAGTTATTTCTTCACCGTTCTTTACTTTTTCTGCAATTTGTAGTTTAGAAAACATCTCTCAAACTTCGTCTAACTCGCCTATGAAATTATTTAAACATTAATTTTTAATATTCCTCCATGTGTTCGACCTACATACTACACACCTGCAATGAATTTCATTTGTATTTGATTGATATAGGTCAATTGCATAAAGTGCAAAAGAGCCATATGGTGTAGTATATATAGCATAGCGTGCATGGTGGGTCCTATCACCTAAGCGTAAGTGAATCATACTCATAAGCTATTCTCCTCATCCTTTGATGGGGAGTCTTTATTAGAAGGAACAATTCCATGCCGCAATTTAACATTTTCGCTCTTGGAAACTTACATACTAAATCTTCTTAGTATGGTATCTTTGAACATTTATTTGGACAATCCCAATAACCTTCTAGAGTTATCTCTATAATCTTTCTACCTAGTATAAAGGATGCCTCTCCCAAATCCTTCATCGAAAATTTATTAGACAATGATGCTTTCACTTATTGTAACATTGGTACGTCGTTAACAATCTGCAGTAAATTATCAATGGTACGTCATTAACAATCAGTAGTAAATTATCAATATATAAAACTAAAAATGTAATAGCACTAGTTATTTTTTTCATATATGCATGCTTCCTCGATCTATTAACTGAAACCAAACTATTTGATTACCTTGTCAAAACATTCATTCTAACTCATTGGAGCTTACTTAAAATCATAAGTTGATCTTAAGAGTCTACATGCCTTGTCGCCGCTCCCACCAACTTCATAACCCTTTGGCTACGACAAATAAACAGTCTCCTCTAAATTAACACTTAGAAACGTTGTTTTAATGTTCACTTGCTATATTCCGTAGTCATAATAATCACCGACTGCAAGTAGAATCTAAATTGATTTAAGCAAGGTGATTGGAGAAAATGTTTCAACATAATCAACACCTTGAATTTGATGTAAATCTTTTTCCACCAACCTTTCTTTATAGGTCTTGACCTTTCTATCTGCACCAACCTTTTCCTTAAAGATATAGTTGGAGGTGATGGATTTTACCCCTTCAGGTACATTTTCCGAAGTCTAAACTTTGTTCTTGTACATGCAATCCATTTTGTATTTCATAACATCAAGCCATGAGGCAAAGTCTGTACTCTCCCAGGGTTATCGGTATGTAAAGGGATCATTATCACGGATGATGCAATCCACTTTCTCACTATCAATAGGGAAACCATAGAATCTCACCGACACTTGAGATTTCCTACGAGACCTTCTAATAGGGTGCATGTCTTCTACAAGTGTTGAATTACTATCTAAACATTCAGTTTCTATGGGAGTTTCTTAGATCTCATCCAATTTTTTTTAATACCACTAATTTATCATGATAGAAATCCTTTTTCCATAAATATGGCATGTCTCGAAACTGATCTTGCCTTAAGTTTATTGGGGTTTGCGTTCTTAAAGTAAGCCAGACAACTGCATAACAGGGTTTCTTACTAGTCCATAACTCGTATTGAGTCTTAGACACAAATTTAGATGTTGTGGATTCAACATATATGTCATGGTTCAAAGCGCATATCCCCAAATGGAAAGAGGTAACTCAGTACCACTCATCATTGACCGAACTATGTCTAACAGGCTTTGATTTCTCCTTTGTATTGAGGAGTATAGGGAGGAGTGATTTGAGAGAGAATCTTATTTTCTTTTAGGTACTCTTTGAGCTTATATCCAATGTACTCATTGCCCCAATCATATCAAAGTATTTTAATTATCTTACATGTTTGGTTTTCAATTCCGTTCGTATATTCTATGAATTTATCGTTGACCTCTAATTTATGTTTCATAAGATACACATATCCATATCAGGATAAATCAACAACGAATGTAACGAAGTATAAGGATCCATCTTTGGTTGCTATAGATATAGGACCACATACATTTATATTAGCCCTAAGATTTCAATAACTCTTCCATTGTTCCCACTAAATGGATGCTTGGCCATTTTTCCTTTAATACACGATGTACAAATATTAAATGGTTTAGAATCAGATGATGGTATAAACCTTTTATTTCTTAACTTGTTCAATCGTTTCATACTTTTATGACATAGTCTATAATTTGAAAGACAGTTGTCATTTGTTTTAGATGCAATATTATTTTCAACAGCAAATATATTATTATAGTGAAGTAATAACTGACATCTTTAAGAGTACCAAAGCAAACAAATTTATTATCATAACCATAATCATAACATGGTCATTACAAATAAAACTACAATCTTAGTGGCGGAGATTATTCCACTCATAAAGTTTCGTATAAAATAATAATTATATAAAACTAAATCATGTCCACTGGCAAGCTTCACATGGTAATCTCTTACTGCCATGGCATATACTGTAGCTCTAGTTGCAACTAGGACTTCTATGGTCCTATTGTTATAGGCCTATTGCTTCTAAGTCCCTATAACGAAATACATATATGAGTTCCAGATCCAATGTCTAAAACCCAATATGAAGCACTTAGTAATTAAAAAAAATCTATATGGAAAACACATTTAAGAGTGAAATCAGATTCCTTCCCCTTTAGCATTTCCATATAATTTGGATAGTTCCTCTTATGTCCTTTCTTAGAGCTGTGGTGACATTCACACTTCTCTTTTTTGGCCTTAGCTTTACCCTCCCCGCCCTTTGACCCACGCTTTCTCTTCTTCGAAATATTCAAGAAAATGTGCCCTTGATAGTGAGTATCACACTCGATTCTTTCTTGAACGTACTCTTAGTTGTCCTTAACATATTAAGTAGCTCTATGATAGTACACTTTAGCGAATTCATATTGAAATTCAACATGAATGGATCAAACTATGAAGTTACTAATCCAAGAATCAGGTTGGTATAAAACTCTGTGTCAATAGTCATTCCTAACTCGACCAATCTCTTGATTTACCCAATCATATTGTGTACTCGATCTTGGACGAGAGTACCATTGCTCATTTTTGTATGAACCAATTTCGATGAGATCTCATACTTTGTGGTATGACATTTTTCACTATACAACTTTTATAGGTGCTAAATACGGACCTAACATCCATATTCTCATGCTATCTTTGGAGCATAGTGCCCATGGTCGATGGTATGCAACATTGAGAAAGTTCGCAATCTATTGACCATGAATCGTAGGAGGCTATTTATTCAGGCGTAGAATCTGTATCGACATTAGCCTTAGGCTCACGGTGACTACATGTTAGATTTTTTTCATAGGTGAGTGCGACTTTTGAAATTCCTTAACTTGTTCTTATAGTTCATGTTGATTAGTATGTTTATGTAAAAATAGATTCATTACTACCATTTAATCTATGCAGATTTTTAGAATAAATTTGATAATATTGCATACGTTTTTATACTTATTAGATTGGTTTATTATATTTATCTAATAACACTCCTATACAATTTATAAAAACCCTAAAGAGATATTGAAATTAATTAAATTCCTTCAATGGGTATTAGGATCCATTTATCATGTTACTAGAACCTTGAGGGTGCTTAAAAATTATAGTCCTCATAAACAGTTGTAACACTTTACTAATTCTATCTCATATACAATTCCTATTCATATATTCATTTGCCTATAATCATCTTTATGACCTTGTGGGTGCTCAAAAAATCATAAAGTACATTAGATACTTTAGACCCCTTATTTTGCTACAGCCTAAGGGTAATTTTGTAACCCTTGAAAGTGCTTAACAAAGTACAAAATATTCTTACAAACCTAGGAACAATATAAACATCACTATAAATATTTTATTGCCCGTGGGTTCTTAACAACCATAAGTATATATAGTACCCTGTTTGTATTATAAACGACGGAGAGCGACTTTATTTCAAATTCATAACTTAAAGTATTTTAGTTGACTATTTCGACATTTTAAGGGAGACGAGTACGATATTTCATGACATCATATGTCTTTACACCTTATGTATACTTCCTTAATTCTATATGGATTTTAATTCATTTAACCTCCTTTTTGTTTATACACATGTTATATATATATATATATATAATTTAGTGTAGCATTTATATTTATTAAGCAATATATACATATGTACCTCTTTATTAATTAAACATATTAATTAATTAAATATAACATTTATATTTATGTAAACTTTAAAACAGTTTTAAATTTACATTTTACAACCCTTTATAAAATTTTATTTAAATTTAAATAAAAATAAAATTTTATAATATTCCAATATGCATATTTGAATCAGCCTAAGGCACATAACGCTTTTGGGTCTTCCATCAATGCATATTTTTGAAACAGACCACTTTGATGAGCCATGTAAGGGCCAAGAGACGGGAGGTTTTCGTTTACAAGAACGTACCTCAATTATTATAACATTCTCCTTAGTTAAACGCCCTTACCTTAGACATCCATCTAATAAGATTTTTCAAGTGATTGTCCTACATGTTATTTATTCATGCGAACACAATGCGAGATCTAATATCATTGTTAGATCGGGTGCATGGGTAGTGAGGCAAAAATGGGAAATTTGAAAAAAAAAATCAATTTATTAGTTTTGCACTAGATCTTATTTGTGTTAACATGTATAACTTATTCACACTAAATAACATTTAGTATTCACTAATAAAAGTGTTTGTTATTTTAATTTAATTATGTTTTATTTTAAAACTTTATCATCTATATTTATATATATGTACATATTTTATGTTATGATTTATATATATATATATATTCTAATTTTAGTTCATTTCAGTTTAGTTTGTTATAATTTATTTAGAAGGAAATCACATTCGTAATGTAAAGTTCATACATATTATAAACTATCATGGGAAATTTATATAAATATCAATATATAATATATATACGTCAATAATCATTGTAATTTATGGCTATAAAGGGGAGTACAATACGAATATATTCGACTGATTTCATGATGATAAGTTATATATATATATATTGAGAGAAATGTGTGATCCTCTAAAGTAGAGGAGTGCACACATGCACATATACATACATACATACATACATATATATATATATATCACCGATAACAAAGAAGCTGCCAACATGCATGGCAGGTGACAAATCATAACACAGAAAAAACTAAGAAAACAAACTAAGGTAACTTCTTGAATGAGCTCGGGCAAGGCCACCATCCATTACACCTCAATATCGAACTCCAGCAAGGCCACCGCCTGATAATGAAGTGTTAGAAGTACCCAAAATAATCCATGGTGCAACCAAGTGCACGAATGAGATCAATAAGCAGCTCCACCGGAGAATGAACGCCCCACTGCTGTAACAACCCGCATATTTATCGATTTTATATTTAAATATTTTATCGTTAATCAGATTTTGGTCCGAAAAGCTACTTTTTGCATACGGTCAAATTAGGACTCGAGACCACCTCCATTGAGTTCAAAATGACGTTTGTGATCATTTTAAGTGTAAACTTCGATATGATTGGAGATAGTGGAATTTTGTCACTTTTTCGCTTAGGGCTTTGGTTTGGGCTGAACCACTTACTAACTCAGCCCAACCCCTTCTCCTCTTCATTAGCTACGAGTTGCGGGAGTTAGCATTCCACTTACCATTTTGGATAAATCATACCGCCCTCGTTATGATTCTTATGAATGACTATTTATGTCATTCAGTTTATTCAGCTTATTTCATCCATTTTATAAATAGAGTATTCTATGAATATCTCGATAGTTCAATTCTTGTATTTATTAATTTTGGATGAAAATAGAAATTTAAAATTTTGCAAATCTTTTTCATAAGATTTATTTATAAGTACAATTTGATTTTAATCTTAAATGAGCAAAGAATATTCTCAAAACTCTTAAGAGATATTTTCATCATATAGAAGATGATTTTGTGTTGTATTGCCCATTTAGTGTTTTAAGAATTCTGGTCGATGCGCTTGATCAACGTTATCGATAGGGATTTCCTAAACGCTTTGATGAGACAGTCAGACACAATAAATTGACTTGTAAAATGTAAATCTTTCTATAAAGGTAATTGTGATTTTGAAAGTTTTAGCTTTTCGGGAAAGAAGATTAAATTCTTTCTTTTCGATACTCTTATTCTTGTGATTCCCGAAGGGAACCAAAACTTTATCTTTAATACCAATGCTGATCGTAATTGGTATGGATGCCGTTCTCTTGCAAAAGAGAACGTGCAATCACTTGTACTTCTAAAATAAAAAAGCCGATAGAAACTAGGTATGTCACTTATGATCTGGTGCTCGCGGCTATTGTTTTTGCTTTCAAAGTTTGGCATCATTATCTTGGGGGAGAAATTGTTCTCCACCTCGATTATAACTCATTGGGATATCTAATTTCTCATAAGGAACTTAATTTGTGTCAACCACGTTGGCTCGAATTCCTTGCATCTTATGATCTTGATGTCCTTTATACCCCGGAAAGGGAAATCGTGTTGCCAATGCACTTAGTCGCAAGCGACAAGCAGTTGTTTTCATGATGATATCCGAATGGAAGGATCTCGAGGTTTTATCCACTTGTGAAATTCGAGATTGTGTTTCCCATTCATGTTCATCTTAGGTAGCCTTGAGGCTCATCCTTCTCTTTTAGACCGCATTCTTGAAGCTCAAAGTCTAGATCCCGAATTGGCTCTTCTTAGCCAAAGTTGTAGGGATAAAATTAACATTGAAAGTTTGAAAGACTTCGGTATTGATTTATGTGGCGGCATTCGAAAATTTGGTAGACTTATCGTACCAAATATTAGTGAACTTCGTCAATATATTCTAGAAGATTCTCATCGTTCTAAATTTATCATTCATCCCGGTAGTAGTAAATGTACGCGGATATGAAGCGACTTTATTATTGGGAGTGAATGAAATCTGGTATCGCTAACTTTGTTAAGTGTTGCATGACTTGCCAACTTGTCAAGGCCAGGCACCAAGGGCCTGGTGGGTTATTGCAACCTTTAGAAATTCCAATTTGAAAGTGGGACAAAATTTCCATGGATTTTATAGATGGATTTCCCCGTTTTCGTTTGGGTCACGGTTGTTTATGGGTGATAGTTGATAGACTTACTAAATCCGCCCATTTTTTTCCCGTTCGGTTTAACCGAACCGTTCCTCTTTTGGCCAAATTCTTTATCGAAGAAATTGTTAAATTGCATGGTGTTCCTACTTCTATTGTTAGCGATCGAGATCCATTGTTTACTAGTGGATTTTGGAAGAGTCTTCAAAAAGCTTTAGGAACGAAGCTTAATTTTAGCACCGCTTATCACCCCCAGTCCGATGGACAAACCGAGCGTGTGAATCAAACTCTTGAAGACCTTCTTCGTGTTTGTGTGCTTTATTTTGATGGAAGTTGGGAAAATCATATTTCTCTTGTTGAATTTTCCTATAATAATAGCTTCCAATCTGGTATTGGTATGGCACCTTTCGAGGCACTCTATGGAAGGCTATGCCGATCTCCTTCTTGTTGGTTTGAGGTCTGTGAGAAGCTAGTTTTAGGTCCAGATTTTGTTTGTGTTTCACGTATGAAGGGTGTTGTACGTTTCTGTCGATCAGGAAAATTAGCGCCTCGATATATTGGGCCATTTCCTATCACGAAACGTATTGGTTCCATGGCTTATCGCCTTTCATTACCGGCTCAGTTTTCTGCCATGCATGACGTGTTTCACGTTTCTCAATTACGGAAGTGTCTTCGAGATTCGGATTCTATTCTTGAGTCTGGTGTTGTGGAAGAAATTGAAGTTTCGCCTAATTTAACTTATGAGCAGCATCCTATTCGAATTATTGCTTCGGAGGTCAAACGACTTCGAAATAAAGATGTTCCGCTTGTTAAAGTTCAATGGTCCTCAAATCCTAAGGAATGCTCTTGGGAATCTAGAGAATTCATCGAGCGTACACATCCGGACTTACTTTCTCGTGCTCTTTAAGGTGAACTTCTTATTTCAAATTTCTTTTTGTGTTAATATGCTTTTATGGTTGTTACTTTTTATTTCCATCTTACATATTGCGAGGACGTAATTTCTTTAAGGAGGGGAGTCTGTAACAACCCGCATATTTATCGATTTTATATTTAAATATTTTATTCAAATATTTTATCGTTAATCGGATTTTGGTCCGAAAAGCTACTTTTTGCATACGGTCAAATTAGGACTCGAGACCACCTCCATTGAGTTCAAAATGACGTTTGAGATCTTTTTAAGTGTAAACTTCGATATGATTGGAGATAGTGGAATTTTGTCATTTTTTTGCTTAGGGCTTTGGTTTGGGCTGAACCACTTACTAACTCAGCCCAACCCCTTCTCCTCTTCATTAATTTCTTCTTCATTTTCCTAACACTTAAAGCTTCTTCAAAAATGGTGGAGGGAATGGGAAATTAAAACTCCAAAGCTCTTGTTCATTTGCAAATCCAACAACTAACTCCAAATTCAAAGTGAAGACATTGATTCAAGCTTGGGACTGTTCTTGCTTTGCTTTCAAGCTCGGTTTCCATCAATTTCCGTGAAGAAGTGAGATTTTTATCTCACTTTCTTGTCTATGACTATCTATGATTGTTGGGTATGAATCCCTATCACTATTATATGTGCATTCGCTTTTGGTGTGAATTGAATTGGGGGAAAACTCAAAATTTTCGAGTTGTTATCATTTTCCTGCACTTAGGTCGTTCTGCTATGTTAGGTCGCTCGCGTGGAAACGTCTCGGCCTGTAAATAGCTCGTTCTGGACTTAGGTCGTTTGCCTGCATATAGCTCGTTTAACATTTAGGTCGCTCACCTCGTAGATCGCTCGGCCTTGTTAAAGATATTAAGTCGCGAATCCCTTGGGTCGCACCACTTAGGCCTATGCCGTTTGTTAGGTCGCAAGTTAACTAGGTCGTTCGTCGTTTAATGCTTGGGTTGCTCAGTCATGTCTCCTAGTTAGGTCGCGTCCACTAGGTCGTTAGCCCACACTTAGGTCGCTAAGGCCTAGGTCGCGCCACATTAGGTCGTGACTCGTTGGGTCGTTCTATCCCTAGGTCGCATGACCCAAATACTCTTAGGTCGTTAGACGTTAATTCCTTTAGGTCGCATGACCCTAATACCATTAGGTCGTTCCGCGCTTAAGTCGCTCGGCTAGCTCGCAACCATTTAGGTCGCTCTGCCATTTTATCGTTAGGTCGCGCAATACGTTATGTCGCTCGGCCATTCTATCGTTAGGTCGCGCTATGCCTTAAGTCGCTTGACCATGCCATCCTTAGGTCGTTGCATTTTAGCTCGGCCACGATTAAGTCGCACCAGGTTTTGGTCGTTCCATCGCTTAGGTCGCTCGACATGCTTGCTTCATAGGTCGTGCCATCTTTTAGGTCACGTACTACTCCTAGGCCGTAGCCCCTTAGGTCACTTGCACCTTAGGTCGACCACATTAGGTCGCATATTCCCTAGGTCGTAGGCCGTGGAGTTTAGTCTGCATTTCTACTTTGATGGATTTGAAATTGAATTCCTTGGATTTTGTTCACGTCTTCGAATGTGAATTTTAGTGAATTGATTCATTTCTACAATCAATTTTGTGACTTATCACTTTAAAAATATAAAGGTTTCAATACTAGTAGTAAATATCAAAACTCTTTCATCAAAACGATTTCAACACTATTTTATTACAAAGCTCTTTTCCTAAACCGTTTTTCCAATCTATTAGTATATACAAGCCTTTACCTCACTCGGATGAGAAATCTAATTAAACGGCTTAGCAAAACAAGTGGTATGAAACGCTTGCGTTTACTTCGTCGGTTAATTCTTGGACTTGTTCGATTAAACCTCTTGTGACAATTTCCTAGTGAAGATCTATAGTTTGTTCGTAAATATTTAAGTTAAGCAAGTGGTTATGGAACATGAAGCTAAACTCATATATTTACTAGCTTGGTGTGGTTGGCACTTCTTGATGATCATGATGATCATTTTTGTGATTTAGACTAGCGATTGAGCGATGTCTCTTTGTCTGCGAGGGAGACTAGACCCCGTTTGTGAGATGTTTCTACTCACATATGTGGGGTAGCGCCCCATGGTCTTCGGGCCGTTCGCGTGTTCAAAAATTAATGGTTAGCTACCATGAGATTGCGTCTCGTTCATGTGATACATATGTTGGTGAGCTTTCCTGCTCTCGTTCGTGTGATAGGCCTCCCCCTTTTTGTGATTTCTGGATTTCGTGTGTTGATTTCTGGAATTTATGCTTTACCAATTTTCGTGATTTTCATTGATAAGTTTTATCAATTTTTGTGTATTGGTGAATTCGTGTGTCATTACCTTTTTGTGGATTTGGATCTTTGAGAAGATTCTTGTGATATTGATTAATCTCTAGTTGATTATCATTTACATACTTATAGTAGTATGTCATAATGGTTATTATATGTTCGTGCCATATCTTTTATTCTATATCATGTCATCTGATATTTATAGCTAGACTGATCCGTTTATTATTTTCTTATGAAATAATACTCGGGTCAGACCGAGATGTTACAGGTGCTTCTACTTGACTTCTCTTCTGGGATTACTCTGACTTTTGGCTAACTACTTAGATTAGTAGTTTTTGTTATATACATTTGAGATATAGACTCCGTGATGTATACTTATGCTTTTGTGTAGCTTGTAGCTATCCTTTTGTATTATCGTGGATCTTTCAGACCACTACTCTGATGTACACTTTCATGTGTTATATATTCATATCTTTTTCCACCTTTGTGATATGGATGTCTGTGACTGATTTGTGTTATGTTAACTTCTATGTTTGTTTCCAAAGATTATATATAGCCACCGTGTGATAGCTTTGAGTTTGTATCGGTATGTCGGATTTCCTCCTTAAATGAAATGCATGCTATACTGTCTGACATATCGGTGCTCGCACAAGGAAATTACACGGATGGTCGCTCCGCAACAGCCTTATTCTCCATGCTAGTTGACAGCATTACTCCGTAGTGTTCTTGGCTAGCGTGGGTATAGTGGTGGGGCGTCACAGCTTGGTATCGGAGCCTAACTTTAGAAAAAAATAGAATAACTTAACAAGGATCATCGTCCTAAGTCCTTCTTAGGAGTCGTGCCTTAGGATTTAATTCGTGTCTTCGTACCGATCTATCCTATTCACTCTTAAGATTCCTTGTTTTATCTATCAAGATTGTTTGATATTCATTTTGAGAATAAACTTTTTCTTCTTCTTTCTTTCTTTATTAAAGAAGAAGAGATGGTTAGTTCTGGCAGTCCTAGCGCTGGTCAATCCAGTAGTTCTTCTCTGGATGGCGCATTCATGTCTGCCCAACAACTTTTGGATCTTGCTAAGAATCAAAGGTTTATCTCTGCTTTGTGTAAGAACCTTGAAATGGTTTTACATCTGAAACTTGAAGTTCCTTTCAATCAGCTTGTGGATATCACTCTTCGACATGAAGAGGCTGATAAAGGAATTGATAGTGTTATCGGGATTTCCGAGAAGAGGCATATTAAGTTCAAAAGCCCTTATCCCAATAAGAAGGTGAAGCAACCTACTTTGTTAGCAAAGACTCCAAACTCTATTTGTAGAGGATGCTACAATTGTAATTCTAAGGACCACTATGCAAAGGAGTGCCCGGAACCACTCTTTTGTCGTTATTGCAAAAATTCAAGTCATCATATTTCTGTCTGCCCCATACTTCTGAGCAAGAAGAAAATGGAACCAGAAACTTCGGTAGCCAAGACACCTACCCCAAGTCGTAAACAATGCTATAATTGTGGTTCCACGGACCATTATGTTATTAAGTGCCCGAAACCCCTTTATTGCCACTATTGCAAAGGCTCGGGTCATTACTTATCTACATGTCCCAAGCTTCCAAGCAAGAGAGGAGGAAAGCTGCAAGCCCCTAGCAACTCTTCTCTTGGTCAAGGTATTTCTTATTCAATCTTTGATTACACTTGTTTTGTGGTTATCCTTCTCGAGTTCCTGTTGATATGAGTTCATCTCATCATTTCATATCAAAAGAACTTGTCGATTCCTTTTCTTTAAATATTTGGGTTTAAAAACTTCTTTGAGAATGGCGAATCCGGTTGGTGGATCCGCAACACTCAATTTGCTTTTTATTGATGTCGAAATTATTTCATGTGATTTTTTTTCTTCTGTCCGAACTGATTTGTATACTATGAGTTGTTTAGGCTTCAGAATTGATTTGCGTGAAAGGATTGCTTAATCATTATGAAGCCCATATCCTATTTTTCCGAATGGACTATTCATTTTCGACATTTTTAATCTGTTAAGCAGATTTCTATTTTTCTTTTGTAATTTCATTCCAAATTGATGGCATCATTTAATTCTTTAAGCTCACATGTTGAGTAAAGTGTTATTTCTCTCATTCATGTAGTTTGAGAAATTTTCTGGTATTTTTGAGTTTGTCTTAGGATTTTCGCCTAAGCAATCTTTCGAGTGGTGTTAAGGTCCTTTAAGCTCGACCTTGCCACCGGTTTTCATTAGCTACGAGTTGCGGGAGTTAGCATTCCACTTACCATTTTGGATAAATCATACCGCCCTCGTTATGATTCTTATGAATGACTATTTATGTCATTCAGTTTATTCAGCTTATTTCATCCATTTTATAAATAGAGTATTCTATGAATATCTCGATAATTCCATTCTTGTATTTATTAATTTTGGATGAAAATAGAAATTTAAAATTTTGCAAATCTTTTTCATAAGATTTATTTATAAGTACAATTTGATTTTAATCTTAAACGAGCAAAGAATATTCTCAAAACTCTTAAGAGATATTTTCATCATATAGAAGATGATTTTGTGTTGTATTTCCCATTTAGTGTTTTATGAATTCTGGTCGATGCGCTTGATCAACGTTATCGATAGGGATTTCCTAAACGCTTTGATGAGATAGTCAGACATAATAAATTGACTTGTAAAATGTAAATCTTTCTATAAAGGTAATTGTGATTTTGAAAGTTTTAGCTTTTCGGGAAAGAAGATTAAATTCTTTCTTTTCGATACTCTTATTCTTGTGATTCCCGAAGGGAACCAAAATTTTATCTTTAATACCAATGCTGATCGTAATTGGTATGGATGCCGTTCTCTTGCAAAAGAGAACGTGCAATCACTTGTACTTCTAAAATCAAAAAAGCCGATAGAAACTAGGTATGTCACTTATGATCTGGTGCTCGCGGCTATTGTTTTTGCTTTCAAAGTTTGGCATCATCATCTTGGGGGAGAAATTGTTCTCCACCTCGATTATAACTCATTGGGATATCTATTTTCTCATAAGGAACTTAATTTGTGTCAACCACGTTGGCTCGAATTCCTTGCATCTTATGATCTTGATGTCCTTTATACCTCGGAAAGGGAAATCGTGTTGCCAATGCACTTAGTCGCAAGCGACAAGCAGTTGTTTTCATGATGATATCCGAATGGAAGGATCTCGAGGTTTTATCCACTTGTGAAATTCGAGATCGTGTTTCTCATTCATGTTCATCTTAGGTAGCCTTGAGGCTCATCCTTCTCTTTTAGACCGCATTCTTGAAGCTCAAAGTCTAGATCCCGAATTGGCTCTTCTTAGCCAAAGTTGTAGGGATAAAATTAACATTGAAAGTTTGAAAGACTTCGGTATTGATTTATGTGGCGGCATTCGAAAATTTGGTAGACTTATCGTACCAAATATTAGTGATCTTCGTCAAGATATTCTAGAAGATTCTCATCGTTCTAAATTTATCATTCATCCCGGTAGTAGTAAATGTACGCGGATATGAAGCGACTTTATTATTGGGAGTGAATGAAATCTGGTATCGCCAACTTTGTTAAGTGTTGCATGACTTGCCAACTTGTCAAGGCCAGGCACCAAGGGCCTGGTGGGTTATTGCAACCTTTAGAAATTCCAATTTGAAAGTGGGACAAAATTTCCATGGATTTTATAGATGGATTTCCCCGTTTTCGTTCGGGTCACGGTTGTTTATGGGTGATAGTTGATAGACTTACTAAATCCGCCCATTTTACTCCCGTTCGGCTTAACCGAACCTTTCCTCTTTTGGCCAAATTCTTTATCGAAGAAATTGTTAAATTGCATGGTGTTCCAACTTCTATTGTTAGCGATCGAGATCCATTGTTTACTAGTGGATTTTGGAAGAGTCTTCAAAAAGCTTTAGGAACGAAGCTTAATTTTAGCACCGCTTATCACCCCCAGTCCGATGGACAAACCGAGCGTGTGAATCAAACTCTTGAAGACCTTCTTCGTGTTTGTGTGCTTGATTTTGATGGAAGTTGGGAAAATCATATTTCTCCTGTTGAATTTTCCTATAATAATAGCTTCCAATCTGGTATTGGTATGGCACCTTTCGAGGCACTCTATGGAAGGCTATGCCGATCTCCTTCTTGTTGGCTTGAGGCCGGTGAGAAGCTGGTTTTAGGTCCAGATTTTGTTCGTGTTTCACCTATGAAGGGTGTTGTATGTTTCTGTCGATCAGGAAAATTAGCGCCTCGATATATTGGGCAATTTCCTATCACGAAACGTATTGGTTCCATGGCTTATCGCCTTTCATTACCTGCTCAGTTTTCTGCCATGCATGACATGTTTCACGTTTCTCAATTACGGAAGTGTCTTCGAGATTCCGATTCTATTCTTGAGTCTGGTGTTGTGGAAGAAATTGAAGTTTCGCCTAATTTAACTTATGAGCAACATCCTATTCGAATTATTGCTTCGGAGGTCAAACGACTTCGAAATAAAGATGTTCTGCTAGTTAAAGTTCAATGGTCCTCAAATCCTAAGGATTGCTCTTAGGAATCTAGAGAATTCATCGAGCGTACACATCCGGACTTACTTTCTCTTGCTCTTTAAGGTGAACTTCTTATTTCAAATTTCTTTTTGTGTTAATATGCTTTTATGGTTGTTACTTTTTATTTCCATCTTACATATTGCGAGGACGCAATTTCTTTAAGGAGGGGAGTCTGTAACAACCCTCATATTTATCGATTTTATATTTAAATATTTTATTCAAATATTTTATCGTTAATCAGATTTTGGTCCGAAAAGCTACTTTTTGCATACGGTCAAATTAGGACTCGAGACCACCTCCATTGAGTTCAAAATGACGTTTGCGATCTTTTTAAGTGTAAACTTCAATATGATTGGATATAGTGGAATTTTGTCACTTTTTCGCTTAGGGCTTTGGTTTGGGCTGAACCACTTACTAACTCAGCCCAACCCCTTCTTCTCTTCATTAATTCCTTCTTCATTTTTTAACACTTAAAGCTTCTTCAAAAATGGTGGAGGGAATGGGAAATTAAAACTCCAAAGCTCTTGTTCATTTGCAAATCCAACAACTAACTCCAAATTAAAAGTGAAGACATTGATTCAAGCTTGGGACTGTTCTTGCTTTGCTTTCAAGCTCGGTTTCCATCAATTTCCGTAAAGAAGTGAGATTTTTATCTCACTTTCTTGTCTATGACTATCTATGATTGTTGGGTATGAATCCCTATCACTATTATATGTGCATTCGCTTTTGGTGTGAATTGAATTGGGGGAAAACTCAAAATTTTCGAGTTGTTAGCATTTTCCTGCACTTAGGTCGTTCTGCTATGTTAGGTCGCTCGCGTGGAAACGTCTCGGCCTGCAAATAGCTCGTTCTGGACTTAGGTCATTTGCCTGCATATAGCTCGTTTAACATTTAGGTCGCTCACCTCGTAGGTCGCTCGGCCTTGTTGAAGATATTAAGTCGCGAATCCCTTGGGTCGCACCACTTAGGCCTATGTCGTTTGTTAGGTCGCAAGTTAACTAGGACGTTCGTCCTTTAATGCTTGGGTCGCTCGGTCATGTCTCCTAGTTAGGTCGCGTCCACTAGGTCGTTAGCCCACACTTAGGTCGCTAAGGCCTAGGTCGCGCCACATTAGGTCGTGACTCGTTGGGTCGTTCTATCCCTAGGTCGCATGACCCAAATACCCTTAGATTGTTAGACCTTAATTCCTTTAGGTCGCATGACCCCAATACCATTAGGTCGTTCCGCGCTTAAGTCGCTCGGCTAGCTCGCAACCATTTAGGTCGCTCTGCCATTTTATCGTTAGGTCGCGCAATACGTTATGTCGCTCGGCCATTCTATCGTTAGGTCACGCTATGCCTTAAGTCGCTTGACCATGCCATCCTTAGGTCGTTGCACTTTAGCTCGGCCACGATTAAGTCGCACCAGGTTTTGGTCATTCCATCGCTTAGGTCGCTCGACCTGCTTGCTTCATGGGCCGCGCCATCTTTTAAGTCTCGTACTACTCCTAGGCCGTAGCCCCTTAGGTCACTTGCACCTTAGGTCGACCATATTAGGTCGCAGATTCCCTAGGTCGTAGGCCGTGGAGGTTATTCTGCATTTCTACTTTGATGGATTTGGATTGAATTCCTTGGATTTTGTTCACGTCTTCGAATGTGAATTTTAGTGAATTGATTCATTTCTACAATCAATTTTGTGACTTGTCACTTTAAAAATATAAAGGTTTCAATACTAGTAGTAAATATCAAAACGATTTCAACACAATTTTATTACAAAGCTCTTTTCCTAAACCGTTTTTCCAATCTATTAGTATATACAAGCCTTTACCTCACTCGGATGAGAAATCTAATTAAACGGCTTAGCAAAACAAGTGGTATGAAACGCTTGCGTTTACTTCGTCGGTTAATTCTTGGACTTGTTCGATTGAACCTCTTGTGACAATTTCCTAGTGAAGATCTACAGTTTGTTCGTAAATATTTAAGTTAAGCAAGTGGTTATGGGACATGAAGCTAAACTCATATATTTACTAGCTTGGTGTGGTTGACACTTCTTGATGATCATGATGGTCATTTTTGTGATTTAGACTAGAAATTGAGCGATGTCTCTTTGTCTACGAGGGAGACTAGACCCCGTTTGTGTGATGTTTCTATTCACATATGTGGGGTAGCGCCCCATGGTCTTCGGGCCGTTCGTGTGTTCAAAAATTAATGGTTAGCTATCATGAGATAGCGTCTCGTTCATGTGATACATATGTTGGTGAGCTTTCCTGCTCCCGTTCGTGTGATAGGCCTCCCCCTTTTTGTGATTTCTGGATTTCGTGTGTTGATTTCTGGAATTTGTGCTTTACCAATTTTCGTGATTTTCATTGATAAGTTTTATCAATTTTTGTGTATTGGTGAATTCGTGTGTCATTACCTTTTTGTGGATTTGGATCTTTGAGAAGATTCTTGTGATATTGATTAATCTCTAGTTGATTATCATTTACATACTTATAGTAGTATGTCATAATGGTTATTATATGTTCATGCCATATCTTTTATTCTATATCATGTCATCTGATATTTATAGCTAGACTGATCCGTTTATTATTTTCTTATGAAATAATACTCGGGTCAGACCGAGATGTTACAGGTGCTTCTGCTTGACTTCTCTTCTTGGATTACTCTGACTTTTGGCTAACTACTTAGATTAGTAGTTTTTGTTGTATACATTTGAGATATAGACTCTGTGATGTATACTTATGCTTTTGTGTAGCTTGTAGCTATCCTTTTGTATTATCGTGGATCTTTCAGACCGCTACTATGATGTACACTTTCATGTGTTATATATTCATATCTTTTTCCGCCTTTGTGATATGGATGTCTGTGAGTGATTTGTGTTATGTTAACTTCTATGTTTGTTTCCGAAGATTATATATAGCCACCGCGTGATAGCTTTGAGTTTGTATCGGTATGTCGGATTTCCTCCTTAAATGAAATGCATGCTATACTGTCTGACATATCGGTGCTCGTAGAAGGAAATTACACGAATGGTCGCTCCTTAACAGCCTTATTCTCCATGCTAGTTGACAGCATTACTCCGTAGTGTTCTTGGCTAGCGTAGGTATAGAGGTGGGGCGTCACAGCTTGGTATCAGAGCCTAACTCCGGAACAAAATAGAATAACTTAACAAGGATCATCGTCCTAAGTCCTTCTTAGATTTAGACCGAATATAAACATTTAGACCGAATATAAAAATTAAAAAACAACATGTATACCCATGCTCTGTTACTAGGATTTAGAAGCAATGTAAAAAGCTAATATGTACATAATATACTATCAAGATGTGTATAATAATAACACGACATCCTTTTTGTTTAGGGCCATAATCCACATTGATTTAATTGTAACCCACTATTTCAATAAGTTGAGGATTGTCAACTTGTACATTCGGTGAACTGTCAGCTTGTACATGAACAGATTGACCATTTAGTTTAGCATTATATTTAAAATTATACCAAATATTTGCCATCTTCTTAACTTAATACTTTAGTAGAACACTAATCCATCTTGATATTTTAGAGTTTCTACAGTTTTTAACAAAATCATGAAATCAATGAACCTTTAAATCAGACTTATCAAATAAGTTCAATAAAAGCATGATGCAAAGAGGTATAAGAACATATATACATATATTCGAATATATATAAAGAGAATTCGAAAATATATAACATAGAATGAATCAGAGAATGAAAACAACGAATATGAAACAAAGCATTCAGCATCTCTTAGCCTATTAGAAAAATATCAGTAAATCATATGTACAAGGCGGGGGGATGAATCGGCCACAACCAACAGGTTCAACAAATACAAGGTGCATGACAGAACAAAAACATATATACATATATTCGAATATATACTAGTGAATGAACCAGTGAATAAATCAATGATTGGATATGGTATAATAATATATACATGCCACTGAAAGCACACCAAATTCATATACATATATATGTATGTATACTTAAGCATATATGAACACAATGAAACAGGGAGTGAATATAGATCAGTGAAGTGAATATCCAAGTGAAGTGATTATTCAGAAAAGGGAAACAGTAGTTCAGTTGAAGCATTAACTGAAAAAGTTAAGGCCGAAATTAGTAATTCAACAGAGGTCAAAAATATATTCTAATATATATATATATATATATATAAATATTTTCAAAATACAAGTTACAAAAAGTACATTTATTATCAATTGGCAAATTCTTTCTTTTTAAAAGTTCAATGGTATTTATTTTCCACGCATGATTAACCACATATGAATCTTAGCTTTTGGTTCAATGTTTACTCATCATGCAACATCTTAACTTACTCTAATGTTATGAAATAGTGATCATGAAATCAAAAAGGCATAAAAATTAACAAAATATGAAGTTAAATACTTATAATATTTTAAAAATCTAAAAAATATTAACATTATGCTCCTTCGATCGAAAGAACATTATGATAATCAGTAAAATCATCATTCGAATTCGAATAAATGCTAATGCTGTAATTATTAATGTTAAATTTTTTTTGTTTAAATAACTCAATGCTTTTTCTAACCTTATTAAGATATTCTTTTAAATGGTTATTTTTAGCTAATCTATATTTTGGATTTGAGATCCAGTTGAAACAAAATGATGCTATTGTAAATACCAACTATTAATATAACTATTATTATTATTAAATAGTCTTTGGTTTCTCTCAAACTAAATATACCAACATATTATAATGAATAACGTATCTAGTATAAATCTATTTTCCTTTTTAAACTTAAATCTTAAGTTATTCCAGTAAAAATCACAATCAATAACTTTATTTGTAAGAATAAAGTTAAAGGTTTTAAGAGTATTATTAAGAATGTAGCAAGTATCCATACAATCGTAATATATATGATAAATATTTTCAAAATACAATTTACAAAAAGTACAATATTATCAATTTGCAAATTCTTTCTTTTTAAAAGTTCAATAGTATTTAGCATCCCATGCATGATTAAGCACATATGAATCTTAGCTTTTGGTGATGCATTTGCTTTCCAAATAAGATTAAAAGTGTTATTAGTAACGCTCGAGAAATTAAGAAATTTATACAAAGAATTTGAAGTGAATTTCTTACTTTTATCCCATCACTAGTTAATAATATCATTTTCGTTATCAAAATTATATAAATTCAATCTTGCACATAATAAAGTAAATTGTCTAAGGGTTGTACCTTCTAAGATTCTATTAAAAATAAAGTTCCAAGGAGGGTCATTATCCGAAGAAAAAACATCTTTAATTAAAGCATTTTTAAAGCTACAAATTTCAAAAAGTTCTTTAAATTCGACCCTAAGAGGAATGACAGATATCCAATGATCATGCCAAAAAGTTGTATTATTTCCTGAATGAACAATCGTATTAGTACCAAGGTTATAAATCTCATGACATTTTAAAATTGATTTCCAAAAATTAGACAATTTATTGGTAACTGAAGGTGTAATTTGGTATAAATTATTACTACCATTATAATAATGTTTAGATATAATTTCTTTCCAAATAGAATTATCATTTATATCCTTAGATTTCCATTACCACTTCCCTGATAAACACAAATTCATGTTACGTAAATTAATAACACCTAGTCCTCCCTCCTTTTTCGATTTACAAACTGTTTCCCAGTTAACTAAACACTTTAGCCTACTGTTAGGATTATCGACGCTCCATAAAAAATCCCTTCTTATATTATCAATTTTATTGATCACCCAATCTGGGAAAAGATGCATAGACATCCAATAAATCGGAAGTGCAGATAAAACAGAATTGATAAGAACTAATCTACCCGCTCTCGATAAAAACCTCTCATTCCAATTAGAAATTCTATTTTTAATTTTATCTATTATAATTAGCCAGTCATCATGCTTAAGTTTAGTTAGTCTAATCAAAAATCCAAGATAATCAATAGGGAAATTCATTGTTTTACAATTAAGCGTATTAGCTACTAAACCTTCAACCTTATCAACGTCATTTAATACTAAAACTGAACTTTTATCGAAATTAATTATTAGTCTTGAAAGTAGCTCAAAGCTATATAAAATAAATTTAAGGGTAATGATGTGATTAGGAGAATGAGAAGTTTAATAATAAGGTATCATCCGCAAATTGAAGAACAGAGAGACCATTACGAGAAATTTCACTACCAATGCACCCTAAATATCCATTTCCAACAGCTTTTGTAATAATGATAGCGAAAACAGCTACAACTAAGTTAAATAAGAGAGACGATAAAGGATCACCATATCGTAAGCCACGTTTTGGTTGAATTTTATTCCCTAAGATCTCGTTAACCATTATACTAGAATTACCAATTTTAAGGAGAGTCATAATCCAACCAATCCATTTGCGACTAAAACCTCTAGCCAGTAACATATCAATTAGAAAATCTCAATATACCGATTCAAAAGCTTTCACAAAGTCAAGTTTTTGAAGCGCACATGTAATGTTATTCTTACAACAGTGATTAATGTACTCTTGAACAGCAGCCACTCCATCCATTTGTGAACAATCAATTAGATCATTCATTCTTGTATTAAGTCTATTTGCTAAAACTTTTGAAATAATTTTAACAAAACAATTAATTAAAGAAATTGATCTAAAATCTTTTAAATTATTAGCATCGATTTTTTTATGTAATAGAATGAAGTTTGCAAAATTAAATCTTCCTAATTGTAGTTTCCGATTATAAAATTCATTATACATGATAATTAAATCAAATTTTAATACAACCCAAAATATTTTGTAAAATAAAATAGGAAAACCAACGGGATCCGGAGCTTTATCACTAGGCATGTCGTTAATAGCCTTCAAAATCTCCTCTTCAGAAAAAGGATTATCAAAGTCGGTAAGATTAATTTTAGACTCAATAGGATATAGTTCATTCCATCTAATGTTTATTCTATGTTCATTCTTATTGCTAAAAATATACATATAGTAATCAGTAAAGGCCTTATTTAGGTCCCTTTGATCAACCAATTCAACATTATTCACAAAAATAGAATTTATTGTGTTGCTACGTTTTCTACCATTAGCCATATTATGAAAAAACATTGTATTATTATCACCTTTATTAATCCATTGAATTCTAGATCTCTGTTTCCACATAACCTCGTCCTTTTCTAAAATTGAATTAAGCTCTTCTTTTAAATTAGCGAGTACAATACGCTCTCCAAGATTTAGTTCTCTTGTTTCTTCTGTCTTATTAACTTTAAGCATTTCAGAAAGTAAATTTTCTTTTTTAATTTTAATACTTCCAAATACATTCGTATTCTAATTTTTAAGAAAATTCCTAAGACCTCTAAGTTTTAAAACAAAATTTTTTGCAGAGTCATCAGTATTTCTAATATTATAAAAATTTATTGATGTCCATTTATTTTTAATTAGATTAGGAAAGTTAGATTCTAATAACCATATTTTTTCGAATTTAAAAGTTTTATTAACAATTCTATGATGATCACACGTAAGAATGATAGGGCAATGGTCAGAATTCATATAAGGCAAACCAGTAACTCTACAAATAGGAAATTTATCATCGATTTCGTCACTTATGAAAAATCTATCTAAAAGAGCCATTGAAGGGGAATCCCTAGTATTACTCCAAGTGAATTCTCTATTAGATAAAGGCATTTCTATCAAATTGCTACTAATAATAAATCGACCAAATTATTCCATATAAGAGAAATCTCCCTCTCGGGGCGATCGTTCCCCTAAAAAACGCGTAACGTTGAAGTCACCGCCCAAAATCCAAGATCCAAGAGCAAATGATCTAAATTCTAGACATTCGCTCCATAAAACTCGACGACCAATTTTCGAGTTAGGATCATAAACGTTAGATATATTTAATAAGGAGTTATCGCTAAGGTTAATGAGAATAATATGTAAAGAGTGTTGCTTAGTAATAGTTTGAAGAAGTTTAAAAGAATTATCACGCCACCCTATAAGTAAAGCCCTAGAAGCTCCAATTGAAGGTAAACATGCCCACCGTCTAAAATGATAACCACCTAATCTTCTTTAAAAATGAAGATCAGGACAATCTATTTTTGTTTCCTGTAAAAGGGTAATATTTATATAGTAATATTTAGAAAATGCTCTAATTTTATCACATTTATTTAAATCATGAAGACCCCTAATATTCCAGCTAATAATCCTCATAATCCATATGATCTAACCCTCTCTATTTCCCTACTCCTAATGAAAGCAATATCTAATTCATCATCAGTAAAAACAAAAGCGGTATCCTTAGCTATCTGGCATAACTCACAGGTGGATAAATTGCCTAGAGCATAGGAAGAATAGGTACTGCCTAAATTAGAAACCATACCTGAGCCTAAGTTCGTAGTGCCACTCATAACACTCAAATCAGGTGACTCACCCATAAACGAAGAATGACTGCTACGGGCCCTGGCACTATGACGAACAACACCACTAACAACAACAGATTTCCTACGCCCGCCTCTCTTTGTTGATGAAGATAAAAATGAAGCTTTGCTAATAATAGTACACTCTCTATCAATTACTACAGAAGAGCTTGATCCTCCCTGAAAAACATTTTTTTCTTAAAAGCATCATTCACTGCAGCATCAAATTTTACTACATTGCCAACCACATCCCCAACTAACAGAGCACCGGATCTAGTCACAGCCTCTCCATCAATTTCCCTAACCACACCACGTAAACTATCACCATTATTAACCAAACTTTGTGAACTGTCGGTAACATTCTTTTCTTTATAAACATCATTCACTGTAGCATCGGAGTTTATACATTGCCAACCACTTCCCCAATTAACAGAGCACCAAAACAACTCACAGCCTCTCTATCAATTTCCCTAACCACGCCACATAATCCATCACCATCATTAACCAAACTTTGTGAACTGTCAGTAAGTGCTGTCAAAACAGCCACTACAGAACCCATTCCAGTAGAATTAATAACATCACTCAATGTGCAATCAGCTGAAGTAACACCCACATCCACTAAATCTGTATCAAACATACACACATTGACATCCGCACCAGCAACCACATGATGTTCAACTGGAACCACAGAAACCCTTGGACCATCCAAACCCGCCAAATCTCTCTTCTTTAAACCAATAGAACCCAAGTAATCTCCAATAACATCCAAACCCACCTTAACCCTATTCCTGAATTTAGAATCCATCAAATTAACCATCACATCATTCAACAACTTGCTCATGTGCACACTAGTATCCAAGAATGAGTAAACTGTACATAAATCACCAACCATCAAAACAATCGAATTTACCAACCTATAAACAACCATTCCATTTAAGTCTCCATCTAGAGTACAAAACCGATCACCATTAATAACCAAACTGCAAGAGTTTTTGTTATGAACATATATAAAACCAGAGCCATAAACTACTATATCTACATCCAAGCTACCAGATGAACCAAACCAGCCAATCTCCTTACCAACATCACTGCCATCAAAAACCTCACTAAAACTGTCAGAAGAAGCATTATAATCATAAACATGATTCCTTGAACAGTTATCATACACCAAAGACTCGAATGAGGAAGAAGCAACAACAATAACATCATTACACTATAAATTCACATCTGCATCTTGCAGAGAAATAACCTCACTATAACCACCCACCTCAGACCTGTTATCCACCAAACAACCATCTGAAAACTCTCTATCGGTTACAAAAACTTGAGACAGATTAGATTCCTCTCCTGAATCCTCCAGTGATCTTAGACAATCAAAACTGTTAGTACTGACTAAGTCAAAACTCCCCATATTATAAGATTTAGCTCTAAATTTTTTGTTATGAATATGAACAAATTTTTTACTCAAGTCACGTGACTGAATAGCAGAACCAACATCACAAACCGCACACCCATTATCGAGCAATATATCCCTGGTTTCCAGTGAATGAGGAACCAATCTACATTGTAAAACAGCAGGGTCTAAAAGCAAAGGATCAAAAGAATTCAACTCCTCTCTAAAAACAGCAACACGGACATCAGAAGTTTCATTGATGCCAACATCAGTAGCCCCATTGCATCCATTAGATACAAGCACCATATTAGTAGCCGATTCATCACTATCCGAGGAAGAAACAGAATCTCCAAAATAACCTTCAGGATCTCCAAACTTCTTTTTTTAATTTCTACCAATATTAACTGCATTGATCACATCGAAATGCTTGAACAAGTCCTCCGAGAATTTGATACCTTCATTCCTCTGAATCCAGATGTGATCTAACAAGATTCTCTTAAGTTTCATACATTTTAAAAACAAATTAAAATCCATGGTCAGTGATAGAAAGGCTTCTGCAATCACCAAAATTAGGATCTAATTTCATCGAACAGTCGACCTTTCTATGACCAAAGAAACCACATCCGAAACATCTAACAGGTTCACGATAGTCCTTAGCCAAATAATGATAGTCCCCACATCGAAAACAAATTATTTTCCCCTTTCTAGAATCTACCCAATTCTTGAATTTGGTCTTCTGGTTAAGAAATTGAGGAGAAAAAAGCTTTGATTCCTTAGCTCCTTGGGCATAGGTACGATAGGAAGAAGAATCGTAATCGACAAAGAAACCAGAATTTGAAAGATTAGAGAAGCGAGGATGCACGAACGAGAAAGGTGGAGACGAGAAGTTGAGAGCAGCCGTCGTCGCCATTTTTTTATTAATTCCCTATCCAAATTTTAATATATTAAGTTATATATATATAAATGAATTTTTTTACTTTTTGTCCATTAATAAAATGTATAAAATATAATTTTTCCCCACCATAATAAAATGTATTTTTTAATTTGAAACTTACATGTATAAATTAAATATTATATATATATATATATGTATATATATTTATATATATATATATATATATTTGTGTGTAAAAATTACCGCACATATATATGTATGTATGTATTTGTTTACAAATTTAATACATATTTTGATATATATTTAACTTTGAAATTTAAACTTGAGATTAAGTTTGACTAGGTCAAAGTTAATATATAAAATTTTAAACTATAAACAATATATACATATAGATTTTATTTTAAAATTTCGAAAAAAAATAATTTTTTTCAAACTGAGAAGTTTGTAAAACTAATTTTTTTAGAAACTGGGAATAATTTTTTTATTTTTTTAAGAAACTCAAAAAAGTTAGTTATATGTGTATGTGTGTAGACCGTGGCATATAATGAATTTTCTTTGTACTATTTAGATATATATACGAATACAACATTTATAATTATATACAATTTTGTATTATATATTTATAACCATGAATTCATTTTGAAAGTTAATATAAAAAAAATTCCAATAGTAAATGTATATTATATGTGCATGTATATTTATAATAAATATAAAAATGTGTACATTTGATCCACCGGTTGTTGACATGTTAGTTGCTAGTTATTCCTCTTAGATCACCGTTCCTTCTCCTTGAACTTGATGCGAAAAGCTCTACTTCAAGGCTTTAACTAAATTTAATTAGGTCTAGGGTTACGTTTCTCTAGTGTGTTTTGAAAGGTAGATGGTGGGGCTATTTATAGCCACCCGAAAATCAAATATCTTCTGCCTTTCACTTTTTTTGAATCTCGATCTAATCTTGAGTCATATACCAAGTTAAAATCCTCCCTATGCTCATTGTATGGTGGTCATGCCATGGTATGGGCTTCCATGACATCGGAGCTAATTTATATACAATATATTAATTAATTATCTATCATATATATTAAATTAAACTAATATACAATAACTATATATTATCTTAATTAATTATATGGCCTTGGATAAATAATTAAATGCCATAAAAATACAATAAATAATTTCTATTAATTTTATTATAAATCTATAACATTTATAAATTAATTTAAATTTGTTGAACTAAGAAATTAGCTAACTAATCGGTTGTATTGACTCCTTGGTATGAACTCGGTCCTTAGTTTATATTTATACAATTTAAATACTAAATGTAACAACCTACTTTTTCGTACAGTTCAAGTTGACAATAAACCACATATGTCTAACCCAAATTGAACGGAAAGACGGATACTTATGGAAAGAAGAAAAAAGAAGAAGAGAAGAGAAGAAGAAGAGAAAGAAACTAAAAAAACAACACGGAATCTCACAATCGCAGCGGAACAACATGTAATATAAAATCAAAGATCTTTACACAAGAGAATCTGTAATATACATGTGTCCATCAGAGTACAACAACAAATCACAATCATTAGCCTGAACAGTTATAACAACCTGTCCTCACAAATGCTGATGATTTCAAAAACAATGCAATGTAAAATAAACATATATGTGAATACGACTTGACGACCTCCAACTCATCTTCTGAGCTCCAATGCATCCAAAGCTATCTGTAAATATACTCAATCTGACCCGAGCATTATAATAAAATAACACCCGAGTCAGTCTGGAAAACCAGCATGAGAAAACATACCCAACTGGATTTTAAAGTTATGAGAACCTTTGAAAACAAAGGTATCACGTAAGACCACGCCGCATATAAACACGGACCAGTTTTTACCTTACGATAACCAAAACATTTTCTATCTGAAATTCTTTAATATTATAATAGTGTCCATATACAATTACTTATTAATCATAGCCGAAATTGTTACATCATTAAATTCCAGCATAATAGATTTACAATCAAGTCCGAAGGCACCTATTGGAGAATGGATTTCAACTATGAAAAGGTAAGGGTCTACCCGCCGAATCCGTACACCTCTAGATAAAATGTATAGGAGGGTACAACACGTTGCACCTCTGCTACTCAGGACCGGCTCTTCCCCTTACTGGATAGCGTTGAATACGATCACCCCATGGTTGATAAACAACCATCATGGCCCCCGAAGCAAAAATAGAGATATCGACACTAGATCTTAGGATGATCATACCCTAATGGGAGCGACCCACATAGCCCTACCGCATGTCCCAGCTTTAGTCATTTTCCCGATTGATGAGGCTTGAGGCCATGTTTACCTTTATATAGCACTTCCCACTTGGAATGCTAACACTGCCCTCCAGGCAACAATGCAATGCCAGCATTCATCCATACAAGTTCATTTGAGACTGAATGAAACACTTGAGAGCTCCGTCTCTGAATTCCCATCATCCACAAGATGTCTTCACTTCGCAATGCTTAAGTTGGATCGAAGTGGTATTCGGATAACAGATCCGATCCCGGTCTCTTCGAAACAACATCGATAGTTTCCGGTAAACTCAACCTCGGTTCTTTAGGAAATAAACAGTCAAAGATAAGAGCGGAGATCACCTCCTAACTATTAGTGGAAGGATTTCCTTATCGTTGTCCAAAGAAACGAAATGAGATTTATATGCACAATACACCATCGTCGGAGATGACTACGCCATACAACTCACGCGTTTCTCCTAGATATTTCCAAAGTTACGTTTGGGTCCAAATTCGATAGTCGGATATTTAAATATCAACAAATACACATCCAAATCTGGATTTATTTCCAAAGGAAAAACTAACATTGGCTAAGCACACAAGCAACCTGTAAATCCCCTTACTTGGAGGCCAAAAACTAACGGCTACGGATGTTGCAGTCATCCACAGTTTTCATGGGCTGAATAGGAACCTATTGACATATGTCAATATCTTAATCCAGATATAGTTTTTATGGGCTAATTACAAACCTATTGGCCCCTGCCAATATCAAATCATAGTTTTCATGGGCTAACTATGAACCTTTCTTTTTGACATCTTCATTTATACATAGTTTTCATGAGCTTACTATGAACCTATTGGTCCCTGCCAATATCTTTTCTTATACACAGTTTTAATGGCTTACTGTGAACCTATTGGCCTTTGCCAATATCTTTCATTAATATTTTAGCATCCTATATTCTGGTCTTCCTGACCTCCTGGATGCAATTCTACTCATTCAGGAGTTAGATTAATTTATATTCACTGCTGATTCAACCTAGCTGGATATTCCGCCCTTCCTCAAAATACAGTTATAGGTCCATTACAATGTGAATATGTATATATGTGAAGAAGCAAAAACAATAACTTGGTTAATTCCCTTTTACCTTCTAATCAAAGAGAACTTCTTCAAAAACTCCTTTTCAAAACACTTTATTTATTTATGCTATGGTTTTCTTTTAAAATGAGATTAGGTTATTTGTTTTGAAAACTAAGGCCGTCGAAACCTTCAAAACCTTGCTTTCGATCTCACTGGATAACCTCCTTCGAAAGCATATAAATCTCTTTTCAAAACATTAAGCCCTGCCTTTCGAAACACTTTAAAACCTCTCTTTCGAAACCTTTCGAATGTAATAAAATATTACTTATTATCGTTTAGAAGCATAGCTACGAAACTAGTGAAAGTACCTCTTTTGAAACCTTTGGAAGTATCTCTTTCGAAACCATTGAAAGTTCCCCTTTCGAAACCATTGAAAGTCCCACTTTCGAAACCATTGGGTTTATATATAAATATCATTTGAGTCAAAGTGAATCTAAATGAAAGTATCTCTTTCGAAAGCATCGTTTATCATATAAAAGTATTGGGGAAAACTTGATGGCGTCAGCACCATCCCTTTCGAAAGCTTCAAATCATTATAACAAAACATTGAAGGATTACGTCGAAACCCCCTTTCGAAGCCATTGCCTTCGAAACCCTTGGACCCTTTCGAAATCATTTAGGAAGTGGCTTAAAACATCTTTTAAATAAAACTGCCCTTCGAAGGCATTGATGACTTCAATATATTCGAAAGGCAAAAGAACAGCAGCAGGGCTTCGACTAGGTCGGAACCCCTACTTTCGAAAGCATTGTTTTTATAAGTAAAGAAACCCATTCAAAAGCTTATTCTTTAAAACATAAGATGGCAACCCCTTCGAAAGTCTTTAGAAAACTTCTTTCGAAAACATATGCTTCGACTCCTTTGAAGGCTTTAATAAAACAAAGGCAAGCGCTTCACTTTTTAAAACGAACAAAGGTATCGACCCCATCGGAAGTAGTGCTTTCGACACCATGCCTTCCACCTTTCCTCCAATCCACTACGTACCATCCAAGTGATAACTTGTGTATTGGTTTCGACTTAGTGGGGTTTCGACTTGATTGAAGGCGAAAACTCTGAGTTGAAAGGTACTTCTATTAGAGACGGAACCTGCTTTTCTGAGTAAAAGCTGATTAATGCCAATTAAAGCAAATTTTATCTAACTAACCTGCCACGTGTAAACATGTAATTGATTGCCTTACACTTTTCAAATTCTTTACCAAAATAACCGCCGCTTAATTTTAGATCTAAACCATGGTTAAATTAGCAAATAAGCCCTTCCATTAAGCAAAACCAATATTGCAAATAAGTCCTTCTTCTAAAATAATTTAATTTGCATAGCAAATCACATAGGAAAAATCCCCAAAAATTTATGTAACATTTCAAAATTTCAGACCAAAATCCTCAATATAATTTCTGAAATAAATTTCTAAACCCAATTAACCATATTTTCTTTTGAAAATTCATAATAATCTTTCCATAGCTTGGAAAATTATCAAAATTAAAACCCTAATCCAAAATCATGTTTTACATAACATAAATTTTTTCCATGGCATTTAAACATCAATATCTATCGGTTTTGCCTTAAAACCACATATAATGTTATTTAAACATTCTTGTTTAAATCAAACAAATTGTGCTTCAAGCATATCATCATCCAAATCATCATAGAAACAAATTTAATCTTAAATCCAAAAAACATATGTTCATAAAACAAAATAGAGATGGTATAAATTGTTATTCACCTCGATTAAGATAAGGAGATTGGATTGAGATTTATTCCTGTGCTTTAATTCTTTAGTTTGATTTTGATTTCTCTTCTCTTTTCCTTGTTAATGGCCGGCTCCTCCTTGATTTACGTTTGTGTTTTTGTTTTCAAAATGACGTGAACAGGAAATGAAATGGTAAGGAACGAGAATATATAAGGGTAAGGGGTTATGTGCGACTAATTCCCATTATACCCTTATGTAGATTAATTAACTAAAAAACCATTCTTTAGCCCATTTAATTAGTTAATTGAGCACGACCTTAATTATATTGATATCTCAATCCCCTTATCACTTAACATTTACATTATTCTATCTAAATTATCTAATTAAATATCCTGAATAATGTTATCAAAAATTAGGGGTGTTACAGGCTCCCCTCCTTAAAGAATTTCGTCCTTGAAATTTAGTAAGGACTAAATACTAAACATAGAAACCTTCTGTAATGACTACTAACAACCATACTATTCTACCTGACTAGCAATTATCTATATAAATCTAATATAGACATACCCTCAAAGCAGATCAGGATAAGTATCTCGAATCATGTCCTCTGTCTCCCAAGTACAGTCCTTCTCGTTGTTGCTGCACTGAACTTTCGCCAACTTAACTGTCTTGTTCCTTAATCTTTTCTCATCTCTTGCTACAACCTGAACTGGTTGTCTAGCAAAAATCAAATTAGGCTCTACTACTAAGTCTTCCAACCCTGTCAGAGGAATAGTATCTCTGGATCATGCACATACTTGCGAAGATGAGACACATGAAATACATTATGGACACCTGCCATACTGCCCAGCAACTCTACTCTGTATGCGAGCTTTCCAATCCTCTCTATAATCTAGAATGGACTAACATATCTTGGGGCCAGCTTCCCTGATCTCCCGAACTGTACCACACCTTTCATTGGTGATACTTTAATGAAAACCCTGTCTCCAACTGAGAACTCTAGGTCCTTATGCCTCTTATCTACGTAACTCTTCTATCTGGATTGAGCTTCCTTCATCCTTTCTCGGGTCAACTCAATCTTCACTGACGCCTCCCTAACCAAATCTGGACCTAAGACTAATCTGTCTCCAGTCTCCAACCAACATGATGGTGATTTGCATGGTCTTCCATACAAAGCTTCAAAAGGCGCCATTCTTATACTAGTCTGATAACTATTATTATAGGAAAAATCAACCAAATATAGGCGATCCTCCCAAGATCCACCAAAGTCCAATACACAAGCTCTCAACAAATTCTTGAGTACCTTATTGACTCTCTCTGTCTGCCCATCTGTCTGAGGGTGATATGCAGTACTCATCTTAAGCTTGGTACCTAATACCTCCTTTAGACTCTTCCAGAATTCACTAGTGAATAAAGCATCTCTATCACTGACTATGCTACTAGGAATCCCATGAAGTCTAACTATGTTCTTCATGAACAGCTTTGCCAAAACAAGTGCCATTCTAGTTGACTTGACTGGAATGAAATGGGCACTCTTGGTCAACCTGTCCACTGTGACCCATATACTTTCATTTCCTCTATTTGACCTTGGCAACCCGTCTATAAAATCCATGGATATCGAATCTCATTTCCAAACTGGAATCTCTAGAGGCTGAAGCAATCCACTCGGCTTCTGATGTTCAGCTTTCACTTATTGACAGTTTGCACACTGCCTAACCCACAAGCCAACATCCTTCTTCATACCTTCCCAATAGAAGCTCCTCTTCATATCTTGATACATCTTGGTCCCTCCAGGATGAATCGTAAATTTGGATCGATGACATTCTCCAAGAACTTCTTTCCTTAAGTCCTCAACATTCGAAACACATAATCATCCCTTCTTTCTCAACCATCCTATCTGGTTAAGACTAAAATCTCTTAAATCATCGATCTATGATCCAACCTCAAGCCTTCTAATCCTCTCGACTAATACTGGATCATCTTTCTGCTTAGAAGCTATCCTTTCGATCAATACTGGTCGAACTTCTAAACAAGACAACGTAGCGGTACTCTGACTAGAACTAGCAGTCGATCTTAACTGCACACTACAAGTAGTCAAAGCTTCTAAATCCTTCCACTCTGCCAACATAGCTAACACCACGTTCTGATGTCTTCTGCTAAGAGGATCCACTACTTTGTTACCTTTCCCTGGTGTATACTCTATACCAAAATCATAAGCAGTTAAAAACTCCAGCCACCTCTGCTGACTCATATTCAACTTCTTCTGAGAGAATAAGTATCTTAAGAACTTATGATCTGTGTATAGCTCAAATCTCTCCCCTAAGAGATAATGCTTCCAAATCTTCAATGCGAAGATCACCACAGCCAACTCCAAATCATAAGTAGGATATCTCACTTCATGCGGTCTAAGCTGTTGTGAAGTGTAGGCAATCACTTTACCTTTCTACATCAACACAGCTCCGAATCCAGTTCTACATGCATCAGTATACACCACCAACCCTTGGTTTCCGTCTAGAACTACTAACACTGGTGCATTGGTCAATAAATGCTTTAACTTAAGGAATTCTTCCTCACATTTGTCAGACCAAACAAACTTCACATCCTTCCTGGTTAGCTTAGTCAAAGGCACTGCTATTCTCGCGAAATATTTGATGAATCTCCGATAATAGCCAGTAAGTCCAAGAAAACTTCTAATCTCAGTCACCATCTCTGGTGTCTTCCAATTATTATTAGCCTCGATCTTATCTGGATCGATTGACAGCCTCTTCTCTGAAACCACATGACCAAGAAACCTAACCTCTTTCTTCCAAAAATGACACTTGGAGAACTTCGCCTTTAGCTGATGCTGCATCAGCGTCTCAAGCACAACTCTAAGATGATCTTCATGCTCTCTTTCATCCTTAGAGTATACCAAAATTTCATCTATAAACACCAACACGAATCTGTCCAAATACTCTTGGAAGACTCGGTTAATCAAATCCACAAAGAAAGCAGGTGCATTTGTTAACTCGAATGGCATTACTAACCACTCATATGAAACATATCTAGTCTGAAATGCTATCAAAGGAATACTGTCCTCTACCACTCTTAACTGATGGAAACCTGTCGCCAAATCCAACTGGGAAAACACTTGGCTCCACTCAACTGATCAAATAGATCATCAGTTCTCGGCAAAGGATACCTATTCTTGATCGTCCTTTCTTTCAACTTACGATAGTCGATACACATCCTCAACGACCCATCTTGTTTCTTCACAAATACCGCGGCCGCTCCCTAAGGCAAACTATTTGGTCTAATAAAATTCCTTCCTTCTAGATCCACTAGCTGCACCTTCAATTCCTTCATCTCAGTGGGTGTCATCCTACTAGGTGGCCTACTCACAGGTTCAGCTCCTAGCACAAGATCTTTCCGAAACTCAACAGCTCGTTTCGGTGGTAGTTCTGTGACCGGCTGAAAGACATCTGCAAACTCTCTTGCTACTCGAACCTGACTTAGTTCTTCTCCCACTTCCATTGCACTTAACAAAGCACAACTACTCCGGTCAGAATTCTCCACTGAGAATATAATTCGGTTATGACTATCAGGGTGTCTTAGTGATATCTCCCCATCCTGGAAAAATATCCTGGCCTCATACCTTCTCAACCAATCCATACCTGAAATGATTCTGAAATCTATGAAATCGAAAACATACAAACTGCATGCAAATTTATGACCTAAAAAATCAAGTTCTAACTGGTCACATCTCATCCCTAAAGTTGCATACCCTCCCATTAGATTCGCAACCCTTAAGGAAGTAACAAGGTATGTGGGTTCTAAGCATAACCTATCAACCAAACACTGGGATATAAATGAATGTGATGCACCGATATCAAATAGTATCCTAACTGGTATACTCTGAATCAAAAACGTATCTTCCATCACAGTCGTTCCTTTTTCAGCTGCAGTTGGCTTAGCAGATGATGGTCCAACAGTAAAAACCTTTCCTTTGTTCGCCCTAACCGGTTCTGGACACTGATTCTTATAATGCCCAACTTGGTAACAGTTGAAGCACTTCACATTCTTCTTATCTGCAGCCTTCTTCCCCTTGCCTAATCGACACTCATTTGCATAATGACCGTTCTTGTCACACTTGTAGCAAACTAAATCAGCCTTTGCCTTCTTGGCAGCATCTCCCTTCTGGGCTCCCTTCTTCTTAAAGAACTTTCTTTTCTTTCCCTGAGGTCCCTATGATTCAACTGGCTTCTCTCTAGCACAAACAACAAGCATCTTTTCATGGCGAATGACCATCTCCACAACCACATTACAAGGATCACAGATATGTGTCAGGGTCGCCCTAGCAAGCTCAGGCCTTAATCCCCGAATGAACCTCTCATTCCTTCTGATGTCAGTGTCTATAGTAGCATATCCATATCGAGACAGCTCATCAAACTTAGTAGCATACTCGATAACCGACATCTCCCCCTGAACTAAATCATAAAAATTCTCATCAATGCTGACTTAACAACCTCAAATAAAAACCTCTGTTCAAATCTTGTTCTGAACTCAGCCCATGTCAATTCTTCCTCCAAAACTCCAGCAGTCACACTATTCCACCAATGAAGTGCTGACCCTTGCAGCTGTCTAGAGGCCAACCTTCTCTTTTGCTCATCATCTATACCCAAATCAGCAAAGATACGCTCACAATGCAACAACCAATTCTCAATTTCAATAGCATCCTCCGTTCCCATAAACGACTTTCCACCTAGACTGGTGTAGTCTCTGCTCAGCTTAGCAAAATTATTCCCAACCGAAGCCACAATATTAGCTCCTCCTACATTTCCAGAAACATCAACAGCAACTCCTGCTTGTATCATATTGACGAAGAACTGAAACATCATCCCCGCATCTACTAGCGGATTTCCAGCACCCACATTAGCATCAGCATTTTGGTTAGCATTAGCCTGTCGACCTTGGTTCCTCCTGGTATTAGATCGAGCATTTCCGTTGGTTGTGGTGCTTCCACCACTGAGATTTCCTCTTCCGTTTCCTGCTTCCATATCTTCTTTCTCATAAATCTGCATACGAGCCTTAGTAAGATACATAAGAACGGTCTAAGAGAGAGGGGAATACGTCTTATATATTTACCTATATATCAAATACAAGTACGTTACTATAGCGTTATCCCAAACCCCGATCTTATTTCTGATTCTTTGGATTATGTTTTGAAAATTTTTTAGGTTTTAACTTTTCTTAAGTTTTCATAAACCTATGCTCTAATACCAACTTGTAACATCTCCCTACTTGGAGGCCCAAAACTAACGGCTGTGGATGCTACAGTCATCCATAGTTGTTATCCTCGGCGACCAAATACGGTAATGTTAGATGCATTGATACACAGATACACATGAATATGGAAAAAATTTAAAACATCAAACAAGACCTATATTCCATTTCAAAACATTTCAATTTCATTGCATAATCCCACAATCGTCAACCACGTTTAGAGAAAATATATTTATTACAACATACGCCTAGAGCAACATATGAAGATGCCCCCTTGGATGATCAGAGCATATATATATAGGAAATTTAACAACTTTGCCTTTACATCAACATAGCGGAATCAAAATAAAAGAGAACTCTAGATAGCTATCATGCCTCTTGGACGTCTTCGGAAGCTTTATTCGTCTAATGAGGTACCTGAAAACCTCAACTCTCAAACTACTCAAAATCAATTGAGTACCCGAGAGTTTAAGGGGAAAACATAAAATTCGAGTCAAACATAAAGCCTGGTATGAATAATAATCTACCATCTCAAACCATTTAGATATCTAGTGAGACCACGCCGCTTAGCGGAATGGGTTTTCCCCTCCCTAGTATCCTCAAACTTCTATAAAACCATATACTGTGCTCCTGCATCAACAATGGTTAAAACATCTCAAAAATAATATGATAGGATGATATGCAAAACAAGTGAATCAATTCTGTATTACCTATCCCTATTCATTTTGACTATCTGTCTCAGTTATAGTTTTTTTAGGGTTACTATTAACCTAAAAGTTTTCATGGGCAGACTAATATTCGGTAAAATGTTTAAGGACTCCCTGTCCAGTTACATAGTTTTCATGGGCTTACTATTAACCTATTGTCCCCTGCCAATATCTTTACTGTTTCATGGGTTCTCCCTGAACCTATTGGTAACTCCAATATTTTTACTCTTATCCAAGTTTTCATGGGTTGACTATGGACCTATTGGTAACTCCAATATCTTCTCTTCTTATCCTAGTTTTCATAGGCTGACTAGGAACCTATTGACATCTGTCAATATCTGAATCCGGATATAGTTTTCATAGGCTAACTACAAACCTATTGGCCACCACTGTGCAGTTAAAGCGCCCTGCCGCTCCATAGCGTTTGAGGTGCGAAAAGTTGTAGCGGAGATATATCGGGGATATAGTAGGATATAGCGGACGACTTTAAAAGGAGGAATGATGAATGTTTTACATTAAAAAGAGGAATAAGTATTACTTATTATTTCCCACCAAGCAAAATAAGTTATAATAAAGTAAAGATAAACAAAGTTGACACTTAAAAAGTTAGAACTAGTTATAATAACCAACAACGTATATCATTGTTACATCAACTTCGAAGTTACCATAAAACTTTAAAGCAAGACATCAAGCAAAATGCTTATTTATAGGAAAGGGGGATATAGCGGGGCAACAAAATCAAGGATATAGCAGATTATTGCCTCAATATCGGGGATAATAGCAGATCCGCTATATTGGGCCGCTTTATAGGAATATCGTTGCCCCAAAAGTCCGCTACGGGATATATCGAGGCAATATCGGGGAATTGACTGCACAGGGCCACCGCCAATATCAAATCATAGTTTTCATGGGCTAACTATGAACCTGTCTTTCTGACATCCTCATTTATATATAGTTTTCATGAGCTTATGAACCTATTGGTAGGGGCCCCTGCCAATATCTTTTCTTATACACAGTTTTCATGGGCTTACTGTTAACCTATTGGCCCCTGCCAATATATTTCATTAATATTTTAGCATCCTATATTCTGGTCTTCCTGACCTCCTGGATGCAATTCTACTCATTCAGGAGTTAGATTAATTTATATTCACTGCTGATTCAACCTAGCTGGATATTCCGCCCTTCCCCAATAACTTGGTTAATTCCCTTTAACCTTTTAATCAAAGAAAACTTCTTCAAAAACTCCTTTTCAAAACACTTTATTTATTTATGCCTTGGTTTTCTTTTAAAATGAGATTGGGTTATTTGTTTTGAAAACTAAGGCTGTCGAAACCTTCAAAACCTTGCTTTCGACCTCACTGGATAACCTCCTTCGAAAGCATATAAATCTCTTTTCAAAACATTAGGTCCCTGCCTTTTGAAACACTCTAAAACCTCTCTTTTGAAACCTTTCGAATGTAATAAAGTATTACTTATTATCTTTTAGAAGCATAGCTTCGAAACCAGTGAAAGTACCTCTTTCGAAACCTTTGGAAGTATCCCTTCCGAAACCATTGAAAGTCCCCATTTCGAAACCATTGGGTTTATATATAAATATCATTTGGGTCAAAGTGAATCTAAACAACAGTATCTCTTTCGAAAGCATCCTTTATCATATAAAAGTATTGAGGAAAACTTGATGGCGTCAGCACCATCCCTTTCGAAAGCTTCAAATCATTTAAACAAAACATTGAAGGGTAGCGTCGAAACCTCCTTTCAAATTCATTACCTTCGAAACCCTTGGACCCTTTCGAAAGCATTTAGGAAGTGGCTTAAAACATCTTTTAAACAAAACTACCATTTGAAGGCATTGATGACTTCAATATATTCGAAAGGCAAAAGAACGGCAGCAGGGCTTCGACTAGGTCGAACCCCTACTTTCGAAAGCATTGTTTTTATAAGTAAAGAAACCCATTCGAAAGCTTATTCTTTAAAACATAAGATGGCAAACCCTTCTAAAGGTTTTAGAAAACCTAGTTCGAAAACATATGCTTCGACTCCTTCGAAGTCTTTAATAAAACAAAGGCAGGCGCTTCACTTTTTAAAACAAACAAAGGTATCGACCCCATCGGAAGCAATGCTTTTGGCACCATGCCTTCCATCTTTCCTCCAAACCACTACGTACCATCGAAGTGATACCTTGTGTATTGGTTTCGGCTTAGTGGGGTTTTGACTTGATTGAAGGCGGAAGCTCTGAGTCGAAAGGTACTTCTATTAGAGATGGAACCTGCTTTTCTAAGTAAAAGCTGATTAATGCCAGTTAAAGCAAATTTTATCTAACTAACCTACCACGTGTAAACATGTGATTGGTTGCCTTAAAATTTTCAAATTCTTTACCAAAATAACCGCCACTTAATTTCAGATCTAAACCATAGTTAAGATAGCAAATAAGCCTTTCTATCAAGCAAAACCAATATTGCAAATAAGTCCTTCTAAAATAATTTAATTTGCATAGCAAATAACTTAGGAAAAATCCCCAATAATTACAGAAATTCACTTTAATCATGTTATAACGTATCAAAATTTCAGACCCAGATTCTCAATATAATTTCTGAAATAAATTTCTAAACCCAATTAACCATATTTTCTTTTGAAAATTTGTAATAATCTTTCTATAGCTTGGAAAATTATTGAAATCAAAACCCAACTCCAAAATCATGTTTTACATAACATAAAATTTTTCCATGGCATTTAAACATCAATATCAATCGGTTTTGCCCTAAAACCGCATATAATCTTATTAAACATTCTTGTTTAAATCAAACAAATTGTTATTCAAGCATATCATCATCCAAATCATCATAGAAACGAATTTAATATTAAATCTGAAAAACATATATTCATAAAACAAAATAGAGATGGTATAAATTATTATTCACCTTGATTAAGATAAGGAGATTGGATTGAGATTGAGATTTATTCCCTTAGCTTTAATTCTTTACCTTGATTTTGATTTCTCTTCTCTTTTCCTTGTTAATGGCTGGCTCCTCCTTAATTTACGTTTGTGTTTTTGTTTTCAAAATGACGTGAATGGGAAATGAAATGGTAAGGAACGAGAATTTTCGACCTTGTTTGTTCCTCCAATGGCGACTGCGATTTTGAATTTATTGGTGTCTGCGAAATCCTATCCTCCTCCCTGACCTTCTCCTCTGCATCGTCCCCTTTCTCCACCTCTTTTCTCTCCGTCTCCCCCTTTTCCTATGCCCCTTTCGCCTCTGCAAACCTCCTTTTCGCTCCTTCCTTCTCCTTCGTCAACCAGATCTGGCCGCGTGTATAAGGCAATGTCCACAGGTATTGAGCCTCCTCTCCTTTCGAGCTCCGACTTTCCTCCTCTGATTTGTTCGAAGCCGTTTCCGGATGCAACGGTTCACATGAATACAGTCTGTGTTTCTCCTTCTGTGGAGAGCGCTTCGCCTGATTTGAGTTCAGACTGTCAACGACCTTTGGGTGTGAACGCTAACTGTAATTTGCATTTTCCTCTATCTGGTTCTAAGAATACTAATGTTAGAATGCTTGTGAATGCATCTGTTGATGCGAATTGTGGTACTATGAATACGCTGGAGAATGCAACTATTGATTCTAGTGTTAATGGAGTGGTGATTAGTGAGATTGGAAGTGTGTTGTGTTCTGCAGAAGCTAAAATTTCTTGTTCAACTAGGTGCACTCCAGGTGTTTGTGCAAATTCTAATGTGAAAGATGTCTCTAACAATAGTATATTGGGATCTGGTGTATCGATGCTTGCGAACTCCCCCCTGTTGGGCATAAGCCTTCTGTTGGCTGTGCTTTTGTGGATTCTTCTCCTCCTCCTCCTGGATCCAAAACATGGTCTTCGCTATTTTCTTCTCTGCCCCGTAATGCGGGTGTTTATGAACCAGTGGATTTTGATATCGTTGAGGTAAATGGAGCGATGATCCCGCCTCCAAATGTAATGCAAGCTGGGTTGGACTATTGGTATGAATATTTAGTTGGTTTCTTTTTGGATCCTAATCATCGCCTTCTTGATGCGCCTTCTGTTTGTCGTAAAGCTTGGAAGCTTCGGGGTAATCTTCGTGTTAAGCTGGTTGACTCTATGTACTTCTTGTTGTTCTCCTCCTCTGAGGATCGACGTCGTGTTCTTGAGGCTGAGCCTTCTTTTTTTGATGGTAAACCTTTTATTATTACTCCCTGGTCCCCTTCGGTTGCTTGTGCTCGTGAGCAAGTTCTATCTATCCCCGTCTGGGTCTTTTTTTCTCATATTCCTTCTGCTCTACAACCTCTGCTTGGTTTGAATTGGCTAGCATGCAATGTTGGTAAACTGAAATGTTTTGATGCTAATACGGTTGCTCGTGACAAGCTGGTGTACGCTAAGGCTCTGATTGAGATTACCCCCCATAAGCCTCTTCCTTCCACTATTCCCGTTCAGTTAGCTGTTGATCATGTAGTTGACGTGCGTGTTCGCTACGGTTAGGTCCCGGACATTTGTACCTCCTGTCGCTCCTTCGGCCACATATTTTCCGACTGCACCCATTCTGTTGCTTCCGCTGCTGCGCCTAAGATCCCTCTTCCTCGGCCTCCTCACAGGAAATGGGTTCCCAAGGTCTCTCTGGCTACTCCTCCTGAAGTTCCTTTATATGTCCCTGGTCCGCCGACCTCCTCTCCTCGGCCTGCCTCTCCTCCTATTGATGTGGTTCCTACTGCTGCCCCAGATAATCCTCTGGATGTTTCTGATTCTACCCGGATTGTTTGGGAAGATTCTGAAAGGTGTTGGGTTGACCTTGTTTCTGATGTGAGATATAGCCCAGTGAATGGATTTTTTTTCAGATTTGTTTTCGATGATCAGATGGACCTTAGATGCCTATTTTACATTCCGTCTGGTGATGCATTAGTTCTTGATTTGGATGGTGTTTCTGCGAGCGAGAATTCTGCCATGCTAGCCGACTATTCCTGGGACCGCTCTTTCATTTACTCTCCTGATGTATTGGGATACGACCCTAGTCTTGCTATCCGTTTCAGCCCCTATGTTGGTCTTTGTGGGATAGACCCTTTGGTCTCTGTTGGTGATGGTGACTCTTCCATTTTGGAGGAGTCCTAGCCCTCGTGTTACTTTAGTACTGTGACAAGTTTGTCACATTCCTGTGCTGATTTTTCCATTTTATTTAGTAGTTAAGGTGCTTTGACCTTACTCCTGTACTTCAACTTTTATTACGTTCGTAATAAAAAGTGGACGGTCCACTTTAAAACCGGTTGGCCTTGCCAAAAAAAATATAAGGGTAAGGGGTTATGTACGACTAATTCCCATTATACCCTTATGTAGATTAATTAACTTAAAAACCATTCTTTAGTCCATTTAATTAGTTAATTGACCATGGCCGTAATTATATTCATATCTCAATCCCTATATCACTTAACATTTACATTATTCTATTTAATTTATCTAATTAAATCTCCTGAATAATGTTATCAAAAATTAAGGGTGTTGTAACAACCCATAATTTTGTAAATATTTTTAATTAAGTTTTATTTGAAAACTTTAATTTTTAAAATCATTTAAAAGTAAATTTTCAATAAATAAAGTTGTCAATTTAATAAGATTTTGGTAAATAAATTTGGAAGAAATAGGAACTTTGTAATTTAATAGTGAAATGAATGACAAAATGAAATGTAACAATGTATTTAAAAACTAATTATTAACAATTGAAATGAAATTACAATTTATTAAGGGGCATTTTACTATAAGGACAAACTTTGCAATCCAATTAGTTTCTAGGACACACATCCATAGAAATTAATTTCAAGGCCAAAGTCAACAGAATAATTATTTTTAAGAACAAAGTCAACAGTCCAACTACTTTCAAGGACATAATTTCATAGGTTTTTAGACCTTAAAAACTAATTATTTTGCATTTTGTCCTTAAAAGTATTTATTTTAGTTGTGCGTCCTAGAAACTAATTGCACTAGCTAAAGAGGCCCTTGTGGCTAATTTCCACATTTATTAAAGTAATGTAAATTAGTTATAAATTTTAATGTAAGAAACAAGTGTGAATGTTGAATCATTAATGAGATAATATGTGATAAATAGAAATTGAAGTAAATCAGTGTTAATTGAGTAATTGTAACATTTGATTTGTAAATAATAATGGATTCATTAATGGGGATTTAAGTAATAGTAACGGGGGTGAGTTACTATTTAATTGGCCTATTAATTTAGTTGTAACAGTTATATTTCAATATAAATTTAAATATAAGTAAATAAGGGTAAGTGGTGTATATATAAATAAATTTGTGTAATTGATAGTAATTGAATGAATTCAATATTAGGTAAGTAATTATGATAATTAATTGAATATATGATAAACTTAAGTGTAAATTAAAGGGTAGTGATAACAGCTATTATAAGTTGCCTATTTAGTCTATAAAATAATTAGAAAATCTTTAATGTCATTAATGAGAATTTATGTAGTAACGGGAGGTGTGAATGTATAAAATAAATAGAAATGTAAATTTATTTATAAAATAATAAATTGGAAATAGGAATGGAACTAAGGTAAATTAATTAATTAGTTTTAAATCTTAACTAATGTGTACAATTGACAAGATTTCACATTAGAAATGTAACATTTTATACAAATTTAAGAAATATATATATGTTTCCTTTTCCCGTAACTCCTGCTTTTCCGTTTCTTAATATTCATTTCCACTTTCTTGCCATCCATCTCCTTATTTTATTTTTCTATTGTGTTGTATAAACTTTATTGTTATTTATTGAAGGTTTCTTTTGTATATATCTTTTATTTAATGGCTAGGAAACAAATCAATTAGACGTATGATTACCTTGTTTTAATTTGGCATAGGTTACATTTGGTTTATTTCTTGCCTTTATTTGTTTGTCCTCTTTAAATTCCTACCATAGCCGTTCCTAAAGTGTAGCCATTCATACCCTATCAATTCACGTGAAAAAGAAGAGTATCTCATCTCATTTTCCATTTGTTTCTTTTTATTAAATAGGTAGCAAATCCCTTCAAATATTTAGCCGTTCATTTTGTTGTAAACCTAACCGCCACTAAGTTGTAAATCACATACAAAAATATTCCCATCTCATCTCTTCTCATTTGTTTCCTGAAGAATTTTTTTTACAGCAAGTTCTCATGGCTTCTCCTCCTTCTCTCTTTCCTTTTTCTTTCTTTTGTTTTCTATTTTGTTCAAGCGAGGCTCGACCATGCCTCCCTCTAGTACACCACTAACCATCATGACCAAGCAACACAAGATGATGGTTGAACCCATATGTGGTGTAGCCAAGCCATTGATTGATTAGGGCAAGTTATGCCACTTTGATTCATTTATTTATTTTCCATTGTTTTAACCTCTATTCTTTTGTATTGAATCACATTCTTATGTATGTAATATTTGTTTGCATACAAGATTTGGATCTGACCCTTCATCCACTCAAGTTTGCATTGTGCTTTGTCGTGCTTTTTCGTGCTTTGTGAAGTTTGGATTTTTATTCTGAATTTGTCAATTCTAGTTTAAAAAGGTGAGTTTTATCACTCTAGACATATGTACTTATATATTGTGAAATGATGACAAGTGAATCTGTATAAATTGATATGATATTCATACATGCCTGTGATATATTTATATGATGATAAATGATGTTTATATACATGTTGTATCATTTGTTATGATATTATATGTTATACTGTTATTTTATTTCTGTTAATCACCACTACAAGTTCCCTATCACTATGGGTTGAAATGATACATACCCGAACGGACATTAGAATAAAGAAAAATCATTATGAGCTGAAATAGTAAGTTTGAGTGATTTTATCGTAATTTATTTGACTTGAAATTGCGGGTTTGAAATGATAGAACCCGGATTTTTCTTTTTAAATTACGGATTGAAATGATACAGATCCGTACCACTTGACCTAGGTTAGAAAATATTATACGGGCCCATGGTTATATTTTTAAATAATATTTTCCTAAAAATTATTAAGTATTTTTAATTTTAAATGTATGAAATTTGAGCTTAAAGATTTGATTTAATGATTTAAAATATAAGAAGATATTGGTTTTCTGTCAGTTAAAATTATATAAGTCTATAAGTGGCTTTAATTGAAATTATAAAAATATATTGGTTTAAATTGAACTTAAAGACCTTTATTAATGATAAATAACTTAAGAATATAATTGGATTTAATATGGTAGTTTAAATCTAACCTAGTAATTGTTATGAATTTTACTTTATGAAACATACATGTTTTGTGTAATAAAGAATGTATTTTAAATTGATATAATAGAATACAGTTGTAAAGATCCTGAACTCGGCCTTCGAAAATTGGCACCCGTACTTCACTTGTACTTGAATGCCGCAGATTCAAACGCCGAATCTGGCTCTCCGGAGCTTATAACACAATAAGTATAACAACACAGCGGAATAAAAAAATAAATGATATCATATACAACTCCAACGAATACAATATTCAGAATGATATACAATAATGATATCAATATGATACAACAATATCAGAGACAAATAATAATGTTACAGCGGAAACAACAGAAGTGATAACTCCAAATGATCCTTAAAAGAGAATGAGTCCAAAAACTCAAACATCAAGCTCGAACCACCATCACGTTGCACGAAGATAAGCAAGTGCGGTCGTCCGGACGAACTCCATAAACTGAACTAGCTCCCGATAATTTACTAAACCTGACTATCTGAAAAACCCAACTCTAGACTGCCCGTGTAGAAATTATGGGCACCCAGAGTTTAGGAAGGGAACAATAAACTCCGGGTCAGTCATGGGACCGGTATGAGTAAAAAAAACAGTTGTTTTCACAAAGAAGATAAAAGAATTTCGCAATGCTTTTGGAAAATGAAACTACCATAAGGCCTCCCGCCACACACACAATGCAAACGCAGAATTGGAGGAGATTTCTCCTTATGATAGTCAAATATGCTCAATACGAGAAAACCCTTTGATATTATCACTAGTGCATAGTGTGAAAGCATTTCAAAAATACAATATTAATCTTAGCCAGCATACAACCATTATTGTATGCCTACTATAGCTACCATGTTCAATAGCAGGTTACCGCCACATTCCATAGCAGGTTATAAAACTATAACCGTACCGGGTTCGTATTGTTTCTTTGGATTTTTCCAACAAATGGTCAGGCTAAGGAACTTCCTATGCCACGTAGGAACGCCTCTGGAGGGACGCCCTGAGAGACAACTGCTCTCTGCCAACACAAGGTCGGTTACCCCCTTCCCGGGTAGTAAACCTGAGATATGCCACCCCCAGTCGTTTGCGACCTTTATCCGAGGTACCTCGATCACAAAGCAACAATCACACAGTAAATGAGATTGGAGTAACCACACAGGTAAAATATCTGGGCTCCATACCATGATACCACCTTTTTCCAGAAGGAATGGACATACCCTAGGGGAGCTACCCCTGAAACCTTGCCGCATCTTTCCTGTTTCGACCATTTCCGGGGTGTGAGGTCCGATGAGGTCTCGTCCACAAAGCTACGCTTTACACGAAAGCCATGCTTTGATCAACAAATGATCAACAAATTATTAGCAACACACAGCAGCACTCAGCATGCCACACTACCAAATTGGGAGTATATCACTAATAACCTTCACCTACATAACCTCTGAGCTCGTACGTCTCAGAGAAGGGTGTTAAGCTAGGAGAATAAATTATCCACCACCAAACAGAAATGTATTTGAAAGAAATCGGCTTTATATCTCAAAGTGTAATGTCAGACATACAACCATACAAGTCTGTTCCAGGTTCGAACAGAACCGAAGGCACTTCCAAAGAAGCCCTTGCAATCCGGGTATTCACAATTCCGATGGAACTTCCCATCACTTAGGAAATCTCTATACCGGGGCCACTCAGTGCAGAGACAAACGATAGGTCATCCTATCGTTCTCGCAAACACCCGGTCTTCAACACCGGTCTTCAAATGCTATCCATTCACGTCGTATCACTATTCGGAATGGGTTATATGACACAAAGTCCTCTCACGGCTAAACCGAATAGTGAGCGCAATATTTCAAAATATATGGATATTGGGATTTCAGTTAAGTCATAACTTATTACCCAAAACTTTCCTTTCAAATGGTTTAAACAAATTACCATTTTAATATTTTACACAAAAAGATTCATCTCACAAAGTTCACCCAGTTTCACAAAGATCTATTCATAGATTTTCCAAATCAATTTCCATTTCAATTGGATTAACTCATTAAATCTTTAAATCAAAGATTTAACTGATAGCTTTCAAAAAAATTCCATTTCGATCTTTTATACAAAAGGTACACCTTTCCAATTTCAAAACAGAGTTCAACAATCTTTCACAAAGATTTATTCATAACTCGGAAAACCATTTTCCTTTCAAACTTGAAATTCTTTTGACACAAATTGGAATTTCATTCCTTATATGAAAGCTTCTATTATTTGAAAACAAACAGTTTTCATTTCGGAAAATCTGATTCATTTATACGAGTTAAAGTCCTTGGGTTAAATTCGAATTCTCAAAATCATACTTTTAAAATGGTTTAAATTCGTATAAACACATTTATAACATCTTTAACCATAATTTCCAAACATGGAAATCAATTCGAAATTTTGAATTCAAATTCAAATTAAATTATTTAAATTGAAAACTTTACCAAGTTATTCAAAATAACTTTTATCTTAAAAACTCCTTTTTAAAAGCTTTAACATTTAACCCAAATCCATTTCCAAAATCAATTGAAATTAAAATTTCAATTTCAAAAACATTAAATTTAAATCATCTGTACTTAATCGATTTCCTCGTGAAATCCATATTTGTGTGTGTAAGAGTGTGGTCCAGGGGTTTTACACAATAGTGCAACATTACAAATCATCACATCATCACAGATTCAATCAATATCGATAAGCGGTATGAATTAAAATGCTTATCTTCATTTACAAATTCACAGATAAAGTCAATTTATCAATCACAAAGATTCACCATTACGATTTGATGTGGCTTTCAGATAACCAACCGGAATTCGACTCCCTGTCGCATCGAAATTCAAATGCCATTTTACGGGCCTAGAGGTTTTACATTCACAAAGAAACATATCATAGATATCACAGCTCAGCACAAAGCAATTTATATCACAAAGCATCATATCACAAAGCATCATATCACATATCGGGGTATCAATTAGTTCAAGGCATTCAATAGTAATCAGTCATCAACAAGTAAGATGAATTAACCGTGTGATTATAATTAATTAATCACATAATCATTTCCATAAATTATCTTTAAGTAATGATTAATTATCCTTTAATTATAAATTTGATTAAGTCTTAATCACCTTCATTAATTAATCATTCCTTAATTAATTATCTTAACTAATTAACCCTTAGTTGTTATTTAATTAACTCTCAATTACTTTTATTAATTAATTACTCCTTAATTAATTAATAATCAATAACAAATCAATTAACCTTAATTTATTTGTTAAATTAACCTTTAATATTAAGTAATTAATTAAGTAATTATTCTTTAATTAAACAAATCATTAATTACTTAATAGATTAAAAGATTACATCTTTCTATCTTTATTAATTACTTTAAAAATATCTTACTAAATCCTTAATTAATTCAAACATTAAACAATATCATCATTTGAAAATATGGATTAAAAATGTTAAAAAGTTTAAATTTTAGTTTTAGAGTCAAAACTGTTTTCTTTCAACAACCCGAGACTTACTCGAGTGTTTCCCGAGTCGAAACACTCCCTGCTTCGAGTTTTACCCAAACCAACCCGAGACACATTTCAAAACTTAAAATTTTTGTTTAAGTTATTTTATACCCGGTATACACTTGAAAATACACAAGTTCAAACTCGAGCCAGAACATAATTTTCCCGAGGTAAAACTCGAGACATCATCCCCCAAATATCAACTGACACGATCATCGACTTGTGCACGTGCACGTCGCCGCCGCACTCCTCCAGTCGACTCCAGATCATCGAGCAAATCGACGATCACCCACACACCATTCCCCGACCATCAAAACGTCGCCATCTCCTCGAACTCGAACTCGAAATCGAGAATCATCACCAAAACTGGAACAGAACTTCGATCAACTACATCGATTCGCCCCGCCGCCTCAGACCACCTGAAGGTCTACAACTCCGACCCGACACTCATCGATACTTCCACCACCATCTCCTCGAATCGCGCCGAGCTCGATCGCCCACAGACGATAAACGAACCAACATACATAGCCTCGACGAAAATTAGGTTTACGAACTTCTCGCGTTCGCCGTCGCCACCACAACCATCTGACTACCATCCCACTATTTTTCCTCGACACTACATTCACTCCGCTACCACCCCAGAGAACCACGACCTTCCCCATCGACGAGATCACCAGAAAATCGCCAAACAAAGAAACTCCGACATACCCAAACTGCTCCTTCATCCCTCGTCTAGAAATCATGATTTTTGCTTTAAAATTCATGTTACAGTGTATGAATTCCATCTACATTCCTGAATTTAGGAATTAAGAAATTCGAAATTTGACTAATTTGAAGTTGGGTTCAGATTTCTTGATTCCCAGAAAGATTAACAAGTTGATTAAGCTTAAATAGATTTTTACTCTTTAACATATACTATAACAAACAAATTTTGTTTTAATCTCGAGTTTAATCAGTAAGTAGATTGAGCAGCAAAGATTTTTGAATCAAAACTTTTGGTTATGAAGTCAGAACAGAGGCAATTATAAGCAGTAGACTGCACACCTTATATCTATTATTCAAATATACATAGAGAATTGAATATATATTCAAACATACATATTCACAGGTAAATATTCAACAGATTCATACTTTAAAATTTTAAAAGTAGATGTTACTCACAGTATTTCCAGTAGAAGAACAGAGCACTTCTTTGAAATTGGCTTTGAAATTCAAGCTGTTATCTTTCTTCTTTGATCTTTGGTTTGAGTTGATTGTATTGTTTAAGTTGAATTTTTGTTTAAGTATGAAAAATATTTACTTCAGTTTTTCACAGCTTTGTATAAACGAAACTGAGATGAATAGATTGATATAAAGAAATGAGTTTACAGGTGATAAATTTTGTACAGGGTAATGTATAAACTAGTACAAGATTTTTGTATTTGGTTAGGAATTTTTTCCTTGCTTTGGGCGGCTGATAGAATATGGCATTAATTGCCATGTACAATTATACTTATCCATTGTTTTTTATACATACTAATGTCTTTTTTGATAAGCTTCATAAATATTTGTATATTTTTATTTTCTTTTACAAGTGTATATACTTATATTTGAATGTATATAGATATTTATATCTTTCTTTTGTCATATTATTTTATTATACAAATAATTTTCTATTTTTAATATGTTGTTAAAATTTTATTTAAGGTGTTACTTTTTATTTTCATAATTTATCTAATTTATCTTATATATTTTTACTTTTATTTATTTCTATCTTTGGCTTAAATATTTATTATTATTTTTACTTTTATTTTTTATTGTCTTGTATTTCTTGATATATATTTATTTTCATTATTTTGTAAATATATTTTTATAAACTCAAATATTTATTAAACCATAAATTCTAAATTCTAAATTATTTATTATTATATTTGTGTCAAATGTCTATATTTTTATAATTATTTTCAAACCATTTATTTAAGATTTAAATTCATTTGATTTAACACAATTTATTGAACTCGGGGGAAACTCGCATCAATCTATCAATTAATTTCACAAATTTTGTTCAAAAATTAATTTAATTATCAATTATAAAATTCGGGATCGTTACAGGTTCCCCCCTTAATAAATTTTGTCCTCGAAATTTGCCAGGGAGACACAAAGATAGATGAAGAATATTTCATTAAATTAACTGAACATCTATTCTGCATTTGGCTTACCAAATCAGAATATCAATAATAGATACAAGAACGAATCTTTTTATTTTTTCACAAGATACTCAGGTTATCCAGATCTACGAAATATGCAGTGGCATCGGGTAGTTCAAAGGGATAACTAACCATTCATAGAATATATTGGGACCCAAAGAATAGATAGATATATGGATACAATTCCAAAACTTTCAGTTTAGAACTAAAGTATACCTATCAACCATAACAACCAAAGCAACCAATTCATTCAAAAAACCATTCGACCTATTTGGAGTTTATGTCCCATACAAATATATCAAATCTTCTTCCTGGATCTACCATAAACTATCAAAGAATTGAAGAAAAAAATGATGAACAAAAGTGATTGATAGAGAAAAGATTGTTTCCTTGTTGTTACAGGGTATTGGCCATTTTATAGTCGTATTCCCCTGTCCCCTATCTCATCCTCTTCTTGCACTCATACTTACTATCAATGGATAGCAAGAGAATTTACTGAGGTATACAGACAGATATCTTAGGGATTACTCATTCTAGGGTATACTTCACCCTATCTCTAATGAGCTACTTAATGTGTTATACTCCTGAGCTAAAGTTCAACCTTAGCTCTGATACCACTTGTAAAGATCCTGAACTCGGCCTTCGAAAATCGACACCCGTACTTCACTTGTACTCGAATGCCGTAGATTCAAACGTTGAATCTGGCTCTCCGGAGCTTATAACACAGTAAGTATAACAACACAGCGGAATAAAGAAATGAATGATATCATATACAAATCCAACGAATACAATATCCATAATGATATACAACAATGATATCAATATGATACAACAATATCAGAGACAAATAATAATGTTACAGCGGAAACAACAGAAGTGATAACTCCAAATGATCCTTAAAAGAGAATGAGTCCAACAACTCCAACATCAAGCTCGAACCACCATCACGTTGCACAAAGATAAGCAAGTGTGGTCGTCCGGACGAACTCCATAAACTGAACTAGCTCCCGATAATCTACTAAACCTGACTATCTGAAAAACCCAACTCTAGACTACCGGTGTAGAAAATTGTGGGCACCCAGAGTTTAGGAAGGGAACAATAAACTCTGGGTCGGTCATGGGACTGGTATGAGTAACAAAAACTGTTGTTTTCACAAAGAAGATAAAAGAATTTCACAATGCTTTTGGAAAATAAAACTACCATAAGGCCTCCTGCCACACACACACAATGCAAATGCAGAATTGGAGGAGATTTCTCCTTATGATAGTCAAATATGCTCAATACGAGAAAAATCGTCGATATTATCAATAGTGCATAGTGTGAAAGCATTTCAAAAATACAATACTAATCTTAGCCAGCATACAACCATTATTGTATGCCTACTATAGCTACCATGTTCAATAGCAGGTTACCGCCACATTCCATAGCAGGTTATACAACTAAAACCGTACTGGGTTCGTATTGTTTCTTTGGATTTTTCCAACAAATGGTCAGGCTAAGGAACTCCCTATGCCACGTAGGAACGCCTCTGGAAGGACGCCCCGAGAGACAACTGCTCTCTGCCAACACAAGGCCGGTTACCCCCTTCCCGGGTAGTAACCTGAGATATGCCACCCCGGTCGTTTGCGACCTTTATCCGAGGTACCTCGATCACAAAGCAACAATCACGAAGTAAATGAGATTGGGGCAACCACACAGGTAAAATATCTGGGCTCCATACCATGATACCACCTTTTTCCAGAAGGAATGGACATACCCTAGGGGAGCTACCCCTGAAACATTGCCGCATCTTTCCTGTTTCAACCATTTCCGAGGTGTGAGGTCCGATGAGGTCTCATCCACAAAGCTTCGCTTTACACGAAAGCCATGCTTTGATCAACAAATGATCAGCAACACACATCAGCACTCAGCATGCCACACTACCAAATTGGGAGTATATCACTGATAACCTTCAACTACATAACCTCTGAGCTCGTACGTCTTAGAGAAGGGTGTTAAGCTAAGAGAATAAATTCTCCGCCACCAAACAGAAATGTATTTGAAACAAATCAGCTTTATATCTCAAAGTGTAATGTCAGACATACAACCATACAAGTCTGTTCCGGGTTCGAACAGAACCGAAGGCACTTCCAAAGAAGCCCTTGCAATCCGGGTATTCACAATTCCGATGGAACTTCCCATCACTTAGGAAATCACTATACCGGGGCCACTCAGTGCAGAGACAATCGATAGGTCATCCTATCGTTCTCGCAAACACCCGGTCTTCAACACTAGTCTTCAAATGCTATCCATTCACGTCGTATCACTATTTGGAATGGGTTATATGACACAAAGTCCTCTCCCGGCTAAACCGAATAGTGAGCGCAATATTTCAAAACATATGGATATTGGGATTTCAGTTAAGTAACAACTTATTACCCAAAACTTTCCTTTCAAATGGTTTAAAAAAATTACCATTTTAATCTTTTACACAAAAAGATTCATCTCACAAAGTTCACCCAGTTTCACAAAGATCTATTCATAGATTTTCTAAATCAATTTCCACTTCAATTGGATTAACTCATTAAATCTTTAAATCAAAGATTTAACTGATAGCTTTCAAAACAATTCCATTTCGATCTTTTATACAAAAGGTACACCTTTCCAATTTCAAAACAGAGTTCAACAATCTTTCACAATGATTTATTCATAACTCGGAAAACCATTTTCCTTTCAAACTTGAAATTCTTTTGACACAAATTGGAATTTCATTCCTTATATGAAAGTTCTATTATTTGAAAACAAATAGTTTTCATTTCAGAAAATCTGATTCATTTATACGAGTTAAAGTCCTTGGGTTAAATTCGAATTCTCAAAACCATACTTTTAAAATGGTTTAAATTCATATAAACACATTTATAACATCTTTAACCATAATTTCCAAACATGGAAATCAATTCCAAATTTTGAATTCAAATTAAATTATTTAAATTGAAAACTTTACCAAGTTATTCAAAATAACTTTTATCTTAAAAACTCCTTTTCAAAAGCTTTAACATTTAACCCAAATCCATTTCCAAAATCAATTGAAATTAAAATTTCAATTTCAAAAACATTAAATTTAAATCATCTGTGACTTAACCGATTTCCTCGTGAAATCCATACTTGTGTGTGTAAGAGTGTGGTCCAGGGGTTTTACACAATAGTGCAACATTACAAATCATCATATCATCACAGATTCAATCAATATCGATAAGCGGTATGATTTAAAATGCTTATCTTCATTCACAAATTCACAGATAAAGTCAATTTATCAATCATAAAGATTCACCATTACGATTCGTTATGGGTTTCGGATAACCAACTGGAATCCGACTCCCTGTCGCATCGAAATTCAAATGCCATTTTACGGGCCAAGAGGTTTTACATTCACAAAGAAACATATCATAGATATCACAGCTCAGCGCAAAGCAATTTATATCACAAAGCATCATATCACATATCGGGGTATCAATTAGTTCAAGGCATTCAATAGTAATCAGTCATCAACAAGTAAGATGAATTAACCGTGTGATTATAATTAATTAATCACATAATCATTTCCATAAATTATCTTTAATTAATGATTAATTATCCTTTAATTATAAATTTGTTTAAGTCTTAATCACCTTCATTAATTAATCATTCCTTAATTAATTATCTTAACTAATTAACCCTTAGTTGTTAATTAATTAACTCTCAATTACTTTTATTAATTAAGTACTCCTTAATTAATTAATAATCAATAACAAATCAATTAACCTTAATTTATTTGTTAAATTAACCTTTAATATTAAGTAATTAATTAAGTAATTATTCTTTAATTAAAAAAATCATTAATTACTTAATAGATTAAAAGATTACATCTTTCTATCTTTATTAATTACTTTAAAATGTCTTACTAAATCCTTACTTAATTCAAACTTTAAATCAAAATCATCATTTGAAAATATGGATTAAAAATGTTAAAAAGTTTGAATTTTAGTTTTAGAGTCAAAACTGTTTTCTTTCAGCAACCCGAGACTTACTCGAGTGTTTCCCGAGTCAAAACACTCCCTGCTTCGAGTTTTACCCAAACCAACCCGAGACACATTTCAAAACTTAAATTTTTTGTTTAAGTTATTTTATACCCGGTATACACTTGAAAATACACGAGTTCAAACTCGAGCCAAAACACAATTTTCCCGAGGTAAAATTCGAGACATCTTCCCCCAAACATCAACTGACACGATCATCGACTTGTGCATGTGCACGTCGCCGCCGCACTCCTCCAATCGACTCCAGATCATCGAGCAAATCGACGATCACCCACACACCATTCCCCGACCATCAGAACGTCGCCATCTCCTCGAACTCGAAATCGAGCATCATCACTAAAACTGGAACATAACTTCGATCAACTACATCGATTCGCCCTGCCGCCTCAGACCACCTGAAGGTCTACAACTCCGGCCCGACACTCATCGATACTTCCACCACCATCTCCTCGAATCGCGCCGAACTCGATCACCCACAGACGATAAATGAACCAACATACATAGCCTCGACGAAAATTAGGTTTACGAACTTCTCACGTTCGCCGTCGCCACTACAACCATCTGACTACCATCCCACTATTTTTCCTCGACACTACATTCACTCCTCTACCACCCCAGAGAACCACAACCTCCCCCAGCGACGAGATCACCAGAAAATCACCAAACAAAGAAACTCCGACATACCCAAACTGCTCCTTCATCCCTCGTCTAAGAATCATGTTTTTTTGCTTTAAAATTCATGTTACAGCGTATGAATTCCATCTACATTCCTGAATTTAGGAATTAAGAAATTCAAAATTCGACTAATTTGAAGTTGGGTTCAGATTTCTTGATTCCCATAAAGTTTAACAAGTTGATTAAGCTTAAATAGATTTTTACTCTTTAACATATACTATAACAAACAAATTTTGTTTTAATCTCGAGTTCAATCAGTAAGTAGATTGAGAGGAAAAGATTTTTGAATCAAAACTTTTGGTTATGAACTCATAACAGAGGCAATTATAAGCAGTAGCCTGCACACCTTATATCTATTATTCAAATATACACAGAGAATTGAATATATATTCAAACATACATATTCACAGGTAAATATTCAACAGATTCATACTTTAAATTTTTAAAAGTAGATGTTACTCACAGTATTTCCAGAAGAAGAACAGAGCACTTCTTTGACACTGGCTTTGAAATTCAAGCTCGAATCTTTCTTCTTTGATCTTTGGTTTGAGTTGATTGTATTGTTTAAGTTGAATTTTTGTTTAAGTATGAATGATATTTACTTCAGTTTTTCACAGCTTTGTATAAACGAAACTGAGATGAATAGATTGATATAAAGAAATGAGTTTACAGGTGATAAATTTTGTTCAGGGTAATGTATAAACTAGTACAAGATTTTTGTATTTGGTCAGGGATTTTTTCCTTGCTTTGGGCGGCTGATAGAATATGGCATTAATTGCCATGTACAATTATACTTATCCATTGTTTTTTTATACATACTAATGTCTTCTTTGATAAGCTTCATAAATATTTGTATATTTTTATTTTCTTTTACAAGTGTATATACTTATATTTGAATGTATATAGATATTTATATCTTTCTTTTGTCATATTATTTTATAATACAAATATTTTCTATTTTTAATATGTTGTTAAAATTTTATTTAAGGTGTTACTTTTTATTTTCCTAATTTATCTAATTTATCTTATATATTTTTACTTTTATTTATTTCTATCTTTAGCTTAAATATTTATTTTTATTTTTTTACTTTTATTTTTTTATTGTCTTGTATTTCTTGATATATATTTATTTTCATTATTTTGTAAATATATTTTTATAAACTCAAATATTTATTAAACCATAAATTCTAAATTCAAAATTATTTATTATTATATTTGTGTCAAATGTCTATATTTTTATAATTATTTTCAAACCATTGATTTAAGATTTAAATTCATTTGATTTAACATAATTTATTTGAACTCGGGGGAAACTCGCATCAATCTATCAATTAATTTCACAAATTTTGTTCAAAAATTAATTTAACCATCAATTATAAAATCTGGGATCGTTACAACAGTTTTGCTTGGACTTTGGTAATAAAATTTGTTTAACTGAAATCCATAGTTATTTGATGTCAAATGAATATATTTATAAGGAAATTTGATTGTTATATTAACAATGGTAAGATATTCTATTTATGAATATGTTTGTAAAATAAATAATTAGGATTTAAATGGAAGGAAATTGTAATTTAAAATATGACCTAACTTGATAGTTGGAAATTTGGATTTTAAAATGGAAATTTTAAGTTAAGTAAATAAATAGAAATATAGTTTTATTTATGAAGTGGATATTTTAAAATAAAATGTTAGGTTATTTGTTGAAATAAAAGTTAAGTAAAAGAATGTGCTTTTGACTTAATAAATGAATTATAGTTTAATTTGGATATTTATTTATAAAATTTTATCTTATTGAATCATAAGTTTAATGATATCCAAATGAATAATTTCTGAAGCGGAAGATGTAATTTTATAGGTTAAAAATGGCTAGAATTTAAGTTTTATGTTTTTGAAAAGTTAAGCAATTTATAAAGGATTTGCTAACAAATGAAATTAATTTAAATTCGACATTTATTAATAAAAATATTGTTTTATTAAAATTTATAAGTTAAGTAATATCCAAATAATTTTTTTTGGAAAGTGGAATGAGTTTGATAAGTTAAAAATGAGAAAAATTGAAGATATATTGTTTTAAAGGGTATAACAGAAATTATAGCGTTTTTGAAATGCTGTGGTTAAATGAACTATGGCTGGAGATATACTAAAAGACCTATAACTGCATTTCTGAAGTGCTGTAATTTCTGGAAATTGAACTATGGCTGAAAATATACTAAAATATACTAAAAGGACCTATAACAGCATTTCTGAAGTGCTGTAATTTCTGAAAATTTGAACTATATGCTAAAATTGCTAAATAAACCTATAACAGCATTTCTGAAATGCTGTAGTTTCTGATTTTGAACAATGTTTTGTTATATATTAAATATACCTACTGCAACACTTTATAAATGCTGCTGTTTTGAAAATTTCAATGTTTGAATTGATTGAACGAATGAACTTAGAAATGTTACAAATTTGAAATGCATATAATTTGACATTGAATTTAAATGGTTTGGAAATGAAATTATTTGAAATAGTATTTAATTAAGAATTATCTTTAAATATATTAGCTTGAAGCTTATTGGAATTGAAAATTTAAGAATGTGACTTTATAAAGTGGTTTGGTTTAAGATGATTTAAAGGAATATTTCAAGTTTAATAAATTTAAGGAAGTATTCAGTGATTGGAATTTGGGTTTTATTTAAGGGATAGTTTGGCTCACATCCCTGATAAGTTTCAAAATAGAGAAAAAATCCTTGCCAAACTTAACTTACATTTTCGGTCCCTGTTTTCAAATTCGCGCGCGCAGAAAGACCAAAATACCCTTTACGTTTTTAACATTTCAAATGCGTATAACTTTATGTAGAAAAATCAGATCAGCATACCGTTGTCACCAAAAAATCACAAATTTGATGATCTTTAAAATGAGATCCATTGTTGATACCAAAAAAACATATTTAAGGTAAGAGTGCAATTATTCCATATATTTGCGGAGAATTCTGCAAATTTTAAACATTATCGATTTTTCTTCAAATGCCAACAACTATTGCATATACTTGCTGAATTGTCTGCAACTATTGCGTATACTTGCAGGCATGTCATCAATTATTGCATATAATTGCTGAATTGTTTGCAAATATTGCATATAAATCTGCAATTATCTTTAATAATTGCATGTATGTCTGTAAATATTATGATTAATTGCATGCTCATCGGCAACTATTCATATAAAAGCATTTCAATACAAAACTAGACATTTATAACTATAAATAACAAAATAAAGAATTTTAGTTCAATTATGAAGATTAAATTCATCATTCTTTACAATTATTCATAATATTTGCATAGTTATCAGCAATTATTCTCAATAATTGCATTTATTTCTGCAATTATTCTGATTAATTACATTCTTATCAGCAATTATTCATGTAAAATCATTTCAATCCTAAATTCATCTTTCTCTGCAATTATTCATAATAATTGCATAGTTATCAACAATTATTCTCAATAACTGCGTTTATTTCTGCAAACATTTAGAATAATTGCATTCTTATCAGCAATTATTCTATTCTCAAACAATTGCATTTATTTCTGCAAATATTCAAAATAATTGCATTCTTATCAGCAATTTTTCTTGTAAAATCATTTCAATACTAAATTCATCTTTCTCTGCAATTATTCATAATAATTGCATAGTTTTCAGCAATTATTCTCAAACAATTGCATTTATTTATGCAAATATTCAAAATAATTGCATTCTTATCAGCAATTATTCATGTAAAATTATTTCAATCCGAAATTCATCTTTCTTAATTACATTCTTATTAGCAATTATTCATGTAAAATCATTTTAATCCTAAATTTATCTTTCTCTACAATTATTTATAATAGTTGCATATTTATTAGCAATTATTCTCAATAATTGCATTTATTTTTGAAAATATTCAAAATAATTGCATTCTTATCAGCAATTTTTCTTGTAAAATCATTTCAATTCTAAACTCATCTGTCTCTGCAATTATTCGTAATAATTGCATAGTTATCGGCAATTATTCTCAATAATTGCATTTATTTCTGCAAATATTCAGAATAATTGCATTCTTATCAGCAATTATCCATGTAAAATCATTTAATCCAAAAAAAGAACCTATTGCAATTATTCATAACTGCAACTATTAATAATCTCATATTTTGTAAAAAAGCTTGATTCGTCTTCAATTTAATTGTAGTTTTTCATTTAAATCAAAAAATAAACCTTCGATTTTGTAGAGTCTTCAATTTAATTTCTTGATTCTCATAGTTTATAGACTCGGCTCGGTTTTTCATTTGATAAGAAGAAACTGAAGAAGAAGAACTGGAGCTCGACAGTGAAGCGTAGGGGTAATTTGGGGAAAAAATAGGCGGAAACCAAAAACAGGGACGTAGAAAGTATACTTTTTATCACAGGGATCCGCTTTGAATTAAGTTCCGTTTTAAGGATGCGTGCCTAATATTCACTTTATTTAAATGATATATTGATTTGGTTTTGGAATTTAAATGATATTATGGCTTTGGTTTTTGCAATGGAAATGATATATTGATTTGGCTATGAAATGAAATAATATAGTATTTAGTTTTGAAATGGATATGATATTTTGGATTTTAAAGTATAAATGATTTTGGAATAAATATCCATGGGTTATAATAACGATTGGTTAGCAAAGAGATCGGGATCGGATATGGGCATACTCTCTGTCGATACCGAAAACCACTTTGACAATCGTATACGCGGTGGAGATTCCAGAATGAAGTAGGATGGTGGTGACGATCCTATTGAGGTATGAACGTGGACCCGATTCCCATGAGTTGGCATAAAGTGGCTAAAACAGGAGCTACTGACGGGCCAATGAGGTAGCACCTCTGATCGGACGCATTTCTTCGATACCATTCTATTACTTTGTGACTGATTTGGTGGCCACCCTTCGATTTTGATTGGGAGTGTGTTTCGAGGTGGGCGGTAGTGGCTGCTATGCGTTACCACCAGTCCGAATGCGTAATTGGTATATCTACCCTGGCCTTGCCTGGTTGTGCCGTGTCACCTACCATATCGAGCTTTACTACGAGTTGGGTTTTGTGCCGTAGCCTGTGGAGTATTGAGGGTAGCTCCCGATCTGGGGGTATGCTGATACTGGATAGACTACTGGGACTATTATGGGTTAAGGGCTATATGGGTAGTCCCTTAACGCTATTTAAAAGTAAGATTATTTTACTATAGACATTATTATAATAGCGGATATTACTACATAGTAAATAGTTTAACGGATCCTTAAAGGATGGGCGATCCCAAGCATCCTTTAAGTTACTTGTGCATTTTATTACAGTTCACTTGAGTTGGTTTACATTGTATAAGTATGTATTTCCTGACTCGAGTGTTTTGTGTTTTGCTTTACGCTTGGGTCAGACTGAGTGATACATCATTTGAGACTCACCTTGGAGTTGGTGTAACGCCCCACCTCTATACTCATAATAACAAAGAGTATTAAAAGAAATACTGTCTATTATTACAAAGAATAAGGCTGGATAGGAGCGACCATCCGTAATTGGCCTTACACTAATATTGGTTATCTCGATAGGAGTGGTATATACTTTTTATTTTTCATCTATTATTTATTACTCCCATCGACATATCCAATTATCAGTATAAAACAAACTACGATAGTTCATAATAGTTTAGGACATTAGATATAACAATAACACTGATAATATAAATGCGGAACACAGATTAACAAAAATCTCATATATATATAACCGATGTCAGTTACAATATAGTTGACACGATACATATGATACAACTACAACTGTCGACTCTAGAAGTTATATATACAAGTACATTATCGACTAATATACATGAATACATATCGTTCTATACAATGACACGACTACTACAAAATGACACTGACAACTTCAGAAGATGTGAAAAGTCTTCAAATCCCGAACAGCAACTCAAAGAAGGAAATCTACAACCTGAAATAACTCGGGTCTGACCCGAGTATTACATTCAAAAGAAAATAATACACGGGTCAGTCTAATTCAAACTCAGTTATTAGTTCATAGAAGCAATAATAATCTCAAATAGATGACAGTCACAGAAATCACGTATATCCAACTCTCGATACGAGAATTGGATAACGGCAGATATAACACTAAGCAGAGTTAAACGACAAATCAACAAACCAAATCAGAATACGACTCCAAAGCATTGAATTTAACCAACGAACAATTCAACAAATCGAAACATCAATTTAAACTGTCAAATCCGATAGGGCTGCAGTACACGCACGCGTGTACTGCCTCGCCACTATCGCGTGAGATACACAAAAGCTCAGTGAAAGTCACAAATGATCACGAGGTCAAACCCAAACTAACGGATTCAACTCAAGTGAATTCGAATAAAATCACAACACGAGTGTACATAAGCAACAATGCACGGTACAACAAGTGATACGACAATACAATCCCAACAACAACTTTAAAATTAGTATGAAGCAGTGTCAATAAATAATGCAATCAAGACCCGGATGTAACTACACAAGACAGGTTAGCAAAGTGCAGCCACAAGTGGTACAAGACAGGGAAAACTGTCTCAACAATTGATATCAAAACTTCATGAATAAACAACTTCAAGTTTATTACACATATCAATGAAGTCACACTCAAGCTGCAGTTCAAATCAGGTACAAAGAGTAACAAAATGATGAAATTCCAAATCACAAAAGTTCAGTGAATCAAAAGCCGATGGCACCATTTCGAAATCAAATTCGAGTTATACAACTCAACTCAGTTGGCCTGTACTGTCACAAAATATGAATGCGCACGCAAAGCAACAATCGTACACTGACTAAAACTAACCCATAAGAGGTGATATACAGTGGGATATAAATGTGTGCATACCCCTTTTACAACTAACTCGAAGCAATACTCAGGGTACCACTGCTACAAAATGCACAGGCACAAAACAAATTCCCGAAAATACTCCACAAATCAAAACCAGAGACTCTATTGTAATAACATTTTAATACCAAAGCAATGCCGACAAGTTCAAATGAAACTACAAGGATGGTTCAAAGAACAGCAAGGCAATTCAAGAGAAATCCAGACTGTACAATGAAATATACAAATCAATATTTTGCCAACCAAAAACCCACTACATATACGAATTTACAAAGTCAAGAAACCAATATGAAACAGAAATGTCCACGAAAACGAACAATTCAAAGTCGCACCAAACATCTAAACACAACCGAATGACAGAGAATTCAACTAAGTCAGAAATCAAAACCATGAAATTTTGCATCTTTGTAAAACCCAGTTTCACAAATCCATGAACTAACCAATTCCAAGAATACCATAGTGGAACCCCAAATCAACAAGAATAAAACTTCAACAAGGTAAATTTCACTACAGGCACTTAGATGATCAAGTACTGATGAACTAGAGTGCAAGCAGTATCACTGCAACCTGATCCAGGCATCAAGCATACATGTGAAATGCCATAGTTTCGAATGTAATCGTGAGTACACATATAACCTGAACAACATTAAAAACAAGATTCCAGAGAAATGCGCATGTCAAAATAAGGGTGTTCAATACAACACGGAGCACAGAACAACGACGGCACTGCACATCTACTAGCAGTCGCAATTAATCCAGCAAAGTTAAATGAAATCCCAATCTAAGGCCGAAGCCAGCAGAAAATCATCCATAAACAACCTCGCAACCCAAAGTCAAAAAGACTGGAAATCAAACAATTCGAGTTCGAAACCGAGCTAAACAAGAACGAAATCAAATGGACACGAACATCTCTAAACAACCTGGCATAACAAATTAACTTCAAAAGGCCAAATGAAAATGAATTCGACACTCTAACGGTGATGCCCACGAGAACAACAGAAATGGCCAAAGCCTAACTTATGCAAAACCACCAATTCAAAATAGTGACAGCCAATCAAAATTTTAAAGCCAACTATGAAGAAGAATGGCCGAAGCCAAGGGGAATGAATCAACAACAAGTTCATACTGTTTGAATTAGATGTGAGTAGTGTGACCACTCACCTTATTCTCCAAATCGAACATCCAGAAGTCAAAATTCCAGGGTCGCCAGAAAGAAGACGAAGCCGCCTCCATTTTTTCTTCTCGTTCCATTTGATTTTAGGGTTCGCTTCCGAGAATGAAAAGGGGGACACAGGTTTAAAACGAACGAGAAAAATAAAAGGGGAATAGGCTATACCCTCTTTGATAATTATCACGGCCCAAATAAACAAAGGAACAAGACCACAATTTCTTTGATAATGAAGCCCATATAATTCCTCAACTAATTTCTAAAGAATTTCATCCTAACAAAATTTCCCAAAGCAATCAGCCAACACTTTAATCATTTAATGATGATTATAAATCAATATGAAATCCCGGGTTGTTACAGACTCCCCTCCTTATAAAAATTGCGTCCCCGCAATTTTCATAATTAAAGTCGTCTATAACGATTATTCTTCTAACATAAACTGGTTATGCTAGAAAAATAAGAATCGAGAACACAAATATCAAAAAAAATCTTTCAATTTTATAAAAGAAATTTACAAATTCTTAACAAAGTCCAATTATCACAAGATAATCAGAAAACAATCAAAACCGAATAAATGCAATCATCAGCAATATCCAATTACCAATTAGATATTCAGAAATACAGAAATCTCAAATAGCAATATCTAATTATCGATACGATAATTAAAAAACAACAAAATATAATTATCAACAAAGATAATTATGAAGCACAATTCACAAATCGCAAACTGACAATATCCTGTTATTCAACAATTAACTAGGAAACACAAATTTCAAAATCAGTAAACTCTGACTATTAACAGAAATAGATAGAAAACAGCGATTCAATAAAATCAGTATATTCTAGAATCAATTGGAGACTAGAAAATCTCATATCAATAAAATCAGCAAACATCAATTATCTAATTATCTCAAACGATAATCAGAAGACAAATCAAATATCTAATTATCTCAAACGATAATCAGAAAACAAATCAGCACATATCTAATTACCACAACCGGTAATTTAAAATTTCAAATCAACAATTATTCAATTATCAAAAACGATAATCAAATTTTAAATTCAACAAATATTTGGTTATCTCAAGCGATAATCAAATTCCAAATTCAATAAATATTTGATTATCTCAAGCGATAATCAAATTTCAAATTCAACAAATATTTGATTATCTCAAGCGATAATCAAATTTTAAATTCAACAAATATTCGATTATCAAAAACGATAATCAAATTTCTCGAATCAACAAATATTCGATTATCAAAAGCGATAATCAAATTTCAAATTCAACAAATATTTGATTATCTCAAGCGATAATCAAATTCCAAACGATAATCAAATTCCAAATTCAATAAATATTTGATTATCTCAAGCGATAATCAAATTTCAAATTCAATAAATATTCGATTATCAAAAACGATAATCAAATTTCTCGAATCAACAAATATTCGATTATCACAAAACGATAATCAAATTTCTAAATTCAACAAATATTCGATTATCAAAAACGATAATCAAATTTCAAATCAGCAAATATTTAATTATCTCAAGCAATAATTAAATCTAAAATCAACAAATATTTAATTATCTGAAGCGATAATTAAATCTCAAATCAACAATTATTTAATTATCTCAAGCGATAATTAAATCTAAAATCAACAAATATTTAATTATCTGAAGCGATAATTAAATCTCAAATCAACAATTATTTAATTATCTGAAGCGATAATTAAATCTAAAATCAACAAATATTTAATTATCTGAAGCGATAATTAAATCTCAAATCAACAATTATTTAATTATCTCAAGCGATAATTAAATCTAAAATCAACAAATATTTAATTATCTGAAGCGATAATTAAATCTCAAATCAACAATTATTTAATTATCTCAAGCGATAATTAAATCTAAAATCAACAAATATTTAATTATCTGAAGCGATAATTAAATCTCAAATCAACAATTATTTAATTATCTGAAGCGATAATTAAATCTAAAATCAACAAATATTTAATTATCTGAAGCGATAATTAAATCTCAAATCAACAAATATTTAATTATCTGAAGCGATAATTAAATCTAAAATCAACAAATATTTAATTATCTGAAGCGATAATTAAATCTAAAATCAACAATTATTTAATTATCTGAAGCGATAATTAAATCTAAAATCAACAAATATTTAATTATCTGAAGCGATAATTAAATCTCAAATCAACAATTATTTAATTATCTCAAACGATAATTAAATCTAAAATCAACAAATATTTAATTATCAAAAGCGATAATTAAAAGCAACAAATATCCGATTATCGGAAATGATAATCAGAACTCATATCAACAAATATCTAATTATCACAAGCGATAATTAGAAACAACAAATATCCGATTATCAAAAACGATAATCAGAACTCAGATCAACAAATATCCAATTACCTGCAGATAATTGGAAACAACAAATATCTAGAAATCAATTAAGAAGACTAGAAAATCAACATAAAAGCTTGGATCGATCCCATCAGATGGCGAGTTTTTAATTCGCCGCACGTGCATCAACAAATGGCCGAAGCCTACCAAGTACTCAACATAATTTTGGCGCCCAACAAATGACCCGAAGGTCCGCAGAGTGACCCGAAGGTCTAGTACTGGTATCTGACCCGAAGGTCCATCAGAGTGGCCCGAAAGCCCAACAAATGACCCGAAGGTCCAACAAATGACCCGAAGGTCCTCATAGTGGCTCGAAAGCACACGAAAGTATCAAAATATTTCAATTAACGAGTCCGGAATTAACCGAAATAGCAAACGCACATGTCCCATACCACGTGTTTTACTAAATCGTTTGATTCTCTTCATCGTTTCCTTGAAAGTGCAAAATTCATCAAAATCATCAAACAACAGATATTTCAATTAACGAGTCCGGAATTAACCGAAATAGTAAAACTGTGGTTCCATACTCCGCACTTTTGCTAAATCGTTTAAATCTCTTCATCGTTTCCTTGAAAGTGTAGAATCGGGTATTTTGTAAAAATACACTTTACATTCTCAAACGGACAAGTCCGGAATTAAGCGAATCAGTAAAAGAAAGGGGTCATAGTCCTCGATTTTGCTAAAACGTTTAAATCGCTTCCTCATTCTTTTGAAAGCGCAAACTGTTAAAATTCTTGAAAACAATTTTATTTATTTTGTAAAAATAACAATTTACATTCTCAACTGGACAAGTCCGGAGTTAAGCGAATCAGTAAAAGAAAGGGGTCATAATCCTCGATTTTGCTGAATCGTTTAAGTCGCTTTCTCATTCTTTTGAAAACGCAAATCGTTAAAAATTTATAAAACAATTTTCATTTTTAAAATGATTTTCCAATCACGTGATCAAAACAGCAAATCAGTAACAATTTCGATAAGGAAATTGTACTTCTCAAAATACCGTAAAAACGGTCACAAAACAGCATTGCGGAATAACCGCTTGAAAATCCACTTTTTAAAATTTGACGGTTACTGAAGCCAAAGCGACAGTAGTTTTAAAACGTCAAAAATCACACCAAAACAATCTACATCAAAATGTAATATCAGTGAATTCTCATTCATCAAAATGCCACAAAACACCGTGCTTCAAAATATAGCATTGGTGTAAAATCCCGTTATAAAAATAACGGCAACAAAATACGTTTCATAACCAAGCATCGGTTCAACGTAAAATAAATGCAATAACGTGCAATTCAAATTTCGCACGTATTATAAAATGAGCAAAGAAATCATTCGAATGTATCTTCAATGAAGATAATTCAAAACAGCAAAAATCTAATCAATATATGATTAGTATAAAAGAAAGCCAGCGGAAATTTCAACAAAAATCACATATCTGAAATTTCTTCGAATCCTCAATTCGGATTCGAAATTCTCAAAGAAACAAAATAATTACAGCTATGTAAACAACAAATGAAATTTATTTCAATTTCTAAATCAAATAGATTATCAGTTGTACCCAGCGAAGACAGTTTCACTGTTCCCGCTGCGCACTCTGATAAACAGTACTCAAATCAATCAAATCATCAGAACACAAATCCACTTTTTATTTTTAAATAATGATATTTAAAAACTTTCATCAAAATTTCAAAACTTTAGTTTTGACTCAAATCACAAATAAAACATCGACCAATAGTTGTAACATATGTTCCATCCAAGTTATGTTTTATATTATGTCCAAAAACCCCAAGCTCTGATACCAACTGTAACACCCCACCTCTATACTCATAATAACAAAGAGTATTAAAAGAAATACTGTCTATTATTACGAAGAATAAGGCTGGATAGGAGCGACCATCCGTAATTGGCCTTACACTAATATTGGTTATCTCGATAGGAGTGGTATATACTTTTTATTTTTCATCTATTATTTATTACTCCCATCGACATATCCAATTATCAGTATAAAACAAACTACGATAGTTCATAATAGTTTAGGACATTAGATATAACAATAACACTGATAATATAAATGCGGAACACAGATTAACAAAAATCTCATATATATATAACCGATGTCAGTTACAATATAGTTGACACGATACATATGATACAACTACAACTGTCGACTCTAGAAGTTATATATACAAGTACATTATCGACTAATATACATGAATACATATCGTTCTATACAATGACACGACTACTACAAAATGACACTGACAACTTCAGAAGATGTGAAAAGTCTTCAAATCCCGAACAACAACTCAAAGAAGGAAATCTACAACCTGAAATAACTCGGGTCTGACCCGAGTATTACATTCAAAAGAAAATAATACACGGGTCAGTCTAATTCAAACTCAGTTATTAGTGCATAGAAGCAATAATAATCTCAAATAGATGACAGTCACAGAAATCACGTATATCCAACTCTCGATACGAGAATTGGATAACGGCAGATATAACACTAAGCAGAGTTAAACGACAAATCAACAAACCAAATCAGAATACGACTCCAAAGCATTGAATTTAACCAACGAACAATTCAACAAATCGAAACATCAATTTAAACTGTCAAATCCGATAGGGCTGCAGTACACGCACGCGTGTACTGCCTCGCCACTATCGCGTGAGATACACAAAAGCTCAGTGAAAGTCACAAATGATCACGAGGTCAAACCCAAACTAACGGATTCAACTCAAGTGAATTCGAATAAAATCACAACATGAGTGTACATAAGCAACAATGCACGGTACAACAAGTGATACGACAATACAATCCCAACAACAACTTTAAAATTAGTATGAAGCAGTGTCAATAAATAATGCAATCAAGACCCGGATGTAACTACACAAGACAGGTTAGCAAAGTGCAGCCACAAGTGGTACAAGACAGGGAAAACTGTCTCAACAATTGATATCAAAACTTCATGAATAAACAACTTCAAGTGTATTACACATATCAATGAAGTCACACTCAAGCTGCAGTTCAAATCAGGTACAAAGAGTAACAAAATGATGAAATTCCAAATCACAAAAGTTCAGTGAATCAAAAGCCGATGGCACCATTTCGAAATCAAATTCGAGTTATACAACTCAACTCAGTTGGCCAGTACTGTCACAAAATATGAATGCGCACGCAAAGCAACAATCGTACACTGACTAAAACTAACCCATAAGAGGTGATATACAGTGGGATATAAATGTGTGCATACCCCTTTTACAACTAACTCGAAGCAATACTCAGGGTACCACTGCTACAAAATGCACAGGCACAAAACAAATTCCCGAAAATACTCCACAAATCAAAACCAGAGACTCTATTGTAATAACATTTTAATACCAAAGCAATGCCGACAAGTTCAAATGAAACTGCAAGGATGGTTCAAAGAACAGCAAGGCAATTCAAGAGAAATCCAGACTGTACAATGAAATATACAAATCAATATTTTGCCAACCAAAAACCCACTACATATACGAATTTACAAAGTCAAGAAACCAATATGAAACAGAAATGTCCACGAAAACGAACAATTCAAAGTCGCACCAAACATCTAAACACAACCGAATGACAGAGAATTCAACTAAGTCAGAAATCAAAACCATGAAATTTTGCATCTTTGTAAAACCCAGTTTCACAAATCCATGAACTAACCAATTCCAAGAATACCATAGTGGAACCCCAAATCAACAAGAATAAAACTTCAACAAGGTAAATTTCACTACAGGCACTCAGATGATCAAGTACTGATGAACTAGAGTGCAAGCAGTATCACTGCAACCTGATCCAGGCATCAAGCATACATGTGAAATGCCATAGTTTCGAATGTAATCGTGAGTACACATATAACCTGAACAACATTAAAAACAAGATTCCAGAGAAATGCGCATGTCAAAATAAGGGTGTTCAATACAACACGGAGCACAGAACAACGACGGCACTGCACATCTACTAGCAGTCGCAATTAATCCAGCAAAGTTAAATGAAATCCCAATCTAAGGCCGAAGCCAGCAGAAAATCATCCATAAACAACCTCGCAACCCAAAGTCAAAAAGACTGGAAATCAAACAATTCGAGTTCGAAACCGAGCTAAACAAGAACGAAATCAAATGGACACGAACATCTCTAAACAACCTGGCATAACAAATTAACTTCAAAAGGCCAAATGAAAATGAATTCGACACTCTAACGGTGATTCCCACGAGAACAACAGAAATGGCCAAAGCCTAACTTATGCAAAACCACCAATTCAAAATAGTGACAGCCAATCAAAATTTTAAAGCCAACTATGAAGAAGAATGGCCGAAGCCAAGGGGAATGAATCAATAACAAGTTCATACTGTTTGAATTAGATGTGAGTAGTGTGACCACTCACCTTATTCTCCAAATCGAACATCCAGAAGTCAAAATTCCAGGGTCGCCAGAAAGAAGACGAAGCCGCCTCCATTTTTTCTTCTCGTTCCATTTGATTTTAGGGTTCGCTTCCGAGAATGAAAAGGGGGACACAGGTTTAAAACGAACGAGAAAAATAAAAGGGGAATAGGCTATACCCTTTTTGATAATTATCACGGCCCAAATAAACAAAGGAACAAGACCACAATTTCTTTGATAATGAAGCCCATATAATTCCTCAACTAATTTCTAAAGAATTTCATCCTAACAAAATTTCCCAAAGCAATCAGCCAACACTTTAATCATTTAATGATGATTATAAATCAATATGAAATCCCGGGTTGTTATAGTTGGAGCTTTCTTGGAGATCCAGCTATCTATTTCGCTTTCGGTTATCCAGTTGATTCCAGTGATGTATTCAAATCTTGTATTTGACTATTGTATTGAGACATCTTTGTATTCGTAATGTCTGTTGTATCTTGTTAACTCTGATGTACACATATATAGTAGCTTCATGAACTACTATTTCTTTGCTTCCGCTGCATTGTTATATTACTCTGTGTCTATGATTTGTGATTTATTTATTTACTATAAATGATGAGTTTGCCAATTTTATTTACAATCTATTGTTTTGAATTATTCAAGTCCGACATGTGTGGATTTATTGTCGATTGAATGGTCCAAAATAGTGGGTCGTTACAGTCCTCCTTAATTAATCTTTTCATTAATTAAAGTCATCTTGTAAATACTTGTATCAAAATACTTTTACAAAGATATATTCACAAACCCGTATATTTTCAATTCTTAGAAAATATCCATATATTTGTCCTAACGGTATAAGTATATTTACCAAACTCTAAGAAAGATCTCCTTTTTACCTAATTCTAAAATCATTTATAAACTCCATTTTATATTTCTAAAAACCTTTATAAACCATTTATAAATATTTCTCAAGTCATTTATAAACCCTTTATAAAACCATGCAATTATTTGTAAACTCTTTTTGTAAGTCTATAAACCCATTTCTAAAAACCCCTTTATAAATATCTAAAACCATTTACAAAGCCCTCTTCATACATTATAAATGATTCTCCTTTGAGTCGCCAAAACATTCTATAAACTTCTCTTATAAGCCCAAATCTGTTTATAAAACCTTATTTATAAATCTTGGAAACATTTATAAATAAATAATATTTACTTTAAAACACAATTGTATAATAATAAACATTATAAATAAATAAGCCTTTATACCTCTTAAAATAGTAATTGATAAATTTTAAAACATTTTAATAAACAATAATAACTTTATCTTCAACATTTTTATAAATAAAAATAATTAATTTCCAAAAATATATTGATAAACAATCATACTTAAATTCAAACCATATTAATAATTTAAATAGTTAACTTCCAATTATTTAAAAATACCGATAACCCACTTTAAAACAATATTAGTACAAATAACCAACTTTTTAAAACATAAATGTTTTTCTTTGATAAAAATCCATACTTAATCTTCCACATAATTGTTTCCATATTTATAAAGCTATATTTAAAAATATCTTCTATTTTATGAAACTTCCTTTCATAAAACCCTTTTATTTATGAACGCTGCTTATAACTCCATTCCTTTATAAACTTCACTTAATCATAAAATCTCGTTCAAAACAAAATTTCAATCGTTTTTAACCTTGCTTCCCATAAGTATAAATTTCTTTTATAAATTCCTTTCAATTTATAAAATATCATTTAACAATCCCAAACTTACCCTCACCTTCCATTCTAAAAATAGAATCACCTATTTTCTAGAACATCATTCCACATTAAATCCACTGTTTGATTTATTCCTCCAATCTATTAAATGATAATAGTTTTCCTTTCATTAATAAAACACCGTTTATAAATCTATCCATTTATAAATAAAATACAATTTTACAAAACTTAACTTTATTTGCTAAATATGTCACTTTATACGTTATCACCTTATAAATATCCATGTTTATAAATAAATTTTAATATTTGTATATACAATATACATATCGCTTATGTAGAACGGCTAATAATAATCTATCTTCTTTTAAAACTGTAATCCTTTATTATAAAAACACGGACTTATTTTTAAGATTTTTAAAATCTTTATTCACAGTTCAAAATCTCTGTTTAAAATATCTCATAAAACTATTAATTATAATAATTAAAAATCATACCTTTTTATTTTAAAATAAATTTCTTCTTTAAATATCCAAAAATAATTATTTAAACATATATAATTTCCCAAAATCACTTGAAATCCCTTTTAAAATCAAATCATTAGTTTATAATATTTTAAAATACCAATAATGAGGCCCGGTGCTACTAAAGCATCAAATAAGCAAAATCAAATCCCTGTCATCAATATGGCATCCAACATATCAAATATCAAATTATATGAAAATAAATCAATAGTGTGAGGAATCTCGTTGGATCCCTCTAACCTGTCCCCTTGCATCACATACATCATATAATCAAATAATATAAAAATCAACCGCTTTCAGGTGGGATTCGTATACAAAGGGTCATCCACTCTTACACAAGAACGTAATAGGGTCTCATCCGTCCCAATAGGTAGGAACATATCCAAACCAACTAATAAATATAGTATATCATCCAAACAAGCAACAAACAGCATAAACAAAATTATTCCCACTTATATAAAAATATAAGCAGGCCACAGAGGTGAGTTAATTTACAGATATGCAAGAAATCGCCAAAGCGCTCTAGTTTGGATTAAAATCGAATGGTCGTTCAATTTAACCCAAAATTCTTATTAGCTCTGAATCTGTCCAATCCAACTCCATAGTGTAGTACTCGCTGATACGAACGCAATGCAACTCGTCGCGCTCGATTTTGACCTCGTATGAACAAGTTATGAATTAACGATTATTTGAAATAATTAAATTTATAATTAACATAAATTAATTAAAATTTAAACCTTTTCCCTCTTCCTTTATCTCACGCTCGTACACGTTCATCCCCAGGCCGAGTATTTTTATTTTATTTTCATCGATCGATTGCGATTCCTTCACGCCCACCACCACCGCACGCCACCGCCGACCACGCCTTGCCGTTTGCCGCTCTACCACCCTTCACTACCATGCACGCACGACGCTGTGAACCCAAAATCATGCGCGATTGTACGAGAACATGACCAAATTTCAGCCTCGTCGAGCATCGATTCGACGATCGGTTGGTATGAATTTGTTCGTGGAGTCGAGCTCTCCAACTTTCATGTTGAAGTCGAAGCCTAAAAACGCCTAGATCGACCGAAGAAATATGGGCCGTTGGACGGAGGGTTTTAATGGCGGTTGGAAATTTAAGTTAGGGTTTGGTTGCAAATGAAAGAAAGTGGATGGCCTTTTATAGAAAATTTTCCAAAGCATTATTCACTCGCAAATTTTTCGAACTCCAAACGAAGCGTGCTGCCTGGCGTTCTATATGTTATACTCCTATTCCTAACACAATGGAATATATATATCGGGAGCCAATTCCATCATATTCGGAAGATAGATTTTCAAAATCAAATTATATTAATTTATGTAACGATCACGATTTTTTCGACGCTCGAAAGTCGACATTAATACGTCCACTGTATCAAATGCCACGCAATCGAATGCCGGAAAACCAAATCATTAGGGTTAAAAAGAAGAGGTAGAAGAAGATAGAAGAAAAGGAAAGAAGAGGCAACAGAAACAATATCAGAATCTCACATTCGCAGCGGAACAACATATAATAGATAAATGAATAATCTTTAAATCAAAGAATTATATCAGTTTATACATTACATCATCATCAAAGTTTACAACAACAATACATCAATGGACAGTTATACAAACTTGTCCTCATACAGAATACACAGCGGAATAAATAATATCATATACAAGTGATACGCCTCGCCATCCAGCTCGCCACTGAGCTCCACAGCATCTTCTGAATCCAGAATGACCTGATAACCTGACTCTAGGCTGCCCGTGTGGAAAATGATGGGCACCCAGAGTTTAGGAAGGGAACAATAAACTCCAGGCCAGTCATGGGACTGGTGTGAGAACTTAAAACAGTTTATCTTCACAAAGAAAATAAAACAATTTCGCAATGCTTTTGGAAAAAGAAACTACCATAAGACCTTCCGCCACACACACAATGCAAACGCAGAATTGGAGGAGATTTCTTCTTATGATAGTCAAAAATGCTTACTACGCAAAATCATTCGATATTATTATCATTAGTGCATAGTGTCGAAAACCATTTCGAAAATATAATATTAATCTTAGCCAGCATACAACCATTATTGTATGCCTACTATAACTACCATGTTCAATAGCAGGTTACCGCCACATTCCATAGCAGGTAATATGACTAAAACCGTACAAGGTTCGTATTATTTCTTTGGATTTCCAACAAATGGTCAGGCTAAGGAACTTCCTTACACCAAAATGGAAACGCCTCTGGAAAGATGCCCCGAGAACCGAACCGGATCTCTGCAAACACAAGGCCGACGCTACCTCACGCTTTAACCAAGCTGTAACTAGGTAACTACCACACGAGCTATGTCATCCCCGGTCGTTACCGACCTTTATCCGAGGATCCTCAATCACAAAGCAACAACCACAAAGTATAATAAATTTGCAGCATCCACATAGGTAAAATATCTGGGCTCCATACCATGATATCACCTTTTATCCAGAAGGAAATGACATACCCTAGGGGCGCGACCCCTAAAAACCTTGCCGCAACATTTCTGTTTCGACCATTACCGGGTTGTGAGGCCCGACGAAGTCTCGTCCACAAAGCCATGCTTTTTCACAAAGCCACGCTTTTTCACAAAGCCACGCTTTTTCACAAAAAATGATCAACAGCACTTCGTATGCCACATTACCAAATTGGGAATGTATCACTAGTAACCATCAACTACATAACCTCTGAGATCGTACGTCTTAGAGAAGGGTGTTAAGCTAAGAGAATAAATTCTCCGCCACCAACAGAAATGTATTTGATAGAAACCAGCTTTACATCTCAAAGTGTAATGTCAGACACACATCCATACAAGTCCGTTCCGGGATCGAACGGAACCAAAGGCACTTCCAAAGAAGCCCTTGCAATCCGGATATTCACTAATCACGTCCAGACTTCCCATCACAAGAAGAGTGATATAAATCTCTATACCGGAGCAAATCAGTGCAGAGACATTCGACAGGTTCTCCTTTCATTTTCGAAAACATCCGGTCTTCAACACCGGTCTTCAATACGATCCATATCGTCGTATCACTAATTCGGAATGGGTTATATGACACAAAGGTCTTTTCCCGGCTAACCCGAATAGTGAGCGTTTGTTTTAAAAACAAATCAAGTGCCATTTCAAAGGTAAATATTGATAGTCGGTTATTTAACTATCAACAACATTCACAACAATCAATCGATTTAAATAATTTTCCCAAATTATTTAATTTTCAAAATATCTTCACAAGATATATATTTTCCACACTTTAACATTTGAAAACCAATTTCAAATCACATTTCACACTTCATCACTTTGAAAACAAATTTCAAATCACATTTTCAAACTTCATCACAAAATGGTCCATTTAAACCAATTAAATAAATCCTTATCGATTTATTTCAAATTTACATTCCAAATCTGTAAATTTATTTCCACACTTTAAAAATAAATCAATATTTATTTTAAAACACATTTCCCTTTCCTTTATAAATCCCATTCTGAATTTACATTCTCAAATATTCACTTTCAACACCAAATCAACTTTCAAATTGATTTCTCAATTTTATTTCAAACCCCAAATCAAATACAAATTGATTTCTAAGTTTATTTCCAAATTCCAAATTATTTGCAGATCGATTTCTAAATTTATTTCAACACAAATCAATTTTTTTCATTCAACATCCAATAAATTTTCATATTGATTTCCCAAAGATTTATCTTCAAATACTAAATCAATTATCAATTGAATTTCAAATAAATTTATCACCTTTTAAAATAAATTCCTTTATCTCTTTCAAACCATTTAAAATTCCATTTTAAATAGATTTCCCAACTTTCGAATAATAATATTAAAAATCCATTTATAAAAGTTTTTTCCCATATTTTGGAATTTTATTCAATATAATTCCAAAACAAAACTTTATCCTTTTCAAACTTCTTTTAAATTAGTCCAATTCTTTCAAAAAGGAATTTACTAAAAATTTCAACTTTAATTTCAAAAACCCAATTTTATTTATTTCCGATATCCAACGATACCAAAAATACCTTCGGCTAAATTATAGCCTTCAACACATTCAATCATCGATATAATCATCCACAAATTATAAATAAATAATCACACATCATATGAAACAAATTCATACAACCTATGAAACAAATTCATATAATTTGAGGAATCCAGTTGGATACCTCCAACCTGTTTCCCTGCAACCACAGATGTTAGCACAATACCAATTCCACTTCAATATCGAATATCGCGGTATATGGGATTTATAAATATTATCCGCTATTATGCGGTGCAATAGGGTCTCATCCGCTATATAATGCGGGAAATCACAACTCCAAATACATATATAATACCAATTCCACTTCACGGTGGAATTATCGCGGTATATGTTTTTAATAAATAACCTCCGCTTAAGATACGGCGTATAGGGTCTATTTAACACAATAGATTGCAATTTATCATCCAATCATCAAAATCAACACTATCAACAATTTTAAATCTAAACAATTTAAAATTTAAATCGAAACAAAATATTCGATTGAGTGAGAAGTTCTCACCTTTGCTTTTTAAAATGTCGAGCGATTAAATTTTAAATTAAATCGAACCGTTCGATTTAATCAAAAATTTTGCTTGCCCCAAACATGCCCAGATCTGCGCTGCAGCGTATATCTCTTCGCTGTGATTCCAACGCTTCCTGTTTCGTCAAATTTCGACAACGTATGACAAAGATATGATTTTTAGAAGTTTATACGAATTCATATATAACAAATTTCAATTTCTATTTTCAATTTGAAACCCTCACTCAATCTGGCCGTTCGAAATAATGTGATGAATCTCGGCTGCATATGTCTTCTTCTCCATCAACACGCACGCGTACAGGTAACGAACCCAACGAGCCGCCCTTTGCTTGAATTAACGCAACCACCATTCCTTGTTTTGACGACGATCAAGGACCGCCATATCGAAGCTCATCACCTCGTCTACCATCGCCCAGATCATGAACGAACTCGGTTGCCCCTGCTTCTCGAAAAACGTGTGTAAACACGAAGCCTTCCATCCCAATTTGCCGTCGATTCGCTTACTTAAAATCGATCACAACCGTTGAACTACTAGATCTCATCGTGCTCTGCAATATTGCAGAAGAAAATTTCTCGAATCGATTTGTGGATTGGGAGGAAAATGAAGAAGAACGCGATAAGTTTTTGGCCATTGTTTTTCTTAGGGCCGGCTGAAACAATTTAGGGTTTTGGGTAAAAGAAAACAAGTCCTTTTATAGAAAATGGCTCAAACACTATTCATTGAAAATTTTCCGAACTCCAAACGAAGCATGTCGGCTGGCGTTTCTAAGGTTTACCCCGCGTTCTAGACACAATCGAATGTGTTTCGGGAGCTAATTCGATCGTATGTGAGAGTTACGGAATTAAACGATCAATTTAAAATTAAATCGATTAAAACGATTTCTATGCGTTTCAGCTTGCCCCGGACAAACCGTAAATCCGATTGACACGAAATTTGAAATCTTACAATAATTTCACATTACGGATCCGATGAAACTGGTTTCGTCAAAATCCGAGACTGTTTGAAAAATGACTATTTTTAGTCGTCAATTAAATATTAAAATATTCAATTTTCACAATTTAACTTTTAATTCGATTTTAAAAGTTCACAAACATCATTCTAACTCCAATATGATTTAATATAACTTTATAAATCATTTTTATACACATTTGATCCAATTATCAATTATTTCTGGAATTTCAAATATTAAATTATCGATTTAATTAAATAATTAAATCACTATATTCGAATTTAAATTCATTCCACTGAAAAATCTTACTTGTTAATATTTAAAATCAATTAAATATACGAATTTCAAATGACAAAAATTCTAGGTCGTTACAAACTTCCCCCCTTAATATAATTTTGTCCTCGAAATTGCAAAGTAAGAAAAATGCCCCAAATTCATTAACTTTTCAAGAATCCACTTCGTGAAAATTTTATATTCACCTTTTCCAAAATCTTTAACTTCAACCAAAACAATGGTTTTCACTTTCTAGTTCAATTCCTACGTTTTCATTTCAATTTGGAAATTGACCTTTCATTAACAAAAATTTTCCAAAATTTTCAAAAAAAATTCTAACGCCTTAAATTTTCCGAAAAAATTCGCCAGCTTCTCCTTTGCGCGGTTTGATCGTAGTAGGATCACAATAGACATAAATATGTATACATCGACCCACACGGTCGGAAAAGCAGAAAAACAGTTCATATTTCCAATTTTTATTGCGTAGGCGTACCTTTTTAGCATTTTTAAGCAAAGCAGTTATTTATTAACTTATTAGCGCACCCAAATCAGCTGAACGACAGCCCCGGTACCTGTACTTACTCAATTTAAACGTGTAAGTGACATATATAGGAAATTCATTTACATTTCATTAATTTTCAATAACAACACAGAGTTTCCATAAGCAATGCAATCAAATAATTCCCGTAAGTAATTTATAAGGTTTCGATACAATTTTAGTTGCTTACTACCATTTCACATTAATTCACTTTCAATTCAAATTCAATTACATAGCTTTTCATTTATCAATTCAATTTCATAAATTTTTAATGAATTATACTCTATACAATCAACCAACAATCATATAACAACCAATGTCATTCAACACAACCAAATTTATTCAATTTACTTTACTTCACATTCAATTTGGTTCAACATTTTCATTTAGCTTTAATAAATTAACACTTACATCCATTATTCCATATCAATTCATTCACATTCGATTGATTAACATTCAATCCATTTATTAATTCAATTGCTAATTCATTTTACAAATAAAGTTGAATTTCCTTTACATAACTCAAGTTCACATCCATTTAATTCACTTTATTATTTTACTTCGATATCAAAATCAAATTCATTCAACATTACTTAAGTCATATTCCATTTCAACATCATTTGTTTAACTTAACTTAAATTTCCACTTATAAATCCAATTCAGATTCCAATTCTAAAGTAAATTCTATTTAACTTTTACCAAAGTCAAATTTCATCAATTATTCAAATTCATATCTCATTTTTCTTAACAAAATTGTTTAACCATTTTGTCATTTGGTTTCACTTACCTTTTCTCACTCTATAAGTTATACAACTTATATATTTAAACTTCCAAATCGTATTAAAGAATCACCTATCAAATTCAATTCAATTTATTTAACTTTACCAAAGCTGAATTTACTATCTCATTTTATAAGTTCAAAACTCATTTCACTTATATTTATCAATTACAATTTGGATTTTAATTTCAAATTTGTTTATCACAATAAAACTTTAATTTCCAATTTACTGTTGGTAGCAAATCTATCATACAGAAACTTGAAAATGATATTGATGATGCTGCAGTCATCACCCTTATTATTTCCCAGCAACAGTAGTGAATTCAGTGCTTTAAATTATTTCAGAATTTTCCTTTTATTTATAAATCACATTTATAAATCTTCTCATATAATTTCACTATTTTTACTTTACATATACAAGATTATTTCACAACTGCAAATCATATTAATTATAATTCCATACTTAATAATTCGTTTGCTTATATACTTTATTCTTTTACAATTGTTGTATTTATTCAGATTATTCAAACAACTTTTATTAACTCATATATATTTTCACATTTTCAACAACCAAACAATTAATTTTATATACACTTTAATAATTCTGAAAAAATTATTTCCTTTATATACAAAATATAACCGAGGCAAAATTATTTCATTTACTCAATTTAAAATGATACTATGTCGACTTGCCTCGTTTAAGTGTTTAGAAACCCCTATCGATAATATGGTGTCCCACATACTGACCAGAATTCACAAATAGCTCAACGGATAAGCAAACACAATATAAAACACTTTCATATTCACTAACAAATACGCACTCGTATCTACCATTACACTCACACTCATTATAGAGTACTACTGACTCTATCTCTAATGAGTAATACCCAACAGAGCCAAGGTTATCGCTTAACCATATGCTTTGATACCAAATGTAACGATCACGATATTTTCGACGCTTGAAAGTCGACATTAATACGTCCACTGTATCAAATGTCGCGCAATCGAATGCCGGAAAACGGAATCATTAGGGTTAAAAAGAAGAGGTAGAAGAAGACAGAAGAAAAAGAAAGAAGAGGCAACAGAAATAATATCAGAATCTCACATTCGTAGCGGAACAACATATAATAGATAAATGAATAATCTTTAAATCAAAGAATTATATCAGTTTATACATTACATCATCATCAGAGTTTACAACAACAATACATCAATGGACAGTTATACAAACTTGTCCTCATACAGAATACACAGCGGAATAAATAATATCATATACAAGTGATACGCCTCGCCATCCAGCTCGCCACTGAGCTCCATAGCATCTCCTGAATCCAGAATGACCTGATAACCTGACTCTAAACTGCCCGCGTGGAAAATGATGGGCACCCAGAGTTTAGGAAGGGAACAATAAACTCCAGGTCAGTCATGGGACTGGTGTGAGAACTTAAAACAGTTTATCTTCACAAAGAAAATAAAACAATTTCGCAATGCTTTTGGAAAATGAAACTACCATAAGACCTCCCGCCACACACACAATGCAAACGCAGAATTGGAGGAAATTTCTTCTTATGATAGTCAAAAATGCTTACTACGCAAAATCATTCGATATTATTATCATTAGTGCATAGTGTCGAAAACCATTTCGAAAATATAATATTAATCTTAGCCAGCATACAACCATTATTGTATGCCTACAATAGCTACCATGTTCAATAGCAGGTTACCGCCACATTCCATAGCAGGTAATACAACAAAAACCGTACAAGGTTCGTATTGTTTCTTTGGATTTCCAACAAATGGTCAGGCTAAGGAACTTCCTTACACCAAAATGGAAACGCCTCTGGAAAGACGCCCCGAGAACCTAACCGGATCTCTGCAAACACAAGGCCGACGCTACCTCACGCTTTAACCAAGCTATAACTAGGTAACTACTACACGAGCTATGTCATCCCCCGGTCGTTACCGACATTTATCCGAGGATCCTCAATCACAAAGTAACAACCACAAAGTATAATAAATTTGCAGCATCCACATAGGTAAAATATATGGGCTCCATACCATGATATCACCTTTTATCCAGAAGGAAATGACATACCCTAGGGGCGCGACCCCTAAAAACCTTGCCGCAACATTCCTGTTTCGACCATTACCGGGTTGTGAGGCCCGACGAAGTCTCATCCACAAAGCCACGCTTTTTTTCAAAGCCACGCTTTGATCAACAAATGATCAACAGCACTTCGTATGCCACATTACCAAATTGGGAATGTATCACTAGTAACCATCAACTACATAACCTCTAAGCTCGTACGTCTCAGGGAAGGGTGTTAAGCTAAGAGAATAAATTCTCCGCCACCAACAGAAATGTATTTGATAGAAACTAGCTTTACATCTCAAAGTGTAATGTCAGACACACATCCATACAAGTCCGTTCCGAGATTGAACGGAACCGAAGGCACTTCCAAAGAAGCCCTTGCAATCCGGATATTCACTAATCACGTCCAGACTTCCCATCACAAGAAGAGTGATATAAATCTCTGTACCGGAGCAACTCGGTGCAGAGACATTTGACAAATTGTCCTTTCATTTTCGAAAATATCCGGTCTTTAACACCGGTCTTCAATACGATCCATATCGTCGTATCACTAATTCGGAATGGGTTATATGACACAAAGGTCTTTTCCCGGCTAACCCGAATAGTGAGTGTTTGTTTTAAAAACAAATCAAGTGCCATTTCAAAGGCAAATATTGATAGTCGGTTATTTAACTATCAACAACATTCACAACAATCAATCAATTTAAATAATTTTTCCCAAATTATTTAATTTTCAAAATATCTTCACAAAATATATATTTTTCCACACTTTAACATTTGAAAACCAATTTCAAATCACATTTCACACTTCATCACTTTGAAAACAAATTTCAAATCACATTTTCACACTTCATCACAAAATGGTCCATTTAAACCAATTAAATAAATCCTTATCGATTTATTTCAAATTTACATTCCAAATCTGTAAATTTATTTCCACACTTTAAAAATAAATCAATGTTTATTTTAAAACACATTTCCCTTTCCTTTATAAATCCCATTCTGAATTTACATTCTCAAATATTCACTTTCAACACGAAATCAACTTTCAAATTGATTTCTCAATTTTATTTCAAACCCCAAATCAAATACAAATTGATTTCTAAGTTTATTTCCAAATTCCAAATTATTTGCAAATCGATTTCTAAATTTATTTCAACTCAAATCAATTTTTTTCATTCAACATCCAATAAATTTTCATATTGATTTCCCAAAGATTTATCTTCAAATACTAAATCAATTATCAATTGAATTTCAAACAAATTTATCACCTTTTAAAATAAATTCCTTTTTCTCTTTCAAACCATTTAAAATTCCATTTTAAATAGATTTTCCAACTTTCGAATAATACTATTCAAAATCCATTTATAAAAGCCTTTTCCCATATTTTGGAATTTTATTCAATATAATTCAAAAACAAAACTTTATCCTTTTCAAACTTCTTTTAAATTAGTCCAATTCTTTCAAAAAGGAATTTACTAAAAATTTCAACTTTAATTTCAAAAACCCAATTTTATTTATTTCCGGTATCCAACGATACCAAAAATACATTCGGCTAAATTATAGCCTTCAACACATTCAATCATCGATATAATCATCCACAGATTATAAATAAATAATCACACAGCATATGAAACAAATTCGTACAACCTATGAAACAAATTCATATAATTTAAGGAATCCAGTTGGATCCCTCCAACCTGTTTCCCTGCATCCACAGATGTTAGCACAATACCAATTCCACTTCAATATGGAATATCGCGGTATATGGGATTTATAAATATTATCTGCTATTATGCGGCACAATAGGGTCTCATCCGCTATATAATGCGGGAAATCACAACTCCAAATACATATATAATACCAATTCCACTTCACGGTGGAATTATCGCGGTATATGTTTTTAATAAATAACCTCCGCTGAATATACGGCGTATATGGTCTATTTAACACAATAGATAGCAATTTATCATCCAATCATCAAAATCAACACTATCAACAATTTTAAATCTAAACTATTTAAAATTTAAATCGAAACAAAATATTCGATTGAGTGAGAAGTTCTCACCTTTGCTTTTTAAAATGTCGAGCGATTAAATTTTAAATTAAATCGAACCGTTCGATTTAATCAAAAAATTTCGCTTGCCCCAAACACGCCCAGATCTACGCTGCAGCGTATATCTCGTCGCTGCGATTCCAACGCTACCTGTTTCGTCGAATTTCGACAACGTATGACAAAGATATGATTTTTAGAAGTTTATACGAATTCATATATAACAAATTTCAATTTCTATTTTCAATTTGAAACCCTCACTCAATCTGGCCGTTCGAAATAATGTGATGAATCTCGGCCGCATATGTCTTCTTCTCCATCAACACGCACGCATACAGGTAACAAACCCAACGAGCTGCCCTTTGCTCGAATTAACGCAACCACCATTCCTTGTTTTGACTACGATCAAGGACCTCCATATTGAAGCTCATCACCTCGCCTACCATCGCCCATATCATGAACGAACTCGGTTGCCCCTGCTTCTCGAAAAACGTGTGTAAACACGAAGCCTTCCATCCCAATTTGCCGTCGATTCGCTTACTTAAAATCGATCACAACCGTTGAACTACTAGATCTCATCGTGCTCTGCAATATTGCAGAAGAAAATTTCTCGAATCGATTTGTGGATTGGGAGGAAAATGAAGAAGAACGCGATGAGTTTCGGCCATTGTTTTTCTTAGGGCCGGCTGAAACAATTTAGGGTTTTGAGTGAAAAATAAAAGAAAACAAGTCCTTTTATAGAAAATGGCTCAAATACTATTCATTGAAAATTTTCTGAACTCCAAACGAAGCGTGCCGGCTGGCGTTTCTAAGGTTTACCCCGCGTTCCGGACAGAATGGAACGTGTTTCGGGAGCTAATTCGATCGTATGTGAGAGTTACGGAATTAAACGATCAATTTAAAATTAAATCGATTAAAACGATTTCTATGCGTATCAGCTTGCCCCGGACAAACCGTAAATCCGATTGACACGAAATTTGAAATCTTGCAATAATTTCACATTACGGATCCGATGAAACTTGTTTCGTCAAAATCCGAGACTGTTTAAAAAATGACTATTTTTAGTCGTCAACTAAATATTAAAATATTCAATTTTCACAATTTAACTTTTAATTCGATTTTAAAAGTTCACAAACATCATTCTAACTCCAATATGATTTAATATAACTTTATAAATCATTTTTATACACATTTGATCTAATATCAATTATTTCTAGAATTTCAAATATTAAATTATCGATTTAGTTAAACAATTAAATCACTATATTCGAATTTAAATTCATTCAACTTAAAAATCTTACTTGTTAATGTTTAAAATCAATTAAATATACGAATTTCAAATGATAGAAATTCTGGGTCGTTACAATTTAAATCCCTTTATTTAATTTCTACGCGTTTCGAACTCGCACGACCAAACGATACGTCCGATCGCCACGAAATTCGACGACATATAATAATTCACTATTACGGATCCGATGAAAATGGTTTCATCGAAATTCGAAGTAGTGCCTCAGAAGGCTATTTTCACACGTTAATTAAAACGAGTTATTTCCAAAATCAATTTAAATTACTTTTAATTCAAATTTAAAAATTTACAATCTTCATTCTTATTCAAATAGAATTTAAATCAACTTTCGAAATCATTTTCATTCATATCGAATGTCAGATTCAATTATTTAAACAATTTCAAATCTTAAATTTAATAATTTAATTATCAAATAAATCACTGTATTTGAAATTCAAGTTATTTAACTTATAAAAATTAACTTTTCAATATTTAAAATCAATTAAATACTCCAAATTCAAATGATTGAATTTCTGGGTCGCAACATTCTCCCCCTTAAAAGAATTTCATCCCGAAATTTCCAAGGTAAGAAAAATGTCTCAAACCCATTAACTTTCCAAAACCTATTAGTTGCAATAGATTTCCAAATTCTTTTAAGTCTTTAACTTCATTCACCGATACCAACTAATTTCCATCCATCCAACCCTTTCAGTTTATATCTCAAACTAAACTTTAGTTATCAAAATTTTCCTAAAATTTTCAAAAAATAATTCAAACGCCTTAAATTTATGGAAATTTTGCCAGCGTCTCCTTTGCGTGGCTCGATTGTAATTTTTTTACAATATATATATATATATATACACATACAATTAAAAATATACATCTCATCTTCGAGGATGAGGCATCCCGCAGGGAAAAATATAAAAATACGGTATGTAATCAGAGTTGTGTACCTTTTTATTAGCATCAGCGAGCATATACAATCAATATAATGTGAAAGCGAGCTCCAAATGCAAAGCATAAGCCATCGACACCTACTAATCACTCAATCACCAATGAGAACATGTATATAGAAAGTAATATCAATATATAACATAGACTATATAACAACCATATGCAAATGCAACAAATGTAACCAGAGAAACTATCAAACAAATAATATTCATCCAATTTAATTCATAACCATATAAATTTACATTTTCCAATGTCAACATTTAATTCGTTAAGGCCCGTACGATGTACATATATCATCCGTACGCAAAACTATACCTGATCGCTCGCTCGATCACACAATTTCACTTCTAAACTAGTATCGTTCTCACGACCACTCTAGTGCGGACTCAGATCTGGTTCCTTGATTAGAAACCGCCATTCTCCTTGCATAGCCATATACTATGACAGAGAATATCAGAATCAATCAAAAATTCATATTCAGTGTTCACCGTCAAGAATCGAGTGAAAAATCCTAACTCATATCGGTGTATATCACCTCGTAATCGTATATTCGAATCTGGATCAAATAGTTATGCGAATAAAATAATATACGTACAACTTACGTATTTATTTCAATTGGTCCCTCATTATTCAGATTCTTTTATTTTACATTCATTTGTTCAGATCATTATTCACGTTGGTTTATTCACATTCACTTATTACTTAGTATATTCTTTCAATATTAATATCACTAAGAACCCTTCCATCAAATTTTATATTTAGTAACATTTTACTTCATACTAAATTCATTTATGAATCATTTCATAAATTTTTTACTTAAGTTCATAAACATTTCATACAACACTTCTTATGTTTATTATCACTTCACAACTTAAGTCCATATCCTTCTTATACATTACAAATCAAATTCAATTTAATTTAACTCAATTCATTGTTCAATTTCAATATTCAATTCTATCAAACAACATTCTAAACCATATTTAATTCACTAATTTATTTAATTAGTTCATTCATCAATCCATTTCAAATCACAATCAATTTCATTTTAGAAATTATTGCATTTAACCTAACTTAGGTTAAATTCCCTTTCAAAATTCATTTTATTTACATTAACTTGAGTTAAATTTCATTTCAATTTTGCTTTTCTTAACAATTTATATTCAACAAATCTAAAAATTTTCTTTAACTTGCTAATTCTCAAAATTTATAAGTTATAAAACTTATTCTCTCATATTTTCATAAAACATTTAAATAAAAAATTTCATAGTTTAAACATCTTATTCTTATTTCGAATTATTTTGAAACAATACTATAAATATTTTATTTATATTTCAAATCATAATTTTGAATTTTAAATCAAAACTAGTTTTACCAAAACAAAACTTCAATGGTAGCAATCCATCACTTAAAAACTTGAAAATGAACGCCGATGATGCTGCAATCATCATCGAAATTATTTTCCAGCGACTGAAGTGGGTTCAATGCTTTCTATCTCTTTTAAATCCATTTAAAATATTTCTAATCAAAATATTTTTAAAATAGTACCATTATTATTCCTTCAAAACTTTGAAAAACAATTTTACAAACCAACGGGATTTAAATTCCACAAATTCTTAGCTTAAATCCATTTTTATTTACAAATCATATTTATAAGTGTACTTATGCAATTTCATTTCTTTTCCATTTGTAAATCACATTTATAATTCGTATTTATATAATCTCACTCCTTATGAAATATCATTTCACAAATGTGGATTTATTTTAATCATAATCAATACTCTATAATCTATATTTATAAATTCACCCTCTTATATAACTCAATTTACAATTGTTTATCTTGTTCAAATTATAATAATCACAACCTTTATTAGAACAACAAACAACAAATGATAATAATCAAATATTATCATTTAATAACAACCAAACACACCATATATAACTATAATAATTTATAAAAATTATTCTTTTATATATTAAATATAATTTTGGTAAAATTATTTCATTTACCAATTCTTAAAATAATACTATGTCGGTTTGACTTGTTTAAGTGTTTAGAAACCCCTATCGAGATCGTGGCATCCCATGTACCGACAAAATTCATAAGCCACTTGATGTGCACGTAAATGTGCATATTTTTACCACCATATTTAATCTAATTAATTCAAATAAATGATCATATTGGGTATTTTAACTTGTTTTAACCAAAATCCATATTAATTCCAAATTGTCACATATTCATCTTCATCCAAGGGCAAAATAGTCATTCTTTGTGCATAAATTAACTTGAAAAAATTTAATTAGAATTATCCATACTATTTTGTAGGAATTTGATTTCCATTACAAGTGGTTTCATGAAGAAGATATGCATGCACAAAAAGAACACAAAGGAATGAAGATGAAAATAATTCAATGTGAAGATCATGGAGGACCCCACCTACCCACCTACCTTAATGTACACATTAGAGGCTAATGCACATGCTTATGGAATTAATGGCTTCATGTACACTTCAATGATGATTAATGGATGCTAATGCTTACTTGGCCACCACACTTCCTAAAGAGTAGTTTGGGCATTCCCCAAATTATGGATTAGGGTTTCATGCTTGTATAAATAACCCATTATGTTCATGTAAATCTTCTCCCTTAGTCTCTCTTAGTTTAGTTTAGGCTAAAAAATAAAACTCAAAGCTCTCTTTCTCTTTTCATGGCTACTTAGCCATATTTTTATTTCATGTAACTTTCATTTTTTTTATTGTTAATTAGTGCTCTCTTTTCTTTTACATGCTTCTTTTCCTTTCATGTTGTAGTGTAGATCTCTCTTATTTTATGCAAGTAGATTAATTTTTCCTTTCATTTTGCTTTAATGTTGTTAGCTACATTTGTTAATCAAATGACAAATATGAGAGGCTAAACCCCTTCAATTTAGGGGTAATGAAGCTCTCTAATTATGTAGCTTCAACTATTTGTTAATTAATGCTCTCTTTTTGTGCTTAATGATGATGATAGAAATGGTTTACTAGTTATTTTTGCTTTGAATTTGATAGCCTATATTGTTGACATCAAATAGGCTATGCTTAGACAATCACTAACACTAATTGCTTCTTCATCAAAATATGATTATGGCAAAAGAAAGTGATTTGAAATTAAAATTTGATGGTCTATATTTCTAATCAATAGTTAATAGGACATACTTAAAATAGATTTCATTTTCATTTTCATTGTCAAATTTCATGAAAGGTAGTAAGTGGTTTAAGGGGTGTGTTATAGTTTAATGGCTTATGTTGGCTAATCAATAGCACAAATATGTCATACTTATGATAAACACATCAATTAAAGCACATGACCATAAAAGAGAGATTATGATTTCATATGTGTTGAACTACATGATCTAAAGAGTGGATTTATTCTCTAAATTGTCATTTAACTCTTATATTTGCTTCTCTTTTCTTTTAGTTAGTTAGTTAATTCTCTAATTCTCTAGCTTAACTTTCTCTTCAACTTTGGTTAATTTGATTGAATAGAGATTCAAAATCATCAATTCCCTGCGGATCGACCCGTACTCGCCACGTACTTCAAGTGTACGCCGTGCGCTTGCGGTTATATATTTTATATCTAAATTCCTTCGACGGTTTGCTAAACCAATAGAATTTCCGTCGACGAACAAGTTTTTGGCGCCGTTGCCGGGGAATTACTTTGATTTTAGTTTTCTATTCTTTAGATTTTTTTTTTGATTTTATTGTGTGTGTATTTTGTGTGTTTGTTTGCATTTAAAAAAAATTGTTTGATTTTTGTTAGCATTTTCATTGTGTTTGTGGTTGTGCTATTTCCATTTGCATTTGCATTTGCATTTCATATTTAAAAAAAATACACGAATTCAATTGAAAAGAAAAAAAAATTCCATTACATTTACAATTTTTACGTTTCAATTTACAATTTTCATTCACGAATTTTCAAAACTGACTGTGCACATTTCTATGCACTGTCTGCTACAGTAATAGTGCACCATCACTGTTCAAACTACATCTCTAACCTTGCTGCTTCAAGCCTCTCCTTTACCCATCAGTACTGTTGCCTGCAACAAATCTCCTCTACCATATACTACTACTCCTACATTTTGGCTACCTTTTGTTACTCGCAGCAATACCACTTACCACTGCACATCACTTCAACCTTGCCACTGCCATCAGTGCTTGCCATCTTCATCACTTCAACCTTCAAACTACATCATCTTTAAACACCAACTTCTACTTGCTCACTCTCAACCTACATCCCCATCATTTTTGAACCCACTCGAACTGACAACACCTCTGCTACATAACATACCCTGAGTACTACATAACCTCCATCACAAACAATTCCTTCCATTATTGCCAGTAACCATCACAATTCTACCTAATCATACAAAACTTTCATCACTGTCACTGCCTCATCTCCTCTCTGCAATTTCCCCTACCCCCCTATCAACATACAAAACTGTCATACAACACAGTTCAACATCCCATCCTTCCATTGCCACTGCTTATCTCCAAAACCACTGCTTACATAAACACAGTGCATCATATCACATACCTCCTTGAACCAGACTGGAACTTTGACCACTTCTCAAACATTTACGACAACTTTAATACTGCACTATCACATTTCTTCTGCCAACCACACTGCAACTCCTTGCAACTGCCATCAAAATCTCAATACAAACTCCCTACAGCCAAACAACTCCTGACAGCAGTATCATTTCTCCACCATACAACTCAACTTCAATTCGCCCCTACTACTTCAACATTCAAATACTCCTTGCGACTTGATCATTTTCAATACACTGCTTGCCAAACTCAGTGACCGAACTATCTCTACTATCCCCTGACCTCCATAGAAAACTTCCACCTCACTTTGTACTTGTCCACTTCACTCCTACCATAAAATAGTGCAAATTCATCTCCACAAACTTCCGCATTGCTCAAACTAACATCACCATTCAATACTTCCACCACTTCCCATTATCACTAGAATTCACCCCCCCCCCCCACATCACAAAAAAACACAACAACCATCATAACTGCTGCAGCCATTCGACAACCCAGACTCAACTACAAACTTAACTTCAATTTGTACCATACCTAGCTTCAGCCATAATCGCCCATTACTTCAGTTTTCAATCACCTCTCCACACTCCTCAGCCTTAAAAACTACATCCCGACTTCACTACCACCAACTACAAACATCACAAAACACTTGCCATCCCACAAACAGCATCTCCTCCATCACCGGAGAAACAATCAGCAAACCATTAAATTACCCTTTCACTTCGGCCATAAGTTTTTGCATTATCAACTTCCTACATCACAAAACTCATCTTGCTTCGACCATACTTAAACCATATTTCATAAACAACAAAATTGCCTGCTCATTCCTGCAGCAATACTTCCCTAACCTTACATACCATACTACCGCATAAAAATCTCAACAAATAACATCTCTACCGATCACAGTTCTTGTTCAGCCATCCACATACCCATTCATACCTCCTGAAAGCAACAGTCCAACATTTCATTTGCAAACATCAATTACAACGGTCAAAAAAAACCATCACCTCATAATCATCCATCACCTGAACACCCATCCAATCCAATCCACTGCAGTTGCAACCAACGACTATCATAAAACCAAGACATAAACTCGCCTTCAAATCGAGAAACGCAAGCTTCAAGTAAACACCAACCTTCAATTCGAAACCACCTCGAACTCCATCCGTCAATTCAAAACCCGAACTAACAACCCTCTAATCATTGAAGTGCAGTTCACCTTCAGCTCCTACAAATTCGCTTCCATCCATCACTTCAACAACATCTGCAATCCCCAATTCGTTCCTACCACCTGCTACTCGGTTACTTCCCTGAACCACTCCAAAATCGCACGCAACTCCCTGACCACAAACATCAATTCGCCAAACATCCACCGCTGCAACCGCAAACCAAAATCAACGAACTCCATCAGTCACTGCATCGACTTGAAAACGAGCAACCGATCCACCTCCAATTCTAATTCAAACCTGAATTCCATCATCCAATCGACGAACAGGTTTTCGTGGTGTGTGAATCAACCAGTAATCGAACTCGAAGCGATTTTCCATTCATTCATTTTTTCTCTGTTCGTTTTTGTTACTTCTGGTTTGAAGAGGAAATGGGACTGTTTTTTATTTATTTAACAGAGCAAGCAAATGAATGGGGGAGTAAGTGGGTTGTTTTCCTAGCGGGTCGGGTTCATCAAATTGATTCTCATTTGTTTGTGTATATTTTAGTTTTTTTAGTTTGTTTTTAGTTTTATTAGTTATTTAAGTTTGTTGTGCTTAGTTTTTTTTGAGTAGAATCTTTTGTTTCAATTTTGTTTGAGTGTTTAAGTATTTTGTTTTGTTTCTCAATTAATTTTTTTTAAGTAAAACTTCACTTTTAAGTTTCCTTTTCAAAAAAAAAATTGTATATATCTTGTTTTTAATTTCAGGTTGCCAAAGCAGATTGGAAAAGTTGCTTGCTTCGCTCAACTGTTGCCCAAAAATAATTGCTTTGCTTTGCTTTATAAAAAGAAAAAAAACCTGCTTGCTTGATATATCTATTGTTTTATTTGCCCTGCATTGTATATATCTCTTGTTTTTATTTTAGTTGCATTGTTGATTGCTTGCATTTGCATATATATATATATATATATATAAATTCAAAAATTTAAAAACAAAAAAAAACAGTCGTAGTTGCATTGTTAATACACGTTTAATTTCTGCTTTGCATTTCATCCTAGATTTTAATTAATAATAACGATTAGACATCGATAACTTTTAATTGTATATCGACAATTTGTCTTCTTTGAACAATTTAATTTCTTGGTGTCTAGGCTACGGCAGAGTAATAACCATTTATAAATATTACGGTGATTCGTAAATATTATAGTGGTTGTTCCTCTGAAGGTACTTAAACCTTCGGCTGCATTGCTATGGTGATTCATGGTGCACCGATAACTCCTGTCCGTTACCTGGCCGAGAACTATCTTGTTGATTTAAGACAATTTGCAATTATACAATTTTGGGTTAACTTAGGATAAATTTTTTGTAATTAACTTTGCATTCATTTAATTGCATTAGTTCATGCATATTTAAAAAAAATCAAAACCAAAAAAATTGTAAATATTCCCTTTCTTTTTCTTTGAATTTTTTTTTCCTTTTCCTTGGAAATTTCAAAAATCCAAAAAAAATTTAGAAAAACAAAAAATCCAAAAAAAAATATAAAATCTTTTCAGAAAAGCCAAAAAACAATTTGAAAATCCATTGTCCCTTTTGAAAAATAAATTCTTTTTGTAAATATTTTTCCTTGATAAAAAAAACATTCTTGAAAATGTCCGAGTTTCCCCACTTATTTGAATTTTACAATAGTTGTGAAAATCAATATAATCCATATGATTTCACTCTAAATTCGTATGGATATTTTAACAACAACTATGGTTTAAATGATTCAAATATTGAACCACAAAATTTTCAAAATGACGACCAACCGTCGAATCTCGAAAATAGCATTTCATCTCTACTTGAAATCTCTACACAACAAAATCAAATGATAAATGATTTGTGTAATTCATATTTGTGCAACAACTCGAGTCAAGGATTTCAAAATCTGAATTCAATTCAAAATTCAAACGATTTCGATTATAACCCATGCCAATTCAATTTCGAACTCCAAAATGAATTTCAAACTCAAAATAAAAATGGAAACAACTTTTCAAACGAATTTGGCAATGGGAATAATCTTAACCACGTTACGATTGAAAATCTTTGTTCTCAACAATTTCAAAGTGAAAATCCTCATGTTAATAATTATAAATTGGATTTTGTTGAGCAAATGAATGAAATTTACGATGATCACACGAATTCGTTGTTTGAAACATACATGAAACAACGTGAAAAACAAAATCAAATTCCAACGTGTGACGAGTCAAATAATAATCCATCTTTTACCCAAATCGACGATTTTCAAATAACAACTTTTGAAATTGAAAATAACAATATTAACGAAGTTGTTGAATACACAGTAATTGAGTTGGATTTCAATTCTTTAGAGGGTATGGAACCAAATTTAAAATTCGATCTTCCTTTTCTCGATTTTGAAAATTTGAATACAACAACTTTGGATTTTGAACTTGTGATACACAATGAAGTTGTTGATAATCAAACAAAGGAAGACGAATTTAACGAACACGATTTCTTTGGACTTTTTGAAAACGAGTCGTTAAACTCTGATGGGGAAGATTTAAATCACCAATTTGATGTTGAATTCGATAATTCTGAAGAAGTTTTCAATGATAAGTTTGATTTTAAATTTAGTGAAAATAAATTTGAATTTCAATCAATCGTTTTATCAACCCCAAAAATCATCGACAATAAAACAGCTCATTCGATTTTCAATAAAACGGCATTCGTTTTTCCAAATCCAAATTCAACTTCGAAATCTTGTATGGTTTGGTTTTCTGAGCTTAAGCCGTGTCTCGTATACTTAACGAGGAAAATGAATCGGTTATTGGAAGACCATTTCATTTACTTTTTGACGATATACTTTCTGATCTCGTGTAAATACCGTTAATTTTCATTTGAATAAATGTTATGTTTTTATTTTTATTTTTCTCCTTCCACTTGGGTTGACTGTGGGGACACAGTCAAAATCAAGTGTGGGGGGAGACTCATCATCATTTTTGATTTTTCATGGTTTATTTTTAAATTTTGAAAAAAAAATCTCAAAAACAAAAAAAACAAATTTTATTTTTAAAGAAACACTATAGGATAAATATATGGTTTTGGTTTATTAAATTGAAAATTTTGAAAATTTATTCGTCTTAACAAAAATAAAAATGAAGTTTGATTACAAATAAAAATGGTTTAACTAGTATATAGGAAGATTCATACGTGATAATTATGAAATATATCCTAATTGAAAATCTTTGTTTTAAAAAGTGGTGAATTTAAAGTAAAGGATATAACTTTTTTTTGTCTTCTAAGTTAAATGGTGCTAAGATGATTTTGTGAAACTCTCTCCCTAAAAAACCAAAAAAAATTGTATATATGTATATATTTTCTTAATAAACACCTAGATTCATGTGTTCACACTCGTGTGTTCACTCGCCATGCTCTGTACCCTTCTCACGTAAGCCCGAAAGGCAGTGCACGATCGATATATCTGGTCTCAGTTTATCTGAGTTAGGTGTGTATATAAAAATTATTATACTAATAACGCATACAGTCAATAAGTGTTCACACTTGTTTGTTCACTCGCCACGCTCTGTATTCCCCTCACATCAGTCCGCAAGGCAGTGCATGGGTAATATATCTGGCCTCAGTTTATCTGAGTTAGGCATATGTAAATATTGTAAATATCAATAAAATTTTCAAAAAATGGAGAGAGTAAGCAAATGAAATCCAAGCACTATTTTAACTTATTTGGTTTGATTTGTTATTGAAATGAAATGAAATACCACTTTAATAAACTTTGATAATCAACTAAGGACCTATTTCATGGTTACACTTTGTTATTAACTGAAACAACGAGTTAAACTATTGTCTATTTGTTATGATAACTTAATTTTTGTTGGAAATTTTGATGAGTAAATGAGTTAAATTTTAAGATAATGACCAAACCTATATTTAACTTCTTTGTGTTAATTTAAAAGTAAAACCTTCAGTCGTAAATATTTTCAAAAACTTGCATTCATCCCTTTGTAAATAAATCTTGCATTGTGTAAATATTTTCATCCTGCATTTGGATTTTGTGGGTAGTATCTGCTGAAAACCCTCACGAGACAACAATCGTCCTACTGGGGACACCCAGAGGTTTAACGGCTTGTTGCATACGCTCAATGCAATCGTGCTCCCTACGAAAATGGATTTATCTTAGTTTTCCTTTATTCGAGGATGAATAAAAAGATATACGTGGGGGTATTTGATGTGCACGTAAATGTGCATATTTTTACCATCATATTTAATCTAATTAATTCAAATAAATGATCTATTGGGTATTTTAACTTGTTTTAACCAAAATCCATATTAATTCCAAATTGTCACATATTCATCTTCATCCAAGGGAAAAATAGTCATTCTTTGTGCATAAATTAACTTGAAAAAATTTAATTAGAAATTTCCATACTATTTTGTAGGAATTTGATTTCCATTACAAGTGGTTTCATGAAGAAGATATGCATGCACAAAAAGAAAACAAAGGAATGAAGATGGAAATAATTCAATGTGAAGATCATGGAGGACCCCACCTACCCACCTACCTTAATGTACACATTAGAGGCTAATGCACATGCTTATGGAATTAATGGCTTCATGTACACTTAAATGATGATTAATGGATGCTAATGGTTACTGGGCCACCACACTTCCTAAGGGGTAGTTTGGGCATTCCCCAAATTATGGATTAGGGTTTCATGCTTGTATAAATAACCCAATATGTTCATGTAGCTCTTCTCCCTTAGTCTCTCTTAGTTTAGTTTAGGCTCAAAAATAAAACTCAAAGCTCTCTTTCTCTTTTCATGGCTACTTAGCCATATTTTTATTTCATGTAACTTTCATTTTTTTTATGTTAATTAGTGCTCTCTTTTCTTTTACATGCTTCTTTTCCTTTCATGTTGTAGTGTAGATCTCTCTTATTTCATGCAAGTAGATTAATTTTTCCTTTCATTTTGCTTTCATGTTGTTAGCTACATTTGTTAATCAAATGACAAATATGAGAGGCTAAACCCCTTCAATTTAGGGGTAATAAAGCTCTCTAATTATGTAGCTTCAACTATTTGTTAATTCATGCTCTCTTTTTGTGCTTAATGATGACGATAGAAATAGTTTACTAGTTGTTTTTGCTTTGAATTTGATAGCCTATATTGTTGACATCAAATAGGCTATGCTTAGACAATCACTAACACTAATTGCCTCTTCATCAAAATATGATTATGGCAAAAGAAAGTGATTTGAAATTAAAATTTGATGGTCTATATTTCTAATCAATAGTTAATAGGACATACTTAAAATAGATTTCATTTTCATTGTCAAATTTCATGAAAGGTAGTAAGTGGTTTAAGGGGTGTGTTATAGTTTGATGGCTTATGTTGGCTAATCAATAGCACAAATATGCCATACTTATGATAAACAGATCAATTAAAGCACATGACCATAAAAGAGAGATTATGATTTCATATGTGTTGAACTACATGATCTAGAGAGTGGATTTATTCTCTAAATTGTCATTTAACTCTTATATTTGCTTCTCTTTTCTTTTAGTTAGTTAGTTCATTCTCTAATTCTCTAGCTTAACTTTCTCTTCAACTTTGGTTAATTTGATTGAATAGAGATTTAAAATCATCAATTCCCTGCGGATCGACCCGTACTCGCCACGTACTTCAAGTGTATGCCATGTGCTTGCGGTTATATATTTTATTTCTAAATTCATTCGATGGTTTTCTAAACCGATAGAATTTCCGTCGACGAACACCACTCAACAGATAAATTAACACAATATAAAATATTTTTATATCATTAACAAATATGCCCTCATATATATACACACACACTCAAAACTCATAATAGGGCACTTTACTACCTCATCCCTTAATGAGTTGTCCCACCAAAGCCAAGGTTCTCGCTTAACCTTGCGCTCTGATACCAAATGTAACAACCTGCTTTTCCGTACAATTCAAGTTGAAAATAAGCTACACATGTCCAACCTAACAATTGACATTTCACTTTGGGGGAATTTTAGGGGTTTTGTAACATCCCCTATCTTGAGGCCTAAAGCTAAGCGCTACAGATGCTGCAATCATCCATAGTATTAACTTCCTGTGATAAAATACGGTAATGTTAATGGGGCATTTCACCAGAAGGACAAACTTTGCAGTCCAATTAGTTTCTAGGACACACATTCAAAGAAATTACTTTCAAGGCCAAAATCAGTAGAATAATTACTTTCAAGGACAAAGTCAGCGGTCCAATTACTTTCAAGGACATAATTTCATAGGTTTTTAGGCCCTAGAAATTAATTATTTTACATTTTGTCCTTGAAAGTAATTATTTCGGTTGTTTGTCCTAGGAACTAATTCCACTTGCTAAAGAGGCCCTTATGGCTAATTTCCACAATGTTAATAGTATCCATAATATCAGAAGCACATGAATAAGAAATAAAAATGAACACAAATTTAAAACAACTTTCCAGATCACATTTCATATCAATATTTCATATTCAGATACATAATCCCAAACGATTCCCAAGTTTTGATCAAATATAATTATTACAAATTATGTCAAGAGCGACATATGAAGATGCCCCCTTGGATGATCAGAGTACTAAATAGACATATCATTTTGAATACATCACAGCGGAAATAAAACTAAATAGCTCCTATATGGCTAGCTTTGCCTCCTGCACGTCTTTGGAAGCTTATTCGTCCAACCTACTAAACTTGAAAAACCTTAACTCTCAATCTACTCAAACTAAATTTTGAGCACCCGAGAGTTTATGGGGAAAACATAAACTTCGAGTCAGACATAAAGCCTAGTGTGAATAATATTATACATCTCGGTTATCTGATATTAAGTGAGACTACGCCGCTTAGCGGAATGGGTTTCCCCTCACTAATATCCCATTTTAAAACATATGTTTTGCAAATCAAAAACCTGCAATCAAACTGATTAAAGCGATAGTAGCAATATCATATATGCACATAAATCAGGTAATCAGTGGACTATCTATCCCCAAAAATATAGTTTTGTTTGGCTAACTATTAACCATTGGATGACTCGGGCCTACCAGACACAACAATTATCTAACATCTGTTAGACACACTACTGGGCCATCTGCCCTTTACTATCTTCTTCTAGGGTCAACTAAACCTAATGGTTTTGTAGGCTCACCAATAACCTATCTTCTCACTGTATATTCCTTTTGGTGTGTAACCTCATTTTAGTCTTACCTGTGACAATGCCCTACACACTGGAATTTTGGACTTATATTAGCTAGGGGCTTATTAGCTAAAGTATAGAGCGCGACCCTATACTAGTCCCATCTGGTATTATAATACCTGAGTCATTCACTTGGGGTTAACTACCCCATCTAATTTTCCTTGAAAACATTTCTTTTAAATTGATTTAACCCTTTAGATCATACTTAAACAAGGAAAATATACTCTTTACTTTACTTAAATATCTTTGCCATGATATATGCTTTGTACAAAACAACGTTGATGTAATATAATGGGATTATCTCTCTAAAGTAAGTTAAAAACCCTTTTTAACTAAAAAGATCTTAGGACATAAAGTCAAGGCAAACCATTCGAAACGTTTGCTTAAAAACTTTAAACAATACATTTCGAACCCATTGAAAGTACCCCTTTCAAAATAAGTTAACTACCATACCTTGAAACACTAGGTCGAAAGGCCAAAACATACCTTTAGAAACCTTTAAAAATAGACCTTTAGAAATCATTGAAAGTATCCCTCCGAAAGTTTTATAAAACCTTAGACATCCTCTTTCAAAACACTTCAAACTTGCCATTCGAAAGCATTGGAAACCTTCCATTCAAATACTAAAGGTAAACCTTTCGAAAACATTGGGGAATCTCCCCTTCGAAACCTTCATTACATATCTTTTGATAGCATTAAAGTCCTTTATTTAAAACATACCTTTCGAAAGCATTGGGTTCAAGTCAAAGTTTATGGAACATATCTTCGAAACCATTTAAAACCATTCCTTTTGAAACCTTTGGGTTTAACTTCTGGGGCGAAAGCAACTCTTTCGAAAGCATTATTCCTAAGTAAAAGAAAGTGGATGGTTTCGAAACCAACCCTTTCGAAAGCATGAAGAAGCAGCTTCAAATTTTAAGGCAAAGGAAACCTTTCGAAGACATTGATTCGAAAGGTTGAATGCGGCAGCAGGGGTTTTGACCCCTTCGAATGCTTATTTTAAAAACAAAAGGTGGCAACCTCTTTCGAAAGCCCTTTTCTAAAACAAAGGCATATTTGACTAAGTCGAAAGCTACTTCCTTCGAAAGCCTTATTTTGTAACCAAAATAGTTCTGAGTTTATAAAGGCTACTTCTACCCCTTCGAAAGCATGTTTTGACTCTATACCTTCCGCCTATTCCCAATCCCCTATGTACCAAGGCATTGATACCATATTTATTGATTTCGACTAGGTTGGAGGTGGTAATATGAGGTCGAAAGGTGGCTGCCGAAAGTGGCAAAGCAACAGTCCTTTACAAAACTGATTTTTTAACTTTTTAAAGTAATATCTTTCCAACTAACTTGCCTTATTTGTCAACATATAATTGGTTGTCAATTATTTTTCAAAATCTTTTCTAAAAGTACTACCGAATTCAGTAATTAACAATTTAAAACATTTAGCAAATGGCCTATTCTCCTTTTATAAACATATAAAACATTTAAGTCCCATACCTTAAATAATTCTATATCTTTAATAAAATACTTAGGAAAATTCTCTAAAAATTCCCATAAATCACTTTTAATATATTTTCTAACATATTTAAATTTCCGACCCAAAGCTAGCATATAATAGCCGGAAGCAATTTAAACCCAATTTAACTATTTTCTTTACTAGAAAATTCATCATAAATCCACAACAACTTAGAAAATTATGAAACTTGAAACGCATCTCTAAAATAATGTTTCTGGCCTTATATCAAAATTGCAAGCTATTTGGATGTCATTTTGGCTTTTCAAATCAAATCTTATCATATAATCTATATGAAATAACAAGATCATCTACGAGCATATATAACCATTTAAACAATCAAAACATGGCATTTTTCTTACAAAATAAATTCGGATCTCATCTAGAAACTGAAAGCTATAAAAATGAGATGTAATCTATTATTCACCTTAGCTTGATTATTAAGAAGGTTGAGATTTTCTCTTGAATTGATTTGATTAAGCTTCCTACTTGAATCCTTGCTTATCTTCCTTTAGATTACTTCTAATGGTGGCCGGCCAAGCTCTATATTTAGTTTTTTTTGTGAATGTTGTAAATGAAATTGGAATAAGGGTTTAGGGTATAAGAATATAACCTATTCCTACTTTGCCCTTATCTTATTACCTTTACTTACTTCATTTTAATTCTCCTTGGCTTCAGATTAATTAGGCACGACTACCCTATGATCATACAAATCTCAGTCCCTTAACCATTTACATTATTTCATTTAATTTATCTAATTAATTGTCCTAAATAATGTTAGTCAAAATTAGGGTCGTTACAGATTTTAAAGTGATGGTTTTGTAAACCAAAATTCCCCAAGGCATATATCAAATCCAAACTATACTATTCAATTACTAAAATAAGAAAGACTAATATTTTCACCCACAACAGGTCCTTAGCTCTTCCTCTTTTAGAATTTGTCACACGTTCAATAATCTCTTTCAAATCTCCCCATTTTGATATATACAAAAAGGGATTTGTATATAGATTAGATTCATAAATTTAGGGATTGAAGAATAATATAATTAGAAATAAAATAATAAACATCTAAAATTTCTTACCAAAACCCCAAGAGAATTGTCTAAACCTTTGAGGAGAGAAATTGCCAAAGCTTCGCTTTGTTCCCAAAATAATTATTGAATAAAAGTGAGGTGGGTAGGCTCTTAATAGTGGTTGGAATGCACCAGAACCATCGAATTTAAGTCGGTTAAAAATAATAAAATCCGGTACGTTCATTTGTATAAATCCCTAGCCGCCACCTTCGTTGACCGGTTGACCGCCCCTACCTTACCAGTGGACCGTTATAGTTATTTTGGGAACATTACTTATTTGCCGTTGATTGAATTATTTCATTCCTCAATTAACTTTTTAATGTTAACGTTAATTTCAACGATTACTTTAACCCAAAATCTAATTGCTATTACCTTTCAAATTTCAAATTTCAAAATTTATAATTATTTAATTATTTGAATTTGAATTCTATTTAAATTATTTTACATCTGAAAACTTCAAACGTCCATAACTTTTTTGTTTGAACTCCATTTTCAGAGCACTTTATATGGAAAGATCAAAAATTTCCACGAATGCAGCAGCATAACATTCTTGGTCAAATTCTAACTTTTTAGAAAATTCCTTTTTTAGCCTTATCTTATATAATTAATGTATCTATTTTATTTGTTTCTTATTAATTTTTATGGGGTGTTACATTCTCCCCCTTGAAATAATTTCATCCTCGAAATCTTTTCAAGAGGGGGACAACGTAACGTGCAATAAAAATCCATGTTATAAAACCAAGTTATCTACACAACCATCTACTCAAGCAAAAGTGTAATGTGATTATGTGTGTTGACATACTATAGGTGAGCTTAATCCTAACATGAATGAAAGTGTCATGACATATATGCATGTATGCAAACATCCTAAACAGGCAAAAAGTGTTCTATATGGGTGCAAAAGTGATTGTAAAAGCGTAGTAACCATCTCCTAACAACTAATCTAGCAACCACGATGCAACCAAATTTTGGCGAGAAAAGTTTGCCTATGAAAAGCTTAAGATAAGAGTCCTCATACTTTCCGTCGGATTTTCCCTCCTTTGTAACCGAACCAGACTAATTTCTTTATTACAAAGCTTCCTTGTTCCGTGCTCCTCAATAGGTGCGGTTGCACGGGATGCCATTGGCTCCATCTCAATGTCCTTCAATTGATTAGGCTCTACCATAGTAGCTGTGCTATGAAGGCATTTCCTTAAGTGCAAAATTTGAAAAAAGTTATAGATTCCTACCAATTTATTTGGTAGCTCCTCATGAAAAGCAAGTCTTCCTATTCTTTCTAAAATTGGGAAAGGCCTAACAAATTTTGGTGCCAACTTTCCAAATCCCACGACCTTTATAAGAGGGAAACATTGATAAACACCATATCCCTTACTTCAAACTCTAACTCTTTTCTTCGCTTACCCGTATAGGATTTTTTGGCGATCTTTTGCGGCCTTCATTCGGTGCTTAATCAATTATACTTTTTCCTTTTTGGCACATCAAACACCTAATGGAAAATTCTTCTACCTTCTTCTTCGTCCTAGTCCAGTAGAAAATTCTCTTCATATCCCAATTCATCTTATCTCCTCTGGGGTGAATGGTCATCATTGAATGGTGCCACTTCGCAAGTTAAAATTTATTTTCCCAAAAATCCTAAAGGTTTTTTAAAGATTAATGCACCATTTATTCATAGTTACTAACCTAATTTCCTCATTAACTTCCAGTCTTACCTACAGTTTATCACTAGTTAAGTGTTCTTATGAAAATTCCTTATTTACATTGTTCCTCCATATATATATTTATCTTACGGTCAAATCCCATCCATAAAATCAACCCAATGATAAAACGAGAACATATCTTATACCTTATCATACGCTTTGCCAATAACCTAAGGGAGACAACTAGTGATAACAATCCTAAAAGTTATAAAAGAAAATTTTGCTGAAAGTTGCCATTTATCATTAACTTTTGTTAATAATGTTGGGGCCCTAATACTCCTTACTAAATCAAGATGAACATTCCGAGTATGTCATTCCACTTAATTCTCCATCCTCCTTAATTCTCCTTCTTGGTTTCTAATAAATGCGGTCCATTTATTACTTCAATTAATATATTTGTAATAATTGATCATTAACGTCAAAGTTGGACCATCTCTAATCAATCCACATCTAAATCTTTTTACTAGTTTCCAAAATTCATATATTATGCCGATTCAATTCCTACATAAATACCATATTAAATTCCTTTTAATTCTCTATTAATTACAAATTTATTGCCCATTAAATTTGTAGTTAATGTCCATAAATCCTAGTCCTATAATAACTAATACGAATATTGTTATAAATTACTTTATTTATATATTTCTATTTTTATACGTAAACGCGGTTATAGGTGTGTGTGTGTATTTCTTATTTCTAATCATTAATTTCTAAACTAGAACATTACTTTTCGTACTTCAATTTATCAAAGCTATCATTCTTAAAAGGATTACCATTATAATTTTCCATAAATTAACCAATGTGAGATCTTTGGAACTCTTTGCAAACCCAGTCGGCTTTGTTGTAGGCCGTCCACATATATAAATGAATAAGAAATTGGTGTTCGGTACATTCTCCAGAATAGCTAGATGAAATTAAAGCATAGGAGTTTGGCCACAACACCAAAGTACTAACAACACAACACTAATCCCCCTCTAAAGAGGAAGATCCATTCCCTTCATCCAAAGATTCAGGCCCAATAACATGATAAAACCCTAATAAAAGAGTAGCTAAGTTAGGAACAAAGTCCATCAAATCTGAGCAGTAAAAAATTTTCCGATCCCATGTATCATCCGATAAAATATAGCTCCCCAACCTGACCAAGCACTAAGAGTGTAAGGCCTTCTTCCTGCACATGGTAGTATAAACGTCTTTCTTCATCTCCACCAACTTACTTATAAAAATTTCCAACCATATGACCAAACCTCATTTCAGATGGCTCATGAATCCATACCTACTCAGATGAACCCCAAAAAAAGTCATCAGAGGTAGGAATTACCACATCCGATTTAACCATAGAACAGTCGTCACTATCATAAACAATGGGAGGAACGATGATCGAAGGCTGCATCATAAACTAAGAAGGCAAAGCATTAATAGCTGGATGAACATTCGGAACCCACTTCATGATCGAAGGTCGAGGAAGAAGAATCCTATTAGTAAGTGGAACATGAGCATTGGCAGACCGTAGTTTACAGGGTTCCATAAGATGATTAAAAGTGTGGCATGTCATCCAAATATCCGATTTCCAACTGTAATTGATATCAACCACATCAACAAGTCCTTCAGCTATAAGAACACATATTTTGGAAGGTAAAGGCTTTTCAGGTGAAACTTCAATAAGAGCCTTGGCATACACTAACTTGTTTCGAGCTACAGTATTAGCTTCAAAACATTTGAGCTTGCCAATAATATTCGCAAGCCAATTTAGCTCAATCATAGGCTACAACAGTGAAGAGATCATTGAAGTTGGATAATTTATGGAATTTATACGGAACCTGCTCCAAATAAATTAAAATATAGAAATTTACATTCCAAGTCAACTAGGGCAATCTAACTTACAACCTAATTATAAATCTGGAATATCTTTGCAACTTTACCAACATTCTACAATTAAATATTTGAGACTAACTTCAAATTTCCAAATCAGATTGTATATACTATTCATATTTTATTCATATCTTAAAATCTATACCCTGCCTTACCTAGGTAGTGATTCTTATGTACTCCATAAAAAAATTTGGTTTAGTCCTCATCATTCTTGAAACTAAAATTTCACAATTATAAATTACATTATCCGAAACCTATATCTTTAAAAATATTAACTTGGAAACACTTTTTGTCAAAGTCAAAATTTGCTTAGTTCCCAAAAGGAGCGATAAAATTTTTTCCTTTTTCTAACCAACTTTTCCTTTTTAAGGACTTTCTACAACATAGGTTTATTTCTTTAAAAGTTAGACATTTAAATCAAAACATTCATAACATAATTATTACACCAAACTATTATTAAATCAAAAATTGCTTAATTCCATAAAGGAGCAAAATAATTACCTTTCTCAAAAACTTTCTATAACATACAATTTTCAATAAATGTTTTCATACAAATAAACTTATTACATTAAATTCGAAATCAACATTTGTTACTCCGTTGATTTATGAAATCATGGCCTACACTTATGAAAACATTAACCACCTTTATAAGAATACATTATTATTATTAATATCATTATTATCCAATTTTAACTCCTTTTAAATCTATTATAAAGATTATAACTTTAATAGCATTTCAAAATAACAGATTTTCCCTTATTAGACATTTATTATTTCAAAGATAATTCTAGTAACAAGACAATTGTTTTAGTAGACTTCAAGCCACAATCTATTCACATGCATGCCAAATTTCTAATTTGAAGTTGATATATTATCCCAAAAATACACATCGACGTCTATTGCTTTATTACTCAAATTGTACTGTCACTTAACTAACTACTTTTTATAACTTTGTTAAACTCCGATAATCTTTCGCAATCCTTTTTTTCAATCCTAATTTATTTCTCTTTCACATTTTAAATTCAATAATATTTTATTCTTATTCAAACAAATTATAAATAGAAAAATGTATAGATAAAATTCTCGTCCTCACATAAATGCTTTTTCTTAGAACTTTCACAAAATTTTCCCGACTCATTTATTAATAATCATCATTTAATTACACCCAATTGTTAAATTTTTTCTTTTTAAAAACATCTTCTATAACCTTAAACAATGAAAAGTGGAGTAAACAAGGATAACTTCTATCCTATTAATTTCTAACTAGATAACTGATCATGTTTTATATAAATTCCTAATGCTATTTCTATCCAAATCTCCCAATATTGCTTCTATTTATATTTCTCCTAACTAATTGGCTCCTTTAGCTGTATTCTTCGTATTTTCCTTACACGAAAATGTTTCTCCTATCCTTGTTATTCTTATCCTTCTATTCTCTATTTCTTAACTTAATTAAGTTCCATTTTCATTTATTCCTCCTTTTTAGAAATAAAAAAAAGGAATTTCAAAATTTATGAAATAGGAGAAAAATCATCAAGTCTTTCCCATGCTCTATTATACATTTATTTTAAAAGCGAAGAATTCCTTTATCTAAAAATAGAAAAAATTTGATCAACCAATTTTTAACTGGAATTTCAAAAATGAAAAATTCTTTTTGCCAAAAACCTTTTAATCAGAAAGCTTTTGACTCAACAATTTTTTTAAATTACGAGTTTTCAAATTTCCTTACTTTTTCAAATCAACAATTTACCAAAAATCCTTTGAAAAAATTATTCAAAACAATTCAAGGAATTTTCCAAAAATCTTTTATCAAATTCTTTCCTATGAGGTTGGATTTAGAAACTGACTTTAATTGTCCATCTTTTGAACTTTTTTTATTTCCTACTCAATCTTCATAAAAATCCAATTATCTTTTTGTGGTGATTAATGTGCACCTTCTTGTGGGAACTTGCTTTTCTCCTTCTTCACATCTTGCTTCATTCCTTACTTTCGGTTGTTTACAACACATAGATCTTATCTCCCATCTATTTTTATGTATTAGGCTAGGCCCACTAACCATCGTTGTATAATTAAGGCTATATAATTTATCCTAATGACAATTATACTGCCTTATAATATTTAATTACTATCTAACATGTTTATTTGCTATTTCTATGAATTTTAATTGTCCGTAATAAATTATTATTATTTTAACGGATAATTTTTAAAGGCATTTATTTATTCATTTTAATTTTTCCTATTATGCCCTCTTTATCTTTCCATAATTACCCTAATAATCTCTTCAATTGGTACATTTATATCCTTATTAAATTCTTGTAACTCCCTATTTATTGCACATTTATTGCCTTATTAACTTTGGAGTTACAATTTTCCATCTACATTTCCTAAGATAGTATTATTATATGCTGAAGTAAAGATTTGCCTAGTGTTTTTGCATATGTTTAAAATAAGTATATATATATATATATTTATATATAGTAGGACTTTTGAAAAACACTTTCAAAAATAACCACTATGCTACTCATATGTATATCTATCCCCGTTGATCGGGTAACCTCGCTTTGATACCAAATGTAACAACCCACCGTGAAACGGACCTAAATTCCGACCTAGAAAAGGCCCATCGAAACTTAGACCCATTCCAAAGCCGATTGTTGTTTGGTATAAAGAACAATACATAGCTATTTATCAACACATTTAGAACTCACATCGAAAGGATAAAATATAACAATAGAAACAATATCCATTTCATTTAAAATCCAAATGTCATAAAATCTATAAAATAATACCAATAACAACCGTCACATATCCATAGCATAACATTTTCAAACTACAACATTATTTTTCAATGGGTACATCAGAAAATAACATAAGTCGGTAAATAGATAAACTACCATAAGTTTCCACCTCGCTTTTGCCATCGGCATTGCCTTTCCTAACCTATGCTGTAATGAGGAGGAAGTCAGAACAAAATATATCTGGTGAATAAAAATCCCGAGCCTTACTATAATAGTACCTAGGTAGTATAATTTAAATAGGAATATGTCTTTTGTATATTAGGTTTGATCTTTTCCACTCTAAGCTCTAAGGCTTTCCCTACCACAATTTCATAACCGTTACTCTGACAACCTAATAACCCATATCTATCGTGTCCTTTCAATGTCAGAGATATTACCCAAGCCATTTAATACCTTTTTAATAGGAATTAGGTAGACTCTGACCATTTAATACCTTATTTAAGATAGGTCCTCCATCATTTAATACCTATCCTAAGGCGGACTCCTTGCTGGTACTTATCTAGCCGGCATTGCACGGAATCTCCTTACCCACACAATACTTCATATCGAAGCGGACCCTTTTCAAGATATTCACTATCGAGCCTACCGATTAACCCCAACCATTTACTACTTCCTACATAAGGAAGAAGCGGGCCCTCACAGAGCCACTTGATACCTTCAATCCCTGAAGCAGGTCCTCCATATTATGACTCGTACCCCATAGTGACGTCTCATATTAGTCCGATTATTCGTAGGTACTAGTAACTAGATTAGCTAGGCAGATTTACCCTATTGGATTTTGGACTAATCTCGCATCATCCGTAGTTACTTATTATAGATGATGTCTCACATCAGCCACAAAGTTATATTGCTGGTAGCCAGATTAGCTGGGCAAACTTCCGTGTACTTTTGGCTGACCTTGAATCCCTATAACTTAGTCATAAGTTATAACACTCTCTTAACATATTATCACACATCTCACCGTATCCATTATTGTAACAACCCGAAATTTAACCCGTAAGAATTAATTTGTTAATTAATTAAATAATAAAATAACTTTGTGAAATTATCAGAATTGAGCCACGGGAGTTGCACCATTGTGTCTGTGGTAATTTTCTGGTCAATTTCTATATATAGAACTACAGAAACCGAGCTAATATGAACAAGTTATAAGATAAACAAAAATCAAATATATATATATATGTTAGTCCTTGAGAAGGATGGTTTTGATGACAACAACCTTAGGACTTGTTATAAGATATAAATACTAACATTATAGTTTAGATATATACGTATATGAAGGATATAAACATGCAGGTATCAAGAATGAAGACTGTACAATATAGAGATACAAGACTGATGAATTTAAAGATTGAAGATATCAGGATTGAAGACTCATGAGTATCAAGAAATAAAGTTATCAAGAGTTCAAGATTTTAATAGTACAAGATAAGTATTGAGACTAGAATTATGTTAAAACTTCTTGAAAGCACTTACTTCTTTATTCGAAATTTATTTGTGGAATGGAATCCACTTCGAGCCTGTTAAAGGGATGGAACCCTATTGGGATGGAAGCCACGACAATATCTAGTGGAACATATAGTGGTCCTATTTTGATATCCACTAATTTTATAAAAATGTTTTTCAAAAATATATTTCTTTTTTTTATATGTTTTCAAAACTTTCTTTTCAAAAAGACATCTCTCTTGTTTGAAATATTTTAGCCTCAAAACTATCTTTATCATTTTTAATATTTTGATTTCAAAATTGTTATTGATTTTAAACTATCTCTTGTTTTAAATATTTAGCTTTAAAATATTTATTTACTCAGTTTTTAAATTACTTTATAGATTAAGATTATATATATTAAAAATTACTTTCTAAACTCTTTTATATTTTTAAACTATATTCAAATATATTTACAATGTTTAGAAATCGTTTTGACAAATTATAGAAACCAATTTTAATAAGAAAATCAAAATCATCAATTTTGCCTAGAGCATGTCGACATCCCTCAACCCCCTATGTCGACATGGTGTCCGTTAAATTCAAAATTCAAATTTTCAAAAGAAGTGTCTATTTGTCGTATCCTTTCATAAATAGATATGGCTGTTGATTTCCTATAAATACCAGTAGTTCTAAACGAATTTTTAATCAGATTTCATTTATTTTCTCTCCTCTTCAACTTCCACATTTATTCTAAAGAATCCCAAACTATACTCTGCCGAAATACCAAGTGAATCAAACTTGAATATCTCTTGTTTGATTCTCTGCCACTCTCTCCATATGATCTTAGTGCTATTCAGAGTTATAGGATTATTTGTAAATCAATACGGTTGAGTAAAAGGTGCGGTTGAGCCTTGAATTCAATTGGGTGTGATTGTTGCCCCGAAAATCGATGACCTTATGGCATGGTAAATCAAGAGTGTTTGCCCCGGACTCGAATACAAGAGGGTGTACCTCGTGGCCTTGAAATCGAGGGTGTAATCTGGATTAAGAAATTCGTACGTTTGTGCGGGACTGGATGTAGGGTAACTCCGAACCAGTATAAAATCCCGGTGTGTTCTTTCCTTTATTGCTTTTATTTATTATTTGCATCTGTGTTTGATTCTGTGATTATATCTGTGTCTATGAATTGCATTTGTTGGTGATTAAATTTACATAAGTTTCAAAAAGATTTAGAAAATCCACAAAACACTATTCACCTCCCTCTAGTGTTATTCCAGCCTTAAGATCTGTAATCCGCATTTATCACATTTGGTATTAGAGCAAGGTTTTCAAAGTTTTCATAATCTGAATTTTGAAAAAGTTATTAAATGGTATTTTTAGGGATTTTGTTAACACTAGTTTAAAACTATTCGAATCATCATTGTCTCATAAGTCTGCATATAGTTATTATAGAAAACCAAGTTATCTACCAAGTTTATATTCTGTGCAGAAAGAAAAATGTTATATGGCCTTTGAAGAATCAACACTCAATGGACAAATTGTGCAAATCAAGAAGAATAAGTGGATACTTGATAGTGGATGTTCAAGATACATGATTGGTAATCCAGATATGCTGAATGATATTTCTATAAAGGTGGAGGATTGGTTAATTTTGGAGACAACTCAAAAGGATATGTGATTCGCATCGACAATGTCGGTAACTCTAAAACTCCTACTATTTCTAATGTTTTATTAGTTAAGAATCTGAAACACAATCTGCTTAGCATTACTCAACTTTGCGATAAAGAATACAAGATTAAATTTGAAAAAGATAAGTGTCACATCGAAGATAATAATTCAAATATTATATTTGAAGGAATTAGGAAGAAAAATATTTACATCCTTAGTATGAAAGTTTCAAATGATAACTTATGTCTTTTGGCTAATACAAGTGACCCTTGGATTTGGCATAAAAGATTTGGTCATTTAAATTTCAAACTGTTATCTAGGTTATCAAAACTTCACTTAGTTAGAGGTCTTCCCAAGTTAAACTTTAAAGTAGATAGTATATGTGATGCTTGCCAATTAGGAAAACTTAGGAAGAGTTCTTTCAAATTAAAAGATATGATTTCAACTTCAAAACCTCTTGAGTTACTTCATTTAGATTTATTTGGTCCATCTCAAATTCAATCAATAAATCACAATAAATATGTATTTGTAATTGTATATGATTATTCTAGGTTTACATGGACAATTTTTATGACACTTAAAAGTGATACTTTTGATTCATTTAAATTTTTTACAAAAAGACTTCTAAACCAACTTTCTTTAAAAATTATAACTATTTGTAGTGATCACGGTGGGGAATTTGAAAATGAAAATTTTGAGAGATTCTGCAATAAAAAGGGAATAACTCATAATTTCTCTTTTCCAAGAACTCCACAATAAAACGGAGTGGTAGAATGTAAGAATAGAACGATTCAAGAGTGTGCTAGAACAATGCTTTTGATAGTAACTTACCTAAAAACTTTTGGGCTGAAGCAGTCGCTACAGCTTGTTATATATTAAATAGGATTTCAATTAGACCATTAACTAATAAAACACCATATGAATTACTTTACAATAAGAAACCCATAGTAGCTTATTTTAAAGTTTTTGGTAGTAAGTGTTTTATTCTTAATACAAAAGATACTTTAGATAAATTTGAACCTAAATCCAACCAAGGTATCTTCATCGGATATTCTAATAGAAGTAAAGCATTTAGAGTTTATAATTTAAGAACTAACACTATTGAAGAAACAATGCATGTATCTTTTGATGAAAATTTTAAAGATACTGTACAAATAGAAGATGAAGAAGATTTTGTAACTTTAAATAATGAACCTAATGAAACTAATTGTGAAATCATTCAACCTAATAAAAGAATTGGGCTATTAAAAGATCATCCTATAGAAAATATACTAGGAAATATTGAATCTGTTGTTAGAACTAGAAATCAACTAAATAACATGAGTAATGTAGCTTTTATATCAACAATTGAACCTAAAAATCCAAAGGAAGCATCATCTGATGATTCATTGATTCTTATTATGCAAGAAGAATTGAATCAGTTCACCAGAAATGATGTTTGGGAACTTGTTCCTAGACCTGAGGATAAAAGTATAATTGGAACAAAATGGGTTTATAAAAATAAAATGAATGAACTTGGTGAGGTCGTGAGAAATATAGCTCGATTAGTCGCACAAGGTTATTGTCAAGAAGAAGGAATAGATTTTGATGAAACCTTTGCACCAGTAGCAAGATTAGAAGCCATTAGAATTCTACTTGCTTTCGCAAATTATAATAATTTCAAATTATTTCAAATGGATGTTAAAAGTGCTTTTCTAAATGGATTTGTTAAAGAGGAAGTTTATGTTGAACAACCTCCACTCTTTGAAGATGAAAGATTTTCAAACCATGTTTTCAAACTTAAGAAAGCTCTATATGGTCTGAAACAAGCTCCTAGAGCATGGTATGACAGACTAAGATCTTTTTTATTACAATCAAATTTTGAAATTGGTAAAGTAGATAATACTCTTTTCATTAAAAGAAATAAAAATGATATTCAACTAGTATAACTTTATGTAGATGATATTATTTTTGGTTCAACTAATCATGAAATGGATAAAGAATTTTCTGAAATAATGACAAAAGAGTTTGAGATGAGTCATATGGGTGAACTTACTTTCTTCTTAGGTTTACAAATAAAACAATTAGATAATGGTATCTTTATTAGTCAAGAAAAATATGCTAGGGATCTAGTGAGTAAATTTGGTATGACTATTGCGAGTGGAAAACCCACTCCCATGGCAACCAATGAAGCTTTAAAAAAGAAGATCTTTCAAAAGATGTAAATAAAAAACTATATAGGGGAATGATTGGATCACTACTCTATATCACTACGAGTAGACCTGATATCATGCATAGTGTTTGTCTCTGTGCAAGATACCAATCTCAACACAAAGAAACTCACTTAAAAGCTGTGAAACATGTCATAAGATATGTTAAACATACTCTTGACTATGGTCTATTTTACCCCAAAAATGATTCATTTGATTTAATTTCTTATTGTTATGCTGACTATGCTGGTTGCAAATCTGACAGAAAAAGTACAAGTGGAACTTGTCACTTTTTGGGGCATTCTCTGGTTTCATGGTTTAGCAAAAAGCAAAATACTGTTTCTTTATCAACAACTGAAGCAGAATATATCTCTGCTGCTTTGGCTTGCTTCCAAGTCATTTATATGCAACAAAATCTAAAAGATTTTGGATTAACAATTTCAAAATCACCAATTTATTGCGATAATTCTAGTGCAATAAATTTGTCTAAAAATACTACTCATCATGCTAGGACTAAACATATTAATATCAGACATCATTTTCTCAGAGATAATATAAGTAAAGAGATTATTTCTCTTGAATATATCAACTCTGAGAAACAAATTGCTGATATTTTCACCGAACCCTTAAATCAACCTATATTTACTAAATATGAAGAGAACTAGGCATTTGTTCAATAACTAAGATATAGAATATAGATATAGTAACATATATATACAAGAAAATCAAATTTTTCATAAGGATGTCGACATAACCCTACCACCCATGTCGACATACAACGGCAAAATTTTAAAATTTTATTTTCCTACTAAAATTAGTTTGGTAGTTATATAAACCTATGTATTTCGAATTTTTCTGTCTTCTCACTTTTCTTTCTCTGAAATAAAACTTCTGTAAATTAAAATTAATGGCCTCCTCCACTAAATCAAACTAAATTGACACCATTTCTTTCCGTTCTCCTCATTCTGGTCCATTCCAACGCACTACACTGGCACATGTGATAAAGATTGAAGAATCTATAAAGGATGCCATGCAAATGTTGACTGAATTTCAAGTTGTGCAACTAAGGATGGCAAAAGAACAAGAAAAGCAAGGCAAAATTCTTTGGAATTTACAAAAATTCCTAATGGATAATCACGCAAATCCTATTGTGATTGAAGAAGATTCTCCCGACATTCATGTGCATAATCCTTTAGAGCACAGCGAAGAGGAGGAAGAAGAAGAGGAAGAGGAAGAAGCACCTATGGTAGAAGATGACAACGTGGTCTGTGTAGGCGAAGTCTGTTTTGACAAAGATGAGAATTTGGTTGAACAACGTGGAAACTTTTGTTTTCATTATCCAAATTGTTTGATTCACAAATCTCTGATTGTCAAAAACTATAGTTAGTATTGTTATTCTATAATTTATGTACTTAAATATATTTTTATGTTTATGTTTCATATATAAATGTAAATATAACATCATTAATAATAGAATATTTGTTTCACTTATTATACTTCCTTATTAGTATTTATTTTAAATAGTATTAGATTAAAAGGGAGTTTAGTATTAGCTTTTGTTGATGACAAAGGAGGAGAAATATAAAATAGAGTAGTTAGAGTAGTTAGGCTTAGATTAAGGGGTAGTTATTAGTTTTAAGGGGAGTTATTGTGAAGGAGAAGTATATTTTATAAACATAGGTTGTCATCATCAAAAAGGGGGAGATTGTTAGTCCTTGAGAAGGATGGTTTTGATGACAACAACCTTAGGACTTGTTATAAGATATAAATACTAACATTATAGTTTAGATATATATGTATATGCAGGATATAAACATGCAAGTATCAAGAATGAAGACTGTACAGTATAGAGATATAAGACTGATGAATTTTAAGATTGAAGATATCAAGATTGAAGACTCATGAGTATCAAGAAATCAAGTTATCAAGAGTTCAAGATTTTAATAGTACAAGATAAGTATTGAGTCTAGAATTATGTTAAAACTTCTTGAAAGCACTTACATCTTTATTCGAAATTTATTCGTGGAATGGAATCCACTTCGAGCCTATTAAAGGGATGGAAGCCACGACAATATCTAGTGGAACATATAGTGGTCCTATTTTGATATCCACTAATTTTATAAAAATGTTTTTCAAAAATATATTTCTTGTTTTTTAAATGTTTTCAAAACTTTCGTTTCAAAAAGACATCTCTCTTGTTTGAAATATTTTAGCCTCAAAACTATCTTTACCATTTTTAATATTTTGATTTCAAAATTGTCATTGATTTTAAACTATCTCTTGTTTTAAATATTTAGCTTTAAAATATTTATTTACTCAGTTTTTAAATTACTTTATAGATTAAGGTTATATATATTAAAAATTACTTTCTAAACTCTTTTATATGTTTAAACTATATTCAAATATATTTACAATGTTTAGAAATTGTTTTGACAAATTATAGAAACCAATTTTAATTAGAAAATCAAAATCATCAATTTTGCCTAGAGCATGTTGACATCCCTCAACCCCGCATGTCGACATGGTGTCCGTTAAATTCAAAATTCAAATTTTCAAAAGAAGTGTTTATTTGTCATATCCTTTCACGAATAGATATGGCTGTTGATTTCCTATAAATACCAGTAGTTCTAAACGAATTTTTAATTTGATTTCATTTATTTTGTATCCTCTTCATCTTCCACATTTATTCTAAAGAATCCCAAACTATACTCTACCGAAATACCAAGTGAATCAAACTTGATTATCTTTTGTTTGATTCTCTGCCACTCTCTCCATAAGATCTCAGTGCTATTCAGAGTTATAGGATTATCTGTAAATCAAAACTGTTGAGTAAAAGGTGCGGTAGAGCCTTGAAATCAATTGGGTGTGATTGTTGCCCTGGAAATCCATTAGGTGATCTTGTGGCATGGTAAATCAAGAGAGTTTGCCCCGGACTAGAATACAGGAGGGTGTACCTCATGGCCTTGAAATCCAGGGTGTAATCTGGGAGATTATTTTTGATAAGAAATCTGTAACGACCCGTATTTTTACGGATCGAAACATCGTAAAACAGTTGTTATTAAACTGTTAGTATTGTTAAGTCGTCCAGAGTTTAGGTCGACTAGAGCTTAAGTCGTGTAGAAGTTAGGTTGCCTAGAAGTTAAGCCGTGTTGTAGCTTAAGTTGTTTGGAAGTTGGGTCGTGTGGTAGCTTAGGTCGTGGGGTAGGTTAGGTCGAGTGAACGACCTAAGAGATTGGAGCAACCTACAGGGTTTGACCGACTTATAAAAGTAGGCGACTTAAGGAAATAGGCGACCTAAGGAAGCGGCGACTTAAGAGTTAGCGGCATAGGAAACTGGGCGAGTTAACGACTTAAGGAGATAGGTCGTAAGCGACTTAGGAGCGAGCTAAGGTTAGGTCGTAAGTCGCGCACGTGTGTTATGGCTTAGGATGTTGTATCGTTAAGTCTTAGGTTGGAGACAGTTAAGTCGTTGAGTCGCTATAGCATGATTAGTTAGGTCGTAGACGACCTATGATAGTACTGGGTATAGTTAGGTCATGAGGTGTTAAGTCGTAACCCAGCTAAGTCACAAAGATCGTTAGGTCGTATTCTAGTTAGGTCGCGACTTATGTTAGGTCGCGTGGATGCTTAAGGGGTTAGGTCGTGTAGCGTTAAGTCGCTAAGTCGTATCTTAGTTAAGTCGCGTGAGGGCTTATGTTGTTAAGTCGTTAGGTCGTGCGAAGGCTTAGGTCGTTGAACTGTTAGGTTGTAAGTCGTGGGATCTGTTAGGTCGTAGGTCGAAGGGGATGGTTAAGTCGTGGACGACTTAAGGAGCGGACGACCTAAGGGATTTCCAGCCTATAAATACACGTCCATTTCTTCACTTTTTGGGATCCGGATTTTGAAGCGACGAAGTGCTGCTATTTTGAGAGCTCGAGTTCTACACTTCTTCACTTCTTTTCTCCACTTTAATCTTGTGCTTCCTTCCATCCAAATCGAAGATCGAATCGAAGATCCAAGAGCTTAGATTGAAGATCTACATCCATCGAAGAGAGATTTCATCGTTTGAAGCGGATTTGTGATAGATCGAGTTAGATCCTTCGCTGTCCAGATCTGAAGTGTGTTGCTTTTGAAGTGTTTAGGTGATTCGGTGAGTGGTGATTATCTCTCACACGGATCCAAAGGAGTATATCAGATTGATGGCTTGATTTTGTGTTAAAATAGTGATTTCATGCATTTTCGTAAACTTAAGTATAGATCTATTGTTCATGATGATTTGACATCCATTTTACTACATGTTAACCTATGCAAGTTCATTCATCAAGTTATAGAGATATTTCTCATGTTTCATGCCTGTTAGATTTAGACTTCTTATTTACTAGATTGCCATTATTGTTATAATTGTTTATTAGATCATGTTTGAATGTTTGATTACTTGGATTAATGATTGACTTGATTGATTGTTATAGATTAGTTGATTGATGATTTGATTTAGACAAGTTGGTCGAAGATGATTCAAAAGCTAAGGGAAAGGCTCTTGAATTGGAAAAGCTGCTCGTGGCATATGTGGCGGATGATGAAGCTCATATGGATATATTTGATGATGATGATGTTGAGATGAGGCTTTGCTAGGATGAGATGAAGCGAGGCATGATATGAGATAGCCTTGGTTTAATCCAGACGGGATCATTCCAAGCATGTTGATAACTCGGTGAAATGGTTTGGGTTTGAGGATAATGGTTTGCTCGAGAGGCGCTTGAGCTAGTATGGAAATAGTCGTCGAGGAGGATGACTAGAAGGCTGAGATCTCATCGTTGTTGAAGGTTCTAGCATGCTCAAAGCAAGAGTACGATGGGCAGATTCGATAGTCCCAAAAGACTACTGATTGGTAGTCGAGTACTCTGGGCAGATTCGATAGTCCTAGGCACGGGCTGCGACGACGTGCGGAGTTATGTCTAGAACCGGGGTTTCCATTAGCCCTTGACGGACGGCTGAAAGAATGTGCCGGTCATTCAATTAACGGTGGTGTCGAAGCAATGATAACAGTGATAGCCAGAGTCATGGATGTTTGGTTGTATCGTCATTCGGTCTCAAGAGCGGTATTTTCTGGGTGCTTATCTGATCTTGGTTTAGGCCTTGGGGGTTTGTACTTGGAAAACATCGCCCTTGACTCGAGTGATAATTGCTTTACTTTAAATTGTTTGCTTTGCTATGATTACTTCTGCTTAGTGTGTGTCTGGGGGCTATGTAACGACCGCGAGTTTTTCTAACACGAAAAACCGGACCATTTGGGTAAAAAGAAGAGGTAGAAGAAGAAAATAATAGAAAAACAACATCAGAATCTAACCATCGCAGCGGAATAAAATATAATATATCAACAGATCTTTACACAAATCAAAATTATATCTGTTTATACAATACATCAGAATACATCATCAGAGTACATCAACATCCATAACATACAACTAAATACACAGCGGAAAAATAATAACAAGTACGGGAGTACGTATCGACATCCAGCTCGTCTCCTGAGCTCCACAGCATCATATCCTAAACCTGTTTATCTCGGTCTGACCCGAGCATCATATAAAACAATACCCGAGTCAGTCTGGAAAACCAGCGTGAGAAAATCACACTCAAATTGATTATTAAAGTTTCAAAATCCTTTGAAAACAAAAGCATCTCGTAAGACCACGCCACAAATAAACATGTCGGGTTTTTACCTTACGATAGCTAAAACACTTTATATCAAAATCCTCAGATATTATAATAGTGTCTACAGAAAGTAAAATATAATCTAGCTGAAATGCTTGCATCTCACATTTCAACAATAGTTGGGCACAATCAAAACCGTACAAGGCACGTAGGAAGAATGGATTTCCAACGAATGACTAGGCACTGGGGTACCACCTATCACAGTACGTGGCCTAGATCACCGTACCGAGGAGTACGCCCGCTCCCCTGCAACACAAGGCCGGAACCATCCCTTACTAGATGATCCCGAATAAAATCACCCCACGGTTGGGATCAGCAACCGCACCACTAAGCCGAAATAAAAAGGGACATCTAGACAGGGATGACCTTACCCTCCAGTGGGAGCTACCCACGAAGCCTTGCTGCATAACCCCTGATTTTCAGTCATTCCCGGTTGATGAGGTTCGAGGCTAAACGATACCTTTTAGAGAACATATCCCTTAGAATGCCCATCGTCCGCTGACGATGTCACGAAAGCATTCGTCCATACAAGTCCGTCCCGGGTCCGAACGGAACCGAAGGCACTATTCCTACTACATCCATTTTGGAAATATCCTCAGGATTAGTAGCGACTAGCCCTTGCACTTCACTGCTCCATCTTCGACTCCGAAATCGTTACACGAAACGTACAAACCAGATCGAAGTGGTATTCGAGTCTCCAGACCTAGAATCCCGGTATACAGAAACTCGATCCCGGTCTCTCCGAAACGATCAGCGCATTTGGCCAATATTGATAGTCGGTTATTTAACTATCAGTTAACATCCACAAGCAACCATCACACAATAAATAATTTCCCACATTATTTATTTGTCCAAATATCTTTCCAAGATATATTTCCGAATTTTCAAAACTCATTTGAAAACAATTTCAAAACAGTTTCCGCTTACGGAATACATTTCCAAATATTTATTTCCTTTGAAACACCAAGTACAAAACACTTAGATTTTAAAATAATCTTAAAACACTTTACTATAAATATACTTAATAATATTGAAATAAAAAAAAAACTACTTTAATACCTTAACAAAATATTTACTTAAGAAATATTTAAAATGAAACCACTTTACAAATATAAACTAAATTTCTCTTTTTAAAATATAATACCAAATCACTTTTATATAATTACTACAATAATAGACCTTTGAAAAATACTTACTTTAAAGTTTAAATATTTAAAAAGAATAGGTTTCCTAAAACATACTTACTTAGGAAATTAACATTTAGAAATAATAAATTTTCTAAAATATGCTTTTAAAAATACAATTAGAACTTTTAACTTATATTAAAATTGCTTTGAAAACGTACTTGGCTATACAGAGAAATATCCTTCTCACTCCCATCTTTTAAAAATAAAATAACATTTATTTTTAAACCAAACCATATCCTTTTATAAATTCCCACTTTGAAATTATAATTTCAAATATCCTCTGATATTTTATTTTACTTTACAAACCCAGTTTATCTCTCCCAAATCTCATTTCTCTTTAAAATTCAAATTCCAAAGTATTTAAATCAATTTATAATTGATTTCCCAATTTATTTTACTTTGAAATAAATTTCTTTACTTAATCCATTTATTTCCAACTTCATTAACTTCCAGATTTTATTTCTCATTATGATTTAAAATCTTTAAATCGAAGCACAAGTTTCAGATTTCCCAAATTCCTTCTCTTTTTAATTACATTTAAACATTGAATTAAAATAAATTTTTATCCCTTTAAATAACATCACATAAGTCTTCTTTAAATTCAACATTTCTCTATTTATTCAAAATTCCTCTTTTCCATATTTAATTTATTCGAATTCACTAGAATTACTTAACTTAATTTTACTCTTTTATATTTTCCAAAAATCCAATTCAATTGCTTTTGATAACTCATTATACTGGGAAATTCAATCCAACCAGATTATCCAATATAAATCATCACAGGATATCAAAAATCATATCACAGAATATTTAAACAAAAATTAAATATTTTGAGGAATCCAGTTGGATCCCTCCAACCTGTTTCCCTGCATCCACAGACGTTAGCACAATACCAATTCCACTTCGAGGTGGAATATCGCGGTATATGGGTTTATAAAATATCATCCGCCATTATGCGGCGCATAGGGTCTCATCCGCTATATAATGCGGGAATATCAACAACTCCAATATATACATATGCCAATATATATATATTGGTATATACTACTATATATAGTATAGCACATCAATCAATGCAATCATCCAATCAATTATTTAAATTTAACCATTTAAATTTAAATTCAACTGAGTGAGATTAACTCACCTTTTGCCCCTTCTATTTTGCAATTCAACCCAAATCAATAGTCCTCTTCACGATGCCAGACCTTACTGCCAAAGTATCCATAACGAACGCATCCACTGCACAAACCCTAGCCGAAGATTCACAGCCTCGTTCACATCGCGCAACCCAGATGAGACACCCCACTTGCCTCCATCACGAGTCATCACTGCCGACAGCCACTTCTTGTCGCACGCTGCTCGCCGCTCTTCGCGAGCTCGAGAATCGCGATACCAAACACCATCTACCACACGTTGAATCCCTAACCCCCCTTCGATTCGCCACCCCATGTCTCGAGTGTCGTCGTGCCCTAGTCTCACGCGACACGCGCCATTCTCGAGAATGACCTCGCGACAAGGTCGCGATCCCTCTTTGACTCGTCGATGCCAGGATTGATAGTGGATAGGGTTTCGAAATTTTATTAGAACAATTTGATTTCGAATAGAATCTCTAATGAATGAGCAGCCATTTATTTCCATTCGTATTTAATTTAGAACGAGAAGAGATTTCGAATTGTTCTCTGAATTGAAGAGAAGGAAGAACGAAGATGATTTCGTTTAAAAAAATAAATAAAGGAAGTCTGTTTTCTTCCTTTGTTTCGAAGGCGTGATTTTTTTAGAGGACGCGTGTTAACCCAGTTGAACACGTGTGGACAGACAGTGTGATCCACAAGGCTCGTAGTCTAGATATGGAAAGAAATATTGACTAGTCAAACACCATAGCTTATTTTAAAATTCCAAATTTTAAATCGACTCGAAATCGTAGCCAAAAATTTTTAAAACTGAACAAAACATCTTTAAATTAGATTCTATCACTTTTATCATCTTTCATATTATCAATATAAATTTTACAAGCTTTCAAATTATTTTTAACAAGCTCAAAACTCCGGATTCTCTATTTTACCCTATATTCAATTTTCTAATTCAAAATTTTAATTATCCAATAAATACTGTATATTTAAAATTAAAGTTAAGATTTAACCTCCGAATATTTAAAATAAATTAAATATTCCCATTTCAAATATACAAAAATTCCGGGTCGTCACAGGCTATCACTGTAGAAAGAGGTGGAGTGGGAGGGTTGGATTCCTATTCCTTTTTCCTTTATGCTCTCTTGGTATGTTGTTAGTTAATTTATCGCTCACTAAGACTGTTGTCTGACTCAAGGCTTTATGTTTTAACTCTTATTGCCTTGGGTTGTTCGTCCATTTTGGGACGGGCAGACTAGGTAGCAGGTGACAGGTGCTGTTCTTAGTTTCCGACGATGTTGATGACGAAGACGAGATGGAGGCTTGCATATTATTTTCTTACTATATGTATTGGATGTTCCGCTGCTTGTATAATTCTCTAAGTGATATGTAGTGAGGCTTGATGTATTGACTATTCAGTTGTTGTATTCAACTATTATGAAGTTTTATTGATGAGATTCTATTCTGTGAAGCTTCACTATATATATTCTCTATTGTATTTTATCCATGCGCTGTGAGTAATACGATAGATTCTGCTGTTTTAATTTTACCTTGGCAACCGTCCATGGCTGCCTGGCACACTTTACAGCGCACCATTACCTAGTTCAGTGCGGGGGTCATGGGCGGTCGTCACAAAATCCGTACTTTTGTGCGGGGCTGGATGTAGGGTAACTCCGAACCAGTATAAAATCCCGGTGTGTTCTTTCCTTTACTGCTTTTATTTATTATTTGCATCTGTGTGTGATTCTGTGATTATATCTGTGTCTGTGAATTGCATTTGTTGGTGATTAAATTTACATGAGTTTCAAAAAGATTTAGAAAATCCACAAAACACTATTCACCCCCCTCTAATGTTATTCCAGCCTTAAGATCCGTAATCCGCATTTGTCAATATATATATAGATTGGCTAGGTCGACCACCAGGTCGACCTAACCCCACTCTAGGTTGACCGGCCGGTTGACTTGGTTATAGGGGCGGTCGACCCGCCTTGGAAATTGGATGAAGGAAAATTCCTTCGTCCAGTAACGTTTATTAGCCTATTTTCTACGTGTTTTGCATTCTTTAACTCAATCTGGTCCTTCCATTCTTGCATCCGATGGCTCCTATTCAGCTTATGACGTGGTTGCATCCTACTCAGTCCCCAAATCCAATGGTCTGAGATCCACTTCTACCCCTATAAATAGAACCCTAGGCCTAACACTTTTTCTCATTCTAGATTTTCTCCGCTTGGGTTCACCTTTTCAGGAAGGACTCTAAAAGGAATAATTTTCCAAGGAGAGAGTCTTTTTAATAAAAATATTTTAACAACCCCAAGTGGATCCGTGAAGGCCTAAAGGGAAGAGCTAAGGACCAGAGGTGAGTGACTGTAATTATTTTAAGATTTCTTTAAGTAATTTAAAATAATAAGGTTTCCAATAGTTGTAGTTTTACTACGATTTTTGGAATAGCCTTTTCAATAGTTTATTTACAGTTTTTAGAATTAATTTCAGTCTATTTCCTTTAAGCTATTCTTTTCAGTAATTTTAGTTTATTTCTGTTAATTATAATTTATTACTGTTAAGCATAGCTTTTTATTGATTTATAGTTTATTTACTGTTATTTATTTCTTATTTACATTTTTTGACGTTTTGGATTTTATTCAAGCGTCTATCCTCTTCATCCCCCTTTTCTTCGTGTATGGATTAGAATCAATTAAACGTGAATATGGATTATATAACTAAGAATATTGAATGAAGAAAATAAGATGTAAATTATAAAGACTGTAATAAATAATGGAATTGGATTGAAATTATGCCTAATTATAATTAGAATTGGACTAATTAAAGATATTTGGCATAGTTATAACTTAGAATTATAACTAAATAGAGTAAAAGATGAAAGAAGCTTATTTTCACACTTAGACCTTGGGTTAAGTAATAAGCATGATTATAACGTAGTTTATAATAAGAAAAAGAACATAATAAGGCTTATCTTAAGACTTAGGATAAATTAATAAGCATAGATAGTAGAGAAAAGTGTAAAGTCTTATTTAAATAATTTACCTAAGTTAATAAGCAAAGACGAAAGTAGGACCTGTACCAAATAACATTCCCTATTAGACAAAACGGTGCTCCCACATTAGCCTGAAGTGAGACGAGGGTAGGCTTATGCTAAAAAGGGTAGTAATTGGTCAATTAGAAGTCCAAATCACGGGAGATTGGACATGGGGCGTAACGAGATATTGTTTGGATGAAGGGCCAGTACCAACAGCAATACCCCTATTTTCTATGGACACATGGTGATCTCATGTTTGCCTGAAGTGGGATGAAGGGCACGCTTATGCTAGATGTTGAGGTAATAAGAAGACCCAATAGGTGGAGCAAAAGGTAGCATGGGCATGGTGGCAGTTACGCATGCGACTTCCATTCGGGTGCTCAGTAATAGCTATGAGTTCCAAACGCTTAGTATGGGTGTCTTTCGTAGACACCATTACCTTTTATGTAGGGAGCTATATATGTCATCCGGATCCACAGTGGTTGCTCTGTGCATCTTTCGTAGATACCATTAGCTGTTGTGTAGGAGTTATATAGTGGCCGGTCCGCAGTAAGGTCTATGGGGTAGCAGGCCGATCAAAAGGGTAGAATTGGGGTTACATCCTAATTACAGGATTAGGAATTCAGCCTAATCAAAGTAGAAATCAAGGACAAGTGTAAGCAATCAACACTAACTTATCTTATAGTTAAATTGTATTTATTTCCAGTTTATCTCTTTCCTATTTCCTTTGTTTCCTCTTTATATACTAGAACTATTGTAGAGTCTATTACTTTTATCTTGCTTAAAGACTCTAGTAATTTCTATCATTCACCAGACTTTTAGTCTGACCCACTCCTCTATTTTATCCCTTTTCCCCCTCCCCCTTAGGCAATCAAGGAAGAGGATAGTAGATTGTAGTTGGTTGGAGATTTCCTGGAGAGTTTGCTATCATGTATTTCTTTTCTTTCAGGTTTTGTTCTTTCTATGTACTAGCTTATTATGAGGGATATTATGTGCTCCGATTTTTGAGACTATGAGTTTTTGTTTCATGAGACATATTGGATTTTTAGACATGTACGTTGTATTTGGCATTTGACTTATTTATAAAGCAATTATGAAGTTTTTTTTAATTAAGCTATTATTTTAAGTTTTCGTTGTTTTTATCTATTCTTGTCATGTGAATCTTAGTCTTTGTCGGCTTTAGTTATACCTACAACGCACCACATCTTTTAATGTGTCCTTTTGGGTATATTAAGGGGTGTGTGGTGTTTCACTTTGTCTCGGAGCCTAAGGTTACAGGATTCCTAAAAATTTATTTTAAAAGTAAAGTATTTTCCAAAATAACTTGTTTTAAAAAAATTATTTTTCAGAAAAGAACTCTTAGACATAGTTTTTAAGTATAAAAGAGTTTTTATAAAAAAATCCCCTCAAAGTCCAGTTCAACCTTCTTTCGATTCTTTCGAGCCTAAGTTTCCTTTTCTTTGCATAGCATGGCTAACTGGTTCCGTAGAGCTACGGTACCAGAACTGCAAGGGCAAGCGCCCAATACACCACCGGTAGGTGGAAATCCCTTTAACCCACCTACACCAGCCGATTTTTCTGAGCTATGCAAGGACTTCACTAGCATAAGGGGCGGAACATTTTCTGGCACGAAGGATTTCAAGGAGACACAAGCTAGGTTGGAAGATATGGAGTGAAAGTTTAGGCGGTTAGGCTTGGAGGACCGACAGTGAATTCAACCTACTTATTGGAAGCTGAAGGGTGAACTTAAGGAGGTTCCTACAAGCTCTATGAAATAGTGGTCGAAGGACAAGAAGGGTAAGAGGAAATAAAGGAAAGGCCCTCATAAGCGAATCAGGAAAAGTGGGAAATGTAACCATTGTAGAATGACTGGTCATTACTCAAGAGACTACAAGAGAGAGAAGGGGAAGAAGTGTTACAGCTGTGAACAACCCGGTCATCTTAGTATGTTTTGTCCTCGGAAGATGGGGCATGGAGCAAGTGCACCTGCAGCATAGACTTAGGCTTTGGATGCAACACTTTCCAGCAGCGGACCGGATCGAGGTAGGAAAATTTGGTTTCTATTTCTCATTTTCCCATTTGGACTCTTTTCGATTCTGGAGAATCACACACTATAATCTCTAGTTCTTTGGTATATTATTTGCACTTAGACATTAGTAGTAAACCTCATTGTTGTTTCAAACCCCATGGGAGGATCGGCACTCTTGTCTATGGTTTATAGGGGTTTGAAAATTTATATCCTAGGCGTAGAATTTGACTATAACGCCTACGTTTTGGGATTTTCGGAATAGATTGGCTATCCACATATGGAGCTATATTAGATTGCGAGAGGAGAGTCGTTAGACTAGAGACATGCATTAGGGGTGGGCATTTAATCGATTTAACCGACTTAATCGTCTTAACCGACTACTACCGAACCGATTTAACCGATAAAATCGGTTAACCGACGTCATTGGTTAACCGACCGACCTTAACCGAATATTTTCGGTTCGGTTAACGGTTAAATAAAATTAGGTCGGTTGGTTAACCGTTAACCGACCATTTCTTTAATATAAGCGGTCCAAAGAAAAACCTCAGCCCAATAGTCCAAACCCGTTACCAAACTGATATTCCTACTTTCTATTTCGTTTCATGCCCTAGTCTCGACTCGAGCTCGACTACTTTTCATAAAACAAAACAAAACACAATAAAAAACCCTAGATCTATTCGTCAATACAAATTAGTCGAAATCTCCCTAATCGATCAACGTTGTCGTTGATTATTGTTGAGTGCTAGCCTTGAAAGCCTTCAACGGTTCAACTTCGAATCGACTATTGCAGAAAACATGACATCGATGACGATGAGAAAGAGAAAGCATGTGAGTATGAGTTAAAGTTTAATTAATTGTTGATTTTTTCTATTTTCAAGAATCGAGATGCTAGTTAAAGTTTAAGTAATTGTTGATACTAGTTATTTGTTGTTAGGCCCTGATTGCTAACCGAAGGCATGACATTTGTTCTATATGACGGAATTAACAGTATGAATGATACTATGAGACTATGAGTTAAAGTTTAAGTAGTTATTTGAATTTTGAAGATGCTACCTCAAAGGGAAAAATCAAATCCATACAACAATAATGCTTGTATAGGTATGCAAGGAAATGATTAAATCTATTTGCTAAGTAGCTAGATTATATGCCTTGAGTCTGATGAATATTACTTCTATTTCGTACTTAGCATTTTGACTTATCTGGATATGGAAAGAATCCTAGTAGTAGACTTACTAGGAACTTGAAGGGCCTAAAAATGAGCTTGGTTTGTTAATTATTTATAAAAGATGTTGTGATACTAATTTTAGGCATATTATTTGAGTTGTTGATAGGCATATTCAGTTTATCTAGAAATCATAAAAAGAAAATCTTAATTCTAGACTTACAAGGAACTCGAAGGGCCTAAATACAAGCATGGTTTTGAATCTAGTGACTATGAATCAGACAAGAAAGCACCACATAGAGCAAAAGCACAACTAACACCAATGAAATTTGTAGTCATGGTTGATGATTTTGCAACATCGGTATGCATCATGCCATGAAGATAGCTCACTAAATTGAAGGCGCACGGTACGTACACTAAGCTAGACATTGTTATCATAACTGCAATCATTAATAAATAAGATTTGAACAGAATCTAGATTGCTACTTGCTAGTTGATGTCCATGATACATATATATGTGCCAGACTATTAGTACATGTCCATGATATAATTATACAATGACACATCACTAGTTCACTACACTCATACATGATACATCATTACATTGCCAATTTTTCATTCTTGCTGCTGTTACCTGTAAGCACTAAGCACTGCATAATGCATATATTTAATTTAGATGTATACATGAATTTGAATTCTGATCAATGTTCTATAAATAAACCAATTTGTAAATTATTACTATTTAATCATTACATACAATTATACACTATCATTGACTTGTTTGGCTATAGAGTTTGTACATGGGCATGGTTCGACAACTTCTTTAACTATGGAAACGTCAACGGAGAATCTATCACCATCCATAGGCCCACATTGAGGTAGTCATATGAGCAGCCACTCAGGTGAGTTTTTATATAAGTTCAGTTCATGCATTGCATACCAGTTCAATAGTTCGTGCATTGCATATCAGTTCTTTCGTAGGCTTATCAGTGATTCAGTGTTTGTACATAGTTCATTTTTTCCCTTACCTATTTTCCATTAGCATAGATCATTATGTTATTGGCCAAGATACAAATTATATTAGTGGCATGTCATGTAACAGTTTATAGTTTGTGCATACTCTGGCATGTAACATGATTATAAATAGTCTATTCAATGGTTAACAAATTACGAACAGTGTAGCTTTGATTAGTAGGTTATATGACATTGCTTTTATTTTATGACCATGTTATATGTCAAAAATGGTCTAATGGTTTAAACTTTAAACACCTTCCATATAATGTGGTGAATCTATTCCATGATTAAAACTTTATTATTCTTGATGTTGTTATTTACATTGCAGAAAACAATCAAACATGTCTAATTGGCTAATGGCTATGAAGTATTAAGTATGAGACTGAGTGTATGACTTCTTGTTGTTGTTGCTGCCTGTATGAACTTAATGGCTGTTGTGTGGCTGCTGTGCTTGTATGAACTTAATGAAATATGAACTGTGCTAAATTGCTAATGTATTATGTAATGTTATGTAATGTATTGGTATGAACTTAATAAATGTCATCATCATGAATTGAATTATGTAGTGTGCTATGATTGTAATGTTGCGGCTGTCTGTGTTGAGTAGTGACTGAGTGTGGGTTAGTGTTGACTAATGACTTCTGTGGGGTTGTATTTTTATCAGCTAATTAGCTATGTAGTTGTAGTATGTAATGTTATTGTTATGCATCGGAATATGGAATATTGAGTATTAATTTTTGGTTAACCATAGTTAACCAGTTTTCAGTTAATCTGTTTAGCTGAGCGGTTAACCGATTCATTAATGCGGTTAACCGCGGTTACGATCGGTATGAACCGCCTAAATGTATGATCAGTTCGATTAACCGAACCGTGTTTTTTGAGCGGCTAAGTCGATTAATTAACCGATCGGTTCGGTTAACCGACCGTGCCCACCTCTAACATGCATCAGTAGGACTCTCGAGATTTCTTGCGACCCGCAAGGGTCAGTTATGTTGAGCTTCCTTTATTCCCTCGATTCATCATCATCAGAGTTAGATTCGGTTCCTGTCGTCAGAGATTTTGCAAACGTCTTTGAGGAGGTTAGGGGACTACCCCCCTTAAGATAGAGATTGACCTCAGGATTTATTTTGCTAGCCAGTAGCATTACCCGTAGGGCATGTGGCGCCTAGGGAAAGGAAGGGATTGAGCAAGCAGATCCGTAAGCTTTTGAAAAGATTTCATAAGAAGAAACATATCAGAATAGGGAGCGCCAGTCGTCTTTGCTACCAAATCAGGTGGTTCTCTTCGACTTTGCATTGACTATATATAATTGAATAAGCTCACAAAGAAGAACCATTATCCACTCTCTTGGATAGATGATCTTTTCAACCAGTTAGTTGGCTCTTTAGTATTCTCCCAGCTTGCTTTAGCCACTGGATTTCATCAGCTTAGGGTCGCTGATGATAACATTGGCAAGACTGCATTTAGGACACCAGACAGATTCTTTGAATGGTTAGTCATGACTTTTGGGCTAACCAATGTCCCAGCCTATTCTATAGATTTGATGAACCATGTTTTTAGAGATGTCCTAAAATAAAGTTCGGGGTGGTATTCATGGTCGACATTTTGGTGTTTTCCAAGAAGTATGGAAGAGCATGTTATTCATCTAAAGGAGGTTCTTTGTATACTTCGTGTTCGTCAGTTGAGAGCAGAGTTCTTGAAGTATCACTTTTGAAGTGCGTTTATTGGGGCATAGAGAATGTCTACACATGATAAGGATTTAAGAAACAGTTTTGTATGTTTAGGATTGGGATTATGAAAATCCAAAGAGAGGTAGGAAAAGGTTAGAGTTGTACAATAAAATTCCGTAGATAAGCAGAGAAGAAAGTCCATGTGTAGGTAATTGCAGAAATTATAATTGTCTCGGACAAGTGGATTTGACGGTGATGCCTTAGAATAAAAATGAGTATACAAGAGGAATAGAAGTAAAAGCCTTTAGTTTAGGAAAAGTACTCCAAGGGTAGTAAGTAGGAAGACCCACTTTATGCTAAGCCCAATAAAATGAAATTTTTGAAATTTAAAAAGTTGAAAAAAAATTGTAATTGTTAGAATTGAAAATTTTCATTGTTAATATTTTCTTTCAGAAAAAAACATGGGGTATTTGAAGAATGGTGTGAAATTTAAGTTGGTTTTTATATCATGAAAAATTGGAATTCTTTTTGAAGAATTATAGGGTATATATATAACTCACTAGTTTCGTTGTAAGTAAACAAAGATTTTAAACATAAAAACCTAGAGTGTATCAAGTATCGAAAACGTAGATTACAATTCTTATTGTTGTAATAAATGTTTTCATGGAAAATAAGTGGAGCATAGGCTATAACACTATTGTTATAGTAAGTGGCTCTCAAGAGAAATATTTTTACATAGGTATATGAGATTTATTGGTATTTATTTAATTGAATCCATACACTAGTATATTTTTTGGGTTGTAGTAACAGTGTTTTACGCAACATCCGTTTTAACCCAAATAAAAATGTATTTTAAAAGGTAATTTCTAAGTATAGAAACAAAATGGTTTGTAAAGTACACATATTATTAATAAGTATAAAGAAGTGTTTTTGCAATTATGGAAATATTAAAACAGTTTTGAAGATGAGTTTTTTCTAAAAGGAAAATGCGTAAGTTAGATATTAGAAAATATTTATCATGGAAGAATATAATTTAAACATATTTTAATCTATTGGAGTGAAAAGAATAATGGTATGATTTCTATGAAACCAATAAAAATGTTTTGTGCAAGTTACAAGGAATACATGAAAGAGATATACAAGGTATGAAAAGCACCATATTTATTATAGTCTATTTCAAAAAATATAAAATAAGTTCCTTGTAATTTCACATACACATGAAATTCTCTTTTAAAGGTTCATAGAAGATTTTAGCGTTAATAACTTCTCATAAGAGAAAGTAGTTCCAATACATTAAGGTATGAGACTGTTAGGTGTAATAAGAAGCTGTTTTGAAAGAACATAAAGGATATTTTGAACATATTTTAAAAGAAAATGGTTTGGTGAAAAAGTAAATAAGTTTTTGAAATGAAAAACTTAATAAAAGTAAAATTTGAAAATTCAAATTTTTATAGAAAACTGTATAAGTCTTTAAAAGAAAGAGAGATATAAGTTTTAGACTTAAAAATTTGGAAGTTTTTCCCTCTAGGTTTGGGAAATAATATTAAGTGACCGAGTATTTTTGAAATTAATAGAAACTGAAAAGATAACACTTTTAAAGATAAATATTTTGGGATTTGATGTTTCAAATTATTTATAAACCTTTGTTTTCAAAACAAGGTGATGAATACCAAACCAAACTCTTAAATGCGGTGTAGATAAGAATCATTTCGTAGGAGTAACGGAAAAGGTGTAAGGAGATAGCAGTAATTACTTTTAGAAGTAATAATGGAAGTTTCTGTAAAGTGTATAGGACACTTGTAAGAACCTAGGAATGTTGACTCATGAAGAACAGTAAAATGAAATTAGTAGGATAGTAAGACAAGCATGGTTGAGAATGGGTATTCTTGATTTTGGAAGGGCTTGGGAAAAAACATCTTTCTTTAGTGGAATTCATATGGTAGTTGTTTTCAAGCTAGCATCGGAATGACACCTTTTGAAGCTCTTTTTGGGAAGGTCGTGTAAGACGTCTTCATGTTGGTTGGAGTCTATGGAAAGGTTTCTTCTTGGTTCCGACATGGTTAGAGAGATTTCGGAGAAGACTAATTTGATTAGGAGAAAATTTGTATCTCATATCCATGTCTCTTTGACAATAGTTTTTGAATTTCCTTTTTCTGTCTTTAGTTTTGAATAGGTTCTTTCCTTTATTATCCTTTGGGAGGGTAGAACTTAGGATTTAATCTATAAATGGTAGGATTTGATGCAAACATGTTAATAGAACATGTTATGAATGATGTATGCTAGTGATTGCAAGTGTTTGCTAGTGGATGCTAATGGACGCATATAGGTACACTAGGCACTATTATTCTTTAGGGATCGGCCTAACAAGGAAACTAGAGCATATGCATATGGATGTGTGTGCATTTTTACTTTATTTTCATGGTTGCTATAAATGGATGTTTATCACATGATTGTTGCATTTGGATGATGGTTGTAGCACGCATATAGAACTATCAGTTATCATTAGGAATTTTTGCATTCATTTTGATACATGGCACGAACATGATTGCATAAGAGGAGGTCAACTGAATCAGTGGACCGCTTAATCTTTTGCATTAGTTAGGAACATTTACACTACACTAGTTGCATAAGTATCATAAATTGCATTAGAAAAACTTAAGGACAATGGATGAATGGTTGATGATTGAGTAGTTGATTGTAGAATTAGATGAAAACATTTAGTACATTCTTTTATAATTAGAGATTTCAGGGACGAAATCCCTTAAGGAGGGGAGAATTTAACAACCCGAAATTTAACCCATAATAATTAATTTGTTAATTAATTAAATAATAAAATAACTTTGTGAAATTATCAGAATTGAGCCATGAGAGTTGCACCATCGTGTCCGTGGTAATTTTCTAGTAAATTTTCATATATAGAACGTCAAAAACCGAGCTAATATGAACAAGTTATAAGATAAACAAAAATCATATATATATATATATATATATATATATTGGCTAGGTCGACCACCAGGTCGACCTAACCTCACCCTAGCTCGACCTGGTTATAACGGCGGTCGACCCGCCTTAGAAATTGGACGAAGGAACGTTTATTTGCCTATTTTCTACGTGTTTTGTATTCTTTAACTCAATCTGGTCCTTCCATTCTTGCATCTGATGGCTCCTATTCAGCTTATGATGTGGTTGCATCCTTTTCAGTCCCCAAATCCAACAGTTTGAGATCCACTTCTACCCCTATAAATAGAACCCTAGGCCTAACATTTTTTCTCATTCTAGATTTTTTCCGCTTGGGTTCACCTTTTAAGGAAGGACCCTAAAAGGAATAATTTTTCAAGGAGAGAATCTTTTTAATAAAAATACTTTAACAACCCCAAGTGGATCCGTGAAGGCCTAAAGGGAAGAGCTAAGGACCATAGGTGAGTGATTGTAATTATTTTAAGATTTCTTTAAGTAATTTAAAATAATAGGATTTCCAATAGTTGTAGTTTTACTATGATTTTTGGAATAGCCTTTTCAGTAGTTTATCTACAGTTTTTTGAATTATTTTCAGTCTATTTCCTTTCAACTATTTTTTAGTAATTTTAGCTTATTTCTGTTAATTATAATTTATTACTGTTAAGCATATCTTTTTATTGATTTACAGTTTATTTACAGTATTTAAGTTTATTTTCTGTTATTTATTTCTTATTTACATCATTTTCGACATTTTGGATTTTATGCAAGCATCTATTCTCTTCGTCCCCTTTTTCTTCACGTATGGATTAGAATAAATTAAACGCGAATATGGATTATATAAGTAAGAATATTGAATGAAGAAAATAAGATGTAAATTATAAAGACTGTAATAAATAATGGAATTGGATTGTAATAAATAACGGAATTGGACTATAATAAATAATGGAATTGGACTGAAATTACGCCTAATTATAATTAGAATTGGACTAATTAAAGATATTTGGCATAGTTATAACTTAAATTATAACTAAATAGAGTAAAAGATGCAAGAAGCTTATTTTCACACTTAGAACTTGGGTTAAGTAATAAGCATGATTATAACGTAGGTTATAATAAGAAAAAGAACAGAAAAGGCTTATCTTAAGACTTAGGATAAATTAATAAGCACAGATAGTAGAGAAAAGTGTAAAGGCTTATTTAAATAATTTATCTAAGTTAATAAGCAAAGATGAAAGTAGGACCTGTACCAAATAGCATTCCCTATTAGATAAAACGGTGGTCCTACATTAGCCTGAAGTGAGATGAGGGCACGCTTATGCTAAAAAGGGTAGTAATTGGTCAATTAGAAGTCTAAATCACGGGGGATTTGGACAAGGGGCGCAACTAGATATTGTTTGGATGAAGGGCCAGTACCAACAGCATTACCCCTATTTTCTATGGACACACGGTGATCTCACGTTACCCTGAAGTGAGATGAGGAACACGCTTATGCTGGATGTTGAGGTAATAAGAAGACCCAATAGGTGGAGCAAAAGGTAGCACGGGCATAGTGGCAGTTACGCGTGCGACTTCCATTCAGGTGCTCAGTAATAGCTATGATTTCCAAGAGCTTAGTATGTGCATCTTTCGTAGATAGCAACACTTTCTGTGTAGGGAGCTATATATGTCGTCCGGATCCACAGTGTGTAAGGAGATATATAGCGGCTGGTCCGCAGTAAGGTCTATGGAGTAGCAGGCCGATCAAAAATGGTAGAATTAGGGTTACATCCTAATTACAGGATTAGGAATTCAGCCTAATCAAAGCAGAAATCAAGGACAAGTGCAAGCAATCAACGCTAACCTATATTATAGTTAAATTGTATTTATTTTCAGTTTATCTCTTTCCTATTTCCTTTGTTTCCTCTTTATATAGTAGAACTATTGTAGAGTCTATTACTTTTATCTTGCTTAAAGACTCTAGTAATTTCTATCATTCACCAGAATTTTAGTCTGACCCACTCCTCTATTTCCCCTTCCCCCCTAGGCAATCAAGGGAGAGGATAGTAGATTGCAGTTGCTTGGAGATTTCCTGGAGAAGTTTGCTACGATGTATTTTTTTCTTTCAGCTTTTGTTCTTTCTATGTACTGGTTTATTATGAGGGATATTATGTACTCCGATTTTTTAGACTATGAGTTTTTGTTTCATGAGACATATTGGATTTTTAAACATGTACATGGTATTTGGCATTTGACTTATTTATAAAGCAATTATGAAGTTTTGTTTTAATTAAGTTATTATTTTAAGTTTCCGTTGTTTTATCTATTCTTGTCCTGTGAATCTTAGTCTCTGTTAGCTTTAGTTATACCTACAACGCACCACATCTTTTAATGTATCCTTTTGGGTATATTAAGGGGTGTGGGGTGTTTCAATTATTAAGGCCTTATAATAAAAATTCTTATTTCACCTCTATAATTAACTACTTGCCTTAGTAGGATTCAACAATATTTAATAACCTATTAACTACGTAATTAAGAGGTTCTGATTATGTGTTATTTATGCTAATTTATATATATATATATATACGAACCTAGTAAATTTATTATCGTGCGGAGATTATGCCCTCAATTAGCGTTTAAATGTAAAATCTACAAAAATTATACATGTTCAATTTTCATCTTAAAAATATACCATTAATCTAATTTTCGTAATTCAATCAACATAATTGTATAAAATAGAATCCAAACCCAATTTATTTTATACTAAAACAATGAAATAAATCAATACTGGAACATTAAAATTTAAATACTTTTACCCTTTATTCAACTTCTTTTTGCATGAAATTTGGCAAAGAGAATTTTTATTCAAATTATGAAAATAGGTGGTGCAAACTACGAATAAGAATTCGTACCTTGCACATAATTTTCTAATCAAAATCCTTTAATTAGATCCAAAGAAAAATATAAGAAGTGGAATAGAAAGTAAAACATTAAAATTACAAAATATATACAAATTCCATTATTTTAATATAAAATTATTGAGATTCAAACCTAAGAATTAAAATTCCGCTTTGGTGGAATTTCGGGGGTTTTAATGTGATGTTTTTGTAAACCAAAATTTCTCAAGGCATATATCAAATCCAAACTATGCTATTCATTTACTAAAGTAAGAAAGACTAAGATTTCCACCCACTATAGGTCCTTAACCCTTCCTCTATTTGGATTTGTCACGCCTTCAATAATCTCTCTTAGATCTTCCATTTTTGATACATACAACAAGAGATTTGTATATAGATTAGATTTAGAAATATAGGGATTGGAGAAGAATGAAATAGAAATAAAATAATAAATACCTAAAATTTCTTACCTAAAACCCTAGAGAATTTTTTGAATCTTTGAGGAGAGAAATCGACAGAGCATCGCTTGGTTCCCAAAATAATTTGTGAATAAAAATGAGGGGGCTGGGCTCTTATCTATAGTGGTTGAAATGCACAAGAACCATCAGATTTAGGTCGGTTAAAAATAATAAAATCTGATGTGTTCATTTGCAGAAAACCCTAGCCACCACCTTCATTGATTGGTTGACCGCCCCTACCCTACCGGTCGATCGACATAGTTATTTTGGGAACATTATTTTTTTGCCGTTAATCGATTTATTTTATTCCTTAATTAACTTTTTAATGTTAATGTTAATTTCAACTATTACTTAACCTCCAAGTCTAATTACCGTTACTTTTCAAATTTCAAATTTGAGAATTAATTAATTATTTGAATTTGAATTCTATCGAAATTATTTTGAATCTAAAGGCTTCAAACGTCCATAAGTTTGAGCTCCATTTTTAGAACATTATATATGAAAATTGATCAGAATTTCGCCATGATAGCAATGACATAACTTCCACGGTTGAATTTTGACTTTTGAAAAATTTCCATTCTTAGTCTTATCTTATTTAGTTAATTTATCTATTTTATTTATTTATTATTAATTTTAATGCGGTGTTACATTTACTATTTTGACACCTTGGGATTCGTGAAGCTTATTGTTCAACCTTAGATTTGCTTTGGGATTCGTGTATTTTGGTACTAGGTAAGTGATTTTGTATCTCTCACTATTATATTTATGTTGATATAGTAAAATAATGATTTTTAAAATGATTTTTTATGTTAAAACGTTTTTAAATCTAGATCTATCTTTAATACCCTATTTAAAACAAGTTTTAAAAAGGAAAATATGTATTTTAATTCATTTTCCACTCTTTTGTGAATCAGTTTTGTGAATGGTTTGATCCAGGATAAAATATTTATTTGAATTTCCTTTGGGTTGCTTATATAAGATGTTTGGATGCTATGTGATGATCCTATGTGATCGTTTGGTATTTTTTGATGTGTTCTAAGTAGTTTTAGTGTTGCTAGAGAGTGGTTGTCATTTTCTGCAAATCGACGGCAAAAATGTTCGAAACACGATGCGACTGTAGTATGCTATTGTTTGAAGTCTTGGGAGACCCCAAATTTAGTGCATGGAGAGTGGTAAAGATTTGTTGGTGGTTTGGTGAAGCCAGAAACAACTTGGTAGGATGTGAAAACATGTCAGGGGTATTGTGCTTCGAGTCAAGTAGGGAATGCTTCAAGGTCTTGGTTAAGGAGCTCTGGGCTAGATGAATGACGAGATGTTGAAGATTTGAACTTCAAATTTTTTGGCTAAGGAAAAAGGTTGACACCAACTTGATGAGCTATGAGTATTTGGCCCGATGGCTTTGAGATGAGGGAAGTAAAACTCCGGGCTTGGCTTGGACATGAAAACTTAGCCAAATTTTGGTTAAGTAATCATGTCGACACCGACATAATGAAATCGTGTTGGTATCCGACATAATTAAATGTTGGCCAATTTTAGCCAAACTTCATGGAAGAAAAGGTGATGCCTTAGGGAGTGTGTTATGTGTGTTCCTTCGTTCGTTCGACATTCGATTTCAACGTTATGGCACAAAGAAGAATAATGGTTTACCACAAAGCAAAGAATGGGGTTCTTCGACGTGATAGCTTCAGAACTTTGATATGATGACTCTACCACTACGATAGATATATGGAGGTGTTCCAACAGTGATTACTCGTTCTTGATGAAGTTAAGTTTTGGTGTTACGAATCGATGTTGATGAAGTTGTGTTTAGTTGATGATGACTCAATGTTGATGGAGTTGCGTCTTGATGATGATTGCTTAATGTTGATGATGTCATGATAATGATCCATAGGGACAAGTTTGATGAGGATAAGAACTTGTGGGTGGAATAGGAAGAATGTGTTCTACTATAGAAATGAACGGAAATAGAACGAGGATGTGTTCGACAATGATGGCACGTGAAAAGGGGTTGTAGATACATGAAGTCTTTCGAAGTGTGCTCATAGAGTTAGGGTATGTAAGGATGCTCTATAACACCCTATAGAATAAACATAATTTAATTGAAGAGGATTAATAAATAATTAAATAAGGCTCAAAAATGGAATTTGAGCAAAGTTTAGAATTTGGCCATGAAACTTGTACCATTGTGTTGGTGGCAATTTTCTAAGCAACTTTCATATGTTAAGTTTTGCGATTGGAGTTCAAACGAAGAAGTCATTAGCATTTTAAGTCTTCAGATCAAAAATAATTAAAAAGGAACTAAAGGAAATAGATAATAAATAAACGCGTGGACTCCACTAGTCGATCGACTATAGGAGAGCAGTCGGCCGTCTATAGGGGAGTGGTCGAATAGATAAAGTGGTAGAGGCTAGGGTTGAACCTTAGCCTAATGGCCCAGATTTAATTAATATTATTCCAATGGATAGAGTTAATTCGAGCGTCTATAAATATAGTTCTAGCCCCTCACTTTTCTTCTCATATTTTTTGATCAAAGCAGTGGAGCTCTTCCATTTTCCCTTCTTCAATATTTATAGAAATTATAAAATATTATATATATATATATATATCGGAAAAGGGTGAAAAATAAAAGGGAGGAAGAGAAGGAGTGAATCAATTCCGCCAAAAGGTAATTTCTATAGTTATAAATCTATATTCCACTTAATTCAAATCTCCTCTCAGATCTGTAATTCTAATGAGTATGTATATATCTTGTTAAAAGTATTTTTTGATTGGAAGGAAAAAGAAGTCAACTAAAGGAAGGAATTCATATTGGGAGATTTGGAAAGCAAGAAATCTGAGTGGGAAATTATATGATTTATATATAACACTGAAATTTATATCGTTGAATTTTATTGAATTATTATGCCCATCCAAGATCTGTTGAGTTGTCAACTTAAATAAACATATTCAATTGAAATATCGCCTACATATTCTGTAAGTTAGGTAATTGGAATGGAATGGTATATATACCCTAATCTGAAAATTTGAAAAGTAGTCCCTAAAAACTTTAAAGTAGAATGTTGACATGATTGTGAAATATATTCCAAATTTATGATAATTGAGTTGTAATTGTGTAGTATTTATTTGGATTGCTCTAATTTGATAGGAAATGTAAATTTCTACGTTTTAATTTATTAGGAGCATTTAAGGTATAATTTAGTTATATTTATTTCCATGTAAATTTTCATAAATTACCTAAATCCACAACTATGTATAAAAACTACAGTGTTTGAAAAAATAAGGAATATACCAAAATGAAATAGATGTGTAAAATATGGAAGTTCTTCTTCGTAGTTTGTAATGTATATTTCAAAAAAAGAAAAGAGATGATTCCAGTCTCCCTTTTAAGTAGTTTATGGAAAGTTATAACGGTAATCCTTTTTGGGAAGGATAACTCTAATATATTAGAATATGGAAATGAATGTTCTTTATAGAATGTACATATAAGTGTATATTTTGGAATTCCTAAACATAGGAATCAACGAGTTAAAAATAGGAATACATACACTCATAGGTGTAGCCGCACCTACCAATTAAAATATAAATATACACAGGGTAACGAATAAAGCATAACAAATAAATATACGTCGGTACTTGTATTAGTTATAATTAGGATGACTAAATATTAATAGCGTTAATCATAGGACTAGGAGGTTGCAATGGAAAAGGGGTAGTAACTCCAAAAATTATGAACAGTGAATGTAAGTTTATGGACAATAAATGTGCAGTTAACAGGGAGTCATAGAAATTAAATAGGGACATAAATGCATTTAATGCGATTGATTGCAGAATTTTATATGATATTTATGGAAAAATGAAATAGGCGTAATAAGATCAATTGGAAACGAATAAATCAATGTCATTAGTGATTGTCCAACTTGAATATTAAATGGCCATTTTTACGGATAATTGACATTTATAGGACATAAGAAGGAAATAAAGAATATAGGAAATAAGCCTATAAGATAGGAATTGGTTCACAGCAAATAAGTAATTTAATACTAATTAATAAACTTAGGAGGCAATACAATTTTAATAGTGGAAATTCACTACACCACAAAGGCTAATTAGGTAGTGCTTAGGGCCGTATCAAAAGTCATTAGGCACGACCATAAGCTGTATTAAAAATAAGCGTGTTTAACCATTAGATACGGCCCATGGCCGTATCTAACTATCCAATTAGATACGGCCATGGATCGTATCTACTTGTCGAATTAGATACGGCCATGGGCCGTATCTAATTGGAGATTTAGATATGGCCATGGGCCGTATCTATTTCGAAAAGTAGATACAGTCCATGGCCGTATCTAATTGGATAGTTAGATACGGCCATGGACTATATCTAATTGGATAGTTAGATACGGCCATGGCCGTATCTAACGAGAGAAATAGATACGGCCCAAGGCCGTATTCTCCCATTAGATACGGCCAATGGCCGTATCTAATTGGATAGTTAGATACGGCCATGGACCGTATCTATTTCTCCAGGTAAAATAAAAACTCTATTTCAAAATTACTGATTCCGTTTGTACACTTAAAATAAAACTCAAAGCATTATGTTAACTTCATTCTCAATCCATTACAGTTCAAACTCGGCAAATAAATATTATACTTCATTCTCAACCCATCACATTTCATTCTCCACCAAAGTATAATACTTCAATACATTACAACACATAATGGTTTAATACATTAAACTTCATTGTCAAGTCATCACCGATCACAGCTCAAACACAGTAAATAAATGTACAGCAACACATACAGCAAAGTTACATACAATACAAACTAGAAGATATACATCGAGTACAAACTACAACGTTCAGCAAGGCAGGCATTGCAACTGAGCTTTGGCCCCAACCTATATCCATCCCTCTTCTGCTGTCACCTTGTTTTTGCTGGGCTTATATATAACATCTTCAAATGAAAAGAAGATGGAATAAACAGAAGAACCGTTTTGCATGCAAAAACTGCAGGGACCATCCCTGTCAACCAGCGCATAACCACGAGTCAAATAATATAACTATTAAACAACACAAAATTCAATAACTGAGCATTAGAAGAATCCCAAAAAAAGCATAAGATGAGAATGGAAAAAGTTAGCGCAAGGTCATAAACTAATGTGTTGATTATAGTTTTGAGGATTCCAAAACCCTAGGCTTCAAATACAAGAAGACAAACGCTGTGAATGAGAAATATACTTCATTTCCCTCAAAAGGGAATTCTCTTCCTTCATGCAATTTGTTGTTTTCCTTTGCTACCAGACATTGCATAAAACAATGTGCTATTTTGCTATAAACTGAGTACAGTTTGCATGTGCTTTAAAATTAAATTTGTCGTAATTATGAATATATGATTAGTTAAGTACAGTTTTAGGGCAAACACTTCAGCGTGAGTGTACTCTGTATATACCAATTTCATGAGGAAGCCAAGGGGAAGAGACAATTGTCTGTTGGAAATTGAGTTGTTTTGCTTTTTTAAATGTTGGATTGCGATCAATAATTATGTGTTTCAATATGAGCTACTAGTTTACTTTAAGTATATTCTTTTAGGTTCTTTGTCAAATATGGTTACAGTTGATTGCTTATATTGAACTACATATGGTATCATAAGCTCTCTAATATTGGAGTCCGATGATCAGGCAATAATACTATTCCTTCATTGTTTAATAAATGTTGCAAGCTGTTTAATTTGTTTTTGTGTCAAAGGCCACCACCTTATGGCTTTATTTCTGCATATTTCTGTAGTTCAATGAAAAATTGAACGGCAAAGACTTTGTAAATGAATGAAATTCTGTTGAAGCAGCCACCACCTTATGGCTTTATTTAAGCGTTCAAAATTGCATACATAAACTCACTCGCTAATTAAAGGAACGAAGACGAATCATCTAAGATTAACATATAACGTGTACAACTCCATTTATTTCTTGCAATATCAATTCGGAAAGGAGGAAGTCAATGATGTTGAGGATTTGGTTAAATAATGGTATTATACATAGTCATCACGAACAACATTGAATTGGTTAAATAATATCTTTATTCATGAGAAATACACTCTGTATGCTTTATGAAACCAAATATTTAACTTGTTTACAGATTTGAGATATTTACATCAAATTAATTATTGACACTTGTTGAATTTAAATTGGTAAATAAAAGAAAATTTTGAACAAAGTCGTGTATTGAGATATTTTAACGAATTTTATTACTTTCATAATATTAGAGACGAATTTTTAAATATAATAAGTTAGGGTTTGTATAAATTGACTAAACTGGGGAATTTCATACTTTAAACTACTCTAGACAAAAAAAACCTGATTGTTCGGTATAAATATGCAATTAACCTAAAAGGTTATATGTTGTTTTGTTTGTATCAGCTATACAAAGATACAATACACGACCGTAAACCACCTTGGAAGCTCACCATACAAAAATTAGGATTGCAAATTGGGACTTTTCAGTCGAGTAGAAATTGGATGGAGTTGGCAAAATGGCGATGCAATCTCACTTAATCAGAAAGGCAGCTAACCACAACATACTTTTTATTCAATAGTGGGCTATAAAAGGTCCTTAAACCAAAAGGAAATAAATGTTTAGCAGAACTATTGTTGGCCTGTAACTGTTGTGGCCTATCAAAACCTTATCTAATTTTCTTTTGCCAACCTTAACTATGGTTTTGGCACTAGGCATAAAAGTTAGCTTATCTAATTTTCTTTTGCCAACCCCATTCATGTTAGTGCAATTCAATGGCTAGCCAAGGTAGGCCATGCATACATACACATTTCAGCATCAATGTTGCATGTCCACTAAAAGTTATCCTTTATGATTATAGTTGACCATCATTTTTAAATATTCAAATATTGACCTGCATTCTTTTATATTTAGTCATGATTCATGGATGGTTGATTTGTAGAAATTTATTCAATAAGTATTGTCGATGATATGTCAATGTATGATTTGTAGGAGTTATATTATTATTATCATTGGACTTTTAGATAGAATGCAAGGTTGAGATATAACATGCTAGCTGTAAATAGCATAACCAAGTGATTAGAGAACACAAATTTAAAATAAACAAATTATTGGAGCAAATATCTTACCAGAGTTTAACCATGAAAGATACTTATAAGTAATTGTTACCAGACTCTGTCTAGTTAACCAAATAACCTGCGTAAACTTTCTATTTCAAAAATTATAGGTCGGTAATGAAAAGATAATAGTTTCAAGTAAAAAAAACACGTAACTGTATGAGTTGAAAACAAATCTATTTTTATTTTCTTAGGTTTATAAACTCATAAAAGAGATAGAAAGAAATGCGAGGAAAAGATTTCAGAACAAAAACAGGATGTACAACAGGCATTGTTACAAGCTAAGGAGGAGCATGCTGCAATGGTATGTGCTCCCAAAGATATTTACTACTTGAATGGAAGTCAGGACTAGAAACTAGAAACTCCCATTTGTACACTTAAAATAAATATAAATAAATTATTATTAAAAGGGTCTTATTCGTTGCCTGAAACAAATACTCCAACTTCCATTTGTAATGGGTAACATGACTTAAAATAGCATTATCAAAAGACTCCCAATTTGGTTAAAGAGCTTTTTGATTTGGGTGACCGTTGAATTTTGAGTAGATTTTCAACAAGGAATTGCGGAACATGGTGTAGAAAAATTACATTCTATGGACGGTTGCTGAAAATTTTCTTGTCCCTTAACAGAATTTAGAGTCAAAATAAAAATAAATTACTAACTGAAAATGTCTTAAATGCGTATCTCAGCTCTTTGCAAGTTCTTATAGACGCTGATGTATTTCATGTAATTACTTCTGTTTGTGAAAGTACCTCCTAATTCTCAAGTAGTCAAAGAAACGAAAGAAGCAAACATGACGTCTGGGAGGATTTCGAACCAACACAGGTGCTTCTGACATATTTTGTAAACAATGTTAATCCTATTTTGCATTATCTTACCTTGATATTAATATATGAAATAACATTTGAAAAATGTTCTTAAGTTGAGATTTATGTATCCTTGCACCATACTTGTAAGAAAGATATATTGGATATGGACATACACTTTGCTACTAAGGAATGACATGTTAAAGATAAATAATTTTTGGATGAGCTCACATACCTGCTAAAGATATCAAATCATAATCTTCGGATGGCACATATACCCACCAACTCCAACATCAACAAAGGTCTCTGCAAATTGATGATTTATTTTGTTGGTTCTCTCATCTGGTAGCAGTATATTGTCCAAAACCAATTTTTCATGTGTGGATGGTACAGATTTCCCATGGATTTTGGACGATGTAGAATCTCGACATACAGTACCTATTGCAATAAAATTTATTGTCTAGATCTATCCAACAAAATAACTGCATCGAAAACAAGTAAGAATAAAAAGCAACTAATAAATACCTGTTGCTATTATATCTAGATCAGAGTTGAGGATTTCACATTTTTGATTGTTCACCACATTTGTCGTATCCTGGGATTGAGAAACAATGAATTTAGAAGCATTGGGTTGTGTGTTACGTTCTCCTTGTTCTATGTTTCCCACCATGTTGATCAGAAGCTCCATTTGCCCAGACAAATTTCCTACTGTACTCTCCAAATTTCCCACCGTACCCTCCAAACTTCCCATCCTCATTTTCAACTCAGCATTGTCTCCACAAACATGTTTCAATCGTTTATGTGCAATAGCAGAAGCCTTAATATTAGTCTTTGGTATGACAACACCGCGGCTCCTACCCCTTGTATCCTTTCCCATCACTTGTGATACGATATCTTCATCCACTATCAATTTTTCTTCATCACTATCGGTGATCTTTTCCTTCAATTTCGCAATTTGATCCTGAGATTGCATAATACTTATATGGACACATAGTGCATAAAAGAAAGAAAATTGCTCATGTTTAACTTTAGGAGCAAAAATAACTTACGAAGTACAAAGAATTGACATCTGATATGCTACCATCTTTTTTCGTGTGCGTCTTCTCCCATACACGACGACGGTTGATATTTGCAGATGGATTTGCAACGATCTGCAATATATAAAATATGTTAGTTGTGATTTTTATCATTTTGAAAAAAAAAATGAATATAACTTACCATTTTGTGTTCTATTCTAGCGTGACTTTTACGGCCTGTATGGTGAGCATAACTGAGCAATGATCTATTTTTTTTGGCTAACTCCCTTCTTCCGCTCGCTTCAGGCGTTGCTTCATTTTTTATGAACTCGTTCCAATCTTCTTGAGCAATTGTAGGTGGACAATTTTTCATTCGTTCTTCGTCATTGTTGAAAGTGTCATAAAAACTTGCTCTCAAGTTTTTTTTGTGTCTAAAAGCCTCGGACATTCTTTTTAAAAATATTTCCTTTGAAAGCGGGTCGAGCGCATACATTTTCTGCAAAAGTAAAATACATAAACAAGTTAATCAATTCTATCAGACTTAAAAGGGGTTTCAGAAACCGACTGTAACAGGTAGTGCATATACATTGCAAATAGAGTGTCTGACCATAAATATTTTTTAAATATCGTCAGAAATGAATCAAAGTAAAAACTTACCACCAATTGGTTCCAAACATCATCCTTATATGTACCGGGTACTTTGTTCCAACTTATGTATGATATCGGCACATGAGCTCTTACTAATTTACCCAGCATAGTGGCGATTTTTCCAGCGTTTTCTGAGACTGGAATACCAAATAAGTTTTGATCAACTATTTTTTCTTCTGAACATGATGAATGTGATGATGCTGGATTTTGTGACATAACTGTAAAATGCCGGATTTTCTGAATACCAAATAAGTTTTGATCAACTCAACTGCCCTGAAATAAAAATGAAATCAACATCACTTTTTGTCTATACTAAAAGACATATTGCCCTCCTATATCATATATATTAGAACATTAGACGTAAATAATATATATATATATATATATATGAGTGTATATATAGGACGTACTCTAAAAGTCCCAAGTTTGATTTCATTGGCCTTAATTTTTACTTCAACTTTTTTTTTGTTTTAACTAAACAAGCCGTACGCTGTAATGTAATAGTTTTTCACACTAACATGTACAGATATTTTTTTAGGTGAGTTTACCTTTCCATCCACTAAGTGATCTGGCAGATTTGATTGCCAGGTATTACCATTAATTAGTTAAATATTCACATATGTTTACAAAATGTTTGGTATGAGCTACCAAAACTCAAATTTCAATAACAAGTGCTACTCAATCGGGAGTACGCACGATCACACCAATTGACAGTCAACGAACATCAGAAAACACTCAGACAGTGCACACTATGATAGAAATTAAGTATGCTATCTGATATAAGCAATGATTGCTTGGTAAAAATACCACACGTTTATACATTAACGATGTACAGTTATACATAGAAAACGATTGTTCGTGACAACTTTTTCTCTGTAAGGGAAGAAGTTTATTGTGCATGTTACATTGATGAAGATAACACAACAGGTGGATGGAGTTCTCTCCTCCTCGCTCTGTAGAAAGACATTGAAGAAGGAAGATAACTCATAACGATTATATGTTATTTATACTACACTTTTGATCTTTTTAACCCTAATTTCTGTATGTTACTCAGCTTCTATAACTTTGGGAAGATAGAAAGTGGCGCAGATTTGTCTAATATGTCTTGTGCCTAATATTTTTACAATATATACACATATCAGATTCCCATAGGTAACTTACTTGAATCGTTTGCACTTTTCCATCCATCAACTGAACAGTAAATTGTTCACTTATTCTTGATTAGGATTCACTTCAATCATGCACGTGGCATATGAAATTCTTTCAAGTTTCTCTATATATTCATCCATACAAAGAAGTCAAAATTTTGTTAGAGAGAGATTTATTATTTTCTTAATTGGAAACTTTGAATCCTTTCTATTTAGTTCAGCCTTACTTTCATACAATAAACCACTACTTTTGTTATGAATGTCCGAACTAATATTTGGCATCAGCTCAGTTTATAATACCAACATTTGAAATGCAATTTGCTAAAGTAAAGAAGCGGGCGCGCACACACACATGTATGTATGTATGCATGCATATCATTCTTGTTTGGTTGCCTTTGTATTTTAACCCGCTGGTCCACATCTACTGGTCGCTTATATGGTTAGTTAGTTGCTTAATAATATTCAAACTACATGTCACTTTCAGCTGTATATATCATATATGCTTTACAATATTATGGTGTTATTTATATATTTACTTACACCAATGACCTTGATTTGCAGGTTATAGCTTTTATGCGACTGATTATAGAGCTTCAGTCTATTACAGCCCGGAAATGAAGGATAGAATTGGTATTTATTCCCAAATGCTAATTCAAATTTCAAGCTGTTTTTTTCCTTGTGAAACAATGATGTGAATTATAGAAAATAATATTCCTACAAAGTTGTTATTTGGTACCTTTTATTAACGATATGTTTGAAATTTGTTGTCAGCTGTATATGTTTGGAAACCAAGGGTGGCTACATATGCATGCTGTACTTTTCAATACCAGACAAGGTACCAAAATTTTTTTGTTTCTTTACAATTGCTAAAATAAACTGTTTTTGTAATTTGATTGAATATCACAATGACTACAACTGCTTTGATTTGGTTATTTGGTTTGTTTGATATATTGGTTCGTTAAACAATAATAATGTAATGTTTGAATTGCTTATAGTGTATTGTAATTTATATTCTATTATTTATATATATCTGTTTCTTGCTATACTTACAAAATTTATGTAGAAATTAATTTTTTTTGCTACACCAAACCGTTTTCAAAAAATTTGCCATTACAACGGCGCTATTTTATAGCACCGGAGTAATGTCTATGCATTACCCCTCTCCTGATACTTGGCTTGCGCCATTAACACTAATTTTATCCACTTATACAACAATATCAAAACCATATACAATGTCAGAACCATATACAATATTAGCACCAAGCTGTAAATTATGCAAGGATAAAAAAATCCAATCATATTGAACCTCTACCAAGTTACATGGTTAATCTACGACTTTATTGAAGAAGCCACTTGGTTTTGTTATAATGAATACACCAACGAATTTTTACTTCAAGGACGACTGGGACAGTTCATTTGATTGTAAATTCATCTTTTCAAGATATTAAACACTTAAAGAAAGAACAATCATTGCAAGAAGAACTAATTTTTACTGCACAAATGTAACAACCCGGGATTCCGCATTTTTATTTTATTATCGTCATTGGACGATTAATATCGTTTGTTGATTGTTGATGGAGTTTTAAATCGTGTTGAAATTCTTTCAAAAAAATTGTTGAAATGTATGCGGGCTTTAAATAAAATCAGGGCCCAAGTCCCCTTTTTATATTTTTATTACATTAGCCTTAAGGACCGAATCCCCTCTTCATTTTTGGATTCGAACCCTAAAAAAATTTACAAACGGAAAAATAAAAATGGTGGCCTCGTCCCCTTTTACTAAAACTAGGGCTTCACAAATTCGAAGCTGCCGCTGCCTGTTCGATCGAAGTTAGCATCGGCGGCGACTGGTTTTGGGGTCTTCGAACCTAAGGTGAGTGAATATTCACTCGCATCTAGTTCTTCTTGGTTGCTGTACCTCGACTGTTCGTTTTTGTTTTAAAAGCTGATATTGTCTTTGACTTAGTCAGATTCGTATATATTGATACTTGTTCCTCGTGTGATTTTGTACTGTCGTTTTGAGTGATTTCTCACTCACTTCTAATTCAAACCATTGTTTGTTTGATTGTTCGCTTGTCTTTGTCTCGGCAGTTTAAATTTTTGGTTGGCAATTCCCTGACTTTGTTTTATCTTGGGCCATAACCGTTGCCTGTAGATTTATTTTTGGTCTTCGGCTCTGCTTTAAAGTGTTCCTCTGCAAGTTGAATCTGACAGTAGCTTGAATTATGAAACTTTGATTTTTGTTAATTCGAAATGATTCGTAGTTGTGTGATTTCTTAGTGTTGCTGTTATCTTTGATGACCTGAGTTTTATTTTGACGATTTGTCTGATTTTTCGAAGTGGTATATGATGTTAATTGCAATACTTTTCTGGTTTACGTTACAAGGCTGTGATGATTTTTGCTATGAGGATTTGGCTTATATAGGGTTTGTAACCCTTGATTTCGTTCATACAAAAATTAAATTTGAAAACGATCCCCGGGTTCACTTGTTTCAATTCCTGGCAATTTAATTTATGTTGACTTCGGCCATCACCATTCGTGTCCACTTGGAATTGTTGATTTTGTACTGCTTCATCAGGTCACTTGATCCATTTTGATAGCTGCTGTACACCCAGGTTTCCAGTTGCATGTTGTAGTTTCATTCTTCATTTAGCTTTGGGTGATTTTCACTGCATACATATGCTTTGAAGCTGTTTTGATTTGTTGTAGCTGCTGCACTTTTTGATTTAGTGTACATGTGCACGCAGCTTTGCAATTGTGTCTTCATTGGGTGTCTGCACATGCTTCTGGTCCATGACTTAGTGAAGTCTGACTTGATTAGTTGTGAAGTTGCCACTGATTTACGTCCATCCTGTTGTTTCATTTCCTTATATCACTGGGTGGCACTTGCTGCCCATTTAACATGTGTGTATCCGTCATGTGTTCTGTGCATTGTGTGGCCACATAATTGTATATGTGTGGACTGGTCTTCATTTGCATTATGCAGTAGCTTGAGCATTTAGCTTGTTGTATTGGTTATCTCACTGGACTTGTTGAGTTGTCCCTGTTGTCACTTTAGTCTGGACTGCATTTATGAAGTGGCCACTGACCTGATTTGTACATTGGTTAGCTCCACATGACTTTGTTAAGCATGTCTCTATTGTTCCCTTGAATTGGTGCCTTTAGTTTTATTGCAGTCTCTATTATGCATTGCGTTGATGCGCTGATTTCATTTGTAAGTTGCTTGAAGGCTTAGAGTTAATTGTTCTTGACAGTTTTGTGTTTCACTTGAGTTGAACCCGATTTCGGGGTTTGTCCTTGCGATCATTGTGACTTTCACTGAGCTTTCGCATATCTCCTGCGATAGTGGCGAGGCAGTACACGCGTGCGTGTACTGCAGCCCTATCAGTTTTGACAGTTTTAAATTGATGTTTCGATTTGTCGAATTGTTTCGTTGGTTAATTTCAATGTTTTGGAGTTATATTCTGATTTGGATTGTTGATTTGTCGTTTAGCACTGTTTAGTGTTATATCTGCTGTTATCCAATTCTCGTATCGAGAGTTGGATATACGAGATTTCTGTGACTGTCGTCTATTTGATGTTTGATTATTATTGCTTCTATGCACTAATAACTGAGTTTGAATTAGACTGACCCGTGTATTATTTTCTTTTGAATGTAATACTCGGGTCAGACCCGAGTTATTTCAGGTTGTAGATTTTCTTCTTTGAGTTGCTGTTCAGGATTCGAAGACTTTTCACATCTTCTGAAGTTGTCAGTGTCATTTTGTAGTAGTCGTGTCATTGTATGGAACGATATGTATTCATGTATATTAGTCGATAATGTACTTGTATATATAACTTCTAGAGTCGACAGTTGTAGTTGTATCATATGTATCGTGTCAACTATATTGTAACTGACATCGGTTATATATATGAGATTTTGTTATTCTGTGTTCCGCATTTATATTATCTGTGTTATTGTTATATCTAATGTCCTAAACTATTATGAACTATCGTAGTTTGTTTTATACTGATAATTGGATATGTCGATGGGAGTAAATAAATAATAGATGAAAAATAAAAAGTATATACCACTCCTATCGAAATAACCAATATTGGTGTAAGGCCAATTACGGATGGTCGCTCCTATCCAGCCTTATTCTTCGTAATAATAGACAGTATTTCTTTTAATACTCTTTGTTATTATGAGCATAGAGGTGGGGCGTCACAGTTGGTATCAGAGCTTGGGGTTTATGGACATAATATAAAACATAACTTGGATGGAACATATGTTACAACTATTGGTCGATGTTTTATTGTGACTTGAGTCAAAACTAAAGTTTTGAAATTTGGATGAAATTTTTAAATATCTTTATTTAAAAATAATAGTGAAATTGTGTTCTGATGATTTGATTGATTTGTGTTCTGTTTATCAGAGTGCGCAGCGGAAACAGTGAAACTGTCTTCGCTGAGTACAACTGACAATTTTTTGATTTAAAAATCAAAATACGAAATTGATATGAATTCCAATTGTTGTTTACATAGCTGTAATTATTTTGTTTCTTTGAGAATTTCGAATCCAAATTGAGGATTCGAAGAAATTGCAGATATGTGATTTTTGTTGAAATTTCCGCTGGCTTTCTTTTGTACTAATCATCTATTGATTAGATTTTTGCTGTTTTGAATTATCTTCATTGAAGATACATTTGAATGATTTCTTTGTTCATTTTGTAGTACGTGCAAAAATTTGAATTGCACGTTATTGCATTTATTTTACGTTGAACCGATGCTTGGTTATGAAATGTATTTTGTTGCCGTTATTTTTATAACGGGATTTTACACCAGTGCTATATTTTGAAGCACGGTGTTTTGTTGACAATTTTAATGAATGAAAATTCACTGATGTCACATTTTGATGTGAATTATTTTGATGAGATTTTTGATGTTTTAAAATTACTGTCGCTTTGGCTTCAGTAACCGTCATGTTTTAAAAGTGGATTTTCAAGCGGTTATTCCGCAATACTGATGTGTAACCATTTTTACGATATTTTGAGAAGTACAGTTTCCTTATCGAAATTGTTACTGATTTGCTGTTTTAAATCACGTGATTGGAAAATGGTTTTAAAAATGAAAATTGTTTTATAAATTTTTAACAGTTTGCGTTTTCAAAAGAATGAGGAAGCGACTTAAACGATTCAGCAAAATCGAGGATTATGACCCCTTTCTTTTACTGTTTCGCTTAACTCCGGACTTGTCCAGTTGAGAATGTGAATTGTTATTTTTACAAAATAAATAAAATTGTTTTCAGAAATTTTAACAGTTTGCGCTTTCAAAAGAATGAGGAAGAGATTTAAACGATTTAGCAAAAGTGCGGAGTATGGAACCACACTTTTACTTTTTCGGTTAATTCCGGACTCGTTAATTGAATATCTGTTGTTTTGATGATTTTGATGAATTTTACACTTTCAAGGAAACGATGAAGAGAATCAAACGATTTAGTAAAACACGTGGTATGGGACATGTGCGTTTGCTATTTCGGTTAATTCCGGACTCGTTAATTGAAACATTTTGATGCTTTCGTGTGCTTTCGAGCCACTATGAGGACCTTCGGGTCATTTGTTGGACCTTCGGGTCATTTGTTGGGCTTTCGGGCCACTCTGCGGACCTTCGGGTCAAATACCAGTACTAGACCTTCGGGTCACTCTGCGGACCTTCGGGTCAATCTGATGGGCGCCAAAATTATGTTGAGTACTTGGTAGGCTTCGGCCATATGTTGTTGCACGTGCGGCGAATTAAAAACTCGCCATCTGATGGGATCGATCCAAGCTTTTATGTTGATTTTCTAGTCTTCTTAATTGATTTCTAGATATTTGTTGTTTCTAATTATCTGCAGGTAATTAGATATCTGATGTTATGAGATTTAATTATCGTATCGATAATTAAATATTTGTTGTTTCTAATTATCGCTTGTGATAATTAGATATTTGTTGATATGAGTTCTGATTATCGTTTTTGATAATCGGATATTTGTTGTTTCTAATTATCGCTTGTGATAATTAGATATTTGTTGATATGAGTTCTGATTATCGTTTTTGATAATCGGATATTTGTTGTTTCTAATTATCGCTTGTGATAATTAGATATTTGTTGATATGAGTTCTGATTATCGTTTTTGATAATCGGATATTTGTTGTTTCTAATTATCGCTTGTGATAATTAGATATTTGTTGATATGAGTTCTGATTATCGTTCTTGATAATCGGATATTTGTTGCTTTTAATTATCGCTTTTGATAATTAAATATTTGCTGATTTGAGATTTAATTATCGCTTGAGATAATTAAATAATTGCTGATTTGAGATTTAATTATCGCTTGAGATAATTAAATATTTGCTGGTTTTAGATTTAATTATCGTCTTTGATAATTAAATAATTGTTGATTTTAGATTTAATTATCGCTTGAGATAATTAAATAATTGTTGATTTTAGATTTAATTATCGCTGTTAGATAATTAAATATTTGTTGATTCGAGATTTAAATATCGTCTTTGATAATTAAATAATTGTTGATTTTAGATTTAATTATCGCTTGAGATAATTAAATAATTGTTGATTTTAGATTTAATTATCGCTGTTAGATAATTAAATATTTGTTGATTCGAGATTTAATTATCGTCTTTGATAATTAAATAATTGTTGATTTTAGATTTAATTATCGCTGTTAGATAATTAAATATTTGTTGATTCGAGATTTAATTATCGTCTTTGATAATTAAATAATTGTTGATTTTAGATTTAATTATCGCTTGAGATAATTAAATAATTGTTGATTTTAGATTTAATTATCGCTGTTAGATAATTAAATATTTGTTGATTCGAGATTTAATTATCGTCTTTGATAATTAAATAATTGTTGATTTTAGATTTAATTATCGCTTGAGATAATTAAATAATTGTTGATTTTAGATTTAATTATCGCTGTTAGATAATTAAATATTTGCTGGTTTTAGATTTAATTATCGTCTTTGATAATTAAATAATTGTTGATTTTAGATTTAATTATCGCTTGAGATAATTAAATAATTGTTGATTTTAGATTTAATTATCGCTGTTAGATAATTAAATATTTGTTGATTCGAGATTTAATTATCGTCTTTGATAATTAAATAATTGTTGATTTTAGATTTAATTATCGCTTGAGATAATTAAATAATTGTTGATTTTAGATTTAATTATCGCTGTTAGATAATTAAATATTTGTTGATTCGAGATTTAATTATCGTCTTTGATAATTAAATAATTGTTGATTTTAGATTTAATTATCGCTTGAGATAATTAAATAATTGTTGATTTTAGATTTAATTATCGCTGTTAGATAATTAAATATTTGTTGATTCGAGATTTAATTATCGTCTTTGATAATTAAATAATTGCTGATTTGAGATTTAATTATCGCTTGAGATAATTAAATAATTGTTGATTTTAGATTTAATTATCGCTGTTAGATAATTAAATATTTGTTGATTCGAGATTTAATTATCGTCTTTGATAATTAAATAATTGCTGTTTTGAGATTTAATTATCGCTTTAGATAATTAAATATTTGTGAATTTGAAATTTGATTATCGTTTTTGTTAATCGAATATTTGTTGAATTGGAAATTTAATTATCGTTTTGCTAATTTGCTGTTTTCTATCTATCTCTATCTCTATTGATAAGTAGCTTTTGTTGTTCTTCTAATTATCGTATCGATGATTAGACATTGTTGCTTTATGATTCTCTGTATTTTAATTATCTAGTTGATAATTGAAGATTGCTGGTAATTGTGTTTATCCAGTTTTACTGTTTTCTGATTATCTATTGATAATTAGGCTTTGTTGAGAATTTGAGAATTTCTTATATGGGATTAAAAGATTTCTTTGGTATTTGTGTTCCCGATCTGTATTTTCTAGCTTAACCAGTTTATGTTAGAAGAATAATAGTGGATGACGACCTTAATAATGAAAATTGCGGGGACGCAATTTTTATAAGGAGGGGAGTCTGTAACAACCCGGGATTCCGCATTTTTATTTTATTATCGTCATTGGACGATTAATATCGTTTGTTGATTGTTGATGGAGTTTTAAATCGTGTTGAAATTCTTTCAAAAAAATTGTTGAAATGTATGCGGGCTTTAAATAAAATCAGGGCCCAAGTCCCCTTTTTATATTTTTATTACATTAGCCTTAAGGACCGAATCCCCTCTTCATTTTTGGATTCGAACCCTAAAAAAATTTACAAACGGAAAAAAAAAATGGTGGCCTCGTCCCCTTTTACTAAAACTAGGGCTTCACAAATTCGAAGACGCCGCTGCCTGTTCGATCGAAGTTAGCATCGGCGGCGACTGGTTTTGGGGTCTTCGAACCTAAGGTGAGTGAATATTCACTCGCATCTAGTTCTTCTTGGTTGCTGTACCTCGACTGTTCGTTTTTGTTTTAAAAGCTGATATTGTCTTTGACTTAGTCAGATTCGTATATATTGATACTTGTTCCTCGTGTGATTTTGTACTGTCGTTTTGAGTGATTTCTCACTCACTTCTAATTCAAACCATTGTTTGTTTGATTGTTCGCTTGTCTTTGTCTCAGCAGTTTAAATTTTTGGTTGGCAATTCCCTGACTTTGTTTTATCTTGGGCCATAACCGTTGCCTTTAGATTTATTTTTGGTCTTCGGCTCTGCTTTAAAGTGTTCCTCTGCAAGTTGAATCTGACAGTAGCTTGAATTATGAAACTTTGATTTTTGTTAATTCGAAATGATTCGTAGTTGTGTGATTTCTTAGTGTTGCTGTTATCTTTGATGACCTGAGTTTTATTTTGACGATTTGTCTGATTTTTCGAAGTGGTATATGATGTTAATTGCAATACTTTTCTGGTTTACGTTACAAGGCTGTGATGATTTTTGCTATGAGGATTTGGCTTATATAGGGTTTGTAACCCTTGATTTCGTTCATACAAAAATTAAATTTGAAAACGATCCCCGGGTTCACTTGTTTCAATTCCTGGCAATTTAATTTATGTTGACTTCGGCCATCACCATTCGTGTCCACTTGGAATTGTTGATTTTGTACTGCTTCATCAGGTCACTTGATCCATTTTGATAGCTGCTGTACACCCAGGTTTCCAGTTGCATGTTGTAGTTTCATTCTTCATTTAGCTTTGGGTGATTTTCACTGCATACATATGCTTTGAAGCTGTTTTGATTTGTTGTAGCTGCTGCACTTTTTGATTTAGTGTACATGTGCACGCAGCTTTGCAATTGTGTCTTCATTGGGTGTCTGCACATGCTTCTGGTCCATGACTTAGTGAAGTCTGACTTGATTAGTTGTGAAGTTTCCACTGATTTACGTCCATCCTGTTGTTTCATTTCCTTATATCACTGGGTGGCACTTGCTGCCCATTTAACATGTGTGTATCCGTCATGTGTTCTGTGCATTGTGTGGCCACATAATTGTATATGTGTGGACTGGTCTTCATTTGCATTATGCAGTAGCTTGAGCATTTAGCTTGTTGTATTGGTTATCTCACTGGACTTGTTGAGTTGTCCCTGTTGTCACTTTAGTCTGGACTGCATTTATGAAGTGGCCACTGACCTGATTTGTACATTGGTTAGCTCCACATGACTTTGTTAAGCATGTCTCTATTGTTCCCTTGAATTGGTGCCTTTAGTTTTATTGCAGTCTCTATTATGCATTGCGTTGATGCGCTGATTTCATTTGTAAGTTGCTTGAAGGCTTAGAGTTAATTGTTCTTGACAGTTTTGTGTTTCACTTGAGTTGAACCCGATTTCGGGGTTTGTCCTTGCGATCATTGTGACTTTCACTGAGCTTTCGCATATCTCCTGCGATAGTGGCGAGGTAGTACACGCGTGCGTGTACTGCAGCCCTATCAGTTTTGACAGTTTTAAATTGATGTTTCGATTTGTCGAATTGTTTCGTTGGTTAATTTCAATGTTTTGGAGTTATATTCTGATTTGGATTGTTGATTTGTCGTTTAGCACTGTTTAGTGTTATATCTGCTGTTATCCAATTCTCGTATCGAGAGTTGGATATACGAGATTTCTGTGACTGTCGTCTATTTGATGTTTGATTATTATTGCTTCTATGCACTAATAACTGAGTTTGAATTAGACTGACCCGTGTATTATTTTCTTTTGAATGTAATACTCGGGTCAGACCCGAGTTATTTCAGGTTGTAGATTTTCTTCTTTGAGTTGCTGTTCAGGATTCGAAGACTTTTCACATCTTCTGAAGTTGTCAGTGTCATTTTGTAGTAGTCGTGTCATTGTATGGAACGATATGTATTCATGTATATTAGTCGATAATGTACTTGTATATATAACTTCTAGAGTCGACAGTTGTAGTTGTATCATATGTATCGTGTCAACTATATTGTAACTGACATCGGTTATATATATGAGATTTTGTTATTCTGTGTTCCGCATTTATATTATCTGTGTTATTGTTATATCTAATGTCCTAAACTATTATGAACTATCGTAGTTTGTTTTATATTGATAATTGGATATGTCGATGGGAGTAAATAAATAATAGATGAAAAATAAAAAGTATATACCACTCCTATCGAAATAACCAATATTGGTGTAAGGCCAATTACGGATGGTCGCTCCTATCCAGCCTTATTCTTCGTAATAATAGACAGTATTTCTTTTAATACTCTTTGTTATTATGAGCATAGAGGTGGGGCGTCACAACAAATATTATTAGGAGTCGCACATCTATTCCCATTAAGTTCGTACTTTAACATCCATGTTCATCTAAAATAAAATCATTGAACTCTCATATGAAACCATTTCTGCCTACAAATAATATCTCTGTCATTCAATAAGATAAAATTAGTCTACAATATATCTCCGACGTTCAATAAGATAGAATTAGACTATGATATAATGCTGAAATTTGCTGTTTTTATACATGTGTAGTAATATGTGGAACAGTTTTTATTCATTTAGTTTACTCTCGAAACTTTAATTTTAATCAAAGCTCCTGGTTTCAGTAAGGCTACAAGCCCCAAGTTGAATTTGATTATTCCCCAAAACACAAACATAACACATGAATCACATCATTCAGCCCCAAGTTTATGCCTCTTAGGCAGCAACATAAAGCTAACAAATGAAGCAGACCCACTATTTGGAGCAGGACTTACTCAAGTATATCAGCAATAACATTACAAATTATAGTTGCTCAACATTACAATGGAGTAAAAAAAACTTTAAAACCAAGGCATTAAAGTTTTGTAATCGAACCTGAACTAGGGTAAGAAAAAACTTACCGAGTTTACCCACTATGTAGAAGCTCTCCTCAACTGGGCTAGTGAATTGAAGAAAGGAAACACTTAATTGTATTCGACTGAACTTGCAATCAGAATATTCGACTCAGCTTAATCGAACCTGCAATTCATTCACTAGGTTAAAATATGAACTAAGAACCTAGAACAAAATCAAATTAGCGAATCTCTTTATTCAATGAGCTCCTAAAGATTACTTTTAATACTTGGGGTGATAAAACTCCTACTATCGAAGTGAATGCGACCGAGCATATAGACCACTGGAATTTATAGAAAATCAATACAACATTACTTGAATTGGATCTGTTAGATAGGCTCATACTACCTTGTCCTTATAACTTATGGAGGAAGGTCATCTGTCATCAATACACCCTCTTGTTTTAGGAAAACTCCTAGAGACATAAAGAAGTATAAATCGCTATTTATCCAAATTTGTAGTCCCATCATCAGAGTCCGAGTACTCATCACGAATGAATAAGTATTAAGATCTTTGGGTTAATCGAGTATTATAAGCGTTACCAATGAGAATTACGTGTTTCACTAGAGAAGACTATATAAATTCGTGAGTTCTTTTATTGGAAATAAATTACCGCTCAACAATGGTACTTAAAGTACATCCACTTATATTATGGTGGTCTTTATCGAAGAAGAAGTAATTCATCCCGAAATAATCCATATAGTCACAAGGTCTTCCTATCGAACATAGTTACTTATCTAATAATGAAGTTCAGGAAGTGTCAAAATTAATCATCAACAAGAAGGATTAGCTCAAAGATCTAACCTTTATCTCGAAAAACCAAATTCAAGTCAGATGTCGAATTTTTAGATGTCGAACAAGAAGGATTAACCTTTTCAATTTCAACCTAGATGTCGAACTCGCAAAAGGAAGCGATTAACTATGCTACCAAATGGGAAGAAGCCATGATATTATCTACGCCAAAGAAACAAATAGGTTGATCAAGGATACCCCAGAAAGAATAACTCAGTCAGAAAATTGAGTAAAGTAGCTGCTCTAGACTTGTGATTATGTGAAGACAAAACGATGAAGTCGACTAAAATAAAAAAAAGGGAGGGAGAGTGTGCATTTTGGGGAAAATTTTCCCACGAAAAGAGGCACGGAATTTAATACGGCTACAAGCCGTATCAAATATTAATACGGCTTAAAGCCGTATTAAACAATTTAGATACAGCTATAAGCCGTATTAATATTTGATACGGCTTGTAGCCGTATCAAATGCACCGCCTACGGCAGCGCCAAAATCCTCTCTATGGTGTAGTGAATATATGGCCTCAATAATACATTTAGGACGGGCGTAAATTAGTTGGCCTAGCCCAATATTTAGCTTTAGGATAAATGGCTTGGTTTAGTATGGGTTGGGATGTGAGGTCAGTAGAGTTACACAATAGAAGTCTTCCCTACACCTAGATGCTACTAGAAGTTGTGTATACGTACTACTGATGTGGGACATCTCCAACTATATGAACCATGAGGAAAGGATATACGTTCATGTATTGTCATGGCAGAATTTGCCGCAATCTTCGAACAGACTTAAACGATCAAATCAGACGAGCAAACGAAGGAGAAATAACCGTAGAATTTGGGAATCTCGTAAAAAGGCAAGAAAAAGAAATATACAAAATGAGCAAAAAAGTAGAAAATTTGGAAGTTCAAGTTTTTTGAAGAGCCGACTCGGAGCAAACCCATAAAGTCCTTGGGTCAGACTCGAAGCAGGATAGCTTTGGAAAAACTACAAGCACGACCCAAAGCAATCCATGCAGAAACCCCAAGTGCAACCCAAAGTTGGTTCGGTACCGATCCAAATGGTTGGATTGGTGCCGATCCACAGAAGTCTTGGGTCGGACACACAAAAATCTCAGGTCAGACTCCAAGCGAGCGAAGGAAAACTCAAAGCACAAAAATCTCATAAAATCTTCAGGTCAGACTCCAAGTCAGTTCAAGTTAACAAAGATAGATGCAAGCACAAACCACCACAAGAATCCATAGTTCGAAAATCCACCAAAGTGTTGGATCGGTACCGATCTAGCAAACTTCACCCACTTTTGCCCCACTTCCTCATGTTTGCAAGTTTTGATGCTAGAAGCTTATTCCAAGTTCCATTTCATCGATCCCATGCGATTCTCTATCAATCTCCACAAGCACTTAAAGTCAGCAACTCCATTCATCCATAAATCTATCATTTGGACTCAGAAATAAGCTAATAATGAAGCAAACAAGTTTGGAATCACGAAATTAACCACGAATTGAGCCAGGACAAAGCATTCAAAATGTCCATATGACCATTTTACGGATCTTTACGGATCCATGGATTTTGATAAGGTGTCCAGCACTTTTTCTGGAGAACTATTCTTTGGTGTGGAGAATGAGGTGGAGATCATGGGGGCAAATTTTCAGGCCATTTATTGCTATAAATAGGAGGGTAGAGGCTCATTTTAATGGGCCTTCTTAACTTCACTACAACTTTTCTATAATTTTCTTGTACTCTCATGGATTTATACCGATCCATAATAGATTTATACCGTTCTATAAGAATAGGAGTGTAAACAACACTATAAACCATCAACAAAATTAAAAGGAGGTAGGCCAAGATTAGCCGAACCACTATAGAATGCTGTGTGTTCTTTTCTTGCTCTTTTTAACTTACTTTTCTTTACTTTTTATTTTCTACTCAATCATTTGAGTGTTTATATTACTTTTTGTTCAAACATTTTGATGCTTTCATTGAGAGGATACTTGAATTCATTGATTTGAGACTTGGAAAGATTTAAAATGACAAGACGATCAACTAGGATGGCCGTTACTGGAGGAAACCAACAATGGAGTAGCCAAGAGGCATCTTCAGGAGCTAACCCCCGTCCATCTATATAACCAGGGATGAGATGAAGACTATGATGAATGGGTTATAGGAAAGGATGATTACTCGCCAAGGAGAGATTATGGAGAATTTCTTCAAGAGAATAGGACAAACAGGAAAAGTGGATTTGTTGCAAACCAAAACCAAAGACCTGAAGCCGGAGCCTAGTCACCTGGAAGTAGAGTGGAGCAAGCTGGAGCGAACCCCGAGCAAGCTACATGGATCAGTACTAATCCAGATGTGCGGATCGGTACCGATCCACAAAGAAACGGGGGCATAGCCAATTTTGACATAGGCGGAAATGATACACATCTAGGAAATGATCATGAGCATATGAATGCGAATCAGAATGCAAAAGCATGACCGAAGGAGAACGCGCCGGAATTCCCTCGAGGAAACATGTGGCAGGCTAGGAATGCAAACTTTAGAATTCCTTTGAATGATGATGACAGACTTGTTGAGATGTTATGACGAGCTATGAGGGGTGGATTGCCTAACCGGAGCCTGAAGGATGTAAACATGAGTCCATTCACTTTACACTAAGAATCCATCTGATTTCAAAATATTGGAAATGTATGACGAAAAGACGGATCTGACGGTTCATTTGATGAGGTACATCCGACAAATGAAGGTATTAGGTGCATCTAAAGAACTAATAGGATGGTGCTTCCCATTGTCTTTGATGGATTTGGCAGCATTGTGGTTTAGGCAGCTGGAAAACGATTCCATAAGAACGTGGATCGATTTAGTGGATAGATTTATGAGACAGTTTCGGGTCCAAATCTCATGACCTAAGAACGTAATGACATTATCGAGTGTGAAATAGAGGGCCAGAGAGTTCCTCGGGAGTTTTCTGATGGGATTTAATGCGGCGGCTGCTATGGTAGATAAGCCAGATCCATCATCGGTTTGATGGTAGCAATTTCTGGAGTGGCTAGTAAGATAGATTTTAAAGTTGTTCTGGAGCAAGATCCACTGATGGACCTCGTAGAATTTTATCATGAAGCTAAGAGATATGAAAATCAGGAGGATGTTGAGGCTGATTAGGAAGAAATTAATACTGTGAATGGTGGAGGACCGTTTGGAGAAGAATCTAGCAAAGGCAAAGGAAAACAAAAGATGGATGATGGCTTTGAAGGATCAAAGTGATAGAGGAGGAACCGAAGTTCACTTCTTACACGGATTTAAATGAAACCCTAAAGCTGATTTATTTAGATACCAAAAGACAGATCCTTCATCAAAGCCGGCGAGAAGAGAGCCCACAGACCATGAAAGGACATATGGAAGATATTGCCTATTCCATGAGCTGGATGGGCATAACACAAATGACTCCAGACACATGTGTGACATGATCTAAGAATAGGTCAGAAACAACAAATTGCAGCAATATGTGAGAAACCGAGCTACGATGGTTGAACAAGAGCAGCCATCATCTACAACGAATGGAAACGGCCTTAGATCGAGGTCAAGGATAGTCATCACGTGATCGAGATGGATGGAAGTCGAATTCGATTCTCGCGCTTTGTTTTTTCGTTTCTTTTATTGCAATTTTGCTTTTCGTATTAAGCAATAAAGATAATAATAACCTCAGACCGCTTACACGTGTATGAGATCCCGAACGATCCTCAGGTACGCTCTATGTTGGATGCCTTAGACGACTATTTAGGACGATAATAATCTGAGACTGATTACACATATATGAGACCGAGATTGGTCTCTAGGCATGCTCTAAGTCGGATGTCTGGGATGAACACTTGAAATTTCTGCTTGTTTGGATTTGATCTGAATATTTAGATTTTTGAAAAACCACATTGAATGTGATGACTAATATTAATCGCTTTAAGTCCCGTCTATAGATAACGGGACCGGAGTGTCAGGTGCAAGTCTCCTCATCGGAGAGCAAGCGGATGGATTTGAACGATATTAATCACTTTAAATCCCGTCCGGAGAGAGGGACCAGAGTACAAGGTGCAAGTCCCCTCGTCGGAGAGTGAGCGGATGGATTTGTATGATATTGACCGCTTTAAGTCCCGTTCGGAGAGACGAGACTAGAGTGCTAGGTGCAAGTCCCCTCGCCTAAGAGCGAGTGGATGATTTGTACGATATTGATCGCTTTAAGTCCTAAGAGATTGGATGTTAAATTGAATTTAAAACGATCCAGAGAGATCCAACCCTAGAATGGATGCAAGCATAATAAAAGGATTTGAACGGCCTATAATTAGAATAGAATTGATAAATCTCGGATGAACATGGGACGATTTTGATATGTGATGTAATAACTTTGAATGAAATCAAAATGATAACGATGTATAGACTACACTTAGGTAAAGGTTAGAATCTTAGGCTGTAACAGGTCTAGAATGAACCATGATTGGCAAGAGAATCAAAAAGAACATGATGATTCGCAATAGCTTGATCGGTTGAAAACCAAAAAATCCAACTACTTATGAGTCGTCAACTTCGATATTTGTCCTTGAGCAAAGCACACTTTCCATTTGCAAGACGTGGTTTGGGGGGAAAGTGTTATGGCCGAATTTGCCGCAGTCTTCAAACAGTCTTAGACAATCGAATCAGATTAGAAAACGACAAAGAAATGACCCAAGGACTTTGGGAATATCATAGAAAGATAAGAAAAAAGAAGTATAAAAAAATGAGCAAAAAAAGTTGAAAATTTGGAAATTCAAGTTTTCTGAAGAGCCAACTCGGAGCAAACCTACATAATTCTCAGGTCGGACTTGAAGCAAGATAACCATGGAAAAACTCCAAGCGCGACCCAAAGCAATCCACGCAAAAACCCCTAGCACAACCCGAAGTTGGTTCGGTACCGATCCAAGTGATAGGATTGGTACCAATCCGTAGAAGTCTCAGATTGAAGCCACAAAAGTTTCGGGTTTGACTCCAAGCAAGCGAAGGAAAACTCAGAGCACAAAAATCTCAAAAAAAATTCAGGTCAGACTCCAAGTCAGTTCAAGTTAACAAAGATAGATGCAAGCATAAACCACCACAAGCATAAATCTACCAAAGTGTTGGATCGGTACCGATCTAACACCATGGATCGGTACGGGTCCAATAAACTTCACCCACTTTTGCCCTACTTCCTCCTATTTGCAAGTTTTGATGCTAGAAGCTTATTCCAAGTTCCATTTCATTTATCCTATGCTTTCTCTATCGATCTCCACAAGCATTTGAAGTTAGCAACTTCATTGATCCATAAATCCATCATTTGGACTCAGAAACAAGCTAATAAGGAAGAAAACAAGTTTGGAATCACGAAGCTAACCACGAATCGAGCCGGGACAAAGCATTTAAAATAGTCCATATGACCATTTTATGGATCGTTAACGATCCAAATTTTGATGAGGTCTCCACTACTTTTTCTAGAGAACTAGTCTTTGGCATGTAGAACGAGGTGGAGATAATGAGGGCAATCTTTCAGGCTATCTACTGCTATAAATAGGAGGGCAATGGCTCATTTTAAAGGATCGTTTTTTACCTCTATAACTTTTCTATAATTTTCTTGACTCTCATGGATTTATACCAATCCGTAATGGATTTATACCGATCCGTAAGAACAGAGGTGTAAACAACACTATAAACCATCAACAAAGTTATGTGGACGTAGGCCAAGATTAGCCAAACCTCTACAAAACACAGTGTGACCTTTTCTTGCTCTTTTCAATTTAGTTTTCTTCACCTTTTATTCTCTACTCAATCATTTAGGTGTTTGTACCATTTTTGGTTCAAATACGTATATGTATTGGAAAATATACCAACGATTCACCTTGGATTTGAAGTATTAAATGTCTTAGTACCTTTAGGGATGTTAAGGGGTTTACTTTGGGGTGGAAGGTATTAAATGTCCATTGGGTCCTCCGTCTTCTATATAAAAAGTCTTAAGTAACATATGATAGTGCCTAATAGAGAAATGAGGTTTGCTTCGTTTCTAACCAGATGTGTCAAGTAACTAGAGTGGGCATTTTCCTTGGCTTATATTAGGTAAGTCTTAATGGGATTTTGACTCTAAGTTTCGGCAGGCAATGTTAGTGTTGTTGATAAACCGATATTTAGAAGTAGGGCTGACATACATGCTTGGACTACTAGCGATCTCGAGCAGTCGTTAGCAAAGACTTGGGTTATGGCCTGATGAATTTTGCTTTCTACTAGTGTAGAACCTATATGGGATATGCAAATACCTCAAATTTTAACTATTTGTTTATCTATCGGAGGTGGGCTAGTTAACCCTTAGATGATTCTTTGAGACGCGTTAGTAATATGGAAAATGAAATTATATAGTTGTATCTAAGGGTCATCGGCCTTTGTAACTAAGGGTCAATTGATTAGCGATTATGTTATAGATAGCCTACTTCGGGGTTGAGGTATTAGGTGGCCATTGGGTCTGCCTCCTCTCTATTCAAGAAGTATTAAGTGACCAGGGTTTTCTTTTATGAAGTCTAGCGTTTACACACACACACACGTATATATGTAGTTATGCATCAAGAAAAGTTGGATATATCGTACGTGCATATGAAACTAAATAGGTAAGCCATGAATATAAGGCATAACACGTAAATAGAACTCAATCAACATAAACTAGTGTTATGGATAAAGTATGTAATTTACTAGTCACTAGAACGTTGTTCTGACCTCATCCTTATTACAACCCACACGATAGATTTAAAGGAAGAAGCTACTAATGTAAGACAAGAACGGTAGATGGAGAATTCTTCTTATTCATGCTCGCACTGATAAGACAACTAGATATCCAAAGAATGATATTGATTCCAAAGTAATAGCCTTAGTCGGTACTCGGTATATATGTTCTACTATATTTTTCTATTATGTTGTGAGTTTATGTAGATAGCTCTCTAATATACTTATGTTTATTCACGTTACCAACACCAACTATCTGTACCTTAATGAACTTGAGTTTTGATTTAGTCGATATTCGGGCCTATTAAGTTGCGGGTTTTCATATTTGGTACCTGAGCAGGGTTAGTCGATTATAAGAATTAAGATACGTTGAGAAAACGTATTTGTATTTTTACCTGTAAATATATATATTATATACGCCAAACTCACTGAATTCTGACTATAGAAGTAGTTGCGACCATATTTAGAAAAGAAGGATAAGTCAACTATAAGTTGGAACAATAAATGAAGTTAAATTTATGCTCGTACCCTGATTACCTTATTGTGGGTAGGCTATACGATAAGGTGTTGACCAAGAAGAGAATGAGCGTGACAAATATAAGGATTCTTGAAGCTGGATGGTACTTAACTAATTTGTTGGGCCTAGACTGCCCCTATGATTATGGATTTTACTGGATTGTCGATTGAATGTACATTTCATCCAAACAGATAGGAAATAAGAACGATATGGTGCAAGCATCCGAAAGTAAGATGTGAAAAGGATCGAGCAAGTTCCCGTGAGAAAGTATACATTAACCACCACAAGATGATAGCCGGATTTTTGATATCTTCTTAAGGAAGACGAGTTAAGAATGAATAGAAAAGAAGGAAAATCCAAAAGAAAGGATGCATAAGTGTCCATTTTTGAGTCCGACCCAATGTTTAAAGAATTTAACGAAAAGATTTTGAAAATTCGTTGAAACATTTTGAATGTCATTGAAAAGTTGTTTTGAAAAAGGAAGAAAAGTTGGAAATTTTAAATTAAATATTTAGAGATTTCTAGTGAAGTTCAAAATGGGTGGGTCAAAAATTTTAGATTTAAAGGTTTTTGTTAAATGGATTTTTCATTTTTGAAATGAATGGAAAAGAAAGCGTATGTTTGGCTCGATGATTTTTCCTATTTTTATAAATTTAGAAGTTCCTTTTTTTAAATTCTTTTTGAGGGATGGATAAATGGAAATTGTACATGATTGAAATTGGGTAAAGAGAATATAAGGGTAAGAATTCACGATAGTGAAGATACAAAGAATATTCCTGTATAAGAAAAATACGAAGCTAATAGAAATAGATCTATACATATCTCTTTTCATGTTAACGAAAAGCCCAAAGACTAAAGCTGTAACATCCCAAAATTTTATCATTTTAATTTGAATATTTAATTAATTTTAAATATTAAAATAATTTATTTTTAATGTTTAATAATTATATTCAAATATATTGATTATTTAGATATTTTAATTGTGAATTTAATATTACTTAAATGGATTTAATAACCTTATTTAAATCCTTTTAATTAACAAATAATGAATGGCAAACTCATTTTGTAAATTTATTTACAATAATAAATGGTTCGAATGAATAATAAGAAGATCAGTTGTTAGTAAAACGACTAGATTTTATGACGTATTTTTAAATGAATTTATTGGATTTTTCCATAATTTTTAATTTGGAAAATTATTATATTTTCGTTTGACATATTTACAGCAAACAATGGTATTTTTGAAATTTTATAGAATAAGATAACTGGTGCATTTTGTTTTTGTTTTAAGATCGTATCACATTTTAGTGCGCAATCATATTTTTGTTTTATCGTTCGCGGTCCGTACGCGAACGGAATGCTGTGTAGCGAGATGCCGGAAATTATAGTATAAACTAAATCAAACACTTATATTGTTTAACACACTTTTGACTTTTCTTTCCCTCTTCACATTTTCATCTTTACATTTCCTATAAACAAAGAAAAGTAAGCCTCCACCTTTGGAAAATTATTAAAAATCAACCTTCGATGAAATCAAAATCCGATCTAGACCCATTTTTCCTTGTTTCGAGGCCGACGTTTTGGCACCATCGAAGAGCTAAACCATCATCGTTCTCTGATGATCACTACTCATGGCCGTGTGGGTTTTTACGGGGATATAGAGCTAGAGGCGGCGATGGATAAAACGGAGCACGCCAATGCGTTGAGAATCAAATTTTGAGTGGAATTCAACCTTTGCGGGGTCATTGTGCTGACCAATGAAAATCGTAATGTGCGCTTGAGGGGGGAGTTAGGGCACAGATGCGAATTGCAAAGGCGGGCCGAAGGAGACGAGCTTTGTTGTGGGGGACGAACTCACGTAGAGAAGAGCAACGAATTCTTCAGTTCAAAGTTTCATCGAGAAACAAAGAAGAATGAGTGGAGAGAGAAGGTGGAGGGATGGGTATCTCTCTCTGACCTGGAAATGTGGTGGGTAGGAAGAAGAAGTAATTGGGGGAAGTGATTAGTGAGAGGTAATTTAATTTATAAGGTGGTTAAGTTATTTAATTATTTGCTTGACTCAATTTCTTGTATAATCAATAACTCTTCTATTCAAGGTCCAATTGAGACGCGGTCTTTTGCATTGTGCTCATATGAGCGTTATCTACACGTTGGCATTGGTTTTGTCAAATTTGGAGCAAATGGAATTTTGAGCTAAAATCGATCACTGGAATGCGAAAGCATCAACTGGATTTTTGAGGAGTTTACTCACCTCTAAATAAAATATATGATATCTGTGTTACTATAGATTATTGTTGAATGCTTGGATGATAGTTTATTGCGGGTTGTTTGAATTGTTTGGATTGCCGCTTTTGGAAAGCGGATGACACATTGTATAGTTTACAGGAAACGCATATGACTATATATTGTTGTTTGATCCCACTTGATAGCAGATGGCATAAATAACCATTTTGTTGCAGAGGATAAATAAGAAGAAGTCAGAGTATTATCATAGCGAATAGGTCGCTATGGGACACTTCGAAGTGCATATATATATATATATATATATATGAAATTTACAAAGGACTTTTGTAGAGAGACCCTACGGGATTTCTCACCAATGTTGATTTATATATATTCTTATATTGCTTATATTGATGTTTGGTTGAAATATTTGAGACATGCTATTTGAATTGTGTAAGTGTCGTTATAGTGCTTTTCGCTATACCGTAACTTATGGAATATCATCTCCTTAAACCCTTGTGTGTTTTGAACTTATGCTTGTATTTTTTACAAAATAAATGTTTGGTCGCATGTTCGCACTTTGGAAGTTGTTTAAACTATATTTTCATATATTTTGATAATCCTGAAAATAAAGGTTAAGTATTGATTAAAATTTATAAAAGAAGTTATAAATTTGATTAACTATTTTTAGGGATAATTAATGTTGTTTTCAATTTATAAAAAGATCATAAATTTGATTTATTATCTTTTGGGATAATAAATTTGACTTATTATCTTTCTGGTTAATTAATGTTGTTTTAAATAAATAAAAAGATTATAAGTTGATTTATTGTCTTTTAGGATAATTAATGTGATTTGAAAATTTATAAAAGAATTATATAATTATCTTTCAGGATGATTAACATTGTTTAAAAATTAATAAAAGTATTTAAATTGATTTATTATCTTACGAGATAATAAATGTTGTTTTAAATTTATAAATGATAGTTTATAAATGTGGAAATTTTTAAAAATGAATGTTTAAAAATCAAGCTATGTGTAAATTGTTATGGGTTTATAACAAACAATGTTTTAATGACATTTGTTTTCACCCTTCTTTTTAATACACTTAGAAATATAATTAGCTCTTTAAAGTGATATTTTTAAAGGGTATTTTTAAAGTGTTTTACAAATATTTATGATGTGAAAATGAAGCACAAGGAAGAGTCAAATGTTTTAAAAGCTTGATTCGTTTATTGGTGACAAGCGTGTGTGATCTAATTTCCATATACGATCATTTTTGATATTCCCGGTTGTTGATTTATCGACTATTGATTATGATATCTTCTTTATGTTTCATTAATTCAAAGCGATTTGTTTGATTGTTTGGGACTTTTAAACTCTTTCTATTCTTAAAGATAAAAATGTCGTCGAGTCAAGATAGATAGCAATACTGCCCTATCATATCCAACTTCATTGTTTTTCCCAGGGTAGTATTAGTTTGTTTTTCAATAGTTGATTTCTTAACTATCAATTTTGATATCCTTCTTTGTGCTTTGTCAATCTAAGATGATTTATAGCTTGTTTTGAGCATTGACATCCAACACCATGGATAACTAAAGCAGAAGAGCAAGTGGGAGCCTAGCCATATGGGTCGCACCCATTAGGATATATTCATATTTATCTTGATTTTATTGGTAGCATGTAGACGGTGATGTGAGTATATTCGAATGCCCGTGGTTTTAACGGGGTCTAGCATTGGAAGTTCCCGAGAGTGATGCGTGTTTGACGTGGGCTCTCAAGTATATTTTATCTTGAGATACACTTTCGGTGTAGGGGGCGCATCCTCCTAGTCATGCTATTCATTCTCCTTGTTTAATTCGAACCTTGGAGTTGATTCTTTCTTAATTGCACCGAGAAGTGCCTTGTGCCCTTCACTGTGTTTAATTATTTTTGTCCATTCTTTCCGTCTAGATTTTCGTACATTCTTCAAGTATGGAATTTGTCCTTACTTATGTCTATCCTTTATGTTTGGATTGTTTCAGTTGTTTGTCCAATCTCTTATGTATGGATGTTGTTCTTGTATGGTGAAACTCCGTTCCGTATTTTGCAACGTGTTCCCACCAATTATTTTATGTTTACCATATCCCTTGAGTTTTCTCACGCTGGTTTTCCAAACTGGCCCTGGTATTATTTTATTATAATGCTTGGGTCAAGCCAAGTATTTTCTAGGTTGGCATTGGTGTTATGGAGCTCTTAGAGAAGAGCTAGACGTTCAACTACTGTAGTAATTTATTTTCCACAGTATTATATTGTATACCTATCAGCAATTGCAAGGTCAGGAAATTGTAACTGTCCAGCTAATGAGGTTTGCTTTTAACTCTGATGTACCTTGTATCTTGGAGTGATAGTTTGTACTACCTTTGTTATATTATATGTTGTCGTTTCTGCTATGAGATTCTATTTCCCATATTGTTCTTTTTATTTTACCCTAACAATCTACCTTTTCGACGATTGGATGTTCGACATTTGAATACCATGAATGTATTGAGTGCCAACTTTCAACGGTCGAAAAGGTGGACTGTTACATTTGGCATCAGAGATTAAGATTAAGTGAAAACCTTAGCGTGAGGTAAACTCATTAGAGATAGGGTAAGTGACACCTTAGAATGAGCTGAAAGTATTATATATACAAGAGCGTGTTTGTTATTGCTATAACATCGAATTATATTAATTGGTCAATTGAGTTGTTTATGAATTCTAGTTAGGATGTAGGACGCCACTATGTCGATAGGGAATTCTAAACACTTGAACAAGGCAAATAAACATGATATTGATTTTTGAAAATTGCTAAATGAAACATTTTACTTAGGATTGTGTCTTATATATATAAAGGAATAATTTTCAAACTGATATAGTTATTTATGTTGTGTTTGTTTGTTTGAAAATGATAATATTTATTTATTATCATTATTGTTTGATTTGTCATGCTCGGATAGTTTAGAAGCATTTATTATTATTTTTTGATTGTTAACTTACGCTCGACCAGTTTATAGGCATTTACTGTTTTGATAATTGTGAGTGTATTATAACGAACTCCTCGTGAATCAAGTTTCACAATTCGACTATAAGGTGTTCGGTTAAAATGTTAAGTTAAAAGTCATCTTTTAATAAAGTTGTTTAACATAGTCTAAATGAGAAGATAAGGCATTTAGAGAATAAATAATCATGAGAAGTTTATTATAATAAAAGGAAGTTATTATAACATAAGATGATTTTAAAAAGGTATATTTTATATAAGTTTGGTATATAAAATGGTTTATAAAAGGGTGTTTATAAGTATAAGTCTTTTGGAAGAGAAATTTTAAGTGAGATGATTTTATATAAAGGCAATTTTATATAAATTTGGTTTATAAAATGTGTTTTTAATAAAAAAAGAGTTTTTGAGAATTTAAATCCTAATATTGCTTGAAACGATTTCAAAATTTTTTGAGAAAGTAATGGTAGTATTACTTGGAAATATTTGTAAGTATAAATATTTCAAAGAGAATTTTTAATAAAGATGCCTTTTCTTTGGGTAGTTTGAGGGAAAACATCTCTATTAGTTTTATGGTAATCTGAATAATCTTTTAAGTGACAATCGAATGTTTGCTTAGGCGAATGTTGTAGTGCAGTTAGTAAATTACTCTTTTCATCATTATGTGATCAAAATGAGTTCGAATCTGAACGAACCCAAAGCAAGTGTTAGTGAATAAATTGTTAAAATTAATTTATACAAATATAAATATATATGCAGTATGATTTCAAATGGTTTTTAAAATAAAAACCCGGTATTTAGTTCTTATGCTTCCTTAAAGGAAATCGATTTAAAATAAAAAGGTATTATGATAAAAGAGTGTTTTGATAAATGGAATTTTAAACTCTTGGATAGAAAAAAAGATAATTTAACTAATGTTTTAAATGGATTAAATTGGATATAAAGGTTTAATAAACATTGTTTTGTTTAAACCATGGTTTTGTTTAAACATCTATGCCTCATAATATTATTTGATGTTATTGGGCCGATTATATGAAAATTTTCACCTTAGGGATGTCTAAGGAAAGAAGACTCTAAGACTGAGTTGGATACTAGCATCCCATTCTTCTTTCCTACTTACCGGACTGGATAGGTAAATAAGTCGAAGTAGTCGACTCAGTTTTAAGACCCATATTTTGTTTGGGCCTCCATTTGAATTTTGAAAAAAATAAAGTAAAATAAATAAGTAAAATGAAATTGACATTTTGTATTTACTCTTAGGATTTAAAAGAGTATTATACAAGTAAATAAAAGTTGAGCAAGTTTTTAATTTAATGTTTTATAAAGATGTGTCTTTATAAAATGTTTGTAAACTTAAGTGAAAATTTATGGAATGATTCAAAAATAATTTTAGTATTGAATGAGATACTATAAATAAAATTGAAAGTGGTTCACAAAGAGATTGGTGTAATTAAGAAACCAATCGGACTAAGTACGTGAGTTATATGTAGATCATTTTATTCGCACAGTTCTTGATCTAGGATTCGAGTACATAACTTTTGGGTGATTAACACCAGTACGAAAAAGTATTTTTTACTTGATTCTTGTCAGTGAACACTTGATTCGGATTCTTGATATAATACCGAGGTTTTCTATCATAGTGTATGGCTATGTAAGGAGAATAGAGGTTTCTAATCAAGGAACCTGATCGGCGTCCACACTAGGGAGGTCAAGTAAGCGATACTAGTTCGAAAATTTAGTCTATGTATCCGAGCAAGTGGTTGGATCAGATATTGCGTATGGATGATCTATGTACTATTATCCCGCCTTTTAATTAGGCTGGGATATCATGGATTTGGCTAAAGTGGATGGACTGGAAATCGGTTACAGTTGAAACTATGGACGATAGTTGAATGGATTCGGATGGACAACACTCAAAAAATGGCTAAGTACCCAATCAAGGCATAATAAGTATGAAGTGACAAGGAAGGCCCGATGAGGCCACATTTCAAATTTCAAGTCAATCGGAGTTCGTATTCTCGAGTTATGGACAAGTGAATAATTTATATGGATCGATCTAGAACGATCCATAAAACAGCATACATCGACGAAAATCGATCAATATCTCAAAATGCACAAGACTAATTCAGTTGAAAATTTCAGAGCATCAATAAAATGAAGAGTGGAGCCTACAAAAATGATCGCATGTCACAAAGTGGAGATTTGAAGATGGCTGATCGTTTTTTCCAATCCATCAAAACGATCGGTGTAGTTCAGTGCACAATTCAAGCTCGACAACGATCGATCCATATCCCCAAATTTACAACCCAGAATGATTCCATATTTTAGGAGCAACGTCAAGAGGCATGTGGGCCTCCTAGAAACGATCACACGTGAATTGGATGCAAGAAAAACGAACGGTAAAAATTTGGCCGATTGTTATTGATTGTGAAGTTAAGGCCACCGATCGTTATGGTGGGCCCCTATGGACCTACAGAGCCTTCTGCCAAAATCTTAGCAAAATATCTCATCATCTCTCCCTATAACTACAGGCCTCTTGGTTCATTTTGAGGCTCTTTAGGCTGCTGATTAGAGGAAACTTCACTGTAATTAAGTGCTACCTTTATTTCTCCATTGTAACCAGATTCATAAGTGATTAATAAAGGCGAAAACTTCAAACTGGACGTAGGGATCCAACGCCGAACCACTATAATTCTCTATGTTTTTTATTATTGCTTTTTATTATTTTTTTAGCTTAATCCTTTTGTAACATCCTGAAATTTTCAACCATTCGCATCCATACATGTCGGACTTGAATTGCTCAAAATATCAGATTTGTTAATTTAAATTTGGCAAAACTCAGTATATACAGTAAATAAATAATCACAGAATCACAGACATAGAGTAATTTAACAATAATGCAGCGGAAACAAAAGAATAGTAGTTCATGAAGCTACTATATATATATATATAACAGAGTTAAACAAGATACAACAGAAGTCATGAATACATAGATGTCTCAATACAATAGTCAAATACAATATCTGAATACATCACTAGAATCAACTAAATAACTGAAAGCAGAATCGATATAATTGGATCTCCAAGTGAAGCTCCAACACCAAAGGTGAGTCTCGAACACTGAGCCACTCAGTCTGACCCGATTGTAAAGTAAAACACAAAAAACTCGAGTCAGGATCAACATTCTTATATCAATAAATCCAACTCAAGTGAAATATCAACTGAAATACAAGTAACTTAAAGGATGTTTGGGATAACCATCCTCTAAGGATCCGTTAAACTATCTACTATGTAGTAATATATGCTATTATAATGATGTCTACAGTAAAGTATACTATTTAAAAATAGCGTTAAGGCTTTACATTTTCCACCTTAACACATTTTTAGGTATGCCAATAGTCTATACAGTACCGTAATACCTCGTAAACTAGAGCTACCAGAGGATACTCCATAGGTACGACACAAATCAAACTCGTAGTAAAGCACGCTAGGGTAGGTGACACGGCACAACTAGGCAATGCCAGGGTAGATATACTGTAACGACCCTAAATTTTCGTGGCAAATATTACAGTAAAATCCGTTCGCGTTTTACTGTATATCAGTCCATATAAAGCTGCGTAAAATTTATCTTCCAAATCCAAATATTTTTACACAGTTATGTTGTAAAAAATTATTCTGATCAAGATTATGTAATTCGTTTCGTCTAAAACTGTCATCGCCTGCTCCATTTAAATTGTTTTGCAAATCGTACAATTTAAGTGGCGTAAATGCAAATTTTATAAAATCATCGTAACGCCATAATCTATGTACCGTTGGAAGCGCATCGTCGCACTGATCGTAACGGTATATTTATTGGCGTGAATCGATGTCCGACATCATCCGTCGCGTTAATTTAATCGCTCCGTACTGTCCGGGTACACAATTGCAACCCAAAAATCTTTAACCCGTTTACAAAAGGAAGTTGAAAATAAAGTCAGCCCTGTATTTAATGTAGTAGTTGGAAGCTAAAGAGCTGCTTGGAAATATGCGTGAACGTTGGAATTTGATGAGAATATTGGGAAGGGAGGTGACGCATGGAATAAAAAGTAACGTCACTCAAAATTTATAAAGCAGATAATTAACCCATCGTTCCACTCTTTCATTTCAAAACTTCCCAGGTACCATCTTCCTCTTCTTCCTTACTTTTCTTTTCTCTTCTGGAAAAATAAATGGCTACAACCGAGCCACCGTCCTACCACTGCCTACCTCCCTGGCCGCGTTCATCAAACCAATCACCACCCTCCCTAGGCCTCGCCTACCTCCTCGAACCTAGCAGCAGCCTTAGCAACCCAGATCTGCACTCAACCCAACCCATCTCCACTGCCTCCGCGCCGCCCAAAGCCACCCAGTCCCATCGTACCACCCACCAGCCAACCCGCCACCCAGTCCCATCGCACCACCCACCAGCCAACCGCCTACCAGCAACCCCATCTCCACGCCGTGCCACCAGCCAGCCAACCACCTCGCGCCACCTCACTCCCATAGTCTCCACCACGCAGCAACCACCCGGACCTCCCTGACCCACTGCCCACCGCCTCCAAGTCCACCCAGCCACCACGTCGCTGACCACCTACCAGCCACTGCTTTGCCTTCCGCGCCTCAACCAACCACCATCTCCGTCTCCTCTCCTCCCAGCTAGCATGGCCGAACGTGTGTTTGGGTTGAATGTGTGCACATTGTGGAAATATTTGTTTGCGTGTATGTGTGGTGTGTGTGCATTGTGTGTTGAGGGCGTATGTTATTCTGTAGGGGAGAGTTGGGTGTGTTTTATGTTGAGAGTTGAGTTTATTTTCCTTTTTTTTTTAAAAAAAGGGGGCTGAAACTGAGAATAGCTCATAGTTATAGATTTGCTGAAAAGTCTTTAAGAAAATTTCTATTGGTTGCCGAAATAGTAACGAGTTTTCCTTCCTTTGTTTGTTGTTGCAGCAACCGACTGATTTCTTTCGCAGCAGCATCGATCTTCAGCTTTTGTTCTTTTTCTCCGTCTTCGGTAAGCGTATTTATATAAATTTATAAATTATATACAAACGTTCATTGTATTAATATCGTTTTCTTTTGTCGATATTACAGTGTCCGTTGTTCGTGCTGTACCAACTTCTTTCGTGCTTCTTTCACTTCGCCGTCAAATTTCTTTATCCACGAAAGGTGAATTAATTTTCACGACTATATTCTTATGCTAGTTTGTTTTGTTGAATGATTGCTATGTGATTGAATCGAATGTTGATTGCTAGTATAAAGTGACGAATAATTTGCAAGTAAATTTGATATAGGATAGTTAACGAATTTAATTTTGATTATATATGTCGAACTCTGATTTGCTAAACCTGACCCCTTCATATGTTAAAATCGATTAGTTAAATTGACCCTTTAAATTTGTAAGTTAATTGACACGTAGAATTTGATAAATTTCACTTTGGACTCTTGAACGTATATTGAATTAACCGTCGTGGTTGAAATTGAACGACAAGTGAAACCGTAATGTTATAATCTTTAATCTACTTGAAATGATAGGGTAGATTCTAGAAATAGTTATATTAATTTGCGTAAATAACAAACGCGAATTAATACGATTATTTCGGGATTATTTGAAATTGTTGAATTATTGTGAATGGATGCTATTGCTTGTTTATTTACTTTGACACCATCCCAGCTATCACACTGCAAGTTCCCTTTGTATGCTTTGATTTTGAATTGAAATGGAATCGGGTTGAAATGATAAATACCCAAATAACTTTGACTTAGGATAGAAAATTAAATTAAACCCGATTGGTCAATGTTTTGATTTAAATAAAATAAAGTTTTATTTGACTAATAACAAGGTTTTGAATAAATTGGAATTTAAATTCGAATGAATGTAAATGTGAGTATTTGAATTTTAAAAACAAATATTAAACGTCGTAATTGATAAAGGAATATTGTTTAAATTTAATTATTTAATAATTAAACTTAGAATTATTTGATATTAATTTTTGAAATTATTAATAATTAAGTTTTGAAATTGTTAATAATTAACTTTTGAAATTATTAATAGTTAAGTTGTGAAATTATTAATAACGAAGTTTGAAATAATTAATAATTAAATTTTGAATTTATTAACAATTAAGTTTGGAATTATTAATGAATGAGTTTGGAATAATTAATAATTAAGATTTGAAATTATTGAATTTGATGAGATCAAATTCCAAATTAAATTGAATTGAATATCTTTATTAAGAGAAATTGAATTATTGAACAAGTGAAACTAAGTTTTAACTAAGTTTTGAAATTGAAAGGAATTTCTTTGATAAGAAATAGAATGCGTTTTGTCAAAACAAATGAAAGACTTGTAATTTAAAGAATTGGATTGGACAAATGAAATTGTAGATAAGTTGTAAACTTTGATAATGAAATCTAACTAAAGACGTAACGTAATGAATTGGGAGTTTAATTGAAATTGTTTAAGGATAAATTTATTTAATGAATATCGAATGAAATCGATAATTGAGTTTAAATCGATTTGAACGTTAATTAAGTTAAATGATTTTGGAATGAACTTATATACAAAATGCAATGAATATTTGAATTGTTTTAATTGAAACTTTGAAATTGAACTATAGAAATGTTGAAATTGAAATTGGAAACTTTGAAACGTAATTTTGGAACTTGATTTCGAAAGACTAACGAATTGTCGATTTACGAACTCCAATTTGAAATTGAAATTGTTTTGGTTTTGAAATATATTAACGACCAATCGGTGTTATAATCACGAAGGTTATTAAAGGAACCGGAATCGGTTTGGGACATACTCACTGTCTAAACCGGAAACCACTTTAATAACTATACGCGAAGTGATGATCCAGAATGAAGTGGTTGGATTGACGAACGTTGATGATTGAAGAAAGTGAACGATAATGGATAGCCTTTACACTTGTGTCAAATTGGAAATGACTAAAACAGGAGCTGTGCCGGGCCAATGGAGGATTAGCTACCTCAAGTGGACACACTTCTTTGTAAACTATTCATTTACATTGTGATTGATTGGTGCGCACCCTTGATTTTGGGAGTGTTGTTTCACGGTGTTGCGGGCTCTGCGGCGTTGCGTTCTCACCAGTCCGGATCAGGCGAACGGTAGTGTCACTACCTTGGGTATTGCCTCATGTGCCTCGTCATACTTGTATTCCATTTATGCGCGACCACTACGATTTTGATTTGTACCTTTAGTATATGGATTGCCCTTTGGTGACTTCCGGTTTTGGGGAAACTACGGTCTTGTATATGCTTTTGGGAATAAAAATGTGTTAAGGGTGGAATGGGCCATGACTTAACACTATTTTGATATCTTTATATTATTGATAGACATTATCTACTTATCGTACTCTACTATATATAGATAGTTTATCGGATCCTGAAAGATGCTTATTCCAACCATCTTTGAGTTATTGTTATTTCAAATTTTTAACCATATTATCTGTATAAGAATATATGTCCTGATTCGAGTGTTTGTTTGTGCATATGCTCGGATCAGACTAAGGATTGCTGTTGCTGCTTACTTGGGGCTGAAGACTTGAAGACTATCTTATCTTTATCAGTATTGTTCTTTCCATTTGGACTATTTGGACATCTATGTTGTTGTATTTCTTTTATTTGAGACATTGTTGTATTTACTTAGTAGCTTCAGAACTACTATTATGACATTGTTGTAATTCTGCTGCACTATTCTGTTTTGTTATATTTTCTGTGATTCTGTGATGATTCTCATTTATATACATATACTCCATTAATGATTCGTGTTTTGTACTATTTAAGTTGACATGTGTGTATTATTGTCAATTTAAATGGTCCAAATATACGGGTTGTTACAGTTGGTATCAGAGCTTTGGTTCTCGATAACCTTAGCCTGTGGAGTTTAAAGCTCATTAGAGATAGGGTAAACATACCCTAGAATGAGGAGAATCATTTCAGAATCCACATCCTTTGATTCATCTTTCTTATTGAAATCGTTGAATAGAATTTCCTTAAGTTCTATAAATTCCTATCTTTGATTCTAAATCACTTTTGGTATTCCAGGATGGCTACCAGAAGAAATGTTAGGGGCAGGGGTGGAAATGCTCCTGGTCCACATGCTCCAGCTCCCACAGTCCGATTCTCCACTCTTAGCAAGGAGTATACTCAGCTTGGAGGAGTCAAATTTACTTGCTCCGAGAGTATTATCGAAGCACAGCAATGGCTAAAGAGTTTGGAAAGGATCTTTTCTGGCTTGGAGATCGCAGATGCTCAGAAGTGCAAGTTGGCCGCTTGGCAGCTTCAGGATGCTGCACAAGATTGGTGGGAATCAGTCACTTCTCGAACTGATGAGGAAACCATCACTTGGGCCCAGTTTAGGTAGTAATCTATCTAAATTCCAACTAAATAAATTTCTATCTTATCTCGTCATAATTTTGATTCGTTTCATATCACTTGTAATAGGGATTCCTTTATGGCTCAGTGGATGCCAGCTGCTGGGAAGGCCCAACTCTATCGGTCTTTCATGGATCTCAAGCAGGGCAACATGACCTTTACTGAGTACGAAAGGAGGTTTAACGAACTCTCCAAGTTCGGACCTGGCTTGATTGACACGCCTCTACTCAAGAATGAGAAGTTCATACATGGCGCACGCCCATAGTATTACGAGATCCTCACCGCTCATGTCCATGGAACTTTCACTGAGTTGATGGATTTTGCTCTTCGATACGAGGGAAAGCCTAAGGGAACATCTGTCCCCAAAGCTCCAGTTACTCAGACACCAGCTAATCAGTCGGGAAAGAGGAAGCAAAATTTTGAGCAACAAAAGAAGAATTGGCAGCAGAAATCCGGGCTTGGCTATTCTCAGAAGAAGCCTATTGACTTATCCTCCATCACTTGTTTCAAATGCGATCAGAGGGGTCACTACGCCAACAGCTGTCCAACATCTGCCGGTGCCACTGTTCCGCCTCCTCAGAATACTAGGAACGACCTCTGTCACGTATGTCGGCTGCCGGGCCATTTCAAGAGGGATTGTCCTATGTATAAAAAGGGAAAGACGGCCGGGGTATTTGCTATGACTTCTTCCGCCCATTATCCACCTACCCCACCTGCTCCTACTGATAACCAAGGTACATTACAGGGTATTTTATGTTGCATACTTTACCAGTTAAAGTTCTATTTGATACCGGAGCAACACATAGTTTCATATCTATTGATTTGTGCAATAAACTTGGTTTGGAACCCATTCTTTCATCTACCTTCTTATGTGTATCAAACCCTATTGGAGGGCCCGCTAACCTTAAAAGGGTTTGTAAATATGTCACTCTTATGCATGGCATTCACCACTTCACTTGGGATTTCTATGTCCTTGGATTCGAGGCATTCGATATACTATTAGGCATTGATTGGCTACGGAAGTTCGAAGCCAATATCTCATGCAAAGCTCGAACAGTCTCTCTTATCGATGACAAGAGCATGCCTTTGGTTATAGAAGGCAAATCACCTCAAGAATATGCTAGGAGTTTTATATTTTCACTTGACTCCCATCCAAATGAACTAAGCTCTACTCCGGTGGTCCAATTCTTTTCTGATGTATTTGGAGAAGTCAATTCTCTACCACCTCCGCGGGAAATCAAATTCTGCATTGACCTTATTCCTGGTGCCCGACCAGTAGTTCTCCCTCCCCGGAGAATGGCTCCTAAAGAAAAAGCTGAACTGAATGCTCAAATTGAAGACTTATTTTCTAAAGGCTTGATTTGGCGAAGCCATTCAGAATGGGGTGCTGCAGTAGTGTTCGTCACAAAATCAGATGGTTCCCTCAGAATGTGTGTGGACTATAGAGAGCTGAACAAGCTCACACACAAGAACAGATATCCGATGCCTCGCATCAACGATCTATTCGACCAGCTTCATGGAGCTAAAGTATTTTCTCAACTCGATCTGGCTACTGGCTTTCACCAACTCAGAATTGCTGAGGAGAGTATTCCTAAGGCAGCATTCCGCACTGAGAATGGTTTCTTTGAATGGCTGGTTATGCCGTTCGGTCTTACTAATGCTCCAGCTTATTTCGTCGATTTGATGAATAGAGTTTTCCGGGATGTTCTTAACAAGTTTGTTCTTGTTTTCATCGATGACATTCTCGTCTTCTCTAAGGATGAGGAAGAGCATAGGTCACATTTGGCTTTTGTTCTGGAAACTCTATGCAGCCATCAGCTTAAAGCCAAGTTTTCAAAATGCCATTTTTGGAAAGATGAAGTTCGATTCCTTGGCCATATTGTTTCAGAGAATGGGATTTCGATCGATCCAGCTAAGATTGCCGTAATCAATGTAAGTTCTATTCTTACTTATCAATTCTATCAAAAACAACTTATCAATTCTTAATTCGAATCTTTGGAATTTGCAGGATTGGGAGACTCCCAAAACTCCTACAGATATCCGCAGTTTCTTGGGTTTGGCCGGCTATTACCGCAGATTTATAGAAAACTTTGCTCGTATTGCCGCACCACTTACCGCACTGACCAAAAAGAATGTGAAATTTATCTGGAGTGAGAAGTGTGAAGCAGCTTTCAACGATATGAAGCGAAAGTTGACATCTGCCCCAGTTCTTACAGTTATTGATGGTAGCGAAGGATTGACCGTCTATACAGATGCTTGTCGAGATGGACTTGGAGCTGTTTTAATGAAAAAAGGAAAGGTTATTGCCTATGCTGGTCGTCAGTTAAAGACCCATGAAACAAACTACGCAACCCACGATTTAGAGCTTCTTGCGGTTGTATTTGCTCTTAAGCTATGGAGGCACCATCTATTGGGAACAAAATTCGAGTTATTCACTGACCATAAGTCATTGAGATATATCTTCTCGCAAAAGGATTTGAATCAGAGACAAGTCCGATGGCTCGAATTTCTAGCTGCATATGATCTTGATATTAACTATACTCCGAGAAAAGCAAATGCCGTAGCCGATGCTTTGAGCAGAAACCAAGCTATGATATGTTGTAATCTTGTTGAAGGAATGTTATTCCAGCTTTCCGTCTCCCCAACTCTTATGGATCGTATTATAGCCAAGCAATACGAGGACACTTTGCTTTATCGCATCAAAGAAATAGTTCTTGGCAGAGTTGAAAATGCTGATAATAAAGTGGGTGCACATGTTGATAGTAATGGAATCTTGAGGATTGATAATCGAATTTGTGTTCCTAATGTTGATGGTCTAAGACAGGAAGTGCTGAGAGAAAATCATAAGTCTTCGCTTTCATTTCATCCCGGTGTCACAAAAATGTACCAGAATATGAAGAAGTTATATTGGTGGAGTGGGATGAAGCGCGATATCTCTACCTATGTCAGTAGATGCACCACTTGCCAACAAGTTAAAGCTGATCACAGAAAGACAGCAGGATTACTTCAACCTCTTGAGATCCCAGGTTGGAAATGGGAGCAAATTTCTATGGACTTTATTGATGGGCTACCAAGGACTAGAAAGGGTAACGAAAGCATTTGGGTGATTGTCGATAGACTGACGAAGTCCGCTCATTTTATCCCAGTCAAGACCACTCGTACAGCTTCGAGTTTGGCCGAGATATACATGAGAGAGGTTGTTAAACTTCATGGTGCACCATCTAGTATTGTATGCGATCGAGATCCTATTTTCACCAGTAAATTCTGGAAAGCATTCCAGGATACTTTGGGCACCAAGCTAAATCTGAGCACAGCTTATCATCCTCAGACAAATGGCCAAACTGAGAGGGTGAATCAGATTTTGGAAGATCTTCTCCGAGCTTGTATTATTGACTTTGGTGGATCTTGGGAAGATCATCTTCACTTGGTTGAATTCACTTATAATAATAGTTACCAGGTAAAGAAATTGAATTTCAAATTTGAATAAGTATATATTGAATTTGAATTAATTATCTTCAATAACCAGGCAAGCATTGGTATGGCACCGTTCGAAGCCTTATATGGACGGCCGTGCAAATCGCCAGCTTGTTGGATTGAGTCTGGAGATTGATTAGTGCTTGGACCAGAAATGATTATGGAAGCTTCTGAAAAAGTCGAAGAAATCAGAGAGAAGATAAAGACGGTACAGGATAGACAGAAGAGCTATGCTGACAAAAGGAGAAGAGATCTCGAATTCAGTGTTGGAGACAAAGTATTTCTGAAAGTGTCGCCTTTGAAGAATATTGTTCGATTTGGAAGGAAAGGGAAGCTAGCTCCCATATTTGTTGGTCCGTTTGAGATTACAGAAAGAGTCGGAACATTAGCATATAGAGTTGCATTACCAGAGAAGTTCGCCGGTGTGCACAACGTATTCCACGTCTCACATCTCCGTAAAGTTGTACACGATCCATCGATGACCATCCCTACTGCCCAGTTGGAAGAGATAGTTATTGAGCCTGACTTGACGATTGAGCGAAAGCCACTTCGGATAGTCGATCGTGAGACAAAGCAACTCGGAAGGAAGTCGGTAAATCTCGTCAAAGTACAGTGGTGTGCAGATGAGCGAGATTGCACATGGGAAACTGAGGATAGTATTCGGGATTCAAACCCCGAACTATTAATTTCAGGTATTATTCAAAATTCTCGAAATCTATCTTGACTTTTCTACTTATTTCATTTCTACTTCACTCGTCTCGTTCCTTTTCGAGGACGAAAAGTTTTGAGTGGGGGAGATTGTAACGACCCTAAATTTTCGACCAAATTTAAAATTTTAAATTCATCGTTTCAATAAAAAAATTTGAAATTATAAACGATCTCAATTTACGTCCAAACTTTATTTATGACATACGTCTAGTTAGATATGGACATAGAAAAAGTTTCGTGGCAAATATTACAGTAAAATCCGTTCGCGTTTTACTGTATATCAATCCATATAAAGCTGCGTAAAATTTATCTTCCAAATCCAAATATTTTTATACAGTTATGTTGTAAAAAATTATTCTGATCAAGATTATGTAATTCGTTTCGTCTAAAACTGTCATCGCCTGCTCCGTTTAAATTGTTTTGCAAATCGTACAATTTAAGCGGCGTAAATGCAAATTTTATAAAATCATCGTAACGCCATAATCTGTGTACTGTTGGAAGCGCATCGTCGCACTGATCGTAACGGTATATTTATTGGCGCGAATATCAATGTCCGACATCATCCGTCGCGTTAATTTAATCGCTCCATACGGTCCGGGTACACAATTGCAACCCAAAAATCTTTAACCCGTTTACAAAAGGAAGTTGAAAATAAAGTCAGCCCTGTATTTAATGTAGTAGTTGGAAGCTAAAGAGCTGCTTGGAAATATGCGTGAATGTTGGAATTTGATGAGAATATTGGGAAGGGAGGTGACGCATGGAATACAAAGTAACGTCACTCAAAATTTATAAAGCAGATAATTAACCCACCGTTCCACTCTTTCATTTCAAAACTTCCCAGGTACCATCTTCCTCTTCTTCCTTACTTTTCTTTTCTCTTCTGGAAAAATAAATGGCTACAACCGAGCCACCGTCCTACCACTGCCTACCTCCCTGGCCGCGTTCATCAAACCAATCACCACCCTCCCTAGGCCTCGCCTACCTCCTCGAACCTGGCAGCAGCCTTAGCAACCCAGATCTGAACTCAACCCAACCCATCTCCACTGCCTCCGCGCCGCCCAAAGCCACCCAGTCCCATCGCACCACCCACCAGCCAACCCGCCACCCAGTCCCATCGCACCACCCACCAGCCAACCGCCTACCAGCAACCCCATCTCCACGCCGTGCCACCAGCCAGCCAACCACCTCGTGCCACCTCACTCCCATAGTCTCCACCACGCAGCAACCACCCGGACCTCCCTGACCCACTGCCCACCGCCTCCAACTCCACCCAGCCACCACATCGCTGACCACCTACCAACCACTGCTTTGCCTTCCGCGCCTCAGCCAACCACCATCTCCGTCTCCTCTCCTCCCAGCTAGCATGGCCGAACGTGTGTTTGGGTTGAATGTGTGCACGTTGTGGAAATATTTGTTTGCGTGTATGTGTGGTGTGTGTGCATTGTGTGTTGAGGGCGTATGTTATTCTGTAGGGGAGAGTTGGGTGTGTTTTGTGTTGAGAGTTGAGTTTATTTTTCTTTTCTTTTTTTTTAAAAAAAAGGGGGATGAAACTGAGAATAGCTAATAGTTATAGATTTGCTGAAAAGTCTTTAAGCAAATTTCTATTGGTTGCCGAAATAGTAACCAGTTTTCCTTCCTTTGTTTGTTGTTGCAGCAACCGACTGATTTCTTTCGTAGCAGCATCGATCTTCAGATTTTGTTCTTTTTCTCCGTTTTCGGTAAGTGTATTTATATAAATTTATAAATTATATACAAACGTTCATTGTATTAATATCGTTTTCTTTTGTCGATATTACAGTGTCCGTTGTTCGTGCTGTACCGACTTCTTTCGTGCTTCTTTCACTTCGCCGTCAAATTTCTTTATCCACGAAAGGTGAATTAATTTTCACGACTATATTCTTATGCTAGTTTGTTTTGTTGAATGATTGCTATGTGATTGAATCGAACGTTGATTGCTAGTATAAAGTGACAAATAATTTGCAAGTAAATTTGATATAGGATAGTTAACGAATTTAATTTGTATTATATATGTCGAACTCTGATTTGCTAAACCTGACCCCTTCATATGTTAAAATCGATTAGTTAAATTGACCCTTTAAATTTGTAAGTTAATTGACACGTAGAATTTGATAAATTTCACTTTGGACTCTTGAACGTATATTGAATTAACCGTCGTGGTTGAAATTGAACGACAAGTGAAACCGTAATGTTATAATCTTTAATCTACTTGAAATGATAGGGTAGATTCTAGAAATAGTTATATTAATTTGCGTAAATAACAAACGCGAATTAATACGATTATTTCGGGATTATTTGAAATTGTTGAATTGTTGTGAATGGATGCTATTGCTTGTTTATTTACTTTGACACCATCCCAGCTATCACACTGCAAGTTCCCTTTGTATGCTTTGATTTTGAATTGAAATGGAATCGGGTTGAAATGATAAATACCCAAATAACTTTGACTTAGGATAGAAAATTAAATTAAACCCGATTGGTCAATGTTTTGATTTAAATAAAATAAAGTTTTATTTGACTAATAACAAGGTTTTGAATAAATTGGAATTTAAATTCGAATGAATGTAAATGTGAGTATTTGAATTTTAAAAACAAATATTAAACGTCGTAATTGATAAAGGAATATTGTTTAAATTTAATTATTTAATAATTAAACTTAGAATTATTTGATATTAATTTTTGAAATTATTAATAATTAAGTTTTGAAATTGTTAATAATTAACTTTTGAAATTATTAATAGTTAAGTTGTGAAATTATTAATAACGAAGTTTGAAATAATCAATAATTAAATTTTGAATTTATTAACAATTAAGTTTGGAATTATTAATGAATGAGTTTGGAATAATTAATAATTAAGATTTGAAATTATTGAATTTGATGAGATCGAATTCCAAATTAAATTGAATTGAATATCTTTATTAAGAGAAATTGAATTATTGAACAAGTGAAACTAAGTTTTAACTAAGTTTTGAAATTGAAAGGAATTTCTTTGATAAGAAATAGAATGCGTTTTGTCAAAACAAATGAAAGACTTGTAATTTAAAGAATTGGATTGGACAAATGACATTGTAGATAAGTTGTAAACTTTGATAATGAAATCTAACTAAAGACGTAACGTAATGAATTGGGAGTTTAATTGAAATTGTTTAAGGATAAATTTATTTAATGAATATCGAATGAAATCGATAATTGAGTTTAAATCGATTTGAACGTTAATTAAGTTAAATGATTTTGGAATGAACTTATATACAAAATGCAATGAATATTTGAATTGTTTTAATTGAAACTTTGAAATTGAACTATAGAAATGTTGAAATTGAAATTGGAAAGTTTGAAACGTAATTTTGGAACTTGATTTCGAAAGACTAACGAATTGTCGATTTACGAACTCCAATTTGAAATTGAAATTGTTTTGGTTTTGAAATATATTAACGACCAATCGGTGTTATAATCACGAAGGTTATTAAAGGAACCGAAATCGGTTTGGGATATACTCACTGTCTAAACCGGAAACCACTTTAATAACTATACGCGAAGTGATGATCCAGAATGAAGTGGTTGGATTGACGAACGTTGATGATTGAAGAAAGTGAACGATAATGGATAGCCTTGACACTTGTGTCAAATTGGAAATGACTAAAACAGGAGCTGTGCCGGGCCAATGTAGGATTAGCTACCTCAAGTGGACACAGTTCTTCGTAAACTATTCATTTACATTGTGATTGATTGGTGCGCACCCTTGATTTTGGGAGTGTTGTTTCACGGTGTTGCGGGCGCTGCGGCGTTGCGTTCTCACCAGTCCGGATCAGGCGAATGGTAGTGTCACTACCTTGGGTATTGCCTCATGTGCCTCGTCATACTTGTATTCCATTTATGCGCGACCACTACGATTTTGATTTGTACCTTTAGTATATGGATTGCCCTCTGGTGACTTCCGGTTTTGGGGAAACTACGGTCTTGTATATGCTTTTGGGAATAAAAATGTGTTAAGGGTGGAATGGGCCATGACTTAACACAATTTTGATATCTTTATATTATTGATAGACATTATCTACTTATCGTACTCTACTATATATAGATAGCTTATCGGATCCTGAAAGATGCTTATTCCAACCATCTTTGAGTTATTGTTATTTCAAATTTTTAACCATATTATCTGTATAAGAATATATGTCCTGATTCGAGTGTTTGTTTGTGCATATGCTCGGATCAGACTGAGGATTGCTGTTGCTGCTTACTTAGGGCTGAAGACTTGAAGACTATCTTATCTTTATCAGTATTGTTCTTTCCATTTGGACTATTTGGACATCTATGTTGTTGTATTTCTTTTATTTGAGACATTGTTGTATTTACTTAGTAGCTTCATGAACTACTATTATGACATTGTTGTAATTCCGCTGCACTATTCTGTTTTGTTATATTTTCTGTGATTCTGTGATGATTCTCATTTATATACATATACTCCATTAATGATTCGTGTTTTGTACTATTTAAGTTGACATGTGTGGATTATTGTCAATTTAAATGGTCCAAATATACGGGTTGTTACATATACCAATTACACTTCCGGGCCGATGGTAACGCAGAGCCGCAGCAATCGCCCACCTCGAGCCACACTCCCAAAAATCCGAGGGTGCGCACCAAATCAATCACAAAGTAATAGAATAGCATACGATGGAGTGTGTCCGATCAGAAGAGCTACCTTATTAGCCCGTCATTTGCTCCTGTTTTAGCCACCTTATGCCAACTCACGGGAGTCGGGTCCACGTATATACCTCATATAGAATCATCGCCACCATCCTACTTCATTCTGGAACCTCCACCGCGTGCATAGTTGTTAAAGTGGTTTTCGGTATCGACAGAGAGTATGCCCATATCCGATCCCGATCTCTTTAACAACCAATCGTTATTATAACACCGCGGTCATTTCAAAGTAGTTTATACTTCAAAACCAAAATATTATTTCCATTTCAAAAACATATCAATACGATATCATTTCCATTTCAAAAATATTCACTTCCAGAATCATAGTACTTTCAAAGTTATAACACTTTCAAAACCAAAACAATTTGAAATCATAATATTTTGGAAAACCTTAACTTCGAAATCATAACTTCCACCCTTAAACAGTTTAGATAATAATAATAATAGTATATAATAAAATAGTTTATAAAATAAAATAGTTTATATAAAATAGTTATAAGTAAAAATAGTTTATAATAAAATAATTTATATTGAAAATGATTTATTAAAATAGTTTATATTAAAATAATTTATAAAGTAAATTATAAATAGTCTTAGATATAGTTTAAAAATACTTTATAAAATAAAATAGCCTCCTCAATTTCACAAATCGATTCAAATCAACTCGACTTCCAAATTCAACTTAATTAAATCTCAATTCATAAATTTCAACTCAATTCAGTTCTCAATAAATCATTTCAAATTATATCGATTTCAAATACAAATTTGAACCACAAAATAAAACTTTTAATTTCAATATATTTTGAAGCTTTAAATATTCAACATTTCAAAACTAAATTCGATATTTTATATATATATATATCAAATTCACTTTACTATTATTTAGTTTTGATATATTTACTTAATCATTTCAATAATATCTAAATACAACTTCAATTTACAAATTTAAATAAACAAAATATCCCATTTAAATTTATATAAGTTTGAAATATTCATTTAAGTCACTTTTATCAAAATCCAAGTTATAAAACATATCTTTAAAATTTCAAATTTAATAAATTTCAAATCAGACCTATTTATGTAAAATTCTTAAATAGATATAATTTCGAATAACTTTCAAATTTATCTTTCCAACCTGAATCATTATAAACTTTAAATTTGAAAATATAGGTATTAAATAAATACTTAAACATATTATATATCAACTTTATTAAATCAACTTTAATAAATCTTTAAAAATCAATATTTATTAAAACCATATATTTCTTTTCAAAACCATAGAAATCATTTTCAGAATATATATATATAAATATAGACCAACGGTGTCTGTATATAATTTTCTATCCTATGGTCAAGTGATACAGATATTTATCATTTCAATCCGTAATTTAAAATATATATATGGGTATATATCTTTTCAACCCGCAATCCCAAATTCAATTTAATGAAAATCGCTTGGGTTTAACATTTCAACCCATAACGATTTTCTCCTATTCTACAGATCGTTCGGGTATGTATTATTTCAACCCATAGTGAATTCTAAACTAACAGGAAACTTGCAGAGTGATAATAGATATGATAACAATATAACATGCATATATCATCAATATAAATAACAGATAATGTAACGACCCAGAATTTCTGTCATTTGAAATTCAAATATTTAATTGATTTTAAATATTAATAAGTAAGATTTGGAAGTCGAATTTATTTAATTTCGATATAGTGATTTAATTGGGCGATTAAATTATTAATTTAATACTTGAAATTGGGTAAATAATTGAAATCTGAATTAAATGTGATTAAAAATGATTTATAAAGTTATATTAAATCATATTGGAGTTATAATGATGTTTGTAAACTTTTAAAATTGAATTAAAAGTTAAACTGTGAAAATTGAATATTTTAATATTTTATTGACGACTGAAAAATAGTCATTTTTCAAACAGTCTCGGATTTCAACGAAACCAATTTCATCGGATCTGTAATGTGATATTATTGTATGGTTTCAAATTTCGTGTCAATCGATTTATCGTTTGTCCGGGGCGAGCCCAAACGCACAGAAATTCGATTAACCGATTTAATTTTAAATCGATCGTTTATTGCCGTAACTCACACATACGATCGAATTAGCTTCCGAAACCTGTTCCATTATGTCCGAAACGCAGGATAAACCCTAGAAACGCCAGTCACCGCGCGTAAATCGGAGTTCGAAAAAGCCGGATGAATAGTGTTCGGCGAATTTTTTATAAAAGGCCACAAAGAAATTCATTATTTTCAAAATAATTAAACCCTAACCCTAATTTAGTTCAGCCGCCTCCTAAAACAATCAAAGGCCGAGAATTTCGTTTCTTCTCCTCTTAATCTCCTTCAATCCGTAAACAATTACGTAAAACTCTCAACTACAAAGATGAAGAGCATGGAGAGAGCTTCAAATCCGTACGGTGGGTCGACGAATCGTCGACCATAGGCGAAGTTATTGGGCCGCGTTCTCTACAGTTGGCGCACGTTTTTCATGTCAGAGGCTCGACCGAGTTTGCTCATTTTGGAGCTATGGGTGCGCGCGAGCGTCAGCTCCAATGTGGTGGGTGTTGATCAACTTCTAGGGGACGGTGGGGGTTGCGAAAATTGCAAGATAATCTGCGGCGATGGGTTAAAGTTCACGCGCGTATGAACGAAGAGAGGAAGAAAAGCAATAACGGCTAGGATCTGAGATTTCGAAATCAACGGCCAGATGTAGCTAGGGTTAGGAATAAAGAAAAATATGTATATAAAGTTATATTTAAAATTGTTTGAACTTTAAAATGTGATATCTTTTTCGTACGAGGTCGGAATTTCGCGAAATCAGTTGCGTTGGAATCGTATTGACGAGTACTACGCGATGGAGCTGAATTGGAATTTATTTGAGCTAGTGAAAATTTCGGGTAAAATTAAACGTCCATTTAATTTTATTCAAAATAAAACGCTACAAATTGCTATCGGAAAATCAAGGTGAGAACTCCTCACTCAATCGAATGTTTTGTTTCAATTTAAAATTTAAAATTGTTAGATTTAAAATTGTTGACAGTGTTGATTGTGATGATTGCTATCTATTGTGTTAAATAGACCCTATACGCCGTATATTAAGCGGAGGTTATTTATTAAAAACATATACCGCGATATTTCATATTGAAGTGGAATTGGTGGAATTGGTATTATATATGTATATAGCAATATATATATTGGAATATGTATATATTGGAGCTGTTGATTTCCTGCATTGTATAGCAGATGAGACCCTATTGCGCCGCATAATAGCGGATAATATTTATAAATCCCATATACCGCGATAATTTCACTGTGAAGTGAAATTGGTATTGTGCTAACATCTGTGGATGCAGGGAAACAGGTTGGAGGGATCCAACTGGATTCCTCAAACATTTGAATTTATTTCAATGTTGTGTGTTGATTTATTTATAATCATTGTGTGATTATATTATAATGGAATCTGTAGACGGCTATAAATTAGCTGAAGATATTTTTGGTATTGATGGATACCAGAAATATTTAAAATTGGATTTTTGGAAATATAAGTTGAAAATTTATTGAAAAAATTATTTTTGATAATTGGATAAATTTAAAAGGAGTTTAAAAGATAAAAGTCTTATTTTTGAACGGTATTGAATTAAATTTCAAAAGGCTTAATAAATGGATTTCGAAAATATTATTTATAAGTTGAGAATTTATTTAAAATTTAGATTTGAAAATAGTTTGGAAATTAAAGGAATTTATCTTCTTAAGAAGGAATTTATTTTGAAAAGGAAATAAATTTAGAAATCCATTTAGTAATTGATTTTTGGTGATTGAAAATAAATCTTTTGGAAATGTTTGGAAATTTATTTGAATTAAATTAATCAGATAATTTAATTAATCCTACTTATGGATGTTTGGATTATATTGGATGTTGAATTGTTTGACACCTTTGACGTGTGATGCTTTGTGATATATTCTGATTTGTGTGTGATTTGTGATTTATTTATCTATGATATATATATCTGTGATCTGTGAATGAAGATAAGCGTTATAGTTTATACCACTTAACAATTATATTGTTATATTTGATCTGTGATGATTGAATGTTGTTGCACTATTGTGTTAAACCCTCGGACTACACAATACACACACGAATGTGGATTTCACGTGGAAATCGGTTAAGTCACAGATTTTTATCAATTTTTGGAAAATTGAGTTTTTGAATCCAAAAATAGTTTTGGAATTGGAATTGAAAGTTATTGAAATGAGTTTCAGAAATAAAAGTTATTTTAAATAACTTAATAAAATTGGAATTTAAATCATTTGATTTAAATTTTGAATTCAATATTTTGAAATTGAATTCAATGAATTGGGAATTTTGGTTTAAAAGATTTAATAAGTATAGAAGGTGTTTTTATGGTTTTTAACCAATTAAAATACGTTCTTGGGGAAATTTAAATTTAAATTCAAGTTTATACTTGAATGGCTTTAACCTATATAAATGTAACCAGTTTTTCCCAAAACGAAAACTATCTGTTTTCAAATAATAATGGCTTCATAAAGTGAAGAGATTTCCAATTTGTATCGAAATATTTCAAGTTGAAATGAAATTGTAAATAGTTTGGAAAACTATGAATTAACCTTTGTGACGATAATTAAACTTTATTTTGAAATAAAAGAGTATTTCAAAAGGTGTATCTTTTATATTATAAAAGACTTGAATTGTGAATAGTTTTGAAAGCTATAAATTAAATCTGATTTAAAGATTTAATGGGTTAATCCAATTGAAATGGAGATTGATTTTGGAAATCTGTGAATGAATCTTTGTGAAAATGGGTAAACTTTGTGAAGTAAATCTTTTGTTTAAAGATTTAAAATGGTAATTTGTTTAAACCATTTAAAGGAAAGGATTTGGGTAATAAGTTGTGACTTAATTGGAATCCCAATATTCATATGTTTTGAAATATATTGTTCACTATTCGGGTTAGCCGGGAAAAGACCTTTGTGTCATATAACCCATTCCGAATTTGTGATACGACGATATGGATCGTATTGAAGACCGGTGGTGAAGACCGGGTATTTCTGAAAATGATAGGATGACCTATCGATTGTTTCTGCACCGTTAGCTATGGTATAGAGATTTCCTTTGTGATGGGAAGTTTTATCGGGATTGTGAATACCCGGATTGCAAGGGCTTCTTTGGAAGTGCCTTCGGTTCTGTTCGAACCCGGAACAGACTTGTATGGTTACGTGTCTGACATTACATTTTGAGATGTAAAGCTGATTTCTTTCAAATACATTTCTGTTGGTGGCGGAGAATTTATTCTCTTAGCTTAACACCCTTCTCTAAGACGTACGAGCTCAGAGGTTATGTAGTTGAAATTTATCAGCGATATATTCCCAATTTGGTAATGTGGCATTCTGAGTGTTGTTGTGTGATGATCATTTATTGATCATTTGTGATCAAAGCATGGCTTTGTGAAAAAGCGTTGCTTTGTGGATGAGACTTCGTCAGGGCCTCACAACCCGGAAATGGTCGAAAAAAGAATGTTGCGGCAAGGTAATGAGGGTCGCGCCCTTTAGGGTATGTCATTTCCTTCTAGAAAGGGGTAGTATCATGGTATGGAGCCCAAATACTTACTCATGTGGACACACTTTATTTATTATGTGTGATGTTGTTACCGAGCGCTCGGATAAAGGTCCCAAAGGACCGGGGAATGGCATATTCATGAGTTACCTAGTTACAGGGGTAACCCGGCCTTGTGTTGGCAGAGAGCAGTTTGTCTCTCGGAGCGTCCAGCCAGAGGCGTTTGTTACGTGGCATAGGAAGTTCCTTAGCCTGACCATTTGTTGGAAAATCCAAAGAAACAATACGAACCTTGTACGGTTTTAGTTGTATTACCTGCTATGGAATGTGGCGGTAACATGCTATTGAACATAGTAGCTATAGTAGGCATACAATAATGGTTGTATGTTAGCTAAGATTAATATTATATCTTCGAAATGTTTTCTGCACTATGCACTAATAATAATAATAATCCAATGATTTGCGTAGTAAGCATCTTTGACTATCATAAGGAGAAATCTCCTCCGATTCTGCGTTTGCATTATGTGTGTGTGCGGGAGGCCTTATGGTAGTTTCATTTTCCAAAAGCATTGCGAATATTTTCTACTTGCTTTGTTGTTGTTGTGTTTTAAAGATAAACTGTTTTAGTTCTCACACCAGTCACCATGACTGACCTGGAGTTTATTGTTTCCTTCCTAAACTCTGGGTGCCCACCAATTTCCTCACGGGCAGTCTAGAGTCAGGTTATCAGGTCATTCTGGATTCAGGAGATGCTGTGGAGCTCAATGGCGAGCTGGAAGGCGAGACGTATCACTTGTATATGATATTATTATTCCGCTGTGTATTCTGTATAAGGACAAGTTTATATAACTGTCCATTGATGTATTGTTGTTGTAAACTCTGATGATAATGTAATGTATAAAATGATTAGTTCTTTGATTTAAAGATTATTCATTTATTTATTATATGTTGTTCCGCTGCGAATGTGAGATTCTGATATTGTTTCTGTGTTCTTTTTCTTTCCTTTTCTTCTGTCTTCTTCTACCTCTTCTTTTTCTCCATAACAATTCGGTTTTTCCGGCATTCGATTGCTCAGCTGTTGATACAGTGAATGTATTAATGTCGATTTTCGAGCGACGAAAAATCGAAAACGTTACATTTGGTATCAGAGCATATGGTTAAGTGACAACCTTGGCTCTGTTGGGAATTACTCATTAGAGATAGAGTCAGTAATACTCTAAAATGAGTGTGAGTGTAATAATAGATACGAGTGCGTATTTGTTAGTGAATATGAAATTGTTTTATATTGTGTTTGCTTATCCGTTGAGCTGTTTGTGAATTCTGGTCGGTATGTGGGACGCCATATTATCGATAGGGGTTTCTAAACACTTAAACGAGGCAATGCGACATAGTATCATTTTAAATTGGGTAAATGAAATAATTTTACCTCGATTATATTTTGTATATAAAGGAAATAATTTTTCAGAATTATTAAAGTGTATATAATTGATTGTTTGGTTGTTGAAAACGTGAATATATATAAATTAATGAAAGTTGTTTGAATAAATTATATAAAAACGACAATTGTAAAAGAATGAAGTATATAAGCAAATGAATTGTAAGTATGGAATTATAATTAATATGATGATTTGCAATTGTGAAATAATCTTGCATAAGTAAAGTAATATAGTGAAATTATATGAGAAAAGATTTATAAATGTGATTTATAAATAAAAGGAAAATTTTGAAAGAATTTAAAGCACTGGATTCACTACTATTACTGGGAAATAATAAGGTTGATGACTGCAGCATCATCAGTATCATTTTCGAGTTTCTATGTGATTGATTTGCTACCAATTGAAAATTTAAGTTTTGTTGTGTTAAACAAATTTAAATTAAAATCCAAGTTGAAATTGATAAATATAAGTAGAAAAGAGTTTTGAACTTTAATATGAAATAATAAAATTTTAACTTTGGTAAAGTTAAAGAATTTGATAGTTCAAATAAATAAAAGGTTAAATAAATTGAAATGAATTAGATAAGTAGTTATCTAATATGATTGGAAGATAAATAATAAGTTGTATAACTTATAAAAATGGGAAAAGCTAAGTGAAACCAAATGATAAAATGGTTAGACAAATTTTGTTAAGCAATTGAATTAATAAATAGATTGCATGTTAATCAATCTAATGTAAGTAAATTGATATGGAATAATGAATGTAAGTGTAAATTCATTAAAGCTAATTAAATGTGTTGAACCAAATTGAATGTAAGTAATGTAAATTAAATAAATTTGGTTGTGTTGAATGACATTGGTTGCTAGATGATTGTTGGTTGATTGTATATAATTCATTAAGTATTAAGGAAATTGAATAAATAAAATTGGAAGCTATGCAATTTGATTTAAATTGAAAGTGAAGTAAATTTAAATAGAAATTGATTTGAATTGGAAGTGAACCAACTTGAATTTAAATTAGCGAATGTAAACTAATTGAAAACGAAGAATTGAATGTCGTTGTATAAGAATTGAATGTTTAGTATGCATTTCCCTTAATATGCATATGTTGTAGTTGTTTAAAAGAGTAAAATGTTAATAACCTTATATATATGTCACTTACATGTTTAAATTGAGTAAGTACAGGTGCCGTGGCTGCCGTTCGGTTGATTTGGTTGCGCTAAAATGCTAAATTAATAACTGTTTTGCTTAAAATGCTAAAAAAGGTACGCCTACGCAATAAAAATAGGAAATATGAACTGTTTTTCTGCTTTTCCGACCGGGTGGGTCGATGTATACATATTTATGTCTATTGTGATCCTACTACGATTGAACCGTGCAAAGGAGATGCTAGCGAATTTTTCTGAAAATTTAAGGCGTTAGAAAAATTTTGGAAATTTTGGAAAATTTTTGTTAAAGAAAAGTCAATTTTCGAATTAAAATGAAAACGTAGGAATGGAACTAGAAAATGAAAACCATTGTTTTGGTTGAAGTTAAAGGTCTTGGAAAAGTGAATATAAAATTTTCACTAAGCGAATTGTTTGAAAAATTAATGAATTTGGGACATTTTTCTTACTTTGCAATTTCGAGGACGAAATTCTTTTAAGGGGGGAAGTTTGTAACGATCCAGAATTTCTGTCATTTGAAATTTGAATATTTAATTGATTTTAAATATTAATAAGTAAGATTTGGAAGTCGAATTTATTTAATTTCGATATAGTGATTTAATTGGGCGATTGAATTATTAATTTAATACTTGAAATTGGGTAAATAATTGAAATCTGAATTAAATGTGATTAAAAATGATTTATAAAGTTATATTAAATCATATTGGAGTTATAATGATGTTTGTAAACTTTTAAAATTGAATTAAAAGTTAAACTGTGAAAATTGAATATTTTAATATTTAATTGACGACTGAAAAATAGTCATTTTTCAAACAGTCTCGAATTTCGACGAAACGAGTTTCATCGGATCCATAATGTGATATTATTGTATGGTTTCAAATTTCGTGTCAATCGGATTTACCGTTTGTCCGGGGCGAGCCCAAACGCACGGAAATTCGATTAACCGATTTAATTTTAAATCGATCGTTTATTGCCGTAACTCACACATACGATCGAATTAGCTTCCAAAACCTGTTCCATTGTGTCCGAAACGCAGGATAAACCCTAGAAACGCCAGTCACCGCGCGTAAATCGGAGTTCGAAAAAGCCGGATGAATAGTGTTCGGCGAATTTTTTATAAAAGGCCACAAAGAAATTCATTATTTTCAAAATAATTAAACCCTAACCCTAATTTAGTTCAGCCGCCTCCTAAAACAATCAAAGGCCGAGAATTTCGTTTCTTCTCCTCTTAATCTCCTTCAATCCGTAAACAATTACGTAAAACTCTCAACTACAAAGATGAAGAGCATGGAGAGAGCTTCAAATCCATACGGTGGGTCAACAAATCGTCGACCATAGGCGAAGTTATTGGGCCGCGTTCTCTACAGTTGGCGCACGTTTTTCACGTTAGAGGCTCTGTGATATCCCAGAAATTTTAAGCAATATCAATTTAATAATCTGTGTAAAAATTAAATTGATTTGATAATATAGTTAATAATAAATATGGATTGATTTAATAATCTTCTTTAATAAATATTTAAATGGGTGATTTTATCTTTTAAAAACTAATTTAATTTTTTTTCTATTTATAATATGTATATATATATATATTTGTATATATTGTAAATAGACAAGGTCTGTTTTAAATTTTGATAAATAAGGATATGTTTTCAAATTATAATATTTTTGGTAATTTGGAAATTTGATTAAATTCAATGTTAAATAAATAAACATTTGGCTTTAAAATATACTCAAGATTAAAGTTAAAATTTGTTTAAATGATTTTAGCTTAAAATTTAATAAAAAGGTTTGTTTTGTTTTAAACATAGCTTGAAAATATAAGTAATTTATTAAATAAGAGACTAATCTCTTTTATAAATTATTTTAATTTGATAATGAGCTTTATTAATAATATAATGTCTTTACAAGTAGATTTTTAATATAAATAGAAATTGATATATATGTTTTAGAAGAAATTATGGTTTTAAAATTTAAATAACTCTTTCCAAAAAAATATATATAATAAAATATACCTTATAAATATTTAATATAAGTATACAATAAAATAATAATAGGTAATTAAATATTTGATAGTTTAAGTTTTAAAAAGAAATAAACACACTCATGTTAGAAATAGAATTAAATACTTAGGTTAAATTTTATAACAAATAACTATAGCAACTTTATATTTATAAGACAAAAGTATATATATGAACAGAAGATATAAATATACAAGTTAACATTATAACTATAATAACCATAACAACTTTCAAGTAAAAAACTTATGTAAATTCTAGAGAATCTTATATATGAAGTTTAGATATGCTGGAAAGAAAAGAAATATCTATGAACACATATACAAAAGAATATGATAAGTCTAGATCTTATAGTGTAAATATATGTTGCAGGTAAGAATAAAGTAAAAGCATAGTAGGCAAGTAATATCATATTAGTACATACGAAATGGAAAAAAAGATAAGTATGCAATGGGTAAGGTACCAAGGCATTTAATGCCATTATCTCTAGTACTCAAGATATCTCATTTCAGCCTCCATTTATAAAAAAATCTCTGACCTATGTAATAAAATAAAAGATAGTGTACCAGGCAAATGGCATAACCCTGTAAACTCTTTTATATATGATCCTTCTCATTTCAATTCGTTCAACATAGCAAACTGGAAAAAAAAGTAAGCTTAACTTTATTTTACAACTTAAAACAACTTCATCAAACAAAAGCAAGGTGATTTAGAGGAAGATCAACGCAAAACCTTTACAGTTTTAAAAAGTTCAAAACTATTTTCAAAGCTAAAGAGTGCTCTGTCCATTCTCGAAGCAACTTCAGTTCAGTTTCAAAGCTTAAATCATTTCATCAACAAAGCATTTTAGAAGATCACAGCATATTCAAGTTTAAAGTTCAAAAACTGTTTTCCAAAAATCAAGTGCTCTGTTCTTCATATTCAAAAACAGGCGAATAACGCTTTTTCTTAAAAACTTAAGTATGATTCTGGTTGCTAGATCATCTCTGGAAATAATTTTGTTTGTGTGTATATTTATAAGTACATTTCTGTGGATAGTTGAATGTAAATGTGTGTATGTCTGTTTAATTAGAGATATCTCCGTTCTTTGATTCAGGATCCAGATTTGAAAACAAAATCATTTTCCTTTGATCTAATAACTGTTAGGACTTGGAATATAAACAAAAGTTGTTTGATTTAGCATAGATAAATGTTTAAAATTATATTTAAGTTAATGAAAATAGAGGATTGTCTCTGAAATTACCTGGAAGTTAAAATGACTGAGCAAAATTTAAATAAGTCAAAAACCCAAACTTTGTAATTCATAAATTCATGATTTTAAATTGAATACATAAACTAAAACATGATTTTTAACACTAGAATCATAATTTATAGTTTGGGATTAAAGGTGCAGTTTGGGTTTGAACTGGAATGGGTATATTTAGCTTTTCTGGTGATCGAGTTGATCGGAGTGTTCGTGGTTTTTCCTGGAGATGGAGGATCGATCAGTGATGCTAGGTAAAATAGTGGATGGTGATGAAACTCACTAGGGAAGTTTCGGCAGTGAAATTCCTTTTAGAACCCTAGTTTTGGCTGTGTTTAATTAATCAATCATTTGCGGTGTTATAATGGATCGAGTGTGAAGGGGTCTTGAGTGATGGAAGATTGGTCAATGATGAGTAGATGGCCAGGATTCTTGGGTTTCTGATCGTTGAGGTTAGGCGAACGACGTGATGTTCCAGGTTGGTGATGAGGCAGTTCAAGTTCCAGGTTTTCGTGTTCATACTCGAATTCGAATCTGTGTGGAGAATGGGTTTGTTGAGGATCGAAGGATGGTTTGTAGGTGGTTGTCGATGTGCTCGATGAAGTGGAGGCGACTGGAGTTGGTCGCTGGCGATGTGCACGTGCACAGTGCCGTTGAAGTTCTGGTGATCTTTTTGGTGTGCAGAGTTTTGTTTCCTCGGGTTTTACTCGAGTCATTCGAGTGATTAACTCGAAGCAAGTCTGGGTACCACTCGAGACAGTGGTTGTTCAGGCATTAGTAAACCTGACTGTTCCAGGTTTTTAAACATAGTTCAAATTTCAAAAACAGGATTTAAACTGTGTTTTAAATTAAAAGTCTTAAGTATAGATTCAAATGGAACTTTTGAATCTTAAGGTTTAAAAATGAATTTGGATTTTTAAATCAAGAATTTAAAACCAAGTTTTACAAATCAAGAATTTAAAACCAAGTTTTAAAAGCAAGTAAATCAAGTTTAAATCAAATGTTAAATATGGATTCAAGTTTTCTTGAATTCAAATCTGTGATTCAAATCAGTTTTTAAATCTGAATGTTTTAAATTAAGTAGTCAGTTTAAAAGCTTTTTCTTATATAAGTAATAAATGTTATTTACATTTATTTTTAAGGATTTTTGATTGAAATTTAAATTGGATCAATGTTTAAAAGAATGATCATTTTGAATCTTAAATTCAAAATGTAATTTAAATTTCAATTCAAAGGTGTAATGTTTTACACTTTAATGCTAATGAAATCATTTATAAAGAAATGGATTATCTTAGAGATAATTAAAAATATTGAAGTGAATTAATTAATAGGATAATTAAGGAATGACTTATGTATTTAATTTATAAATTAATAATTTAGATTAATTTATGATTAGAGATTAATTAAGAAGTAAATTAGGAAATGTTTTTAATTAATGAAGATAATTAACTAAGGATTATTTACATAATAAATTAATGTGATTAATTTTGATAATTAATTAGATTAATTTAGATAATCTAGTGTAAATTGTTAAATGTAATTGCTTGATAAAAGTAGTTAAGAGATTAATTACTTATTGTAATAAATTTTGATAATATGATTAATTGAAGTTAATTAATTTAGTTTAATTAATTTTAAGAAATCATTTGATGATTTGATAAGTGTAATTACTTAGTGTAATTAATGGAGCATAATTACTTAGGAATGTAATTAGATGATAATTACTTGATGTAATTAATACATGATGGTTTGTAAGTGAAGTAATTTGGGTAATTACTTTTGTAATTAATCAAAGGATTAATTAATGGAGATAATTAATTATGAGATAATTAATTTATTTAATAAGTAATTAAGGATAGTTAATTACTGGGTTGTTATTAATCAAGGGGGGATTAATAATTGTGTTTAATTAAAGATTTAATTACTTAATGTAATTAACTTAAATGAAGTAATTTAATTAGAGATAATTAATTAATATAATTAATGATGTAATTATGAATTGTTTAATTAAGGAATAATTAATAATGAGGTGATTAATTAATGTAATTAATTAAGGATAAATGTAATTAATTTTATTTAATTAAAAAATGAAGTAATTACGTGTTAATTACTATAAATGACTTAGAATAATTAATTGGTGGAATTAATTAAAAGACTAATTACTTATTGTAATTAGAGAATGATTAATCAAAGGTGTTTAATCAAGATGAATATTTAGAGAATGATTAATTAAATTGATCTTTACCTAATTAATGGCTGTATAAGCACAATTTATAGATGTAGTAATTAATTTAATTTACTTTAAATTAATTAAAGATAGAAGTAATTAATTTAATTCATTTTAAATTAATTATAGTAGTGAATGATAAATCATTGCTTATGAATGAATGATATTGATATTTCATTGATTGATTGTGATCTCAGATATGAGATGAGTAATATCTATGTGATATGGATGCTTGTTTTAAGTATGATAATATTGATTATCTGTTTGAGTTGATAATATGGATTATCTGTTTATGATGATAATGTTGATTATCTATTGTGATATTGTGAATTATCTATCTGTGAGTATATAGATAATATTAAATGGAATTGTTTTAAACCTTAAAACAACTTGGACCTAAAAGATACGTTTTGGATTTCGATGAGACTGGGATCGGGTTTCCAGATTTGGAAGTCCAAAAACCACATCGATCCAAATTAACGATAGATCGTGAATCTCAAGTGAAGATGAAGATTCAGAATGCAAGGGTTATTGTCGTTAACTCTGAGGGTGATTTCAAAATGTGTGTAATGAGATAATGCCTTCGGTTTCGTTCGAACCCGGAACGAACTTGTATGGATTGAATGCTTTCAGAACATCGTCAGGTGGACGATGAGCATTCTAAGAGATGTGTTCTCTAAAGGTAATCGTAGCCTCAAGCCTCATCAACCGGGAATGGCTAAAATAGGGGAGGTGCAGCAAGGTTAGTGGGTAGCCCCCAAGTAAGACAAGATTTCCCCTGTCTAGATGTCCCTTTTATTTCGGTTGTGTGGGCAGTTGATTGCAACAACTGCTGGGGTGTCTTGTGCAGGAATTATCCAGTAAGGGATGTTCCGACCTTGTGTTGTAGGGGACTTCGGGAGGGTCCTCGGTACGATGATCTAGGCCACATACTGTGACGGGCGGTACCCCAGTAGCCCTGCCATTGTATGGAATCCAATCTCCAATAAGTGCCCTCGGATTTGATTGTATTACCCACATGTTTGGCTAGTATGCTGGAATTTAATAGATGTAACAATTTCAGCTATTTCTTATTTACTTGAAAACCCTAGACCTATTATAATATCACTGGATTTCCTATCAAAGTTTTGGTTAGCGTAAGGGAAAAGCTTTTCCATGTTTATGTATGGGAAGTCTTACGTGATACCTTTTGTTTTCAAAGGATTTTCAAAGTTAAGCAACTTTAACCTGTTACTCATACCAGACCCATGTATGACCCGGAGTTTATTTCTATTTTTCTTAAACTCTCGGGTACTCAAATTTTTACGAGTAGCCAAGGGATTCAGGTTAGCTTTGACGATTTGTGCAGGAGCAATGGAGCAGGATGCTTCAGCGTTATAGATATATAGTTTTCCGCTGTGTTGGTACCTCTGTGTTGTATTTGGGATTGTATCGAGTTGTATTAACTAGACAGGTGTTTATAACTGTCTAGTATGTGATGTATAATCTGTGTAACTCTGATTGATGTTTGTATATTATGTAATATTTATGTGATTAATATAATTTATTCGTTCCGTTGTGAGATTCTGATGTTGTTTAGTTCTTTCTTCTTTATCTTTTCTATTTCTCACCCCTTTCTTTCTTAATGATGATGCAACTTTCTAGTAGTGGAAAGTCGGGTCGTTTCAGGCTCGACCGAGCTTGCTCGTTTTCAAGCTATGGGTGCGCGTGAGCGTCGGCTCCAATGTGGTGGGTGCTGATCAACTTCTAGGGGATGGTGGGGGTTGCGAAAATTGCAAGATAATCGGCGGAAATGGGTTAAAGTTCACGCGCGTATGAACGAAGGGAGGAAGAAAAGCAATAACGGCCAGGATCTGAGATTTCGAAATCAACGGCCAGATGTAGCTAGGGATAGAAATAAAGAAAAAAATGTATATAAATTTATATTTAAAATTGTTTGAACTTTAAAATTTGATATCTTTTTCGTACGAGGTTGGAATTTCGCGAAACCAGTTGCGTTGGAATCGTATTGACGAGTACTACGCGATGGAGCTGAATTGGAATTTATTTGAGCTAGTGAAAATTTCGAGTAAAATTAAACGTCCGTTTAATTTTATTCGAAATAAAACGCTACAAATTGCTATCGGAAAATCAAGGTGAGAACTCCTCACTCAATCGAATGTTTTATTTAAATTTAAAATTTAAAATTGTTAGATTTAAAATTGTTGACAGTGTTAATTGTGATGATTGCTATCTATTGTGTTAAATAGACCCTATACGCCGTATATTAAGCGGAGGTTATTTATTAAAAACATATACCACGATAATTTCATATTGAAGTGGAATTGGTGGAATTGGTATTATATATGTATATAGCAATATATATATATATTGGAATATGTATATATTGGAGTTGTTGATTTCCTGCATTGTATAGCGGATGAGACCCTATTGCGCCGCATAATAGCGGATAATATTTATAAATCCCATATACCGCGATAATTTCACTGTGAAGTGAAATTGGTATTGTGCTAACATCTGTGGATGTAGGGAAACAGGTTGGAGGGGTCCAACTAGATTCCTCAAACATTTGAATTTATTTCATTGTTGTGTGTTGATTTATTTATAATCATTGTGTGATTATATTGTGATGGAATCTGTAGACAGCTATAAATTAGCCGAAGATATTTTTGGTATCGATGGATACCAGAAATATTTAAAATTGGATTTTTGGAAATATAAGTTGAAAATTTATCGAAAAATTTATTTTTGATAATTGGATAAATTTAAAAGGAGTTTAAAAGATAAAAGTCTTATTTTTGAACGGTATTGAATTAAATTTCAAAAGGCTTAATAAATGGATTTCGAAAATATTATTTATAAGTTGAGAATTTATTTAAATCTTGGATTTGAAAATAGTTTGGAAATTAAAGGAATTTATCTTCTTAAGAAGGAATTTATTTTGAAAAGGAAATAAATTTAGAAATCCATTTAGTAATTGATTTTTGGTGATTGAAAATAAATCTTTTGGAAATTTATTTGATTTAAATTAATCAGGTAATTTAATTAATCCTACTCATGGATGTTTGGATTATATTAGATGTTGAATTGTTTGACACCTTTGATGTGTGATGCTTTGTGATATATTCTGATTTGTGTGTGATCTGTGATTTATTTATCTGTGATCTGTGAATGAAGATAAGCATTATAGTTTATACCGCTTATCAATTATATTGTTATATTTGATCTGTGATGATTGAATGCTGTTGCACTATTGTGTTAAACCCTCGGACTACACAATACACACACAAATGTGGATTTCACGTGGAAATCGGTTAAGTCACAGATTTTTATCAATTTTTGGAAAATTGAGTTTTTGAATCCAAAAATAGTTTTGGAATTGGAATTGAAAGTTTTTGAAATGAGTTTCAAAAATAAAAGTTATTTTAAATAACTTAATAAAATTGGAATTTAAATCATTTGATTTAAATTTTGAATTCAATATTTTGAAATTAAATTCAATGAATTAGGAATTTTGGTTTAATAGATTTAATAAGTATAGAAGGTGTTTTTATGGTTTTTAACCAATTAAAATATGGTCTTGGGGAAATTTAAATTTAAATTCAAGTTTATACTTGAATGGCTTTAACCTATATAAATGTAACTAGTTTTTCCCAAAACGAAAACTATATGTTTTCAAATAATAATGGCTTCATAAAGTGAAGAGATTTCCAATTTGTATCGAAATATTTCAAGTTGAAATGAAATTGTAAATAGTTTGGAAAACTATGAATTAACCTTTGTGACGATAATTAAACTTTATTTTGAAATAAAAGAGTATTTCAAAAGGTGTATCTTTTATATTATAAAAGACTTGAATTGTGCATAGTTTTGAAAGCTATAATTAAATCTGATTTAAAGATTTAATGGGTTAATCCAATTGAAATGGAGATTGATTTTGGAAATCTGTGAATGAATCTTTGTGAAAATGGATAAACTTTATGAAGTAAATCTTTTGTTTAAAGATTTAAAATGGTAATTTGTTTAAACCATTTAAAGGAAAGGATTTGGGTAATAAGTTGTGACTTAATTGGAATCCCAATATTCATATGTTTTGAAATATATTGTTCACTATTCGGGTTAGCCGGGAAAAGATCTTTGTGTCATATAACCCATTTCGAATTTGTGATACGACGATATGGATCGTATTGAAGACAGGTGGTGAAGATCGGGTATTTGTGAAAACGATAGGATGACCTATCGATTGTTTCTACACCGTTAGCTACGGTATAGAGATATCCTTTGTGATGGGAAGTTTTATCGGGATTGTGAATACCCGGATTGCAAGGGCTTCTTTGGAAGTGCCTTCGGTTCTGTTCGAACCCGGAACAGACTTGTATGGTTACGTGTCTGACATTACATTTTGAGATGTAAAGCTGGTTTCTTTCAAATACATTTCTGTTGGTGGCGGAGAATTTATTCTCTTAGCTTAACACCCTTCTTTGAGACGTACGAGCTCAGAGGTTATGTAGTTGATATTTATCAACAATATATTCCCAATTTGGTAATGTGGCATGCTGAGTGTTGTTGTGTGATGATCGTTTATTGATCATTTGTAATCAAAGCATGGCTTTGTGAAAAAGCGTAGCTTTGTGGACGAGACTTCGTCAGGGCCTCACAATCCGGAAATGGTCAAAACAGGAATGTTGCGGCAAGGTTATGAGGGTCGCGCCCTTTAGGGTATGTCATTTCCTTCTGGAAAGGGGTAGTATCATGGTATGGAGCCCAGATACTTACTCATGTGGACACAATTTATTTATTATGTGTGATGTTGTTACCGAGCGCTCGGATAAAGGTCCCAAAGGACTGGGGAATGGCATATTCGTGAGTTACCTAGTTATAGGGGTAACCCGGCCTTGTGTTGGCAGAGAGCAGTTTGTCTCTCGGAGCGTCCAGCCAGAGGCGTTTCCTACGTGGCATAGGAAGTTCCTTAGCCTGACCATTTGTTGGAAAATCCAACGAAACAATACGAACCTTGTACGGTTTTAGTTGTATTACCTGCTATGGAATGTGGCGGTAACCTGCTATTGAACATAGTAGCTATAGTAGGCATACAATAATGGTTGTATGTTGGCGAAGATTAATATTATATCTTCGAAATTGTTTCTACACTATGCACTAATAATAATAATAATCCAATGATTTGCGTAGTAAGCATCTTAGACTATCATAAGGAGAAATCTCCTCCGATTCTGCGTTTGCATTGTGTGTGTGTGCGGGAGGCCTTTTGGTAGTTTCATTTTCCAAAAGCATTGCGAATATTTTCTACTTGCTTTGTTGTTGTTGTGTTTTAAAGATAAACTGTTTTAGTTCTCACACCAGTCACCATGACTGACCTGGAGTTTATTGTTTCCTTCCTAAACTCTGGGTACCCACCAATTTCCACACGGGCAGTCTAGAGTCAGGTTATCAGGTAATTTTGGATTCAGGAGATGCTGTGGAGCTCAATGGCGAGCTGGATGGCGAGACGTATCACTTGTATATGATATTATTTGTGACGACCGCCCATGACCCCTGCACTGAATCTAGAGATAGTACGCTGTAAAGTGTGCCAGGCGACCATGGACGATTGTCAGGGTAGATTAAAACAACAGAATCTATCATATTACTCACAGCTCATGGACAAAATACAATAGAACATATGTATAGTGAAGCTTTACAGAACAAAATGACATCATATAAAACTCCATAATAGTTGAATACTAGCATCCAAATAGCCAATACATCAAGCCTCACTACATAACACTCAGAGAATACAAAACAGCGGAACATCCGGTACATATAATAAGAAAATAATATGCAACCCTCCAGCTCGTCTTCGATATCAGCATCGTGAGAAGAGAACAGCACCTGTCACCTGCTACCTAGTCTGCCCGTCCCAAAAATGGACGAACAGCCCAAGGCAATAAGAATTAAAACATAAAGCCTTGAGTTAGACAACAGTCTTAGTGAGCAGTAAATTAACTAACAACATACCAAAAGAGCGTAAAGGAAAAGGAATAGGAATACAACCCTCCCACTCCACCTCTTTCTACAGTGATAGCCCCCAGACACACACTAAGCAGAAGCAACACAGCAGAGCATACAATTTAAAGTAAAGTAATAATCATTCGAGTCAAGGGCGATGTTTTCCAAGTACCAAGGCCTAAATCAGATAAGCACCCAGAAAATACCGCTCTTGAGTCCGAATGACGATACAACCAAACATCCATGACTCTGGCTATCACTGTCATTGCTTCGATATCACCGTTAATTGAATGACCGGCACATTCTTTCAGCCGTCCGTCAAGGGCTAATGGAAACCCCGGTTCTAGACATAACTCCCGCACGTCGTCGCAGCCCGTGCCTAGGACTATCGAATCTGCCCAGAGTACTCGACCATCAACAGTTGGCCGTTGGGACTATCGAATCTGCCCAAACGTACTCTTGCTTAGAGCATTCTAGAACCTTCAACAACGATGCTATCCAAGCCTCCTAGTCATCCTCCTCGACGACTATTCTCATATCCATTCATTATCCTCAACTCGAATCATATCACCGAGTTATCAACATGCTTGGAATGATCCCGTCTGGATTAGACCAAGTCTTCATCACATGATTGCCTCGCTTCATCACATCCTCGCAAAGCCTCATCTCAACATCACATCATCAAATCTACGCATAAGAGCTTCATCATCCCGCTACATATGCCACGAGCAGCTTACCCAATTCAAGAGCCTTTCTCCTAGCTTTTGAATCATCTTCGGCCACCTTGTCTAAAACCAATCAACAATCATCTAATTCACGGCAATCAATCATGTCAAACATCAATCCAAGTAACCAAGCATTCAAATATAAGCAAAATGAACAATTATAACAATAATGGCAATTTCGTAATTAGGGAGTTGAAAGTCTAACAAGCATGAAAACATGAGAATTATCTCTACAACTTGATCAATGAACTTGCATAGGTTAATCATATACAAAAATGGTTGTCGAATCATCATGAATAATGGATCTACATGGATCTACACTTAGGTTTACAAAAATGCATAGAAATCACTATTTTAACACCAAATCAAGCCAACAATCCGATCTACTCCTTTGGATCCGTGTGAGAGATAATCACCACTCACCAAATCACCAAAACAAACCCAAATCAACACGCTTCAGATCTGGACAGCGAGGGATCAAGCTTGATCTATCACGAATCCGCTTCAAACGAAGAAATCTCTCTTGAAAAGATGAAGATCTTCAATCTATGCTCTTGAATCTTCAATTTGATCTTCAACTTGGATGGATGGAAGCACTAGATTAGAGTGGAGAAAAGAAGTGAAGAAGTGTAGAAGTCGAGCTCTCAAAATGGAAGCACTTCGTCGCTTCGAAATCTGGATTCCAAAATGAAGCCAACCCCCCTCTATTTATAGCTGAAAACTGCCCCTAGGTCGCTCATCTCCATAGGTCGTCCACGACCTAACTGCTACGACCTATGACCTATAACCCTCTGACCTAAAGCTTTGCCAACCTACGACTTAACAGATAGGCTACGACCTAACTAGCTAATGGCCTAACGACCTAACCCTTCTGCGCATCCAAGCACCCAGCGACCTACCAAAGCTCTACATCTTACGACCTAACGAGGTTACGACCTATAACTTAGCGACTTAACAACATAGCGCATCAGCGACCTAACACTCACGCGCCTTAACAACCCAGCGACCTACCAGTGTTACGACCTATAACCTTGCGACCTAACAACTCACTGGAATACCCATGCGACCTAACAGTGCTACGACTTAACACTTAGATCCACGCGACCTAACTAACACGGCACCCCATAGGTCGCTTACGACCTAACTACCCTAACCAGCCAACCCCTAAACAGCTTAACTCTTAGGTCGCTAACAATTAGATCGCTAACTCCTATAGGTCGCGAACTACTATAGGTCGCTAACTACTAGTTCCTTAGGTCGCTGCCTTCCTAGCTCCTTCGTCTTATAGGCCGCTCCAATGCTTAGGTCATTCACAACACTAGGTCGCTCACGACTTAACTACGACAACACCTTAGGTCGTAAACCCACCCCCACTTCCTTAAGTCGTCTACAACCATAAGTCGGTCAACTCGCTAACTCGTCCAACCGACCTAACTTCTCTACGCTCTAAGTCGTTGCCGACCTAACTGCCTTAACTCGCCATTCACCTGGGTAGCTCCAATCCCCTAAGTCGTATACGACTTACGACTTATACTAAGTCGTGAACGACTTAGGACTTAGCCATATTTTTGCCTAAAATCTGAAATGGCTCAAAAATGCTAAAATTCCAGATTTTGACAAACTTTTCGATCCGTAAAAATACGGGTCGTTACATTCTCTCCCCCTTAGGAATTTCGCCCCCGAAATTCCAAACAAACAAAGCAATCAAAGACTATTCTGCACGCCTACCATCCATAGCAATCAACAAACCATACATCCAGTTCTAGCTTAGCGTACAGAATTCTAAAACTAGAACAAGTTACAATATCGCGAGATGACACGACACCTTAGGGCCATACCTTGAAGAGTTCAGGATGAGCTGCCTTCATCCTCTCTTCCACCTCCCACGTACAGTCGTTATCATCATCACTCCATTGTATCTTGAGCAACTTAACTACCTTCCTCCTAAGCTGTTTCGTGTCTATTTCCACAACACGAAGCGGCTTACGAGGTCTTCTATCGACTGGATCAACTTCGAAGTCTTCACAGCTATCAGCAGAAACCACGGTATTCGAGTCGTGCACATACTTCCGTAGATATGATACGTGAAAAACATTGTGCACACTCGACATCTTCTCCGGTAACTCCAATCTGTAGGCGAGCTTTCCAATTCGCTCGATGATCGGGAATGGTCCAACAAATCTCGGAGTCAATTTTCCTTTCTTCCCGAATCGAATAACATTCTTCAGTGGAGAAATCTTCACAAAAACCATATCACCTACGTCGAACTCCAAATTTTTTCGACGCTTATCGGCATAACTTTTCTGACGGTCTTGGGCTGCCTTCATTCGTTGCCGAATGATCTCTATACAATCTGAAGTCTGCCGAATCATCTCCGGCCCAAGTATCATCTTTTCTCCAGTTTCCAACCAACATGTCGGAGAGTTACACGGTCTTCCATACAACGCCTCATACGGTGCCATACCAATACTTGACTGGTAACTGTTGTTGTATGCAAACTCCACCAAATGAAGGTGATCTTCCCATGATCCTCCGAAATCCAAAACACAAGCTCTGAGGAGATCTTCCAAAACTCGGTTGACTCTCTCGGTCTGACCATCTGTTTGAGGGTGATAAGCTGTACTCAAACACAACTCGGTTCCCAAAACTTCCTGGAAGCTCTTACAAAATCCACTAGTGAACAATGGGTCTCGATCGCTCACTATACTCTTCGGAATACCATGGAATTGAACTATCCACTTAACATACAACTCATCCAACTTTGATGCAGTCCTAGTCGATCGAACAGGAATGAATCTTGCGCTCTTAGTCAGGCGATCTACAATGACCCAAATCCCTTCATTTTCCGTTCTGGTTCTAGGCAATCCATCAATAAAGTCCATCGATATTTGCTCCCACTTCCATGTAGGAACTTCTAATGGCTGAAGTAATCCACTTGGCTTTTTCTGTTCAGCCTTTACCAACTGGCAGTTCATGCACTTGGAAATAAAATCTCCAACATCCTTCTTCATTCCTTCCCAGTAGTAGGTTCTCTTCATATCCCGATACATCTTATTTCCACCTGGATGAATTGTCAACTTCGAGTGATGACTTTCCTTCAGAACTTCACTCCTCAATTCATCTATATCGGGAACAACTAGTCGTCCTTGCTTCCGAAGCCAACCCTCTCGATCGACCTCGAATCCTTTACCCTTTTCTGGATCCAATCCAGATTCCAAATCACGGATAATCTTGACAATCTTATCGTCTCGCTTTTGGCTCTCGCCAATCCTTTCCACAAGAGAAGGTCTTATCGATAAGTTTGCCAACATCTCAGGTTCCAATTCGCATCTATGCCTGAAGTCAAATCCAGCTAAATACTCGAGATTCTTCCATTCTGAAAACATGGCTCCCAATCCTGCATGTCTTCGACTTAACGCATCTGCCACTGCGTTACCTTTTCCTGGAGTATAAGCTATACCAAAATCATATGATGCCAAAAACTCTAGCCATCGCTGCTGCCGAAGATTCAAATCCTTTTGGGAGAAAAGATACTTCAACGACTTATGATCCGTAAACAACTCGAACCGAACTCCCAACAGATAATGTCTCCATATCTTCAGAGCAAATACAATCGCCGCTAACTCCAAATCGTGAGTCGGGTAATTCCTTTCATGCGGCTTCAGTTGTCGACTTGCATACGCAACAACTTTATCCCTCTACATCAGCACTGCTCCAAGTCCGGTACCACATGCGTCGGTGTAAACCACCATCTCATCATTCCCACTTGGAATAGTCAAAACAGGAGCACTTGTCAATCTCTCTTTCAGGATTCCGAAAGCTTGCTCACACTTAGCATCCCAACTGAACACTTGGTTCTTCTTCGTCAATCCTGTTAGCGGTGCAGCTATCTTGGAGAAGTCTTTGATAAACCGTCGATAATATCCTGCTAATCCAAGAAAACTTCTCACATCAGATGCATTCTTAGGTCTAACCCAATCCTGGATTGCTGCCACCTTAGCGGGATCAACCGCTATTCCATTTCCAGAAATCACATGACCTAAGAACCTCACTTCACTCTTCCAGAAGTGACACTTCGAAAACTTAGCCTTCAGCTGATGTTTCCGCAAGATCTCCAAAACAATACGCAAGTGCGTCTTGTGCTCTTCTTCCGTTCTGGAATAAATCAGAATATCATCCACGAACACAAGTACGAACTTGTTCAACTGATCTCTGAACACTCTATTCATAAGATCCACAAAATATGCTAGCGCGTTAGTCAATCCAAACGGCATTACCAGCCACTCAAAGAAACCGGATGGTGTCCTAAAAGCAGTCTTCGGCACACTATCCTTAGCCACTCTTAACTGATGAAATCCCGTTGCCAAATCCATCTGAGAAAACACCTTAGCCTCGTGAAGCTGATCAAACAAGTCATCTATTCTCGGCAATGGATACTTGTTCTTCTTCGTCACCTTATTCAGCTCACGATAATCCACACACAATCTCAACGACCCATCTGCCTTGGTTGCAAACACAACTGGTGCACCCCACTCGGACACACTACGCCGAATGAATCCTTTCTGCAAAAGATCATCAACTTGCACCCTCAACTCCTGCTGTTCCCTAGGCGCCATCCGCCTAAGAGGCATCACAACAGGTCTGGCTCCTTCAACTAGATCTATACGAAACTCGATCTCTCTATGCGGCGGCAACCCTTTGACTTCGTCAAAGACATCCTCGAATCCATTAGCGATTGGCACCGATGACAGTCCATCCCGTGGAACAACCAGCGAATACATGAAGCTCATGAAGACGCCTTTCTCATGCTTACATCGTATTACAACCTTTCGCCCCTCCACATTCTCGACTGTCACTTCCAACCTCCCGCAATCAACCTTTGCCGCATACTTCCTAAGCCAGTCCATACCCAAAATAATTCCGAACCCCGCAAAGTTCAGAACAAAGCAATCACAAACAAAAGAGCAACCATGACTCGATACAACTAGACCACGGCATAAAATACACAAACAAGACGAACCCCCAATTGGATTAGTCACAACCAATGGCCTATCGACAATATCCGGCTTCAAATCTAACCGGCCTACGAGTTCATTACAAACAAACGAATGCGACGCTCCAGTATCAAACAAAACTCTAACTGGAACACCACATAGGAAAAGAGTACCTTGAACAACCATACTCTTTCCTTTCTCTTCAGCAGTAGGAGCTTTCGAAGACGACGAAACAGCTCCCAAAGCATAAGCTTGCACAATCTGCTTGTCCCTCCTCGGTTCCTGACAATTCTTCCTGAAATGCCCCGGCTTGTCACAGTTGTGACACTTCATCGACACCTTCGGATTCTTACAATCCTTCGAGAAATGGCCCTTCTGCTGACAGTTGTAGCAAGTCACCTCGCCTTTCGGCTTCTTCTGGCCATCCTTACCCTTCTGCTGCTGCTGCTTCCTCTTCTTGTTTCCACTCTGCTGGGGTTTAGACTCTTCCCTGGTCACAGCAACAACAGATCCTTCCTTAGGAAACAGACTCTCATGCCTGAGAGCTTTCTCCACAAGCTTCTCAAATGAATCGTCCAAATGATCCACCAACTGTCTCCCAAGATAACTGTCCAAGCCTGTCACAAACTTCTCATTCTTCTGATAAGCAGATTCAATATATGACCGGGCATACTTGGACAAAGCTTCAAACTCAGAAACATACTCAAGAACAGATCTTCCACCTTGCTTGATCTCCACAAACCTCTTGAACAGAACAGACTTCTGAGCTGTAGAAATGAACTTAGCTTCAAACCTAACTTGGAATTGCTCCCAAGTAATCTCTTCCTCTGGAGTAGTGATGGTAATAGAATTCCACCAATCAGAGGCTCTCCCTTGAAGCTGCCTTGATGCCAACTTCCTCTTAGTTGCATCATCAATTCCCAAATCACCAAAGATCCTTCTACAAGCATCTATCCACCTCTGGACCTCAATAGTTGATTCTGTTCCCAAGAAAACCTTCCCTCCAAGAGCAGTATAGTCCTTGCACAACTTAGCAAAATCCACTGGTTTCGGAGTCTGAACCTGAACTCCAACATCAACTGCTGTCTGCTGCCCCCGGAACTGGTATCCTTCTCATGATCGAAGTCATCATAGCTTCGAACATAGCTGCATAATCAGCAGTCCCCTCAGTAGCACGGCCTTCCCTAGCAGCTGGTTTCCCTCTTCGACTCATTCTCAATATCTATAAAAAGGAATGATTAGAACATCTAGAGAAACAACTGCATAAAGGACTCAAACTCTACTAAGCTACTATATTATATATAATATTCATCCATCAAAATACAATTACGTCTCTCATACGTAGTTACGTCAGCGAGCGTTGGGTAAAATCTATTAACCAATGCTCTGATACCAAATGTGACGACCGCCCATGACCCCTGCACTGAATCTAGAGATAGTGCGCTGTAAAGTGTGCCAGGCGACCATGGACGATTGTCAGGGTAGATTAAAACAATAGAATTTATCGTATTACTCACAGCGCATGGACAAAATACAATAGAACATATGTATAGTGAAGCTTTACAGAAAAAAATGACATCATATAAAACTCCATAATAGTTGAATACAAGCATCCAAATAGCCAATACATCAAGCCTCACTACATAACACTCAGAGAATACAAAACAGCGGAACATCCGGTACAAATAATAAGAAAATAATATGCAACCCTCCAGCTCGTCTTCGATATCAGCATCGTGAGAAGAGAACAGCACCTGTCACCTGCTACCTAGTCTGCCCGTCCCAAAAATGGACGAACAGCCCAAGGCAATAAGAATTAAAACATAAAGCCTTGAGTCAGACAACAGTCTTAGTGAGCAGTAAATTAACTAACAACATACCGAAAGAGCGTAATGGAAAAGGAATAGGAATACAACCCTCCCACTCCACCTCTTTCTACAGTGATAGCCCCCAGACACACACTAAGCAGAAGCAACACAGCAGAGCATACAATTTAAAGTAAAGTAATAATCATTCGAGTCAAGGGCGATGTTTTCCAAGTACCAAGGCCTAAATCAGATAAGCACCCAGAAAATACCGCTCTTGAGTCCGAATGACGATACAACCAAACATCCATGACTCTGGCTATCACTGTTATCATTGCTTCGATACCACCGTTAATTGAATGACCGGCACATTCTTTCAGCCGTCCGTCAAGGGCTAATGGAAACCCCGGTTCTAGACATAACTCCCGCACGTCGTCGCAGCCCGTGCCTAGGACTATCGAATCTGCCCAGAGTACTCGACCATCAACAGTTGGCCGTTGGGACTATCGAATCTGCCCAAACATACTCTTGCTTAGAGCATGCTAGAACCTTCAACAACGATGCTATCCAAGCCTCCTAGTCATCCTCCTCGATGACTATTCTCATATCCATTCATTATCCTCAACTCGAATCATATCACCGAGTTATCAACATGCTTGGAATGATCCCGTCTGGATTACACCAAGTCTTCATCACATGATTGCCTCGCTTCATCACATCCTCGCAAATCCTCATCTCAACATCACATCATCAAATCTACGCATAAGAGATTCATCATCCCGCTACATATGCCACGAGCAGCTTACCCAATTCAAGAGCCTTTCTCCTAGCTTTTGAATCATCTTCGGCCACCTTGTCTAAAACCAATCAACAATCATCTAATTCACAGCAATCAATCATGTCAAACATCAATCCAAGTAACCAAGCATTCAAATATAAGCAAAATGAACAATTATAACAATAATGGCAATTTTGTAATTAGGGAGTTGAAAGTCTAACAAGCATGAAAACATGAGAATTATCTCTACAACTTGATGAATGAACTTGCATAGGTTAATCATATACAAAAATGGTTGTTGAATCATCATGAACAATGGATCTACATGGATCTACACTTAGGTTTACAAAAATGCATAGAAATCACTATTTTAACACCAAATCAAGCCAACAATCCGATCTACTCCTTTGGATCCGTGTGAGAGATAATCACCACTCACCAAATCACCAAAACAAACCCAAATCAACACGCTTCACATCTGGACAGCGAGGGATCAAGCTTGATCTATCACGAATCCGCTTCAAACGAAGAAATCTCTCTTGAAAAGATGAAGATCTTCAATCTATGCTCTTGAATCTTCAATTTGATCTTCAACTTGGATGGATGGAAGCACTAGATTAGAGTGGAGAAAAGAAGTGAAGAAGTGTAGAAATCGAGCTCTCAAAATGGCAGCACTTCGTCGCTTCGAAATCCGGATTCCAAAATGAAGCCAACCCCCCTATATTTATAGCTAAAAACTGCCCCTAGGTCGCTCATCTCCATAGGTCGTCCACGACCTAACTGCTACGACCTACGACCTATAACCCTCCGACCTAAAGCTTTGCCAACCTACGACTTAACAGGTAGGCTACGACCTAACTAGCTAATGGCCTAACGACCTAACCCTTCTGCGCATCCAAGCACCCAGCGACCCACCAAAGCTCTACATCTTACGACCTAACGAGGTTACGACCTATAACTTAGCGACTTAACAACATAGCGCATCAGCGACCTAACACTCACGCGCCTTAACAACCCAGCGACCTACCAGTGTTACGACCTATAACCTTGCGACCTAACAACTCACTGGAATACCCATGCGACCTAACAGTGCTATGACTTAACACTTAGATCCACGCGACCTAACTAACACGGCACCCCATAGGTCGCTTACGACCTAACTACCCTAACCAGCCAACCCCTAAACAGCTTAACTCTTAGGTCGCTAACAATTAGATCGCTAACTCCTATAGGTCGCGAACTACTATAGGTCGCTAACTACTAGTTCCTTAGGTCGCTGCCTTCCTAGCTCCTTCGTCTTATAGGCCGCTCCAATGCTTAGGTCGTTCACAACACTAGGTCGCTCACGACTTAACTACGACAACACCTTAGGTCGTAAACCCACCCCACTTCCTTAAGTCGTCTACAACCATAAGTCGGTCAACTCGCTAACTCGTCCAACCGACCTAACTTCTCTACGCTCTAAGTCGTTGCCGACCTAACTGCCTTAACTCGCCATTCACCTGGGTAGCTCCAATCCCCTAAGTCGTATACGACTTACGACTTATACTAAGTCGTGAACGACTTATACTAAGTCGTGAACGACTTAGGACTTAGCCATATTTTTGCCTAAAATCTGAAATGGCTCAAAAATGCTAAAATTCCAGATTTTGACAAACTTTTCGATCCGTAAAAATACGGGTCGTTACATTCTCTCCCCCTTAGGAATTTCGCCCCCGAAATTCCAAACAAACAAAACAATCAAAGACTATTCTGCACGCCTACCATCCATAGCAATCAACAAACCATACATCCAGTTCTAGCTTAGCGTACAGAATTCTAAAACTAGAACAAGTTACAATATCGCGAGATGACACGACACCTTAGGGCCATACCTTGAAGAGTTCAGGATGAGCTGCCTTCATCCTTTCTTCCACCTCCCACGTGCAGTCGTTATCATCATCACTCCATTGTATCTTGAGCAACTTAACTACCTTCCTCCTAAGCTGTTTCGTGTCTGTTTCCACAACACGAAGCGGCTTACGAGGTCTTCTATCGACTTGATCAACTTCGAAGTCTTCACAGCTATCAGCAGAAACCACGGTATTCGAGTCGTGCACATACTTCCGTAGATATGATACGTGAAAAACATTGTGCACACTCGACATCTTCTCCGGTAACTCCAATCTGTAGGCGAGCTTTCCAATTCGCTCGATGATCGGGAATGGTCCAACAAATCTCGGAGTCAATTTTCCTTTCTTCCCGAATCGAATAACATTCTTCAGTGGAGAAATCTTCACAAAAACCATATCACCTACGTCGAACTCCAAATTTTTTCGACGCTTATCGGCATAACTTTTCTGACGGTCTTGGGCTGCCTTCATTCGTTGCCGAATGATCTCTATACAATCTAAAGTCTGCCGAATCATCTCCGGCCCAAGTATCAGCTTTTCTCCAGTTTCCAACCAACATGTCGGAGAGTTACACGGTCTTCCATACAACGCCTCATACGGTGCCATACCAATACTTGACTGGTAACTGTTGTTGTATGCAAACTCCACCAAATGAAGGTGATCTTCCCATGATCCTCCGAAATCCAAAACACAAGCTCTGAGGAGATCTTCCAAAACTCGGTTGACTCTCTCGGTCTGACCATCTGTTTGAGGGTGATAAGCTGTACTCAAACACAACTCGGTTCCCAAAACTTCCTGGAAGCTCTTCCAAAATCCACTAGTGAACAATGGGTCTCGATCGCTCACTATACTCTTCGGAATACCATGGAATCGAACTATCCACTTAACATACAACTCAGCCAACTTTGATGCAGTCCTAGTCGATCGAACAGGAATGAATCTTGTGCTCTTAGTCAGGCGATCTACAATGACCCAAATCCCTTCATTTCCCGTTCTGGTTCTAGGCAATCCATCATTAAAGTCCATCGATATTTGCTCCCACTTCCATGTAGGAACTTCTAATGGCTGAAGTAATCCACTTGGCTTTTTCTGTTCAGCCTTTACCAACTGGCAGTTCATGCACTTGGAAATAAAATCTCCAACATCCTTCTTCATACCTTCCCAGTAGTAGGTTCTCTTCATATCCCGATACATCTTATTTCCACCTGGATGAATTGTCAACTTTGAGTGATGAGTTTCCTTCAGAACTTCACTCCTCAATTCATCTATATCGGGAACAACTAGTCGTCCTTGCTTCCGAAGCCAACCCTCTCGATCGACCTCGAATCCTTTACCCTTTTCTGGATCCAATCCAGATTCCAAATCACGGATAATCTTGACAATCTTATCGTCTCGCTTTTGGCTCTCGCCAATCCTTTCCACAAGAGAAGGTCTTATCGATAAGTTTGCCAACATCTCAGGTTCCAATTCGCATCTAGGCCTGAAGTCAAATCCAGCTAAATACTCGAGATTCTTCCATTCTGAAAACATTGCTCCCAATCCTGCATGTCTTCGACTTAACGCATCTGCCACTGCGTTACCTTTTCCTGGAGTATAAGCTATACCAAAATCATATGATGCCAAAAACTCTAGCCATCGCTGCTGCCGAAGATTCAAATCCTTTTGGGAGAAAAGATACTTCAACGACTTATGATCCGTAAACAACTCGAACCGAACTCCCAACAGATAATGTCTCCACATCTTCAGAGCAAATACAATCGCCGCTAACTCCAAATCGTGAGTTGGGTAATTCCTTTCATGCGGCTTCAGTTGTCGACTTGCATACGCAACAACTTTATCCCTCTGCATCAGCACTGCTCCAAGTCCGGTACCACATGCGTCGGTGTAAACCACCATCTCATCATTCCCACTTGGAATAGTCAAAACAGGAGCACTTGTCAATCTCTCTTACAGGATTCCGAAAGCTTGCTCACACTTAGCATCCCAACTGAACACTTGGTTCTTCTTCGTCAATCCTGTTAGCGGTGCAGCTATCTTGGAGAAGTCTTTGATAAACCGTCGATAATATCCTGCTAATCCAAGAAAACTTCTCACATCAGATGCATTCTTAGGTCTAACCCAATCCTGGATTGCTGCCACCTTAGCGGTATCAACCGCTATTCCATTTCCAGAAATCACATGACCTAAGAACCTCACTTCACTCTTCCAGAAGTGACACTTCGAAAACTTAGCCTTCAGCTGATGTTTCCGCAAGATCTCCAAAACAATACACAAGTGCGTCTTGTGCTCTTCTTCCGTTCTGGAATAAATCAGAATATCATCCACGAACACAAGTACGAACTTGTTCAACTGATCTCTAAACACTCTATTCATAAGATCCACAAAATATGCTGGCGCGTTAGTCAATCCAAACGGCATTACCAGCCACTAAAAGAAACCGGATGGTGTCCTAAAAGCAGTCTTCGGCACACTATCCTTAGCCACTCTTAACTGGTGAAATCCCGTTGCCAAATCCATCTGAGAAAACACCTTAGCCTCGTGAAGCTGATCAAACAAGTCATCTATTCTCGGCAATGGATACTTGTTCTTCTTCGTCACCTTATTCAGCTCACGATAATCCACACACAATCTCAACGACCCATCTGCCTTGGTTGCAAACACAACTGGTGCACCCCACTCGGACACACTACGCCGAATGAATCCTTTCTGCAAAAGATCATCAACTTGCACCCTCAACTCCTGCTGTTCCCTAGGTGCCATCCGCCTAAGAGGCATCACAACAGGTCTGGCTCCTTCAACTAGATCTATACGAAACTCGATCTCTCTATGCGGCGGCAACCCTTTGACTTCGTCAAAGACATCCTCGAATCCATTAGCGATTGGCACCGATGACAGTCCATCCCGTGGAACAACCAGCGAATACATGAAGCTCATGAAGGCGCCTTCCTCATGCTTACATCGTATCACAACCTTACGCCCCTCCACATTCTCGACTGTCACTTCCAACCTCTCACAATCAACCTTTGCCGCATACTTCCTAAGCCAGTCCATACCCAAAATAATTCCGAACCCCGCAAAGTTCAGAACAAAGCAATCACAAACAAAAGAGCAACCATGACTCGATACAACTAGACCACGGCATAACATACACAAACAAGACGAACCCCCAACTGGATTAGTCACAACCAATGGCCTATCGACAATATCCGGCTTCAAATCTAACCGGCCTACGAGTTCATTACAAACAAACGAATGCGACGCTCCAGTATCAAACAAAACTCTAACTGGAACACCACATAGGAAAAGAGTACCTTGAACAACCACACTCTTTCCTTTCTCTTCAGCAGTAGGAGCTTTCGAAGACGACGGAACAGCTCCCAAAGCATAAGCTTGCACAATCTGCTTGTCCCTCCTCGGTTCTGGACAATTCTTCCTGAAATGCCCCGGCTAGTCACAGTTGTGACACTTCATCGGCACCTTCGGATTCTTACAATCCTTCGAGAAATGGCCCTTCTGCTGACAGTTGTAGCAAGTCACCTCGCCTTTCGGCTTCTTCTGGCCATCCTTACCCTTCTGCTGCTGCTGCTTCCTCTTCTTGTTTCCACCCTGCTGGGGTTTAGACTCTTCCCTGGTCACAGCAACAACAGATCCTTCCTTAGGAAACAGACTCTCATGCCTGAGAGCTTTCTCCACAAGCTTCTCAAATGAATCGTCCAAATGATCCACCAACTGTCTCCCAAGATAACTGTCCAAGCCTGTCACAAACTTCTCATTCTTCTGATAAGCAGATTCAATATATGACCGGGCATATTTGGACAAAGCTTCAAACTCAGAAACATACTCAAGAACAGATCTTCCACCTTGCTTGATCTCCACAAACCTCTTGAACAGAACAGACTTCTGAGCTGTAGAAATGAACTTAGCTTCAAACCTAACTTGGAATTGCTCCCAAGTAATCTCTTCCTCTGGAGTAGTGATGGTAATAGAATTCCACCAATCAGAGGCTCTCCCTTGAAGCTGCCTTGATGCCAACTTCCTCTTAGTTGCATCATCAATTCCCAAATCACCAAAGATCCTTCTACAAGCATCTATCCACCTCTGGACCTCAATTGTTGATTCTGTTCCCAAGAAAACCTTCCCTCCAAGAGCAGTATAGTCCTTGCACAACTTAGCAAAATCCACTGGTTTCGGAGTCTGAACCTGAACTCCAACATCAACTGCTGCCCCCGGAACTGGTATCCTTCTCATGATCGAAGTCATCATAGCTTCGAACATAGCTGCATAATCAGCAGTCCCCTCAGTAGCATGGCCTTCCCTAGCAGCTGGTCTCCCTCTTCGACTCATTCTCAATATCTATAAAAAGGAATGATTAGAACATCTAGAGAAACAACTGCATAAAGGACTCAAACTCTACTAAGCTACTATATTATATATAATATTCATCCATCAAAATACAATTACGTCTCTCATACGTAGTTACGTCAGCGAGCGTTGGGTAAAATCGATTAACCAATGCTCTGATACCAAATGTGACGACCGCCCATGACCCCTGCACTGAATCTAGAGATAGTGCGCTGTAAAGTGTGCCAGGCGACCATGGACGATTGTCAGGGTAGATTAAAACAATAGAATCTATCGTATTACTCACAGCGCATGGACAAAATACAATAGAACATATGTATAGTGAAGCTTTACAGAACAAAATGACATCATATAAAACTCCATAATAGTTGAATACAAGCATCCAAATAGCCAATACATCAAGCCTCACTACATAACACTCAGAGAATACAAAACAGCGGAACATCCGGTACATATAATAAGAAAATAATATGCAACCCTCCAGCTCGTCTTCGATATCAGCATCGTGAGAAGAGAACAGCACCTGTCACCTGCTACCTAGTCTGCCCGTCCCAAAAATGGACGAACAGCCCAAGGCAATAAGAATTAAAACATAAAGCCTTGAGTTAGACAACAGTCTTAGTGAGCAGTAAATTAACTAACAACATACCAAAAGAGCGTAAAGGAAAAGGAATAGGAATACAACCCTCCCACTCCACCTCTTTCTACAGTGATAGCCCCCAGACACACACTAAGCAGAAGCAACACAGTAGAGCATACAATTTAAAGTAAAGTAATAATCATTCGAGTCAAGGGCGATGTTTTCCAAGTACCAAGGCCTAAATCAGATAAGCACCCAGAAAATACCGCTCTTGAGTCCGAATGACGATACAACCAAACATCCATGACTCTGGCTATCACTGTTATCATTGCTTCGATATCACCGTTAATTGAATGATCGGCACATTCTTTCAGCCGTCCGTCAAGGGCTAATGGAAACCCCGGTTCTAGACATAACTCCCTCACGTCGTCGCAGCCCGTGCCTAGGACTATCGAATCTGCCCAGAGTACTCGACCATCAACAGTTGGCCGTTGGGACTATCGAATCTGCCCAAACATACTCTTGCTTAGAGCATGCTAGAACCTTCAACAACGATGCTATCCAAGCCTCCTAGTCATCCTCCTCGACGAATATTCTCATATCCATTCATTATCCTCAACTCGAATCATATCACCGAGTTATCAACATGCTTGGAATGATCCTGTCTGGATTAGACCAAGTCTTCATCACATGATTGCCTCGCTTCATCACATCCTCGCAAAGCCTCATCTCAACATCACATCATCAAATCTACGCATAAGAGCTTCATCATCCCGCTACATATGCCACGAGCAGCTTACCCAATTCAAGAGCCTTTCTCCTAGCTTTTGAATCATCTTCGGCCACCTTGTCTAAAACCAATCAACAATCATCTAATTCACAGCAATCAATCATGTCAAACATCAATCCAAGTAACCAAGCATTCAAATATAAGCAAAATGAACAATTATAACAATAATGGCAATTTTGTAATTAGGGAGTTGAAAGTCTAACAAGCATGAAAACATGAGAATTATCTCTACAACTTGATGAATGAACTTGCATAGGTTAATCATATACAAAAATGGTTGTCGAATCATCATGAACAATGGATCTACATGGATCTACACTTAGGTTTACAAAAATGCATAGAAATCACTATTTTAACACCAAATCAAGCCAACAATCCGATCTACTCCTTTGGATCCGTGTGAGAGATAATCACCACTCACCAAATCACCAAAACAAACCCAAATCAACACGCTTCAGATCTGGACAGCGAGGGATCAAGCTTGATCTATCACGAATCCGCTTCAAACGAAGAAATCTCTCTTGAAAAGATGAAGATCTTCAATCTATGCTCTTGAATCTTCAATTTGATCTTCAACTTGGATGGATGGAAGCACTAGATTAGAGTGGAGAAAAGAAGTGAAGAAGTGTAGAAGTCGAGCTCTCAAAATGGCAGCACTTCGTCGCTTCGAAATCCAGATTCCAAAATGAAGCCAACCCCCCTCTATTTATAGCTGAAGACTGCCCCTAGGTCGCTCATCTCCATAGGTCGTCCACGACCTAACTGCTACGACCTACGACCTATAACCCTCCGACCTAAAGCTTTGCCAACCTACGACTTAACAGGTAGGCTACGACCTAACTAGCTAATGGCCTAACGACCTAACCCTTCTGCGCATCCAAGCACCCAGCGACCTACCAAAGCTCTACATCTTACGACCTAACGAGGTTACGACCTATAACTTAGCGACTTAACAACATAGCGCATCAGCGACCTAACACTCATGCGCCTTAACAACCCAGCGACCTACCAGTGTTACGACCTATAACCTTGCGACCTAACAACTCACTGGAATACCCATGCGACCTAATAGTGCTACGACTTAACACTTAGATCCACGCGACCTAACTAACACGGCACCCCATAGGTCGCTTACGACCTAACTACCCTAACCAGCCAACCCCTAAACAGCTTAACTCTTAGGTCGCTAACAATTAGATCGCTAACTCCTATAGGTCGCGAACTACTATAGGTCGCTAACTACTAGTTCCTTAGGTCGCTGCCTTCCTAGCTCCTTCGTCTTATAGGCCGCTCCAATGCTTAGGTCGTTCACAACACTAGGTCGCTCACGACTTAACTACGACAACACCTTAGGTCGTAAACCCACCCCACTTCCTTAAGTCGTCTACAACCATAAGTCGGTCAACTCGCTAACTCGTCCAACCGACCTAACTTCTCTACGCTCTAAGTCGTTGCCGACCTAACTGCCTTAACTCGCCATTCACCTGGGTAGCTCCAATCCCCTAAGTCGTATACGACTTACGACTTATACTAAGTCGTGAACGACTTAGGACTTAGCCATATTTTTGCCTAAAATCTGAAATGGCTCAAAAATGCTAAAATTCCAGATTTTGACAAACTTTTCGATCCGTAAAAATATGGGTCGTTACATTCTCTCCCCCTTAGGAATTTCGCCCCCGAAATTCCAAACAAACAAAACAATCAAAGACTATTCTGCACGCCTACCATCCATAGCAATCAACAAACCATACATCCAGTTCTAGCTTAGCGTACAGAATTCTAAAACTAGAACAAGTTACAATATCGCGAGATGACACGACACCTTAGGGCCATACCTTGAAGAGTTCAGGATGAGCTGCCTTCATCCTCTCTTCCACCTCCCACGTACAGTCGTTATCATCATCACTCCATTGTATCTTGAGCAACTTAACTACCTTCCTCCTAAGCTGTTTCGTGTTTGTTTCCACAACACGAAGCGGCTTACGAGGTCTTCTATCGACTGGATCAACTTCGAAGTCTTCACAGCTATCAGCAGAAACCACGGTATTCGAGTCGTGCACATACTTCCGTAGATATGATACGTGAAAAACATTGTGCACACTCGACATCTTCTCCGGTAACTCCAATCTGTAGGCGAGCTTTCCAATTCGCTCGATGATCGGGAATGGTCCAACAAATCTCAGAGTCAATTTTCCTTTCTTCCCGAATCGAATAACATTCTTCAGTGGAGAAATCTTCACAAAAACCATATCACCTACGTCGAACTCCAAATTTTTTCGACGCTTATCGGCATAACTTTTCTGACGGTCTTGGGCTGCCTTCATTCGTTGCCGAATGATCTCTATACAATCTGAAGTCTGCCGAATCATCTCCGGCCCAAGTATCAGCTTTTCTCCAGTTTCCAACCAACATGTCGGAGAGTTACACGGTCTTCCATACAACGCCTCATACGGTGCCATACCAATACTTGACTGGTAACTGTTGTTGTATGCAAACTCCACCAAATGAAGGTGATCTTCCCATGATCCTCCGAAATCCAAAACACAAGCTCTGAGGAGATCTTCCAAAACTCGGTTGACTCTCTCGGTCTGACCATCTGTTTGAGGGTGATAAGCTGTACTCAAACACAACTCGGTTCCCAAAACTTCCTGGAAGCTCTTCCAAAATCCACTAGTGAACAATGGGTCTCGATCGCTCACTATACTCTTCGGAATACCATGGAATCGAACTATCCACTTAACATACAACTCAGCCAACTTTGATGCAGTCCTAGTCGATCGAACAGGAATGAATCTTGCGCTCTTAGTCAGGCGATATACAATGACCCAAATCCCTTCATTTCCCGTTCTGGTTCTAGGCAATCCATCAATAAAGTCCATCGATATTTGCTCCCACTTCCATGTAGGAACTTCTAATGGCTGAAGTAATCCACTTGGCTTTTTCTGTTCAGCCTTTACCAACTGGCAGTTCATGCACTTGGAAATAAAATCTCCAACATCCTTCTTCATTCCTTCCCAGTAGTAGGTTCTCTTCATATCCCGATACATCTTATTTCCACCTGGATGAATTGTCAACTTCGAGTGATGAGTTTCCTTCAAAACTTCACTCCTCAATTCATCTATATCGGGAACAACTAGTCGTCCTTGCTTCCGAAGCCAACCCTCTCGATCGACCTCGAATCCTTTACCCTTTTCTGGATCCAATCCAGATTCCAAATCACGGATAATCTTGACAATCTTATCGTCTCGCTTTTGGCTCTCGCCAATCCTTTCCACAAGAGAAGGTCTTATTGATAAGTTTGCCAACATCTCAGGTTCCAATTCGCATCTAGGCCTGAAGTCAAATCCAGCTAAATACTCGAGATTCTTCCATTCTGAAAACATGGCTCCCAATCCTGCATGTCTTCGACTTAACGCATCTGCCACTGCGTTACCTTTTCCTGGAGTATAAGCTATACCAAAATCATATGATGCCAAAAACTCTAGCCATCGCTGCTGCCGAAGATTCAAATCCTTTTGGGAGAAAAGATACTTCAACGACTTATGATCCGTAAACAACTCGAACCGAACTCCCAACAGATAATGTCTCCACATCTTCAGAGCAAATACAATCGCCGCTAACTCCAAATCGTGAGTCGGGTAATTCCTTTCATGCGGCTTCAGTTGTCGACTTGCATACGCAACAACTTTATCCCTCTGCATCAGCACTGCTCCAAGTTCGGTACCACATGCGTCGGTGTAAACCACCATCTCATCATTCCCACTTGGAATAGTCAAAACAGGAGCACTTGTCAATCTCTCTTTCAGGATTCCGAAAGCTTGCTCACACTTAGCATCCCAACTGAACACTTGGTTCTTCTTCGTCAATCCTGTTAGCGGTGCAGCTATCTTGGAGAAGTCTTTGATAAACCGTCGATAATATCCTGCTAATCCAAGAAAACTTCTCACATCAGATGCATTCTTAGGTCTAACCCAATCCTGGATTGCTGCCACCTTAGCGGGATCAACCGCTATTCCATTTCCAGAAATCACATGACCTAAGAACCTCACTTCACTCTTCCAGAAGTGACACTTCGAAAACTTAGCCTTCAGCTGATGTTTCCGCAAGATCTCCAAAACAATACGCAAGTGCGTCTTGTGCTCTTCTTCTGTTCTGGAATAAATCAGAATATCATCCACAAACACAAGTACGAACTTGTTCAACTGATCTCTGAACAATTTATTTATTATGTGTGATGTTGTTACCGAGCGCTCGGATAAAGGTCCCAAAGGACCGGGGAATGGCATATTCGTGAGTTACCTAGTTACAGGGGTAACCCGGCCTTGTGTTGGCAGAGAGCAGTTTGTCTCTCGGAGCGTCCAGCCAGAGGCGTTTCCTACGTGGCATAGGAAGTTCCTTAGCCTGACCATTTGTTGGAAAATCCAACGAAACAATACGAACCTTGTACGGTTTTAGTTGTATTACCTGCTATGGAATGTGGCGGTAACCTGCTATTGAACATAGTAGCTATAGTAGGCATACAATAATGGTTGTATGTTGGCGAAGATTAATATTATATCTTCGAAATTGTTTCTACACTATGCACTAATAATAATAATAATCCAATGATTTGCGTAGTAAGCATCTTAGACTATCATAAGGAGAAATCTCCTCCGATTCTGCGTTTGCATTGTGTGTGTGTGCGGGAGGCCTTTTGGTAGTTTCATTTTCCAAAAGCATTGCGAATATTTTCTACTTGCTTTGTTTTTGTTGTGTTTTAAAGATAAACTGTTTTAGTTCTCACACCAGTCACCATGACTGACCTGGAGTTTATTGTTTCCTTCCTAAACTCTGGGTACCCACCAATTTCCACATGGGCAGTCTAGAGTCAGGTTATCAGGTAATTTTGGATTCAGGAGATGCTGTGGAGCTCAATGGCGAGCTGGAAGGCGAGACGTATCACTTGTATATGATATTATTATTCCGCTGTGTATTCTGTATAAGGACAAGTTTATATAACTGTCCATTGATGTATTGTTGTCGTAAACTCTGAAGATAATGTAATGTATAAAATGATTAGTTCTTTGATTTAAAGATTATTCATTTATCTATTATATGTTGTTCCGCTGCGAATGTGAGATTCTGATATTGTTTCTGTGTTCTTTTTCTTTCTTTTTCTTCTGTCTTCTTCTACCTCTTCTTTTTCTCCATAACAATTCGGTTTTTCCGGCATTCGATTGCTCGGCAGTTGATACAGTGAATGTATTAAAGTCGATTTACGAGCGACGAAAAATCGAAAACGTTACAGATAATGGTGTCAGATGTCACAGGTGAACAGATATAGATGATAGCATATATAACAATGTAAATAACTAACAGCAGCATATTTCAATTGTCGTTTCACTTGAAATTAATTTAATAAATAAAGAACGTTAATAGTGAGTGATTGCTCACCTTTCGAGGCTAGATAGATTTGACAAGGAAATGAGCTACGAATCCGAGCACGAATCCCAAAACAAAGCTAGGTTGGCATGAATTGGACGAACAAGGCTGACACAGAAATCAATGAGAACAAATCAAATATTTGCTTGATAAAAATTTAAATGAGATGTATATTATAATAAAATTTTCCTTAAACTAAATATTAAAATTTTAAAATACACATACATTTGTAAATCAATATTATATATATATATATGTGTGTGTGTGTGTTAAAAATCAAAATATTAATATATACCATATTCAAACCTATACAGACATCACATATATATAACTTATAGAGGCAGATACATATAGACCATCATTTATATACAAGATAATACTGACATAACTATATATATACCGTTTTAAACCATATATAATGCTGTCGCAACTGTGTATATATAACGGTATTAAAATTCAAAAAAAAACAATATATATAAAATAACAGATATATATATATATATATTATACAAATTAAATTAACTTATATTGACATGTCATATAACATACATTATATACGTACATATATACCTTATAATATAAAACTGCATTATAACAATATATATTATAACTAACTATACTTAAAATATAACAAAACTGTTATACATACTTATTTGAACATGTTAACTAAAATATATAAAAACTGTAACAACATCATATAAACTCACATATATTATAAAGCTGGTCTATAACTATATATATACAAATACACATATATAAACACTGCATATATAAACTTTACAGAAATCTATATATACACATAAAACAGAATATATAAACTGTAAACCATAGATTATATATACAAAACACAAAAATATACTTTTCTAGTAAATATGCAGCAAACGTATATATACTAACAGTATAACAAACTTGTTACATCAATATACTGGGAATATAACTAACTGTTTTACATATATATATATACACACTCCCAATATAAGCAACTGTTATATGCATCTACTTAAAATATAACTCGCATATGCTAATATATATATACCTTGAAATATACGTATAAATATAAACCGAAAAGCAAAGAAAACTACACACCAGAACAATATATATATATATATATATTATTAACAACTATATATAAACAAACAACTATATACACTTATGGAATATATATATATATATATAACTAGAACTTTACATCAACTATAAAACTAACTTTACAGCCAATATACGTATATAATATCTTATATGACTAACTTTACAGCTATATATATACGTAACAAACATGTACTTTAGAAAATCTAAGTTTTAAACTTACCGACTTTACAGCTTGTATATTAACAAATATATATAAACTTTTACAATATAACACTTAAACACCCATTCAAACTCAGTTAGATTTTATATATGTAAACAGAAACATATTATAAAGTAACAGGCAAAGCTTATAATAAAATATACCCTACTTACACACGGCTAATAATATATATACAAACAAATCGTTGCCAGTAATATTGTTCGAAAATTATATAAAACTAACAAGATATTTACGAACAAATTACACACGGCTGACACATAAGTATATATACTCACATATATATACAGACCTGACAGACATATATGCTGAACACAAAGAAGAGACGGCTCCAAAGTTGCTCGGCGGTGAGAGGAGGGGACAGTTGGAGGCGCACTGATCGGTGCCGAGGTCAGCGGACACGTGGGAATCTAGGATGGCGCGGGGACGTGAGGCTAAGTGGAAGGGCTTGGCAAAATGAAAAGGAGTATTTGCAGGAAGCTTGGCTGAATTTTTTTTTTTTTTTTGTGGATGACAGTACTAAACTGAAAGGAGATGGAAGAAGTAATTTTGGCAATTGGCAGGGGATAAGCACGATTCCAAGGAAGAACTTGAACATGCAGATATAACCTTGGTTTATATATATTTAAAAAAATGAATGCTCTGACATATGGAGAAGTAGCCGAATGAATACGAATAGCTTACAGAAGAATGAAGGAAATGGGTACAGCGAAAGGTCGAATGTTTATATATTTTGAAGATTGGGAATAGTGATAGCCTGCTATTAAATTCAGAATTAATAAAAGCAAATGCCTATTGGAATTTATACATTAGATAATAGAAAGACAAGGGAACCAAAAAGGTTATAAACGGGTACCAGTACGGTTGATCGTTTCGTGGATTCCGCTGCGAACTGGACTCCAAAACATAGAATTGAATATACTGCAGAAATCAGCACAACGAGACGATCAAAATGGTATACAGATATCAGTGGTACGATCATCCGATCAAAAGTCGATATCGGTATCGAAATGCTGCTCAAATGTTAGAAATAATATGAACGAAGCAATAGAAGTCCAAATTTGGAGAAATAAAAGATGACGTCTCACTCAGAAGATGATTTACAAATTTATTATGTAAAATATTCAGATTTGAAAAACATTGTATTATCATCAAATTTAACTGATTGAATTTAAATAAAAATTACACAAGAAAGTAAATTTCAATATTATCAGATGAAAATTTACCATTTGATATGTTTAATTAGACGTATTCCAAATATCAAATTTATATTTTCAAATTCAATTATTTAAAATTTCACAAAATTTCAGTTAATTACGTTATTAAAAATCATTAAAATTTATGGGTCGTTACACTCTCCCCCACTCAAAAAATTTCGTCCTCGAAAAGGAATGAGGTAGGAAAATAGCAACACCCAGAAAAATAGATTCAAATCAATTAATTTAAACCATATAAATTTCAATTTAAATTAATTGATATTCGCTAATTGATTTAAGCCATTTTATTTCACTTAAGTTAAATCAATCTTAACTATTTCAAGATTCATTATCTTATTATCCAATTATCTTCAATTATCAATTTCTATAGTCATAAATTAAATATAAACATTTATTATAATCATATTTTATTTAATAAACTAATTCCTCTTTTCCCAATTATTGTTAAATTTATTCCACTTAATATATCTTATCACATATATTAAATATATTTACTCTTATCATAACTATTCAAGTTTATTTATAAATTCCTTTAACACCATTTTATATTGTATATTATTCTACTACATACCTAACTTCTGAATAATTTAGGTAAGTTATATTGGAATGCAATTTAGTATTATACAAATAAAATTTTCCAATTCAAATTTTCAAGTTTAAATATTTATCCAAAATTTTGACTTCAATTTATAATTGAAATCATCTTTAAATCATAAATTTTAAGAATTTAAATCTCCGATTAACTTCAAAAAAAAATTAGAGATAAATAAATATATATATATGCTATATATATCAAATCAAATCTATAATCATATACTTATTTTTATAGATCAAGTCATACTTTAGAAATTCAAATCAATTTATTTTTTAAAACAAAACCGTAGCAAAGCTACAGAATAGTCTCTCCACTCTGAAACTCGAAAATGAATGTCGATGATGCGGCCGCCATCACCGAAATTATTTTCCAATGACAAAAGAGGAGAGCACTAATTTCAACATTTTAAAATTCTTTGAAATAATTTCTATTCAAAAATACTTTAAATAATATATCCTTTAAAACTTTTAAAACCAAAGTTGAAATCGCCGAAAATTAAATTCTCAAATTCTTGATTTAAATTCATTTAAATTCCAAATCAATTTATAAACCATGTTTATAAATTCATTTATAGAACAATAAATGATAATCAATTATTATTATTTCAACAACCAATTAACTTATTAAATTCTAGAAAATTTTACTTATATACTTATAATATAATCATACAAATTTATTTCATTTAACAAATTTGAAAACAATATTGTGTCAGTTTGCTCTGTTCAAGTGTTTTGGAATTTCTATCGATAGCATTGATCAGACGAATCGATCGAAAATCCAAACTGACAATAACAACTCAAACAACACAACATATAAAACATTTTTATATAATTTACAAATACACTCCCTCACTCGATGATACAAGAAGGGATTTCAAAACAGGGATAGAGATCCAAATATAGAGGGATCCTAACTAAAAGAATTCAACTAGAAGGTAGACTCGATAGGGAGATAAATAGAATTCAAAGAGAGAAAAGAATGGATAGACTTATATAAATCGCAGGCAACCTTAATTGGTCAGCCGTGACTTCAAAATAAGATCGATGCAGAATCCTGAGGCAAATCGACATCCGATCACAAGAGAATTTACCCTGGTTGTCTACTAGAGAACATTAGGGTATAACAAGAGATAGCAGCATCTGACCGTGGATACAGAAATTTTCGGTGAATCGATACTTGTTGTAAAGGAGTTCCACCCCTTTACAAATCATTCAAAGATTGGCGAGACTGTCGATTTATTATGGAAATCATTTGAAGTGGAGTTATGGGATACTCCAGAATCAGAAAACACGAATAGAGGGAGACATGAATGGATTTTGGAACCGAGGGGGAACGTTCCAACATTCAAAAAAACTGAGTCAAAATGGAAGAGATTCAAGCTTGAAGGAAAGTGATTCTGTAATTAAATTTACTATATATGCCAAGTTTGCCTAAAACTAGAGCTCTGATACCACATGTAACATCCTGAAATTTTCAACCATTCGCATCCATACATGTCGGACTTGAATTGCTCAAAATATCAGATTTGTTAATTTAAATTTGGCAAAACTCAGCATATACAGTAAATAAATAATCACAGAATCACAGACACAGATTAATTTAACAATAGTGCAGCGAAAACAAAAGAATAGTAGTTCATGAAGCTACTATATATACATATATAAAAGAGTTAAACAAGATGCAACAGAAGTCACGAATACATAGATGTCTCAATACAATAGTCAAATACAAGATCTGAATACATCATTGGAATCAACTGAATAACTGAAAGCAGAATCGATATAGCTGGATCTCCAAGTGAAGCTCCAACTCCAAAGGTGAGTCTCGAACATTGAGCCACTCAGTCTGACCCGAGCGTAAAGAAAAACACAAAACACTCGAGTTAGGATTAACATTCTTATATCAATAAATCCAACTCAAGTGAAATATCAACTGAAATACAAGTAACTTAAAGGATGTTTGGGATAACCATCCTCTAAGGATCCGTTAAACTATCTACTATGTAGTAATATACGCTATTATAATGATGTCTACAATAAAGTATACTATTTAAAATAGCGTTAAGGCTTTATATTTTCCACCTTAACACATTTTTAGGTATGCCAATAGTCTATACAGTACCGTAATACCCCGTAAAATGGAGCTACCAGAGGATTCTCCATAGGTACGACACAAATCAAACTCGTAGTAAAGCACGCTAGGGTAGGTGACACGGCACAACTAGGCAATGCCAGGGTAGATATACCAATTACACTTTCGGGTCGGTGGTAACGCAGAGCCGCAGCAATCGCCCACCTCGAGCCACACTCCCGAAAATCCGAGGGTGCGCACCAAATCAATCACAAAGTAATAGAATGGCATACGATGGAGTGTGTCCGATCAGAGGAGCTACCTCATTAGCCCGTCAATTGCTCCTGTTTTAGCCACCTTATGCCAACTCATGGGAGTCGGGTCCATGTATATACCTCATATAGAATCGTCGCCACCATCCTACTTCATTCTGGAATCTCCACCGCATACACAGTTGTTAAAGTGGTTTTCGGTATCGATAGAGAGTATGCCCATATCCGATCCCGGTCTCTTTAACAACCAATCGTTATTATAACACCGCGGTCTTTTCGAAGTAGTTTATACTTCAAAACTAAAATATCATTTCCATTTCAAAAACATATCAATACGATATCAATTCCATTTCAAAAATATTCACTTCCAAAATCGTAGTACTTTCAAAGTTATAACACTTTCGAAATCAAAACAATTTGAAATCATAATATTTTGGAAAACCTTAACTTCGAAATCATAACTTCCACCCTTAAACAGTTTAGATAATAATAATAATAGTATATAATAAAATAGTTTATAAAATAAAATAGTTTATATAAAATAGTTATAAGTTAAAATAGTTTATAATAAAATAATTTATATTGAAAATGATTTATTAAAATAGTTTATATTAAAATAATTTATAAAGTAAATTATAAATAGTCTTAAATATAGTTTAAAAATACTTTATAAAATAAAATAGCCTCCTCAATTTAACAAATCGATTCAAATCAACTCGACTTCCAAATTCAACTTAATTAAATCTCAATTCATAAATTTCAACTCAATTCAGTTCTCAATAAATCATTTCAAATTATATCGATTTCAAATACAAATTTGAACCACAAAATAAACCTTTTAATTTCAATATATTTTGAAGCTTTAAATATTCAACATTTCAAAACTAAATTCGATAATTTTATATATATATCAAATTCACATTACTATTATTTAGTTTTGAAATATTACTTAATCATTTCAATAACATCTAAATACAACTTCAATCTACAAATTTAAATAAACAAAATATCCCATTTAAATTTATATAAGTTTGAAATATTCATTTAGGTCACTTTTATCAAAATCCAAGTTATAAAACATATCTTTAAAATTTCAAATTTAATAAATTTCAAATCAAACCTATTTATGTAAAATTCTTAAATAGATATAATTTCAAATCACTTTCAAATTTATCTTTCCAACCTGAATCATTATAAACTCTAAATTTGAAAATATAGATATTAAATAAATACTTAAACATATTATATATCAACTTTTTTAAATCAACTTTAATAAATCTTTAAAAATCAATATTTATTAATACCATATATTTCTTTTCAAAACCATAGAAATCATTTTCAATATATATATATATATATAGACCAACGGTGTCTGTATATAATTTTCTATCCTATGGTCAAGTGATACGGATATTTATCATTTCAATCCGTAATTTAAAATATATACGGGTATATATCTTTTCAACCTGCAATCCCAAATTCAATTCAATGAAAATAGCTTGGGTTTGTCATTTCAACCCTTAACGATTTTCTCATATTCTACAGATCGTTCAGGTATGTATCATTTCAACCCATTGTGAATTCTAAACTAACAGCGAACTTGCAGAGTGATAATAGATATGATAACAATATAACAGGCATATATCATCAATATAAATAACAGATAATGGTGTCAGATGTCACAGGTGAACAGATACAGATGATAGTAAATATAACAATGTAAATAACTAACAGCAGCATATTTCAATTGTCGTTTCACTTGAAATCATTTTAATAAATAAAGAACATTAATCGTGAGTGATTGCTTACCTTTCGAGACTAGAAAGATTTGACAAGGAATGAGCTACGAATCTGAGCACGAATCCCAAAACATAGCTAGGTTGGCACGAATTGGACGAACAAGGCTGACATAGAAATCAATTAGAACAAATCAAAAATTTGCTTGATAAAAATTTAAACGAGATGTATATTATAATAAAATTTTCCTTAAACCAAATTTTAAAATTTTAAAATACACATACATTTATAAATCAATATTATATATATATATATATATCTGTGTGTGTTAAAAATCAAAATATTAATATACACCATATTCAAACCTATACAGATAGCACATATATATAACTAATAGAGGCAGATACATATAGACCATCATTTATATACAAGGTAATACTGACATAACTATATATATACTTTTTCAAACCATATATAATGTTGTCACAACTGTGTATATATAACCGTATTAAAATTCAAAAAAAACAATATATATAAAAAAGAAGATATATATATATATTATACAAATTAAATTAACTTATATTGACAGATCATATAACATACATTATATACGTACATATATACCGTATAATATAAAACTGCATTATAACACTATATATTATAACTAACTATACTTAAAATATAACAAAAATGTTATACATACTTATTTGAACATGTTAACTAAAATATATAAAAACTGTAACAACATCATATAAACTCACATATATTATAAAACCGGTCTATAACTATATATATACAAATACACATTGTAACAACCCGCCACTCATTCTACAGAATGACGAATCATTAATAAGAAAGAAAGGGGTGAGAAATAGAAAAGAAGAGAAAGAGAAAGAAAACAACACAAATACTCACAGCGGAAACGGAACAAAATATAATATATCATATAACTATTACATAGTATCATATACATCTATCAGAGTTACACAGATTACACATCATATACTAGACAGTTATAAACATCTGTCTAGTTATTACAACTCAATACAAAACAAAGATCTAAACAAGATCAACACAGCGGAAACTACTATCTATATCTACAACGCTGAAGCCTCCTGCTCCATTGCTCCTCCACAATTCGTCAAGGCTAACCTGAATCCCTTGGCTACTCGTAAAAATTTGAGTACCCAAGAGTTTATAAAACAGAAATAAACAACTTGGGTCAGACATGGGTCTGGTGTGAGTAACAGGTTAAACTTGCTTAACTTCAAAACCTTTTGAAAGAAAAGGTATCACGTAAGACTTCCCACACATAAACATGGGTAAGTTTTTACCTTACGCTAACCATAACATTTGATAGGAAATTCGATTGTATTATAATAGGGTCTAGGGTTTTCAAATAAATATGAAATAGCTGAAATTGTTACATTATTAAATTCCAGCATACTAGCCACAAAGTGGGTTATACAATCAAGTCCGTTGGCACTTATTGGATTTTGGATTCCATACAATGGCAGGGCTACCGGGGTACCGCCCGTCACAGTACGTGGCCTAGATCACCGTACCGAGGATCACTCCCAATCCCCTGCAACACAAGGTCGGAACATCCCTTACTGGATAATTCCCGCACAAGATACCTCACGGTTGGGATCAGCAACCGCACCACTAAGTCGAAAATAGAAAGGGACATCTAGACAGAGGTAACCTTGTCCTACTTGGGTGCTACCCACTAACCTTGCTGCACCTCCCCTGTTTTAGCCATTCCCGGTTTGTGAGGCTTGAGGTCACGATTACCTTAGAAAAGAACACATCACTTAGAATGCTCATCGTCCACCTGACGATGTTCTGAAAGCATTCAATCCATACAAGTTCGTTCCGGGTTCGAACGAAACCGAAGGCATTATCTCGTTACACTCGTTTTGGAATCACCCTCAGAGTTAACGACAATAACCCTTGCACTCTGAATCTTCATCTTCACTTGATTCACGACCTATCGTTAATTTGGATCGATGTGGTATTCGGGTCTCCAGACCTGGAAATCCGGTATACGGAAACCCGATCCCGGTCTCATCGAAATCCAAAGCGTATCTTTTAAGGCCAAGTTGTTTTAAACTTAAAACAATTCAATTCAATTCAATTATCTTTATACACATAGAAGGATAATTCACAATAGATAATCAACATTATCAGATAATCCATATTATCATCACAATTCAACTAAACATCCATATCACACAGCATATATCTCATCAGAGATATCAATCAATGCAAAGCATTCAATATTATCATCCATTCTTAAGTAATGATTTATACCATTTCTAATTAATTTAAAATGAATTAAATTAATTACTTCATTCTATAAATCCTGCTTACTTAATCATTAATTAATTACAAATTAATTAATTATCCTTTAATTACCCTTTAATTCCATTCAGGTAATTTATCTTTAATTAATTACTTAAATTAATTATCCTTAACCACTTATAGTAATTAACCTTTAATTACTTCATTAATTAATTAACTATAATATAATTAAATTAATCAACTATAATTAATTACATTAATCCTTAATTAATTACATTAATTAATCACTTCAATTATTAATTATTACTTAATTAATCAATCTTAGTTACATCATTAATTATATTAATTTATGATCCTTAATTACAACTTAATTATTAATTACTCAATTAAATTAATTACATTAAGTAATTAATCTTTAATTAAACAACATTTATTAATCACCTTGATTAATCTTTAATCAGTAATTAACTACCCTTAATTACTTTCACTAACTAAATTAATTACTTCCTTAATTAATTTCTTAATTAATCCCTTGATTAATTATTCAAAGTAATTAACTCAAATTACTTTTATTAATAAAATCATTATTCAACTAATTACTTCCAGTAATTATCATATTATTTACTTCCCTAAATAATCTTACCTTAATAATTACATTAAGTAATTATTATCAAATCATCTCTTGATTATCCTAAATTAATTAAACTTAATTAATTAACTTAACTAAATCAAATTAACTTCAATTAATTACAATAAGTAATTAATTCTTAATTACTTCCAATAAGTAATTACATTTAAACAAATTCATAAATGATTATCTTCAAATTAATTAATCTAATTAACTATTAAAATTAATCTTATTAATTTATTATTTAATAATCCATAGTTAATGACTTCATTAATTACTATTTAATTACTTTCCTTAATTAATTAACTTATACTAATTTTTATTAATTCTAAATTAATAAATCTTAATAACCAATTTATTAATCTCTAATTACTAAATTAATTAAGTGTTAACCATAACTTAATTAATATTTAATTACTTATTAATTAATTCCTAACCATTAATTAATACTCTAATTTATAATTCCTAACTACAAATTAATCATCCCTAATTAATTTATCTTAATCATAAATAAATTAGTTTAATCCTTTAATTGCCTATTTAATTAATCCAAATGATTAATTAATCAAATTAAATTAATTATCTATTAAATCTCCTAATAAATTAAATAAACACAAGTCTTTAATTATTTTAAGATAAACTTTATTTTTATTGATAAACAAGTTATCATTTACAATTTATATTTGAAACATCCATTTCAAATCTACTTTTAAATTTCATTTTAAATTCTGTATTTAAAATGAATTCCAATATATTTTTAACTAAGTTTTTAAAACCAATTTAAAAACTTTTACTTATTAAAAATTCTTATCACTTATAAAAGAAATTTAAGAAGAGTTTAAACCAAATTCCTTTTTATTTTTAAACATTTAATTAAATCTAACTACCATTTAAAACCTATTTAAAACATATAAATTTATAACTTATTTATTTCATACCTTTAAGATTCAAAACTAGATTGAATCTACATAGTTAAATTTTTGATTTAAATTCTAGTTTAAAATTTTAAACTGACAGGTTTTAAAACCTGGCAACATCTACTGTACTCGAGCCCACCCTAGATTACTTCGAGTCGATTACCTAAAACTTCGAGTCTCTCTCGAAATAACACAAACAAACGCGAGTATGCTTCTTCCCCAAAACAGTTGACACACCAACTTCCTCGTGCACCTGCACCAACGCTGCAACCATCTCCAGCGTATCGCGACGACACTCCCAAGTCAGCGACCATCACCCAATACCATTCCGATCATCGAATTGTCAAAACGAATTCGAAAACAAAATCGAGATTGCTTTCCCAACCTGGAACAACTGGAACTACTACATCCAAACCTAGAAACGCCACGCCTATACATCTCCGACCACTAGAATGTTAGATCCTCCGGCCTCGACATCGACAACACTCCAGTTTCAATTCTCCAAAGCCTGGTGGAACTCGATCCACCAGAGAATTCGTGGTGCCTGAATTCTTGACCACCAGAAAACTAGGTTTACAGACTTCTACGATCAACCATCGCCGCCACAGTCCTTTGATCACTCATTAACCATTTTTCCTGACCACCCTGATCATCTTTCCACCTCCAGAAGAAACCTCGACCTCCCAAACCCTTGAGATCATCAGAAATCACCAAAAATGCAAAATCTGTTCAATCCAAACTGCTCCCTAATTCCATTTCTAAAAATCGTGATTTTAGTTTTAAAAATCAAGTCTTTGATTAAGACTTCAGATTATACACTTGACTTAATAAATTAGAATGTTTGATTTTTTTTTTTTACTTATCTTAAGTTAACTCTGTTTTTTTTTTAAATTTTCAGAGACACTCAAGTTTTTATTCTAACTTGATTTAAAAATTTAAACTTTACTTCATGATTTAACAACAACTTCTGTTTGAGTCCTAAACACTAATAAAGATCAGATCTAGTGATAATGGGTTTTCACCAAATTCTTGAATCTAGAACCAAGAACAGACAAGAGCATATATACATAGCAAACACCCATATATGCATTCATACACACAGAAGATTCACCAAAATATATACATGCAAAGCATACTCATTCCAGTAATCAACATGCAGACATATATTCAATACTTATGCTTTTAAAAATGATGTTACTCACCATTTAAAGAAGATGAACAGAGCATCTAATTGTTAACAGCATACACACTATAAACATTCACATCAGATTCTCACTTATTCATGCAATACTTATTCATTTCAACCATACTAGCATGCAACCATATTTTACTTTAAGTTTTTAAAAGTTACTCACCTGCATAAAGATGAACAGAGCACATTTAATTTGAGAAGCTTTTGAAACTGAGAAACTTGAATTGCCTTGATCCTTATTAAACTGAAATGCTTCTTTGAATTTGATTCTAAAACTTGAGTTGTTGCCTTTAAATTAACATGCAAGCTTGATTTCCAGTTTGAAGAGATGAATGCAGACAGGCCTTGAAATGATTCCAGATTTGATAAACATGCAGGCAGGCTTAAATGTTGAAAAGAATTGCAGGCTGAACTTAATTTAGATTTGGGAAAATGGTTTACAGAGATTCGATGTTGATAATCTCTGGTTTGAGGAATTTGAAAATCAGGTTTTTGATTTTAGATTAGAGGAAGAGTTTTGAGAAGAGGTTACTAATTATTTCAGATTTTATTAGAGGAAAAACTGAGTTTTTCTTGTTTTGAAAATGGAGAATAGAAAGAAAATGAAGTAAGGAGAATGCATATGTTTATATAAGTGAAGTTGAAATTTATAAAAATAAAAGAAAATTAAAAATAATAAAGACACTTGTCACATAGATTAATTCATTACTTAACACATGTTAAAACAAGTCATTAGATAAAGACACATGTCTTTTAAGTATTTATCTTATTTCTATTTATTTTAAAGTAATTAAAAAGCCTTTTTCTTATTTATTAAACACTTATCTATATATAAATCATTTTAAAGAAACAAAACCAATTATATTTATAATTAAAAGTTATACAAATATTATAATATCCAAACAATTTAAATATTTATTCTCTTGAATTTCAAAGCTTAAATTCAAATTCAATTAAATTAAATCCTAAGATTCAATTTAAAAAGTCAAGTTATATATATATATACATATATAACTATTTATTCAATTAAATAACAATTTCATATTCTTTAAAATCCATTCATATTAATAAAAATAATACATTATACTTATTATCTGAAATTAACATATTTGATATTTAAATAATTTATATAAGAGATTATATTATCAAGTGATATTTTAAAAAGAAACAAAACAAGCCTTTTTGTTAACTCTTATATAATTTTAAACTTAAGTAAAAATATCTTAAGCAATTAAAGTATTTTAAAACTATAAATTTACTAATTTAAATAACTTTGAAAAGTCATATTAAATTAAATCTAAATTCCCAATTTACCCAAAGCTTCTATTTACAATATATATAAATAAATATATATATTCAAATAGAAAATATCTTATTAACTTTTAAAAGATAAAATCACCAATTAATACTAATTTAATCAGATTATTAAATTAAATTCAAATCTTATTATCAAAGATCATCAATATCAATTTAATTATTTAACAGATTATTAAATTGATATTGTTAAAATTTCCGGGATATTACACACATATAAAACACATATATAAACACTGCATATATAAACTTTACAGAAATCTATATATACACGTAAAACAGAATATATAACTGTAAACCATAGATTATATATACAAAACACAAAAATACACTTTTGTAGTAAATATGCAGCAAACGTACATATACTAATAGTACAACAAACTTGTTACATCAATATACTAGGAATATAACTAAATGTTTTAGATATATATATGTATATATATATATATACTCCCAATATAAGGAACTGTTATATGCATCTACTTAAAATATAACTCGCATATGCTAATATATATACCTTGAAATATACATATAAATATAATCCGAAAAGCAAAGAAAACTACACACCAGAACTATATATATATATTATTAACAACTATATATAAACAAACAACTATATACACTTATGGAATATATATATACATATATAACTAGAACTTTACAACAACTATAAAACTAACTTTACAGCCAACATACGTATATAATATCTTATATGACTAACTTTACAACTATATATATACGTAACAAACATGTACTTTAGAAAATCTAAGTTTTAAACTTACCGACTTTACAGCTTATATATTAACAAACATATATAAACTTTTACAATATAACACTTAAACACCCATTCAAACTCAGTTAGATTTTATATATGTAAACAGAAACATATTATAAAGTAACAGGCAAAGCTTATAATAAAATATACCTTACTTACACACGGCTAATAATATATATACAAAAAAATCATTGCCAGTAATATTGTTCGCAAATTATATAAAACTAACAAAATATATACGAACAAATTACACACGGCTGACACATAAGTATATATACTCACATATATATACAGACCTGACAGACATATATGCAGAACACAAAGAAGAGACGGCTCCAAAGTTGCTCGACGGTGAGAGGAGGGGACAGTTGGAGGCGCACTGATCGGTGCCGAGGTCAGCGGACACGTGGGAATCTAGGATGGTGCGGGGACGTGAGGCTAAGTGGAAGGGCTTGGCAAAATGAAAAGGAGTATTTGCAGGAAGCTTGGTCGAATTTTTTTTTATTTTTTTTTATTTTTTTGTGGAAGACAGTACTAAACTAAAAGGAGATGGAAGAAGTAATTTCGGCAATTGGAAGGGGATAAGCACGATTCCAAGGAAGAACTTGAATAGGCAGACATAACCTTGGTTTATATATATTTTAGAAAAATGAATGCTCTGACATATGGAGAAGTAGCCGAATGAATACGAATAGCTTACAGAAGAATGAAGGAAATGGGTACAGCGAAAGGTCAAATGTTTGTATATTTTGAAGATTGGGAATAGCGATAGCCTGCTATTGAATTCAGAATTAATAAAAGCAAATGCCTATTGGAATTAATACATTAGATAATAGAAAGACAAGGGAACCAAAAAGGTTATAAACGGTAACCGGTACGGTTGATCATTTCGCGGATTCCGCTGCGAACCGGACTCCAAAACACAGAATTAAATATACTGCAGAAATCATCACAACGAGACGATCAAAATGGTATACAGATATCACTGGTACGATTATTCGATCAAAAGTCAATATCGGTATCGAAATGCTGCTCAAATGTCAGAAATAAGACGAACGGAGCAATAGAAGTCCAAATTTGGAGAAACGAAAGATGACGTCTCACTTAGAAGATGATTTACAAATTTATTATGTAAAATATTCAGATTTGTAAAACATTTTATTATCATCAAATTTAACTGATTGAATTTAAATAAAAATTACACAAGAATGTAAATTTCAATATTATCAAATGAAAATTTACCATTTGCTATGTTTAATTAGACGTATTCTAAATATCAAATTTATATTTCCAAATTCAATTATTTAAAATTTCACAAAATTTCAGTTAAATACGTTATTAAAAATCATTAAAATTTATGGGTCGTTACACCTTTTCTCGGTTTAATTTAATTTTCTTCACTTACTTCTCTACTAAATCTATTCTTGGGTGTTTGTGACCAAATTTGGCGCAAACATGTACATCATACGGGCTTATGTATTTTAATATGCTTTGTTGTGTAGCTTAGGGAAGTTTAGGAGCGACTTTCAATTTTGTTTTGAAGTAGATTAGATAATCTTCTAAGCAATAACCAAAGGCTGATGAGCATAATAGTACGCTTAGGAAATTATCTATATCCTTCGATGATCAAGAAAGTTGTAAACCTAAGCGAAATTCTAAATCTTGTTTGTTAGTCATTTAACATTTTAAATAATATCAAGTGTTCATTTATTCCCTTATGGAATTTGATTTGATTGATAGTGTGATTTTATAGACCACGGTTTATAAAGTTGTTGTTTATTAGGACTTAAATCCCGGTGCTTTTGAAAAAAATTAATTTTGAAAGAATTTGAGAAATAAATAATAATGGTATTATTTTGAAAATATTGATGAAGTATTATTATTTCAGAACATTTGAAAAGAGTATTTGTGAAGTGATTTTTTTCAAATATTTTTGGTTATGACTAAAGTTAGACGATTGAAAGTTCTCCAATTTGAAAGATTCGCTAGTATATTTGTTTACTCTAGTTATTATTTTTGGAGGAACCGAAATACCACTAGATGCTTCGTGTTGTTTTGATTCTAGAGTTATACCATGCTTCAGTAGAAGGAGCCACCTCCTTGTCATAATTGATTTTGGTTTTAATTTATTTCTCTTTGAAGGAATTTGAAAATATATTTTGAATATAAAAACCTGGACATTTAGTTCAAAATTTATCCTTTGAAAAGATTGGATGCTTAGTGTTTTATTACAGAGTATTCTCTGTACTTTTGTTGCATATGGTTATTATATTACTTTTGGTTGCATGTGGCTTTATATCACACTAGAGTCGCATCATTTCTATCAGTTGCATCATATTGCCTTGTTGCGTATCGTTGTTATATTTTTGATGTTGCTTGTGCTTATGATAGAAATAGCTAGTGTTTTGCTCTTATGTCAGCATGATTTTCTTTTGAATTATGTAAATACAAGACAAGTACAGAGAAGCAAGAGATTACTATTTAATTTCTTGCGCACCTGCATTTGCATCGAGATAGTAAGTTGCTTCCAAAAATAAAAGTCAAATGCAAAACGAGGTATGTAGTAGATTAAAAGTTTGGTGATTGATTAATGATTTTATGCCTCATATATGAGAGGCCACTTTGTTTTGCTTTCTTTATTGATATGGGCCAGTTCAGGCGATTTGTAACGACCCGTAAATTTTAATGGTTTTAATAACATAATTAACTGAATTTTTGTGAATTTCTAAATAATAAAATTTTGAATTGAAAATTTAATATTTAGAATACGTCTAATTAAACATAGCAGATGGCAAATTTCCATCCGATAATATTGAAGTTTATTTTATTGTGTAATTTTATTTCAATTTAAATCAGTTAATATTTGATGATAATAAAATGTTTTCCAAACCTGAATATTTTTACACAATAAATTTGTAAATCATCTTCTGAGTGAGACGTCATATTTCGTTTCGTCAAATTTGGACTACTATTGCTTCGTTTATCTTATTTTCGACAGATTCGCAGCATTTTTTGGTACCGATTATCGACTTTTGATCGGATAATCGTACCACTGATATCTGTATACCGTTTTGATCGTCTCGACGTGCTGATCTCTGCGATATATTCGTTTCTGTGTTTTGAAGTCTGGTACGCAGTGAAACCCGTGAAAACGGTAAACTGTACCGGTACCACTCTTACACTTTTTATAGTGGTGTCCATTCAAATTTCAAACGGGAATTGTCAGCAACTAGCATTTATTGCAACATTCATTATTCGCTAAATTTCTGCCTTTAATCTTACCTCACCCTTCGAAAGACTGAAACGTTTAAACTTTATACGTTTTTTTTGTATTCATTAATTCGAACGGCTCATCTTTTTCAGCTTTATGATTTCATTTCTTTATTTGAGCTGCTGTCAGATTATTTACTTTCTTCTCCTCCCTCACGCAAATCAAACCCACTCCCTCCCTTCGCCTGCTCCTTCTTCTTGCAAATTCATACTCACTTTTTGTTCGGCAATTGGAAAAAAAAGAAAAAAGAAGCAGCGTTTCTCCTCCTCAAACTTTCCGCTCTGCCCACTCACGTCCTTCCCTTCACTCTGCCGAAGACCACCATCTCAAACCGACCAAACACCTCCGGCCTTGGTTCCATGTGCCGAACATCATCTGCCCCGCCATCTCTTGCTTCTCCTCAGCTGCCCACGCATGCTGCTCCTCTTTTATTGTATAGCAAAGAAGTTAGTAAAAGGTATTTCTTATATTTAAGGATAGTGTATGCCTGAAGTGATATGGTTTGAGGCATAATCTATTGTTTATTTATCCATATGAGTTATATATTATGTGATATCAGATCTGAAGCCTTAACCTCTTTCCGTCCAACTTTATATATATGTTTATATATGTGCATGTATACGTTATACAAATCTGATTATAGCTTCACATTTAATTGATCTACTAATAGTAAGTCACATATACTATGTATATTTTTGAAATCCTGTGGCATCTCTACGTGCCTGTTTTATATATTTCGTTCTTCACCTTTAATTTTTTTATTTTATTTTATTTTATTATTAAGTATTTTTATATTTACTGTTTTAATATATATGTGATTTAACACACATTTTATATTCAAATCTTTTGTTACAATTTATATTAAGAAATATGATCTGGGTATGTGTATGTTACTGCGCCTACCTATATTTTTATATATACTAGTCTATATATGTAGATTTTATTATAGGCTGTCTGTTGTAAATAGAATATATATAATAGGTGTAGGCTCATATATACATTTGCTAGTATAAATATATGTTCTGGTTTTGAAATGTATTTTATGATATAAGTTATAATAGTCTACATATAAATATCCTGTTGTTATAGAGATAAGATTTGATATAAGTTATTGTTTAATATAAAATACAAGTTATTAAATTTCTAACATGTTGTTTATACATGTGATGCTATGTATTAGCTTAACAAGCTACTGTTATACATGCGGTTTAACAGTCTATGATTTAATATATATTGATTTAATCCTTATATATGTTTCAGTTAAAGATTATTTTAAATATATAAGCTATATTTTATAACATGAAATATAATTGGTTATAAGGTTGGCCGGCAGTCTGTTCACATTGCATTTTCTGTAGTTATATAAATATAGTTAGGACTTGTATTTTCTCTATGGTTATATATTTGAATACATTATATATATGCAAGTTTAAAGTGTAGTGGTTTATAAAATATTAGTTTATAAATAGTTGATTATATATATTGGTAGATATCAAATATAATCTAAGTATTTTTCATTTTTTTATAAGTATATATATAAGTAGTCATCTCAAATTATGTGATGTCTATATATTTGATTTTTTTACGTGATTAGTTTACAGCAATGATTTTGAAATACATATAGATGTTTAATTTAATATATGTTTGACTTTAGTATTTGAGTTTCAATCTAAACAATGACTTTGAAACACATGTATATATATATATATATAATTTAAGATGTGGTTGAAATTAGAATATGATTTTGTAAATACAAAATTTTATGTGTCATGTCTTTATCAATTTACTTATACCAATTATCTTCATCGATCCTGTTCTGACTTGATTTTGTCAACTCCTATCTATCAGCTTTGATCATCGAATCATGTCCTTCTAGCGTTGCTTTGGAGTTCGTAGCTCATCTCCATGTCAAATCTATCTAGCCTCGAAAGGTGAGCAATCACTCACGATTAATGTTCTTGTATTTATTAAATTTGATTTCAATTGAAACGACAATTGAAATATGGCTGCTGTTAGTTATTTAAATTGTTATATGTGTTATTATCTGTAACTGTTCACCTGTGGGATATGACACCATATCCTATTGTTTATATTATATTATTTATATTATATTTTTATTGATGATATATGCCTGTTATATTATTATCATATCTGTTATCACTCTGCAAGTTCCCTGTTAGTATAGAATTCACTATGGGTTGAAATGATACATACCCGAACGGACTTTAGAATATGAGAAAATCATTATGGGTTGAAATGATAGACCCAAGCGATTTTCATTTGAATTCAATTTGGGATTGCGGGTCGAAATGATATCTACCCGTATATATTTAAATTACGGATTGAAATGATAAATATCCGTACTACTTGACCATATGATAGATATATATATACAAACACCGTTGGGCCATATATATAAATATTTTGAAAATAAATTCTATGGTTTTTGGAAAGAAATATATGGTTTTTAATAAATGTTGATTCTTAATTTATTTTATATAAATGGTAATGATATATATGGATTTAATAATATTTAATTTAATTAAGATTGATTTAACACATAGAATATGGTTAAGTATTTAAATTTATATTTCAAAATAGATTTTGGTAATAATTTGAATAAGTTAAGGTTGGGAAGATAATTTGTAACAACCCGCATATTTGTCGATTTTATATTTAAATATTTTATCGTTAGTCGGATTTTAGTCCGAAAAGCTACCTTTTGCATACGGACAAATTAGGACTCAAGACCACTTCCATTGAGTTCAAAACGTCGTTTGCAATCTTTTAAGTATAAACTTCGATATGTTTGGAGATAGTGAAATTTCCGTCACTTTTTACTTTGAGCTTTGGTTTGGGTTGGACCATTCACTAACTCAGCCCAACCCCCCTCCTTCTCTTCACAACTTCATTCTTCATTTCCTAAACATAGAAGCTTCATCAAAAATGGAGGAGGGAATGGGAAATTAAAACTCCAAGCTCAAATTCAATTGCAATCCATCATTCATCTCCAAATTCAAGAAGAAGACATTGATTCAAGCTTGGGACTGTCCTTGCTTTGCTTCAAGCTTCATCTTCATTGATTTTTGGTGCAAAGGTGAGATTTTTATCTCACATTCCTGCCTATAACTGTCATTGGGTTGTTGGGAATGATTCCCTATCACTTGTGCATGTACATTTGCATTTGGGTTGGATTGGATTGTGAAAAAGCCCCAATTTTCAGCGTTGTTGGCAAATTCTGGGCCTTAGGTCGCACTGCGTCGAAGACTAGCCCTGCATATTTTCATTCGCTCTTAGGTCGTTCGGCATTAGGTCGCTAGGTCGTAGGTCGCTGGGCTTTAGGTCGCTCTGGCGTGGAAAAGCCTCTGACTGCATTTAGCTCGTTCTGGACTTAGGTCGTTCGTCCCTAGGTCGTAGGTCGCTGGGCTTTAGGTCGTTTGACTTGTCTTCTTTAGGTCGCTCGGCCACATTTAGTTGCTTAGGTCGTTCGAGTATGATGAGACCCGCCTGCATATAGCTCGTTCGGAGTTAGGTCGTTCGCTCCTTAGCTCGTGCTTCCTTTATGTCGCTCGGCGATCTAAAACGTCGCTAGGTCGTTTCCTAGCTCGCCATCAATAGGTTGTTCCCCTTAGGTCGCGTACCATCTTAGGTCGCGTACCATCTTAGGTCGCGTACCATCTTAGGTCGCATACCATCTTAGGTCGCGTACCACCTTAGGTCGCGTACCACTTAGGTCGCACCATTAGGTCGTTAGGTCGCATGACCCCAATTCTGTTAGGTCGCCTGACCTTAATTACTTTAGGTCGTTAGACCTTACTCCCTTTAGGTCGTTCGACCTCATAATCACTTAGGTCACTGGACCTTATATCCCTTAGGTCGCTCGACCTCACAACCCCTTTAGGTCGTTATTCCTTAGGTCGCATGGCCTCATCACTGCTTAGGTCGCTAGGTCGCTTGACCTACTTGCACTCCTTAGCTCGACACTGTTAGGTTGCGCAGTAGCTTAGGTCGCATCACTTATAGGTCGTTCGACCTATATTTCCTTAGGTCGCTCGGAATGTTAGGCCGCACCTCCTATTTTCTACTTTGATGCATTTTGAGCTGATTTCCTTAGATTTCATTCACGTCTTCGAATGTGAATTTTTGCGAAAGATTGTTCTACAATCGTTTTGGGGTTTGTCACTTTAAAAATATGAAGGTTTCAATACTAGTAGTAAATATCAAAACTCTTTTACCAACTCGATTTCAACACTATTTTATTACAAAACTCTTTTTCTCAAACCATTTTCCAATCTACTAGTATATACAAACCTTTACCTCACTCGCACGAGAAATCTAATTAAACGACTTAGTAAAACGAGTGGTATGAAACGCTTGCGTTCACTTCGTCGGTTAATTCTTGGACTTGTTCGATTGAACCACTTGTGACAATTTTCTAGTGAAGATCTACAGCTTGTTCGTAAATATTTAAGTTAAGCAAGTGGTTATGGGACATGAAGCTAAACTCATATATTTACTAGCTTGGTGTGATTGACACTTCTTGATGATCATGACGATCATTTTTGTGATTTGATTTAGACTAGCAATTGTGCGATGTCTCTTTGTCTACGAGGGAGACTAAACCCTGTTTGTGTGATGTTTCACCATCACATATGTGGGGTAGCACCCCATGGTCTTCGGGCCATTCTTGTGGAGCTTCGGCTCAAATATTAATGGTTAGCTACCATGAGATAGCGTCTCGTCTTGTGATACACGTGTTGGTGAGTTTTCATACTCCCGTTTTGTGATAGGCCTCCCCCTTCTTGTGACTTCTGGATTTCTTGTGATGATTTCTGGAATTTTGTGCTTCACCAATTTTCGTGATTTCCATTGATAAGTTTTATCAATTTTTGTGTATTGGTGAATTTGTGTGTCATTGACTTGTTATGAATACAAGTTTAGGGTATGATACCCTATTTTATCTTTGAGAAGATTCTTGTGATATTGATTAATCTCTTGTTGATTTTCAATTACATACTTATAGTAGTATGCCATTATGGTTGTTACATGTTCATGCCATGTCTTTTACTTTATACCATATCATCTGATATTATAGCTAGACTGATCCGTTTATTATTTTCTTATAAATAATACTCGGGTCAGACCGAGATGTTACAGGTGCTTCTGCTTGACTTCTCTTCTGGGATTATTCTGACTTTTGGCTAACTACTTAGATTAGTAGTTTTTGGATGTACACATTTGAGATATAGACTTTATGTTGTGTACTTATTCTTTTGTATAGCACGTGTTGCTATTCTTTTGTACTATCGTGGATCTTTTTGACCACTACTCTGATATACACTTTCATGTGTTATATATATTTATTCATATCTTTTCCGCCTTTGTGATATGGATGTCTGTGACTGATTGTGTTATGTTTATTTCTATATTTGTTTCCGAAGATTATATATAGCCACCGTGTGATAGCTTTGAGTTTGTATCAGTATGTCGGATTTCCTCCTTAAATGAAATGCATGCTATACTATCTGACATATCGGTGCTCGCACAAAGAAATTACATGGATGGTCGCTCCTCAACAGCCTTGTTCTCCGTGCTAGTTGACAGCATTACTCCGTAGTGTTCTTGGCTAGCGTGGGTAAAGAGGTGGGGCGTCACATAATTTGAATTTAGTTGAAATTGTATTCAACAAAGAATTTTATTTAATTAAACCGATTTGAAACTTATTAAAATTGAGATTTAAGATATGATTTATAACTTGGGTTTGATTTAAGTAATTTAATGAACATTTCTTGTGTAAATAAATTTAAAGAAAAATTTAGTAAAAATGTAATTTAAGGCTAGTTCAATGATATTGAATATATTAAGTGAATTTTCCCTGATTAAATAATAATGAATTTAAATTAAGAGCTATATGAAACTTGTAAATTTAACTTTGAATGTTGAATATTAAAGCTTTGAAATATTGAAAATTTAAATGGTCTATTAAGAACTGAACTGAATTGATGAATTGAGCTTTACTTTATTGGAATTTGAGTTGATTTGAATCGATTTGTGAGACTTGAGGAAAGTATAAATACTTTACTTTATAAATTATTTAACCTATACATACTATTTTGAAAAATAGATATATTTGAAATGAAATGATATTTGGGTTTGAAGTATAAATTAAATTGAAAGGACCACGGTGTTATAATGTATATTTCCACCTTGTAGATAGTTCCGCAGATCCTTAGAGGATGGTTATCCCAAACATCCTTTAAGTTACTTGTATTTCAGTTGATATTTCACTTGAGTTGGATTTATTGATATAAGAATGTTAATCCTGACTCGAGTGTTTGTGTTTTGCTTTACGCTCGGGTCAGACCGAGTTATACAGCATTTGAGACTCACCTTTGGAGTTTGGAGATCCAACTATTGCCTCAGCTTTCTGCTTTTCATGTTGATTTGTTCAGCGAGGTCATCTGCTCGTACTGGAGACTTCACTGCATTTGAGATATCCTGTTGTATTTTATTTCTAACTCTGATGTTTATATAGTAGCTTCATAAACTACTATTTTATCTATTCCGCTGCGTATTATTGTATTACTATGTGTCTGTGATTATGTGATTGATTTATTTACTGTACATGCTGAGTTTTTCCAAATTTTAAATTAACAATATGATATTTTGAATTATTCAAGTCAGACATGTGTGGATTATTGTCGATTTGAATGGTCCAAAATAACGGGTCGTTACAGTTGGTATCAGAGCCAGGTTCTAGGCAAAACTTAGCATATATAGTAAATTTATTTACAGAATCACTTTCGTTCGAGTTTGAATCTCTTCCTTTTGACTCGATTTCCTTTGAACTTCGGAGCGTTTCTTGCGGTTCCAAAATTCATTCTTGTCTCTCCCTATTTGTATTCTTTTGATTCTGGAGTATCCCATAACTCCACTTCGAATGATCTCTATTAGAATAGGAGATCCTGCCAATCTTTGAATGAATTGTGAAGGGGTGAAACTCCTTTACAATTGGCATCGATTCACCGAAGATTGCTGTATCATCGGTTTAGATGCTGCTATCCCTTGTTATGCCGAATTCTATATCTGGCGATTGAATGTTGATTTTCCTTAGAATTCTGCACCGATCTTATTTTGAAATCACGGTTGACCGGTTAAGGTCACCCCGGTTTCTATAAGTATATCCATCTTCTATTTTTGTAATTTAATTACCTAATCGTCGATAGAGCCTATCTTCGAATCAGAATTCTATTTTATTAGAGTCCCTCTAATCTGAATCTCTATCCTTGTTTTGAAATCCATTCTTAAATCATCCTTGGAAAATCGGGCTTGAAAGTTATATAAGAAATTGATTTATATAAAAATGATTTGTAACTGAAGGGCTTCAAATTGGAAATTTGAGGAATTGAACTCCGGTAATTTTGAAAATTAGTTTTAAGATTTTTAAAATATATGATAATACGATTTGAAAGTATTTTCCAAATAAGAAACGTTTCAAATGACTTCAAATGAGTTCCAATGATTTCGAAGAAATTTCAAAGAAGTTCTTGAGAAAAAAGAAGTCTAGAACTCACTTATGTCACTGGGAAATAATTTCGGTGATGAGTGCACGCATCATCGACATTGATTTTCGAGTTTCAGAGTGGGGGATAGGCCACTTTAGTAGCTTTGCCATGTGAGTAATTTTGTGAAACCAATTTTGATTTCAATTTGTGAAGTATGAATTGGTATTCGAAAGATATATGTATATATATTTGGAACGAGCCGGTGTTCAGTCCTCGAGTTTCGGATTTGATTAGGTATAACCCTATCTATTGAAATTGATTTACTGATTTGTTGTTGATTTCCAACTCTTGAATTTAAAATTTGATCTCTTCGACTATTTTGAAGGTTCGAGCACTTCCAAATCAAGGTTAACTTTTCAAAGCTAAGTAATTTTGAAAAGTATAAAGTATATAAGTTGATATGTATGTTAAAGTATGTAGTAATATGATTTAAATAAGTTGAAACTGTTTTGTTAAGTAAATGAATAAGGCTATTTTGAATTTTTTCTGATATGAAATTTAGATTTGAAGTGTTTTGAAAGGAATTTGGTCTTCAAAATATTTTGAATAAAAATTTAGTTTAAATGTTTTAACTTAGTAACATCTTCATGAAACTATATATTTAACAAGTTGGAATAGATACGTAAGTTGTACGTATGCTGTTTTATTCGCATAATTAATTTGATCCAGGTTTGAGTACACAAGTTCGAGGTGAATTACACCATTTCGTGTTAGGATTTTTCATTCGATTCTTGATGGCGAATATTTGATATGGATTTTGGGCTTGATTCTAGAATTCTCTATCATAGTATATGGCTATGCAAGGAGACTGATGGCTTCTAGTCGAGAAACCATATCGAAATCCGCATTAGGGAAGTCGAATGGACAATACTAGTTCGAAAGCGAACTTGTGTGATCGAGCGACTGATCGAATGTGATTTTGCGAAATGATGACATATGTACATCTTATATCCTAATATCATTGATATACTTGACGCTGAAATGGAAAGTTGTTGGGTTGGATATCTTTGTAATTTAATTGGAATTTTTCTTTTATGCAAAACTACTATCAATTTAAAACCATTTTCAAACTATTTTTCTTTTATTATTCTTAAAACGAACTATTTTAAACTATTTTATTTACAAATTATTTACAAAACTATTTTTCAAACTATCTTATATACAAAACTATTCTAAATTCAAAACTTTTAGTAAGCAAAGATGTTCAATCCCATATAGCTCTTCGTACAGCGAAATTTATTTTTGAAATTTTGATCCTGATATAAGATGGACCTTATGTAAATATAAGATGATTTTGAAAACCATTGATTTTGGAAATGTATTGTTTGACTTAATTATATTGATTTGGAAATTTGGTTTTATTTCCTAAATTTATTATTTTGGAAACTTTGGAACTGAAGATATTTGATTTGAAAGAATAATTTGGTGAAAGCGTATATGATTTTGAAAAATACATTGATATTGAAACAAATTGAAATTGAGAACCTTGTGTTACTAAAAACTTGATTTGGAAGTGATCGAACTTATATAAAAAAAATTTTGGTCTGTATAAGTATGATGTTGATTCGAAAACTATGGATTTTAAAAGGTACTCAATTTGAAAAGTGAAATCTTATATAATTGAAGTCTATATAAGTGTGATTTGATATACTATTGATTTTGGAAAGTATTTGATTTGAAAATGAAATCTTATATATAATGGACTTTATATAAGTATGATATTTGAAATTAATTTGAAAGGTACTATATGATACATATTTTCGAAGTAAAGATATGGAAAGTGACTTCTGCTTGATATCCGATTTGTGGCCATATCTTGGATTCATTCTATCGATATTATTCTCTCTGATTTTTGGTTTTCCTGATATGATACTCGAGTGTCCTTTGAATTCCATGGCATTACCCATGGTCTTACGAACTCGACTGCATAGCGTAATTCGCAAGGCAGTGATTGCTTAAAAGGTACGGATGTTTCCTGGGGGATCCAGGCATAACCATTGTGTATTTGCGATCTATGGTCGTGTTAGTGGCGTAATCCGCAAGGCGAAGATTGCTTAAAGGGTATGGATGTTTCCTGGGGGATCCAGGCGTAACCATTGTTATGTATCCTGTGGTCCACAGTTTTGTTATCATGGCGAAATTCGCAAGGCAGTGAATTCTTAAAAGGTACGGATGTTTCCTGGGGGACCCAGGCGTAACCATTGTGTATCTGCGATCCATGATTTGTTTGTTTTTTTTTGTTTGGATTGTACTTTCCATATCTGTTTTTAAAAGTTTTCCAGTATTTTCACTGGGTGTTGAAACAGGTCTACTAAGTACTTGGAGAATTCAAGTTTTGCACCTGATCAACACACTACCAGAGTCTACAGGAACAAGGATAAACTTGTTGAAACATCGAGTTATAAAAGTATTTTATTATAAAGGTATTTTATTATAAAAGTGTTTCCAACAAAGAAATTCTGTATTAATATTTGAAATTGAAATTCTGATGGGTTGAATTAATTATTCATGCCCGATACTATTCTTTTGAATCTACCTTATCTGCTCAGCTTTATTTATTCACCTATATTCTGTTTTTCCAAATCCTCCTTCTTTTCCTTGTTGACTATATCCTTTTTAAATAATTATTGATTTCTTGATAATGTTTGAAAAGTATCTTGAGATAAATTAATAAATTTATGAATTATGGATTAATGTTTTCAAATAGCTTCTTTGTAAATATAAGTAAAAATGTAAATAACTATTTTCAAATAGTTTCCATATATTTATAAAGGTGTTATTTAAACATATAAATGGTATTTAAAAAGGAAGCAAGAAATTTTACAAATGGGTTTTGGAAGATATTAAAGTATTAAAGATAATTGAATTGCAAATGAAGTTTTCAAATGAATATTTCAAGTAAAATTTATATAGTTTAAATTAATTGTTTATCCTTGTCTTTTAATCTATCTTTTCTGTCTGGTTGTTTCTATTCTCCTACCTTCTTCCTTTTTCAAGGACGAAAAGTTGAGTGGGGAAGAGTGTAATGACCCGTAAATTTTAATGGTTTTAATAACGTAATTAACTGAATTTTGTGAATTTTTAAATAATAAAATTTTGAATTGAAAATTTAGTATTTAGAATACATCTAATTAAACATAGCAGATGGTAAATTTCCATCCGATAATATTGAAGTTTATTTTATTGTGTAATTTTATTTCAATTTAAATCAGTTAATATTTGATGATAATAAAATGTTTTCCAAACCTGAATATTTTTACACAATAAATTTGTAAATCATCTTCTGAGTGAGACGTCATATTTCGTTTCGTCAAATTTGGACTACTATTGCTCCGTTTATCTTATTTTCGACAGATTTGCAGCATTTTTCGGTATCGATTATCGACTTTTGATCAGATAATCGTACCACTGATATCTGTATACCGTTTTGATCGTCTCGACGTGCTGATATCTACGATATATTCGTTTCTGTGTTTTGAAGTCTGGTACACAGTGAAACCCGTGAAAACGGTAAACTGTACCGGTACCACTCTTACACTTTTTATAGCGGTGTCCATTCAAATTTCAAACGGGAATTGTCAACAACTAGCATTTATTGCAACATTCATTATTCGCTAAATTTCTGCCTTTAATCTTACCTCACCCTTCAAAAGACTGAAACGTTTAAACTTTATACGTTTTTTTTGTATTCATTAATTCGAACGGCTCATCTTTTTCAGCTTTATGATTTCATTTCTTTATTTGAGCTGCTGTCAAATTATTTACTTTCTTCTCCTCCCTCACGCAAATCAAACCCACTCCCTCCCTTCGCCTGCTCCTTCTTCTTGCAAATTCATACTTACTTTTTGTTCGGCAATTGGAAAAAAAAGGAAAAAGAAGCAGTGTTTCTCCTCCTCAAACTTTCCGCTCTACCCACTCACGTCCTTCCCTTCACTCTGCCGAAGACCACCATCTCAAACCGACCAAACACCTCCGGCCTTGGTTCCATGTGCCGAACATCATCTGCCCCGCCATCTCTTGCTTCTCCTCTGCTGCCCACGCATGCTGCTCCTCTTTTATTGTATAGCAAAGAAGTTAGTAAAAGGTATTTCTTATATTTGAGGACAGTGTATGCCTGAAGTGATATGGTTTGAGGCATAATCTATTGTTTATTTATCCATATGAGTTATATATTATGTGATATCAGATCTGAAGCCTTAACCTCTTTCCGTCCAACTTTATATATATGTTTATATATGTGCGTGTATACGTTATACAAATCTGATTGTAGCTTCACATTAAATTGATCTACTAATAGTAAGTCACATATACTATGTATATTTTTGAAATCCTGTGGCATCTCTACCTACCTGTTTTATATCTTTCGTTCTTCACCTTTAATTTTTTAATTTTATTTTATTTTATTATTAAGTATTTTTATATTTACAGTTTTAATATATATGTGATTTAACACACATTTTATATTCAAATCTTTTGTTACAATTTATATTAAGAAATATGATCTGGGTATGTGTATGTTAATGCGCCTACCTATATTTTTATATATACTAGTCTATATATGTAGATTTTATTACAGGTTGTCTGTTGTAAATAGAATATATATAATAGGTGTAGGCTCATATATACATTTGCTAGTATAAATATATGTTCTGGTTTTGAAATGTATTTTATGATATAAGTTATAATAGTCTACATATAAATATCCTGTTGTTATAGAGATAAGATTTGATATAAGTTATTGTTTAATATAAAATACAAGTTATTGAATTTCTAACATGTTGTTTATACATGTGATGCTATGTATTAGCTTAACAAGCTACTGTTATACATGCGGTTTAACAGTCTATGATTTAATATATATTGATTTAATCCTTATATATGTTTCAGTTAAAGATTATTTTAAATATATAAGCTATATTTTATAACATGAAATATAATTGGTTATAAGGTTGGCCGGTAGTCTGTTCACATTGCATTTTCTGTAGTTATATAAATATAGTTAGGACTTGTATTTTCTCTATGGTTATATATTTGAATACGTTATATATATGCAAGTTTAAAGTGTAGTTGTTTATAAAATATTAGTTTATAAATAGTTGATTATATATATAGGTAGATATCAAATATAATCTAAGTATTTTTCATTTTTTTATAAGTATATATATAAGTAGTCATCTCAAATTATGTGATGTCTATATATTTGATTTTTTTACGTGATTAGTTTAAAGCAATGATTTTGAAATACATATAGATATTTAATTTAATATATGTTTGACTTTAGTATTTGAGTTTTAATCTAAACAATGACTTTGAAACACATGTATATATATATATATATATTTAATTTAAGATGTGGTTGAAATTAGAATATGATTTTGTAAATACAAAATTTTATGTGTCATGTCTTTATCAATTTACTTATACCAATTATCTTCATCGGTCCTGTTCTGACTTGATTTTGTCAACTCCTATCTATCAGCTTTGATCATCGAATCGTGTCCTTCTAGCGTTGCTTTGGAGTTCGTAGCTCATCTCTGTGTCAAATCTATCTAGCCTCGAAAGGTGAGCAATCACTCACGATTAATGTTCTTGTATTTATTAAATTTGATTTCAATTGAAACGACAATTGAAATATGGCTGTTGTTAGTTATTTAAATTGTTTTTTTAGAGCGACACGGTTGTGTAGCGTGGGACTACACAGCCGATTAGATATCATATAAATAGGTAAATAGCGCGATCAACAAGCCTGATCGGTTATTTAAATTGTTATATATGTTATTATCTGTAACTGTTCACCTGTGGGATATGACACCATATCCTATTGTTTATATTATATTGTTTATATTATATTGTTATTGATGATATATGCCTGTTATATTATTATCATTTTTGTTATCACTCTTCAAGTTCCCTGTTAGTATAGAATTCACTATGGGTTGAAATGATACATACCCGAACGGACTTTAGAATAGGAGAAAATCATTATGGGTTGAAATGATAGACCCAAGCGATTTTCATTTGAATTCAATTTGGGATTGCGGGTCGAAATGATATCTACCCGTATATATTTAAATTACGGATTGAAATGATAAATATCCGTACTACTTGACCATATGATAGATATATATATACAAACACCGTTGGTCCATATATATAAATATTTTGAAAATAAATTCTATGGTTTTTGGAAAGAAATATATGGTTTTTAATAAATGTTAATTCTTAATTTATTTTATATAAATGGTAATGATATATATGGATTTAATAATATTTAATTTAATTAAGATTGATTTAATACATAGAATATGGTTAAGTATTTAAATTTATATTTCAAAATAGATTTTGGTAATTATTTGAATAAGTTAAGGTTGGGAAGATAATTTGAATTTAGTTGAAATTGTATTCAACAAAGAATTTTATTTAATTAAACCGATTTGAAACTTATTAAAATTGAGATTTAAGATATGATTTATAACTTAGGTTTGATTTAAGTAATTTAATGAACATTTCTTGTGTAAATAAATTTAAAGAAAAATTTAGTAAAAATGTAATTTAAGGCTAGTTAAATGATATTGAATTTATTAAGTGAATTTTCCCTGATTAGATAATAATGAAGTTAAATTAAGAGCTATATGAAACTGTTAAATTTAATTTTGAATGTTGAATATTAAAGCTTTGAAATATTGAAATTTTAAATGGTCTATTGAGAACTGAATTGAATTGATGAATTGAGCTTTACTTTATTGGAATTTGAGTTGATTTGAATCGATTTGTGAGACTTGAGGAAATTATAAATACTTTACTTTATAAATTATTTAACCTATACATACGATTTCTAAAAATAGATATATTTGAAATGAAATGATATTTGGGTTTGAAGTATAAATTAAATTGAAAGGACCACGGTGTTATAATTTATATTTCCACCTTGTAGATAGTTCTGTAGATCCTTAGAGGATGGTTATCCCAAACATCCTTTAAGTTACTTGTATTTCAGTTGATATTTCACTTGAGTTGGATTTATTGATATAAGAATGTTAATCCTGACTTGAGTGTTTGTGTTTTGCTTTACGCTCGGGTCAGACCGAGTGATACAACATTTGAGACTCACCTTTGGAGTTTGGAGCTTTGTTTGGAGATCCAACTATTGCCTCAGCTTTCTGCTTTTCATGTTGATTTGTTCAGCGAGGTCATCTCCTCGTACTGGAGACTTCACTGCATTTGAGATATCCTGTTGTATTTTATTTCTAACTCTGATGTTTATATAGTAGCTTCATGAACTACTATTTTATCTATTCCGATGCGTATTATTGTATTACTATGTGTCTGTGATTATGTGATTGATTTATTTACTGTACATGCTGAGTTTTGCCAAATTTTAAATTAACAATCTTATATTTTGAATTATTCAAGTCAGACATGTGTGGATTATTGTCGATTTGAATGGTCCAAAATAACGGGTCGTTACACGATTTGTAGTTTTTTCGGTTCAGCCGCGCAAAGGAGGTGCTACAGAAATTTTCTGTAAATAAAGGACTTTAAAAGTTTAATAACTCATTTTAATTAATAGTTTATAAACCTTAACAGTTTGTAGATACTTTCTTCCTTTGGGAATTTAGAGGACGAAATTATTTTAAGGGGGAGAATGTAACATCCTGGAATTTTATCTTTTTGATTTATGAATATTTAATTAATTTTAAATATTTAGATAATTTTTTTTTAAAGTTTAATAACTTATATTCAAATATAGTGATTATTTAGATATTTGAATTGTGTATTTAACGTTTGTTAAATAGATTTAATAACCTTATTTAACTCCTTTTATTTAAAATATAATGAAATGGCGAACACTTTTTGTAAATTTATTATAATAATAAATAGTTTGAATAAATAATAAGAAGATCAATTATTATTAATACGACTTGATTTTTATTGACGTATTTTTAAATGAATTTATTGGATTTTTCCATAATTTTCAATTTGAAAAATAGTTATATTTTCATTTAACGTATTTACGGCAAACGATGGTATTTGTGAAATTTGACAGAATAAGATAGTTAGTGTATTTTGTTTTTGTTTTGAGATCGTGTCGCATTTTTGTGTGCGATCGAATTTTTGTTTTGTCGTTCGTGGTTCGTGCGTGACGGAATGCTGTGTAGCGAGATGCCGGAAATTGTAGTATAAACTAAATCAAACACTTAGATTGTTCAATACATTTTTGACTTTTCTTTCCCTCTTCACAGTTTTGTCTTTACATTTTCTGTAAACAAAGAAAAGTAAGCCTCCTCCTTTGGCAAATTATTAAAAATCAACCTTTGACGAAATCGAAATCTGATTGAGATCCATTTCTCCTTGTTCCGAGGCCGACATTTTAGCACCATCGAAGTGCTAAATCATCATCGTTCTTCGATGTTCTTTATTCTTGGCCATGTGAATTTTTAGGGGTACATAGAGCTAGAGGTAACTAGGGATAAAACGGAGCATGCCAATGCATTGAGAATCGAATTTGGAGTGGGATTCAACCATCACGGGATCGTTTTGCTGACCAATGAAAATTGCAACGTGCGGTTGAGGAAGGAGCTAAGGTAGGACGCGAATTGCGAGGAAGGGTAGAGGCAATGAGCTTTGGCATGGGGGACGAGCTCGCGTAGAAAAGAGAAACGAATTTGTCAGTTCGAAGTTTCATCGAGAAACAAGTGAGAATGAGAGGAGATAGAAGGTGGAGGGATGGGTATCTCTCTGACCTGGAAATGTGGTGAGCAGGAAGAAGAAGTAATTGGGGGAAGTGATTAGTGAGAGGGTAATTGAATTTATAAAGTGATTAAGTTATTTAATTAGTTAATTGATTTGATTTCTTGTAAAACCAATAACTCTTCCATATGAGGTCCAATCGAGACGTGGTGTTTTGCATTGTGCTCGTAGGAGTGTTATCTACGCGCTGGAACTCATTTTGTTGAATTTGAAGCAAGTGGAATTTTATGCTAAAATCGAACGCATCGCCGGAACGCGAAAGCGTCAACTGGAATTTCGGCGAGTTTACTCACCTCTAAATAGACTATATGATATTTGTGTTACTATAGATTATTGTTGAATGCTTGGATGATAGTTTATTGTTGGTTGTTTGAATTGTTTAGGTTCCTTCTTTGGAAAGCAGATGACACATTGTGTGATTTACAAGAAACCCATATGACTATATGTTGTTGTTTGATCCCGCTTGATAGCGAATGACATAAATAACCATTTTGTTGCAGAGGATAAGAGAGAAGAAGTCGGAGTGTTTTCGTAGCCAATAGTACGCTACGGGACACTTTGAAGTGGGCATATATAGACACACACACACACATATGAAATTTATAGGGCACTTCATAAAGAGACCCCAATGGGCTTCTCACTAATGTTGATTTATTTATGTTCTTAGATTGCTTACATTGATGTTTAGTTGAAATATTTGTAACACATTGTTTGAATTGTGTAAATGCCGTTATAGCGATTTTCGCTATACCATCACTTATGAAATATCATTTCCTTAAACTCTTGTGTATATTGAACCTTTGCTTGTATTTTTTACAAATAAATGTTTGGTCATGTTTTTGCACTTTGAAAGTTGTTTAAACTATATTTTCAAATATTTTGAGAATTTTGAAAATAAAGGTTTAAGTATTGATTAAAATTTATAAAAGAAGTTATAATTTTGATTAACTATCTTTCGGAAAAATTAATGTAGTTTTGAATTTATAAAAAGACCATAAATTTGATTTATTATATTTTGGGATAATTAATGTTATTTTAAATTTATAAAAAGATTATAAATTTGATTTATTGTCTTTCGGGATAATTAATGTTGTTTTAAATATACAAAAAGATTATAATTTGATTTATTGTCTTTTGGGATAATTAATGTGATTTGAAAATTTATAAATGAATTATATAATTATCTTCTAGGATGATTAACATTGTTTAAAAATTAATAAAAGTATTTAAATTGATTTATTATCTTCCGAGATAATAAATGTTGTTTTAAATTTATAAATGATAGTTTATAAATGTGGAAATCTTTAAAAAGGAATGTTTAAAAATCATGCTACGTGTAAATTGTTATGGGTTTATAGGAAATAATGTTTTAACGACGTTTGTTTTTTACCCTTCTTTTTAATACACGTAGAAATATAATTAGCTCTTTAAAATGATATTTTTAAAAGGCATTTTTAAAGTGTTTTGCAAATATTTGTGATGTGAAAATCAAGCACAAGTAAGAGTCAAATGTTATATAAGCTTAATTCGTTTATTGGTGACTAGTGTATATAGTCTAATTTCCACATACGATCATTTTTGCTATTCTCGATAGTTGGTTTAGTGACTATCGATTTTGCTACCTTCTTTGTTTTTCGTCGATTCAAGATGATTTTTTTGATCGTTCGAAGCATTTAAACTCTTTCTATTCTTAAAGTTAAGAATGCTATCAAGTCAAGATAGATAGCAACACTGCCCCTATCCTGTCCGACTTCACAGTTTTTCCTGAGGTAGTACTAGTTATTTTTCTATAGTTAATTTCTTAACTATCGATTTTGATATCTTTCTTTATGCTTTGTCAATCTAAGACGATTTGTACCTTGTTTTGAGCATTGGCATCCAACACCGTGGATAACTAAAATTGAAGAGAAAGTGGGAGCCAAGCCATATAGGGTGCACCCATTAGGGTGTATCCACATTTATCTAGATTTTGTTAGTAGCATGGATGCGGTGATGTGAGTATATTCGGATGCCCATGGTATTAACGGGGCCTAGATTGGAAGTTCCCGAGAGTGATGCGTGTTTGGCGTGGGCTCTCAAGTATATTTTATCTAGAGGTATACTTTCGGTGTAGGGGGGCACACCCTCCTAGCCATGTTGGATAAATTCATTCTCCTTGTTTTAATTCGAACGTTGGAGTTGATTCTTTCTTAATTGCACCAAGAAGTGCCTTATTCCCTTCTCTATATTTAATTATTTTTATCCATTCTTTCAGTTTGGATTTTCGTACATTCTTCAAGTTTGGGATTTGTCCTTACTTATGTCTGTCCTTTATGTTTGGATTTTCGTACATTCTTCAAGTTTGGGATTTGTCCTCACTTATGTCCGTCCTTTATGTTTGGATTTGTTTCTGTTGTTTGTCTATTCTCTTATGTGTGGATGTTGTCCTTGTATGTTGAAACCCCATTCTGTGTTTTACGACGTGGTCCCACCAATTATTTTATGTTTACCATATCCCTTGAGTTTTCTCATGTTGGTTTTCCAGATTGACCCGACTGTTATTTTATTATAATGCTCGGGTCGGACCGAGTATTTTCCAGGTTGGCGTGGAGCTCTTGGAGAAGAGCTGGACGTTCACCTACCATAGTAATTTTTTTTCCGCTGTATTATATTGTATACCTATAAGCAATTGTAAGGTCAGGAAATTATAACTTCCCAACTGATGAGGCTTGTTATTAACTTTGATGTACCTTGTATCTTTGAGTGATAGTTTATACTGCCTTTGTTATATTATATGTTGCCGTTTCTGTTGTGAGATTCTATTTCCCCTATTATTCTTTTTATTTTACCTAAACAATCTGCCTTTTCGACGATTGGATGTTCGATATTGGAATATCGTGGATATATTGAGTGCCCACTTTCAATGGTCAAAAAGGCGGGTCGTTACATTTGGTATCATAGCTGAAGGTTAAGCGAGAACCTTGGATTTAGTGGGTAAACTCATTAGAGATAGGGTAAGTGACACCCTAGAATGAGTTGAGAGTAGTATATATATATAAGAGCGTATTTGTTATTGCTATAACGATGAATTATGTTAATTGGTCTATTGAGTTTTTTATGAATTCTATTCGAGACATGAGACGTCACAGTGTTGATAGGGATTTCTAAACACTTGAACAAGGCAAACAGACACGATATTGATATTTGAAAATTGGTAAATGAAACATTTTACCTCGGATTATGTATTTTATATATAATATATATATATATATATATATATAAAGGAATAATTTTCAAATTGATATAGTTATTTATGTTGTGTTTCTTTGTTTGAAAATGATAATATTTATGAAACAACCCGAAATTTTCGACCCCGAAATTTTCGACATTAATACGTTCACTGTAGAAATGCTGAGCAATCGAACACCGGAAATTTCAGATTATTAGGGTAAAGAAGAAAAGAGGTAGAAGAAGAAACAGAAAACAAAACACAGAATCTCACATTCGCAGCGGATAAAAATATAATATCAAATCATAACATTTATACAAAGAAAAGTTGTACTTGCCAATTCATATACAATACATCAGAGTTACAACCATTCACAAATAAACTGGACAGTTATAAATAACTTGTCCCAGTCTAGTAAGGGCGCGAGTTGACTCGGGTATGGGCTCGTGGATTTTTAGCTTAGGCCCGGGAATTTTGTTAAGTGTACTAACCATATTCTTTTAAATGATTTAATTAAGTAAGTAATTAAGATAATGGTTTATCTTAGATTAATTAAGGACTTAAGTAATTAAGGGTTAATCAATTAACTTAAGTAATTATAGGATAATTAATTAATGTAATTAAAGGATAATTACTTAATGAAATTAATTAAGGGATAATTAATTAATGTAAGTAATTAAAGGTTAACTAATTATGTGAATGATTAAATGATTAAAGAATAATTAATTAATTTCAATAATTAATTAAATGGTTTAATTAATGTTAATTAAGCAGGATTTATAAAAGTAATTAATTTACTTTTGTGTTAATTAAATTAATTAGAAATGGACTAATTAATCTTGCTTATGGATGATTAAATTGTATTCAATGTTTGGATTGATTAATATCTCTAGTCTGATAAATTATGGTGTTCTGTGATATGAAATGCTTTGGTTGAACTGAGATAATGTAAGTTATCTATCTGTGATGAATTGATGTGTGAATATGTTGTTCTGAAGTTTAATTGAATTATTTAACTTAAACAACTTGGATTAAAAATGGTATTGAATTCGAAGAGACCGGGATCGGATATCAGCGATATCCGGAACCACTTCGATTAGTAATCTATAATTCTTTATAGATTTGATTTGAAAATCAAATAGGCTGGAATGGAATAAATTAAGTAAACTAGACCATTGAAACTAAGTAACGGTACATAGACATTATTTTGTGAAATAAGTGTTTGGCTACAGAATGATTAGAACTCGTAGTGATGAACGAGTTACCCTGGTTTTCAAAGAAGTTTTGCAACTTAGAGTTTCAAATTATATGGGTTTACTCATGCTGGTTTCCAGCCTGACTCGGGTGTTACTTTATTGTAATGCTCGGGTCAGACCAAGTATTATAGATTTTCAGGTTAGGACGTTCTGGAGTTCAGGAGACGAGCTAGATGGCAAGAACGTATGGAGTATATTCCGCTGTGTATTTGAGAGTGTATTGATAGTAGTCTGGGACAAGTTATTATAACTGTCCAGTTTTATTTGTGATGGTTGTACTTTGATATAGTGTATGTAAATTGTCATTTACAGCTTTTCTTGTGTAAATGCTATTATTCGATATTATATTTTGATCCGCTGCGAATGTGAGATTCTGTTGTTTTCTGTTTCTTCTTCTACCTCTTTTCTTCTTTACCCTAACAATCTGGGGTTTCCGGCGTTCGATTGCTCGGCACTTCTACAGTGAACGTATTAGTGTCGAATTTTCGGGGTCGAAAATTTTGGGTCGTTACATTTGCGATTTAAAATAAAAAGGTATTATGTTAAAAGAATGTTTTGATAAATGGAATTTTTAAACTCTTGGATAGAAAAAAAGGTAATTTAACTCAAGTTTAAATGGGTTAAATTGGATAAAAAGGTTTAATAAGCATTGTTTTATTTAAACCATAGTTTTGTTTAAAAATCTAAGTCTTGTAAAACTATTTAATGTTATTGGTCCAACAAAATAAATGTCTTCACCCTTAGGGATGTCTAAGGAAAGTAGACTCTGAGATTGAGTTGGATACTAGCATCCTACTTTACTTTACTACTAACCAAACAAGAGAGGTAAAGAAGTCGGAGTAGTCGACTCAGTTTTAAGGCCCATATTTTGTTTGGGCCTCTGTTTGAATTTTGAAAATAATAAAAATAAAAATAAATAAGTAAAATGAAATTGGCATTTTGTATGTACTCTTAGGATTTAGAAGAGTATTATACAAGTAAATAAAAGTTGAGCAAGTTTTTAATTTAATGTTTTATAGAGATGTGTCTTTATAAAATGTTTGTAAATTTAAGTGAAAATTTATAAAATGATTCATAAATAATTTTAGTATTGAATGAGATACTACAAATAAAATTGAAAGTGGTTCTTAAAGAGACTGGTGTAATTAAGAAAGAAATCGGACTAAGTACGTAAGTTGTACGTAAATCATTTTATTCACACGATTCTTGATCTAGGATTCGAGTACATAAATTTAGGGTGATTCACACTTGTTTGGAAAAAGGATTTCTTAGTTGATTCTTATCAGTGAACACTTGATTCAGATTCTTGATATGATACTATGGTTTTCTATCATAGTGTATAACTATGTAAGAAGAACAGAGGATTCTAATCAAGGAACCTGATCAGAGTCTGCACTAGGGAGGTCGAGTGAGCGATACTAGTTTAGAAATTTAGTCTATGTATCCGAGTAAGTAGTTGGATCAGATATTGCATACAGATGACTTATGTACAACATATGGGCTTAAGTGTATTAATATGCTTTGTTGTGTGGCTTAGGGAAGTTTAGGACGACTTTCAATTTTGTTCTGAGGTAGATTAGAAAATCTTCTAAGCAATAACCAAAGGCTGATGAGTGTAATGGTACGCTTAGGAAATTATCTATATCCTTTGATGATCCAGAAAGTTGAGAACCTAAGAAAAATTCTAAATCTTGTTTGATAGTCATTTAACATTTTAAATAATGTTAAGTGTTCGTTTATTCCCTTATGGAATTTGATTTGATTGATAGTGCGATTTTATAGACCACTGTTTATAAAGTTGTTGTTTATTAGGAATTAAATCCCGATGCTTTTGAAAAAAAGCAATTTTGAAAGAATTTGAGAAAGAAATAATAGAAGTATTATTTTGAAAATATTGATGAAGTATTATTATTTCAGTACATTTGAAAAGAGTATTTCTAAAGTGATTTTTTTTCAAATATTATTGGTTATGACTAAAGTTGGGCAATTAGGAGTTTCCAATTTGAAAGACTCGTTGGGTATATTTGTTTACTTTAGTTATTATTTTAGGAGGAACCGGAATAACACTGGATGTTCCATGTTGTTTGATTCTAGAGTTATACCATGCATTGGTATGAGGGGCCCCCACCTTGTCATAATTGATTTTGGTTTTAATTTATTTCTCTTTGGAGGAATTTGAAAATACATTTTGAGTATAAAACTGGACATTTAGTTCAAAATTTATCCTTTAAAAAGATTAGATAGTACTTTATTACATAGTATTCTCTGTACTTTTATTTCATATGGTTGTTATGTTGCTTTTAGTTGCATGTGGCTTTCTGTCACATTAGAGTTGCATTATTTCTATCAGTTGCATCATATTGCCTTATTGCGTATGGTTATTATGATTTTGATGTTGCTTGTGCTTATGATAGAAATAGCTAGTGTTTTGCTCTTTTGTCAGCATGATTTGCTTTTGGATAATGTAAATACAAGACATGTATAGGGTAGCATACTATTTGATTTCTTACACACCTGCATTTGCATCGAGATAGTAAGTTGTTTGTAAAAATAAAAATCAAACGCAAAAAGAGGTATATAGCAGATTTAAAGTCTGAACATTGATTGATGATTTTATGCCCCAGATATGGGAAGCCACTTGGCTTTTGTTTTCTTTATTGATATGGGCCAGTTGTGGCGAGTTGTAATTTTTTATGATCAACCGCGCAAACAAGGTGCTGCCGACATTTTCCATAAATAAAGGACTTTAAAAGTTTAATAACTCATTTTAATTAATAGTTTTTCAACCTTAAGGGTTTTTAGATATTTATTCCTTTGGGAATTTCGGGGATGAAATTCTTTTAAGGGGGAGAATGTAATGTAACGATCCGGATTTTCGCGTTCGAAAATCGACATCCATACTTTACATCGTACTCGAATGTCGTAGATTCGAGCGTTCAAATCCGAGTCGCCGGAGCTTATAACACAGTTAAGTAAATAACACAGCGGAAGAAATGAATAATACATTGATATACAATATCTGATACAACAGAATGATACAATGAATATCAATATACATCAGAGATATGATACAACAAATAGCAGCGGAAAAGAAAATAGATAACACCAACAGCGGATAGAATGTCTCCAATAGAATGCTCCAAGATAAGCAACGTCAGTCCATGAACTCCAAGAACTGAACTAGCTCCAGATAATCTACTAAACCTGAATATCTGAAAAACCCAACTCTAGACTGCCCGTGTGGAAAATAGTGGGCACCCAGAGTTTAGGAAAGAAACAATAAACTCCGGATCAGTCATGGGACTGGTGTGAGCAACAAAAACAGTTTATCTTTAAAAACGAACACAAAAGAATTTTAAATTCAATTCGCAATGCTTTTGGAAAATGAAACTACCATAAGACCTCCCACCACACACACAATGCAAACGCAGAATTGGAGGAGATTTCTTCTTATGATAGTCAAAGATGCTTACTACGCAAAATCAAATCATTTGATATTATTACTAGTGCATAGTGCAGAAAACAATTTCGAAAGTAGAATATAAATCTTAGCCAGCATAGACATTTCGCACTTATGCCTACTATAGCTACCATGTTCAATAGCAGGTTACCACCACATTCCATGGCAGGTAATACAACTAAAACCGTACAGGGCTCGTATTGTTTTGTTTGGATTTCCAACAAATGGTCAGGCTAAGGAACTTCCTATTCCACGAAAGAAACGCCTCTGGCGGGACGCTCCGAGAACCACACCATTCTCTGCTAAACAAGGCCGGCAACCCCTTTTCCCAAGGGATAAAAGAAACCTCAGATATGCCACCCCCGGTCCTTTGGGACCTTTATCCGAGCGCTCGATAACCAACATCACACATCATAAAGAAAGTGTATCCACATGAGTAAGTATATGGGCTCCATACCATGATACTACCCTTTTCCAGAAGGAATGGTCATACCCTAGGGGAGCTACCCCTGAAAACCTTGCCGCAACATTCCTGTTTCGACCATTACCGGGTTGTGAGGCTCGACGAAGTCTCGTCCACAAAGCTACGCTTTTTCAAAAAGCCACGCTTTGGGTCAACAGATGATCAACCTATGATCACAAAGATAAATGATCAAACAAATGATCATATCACAAATGATCAAACACTGATCATCACACAGCAACACTCAGCATGCCACATTACCAAATTGGGATATATCGCTGATAAATTTCAACTACATAACCTCTGAGCTCGTACGTCTCAGAGAAGGGTGTTAAGCTAAGAGAATAAATTCTCCGCCACCAAATAGAAATGTATTTGAAAGAAATCGGCTTTATATCTCAAAGTGTAATGTCAGACATGTATCCATATAAGTCTGTTCCGGGTTCGAACAGAACCGAAGGCACTTCTCACGAAGCCCTTGCAAATCCGGATAATTTCCAATCACGTCCGGACTTCCTGTCACAAAAAGAGTGATATAAATCTCTATACTGGAGCAACTCAGTGCAGAGACATTCGACAGGTTGTCCTTTCATTTTCGAAAAATATCCGGTCTTCATCACCGGTCTTCAAATGCGATCCATATACGACGTATCACTATTCGGAATGGGTTATACGACCCAAAGGTCCTTTCCCGGCTAACCCGAATAGTGAGCGCAATATTTAAAAATATATGGATATTGGGATTTCAATTAAGTCACAATTTAAACCCAAACTTTCTTTTCAAATGGTTTAACAAATTACCATTTTAATCTTTTCAAACAAAAAGATTCAATTCACAAAGTTCACTTAATTTCACAAAGATTCCTTCACAGATTTTCCAAATCGATTTCCATTTCAGTTTAATTAATTCGTTAAATCTTTAAATCAAAGATTTAACTAATAGCTTTCAAAACAATTCCATTTCAAATGGTTTAAACAAACATCATTTTTAAATCTGTTAAAAATAAACAGATTTAATTCATAGCTTTCAAAAAGAGAATTCATTCATAACTTGGAAAAACATTTTTCAATTCAAACTTGAAATTCCTTTAATTAAACTGGAATTTCATTTCCTATCTGAAAGCTTTTATCATTTGAAAACAAACAGTTTTATTTCAGAAAATCTGATTTATCCATACGAGTGGAAATCCTGGGTTTAAATTCAAATTCCCAACTTATACTTTTAAAATGGTTTAATTCATACAAACACATTTATATCATCTTTAATCCCTAGTTTCCAAATCATAGATTTAATTTCAAACCTGAATTCAAATTTAAATCTAATTATTTAAATTTTTAAAAACTCGATTAAGTTATTCAAAATAACTTTTATCCTTGAAATTCCATTTCAAAAGCTTTTCACTTTAAACCCAAATTTCTAATTTCAAAATCAATTGAAATTAAAATTTCAATTTCAAAAACATCAAATTTAAATTATCTGTGACTTAACCGATTTCCACGTGAAATCCATAATTGTGTGTGTAATAGTGTGGTCTAGGGGTTTTACACAGAAGTGCAACATCAATCATCACAGATCAAAATACAGGATATAGTTGATAAACGATATAAACTATATCGCTCATCATTCATTCAAAAATCACAGATATATATCACAGATAAGTAAATTACAGATCATAGCATAAATCAGGATATATCACAAAGCATCATATATCAGGGATATCAAACAATCAAATCAATAGAATCCAAACAATCACAAGTAAGGTCAATTTATACCTGATTATAATTAGTTTATACCCGATTAATTACTTATGAATAAAATACAAATCTTGGTTAATTAATCATTAATTAATTTTTAAACCATTTTAATTAAGTAACCTTTAAATCATTTATTAATTATCCTCAAATTAATTTCCTTAATTTATACATCATATTAATCAATTAACCTTAAACTAATTACTTAATTAATTAACCCCTTAATTGCTTTCATTAAGTAATTAACAGTTTACAATTTATTATCTTCAATTGATTAATTCAATTAATTATCAAAATTTATTTTATTAGTTCGTTATTATCATAATCCTAGTTAATGACCTTCACTAACTATTAACAATTCTTTAATTACTTTTCTCAAAGTAATTTACCAAGATTTATCATTTTTAATTACAATTTAAATTTAAAACTCCTTTTATTTCAAGACTAAGATTTGAATTCAGATTTAAATCTCCGATTTTAAACTTTACTTACAATTCAAACTTCCCCTTAAAATTCAAACTACTTAAACCTTTTTAACGTAGTTAAACAAATTACCATTTTAACTTAACAAACAATCATTATTTAAAAAGTATAAATTTAGAAATTAAATTAACTTGATTTTGTTTAAAGTTTAAAACTGGAAATTCTAATACCCGAAACAACCCCGAGAGTTTCCCGAGAATTTTCCTAGCTTGCTTCGAGTTTTTCTCCAAATCGACCCGATAGCTTCTGTTAAAAATAAATTTGTTTAAAAAAAAAACACAGTATACACTAGAAATTACTCGAGTTTACACCCGAGCCAGAGCACGATCTTCCCGAGTTCGACTTCGAGACGCCATTCATCTTCCCAACTTTACCCCACTGACACCATCACCAGGATGTGCACGTGCACAGCCTTTCGCCGACGATCTGGCGAACACCAGCACCTCTAACAAGTCACGCATCGACCCTACATTCGATAGCACTGATCATTCCAACGCCAGCAACCCCAGAACGAGATCGAACTTCCAGTTCGAAACTCGAACCCATCCTCACCAAACAAATCTGCTTCGCCCCACCTCCTCCGGCCATCTGAGGCCATAAAAAATTCAACTGGAGCTTCGTCTCGACCCAACGCCGCTGTCCCCACCGGAGTCCTGAAGTCCGATGGCCCATAGGCGGAGCGGCGAACACGTTTTCCAGACCGTATATTTTTCGAGCTTAAACCCTACTTCGATCTCGAACTCCCAATCCACGCAATGGATAATTTTTTTTGATAATTTTCATGACATCCCTGATGTTTATCCTATCTCCAATTCAAGTTTAAGCATTTACTATTGCTTCGATCACGAGAAATTGGTGAAAATTCCATTTTGATTCAAATGCGAACTGCTCTTTAGTTACTGAACTAAAAATCCTCATTCAAGTTTTAAAAATCATAATTTGAAGTATAGGTTCAGATTATAATATGGAATCAATATTTTACAACCTTTTATCTTTATCAAATTTCAACTTGAAACCTGTAACAATATTTCCAGTGGAAAATAATTTACTGTAGGTTCAAACAATCTTTACAAAAATCATGTTCGAGGATTAAAACAACTTGATTTGTTTGAAAACCCAAGCTTGTCAGTGATTAAGGCAAATAAACTTCAATTTTAAAAACAAATGTACTCCCTGCATGAATGACACAGAGCATCACTGGGATATTATATACTGGAATATGAACAAAGCAGTTATAATTGAAGTTTAAACTGTTTTAAATAAACTTTATATCCTTTATAAAATCATGTTTACTCACAAGCAACACATATAAATAGATTAAAGGTTTAAATCAAAAGTTTGCTCACAGATAAGTATTCAGCAGATTCATATTTTTAAATTCTTAAAACAAAAGTTGCTCACCTTTGTTTACCCAGAAGAAGAACAGAGAAAGAACAGAGAAGCAAAGCTTGGACTTGCATGCTTGATTTGTTTAAAGCTTCCAGGTTGAAGACTTTTGAACTTTTCTGTTTTGATTTTTCTCATTTCTGGTTTTAAGATAATATTTACTTCATATTTTTCTTAGTTTTAATTTTCGAAACTGAAATGAAGTTGTTTGGAATATAGAGAGAAGCTACTAGTTGATATTGTTTTGTACAGGTTATGATATGGTTTTATTTTGTACAATATGTTTTGCCTTACTTGCATTAAATGACTTTGCCTATATTGTACACTTACATACCTATTTAATATTGTTTGTTTACTTTATTTCCTTTACTTTCGGCTGAGAGATGATATAGGTATGTTGCATTAAATGAAAGGGTCCTTTTATCTTTGTTTATGCTTGCTTACATTTTTATTTTACAGGCACTATTCTACTTGCCTTTTTGCTTGAATCGGCTAAGAGATGATGTTGTTTTGGTTATATGCACTAGAGATATTTGTTGTCTTGTTACTTTGTATTTAATTTATATTTATTTCTAGTCTACATAACTAATTTGCCTTGCTTACTAAAATGTTGTTTTAATTATTTTATTTTCATTTTATCTTGTAATATAAATGACATTCTATATTTTATAATTATTTTTAAACTATTTACTTGAAACTCAAATTCAACATATACAATATTTAAATTTAAATGATTTATTTACAATTTAAACTCAAGTCAAAATATATACCTATATATTTTTCAAATTCACTCATATTTGAATCGGGGAAACTCGCTCCAATTTTCTAATTAAATTAACAAATTTTTATCCAAAAATTTATTTAATTACTCTATTAAATTCAAAAATTCAATAAATTATTAATTTAAATTAAATTAAGATCTGGGTCGTTACATGTAACATCTTAGAATTTTATCGTTTTGATTTTTGAATATTTAATTAATTTTAAATATTTAATTAATTTATTTTTAAATTTTAATAACTTATATTCAAATATAGTGATTATTTAGACATTTGAATTATGGATTAAATATTAATTAAATGGATTTAATAACCTTATTTAACTCCTGTTAATTAACAAATAACGAATGGCAAACTCAGTTTGTAAATTTATTTACAGTAAAAAATAGTTCGAATAAATAATAAGAAGATCAATTGTTATTAAAATGATTTTATTTTTATTGATGTATTTTTAAATGAATTTATTGGATTGTTCTATAATTTTTAATTTGAAAAATAATTATATTTTCTTTTGACATATTTACGACAAATGATGGTACTTGTGAAATTTTAAAGAGTAAGATAGCTAGTGAATTTTGTTTTTGTTTTGAGATCGTGTTGTAATTTTGTGTGCGATCGTATTTTTGTTTTGTCATTCGTGGTTCGTACATGAACGAAATGCTGTGTTGCGAGATGCCGAAAATTGCAGTATGCACTATATCAAACACTTAGATTATTCAATACACTTCTGACTTCTCTTTCCCTCTTCATGGTTTCATCTTTACATTTCTTGTAAACAAAGAAAATTAAGCCTCCTCCTTTGGCAAATTATTAAAAATCAACCGTTTGATCTGATCGAGACCTATTTCTCCTTGTTCCGAGGCCAACATTTCAGACCATCGAAATGCTAAATCGTCATCATTCTCCAATGATCTCTATTCCTGACCGTGTTTAGGGGGACACAAAGCTAGGGGCAACGAGGGATAAAACAAAACAAGCCAATGCATTGAGAATCGAATTTGGAGTGGGAATCAACCATCGAGGGAACGTTTTGCTGACCAATGAAAATCGCGACATGCAGTTGAGGGAGGAACTAGGGTAGGACGCAAATTAGGGAGGGTCGGAGGTGAAGAGCTTTGGCGTCGGGGATGAGCTCGCGTAGAGAAGAGCAACAGATTTGTCAGTTCGAAGTTTCATCGAGAAATAAGGGAGAATGAGAGGGGAGAGAAGGTGGAGGGATAGGTATCTCTATGACTTGGAAATGTGGTGAGCAGGAAGAAGAAGTAATTGGGGGAAGCGATTGGTGAGAGGGTAATTAAATTTATAAAGTGATTAACTTATTTAATTATTTAATGGATTCGATTTCTTGTAAAGCCAATAACTCTTCCATACGAGGTCCAATCGAGACACGGTCTTTTGCATTGGGTTTGTAGGAGTGTTATTTACGCGTTGGAACTAGTTTCGTCGAATTTAGAGCAAAAGGAATTTCGAACTAAAATCGAACGATGTTCGATTTTAGATCGCCAGAACGCGAAAGCGTCAACTGGAATTTCGATGAGTTTATTCACCTCTAAATAAACTATATGATATCTATATTACTATAGATTACCGTTGAATGCTTGGATGATAGTTTATTATTGGTTGTTTGAATTGTTTGGATTCCCGCTTTGGAAAGCGAATGACACATTATGTGATTTACAAGGAACCCATATGACTATATATTGTTGTTTATATTCTTGTATTGTTTATATTGATGTTTGGTTGAAATATTTGTGACACACTATTTGCATTGTGTAAATGACGTTATAGCGATTTTCGTTATACCGTCACTAATGAAATATCATCTCCTTGAACCCTTGTGTATGTTGAACTTTTGCTTGTAGGTTTTACAAAATAAATGTTTGGTCTTGTTTTTGCACTTTGAATGTTGTTTAAACTATAATTTCAAATATTTTGAGAATTTTGAAAATAAAGGTTAGCTATTGATTAAAATTTATAAAAGAAGTTATAACTTTGATTAACTATCTTTTGGGATAAATAATGTTGCTTTCAATTTATAAAAAGATCATAAATTTGATTTATTATCTTTTGGGATAATTAATGTTATTTTAAATTTGTAAAAAGATTATAAATTTGATTTATTATCTTTTAGGATAATTAATATTGTTTTAAATATATAAAAAGATTATAATTTGATTTATTATCTTTTGGGATAATTAACGTGATTTGAAAATTTATAAATGAATCATATAATTACCTTTTAGGATAATTAACATTGTTTAAAATTAATAATGTGATTTGAAAATTGATTTATTATCTTCTAGGACATAAATGTTGTTTTAAATTTATAAATGTGGAAATTTTTAAAAAGGAATGTATAAAAATCAAGCTAAATGTAAATTATTATGGGTTTATAGTAAACAATGTTTTAATGACATTTGTATTTTACCCTTCTTTTTAATACACTTAGAAATATAACTAGCTCTTTAAAGTGATATTTTTGAAGGGTATTTTTAAAGTGTTTTACAAATACTTATGATGTGAAAATCAAGCACAAGTAAGAGTCAAATGTTTTAAAAGCTTGATTCATTTATTGCTGATAAGTGTATGCGATTTAATTTCCTTATATGATCATTTTTGCTATTCCCGATAGTTGATTTATTGTCTATCGATTCTGCTATCTTCTTTGTGTTTCTCGATTTAAGACGGCTTGTTTGCTTGTTTAGGGCATTTAACCTCTTGTATTCTTAAAGTTAAGAATGTTTTGAAGTCAAGGTAAATAGCAACACTGCCCTATCTTGTCCAGCTTTATTATTTTTCTCGAGGTAGTACTAGTTTATTTTTCGATAGTTAATTTCTTAACTACCGATTTTGATATCCTTCATTGTGCTTCATTAATCTAAGATGATTTGTAGCTCGTTTTGAGCATTGGCATCCAATACCATGGATAACTAAAACAGAAGAGCAAGTGGGAGTCAAGCCATATGGGTTGCACCCATTAGGGTATATCAACATTTATCTTGATTTTGTTAGTGATGTGAGTATGTTCGGATGCCCGTGGTTTTAACGGGGTCTAGATTGGAAGTTACCAAGAGTGATGCGTGTTTGGCATGGGCTCTCAAGTATTTTTTATCTCAAGGTATACTTTCGGTGTAGGGGACGCACCCTCCTAGGCATGTTGGATAAATTCATTCTCCTTATTTTAATTCGAACCATGGAGTTGGTTCTTTCTTAATTGCACCAAGAAGTGCCTTGTGCCCTTCCTTGTGTTTTATTATTTTTGTCCATTCTTTTTGTTTGATTTTCGTACACTCTTCTAGTGTTGGATTTGTCCTTACTTGTGTCCATCCTTTACGTTTGGATTTGTTTCTGTTGTTTTTCCATTCTCTTATGTATGGATGCTATTCTTGTATGGTGAAACCTCGTTCCTTGTTTTGCGGCATGGTCCCACCAATTATTTTATGTTTACCATATCCCTTGAGTTTTCTCACATTGGTTTTCCAAATTAACCCGATTGTTATTTTATTATAATGCTCGGATCAGGCCGAGTATTTTCCAGGTTGGCATTGGTGTTATGGAGCCCTTGGAGAATAGCTGGACGTTCATCTACTCTTGTAATTTATTTTTCGTTGTATTGTATTATATACCTATTAGCAATTGTAAGGTTAGGAAATTATAACTTTCTAGCTGATGAAGTTTATTTTTAACTCTGAAATACCTTGTATCTTGGAGTGACAATTTATACTATCTTTGTTATATTATATTTTGTCGTTTCCACTGTGAGATTATATTTCCCTTGTTGTTCCTTTTATTCTACCCTAACAATCTGCCTTTTCAATGATTAGATATTCGGCATTGGAATACCGTGGATGTATTGACTGTTGACTTTCGATGGTCGAAAAGGCGGGTCGTTACAAAAGTAGTAGGTGAATGCGATGTAACGAGTCAATGGGGAAAACAATAAAAGAGAAAAAGAGCCGTGTAAGGATAAGCCACTAAAAGGCAATTTAGGTTGTAGACATTTTAATAGAAGCAATATTAAGAAATTCAAATATAGAACAACGTTAGGAGTTTATATTAAAATAATTTTAGTAATCTAATTAGGAACGATGTAAGAAATTAGAGGTAGAGCGTAGGAAAAATGGTCAATTTCCATAAACATGTGCAGTAAGTGGGCATATCTTTTAGAAGTCCCCCTTAATAAGCTATTTGAATCTCCGCTAAATAGCGTGAGTAGTAGGAAAATAATAAAATGGAAGTTATTCTTATCTACTCTCGTTTTCATTGTCATAGAAGTTATTTTTTGAAAATGGTTTGGTATGACGATTGAGTTTTTGAATGCAAGTAAATGTTTTAAGTTAAAAATCCTTCTTTTAAAGAAGTAAATCTCTACTATGGAAAGTCTTTGAAAATGGAAAGTTGTTTAGAATGGGAAATTTTTCATGGCTCCTTTTAGAAACCAAGGAATTTTTGAATTTGATAAAAAGGTTTTCAAGTTTATATTTTCAAAGATAAAAGTTTTGGATTAGGTACTTCATGACCATAGAGTTTTAATTTTACAAAGAGTGGTGAAAGCCAAATCAATTTTTGATATTCAGTAGACATGGATGACTGCCTAGGTAAGATGGAGTAAAGGTTAAGGCTATGAATAAAATGGCTATGAATAAGATGGCTACGAATGCTTGTAGGGTAGCAACAAGGAATCCCCATCGAATATAAGGAATACCGATATGAATCTAGAGATGTTTTGTTAGACATGTGTTAAAGCCATAAGTGGAACCCTCAAAGGAATGGGGAATAGTATCAAAGTACACTTTTGCGAGTCCTAAAGTATACCCGCATGAATGTCAAAGGTAAAGAAAGAAAGTAAATGCCAAAATTTGTGAATACTATCGAGAAATTTTGGTTGAAAGAAGATAGTAGTATGATGGGAGAAGAGAGTAAGGAGATGGCAAACACACATAGAGGATGTCAGTTGACTCAAAGTTAAAGAATGCAAGATAAGTGGAGGAAAGTAATTTCACCAAGCTAATTTTATGATGAGTTGTTCTAAATGTGCATAGTTTATATTTCTTACACACTGTGATATGGGAATGCACTATTTATCCCATAATTGGATGTAATAATCGAAGTAATTGATGGACCTTATTTATTAAAAGCCAAGGAGGTAGTTGTAGTAGAATGACATGCTAGAAATGTCAGTCTTAATTGAGTAAGAGTGATAGGGCCACAACGTCATCAAGAGCAGTTGATGATGAATGGCAGCTTCCAGCAATTGTTTCATTTAGGATATTTGGGTTGTAATTGCTAGTTGTCTCCCTTCGGGTATTGGAAAAGCATACGATATGATATGAGATATATTCCTATTTTATTATTGTGTTGATTTTGTAGGTGACCTTTGATCGCTATATATATTGGGAAACGGTGTAAATGAGAAAATCTCATAAGGACACTTAACTAACGATGAATGTAATTAAGGCTCGAAGTTTATAAAATAAATTGGAAAATTAAATGAGCAACTAGAAATAAAGAATGCTTTAATCCCAAAAACTTTAGAACTTTAGGAAAAATAAATTTTAGCAAGCGAAGTATAGGGAAAGGTTGTTGCGAAACCACAGGTCACTGTCACTATGCCTTAAAAGCTAAATTTATAAATATGCTTGTGTGTTTCTTATTGTTTTGAAATAAATGGAAAAAATTTCAAAGTCTAAGATTATCTATGCAATGTTAGGTTCAATCATATGCATTAACTTGTGCAGTTAAAGCCAGGATAAAGCCCCGCAAAATCCCTGCTATAGCCCATAGTACTCTTCGATCGGTACACTATTTCAATTTAGCACTATTAAATAGTAAATCCACTTTAAGCCCCGCCATTTTCTGCTACACCTACTAAATCAAGGCATTTTAACACCTGCTTTAGCAACATTAATATATAAAGGTTGATTTGACTAGATCTCTTTTAAACCAAATCAACAATGTTAGGGTAAAGATCTAATTTTAAGGCATAAGTGCTCGATATAAGTTAGAAATTAATTGTAGTCACCAAACCTAGTCTGCATATATCACGATATTCTTCGATTTTGTTATATAAGGTTAAACAATATTTCTTCTTCCTACAAAAATAATATAAGACTGAGAATAAATTAACTTTAAATATTTGGTCTTATATCTAATAAAGCTTTTTGCACCTCTACTATTTTTCCGCTATATCTCCGCTTTATCCCCGCTATAACTTTTTACACCTCCACCACTATAGAACCGCTATAACTGCACAGGCATTAACTCATTGACTGAATTTCGATTATGTTAAGATGTGGCTCTATCTATTTTAAGGATGCACAATCATATGCAATCCTTGGTTAATTTCAAGGACAAATTTCTTTTAAGGGGGGAATGTAACACCTTGTTGAATAAACAGAATTTAATTAAAGATGATTAATAAATAATTAAATAAGGCAGAAAATGGAATTTGAGCAAACATCAGAATTTGGCTATGAAACTTGCACCATTGTATTCCTGACGATTTTCTAAGCAACTTTCATATATAAAGTTTCGCGATCGGAGTTCAAACGAAGAAGTTATTGGCATTTGAAGTTTTTGGATTGAAAATTCTTAAAAATGAATGAAAGGAAATAAATAATAAATAAACAAGTGGACCCCACCGGTCGACCTCCACCTTGGGCCGGTCGTTCGCTAGCTTTCGACCGCCTATAGAGTAGCGATCGACCAGTTAACGTGGCGGCGGCTAAGGTTGAACCTCGGCCTAAAGGTCCAAATTTAATAAATATTAATCTAACGGATAGAATCAATTCGAGCACTAATAAATACTGGCCTAGCACCTCACTTTTCTTCTCATATTATCTAATTAGAGCAATGGAGGTTTGCTATCTTTCCTTATCCACTATCTCTTGAAATTATAAAAATATTATATATATATATATATATATAAATTGAAGAAGGGCGGAAAATAAAAGCAAAGAAGAGAATGAGTGAATCAATTTGTAACGATCTAGAATTTGACCACTTTAAAATATACTATTTAAAGTAATTTCAAATATGAAATATATAAAATTTTATGATTTAAATAATATTAGATAGGATTTGCAAAGAGAAATATACACAAAAATTGGAATAATTGCTTATATCGACAAAAGTGACAAAATCCTTATTTCAGAAAAGTAAGTTTCAATGGTTAAATAAATTATTTTAATTAATTTATAAGTGTTTATATTTTTAAATAGCATATACAAATTTATTTTTAAATTTGGATTGCATATTAAATAGTTTGACTAAAACGTCAAAATATGACCGTAAAACATTTTGTCGAAAATTAACGTTTTGTCGGTTCAAAATCGTCGCAACGTTGTTGCACCTTTATTTTCTTATATATGAACATATATTCAAATAGTAGAAGTATTAATTAATTCACTAATCAAGTTTACTTTTACTAAACATACTTAGAAAATTCTAGAATATAATTAACAAAAGTAAGCATAAAAAGACAAAAAAAAATTATAAAAGTCAAAAAGTAAACATCAAATCAAGGCAAACATAATTATTATACTTTACTTAATACTTAAGTGAAAATGATATAAAGTAATGACTTGAAATATGATGTTAAGTGTTGAAAAAAAAATAAGGTTGCTTAAAAAGTAAGTAAGGTTAATTTGGTAATTTGGCAAAGGGATATTTTGATAACTTACCACTTCATTTTTTTTCTATAAATACCAACCACTTCCTTTACTTTCTTTCACACCATTTCCACCTTTTTCTTCCTCCTTGAAGCTCTCTTTAGTGGATTCTTCTTCTATCTTTTCCTTGCTAACTTTTCTTAAAATCATATCAAATCAACTCCAAACACCACCAAACTTTTCCAAATACCTTAAAATACCATTAAAACATGGTTTAGCATTTAAGAAGTGAAGAAATGATGAAGGAAGAGGTGGAACCCATCAAGGCCGAACCATGTGAGAAAAGAAGCAAGTTCGAGAACTCTAGAGTAAGAGAAAGAGAAGGAAGTGTCGTCGATTTCATTCCAAGGAGCTAGAAGTAAATTCAAGATTCTACTGAAGCTCTATCGGATTTTCAGGAGTTTGGAATAAGAGATCAATAGCATAAAATGAAGTAGAAGTTGATTAGTTAATGCTTGAGTGAAGTGTTGTTAGTAAGAATCTTGGTAGGAAGTTAATCGATTTGGTTAAAGGTGAGTACTCAAATCTTAGTTTTATTTTAATAAAACTAAGTTGATAATACACATGTTATATTAGAAATTAATATGTTGAATATTGGTTGATATTGGATGATAACTTGGTTGATATTATGGTTGTGAAATGGTTGATAACTTGGTTTGATAAATAATAAGAGAAATGGTTAGTAATTAACCAAATTAAATGTAATGGAAATTAAATCCATAATAATATGTGTATGGAGTGATTTAGCCTTTAAATGATTTTAAAAAGGTCGAAATGATATTATAATAATATAATATTATAATATGAAATGAAATGGAAAATGAGTTTGAAATATGGAGATATTGTTTAAAATGATTTCGAAATGATTTCAAAATGTATTATAAGCATTTAAAAGTGTTTCAATGAAGTTTGGAAAGAAATTGAAAAAAAAAAGTCAAAACTAGGCGCGTCGTGTAATGGTAGTTCGCGATTTCACGCCGAAAATGTTAAATGAGTATACAAAGTGGAACATAGCTCGATATCATTCGAGATAAGAATTTGTCGGACTATTATATCCATAGTTTTCCAACAAAGAAAGAAAATCAAGATTTTATTAAGTAGATTTTGAAATATGTCCAAAACAATTTTATAAAAACATCGCGGTTTTGCAGTTCAAAATCCAAAAAGGGGTTTCTTTAAAAAATGATATTTTTAAAATATTTAAAAATATGAAATAAATTCTAAAAATCTTTCAAAATGTTTTAAAAGTGATTTAAGTGATAAAAATGGATGTTCAAATAATAAAAAGTCGATTTGATCAATATAGCTTTAAAAAGCACTTTCCATAGCACTTTTTCGTAGCACATTTCAATAACTTTTGAAATATAGTTTTAAACGCAACCATTCTTTTCCAAATATTTTGTAAAGGTTCTTAAATGATTAATAAGTATTTTAACGGTGATTTGAAGGATTTATGGAATGGTTAAATAAATGAATAAGTATTTTAGATAATGATTTGGAAGTTTTATAAATCATTTCTAAAAATGAAAGGAGTATGCGGAAACGACTAATACATTTGTCCCGCCTCTAAGATCTAAATTGTAAAACAAGGTGTGCAACTAAATTTAGGAATGGAGCAACCATTGCCTTGAACTTACATGGCCTCTATTTTCTCTTTTAGACGAGGGGTGGAATAGATCGAAGGAAAAGCCCAGATGCTTTAAAATAATATTTTCCAATATGAGATTTAAATAAATGATTTGGAATTATTTTAAATTCCAATACAAAAAATTAATTGTTTTGGCTTTGCAGTAAACTATGTCTTAAATAACACAGTTTTTGACAGATTTAAAAGTTATGATTTGAAATGGAAAATCTTTGTTAAAGAGTTAAATAAATGATTTGAAAATGTTTTCCTAAGAAAAAAAGGTGAATTGATTTGGAATTATTCCAAGATTGAAAAGGTTCTAAATCAACCAAATGATTCGATAAAGGAAGCTTAATGATTCCATATACTCTTGAAAAGAAAATGGAATAAATTGAAAAGAATATATCTAAGAAAGATATTTGATTTAAAAAAGATGAAGTAATTGATTGATGATTGATATCCACATATGAACTAAATATCTTTTTATCGATAATTGGCTTCGAAGGAACCGGGGTCAGATTTGGGTAACTCCTATCCAAAAATCACTTCGAACCTATGTATACGTTCGTAAGTGAAGACATGTCGAAGATGATGATTATTGAAGACCGAAGATCTTCATAGAGGAAGGGCTGCTTGTTGACATTCTCTGGGTTTCTCCCAATATAGAGACATTTATTATAGCAGTGGTCCTATCGTATTTTGAAATCTTCGGATTGCAAGGGCTACTCGCTACTAATGGTAGTAGGAGGAGTGCCTTGGGTTTCGTTCAGTCCCAGAACGAACTTGTATGAATGAGTGTCTGACATTGCATTGCTAAGATCACAAATCTTGATTTTTACCAACATACTTCTGTGGTGGCGGAGAAGGCAACTTCTCTTAGCTTAACACCCTTCTTAGTGGCATACGAACTCAGAGATTGTATGTTCATAAAAGTCAAATGGTGATCGAAGGAATGACAATGTGGCATTCTAAGTGGATTGTGCTTTGAGAATAAAGCGTGGTTTTGTATGAAAAGTGTGGCTTTGTCTAAGTTGAGTGTAACCACACTCCCAAGCCTCACATCTCGGAAATGATACGGGAACTATGTTACATATTTCAGGCTTAGTATGACGAGGGTGGCGTATGATCCCTCAAGGTGACTGGCGGCGTATGATCTAGGTCACCAAGGTGTCCAAATGGGACCCTTATTGTATGATATAGTGGCGTGTGAGTCCTTGCAAGAGAAGCCACCAGATATCAAGAAGTGTGGCAATATAAGGAATAGTGGTGTGTGGGTCCTTGCATGAAAAACCATGGGTTCTGGTTGCTATGCATGGTTTTCGAGGTTCCCTATCATGTTGGAAAATCCAATTCCAATACGAGCTTTACAGTTTTGATTGTATCCGGAAAAGATCTCTAATGCTTTACAAACATTATAGCTACCCCTTTTTGGTATCATATATTTTGTCCGGTATATTCCGTTTGGCCTAGTCTGGATATATTCCCCTAGAATTAGTCCGGGTATTGATACCTTATTTGAATAAGTTTATTTGAAAGATGTTTTCCAAAAAGAATGTCATTAAAGATAATATCAAATTATTTTGGTAATAAAAGTGTTTTGGTTATCATAAGGTAGAAACTCGTCCGTATTTATGTATGGGCATGGTCTTATGAGACACCTTTCTTTTCAATGGTTTTGATAACATCGTTATTTAAAATTTCGAGTATCTCACGCTGGTTTATCAAGCCTGATTCGGTTATTTTTAATACTCGAGTCAGATCCGAGTAGTTTCAGGATTAGCTGAAGACGCTTGGAGTTTCTAGAGGAGAGCTGGAGATCTTTATCATCGTATGGACGTATTCTATTATCCGCTGCATCTATTGCATTTGTATTGTCAGCATTTGTAAGGGCAGGTGTTATAACTGTCCAGGCTGAATCTATGTTAGACTTTGATATATGTTTTAAACTTTTCCACTATAAAGATTATGGTGAAGTGATATATGTTATTCCATTCGTGTGAGATTCTGTTCTATCTTTATTTTCTTTCTACCCTTAATGATCCGCTTGTTCGTTCAATTTGAGTTGCACATGTGTGGTTTATTGTCGATTCAAAGGGTATGGAAAAACAGGTCATTACACAATTATATGAAGAAGGTGAATTTTATAGTTATAAATTTATATTTCACTTTATTCAAATCTCCTCTTGGATCTATAATTTTAATGGGTTTGTCTTATCATACATATTTTTGAATTGGAAAGGAGAAGGGAGTCAATTAAAGGGATGAATTCAAATTTTGGAGATTTGGAAAGGTAGAAATGTGGGTTGTAGGCATAAAATGAATATATTTAATTGATATCTCGCCTACATATTCTGTAAGTTTGGTTATTGGGATAGAATTGTATATTTGCCCTAATCTGAATATTTGGAAATCAGTCTCTAAATTTTTTTAAGTAGGTTGTTGACAAGATTGTGAAATTATTCTTGATTTATGATAATTGGGTCGTAATTGTATAGTATTTATTTGGATTGCCCTAATTTGATTTTGAATACAAATTTCTATGTTTTAATTTATTGGGAGTGTTGAAGGTACAATTTAGTTGTATCTATTTCCGTGTGAATTTCCATAAATTAACTAATTCCACAACTATGTTTAAAAAGTGTCATTGGAATAATAAGAAATATACCAAAATAAATGAGATGTGTAAAGTACAGATGTTCTTCTCCATGGTTTGCACTGTCTATTTCAATAAAACAAAAGAGATGATTCCTTGTAATTACAAATGGAGCAAAAGTCTTCCTTTTAGGTAGTTTATGGAAAGCTATAATGGTAACCCTTTTTGGGAAGGATAGCTCCAATATTTTAAAATGTAGAGATGAATTTTCTTTACAGAATGTACATATAAGTGTATATTTTGGAATTCCTAAGTGTAGGAACTAATGAGTTAAAAACATAAATACACTCACAGACATACAAGTATAACCACGCCTACCAATTAAAAGTATAAATATACATAGGGTAACGAATAAAGCGTAATAAATAAATATATATCGGTAAACGTATTAGTTCTAATTAGGATGACTAAATATTAAAGCGTAGTAAATCATAGGACTAGGATGTTACAATGGAAAAGAGGTAGCAACTGCAAAAATTATGAATAATGATTTTAAGTTTAGCGGGTAATAAATGTGCAGCTAATAGGGTGTTACAGAAATTAACTGGGGACATAAATGTATTAATGGGATTGCTTACAAAATTTAATATGACATTTATCGGAAAATGGAATATGCATAATAAATTGAATTGGAAACGAATAAATAAATGTCATTAGTGATTGTCAAATTTGAATATTGAACGACCATTTATTACGAACAGTTGACATTTTGTAATGATTTGCCTTTCTTACACCTAAAAATGACACTTAATACATCCTTGGTATTCATGTGTTGTTCAGTTAAGTGTCCGAAAAGACAGGTCATTTGGGGTGAAGAAATAAGAAGACAAAATAGAATCTCATAATGTGACGACCAATATATAATATACACAAAATCTTTACAAAAAGAAATCATCTTTATTTATATACAACATTAGAGTACACTATCCTATTATCAGGTTGGACAGTACAACAGCTTGTCCTTATAGTTGTTGATTAACACAAACAGAAAAGAAAGCAGCAGAAAAGTAAAATATACGTGACTAAGTCTTGGAGGCCTCAAGCTCGTCTCCTGAAAGCTCCAAAGTATCCAACTAAATTTAGAAAATATGCTCGGCCTGACCCAAGCATTATAAGAAAATAACACCCGGATCAGCCTGATAAACTAGCATGAGAAAGCTCAATCAAATCATATTGATTTCTACATTTGAAAAAACCCTTTCAAAATAAAAAGTATCTTGTAAGACCAAACCTGTAACACCTCGAAAATTAACCTTAAATAAATGAAGTTAATTGAATTAAATATGATAAGTGTAACAGCCATATATTTTAAAAATATTTTTAAATTGATTTTTCCAGATTCAAAAGTTTTATTTATGAAAAAGAATAAATTTTGTTATTTTAAATATAAACTTTGAGTTTGATGTGGATTAGAATTCCAAATATGACTAAATTTAATATTTCCAGAAAATGTGAGTTTTGGCCAATAGTCAAACTTTGACTTTTAAATTTAAATTTTAAAAAGTTTGGAAATTTGAATTTTTTTTTCTTTTATTATGAAAGTAAATAAAATTTCAAGAACACTGCTTTTCGTTTCGTTGAAATCCGAATAATATTGTGAAAGTTATGCTTTTTACAAAATTGGATGTAAATTGTTTTATTTAACAATATTGTTTATTTTAAATTATATAAATAATCTTTTTAATTGTCATATATTATTCTAAATTGTATTATATGTTATGTTACATATATTTTTACCTTTTCAATATTTTTAAAGTGATGTTTGAATTTTTCCAAAGCTCATTGAATTTATTTTCTATTTTTAAAGGTTAGTTTCCATTTTTCTATTATTTTCTTCATTTAAATTATATTTAATTAAAATTTATTTATTCATTTTTATGTATGCATTTTTTTATGTTTTTATCTTTATTTATAAATATTTTTCATGTACATACAATTTTCCCAAAAGTTCATTTCATTTATTTTCAAATTTTCAAGCCTAATTTACAGTTTTTTTTTGTTATTTTCTTAATTTAATTATATTTAATTAATATTTATTTATTTATTTCCTTTCTTACTTTATTTTGTTCAGTTTTATATTTTATTTACTGAAATATATATATGGTTTATTTTAATTTAAAGGAAATAGAAATATAAAGAGTCAAACCTTTTCATATTACTTGTGACTTTCCATTTACTTTGACCTTTCACTTGCTTTGCCCTTTCAATTTTTTTGAGTAGCCGTCCATTTTTTTGCATTACCTTGAATTCTTCCTCAAATTCACGTGAAATATGTTTCTCATCTTCTCCTAAAATCTCACGGCATGAGAAAAATAAAATATAAAAACAATGGCTTCCTTTATCTCTTCTCTTCTTCACAATTTCAATGATTTTGCTTCCCTCTTTGCAAAGCTTTGCTTGGCCCACTCTCCACCATCTTCACCGACCATCACCTCCTCCATTTACAGCTGCAACATCAGCCTCTCCTCTGTACATTTCAGGCCATGGCATCCCAAAGATGGAAATACCACAAAAATTTGCAAAAAAACTCCACAAACAGCCTAGTCTGGCCATAAACTCCATTATCTCCTCCATATCTTGCTTTGGCCGCCACCAACTCCACCTCCACCACCAATAGACAACCTGAAACCCACTACCACACCTGTACCTAACCCCCTACAGATCTGGCCGTGCCTATGGTTTCCTTGGCCGTGGCCTTTGGTTGCATGAAATCATGTTTGTTTGCCCTATAGTTGTAGTTCCATGCACACATACCTTTGCATCATCTTTTCCTATGTATGGACGACTTGTTGAACCCAAACCTGATCCAAACCTGATCCAAAACCCTTCCATTACAGTGCTTTTACAGCCCATTGCTGAAGCATATGAGGTAGAAAGCAAGTGCAAGCATTTCTATTTGATTCTGTGCAGTCTATTCTAGTGTAGTTTTGATCGTAGCTGATTTGAAACTCATCGTTGTTGTATTGTTTTGTTTGACTTGTATTCTAGGAATTTGATACTTTGGCTCCTCCAATCTTATTTGAATCGTGTTATCGTGCTTGTTTGGATCTCATTCGTGCATTCGTCGTTGTGTCTCCAGCACAAAACTGTGAGTTATTCTCACCAGACAGTTTTATACTTATATTAATAGTAAATTGATCACATGTGAATCTGTAATTGCACCACCATATTATATTTGCTATGTCACTATTATATGATGTTCACACCTGCTTAAACACCTGTTATATCATATGTTACTGTTATATTATGCTGTTTTGTTATTTTCATCAGTTAATCACACTGCAAGTTCCCTTTAGATTAGAATCACCATGGGTTGAAATGATACATACCCGAACGGACTTTAGAATAGGGAAAAATCGTTATGGGATGAAATGATAGGCCTGAATGGTTTTTATTTAATTTATTTTAACTTGGGATTGCGAGTTTGAAATGATAGAACCCGTATTTTTCTTTTTAAACTGCGGATTGAAATGATACATATCCGTATCACTTGACCTAGGCTAGAAAACTATATACAGGCCCGTGGTTATTTTATAAAGTGTTTTTGGATATTTTTAAGTATTTTAAAAATTTTAAATTTATGAAATTGACTTAAATAGATTTTGAAATATTTTGAATTAAAGAAATTATGATTTTTCTATGTGTTAAAAATGTAATTAATGAATGGTTTAACTGGATTTTTGAAATATAACTTAAATTGGAAATTTGGAATTTTGGTTAAAAATGATATTTAAGTTATATAAATAAAATGGATATAAAATTTTATTTGGAAATGGTAAATATGAAAATTTGATTAAATTTGAATTTAAGTGATTTATTAAAGTATTATTGATTTCCTATGAATTTAAGTGGTTAAATAAATGATTGTTTAAAAATGATCTTTTAAAATATAACTTGACTTGGAAATGTTAAATTTGGTTTTAATTAAAGGTTTAAGTTAATTAAATAAAATTGGAAATTTAATTAAATTTGTGAAATGGTAATTTAAATTTGAAGTGTTAAGTTATTTGTTGAAATGTGAAGAATTGGAAACTTTTACACTTAAATTTATTAAGTAAATTGTTGAAAATTAGATTTAATTATAAGAAATTTATTGTGAAAAAGATACATGTTAAATGATATGTAAATGAACATTTTAAATGTTAAAATATGATTTTTAAAATGTTTATGTGTTTTAAATTGAAGTTATTTAATTGCTGGAAATACACTAACACCTGAAATCTACTTTTAATAGCATTCAGAAATGCTATAGATTCTGTTTTGAACTAAAATTGTGTAAAAAGAGCTATTACAGCATTTTTGAAATGTTGTAGTTGCTGTAATTGAACTTGTAGGCTAATATTGAACTCAGGCCTATTATAGCATTCTCTGGAAATGCTATAATGGTCTGCAGTCTTTGCTGAAACCAAATTTAACCCTGGTTTGAAATCTGAACTACCGCAGCACTTCTGAAATGTTGTCTTTTCTGTTTTGAACTATAATTCAACTAAAACTGAGTTTTAACAGCAGTTTTAAGTGTTGTCTTTGCTGAATTAAAAATGTTTTCAAATATAACTTATAGCAGTTGTTTTTAAATGCTGTGGAATGCTGAAATCTTAATAATTAGGGTTTTTGACTTAGTAAACGAACTCAGAATGGTTTGAAACTTTGGAAATTGAATACTTGATTTGAACATATAATAATTACACTTTTAAAAGGTTTAAATGAATTATTTTGATTGGAATATAAACTATTTAAAGGTGATTTGAAATGATAGTAAATGAATGATATCTTTGAATTTAAAAGGTATTTAAAGTTGAATATTTGGATTTGAACTGATATGATATTTTATTATATAAAAATGGTTTGAAAATGAAGTTTTAGAAAGATTTGATATTTTGATATATTAAAATGATTTGAAATGAAGTTTTGTAAAGATACGATATTTTGATATATTGAAATGAAGTTTTGAAAAGATATGATATTTTAAATATATTGAAATGGTTTGTAATTGATTTAATCTTTATTTTGATAAAGATTTGGATTTGAAATGATATTCTATTTTGAAGTATAAACTATTTCTAAATTATAACTACGGGTTATAATAACGATTGGTTGTTAAAGAGACCGGGATCGGATATGGACATACTCTCTGTCGATACCGAAAACCACTTTGACAACTGTGTACGCGGTGGAGTTTCCAGAATGAAGTAGGATGGTGGCGACGATCCTAAGGTATATACGTGGACCCAACTCCCATGAGTTGGCATAAGGTGGCTAAAACTGGAGCGATTGACGGACCAATGAGGTAGCACCTCTTATCGGACACACTTCTTCGATACCATTCTATTACTTGTGATTGATTTGGTGACCACCCTTGATTTGGGAGTGTTGTTCGAGGTGGGCGGTAGTGGCTGCTATGCGTCACCACTAGTCCGGATGCGTAATTGGTATATCTACCCTGGCATTGCCTAGTTGTGTCGTGTCACCTACCATATCGAGCTTTACTACGATTATGATTTTAAGATCCGACCGCGTTAAGGTTCTCCATCCCCTTAACGCTATTTTCTATATGATTATACTTTACTTATTTAGACACTATTATAATAGCGAATATTACTACATAGTAGATATTTTAAGGGATCCTTAGAGGATGGGCGGTCTCAAGCATCTTCTAAGTTACTTGTACCTTTATTACAGTTCACTTGAGTTGGTTTACATTATATAAGTATATATTGTCCTGACTCGAGTGTTTTGTGTTTTGCTTTACGCTCGGGTCAGCCTGAGTTATTCACAGATTTGGATTTCCACTCTCTTGGAGATTTGAATCGCTGGAGATTATCTGCTTGTCATGTCCTATCTATTTCAATTCCGTTGTTCTACTCAGCTTGTACTTGGTTATTTTATTGAGACTTTTGTTGTACTCTATTTCTTCTGTTGTATCTTATGTAACTCTGACATATTTAGATAGTAGCTTCATGAACTACTATTTCTTTTACTTCCGCTGCATTATTTTACTCTGTGTCTGTGATCTGTGATTATATTTATTTACTGTATATTCTGAGATTTGCTAAATTTTATTCACAACGCGGTATTTTGAGCAATTCAACTCCGGCATGAGTGTCTGCCTATACACTTATAATGGATGCGAATGGTTGAAAATATCGGGTCGTTACAATAAGGGTTGAATATGGAAATTTTATAAAAGCTGGAAATTGACCAAGAAAGGTATTCCATTGCGTTTGTGGCGAAATTCTGATCTGTTTCCATATATAAAATGCTGAAAATGAAACTCAAGCAAAGAAGTTACGAGCATTTGAAGTTTTCAAATTTAAATTAATTTAGTTTGAATTCAAATTCAAATGAGAAATCAAATTTAGGGTTTAAGTTTTAAAAATTAGCTTGGGGCTAAGTAAACGTTTAATGTTAAAAATTTAATTAGGGAATAAAATGATTGTGCAATGGAAGAGAATAAACGTTCCTTGAAATAGAGGAGCGGTCGACCTATATAGGTCAACCGGTCGACTATAGGGATCGACCGGTCGACCGCTTGGCAACAAAATTGCCAGTGGCGGCTAGGGTTTGAAGCTATGTTATATTCAGTTGTGCGCTCCAGATTTACCCGTTCCTACCTAATTTCATCCTACGGTTCTGGTGCATTTCAACCCCTATAAATAGAACCAAATCCTTTCCACTTTGATTCATATTACTTTGGAGAATACGACAATATTCTGCCATTGCTATCTCTCTCTAATAAGATTCAGAAACTCCATAGAGAATTCAGGTAAGAATTCAACTTATTTCCTATTTGTTTCTTCTTCCTCCAATCTATTCATATCCTATTCTTCTCCAATTATTCTGAAGCTAATGAATATATATATATATATACACACACACATATATCTTCCCTATTATGTGTGTATATATCAAATAGGTATATATATCAAAGAGATTCTAGAAGAGATCGAAAGGTTACAAATCCATTTGAGTGAAGCTAAGGCTAATCTGTGAGTGAAAACCTTAGTATTTCTTTTCAGCAACTGTTTAGTGTATTTCTTTTTGGATTTGAATATGCCTTAGAGATTTTGGGATTTCGAAAATATGATAGATAAAATCCCCCAAAATTCCTTTTTATTTTGATATGTCCATTCTATGCTAAGATTCTTAATTATTTATATTAATTTGATGGAATTTGTTTCGTTAATTTTTTATAATTTCATAGTCTATTCCACTTTTCCTTCTTTTTTGGGTCAAATTGTGATCCTTTGATAAAATAAGGGATTTAAATTACGAATTATGTTCGTAGTTTACACCACCTATTCTTATCTATTTCTTTGTAAAATAGGAGTTGAATAAAATATGAGGTTTAGATTGCAATTCTTATTGTTTAATATATTCCATTGAATTGGTGTAATAAATTGAGTTTCTATTATATTTACAGGTCTGTTATTGCAGTTTTGGTTATGACTATTTATTCCCTATTAGAATCCCATGAAATATTGGGAATTTGAAGAAAAAAGGAATTGTAATAATATTTCGTTAGGGAATTGACATTTAACGCTAGTTTAGGGTGTAAAATCCGTGCATTTAGAACTTTTTAGGCATAGCTATTTATTTTTCTCTATTTGTATAATTAACATATAATTGCTGCATATATGTTGTAGTTAATAAGGCATTTATTTTTATTTATTTTCCCCGTTAGGAAGGTAATTGATTGTTAGGTAAAAATAAAAGGAAACTCTAATATAGCCTAATTATTATTTTAAGGCATAAAAAGGAAGATTCCTTATAAGGCATTATTTATGAAATGGTGAAATGAGTGTGTGTGTGTGTGTGTGTGACGACCGACAAATCTGTACCCTTTGAATCGATAATAAACCACACATGTCAGACTCAAAAAGCACAGAATGACGGAAAGTCGAGAGAAAGAAAGAAGAGAGAAGAGAAAACCAAATAGAACAATACAGAATCTCACATCGCAGCGGAATAACATATAATATAGATGAATAATTTTTACAAAAGAGAAACTGTAATATCATATACATACATCCATCAATCAGAGTACAACAATCAATCAAGATCATCAGCCTGTATAGTTATAATAACATGTCATTACAATTACTGATAATTTAAATAAAAAAGCAACGGAAAAATAAACATATACGGGAATGCGATCTGAAGACTTACAGCTCTCCTGCTGAAGCTTTAAAGCACCAATTCTAAACCTGAAAATATTTTCGGTCTGACCCAAGCATTGAAAGGGGAGAACACCCGGATCAGTCTGGTAAACTAGCGTGAGAAAAACACACTCAACTATACTTATTTTAAATTTATCAAAGCATTCTTTTATCAAAACAAAGGTATCTTGTAAGACACACCCACACATAATGTCACGCCCCACCTCTATACTCACACTAGCCAAGGACACTACTGGGTAATGCCGTCGACTAGCATGAAGAATAAGGCTGTTGAGGAGCGACCATCTGTGTAATTGCTTTGTGCAGGTACCGATATGTCAGATAATATAACTTACATTTCATTTCAAGAGGAAATCCGACATATCAAATACAAACTCAAAGCTACCACACAGTGGTTATGTGGACTTCGGAAACAAATATCGAAATAAGCATAACACAAATCAGTCACAAACATTCATATCACAAAGGCGGAAACAGATATGAATATAACACATAAAAGTGTTCATCAAAATAGTGGCCAAACTAGAACCACTACATCACAAAGGAATAGATACAAGTGCTAGACAAAAGAATAAGTATACATCAAGGAGTCTCTATCTCGAATGTATAACAACAAAAACTACTAAGCTAAAGTAGTTAGCCAAAAGTCAGGTGATGGACCCTGATAAGAAGTCAAGCAGAAGCACCTGAAATACCTCGGTCTGACCCGAGTATTATTTAAGAAGAAAATAATTAACGGATCAGTCTAGCTATAAATATCATATAAAATGAGATAGGATAAGAGATATGACAAAAACATATGATAACAAAAATGCCATACTGTAACAAGTATACATAAGGTAACAACAAAAATTATACAATATCTCAAATATTCTCAAACACTAAAAAGAATGTCATATTCTTTAAATTATTCACCAAAACACAAACATTGACAAAACATATCAATGCCAATCGCAAAAATCGGTGAAACACATATTCTAGAAATCATCAACTAAAAATCCAGAAATCACAAAAAGGGGAAGGCCTATCACAAACGGGAGCATGAAAACTCCCCAACACGTGTGTCACAAACGGAACGCTATTCCATGGTCGCTAACCATCAAGTTTGAGCTGAAGCTCCACAAACGGCCCGAAGACCATGGGTCGCTACCCCACCAATTTGAGCCAAAGCTCCACAAACGGGGTTTAGTCCCCACACAAACAAAGAGACATCGCACATCGCTAGTATAAATCTCAAAATGATCATCATTGATCGACAATTGTAAATTACACTAAGCTAGTAAATATAAGAGTTTAGCTTCATGTCCCATAACCACTAGCTTAACTCAAATATTTACGAACAAATTGTAGACTTCCACTCGAAAATAATTCTAAATTACACTAAGCTAGTAAATATAAGAGTTTAGCTTCATGTCCCATAACCACTAGCTTAACTCAAATATTTACGAACAAATTATAGACTTCCACTCAAAGACTGTCACAAGATTTTCAATCGAACAGATCCAAAAATTAACCGATGAAGTAAACGCAAGCGTTTCATACCACTTGTTTTGCTAAGCCGTTTAATTAGATTTCTCATACGAATGAGGTAAAGGTTTGTATATACTAATAGATTGGAAAACGGTTTTATAAACGAGATTTGTATTAAAAATAGAGTTGGAATCATCTTTGTGAAAGAGTTTGGATATTTACTACTAGTATAAAAACCTTTGTATTTTAAAGTGACAAACCACAAAAATGATTGTAAAAACAATCAATCACCAAAGATTCACATTCGAAGACGTGAATCCAAAACCATAGAAATCGATATCAAATCCATCAAATGGATATTCCCAAAAATCCAAAGAAAGAAGTCATCAAAGTCGATAAATGATAACAACAAATCGGATCATCAAGAATCGATTAAAAATCGGAAACCCACACAAAACTACCTAAAATAGGCAAAAATCACATTTCCCAGATTCAGTCGACTGGACTGTATGGTCAGTCGACTGATACATGCCTGAAAACTCTCGGTTTCCTGGTTCAGTCGACTGACTATACAGTTCAGTCGATTGATATAGGGACAGGAACTTTCTGTTCCTAGATTCAGTCGACTGATCTGATACCCAAAAACATTCTGTTTCCAAGTTCAGTCGACTGACTATAAAGTTCAGTCGATTGAACTGTAATTTGCAGTAAAATCAGTCTAGCCCCACGAAGGGAAAAAATCCTAACCGGAAGTGATCGGACGAGCAACGGAGACTAGAGATTTATGCCAGGCGACAACCCAGCTTTATAGGCTCTTCGATACACCCCCAACAACATGTTCAAACATCAAAGTTAGGATTTTTAAAGATTTGACTTCAAAACACAAAAAATTGGAATATTCATCAAACCAATTCAATTCAAAGGTAAATGGACAAGGAATAGATGTTAGGAATTACTACCTAACAACTATCAAAGATATAGACATAGATGTGAGTTCAAAAACTCACCTTTTAAACCCAAAACAACAAATGAGAAGCTCTAGAACAAGCAAAGATTGATTTCTCTTCAACAACACCTCTAGAATCTTCAATCTATTATCAAAGGTGAAGTTTTTCCTAAGTTAGGTTATAGGAATTTCTAAAAATTGAAGAGGGATTGAGATGGAGAAGATGAAGAGGATTCTTACCTAAGCTTCTCTTGGATTTTGGACTTGAATTTGAGTTTCCTAATCAAAGCTAGGGTTTAGGAATTTTAATTTCCTCTTCTTTCCCCCATTTTTACTTTAGCTTGAGAGTGTTAGGAAATGAGGAGTGGAATGAATGAAGAGGAGTGGAGTAGTGTTATTTGTTAGGTTGGTGGGCTGAAACCCAAACCCAAAGCCCTAAATAAAAATATCAAAATTTTACTCAACTCCAAACATATCGATGTTTATACTCAAAAAGGTCACAAACGCCATTTTGGACTCAATGGAAGTGGTCTCGAGTCCTAATTCGACTGTTTGCAAAAAGTGACATTTCGGACTTAAATCCGACTAACGATGCTATATTTAAATAAAACATTTAAATATACAATCGTAAAATATGCGGGTTGTTACAGACTCCCCTCCTTAAAGAAATTGCGTACTCGCAGTACTTAAGAAAAATAAATAAAAAGTAACAACCATACAAAGGCATAACAACACAAAAAAGAAGAAATTTTGAAATGAGAAGTTCACCTTAAGGAGCACGAGAGAGTAAGTCCGGATGTGTTCGCTCGATGAATTCTCTGGATTCCCAAGAGCAATCCTTAGGATTTGTGGACCATTGAACTTTCACAAGAGGAACATCTTTATTTCGAAGGCGTTTAACCTCCGTAGCAATGATACGAATAGGATGTTGCTCATAAGTCAAATTAGGCGACACTTCAATTTCTTCAATTACACCGGGCTCAAGAATATAATCGGAATCTCGAAGGCATTTCCATAATTGAGAGACGTGGAATACGTCATGAATAGTAGCAAATCGAGCTGGTAATAAAAGGCGATAAGCCCCAGAACAAATGCGTTCGGTGATGGGAAATGGACCAATATATCGAGGTGCTAATTTTCTCGATCGACTGAAACGCACAACACCCTTCATAGGTGAAACACGGATAAACACAAAATCTCCCACAGAAAATTCTAATTTCCTTCTTCGATTATCGGCATAGGATTTTTGCCTACTTTGAGCTTCTTTCATCCTATGACGAATAAGGTCAATCTTTTCTGTGGCATCACGAATAAAATCTAGACCTAAAACCAGCTTCTCACCGGCTTCAAGCCAACACAAAGGAGATCGGCATGGCCTTCCGTAGAGTGCCTCGAAAGGTGCCATACCAATACTAGATTGGAAGCTATTATTACAAGAAAACTCAACAAGAGAAATATGATCTTCCCAACTTCCACCAAAATCAAGAACACATGCACGAAGAAGATCTTCAAGAGTTTGATTCACACGCTCGGTTTGTCCATCGGACTGAGGATGATAAGCGGTGCTAAAATTAAGCTTCGTTCCCAATGCTTTTTGAAGACCTTTCCAAAGTCCACTAGTAAATAATGGATCACGATCACTAACAATAGTAGTAGGAACTCCATGTAATTTAACAATTTCTTTAACATAGAGTTTGGCCAAAAGAGGTACGGTCCGATTGGACTGAACGGGAATAAAATGGGCGGATTTTGTAAGTCTATCTACTATCACCCATAAACTGTCATGACCCGAACGAGAACGGGGAAGACCGTCAATAAAGTCCATGGAAATTTGATCCCACTTCCAAACGGTAATGTCCAAAGGTTGATATAGCCCATCGGGCCTTTGATGTTCGGCCTTAACAAGTTGGCAAGTCATGCAACGCTTAATAAAGTTAGCAATATCAGATTTCATTCATCCCAATAATAAAGCCGTTACTACTACCAGGATGAATGGTAAATTTAGAACGATGAAAATCTTCTAAAATGTCTTTACAAAGATTACAAATGTTTGGAACAATAAGTCTACCAAACCCTCGAATGCCACCACGGGCATCGATTTCAAAATCTTTCAAACCACAACCTTATTTTGATCCCTACAACTTTGGCTAAGAAAAGCCAATTCGAGATCTTGCTTTTGAGCTTCAAGGATGAGGTCTAAAAGAGAAGGATGAGCCTCAAGGCTACACAAAACAAGAGATGAACATGAATAGGATTCACGATCTCGAATCTCACGAGTGGACAAAGTCTCGAGATCATTCCATTCGGATATCATCATATAAACAACCGCTTGTTGCTTTCGGCTAAGGGTATCGGCAATACGATTTCCCTTTCCGGGAGTATAAAGAATATCAAGATCATAAGATGCAAGGAACTCGAGCCAACGTTGTTGATGCAAATTAAGTTCCTTTTGAGAAAATAAATACTTCAAAGATCTATGATCGGTGTAGAGAACAAATTTCTCTCCCAAAAGATAATGATGCCCAATTCTATGAGCGAAAACAATGGTCGCGAGCTCTAGATCATGAGTGGCATATCTAGTCTCAGCAGGCTTTAATTGCCTAGAAGCATAAGCGATAACACGTTCCCTTTGCATGAGAACGGCACCGAAACCAACACGACTAGCATCAGTATAAACAATAAAGTCTTGGTTCCCTTCCGGAATCACAAGAATAGAAGTATCGGAAAGGAGTTCTTTTAAATGATCCTCTTTCCCGAAAAGCTAAGACATTCAAAATTACAATGGACTTTATGTAATCATCTTTTTAGAAAAATTTACTTATTACAAATGAATTTATTGTGTCTAACTGTCTCATCATAGCGTTTAGGAGATTCCTATCGATAACGTTGATCAAGCGCATCGACCAGAATTCTTAAAGCACTCAATGGGAAAAACAGCACAAAATCATCTTCTATATGATAAACATGTCTCTTCAAAATTTTACAAATATTCTTTGCTCGTTTAAGAACAAAATCCAATTATACTTATAAATATCTTATTAAAAAGATTTGCAAATTTTAAATTGTTGTTTTCATCCATAATCAATGAATACAAGGATGGTCTAATCGAGATATTCGTAGAATACTCGATTCGTAAAATGGATGAAATAAGCTGGAAGGTTCGTCAAACCGAATGACATAACGAACCACTCATAAGAATCATAACGAGTGCGGAATGCGGTAAAGGGAATGCTACCCTACGCAACTCGTAGCTAATGAAAACTGGTGGCAAGGTCGAACTGAAAAGACCTTAGCACCACTCAATAGATTGCTTAGGTGGTAATCCTAAGACAAGCTCAAAAATACCGAGAAATTCACAAACTACTTGAATGAGAGAAATAACATTTTCCTCATCATGTAGGTTTAAAGAATAAAATGATGCCACCGAATTGGAACCGAAATCATTAAGAAAAATAGAAATCTGCTTAACAGATTGAGGATGTCGAAGATAGATAGTCCACTCAGGACATAGGATATGGGCTTCATAATGATTAAGCCAATGCTTTCCCAAAAAAAAATCAATTCTGAAGCCTAAGTAACGCATAACATGCAAATCGGCTCGGAAAGAATAATCACATTAAATAATCTCGACATCTCTACAAAGCAAACTGAGTGTTGCGGATCCACCAACCAGATTCGCAATTCTCAGTGAAGTCATCAAGCCCATAATATTTAAAGAAAAAGCATCAACAAATTGTTTTGATATAAAAGAAGGAGATGCACCCGTATCAAAAGAATTCGAATAGGATAATCACGAAACAAAATAATGCTATCAAGGACAGAATGAGAATTACCTTGACAAAGGGAAGTGTTGCTAGAAGTTTGCGCAACATTCAGCTTACCCTCTCTCCTACTTTGAAGTTTGGGACATGAAGATAAAAGATGACCCAAACCTTTGCAATTGCGACAAGTAAGAGGCTTTGGACACTTATTCGCATAGTGGTCCATAGACCCACAATTGTAGCATTGTCCACGGCTAGAGGTAGGAGTCTTTGCTACCGAAATTTCCTGCTTTCCTTTCTTGTTGGGATTAGGGCTTTTGAACTTAATACGCCTCTTCTTGTTGTTATTGAGGCTCTTTTTGGAACCTCCAACATCACTATCACTTCCTTTATCGGCCTCTTCAAGTCGAAGAGTGATATCTACAAACTGGTCGAAAGGCACTTCTAATTTCAGAGGTAAAACCTTTTTGGGGTTCTTACTCAAAGCACATATAAACTTTTGATTCTTTATAAGATCCAAAATTTGTTGGGCAGACATGAATACGCCATCCAGAGAAGGACTACTGGATTGACCGGTGCTAGGACTGCCAGATCTAACCATCTCTTCTTCTTTAAGAAATAAAGAAAAAGAAAGAAGAGGAAAAAGGTTATTCTCAGAATGAATATCAAACAAACTTGATTGATAAAACAAGGCATCACAAAAGAAAATAGGATAGTACGGGTCCAAAGACTCGAATTAAATCCTAAGGCACGACTCCTAAGAAGGACTTAGGACAATGATCCTTGCTAGATTATTCTACATTGTTCCGAAGTTTGGCTCTGATACCAAGCTGTCACGCCCCACCTCTATACTCACACTAGCCAAGGACACTACTGGGTAATGCCGTCGACTAGCACGAAGGATAAGGCTGTTGAGGAGCGACCATCTGTGTAATTGCTTTGTGCGAGTACCGATATGTCAGATAATATAACTTACATTTCATTTCAAGAGTAAATCCGACATATCAAATACAAACTCGAAGCTACCACACAGTGGTTATGAGGACTTCGGAAAGAAATATAGAAATAAGCATAACACAAATCAGTCATAGACATTCATATCACAAAGGCGGAAACAGATATGAATATAACACATAAAAGTGTTCATCAAAATAGTGGTCAAACTAGATCCACTACATCACAAAAGAATAGATACAAGTGCTAGACAAAAGAATAAGTATACATCAAGGAGTCTCTATCTCGAATGTATAACAACAAAAACTACTAAGCTAAAGTAGTTAACCAAAAGTCAGGTGACGGACCCTGATAAGAAGTCAAGCCGAAGCACCTGAAATACCTCGGTTTGACCCGAGTATTATTTAAGAAGAAAATAATAAATGGATCAGTCTAGCTATAAATATCATATAAAATGAGGTATAATAAGAGATATGACAAAAACGTATGATAACAAAAATGCCATACTGTAACAAGTATACATAAGATAACAACAAAAATCATACAATATCTCAAATATTCTCAAACACTAAAAAGAATGTCATATTCTTTAAATTGTTCACCAAACCACAAATATTGACAAAACATATCAATGCCAATCGCAAAAATCGGTGAAACACAAATTCTAGAAACCATCAACTAGAAATCCAGAAATCACAAAAAGGGGAAGGCCTATCACAAACGGAAGCATGAAAACTCCCCAACACGTGTGTCACAAACAGAACGCTATTCCATGGTCGCTAACCATCAAGTTTGAGCTGAAACTCCACAAACGGCCCGAAGACCATGAGTCGCTACCCCACCAATTTGAGTCAAAGCTCCATAAACGGCCCGAAGACCATGGATCGCTACCCCACCAATTTGAGCCGAAGCTCCACAAACGGGGTTTATTCCCCACACAAACAAAGAGACATCGCACATCGCTAGTCTAAATCTCAAAATGATCATCATTGATCGACAAGTGTAAATTACACTAAGCTAGTAAATATAAGAGTTTAGCTTCATGTCCTATAACCACTAGCTTAACTCAAATATTTACGAACAAATTATAGACTTCCACTCGAAAATAAGTGTAAATTACACTAAGCTAGTAAATATAAGAGTTTAGCTTCATGTCCCACAACCACTAGCTTAACTCAAATATTTACGAACAAATTGTAGACTTCCACTCAAATACTGTCACAAGATTTTCAATCGAACAAGTCCAAAAATTAACCGACAAAGTAAACGCAAGCATTTCATACCACTTGTTTTGCTAAGCTGTTTAATTAGATTTCTCATACGAATGAGGTAAAGGTTTGTATATACTAATAGATTCGAAAACGGTTTTATAAACGAGATTTGTATTAAAAATAGAGTTGGAATCATTTTTGTGAAAGAGTTTGGATATTTACTACTAGTATAAAAACCTTTGTATTTTAAAGTGACAAACCACAAAAATGATTGTAAAAACAATCAATCACCAAAGATTCACATTCGAAGACGAGAATCCAAAACCATAGAAATCGATATCAAATCCATCAAATGGATATTCCCAAAAATCCAAAGAAAGAAGTCATCAAAGTCGATAAATGATAACAACAAATCGAATCATCAAGAATTGATTAAAAATCGGAAATCCACACAAAACTGCCTAAAATAGGCAAAAGGCACATTTCCCAGATTCAGTCGACTGGACTGTATGGTCAGTCGACTGATACATTCCTGGAAACTCTCGGTTTCCTGGTTCAGTCGACTGATACAGGGATATGAACTTTCTGTTCCCAGATTAAGTCGACTGAACTGTATAGTCAGTCGACTGATCTGATACCCAGAAACATTCTGTTTCCAAGTTCAGTCGACTGACTATACAGTTCAGTCGACTGAACTGTAATTTGCAGTAAAATCAGTCTAGCCCCACGAAGGGCAAAAATCCTAACCGGAAGCGATCAGACGAGCAACGGAGACTAGGGATTTATGCCAAGCGACAACCCAGCCTTATAGGCTCTTCGATACACCCCAACAACATGTTCAAACATCAAAGGTAGGATTTTTAAAGATTTGACTTCAAAACACCATAAATTGGAATATTAATCAAACTAATTCAATTCAAAGGCAAATGGAAAAGGAATAGATGTTAGGAATTACTACCTAACAACTATCAAAGATATAGACACAGATGTGAGTTCAAAAACTCACCTTTTAAACCCAAAACAACAAATGAGAAGCATTAGAACAAGCAATGATTAATTTCTCTTCAACAACACCTCTAGAATCTTCAATCTATTATCAAAGGTGAAGTTTTTCCTAAGTTAGGTTATAGGAATTTCTGAAAATTGAAGAGGGATTGAAATGGAGAAGATGAAGAGGATGCTTACCTAAGCTTCTCTTGGATTTTGGACTTGAATTTGAGTTTCCTAATCAAAGATAGGGTTTAGGAATTTTAATTTCCTCTTCTTTCCCCCATTTTTACTTTAGCTTGAGAGTGTTAGGAAATGAGGAGTAGAATGAATGAAGAGGAGTGGAGTTGGGTTATTTGTTAGGTTGGTGGGCTAAAACCCAAACTCAAAGCCCTAAATGAAAATATCAAAATTTTACTCAACTCCAAACATATCGATGTTTATACTCAAAAAGTCACAAACGCCATTTTGGACTCAATGGAAGTGGTTTCGAGTCCTAATTCAACTGTTTGCAAAAAGTGACATTTTGGACTTAAATCCGACTAACGATGCTATATTTAAATAAAACATTTAAATATACAATCTTAAAATATGCGGGTTGTTACACATAAACACGGACATGTTTTTACCTTACGATAACCAAAACATTTTATATCAAATTCTCTTATATTATAATAGTGTCTATATGACAAATAATATTAAAATAGCCGAAATTGTTACCATTGTTAAATTCCAGCATACTAGGCTCTACAAACAAAATGGCAGGCCATAGTGGAGTTTGGATTTCCATACAAATGACCAGGTGAAGGGAATACCTTCCAATGGTTACACCTCTAGATGGATGTCCCGAGGTACAGAACATCTGCCCTCTACCAATAGAAGACCGGCTTGTCTCTATAACTAGATAGTACCGAATATGTCTTCCCCCGGTCATTACCGATCTTTATCCAAAGGCCCTCGTAGCATACATCCACAATAATTTACATCCTGAATGTCATAGTGGGAAGAAATATATCTAGAAGGGGATGATCATATCCTAATTGGAAATGACCCACTTAGCCTTGTTGCATCTAACCCTGTTTCGGTCATTTTCGGTTGATGAGGCCTGAGGTAATGATTACCTTTCACATATCACATCACATCATTTTTGAATGCCACGTTGCCATTTCCGTTGACTACTAATTGCCTTTCACAAAATTACAATCCTTGAGCTCGTATGTCTCAAGGAGGGTGTTAAGCTAAGAGAAGTTGCCCTCTCCGCCACCATTGATGTATGTTTGTAAAAACCAATGTACATAGTCTCAGAAAATGCACTGTCAGACATCCATCCATACAAGTTGTCCAGGAACAGGACAAACCGAAGGTACTTTCCCACCACATCCTGTCGGGAAATCCCAAGGATTAGTAGCGAATACTCCTTGCATTGGATATTTCATAACGAAGAGACTACTACTATATGCATATTGGGATTTTAACCCCAAACGATCAACAAGCAGTCCTTTACTATGAAAATCCTAAATATCAATATCATCAACAACTAGCACAATCGAACGCATATGCATTGGTCCGAAGTGGTTCTCGGAATAAATCCGACCCCGGTCTCTCCGCACCAATATCGAAAAGTGGCTCTTAACCTCATACAGAAACTAAGTCTCGTAGACTTATCACGGTTCCAACTTTCAACTTGCTATCCTTCGGCCAAGAAGGAAGCTTGATAGATTGGAGTAATACTCTGCACTACACGAATCAACATCCTCAACACAAATGATAATCAAGCCTACATAATTGGCCACATGCTAAGTGCACGACTAATCAATTTCCAAATCAAGTCAAGGAACCGAAACTTTACCAATAGGCATAATGTAACAACCCGCATATTTTACGATTTTATATTTAAATATTTTATTTAAATATAACGTCGTTAGTCGGATTAAAGTCCGAAAAGCTACTTTTTGCAAACGGTCGATTTAGGACTCGGGACCACTTTCATTGAGTCCAAAATGGCGTTTGCGACTTTTTTTAGTATAAGCTTCGATATGTTTGGAGTAAGTTGAATTTTGCTATTTTCTAGTGGGCTTTTGGGTTTGGGTTTCACCCAACTCATTCTATACCTTAACTCAGCCCTCTCCTCTCCATTCATTCTCATTTCATTTATTTTTCTTTAGCACAACTGAAAATGGGGAAAAGAAGAGGAATTAGAAATTCCAAGCCCTAGATTCAATTGCAAACTCCAATTCTTGCTCCAAATTCCAAAAGAAGCTTAGGTAAGCTCCATCTTCATCTTCTCCATCTCTTCTCCTCTTTAATTTCAAAAAATTCCTAAACCCTAATTTAGGAAATACTTGTTTTGGTCTTAGATTGAAGCTTGTAGAGTTGAAGTGAAGAGTGGTTGATATTTTCTTTGCATTTGAGCTTCTTATCCTTGTTTTTGAGTTCAAAGGTGAGATTTTTGAACTCACATCTAAGCTTATAGCTTTTGTTGTTGTTGGGTAAGAATTCCTAACATCAATTCATGTTCATTTGTGTTCGATTTGGATCGATTTGGTGAATTGTCCAATTTTTGGTTTTGGAATCCAATTTTTGTGAAAATCCATTCTTTGATGTTTGAACACGTTAGCGGAGTGTTTCGGGGGAGGGGGCCATATAAGCCTGGGTTTTCACTTGATGTAAGTCCTTGGCCGTGGTCGCTCGCTTGTCGCTCCCGTTCCGTGTTATCACAATTGCCTCAAGGGGCTAGACTGATTCTGCCCAGGAAGTAGGTTCAGTCGACTGAACCAGTAGGTCAGTCGACTGAACCAGGGGGCAGAAAAACGTTCTGCCCCTGTATCAGTCGACTGACATCTGGGTTCAGTCGACTGACCTGGGGGGACAGAAATCCTTGCCCCTATGTCAATCGACTGACACCCTGGGTTAGTCGACTGACCTGGAAACAAAATGTTTCCAGGTTCTGGGCCAGTCGACTGATCCACCGGTTCAGTCGACTGACCTGCTTGTCTCAGCCTATTTATTGTTTCGCCTTGGTTTTCCAATTTCGATCGATTCATGTCGATCCAATTAGTTGTTATCGCATCCTTGACTTTGGTGATTCCTTTTTGACTTCGTACACGGGTTTTTGTAAAATGATCTTTTTAAATTGTATTAAAAGTTCGTTTTCCGATTTATAATTTCTATTTAAAACACACACACTTTTGCACTTCGAGCGAAGAGGGAGGAGAATTAAATGATTAGATAAAACGCGTGCTATGAACACGTGCGTTCATATTTTCAGTTAATTCCTAATCTATTCGTTTGACCGTTTTGACCTTTGGGTCTGGTTTACCGATGAGATGAGGTGAACTTTATACTGCTTTGAGTGTGAAATTGACTAACGGATAGTAAACCGTTTAGTGCGAACGTGGGGTATGGGACTCACGTTAACATTTTCCGGGTTCCTTACTGAGAGTTGTGACACATTCTGCCAAACAGTGGTGTCCAGTACCGCCAATATGGTTTGTTGCCTTTTGGCATTGCCTTCGGGCGTTGCCTTCGGGCGTATGGATCCTTGTACTGAGCTCGAGCATCTTTTGTTTCTTTGACAATTATATTTCCTTAGAGTATCGCCCTTCGGTATAGGTTCTTTGAACCCCACGATATATAGCGATTACCTTGTGGAAACTTGTTTTACCTTTATTGTTCTTTGTCATTTGCCTTTTGGCTTGTTTTGGGATATGTATGTCCTTGGTTTATTTGAGTTGCCTATGATATGAGGCTTGTTCTGATTCATCTTATGTTAGATGATTGGGTTATCTCATTTGGAGATTTTTGTGGTAGTTTATGATCTTGTATGTTCATTATCATTTGGTTTATCTAACTGATTTTTTTAGCTAGACTGACCCGTGTATTTTTATACTCGAGTCAGACCGAGATGTTTCAGGTTAGGTACTTTGGACTTAGCCTCTTTTGCTTCCGCATGGACTATTCCGCTAGCTCCTTTTTGTCATAGCTTTTTGTGTAGTCCTTTTTGTCTGTAACTCTGATATATACTCTATTGACTCGTCTGTATATTGTGGTTTGCTTTACCACTTGACATGTATCATTTTGTAAACTCTGTAATGTATCTGTATATGTGTTAATGCATGTTGTGATCTTCTGTTCTGTGATGTGTATTGCATTTGAGTTGTTGTATTTTCTTCTGATAGATCCTTCAGCCACCTATGGCTTTGTATTAAGTATTTATTGGAGATGTCGATCCATTTAAGTAAGAAGTGGCATTGTCGGCGTATTCAATAGATAGTTAAGACAGGGTTATAGATGGTCGCTCCTATCCAGCTCTATTCTCCGTATTAGCATACGGTGTTACCTAGTAATACTCTTTTCTAATGTGGGTCTCGGAGTGGGGCGTTACAGATTGGTATCAGAGCTGAGTTCAGAACAAAATATGATAAACATAGAATAGAGACACATATTACGGTACATCAAAGGGTAGTACGAATGTTACGAATCTTTGTATCATCGTGCCTTCATTCTTTCCGTGCCTTTGGGGTAGATAGAATTTTGGTAATACGTCTAGGAATGCATTTTATTCCGTAGTATTCCATATTTGAATTAATGATATCTACCTTGTGAATAATCCTTTTCTTATCTTATCTTTCAGCTAATGGCCGAAAGAGGCAGAGGACGACGCACGGATGCTGGGCAATCCAGTGGCTCGCATCCGGACGGCGTTTATATGTTTGCCGATCAGTTCTTGGAGTTATTTAGGAGCACTCAACCTCCAGCTCCTATTCGTGCATCTCCTCCATGCAAGTCTGCTTTCGCACGCATGTGCAGTGATTTTTCTCATCTTGGTGGAAAGCTATTTAAAGGCTCCGAGTCCGTTCTTGAGGTTCAAGCTTGGATTCGCACATGCGAACGTATCTTCTCTCGCATTGATCTTTCTGACCATGATCGAGTTCTTGTAACTTCTAGCTTATTGCAAGAGCGCGCCCTTGATTGGTACGAGCTTCTTATAACCAAACTTGATGAGTCTGCTCTTTCTTGGACTCGGTTTCGGGAGCGATTCAAACTCAAATTTGTTCCTGAATCTGAGAAAGTTTTATTAGCCCGTCGCTTTCTTGAGTTGAAGCAAGGGAAGTCTTCCGTTTCTGAATATGTTGCATCTTTCGAGGCCTTATCTAAGTATGGTCTTGAATTCATTAGCACTTCTTATAAGAAGAATCTGAAGTTTGTCTCTGGTCTTAAGAAATATCTTAAGAAGTCTTTGATGCTCCAGCTTAAGCTTTCTTTTGAGGAGTTGGTTGATTCGGCACTTCATCTCGTGGCCATCGAGAAGGAGTGTGATAGTGGTGATGATATTGAGGTTCGCAAGAACCCCAATAAGAAGAAGTTTCCATTTTATAAGCAGGGATTTCTTCCTTCCAAGAAGAAGAAGCCTATTGAATCTGGTTTTAACTCTCAATCTGCTGGAACACCTTCCATTTGGAAGTGTTTCAACTGTGGTTCTCTTGATCATATGATTCGAGCCTGTCCTAAGCCTCTCTTCTGTCATTATTGCAAAAAGGAAGGTCATCGTGTTTCCACCTGCCCTACTGCTCCTGCTAGTGCCAAGTCTGGCAAGCTTTATGTTGCTAAAGCTTCTGGAGGTCCTTCTCAGCCCAGAGGTATATCTCCATCTATTTTGGAAGGTTCTATTTTATTTCATGACCGTGGTATTCGAGTTCTTTTCGATACGGGTGCTTCGCATTCTTTCATACAGAAAAAGCTCGTCGATGGTTTGTCTTTGGAAGTTTCTTGTATGATTACTTTGTTGAGGATTGCGAATCCTATTGGGGGTCCGCAACCCTTAGCATGCTTTGTGATGATGTTGAGATTGTTTTATGTGGCTTTTCTTTTCGTGCGAATCTGCATGTTATTTCTTATTTGGATTTTGATATGATTTTGGGTATGGACTGGCTAATGAGATACGATGCCAGGATTATTTGTTCCGAAAGAATTTTACATCTTCGACACCCAGATTCGTCTACTCAGCTGTCACTTGTTCTTCGGAATGTGGATAATTCCAAAATTGCCTTATATTCTCTTGACTCACGAGATGATGATGATATATCTCGTATTCCTATTGTTTGTGACTTCTTTGATGTTTTTGAACCAGTTTCGGGTTTGCCACCCAAGCGGGCGATCGAGTTCCGCATTTATCTTATTCCAGGCGTGAAGCCAGTTGGCCGTCCTCCCACGAGGATGTCTACCAAAGAAAATGAGGAACTCAAGAAGCAGCTTTTAGAGCTTGAGTCCAAGCAGTTGATTCAGTCCAGTTTTTCACCGTGGGGTACCGCGGTCGTCTTCGTGAAGAAATACGATGGAACTCTTAGGCTTTGCATCAACTATCGCAAGCTTAACGAGTTGACCATCAAGAATAGGTATCCTTTGCCGAGGATCGATGATATGTTCGATCTATTGAGTGGCGCTAAGGTCTTCTCTCAGCTCGACCTTGCCACTGGTTTTCATCAGCTCCGAGTCGTGGAAGATAGCATACCTCTTACAGCTTTCCGCACTCGATATGGTTCTTTCGAGTGGCTCGTTATGTCGTTCGGTTTAACGAACGCTCCTGCTTTCTTTGTTGATCTTATGAATCGAATATTCCGGGAATATCTCGATAAGTTCGTCCTTGTATTCATTGACGACATTCTTGTTTATTCTAAATCTGAAGCCGAGCATGCTAATCACTTGAGAATTGTCTTGAGTACTCTTCGTCACCATCAGCTTAAAGCCAAATTCTCCAAGTGCCATTTTTGGGAGAATAAGGTTAAGTTCTTAGGCCATGTTGTATCTTCCGACGGCATTTCGGTCGATCCCTCAAAGATTGAAGCTATCTAGAATTGGAAGAGGCCTGAGAATGTTGATGAGATTCATAGTTTCCTTGGATTGGAGGGTTATTACTGTCGGTTCATTATGGATTTTTCCCGTGTTGTGCTTCCTCTCACCAGCCTTACTCGGAAAGGCATTCGTTAATTTTGGTCCGACAAGTGTGAAGTTTCCTTTCAGAAATTAAAGGAACTTCTCACTAATGCTCCTATTCTTGTGGTTCCCGAGGGGAATCATGATCTTGTTGTCTACACCGATGCTTGTGGTAGTGGTCTCAGTGTCGTGCTTATGTAGAAGGATCGGGTAGTTGCTTATGCTTCTAGGCAACTGCGTCTGAATGAAGTTCTCTATGCCACTCATGATCTTGAGTTAGCCGCCATCGTCTACGCCTTGAAGAATTGGCGACACTATTTATTAGGCGAGCGCTCATTCTCTATACCGATCATAAATCCTTGAAGTATTTTTTCACTCAGAAGGAACTCAATATGAGGCAACAGCGTTTGCTCGAGTTTCTTGCCTCCTATGACTTTGATATTTTGTATACCCCTGGAAAGGGTAATCGTGTTGCTGATTCGTTTAGTCGTAGACATTCGGCTGTCGTTTCTATGATACTTGTCGAATGGGATATTCTTGAGACTCTATCTTTCTGTGATATTCGTGATCGAGCTCCATCCTCTGATTCTCCGGTAGCATTATTCAGTTTGGAAGCTCGACCCTCTTTATTGGATCGTATTGCCGAAGCTCAGCGGCGCGATCCTGATCTTGTGCATCTTATTCAGCTTTGTGAAACTGAACCCCGTGATGAGGTGTTGCGGGATTTCAGCATTGATTTTCATGGGTGTCTTCGCAAGAAGGACCGTCTTGTTGTGCCTTTTGATTCTTCACTTAGGCATGACATTCTGGATGACTGTCATCGGTCTAAGTATATTATTCATCCCGGTAGTAGTAAGATGTATGCCGATATGCATCGCCTTTATTATTGGGAAGGCATGAAGCGCGATGTGGCGAGTTATGTGAGTAATTGCATGACTTGTCAACGTATTAAAGCCGAACATCAGCGCCCTTCTGGTCTCCTTCAGCCTCTAGAGATTCCATTGTGGAAATGGGATCAGATTTCGATGGATTTCATTGATGGCTTACCTCGTACGAGATCGGGCCATACTAGCATTTGGGTTATTGTTGATCGCCTCACCAAATCAGCTCATTTTATTCCTATTAATTCTAATAGGACCGCTTCTCTTTTAGCTAAGTTATTTATCAAGGAAATCGTGAGACTTCACGGTGTTCCTAGTTCGATTGTGAGTGACCGTGATCCTTTATTCACCAGTCATTTCTGGCAGAGTCTTCAGCAAGCCTTAGGAACAAAGTTTAATTTCAGCACAGCTTATCATCCACGGTCTGATGGATAGACTGAACGGGTGAATCGTATCTTAGAAGATCTCCTCCGTATTTGTATTCTTGATTTTGGAGGTAGTTGGGAGGATCATCTACCCCTTGTGGAGTTCTCCTACAACAATAGTTTTCAGTCCAGTATCGGTATGGATCCTTTCGAAGCCTTACACGGAAGGCCATGTCGATCACCTTCTTGTTGGTTAGAATCCAGGGAGAAGCTTATTCTTGGCCCGGAGTTTGTTCATGATTCTACTGAGAAGATTATTCTTATTCGGCAGAGAATGAAAGAGGCACAAAACCGCCAGAAATCCTATGCAGATAACCGTAGGAAGCCTCTCGAGTTCTCGGTTGATGATCTCGTCTTTATTCGTGTTTCTCCTTTGAAAGGGGTTATGCGCTTCAGTGTGACAGGGAAATTGGCTCCTCGCTTTGTAGGACCATTTCCTATTACTGAACGTATTGGCCCTGTGGCTTATAGAGTTTCACTTCCAGCTCATCTATCCGGAGTTCACAACGTGTTTCACATCTCTCAGCTCCAGAAGTGTCTTCGAGAATCGGATTCTGTTATTAACTCTCCTGATTTGCAAGGGCTTGAGATCTCACCAGATTTATCTATTGTATAGCAACCTATTCGCGTACTTGCCATGGAGGTGAGACACCTTCGAAACAAGGACGTGCCGCTCATTAAAGTTCAATGGTCCGCTAATCCCAATGACTGTACTTGGGAAACCAGAGAGTTTATCAAGCAATCCTATCCGGGTTTTCTATCTTTGCTTTGCAATGGTAAGAATATCTTTTTATCTCAAGCTTATTTTATTTTATTTTCTTTTTGGGTGATGTAAGTATGTAGTTGTTGCAAATTCTTCTCTAGGAATTACGTGGACGCAATTTTGTTAAGGAGGGGAGATCTGTAACAACCCGCATATTTTACGATTTTATATTTAAATATTTTATTTAAATATAACGTCGTTAGTCGGATAAAAGTCCGAAAAGCTACTTTTTGCAAACGGTCGATTTAGGACTTGGGACCACTTCCATTGAGTCCAAAATGGCGTTTGGGACTTTTTTTAGTATAAGCTTCGATATGTTTGGAGTAAGTTGAATTTTTCTATTTTCTAGTGGGCTTTTGGGTTTGGGTTTCACCCAACTCATTATATACCTTAACTCAGCCCTCTCCTCTCCATTCATTCTCATTTCATTTATTTTTCTTTAGCACAACTGAAAACGGGGAAAAGAAGAGGAATTAGAAATTCCAAGCCCTAGATTCAATTGCAAACTCCAATTCTTGCTCCAAATTCCAAAAGAAGCTTAGGTAAGCTCCATCTTCATCTTCTCCATCTCTTCTCCTCTTTAATTTCAGAAAATTCCTAAACCCTAATTTAGGAAATACTTGTTTTGGTCTTAGATTGAAGCTTGTAGAGTTGAAGTGAAGAGTGGTTGATATTTTCTTTGCATTTGAGCTTCTTATCCTTGTTTTTGAGTTCAAAGGTGAGATTTTTGAACTCATATCTAAGCTTATAGCTTTTGTTGTTGTTGGGTAAGAATTCCTAACATCAATTCATGTTCATTTGTGTTCGATTTGGATCGATTTGGTGAATTGTCCAATTTTTGGTTTTGGAATCCAATTTTTGTGAAAATCCATTCTTTGATGTTTGAACACGTTAGCGGAGTGTTTCGGGGGGGCCATACAAGCCTGGGTTGTCGCTTGACGTAAGTCCTTGGCCGTGGTCGCTCGCTCGTCGCTCCCGTTCCGTGTTATCATAATTGCCCCAAGGGGCTAGTTTGATTCTGCCCAGGAAGCAGGTTCAGTCGACTGAACCAGTAGGTCAGTCGACTGAACCAGGGGGAAGAAAAACGTTCTACCCATGTATCAGTCAACTGACATCTGGGTTCAGTCGACTGACATCTGGGTTCAGTCGACTGACCTGGGGGGACAGAAATCTTTGCCCCTGTGTCAGTCGACTGACACCCTGGGTCAGTCGACTGACCTGGAAACAAACAGTTTCTAGGTTCTGGGCCAGTCGACTGACCCACTAGTTCATTCGACTGACCTGCTTGTCTCAACCTATTTATTGTTTCGCCTTGGTTTTCCTATTTTGATCGATTCGTGTCGATCCAATTAGTTGTTATCGAATCCTTGACTTTGGTGATTCCTTTTTGACTTCGTACACGGGTTTTTATAAAATGATCTTTTTAAATTGTATTAAAAGTTCGTTTTTCGATTTATAATTTCTATTTAAAACACATACACTTTTGCACTCCGAGCGAAGAGGGAGGAGAATTAAATGATTAGATAAAACGCGTGCTATGAACACGTGCGTTCATCTTTTCAGTTAATTCCTAATCTATTCGTTTGACCGTTTTGACCTTTGGGTCTGGTTTACCGATGAGATGAGGTGAACTTTATACTGCTTTGAGTGTGAAATTGACTAACGGATAGTAAACCGTTTAGTGCGAACGTGGGGTATGGGACTCACGTTAACATTTTCCGGGTTTCTTACTGAGAGTTGTGACACATTCCGCCGGACAGTGGTGTCCAGTACCGCTACTACGGTTTGTTGCCTTTTGGCGTTGCCTTCGGGCGTTGCCTTCGGGTGTTGCCTTCGGGCGTTGCCTTTTTGGTGTTGCCTTCGGGCGTATGGATCCTTGTACTGAGCTCGAGCATCTTTTGTTTCTTTGACAATTATATTTCCTTGGAGTATCGCCCTTCGGTATAGGTTCTTTGAACCCCACGATATATAGCGATTACCTTGTGGAAACTTGTTTTACCTTTATTGATCTTTGTCATTTGCCTTTTGGCTTGTTTTGGGATATGTATGTCCTTGGTTTATTTGAGTTGCCTATGATATGAGGCTTGTTCTGATTCATCTTATGTTAGATGATTGGGTTATCTCATTTGGAGATTTTTGTGGTAGTTTATGATCTTGTATGTTCATTATCATTTGGTTTATCTAACTGATTTTTTTAGCTAGACTGACCCGTGTATTTTTATACTCGGGTCAGACCGAGATGTTTCAGGTTAGGTACTTTGGACTTAGCCTCTTTTGCTTCCGCATGGACTATTCCGCTAGCTCCTTTTTGTCATAGCTTTTTGTGTAGTCCTTTTTGTCTGTAACTCTGATATATACTCTATTGACTCGTCTGTATATTGTGGTTTGCTTTACCACTTGACATGTATCATTTTGTAAACTCTGTAATGTATCTGTATATGTGTAAATGCATGTGGTGATCTTCTGTTATGTGATGTGTATTGCATTTGAGTTGTTGTATTTTCTTCTGATAGATCCTTCAGCCACCTATGGCTTTGTATTAAGTATTTATTGGAGATGCCGATCCATTTAAGTAAGAAGTGGCATTGTCGGCTTATTCAATAGATAGTTAAGACAGGGTTATAGATGATCGCTCTTATCCAGCTCTATTCTCCGTATTAGCAGACGGTGTTACCTAGTAATACTCTTTGCTAATGTGGGTCTCGGAGTGGGGCGTTACACATAATCTAGTAATAAGGCAATTATTTAGCCCTTTTATAATTATTATAAACTAAATCGCTTTTAAAATATACATATACTCCAAGATATCTATAAAAATATACATACCCACAAACTTCATAAATATTCAATAATTGGAAAACATTTCCATATACTTATCTCAACGGAATAAGCATATTCATAAATTGTTGTAAATTCCATTTAAATACATTGCTACTACACATTTATTTTAAAGGATTATTCCCTATCCAAAATCATGAATGTAATCTCTTTATAAAAATTCAATTGAAAGGACTATTCACTGTTCAAAATCGTGAATTTGTAAAACATGCTCATAACCAAATTCTTAACCTTACATAATTTATTATTATCAAGTACCTTATAGTCAAATCGTGAAACTGAATTTACAAGGTATTTGTACTTCAAGTTTAATATCAAATAAATCCAATCAATCAATGATAATAAATAAACATTATCATTCTTTGATAAATATTTACAAATAGGCATTTGACTATCTTACTTAAATTTAATATCAGGTTTCAGCTAATCCTCACTTACCAATTATTTTTATGAAACATCTTATAGTCAAACTGTGCAATTCTAATCACAAGATGTTCATATATTCAAATTTTATTAATCTCGATTTCATAAATATTTATAAAACTATATTTACAAATATCAGTTACTTAATTTATAAAAATGTTACTTTTATAAATCCTTAGTATAAAATTTTTTAAAAATCTAATTTACAAAATATTATATAAAACTGCAAATTTAAAACAAATAAAAACCATACATTCCATTTTAATTTAATAAATTCCTTTTCGTAATTCACAAATAATTATAAGCACAAATACTTCGAAATTATTAAAAATCACTTTTATAGCATTTCAAAATACTGAAAATATGGCCCAATGCTGCTCAAGCACAAAATAAGGGATAAATAATCAATTCAAAAAATATGGCATCCATCACATCAAACATCATATGATACATACATATATATATAATGATATGTGTATAACAAAATCAAATAATAGTGAGGAATCATGTTAGATTCCCTCAACTTGTCTCCCTACATCAAATATCACACGTTACAACACTCACACACAAATATATATATATATATATGTATATATATTTGTAAATAAAATAAACAACAGTGGTGAGGAATCTAGTTGGATCCCTCCAACTTGTAACCTGCATCAAATATGCATATGAGAATATATGTACAATGTCTGCTTTGAGGCAGACGCGCGTACAAAGGGTCATCCGCTCATACACGGGAACGTATAAGGTCTCATCCTCTAGAATATGCCGGAATATATCCAAACAAACTAATATATATATAATATATCATATATCATCCAAACAAGCATTAATCATCATAAATAAATTTATTCTCACTTATATAAAAATATAGCAAGACAGAGAGGGTGAGTACTCACTTTGATTCCAATAGCCATTGCAGCGCTTTATTTGGAATAAAATTAAACTGACATTTAATTTTACCCAAAATTCCTAGAAGCTCCAAATTAATTCAATCTAGCTCCATCATGTAGTGTTCGCGAATATGAACCCAACGCAACTTGTTTCATTCGAAACGGACCTCGTATGACAAAGTTATACATTTTATAAGATTACACGATTTTTAATATAAATTATTTACACTTTTATTTTTTATTTTTTTATTTTAAACCTTACACAAATCAGGGCCGCACATTCTTAGGCCATCAAATCCAGGCCGCCCATCTCCTTGTTCATCGTTCACGTTTCCTCAGGCTTTGCACGCAACGAAAACCCATAACATCGCCTATTCATTTGATTGCGCCTGCATCGTTGATCGAGACGACGATCAGGCTTCTCCATGTTGTGCGCATATGCGAGCTCCATCCACGTCTTCGTTCCGGTCACCTGAAGTTCATCCAACATCGAGCATCTTAAGGATGAATGGCGCGACTTTGAGGCCCGATCCACGACACTACGCAACTCCGTTTCAGATCGTGACCATACATAGCGTAGAGCTCGAGTAGCTCTACAATATTGCTTTAGATGTTGAGGCCTAAAAGTTGATGGATGGAGAGTAAATTGAGGGAGAAGGAGGCAAAACTCTGGACGTTGAAAATAGGGGTGGCGGCTGGAGTTGTTTGCCTTAGGTTTTGTGCAAAGTTGAGAAAGTGAGGTCCTTTTATATAAAAAATTTCGCGCACTATTCATCCGAAAATTTACCGAACTCCAATCAAAGCATACCGCCAGGCGTTTATAATGTTTTACCCCTATTCCGAACATAATGAAATATATATCGGAGGCCAATTCCATCATATTTGGAAGATAGGTTTTCGAATCGAATTATTTTAATTAAAAATTACTTAAATAAATTTCTATGCGTTTCAGCTTCGCACGACCAAATCGTAAATCCGATTGACACGAAATTTGAAATCCTATAATAGCTCACTATTACAGATCCAATGAAACTAGTTTCGTAGAAAGCTATGACAGTGTCAAAAATGACTATTATTACACGTTAATTAAATAAATAAATTTCCAATTTCTATTAATTCACTTTTAAATTAATATTAAAAGTTGACTAACATCATTCTAATTCAAATAGAATTTAAAAAAACTTTATAAATCATTTTTTTATTCTTATTAAATTCAAATATCAATTATTTACACAATTTCAAAAATTAAATAAAATAATTTAATTATCTAAATAAATCAAGATATTTGAAATATACGTTATTCAACTTATAAAATCAACTTGTGAATATTTAAAATCAATAAAATATCCCAATTTCGAATGACTGAAATTCTGGGTCATTACTATGTCTATATATATATATATGGAGAGTAATTGATTTACGGCTAAGTCATAGAGATGCGAGGTCAATAGAGTTACATGACAGAAGTCTGCCCTCCACTTTGAGGCTATCAACACTTGTGTACACTTTAATTGATGTGAGATATCCTTATGATAAATATTTGTAATGACGCGAGGTTAGTCCCGAATTATATATGGGAAATCTACCCAGATAATCCGGCAACCAGTTCCTCCAAATAGCGGACTAATGTGAGACGCCATTATGAGTATGGGTCATAAGATGAAGGGCCTGCTTCGGGGTTTGGAGGTATTAAGTGTTGGACCCGCCTCTTTTTCCCAGATGAAGTATTAAATAGCCAAAGGGACACGTTAGGTGGTATCTCTACGGGGGTCCACTTTTTGAAATAGGTCTTAAATGATGAGGTCTTTCTTAATTAAGGTCTTAAATGACCAAAGTCTGCCTGTTTTCCACTTGAAAGTATTAAATGGCCTATGAGATTCCATATGATGTCAACTAGATAGTACTATTGAGGAGCACGCCTTGGAAATAGTTCTTAAATGATGGGGTCTGCCTTAATTAAGATCTTAAATAACCAAAGTCTGCCTATTTTCCAATAAAAGGTATTAAGTGGCTTAGGTACCGTCTCTCACATCATTAGCTATTTATGATGTTTGATTGGGATATGGGATTTTAGAAACCTGCTTCTGGAATGGAAGGTATTAAGTGGTTGAACCCGCCTCCTTTCCTTATAAAGAAGTATTAAATGATTTTAATGGTTTTATGTTCATAGACATATTCTTATTTTGAAATATACTGCCTAAGTACTGAAAAGGTAATACTCGAGGTTTTTATTCACTAAACACTTGTTGTTCTGACTCCCTCCTTATTACAACACATGTTAAGGATGGAGTGATGGCGGTGACGATGCTTAGAGATGGAGAAGCTTGGCTTGTGGTAGTATTTATTATTATTATTTGCTTTTGTGTGTACCCATGAATTTAAACAATTGTTGTAATGGATATTATGTTACGCTTTTTATGGAATTTTATGTTATGACATTTTTATGATTTTGAAAAAAATGGGTACACTTTACTATTATATTTTGTTCCATTCGTTGTGATTCTGAAAGTTTAGTTATGGCTTTGCAATATTATTTCTTTTTACTACCAACAACTTACCTTAGAATGGATCTAAGTTTCAATGGGCCTTTTCTGAGTCGAAATTTAGGCCTGTTCCGGGGTGGGTTGTTACATTCGGTATCAAAGCCTAGTTTACCCAATCAACGAGGAAAGTATACTATACATATGAGTGGCGTACTTGTTATTTTTGAAAAGGTTTTTCAAAATATTTTTCTAAAACTCATAGTATATATATACTTATTTTGAATATACGCTTAACTCTTTAAATTCCAACTATATAAGTAACTGCTGCCATATTCCGAAAGGGTGGACGAAGCAACTATGAGTTGGAAAATAAATAGAGTTAAATTTATACTTCTTTGTAGAACCTAGACTTCCTTATCATTGTAGGCCCTATAAGTATTAAGGTAAGAGGGGTATGAATTGTGGATGGAAAGGTTGATAGGAAATAAATGACCTTAAGGAAACGTTCATTATGCTAACAACTAATGCAGACAAATTAACAAACGAAGGTGTTATGTATTAATAAAATACAGAAGTAAGGAAAGGAGCAAACTTCCGTAAGAAGGAATACATTTATCACCACAAGGAGGAAATTAGATTTTTAAAGGGTAAAGTACAAAGGTGTAAAAGAAAGAACAAATTTTAGTCCTACATTTTAGGACATAATTTGATAAAAAGCTTTCTTTGAAAAACCTTAAAAAATTTGAAAGTGCCTTTCAAAAGATTTTGAAATGAAAATCTTATAAGTTAGAAATTTTTGATAAAAAGTGATTTTAGATGACTTTTAAATTATACCACTGTTTGTTTTGTAAAAAGTTTGAAAACATGTTATAAATTTAAAAAGGATGGTGAAACATTTTTGGTATGTGATTTTAAAATTTGGTGACTTGAACAGTTGAAATAAAGTTTTCATTTATTAACTTCTCAACTTAAAATTTGATTGGATTAGAAAAGCTTTCAAATTCCTTGTTTATGTATTCTTCTATTTTTTATGTGTTATATTTCCTATGTAATAAATTTGAAAGTTCCTCCCTCTACAACTTCTTAGAGGCTGTATAAGTTGGAAATTTTTGGAAATATCAATATAGTTTTAGACAGTTTTGGAAATATACCGCCAATAGTTTTAGAAAAGTTTGGAAAGGTAGTGCAATTTTTAAAAGCGGTGAATTTCTTTAAGACAAAAATAGTGGATGGTTTTAATTGTAAATTAATGACTTGAAAAGTTTTCATTCATTAACCTTTTTAATTTGATTAAAAAGATTTCAATTTTTGGTTCTTTAATCCTTATATTTTTCTTATTTATAAACCTAAAAGTTCTTTCTTTAGAACCCTTTTTAGGGGTTTATAGATAGAAATAACACCTATTTTGGGATAGAGAAATAGAAAATAAAAAGAAACCGGTAGTATAGAAAGGAGAGCACTCCCATACAAGGTGATGAAGAGAATGATGGCTGAAATTCAGGTAATAATAGAATTGTGAATTCTGGTAAGATAGAAGTTACCTTTGTCTACTCCATCTATTTTCCTATCATATAAAGTTATAGAAAGTATCTTTGACCATTGATTGGATTTAAATGATGATTGATAAATAAGTTAAATGTTTTCTATAAGGAGAAGAATTTATGTAAAGATGAGAATTTTATATGTTTTTCCTAATTTGAATACAAAAGTTATTTGAGTAATAATAATATTAGATTTGATAAAGTAAAGTGTTGCAAGAGATTTTAAGAGTTTTTTAGCAAAGTTACGAGATATATTTCATCAAATAACAATATATTTTGAGTAACAAGGTAATAAATATTATTGTATGTTTTAGAATAAAATAACTGTTATTTTGAAATGATATTGTGAAAATTTTACTATTTTGTAAATGATAATTCTTGTAGCTAGAAATCTCTTTGAAACAAAAATGGTCTAACATATTATTTTGGAAAGATAATTAAATTTTGAATCTTTTGTGTTAAAAATCCTATTTTCAAAAAACGAGTAAATCCTTATTTTAGTAAGCTATTGAAAAGGAAAGCTTTTCGTGATTTCCTTTTTGAAAAACCAAGAAAATTTTGAATGTAATAAATTAGAAAGACCAACTTTTAAGGGAAAAAGTTTTGATAAGAAAAGTTTTAAAAAGGGAGATTATTCTATTCCTATTCGGAAACAAAGGAAATTTGAATCTTTTATAAAGGTTTTTATTAAAGTTTAAATTTTCAAAGATGGAAATATTGAATTTGATACTTCATGTTTTAAGTATTGCAAGGAATGAAGTAATAATGCCTATTTTAAAATAAGTTTATTTGTATGAAGACATTTTATTTTGTGTGCGAAAGTTATGATTTTATAATTTTTATGGAGTAGATACGAATCATGACCTAGGTAGGATAGATTAATGTTTTTTTAGGATATGAGTAAAATAGAAATAGAATGCACAACCTGATCTGGAAATTTAAAATCAGTCACAAACCTCTATTTGAAGAAGTTGGTAAAGTGTAAAGATATTCCAGATCTATAATTGGGTTGTGAACTTGGTTGCCCATATAATATGAATTTCTATATTTTAATTTTGGAGTAATTTCCGTTTAATTTCCATAAATTATCCAATTCTCAAAATTTTGTATAAAAGTGTGTTGTTTAAAGTAACAAGGAATACACTTAAAAGGAAAGAGATGTGTAAGGGATGGATATTCCTTTCCATAGTTTACACTGTCTATTTCAATAATAAGTAAAGAAATAATTCATTGTAATTTCAAACAAAGCCAAAATCTCAATTGTGGTTAATTTATGACGGTAATCTTTTTGGAAGGATTGCTTTGATAAACTAAAATACGAAAATGAGTATTCTAGTTGTAGAATCAGTAATTAGATAAAGATATCATATAGCTATGCTAAAGGACTAGAATATATATATAGCATAGATTACGACTATATGCGTATTATTTAGTAATTGACAGATTAGGATTTATGGATGTTAATTACAAATTTAATGGGAAATAAATTTGTAATTAATGAGATGAAAAGTAATCTAATGGGGACTGATTAAGGAAACTTGATATTGCATTTGAGGAAGAAAGAAATTTGAGTAATGAATGGATTTTGGAAACATGAAGAAGGTTAAAAGATTGAAGAAGGATTAATTGGAAATGGTCCAATTCTAACAGTAATGATCAGGTGCTATGGATATTAATTGAAGCAATAAATGGACCGCATTTATTAAAGACTGAAAAAAGGGAAATTAAGAAAATGGGTAGCAATGGAATGAAATATTAAAGATAGCCCATCTTAATTTATAAAGGTGTGTTAGGACCTCAACAATTTATATTAACTGATAATAAATGGCAACTTCCAGTAAAATTTTCTTTTGGAGTTCTTGGATTATAATCGATAGTTGTCTTCCTTAGTTATTGAAAAAGTGGATGATGTATTATAAGATATATTTCCAATTTATTCCTATGTAGACTTTATGAATGGGATTTAAACCACTTGATATATGTTGGGAAGCAAAGTAAATAAGGAAATTTTATGGGAACACATAACTAACTATACACCATGGGCAAAACTGGAAGTTAATGAGGAAATTAGGTTAGTAGCCTAAAGTGAGTAAATGTTTCAATCTCAAAACTTTAGATTTTGGGAAACATAAGGGATTTAGCTCACAAAATGCCACCATGCATGGAAAAGAGAAAATGTAAAGGAATGAAAATTTAATTTCCTATTGATCAAGGATTAAGAAGAAGGTGGAAGAAATTTTCCGTTAGAAGCAGTGGAATCGCAGCACTCCAAGACAGCTTTATGGAATTGCACTTTGCATCGTTAGTGATAGGGACCCTTAGTTGGCTAGCAAATTTGGAGGGGTTTGCTAGTAACTTTAGGAACTAGCTTTACGAACTTCGTTGAATCGGAGGATCCTTACCAATTGAAGACCAACGGAAAAACTGAAGGAATAGATGGGAACTTAGAGGATTTGTTGAGAGCTTGCATCTTGGACTTTGGGGGACCTTAGGAGTAGCGCTTACCCTTAGTTGAATTCACGTAGGATTGTGGTCATCAATGGACGATTAGTATGACACCCTTGAAGCATTTTTTTGGAAGGCCATGCAAATCATCCAATTGTGGGTGGGAAACCACCGACAAATTCTACTCAGACCAGATTTGTATTGCGAGACTTTGGAAAGTTAGAATTGATTAGGCAGTGTGTGAAGGCCATACGATTTTTGTGACGACCCGGAATTTTAGATATTTGAAAAATGAAATATTTAATTGATTTTAAATATTTAAAAGTTAATTTTTAACTTGAATTTCAAATATCACTACTCATTGGATAATTTAATTATTAAATTAAATAATTTGAAGTTGGGTAAAATGTTGGATCGGGAGTTTTAAGCCTGTTAAAAATAATTTAAAGGCTTGTAAAATTTATATTGATAGTACTAAAGATAGTAAAAGTGTTAAACTTGAATTTGGAAGTGTTTTGTTAAGTTTTGAAATTTTATTGTTTAAATTGATATTTAAAAATAGCCTTCCGAGGGACAGTCTCGGAGTTCGATGAAACTAGTTCCATTGGATCCGTAATATTGTATTATTATCGGATTTCAATTTTTGTAGCGTTTGGAGTGGTCGTGTGGCCGTACGATAGGTAAACGCGCTGAAATTTATATCGAAAATTCAATAATAACAGGGTTCAAAAAGCTATCTTCTCCATACGATCGAATTTGGACTCCAAACCTTTTCCATTGCATTCGGAATAGGGGTATAACATTATAAATGCCTAGCGGCACGCCTCGATACGATGTCAAGATTTTAAGCTATGTATTCAAGAGGATTTAAATTTAAATTTAAAGTTAATATAATATTATATATGAGTTGACTGGTCAAATTTCCTTCAGTTGAAATTCTTTCACCATCAACACTTTTTTTAAAAAATATCTCTGTAGCCTTCTTTTGCACGCCACCTCCTTTTCAAAACATCACGTCCTTTCTCTTTCTATTTTCAGTCGAGCCTTTCATTTTAGTTTTAAGACTTCAAAAAAATAATATAAACAGATGAACGAGAATTCGTTCGAATTAGAGGCGATCGAATTCGAATTCACGATCTTGACTCCTTTTCTTCATTCGAATCAAAGCAATCGAAGGAGGATCGCAAGGCTAGGCGAGGGTTTGTTGATCGATTTTGGGAGTTCGTCGTGTGGCGTCGAGTTCGAGGAAGCGACGTTGCGTGAGTCTTCTCAGGCCTGGGCAGCGGTAGGAAGCGGGGGCGGGGTTGGCAACGCTAGGTGAGGTTGTGGGGATGCGCCTGGCTCGCGAGGGTCAAGGCGATGGAGGGCAGTCTCGTTCTGGTCTGAATGGTTGTTCGCGAGCAGCTTCATGATGGTGACGAAGGTTTGCCAGAGCCTGGGTTCGCGAGTGCAGTGAGGTATAATTTTTTTTTTCAATTTAAATGTATATAACACAGAGATTTATTTTACAGTTAAGGAAATCTAAAATGTTAAATAGTTTTCTGAATTTTAAGTTGTTCTTCATTTAATTTAAATATATTTAGGAAATCAGAAAATAAATATATATGTATCTATATAGATATACACATATAATTTAATATATATATAGAGGTAGGTTTTGGGAAAAATAAATAGGAGTTTTAAAGTACAGAAAGTTCATTTTTGAAATCTATAGTTTATTTTTGTAAAAGTATATTTGTGGTTTCGATTGAAGAGGAAAATAATAATATAATAAATATCAATACGCCTTTTAAATGTACTTGTTTATTTTAAAATAGTATATTATGGTGATTAGCTTGGTTTAAATTAACTAATTTAATTATTTTGGTTACTAAAAATAATGTATTAAAGGGAATTTATTTTTAAATTTAATAATTAGTTATTTCAATCTAATAAATAGAAATTAATTGTTTAATTAGTTCAAATGTTAATAAATCGTACAATGTTTGTACAAGGTCCATAAATCGTGGAGAATCAAGCCGGTGTGGATCGAATTGCAAATTAAAAATAAAAGGTGAATTAATCTCACTCATCTCGTTTATTTAAATTTAAATGGTTAAATTTAAATATTTGGTTGAATGATTGAATTTATTGGATGTGGTATATATTATATAGTAGTATATATATTGGAGTGATTGATTTCCCACGATATATAGCGGATGAGACCCTATGCGCCGCATAATAGCGGATGATATTATAAAAAAAACCCATATACCGCAATATTCCACCTCAAAGTGGAATTGGTATTGTGCTAACATCTGTGGATGCAGGGAAACAGGTTGGAGGGATCCAACTGGATTCCTCAAAATTATTTAGATTTGTTCTAATAATTCTGTGATATGATTATGTGATATTCTGATATGAATTATATGGATAATTGGAGATGATGGATGCTATGGTTTGATTGAATATATTTGGGTATATTGTGTTACCAAAATATTTAAAATTGGATTTTTGAAAAGAAAATATAAGAGAATTTTTAAGTAAATAATTATAGAGAATTTAAATAAATTAAAGAATAAATTGGGAAAGGATAAAAGTGATTGTTAAATTCTGTTAAATAAATTCCGAGTATGGGAAAGGGAATTTTAAATAAACAGAGAAATATTGAATTTTAAAACTTAAGTGATATTATATCAAGAAATAAAGAATTTATTTTTAAATTCAAGGTATGAATTTATTTAAAAGGATAAAGTAGGAATTTTGGAAATCTGAAATTGGTATTTTCAGTTAAAAATTTTTAATCATAATGAAGAAGTAAAATCTGAAGTTAACGGATTTGAATAAATTGAGTAAGTAAAGGAGTTTATTTTAAAATGGAGTAAATTTTGGAAATCAATTTGGAAATTGATTAAATGTTTGAAACTGGGATCTTAAAAGGAAGATGAGACTATGAAATTTATAAACTGGGTATGTAAAAGTGAAGTAATATATCAGTGGATATTTGGAAGAATAAATTCAAGGTGAGAATTTATAAAAGAAATGGGTAAACGTGATTAAAAATAAATAGTGATTTATTTATAAAAGATGTGAAAGAGAAGTGTATTTCCCAGGATAGCCAAGTACGTTTTCAAAGCAAATTTTTAAGTATAAGTTAAAAGTTTTAAGGATTGTTTTAAAAGCGTGTTTTAGAAAATTTATTATTTTTAAACGTTTAAGTTTTAAAGTAAGAATTTTTCAAATTGATTTAGTAGAATTTATTTAAAGGTGACTTGGTATTTTGTTTTAAAACGATAAAAATTTAGTTTTATATTTTCTAAAGTAGCTAATTTAAATATTCTTAAAGTATATAATTTTGGATAAGTATTAAAGTAGTTTTTAACTTAAATGCCTAAAAGGATATTTTATAATAAAGTGCTTTTAAATTATTTTAAAAATCTAAAGTAATTGTACTTGGTGTTTTCAATGAAAATAAATAATTGGGAATTTATTCCATGAGAAGAGTGGTTTGGAAATTGTTTTCAAAAAGGTTTGAAAGTGGAAATATATCTTGCGAAGATATTTTGAGATTAATAAATAATTTGGAAGATTATTTATTGTTTGATGGATGTTTGTGAATGTTAATTGATAGTTAAATCACCGACTATCAATATTGGCCAATGCGTTGATCGTTTCGAAGAGACCGGGATCGGGATTTATTTTCCGAAAACCACTTCGATCTGGTTTGTACGTTTTCATGGGGAAACGAGTTTGAATCGAAGATGGTACAGTGAAGTGCAAGGGCTAGTCGCTACTAATCCTGAGGGTGATTCTAAAATGGATGTGGTAGGAATAGTGCCTTCGGTTCCGTTCGAACCCGGAACGAACGTGTATGGATGAATGCTTTCGGAACATCGTCAGGTGGATGGTGGGCATTCTAAGTGATACGTTCTAAAAAGGTAATGCTTAGCCTCAAGCCTCATCAACCGAGAATGACTGAAAATCAGGGGTTATGCAGCAAGGCTATGTGGGTAACGCCCATTAGGGTGAAATAATCCCTGTCTAGATGTCCCTTTTTATTTCGGCAGTGTGGCGATTGGTCGCGCCAACCGTGGGGTGATCTTACTCGGAATTACCCTTTGGTAGTTTCGGTCTTGTGTTGCAAAGGATCTGGCATGGTCCTCGGTACGCTGATCTAGACCAGGTACTGTGACAGGTGGTACCCCAGTGCCTAGTCATTAGTTGGAAATCCATTCTCCCTATGTGCCTTTACGGTTTTGTTTGTATACCTATTAGCTGGAATTTAATAGATGTAACAATTTCAGCTATTTTAATAAGTATTTGTATATAGACACTATTATAATATCAAATGATTTGATAAAAAGTGTTTTGGCTATCGTAAGGTAAAAACCCGACATGTTTATTTGTGGCGTGGTCTTACGAGATGCTTTCGATTTCAAAGGGTTTTGGAAAACTTTAATAATCCAATTGAGTGTGTTTTCTCACGCTGGTTTTTCAGACTGACTCGGGTGTTATTTTATTATAATGCTCGGGTCAGACCGAGTATTACAGATACAGGATAAGATGTTGTGAAGCTCAGGAGACGAGCTGGATGGCGAGACGTATCACTTGTACTTGTTGTATATTCCGTTGTGTTGTGTATACTGTGTATTCTGTAGTGGGACAAGTTAATACAACCATCCAGTAATGTATTATTGATTGTGCTGTACTCTGATGATGAGATGTAAAATCAGATATAGTTTCTTTTTGTGTAAAGATCAGTCATTTATATATTATATATTGTTTTGCTGCGATTGTGAGATTCTGATATTGATTTTCTATTTTCTTCTTCTGCATCTTTCTTCTTTAATCCTGATGGATTGATTTTTCGGTATGAAAAATCGATTTGTCACAATTTTAGTAGTTGCAAAGTAGGCACCAGATTTATTGGGCCTTTTTCCCAATATGGGGGAAAAACAAGAAAACTTTTATGTTGGCTAGAGTCCATGACGTTTTTGCATTTGAAGAAATACCTTCATAGCATAGCAATTGTTGTAAAGCCTAATCAAGTGAGGGATTTTAAGACGGAGCCAATAGCGTCCCATGCCACTATGTGTATCGTAGAGCACAGAACTCAGAGGCTCCACAATAAAGGATTAGATTGGTTCAAGTATAATGGTGAGAATATCTGAGGGGAGGCATGAGGACTCTTCGTCCTAAACCTTTCCTTGGAAAAATTTATCTCTAAAATTAGGATTTTGGTTGCATCGTGGTTGCTAGATTGGATGGTAGGAGATGGTTGCTACATTTTTTCACAACCACTTTACACTCATGTAGAAATTTTTATGCATGTTTAGGTTATTTTCATACATACTTTCGTGGCACGATTACACACTCACGCTAGGATTGAGTTCATTTTAACATATCTGCAGTACATAATCACATTGCACTATTGGTTGAGTAGATGGTTGTGTAGAGAGCTTGGTTGTATAACATGGATGTTATGGCGTATTACGCTGTTTTCCCCTTGGAAGATTACGGATGAAATCCTTTTTAGAGGGAGAATGTAACACCCCTTTAAATGAACCATAAATAAATGAAGTAAATTGAATTAAATATGATAAGGGTTGAATATGAAAATTTCATAAAAGTTGGAATTTTACCATGAAAGTTATTCCGTTGCATTCATAGTGAATTCTAATATGTTTCCATAGATAACATGTTGAAAACGGAGCTCAAGCAAAGAAGTTACGAGCATTTGAAGTTTTCATATTTAAATTAATTTAGTTTGAATTTAAATTCAAACGAGAAATCAAATTTAGGGTTAAATTTTAAAAATTAGCTTAGGGACATAAACGTTTAACGTTAAAAATGTAATTGGGAAATAAAATAATTGTGCAACGGAAGAAAACAAACGTTCCCCAAAATAGAGGAGTGGTCGACCTATATTGGTCAACCGATCGACTGTAGCGGTCGATCGCTTGGCAAGAAAAGTTGCCAGTGGGGGCTAGGGTTTGAAGCTATGTTATATTCAGTTGTGCACTCCAGATATACCCGTTTCTTACCTACTTCCATCTTACGGTTCTGGTGTGTTTCAACCCCTATAAATAGAACCCTACCGTCTCCACTTTTATTCACATTATTTTGGAGAATATGATGAAATTCTGCCATTGCTATCTCTCTTTAATAAGATTCAGAAAATTCGTAGAGAATTCAGGTAAGAATTCAAATTATTTCCTATTTGTTTCTTCTTCCTCCAATCTATTCTTATCGTATTCTTCTCTAATTATTCTAATTCTAATGGATATATATACATCTTCCCTATTGTGTGTGTGTGTGTATCAAAAGAGAGAGATTCTCGAAGCGATCGAAAGGCTATAAGTCCATTTGAGTGAAGCTAAGGCTAATCTGTGAGTGGAAAACTTAGTATTCCTTTTCAAAAATTGTTTAGTGTATTTCTTTTTGGATTTGAATATGCCTTAGGGATTTTGGAATTTCGAAAATATGATAGATAAAATCCTCCAAATTCCTTTTTATTTCGATATGTCAATTATATGCTGAGATTCCCAATTATTTACATTAATTTGATGGAGTTTGTTTCGTTTATGCAATTTTTGATAATTTCATAGTCTATTCCACTTCTCCTTATTCTTTGGGTCAAATTGTGAGCTTTTAATAAAATAAGGGGTTTAGATTACGAATTCTATTCGTAGTTTGTACCACTTATTCTTATCTATTTCTTTGTAAAGAGGAGTTGAATAGAATATGGTATTTAGGTTGTAATTCTTATTGTTTAAGATATTCCATTGAATTGGTGTAATAAATTGAGTTTCTATTTTATTTACTAGTCTGTTATTATAGTTTTGGTTATGAATATTTATTCTCTGTTTTGGATATTAGAATCCCATGAAATCTTGGGAATTTGAAGAAAATGACTTGTAATAATATTTGGTTAGGGAATTGACATTTAACGTTAGTTTAAGGCATAAAATACTTTCATTTAGAACTTATTAGGCATGAATATTTATTTATCACTATTTGCGTGATTAACGTATAGTTACTACGTATATGCCCTAGTTAATTAGGCATTTATTTTCATTTATCTCCCCCATTAGGAAAGTAATTAATTATTAGGTGAAAATAAGAGGAAACTCTCATATAGCCTAATTATTATTTTAATGCGTAATAAGGAAGATTCCTTATAAGGCCTTATTTATGAAATGGTGAGATGAGTGTATATATTTATATGTATGTATGTATGTGTGTGTGTGTGTGTGTTTGTATATATAGAGAGAGTAATTGATTTATGGCTAAGTCATAAGGATGCGAGGTCAATAGAGTTACATGACAGAAGTTTTCCCTTCACTTTGAGGCTACCAGCAGTTGTGTACACTTTAATTGATGTGAGATATCCTTATGATACATATTTGTAATGACACAAGGTTGGTCCCGAATTCTGTAGGGGAAATCTTCCCAGCTAAGTTGGCTACCAGTTTCTACGAATATAAAACTAATATGAGACGTCATTTTGAGTATGGGTCATAAGATGAAGGGCCTGCTTCGGATTTTGAGGTAATAAGTGGTTGGACCTGCCTCTTTTCCTTAGATAAAGTATTAAATAGCTAAGGGGACACGTGAGGTGGTATCTCTATAGAGGTCTGCTTTTGGAAATAGGTCTTAAATGATGGGGTTTACCATAATTAAGGTCTTAAATCACCAGTGTCTGCTTATTTTCCACTTGGAAGTATTAAGTGGCCTATGAGATTCCATATGATGTCAGCTAGGTAGTACCGTTGAGGAACACGCCTTAGAAATAGGTCTTAAATGATGGGGTCTGCCTTAATTAAGGTCTTAAATGACCAAAGTTTGCCTATTTTCGAATAAAAGGTATTAAGTGGCTTGGGTAACGTCCATCACATTATTAGCTATTTATGACGTATGGTTAGGATATAGGATTTTAGACCTGCTTCTGGAATCGAAGGTATTAAGTGGTTGGTCCCGCCTCCTTTCCTTATAAAGAAGTATTAAATGATTTTAATGGTTTTATGTTCGTAGACATATTCTTATTTTGAAATATACTGCCTAGGTACTGAAAAGGTAAGACTCGGGGTTTTTATTCATCAAACACTTGTTGTTCTGACTCCCTCCTCATTACAAAACAGGTTAAGAACGGAGTAATGGCGGTGACGATGCTTAGAGATGGAGAAGCTTGGCTTATGGTAGTATTTATTATTATTATTTTCTTTTATGTGTACCCATCGATTTAGATAATTGTTGTAACGAATATTATGTTACGGTTTTTATGGAATTTTGTGTTATGCCATTTTTATGGTTTTAAAATAAATGGGTACACTTTGCTATTATATTTTATTCCATCCACTGTGAGTTCTGAAAGTTTAGTTATGGCTCTGCAATATTATTTCTTTTTACTACCAACAACTTACCTTAGAATGGATCTAAGTTTCGATGTGCCTTTTCTGGGTTGATAGGCCAGTTCCGGGGTTGGTTGTTACAGCACCACACATAAACACACGGATGGATTTTTATCTTACAATAACCAGACCATTTTATTATAAAAATCCAGTGATATTATAATAATCTATGGGTTTAAAATACCAATAATCAAGTAGTTGTTATGTGTGTGCATCAAAACAATAATAGGTATACAATTGAAAATCGAAGGCGTGTATTGGAGAACGAGTTCCAACAAATGACAAGGTAAGGGACTACCTTCTGAAAATGGTACACCTCTAGATAAAATGTACCTAAGGACGAAAACCTTTCGATCTCTGCCGACACAAAACCAGCCTACCCCTTACTGGATAGTACCGAATATGTCATCACCCTGGTTGTTCCTAATCCTTATAAAGAGCTCTCATGCACAACCAAATCCATAATATGATAATCTAGAAAGGTGATGATACACCCTTATGAGAGCGACCCACGTAGCCCTGTTGCATCTACCCTGTTTTAGCCATTTTCGGGCAGTGAGGCTCGTAAGGTAACAATTTACCTTCCTTTAGCTATTCCCACTTGGAATGCTTACACTGCCTTCTAGGCAGAAATGCAATGCCAACATTCATCCATATAAGTTTATTCTGGGTCCGAACGAAACCGAAGTCACTACCTTTATTACATCCATTTTGGAATCACCCTCAAGATTAGTAGCCAGTATCCCTTGCACTATAAAGAACTCCATCTTCAAAACATCATCAAGATGTCTACCATTCGAATGCTCATGTTGGTTCAAATAGTTTTCGGATAACATATCTGATCCCCGTCTCTCCGAACCAACAACCTATAATTTTCGGTTAGCTCATTTTCGGTTCTTTCAGAAGTAAGCGGACTACATCAAAGTCCTAAGGGGATCACTAATATATTTCTTAAACTAGAGACGTTTCACCAGAATGAGTTCTCTCGGGGGAACTCAAACCTTATAAACACATGAAGTTCTTATTTACTTCCTAAGTCAAAAATGGCCAAGATTTGATAGTCGATTATTTTAACTATCAAATACACAATCAAACAACAATCCATATATTTAATTATTTCCATTGCAACCGCTAAGCCTCAAAATAAATCTTTCATTTATTTAAATCTCTTTCCAAAATATTTATCAAAATATTCATATACTTATCCCATCGGCATAAGTATATTCACAAAACATTTATGAAAGATTTCTTATTTCGAAATCATATCAAAAGGATCAAAACAAATATTATTTAAATTAGAGATAAGAATAAACCAAAACACTATTCTTTCGGCATTAAGCATGGAATGAAAGTTCCACACCACCATAATTAAGAAGGTCAGATAAAGGAAATCCAAATCTCAAATTCTTTTATAGATTTCTTCTATAAATCCTTTTAATAAATCTCTTTTGTTTATGGAAATTTCCTTTACTAAAACTTCAATCTATTTATAAAATTTCCTTATAAATCTCCAAGTCTGTTTATAAAACTCTTTTATAAATATCAAAACCATCTATAAACTCATTTATAAATATCCGAAATCATTTATAAAAATCTTTCCTAAGTTTAAAGATCTATTTTCAATTTATAAAATTCCTTTCATAAACTTTCCATATTTAAAATAGAACTTCTTTAATAAACTTTAATCATTAAAGTTCCTTTGATAAAATCAATTATTTAAAACACCTTTAAATAAACAAGTTATTATTTAAACATTCTCCATTTAATTCTCTTTAAATCACATTAACAAAATAATGATTTTAAACAATCATTTAAAAAGTATTAAATTAACTTCAAACATTTTTGATAAAATAATTGCTCAATTATTCTTTAAATATCTTATTTAAAAATGGTAATAAACTTTAAACCATTTTTAAAAGGATAAAATGAAATATTTAACTTCATAAATCAGAAAAAGGCTTAGAGACCACAATGGTTCTCATTTAATTCAGTTTAGCTTTCCAGTTATAACATGGGTATTTATATAACAAGTAGATATGTAACGGGATCAACCAATAACAAACCATCAACATATGGGTAAATATCCAAGTTAATTTAATTGCAGACGGGGATTTATTATGTTCAACACATGTCGAAGTTATTATAATAATAGAATGGTATTTTGTTCTACTAACAGATGTCAAATATAACTTAATTAGCAGAATGGTGATTTATTCTGCTAAACAGATGTCATTGGGTTTCATATTCAATGAGATTACTTAAAGGTAAACGACAAAGAAATCCCTTGGATCTAAAACATCCTCTTAAAGAGAATTACTATAAAACAAAACCGATTTTCAGAAATATAGTGGTTTATATCTTTTATTCAATAATTAAATAACATTTAACCCTTTATCTTAATAAAAATTAAACCTTTAATTAAACAAATGATTAACTTTTGGATAAATAATTAAACAATAATTATCCTTTAAATAATATTTAATCTTTAAATAAATAATTAAACCATAATTAATCTTTAATTGATAATTAAATAATAATTTAAACCTTCATTAATAATTAAATTAATCTTAATCAAGTCTTAACAAAGTCTTAACTTAATTAATAATTAAATAAATATTTAAACTTTTTCTTAAATAATAATTAACCCTTAATTGCTGAATAAATAATAATTAACCTTTTATTAATTAAATAATTATAATTAACTTGCTTAATTTATAATTTAGTACAAATTTCCTTTATTAACTAATGATTAAGTACTAATTACATTTTTTAATTAATTAATTAATTAATTAATCATTAAATAAATAAATAAATACTTTTAAATACTTATAATATGTTTTGAAAGCACTTTTCAAAAATATCCTTAAGTAAAAACATTTTAAATTTGCAAAAAGAGTTCGTTTTACGAACTGCATCCATAGCGACTATCGCTATTGTAATTCACCGAAATAAGGATCTTAAGGCTAAATTAACACCAGAGAAGGGGTGAATAGTATTTAATGGATTATATGAATATTTTTCAAATTCTTTAAGACTCTACTTGAAATGATGTAATTAACAATCATAGTATCAAAGTGTAGATAAAAGTAAATGCAGTAAAAGTAAAAAGGAAAGAACACGGCAAGATTTTATACTGGTTCAGAGTTACCCTATATCCAGTCCCGCACAATTCCTCGTACGGATTTCTTTTAAACTAGTAAATGCAAATACAATCTCGATTTCAAGGCTATGAGACACACCCTCCAGAATCCCGACCTCTGGGTAGAGTCACTTGATTTCCGGGCTACAAGCACACCCACTAGATTTACGAAATACTAAGCACACCTAACTGATTTTACGGGATACAATCATACACACAAGTATAGCAGTATGATTTGATAGAGTTTTACAAGCTTAGATGTAATGACCCGTAATTTTCGATAATTAAATTTGTTAATTTGATAAGATTTTGGTAATTTAATATTGAAGAAATAAAATTGTAATTCAATAATGTAATAAATACTAAAATGAAATGTAACAATGGTAATTAAAGCTAATTATTGATAAATTGAATGAAATTACAATAAATGAAATAGTGTAAAATGTTATACTTGGCTATAGATTGAATATAAGAAAACAAACATAAATATTGAATCAATTAATGAATTAATATATAATAAGTGGTAATTGAATAGAATCAATGTTCTGTGACTAATTATAATATTTGTTGGAAATGATAAACTTATAAAAGTGTAATTAAGAGTGAATGGCAATAATTATTATAAGTTACCGATATATTTAATCCGTTAAATTGAATTTGAAATCAATTGCAATAAATCTAATGTAATATTACGTTAATGCAAATTAAGGTATAATTGGAAATAATGTTAATTTTATTCATAATATGATAATTGGTTAAATAAAAAGAATGGAAATCGAGATTTAATTATTAATTTATTTGAATTTAAAATTATAATAATTGGACTAATTGCAAATAAATGAAATTAAATATTTAAATATTACGTTAATTGAAATTAAGATGAAATTGGGAAATATTAATGTGCTAAGAGATGAACCAATGTTAGTTATACCATTATTGTAATAAAAGACTTGAATAACAATGATTAAAAATTTAATAAATGGGTTTTGGAATTTTAACTTATAATTTCTGAATTTAATGAAATTGAAATTTAACATTGAAATAGATGAATTAATCAACGTTAAATTGACATCAAAATTTGTTTAAATTATTGTAAATGATTAAGAAATAAAAAATAATAGAAGTTGTAAATTTTTAAAATCTAAACTGAAAAGTGAGTTAATTAATTAATTATTAATTTATTTAATTAACGTGAAAATAGCCATTTTGGCCAATAACTCGGATTTTGCCGAAACTAGTTTCATTGGATCCGTAACGGTGAATTATTGTAGAATTTCAAGTTTGTAACGATCGGACTTGTTGTTTGATCGTACGGGCTCGAAACGCCTAAAAATCAGTTTAATTGAAATCAATTTGAAATAAGTTGATTTTAGCATAACTTCTTCGTATGATGGAATTAGGACTTGAAACCTATTCCATTGGGTTTAAAATATTTGAAAACATCTATTTGGATATATGGGTTGACCCATTTTCGTTCCGGAGTCGAAACGGGCTTTTCGGGTAGTGTATCGTTCAACATTCCAAACCAATCGAGCCCATTCCCTTCTAGTTTGTTCTACCTATATATATATCATTATAAACCCTAGGTCATTTCTTATTCCTCATTTCTGTACGTACAATCTCATTAGCTCCTCCTCTTTTCAATGGCAGATAAAACCTAATTCCCAAATTTCAAATTCAATTTCAAATTCAACTTCAAAAATTCAAACTCCACAAACTATATCGAATTATATATCAATCTGAAGCCCTCGACAAGCGCAAGACAATTATGTGATTCGTTTCTCAATCTAGGTTGCTATGTGGTCGGAATTGGCTAGACTATTCTCGGCCGTCCATAGGGTTTCGATCAACGTCGGTGGATCGTCGAATTGATGATACCATCGTGTGGAGAGGGTCGCGCGCTGTCCATCGGTGTGGCTCGTTCTTCATTTCAGTGGTTGGATCGGTCGAATTAATTCATCTAGGGTTCGACTTGGAGGCGGCGGCTGGGCATTTTTTCATTGCCGACCGACGATGTGACACGTCGTGGTTGGATGGGAGGCCTAGGCGAGGTCGCGGCAAGGCAGTAGGGGGGTCGCGATCGTATCTAGTGGCGGAGGCTTCTAGGTTTTGTCGAATCGAAGATGGGTTTCAGGCGGCTTCAACATCGCGTGAACGAGAGAAGCTTCGGTGGCGTGTACTCCTAATTTTATTATTTTATTATTTTAAATTCAAATCGTATAATGTTCTAACACGCATATCTTTTACATACAAGGTCCAATTCACGCGTGGTTTGATCCGCTGGAATCGTATCGAAATTCCGAACATTTTGACGCTGGTTTGGACGAATTTCGAGACTGTTTGAATTTTTGGGTTTAAATTGGATTTAAATTCAATTTAAATTCAAAGGTGAGTGTTTTAACCCACTCACAACTTTTAAAATTTCTTATGTTCATTAAATTTAATTTATGATGTGGTTAGAAATTTATTTATGACTGTTTGGTATATTTTAAATCATCATCTCGGTTAATTTGAATTTATTTGAATTAAATCGTTATTTAATTTATTATTGAATATAAATTGCCAGTTAAATACCTGTTATTGATTATCAGTTCTATATTGATATTTATTGATTGATTTGGATGATGTTTGTAATGAATGTTTGATTTGTTGATATTGGATGAATGGATGTTTTATTTTATATCGTTATAAACTGCAAGTTCACTATGGGTTGAAAGGATACATACCTGAATGATCAATAGATTAAGGAAAAATCATTATGAGTTGAAATGATATACTCAAGCGATTTTATGGATTATAATATTTTCGGGATTGTCGATTGAAATTATATATATTCGTAAATATAAAATTTTATTGCGGATTGAAATGATAAACATCCGTATCACTTGACGCTAGGGTAGAGAATTATATACGGACACCGGATTGGTTAAATTAAATGACTTTAAAGTTTTGAATCCTTTTAATTGATATTTTGAAATAAAAATTGATTTATACGAATTGAATTATTATCGAAATTCAAGTTTATGATAAAATTAAAAATTGGTTTAAAGGTATTGTTAAAAGGATTTAATTGAAATTTCAAAGTTGAATTTGGAATAAAATGTGAAATTTGTCAGAATTGAATTATTTTAAGTTGTTTGAAATATAATTTTGAAATATATTGAATTTGGAGTAATTTAAATTGATATTTCGAACATGGATTGGAGGTGATATTGAATTAAATATTTTATTGAGAACTGGAATTGGAAAATTTGAAATTGGGTTTTGGGATATTAAAATGGTCCAAATGTACTGGAATGGAATAAATAGTTTAAATTGATGTAAATTTCAAATTCATATTTTTATATAAACTATTTTAAATATATTATTTTAAAGGACTTTAATTATTAAGATTTTCAAACCTTTAAACTAATTAACTTGTTTTAACTTATTTTAAATCTAATTAATCTATTTTAAAGCTATTTAATCTATTTTAATTATATTTAATCTATTTTAAATCTATATTAACTATTTATAACTATTTAAAACTTTCCAAACTAAGTAAATTGGATGGGTTTATATTCAAATTCTCAATTTTTAAGTGAATACGGTTAATGATGTTATAACCTACGTTGGGAATTAAATAACATATTTGGTTCAATATGATAATTTTGAAATGAGAGTTTAACCTATTTTGGAAACACGGCTTTTGAAAGGAAATATAATTTCGAACTATGATTTCAAATGAGATATGATTTCAAAGGTAAATATGAGCAATGATTTCGAAAGTGATATGATTTGAATTGAATATGATATTTTGATATCAATTATGAAATGGTTTTGGAAATGTAAAAAAACTATCCAGTGTGTAATAAGCGATTGATTGTTAAAGAGACCGGGATCAGATATGGGCATACTCTTTGTCGATACCAAAAACCACTTAAACAACTGTGTACGTGGCAGATATTCCAGAATAAAGTAGGATGGTGGCGACAATCCTATATGAGGTATATACTGGACCCAACTCTCGTGAGTTGGCATAAGGTTGCTAAAACAGAAGCAATTGACGGGCCAATAAGGTAGCTCCTCTGAGCGGACACACTCCATCGATCTATATTCTGACTTTGTGATTTATTCAGTGGCCACCCTTCGATTTTACTCGGGAGTGTGTTTCGAGTTGGGCGGTAGTTGCGGCTATGCGTTACCAACAGTCTAGAAGTGTAATTGGTATATCTACCCTGGGATTGCCTAGTTGTGCCGTGTCACCTACCCTAGCGCACCTTCTACGAGTTTGGTTTGTACCATACCTATGGAGTGCCCTCTGACGACACCCAGTACAGGTGGGATTACGGTACTGTATAGACTATGGGAATATATAAAATGTGTTAAGGGGGGTATGGGTAACGCCTTAACGCTATTTTAATAGTTTATATTACTGTAGACATATTTTAATAGCGTATTGTACAACATAGTAGATAGTTTAACGGATCCTTAGGAGATGTGAATCCCGAACATCTCTTGAGTTACTTCACTCACATTAGACACTGGATAGGAGATGTCAAATCCCGTAAACATCTCTGACGCCGTTTACACTCATATTTATTTACCGTTGATTTGACTCACATAAGATCTTTTAGTTCTGACTTGAGTGTTTTGTCTTTTCAATTCGCTCGGGCAGCCTGAGCATTTTAGGATTTAAAGACCTTATTTCCGGAGGACGAAGACGAAGATTGTATTATTATTATTTACTATATTATTCCATTGCATCATACTGTTCTGCTGCAAATGTTATGTATTTATCTCTAATATGTGTAACTCTGATTTTTGTATTGGATAAGTATAACCAAATTTTTTGTATACAGCTTCATGAACTGTTATTGATTATTATATTTTGTCATTCCGCTGCGAGATTCTGTTTTTTTTATTTCTTTCTCTTTTTCTTATTCACCCCAAATAACAATCCGACCTTCTTATGGTTTGAGTCGGCATGTGAGTCTGCTTAAAGCGTACAAAAAGGCGGGATGTTACATTAGATCTTCAATACTATCGAATATCACTTTGATCTTGGTTTGAGTGAGAGAGATAATAGAAATCAGAGAATAGATAAAGGAGACTCAAACTACTGATGATTGAATTTGATTCTGGGTGAATTACGGTAGAGTTTGGGTATATTTTGATTTAGAAAATGAGAGAGTGGAAGGAGGAGAGATGAATAAGAAAAATAATAATTAAAAATTCGTTTGGAAGTCTGATATTTATAGAGGAACAACGGTCATATCCATTCGTAAAGAGATACGATGAAAAGATGCTTCTTTTGAAATTTAAGTTTTGATAAAATTGACCACTATGTCGACATACATACATAGAGTATATCGACATACTCTTTCTAAAACTTAAAAATACTTTAAAACATTATTTTGAAAACTCATTGTTTAGTAAAATAGTTTGATACTTTGTAAAATCATTTAAGCGTTGTTTATACATATTTTAATCATAATAAAACTTAATAAAACTTTATATAATAATTTTGAAAATTGTAATATAATGTAAATAATATATATACAATCAATATAATTATAACTTATTAAAGTATAAACAAAAATTCAATATATATATATAAACTTAAAAACACAAAAATAATATCTTTATAAGTATAAGAGATTGAAAATCATTTTGAGAAATATTTTGAAAATATTATTTTAAGACTAGGATATTTGAAAAATAATTTAAAACAAAGTTAGAGAAGGAGAGAGAGATCAGGGAAGTGCTATCAAGGTTTTAACATAAATTCTACGACTCTATAAGTTATCTAGAATATCTTGAAATCTTAAACTCTTCAATACTCATGAGTCTTCATTCTCCGACTCTTAAAACTCTATATCAACATCTTGAATCTACTTTTGATACTGTACAATCTTCTTAATAAACACCTGTCTAATATCCTGCACTATATACTATATATAACTTGATAAAATATTAGTATCTATATTTATATAATATTCTATAGTTGTTATCATCAAAACCAATACCTAAGGTACTAACAATCTCCCTCATTTGATGATAACAACTCTGTATATAAAATATAATATAACTCCCCTAGGTTACAAAACTCCCCCTTAATCTATGTTTAGATTTTATATATTTCTCCCCCTTTGTTATCAACAAAAATAGCCACCTAAAACTATAACTCTAACACTAATTGTTACTCTAACTCTAACTCCCCCTAAATATTATAGACTAATGACATATAATGATGATGAGAATGATTTATATAAGTACAATAAGTGATATTTAAAATGAGATAATCATGAAATGGAAATAATGATAAGAATAATATATAAGAAATGATAAGTGATAACACAAATCATTAATAGTAACCAAACCAATCTATATATTCATTCAATACCACACCATAATCCAATCACATCTTAAATGTACATATAAGTAAGTAAAACAAATGTCAAATTAAATTAAATATACACCACATAGTCAAATTAATGAAGACAAGTACCATCCTATTGTGTAAAAACCCGCAAATTTTGAAAATATTTTAAATGAAAATTTATTTGAAACTTTGAATTTAACTATTTTAAATTTGATAAACTTGGAAAATTTTAAAGTATAATTTTGAGTTTTGATGTGAAATGTTTTCCAAATTTAATAAAATAAAGATTTTTCTTAAAATACAAATTTTGTCAACTTTGATCAAAGTTTGACTTTCGGTTAAAATTTTAAAATTTGAATTTTTAACTTTTACTTTTTTTTATGAAGATGAATTTAATTTTAACATTTTCCTAGTATTTCGTTTTGTTAAATTTTGATGTTTACTTCTCAAATTTTGCAACTTTTGGCGTATTACACGCAGTTATTTTCCATACAACTTCTCTTTTATTTTTATTGTGATTTGTTTGGGCTTAGACCATTTGGGCTAGAAAACCTTTAGTTAGATGAGTAGCCTATACATAATCTCCTAGGGTTTTGGCTAGCCTCCACATCCATTCATTTGTGCCTCCATAGAAAAATGTAAGTCTTCTTCTCCTTCTTCTTCCTTCTCTTTCCAAAACCGTAGATCTTCTTCTCCACCACTCTTCTTCTTCTTCTTCCATAATTTGCCATCACCTTCACCACCTCCTCTCACCTTCTTCTCTTCTATCCTATTCTCCACCTCTTCCCAAAACCCTAGACCTTCCTCTTCAAAACCCCAGCCGTGACCTCTTCCCTACCCAAAACCACCACCATCACCAAATAGCATCCCCATAGCCGAGCACAACTATTTGCCTCCCCTTCCTTTTTCCTTCCTAGCCGTGAGCCTTGCCCTAGAGATGATAGCCGAACCGAAAAACCTAGCCTAACCCTAAACCTAGCTATGGCCGAACCTATCTCCACCAAAACCTAGCAATGGCCGAACCCACCTAATCCAAACCTAGCCTAGACCAAACCAAAACCACCTCTAGACCAAGCCTATGCAAACCCTAGACAAGCCCTCTTATGTATTTTGCAAATATATATTTTTCTATTTTATTTTTCTATGTAAAATTATTTGTTTACGTATGGAATTTATTTATTTTTTCAAGCGTCAGATTTGGATTCTCCTCTCACTCAAGCTGGTCCATAGTTTGTCGATTTTTGTTGCGCTTTGAATCACTTTCTTAACCAAAGAAAGGTGAGAAAATCACACTTGACATACGTACTTATTGATTTGGTGATTTAATGACAATTGAATTGTGAGGATATGTATATGCAAGTTTGACATTTCACCTATGATTTTATCATGTTATTTCATGTGTTATATCATGTTATTTCATATGTTTATATCATGTTACTTCATATGTTTATATCATGTTATTTCATATGCTTATATTATGCCATTCATATGATTTTATTTTGTTATTTCACATCATATTATATCTGTTTGATCATATGTCATGATATGTTGAATATTTTTATGTTATTTAATATTCTGGAATCACACTACAAGTTCCTTCACTATGGGTTGAAATGATACATACCCGAATGATCTTTAGATTAAGGAAAATTGTTATGGGCTGAAATGATAGGCTTGAGCAACTTTATTTGACTTGGGATTGCGGGTTTGAAATGATATAAAACCCGGAAATTTATAAATTAAGGATTGAAATGATATATGTCCTTATTTACTTGACCCTAGGGTAGAGAATTTTGTACAAACTCCGTGGTTGATTTTAAAATGATTTTCTAAAGATTATTAAGTATTTTGGATTTCTATATATGAATCTCAACTAAAATTTAATGTAAGGATTTCTGTAAATTTGTTTACATGTGTTAAAAATTTTAGAAGAAATAAATAGTTGGAAATGTAAATTTTGGAATCTAATTTACAGCATGAAGGTTAATTGAAATTTTATAAGCCGATTTGACTTAATAATAACATTTTATTCTAACCTATAAATTGTAAGTTTTAATTCACTGTAATAAGTGATTAAAATGATAAATGTTTTGCGAAAAGAAATGTAAGTTAAACGTACATTTGATATGTAAGTTTTAACCAAATGAAATGTTATGATTTGGGGAATAAGAATGATAAATGTCATTTACTGAAAAGGAATTAAAAATGTAAGTAAAAATATGTTTAACTTGGTATAAATATTTCTGTTTTAAAATTTGATGTTTAATAACAAAGTTATTTGACTAAAGGTGTGGTTTTCTTTAATGACCAAATAGCTAAAATGTGAGTAGTATAATAGGAATGATATAAGTACTTTGATAAAAACTGCATATATATGTACTATTTGTGTTTTTAAAAACTATTGTAGTAGGAAGTATTACGGTAACAATTCAAAACTGCTGCGATTTCCTTACTGTAACAATTCTGCACTGCTGCGATTTCCTTACCGTAACAATTCTGCACTACTGCGATTTCCTTACTTTAACAATTCTGCCATGTTGCGGATTATTACAGTAAAGTTCTGCACCGTTGGGAATTCTTACAGTAGCATTTCTGCACTGCTGCGAATTCTTACAGTAGCATTTCTGCACTGCTGCGAATTCTTACAGTAGCATTTCTGCACTGCTGCGTTTTCTTAAAAGTGACATTTTCTGAATGCCAAAAATTTTCTAAAGGGTTATAGTCCCGAATGTATGGCTCTAAAGGTTACGTTTTTAAAGTGCTATGATTTCTAAATTTTTACGTTTCAAAGGGGTTGTAATTAAATGAATTTGGAAGTATTACTACTTTGGAAAAATGAATATTATTTTAAAAGGAAATGATACGGAATTTATATTGTTTGAAAGGAATATGTTTGATATGAAAAATAAACTATTTGAAATTGAATAACCACGGGTTATAATAACGTTTGGTTGTTAAAGAGACCGGGATCGGATATGGGCATACTCTCTATCGATACCGAAAACCACTTTGACAACTGTGTACGTGGTGGAGATTCCAGAATGAAGTAGGATGGTGATGACGATCCTAAAGGTATATTTACGTGGACCTAACTCCCATGAGTTAGCATAAAGTGGCTAAAACAGGAGCAATTGACGGGCCAATGAGGTAGCTCCTCTGATCGAACACACTTCATCGTTAGCCATTCTATTACTTTGTGATTGATTTGGTGTGCACCTTTAATTCGGGAGTGTGGCTCGAGTTGGGCGGTAGTTGCGGCTATGCATTACCAACAGTCCGAAAGTGTAATTGGTATATCTACCCTGGCATTGCCTAGTTGTGCCGTGTCACCTACCCTAGCGCACCTTCTACGAGTTTGTTTTATGTCGTACCTATGTGGTATCCTCTAGCGGCTCCAGTTTACGGGGAGTTACGGTACTGTATAGACTATTGGCATACCTAAAAATGTGTTAAGGGGGATATGGATAACGCCTTAACGCTATTTTAATAGTTTGCTTTACTCTAGACACTATTATAATAACGTATATTACTACATAGTAGATAGTTTAACGGATCCTTAGAGGATGGGCGATCCCAAGCATCCTTTAAGTTACTGATGCATTTCTTTATTGTTCACTTGATTTTATTTACGTTTATAAGTATGTATGTCCTGACTCGAGTGTTTTGTGTTTTTGCTTTACGCTCGGGTCAGCCTGAGTTTCACAGCTTTGGTTTCATCCTCTTTGGAGCTAGAGATCCACCGAAGATTTAGCTGTCTACCTGATATTTCTATTCCAGTTATGTCCACTCAGCTTTTGCTTTTGTGTTAAAGAACTTATGTACCTAGAATTTCCAAATGTATTTGTTTTCGGACTATGGTATTTTGTATTTGTTTGAAACTTTGTATCTAGTAGCTTCATGAACTACTATGTTTATTTTATTCCGTTGCGAGTTATTCTGATATTCTGTGTTTGTGATTCTATGATTGATTTTATTTGCCCCAAAATTTATTAACAATCTATCATTTTGAATTATTCAAGTTTGACATGTGTGGATTTATTGTCGATTTGAATGGTCCAAAATGGCGGGATATTACAGTTGGTATCAGAGCTTTGGTTTTAGGCAAACCTTAGCCTACGGGGCAAAATTAATTAGAGATAGGGTAGAAATACCCTAGAATGAGTAAAATCAATCTTAGAATCATTCTTTGCGAGAGAACGTATTTTCAAGTATAAAATGGTTTTCAAATGATTTTAAAAGGATTATTTTGGATATAAAATTTTTCTTGTTTTAAAATCTAATTTTCTTAGAATTTCCTTCTTTTCGAATCCACCTTGTTTAATAGAATTCTTTGATTAGGATTTCCAGTCTAGTTGGATCTTTTCATCTATCTTTTCCTTTATCTTTGTCCTAAAATTCATTCTTGAATTTCCAGGATGAATCGTAGGAATGCCAGAGGTCGTGGTATTGCCCCAGTTCCAGCACCAGTTGCACCCGTTAGGTTTACTACTCTCTGTAAGGAGTTCACCCAGTTAGGTGGTACTAAGTTTTCAATATCAGAGACCATCATTGAGGTTTAGCAGTGGTTGAGAGGTTTGGAAAGGATTTTTGCTGGTTTGGAGATCACTGACGCTCAGAAGCGCTAGTTAGCAGTATGGCAGTTGAAGGAGGCAGCACTAGATTGGTGGGAGTCTGTTATAGCCAACACTGTTGAGGCAGATATTTCTTGGGATCAGTTTAGGTATTGTCTTAAGTTAGTCCTTTTAAATTTGGTTTAGGTTATCCCTTTTGAATATTTCTTAAGTTTGGATATCTTGTTTAGGGAGGCTTTTGTGACAAAGTGGATGCCAAAGACTGGGAAGTCTCACCTATATAGGGAGTTTATGGACCTTAAGTAGGGGGATATGTCATTTGCTGAGTATAAGAGGAAGTTTGACGAACTTTCCAAGTTTGGTCCTAGTTTGATTGATACCCCTCTTAAGAAGAATGAGAAGTTTATAGCTAGAGCTCGCCCAGAGTTTTATGATCGTCTGATTTCTCATGTGCACAGCCCTTTTACTGCATTGATGGATATGGCCATTAGATATGAGAACCCCACTTCTAAGGAATCATCTGTTGCTCGTGCACCTTCATCTCAGCAGTCTTCTAGCAACTCTAAGAAGAGAAAGTCAAATTTCCATCGTCAGAAGCAGAATTGGCTTAAGAATCCTGGTTTAGGATCTTCTTCCCGGAAGCAGCCTATTGATCTTTCTTCCATCACTTGCTTTAGGTGTGATCAGAAAGGGCACTATGCCAATAGTTGTCCCACTTTAGCCGGAGCTGTTGTTCCTCCAGTTCAGGTGACTAGGCGAGACCTCTGCCATGTATGTTTGCAGCCTGGCCACTTCAAGCAGGATTGTCCCTTGTATCAGAAGGGCAAGACATCTGGAGTCTTTGCCATGACTTCTTCCACTCATGCTCCGCCTACTCCACCTGCCCCTAGTGATACCCAAGGTACTCTTTAGAGCACCTTTACCTTGTTTAATCTTCCTGTTTGTGTTTTATTTGACACTGGAGCTTCGCATAGTTTCATTTATGTGGACCTTTGTGATAGGTTTGAGCATATCCTTTCACCTAAGTTTGCAACCGAACCTTTGTGTGTTACTAATCCTATTGGTGGTCCCGCTAACCTTAGTAGGATTTGTAACAATGTGAAACTCTTCCATTTTAGCCATCGCTTTTCTGGTGATTTCTATGTTCTTGGTTTCGATGCTTTTGACTTGTTGCTTGGAGGAGATTGGCTAAAGACGCATGAAGTTTTTATCTCTTGTAAAACCCAGACTGTTTCTCTTGTTGATGATTTTGGTAAGCCTTTGGTGATTCAGTGTCGTACGCCTCAGGAGTATGCAGGCAGTTTTATCTATTCTCTTGATTCTTCCCCTAGTGATCTTGATTCTACTCCTTTGGTCAAACTCTATCCCGATGTGTTTGGTGAAGTCACTTCTTTACCTCCTAAACGGGAAATCGAATTCCGTATTGATCTCATTCCTAGAGCTCGACCTATAGTTCTTCCTCCTAGAAGAATGGCACCCCGCGAAAAGGTTGAGTTGAGGAAGCAAATCGAAGACTTGTTCTTTAAAGGTTTGATCAGACCTAGTCATTCCGAATGGGGAGCAGCAGTGGTTTTTGTCACTAAGTCTGATGGTGTTTGAGGATGTGTGTTGATTATAGGGAGCTGAACAAGCTCACTATGAAAAACAGATATCCAATGCCTCGCATTAATGATATGTTCGATCAGCTTTATGGAGCTACTGTATTTTCTCAGCTTGATCTTGCCACCGGTTTCCACTAGCTCAAAATTTCCGAGGAAAGTATTCCCAAACTGCTTTCCATTCTGAGGACGGTTTCTTTGAGTGGTTAGTTTGCCTTTTGGTTTGACTAATGCCCCATCTTTCTTTGTCGACCTTATGAATAATGTTTTCCGTGGTGTTCTTAATAAGTTTGTTCTAGTCTTCGTCGATGATATTCTTGTTTTCTTTAAGTCTAAGGTGAAACATGAAGTCCATTTAAATTCTATTCTTAAGACTCTCAGAAGTCATTAGTTGAAAGCCAAATTCTCGAAATGCCATTTCTGGAAAGATGAAGTCTGATTTCTTGGACATATTGTTTCTGGTGATGGAGTTTCTGTTGATCCGATTATGATCGCTGCGATCAATGTAAGTCTATCTTCTCTTCCTTCTTTTGTGAATTTAATTATTCTATCTCTTTCTTTGTAGTTCTTATTCTTCCCTATTCCATTTCAGGATTGGGAAACTCCTAGGACTCCATCTAATATCCGTAGTTTTCTGGGCCTTGCCGGTTATTATCGGAGATTCATTGAGAATTTTGCTTGGATTGCTACACCTCTCACTGCTCTAACTCGTAAGAATGCTAAGTTTAGATGGAATGATAAGTGTGAAGCTGCATTCAATGAGTTGAAGCGCAAGCTTACTTCTGCACCAGTTCTTACCATTCCAAATGGAAATGAGGGATTAACAGTATACACTGATGCCAGTCGTGAAGGATTGGGAGCCGTTCTGATGTAGGATGGGAAGGCTATCGCTTATGCTCGTCGCCAGTTGAAGACTCATGAAGCCAACTATGCAGCCCATGATTTGGAAATGCTTGCCATAGTCTTTGCTTTGAAGCTTTGGAGACATCATCTTTTGGGAACTAAGTTTGAGCTCTTTACGGATCATAAGTCTTTGAAATATATTTTCACCCAGAAGGACTTGAATTTGAGACAAGTTAGATGGCTTGAGTTTATAGCTTCTTATGACCTCGACATCAACTATACCCCAGGGAAAGCTAATGTTGTAGCCGATGCTTTGAGTCGTAAGAAGGCGATGTTGTGTCAGCTTGTTGTTTCTTCTTCTCTTATGGATCGTATTATTGCTAAGCAGGATGAGGATAGGATAATTAGGCTTATTAAGCAAAATGTTCGTAGCAGGGTTGGTGGTAGTAGCCTAGATGGAAGTGGAGCTCAGATAGATGATAAAGGGATTTTGAGGATTAATAATCGGATTTGTGTCCCGAATGTCGATGGATTGAGGCAAGAGTTACTTCGGGAAAATCATCGGTCTAGACTTTCTATTCATCCAAGTGTGACAAAGATGTACCATGATATGAAAAAGCTGTATTGGTGGAGTGGTATGAAGCACGATATCTCTCTTTTAGTTAGTAGATGTGCAACTTGTCAGCAGGTTAAGGCTGATCAGCAGAAGACCGCTGGATTATTGCAGCCTCTTGAGGTTCCCAATTGGAAATGAGAACAAGTTTCTATGGATTTTATTGATGGATTACCAAGGACTAGGAGAGGTAATGAAAGTATTTGGGTTATTGTGGATAGATTGACTAAGTCAGCTCATTTCATTCTGGTTAGGTCTAACCGTTCTGCTTCTAGTTTGGCTGAGATTTATATGAGAGAGATAGTTCGTCTTTATGGTGTTCCTGTTAGTATTGTTTGTGATAGAGATCCTATTTTTACCAGTCAGTTTTGGAAAGCTTTTCAGGAATCTTTAGGTACTCGTCTGAATCTGAGCACTTCTTACCATCCACAGACCGATGGTCAAACGGAAAGAGTGAATCAGATTTTAGAAGATATTCTTCGTGCATGTGTCCTTGATTATGGAGGATCTTAGGAAGATCATCTCCATCTCGTTGAGTTCACCTATAACAATAGTTATCAGGTATAATCTCGAATATCTTTTTAAGGTTGTCTTAAACATTTATCTATCTTATTCCATCTTTTGAATTCAGGCTAGTATCGAAATAGCTCCATTTGCTGCTCTTTATGGACGCCCTTGCAAATCTCCGTCTTGCTGGATTGAATCCGGTAATCGTTTGGTTCTTGGTCCGGATATGATTCTAGAAGCATCTGAGAAGGTTGAGGAGATTAGGAGAAAGATGAGGATTGCTCAAGATAGACAGAAGAAGTATGTTGACAGGAGTAGGAGGAGTTTGGAGTTTCTATTAGTGATCAGGTTTTCCTTAAGGTCTCTCCATTAAGAAATGTGATTCGGTTTGGACGGAGAGGGAAGCCCGCTCCTAGGTTTATTGGTCCTTTCCGCATCCTAGAGAGAGTTGGTTCCTTAGCTTATCGTTTGGAATTGCCTGAGAAACTTTCTGGAGTGCATTATGTGTTCCATGTCTCGCATCTTCGTCGGTATCTTCATGATCCATCTTTGATTGTCCAGTCTTCTGCTCTCGAGAGTTTGGATGTCGAGCCGAACCTTACTGTCGAGAGGAAGCCACTTCGTATTATCGATAGAGGTACGAAGCAGCTTCGAAGAAAAACTGTCAACCTAGTCAAAGTGCAATGGAGCACTGATGATCGGGATTGTACCTGGGAAACGGATGAGAGCATTCGTGCTTCAAATCCGGAATTGTTTGTTCCAAGTACTATTCGTTATCCTACCTTATCCTTCTTTGTTTTCTGTGTCTCGTTCCTTTTCGAGGGCGAAAAGTTTTGAGTGGGAGAGAGTGTAACAACCCACAAATTTTGAAATTATTTTAAATGAAAATTTATTTGAAACTTTGAATTTAACTATTTTAAATTTGATAAACTTGGAAAATTTTAAAGTATAATTTTGAGTTTTGATGTGAAATGTTTTCCAAATTTAATAAAATAAATATTTTTCTTAAAATACAAATTTTGTCAACTTTGGTCAAAGTTTAACTTTCGGTGAAAATTTTAAATTTTGAATTTTTAACTTTTACTTTTTTTTATGAAGATGAATTTAATTTTAACATTTTCCTAGTTTTTCGTTTTGTTAAATTTTGATGTTTACTTCTCAAATTTAGAACTTTTGTTGTATTACACGCGGTTATTTTCCCTACAACTTCTCTTTTATTTTTATTGTGATTTGTTTGGGCTTAGACCATTTGGGCTAGAAAACCTTTAGTTAGATGAGTAGCCTATATATAATCTCCTAGGGTTTTGGCTAGCCTCCACATCCATTCATTTGTGCCTCCACAGAAAAATGTAAGTCTTCTTCTCCTTCTTCTTCCTTCTCATTCCAAAACCCTAGATCTTCTTCTCCACCACTCTTCTTCTTCTTCCATAATTTTCCATCACCTTCACCACCTCCTCTCACCTTCTTCTCTTATCTCCTATTCTCTACCTCTTCCCAAAATCCTAGACCTTCCTCTTCCAAACCCCAACCGTGACCTCTTCCCTACCCAAAACCGAGCACCATCACCAAATAGAATCCCCATAGCCGAGCACAACCCTTTGCCTCCCCTTCCTTTTGCCTTCCTAGCCGTGAGCCTTGCCCTAGAGATGATGGCCGAACCCAAAAACCTAGCTTAACCCTAAACCTAGCTATGGCCGAACCTATCTCCACCAAAACCTAGCTATGGCCGAACCCATCTAATCCAAACCTAGCCTAGACAAAACCAAAACCACCTCTAGACCAAGCCTATGCAAACCCTAGACAAGCCCTCTTATGTATTTTGCAAATATATATTTTTCTATTTTATTTTTCTATGTAAAATTATTTGTTTACGTATGGAATTTTTTTTATTTTTTTTCAAGCGTCAGATTTGGATTCTCCTCTCACTCAAGCTGGTCCGTAGTTTGTCGATTTTTGTTGCGCTTTGAATCACTTTCTTAACCAAAGAAAGGTGAGAAAATCACACTTGACATACGTACTTATTGATTTGGTGAATTGATGACAATTGAATTGTGAGGATATGTATATGCAAGTTTGACATTTCACCTATGATTTTATCATGTTATTTCATGTGTTATATCATGTTATTTCATATGTTTATATCATGTTACTTCATATGTTTATATCATGTTATTTCATAAGCTTATATTATGTCATTCATATGATTTTATTTTGTTATTTCATATCATATTATATATGTTTGATCATATGTCACGATATGTTGAATATTTTTATGTTATTTAATATTCTGGAATCACACTGCAAGTTCCTTCACTATGGGTTGAAATGATACATACCCGAATAATCTTTAGATTAAGGAAAATTGTTATGGGCTGAAATGATAGGCTTGAGCAATTTTATTTGACTTGGGATTGCGGGTTTGAAATGATATAAAACCCAGAAATTTATAAATTAAGGATTGAAATGATATATGTCCTTATTTACTTGACCCTAGGGTAGAGAATTTTATACAGACTCTGTGGTTGATTTTAAAATGATTTTCTAAAGATTATTAAGTATTTTGGATTTCTATATATGAATCTCAACTAAAATTTAATGTAAGGATTTTTGTAAATTTGTTTACATGTGTTAAAAATTTTAGAAGAAATAAATAGTTGGAAATGTAAATTTTGGAATCTAATTTATAGTATGAAGGTTAATTGAAATTTTATAAGCCGATTTGACTTAATAATAACATTTTATTCTAACCTATAAATTGTAAGTTTTAATTCATTTTAATAAGTGATTAAAATGATAAATGTTTTGTGAAAAGAAATGTAAGTTAAACGTACATTTGATATGTAAGTTTTAACCAAATGAAATGGTATGATTTGGGGAATAAGAATGATAAATGTCATTTACTGATAAGGAATTAAAAATGTAAGAAAAAATACGTTTAACTAGGTATAAAGATTTCTGTTTTAAAATTTGATGTTTAATAACAAAGTTATTTGACTAAAGGTGTGGTTTTTCTTTAATGACCAAATAGCTAAATGTGAGTAGTATAATAGGAATGATATAATGACTTTGATAAAAACTGCATAGATATGTACTATTTGTGTTTTTATAAACTATTGTAGTAGGAAGTATTACGGTAACAATTCAAAACTGCTACGATTTCCTTACTGTAACAATTCTGCACTGCTGCAATTTCCTTACTGTAACAATTCTACACAGCTGCGATTTCCTTACTGTAACAATTCTGCGCTGTTGTGGATTATTACAGTAATAGTTCTGCACCGTTGCGAATTCTTACAGTAGCATTTCTACACTGCTGCGAATTCTTAAAAGTGACATTTTCTGAATTCTACAAATTTTCTAAAGGGCTATAGTCCTGAATGTATGGCTCTAAAGGTTACATTTTTAAAGTGCTATGATTTCTAAATTTTTACGTTTCAAAGGGGTTATAATTAAATGAATTTGGAAGTATTACTACTTTGGAAAAATGAATATTATTTTAAAAGGAAATGATACAGAATTTATATGGTTTGAAAGGAATATGTTTGATATGAAAAATAAACCAATTGAAATTGAATAACCACGGGTTATAATAACGTTTGGTTGTTAAAAAGACCGGGATCGGATATGGGCATACTCTCTGTCGATACTGAAAACCACTTTGACAACTGTGTATGCGGTGGATTCCAGAATGAAGTAGGATGGTGACGACGATCCTAAAGGTAAATTTACGTGGACCTAACTCCCGTGAGTTAGCATAAGGTAGCTAAAACAGGAGCAATTGACGGGCCAATGAGGTAGCTCCTCTGATCAAACACACTTCATCGTTAGCCATTCTATTACTTTGTGATTGATTTGGTGTGCACCTTTGATTCGGGAGTGTGGCTCGAGTTGGGCGGTAGTTGCGGCTATGCGTTACCAACATTCCAGAAGTGTAATTTGTATATCTACCCTGGCATTGCCTAGTTGTGTCGTGTCACCTACCCTAGCGCGCCTTCTACGAGTTTGTTTTATGTCGTACCTATGTGGTATCCTCTGGCGGCTCCAGTTTACGGGGAGTTACGGTACTGTATAGACTATTGGCATACCTAAAAATGTGTTAAAGGGGATATGGGTAACACCTTAACGCTATTTTAATAGTTTACTTTACTTTAGACACTATTATAATAGCGTATATTACTACATAGTAGATAGTTTAACGGATCCTTAGAGGATGGGCGATCCCAAGCATCCTTTAAGTTACTGATGCATTTCTTTACAGTTCACTTGAGTTGATTTACGTTTTATAAGTATGTATGTCCTGACTCGAGTGTTTTGTGTTTTTTCTTTACGCTCGAGTCAGCCTGAGTTTCACAGCTTTGGTTTCATCCTCTTTGGAGCTAGAGATCCACCGAAGATTTAGCTGTCTACCTGATATTTCTATTCCAGTTATTTCCACTTAGCTTTTGCTTTTGTGTTAAAGAACTTATGTACCTAGAATTTCCAAATGTATTTGTTTTCAGACTTTGGTATTTTGTATTTGTTTGAGACTTTGTATCGAGTAGCTTCATGAACTACTATGTTTATTTTATTCCGCTGCGAGTTATTCTGATATTCTGTGTCTGTGATTGATTTTATTTGCCCCAGAATTTATTAACAATCTATCGTTTTGAATTATTCAAGTCTGACATGTGTGGATTTATTGTCGATTTGAATGGTCCAAATGGTGGGATGTTACATAATGTGATTTACCAATAATCGGGGATTTGTGAATAGGACAATAAGGATAATGAAGGAAAAAGTTTCCTTTTTGTTCGACGAGATTTCCATCTCAATCGAAACATACTTCTCCGACGTATCGAACTTTATTATCTTCCACTTCTTCTGCTTCCTCTTCTTCCTCATCATCGCTGCCTTGAATGGGGTTATGAATGGCTAAATTTGTAGAATCGTCTTCAATAACTATTGGATTCATAGGATTATCCAATAGATATTTTTACAAATTACGAAGAATTCTACTTTGTTTCTCTTGTTCTTTGGACATACGAAGTTGTACAACTTGTATTTCGGTCAACATCTCCAGAACATTCTTCATTTTTCCTTCCAATTTAATAACATTGGCTATAGTAGTGTTATGGAAGGGGCCTTGGGTAGGAAAAGGGAAGGAAAATGATGTATTCTCTTCTCTAGAACGTTTGGGATTAGAGGAGGCCATGGTTTATTTATTTCAGAAGTTTAAAACAGAGAGAATACAGAGAAATGATGAAGAAAGTTGAAAATTGGTTATTATATAACCACCAATTTGAATTTTAGAGGGAAATTTAAAAAAAACAAAAATTACCGTAATATGTCGACATATGGGGATAGGATATGTCGACATATATGTTATAATATTGATTACTTTCTTTATATTTTGTAATTTTTACTTCATTATTTTTTTATTTCCGATAGAGAACGAATTCCTAACTCTCTTCTTAACTTAGTAAAAGATGTTTGATTCAATGGTTTTATTAATATATCGGCTATTTGATTTTCAGGGTTTATAAATTCAAGTGATATTATTGCTTTGTTTACATTATCTCTTAGAAAATGGTGTCTTATATCAATATATTTAGTTCTAGCATGATGACTTGGATTTTTAGATAGATTGATCGCACTTTTATTATCATAGTATATTGGTGATTTAGTAAAATTTAAACCAAAATCTTTTCATGTTTGTTTCTATAGATAAGCTATGAACAGGCTAATGCTGCTGAAATATATTCTACTTCTGTCATAGACAAAGATATAGAGTTTTTGCTTTTTACTGAAATAGGAAACCAAAGTGTCCCAAAAAGTGACAAGTTCCACTGGTACTTTTTCGGTCTGATTTGCAACCGGCAAAGTCAACATCACTATATGAAATTAATTCAAAGGGGCCTTCTTTTGGTAAAAGAGTCCATAGTCTAATGTGTTGTTTACATATCTCAAAATTCATTTTACGGATTTTAAATGAGTTTCTTTAGGTTGAGATTGATATCTTGCAAAAAGACAAACATTATGCATTATGTCAGGTCTACTAATAGTTATATAGAGTAGTGATCCAATCATTCCTCTATAGAATTTTTGATCTACATCTTTTGAATTTTCTTCTTTATTTAATTTTTCATTAGTTGCCATAGGAGGTTGTTTACCACTAGTATTTGACATACCAAATTTCTTAATTAAATCTTTAGCATATTTTCATGATTAATAAAAATTCCATTACTTAGTTGTTTTATTTATAACCCTGAAAATAATTTAGTTCTCCCATATGACTCATTTCATATTCCTTAGTCGCTATTTCTAAGAATTCCTTATTTAGTTTATCGTTGGTAGATCCAAAAATGATATCATCTGCATATATTTATATTAGCTGAATATAATTTTTATCTCTTTTAATAAAAAGTGTACTATCTACTTTGCCTATTTCAAAATTTGACTGTGGTAGATAGGATTTAAGTCTGTCATACCAAGCTCTTAGAACCTGTTTCAGACCATATAAAGCCTTTTTTAATTCGTAAACATAATCAGGTAATTTTTCAACTTCAAAAAGTGGAGATTGTTCTACACATACATCTTCTTTAATAAAACTATTTAAAAATGAACTTTTAACATCCATTTGATATAACTTAAAATTATTATGATTAGCGAAAGCGAGTAAAATTCGTGTAGCTTCTAATCTTGCTACGGGTGTAAAGGTTTCATCAAAATCTATTCCTTCTTCTTGATAATAACCTTGTGCAACTAATTGAGCTTTATTTCTCACAACCTCTCCTTTTTCATTCATTTTGTTTCTATATACCCATTTAGTTTCTATTATGATTTTATCCTTAGGTCTTGGGACTAATTCCCATACATCATTTCATGTAAATTGATTCAATTTCTCTTGCATAACAAGAATCCCTGAATCATCAGCTGATGCTTTCTTTGGATTTTTAGGTTCAATAACTGAAATAAAAGCAACATTACTCATTTTATTTAGTTGATTTCTAGTTTTAACAAAAGATTCAATATTTCCAAGTATATTTTCTATATGATGATCTTTCAAGTATCTTGTTCTTTTATTTGGATAAGAATTTTCTGAATTATAATTATTTTTGTTTTCGGTAATCTCATTATTACTAATTCATTTGGGTTATCAATGTTTTCTTCTTCATCAATATTTGGATTATGAACTTTAAAATTCTCATCAATGAGACATGTAATGTCTCTTCAACAATATTAGTTCTAGTATTGAAAACCCTATAAGCTTTACTTTTATTTGGATATCCAATAAAGATTACTTTATATGATTTAGCATCGAATTTATCCAAATTATCTTTAGTATTTAAAATAAAACATTTACTACCAAAAATTCTAAAGTATGATACTTTAGGCTTTTTATTATAGAATAATTCATATGGTGTTTTCTTAGTTAATGGTCTTCTTAAAATTCTATTTAATATATAACATGCAGTACCAACTGCTTCAGTATAAATTTTTTTAAGTAAATTACTATCATTTAACATATTTCTAGCGCATTGTTGAATCGTCCTATTTTACGTTCTACCACTCCATTTTGTGTGGTGTTCTTGGAAATGAAAAATTATGAGTTATACCTTCCTTATTACAGAAATTCTCAAAATTTTCATTTTCGAGTTCTCCACCGTGATCACTCTGAGTGGTTTTAATTTTACTAGTCATTTGATTTTGAATTCGTTTAATAATGATTTTAAACATTTCAAAAGCATCACTTTTAAGTTTTAAAAAAATCATCCAGGTAAACCTAGAAAAATCATCTACGATTACAAATACATATCTACTATGATTAATAGACTGTATCTTTGAGGGACCGAAAAGATCTAAGTGAAGAATTTTATGGGGTAAGAGGTAGAAATCATATCTTTTGATTTAAAAGAACTTTTTCTAAGTTTTCATAATTGATATGCATCACATAAATTATTAACATTAAAATTTATTTTTGGAAGACTTCAAACTAAATCATTTTCACCAATTTTAGATATTAGTTTGAAATTCAAATGACCAAATCTTTTATGCCAAATCCAAGGATCACTTGATTCAGTCAAAAGACATAAATTATCATTTGAGATTTTCATACTTAATATATATATGTTCCGTTTTCTAATACCTTAAAAGATAATGTTTGACTCATTATTTTCAATGTGACATTTATTTTTTACGAATTTCATTTTGAAACCCTTATCACACAATTGACTAATACTCAACAGATTATGCTTTAAATTCCTAACAAACAAAATTTTAGAAATAGTAGAAGTTTTAGAATTACCAACATTGTCGATGCCAATCACATATCCTTTAGAGTTATCTTCAAAATTTACTAATCCACCATCTTTGTAAACTATATCTTTCAAAATCTCCAGATTTCCAGTCATGTGTCTTGAGCATCCACTATCCAATATCCATTTGCCCTTTTTGATCTGTAGAGTTTGATCATCAGGTGTCTGTTCATCAAAAGCCATGTAACACATATATTCCTGCAGTTCATACCTTTTCAAAAAGATAACTTGATTTTTATATTGAATAGATGCAAATTTACGAAATAATATTATGATGATTTTGCAAATTATCTTTTCGAAAATAGTGTTAATAATATTATCAAAAAATTCCATTGAAACTTTTTCAAAAATCAGGTTATGAATACTTTGAAAACCAATGCTCTGGTACCAAATGTGAGCCAATGGAATAGGGATCTTAAGGCTAAATTAATAGTAAAGAGGGGGAGGGGTGAATAGTGTTTAATGGACTATATGAATATTTTTCAAATTCCTTAAGATTCTACTTGAAATGATGTAATTAAAAACCATAAAAACAATAACAGAATCAAAGTGTAGATAAAAGTAAACGCAGTAAAGGTAAAAGGGAAAGAACACATCAGGATTTTTACTGGTTCGGAGTTACCCTAAATCCAGTCCTGCACAATTCCTTGTACGGATTTCTTTTCAACTAGTAAATGCAAGTACAATCTTGATTTCAAGGCTATGAGACACACCCTCCAGAATCCTGACCTTTGGGTAGAGTCACTTAATTTTCGGTCTACAAGCACACATAGTAGATTTATGGGATACTAAGCACACCCAATTGATTTTACGGGCTACAAGTATGATTTGATAGAGTTTTACAGACTTGGATTTTCGATCTTGATTACAATTGATCTTATAACTCTTGAATAGCACTTTGATCTGGTTTGAGTGAGAGAGGTGAAAGAAATCGGAGAGTAGATGAAGGAGAATCAAACTAGTGATGATTGAATTTTATTTTGGTTGAACTTCAACAGAGTTTGGGTATATTTTGATTTAGAAAATGAGAGATTGGAAGGAGAGATAAACAAGAAAAATAATAATTAAAAATTCATTTGGAAGTCCGGTGTTTATAGAGGAACAACGGTCATATCCATTTGTCAAGAGATACAATGAAAAGACACTTCTTTTGAAATTTAAATTTTGAAAAAGTTAGCCATTATGTCGACATACATACATAGAGTATGTCGACATACATACTAGAGTATGTCGACATACTCTTTATTTTGAAAACTCGTTGTTTTGTAAAATAGTTTGATACTTTGTGAAATCATTTAAGCATAGTTATACATATTTTAATCATAATAAAACTTTATATAATAATTTTGAAAATTTTAATATAATGTAAATAATATATATATATATATAATCAATATAATTATAACTTATTAAAGTATAAAAAAATTCAATATATATATATAAACTTAAAAACACTAAAATAATATGGGATTGAAAATCATTTTCAGATATATTTTGAAAAATAAAAATAAAGATCGAGAGAGAGATCGGGAAAGTGCTATCAAGGTTTTAACATAAATTATACGGCTCTATAACTTATCTGGAATAGCTTGAAATCTTGAACTCTTCAATACTCATCAGTCTTCATTCTCCAACTTTATAAACTCTATATCAGCATCTTGAATCTACTCTTGATACTGTACGGTCTTCTTAATCAACACCTGTCTAATATCCTGCACTATATACTATATATAACTTGATAAAACATCAGTTTCTATATTTTATATAATGTCCTATAGTTGTTATCATCAAAACCAATACCTAAGGTACTAACAGTTATATGACCAGTAAATTTCAAAGCTTGTTTTATATTTCAAATAACCTTCAAAACTCTATTTTTATGTGCTAACTTATTTTATAACTTTGAATAAAGTTTTTGAAAACTAAATAAAATAAAGTTAGAAACTTTATAACTTTTCCATAAATACGCCTAAGTAAATTTAAATAATAGGATTTCGATGCATCACTAAAGCACAAATCAAATGCTAATTTTCAAAAATTATTCAACATCCAAACATAAGCTAAAATATTCCTTATACATGCCATATCCAACATAGTAAACAAAATCATAACTTGAAAACTAAAACTTAACTTTTAATTCATTTTCCAAGTCTATACAACTATTACTAATAAGCACACACACATACACACACACACACACATTCAATCAATCATCATTTTCACCCAAACCACCAACACATTCGCAAAAAAGTTAAGCTATAATTATCATCAATATTAAAGTTCAAAACTTTAAGTAAAAAGGAGAGATTTTCTTACCTAAAAGCTACTGAAACTAACAAAGATCACACTACGACTTGAATGGGTCCTAGATCCATGCTTTTAACTTATTAAAAATGATTTTTGAAGGCTTAATAGGCCAAGGCAATTCAGCCATGGGTGCTACATGGTTCGGCCATGCTTGAATGGAGGGCGTATGGCTTTGTTTTTGGTAAGGAGGAGTGTAGAAATAAAATAAAAGGTTTTAAACAATGTTTTTAAGGATTGAAAGTGGAAATAAATATGATTTTTAACTTATGAAAATCAAATGGAAGCCATAGAAATGTGGATACTATGTTTTTGAAATGAAGAAATGAATGGGAAATGGAAAAGAGAAAATATGGAAAAGGTTTTTTGTAAAATGTAATTAGTAATTTACCAAAATAGCCTTTAGTACCCTACCCTCCATTACATGCTTGCCATCTCATCACTTTGTCCCCTTCGCCTCCTTAGTGCTCACTTGAGCATGTTCCCCTCATAATATTAAGCCAATGTGCATTTAATAAACATTGTACTTATGCTTCCTAATGTATTAGGTGATGTGATGTACTATGACATTTATTTTTAAATGCTTAGGAAACTATCACTTCAACATTATATACTTAAGTCAATGCACACATATATGTATACATACACATATATGATTCTAACTTATTTATAAATGAATGTATATGTTTATACTATAGAGTTTACAACATCTTCGACAACTTTTAGTCGACGAAAAGTTGAAAATTCGAAAAACGAATTCCGGTCACATTTTCGATTTTTCTTCAAACTCGATATTTTTGTAAACAAATTTGAAAAATTATTTCCTCATCACTTGTTATTATTTATAAGAGTTATATTTTAATTATAAAATCTATTATTTGAATATTTAAAATTAATTAAACATTCACAAATCAAAGCGATAAAATTCCGGGTCGTTACACATTTATGGGACTTAAGAGGAAAATGAAGAATATAGGAAATAAGCCTACAAGATAGGAAAAGGTTCTCAGCGAATAAGTAATTTAATACAAATAAATAAATTTAAGAGGCAATATAATTTCCATAGTGGAAATTATATGGCCTCAATAATAAATTTAGGATGGGCGTAAATTAGTGGGCTTTGCCTAATATTTAGGTTTAGGATAAATGGCTTGGTTTAGTATGGGTTGGGATGCGAGGTCAGTAGAGTTACACAACAGAAGTCTGCTCTTCACCTAGAGACTACCAACGGTTGTGTATACATACTACTGATATGGGACATCTCCAACTATAGGACCCATGGGAAAGGGATATATGTTCACGTATAAGTATGAAAAAATATAACAAATGTTTGCCTTGGATTTGAAATATTAAATGGCTCAATACTCTTAGGAATGTCAAGGGTTTACTTCGGGGTGAAAGGTATTAAATGGCCATTGAGTCTGCCTCCTTTCTATATAAGTAGCCTTAAATAACCTATGATAGTTCCTGATAAAGAAATGAGGTCTGCTTCATTTCTAGCAAGAGGTATTAAGTAACTAGAGTGGGCATTTTCCTTAACTTATATTAGGTAAGTCTAAATGGGATTTCGGCTGTAGGGGTCGACGGCTATGTCAGTGTACTTAATAAATAGGTATTTAGAAGTAGGACTAACATATAGGCTTGGACTACTAGTGGTCGACGGCTACGGCTGTAGGGGTCGACGGCTATGTCAGTGTACTTAATAAATAGGTATTTAGAAGTAGGACTAACATATAGGCTCGGTTATGGGCTCGGTTATGCTGTAGGGGTCGACGGCTATGTCAGTGTACTTAATAAATAGGTATTTAGAAGTAGGACTAACATATAGGCTTGGACTACTAGTGGTCGACGGCTACGGCTGTAGGGGTCGACGGCTATGTCAGTGTACTTAATAAATAGGTATTTAGAAGTAGGACTAACATATAGGCTTGGACTACTAGTGGTCGACGGCTACGGCTGTAGGGGTCGACGGCTATGTCAGTGTACTTAATAAATAGGTATTTAGAAGTAGGACTAACATATAGGCTCGGTTATGGGCTCGGTTATGCTGTAGGGGTCGACGGCTATGTCAGTGTACTTAATAAATAGGTATTTAGAAGTAGGACTAACATATAGGCTTGGACTACTAGTGGTCGACGGCTACGGCTGTAGGGGTCGACGGCTATGTCAGTGTACTTAATAAATAGGTATTTAGAAGTAGGACTAACATATAGGCTTGGACTACTAGTGGTCCCGATAGGTCGTTAGCAAAGACTTGGGTTATGCCCTGATAGATTTCGCTTCTTACTAGTATAGAATTTCGGCTGTAGGGGTCGACGGCTATGTCAGTGTACTTAATAAATAGGTATTTAGAAGTAGGACTAACATATAGGCTTGGACTACTAGTGGTCCCGATAGGTCGTTAGCAAAGACTTGGGTTATGCCCTGATAGATTTCGCTTCTTACTAGTATAGAATTTGTATGGGATACACAAAGACCTCAAAGTTTAATCAGTTTTTTATTTATCGGAGGTGGGCTAGTTAACCCTTATATGAATCTTTGAGAAGCGTTAGTAATATGGAAAATTAAATTATTAAGTTGTATCTAAGGGTCATTGGCCTTTGTAGCTAACGGACAATTGACTAGCGATTACATTACGGATGGCTAGCTTCGGGGTTGGGGTATTAAATAGTCGTTTGCTCTACCTCCTCCCTATTTAAGAAGTATTAAGTTGTCGGGGATTTCTTTTGGGTATCACAACATTTACACACACATACATATATGTAGTCATACCTTGGGAAATGTTGGATATATCGTACGTGCATATGGAATTAAATGGGTAAGTTGTAAATAGTAGACATAACATTTAAAAATTAATCGACGTAAACTAGTGTTATGGATAAAGTATGTAATTTACCAGTCACTAGAACATTACTCTGACCAACCCATATAATAGATTTAGAGGGAGAACCTATTTGTACAAGACAAGAATAATAGATAGAGAAGTCTTCTCATTCATGCTCGACACTGACACAGCAGTTAGCTATCCAAGAATGATATTGATTACAAAGTAGTGGCCTTAGTTGGTATATATTTTCTATTATATTTTTCTATTCCGCTATGAGTTTATGTAGATAGCTCTCTGATATACTTATGTTTATTTCAGGTTACCAACACCAAAGATCTGTAATCTAGTGGACTTGGGTTTTGATAAAGTCGATATATGGACCCATTAAGGCGTGGGTGGTTACATTTGATATTAGAGTAGGTTTTTCGATTATAGGAATTAAGATATGCCGAGGGAAGTATTTGTATTTTTACCTATAAGAAATATTATATATGCCAAACTCCATGAATTCCAATTATAAAAGTAGTTGCGACCATATTCGAAAAGATGGATATGGCAACTATGAGTTGAAATACTAAACCGAGTTAAATTTCTATGCCTACCTTGATTACCATGCAAGGTGTAGGTTGTACTATAAGCATTGACCAAGAAGAGCACGAGCATAACATATAGAATGATTCCTGAAGCAAGAGGGTACTTGACTCCTTTGACATGGACTGCCCTATGATTGTGGATTTTTATGGATTGTCGACTAAATACCTACATTTCATCTAGATAGATGGGAAACAAGAACCTATATATTGCAAGCATTCGGAAGTAAGATGTGAAAATGATTGTGCAAGTTCTCGCAAGAAGGTGTATATTAACCACCATAAGATGATTGTTGGATTTTTGATATGTTTTTAATGAAGATGAGTTAATAATGAGTAAAAAAGAAGGAAAGTCCAAAAGAAAGGATTTGTTTTAATAAAAGAACCTTGTCATTGAAAAGTTGTTTATTTGAAAAAGGAAGAAAACTTGGAAAATTTAAATTAAGAAGCTATTTATAGATTCCTAGTGAAATTCAAAATTGGTTGGGTCAAAAAATTTCAATTTAAAGGTTTTAGGTAAAGTTGTTTTTTGTTTTTGAAATGAATGGAAAAGAGAGCATATGTTTGGATCAATGATTTTTACTATTTTTTTAAATTTAAAGGTTTCTTTTTCAAAATTCTTTCTAAAGGGTGGATAAATGGAAATGGTACTTGATTGAAATGAGGCAAAATAATAGAAGGGTAAAAATGCCCGATAATGAAGATTGGAAGAATACTCTCGTATAAGGAAAATATGGGGAAAAAAACTAAAATAGATGTATACATACCTCTTTTCATATTAATGAAGAAAATCTCAGTGACTAAAATAGTAGAAGAATGCATTGCACTAAGTCAATGGAAAAAAAATAAAAGAGGAATAGAGTTATGTAAGGAGAAGTCACTTGAAGGTAATTTAGGTAGGAGAAATTTTAATACTAGCAATATTAGGAAATTCAAATCGAAACGACATTAGAAATTTATATTAAAATAATGCTAGTAATCTAGTTCGGAACGATGTAGGAAATAGAGGTAAAACGTAGAAAACATGGATAATTTCCATAAACATGCGTAGTAATTGCACATATCTTTTAGAACTCCCCCTCATTGGCAATTAGAATCTCCGAGAGGTTGAATATGGAAATAGCATGGGTATAGGAATATAATAGAATGGAAGTTATAATAGTCTACTCCAGTTTTCAGTGTTTAAAGTTATAAAAGTTGTTTTTGAAAAATGGTTTGATATGACAATTGAGTTTATGAATGCAAATGTTTGAGTTAAAAATCTTACTTTTAAAGAAGTAAATCTCTGTTATAGAAAGTCATTGAAAAGGGAAAGTTGGTTAGAATGTGAAATTTTTCATGGATCCTTTTGGAAACCAAGCAATTTTTGAATTTAATAAAAAAGTTTCCAAGTTTATATTTTTAAAGATAAAAGTTTAGGATTAGGTACGTCATGACTGTGAAGTTTTAATTTTATAAAGAGTGGTGAAAACCAAACCAACTTTTGATATGGAGTAGATATGGATGAATGCCTAGGTACGACGGGGTAAAGGTCAAGACTACGAATAAAATAGCTACAAATTCTCGTTGGGTAGCAATAAAGAATCCCCGTTGAATATAAGAAATATTGGTATGAATCTAGGGATGTCTTGTTAGACATGTGTCAAAGCCATAAGAGGGACCCTCAAAGGAATAGGGAATGGTATCAAAGTACACTTTTGCGAGTCCTAGAGTATACTCGCATGAAAGGTCAAAGATAAAGAAAGAAAGCAAATACCAAAATTTGAGAATACTATCAAGAGATTTTGATTGAATGAAGATGGTAATATGATTGGAGAATAGAGTAATGAGATGACAAAAACACAAAGAGGATGTTGGTTGACTCAAGATTAAAGAAGGCAGGATAGATGGTAGGAAAGTTATTCCACCAAGCTATTTTCGACGATTTATTCTAAATGTGCATAGTTTATATTTCTTACCTACTACGGCGTGGGAATGCATAATTTATCTCATAATCGGGTGTAATAATTGATGTAATGGATGGACGTTATTTATTAGAAGCCAAGGAGGTAAGTTAAGACATGTGGGTTATAATAGAATGACATACTAGAAATGCACATTTTAATTGAGTAAGAGTGATAGGGCCACAATGTCATCAAGATAATTGATGATTAAGGGAAGCTTCCAACAATTGTTTCTTTTAGTTTATTTGGATTGTAATCGTTGGTTATCTCCCTTTGGGTATTGGAAAAGCATACGATATGATATGTGATATGTTCCTATTTTATTACTAAGTTGATTTCTAGGTGTGCTTTGACCACTATATATTTTGGGAAACAATATAAACTAGGAAATCTAAAAAGGACACTTAAAAAGCGATGAATGTAATTAAGGCTGGACGTTTATAAAATAAATTAGGAAATTACATTAGCAAATATAAATGAAGAATGCTTTAATCCCAAAAACTTTAGAATTTTGAGAAAAATAAATTTTAGCAAGCGAAGGACATGAAGAAGTTGTTGCAAAACCATAGGTCACTATCCCTATGCCTTAAAAGCTAAAATTTATAAACATGCTTATGTGTTGCTTGTTAGTTTGAGGTAAAAGGAAAGGTTTCAAAATCTAAGATTAACTGCGCAATGCTAGGGTTAGCATATGCATTAACTGAATTTCGATTACATTAAGATGTGGCTTGATTTGTTTTAAGTATGGAAAGGAAAATGCTTTGAAAATTTGTGTCTTTTGGTACAATTATGTTCGAATGCTTTTGAAAATTTGTGTTCAAAAGCTTTTGAAAAGTTATCTTTAAATGCTTTTGAAAAATTTAATTTTCAAACTAATTTTTAACTTTGATTGAAAGGGGAAAACAGATATTCTTTTTTATGAAAAATGGGAAATTTTTTGATTTTCAAGTGTCACACGCTTAGCATAGGGAGGGTCGATGTGTTACTGAATATGAATTTTATTATTCAGCAAGGGTGATAGTATACAAAACATAGAGAATAATAAGGGAAAAATCTGTTTTAGCTTTGGAATTTCTATTTCTATACCCTGTTGATAGTGAACAAAATTTGCATTTAGAATAATTCCATTTTAAAATCTAAAAATAAACCATCTTATGCAAATTGTACTTGGAAATGTTAGAAAAGATTTAGGGGCAAAATAGAAGGTTTCAAGGTACAATAGAATAAGTACCCATAAGAAGGATGGAAATGTAAAATTTTCCATCTGAATTCCTTTTCCAGCATAAGGAAGTAGATTTAGGAAAATCGGATTTTCAAAATTTTGGATATTAGAAGCTGTTTGTTAAGCATTGAATAGTAGGGATTAGATGCAAAATTAGTTGAACCACACTCATATTCATAGGAGTATGGAGATTTTTGTGAAAACAAAATATTTTTGCTTTTGAAAACTTGCATGCATATAGAACTGCCAGTATATATTGGTTGTTTGCATCATATTTTCAAAATTGTTTTAAAAGAATGCATTCATATAGGAGGCACGGATTTAATATTATTCAGCATAAATATAATATGCGTTGTGATAGCATTTGTATAATATTGGATACAAAATTGATTATACACTAATTGCTTAGATAGTTTAGAGTAGTTGCGCACTATGTTACATGATTCAATCCTTGAGGAATTTCGAGGATGAAATTCTTTTAAGGGTTGGAGAATATAACACCACATAGAATAAATAGAATTAATTAAAAAGGATTAATGAATAATTAAATAAGGCTCAAAATGGAATTTGATCAAACATCGGAATTTTAGCCCGAAACTTGCACCATTGTGTTCTTGGCGATATTTGATCAACTTTCATATATAAAATTTCGCCAATCATAGTTCAAACGAAGAAATTATTGGCGTTTGAAGTTTACGAATTGAAAATAATTAAAAAGGAATGAAAGGAAATAAATAATAAGTAAACACATGGACCCCACCAATCGAACTCTTCCTTGGACCGGTTGATAGCTAGCGGTCGATGAGTTAAAGTGGTGGTGGCTAGGGTTAAACCTCGACCTAATGGCCTGGATTTAATTAATATTAATCTAACGGATATAATTGATTCAAGCGCCTATAAATGCAGGCCTAGCACTTCACTTTTCTTCTTATATTTTCTGATAAGAGCAGTATAGCTTTGCCATTTTCCCTTTTCCGCTATTCCTAGAAATTATAAAAATATTATATTATATATATATAAATTAGAGAAGGACATAATATAAAAGGAAAAAAGAGAAGGAGTGAATAAATTCTACAAAGAAGGTAAATTCTACAATTATAAAGTTATATTCCACTTAATTCAAATCTCCTCTTAGATCTGTACTACTAGGTATGTATATACCTTGTTATACGTATTTTTGAATTGGAAAGAAAAAAGGAGTCAATTAACGGGATGAATTCGAATTTGTGAGATTTGGAAAGCTAAAAAGGTGAGTGAGAAATTATTTGATTTATATATAACATTGAAATTTATATCGTTGAATTTTATTTAATTATTACGCCTATGCAAGATCAGTTGAGTTGTAGGCTTGAAATCAACATATTCAATTGAAATCTTGCCTACATATTCTATAAGTTAGGTAATTGGAATGGAATGTATATACATTTTAATCTGGAAATTTGAAAATCAGTCCCTAAAATTTTTAAAGCAGAATGTTGTCAAGATTGTGAAATTTATTCCAAATTTATGATAATTGGATTGTGCTTTTGTAGTATTTCTTTGGATTGCCCCAATTTGATTTAGAATGTAAATTTCTATGTTTTAATTTATTGGGAGCGTTGAAGGTACAATTTAGTTGTATCTACTTTCGTGTAAATTTCCATAAATTACATAATTCCACAACTATGTATAAAAAGTGCATCGTTTGGAATAATAAGAAATATACCAAAATGGAATAGATATGTACAGTGTGGATGTTCTTCTCTATAGTTTGCACTGTCTATTTCAATAAAATAAAAGAGATGATTCCTTGTAATTTCAAATGGTGCAAAAGTCTCCCTTTTAGGTAGTTTATGGAAAGGTATAACGGTAATCCTTTTTAAGGATGGCTCTAATATATTAAAAATATAGAAACGAATGTTCTTTAAAGAATGTACATATAAGTGTATGTTTTGGAATTCCTAAGTAGAGGAATTAATGACTTAAAATAGGAATATGTGTATGTGTGTGTATCTCTATGTGTATGTGTGTCTACACACACACACACACACTAATAACCACGCCTACCAATTAAACATATAAATATACATAGGGTAATGAATAAAGCGTAATATATATATATTGGTACTTGTATTAGTTATAAGTAACTTCAAAAATTATGAACAATGATTGTAATTTTAGTGGGCAATAAATGTGTAGTTAATAGGGAGTTACAGAAATAAAATGAAGACATAAATGCATTTAATGAGATTGATTTCAGAATTTAATATGTCATTTATGGGAAAATGGAAAAGGCATAATAAGTTGAATTGGAAATGAATAAATAAAAGTCATTAGTGATTGTCCAATTTGAATATTAAACGACCATTTATTACGGACAATTGAAATTTATGGGATACAAGAAAGTGAAGAATATAAGAAATAAGCCTATAAGATAGGAATAGGTTCGCACCAAATAAGTAGTTTAATACTAATAAATAAACTTAGGAGGCAATATAATTTTCATAGTGGAAATTATATGACCTCAATAATATGTTTAGGACGAGCATAAATTAGTGGGCCTAGCCCAATATTTAGGTTTAGGATAAATGGCTTGATTCAGTATGGGTTGATATGCGAGGTCAGTAGAGTTACACAACAGAAGTCTGCCCTTCACCTAGAGGCTACCAACAGCTGTGTATACATAATACTGATGTGAGACATCTCCAACTATAGGACCCATGGAGAAGGGATATACGTTCGCATATAAGTATGGAAAAATATACCTACTGTTCGCCTCGAATTTGAAGTATTAAATGGCTCAGTATCTTTAGGGATGTCAAGGGGTTTAATTTGGGGTAGGAGGTATTAAATGGCTTTTGGGTCTACCTCTTTTCTGTATAAGAAGTCTTAAATAACCTATGATAGTGCCTAATAGGAAAATGAGGTCTGCTTCATTTCTAACAAGAAGTGTTAAGTAACTAAAGTAGGCATTTTCCTTGACTTCTATTAGGTATATCTAAACCAGATTTCTACTGTGGAGGACGGCGGGCTATGCCAGTGTTGTTGATAAACCATTATTTAGAAGTAGGACTGGCATATAGGCTTAGACTATTAGTGGTCCCAAGTGGTCGTTAACAAAGGCTTGGGTTATGCCCTGATGGATTTTGCTACCTACTAGTGTAGAATCTGTATGGGATATGCAAAGACCTCAAAGTTTAATTAGTCATTTATTTGTCCGAGGTGGGCTAGTTAACCTTTTGATGAGTATTTTAGATGCATTAGTAATATGAAAAATTAAATTATACAGCCGTATCTAGGGGTCATCAGCTTTTGTAGCTAAGGGTCGATAGATTAGCGATTACTTTACGGAAGGACCGCTTCAGGATTGAGTTATTAAATGGTCGTTGGGTCTGCCTCCTCCCTATTCAAGAAGTATTAAGTGGCCGGGGTTTTCTTTTAGGTATACAACGTTTATATATATAGTCATATCTCAGGGAAGGTTATATATATCATACATGCATATGGAATTAAATGGGTAAGCCATGAATCAAAGACATAACACTTAAATAGAAATCAATCGGCATAAACTGGTGTTATGGATCAAGTATGTAATTTACCAGTCGCTAGAACATTCTTTTGACCCCCTCCTCATTACAACAGGATAAATTTAGAGGGACAAACTATTGGTGCAAGATGGGAACAATAGATGGAGAAGTCTTCTATTCATGCTTGGCATTGACAAGGCAACTAGATACCCAAGGAATGATATTGATTCCAAGGTATTAGCCTTAGTCGGTATATATGTTCTATTATATTTTTCTACTTTGCTGTAAGTTTATATAGATAGCTTTCTGATATACTTATGTTTATTTTAGGTTACCAACACCAATAATCCGTACTCTATTGGACTTGGGTTTCGATTTAGTCGAAATTCAAGTCCATTAAGGTGTAGGTTGTTACACGCTCACTTGGATATGTGGACATATCCTAGGTCATTTTGTGGATCCATGTACCCCGGACCTTGTGGATGCAAGGGTCTGGTTTCCTGGCCTTCAGAGTTGCATGGATTTGAGCACCAAGAAATCGAGACTTTTCCATTAGTCTATGTAGAGGATTAGCCATACAAGTTATCTTATATCCAACACATAGGGGTGATTATGAGGATTGTTTGATGGATGCTATGTTTGCTATGTTTTCCTTATAAATCTAGGGATGTCACAAGATGTAGGTATTATGGATTTGGATACATAGATACCCGACACCATACTTAGACTTGTAATACACCCATATTATCATTAGATGATAGTAGATTGGCATATACTATTATGTGCTAACTCTTTGCACTACAACAAAACAGGCTTTTTACAACGGGCAATGCCCGTTGTAATATGTGTTCCACAACGGGCAGCCGACCGTTGTAATAGGCGATGTTGTAATAGGTTGACCATATTTTACAACGGGCAATGCCCGTTGTAACACATCTTTTTACAACGGGCAATGCCCGTTGTAACACATATTTTTACAACGGGCAATGCCCGTTGTAACACATGATATTGCAACTGTTTTTGCCCGTTGTTAAAAAGATTCAAATGAGAAAAAAAATAAAACCACTACAATGCACGTGTAAATTTTAAACTAATTTGAATTGAGATAAAATTATTATACTAATGACAACCATATTATTCATATTTACTAAAAATAGCAAAAGAAATTTATATTTCAAAATAACAAAAAGATTCATCTATTTACATCATTCATAAAATTTTACATAGTTACAAAACATCGAATACAACCCTAAACTAATATGCCTGCCAGTCTGTGTCTAGCGTGCCTATTGTTGCAGCTTTTCAAGTGATCATTTGCCTGTCTACATTTTTGCTCACTCAATTTCGCTCGCATCTTACAATTCGACATTCAAGACTGATGCCTGCAGTACACTTACAGCGTCCATCCTGAGCTTCTCGACAGCAGATGCAATATCAATTTGCACCTACCTGAATCTCTGTCTAGATAGCAAGCTGGTGTTTGCCTGCCTACACTTAACCCTGTCCACTTAGCCGCTGTCTACTTCCCTCACCGTTAACCTCAACTACCATTTCAGCACCTGCTATTCACAGTGACCACTCACACGTCCATGCATTTGCCTAGTTCTGAATTGGACCTCAATGCATGCAATTTCAGTTTCAAGCTGCCTGTGTAATCCTCTGCTTACCTCAAGCCTACCACCCTGCAGCCTGCACTGCTCGCTTACATGCAGCCAGTTCTCATGATGCTTATCAAAACCAAGTACCTGCCTACCATGCACAACACCTTTTTTCTTCAAAAATTCCTTTGCTTCTACTATGTCCTGCAATACATACAAAGATAATGTAAAGTGCCAAGGGTTGCCAATTGGAAATCGGTAAAATGAGTTATTAGGTACTGCATGAGAAGAAAAATCGCTTAAATATTTTGGAAAGCATTTAACAAGTTTGACACTACCAACTAGCTTCAGATGCAACATTGTCAAGTCTTTGATTTGGTTCCTGAACCCATACTGAGTGCAACAGGCAGGATTCGCACTGGATTCCAGAGTCAAAGTATCCACGCATTATATGTATGCATATACACTAACTCCATTGAGATTCTTTGAGAGTTAGACCTGAATCAAAAAAATAACAAATTATACTTCAAAATTTACTACATATTAAAGAGTTAGACCTGACCAAGTAAGTGAAGAAGAGCGTAGTTAAAACAAACTTACCGGAAGCATATATATATAACAAAATTATCGTATATAAACGTATATAAACATGTTACACAGAATATAAAAAAAATACTCACAACTCACATGGGTGATTAAACTGTCGTCATTAAAAAACAAAAGAAAACAAAACAAAAAAGAACTCACATTCATACCACCAGCTCCTCCCGCATTCAATGTTCCAAGCTGTCACCGACACAAATATCTAATTACAAAGAAAGAAAGAATCAACTGCTGCTGTTGATTTTAGTTGATCTGGCATTTATTTTTAAGAGAAACGGGCTTGTTGAGCTTCTGCTGATCCATTTTAACTAAGCATTCGACGTTGATGATGAACTTAGGCTTCACTAGTTTCCCCAAAACATAATCTCTCGATTTTACACTGAAGCTCAGCTTTAGAGAGGCACGGGAGGAATCGTAGTGTTTGGTCTGTGAACACCTGTTAAGTCTGCCCCTCCTCCGTATAGTGGAACTCAGCTTCCCATTACTACCACATTCACGTTTCTTTGGCTTTTTCTTGATTGATAGAATTCTTTTATCTGCAACAAATCAAACATTGTTATGGACGAATACTTCAACAAATGAAAAAAAGAACTACTTCTATCATCTTGCAAATTAAAAACAATGTCATAGCCAAACCATGCTAGCATGTGACCACTGGTGATGTACAATAACTAAATTCATCTAAACTGGGAACTGCTTTCTTGTGAAAAATAAAACAAAGTCTTGCAATTAATTTATAATACTATTACATACAATGCACCAAATGTTATGCTTAAAGTTTTGATTGTATTAAATTCATACAAAATATACAGGGAAAAAAAGAAAGTCTTGTGTAATGTAACAGGGTACGATTGTGATATGTACATATAGTATCTGCAGAATTGCAGTAAAGGAAAATTATGAGTATTGAGACAGATTAGCAGTAATCTGGGGACCAAAATGCCATTAACCATACGTCTTTATCGAAATAATATAATGACATATTTTAGCGGTTATATAAGAATTTACTAAATTGTTTTTATTAACCGTTTTCAAACACCCCTGCATATACAATCCAGAGATATACCACTCGTTCTGTAAGGGACATCCATCTTGAACATTTTAAATATATAATTAAGGTCTCCATGTACAAAAATGCCTACATCCATCCCTACCTACTTTGCACGCTTGCCATTAAAAAGAGGTTCTTCAAGTATCATAAGTGAACTGTACAAGCATTTTCAGGTACCCAAAAAGCCAACACATGAAAATTAATTTATAATAACAAAGAACCAAGTTTACCAAGAAATGTAGCTAAAAGAAAACATATTACCTGATATCAACTCCTTTTGGAATCCAAGACTGCGTGAAAAGAGTATCACCTCTCTCAGTAACAAACAACTCAAAGTCCCTAAAACTCGTGTTTTTATCCGCATCTTCTCTCAGTTTTCTAATAGCCAGTTCCCTCCTGGTAGCCACGTCACTCACCTCCCCCTTCGCCTTTGTCTTTTCCAGCGGTGAGTTCCGAAATGGAAGTAAAAGAAACAATAAAAAACCATTAAACAGAAGAAGCATGCTCCGTATAAAGTGAACAGGGATGCTTGTCGCTACGATCGACGGTTTCAATTTGATTGGTTTTGGTTTCAATCCCAACTCCATTTTGATTGAAATGGGTTTTATTGTGAAAACAGGGACTTTGGATATGTATTTCACAGAAGTAGTAATGCAGGGGTGTAACTACTGACTAAATTGAATTGCAAAACCCTAAGCTCCGCCTCCAAAATCAAACCCAATTCGTGATTTTTTTTTCTTTCTTCTGAGAATTGAATTGCAAAATGAACTGGGTATCGATTTGAACATTTCGGTTTCAATCAAGTCGAGCATAGGCAAATTGAAAAGTAAAAGCACATACCAGTACTCTAAATTGAAGACGACGCGAGCAATCTAATTGATCGAAGAAAAGAAATTGAAGAAGCGGCGACTCAATTCCCAAAAAAACCCTAGTTTTGGAAAAGAGGACGAACGCCATTTTTCACAGGCAAAGAAACGGCCGAAGGAATAAAAGAGAAGGGCATAGTGTTTTATTATTTCATAATAGTTGGACAGTGTTTTACAACGAACGGTGTTTTTACAACGAACGGTGTTTTTACAACGGGCATGCATTACAACGGTCATTTTGTGACCGTTGTAAAGTTGTCATCTATTACAACGGGCGTGAATGGACCGTTGTAATAGCCTTCTATTACAACGGGCAACCAAAGCCCGTTGTAAAAAGAGCGTTATATATGGCATCTTTTACAATAGGCGCTAATGGACCGTTGTAATAGCCTTCTATTACAACGGGCAACCAATGCCCGTTGTAAAAAGAACGTTGTAATAGGGTATTTTTGTTGTAGTGTTGGATGCAGCGATAGGTCAAGTATGATTTTCCATACCCTATGTACTTTATACCATGTCGACTTTCATAGTATTTTGAGATTGTTTTATCACTCTTACCAGGCTATCATCTTACTTGAGGTTTTATGCTTTGCTTCTTATTATCTTAGGTACCCTTAAATGAGTAGACTAGATAGTAGGTGTGGGATAGCACGCGACGTTGTACAAATGGACTAGCTGGAGGCTACGCTTTCAGGTATACTATATTATTCAGAGCTTTCACTATTTACATTATCCAACACAATGGAGCTTTGACAATGTTTGACTTTTAATTAGAAAAATATTTTTTGAGTTTATTTATCAGTTGTGTAGACTCTACTACTTTTTTATATGACTTTATAAAACCTGTGCTCTGATTTTATGCAGTTATATTTATATCTCGCTTATTTTTTATCTGTGATTGATATTATATTTTATCCTTGAGCTATGAGATATATGATAGGTTATGTGATTGTTTTAGTTACTCTACAACCTTGACTATTGTCCTACATTGGCCAGGCATCGTTGCAGCGCATATAATGGTATATTAGGCATTGGAGAGGTAGGGCGGTTGTCACACATTCCGTATTTCTTAGCATGACGCAAGTTCGAACATCGCTTTTAGGCATTGAACCAGTGTGTCCGGAGATGAAATTTGTTACACACAGGTTTGTTAGCTTCTCTGGTTGGTGAACGTGATCCTCGCCTAACTCGAGGGCCATTGGTGACTCTAGCCAAAGTGCAGGACCTAGGCGCATCTGACGACCATGCGTTGCCTTAGCGAGATGTGATATCTATGAGCATTCCTTGTAATACCCCATAAATTTTAATAATAAGTTAAAAAGAGTATTTTGACCAATTTAATTAATAAGGGTGAAATGATTATTTTTACAAATTATGGAATTTGACGATGAGAGTTGTGCCATTGCATAGAGCAGGTTTGCTATAAGAACGTCTAAATCAGAGATTGTATGAAAGAGATATGGAGGATGCATGTTTTGAGTTTGAGATGGACTGAAGCGGGTTAAGTTTGTTATTTGAATTTGAAAAATCAACCGTCTTTTACCTCTATTTGGTTAAACTAGAAATCAACGTACATTTCATTTTCAAATTTCATTTCTTCCTCTTCGTCTCTTTCTTCCCTCTTCTTATAAAAACTTAAACACTATAACTTAATCATTTTTTAAAGGGTTTGCACATACTTTATATCAGACTAATCAATAAAGCGAGGAAAAAAAATTTGATACTGGATTTAGGATAAATTAAGATGTAACACCCTGGAAAATTTAATAAGAAAACTAGATATATAATATAACAAGGGCCAAAATGAAAATTTTGCAAACGTCCAAATTTGGCTATGAACTTGCACCATTGCGTTCGTAGTGATTTTCTGGACAATTTTTATATATAACACTTTAAAATTGGAGTTAATATGGAGAAGTTATGGACGTTTGAAAATGAAATAAATTAAATGTTAAAAAACTTACCTAAATTAAACACGGTCGGCAATCGACCATTAGAGTCCACCGGTAGCAGTTGACCGATCCGCTATGAAGGGTCGATCGATTGACATCTATTTTTAGACCTAGAGCATGAATTTGAAAGCACACGATTAAACCAAATATTTTTCTTCCATGCCAAGTTTCTGATGTGCGTCTGTGATGAGAGCAAAGATTCTCTAGAGTCAATCTAACGCTCCATATCAATCTGTAACCCCTATAAACAAACATCTAACCTTGCCCTAATTTCATTAGAAAACTTATTGCATATCGAAACTCTGCCAAAATTTCTTCTCTCCACTTATAAAATTTCTTTCAAAAACAAATTAAAAACAATGTAAGAGAGCACTAGTAAATTGGATCAAGGAAGGGCAAGCTAACGGGTGACAATTCTTCGACGAAGTTTAGAGTTAGAGCTTGGATCTGAGGTGAGTGGGAACAAGTTTAATAAGTTGTTTATTTACAGTTAGTCTCAACCTGTTCTATCTAATCTAGGATGTTAATAATCAAACTTTAAACCCTAATTGTTTAAATCTATAATTTGAATTAGAAATAGAAACCCTAAAAAATTGGTTAAAACTGAATTAAAAAGTATAATTAAATTGGTATAAATCTGTTTTGATATCAATAAAAAGTATGGTAAAATTGCAAAGACTAGTTGGTGTAAATCGATGCCTAGGGATAACTGTGTAACTCCAGAATTTTTTAGATTAACAAATAATTAAAATCGAATAATTAAAAATTGAAAACCCTAAAAATTACATTGCGACCGGTCGACCGATAAGGTGTAGCGGTCGACTGGTTGACCACTGAAATGCGTAATCTAAACCTCAGCTTAAGGCCCGGGTTGGAAATAAAGTTATTAATTGTATGTATAATCATATTATATACATATGTGTGGATGTTAGAGATAGTAGGTGTAACGACCCAGAATTTTGAACAAATTAAATTGAAAATATTTAATTAATTTTAAATATTTGAACGATGATTTAATTTGAATCCCGAATATAACTTTGAATTTGACGATTAAATTATAAAATTTAATCGATTGAGTGTTGAATAAAAATTTAAATCTTCAATTTAAAGCTGAAGAAAAATATTTCAAAAGCTTATAAAAATTTATATTGATAATACTGAAGACAATAGAAGCTTCAGAAATTGATTTGGAAACAATCTGTTCAGTTTTGAAATTAAATCGTTTGAATTGAATTTGAAAAATAGCGTTCCATGGCACAGTCTCGGAATTCGACGAAACTAGTTCCATTGGGTCCGTAATATTGAATTATTATCGAATTTCAAATTTTGTATTTTTCGGAGTTGATATGTGACCGTACGGTGAGTAAACGTGTTGAATTTTAAATCGAATTCAATTTAAAATTTAAATTTTAAATTGTTGCCGACATACACACGTTCATTCCCTTAATTCACGCCTACCATCACGGGTACGAGATCGTGTGAACCATCCTCTTCAGTTTTTAAATTCCCCCCCCCCCTTCTCGTTTAAAACAATGGCTGCCTTCTCTTAGAAAAGAAAATACTCTCGTTCAAATCGGCAATGGCCGAAGTCGACTCATTCAATCCTCATACCAAAAACAAATTCACGAAATCAAATTTATGGCCGCCCCTCTCTCTGTTCAAAAACAATTTCACGAATGAAGAAAAAAAAGATTACAAACGGCCACGTTCTTCTATTTAAATTTCGAAAAACCTAAATCAATTACAAATCGCGACCTAGGAAATCGCATAGCGTCAATCAGTGGGGAGCACGGTGGCTCATCAATGTTCTCGCGTTCGAGTGTGGGGCGACGCATCTGGAGCAGCAGCTTCGTTCGTTCGATTTAGGGAAAGCACGCCATCGCGAGCGCGATCTGGGTTTTGATGTGGTTCGTGGCAGTTGTGGCACGGATGTGCGAGCTTCGTCTGGTGATGAGCATCGCGATGGCGATGGGAGAAATGATCGATTTGGGGCACGCGAGAGGGTCGCGATGGGATTCTCAAAACAGGCGCGCGTACGAGGTCGTGGCATATCGTGACTGGGTGGTAGGGGATTCGCGAGCAGTTTCGCGAACTGATGATGGTCGGTGGCATCGGCGACGATGGAGAGGAATCAGCGGTTATCATCTTCGTTTTAAGTAAGGGATTTTCTTTATTTAATTTATTCATACATATTTATATAAGTTGAAAAAAGTGAAAATAAATTTATAATAAGCTGTTTACAAATTGTCTCAGTTTAATTTTAATTTGGAAATGAATTTATAATGTACGGAAACAGTGAGATATATATATGCAAGTAAATACATATAGTTTAGAAATTTTCAGTTGTATAAGATTTACAGTAAAATATATTTTTGTTATAAATTCAAAGTGGTATATGTATAGATAAACTTTGAAAGATAGAGATTTTTAAATGGGAAAATACATATTTTTATAGACATTTGAAATCTATATAAACTATTTTCATATGAAAATGTGTTTCAGATGAAAATAAAGATAAAAAGAAGTAGAAATAAATTGTTCGATCAATTTAAATAGTTAATGGAACATTCGTTTAAAATAAATCATTTGATAAAATTAAATTCTTTGTTTAAATAAATTAACGATGATAATTTATTGTTAATTGATTCAAATACTTATAAATTGTATAAATTATTTATACAAGGTTAAAGTCGAGAAAACAAAAGAAGGATTGGAATGGAACTACAAAATAAAAGCTAAGGTGAGATTTTTCTCACTCAAAATGATTTGCAGTTATTATTGATTGATTGATTGCTATTTGGATGTGATATTAGATATAGTAGGATATATCTATATATATAGCAATATATACATATTGGCATATGTATATATTGGATTGATGATTTCCCGCCTCGTATAGCGGATGAGACCCTATTGCGCCGTTAGTAAGCGGATTATTTTTATAAAACCCATATACCGCGATATTCCACCTCGAAGTGGAATTGGTATTGTGCTAACATCTTTGGATGCAGGGAAACAGGTTGGAGGGATCCAACTGGATTCCTCACCAGTATTTATTTATTTACAGATATTGATGTATATTCTGTTATCATATTGATATATGATGTTTGTTGTTGTGATTGACTAATTGATGCGTTGCATCATTGGATTCAAGTTTTGAAGTTTTAAAATAACTATTTTTACTTTAAAAAGAGATTTTAAAAGTGATTATTTGAAAGTATACGTTTATTAAAATTTTGAATTGATTTACAAACGTTAAAATTATTAAAGTTATAAAAGTTAAGATTTTGGTGAAATTTAACCAAAGTGTGATTTTTGAAATAAATAGTTGATTTATTTATAAAATGGTTTAAGTTGGGATTTTTGAATAACTATAAACGATTTGTATAAAAAGGTTTATAAATTTGATAATTTATAAATCAAAATATTGGACCTATAAAACGAATTTTTTTTAGTGTTAAAAAGAAGTATAAGTGAATGAAATAAATAGATTTATAACGTGAAGTTATAAAGTGAATAGATACTATAGAATAAAGGATTTATAAGAAATTTACTTATAAATTTGACTTTTGCACTTAGATGAGATATGAATAGAAATTGCTAAATGAAATGATTTTATAAGTTGAAATTGTTATAAAGTATAAATGCGATTTATAAACGTTGTTTATAAATCCGAAATCACTTATTTTGATAAGTAAATTATAGAAGTAAATAAAAGAAAATTTATAAGTCGAAGTTGTTATTAAAATAGAAATAGAATTTATAAACGTGTTTATAAATTCAAAATCAGTTGAATTTGAGAAATTAAATATAGAAGATTTTTAAAGAAAATATATTCGCGATTTTGGATAGCGAATTTTTATTGAGATAAAAATGTGTAGAAATGATTGAAATTGGGTTAAGTGAATTATATTCACGATTTTGGACAGTGAATATATTATTAAATAAAATGGATTTATTTTTGAAGAAGTGATATTAAAAATGAAGTTAAACATTTTAAAGAAATGAGATTTAAAATGTATTATGAATCGAAAGCATAGATTTCAACATTTATTGTTGAAATAGACGTTTTCGAGAAATAAGGAAATGATGGACTATAACACTGTTGTTATAGTAAATGATTTCCGAAAGGAAATGTTTTTATATAGTATTGGGATTTACCTATCTATCTTAATTTCGAATCCCTATACTAGTGATTTTTTGAGTCGTCGTAACGATGTTTTACATAACATTCGTTTTGACTCAAATTGATGTTGTTATAGAAAATGATTTCCTTAAAGAATGAAATGTATACTTAATATTGATTTAAGTATATTGAATATTTTCCAAGTGTTGAAAATAAATAGATTTGTGAAACACTTATTTTTAAATAAGTATGGAATTGCTTTTCCAATATGAAATGAACGTTTTGAGATTTTATCTTCTTAAAGATAAATTGAAAATGAATATTGGAATCGATTTGAAAATTGTATATCAGTAGATATTCGAAAATATAAATTCACTATGGAATTTATAAAGGAAAGGGAAACTGTTTAGAAAAATAAACGTTGATTTATTTTTGAAGTGTGGAAATTTTATATCTAGTAAAGATATTTTTGAAGATGAAATAATTTGGAAAATTATTTGGAATCTGATGATGTTGCGCATCTTTATTGATAGTTAAATAACCGACTATCAATAATTACCTTGAATGGTATTTGTTGTGAATTGGATGAATTTGAATGCCACACTTATTTTTGAATAATCGCTCACTATTCGGGTTAGCCGGGAAAGGACCATGGGGTCGTATAACCCATTCCGAATATGTGGTACGTCGTTATGAATTGCATTTGAAGACCGGTGTTGAAGACCGGATATTTTTGAAAACGGAAGGATTACCGTCGAGTTACTCTACATCGACTGATCTTCGATTTAGAGGTTTTATCACCCTTAGTGACGGAAAGTCCGGACGTGATTAGAAAATTATCCGGAAATGCAAGGGCTTCGTGAGAAGTGCCTTCGGTTCTGTTCGATCCCGGAACAGACTTGTATGGATTGTGTGTCTGACGTTACAATTTGAGATATAAAGCTGATTTCTTTCAAATACATTTCTGTTGGTGGCGGAGAATTTATTCTCTTAGCTTAACACCCTTCTCTGAGACGTACGAGCTCAGAGGTTATGTAGTTGAAATTTATCAGCGATATACTCCCAATTTGGTAACGTGGCATACTGAGTGTTGCTGTGAAATGATCAGTGTTTGATCATTTGTGATATGATCATTTGTTTGATCTTATATCTTTGTGATCATAGGTTGATCATTTTGTTTGACCCGAAGCATGGCTTTGTAGAAAGCGTAGCTTTGTGGACGAGACTTCATCGAGCCTCACACCCCGGAAATGGTCAAAACAGGAAAGATGCAGCAAGGTTCTAGGGAGTAGCGCCCCTTAGTGTATGTCATTCCTTCTGGATAAAGGTGGTATCATGGTATGGAGCCCAGATACTTAACCTCTGTGGTTGCTGCAAATTTATTACTTTGTGGTTGTTGCGAATCGGGGATCCTCGGGAAGATCGGTGACGATCGGGGGATGGCATACGCGTGTCAGTAGTTACCTATTTTTGCAGAGGTAACCCGGCCTTGTGTTGGCAGAGATCTAACCGTAACGTTAGATTCTCGGGTCGTCTATTCCAGGGACGTACCCATCGTGGATAGGAAGTTCCTTAGCCTGACCATTTGTTGGAAATCCAAACTCCAATACGTGACTTGTACGGTTTTAGTTGTAGAACCTGCCATCTAATATGGCAGCTATAGCAAGCATACTATAATGGTACCTATGCTGGCTAAGATTTATATTCTACTTTCGAAATGTTTTCTACACTATGCACTAATAATAATATCAAAAAGAATTTGATTTTTGCGTAGTAAGCATCTTTGACTATCATAAGAAGAAATCTCCTCCAAGTCTGCGTTTGCATTGTGTGTGTGGCGGGAGGTCTTATGGTAGTTTCATTTTCTAAAAGCATTTCGAATTGACTTTAAAATTATCCTGTTGTTTATTTTAAAAAATAACTGTTTTACGATCTCACACCAGTCACCATGACTGACTCGGAGTTTATTGTTCCCTTCTAAACTCTGGGTGCCCACCAATTTCCACACGGGCAGCCTAGAGTTATGTTATCAGGATATTCAGGATATTCTGGAGCTTTGGAAGCAAGCTGGATGGCGTAACGTATTATTCGTATTTGTTTATTTATTCCGCTGTGTATTCTGTATGAGGACAAGTTATATAACTGTCCATTGTTGTATATTGACTCTGATGATTGATGTATGTATAAAATGATATAGTTCTTTGTTTTAAGGATTATTCATTTATCTATTATATATTGTTCCGCTGCGATGTGTAAGATTCTGATATTGTTTTCTGTATCTGATGTTGTTTCTGTTGTTCTCTTTCTTCTCTTCTTCTTCTACTCTTTTCTTCTTCTTCTACCTTTTTCTTCTTTTTAAAACCATAACCTTTCGGGTTTCCGGCATTCGATGGCTCGGCAGTCGATATAGTGAGTATCGATGTCGAATTTTCGAAAGTCGAAAATTCGGGATGTTACAGTAGGTAAGTTAGTTCCCTATGAGACGACGGTAGGACGTTGTGGGGTTGGGTAAATGTACTTTGTAACAACCCGTATTTTTTTATAATTAAAAGTATTAAATTTAATAAGATTTTAGGATTCAATATTATGTGAAATAAAAATTTATGATTTACTAATGGGAAAGACTATTCGAATGTGATTTAATAAGGTTGATTTAAGGTAATTGATAACTATTCTAATGCAATTTTAATCAATTGACATTAATTGTAAAGTTAATGTTGTGATAATTGTAAATAAGGAATAAATTAGATGTTGAATTCAATGTTGAAATTATATGGTTATAAATTGAAATGGGTTAATATAGAATATGAAATCAATGGTGTGGTAAGTAGTTATAATCTTTGTTTATGAGAAATAAATTTATAAATGTGGTTAAATTACTATAAGCGAAAATTGTTTTAAATACTATTTTATTATTTAATCCGTTGAAACTAATTTGAAAATTAATAAAATTAAATGTAATTAAATATTGCGTTAATACGAGTTAAGATGATAACTGTAGAATAAGAATGTAATAAAAAGTGAACTAGTGTCAAATGAATTCATATTGGTATTGGATGATTGAATAATAAGATGTAAATCAAAATAAATGGTTTTATTGGAATTTAAATTTAAATTAATGAATTTGTACAGTTGTAAATGAACGTTGAATTAGTGCAATGATTAAATAGTGGATTTGACACGAAAAAATTATTTTAAAAGATTATAAATTTATATGTAATAAAAAATGATAAAAATTGTTAACTATTTAATTTGAATTTGAAAAGTGATTTAATCAATTTAATAATAATTTATTTAATTAACGTGAAAATAGCCATTTTGGCCACTATCTTGGATTTCGACGAACCAGTTTCATCGGATCTGTAATGGTGAATTATTGTAGGATTTCAAGTTTCGTAGCGATCGGACTTGTCGTTTGATCATGCGGGCTCGAAACGCGTAGAAATCAACTTAATGAATTCAATTTAAAATAAGTTGATTTTAAAAACTAACTTCTTTATACAATGGAATTGGGACTTGAAACTAGTTCCATTGAGTTTAAAAATATCGAAAACATCTATTTTGATATATGTGATGACCTACTTTCGGTTCGGAAGCGGAACGGGCTTTTTGGGTTCGCGTAATCGTTTTGACCAATACGATCTGTCCATTCATTCTTATCTATCCTGGTCCATATAAATAGATTTTATTTCTCTAACCCTAGCAGCCTTTCTTATTTCTGTATGTACTATTAATCTTTATGTTCCTCCTTACGACGGAAACATCAAAACCCTATTTCCCAATTTCATTTTCAAATCAAAATCAATTTCAAAAATTCAAACTCTCCAAACTATGTCATATTATATATCGTTGGAAAGCTCTCGATGAGCGCAATCTACTACAGCAATTTTTTTCTCAATTTGGTGCGTTGTTTGACCAGAAATCGATGATGAACCTCGGCCGTCCATTTCTAGGGTTTACGATCCAATGGTGGATCGTCGACCCTTTGCCGATCGGGAGGCGGCGTTGGGAAGAGGAGGTTGAGCAGGTCTTAGGGGTGTTGTTCGTTCGGGCTGGAGGTCAATGAAATCGTCAGAAAATGGTGACAAAGGCGGCGGCGGAGTGAGCTGCAACAGGTTGTGGAGTCGCGCAAGTTGGCCAGGGAGGCGGCGTGGAGGGGCGAATGCAATGATGGTCTCAGATCTTGGCGTTGTTGTCGTGGTTGGGTGCGGCAGTTGGTTATTGGTGGCGGCTGTACGTGTAGTAGCATGTTCAATTGAGATACGAGCTACGGTTTCAGGGTTTTGGATGATAGTGACGTGGTAATATTTTGCTATTATTTATTTTAATTTAAATTTTAAAATTTAATGTTCTACCAATCATATCTTTTGCATACTCCCTCAGATTCACGCGCGATTTTCTCCGTTGCGATCGTATCAAAATTACGGACATTATGAAACTAATTCGGTCGAATTCCGAGACTGTTCAAACTTCGGACTTTATTTGATTTTAAATCGATGAAAAATCAAAGGTAAGTGTTTTGACTCACTCACAACTACTAAATTATCTTATGTTAGTTAAATAAAATTTATGATGTGATTAGAAATTGATTGATTGATGTTTGGTATATGTAAATTGTCATTCGAGTTTAATTTGAATTTATATTGAATTTAATTTAATATTGAATTTAAATTTGTTAATTGAATACTCGACAATGATAACCAGTTAATTGTTGTGATTTATTGGCTGATTTGAATGATGATTATGATGGATGTTTAATTGTTGACATTTGGATGATTGGATGTATGTTTAATTTATATATTGTTATCACACTACAAGTTCCCTTAGTTATTGTTAGGAAAATCACTATGGGTTGAAATGATACATACCCGAACGATTTATAGATTAGGGAAAAATCGTTATGGGTTGAAATGATAAACTTGAGCGATTTTATGGATTTTGAATTTTTGGGATTGCGGATTGAAATGATATATATCCGTAAATTTAAATTATTACGAGTTGAAATGATATATATCCGTATCACTTGACCATAGGGTAGAAAATTATATACGGACACCGGATTGGTTAAATTAAATGATTTTTAAATCCTTAATTTTTAGATCCAGTTAAATGATATTTTGAAGAAATTTTATTTATATAAATTGAATTATTTTCAAAAATCCAAGCTTTAAAATGTTGAAATTGAAATCGGTTAAGTGAATTGTTTAAAAATTCAAATTGAAAATTTAAAGTTGAGTTTTGAAATATAAATGAAATTTATCGAAATTGAGTTATTGTAAACGTTTGAATATTTAAACCTTGAAATCTATTGAATTTGAAGTAGTTTAAATTTATAGTTCAAACATGGATTTGAAATCGATATAGATTTAAATGGTTTTATTGAGAATCTGAATTAAAAGATTAAAATTGAGTTTCGTTGATTTGAAAGCTGGATATGGTCCAGATTTGTTGAAATGGAAGAAATAGTTTAATTTGATATTAATTTCAAATTAATTATTTTAATATAAACTATTTAAAGATATATTATTTTAAATTCAAATTTATTTAGATTTTCAAACTATTTACTATATGAACCAATTCCAATAATCAAACCATTTTATATTAAACTATTAAAAACTGTATTAAATCTATTTTAAAACTATTTAAACCATTTAAACTATTTTAATCTATTTTAAACCATTTAAACTATTTTAAACCATTTAAATAACTTTTAATCTATTTTAAACTATTTTAATCTATCTTAATCTATTTTAAACTATTTTAACCTATTTTAAACTATTTTAATCTATTTTAAACTATTTTAAACCATTTAAACTATTTTTAATCTATTTTAAACTATTTTAATATATCTTAATCTATTTTAAACTACTTAAACTATTTTAATCTATTTTAAACTATTTTAAACCAGTTAATCTATTTTAAACTATTAAACTACTTATGACTATCCCAACTAATTTCAAAATTTCAATTATGCAAGGTTAAATTATTTATATTTAAATCCTTGATTTAAAGGCGAATATGGTTAATGATGTTATAACCTACATTGGAATTTAAATGATATTTTCTAGTGAAATGACATATTTTGAGTAAATATGATGGTTTTGAAATGAGGAATATTTTGAATTGAATATGATATTTGGATATGATGGTTTAACCTATTTTGTGGGTATGATTTCAAAAGTGAATATGGTTTCGGAAGTGATATGATTTTTAAGTGAATATGATATTTTGATATCAATTATGAATCAGTTTTGGAAATGTAAAAGAACCAACCAGTGCGAAATAAGCGTTTGATTATTAAAGAGACTGGGATCGGATATTGTCATACTCTCTGCCAATACCGAAAACCACTTTAACAACTGTGCACGTGGTCGAGATTCCAGAACGAAGTAGGATGGTTTGGCGAACGATTCTGTATGAGGTATGAACGCAGCCCTGACCCCCTCGGGTTGGCTTGATGTGACTAAAACAGGAGCTATACCGGGCCAAGTGAGATCACTCCTCCGATCGGGTACATTTCTTCGATACCATATTTATTACTTTGTGATTGATTTGGTGGCCATCCCTTGATTTGATTATGGGAGTGTGTTCCAAGGTGGGTGGTAGTAGCTGTTATGCGTTACCACCAGTCCGGGAGTGCAAACGGTAGAATCCTACCTTGGCATTGCCCCGCTTGTGTTGTCATATGCCTTATCGAGCCCACTACGAGTTTGGTTTGTACCGTACCTATGGAGTGCTCCTTGAGTATCCCACCGGTTTGGTGGAGCATACAATATCTGTATAGACTATGGGAATTATATAAAAATATGTTAAGGGGGATATGGGTAACGCCTTAATGCTATTTTAATACTTTACTTTACTGTAGACATATTATAATAGCGTATTGTACTATGTATGTAAACAGTTTAACGGATCCTTAGGAGATGGAATTCCGAATATCTCTTAAGTTATTGCACGCACGTTAGACACTGGATAGGAGATGTAAAATCCCGTAAACATCTCTGAAGCCGTTACACTCATATTTATTTACTGTTGATTTAACTTACATAAGATCTTTTAGTTCTGACTCGAGTGTTTTGTCTTTTCATTACGCTCGGGTCAGCCTGAGCTTTTCAGTGTATTGAAGACCATTTTATTTTAGAGGATGAAGACGGAGATGAGTCTACTATTTATTATATTTATTCCACTGCATCATGTTGTTCCGCTACATTATTTATTTATTCCTGCTGTATGTATAATTCTGATTGTATTGTAAAGTGTAATCAAATATTATTTGTAAAACAGCTTCATGAACTGTTTATTTGATTATTATATTTTATCATTTCGCTGTGAGATTCTGTATTTTGTTTTTCATTATTTTCTCTTCTTTTTCTTATTTACCCCATAACAATCCTCGCTTTTGAATGATTTGAGTTGACATATGTGGTTTATTGTTGATTTAAACCGTTCAAAAAGGTGTGTCGTTACAAGTGGTATCAGTGCTTTGGTTTAGCGATAACCTTAGCATTGTGGGTTCTGACTCATTAGAGATAGGGTAGTAATACCCTAGAATGAGTTTGTATGGATGTATATATATGAGAGAGCGTATGTGTTAGTGTTATAAAAATGTTTTTATATTATGTTAATTTGTTCTGTTTAGTATATATAAATTCTGGTCTGTACATAGGACGTTAGGGCATCGATGAAGATTTCTAAACACTTATTAGGGCATACCAACACAATATTGGTTTTGAAATATAAATGAAATAATTTTACATGGTATTATATTTTGTATATAAAAGAATAATTTTTATAAATGATACAGTTGGATGTGATATGTTGTTTGTTAGGTAGAGAAATTTTATAAATATTGATTGTAAAATAGGATTTACAAGTAAAGTAAATAAGAACTGAAAATTTTAGAACCTAAGTTCCGGGGTTTGAAATTTGTTTTCAAAAGATTTTGGAATATGACATTATATTATCTGGAAGTATTTTCAGACATAAATATTTTCAATGTGATTAAAAAGAAATGTTTCTAAAAGAATTTTAAAGGAAATTAGTTTTTTAGTCCCCTCTTCTGTCGTTGGAAAATAATTTCGGTGATGAGTGCATGCATCATCGATGTTCATTTTCGAGTCTCAAAGTAGGGGAGACCACTTAGTGGCACTGCTACACCTTGTTTTGATAAAACATAATTTTGATTTAAGCTCTTAAAGTATAGTTTGATATGAGAAAAAAAGATATAAGTATATATATTTTTTCAAAAATTGATTTAAAATGAACCCGATGTTTGAGTTCTCAAGTTCTCGATTAATTATTGTTCTTCCAATTACTGAACTTAAGAAAAGCTTGAATTATTGGAAACTTCTAAATTGTGAAATAAGGAAATAAGTGTTTAAGAGAAAATATGAATTGAAGTTCTAACTCTTAGAATTGGAAGATAATAAATTTAAAACAAACTGGAAACTGTTAAATATGTTCAATACTCAATTGAATAAGATAAATTTGTATAATACTCAATTGCATTCTAAAGCATAAATAAAACTTACCAAAATGTTTAAGAAGTTAAAAATGCTAATATGAATATGTAATAGAATATTATACAAGTAAATCAAACTTAAGTAATAAGAATATTTAAGAAAATGAAATTGTGTTCAAAGAAATGGTTACTAAATAAATTGAATAGAAAAATAAATTTTATTGGAGCAAAATGAATATAAACCTAAGTGAACAAATTATAAATAAAGTTACATTGTCCTAAATTGTGTAAAGAAAATGAAAAGAATGGTTGAAATTAAATTGTAACTTTTGAGATAATTATAACTTGAATAAAGTGGTACCAATGGAAATGAATGTGAATTAGATTACAAGGAAACTTATATACTATTTTAAAAAATTGATTTATTGATGACTTCAGATATTGAATGTGAAGTAATTAATGAAAGTAAATGATGAAAAAGAAAAGAGAAAAAAAGAAACAAATCGAGAAAACTTAAATAATGTGTTAAATTCTTTGTTGTTTGGCTTATGAGATGTTTGGGAAATGATACTTCGATTGTTTAAGGTTGTATGGATAATCTATTAAGTTATTATCTAAGGATGTTGAGCATATGGTACACTTAGTGGTTTATTTATCAACCTTGTACGATTAAAAGTTTTTGAACCTGAACAGACCATTAGTTTTGATTATTATAGATGTATGATTGATTCCATTGGTGCATATAATGGTTGTATTATTTTGTTTGCATATGTTCTGTGTTGATTTGCATTTATTACTAATTGGAAACAACTAAATATTTGCTCTTTTACATAATTCTCACTCTTTGGATTTTATAAGTGAAATACAGGTTTATGGAAGCAAAAGCTACTGCTTTTGGTTTCATAAATAAAGTTTGTTTGCCCGACTAATAGGTACGTTTCCGGATTACGGTTTTATAGTGATATTTTATTGTTTTTCCGTGGTTTAGGATATTTTATTATTGAAATATGATAATATATATTGTAATTATTGATATTTTTATTTTCCCGGACCTATCCGTGCAAAGAAGACTCTGCCGAAATTTTTCGTGAATTTAGGACTTTGAAATTTTTGTGAAAGTGAAAATATTTTCAAACTTTTATTAAACTTGAATATGAAGATTTCATTGTTTATTAATTGGTATATTTTATTTAAAATACTTAATTATGTAAATTAATTGTTTACAAATTAAATACTTTGAAAAAAATATAATAATTCCTTAATTCCTTCTTTTCTCTTTTCGAGGACGAAAAGTTTTGAGTGGGGGAGAGGGTAATGATCCGCATTTTTCGATAATTACAAGTATTAAATTTAATAAGATTTCAGAATTCAATATTGTGTGAAATAAAAATTTATGATTTACAAATGGGCAAGACTATTAGAATGTGATTTAATAAGGTTGATTTAAGGTAATTGATAACTATTCTAATGCAATTTTAATCAATTGACATTAATTGTAGTGTTAATGTTGTGATAATTGTAAATAAGGAATAAATTAGATATTGAATTCAATGTTGAAATTATATGGTTATAAATTGAAATGGGTTAATATAGAATATGAAATCAGTGGTGTGGTAAGTAGTTATAATCTTTGTTTATGAGCAATAAATTTATAGATGTGGTTTAATTACTTAAAAGCGACAATTGTTTTAATTACTATTTTATTATTTAATCCGTTGAAATTAATTTGGAAATTAATAAAATTAAATGTAATTAAATATTGCGTTAATATGAGTTAAGATGATAACTGTAGAATAAGAATGTAATAAAAAGTGAACTAGTGTCAAATGAATTCATATTGGCATTGGATGATTGAATAATAAGACGAAATCAAAATAAATGGTTTTATTGGAATTTAAATTTTAATTAATGGATTTGTACAGTTGTAAGTGAACGTTGAATTAGTGCAATATTTAAATAGTGGATTTGACACGGAAAATTTATTTTAAAAGATTATAAATTTATATGTAATAAAAATTGTTAACTATTTAATTTGAATTTAAAAAGTGATTTAATCAATTTAATAATAATTTATTTAATTAACGTGAAAATATCCATTTTGGCCACTGTCTCGGATTTCGACGAAACTAGTTTCATCGGATCCATAACGGTGAATTATTGTAGGATTTCAAGTTTCGTAGCGATCAGACTTGTCATTTGATCGTGCGGGCTCGAAACGCGTAGAAATCAATTTATTGAATTCAATTTAAAATAAGCTGATTTTAAAAGCTAACTTCTGTAACAATGGAATTGGGACTTGGAACTAGTTCCATTGAGTTTAAATCACTATTCCAATATTAAATTCACAATTCACATATTCAAATATATTAAATAATTCCAATATTTGGAATTCAGGTTATTTAACTTTAAAACCAATATTTAAATTTAGTTAAATATTCAAACACTAAAATTCCGGGTCGTTGTAATTAACGTGCATTGTATAACATAATTTTATTTTTAACAACCTTTAAAAGATAATTTATATTTTACAATATTACGATGTGAACGCACAAATTACACCAATAAAAATAAGATTATATAAACATTTTCACTTTCAATATGTTATCAAACCATACTCAACTCATAACTCAACTAAATGCTACATAACATTATTTTGCAATTATCAAAGTTTTAAGCATGACCATCCTACAAGAACATGAAACCTATGGTTAACTATAAGGATAAAATTGTTCAAAAATGAACTTAATAATGAATAAAAGTTCACTTGTGTGATTCAATAAAAGGTCACATATAGATAAGCTAACCATAAGGTCTATGCTCTTCTGGATTACAAATTTGTACAAATCACTTCTCAATTTTCTCTAACTTTATTCATTAACTACTTATATTTAATTAGTTATGTTGATCATTAATTCAAGTTATTCATTATTTAATATTCATTAATCCATTTATAAATCCTTTAAAAAAGATCATAATTCAATATATATACAACAATAATATTAACAAAATGGTGAAGGTACTTATTCGCTGATACATATAAAGAAAATCCCTTTCCTACTTGAGTCGAATAAAAAATTAAAAAAAAAACTGTAAAATTGATCTAGTAATTTGATCGCTTGATGGTACACGACACGACGCCGCAGAACTGGCCTATGCCAAAAACACTCCAAATGCGAATGTAATAACTAAACTCTTTATTCGATAATTTGCTTTTGTATTTAACATTAATATAGTTGCTACGAAACTACTGTTATTTTTCCCTTTGTAGAATTCGACAAGGTGGTGATGGAGTGCTGTTTGAGATTGGAGTCTTCATTCTCCTACCAAGTCTCCGGATAAGGTGGTATTTGTTATATTTGTTGTGTTTTTTTAATCCCATTTGCATTTGTGGATCTAAATTTGATGGAGGTTGATATACTTTAATATAAAATGTTGACCCATCCCCACGAACTAGGAATGGAGCATGACTCATGCTAGTGGAAACAATATTAAACGTGCTTATATAATAAGTTTGTGCTTCTTTTCCAAATAAATCCGAAAACCAAACCAGCTCGTAAATAATATTCACTCAAATGCAGTCAAGGACTTGCTTACTTGAACCATTCTAAATCATTATATTTATATTTTCAACATTTTAATTGTCATATTATTACATATTTAATGTACCAATTCTCAAATATATATATTCTTTAGTTTTCTTTCTGAGCTAAGCTCGAATGGATCTCTAGTTGGGCTTTGGTTTTTTTTCTTACGATACTGGGCCATATCTTGGTCTAGCTCAAAATAATTGGGTTGGGGTTCGTTCCAATTATAACGTATTTACTTTGAATATGTTATTTTTTGGATTTTGAGCCCAGCTTATTGGGTAAACTTAATTTTATTTAGAATGACTAGAATTTGTTGAGCTAGATAGCTATATTATCATTGGTCAAAGCCATTTAACAAACTTCTATTTCATATAAATTCGACTAAGCCCACTTAATAAATTCTTTTCTATTTATGAATCGTTCTAGCCGAGCCTATTTAACATGGATGCTCAAGCCAATTATTATAATTATATTTATTTGTATTATAGGTGGCCCATGACCCATTAAATTTAGTAATTTATTTAATTAGTAAATTGGGTTTAGCTTAATTGATCAAATAATCTAATTATGTTATTTCTAAACCAAGCCGATTATTCTTTTATATTATATATACTTATTATATTTTAGAATTTGTGTCGAGGTCGTGTACTTTATTTGATAAAATAGGTTTTATTATTTGAATTAATTAGTGGACCAAAGACCATAAAGGAATTTATTCATTTAATTATATTGGGCCGATCATTTATTTAAAATAATACATGTTTGGTACTTAAATTCCAAAATATTAAATTAGTTTTAAAATTCAAGTCACAATTTCACAAGATATATTTAAAATGAATATGCAATTTACCTAACTATATAATAATATTATTTAGTTTATAACCATTTACTTTGTTATATTTATGTGACGATTTTCAAGTTTTATTATATTTATTAATATATATATATATAATATAAAAGTTATTTAGTTAAACCACTTTATTTTATTACTAATTCGAAATTATTTTTGGTAAATAAATAGTTTATTTTATTTTCATTTATGAAATTTTTTATTTTATATATTTCTATATATTAAATATCGAATAATTTATTGTTATTTCAATTTGTTTATTTTTATATATTGCTTAAAATAATTTATTTGATTATCGTATGATATTTGTTTAAATGATAGGAAAAATGGCTATTTTTGTATTCGTCTTTTAACAAAATTTTGAGAATGAGAGTGATACTTATCGACAAGAGCATTCATTTTGATGTTTAAGAGGTCGAATCTAAAACCTCTTGAATGTCAGCGTAGTGCGACTCATCCCCTGCCACTTGAGCTAGCGGTCCTTGACATATTTTAGCAAATTTCAAGAATTGGTTTGTTTGTTCATAATTAATTCAAAACGTGGTTATATTAGTTCAAGATTTTGTTTTATTAAATTGTACGTTTATGAGAGTTCGTTTATCCTAATTCAAGATTCACTATTTCGGTTCATGAACTAAAATTTAACATATCGAATAATGGTTTGGTTATATCTTAGTTATCCAAAATCATGATTTGGCAATAACTCTAGTTTCCCAAGTTCTTTTTTCTTATCTATTCTAATATAAAGAAACAACCATATATAAGTTTATAAATGTATTAAATGATTTTATTTTGAGAAAAATGTGTGATCCTCTACGAATAGAGGAGAGCACACATGCGAATATATATATAACACGAATATAAAGTGCTACCAACATGCCTGGCAGGTAACAAAAACCAAATACATATATATCAAATCTCAGGTACTCCTAAGACGAGTTCTGGCAAGGCCACCACCCATCACACCCCGATATCGAGCTCCGACATGGCCACCGCCCGATATTAAGGTGTTAGAAGTACCTAAAAAACTAGAGGAAAAAACAAAAACTACTGGATGACGTCCCAGACTAATGAGGAAGCTCCAACCAACTGAATTAGGAGAGGTGAATAAGCATCTGCTCTGAAGTGGATCTGCTGAAAAGAGAAACCGCTCTGAAGCCTCTGATCAAGAGAAAGGGGTACCAAACTGAAGAATATATCCTCCTGAAAAAAGTACTCCATAATGAAGATAGCAGAAACCTAAATCTGAGGAGAAAACTGCTAGTAGTCCTGGATGAAGATACTCTGCTCTACTGGCCTATCTACCATCTGGTGTCCAGCAATCTGAAGATATGAAAACCTGCAAAATGAATCTGATATCCTATCTCCCATAACTGTAACTGGAAAATAACTAAAGAAAAAATTAGAATGATACATATATGTGTATATTTATATAGTAAATATACATATATATGTATTAATAAGGAGGGAAATAAAAACCTAAATAAGACCAACTGGACAATAACAGTATAAATAAAAAACTTAAAAACCAAAACCAAACAGAGACTAGTACAAATATTGAGACGGATCAATCTTATGAACCTTTAATCATGAGTAAGTTATGATTAGAAGTGAAATCATCATCTAAACTAGAGAAAATATTAATAATACTATTATTAATGTTAAAAAAATTATTATTGTGTTTATAATAATTAATATTATGATTAACCTTGTTAAGATACCTTTTGAAAATGATATTTTTAGCTAATTTATATTTGGGGTTAGAGATCCAATTAAAACAAAATGAAGAGATTGTAAAAATCAATTTGTTAAAATGACAAATATTATTATTGAAAATTCTTTGATTTCTTTCAAACCAAATAAACCAACTAATAATAATGAATAAAGTGTCTAGTAAAAATCTAATATTCTTTTTGAACTTGAATCTATAATTATTCCAGTAAAATTCACAATCCGAAATTTTAGTTGTTATATTAAAGTTAAAAATTTTAAGAGTATTGATTAGAATGTAATTAGAATCCATGCAATTATAGTATATATGATTAATGTCCTCAAGATACAGATTACAAAAATAACATTTATTATCATTTTGAATATTTTTTCTTTTTAAAAATTCGATTGTATTAAGTTTTCCATGAAGAATAAATCACATGTGAATTTTGGATTTGGGAGGAGCATTAGATTTCCACATATATTTAAATGAGTTATTTATTGTACCTGAAAAATTATTGAATCTGTAGAAAGAATTAGAAGTATATTTCTTACTTTTATCTCATTCCCAACTAATAAAATCATTATCATTATCAATATTATAAAGATTTAATCTGGTATAAAGCAAAGAAAGTTGTCTAAAAGTTGAATCAACTAAAATTCTGTTAAAACTGAAATTCCAAGGAGGATCATTTCCTGGAGAATAAACTTCATTGATTAAAGCATACTTAAAGTTACAAATTTCATACAGATCCTTAAATTCTATCTTAAGAGGCAAGATCGAAATCCAACGGTCATGCCAAAACGAAGTACGATTACCAGAGTGAACAATTGTATTTATTCCTAAATTAAATATCTCATTACATTTTAAAATGTTTTTCCAAAAGTTAGATATATTATGAGTGGTTGGAGAAGCAATTTGATATAAATTGCTATTTCCATTATAGTAATATTTAGAAACGACCTCTTTCCAAATAGCGTTATCATTTATATCATTGAACTTCCAAAGCCATTTACCTAACAGAGACAAATTCATATTACGCAAATTAATAACACCTAATTCACCTTCCTTTTTGGCCTTACAGACGGTTTCCCAATTTACAAGACACTTAATATTATTATTAGAATTTTCTCCACTCCATAAGAAATCTCCTCTAATCCTCTCAATTTTATCAATAACCCAATCCGGGAACAAATGCAAGGACATCCAATAAATCGAAATAGCTGATAAAACCGAATTTATTAAAACTAGTCTACCTGCTCTAGATAGAAATCTCTCATTCCAGTTAGAAATCTTGTTTTTAATTTTATAAATGATTTTATAAATAACAACCGGATTGTATTTCATTTTAATTATATTAAATAAATTATTTAAGATAATTTTTTAATTATTATAGGATAGGATATTTGTTTAAATAGTAGGAAAAGTGGTTACTTTGGTTATCATGTTTAAACAAATTTCAAGAATTGCTTTATCTATTCTCAATTGATTCAAAACATGTTGTATTAGTTCAAGAGTTGGTTTATTAAATTGCTTCATTTAATAAATTGTTTTGTTGGTTTATTCTGATTCAGGATTCGCTATTTTGGCTCAGGAACCGAAATTTAACATATCCAACAATGATTTGCTTATATCTAGTTACGAAATCATGATCCCACACTAACTAGTTCCCCAAGTTCGTATTTTTCTGATTTATTCCAATGTAATCAAACAACCACGTAAGCATTAAAAACTACAAATTATTCATTAAACAATTAATAGTAAGGGAAAATTAATTTAAAGGACAAAAATTTGTATATTTTTACCCTCAAGGACACGACCTCAACATTTTTATCACAAGGACAAAGATTCTCCTAAAAATTATTCATAAGGACAAACATTCTTCCAAAATTATTCATAAGGACAAACATACTTCCAAAACTGCTACCGGACTAAAAACTGATACCTAAAAACTGCTACTGATAACTACAAACTGATACCTAAAAACTGCTATCAATAACTAAAAACTGATACCTAAAGAAAGTTGTCCTTCAGACTAAAATACTGAAGTTCTGTCCTTGAGGCTGAAACGCTGAGAAATTTTGTCTTTCACAATAATTTTCTGTAATTAGTAATTGGTTTGGGATTAAGAAAGATCAAATGAAATCTGAAATAAGAGAAATTATTGTCAAAAAATGGAGCTCAGCGTAGTTGGAAAGCAATCCTCTCAAAATGAATTAAATTGTGCTACAAGGAGGCATGGATCAATGAAAAGAGGTGCGACATGCATCAGGAGGGGTTGATTGAAGATCAGGTGATAGTCGACTAGACTAATAGTGGGGTCTGTTATGTTATTAATATTTTCGTTTTTTATATTATTCAGTTAGCTTTTGTGTAAAATTAAATGATGAACAATAGGATGTATAATAGGTTTGGTCGATGATTTGAGCATAAGAGATTTTAGGAAGATATTTAAATGAGTTAGAGCTAATTCTAACGACTGTCATTATTTTAAATTGATTATTATATTTATTATTTATTAGTTAATCTGTATTGAATAGGTATAATTTGTAGTAGTTTATTTTTAATTACGATTTATTAATAAACATCGTATATTGAATTTTAATTCTAACGACGATCCAAAATTATTATTAGTGAATGGATCTTTAAAAAAAATGTACAAAATAATAGCATTATAAAAATATGTAGATTACCTTCTCTTTAAAATTACATACTTAGTATGAAAAGTGTATCCACTTTACAAAATTAAGGATAAAATTTCAAGATATAAATAAACTACAATCAAAATGTATAAAGTCGATATATTTAGTAAGTGCAAGTATGATGCATTTAATTTAAAAAGAACATATAACATATGAAACAAAACTGAAAATTGTATGCATGTATAGAAAACATTTGTTCATGCTTGGGAATTTAATGATAATAATTATGACATGTTCAGAGTGAAACGTGAATTAAACCTTCCCAAATTCTTGAAGCTAGTGCATTCTAGTAGGCCAAGCTTCAATGTTACTTAAAATTTCCTAAAGCTTGGGTGTTGTATCCCAAACATTTCAGTTGTAAAATTAGCTCAAAAATGTAAAACCAGTTCATTTTGCAATAAAAATGTGTAAACAAACACATTTTATGAAAGTACAAAAATTAAGCTTACAAACAATGAAATAAAATTAAAGTGAAACTTACGTGAATAGGATGCAAATATAATTGAAATTTGCATATTTTATGTACTAGACATGTAAAAGTATTAATTGCTTACACTAAAATGTAGAACTACAAACAAACATATATTACAAATTGCATAAGCATATGCACTTTTTCGAATTGAAAAAAGAATTGGTGTGATTTTGTACAGTTGAAGAAAAATATTTCAGTGCCAAATTTGTAAATATTGGAAAATTATAAATATAAAAAATATATGTTAAATGATCAGTTCTAATTGGTCCTTATGCAACAGGAGCAAAAATTATGGATACCCAGCACTTTTCCTTGTCACAAAGCAGTCTAATGACTCATGATAGAACTATAATATGCTTCGAACAAAAACAAAAAAAGCCACTATTGTTGTTTTTTTAATACTGTATTTGTATATGCATACTTTTTTACTGATTAAAATTTACATTCCAAAATTTTGTTAGCATTTTCTATTTTAAAGATTACTATATTATATAACATTTGTATATTTATGGCAAATTTTTGCTTATGCTCACCAAAATTAATGCAATACTGAAACTTTTAGTAGCATTACTTTATCAATTATTGATGTTTCAGTAGAAAAAGAATCATTCAAATTAGTCATCTAAATCCAATAGCTGACAAAAACTCACCCGGTGGTTTTAGGAGCTTGTTTTATATCCTCAAGTGCTTTTGTTAGTAAGTGTTTTCGCATAGGCAACATATTTTTGCTCTCACCAAAATTGTTCTTCGTGGACAACTAAATTTTGTTTACTTTGATAAATATTTGGCTTTTACTTTTTTTTTTTCCCTTTGAATGGTTCTCAATTCAAAACCATCAAAAACTATTGTATGATCCAACAACCTGACTACATTCATGAGGATTTGAGATGAGTTACACTTTATGTTAAGGTGACTCGCATTGTGTGTGGATAATGAGCGCGCGTTGAAAAAAAAGAATAGTTTTAAATCGTGAAAAATAATGAAGATGAAGTGATATATATATGAGTTTGGTCGCATGTATCAGCAAGGGTTTTCTTTTGTTTAGAGGTGTTGGTCAAATTCTATGTTGCTCCCACGGAGGGATTTGCAGACTGGAATTTCAACATTTTCTCCTCAAAGTTGACCTCCCACAGTTATTCTGCCTGCTGATTGCCAACTGTGAAACTTTTGCTATAGCTGTATAAAAATAATTTTTCAGACACTAAACTGTAGTCAGATGCCAGTTGAAGATGTAACTCACACACACCGTCATGACCTTTCATATACAATTTTTAAATTTCATCGCTCGACTTGCTTTGCTAGTTCAACTACTGGTAAACGTTTTACTCAACTAATTGCTGGAATAATTTTGCAAATGTCTGGATCATGTTTTATCTCCTTTGCCTGCTAAAACGCATGCCAAATTTACTCCCATCCTTACATGTTCAAGTTTGTGCATTGTGTTAGTGACTTAGTCACCCTGCTTTTAGCTGTCTTGACTGACATGTCTGTTCTACATCTTCATGGAGTTCCTACCCTAGTTATATATGCTGCACTTAAGATATTTACTTTCTAGTTCATACTGCACGTTCTATGATGCATCTTATGGCAAAAAGTATCGTATCTTTGATTTGCTCGTCGAATGTGGGGTACCACTATATTCGACTTTTTGTACAGGTGTTCGACACCTTTATCCTTCTAATATTGATATTGCTTTCTGAATCATAATCTATCACTAGCAGGTACTCTGCTTAAATAAAACAAAGAGAGATATAGATTATATAGTCCTTTGTGTGGAAAGTGATATCCATGTTAGAAGTTATGAATTAGTCTTCCTAGTTATTAGCATAGAAAGTAGTGTTCCCTAAAATAATGTATTTTACCTGTTCAATAGGTTAGTGGTTTAGTCTATTTAAAAGCTTTGTAATTCCTATCGTTTAAGATAAGCAATAACAATGTAGTTTCTTTTGTGCTTTAGTTATACCTCTCTCATTCTCTCAATATAAAATTCTAACATGGTATCAGAGCCGATGGTTACGGACTGGGTCATGCAGACACGACAGTGCTCTCAAAGGTTATCACAAAGGGATGCGAGTCAAGGGGGAGACTGTTAGGGTTGTCTCGCATGTATGGAGGAACGACGGTTCGGATTTGAAAAGTCCCACATCGCAAAATAACTTGGAGAAGTGGTGTATAAATATGGGTTGGTAGGCACGTAACATTAGGGATTCCTTTTGTTACAACAAAGTGTGTGCTGACTCATATGCGTACGTCACGTACTGGAGACGGAGGGGCTTGGTCCGACCGCCGTTACCCAATAGTGGTATCGGAGCGAGAGTTTAAAGAAGAAGAAATTCCCTTAAAAAAAGGTTGATTTCGCCCAAAAAGGATATTCAACTTCACCCTCAAATCAAATCCCGCAGGTGCGCTGCCATCACCCAAACGAATTCTATTTGTCACTGCCGTTGTTGTCTACAGTTATCGCCAATTAATTTCTAGAAGTTGTGCCCCTTACCTGTAATGGAGAGCCGCTGCCTATGTATGAATGTTGCCAAAGTATTGCCGTCGCCTCGAACTCGTGCCGTCGCCTGGAACTCGATCACCTACAAATCCTCACTGCTGTGGCTTCTTGGAAACTTGAACGTCAATTGGAGATTTTTCTGCTGCCGCCTGAAATTGCTAAAGGTTACAGAGATGCCGATGTCGATGACTTTCTAGTGCTATGCCTGAAACTGCTACTGTTCAACAGAGGAGTTGCTGCTTGTCATGGTTGAAAGAGGGGTCTATGATTAAAATATGATGTGAGTGGTGTTTGATGAGGTATGGCTAGGGTTTTGATCAGTAGTTTTAAAAGGTTAATTGCATTTATTTTGTTGAGGGTAATGGAGATGTATTGGCTACTGATGGTTTTGATGTATGTTGAAGTGTTTGGGTTTGTTTGTTTGCTTTGGTGGAAGAAAATGGCATGAAGTTGCTGCTTGAGTCTAGTTGGTTGCGAGGTAAGAAATCAGGTTCAGTTCTGGGTGTTGCTACGTTTTGGTTTTTAAGGGTTTTGCAGATCTGGACGGGTTGGTAAAGTCGGGTATGGATTTCGATGGTACTGTGGTCCGAGTGGTTTCAGGTGCAGTTTGACTGTGATTTGCATAGGTAATCAGATTTGGTGTTCGACTTTGAAAGGTGGAGATATTTGGGTTTGGCAGAGGTGATGGGGTTGATGTTGGTTGTTATGCGCACATTTGTGGCAGTGCAAAGGTCAGTACAAGTGTGGTTGTTGCAGGATGAATGGGTGGAGGTTGATGTTGTATTGTGGTGAGCAGTTGAAGTATGCAATATGAATTGGTTCAGGGAAGTGTTGATGCAGCAAATGTGATGAGATATATAGCAGTGGTATGTGGTTGTGGTCGAGTTTTGTGAACAAGTTGAATTGGATGAGAGGAAGTGCAGGTTCGCGTAGTGGCTGAAGTTATTCGAGGGTGATGAAGTTTGAGCGAGAAAGTGATGGTTGGTTGTCAAAGTGATGGTGAAGGTAGTTGCAGTACTGTTTGTTTGTAGAGGTAGATGAGTTTGTTGGAGTGCTGGAGATGTGAAGACTGTGGTGCTGTGGATTAGGCATGCGCAGCATCCTGGTTGCTGGTGTGGAGTGAATAAGTAGTGGTTGGAATTCGTGATTACTGTATGAGGATATTAGTGTGGTGTGGTAAGTTCTATGGTGTTGTGGGATTACAGTGGTGTGGAAATTTTGAACTGAAATGATGATGGCAGTGTTGCTAATAGTTAATGAACTTGTTTGTAGTTGGAGATAATGTATGGATGTATTAGATGGATGTTCAGTGGAGGTGCAGTGCTTGTTCAGGTTTCAGAATGAGGTGGAAGTGGGATAGACAGAGAGTTTGTTGATAGGTTCTCAAGTTAATCACCGCCAAGTTAATCATCGCCTGCTATTTTTGTTCGTCAGATCTGAAACTTATTTGGTTGTTCGTGATTGTATTGATCCGCCAACTGTTTGACAGTGGTAGTAGTTTGCCGCATTGCTTGGAGCTCTCTGTTCGTCAGAGTTCATATGGAGTTTGCCGAGAAGCTTGCTGAGATCTGGAGCGTCGTTGCAACATTTTCTTCACTTAGGTGATTGGTGAGCTTGAAGTGGATTTTACAGTAATGGGTGTAGGCAATGGATGAATGTACAGTTTGTATGAAGAGGAAGAATATTGTTGACTGTTTGTGATGTGGTTTCTGTGATTGAAGAGGTGGTTTCAGTTTGAGGGATTGTTTCAGGTGAAAGGCAAAAGTGTTATTGAAATGCAGATGTGATGTGAGTATTCGATTGTTGTATTGGAGTTTGTGAGATGAAGGCGTTTGGTAAAACGTTGTGTGAATGTTGGTAGCGAAGACGACGAAGGGTAGAACGTCAATCATTGGGTTGGACATTTGTGGAGTGCTCATGAACTGTTTGATGATATGCCTATATGAAGATAGGCATGCTTACAAGTGAAGTAGGTAGAACTGCGAGTGAAGCAGACTTGGTTTTGTGTCATCCAACAAGCAAAGGAAGAAGAGCCGCACCTCTAGCTTGTTGGGGGATGACAGATACAGCAGTATCAAGAGACGACCCGAGTGGAGAGGTCGATGAGGAAACCAAGAGTAGTTATTGATGGTTACAGTACCAATCAATGCAAAACAGTTGAGCATGTCCAACCAGGTAGAGATAGATGTTGTGATCGAGTTCGTCTATGCAAGACGATGAAGAAGTTGAGAAGCGCGCTTCATTACTTTGTAAACTGGGACGTTAGCACATCTAGTTTAAGGGAGGATGTTAGAAGTTATGAATTAGTCTTCCTAGTTATTAGCATAGAAAGTAGTGTTCCCTAAAATAATGTATTTTACCTGTTCAATAGGTTAGTGGTTTAGTCTATTTAAAAGCTTTGTAATTCCTATCGTTTAAGATAAGCAATAACAATGTAGTTTCTTTTGTGCTTTAGTTATACCTCTCTCATTCTCTCAATATAAAATTCTAACAATCCATTATACAAGTTTTCTTTATTCATGGTCCCAAAGTTTGTGATGTTTTGATTTGTTTTCTCCTTTCAACCTACATCATTGCAGTCTAGTCTTTTACCATACTATTGTTTTTCTGATATGTTCATATTTATTTCACAATTTACAGTTTTAAGAAGAATATTTTGCAACTTGATACTTCAAAACTCACCTTACTAATACAGAACCATGTAATGGCGTATGGATTAGTCCCAAAACGATTGAAAACCGTGAAAATGGTCCTATTTAAGAATAATTGAGCCCAAAAAACCAGTGGTAAGGGGTTATGGACTAATCCAGCACTTGTGTGCCTAGAAAAAGAGTATATACTGGTGTCACCACACATGACATGCTTACACTCTTTCCCAACAACTTTAACTCTTTTCTCAACCTTTCTATTGTATAGTAAGCGGTATGGGCCACTTCATTTTTTATCTTCTCCAGCTAACCTTTGACATGTGCAATTGCTTTCCCTTGATATTCTTAACAATTTTCGTCCAATGACCATATACATAATTTATGCAATATATCATTTTTCCGTTGAGTTATGTGAACATGTTATTATTACCCTAAAAACTAAAAATACCATTATCATTGAAGTTGAAGTGCTAGTCCTAATATAAGTAGTACCCATAAGAAACCACTTGTTATCACAAAACCAGTTAGTTGTACGAAATGTAATCTCTTGATATTTGTAGATGGTAAACTATATTAGTTAGAGGAGGCGAGATTATTTCTAAGTAGTACAAGATTGATGTGTGTCGGTTAGGCATACATTTATTCCTTTTCAATATACCGTGCAACTGCTTTAATGGACGGTGGAGTAATTCTTCTTCCCATTTGGTGGCTCGGTTGCCTATGAGATACAAATTAATCGTGGATAGCTTTGTCCCCACAGGACACTGCTATCAAGGCACACTTACTAAAATTAGAATAACTTGGTTGAATTCTTGTCGAGCAGTAATAATATAAATGATTTATTTTTGACCAATTATCATTTGTGGAAAGAAATCTCACCAAACCTTCCTAGATAAAATACACACAGTTATAATAATCCAGACCACATCAGTACACACATCATAAACCACTTCCAGAAGCTTTATATTGTTTAAGCTATGATTACTCAAAAAGCTCTTCTTTTTTTACAATAATCTACAACAAAGGTGGTATGCTTTTTACCTTTTTTCTTTCTTTCTTTCTTTCCTATAAAAAAAACGAAAGAAGCATGTTGGTGCCTAATCAACTTAGCGGCCCGGTGATTGAATGACTAAAAGAATATTTACTTTCATGTGCAATTGTTATGGTAGGTTGCAGTGTACGAACTGCATTTCTTTCGGCGTGGTCAGTCTTAAAATTGATTGGTAATATAGCTTTGAAGGAATAATACGACTTTAGAATGATCTTTAATTCTACTTATTGGAAAAAAGGCCTTTTCCAATAACATATACATGTAAGTTCTGTAGAAGTGTGGTATCCTCTTGGTATGGTTATCTATTATTTTGACATAATTAAGTTCTTTGAAGCGAACTGTGAAGTGTGAACACTTTATCATTTCATCAGAAAGGAGAGAGGATATAACTGATGATGGTTGTGAGACTTTTTTTTCCTCATGGTGCATACGTTTCACAGTTGCCTTGCTTCATTAATGTTTTGCATTCTATACACTTCATGACCAAATATTAGTTTATGCATTGTTGATTTGTGTGTCGACTGCTCCAGGATCATCAATAGATTATTACTTAGTGCTTCTGCAGCTAACTGGATTATTAAATCTGATAATATATACTTTACCAGGTAAAGCCTTCTACGTGATTGGGATAGATGTAAACCAAAGCTGAGCTCCAGTTATTTTGTAGGATTGCTCTTGAGGTAAGGATAAACCAGAAGTATCTAGTTTCTTTATGGTACATATTGGGGACCAATTAGCCTGTTTTTTTAATCATACCGAGCCATCTGTTGCCATGATTGTCCTATATTAACACATCTGTGCTCTCTCTGGCATAATAATATTGGTTCATTCACATCTTGTTCATATTTTGATGGAAAAACTTTTAACAAATCCGTATCTGATGAGGATAAGTATTTCGACCATATCTTAATATTAAAACATGTAAATTATGTTATTACTTTTGGCTGTGTTGGTTTCTGTTGCACTTTAAGTACGGTTATAGTTGTGATTTTGTTATATTCATTTCTTGATCCAACCTACTAAACCTTGATTTGAATCGCAGTCTTATCAAAATATCACCTGCCGCAAATCTTACTGATATGTTGCTGCATATCTGCCTTATTATTCGTTAGACATTCGAATCTTGTTCTAGTTAAGCTTACAACTTCCCGTTATTATGTTTTATTCTTTATAATATTCTATCTCATGTCGATTTGTTTGGTTAGTTCTGATTTCAGACCACTGTGTTTCTTCATGGACCCACATCCATTGTCCTGCTCAAAATATAAGGAATTATTTACAAAACCAATAGGATGTCAAGACCTATGCCTTGAGTATTTTGATCATATTTGCGATACCTCTATAGTTATAACCAAGAAAAACATGTATATTTATATCGGTCTTAGTCTATGGGTCTATTATAGTGCTGAATGTGGGTTTCCATTTACCAACATTTGACATCAACCTTTCCTGTCTTAATAGCAACCAGGAAATGACCGACCAACTAGTAGCCGTCGTATTCATCATATCTGAATGCCTGTTGAAATAGAGAATTATTTATGGTTAGAATTTCTTCAAAGCCTACCTATTTTCACTACCTGTGACTTTGCTTTGTTATTTGAACATTTGCTTAGTATAAAATTACAACTCTTATATAGGTCATCTTTCAATCTTTAGTGCCGAAAAGCTTAGGATTTCAAAAATGAATGAAAAACAATATCTACTTATATTTCATAACTGCCTTTACTTACAACAAGCGTTGCAATTTACTGTTTCTTAAATTTGAATCTTCTTTCGCGTACTATAAAAGTTTGAATTTGATCGTGCAATAATCATAAATTTGTCTAATATAGTTTGTATTAGTATAAAGTTAATTGGTAGTCATAATTTGAGCTGAGACGTTGGTACTAAATATAACAAAACGTGCGTCGTTACTGATAGTGGACCTTTTTGATTCGGCAGTTGCATGTGAAGTCACGGACCGTTGTATCTTCGTACGCATCTTCATCCATCCTGATAACTATCGTTCATATCTACATCTGCTAATTACGTGCTAATCTATGATTAATAGATTGATGTTTAGAATGTGACAGAATCCATGCATGATGTCATAGCTCACTCTCTTTTTAGTTGGCAATATAGCCTTATAAGCCTACACCATCTTTACAATATAGTTGTTCTTGTGGACTCCACTACACAATCTCACACTTTCCTTTCCACTATAAATACAACCTTGTTTTTCCACCTGAACAACACAACGCTCACTACACTACACACAATCAGGTTTCAGTATGAAGATTCAAATCATAATACTCACAATAATAAGCCTTCTTTTGTTATTCTTAGCCACCACAATCCATGCTTCATGGTACTTCATTCTAATCCTCTTTCTCCACTTTTTAAGTCGACCTCGTGCCATAGGCAGTAATCTTCCAACTCCGCCAGGCCCAACAGGCTGGCCAGTTATCGGCTCCATACCAATTATGGGCTCGCTTGCTCATCGAAAGTTAGCCCACCTTGCAAGAAAACTCGAGGCTAACAAGTTAATGTCATTGAACCTTGGTGTGACACAACTAGTCATCAGTAGCCATCCAGATACAGCTAAACAGATCCTTTGCAGTGCAGCATTCTCGGACCGGCCTGTAAAGTCCTCGGCCCGATTCTTAATGTTCGAGCGGGCCATAGGGTTCGCCCCTTCCGGCCCATACTGGCGCCACCTTCGCCGCATTGCTGCAACTAACTTTTTCTCACCTCGTAAAATTGCAGCTTCTGAAAGTTTACGGGAGAAAGTACTTTTCGACATGATTGAGGGCGTGAAAGGTAAAATGGTGGAAAGTGGAAAAGTTGCACTGAGGGGGATATTGCAAAGGGGTTCTTTGGATAGCGTTGTCGGAAGCATGTTTGGGAATTCACTTGGTGAAGTGGAGAAGAAGGAGCTGGTCGAGATGGTAGGAGAAGGGTATGAGTTGATAGGAAGGTTTAATTGGGAGGATCATTTCCCTTTTGGTAGGATTTTGGACTTTCATGGCATTGGAAGGAGGTGTACGAATTTAGCTGCTCGTGTTAAGGTTCTTTTTGGTAGAGTTATCGCTGAGAGGAGACGTGGGGGTGATTTGCTGAAGGAAGATGACTTCCTTACTGTTTTACTGAGCTTGCCAGTTGAAGAGAGGTTAAGTGATTCTGACATCATTGCTGTCCTTTGGGTATGTTTATCCATACCTCTATTCCTCAATCGCATTCCCCACTCTATCTTTACCCTTCATTATTTGACTAATTAATTAAATTACTGTGATTGCATGGAAAACATGACCCCGTGACTTTTGTGGACAGCAATTGAACCCCAGTTCTACTTCATTATGATTTCCATACTGACTTCAAAAACAATACAGTTCATTTATATTTTTTACACACTTTAAGTAAAAGTACCTAGTATGCACGTGATCAATACAATATGAAAACAGAATAACTAAATGGTCAATTAGTTATTTCTAGAAAAAAAAAGAGAAAGCGCGTGAAAAATGACAAGAAGGTATTGGAACATCCGTTCATCACGGAGGAAGGGACCCACCGAGCCGAGATCATATACTACATACACACATGTATATGGGACAGATGGTGAACCATATACAATCCAATTCATAGTAAAGATTTGATAAATTGGTTGGTTATGTGATACTAAGTGAAAATTAAAGTTCATATTTGTTTTTTCAGTAAAGCCAGCTACTATGAAAATCATGGCAATTTATGGAAATGATAAACATTTGCTAGTTTGGATAGATTTTAAAAGCAACTTTATTACTTTGTGAAATTAAAAATCAAAATGTTGATTTTGATAGAGAAAGATCGGGTCTTAATATTAGTTTTTTATTTAATGCTTTGAGCTTTCAATTCACGAAATTAAAATTATATACTGACAAAAAAGCAAAAGCCCTCCTGATATTGTTTGCCAATTCTAGCCTTACAACCGGGGAAACAAAATATACTAGGGAGTATTTTAAATGTAAGAAGAGTATTGAAACTCTGGTGGGGATTTGAAGAGTTGAGTTTATGACAAGTGTTTTGAGGTGCATAGCAAGATTTGCATTCTTATCTCCTAAAATATTTACCGACTCCTTTTACATTTATACTAACACTCATTTCAACTATGAAACAGGAAATGATATTCAGGGGTACCGATGTGGTAGCCATCCTCATAGAATGGATCATGGCTAGACTGGTTCTACATCCAAATATCCAATCCAAGGCCCAACATGAAATTTCAACTGTTTTGGGCCGGCGACCCGTTAAAGACTCCGACATTCCAAACCTGGTGTACCTACAAGCAATTGTGAAGGAAGTGCTACGCATGCATCCACCCGGCCCGCTACTCTCGTGGGCCCGTCTTGCCATCCATGATGTCCAAATTGGTAAATTCCATGTGCCAGCCGGAACAACTGCGATGGTTAATATGTGGGCCATAACCCATGATGGGTCCATTTGGAAGGATCCATGGACCTTTCTGCCTGAAAGATTCGTTGAAGAGGATGTGAATGTAATGGGATCGGATTTAAAGCTTGCCCCTTTCGGGTCCGGGCGTAGAGTATGTCCGGGTCGGGCTTTGGGAATGGCTACGGTCAATTTGTGGGTTGCTCGGTTTCTACAGGAATATAATTGGGCACCTAGTCAAGAAGTTCAGTTGTCGGAATGTCTTAGGTTATCAATGGAGATGAAGAAACCGCTGGTGTGTCGAGCTGTTCGAAGAGAATGCAACTAGATATATGTTAAAAATGCAATGTATAAGCAACAAGCATGCATTATTGCTACTAGAGTATGCTACTGAACTTTTGAGGACAAAAGTTGCTTGTAAAAATATAACCAAAATGTAATATCAAAGAAAAATAATAATGAATTTAACTTTGGTAAAGAAATTATAATGAGTGAAGTTGCCTATCTTTATGGTGGATGTAGGAAGTGTAGAAACGCAAGTTCTCTACAGTACTGGGCAATAACATTAAGTGTGCAAACAAAATCATTAAATATAAGCTTCAGATATGTATATTTTGTGCACTGGATTAAATTCTAAGGAAACGAAAATACATGGAACAAAAAATAAATGAATTGATTTTTGTTGTATGTATTGCGGTTTCCCTTTAACATTTAATTCAATGAGCAGAATATACATATTTTTATTTCATCTTCACTTAGTCCCGCGCAAGACATACAACACATATGGTGATCCGTAAAGTTGCAAGACCATGTATAGAGCTTCTGCCGGAAGATCAACGTAGTTGGTGATTTGATGAAAGGAGAATCAATGACCGTAGCCATGATGAATGGTAGCTGTAACTATAACTGTCCTAAGGTAATAAAATTCCTTATCGAGTAACTTCTGACCCGCACAAAAGACGTAATGATTTGAGCACTATTTAAGAGAGAGGTTGTAACATCCATAAGTTAATGAATAATTAATTAATGGATTAATTATGTAAATAAGGGTTTAAATGATTTAATTATGAAATTAAAATGATGTAATGTGATAAGCATTACATTTACTTATCAAAGGTAATGTTTAATAAAGCTTAACTTGAATGAATTAAATAAGGAAGGGGGATGATGGACCAATGAACCATAAAGGAGAAATAATACCTTTTCAAATTCTCATCTATCCTATACAATTCATTTCTCATACAAATTAAAGATAAAAAGCTTGAGCTCTTCAATAGTGATTATGGCTTAGGAGAAAAAGAAAAGGAAAATATAAGATTTATTGTTAATGAAGCTAAAGACTTCATTAACCAAGGAATTTACGTGAGTAATATATTCTCTAACCCCTATTTTTTTTCATAAATCTCACGACTATGTTTGAGATGGATATTTCTTATAGTTTCTTAATCCAAACGCTTAGAAATTTTAATATGATGTTGAGAACATGTTTTTAAAGATGAGATTTGATTTACAAATTTTAACTCAAGTAAATAAATTGATATGAGTTATTTGAGTGCCATATAACATGAAAAATATGTAGAAAAGAGACTTTTGAGTAATTGGAAAAACAAACCATGATAAATGTTTTCTATGATTTTTTGGAAATAAATTAAGCAATTTCTAAAAGAAATTAAGCTTGACTGAATGGTTGAAATAAGGAACCAGAAGGTAAATAATAGTGGCTAGAAGGTAATTTAATTAAATAACATGTAAATAATTGGGCAATGGATTAGATCCATAAATTGTGTTGAATCGTGTCAGTAGACTATTCTATAACAATCTAGAAAAGACTAAGTCACATAAATTCGAAGTCGACACGTGTAAAGTGAGTGCCAAATGTGTAGAATGCCATACCCAATATGTGTCGAACCGAGGGCGATAAACCAAAATATAAGTAACACGACTTAAGTGAGAAAGCATCACTCTAGTCCATTAACCAAAGGAGTGCTCGGAGGCCGAAGGCAGACTGAAGGGTACGAGGGCAGTTAAAGGAGGAACTATGAGAAGAGGAAATGATTTTGATAAATTAAAGTTTTAATTCCATAAGTCGCCAAAGTTAAAACTAAGGCAACTTTTCTGCAAATGAGACCGAGCATGGTGATCTCCGAGATGAAACTTTCGATAATTGTTAAAACAAGAACTAGTAAATTCTGAAAGTAGGATTGTGGGAAAAGACATAAGATAGTCTAAACTAATACTTAGAACATCAATGTTAATGTGATAGATGTGCTGAATGAATAGCTAAGTAAACGGCCTAATAATGAATTTGGTAGACGACATTAGGCTTAAAGTGGCAGTCGAGAGAGTGGCGTAAGGCCTAGTGTGATAGAGTTAGATGTATGCTCTAGGGGTAGTTATGTAATTTGTTACATATATCTAACTTGATAACTAATCTTGTTCAAAATATAAAAGGTGTTTTTCTTTCTATTATATACTTACTATATTGTGATAAATTAATCAAGTAATTAATTTAAAGTTTAATAAAGAGAAAATTCTTTAATAATATATTATATGGTAATTACAATGTGTTGTAATTATGAGAAATTTATCACATTTAAAATAACATATTATTTTAAATATTCCTAGTCAAGATGTTTCGAGATGGGATATCGATACATTCGTTGGGACTAGAGTGTGTATCAATCTCTATATATTGGGTAGTGTATTATTATGGCTGTTGGGGGCATCAAGAGCTACATACTGATAGTTATTGGATAATCATGGGATGACTCACTCGAGAGTTTTCTGTTGGTTAATATGACTAAGGTGAAACATAGAATGTCGAAGTAACGATGTTATACATTCTCTTGACTTGAGAATATTATGGAACTTCAATGTGGACACACCACTTTGATTACGGTTAAATCATGGCATAATGTCCATCATACGACTATAGTTGGATCTGCAATAAAGTATTGGAAGTGAAATACTATTCAATAGAGAATTTGTCTACTCGATTATATGAATTTAGTGTCACAGTCAATTGTAGTCAACTCAAAATCAAAGTCTCTGGACAGAGCAATACGATTAATAAGAATTGTTATTTTTAAATCAAGGATTTTGTATTGGGAATTACAAAATTGAATGTCGATGATCTTGGAATTTTGACTGAAACCAAATTTTATAAATCCTAATATGATATAGTTTTGACAAAGTGAATTGGTTTAAATAATCGTTACTACCGGGTACCTCATATAATAAGCAAAATTAGATTTTATCGAAAAAGATGTGTAAGCGATAAATTCAGCTAAAATGTCACACCACTAGTTAAGGTGGCATGTGAACATTAATATTTGAATTGTTTAATATTAAGCACTAATTGAATTTACACATTTGAGTCGCATAACGAAAATGATGAATATTCCGAATGAATCACACGATTTAATTAATTTATAATCATTACAGATTAATTAAACTAATTTATATTTATGAAATATTAATTATTAAATTTTATTTGATTTGTTTGAATACAATTAATATCTAATAAAGTGCGTATATAAAAGGTATAATCGTGTGTATCGATATACGACGCCGGTAGAATATTCAAATTGAATTTAAATTTAACAAATACCAAGTGGATTTTTATATAAATTAAATTAAATAATATTTATGAAATGTTAATTATCAAAAATTTATTTGATTTTTTTGAATATCATTAGTATTTAATAAAGTATGTATATAAAAGTATTAAACGCGCGTATCAATATAGGATATCAATAGAATGTTTGAATTGGATTTAAAGAGATTAAATGCTAAGTGATTTTGGAAATTTTTAAGGGACATGTTGCATCTATTATGGCTGGTTAAATAGAGAAAGTTTTCAAGAAGAAAACTGAAAATTTTCAACATCTCCTTTAAAACATATTCTCTCTCATTCATTTCAGAAGGCTTTTACGATGATTTACATTTATTCCTCTCCTCTTCTATCCCAACCAAAAATAATGGCTTCCAAAGCCTAAAATGTTTCGAAATCAAAATCAAATAAAATCAAAAAAACAAAAGGTGGTTCTTCACCTCTTGATTTTTTCAAATTACGGAGATTGATTCTATTGAGTCTAATAGCTTTTGATTCATCATTTCAAGGTTTGATTTATAGGCAACATCCAAGGTAATCCTCAAATTAATTTATTTATATGTTTTATCATGCATATGTTTGGATTTTGTAAGATTCATCATGTGTTTAATTGATCATTTTGTATATGTGAATCAAAACCCTCTTTCATCTCAATTGAATATTTGATTATTATGTCGTTTTAATTCAGATCTATATATGTTCTTTATCCCTTCATAATGTATGTTCATCTCAAATTGGAATGTTTAGATTTTGTTGTAATTTCATGTATTATTTAAATCTGTTTGTTTTTATCGCGAATTTACATATGCTCACCTTGTCCAATTTTTTTCTTTTGTTTTGATAATTTTGAAAGCAAAAAAAAAACTTAAAAGCTAATTTTTATTTAGATTTATTTTATACTTTTATAAAATTTACATACACAATTGTAAATGAACTATATACATCAATTATTTATTATTTCTTGAAAATTGATTTCTAAAGCTATATGGCTATTTTTGGTTATAAACATTTTGAATATTGTTCATGTAAGAAGGAATTTTTTTTCTAATGAATTGATTTTTAGGCACATTTTAAATTATTTGTCTCCTTCTATAAGTTTATTGTTTTATAATAAAAAATTCTTAAACTGCAATTTCATTTATAAAATATTAGATTTATTCAAATTGTTAATTTTTAGATCCAACTTATTCACACACGCACACATACACATACACACATGCATATGTGTGTGTATATATTTATGTATGTATGTATCATAAATTACAATGTTCACAAATACATATTCTAAATCTAAAATGATAAATTGTGCTTTTATATACATGAAAATTCACATGTGTTGCTTCAATTCAAATTTATAGAATTGAATTTTGTGTAATAATGTAACATTTAATGTCAAATCTTTCTTTAATTGAAATCAAATTCATTAAATTTAATTTTGGATTTCAAACCACATAAAATTAACTAATATGATTTTAATATATATATATATATAATAAATATTATAGACAACAAAGACATATGTAAAGGGAAAATTGGTCTGTTGTGGTGTAAATCCCAACACTTACATACGTTTCCATTAACTATGTACACATCTTATCCGTAGCACATACACTTCACAGTTCACACAAACAAATTTATTTGATATACTTATGAACTAAAACAAAAAAACCTTTTGACCATAATTAAATAAAATGAAGATTTTATTTAAAACATTTAGATTAGATCGAAAATCCATTTAGGCTTCTTGATGTAACTAAGATTAAAAATATGATTTTTTATTTTTGAATTTCGTCCATTCAACCTGCTTTTGACTTGTAACGCCCAAAATCTTTGTTTAACATTATTCAAAAATTCTACTTAGATAAATTAAACAAATAATATAATGTGATATGATGTGGCAAGGAGAATGAGATTTGATAATTAATTGGGTTGGGCCTTAATTAACCAATTAATAAGAATGATTTGAACATAAAATAGAAAGAAATAAATGAGAAGGGGAAAATGGGAATATAAACTTATTCCATTCCTTAAACCATCCCTCTCTTATTCATTTTCCATTTTCGTTTCTAATCAAAACAAAAACATAAGGGAAGACCGGCCATTACTAGAAGAAAAATAAGGGAAACTCTAAGGGATTCAAGGGAAGAGCTTAGGGAAATTACTCAACAACAAATTTCAATCTCTCATATCTAATCTAAGGTGAATAATAGTATCCATCTCTATTTATTTGATTTTGGACTTAGATGATTTCTGAATTGTTTGTGATAATATGTCATGCTATGGTTGATTATAGCATTGTTTGGTTGAATGATGATTTATTGGAATTATTATGGAATTATTCTTATAGGTTTTAAAAGGTAAAAACCTAATTTTTGATCTCCAATCGACTTGAAATTCTGATATGATGTATAAAACATTATTTTGGAGATGAGTTTTTAATTTCAAAATTTTCCAAGTTTATATGAATATTTATAAGTTTCCTAAGGTGGAAAAAGAGTTTATTTTGATTTTTAAATATTAAAAATGATTAAATAAGTGATTTGGCCTTGAAATTTTTAAATGCGATAGAAGATGGAAATTCTGATTTTTGGCGATTTTTCCCATACGGTTATGATTTTCTACAAATTATTCATGGTAGAAAGGCTATTAATTAATATTAATTAATAATGTTAATTACAAGGGTTTGCTATCATTTTGGGAGGTTAAAACGTGATATTCCAATCAGTTTCTCCAAATAATATGAAAATTATTTGTTAATTAATCAATTTTTTACAAGAGATAAGAGTTGCTGGAAAGATTTGTCTTTAAAAAGAAATATATCAATTTTATAATTATTTACAGAAATGGCATTGTAGATTTTCGGCACCCCCATCTCCTTCTTATTCGACATCTATAAAGGTTGATACATTAAATATCTATTCGATGGGTATACTATGTATCGAGTTTACAGACTCGACATCTATATGGAGTGATACATGCAATATCTACTTAGTAGATATGTGAGGTTTCTGTTTATATAGAAGTTCGACATAAATTACTATAGGTGTTCGATATCTCTACGTTGTAGAGGCTAAGTAAGCTAGGTTTCGGGACTCTATACCATTCTTTGAAAAGTTTGGCACCTCTTTTGTTTATGGTTTTGACACCCTCAAGATTTTAAAGAATCGACACCAACGAGTTTTAGGGGCACGACACCTAAATTTTTAAGGGTTCAATAACACCAAGTGTTTTACTCAGAACCTCTTGCTCCTATATTTTCAATACCTCTATTTGCGGCATTGTAGCCGTATGTTTAAAAACACGGTATCTTTGTTTTATAGGCTCGAAAGCCTTACGATATGCAAACTAAAAAGCTATGTTTTAAAGGTACGATAGCATATGTATTATAGAGACTTGATAACTATATACCTTTGGCATTATGGCCTTATGTTTTAGAGACTCGATATATAGGCTCGGCAGCCTATCTTAGCGGCATAGATGCTGCAGGTTTATAAGTTGAATAGCTTTATTTAGTGGCTCGATGAGCCATATGTTTTAGAGGCTCGGCGACCTCATTTTGATACCGAATGTCTAAAAGAAGCTATTTAAATATGATCGTATATTGGCATATGATTTTGGCTAAGTAAAGAGGCTATGTTTTCCTTGTTTTAAAGAATGATTTTAAGGGATTAATCATTCGTAAAGATAAATATTTTCAAGGGAAGAATATGGTGTTTTAGCCTAAGTTTTATAGGGATTTTGGTAAGAGCATTATTACTTGAATTAAGTAATTTTGTGATGCCAATGATTGTTGATTGAACATATTTGAATAAATAGTTTATATGTTCTTGTTACCATTTGATCGGTTACATTTATATGATTTGCATTGTCATACTAACATTATCATAACCCAAAATTATATCTTAGGATGTAAGGGCAGAAATTACCGGTTAGATTGACCTAGTAGTGAGTATAGTTAGACTAAACTCCTAAGTGAGTAAAATTGCATCCAGGAGATCGGATAGATCAAATTTGTGTTAGAATGCCTCGAACTGATCAAAAGAGTACTTGTTTACTCCTAACCGTAGGAGGAAGAAGATTATTGGTTAACCTGTGAAAACCAATAGGTTCATAGTAATCCTAGAAAAACAATGATATGTGCGATGGATAGTTCACATGATATATGAGACAGATAGTCCATATGATTCTTGATATGTTCATAGTAACTCTAGAAAAACTATGATATGTGTGATAGATAGTCCACATGATCCGGGGTAGATAGTCCATATAATATGTGAGATGGGTAGTCCACATGAGTTGAGACGGATAGTCCATTTAATTTGAGACAGATGGTCCATAGGTCAGGGACAGATAGTCTATTTTACGAGATTATGTAGATTATGCGAGTGCATAACCCCAAGAAGACAAATTAGTCGAACTTACCCACATTGCATGCCTGCATATGATTATATTATGATGCTCTAACTAAAGTGGTTGTAGGTGCATGATTTATGATTTACATATTTGGATAAGATACTAGTGAGGGGAAATCCCGTTCCGCTCAGGGGTGTGGACTCGCTAGATGTCTATTTTGATTTGAGGTGGCGTATTATTATTCACGCTAGACTTTTTGTCTGATTCAAAGTTTTTATTTTTTTTCCCCTATACTCTTTGATACTCATTTGAGTAGGTCAGAAATAGGGAATTTCAGGTTAGACAAATAAGCTTCCAAAGACGTGTAGGAAGCAAGCTAGCAAATATTAGGAGTTATTTCCGTTGTGTAGTTTAAATTCTATACTATGTTTGAATGGATGTAATTGCAGGATTATAACTGTCAAGTCAAGTAGTTAGACTCTGATTGTCCAAGGGAGGAATCTTCATATGTCGCTTTCGTAATATAATTGTAATTATTATTATATTTTTTCTGAATGTGGAATCGATGGGATTGTCTAATGGGATGTAGTGAATATGAAAGTTATTAATGAAATGTGTTATGAAATGTTTCATATTCATGTGCACTTGATGTTATAGATATAATTAACCGATCTCATTTTGTTACCGAGAAATAATACCATTGATGATTGTAGCATCAGTAGCGCTTATTTTTGGACCTTAAATGGAGGATGTTACAACTTAGTATCAGAGCATAGGTGTATGTAAAACATAAAATATTTTAAAACTATCATCCTAATAAATCATAAAATAAGATTAGGGTATGTGATAACGCTATAGTAACGTACTTGTAATTTTTTGTATGTAAGTATGTATTCTATCTCCATTCCCCCTTCTCTTAGACCATTCTTCTATATCTTACAAAGGCTTGTATGCAAATTATGGAAAAGTGAGATATGGAAGTAGGAAATGGAAGAGTGAATCTAAGTGGAGGAAGCACCATAATTAATGGAAACGTTCTGCCCAATTCTAGAAGGAATCCGGATCGACAAGCAATTGCTAATCCAAATGCAAGTGCTATTGTGGATGCTAGAAACCCACCAGTAGATATGTGGACTATGTACCAGTTTTTCATGAACATGATGCAAGCTAAAGCTGTTGCTTGTTTGGTTGGAGGTAATGCGTGAGAAGCTAACCCCGAGGTATAAATCAGCAACAACTATGCTAAGTTGAGCCTAGATTATACTAGTCTTGGAGGAAAGCCTTTTCTAGGAATGCGGAATGCTATTGAAGTTAGGAATTGGCTGTTGCACTATAGAAGGGTCTTTGCTAACTTAGGTTTGAATGATGAGCAAATGAGGAGGTTGGCATCCAAATAGTTGCAAGGGACTGCTTTGTATTGGTGGAACAGCGTGACAATAGAAATACCAAGGAGAATTTGATTTCAGCTGAGTTTAGAAGGAGGTTTGAGGAAAGATCTTGTTTGAGATAGCCAATTCAACTTTACTCAGGAAGTTTATGAAATTGAAGCAAGGGAAGATGTCAGTTTTGGAGTATGCCACTAAGTTTGATGAGTTGGCCAGATACGAACATGCTACCATAGACACCATAATTAAAAGGAATGAGAAGTTCATTTCAGGGATTGAAGCCGGAGATTGCCAGGGCAATAATGCCTCATCTCAAAGAGCCATGTGATGTAGTAGTGGAGATGTCAAAAAGAAACGAGGAAATGCTCTCGACGTTTGGAATGGACAAGCCTGTGGAAACTAAGGGTTTTCGGGGCAAGAAGGGAAAGTTCTTCAAAAAGAAGGGAGCTCAGAAGGGCAAGCTACCTACAAAGGGAAAGTTGATATAGTTTGCTATAAGTGTGATAAGAAATGGAACTTTGCTAATAAGTGTCGATCTGGTGATGGAAAGATGATTTTGGGAAAAAAGTACATAAAGTGTTACAACTACAACTAGGTGGGGGCATTACAAGAATAAATGTCCAGAAGCGGTCAAGGTTGATAAAGGGAAGGTTTTTGCTCTAAAGCCATCAGTTTCTAGACCGACCGCAGAGGAGATAGGAAAGTATGTGATGGGAGGTACGCTTTTGATTCATGGCATAATTGTTAAAAAAATTGATACTGCCGCATCACATTATTTTATCTCACATTGTTTGGTAGATAAGTTAAGTCTAGAACCATCATACCTTATTACTTCCTGAAGGGTTGTAAATCTGATAGGAGTTTATTCAACTCTTGGGATAAGGTGTGACCATTTAGAAATTGAGTTGTTAGGTCATGCGTTTACCTGCAATTTGTATGTGTTTAATATTATGGGTTTTGGGATTATTCTGGGTATAGATTGGTTAACCAAATATGATGCTAGGATATTTTTCCAAGTCATCCTAATAGCCGTGATCGAATCGTATACTCGGTAGAAAATTCGAGTTTTGACGTATGTTCTTTATTGGGTGCAATAGAAGTAGAAGATGAGGTGAATCGGGTTTTTGTTGTAAGAGTGTATGCAGATGTTTTTGAGCCAGTTACTATACTACCACCGAAATGAGATATTGAGTTTCGAATAGATCTTGTACTTAGAGCAAACCCATAAGTAGACCACCTAGCAAGATGAGACCTACAGAGATGAAAGAGTTAAAGGTGCAGTTAGTGGACTTAGAAGGGAATAATAACGTTAGATCAAGCAGTTCACCTTGGGGAGTGGTCATGATGTTCATAAAGAAACCAGAGGGTCATTGAGGATATGTATTGATTATCGTAAGCTGAGTGAGAAGACGATAAGAAATTGGCATCATTTGCCGAGAATAGATGATTTGTTTGATCAATTGAGTGGAGCCAAGGTATTTTTCCAATTTGATTTAGCAACAGGGTTCCATCAATTGAGAGTGGCGGAAGATAGCATTCCATTAAAAGCGTTTCAAAAAAGATATGGTTCATATGAATGGTTAGTCATGCCTTTTGGACTGACCAATGTAAGGATTTGGTGAACCAGATCTTCCGAGAGCATTTGGATAGATTCATATTAGTGTTTATAGATGACATTTTGATATATTCTAAGAATGAATGAGATCATGAGATTCATCTTAGAATAGTGCTAGAAAGTTGAGGCAGCATCAACTAAAAGCAAAGTTTTCGAAATGTTATTTTTGGAAGAAAGAAGTAAAGTTCCTTGGTCATGTTGTTTCAAAAAATGGGTTATGAATAGATCCGGCTAATTGAAGCCGTTAACAATTGGAAAAGACCTAAGACTGTGACCGAGATAAAAAGTCATCTGGTGTTAGCTGGCTATTGTCAGAGATTCACCAAAGATTTCTCTTGTATAATGGGCCCTATAACTAAGCTAACAAGGATAGGCGTAAAGTATGTTTGGACCAAAAAATATAAAGAAGCATTCTTAAAGCTAAAACATTTATTGACTAATGCGCCTGCGTTGGTTGTTCCATATGGAAATCAAGATTTAGTGGTGTATACTGATGCATGTGGGATAGGGTTAGGAGCTATGTTAATGCAAAAAGGTAAAGTAATTGTCTACACTTCTTGACAGCTTAGACCACATGAAGTTAGATATCCTACTCATGATTTAGAGTTAGCAGCAGTGATCTTTTCTTTGAAGGTGTGGAGGCACTATCTTTTAGGAGGAAGATTCGAGTTATTCACGAATCATAAGTCTTTGAAGTATTTATTCTCTTATAAGGAGTTGAATATGAGACAGCAAAGGTGACTAGAGTTTTGGCGGCTTATGATTTCGGTATTGAGTGTATGCCAGGAAAAGGAAATAAAGTTGCAGATGCACTGAACAGAAAACATCAAAGTGTGATGTTAGATATGTTAGCAGAATGAAAAGATTTAGAGGCGTTGACTACTTGTGGTGCATAGTTAAGGTCGATGGCTAGTTCTAGTCGAATACGGCAATGTTATCCTATTTGAAAGTTCAAGTAGTAATGATCGAAAGAATTGCTTCTAAGCAGAGAGATATCCATTACTAGCTGAATGGATTAGAAGCCTTGAAGGAGGAACTGAGATCGATGATTTGAATGGTTTTAGTCTTGACGAAAATGGATGGTTAAGGAAGAAGGGATGATTGTGTGTTCCAGATGTTTGTGACTTAATGAGGGAAGTTCTTAGGAAGTGCCATCGATCAAAGTTTACTATTCATTCTAGAGGAACTAAGATGTATCCGGACATGAAGAGAAGTTTCTTCTGAGAATGTATAAAGAGGGATACAAGCTTATAGGTTAAGCAATGTTTGAATTGCTAACAAGTGACATCCGAGCATCATAAATCAAGTAGGTTACTTCAACCTTTAGATGTGCCACTTTGGAAGTGAGATTCTATATCTATGGATTTTATTGATGGGTTCTCAAGCTCGAATAGGGGAAATGAAAGTATTTGGGTCATGGTAGATAAGCTGACTAAGAGTGCACACTTTATTCTCGTTAAGTCGACAAGGACAACACCTACCTTAGCGAAATTTTTCATAAAGAATATTATAAGACTGCACGAGATTCCTAGTAGTATAATCAGTGGCAGAGATAGTTTGTTCACTAGTGAATTATGGAAGAGTATGCAAGAAGTGTTAGGTACCAAGCTGAAGATGAGCACCGCTTATCATCCACATATAGATGGGCAGACAGAAAGAGACAACAAGGTACTTGAAGATTTTCTCAAAGCTTGTGTACTAGACTTTGGAAGTCATGGGAAGACCATTTGCACTTAGTCGAGTTATCCTTATCAAACTAGTATAGGAATGATGCCTTTCGAAGCTCTTTATGGAAGGCCGTTCTAATCACCAACATTTTGGCTAGAGAGTAGCGACAGATTGATTCTTGGTCCAGATATAGTGAGAGAAGCTAAAAAAGATTGAGTTGATCCTAGTAAGAATGAAGGCAGCTCAGTCTAGGCAGAAAAATTGCGCAAATTAGGGGCGTAAGTACTTACAGTTCTCGGTTGGAGACCATGTTTTTGTTAAAGTATCACCGATGAAGGGTGTGGTACGGTTTGGTAAGTCAGGAAAATTAGTATTGAGATATGTTGGTCCGTTTCCTATCATAGAAAGGATCGAAAAACTCGCTTATCAGATAGAGTTACCGAATAGTTTGGCAGGAGTCCATAAAGTTTTTTATGTTTCTCATCTTAGAAAATGTGTTCATGATCCAAAGACTACTATTACACCAACTGAAGTAGAAGGATAGAGAGATGTATTACATAATTTTATCATCCTAAGTATCTTATACTTTTTAGTTATGCACACTTTTTATGAGTTCTACAATTTTCATTATTACTACAATATTAATCCTCGATGGTAAGAATATTGGTGTAAGAGCAAAAGTTTACATCATTTAATTTATGTATATTTATTATTTGTCTTTTGCTCTTATACCTAATATTCTTACCATAGATATTAGTATTATAGTAATAATAAAAATTGTAGAACTCATAAAAATTATGCATAACTAAAAAGTATAAGACATTTAGGATGATAAAATATATATTACATCTCTTTAGTAGTATAGCCGGATGTGAATTTTGTTAGACGACCAGTTTGTATTGTCGTAAAAGATGAGAAGAAGTAAACAAACAAGACAGTCAAGTTAGTTAAAGTCTAGTGGAGTGACAACGAGAAAGACTATACTCGAAAGACAGAAGATAAGATTAAGGATACTTATCCTGAGTTATTTTGATGGTATGTTCTATATTTGTCATGTAGACGTTTTGCTAGTCAGATTGGCTAGTATTGTTGTTATATGTTGTCACACATGTTTGCATGATATATATGCTTGTTAATTTCCTTATCGTAATTTCGAGAACAAAATTCTCTAAGGGGGGAGCCTGTAACACCAATAATCTTTGTTTAACATTATTCAAGAAATTTAATTAGGTAAATTAAATAGAATAATGAGATGTGATGTGATGTGATAAGGAAAATAAGATTTGATAATTAATTGGATCGGGCCTTAATTAACCAATTAATAAGAATGATTTGAACATAAAATAGAAAGAAATAAATGAGAAGGGAAAAATGGGAATAACTCCTTTTTCCATTCCCTAAACCCTCCTTTCTCATTCATTTTCTATTTTCGATTCGAATAAAAAAAACATAAGGGAAGGTCAGTCATTACTAGAAGAAAAGGAAGGCAATCTCTATGGAATTCAAGGGAAGAGCTTAGGTGTAACAACCCGCATATTTATCAATTTATCATTTAAATATTTTATTTAAATATTTTTTCGTTAATCGGATTTTGGTCCAAAAAGCTACTTTTTGCAAACGGTCGAATTAGGACTCGAGACCACTTCCATTGAGTTCAAAATGTCGTTTGCGATCTTTTTGAGTATAAACTTTGATATGTTTGGGGCTAGTCAAAAATTTGACCATTTTCACTTTGGGTTGGGTATGGTTCAGCCCTATGTTTTAGCTTAACACTCCAAACTGAAACCCCCTCTTCATTCACTCCCTCCTCCTCTTCATTTCAGTTCTAAAGAGATTAATGGTGAGTGGAATGGGAAATTAAAACTCTAAAACCCTAGTTTCCATCTACAAATCAAGTTCTAGCTCCAAATCAATAGAAGAAGCTTTGGTAAGTCTCCTCTTCTTCTTCCCCAACTCACTCTCTTATCAATTTCAGAAATTCCTAAACCTAATTTAGGAAATGTTCCTCTTTTTAGCTTAGAATCAAGCTTGTTGAGTTGGGATTGAAGAGAGATTGTCATTGCCATTGCTCTATAGCTCCTTCATACTTGTTCTTGTGTATAAAGGTGAGATTTTTATCTCACATCTTAAACTATATTATCTTCGATTGTTAGGTATGAATTCCTAACACTTATTCTTGTGCAATTGTTTTTGGTTTGGATTGATTTGGTGAATATTCCAATTTTTAGTGTTTTGAGTTCAATTCTTTAAAAATCCAAACTTTGATCTTTGATCATGATTTTTGTGATGCATTGAAGAGCGTATATGGCCGGGTAGTCGATGGGCGTAAACCCTTAGTGCCGTTGCTCGTCCGATTGCATTTCGGAAGGAATTGGCATTCATTTGATTTGGCATGGGAGTGCTGGAAACAGGCTCCGGTCGACCGACCTCAGAGTCCGGTCGACCGACCTGCTACTCTAGCATCTCCCTGCCTCTGTTTGGAAGTGCAGATTACAGGCTTCGGCCGACCGACCTCAGGGTCCGGTCGACCGACCTGCTACCCGAGCACTTCTGTCTCTGGTCCGGTCAGCCGACTCAGGGAGTCCGGTTGACCGACCTGCTCCTATTTGCCAGTTTTGCCTATATTGCTTATTTGTTTGAACTTCCAACTTTAATCGATTCGTGTGGTCTCCTATTTGTTGTTATCATCTCTAAGACTTTGATGACTCCTCTTTCGGGATGGTACCTCGTTAGGTCGCTCGACCCTATCCCCCTTAGGTCGTTAGACCTCATCTTGTCTTCAAAAGGGCGTACAATTAGGATGGTTTTGAGAATTGATTTCTTTGAACTTTACTCACGTCTTCGAACGTGAATTTTTATGATTGATTGTTTCTACAATCAATTCTATGATTTGTCACTTCAAAATATAAAGGTTTTCTATACTAGTAGTAAATATCAAAACTCTTTCATCAAATCGATTTCAACACTATTTTTTTATATCAAAAGTTCGTTTTCTCAAACCGATTTCCAATCTACTAATATATATAAGCCTTTACTTCACTCGAATGAGAAATCGACTTAAACGACTTAGTAAAACGAGTGGTATGAAACGCTTGCGTTCACTTCGTCGGTTAGCTCTTGGACTTGTCCGATTGAACCCTTTTCGTGACAATTTCCTAGTGAAGATTTACAGCTTGTTCGTAAATATTTAAGTTAAGCAAGTGGTTATGGGACATGAAGCTAAACTCATATATTTACTAGCTTGGTGTGATTGACACTTCTCGCTGATCATGATGATCATTTTATGATTTAGACTAGCAATTGTGCGATGTCTCTTTGTTTGCAAGGTAAGACTAGACCGCAATAGTGTGATTCCGACTCACACACATCTCTTTGTCCGCAAGGTTAGTCTAGGCCGCAGTAGTGTGATTCCGACTCACACATATCTTTTTGTTTGCGAGGTTAGGCTAGACACCACTTGTGTGATTCCATTCACACATACCTTTTTGCTTTTTGGTTAGCCTAGGCCTCAATCAGTGTGATTCCGACTCACACATATGGGGTAGCTCCCCATGGTCTTCGGACCATCATGTGATAGGCCTCTTTCTCTTTTTATGATTTCTGGATTTCTTGTTTTGATTTCTGGATTTTTATGTCATTGACTTGTTATGAGTACAAGTTTAGGGTATGATGCCCTCTTTGGATCTTTGAGAAGATTCTTGTGATATTGATCATTTCTCATCGGTTGATCTCCTGTTGATCATCATTTTCATACTTATAGTAGTATGTCAGTATGGGTATTCTATGTTTATGCCATATCTATTATTTTATATCATGTCATCTGATATTTATAGTTAGACTGATCCGTTTATTATTTTCTTCTTAAATAATACTCGGGTCAGACCGAGATGTTACAGGTGCTTCTGCTTGACTTCCTCCCGGGATTTGCTACTTTGACTTTTGGCACTACTTAGATTAGTAGTTTTCGGTTGTACGCATTTGAGATATAGACTCTACATAGTGTACTTATTCTTTTGTATAGCACATGCTGCTATTCTTTTGTATTATCGTGGATCTTTCTGACCATTACTCTGATGTACACTTTCATGTGTTGTATATTTATTCATATCTTCTTCCGCCTTTGTGATATGGATGTCTGTGACTGATTTATGTTATGTTTATTCCTATATTTGTTTCCGAAGATTATATATAGCCACTGTGTGATAGCTTTGAGTTTGTATCGGTATGTCGGATTTCCTCCTTAAATGATATGCATTCTATACTATCTGACATATCGGTACTCGCACAAAGAAGTTACATGGATGGTCGCTCCTCAACAGCCTTATTCTCCGCGCTAGTTGACAGCATTACTCCGTAGTGTTCTTGGCTAGCGTGGGTATAGAGGTGGGGCGTCACATTAGGAAAATTAATCAACAATAAATCTCAATTTCTCTTATACAATCTAAGATGAATAATAATATCCATCTCATTTATTTATGTTTGATTCCAGATCTAGGATGATTTCCAAATTGTTTTATGATAATATGTCATGTTGTGGTTGACTACATCATTGTTTGGTAGAATGATGATTTACTAGAATTATTCTTGTGGGTTTTAAAAGGTAAAAACCTAAATTCTGGTCTCCAATCGACTTGAAATTCTAATGATGTATAAAACATTATTTTGAAGATGGATTTTTAGTTTCAAAATTTTCCAAGTTTATATGAGTATTTTAGGAATTTCCTAAGATGGAAAATGAGTTTATTCGGGTTTTAATTATTAAAAATAATTTAATAAATGTTTTGGCCCCGAAATATTTATATATGACAGAAGATGGAAATTCTGATTTTTGATGATTTTCTCCATACATTTATGATTTTCTATGAATTATTCATAATTAATAGTGTTAACTACAAGGGTTTACTAATCCTTTTGGGAAGGAAAAATATGATCTTCCAGTAAATTTCTAAAAAGAATATGAAAAGTATTTGTTAACCAATTATTTTGTGATAAGAGGTAGGGGTTGGTGAAAAGATTTGTCTTTAAAAAGAAATAAATTGATTTTATAATTATTTATAGAAATGTCATTATAGCTATTCAGCACCCCTATCTCTTTGTTATTCGACGTCTATAAAGGTCGATACATGAAATATCTATTCGATAGGTATACTATGTATCGAGTTTATAGACTCGACATCTATACGGAGTGATATATGTGATATCTACTTAGTGGATATGTGACGTATCTGTTTATATAGAAGTTCGGCATAAATTACTGTAGGGTTTCGATATCTCAAGCTTGCAAAGGCGCGGTAACAAGGTTTCAGGACTCTATATAATTCTTTTAAAAGTTCAGCACCTCTTTTGTTTATGATTTCGACACCCTCAAGATTTTAAAGAAACGACACCAACAAGTTTTCAGAGCACAACATCCCAATCTTTTAAGGGTTTGATAACCCTAAGTGTTTTACTAGAAACCTCTTATCTCCTATATTTTTGATACCTATGTTTGCGGCATAGTAACCATACGTATAAAAACTCGGTATCTTTATTTTATAGGCTCGAAAGCCTTATGATATGCAAACTAGAAAGCTATGATTTAAAGGTATGATAACATATGTACTATAGAAACTCGATAACCATATACCTTTGGCATTATGGTCATATGTTTTAAAGACTCAATATAAAGGCTTGGTATCCTATCTTAGCGGCATAAATGCCGCATGTTTATAAATTGAATGGCTTTATTTAGTTGCTCGATGAGCCATATTTTTTAGAGGCTCGACAACCTCATTTTGATACCGAATAATTAAAAGAAGCTAATTAAAGATAATCGTATTTTGGCACATGATTTTGGCTAAGTAAAGGGGATATGTTTTCCTTGTTTTAAAGAATGATTTTAAGGGATAAATCATCCGTAAAGATAAATATTTTCAAGGGAAGAAAATGGTGTTTTAGCCCAAGTTTTACAGGGATATTGATTAGAGAATTACTTGAATTAAGTAATTTGTGATGCCAATGACTATTGATTGAACATATTTGAATAAATAATGTTATATGTTCTTGTTACCGTATGATCAGTTACATTTATATGATTTGCATATTCATACTCATATCATCATAACCCAAATTTATACCTTGGGCAATAAGGAGAGAAATTACCAGTTAGATTGACTCAGTAGTGAGTATAGCCAGACTAAACTACCGAGTGATCAGAATTGTATACAGGAGATCAGATATATCAAATTTGTGTTAGGATGACTCAAATTGATCAAAAGAATACTTGTTTACTCCTAACCGTAGAAGGAGGAAGGTTATTGGTTAACCTGTGAAAACCAATAGGTTAATAGTAATAGAAAAACTATGATATGTGCAATGGATAGTTCACATGATATATGAGACAGATAGTCCATATAATTCTTGATATGTTCATAGTAACCCTTGGAAAACTATGATATGGGTGATAAATAGTCCACATGACCCGAGATAGATAGTTCATATAATACGTGAGATGGGTAATCCACATGAGTTGAGATGGATAGTCCATTTAATTTGAGACAGATGGTCCACAAGTCTGAGGCAGATAGTACATTTTATGAGATTATGGGAGTGCATAACCCCATGAAGATAGATTAGTCAGACTTACCCATATTGCATGTCGGAATATAATTATATTATGATGTTCTAACCAATGTGGTTGCAGTTGCATGATTTATGATTGACATATTTGGATAAGATACTAGTGTGGGGAAAACCCGTTCCGCTCAGCGACATGGTCTCACTAGATATCTATTTTGATTCGAGATGACATATTATTATTCACACTAGACTTTTTATCCGACCCAAAGTTTTTATTTTCCCCCTTAAATTCTATGGTACTCATTTGACTAGGTTGGGAGTAGAAAATTTCAAGTTAGACGAATAAGCTTCCGCAGATGTGCAGAAGGCAAGCTAGCTAATATTAGGAGTTTATTTCTGATGTGTTGTTTAAATTTTATGCTATGTTTGAATGGATGTAATGACAGGATTATAAATGTCAAGTAGTTAGACTCTGATCGCCCAAGGGGGAATATTCATTTGTCGCTCTTGGAATATAATTGTAATTGTATTTTCTTTGAACGTTGAATCGACGGGATTGTGTAATGGGATGTAATGAATACGAAAATTATTAATGAAATGTATTTTGAAATGTTTCATATTCACGTGCTCTTGATGTTATAGATACAATTAACCGATCTTATTTTGTCATCGAAAAATAATACTATTGATGACTGCAGCATCAGTAGCGCTTATTTTTAGCCTTAAATTTGGGGATGTAACACGACTGGCATGGTTTCTTCAATGATATCTAAGGCAAATAGTCTTTGCATTCTAAATTAGCAATATTAGGGCTAACATATTAAAACCTATTCATTTAGTAGGATGTCTAGAAAGGTAGTATCGAAAGATTGAGTTTGGACAATCAAATACTCTGCCCTACTTGTCTACTGGCCTGGCCCGTAGGATAAGTAAGCCCAAATGTCCCCAATATAAAGGCCCGTTGATTTTGGATCTTGGGCCAATTTTTCAAAATATATTTTGAAAATTTAAAAAATTATATTTTAATTTTAAAGGTTAAGTTTAAAATATGATATGTTGTAAATGTTATAAAATTTTCAAAATTGGATTTGAAAGTTAATGTATGAATTCAAAAATTATTTTATATTATTTATTTAATTAATTAGATTAAATAAATAAATAAGTAAATAATTAATTAAAAGTTAATTAGTTAAATTAAAACATATATAATGATATATGCATATTTTTCTTAAAATGTTTAAGGAAAATGAAGATAAAATTTTGAATTTAAATAATGTTACTTTAATTAAAATTTGTTTTAATTAATTAAATTAATAAAAAGTTAATCAATAAATATTGTACATATATAATGATATATGTACATAATTACTATAAATTTTATAGTCCATGTTCATCTTTAAATTGGTAAGGATGAATGAAGTAAAATTCAATAGTTGAAATTTTAATTCAATTGACTAAAATGTTAAATAAATAAATAAATAAATAAAATTAATCAAATATGATTCAATTAATAAGAATTAAAATTAATTAAATAAGGTTTAATTAATAAGATACATGTATATATTATATAAGTGAATTAAATTATAAAAGTTATAACTAAGTTAATACTTATATAACTATATATGTATAAAATTAAGTGGGACTCGAAAGAACCCAAATGATATTTAAGGAATGGGCACATACGTGTTGTACATACACCGTGATTTCAAATGTGTTCGACGCTTGAATCCCAATGGTATTTCTTGTGAAGTATATTATTTCCTAAATCAATATCACTCAATATATGTATAATAAAGATTATGAACCCTTAATCTATTAGTTGTCCTCTACCATTTATATATTAATAAATTACTTGCATACTCTTAGTTGTTTATATTCCTCAAGCTAGTGATATTATGTGTAGTACTATTATATATTAATTAGACGAGGTAAGGTACATGTATGTATTTGTTGATATTCCTCAAGGTATGTGCATTATACTTAGGTCATCGCGAAATGGTAGGAACAAATGAATAAATCTTTCGATCTGTTGATATTCTCAAGGTCGAGATGATATTAGGATAGACCGTAGTTTAGGAGTTGTATTTGATACAACCATTAAAGTGATATCCATCGCTTGCGGGCCTTTTCTCTTGCATTTGAAGACTAAGCCTAGTCTCCCATAATCAAAAAATATGGTTGGCCCTATGATTGACTAAGAATGGCCAACAAGTCCTTAACTCCCATTTGAATCAACGTTTAACTATTTAATTTCTAGCTCCTTAATCGATCAAACCATCCTATAACTTTTATACATTGTTTTGTCTGATATTAAGCTTTAAATAAATAATCGAAATAACCATAAAATATTAATACAACATTTGGATTAATTATTAATATATCACATTTGTAAATTAATTTTACCATCAGTTGAATTCAGAAATAATTAACAATGCGGTTGTGTTGACCCTCTGGTGTGAACTCGGTCCTCGGTTAATATTTAAATAATTTAAATACTAAAGCATGTACGGACTTTGCTAAAGCATGATATCAGGCTAAATTCAATGCTCGTAGACCATTTAGGTGAAATTCAATTTCTGATCTAAAATAAGCTCACCTAGTAACAGTAATTTGTACATATTCGTTTTTCATCATCACTGTATCACCTAGATATCAAAAGTTTGGTCTAAGATCAAAAACTCCGTTAATATCTGTATTTAATTGCAAAAACAACTTTTAAAATCCTTAATTCAATATGATAACATTTATCGATTAATCGGTTTACTCTGGTCAGAGATTTTGACTTTTAAGTCAAATGGCAATTATGATATACTACCTTTTATAACGAAGGAGAAAAATCCTCTCTTGGATGGTGTCTCACATCAGGTTGTTCGATATATACCAAACTATGGTTGTAATAAGGTCGTCATGCCAAGTATTTAACCGTAATAAAAGTATAGTCTAGCTATTTAAGAATACTCTCAAGTCAGAAGACTACTTGTACGTCATTATTGTGGGATCTTCTATTTTAGCTTAGTCATAGTAACCTACCAAGACTTTTGTTGATTCGTCATGTGATTTTTCCAAACAACCACAAGTACCTAATTCCTTAGTGTCCCCAACGGTTATGACTAAATCATCATTCATCGTATGGAGAGTGTTACGTACACTGGTCTCAACAGATGTACCGATATCATGTTCTTGATACATCTTGACTAGAAATATTTAAGGAGTTAGTATTCTGTTTATATCGATTGAATACTCATGGTTGTGAACACATTAGTAACTGCAACTGATAAAACACCACTCCTAAAGATTTGCTACTTGTATATGTTTAATATGATTAATTCATTATTTATATCACAAGATAACAACACATACAATAAAAAACAAAACAAAAAACATACTTCATTATGAACATGATTGTTTGTAGAGTTGCTTTTATATAACAAATTACATAATATTCCTTATGGCTCTACCAAAAATTTTCTAATTCATTTTTGAAATTGGGTATGTAGGTGGTAGTACAAGTTATATAACAAGTCTTAGGTAGCATACAATGTACTATAGGTAAAAATATGTCTGGTTGTTCTAATCACGCTACGTAGGATTCAAACTTGTGACCTCATGGGCTAACGCCGAAGTGCCTAACTAAGGGGACAGTGATGCTCGACAATTTTCTATATTATATAGCAAAGGTGCACTTAAGTGAATTAAGTTTCAAATTTAACTTTCTTAGAGTTGCAAAGGTTCCCTCAAGTCATGCACATGACTAGGCACCTTCTTGGACTTAACTGACATGTCATCTACATTCCTTCCAATTTATTTAGAAAATATTTTATTTCCTAGCCTTTAGTGGGTAGCTCTTGCATTCTTTAACCCAAACAACATTATGTAATAGCAATATAGTCATTTGTCTATGATTAACCTTATATGTTGTTGGTTAGGTTCAAACATGGAAATCTAATTGTACTCTGAGTATGCATTCATGAATGTGAGCAGTTTATGTCCATTGGTTGCATCTACTAGTTGATCTATTCTAGACAGAGGAAAACTATCCTTTGGACATTCTCTATTATGATTGGTGAAGTTTATGTAGGTTCTCCACTTTCCGTTTGGCTTCTTTACAAATATTAGGTATCCATTTTGGGTAGTACACTTCTCTAATAAACCTATTCTCTTTAAGCTCCTTCGCCTCTTCATGTAGAACATTGAACTGCTCTTAACTAAGTGACCATCTTTCTTGGCGCATCAGATGTGCATCTGGGTCTATGTCGAGTGCATGGAAAATTATTGATGAGATGACCCCAATCATGTCTAAGTGCGTCCATGCAAAAACACCTACCGACCTTTTTAAGAAATTAACAAACTCAGAGCGAAGTTCCATACCCAAATTCTTCCCTATTCTTACTGTTTTTTCTGAGCCATTGGAAGCTAGTTAAATATCTTCTAATTCATCTATAGGCTTGAGTTCTTTTGAGTTCATTCCTAGTCCAAGGGCCACTTCATCCTCTACAAGTTTTGAAGAAGTTGAACTGTCCAAACTTTGGATGTGGCCATCAAGATACCAAGCATAAACTGATGAATATTCATCGGTTTCTATCATATATAGACGTCTCTCTTTTTAAGTCATACCGACACTGTAGTCGTAGGGTGGCTTATTTAAGAGTCAATGGGGTTTGAATTTGGCGACGTAGGTTTCTTACTTGGCTTACTATTTACATTGGTTTGTTATCGTTTTTGCACATAGTAGGAGACACACTAGTATAAGCAAAAGCAATTTTATTACTATGATTGATGGTTACATAATATAATTCCCTAGCCAATAACTACATGCCTTTGATGCTACCTATTTCTTGCAAAGTGCGAAATTTGATAAGCAAGTCTCTTTGTAAAATAACTACATCCATCTCTATTATGGAAGGCCTCCCTAATAATACATTGTATGTTGAGGGCTGTTCTATGATTAGGAAGATTGCGTAGAACGAAAAGTGTAATGAAGCAGTTCCAGTAGTAACTAGGAGTCTTGTTGAGTCGGTTGAGATGGTTGTTGTTGTTTAATCTAAAGATCGGTTCTAAGCTGGATTTAAGCACCTCAACTGGTAGCTTCATTCTTTCTAAGGCATGCTTAAAAATCACATCCATAGAACTGCTTGTATCAACGAAGACCTCTTCACCGTGTTGTTTGAAAATTGTGACGTGATCATAGTAGGTGGTCTTGATGTCAAAAATTCACTCCTAAAGAATCTGTTGTGGTGAAGGTTATGTCTTGCGCAAGGATGTTGCCTTATGTGGTATATTGTATAGTATTCTTCCTAGACATCTTGGTCGTACCTTTCCACGGACTTCTTACTTTTTCTGGATAAATGAGGTGATCCTCTATGAATAGACCCGATCAAAATCCAAGGATTTCCCACCTGATCAGCATGAGCATCTAGAGATTGGTTTAGTGCGGGAGCTGAGGTGGGTGTTTGCTCACAACCCGTCTGAACCATCCATTCTATATTGTTCTTCAAGTGACGGTAATTGTTAGTGTGATGCCCATTTATCTAGTGGAAACGATAGTTGGACCCACTAGAGTTCTTTTCTGGCTTCTTTCCCTTGTTAAGCAAGTTGTAGGCCAACTAATATTTGATTACCATGAATATTTGTCCTGCCCTGTGAGTAAGTAGAGTATGAGCAGTGAAGTTGAACTCCCCTTGTTTCTTTACTGGTTAATGATAAGCATATGTCCCTTCTTTCTATTATTCGAGTTTGGTTCAGTTTAATCATCGTGGACATCCTCATATTTCTCAGCTTCTTCATATCGGATACGACCACTGGCACATTCATAAACAACATTTATGCTTCTGCATGGTTTCTACTATTTTTTATCTAAAATGTTATGTCCTTCCCGATGCTTGGGTATGAAGCTGTAACAACCCTGAGATTGCAATTACCGAATGATGGAGTAAAATTATGATTTTTAAGTTAAAAAGGGGCTAAACAAATTTTTGAGAAGTTAAATTTACAATTTGTTTGCAAATTAAAATATTTTGGGTTGAAATGAGGAATTTTTAAATAAAAAGTGATTATAGGCTAATGGGCTAAATAAGACAATTATAAGGTTTTAATCAAAAATAGAATGCTTCTTAGGATTTTGGTTCACATGATAACATTAGAAGATAAAACTAAGTCCTAATGGGTTTCTAAAACCCCTTACCATTACCCATTAGCCTAACCCACTCCTTTATAATATCTCAAACCCATCCAAACCCTAACCCTCCTCTTCATAACTTCAAAACCTAGATCTAAACAAAATTAATGGCCTCCATTTAGAAGCTCCATCTCCTTCTCTTCATAAATTAGTTTAATCCTAGAAAAAAAAAAAGGTAATGCAATCTCTTATATTATCTAATCCTCCTTCTTAATCCATATTTATCTCAACCTTCATGTTGTAATTATTGTTTTATTTTTTTGATTTTGGGTCCTTGAAGCCTCTTGATCTTTGCTTGGAGGTTAAGGCTTTTGGCTTGCTTGATTGTGCACAAATACTATTTGTTCTTTTGCCTCATTAAGGTAATTACTATTGATTAGTAATTAATGCTAGTTGTAATATTGGTAATTACTATTGATTAGTAATTACTAATAATTAGTGATTATTGCTAGTAAATTTTTGATGAAAATTTAATGCCAAAACTTGAAAAAAACACTCCTAAACCACTAAAAACATCAAAATCAGCTGGCTGGAATTCAACCTGGCTGAAACAGAGTTCTGGGAGCCCAATATCAGGTCTGGGTTGCACCCAGACTCCCATGCACAGCAGGCTAGCCCAGTTGGGCTAGCCAGAAGCAAGGCCAGCCCAGTTGGGCTAGCCAGAAGCAAGGCCAGCCCAGTTGGGCTGGCGCGCACGCAACCCAGCCCGCATGGGCGGAGGCTTGACACCCCAGCCCAGGCGGGCTGAAGATACCCCAGCCCCGCGTGGGCTGGGACATCAATCCCAGCCCAGGCGGGCTGGGACATCAATCCCAGCCGCGTGGGCTGGGACATCAATCCCAGCCCAAGTGGGCTGGGACAATATTCCCAGCCCGCGTGGGCTGGGAATTCAATCCCAGCCCAGGCGGGCTGGGACATCAATCCCAGCCCGCGTGGGCTGGGACTTCAATCCAAGCCCAGGCGGGCTGGGACATTCTTCCCAGCCCGCGTGGGCTGGGAATTCAATCCCAGCCCAGGCGGGCTGGGACTTTCTTCCCAGCCCAGGCAGGCTGGGCTGGACCAGGGCTGCACCATGCGGTGCAGCCCGGAAAAAAAAAAAAAAAAAAAAAAAAAAAAAGAGAGAGAGAGAGAGAAAAAAAAATTATTTTGTTCAATCCTGTTTCCAGATCTTTTACCTTCACTTCGCGATGCCACCGCGATCGCATCCGAAGTCGAAATTCGACGTTTTTGGTCTCGTTGGAAAGGTGGAGTTTCGAACTCCATCTCTGGAAAATTTGGGCAACATTTGAATTCGTTTGATACTTCGATTTTCGTGCCAAAGTTAGACTTCGGTCGCTGTTGGAAAATAGTATGAATCTTTCTCTGGGTTCAACTTTGAGACGTCGCTGCTACTTCGTCCCAACTCGGAATCCAGAAATTCTTTTTGCATCTTAAAGTAGGGATGTTGGACTACATGCCTATCAGTTTTCATGCCATTTGGATACAGTTTGCTGGTCCAAATAAATTGCCGAACTTGGGTTCGCAGCAGTTTTTGAATGGTTTCAAACACTTAGAAATTTTTTGATGATTTTCTGGTTTTCGTCGATTTCTTTGAGATTTGTCTCTGGATTTCGTGCACGGGCTTTATAAAGGGTTTTAAAAGGATTTTTCACTCCAAAATGTCTTTTGAAAATTATTATATAATATTATTTTAATTATTAAATTAATTACTCTATAATAGAAGACTTTTCAAAAGACCGTTTTAAAGTGATTTCAAAATCAATTATAAATCCGTTTCGCACCATTATTTTCTATAATAAAAATCTCACACTCACTTTTTAGCACGTCAAGCGAAGTGGAAAGGTGCTTAAACGGTTAGGAAATCTCCGGCCTATGGAAACCGTGTGTATTTTCTTTCCGGTTAATCCCCGACCTATTCGATTGATCGTTTTGACTTTTGGGTCTAGTTTACCGATGATATGAGGTAGACTTTTTATTGTTTGGAGTGTGAGCTTGCTATTGGTTAGGAAACCGTTTAGTGCGAACGTGGGGTATGGGACTCATTGTTAACACTTTGCGGGTTCCTCTCCAAGAAGTTAGTGACACATTAGCCTCTGGGCGGCCAGTACTGGACCTCTGGGTCACCACGCCTCTGGGCAACCGTCTTTGGACACCTGCTCTATGGAGCAGTTTATTTTTCGGCGTGTGCCTCTGGGCCTTTATCCTTCTGGGAAGGATCTCGCCGTCTCGCGCGTTTCGCATCGGTGCGAGTGATCGATCACAACTCTACAGTACTTGGCAACAACGACTCTGGTCGGTGCACGTGCAACATTTGTATTATCTGATGATTTTTATATCCATTCGAGTACCGCCATTCGGCGTTGGTTCTATGGAACCATACGATGTAAGTGCGATTACCTTGTGGATTCACAGTGTCTCTGGACACTGCTTTTCAGTGTTTGATTTCATTGATTTTTTAGTATATCCCCATTGCTCTTTGGAGCATCGATCTTTGCTTGGGCATTGATTACAGACTCTGGTCACTCTTGGGATTATTGCCTATGGGCATCTTTTTATAGCTTTGGCTACGCCGATGATATGAGGCGATTTTATTTATTCTACACTTTGGTGTTGATTTCTCTTTGGAGTTTTTTATTGTTTATTGATGATTAGGGATCGTCATTATATTCATGTGGTTCATAATATACTTCTCTTTGGATAAGTACTGTTTTACTTATGTACCGCATTATTATATATCTCAGTTATTACTGATTGTTTAGCTAGCCTGACCCGAGTGTTTTCGCTCGGGTCAGACCGAGTTGTTTCAGGTTAGGTCTCTGGACTTAGCTTCTGTGCTTCCGCTTGGACATTATCTGCTATGCTGATAGATAGCGCTTTTATTTGTCCACTATTCCGCTACTCTCTTATTATTCAGACTTTGATATGTACATATTTTTGACTCACATGTGTGAGCGGTGGCTTTGTACCCACTTATAGTATTTGGATTTGTATTGATGATGTATTGTTCTGGGATTTTATATCTGTTATGTGATTCTGTTCTGTGATGCTATTTCATTATGTTATTATGCTTTGTCCTGATAGATCTTTAGCCATTTGTAATTTCGTTATAAGTATTTACCGAATATGTCGAACCACCTGATTGAGAAAAATTTAAATAGATTCCACCTTTCGACGTATTCGGTAGATAGTTATAGCTTGATTATAGATGGTCGCTTCCACTATACTCTATTCTCCGCTTTAACAGACAGTATTACTCCCGTAATACTCTTTGTTACAGTGGGTCTCAGAGTGGGGCGTTACAGAAGCCATAAGTAGGGCTTTTTCACTAGCTACCCCAATCCTCATAGCCTTGGATTTGAACCTGTTGATGAAATTGCGCAGAGTTTCATTTTGTTTTTAACCATCTTACTATAGCAATGTTAAGCAAACTGGAAAGAGTTTGCATCAGGCTAACCTCCTGATTTTAAGAATGTCAATATGATATTCAAAAATGCTGAGATTATCATCTGGGTTTGTGAACCGTTGTATTATTCTATAGTTGGTGCTCTGAAGTTGTCAAGAAAATATGTCTTTGTGATCTCCTCGTTGAACGGCGATTCGATCTGCTCCTTCCTAATTTTATCTCCTAATTATTGACAAAGTTTCACAAGTTGCTCAACTTTAGCTTTAAGGGATCTTTTTTCATCGTCTTTGTCCCTAGCTTTGGCCGTGCCTCTTCATGAAACTGAGCTAACTTCATCTTCCCTTCGTGCGGTAGTATGTCCCTTGCACTTCTCAAGCGGTCCAGGTTTGATGAGAGGCTTGTTTGATTTTATATAGGGCTTGGCGTGGACTTTCCCTTGTAGGTTTCCTCCATCGCTCTTAGAACTATACACCGTGTTCTCATTGATGAGATTGCTGTTAAGTTTGTCAGCTAGCCCTTCATCTTGCTTAGCTGTGACATTTGGTGGTAGGTTGTGGATTTGTTTTGAGAGTGGAAGCGGTTTTGAGTTTGGGCTTAGGCCACAAGTTTTTCAACCTAGCCATTTTCTGATTTATCTAGGAGGTGAACTGATTTATGGCTTTGAAGATGTGGTTTTCAACAATGGTGGGTGGAAGGCCCATGAGTTATTTAGAGAAGAGGTCCATTTTTTATTTTATTTTTTAGCGATGTGATGTACCACTTCAACAAGAGGAGGTAAGGAGTTTGAAAGGTTTTGGGACATTGTTGGATTCATTGGGAATTATTGTGGTTAGATTAGTAACTGAGATGTGTAGAGAGTGAAAATTTAGCTGGGAGGTTCTCCTTTTCTAGCATCAAAATGTTAATGAGTTTTTTCGTTTCACAACACAATTTTGAAGTAACAGTATCGATACATGGTTTTACAATTAGGATGTAGCAGGTTAATCGTTTGTTAAAATGCCTAAGTTAGAAGTAGTTGCATTATCGGGTGCTTATAAAACCATGTAGTAGCAGATTAACTATTTGTTAGTCCCTAAATGAGTTTTTATCCTATTTTTGGACAAATCAGCAAAGAGATATTAGTAAATTGCATAAACTTAAAAGAATACAGAATTTTTATGTGGTTCAGATATTAATGATAATATATCCACAAGTCAAATTTATCTTTCTCTTTATATGTTTTATAGTATAATAATAAAATTGGGGTTTTAAATTTTTTAAAGATTTTCTAGGAGGTGGAAAACAAATCAATAATTTTATAACAATCGAAAGAAACGAGTACTATGATATGCAGGAAGCATCCACACCATGGAAAAACGTCTGCACCCCAATATCCACCTTTATTTTATGTTTCGCAATTCTCGTACCAAGTTTATCGGTTGGAGTGGCAAATGTCCAAAACAAAATGCTTAGGGGCTTTGCACAGAAGGTCCATATTTCTGATGTTGTTACAAGAAAAGTCCATGTAGCAAAGAGTATGTTAATTATGTTCCGGTTTTTTCTAAATAAAAATAAAACAAACTAGTTTGCGTTTTCCTGATAGACAGCGCAAGTTAACTTGCGCTTTCTTTTCAAAAATTTTAAAATCTTCAAAAATTTCGTAAAAAAATTCAAAATTAAAAAGCGCAAACTATCTTGCGCTTTCTTGATAGAAAGCGCAACTTAACTTGCACTTTTCAAAAATTTCAAAAAAAATTGAAAATCAGAAGCATAAATTAGCTTTGCGCTTTCTTATAGAAAACTTTTCAAAAATTTCAAAAAAAATTCAAAATCAAAAAAGTGAAAGCACCTTGCGTTTTCTGTCGGAAAATTGCAAGGTATTTTGTGTTTTCTATTTTTCAAAATCAAAGTTCAAATTTATATATTCATTTCTGAAGACTTTCTTATAACAACATAAAAAACAAGGACCTATAGTTCTTTTCTTGTTAATTAATCACACGTTTTATGATTTGGATATAAATGAGTTTGCTAAAATCACTCAAGCTTGAAGTGAGCACGCTGAAGACTTGCCCAGTGACTAAAATAAATCCCACAAGAAAATAAATATTTTAAAACCATCAACCAAATAAAAGAACAAGTACACGTGGCAGTCGCCTAAAGCAACCAAGGACAGAGAGTATAAAATAGAAAGGTAATGATTCGGTCAACATCATAGGAAAAACCATTAGATCATGGGAAAAGATAATTACGGTTCATTATTATTGTTTCTAAGTGCTTAAATTTGTTCAAGTGTACATACGTGTTTGTTAACTAGGCAACTCAGTCGAATCACAAAGGAAATACATCTTCACATAAGCCCAGAATATGAAATTAACAGACAATGTGTAGTTTTGAACGATCGAGAGTATGAAATAATCCACTTGATTGATATGTTTTTTGATAAACTGTCTTAAAGTATTTAATGTATTTTCAAAATTGGACATGACATGATCGATCAATATACAGATTACTAAAATGATATGCATATACAACTCAAAGTCCCAAACATGTAGCCGTTTACTTCTTATTATTCCATGCTGATCTTGCCACGTCAACAGGCAATTAGTCCACGGTCTCACCAATAAACCGTATGCACAAAAACATAAAAAGAAACTTTGCATACACTAGTATAATTGCATTTTAAAAAAAAATTGAAAGTGATTGAAAATGTGTAAATCCAATTATACTAAGGATCGTAAACGTAGACCAGCTTGATACTAAGAATCTGCTATTAATATATTGATATAAACCACTCACAAACACACACACGATATATATATATATATATATATATATATATATATATATATATATATATATATATCAAGAATGATCAATATACTTTTAATTTTGAGCTTCTTTGTAGCTCTAACTCATTATTGAATTTGAAAAATAAAAGGAAAAATCAAACAAATATCTCCTTAATATATATCATTATATATTTGTGAATATTTAATTAATGAAGATGAAAAATGCAAAAATTGATGTAATAAATAAATCTCATATTATTGAACTATAATGTTTAAATAAATTACCTAAAAGTACTATTGTTATTTAAAAAACTAAATTGTTGAAATAAAAATACGGAAAAAAAAACATTACTGAAGCAGAAAAACTAAACTTTGGATTCTGTCGTTGTTGATATTTCTTCTAACAAGAAGCTTGATTCGACCAAATGATCAATAACTGATTGAGACATAACTTTGACCTTTTGTTTTTTTCATTTATGTACTCAATCTGGGCAATACCAATTCTAAAAAGACGAGGGACCCATAACATCTCCTTTAGTTTTTATTCGTATATATCTTAACCTTCGTCATTCTTAATCTTATAAAGGTCATCAACACTGCAACATATGATTTCCTCTGCTGGTTCATTGAAAGCAGTAATCCAAGCTTCAACGGATGGATCATTAATTTTCATTACCATAATATATCCGCATAAACATGCATATTATTACATATATTAACGGTTACTATAAATAATTAACTCTTAAATTTTTACCTCAAAATACAAGTACTTTCATTCTGTTTGCATGCTTCACGCCAATAGCCCGATCCTACAGCTTCAATTACCTTTTTTTTGCAACTCTTACAGGCTTGATATCTCAATGTTTGACTCTTAATGTAAGTTATGTAAGCAAACACGCTGAAGAATGCAGACTATGTATGGAAAAAAATAAACAATTGATATAAAATTATTAATGTATAATATAGTTCGAAATGATACAGACAAACCTTGTCATGACCCAATATTGGATAATTTATTATATGAGAAAGCATAGCCCTATCATAAGTGGTAGATGTGATTTTTGCATTTTTGCCTTCACAATTGTACCAACTTCTAAGTTTTTTAGCTTCTGGTATGTCTGAATTTATAGATAAATTGCTTTTACTCAATGTTGATAAAGGTAAACCTGCAGTAACATTAAATAATTTTAAAACATGATGGCATTGCAAGGGTTAAAAAAATTGAACAATTTTTATCTTGAAAATCTCCAACTTTTACATATTTAATAGCTACTATAGGAGATTCATCGACCATTTCTAGTAGCTCAGTACCGACTTCCATAGCAAGTTCTTCCCATAATGTCACATTAACGGTTGAGGTTCTGTAAATTAAATCTAAGCATAAATATTTTGATTAAACAAATTAATCGGTTTAATATGTTTATTTACGAATCATCTGCAATAGTTATATCACATTTTGGAATGTTCACATTGTTGATTATTCTTCGAACTCCTTTGATTGATGAGACACCTTGAACAAGGCCGATTATATCTAAAGGATACTTATGTTAAGCAAACATACAATGATTTATAAACAATTAATAATATGGATGCATTACCTACAACTTCCTTGCAATATATTTTTGAAGTTGGTTAATCTTTACAAAGTTGTATACGATATCGGGTGTACTAGAGTTCGCATCATCCACCCATTCAACTAATGAGTACTCATTTACATCTCATATTCGTTTTTTATAGTACTAAATTCTTTATTTGCAGGCTTAAGATTTCCTTTAGAAATATAATAAACTTTTCCACATTCAAATATAGGATAGTACTTGTCTATAGCTTTGTTAAACATTGTAGTTTGAATTTGGGTACCCTGTGAATTTGAAGAAAGAAATCATTATAATAATAACTTAATGATTGCACAACTAGAGAAGATATTATTAAAAGCGTTAAGATAAAAAAAACTTACATCTTCATCAGTGAATTCTATACTAAACACGCAACCTTCTCCTTTAATATTTTTATAAGATCTCAAGTTTCCTTTATTTGTCACCCGAACTTTGATGATCCAATTACGATGGTATGGGTTCAGTAGTGCAAGAGGAAGAACATTTCTAGCCAAATCCATTTGAGTAATAGAGCTAACATTGATTAATGTAATATTAGAAAATAGATATATAAATATCAATTAATATAATAGTAGATAAGCAAAAATGAATAAGTCATTCCTTTATGATGAATGAAGTATTTTCTTGTGCATCTGCAATGTAACAAGTGCTATAAATATACTACCCATTTAATCAATTATCTAACATAACCACTTTTGAATTCTTTAATTAAGTACTATGCACATAAAAATTCCATCATACTATATAGATCAAAACAACCAACCCAGTAAAAGATATACCAACCCAAACACATCATACTACATATCAAATCAATTTAAAGTGTGTGTGTGTGTGTGTATGTATGTATATGTATGTATGTATGTGTATGTATATGTTTTACAACATAACTGAGTTGGATTCTCCTTGGCATGTATTATTTCCAAGGTAAAAAATGGAAAACCTTTAACATTTTATGTTATTTCCACTCTCCTTGGCATGTATTATCTACGTTCAAAAAACATAAATTATCAACTGTTAATAAACTGAGAATTGCCTTGTTTTAGAAACTGAGTAATTGTGCTCAGTTTTAAAACTTAGAAAATGCTCAATTTATAAACTGACCATTGCTCGGGTTTATAAACTGATTAATTGGGCGCGGCTTTAGAAACTGAGCAATTGTGCTCTGTTTAGAAACTAAGCAATTGTGCTCGGTTTTAGATTCATAGAAATTACGCTCAGTTTAAAAATTGAGCGCTTGTTAGTTATAATAAACAGAGCATTGCTCAGTTTTAAAAATAGCAAAACTGAAGTTACAGCCAGGCCAATGAAATAAACGTAGCTCCCTCATTAGCCTGCTCAGTTCTAGGAATAAAGAAATTGCGCTCAGTTTATAAAACTGAGCAAGGCTCAGTTTAAATAAATAGAGCATTGCTCAGTTTTAAAGACTGAGCAAAACTGAAGTTACAGCCAGGCCAATGAAATAAACGTACCTCTACAGAAACAACTAAATGATTTGTTCTTCCTCGACTAGTCTGAAGTTTGAGCCAGGCCAAGATAATAAAATAACTACTAGGCATAATACAAAATTAAACAAAGTGAGCTCAACAAGATTATATAAATGATAATGCAACAATGACAACTTAAGTGTATGAAATAATACAACCAAAGGTAGCAGCAACTCCAAAGTCCAATGCATTTAAGAGGGACAGATCAATTGAAGGTAGTAATATGACACGTGAAAAAGTTCTATAGAGAATGAACTATTTGAAAAATGTAACACGAAAGGTAAGTCTGTAAATAGCTAAAGTAGATAGAAAAAGCAAGAGCAATCTACAAAACTATGACGACCCGACCTTTAGACCCTTGAAAATCGACATCAATATGTTCACTGTATAACATGCTGAACAATCGAGTGCCATAAAGACAGATTGTGAGAAAGAAGGTAGAAAATAGAAGAAACTAAATAAATACAGAATCTCACAGCAGAATGAATAATATACAATATCAATAGCTCTTTACACAAATCAAAGCTGTAATATACATATCTCAAATCAGAGTACACAAGTCAATAATTACCAGCCTGGACAGCTATAATAGTCTGTCCTCGCAATTGCTGATAATATCAATTAAACAATACAGCGGAATAAACAAGTACGAGAATGAGTCTTAGTCTCCAGCTCGTCTCCAAGCTCCAAAGCAGTCCAATCTAAATCTGTAATATGCTCGGTCTGACTCGAGCATTATTAAATAATAATACACGGATCAGTCCGGTAAACCAGCGTGAGAAAACACACCCAATTTGATTTATTAAATTATGAAACTTTCCAAAATAAAGGTATCGTAAGACTACGCCGCACATAAACACGGACGAGTTTTACCTTACGATCAACAAAACATATCTATAGAAAATCCATTGGTATTATAATAATGTCTAAGGGTCAAAATAATAATGATCAAGTAGATGTGATGCTTGTGCTGTGTACATCACAATAATACTAGTATAAAATCAAAATTCGATAAGGCTCGTTTGCTAATTGTGTAGGATTTCCACGGAGGTGCCCTCGGTACTTTAAGAACGGTCCTCCTGCAAAAGGATCAGAGTTATCCTTCCGAAGCATCATACCCGTCTAGCCGGGGTATTATAGGAAAAACATAACTGGCCTTGCTAAGACCGAGTGCATCGCACCGGCATGCCAAAACAACTAAAGGTATTGATATTGCTAGAAAAGGAGCCGATTACACCCTATGGGTTTGCCAACCCTACTGGCCATGCCTCCTATCTCTAGTTTTAGTCATTTCCGTTGATGAGGCTACGTCCAGCATTCCAGCTTACACACCGCTCCAAAATAGATCATGGAATCCCATATGGATTCCCACACCACAATGGCCTTGGAATCGCATACAGATTCCCACATCTCAAATAGATCTTGGAATGATACACGGATTCCCATACCCAACGGTCTCGAGACCACACATGGATTTCAACATCTCAATATAACATGAAAATCCTCCATAGAACCACATATGGTTTTAGAGTGGTAACGGTTCCGAGTCATCTCTTATGAGTACACTATCCCGCTTCCCGGGCGCTCCATAAACCATTCGTCGATTTTTCGGAATGCTCAAGACCGGTTCTTTAGGAAATAATCAAACAATACATAAGAGCGGGGATCACCCCCTAACCGTTTAAGTGGACGGATCTAGTTATCATTTATCCCAGAAGAATAACGAGTTTATACGTACAGTATAGCACCTCGAACGGTAACTGTACCATATAATTCCCGTGTTTCTCCTAGATATTTCCAGAGTTAAAACCCCTCGATGTTAAGTAGGAAATCGTTTCCTACCACCAAAATTAAGAAGGATTACATATTTGGGCCAAGATTTTATAGTCGGTTATTTAACTATCAAATAACAAACATTCAAACAACGATTACATTTCCCACTGAAATCACTGAGCCTCGTTTAATTTGATTTCGATAAATCGAATCTCCTTATTAAAACATTCATATACTTATGTTATCTGAATAAGTATATTCACAAATCATCCCTTTCAAATATACTTGAAAACTATATTACAAAAATAGATATGGAAGTACCATTCGGTATCGATCATGGATCACAGCTCGATGGTTGCGTCTTTATCCCAGAAAAACCAAACTTAACTTAAGCAATCTCTGTCTCCCGATTTCCACCATGAAATCAATCATAGAACGCAGTTTGCACAATTGTTACGTCGCTATCTCAGTGAAAACATCCCAAGCTGCAGGCAATCGTTGCCCCTCGAATTACGCTATGAAAATATACCATTACTTCCCAAATCTTTTATTTGAAAATAAATTTCCAAAATTCATTTGTAACTTTAAATCTTTGCATGATATTAACTTCTGGGCTATCTGACTATGAATAACATCATTAAATTACATCTAGGCTTTAAAAATTAACTAACTTTTAAACAAGAATTTACTTTTTAAAATAGATTATAAATAAAAGACTTTGAAAATGACCAAGGAAGAAATTAAAACAATTTAAATATCAATAATAATATCATTTGGAACCTTTTTCAGAATTATTTAATAATATATTATAATAACTTCCAAAAACAACTTTTAAAATATGCTTAAGTAATTAATTTAAAACAAAATATTTCAAATAAAGTAATTGATGTTTAAATAATCATTTATTAAATAATTATATTACCATAAATAAATAGTTCGACTTTTAATTCTCGAAAACCTTTAAAACATTTAAGTGAAATAACCACTATCACTATAGGAATCATTTACAAAACATTTGTAAATGAAAATTTTAAACAAAACCTTTGTATATATTTTACTAATAGAACATTTCACTTCAAATTGTACAATCTGAAGTTAAACCAAAAACTTATAACTTTCCAATGTTATGCCGAGGCTCGGAAATCCTAATGGTACTTATCAACTACCATTCAATTCAATTTAACTATCAAAGTTAAATGACAAGCATTTACATAACAGTTATATGTAAATCAAATCCACAGTTAACAACAATTTGTTAACACATCAATTTTTTCAATATAAATCCACTTGTATTGAACAGTGTCCCAATTAATCAAATAGCATAATAAAAATTGATCCTGCTAATCAATTATCATTCAAAATCAAACTCTTTCATTTATTATCCAACGGTGTTTATTTGGCCAAATATATCACACCAATATATATTTCAATCCAATTTACATTATAATTTAACAACGTAATTTTTTAAACAATCCATTTATCAATTCCACACATACATGATCAAATACTGGAAATAAGTTTAAAACTAAACATAAACTGTTTAATAGCCATTCGAGATGCTATATCGTGATCCTAGATCTAATTCAACCATTCTAATAGCATTTCGAGATGTTATATCGTCATGCTAAATTAATTTCAACAATCACCAATTTTCAACAACCCAAAGAGCGTAAATAAATTTTATTTGCTACAAAACATTACTGATTAACCAAATGAGTGAGTTTAACTCACCTTGAGTTTTCAATTTGCCAAACGTTCCAATTTTAAATCAAATCGAACGACGTTCGATTTAACCTAAAATTTTGGCTAGCTCCAATCGCCTCCAAATCAGTTTCAGAATGTAGTGCTTGTCGCCATGATTCCATCGTCGCTTTTTTCGTCTCAATCGGACCTCGTATGTGAAAGATATGCATTTTGTAAGATTTTGATTTATAATATAATCCATTTACAAATTTTCTTTATTTATTTTAACCTTGGAAATAAATCTGAACGTTGAATTTCAAATCTGCAATCTAGGCCGCGCGAAATCCTTCTTCCCTCACGTGTAAACCAGAAACGAACGCACGCAGAGAAACCCATCACGTCGCTTTCTTCATCCTCGTGCCGCGCCTCCATCGATGATCGTTACGATGATCAGCGACCACCCACTCGAAGCCCTAGCCACCACGCACCATCGCCCACAGCCTTGCTCGACTTGGTGCCTCCATGTCCCTGGGAAAAGCGCACGAATGCCACAACTTTGAACGAGATTCACCGCCGATATGCTACTCCGTTTACGATCGTGACCGTTGAAAAGCAAGAGCTCGACAATTCTCTAGTTGGAAAATTTCCGTAAAAGTGGATGGATTGAGTGGAAATCGAGGAGAAAGATCATTCACTTTCGACCATTGAAAATCTGGTGGCGGTTGGAGACATATTTGTTAGGGTTTTGGCTGAAATATGCGTATATATAGGCGTATATACATATTATTTTATTATTATTTTCACTATTCACGTACTTTTTCAAACGAACTCCAAACGAAGTGTGCTATCTGGCATTTATAATGTTTTACCCCTATTCCGAACACAATGAAACAAGTGTCGAGGCCTAATTTGATCGTATGTGGAAGATAGCTTTTCGAATCGAATTATAATATAAAATTTCCAATATTAATTTCAACGCGTTTCTACTCCGTACGACCAAACGGTAACTCCAAACGTTACGAAATTTGAAATCCAATAAAAATACACTATTACGGATCCAATGGAATTGACTTCATCGAATTCCGAGACTATATCCTGGAAAGCTATTTTAACGCGTCGATTAAATAGAGCGATTTTCAAAATCGATGAAATTTCTTGAAATTCCAATTTTAAAACTTACCAACTCAATTATAATTCAAATAAAATTTATATCCATATTAGAAACCATTCAGATTCATATTAAATCACAAATTCAATTATTTACACTACCCCAAATATTAAATTTCACTATTAAATTAATATATAAAATTTTCAAATTTGAATTATTGACTTTTAATTCCATTCAAAAGTCCACTATCATTACTCTAATTCGAATAGAGTTTAAATAAACTTTAGAAATCATTTCCATTCACATTTAACTCCAGATTCACATATTTTCCCAATTTCAAATATTAAATTTACTATTCACCAAATCCGTTTAATCGTTATATTTGAAATTCTAAACCATTCCACTAATTCAACCAAAATCTCCATATTCAAAATAAATTAACATTCCAAATTCAACATTTAAAATAAAAAAAGTTCAAAACCAAACAACCAAAATTCCGGGTCGGTACAAAAACCAACAGAATTGAGCAAATGTCACATAAGAGGCATGCATCGCCGCAAAGACAACCAAGAATGGTTCAAAAACGAAAATAGAAAACAAAGCTGAAAATATAATAGTATACAGTTGAATATCTTGGTGGTAATTAATCATATGTCGGCACGGATGAAAATCCGAGTGCAGCAGTTGAAAACATGAAAGCACATATGTCTAATAATCAATCACTTAGCATGGAAATAAACTAGGCATAATACTGAACTATGTTGGAAAAATCGTGTATTTCGTTACAAAAAAAATTACACAAAAGAGAGATTGATGACAGTTTGTGAGTGCTTGATTTAGAGCAAAGAGAACAAGAATTTTATTGTGGATTTTTGAAGACTACAATGATGCAATTAGCTTCTGCATTCAATGAGAAAAAACAAGTACTGTTCCCTTATTTAAAACTTTGCTCCACCTCCTATTTATACAACTTGAGAATGGAGTCCGTCCACAAATTCAACAACAACAAAAAACCTCCTACACACCATGAACCATCCATTTGCTCCACAACCACACATTTTAAAAACTACTTCTAACCGTTTTCTAAAAATAACAAACCCTCAAAACCGAATTTGCTAAGAATAAAACAAGTTTAAAAACAATGTTCACATTCACCCCCTTAAACTTGTTTTCATTTGATGATCTTCACACCAATCTTATCCCTTAGCTCGATGAATCTTTGCCTTCCAAGTGGATTTGTCAGGATATCAGCTAGCTGAGTATCTGTTTTGGTATATTCCAGCTTAACATCACCATTTTCAACACACTCTCGGATGAAATGATACCTTGTATCAATGTGTTTGCTTCTTTCATGGTGAACTGGATTCTTGGCTAAAGCAATTGCAGATTTGTTGTCAACTTTCAATATTGGCTTCACCCGATCATCTCCTCTCAAGCATTCCATTAGTCTTGTGAGCCAAATCCCTTGACATGCACCCCCTGTTGCTGCAATATACTCGGCTTCACATGATGAAAGTGCCACTATCCTTTGTTTCTGTGACACCCAAGTAATAGGACTTTCTCCAAAAAAGAACATAATTCCAGTGGTACTCTTCATATCATCAGTATCCCCAGCAAGGTCACTGTCACTATAACCAACCAATCCTTCATTTGATTGATCCTTCTTATACACACATCCCATGTCAAGTGTTCCTTTTACATATCTCAGAATCTGCTTGACAGCATTCATGTGTGCAGTAGTTGGAGCTTCCATGTATTTGCTAACAACTCCAACTGAATAAGCAAGATCAGGACGAGTGTTTACCAAGTATCTTAGGCTTCCAATGATGCTCCTATACATGGTTGCATACACTGGTGGCTCTCCATCATGCTTGCTCAATTTGCACCTTGGCTCCATTGGAAGATGACAGAGGTTGCAATCTGTCATCCCCACTTTTTCAAGGATCTTCCTTGCATAACTTGATTGGCACAGGGTTATAACTTCTTCATTTTGCTTCACCTCTATTCCCAAGTAATAACTTAGAAGCCCCAGATCACTCATCTCAAACTTCTGCATCATCTCTAGCTTGAATTTCTTGATGAGTTCAGCACTGGAGCCAGTGAGGATGAGATCGTCAACATACACCCCTATAATTATGACATGTTCTCCTGTCTTCTTCATGTACACTGCATACTCAAAAGGGCATCTCTTAAATTTTAGGGATTTCAAACACTTATCTAGCTTGTCATTCCAAGCTCTTGGTGCTTGTTTTAGACCATACAGAGCTTTGTGCAGCTTTAACACCTTGTTTGGATAGTTCTTGTCAACAAATCCTTCAGGCTGCACCACATACACTGCTTCTTTCAATTCTCCATTGAGAAAAGCTGTTTTGACATCCATATGATGGACATCCCACTTTCTTTGTGCCGAGTATGCAAGTAAAGTTCTTACGGTCTCCAACCTTGCCACTGGAGCAAATACCTCCTTGTAATCAACTTTATATTTCTGTACATACCCCTTTGCAACTAACCTAGCCTTGTGCTTGATTATCTTCCCTTCTGGATCCTTCTTCAACTTGAAGACCCATTTCAAACCACTGGCCTTCAGATTCTTTGGCAAATCTGAAAGTTCCCAAGTCCCATTTTTCTATATGGAACTAATTTCTGATGCCATTGCTTCCCTCCAATTCTTATTCTTTGCAACTTCCTCATAATTTGAAGGCTCTTCAATGGACAAGAAACATAAACTAACCTCCTCATCCATTTCTCTAGTTGCATCATAGATCTCTTGCAAGGATCTGAATTTGTGATTTCCTCCACTTGAACTCGAACCAGTGCTCGACCTGGGCGTGTTTAGAGGAGAATTTTTAGCAGTTGAATGAGGTGATCCATCGCCTCCTCCCTCATGAGAGTTGGATATTGGTGCTACTCCACTTCCCTCATTTTCTCCTTTACTCATATGGACTGTGAATGTTCCTTCACAATCTATTTCCCTCTTTTCTTGCCTGTCTTGCCACGACCAGCCTTTTTCTTCTTCAAATACTACATCCCTGCTTACCACAACTTTGTCTTTGCTCGGATCCAACAACATATAAGCCTTGGAACCTTCCTCATATCCAAGCAAGATGGTCTTAATGCTTCTATCAGCAAGCTTATTGAGGTGAGGTGACACAACTTTGGCGTGAGCAAGGCACCCAAACACACGCATGTGTTGCACATTTGGAGCTCTCCCATACCATGCTTGATAAGGTGTCATTCCCTCCACACTCTTTGTTGGAGCTCTATTTAGAATATACACTGAAGTCTTCACTGCCTCACCCCAAAACTTAGCTGGCACATTCTTACTCTTCATAATGCTTCTTGCCATCTCCATGATAGTTTGGTTTCTCCTCTCAACAACACCATTTTGTTGTGGAGAATATGGTGCAGTGAGGTGTCTTCTCACGCCCTCATCATCACAAAACTTCTTGAATTCAAGGGAAGTGAACTCACCTCCTTGATCTGTTCTGAAACACTTTACTTTTCTTGCAACTTCATTCTCAACCAGTGTTTTGAACTTTTTGAAAGCCTCAAAGGCTTCACTCTTGCACTTTAATAAAAATATCCACATGAATCGTGAATAATCATCAACAAGAAGCATGAAATACTTGTTACCCCCTGGTGTAGAGGGTGTGATTGGCCCACACAAATCTCCATGGACCAGCTCAAGGCGTTGCTTTGCTCTAAACATTGCTTTATGTGGAAATGCAGTCCTGTGTTGCTTCCCCACCACACAACCATCACATACTTGATTTGTTTGAGCAATTTCTGGCATTCCCTCCACCATCTTCTGGCTTGTCAACCTTCTCAAGACTTAGAAGTTCAGATGCCCATACCTGGCATGCCATAGCCAAGCTTTATCTGTCATACTAGCCACTAGATAGACTTTTTGTGCAGTCTGCAGCTTTGCAATGAAGAGCTTGTTGTGTTGTCTCCTAACCTTGATTATGAGTCTATTAGTATTGTCATAGACCCTCAAGGCTCCTTCTTCAATGATCACTCGGCTCCCACTTTCATCAAGCTGGCCAAGACTAATGATGTTGTTCTTTAACTTGGGTATGTAATACACATTGGAAAGAATCAAGTGCTCTCCATTTTTGCATTGAAACAGCACTGATCCTAACCCATGTATACTAATCACTGAGTCATCACCTAATCTTACCTTGCCATTGATGGAGTGATCAATTTCTATGAAACAACTTTTGTCACCTGTCATGTGGTTGCTTGCACCAGCGTCAAGATACCATCCTGACTCCTTCTTAGCACCTCCACTTGTAGTTGACACTCCTTTCTTGCTATGTTAGACATGTGATTTGGTCAATTCACAAGTCTCAATTATTAACAATGCAGGCTCATCATATTCTTCTTTCTCTGTCAAGTTGGCTTGCTCTTCTTTTTCCTTTGATGAACATTCAGAGGCAAAATGTCCCATCTTCCCACAGCCATAACACTTGATCTTTGACTTGTCAAATTTCCTCTTTTGCTGTGGCTCTTCATCTTTTCTTTTAGAGCCACCAGCTCCTCTTCCTTTTCCACGTCCTCTGCCTCTTCCACCTCTATTGTTCCCTTGATCTCTGGAGTACTTCTTTTGAGATTTATTGTCTTCTCTTGCCTTCCACTCTGCTCGAGTGAGAAGAACAGTTTCATCTCCCTTTGCTCCATGTCCTTGCATCCTCTCTTCGTGAGCTTTAAGTGATCCAATAACCTCATCTGTGGGTTTAGTTTTTAGATCACCAAATCCCTCAATTGTAGATGCAATCTGCAAGAACTTTGGTGAAGTTGATCTCAACAACTTCTTCACCACAAGTTCTTCTTCAACGATGTTGCCTAGCCCTCTCAGCTTGTTGACAACTATTTGGAGCTTTCGAGAGAACTCATCAATACTATCTCCATCATTCATTTTCATGGCTTCAAACTCTCTCCAAAGTGATTGAGTTCTTACCTCTTTCACCTTCTCAGCCCCAAGATTCATAGTTTTGAGCATGTTCCATGCTTCCTTGGCTATCTTCTTGGCACCTAGTTGAAGCAAGGTATCTTCACTTATACCTTGTTAGATGGCTGCCAAGGTCATCTTGTCTTTGCGTGTTTCAACAGGCTCTTCAGCCTCCACTGCATCCCAGACCCCTTGAGCCATCATGAATACCTCCATCTTGATGGCCCAAACAGCATAATTGCTCTTTGTGAGCATAGGGTACTTAAGAGTGATCGTTTCTCCTTTTTCTTGGGCACGCGCTCCATCGTCACTAGAGATGCATGAGTTTGTAGCCATGATTGATCTCCACCAGGCTCTGATACCAGATGTTGGAAAAATCGTGTATTCTGTTACAAAAAAATTACACAAAAGAGAGATTGATGACAGTTTGTGAGTGCTTGATTTAGAGCAAAGAGAACAAGAATTTTATTGTGGATTTTTGAGGACTACAATGATGCAATTAGCTTCTGCATTCAATGAGAAAAAACAAGTGCTGTTCTCTTATTTAAAACTTTGCTCCATCTTCTATTTATACCACTTGAGAATGGAGTCCGTCCACAAATTCAACAACAAAAAACCTCCTACACACCATGAACCATCCATATGCTCCACAACCACACATTTTAAAAACTACTTCTAACCGTTTTCTAAAAATAACAAACCCTCAAAACTGAATTTGCTAAGAATAAAATAAGTTTAAAAACAATATTCACAAACTAGGCATGGAGCTGAAACATGAAGAGTGCAACCTTGCCTAAAAAACACACATTAGGAAAAGCAATGAGCTGATTGACCCATCATCGAAGAACGATAGAGCAAGGCAAGAAGGCTGCAGAACAGGTGAGTTGAAACAGGCAAAGTAGGCCAGGAGAAGCAGTAATATAGTGCAAACCGAACAAAGATACAATATCAAGCCACACAAACATCCACCCGAACGGGAATGAACAAGAAGAAATGGCACAACAAGCATGCTCATCCATTTGGCTTTTACATTTGAATCTAAATATGAAAATGCCATCATTTCACTTATGTCTATAGTCTATGTAAATGTATATGAAGTTGTATCTTTTTATCTCAGCTAATTCCTACAATATTTTCCTACGTATCATTTCACATAGTAAAACTGGTCATTTGCAGCGACTATAACTATTGCAAATGAATTTTGTAGTTTTTATGTTATGTAAATTATTGTAGTTAAAAACTAATTGGCCAACACAACTTAAAACCATATGTTAAGAAATATGACATTTAAATGCATACAAATATCTTTTGACATGGAAACTTCTGTTTTGGATAACAGTATCTAATACTGCAAATAATATTCTATGTGTGACCTGATCAAATTTTATTAAAGGAATTTACTATAATATGAAAATTTCTAAGTTAATTTTTGGTAAAGAAATGTTTAAAATTTAAGAACTTATAGCAAAAGACTAAACAAAATCTATTTTGCTCCAAAGATTAGGTTTCAAAATTTGGCAATGCATTAACAGCTACCAGAATTGAAATTATCATTTTGCAATGACAATAAGATTTGAATTTGAGAATCTAACCTATATTATACAAAGCTAAAAATCTATGTTTTGAATAAAAGATCACCATTTGGAACTATTTTTCGTGTAAGTAAAACTAAATTCATATCCATGATGGATCACCAAAGACTGTCATAAGATAAGTAAAAGATATACCAACTCAAATACATCATACTACATATCAAATCAAGTTCAGAATATATATGAAAACAAATTGATTGGAATAAAATGGTTATTATCATAAATGTGTACATAACCAGTTAACTGACTACAAACAAAGTAAGCTTATTATTATTTTTTCCACAATATACAAACTGATGATACATTGAGTATCCAAGAATTTTTTATGATGACGTCGATCAATATATCTCAACAAGTGAAGAATAATCACAGAACATTTATTTTCTTGGATTCTTATTATTCAACATGATAAAATGTACATATTGCATTTTATTGAATAATACATACTGCATTTTTCTATAGGATAAAAAGTGGAATGTAAAAATGAGTTACAAAAACACAAACCAAATGTTAAAAATGTATTAAATTCCCTTGAACAGTAAATCTAACTAGGAAGGTCCTCCAATAATGATTAAGCTTCGTATTATGTGCAGAGTGCTAAATGTAGTACTAGCAGGCAATGAATTAAGTTTCATTATGATTGTTTAAAAAATATTTCAACGTCCATCAACAGATCATCCAAGGACAAGGATTAAAATTGATTCATTATAAAAAAGAATAAATCAGAAGAAAATACATAGCATGAGAAGGACTACTGAAAAAAGTTTTTGTTTTTATATACATTCAATAGTATTATAGTAAGACAAAAGAAAAAGCAAAATGATAATGATATTTAGGCAGTTTAAAAAATATCTTTGATCAATTCAAGCTTAGATTCGCATATAGATTTTGGACCAGGTAAAAGGTGTTCACCAAGTTGAAATCACACATAAATTTTGGACCGTAGTTATAGTTTTTTTAATTTTGTTTTAGGTGCCCGACCTCCTTTTTTTTCTTTTTTCACTGAAGCCTACATGTTTATGATTTTTGAGTAGAATATGTATCATGTGAAGGTAGTAAAACTCTAAGCAAGCAGTGTGATATTCTTTTATGCAATCAGTCAATCATTATTGGTACCTATTAGAGTTTTTAGGTTTATTGGAACATTTTTTCCCCTTTCTTAGCTTCTATGACATATATCTTTTGGATAGCATAACATAAGCAACAACATGAATGAACGATCATTTTCTCAAGTGTTTATGATTGTCATTTCACTTAAGTAGAAATTAAAGGTCACCTTATCAAGGTTGTCAAGTGAAATATGATTGTTGTTTTGTGCGCCTGATATTAAATGTATAATCGGAGGAGTCATAGTGGTTATTCTTTGCTTTTTGTTTTCCCTTCTGTAGTGCTAGTGGAATTAATACTTCTTCACTTATGTCGATTATACTAATTCACATTTTGACTTCTATTGAATCTAATATTCACCTGGATATAATATCTTCCCGCATCCCTTTTTGCATAACAAATTGACATAGGTCCTTATCATTTCAGAAAAACTTTTGAATCAAACTTTGAGGAGGAGAAGGCAAACCAGAAACATGGCAAAAGAAGGAATAAGCAGAAAATTAATGGGTATACATGTTAAACCCCATATTCAATGTCAGTATAATTTAAACTTTAAACGTAAATCAACATTTTTATCATTATTATTTTTGCAGGCTTAAAACTGTACTTCTAAATGAAATTCTAGCTCCTGAATGCCTGCAGAACTCATTGGAATTTTTAAAGAGGAGAAAAATGCAAGTTCCCAGATCTAATATGGTTCTGAAGAACCAAAGCAAGCTTTGCCTCTTCTGAGCAAGACTTGAATTTAATCTTTTTGGATAAATTTTATGCACACTTATTGTATGTCCTATGAAAAAACAGTTGATGATTGCTTGGTTGAATTCAGATAGTTTTTAATGAGGGAAAATATCATTAAATCCATGTTGTGTGGCCTTCTGTCACTGGAATATTAATATGATTCAGATTACTTTGTATCCAGAAATATTATTCACCACCGTGTGTTGTGTTTTTGTTATTTGTTTATTCAAATTACCAAAATTCATAGTTTTGCCATAGTATGTGAATATACTTATGCAGGATGGAAGCAAAGACCCATTCTTTTTTAATCCTTTTCTCTTTTTTTCGGTTTGGTTCAAGTTTTCAATCGTTTAGAGCATCTCCAACAGTTTGGAGTGCGGAAATTCGATTTTCCGCACTCCAAAATGTTGGAGCCCTCATTTCTACAACAGAAATGAGGGCGGGCGCCTGTTGAACAGGCGCCTGGACATCAGGCGCCTGTTCAACAGGCGCCTGGTTAATGCGCCTATATCAGGCGCATTTTCCACGTTCCCTCTCATTCCACACTCTTCCCATCCCCCATTTTCTAACCAGCTTCGCGTCCAAATGCCGTCCCGTCCGGTCAAAACTGGTAGACGCACCGTTCGATATACGACTGATGCCAATATCGGACCTGTTCATATCCCTCCTGATGCTACTGTGACTCCAGCCGATCTTCGATCTTTGCACGACTTGCCTCCTACTGTTTCGCATCGACTTACTGCAGCTATAGTGACGCCACAGGTATACGTTATTTATTTATTGCTTAATAAACGACCATGTAAATATAAATGTATAATAATTCCTTATTTACTTTAACATTAAATAATCATATATTTAGGTTCGTCACGTAGCGATGCGAGGTAGTTGGTATAGGTGTATGTCTGAATATTTTGATCAGTTACCGGAGCCGATTTTGGATAGGCTACATGCATCACCTTTTGGTGAATTTCTTGCTTTACCTAGATTTGCACATGTAGATCGTTGTCTAGTAGAGGCCCTTACCGAGAGATGGTGGCCGACCACTCACACATTTCATTTTCCTGATTTTGAGTTAGGACTGACTCCCCTAGATTTTTATATGCTCACTGGCATAGAGGTTGGTCGACCTGACCGTCTCCCTGTTTCATTTGATAGTTCATTTGAGGAGTTCGAGTCATATTCAGCTTATTTACCGACTATGGCCGATGAGGAGGTTAGAGGAGGAGGTGTTACTCTACCTTGTTTGCAGCGTTATATAGTAGAGTACATGGCCGTTGAGGATATGCACACTCCCGTTATCCGTGCATTCATACTATACCTTTTTGGGTCTACATTTTTTAGTAACAATAAGGGTACTATTAGACTTGGTTTTCTGGCTGGGTTAGTAGATGTGGATGGACTCCATATATATGATTATGGTACTGCTATTATTGGTTATTTGTACGTAGCATTAGATACATATGCGCTTCAGCAGTCCAGACAGATGTATGGCTTTTGGTACATTCTTCCATTTTGGTACTACGAGTATACTGCCAATATGCACCCCCGACTTATTGTAGAGGCGAATGCCACACCTTATATTTACTTTCCCAGATTGCGTCGTTGGGGTCCTCCTATGCATTTGTCCCGTGTTGCACAAGGGGTGCACAATGAGTTGATGGAGGCTAGACAGCAGATGGATATGAGGCGGCGTGGTAACATTATCATTCGTCCATGGGATCAGTACTTACAGTTCCTAGAGCCCGGTCCTGACCATCCACTCACTTTTCATGTATCCATGTCGCGACGTAGGATCTGCTTTCAGGTTGCTACATGTCCATTCATATGGTATTTAGGGGATCGGTGTTGGCTACAGTTGTATGGTATAGTTCGCATTTCATCAGATCCGCTACCATGGGATGATATGTATGGTGATATTCGGGTTGGACCAGCTTATATTCATGCGATGAGGGGTGCGGGTTGGGTGGATGGTGAGCCATTTACAGTTTTGGGAGACTTTGATTCATATTGGGCTCGAGTAGCCTCACGTGCTTACGCTTTACCTGATTATATTCGGGGTTTGAACTCCGATCATATTGGGCCGCGTACCTCTTCTGGTAGAGTTCCACTACCGCCTGCCACCTTTGAGCCTACATCATCTCAGTACACACAGCCTCCTACTTTCGACCCACCACCTCATTCGTTTAGAGCGTATGATGTACACGGTCAGGTTGTGGAGTATCCCTTGCAGTATCCTACAGACGACGCTATTACGGGTATATCATCCGCCGGATTGTACCAGCCTCATCAGGTCTGTATTAGTTTTTAATTTTCCTTAATTTACTTGTCATTATATTACTTGTCATTATATTATCCACTTGTGTATAATTTTTCTTGTGCGCATATCAGTTTTCTCAGTACATGGATTATGATAGACGGATGATTGCTGCATTTGAGCGTATGACGCTCGATTATACAGGGATGATGTATCAGAGTTACCAGACCGCGGTCCAACAACAGCAGACTCAGTATGATGCGCAGATACAGGGATTACAGACCCAGATTCAGCAGCTTCAGGAGCAGCTCCATGCGGGACCTCAGCCGCAAGACTTTGATGACGTCAACGACGATAGTGACGACGATGAGGAGATTGATAGCGGTTCTGATCACATAGACTGATGTGCTCCATTTAGATGTTTTAGACTGTGTTATTATGTGACTGTATATATGGTGGTGATGATGCTAATTTATGCTTGGTTATTATTGAGCGTATATGTACTAGAATTGTGAAGATTTTGATGTAACAAACACATTTGTGTTTGTTTGTCAAACAGTTTATGGATGTTTGACACGTGGTCTTTAATCTCATGCTTTATTTTATTATACGCGGATCACGACTTGTTTATTTAAGAGAAAGTTTTGTACTCTTATATCACAGCATTTAAAAGTTCGGTAAATTCAATCAATGAGTAACATAATATTTTCGGCTACGGAATTGAAACAGTTAGTAAATGTTTTTATACAAACTGATCAGATGTGCGACGATGAAGAGATAATGGCAACTCAGTTTTGGGACACCATTGTTGAACTATACAATAACAATGTTGAGTGTAGAACTAGACGTACGAAGGTAGAGTTGAGGACTACGTATGGGAACTTTTGCAACGCCTGTACGCGGTACAGTACAGTTATCAATGAAGTTATATTTGAAAATGTATTCGAACCAACCCGTTCCACCTTTGAAGGTCGTTACTTTCTCAAATATCACAGCACGTTCACTGAACATGAGGCTTATATCGTACGTCAAAATTGGCTAGAACGATTTGGATATCCTTAAGTTGAGTGTATTCTCGTTGAGTTTGTTACTTGTTGGTTGTAGTGGTATTTTTTTGTTGGTTGTATTACTGTTGGCTGTTTCAGTAACATTGGCTTGTTTTTTTCTGTATTATTGCGTTAAGAAAATGGCTACAGTTGAATGATGTGATGATACAGTTGTTTGATGGGATGGCTACAGTTGTATGATAAGATAAAGTAATATTGCTACAGTTGTACGATAAGAACCATTCAACACTGCTCCTACACACAGTAGTTGCTTAAACATGGGATGGCTACAGTTGTTTGATGGGATGGCTACAGTTGTATGCTGGGATGGCTACAGTTGTATGATGGGATGGGAACAGTACCGGGAATTAAGCTATAAAAGGCTTGCTAGATGTTGAGAAGTATTATTGCTCAGTCTTATTTCATACAATTTCAAATATAACAAATGGCGGCCGAAGATTATATATTTTTTGATGATAGCGACGTTGAATTTGATGAAATGATGGAAGATCATTTTCGCCGCGAAAAGGAACTACTAAGTATGGCTGCGCTACAGGTAGGTCAATCGAGCAGGCAACACGGTGGATCAGTTGTTGGTCGTCGGTATAAAAATCGTAGACATTCATGGCACAACGACAGACTGATGGAAGACTACTTTGTTCCGAATCCTACTTACACAGATGCCGATTTTAGAAGAAGATTCCGCATGCGGCGTCCTCTATTTCTTAGAATCCTCCAATGTATCAAGCAGCATGACAAATACTTTATCTTCAAACCCAATGCATCTCGTACAATGGGTTTGACAGGAATTCAAAAAATGACAGCTGCACTCAGAATGCTTGCATATGCAGGACCGGCGGACGCACTTGATGAAAATTTGAAAGTGGCGGAAAGCACGGTATTAGAGTGTTTGGAACATTTCTGTCAAGCTATCGTGGACATTTACGGTGATCAATACTTACGCCGACCGAACGAGGCCGATATAATTAACTTATTAAATATGCATGGTAGTAGAGGTTGGCCCGGAATGTTAGGCAGTATAGACTGCATGCATTGGGAGTGGAAGAATTGTCCAAAGGCGTATGCTGGAGCTTATCAGGGTAAATCTCATAGGTCCTCTATTATTTTTGAAGCTGTAGCGTCTTATGACTTATGGATATAGCATGCATTTTTTGGAATGCCAGGTTCGAACAATGATCTTAACGTAGTCGAACGATCTACGTTGTTCAATGATTTAGCAAACGGAAGATCTACTCCTTGTACATTTACTTTGGGAGGTAACACGTACGATCATGGATATTATCTAGGTGATGGTATATATCCGAAATGGAGTACCATTGTCAAGACAATTTCTAACCCACAAAACAATAAACAAGCAAAGTTTGCAGCGATGCAAGAAGGCCAGAGGAAGGATGTTGAAAGAGCATTTGGGGTTCTTCAGTCTAGATTTGCCATAGTCAGTAATCCATGCAGACTTTGGTCACCAGTTAAAATGACAAAAATAATATACACTTGTATTATTTTACATAATATGATTATAGAGGATGAAAAAGACATGGAAGAAGATTACGTGTACGAGGGTGCTCCTACACCACCGCCTGTTTGGCGCAACGATATGATTGGAAGCGCACTTGAACTCGAGTTTCATGTACAAAGTCAAATGTCATACCGTAGTGCTCAACTTCATCGAAGACTACAAAATGATCTCATAGATCATCTTTGGGGGTTTTCTGGAAATCAGTGAAACTCTATTTCTATTCTTACGTTTTCTACTACTGTTTATGTTGTTTCGTATTAAGGTTATTGTAATCTGTTTCTGTATAATTAAGCTAAGGTTGTTAAAATCATTTTTTAGTGTAATGCAATTTAAATGAAAAACTTATATTACTAATTGCTTGCATTAAGAACACAATACAAATAACGGTACTTAAAGATACAATGGTTGTAGAAACGGTAATTCATTTAATGATCCTCTTCAAGTCTACGCCTCATAATTTCTCTCCTTCTTTGCTTCGTATACTGCAGTTGTTCTGCAGACATATGTGACGTATCCATAAACATGATTGCATCTTCATCTCTTTGGCGGTTTCCAGCAATAAGTTGATCCATTCTTGATAACTTTTCTTGGTGTTGCAGTGCTCGAGTGTCCATTGCCCGGTTAAATCTTTCCTCAGATTCAAACATGAGTTTTTTAATTTCATCTTGATCCGCTGCCGCAGTCTGCTTCTTTTTGGCCGCTTTTGCTCCCTGTGGCCTAACAAAATGATCTTCATTTGGGGATGGGCCTTCTTCTGATCCTAAACCGAAGCTTCCTTGGGATTCCATAGGACTGGAGGTTTCTCCAACTCTAGGCGTTTTACCCCTACCGTTGTTTGATTGAACTTGTTGAACGGTCTTCTGAAGCGATGATTTCCATTTAACATGCTCGACCAACATGTCATACACGTGCATGAACTGATAAAAATGTGGTGCTTGTTTACTATCAGGTTTGTAGATTTGTTTGAACAACTTGTTTGCAGCCATTCTCTGTTCAAAAAAAAACTGGTAAACTTAAGGAACTAAGATAAAAAAAATACAATGAAATTACATTGAAGCTTACTAAATGCGTTTCATTCCCAAAGCCACTAGGATTCGTTTGCTTCAATTTGAACATTTGAGAATCGAACGTTTGCGTTTGACGATTTATTTTTCCATAATGACCTTTGACCGAAGATAGCGTTCTTTTTCGATTAATGTTCTTCCGATTGTAGCAATTAGTAATTTTGCCCCAAAAAGATTCACCACTTTGATCGGTCCCTCGAATAGGATCGACTGATAGTGCACAGTAAATGTAGCAAAGATCGTAGTCTTCCGCAGCGCTCCAACTTGCATTAGTTACTTCCCCCCCAATAGGAATCGTAGCGTCTTGCAAGTCGTATTCTTCAAAACTGGCCCTTGCAGCTACATCGTCGAAATCGGAGTACATTTTCAGTTGAGATCGGTGGCAGAAAAAAATTGCAAAAATGAAAATTGGTTTGAAATGAAAGAAGAGGGGGGAGTGTTATTTAAAGAGGGAAAACGACCGTTGGGAAATAGCCGTTGAAGATAGTAGGCGCCTGTTCAACAGGCGCCTACTAGCAACAGGCGCTTGTTGCCAGGCGCCTGTTCAACAGGCGCCTGTTCAACAAGCGCCTCAACGCATCTCCAATTCTCAGCCTGAAGGCCCCCGAATCTTCACTATTACAATTTCTCGCACTCTGTTGGGGACGAATTTGGGTGCGGATTTGAGAATTCTCGCTCTGTTGGAGATGCTCTTAGAAACTGTTTTTCAGAATTCAATCCGAAATATATACAGATGGTAAAAGTATATACGTGGAACCTGGATCACCACCAAATTAACTGAATTGTCTATCGGTATGAGGGATGCTTTGCCGCATTTTAAAGATAATTCACCGTTCTATCAAAATTAGTGCAAGGCGGTCTTATATCTGATGAACTTTGTCATGTCTTGAGATATAGCACATACATAGTTTGGGGGGTTCTTTGAAAATCATGCAAGTGCTGGGAAAAGTAACACAGTCCCTTAAACTGTCTTACAGAGAATCATGGTTGAAATATTAACCGTCTTATTACTAAAAATCACGCAAGTGCTTTTCAAGGTGATCCATCATGCAAGTGCTGGGAAAATCATGGTTGAAATATTAACAGTGTCAGTATTTTAGAAGAAGCTAACTAAAACTCGTTTTGCAGTAAAATATAACTTATATTTTCTTCTTGGAGAAGATTGCATCATCTTTGGTAGGACCAGTACAACATTGTAGACAATCCCAATACAAGTATCCAAAGAAAATGAACTACATTTATAGAGGATAAGATCTACAAGTTATAAAATTTTGTCAGATTTCATTTGATAAAAAAACATACATAATTTTGTTGAAATATTAAACTTGATTTGTTAATTTCTAGAAGTTTCTTATTATTAAAGTTTCTAAAGTCTTCTTGTATTTGATAGAATTTGGTGAGAGCTTTAGAATTTTATATTAGTTGCTAGAAATAAGAATTATATAATAGTTATGTTTCTAGAGTTGCCTAAAGAGTCATTTCCAGAGTTGTCAAATGAGTCATGTTTCTAGAGTATTCTATATCTAGAATGTTCTATTGAGTCATATAAATAGAGGAACTCTCCCCTCATTTTGTATCAAGCAAGAAATAAATCATCAATAAAGAAAAGTTTTCTACAATAAAATAAAATAAAAAAAACTCCTCTTTCTTATATTCTCTCCCTCTTTCTCCTAAAAAATATTCAACAAAGTGGTATCGGAGCGAGCTTTTTTTTATAAAAAAGATAGAGATGGCGAATAATGACGTTCCCCTACAAGTTCCAATGCTTACCAAGAACAATTATGATAATTGGAGTTTAAGGATGATGGCTCTTCTTGGAGCACATGACGTGTGGGAGATAGTTGAAAATGGCTATACTGAACATGAGAATGAAGATGGTTTATCTCAAATTCAAAGAGATGGTTTGAGAAAATCAAGGACAAGGGACAAGAAGGCTCTTTGTCTAATTTATCAAGCATTGGATGATGATACCTTTGAAAAAATATCTAGATCAAAGACGGCCAAAGAAGCATGGGAGAAGCTTCGAACGTCTTACAAGGGAGCTGATCAAGTCAAAAAGGTACGTCTTCAAACTTTAAGAGGAGAGTTTGAAACTTTGCATATGAAAGAATGTGAGCTTGTTTCTGATTACTTTTCAAGAGTTCTAGTGGTTAGTAATAATCTTAAAAGAAATGGTGAAAAGTTAGATGATGTAAAAATTATGGAGAAGATTCTTAGATCATTAGATCCAAAGTTCGAACATATTGTCGTCATCATTGAAGAAACAACAAACTTGGAGACCATGTCAATAGAGGAACTTCTAGGCTCATTGTAAGCTTATAAAGAAAAGAAAAAGAAGAAGGAAGAGACTGTGGAGCAAGTCCTTAAGACATGGATTGATTCAAAAAAGGAAGAAAGTAATCGAAGCCAACAAAGATGGGGTGGTGGCCAAGAAAGAGGAAGAGGTCATGCATATGGACATGGACGAGGTTGGAGGCCCAACTATGAAAACAACATCAACAACAATAAAAGAGGAGAAAGCTCAACAAGAGGTCGTGGGAGAGGAAATTCAAGGTATGACAAGTCACATGTTAAATGCTACAATTGTGAGAAATTTGGACGTTATGCTTCTGAATGTAGAGCTTCAAAGCATAATAAAGTTGAAGAGAAGACCAGTTACGTTGAAGAAAAAAGCCAAGAGGATGATACATTATTACTGGCTTACAAAGAAAATGAAAAAAAGAGGAAAACCAATGGTACCTAAATAGTGATGCAAGCAACCATATGTGTGAAAGAAAAAATATGTTTGTGGAGCTTGATGAATCAGTGAAGGGCAATGTGGCATTTGGAGATGAATCAAAGACAGCAGCGAAGGTAAAGGAAAGGTTCTTATCCGATTGAATAATGGAGAGCACTAATTCATTTTCAGTGTTTACTATGTGCCAAACATGAATAGCAACATTTTGAGCTTAGGACAACTCTTAGAGAAAGGTTATGCTATTCGATTAAAAGATAATAATCTTTCTATAAGAGATGGTGCAAGTAACTTCATTGCAAAGGTACCAATGTCAAGAAATAGAATGTTTATGATCAACATTCAAAGTGATGTCGCACAATGCCTTAAGGTGTGCTATAAAGATACCGCTTGGCTTTGGCATCTTCGTTTTGGACATCTTAACTTCGGAGGACTAGAGTTGCTATCCAAGAAGGAAATGGTAAGAGGATTACCATGCATAAGCCATCCAAATCAAGTGTGCGAAGGATGTTTACTTGGAAAGCAATTTAAAATGGGCTTTTCAAAGGAGTCATACTCAAGTGCTAAAAAACCGTTGGAACTCATGCATGCGGTTGTGTGTGGTCCGATGAAGTCAAGTTCACTTGGTAAGAGTAACTATTTTCTTCTTTTCATCGATGATTTTTCAAGAAAAACATGGGTGTATTTTTTAAAAGAGAAATCAGAGCTTTTTGAGAACTTCAAGAAGTTCAAGGCCCATGTTGAGAAGGAAATTGGCCTTATGATTAAAGTCATGAGGTCTGACCGTGGAGGAGAGTTCACATCAAAAGAATTCTAAAAGTATTGTGAAAATAATGCAATCATACGACAACTGATAGTGCCTAGATCCCCCAGCAAAATGGAGTAGCAGAAAGGAAGAATAGGACAATTCTTGAAATGGCAAGGAGCATGCTCAAAAGAAAGAGGTTGCCAAAGGAATTTTGGGCGAAAGCTGTGGCATGTGCGGTTTATCTATCAAACCGATCTCCAATAAGAAGTGTGTGGGGAAAGACACCACAAGAAGCATGGAGTGGAAGGAAGCCTGGTATTTCCCATCTAAGAGTCTTTGGAAGCATAACTCATGTACATGTATCAGACGAGAAGCGAAGCAAATTGGATGACAAAAGTGAGAAGTATATTTTCATCGGTTATGACACCAACTCTAAAGGATATAAGCTATACAATCCTGATACGAGGAAGATAATAATTAGTCGAGATGTTGTGTTTGATGAAGAAGGAGAATGAGATTGGAGATCACATAATGAAAATTACAACTTCTTTCCATACTTTGAAGAAGATGAATTACCACAACCAAAGATCGAGCAATTAAGGGAGGAGCCTACTTCCCCACTAGTTTCTCCTACCACAAGTTGTCAAGAAGATGAGAACTCAAGTGAAAGGGCTCCACGCTTTAAAAGCCTTCAAGAAATTTATGAGGTAACAGAAAATCAAGACAATCTTACTCTCTTTTGTTTATTTGCGGATTGTGAGCCTATGAACTTCCAAAAAGCTTCGCAAAAGAAGAGTTGGAAAAATGCTATGGACGAAGAAATTTAGGCCATCATGAAGAATGACACATTGGAGTTAGCTTCACTTCCAAAAGGACACAAGGCGATTGGTGTGAAGTGGGTATACAAAGCAAAGAAAAATGCCAAAGGAGAAGTTAAAAGATACAAAGCGAGATTGGTGGCAAAAGGCTATAGTCAAAGAGCCGGCATTGACTATGATGAGATATTCGCTCCAGTCGCTCGATTAGAAACGTTTGACTAATAATCTCTTTAGCAGCTCAAAATAGTTGGAAGATACATCAAATAGACGTGAAATCTTCTTTCTTAAATGGAGTTCTTGAAGAATAAGTTTATATCGAGCAACCGCAGGGCTATGAAGTCAAAGGAGAAGAAGACAAGATTTTGAAGCTAAAGAAGGCACTTTACAGGTTGAAACAAGCTCCAAGAGCTTGGAATGCACGAATTGATATGTACCTCCAAGAGAGAAACTTCATCAAATGTCCATATGAGCATGCACTCTATATTAAAATCCATAATGGTGATACATTGATTATATGCTTGTATATGTAGATGACTTGATCTTCACAGGTAGCAATCCAAGCATGTTTCAAGAGTTTAAGAAAGAGCCGACGAAAGAGTTTGAGATGACTGATACTGGGCTCATGTCTTATTACCTCGACATCAAAGTAAAACAAGAATATAAAGGTATTCTAATCACTCAAGAAGGCTATGCTAAGGAAGTATTGAGGAAGTTCAAGATGGATGACTCTAATCCAATTTGCACACCAATGGAATGTGGAACCAGGTTATCAAGGCATGAGGAAGGAGAAAAACGGACTCAACACTCTACAAAAGCTTGATTGGAAGCTTGCGATATTTAACGTGTACAAGACATGACATTCTATATGCGGTAGGAGTTGTGAGTCGATACATGGAAGACCCAATAATAACTCATTTGAAGGCAGCAAAGAGGATTCTTCGCTATGTTAAAGGCACAACAAACTTTGGATTGTACAACTCTATTTCTGATAATTACGAGCTTGTTGGATATATTGATAGTGATTGGAGTGGAGATATGGATGACCGAAAAAGCACAAGCAGAGTATGCAACTGCTACTTCATGCATTTGCAATGCAATTTGGTTACAAAATCTACTAAAGGAGTTGAAACTGCCACAAGAGAAGCCTACCAAGATTTTCGTGGACAACAGATCAGCAATTGCTTTGGCTAAGAATCCAGTTTTCCATGATCGAAGTAAGCATATTGATACACGCTATCACTATATTAGAGAGTGTGTCTCCAAAAAGGATGTGCAACTAGAATACATGAAGACACATGATCAAGTAGCTGATATCTTCACCAAGCCTCTCAAGCATGAAGATTTTGTCCGGTTGAGAAATCTGCTTGGAGTCACAAATCAAGTTTAAAAGGGGGTGTTGAAATATTAAACTTGATTTGTTAATTTCTAGAAGTTTCTTATTATTAAAGTTTCTAAAGTCTTCTTGTATTTGATAGAATTTGGTGAGAGCTCTAGAATTTTATATTAGTTGCTAGAAATAAGAATTATATAATAGTTATGTTTCTAGAGTTGTCTAAAGAGTCATTTCTAGAGTTGTCAAATGAGTCATGTTTCTAGAGTATTTTATATCTAGAATTTTCTATTGAGTCATATAAATAGAGGAGTTCTTCCCTCATTTTGTATCAAGCAAGAAATAAATCATCAATAGAGAAAAGTTTTCTACGATAAAATAAAATAAAATAAAAACTCCTCTTTCTTATATTCTCTCCCTCTTTCTCCTAAAAAATATTCAACAAATTTAACAATTGCATAATCCAAGTTACACGTGATTTTGGATGATAAACCAATTATGAATAGTATATTTCGTCTTCTAGCAATGAAAATTTCTTTTCGAAACGCACAAACAACTAATAACGACTTGCAATGTCACCCAATACATTATATACATGATGCATGGAATGGTTAATAAAAACCAACAAGTGACTACCAGATGAAAATGTATCAAAATTATAACAGTAAATCATATACTGAAAAGGATAAACAACTTGATAAAGCTATATTATTAAACAAAGAAAGCAGGAAATAAAAAATATGATAACCCAATAGAGAAGAAAATGATTTTTTTTGCGATCAGATTCAAGGAGAAAACATAAAATGATAAAAAAAATATAGGATAAAACAATAGACAAAAATTTATGTTATATTAGAACTTAACAGCTGCATAAAACAACAGACAAAAATCGACATGCAACATAGTAAAGATCACATATCTTTTTCTATTAAGTAAACAAGCATCTTAATCCAGTACATAAACTACAAAAATAGTCGAATTTTGTATCATTTCGGTAGCTCTTCAGCTCTTCCCTAATGTTACTCAGTCAGTGCATGCTTCAGCTACATGCACTGCCAGAGTAAGCAAGGTTTTGTAGTAACATTCAGTAATTCTCCAACCAAGCTGCAGGTTAGACCTTTCTTTACCATACGTCATGCATAAATCAACAGAAGTGTATGTCGTTCAACTATCTCCAACGACAAATAATTCTGCAACGACCAACTACAACCAGGTCTTTCCACATCTCAATCAGGCATTTCGCAGGTTTCAACATGTCACTAGCTCACATTCTCAGACCCAGGCGATAACATCTTTAATGCATCTCCCCTGCAATAGCTTCTTGACTTCAGATTAACTCAGCAACCTGCAAACCCAGCAAAGTGATTTCAGACTTCAAGCATATTCCTAACCCAACAAATTGCATTCCTTTATTCTGTCGGTATAACCCCTTGTACTGTGCAGTTAAAAACTACAATCAAATCATCAGACTGATACATGTGCTTCTAGAAGACGTTATATATAACACTACTAGAAAAACAGTATATTCCAACGCCACTGTTCCAACGGCCGTCAACGGCTATTCCAACGGCTTCCAACGGCCCGTTAATTTTTTACGAAGCCGTTGGAAGCCGTTTGAATCCATTGGAAATAAGCCGTTTGCGGCCGTTGGAAGCCGTTGGAAATTTTCCTGAGATATCAGCCCGTGAGCCATCTTCTCCCTCATTCTCATCTTCCCCAAATCCCCCATCTCCTACCAAACTGCCGCCGCCCCAAAAACCATCCAAATCACCTCCTATGCCATCTACAAAGTACTCCGGTCCATCTCCATCCTTCTACGTCTCCAAATCAGGTATTTTTTTCTATACCTAAATTTTTGGTTTTTTTGATTTAGGGTTTAATTTGACTTGTGCTTGTTTCCTACTTGTTATTGTATGCATATTACATCATGCTATCCCCTAATGTTAGTTATTATCCCATAATAAACAAGTTATTACCGATTGAAAATTTTGTAATTTAGGATATTTTAATAGTTTATATATGTTGATTTGGTTAGTATTGAACGTATGTGTGTGATAGAGTTTATTGCATTTGGAATCCGTTAGAACGGATATTGGATTTGTGCGAATACGATTTTTGTATTTGTAGGAACACGTGAATTTGTAAAAAATGAATTTTGTGTACAAATTTTGTGTGTAAATGAATTTAGTATATTATGTAATAAAACGGTTAAATGTAAACCAATATTAATTAAACGAGTGATATATTCAAATTTAATATAAACAAATATTTAAATCCTTAGATATTATTCGGCCCCGTCTGACAAGTGTTGTATATGATCATTTTAGGGATATTCGTTTTTTCCACAAAACGGACAACTCTATTCATCTGATACATCATTTGTCGGATTTGTCCCAGTATTAGACAAGTTACAAACACTATAAAGTAATTATATTCCGTCAATCATATCACTTTAAATGGTTCACAAAATTTCGACGGCATTTCCTTTACGTTCCTTGTGTACACGCATTTGTGTACGATACAAGGAACACGGGGGAAATGCTGCCGAAATTTTGTGAATCGTTTAAAATGATATGATTTACGGAATATAATTACTATTGTGTTTGTAATGGGAAGTAGGATGACCGACCATCAAAGAAAGACACATAAGTGGCAATGAAACAATAGTTGCTTATTTAAAATAAAGTTTGTGAAATTAGCAGTTTGCGGCCGTTGGAAGCCGTTGGAAAATTTCCTGCAAAATATAAAATGAATGGTTTATAACATTTTTACTCTATCATAGGTTTTCTAGTAGGGAAACATGGTCAATTACTTTAATGATCGGAGCTGGATGTATCAAAGAAGGGAAATTAGTGGCGCAATAAGCGAACATTTTCTAAAAGGGGTACAAGTGTTCATCGAATTTGCTATAAGTAATATTGCAAATGATGAAGAAATTCGTTGTCCGTGTAGTAGATGCAAATTGTTGAACTATTTAGAACCGAATATGGCTAAGGTTCATTTGTGCCAATTCGGTTTCGTACCCAATTATTTACTGTGGGATCGTCATGGAGAAATTGTAGCCCCTAATAATCAAGAACAGTCGGTGGAGGTCATCAATGAAGAACAGTTAAATTATCCAAATTATCAATTGCAGGAACGAGCTCGTGGAGGCTCTGTTGGCTTAGTGGACGTGTTTGCTCACACCCACGCGTCTAGGCAAGTAGATGAGGCTGGCAATATCATATATCAATGGGGTGATCAAGATATGGTGACCGAGGCATATGTATGCATTTTTAAATTTCTAATACTTACACCGATAAGTTTATTAATTTCTAGCTATGCAAAATAATTACATGCTACTATTTTTCAACTGAAATTGTTTTTTTTCTCATTATAGTCGAGGTTGCAGGAGGCACAGGCTTATGCGCTTCAGCAGTCTGGTCGTGATGCGCTGACACAGGAGGAGCAGGATAACATTTTTACCGCTGTTATGGATCCGGCGCAAAGGAGTAGACGTTATGGCTTCGGGAACCTAACGGTAATTAATCCTTTTACATATTTACAAAAAATCAGCGTTTAGATATATAATGTTATAATATTTTATATGATGAGACAACCCTTTTGCTATTATTTCTATTTGCAGGCTCGACAGGCTCGACAAGCTCAAAAAGACCAAGACAAAAAAGAAATCAAGGAGCTTAGAGCTATGGTTGAGCAGCTACGGGAGGAGAATCATCTACGAGCCATCCAGGTGGAGCAGCTGGATCAAAAGCTTGCGCAGTATTTGCAGAATCATGGTACCCTTCCTTCGTCGTCTGGTGCTTCTGGAGGCGACGAGGATCCTTGAGGAGGTATGTTTTTGAGTAATTGTGTTTGAACAATGTATATATTGACTTGGAGATGTTTTGATGTTGATGGTGATGTTGTATATATTGGTACGGAGTGGGTGAGAAATATTTTGATGGCATGTACATGGTTTATTGACATTTGTTGATGGTATGTACGTTGATGGTATATTTTGTGATGTTTGATCGATTTGGTTTGTTTATATTGGTGTTTTATTGATTTACGTGTGTTGTTTGTATTGATATTGATATATATGTGTGGAATTGATTGGAAATGGAATGGAAATTGAATGGATTGGAAATGGTGTAGGTGGAAGGTAAATAGGCTTGCTATTCTACAGCAAAATAAACCCAGTATTTCCAACGGCTTATTGGCCATTATATTGTAACGGTTTCTAACGGATTCCAACGGCTCCAAGCTGTTAGCGGCCGTTGGAAATTCCGTTGGAAATGGTCCGTTGGATCCGTTGGAAAGCATTGGAAGGCATGGGATTTATTCCAACGGCTTCCAACGGCGGCTAGGAGCCGTTGGAATAGCCGTATTATCTTGTAGTGTAAATATGCATTACATATATTCATAATGTCTATATTCATAATGTATATTTTTGAATTTTGAATTCATGAAATAAATTCTAGTTTTCTTCTAACATATTATTGCTTATGATATTCAGAAAGATATTTGTAATGGAAGAGAAAAATCATAAGAAGTCTCGGATGTATGGGACAGCAGACTCATAGCAAATTGATATATTTCAGTAAACCAATTTAAGCATTCTGCTCTTGATAGGGCAATTGAAACCTAATACCAAAGTGTGTGCCTCAAATTCTAAAGAGACCCAAAAATAAAGTGATTTAGCTACAATGAATGGCTCGGTGTGCCTTTTGTTTGTTAGACTTTTACAATACAAGTTCTATTTATTGAAGGCTAGAATATCAAGTTACCAGAACATCGACCCATGTACTGGTTCCTAGAGCAACATAAAATCCCAGAAGTACCTAAAAAGAACAGGAAACTAATTAAGTATATTACTTCATGAAAGCTTCTAGTAATAGTTCATATTTGAGAGTTCAGGATAAAGTCGGAAAAATTCATGAAGCTGTTCGAATTACAAGGTCAGAGTACATATTTGAAACCACTATTGCATATTGCACGATCTTCTGATTTTAAACCATTAATGCTCCATAAATTTACGGACATAAATTCGATGCATGTTGCATGGAAAAGAAGATAGTATCAAATATACAGGAAAACAATGAAGTGCAAGTCACTTATGCAACCAACCAATATTAACAAAGAGCATAACCACTTGACACCGTCCAACCATTTGAGTTGTCCTTTTCCAACAAAAATACCCAACATACATACTGAAGACAGAAGTACAAATATTTGAAAAAAATGCATCAAACGATTTTAAAAATATGACAGATCATGAAATTATGCAAGTATAAGAGTAAACGTGGAAACTGGTAAATTGATCGAGAAATGAATCGTATTATCGTGGTTAAAGTGAAATCTATGCATTGGTCACTGCTCTCATGTCAAGGGTGTAAGTTTAATTCGATGTTAAGCTGAGAGAGCTTGTGTTGGGCGTATTCTCACCCAGGCAATCTCAAGACCAAGAAGCACCCGGTTCGCCCAGGCTTGCCTAAGCCTCATTCGGCATCCCTACCACTGCCGAACCAGACTCACAACCACAGAACTGCCGAATCAACTCTACCTCCCATGCTTGCCGAACCAACCTACCGGTCCAACCTCATCACCGAACCAACCTACTGGTCCAACCTCATCACCGAACCAACCTACCGGTCCAACCTCATCACCGAACCAACCTCCTCTACCGGTCCAACCTCACCTACCGGTCCAACCTCATCACCGAACCAACCTACCGGTCCAACCTCATCACCGAACCAACCTCCTCTACCGGTCCAACCTCACCTACCGGTCCAACCTCACTACCGAACCACCTCCTCTCCAACAGCCACCGGTCCAGATCAGGGCCGGACCAACCTACCACATCTCACCACCGAACCAAGCTATGTCGAACCAAGATGAGCCAGGCCAGATTGCCTCAGCCCAGGCCCGCCAGCAGCCATATACATCCAAGACCCCTGCCCCCAGCCTCACTCTATAAATAGAGGGGTAGGGGTACAACAATGAGGGACAAGTTTTGAGAGCTCAAGCACGGAGAGAACTTTCAAACAACTTTCAGATACTTGTATCAAAGCTTTGTACTTGTAATCTGAACAAGAAAGGAGAAATAATATATAAAGTGGACGTAGGCACATTCTGGCTGAACCACTATAAATCTGCGTGTCTTTTACAGTTTAGCCCCTGCTTTTCATATATTTGCGTAAATCACCCAAATCACTAAGAACAACATAAAATCAATTAAATCATACGACTTTGAGGTGTTTGTCCATTTTTTGTGCAAACATTTTTGGTGCTTTCATTGAGAGCTAGAAGCTTGAAGCTTCAGCTTCATCCACTTAACAGTTTTTCTAACAGCATCGTCCGCCACTTGGAAAACATGCCTCCCAAACAAAGAAAAGATGTTAACAAAGGAAAAAACATCGCATCCAGCAGTCTTCCAGATCCAGCTGTCACGAATCAAGTAAATCGTCCTCCTTCAGCAGCAGTAACAAATGAAGGACATGCTAACCCAACCACTCCTGCCACAGAACAGCCTGCAACAATTACTAGGGCATATTTGGACAGATTTGTGGTTGAAGTAACTAACCGCTTCACGTCCCAGCAGGAAGCCTTGGTGAACCATCTCATGTCACGCTTAAGGGATGCTGAAGAATCCAACCGCAACACTGAATCATGGGGCGAGTCCCAGTCTGGAGGATCTCAGAGACAACAAAGATCTTCCTTCTTCGAAGGAGCTAACGGCAGAAGTAGCCATGGTAGGAGCCGAGACCGAGCACAGCCCGAAGTTAGGCCTGAGGAAACGTTTGGTACCGAACCCAACGGGAGAGGTACCGAACGGAGGTCAACTATAACTGAGCCTGTCATACTGCCTAACCACGGAAACGCCGGTGAATGGGGCCAAGCTAGAGTCCAGCCCGAAGTTGGACCCGAGGAAGTGCTTAGATCAGAACCCAGTAGGGGAAGATCAAGGCAAGGGCCAACTGTAGCTGACCCTAGCATGCTCCCAGAAGATCAAAGGCAGCCGCTGGAAAATATGAGGAACGATAGACGATACCATCCCTACAGGTCATCTGGACGGAATCAATCCTACAGAACAGAACCAAACTCATTTCTATCTGCTCCAAATTCTGATGAAAGGATGGCACGCTTATTCAGAGAGTGTGTCCAATGGGAGCAAAGAGATCGAGGGATAGGCGCTAGGGTAACCAGTCCTTTCGCCCGCAATATCGAAATTGCTATCACCCCCCGAGAATGGAAGATGCCGACAATGGAACCTTACAAAGGAACCTCCGACCCCGTTGTACACTTACAGAGGTACACGCAACATATGCTCATGAGTGGAGCAACAGAGAGAGTACTGTGCAAATGCTTTCCGCTCTTCTTAGCAGATCTCGCTACCTCCTGGTTCTGTCATCTACCCCAGGGATCCATCAGCTCGTGGGAAATGTTGAAAGAAAAGTTTATCAGTCAGTTCCGCATCCATTTGGAACAACCTAAGGACGCTTATTCCTTATCCAGCGTCAAACAGAAACCCGGAGAAAAACTGCAGCAATACCTAACCCGATTCAATACCGCAGCAGCCGCAGTCCAAGATGCCGATGAGAAGCTTGTCTTAATGGCCCTCTGTAGTGGTGTGCATCCGGATACTAAATTCGCTAGAAGACTAACAAAAGAAAAATCAGCTACTTTACCCGATTTCTTCCATGAAGCCGGGAAATATATGAGGCTTGAAGACGCTGCCACTGAGGGGCAGTCAAGGCAACAAAATAAGGCAACTCACAGCAACACGCCCATTGTAGCAAAGGACATTCGAAGAAATGACTCTAGAGACAATGCTGGGGGCAAGAAGGGAGAAAAGCGCCTATATCGGCCAGGACCGAGATTCGACACTTACACTCCTTTGAATGAAACCGTCGAAAAACATCTTCCTTGCCACCCAAGGCGAAGTTAGATACGAACGCTCACCGTACAAGAAGGAATCAGATAACGCACATAAGTCTGGAAAGTTCTGCCGCTTCCACGAATCTCATGGGCATGATACCAATGAATGACATCATCTCCGGGACCTGATTGAAGAACACATCAGAAGGAAGAAACTACAATGCTTTCTTGGGAAGGCCAGCCCTGTCTGACTTCTAAATTGTCCTGGCTCCATAGTGCTTAAAGATGAAATTTCCAACGGACAAGTGCGTTCCCTTCTTCGAAGCTCTAAAGAAAGACAAAGGAAAGTTCGAATGGACTGACGAATGCTTAACCGCTTTCCTTAACTTAATCGAACACCTCCAGAAACCACCGGTACTCTCGACTCCAAGCGAAGGCGAAGAATTATACCTATACCTTGCTTTGTCATCTCACGCCCTAAGCGCTGCCTTGGTAAGGGAAGACAACCGCACACAGCGGTCAGTTTACTTCGTCAGCAAGAGGTTTACTGGGGCAGAAGTCAGATATCCTAAACTTGAGAAGCTAGCATACTGTTTACTAATCACATCACGAAAACTGCGTCACTACTTCCAGTCCCATTCCATCAAAGTTCTGACCGATCAACCACTGAGGCAGGTACTCCATCGTCCCGACACTTCTGGGCGACTACTTAAATGGTGCATTGAACTAAGTCGGTATGATATCACCTATCACCCTCGCACCGCCATCAAGGGACAAGCCATGGCTGATTTCATTGCAGAATTCACTACCAACGAAGATAAGGAGCAATTGGAAATAGAAAAAGGCATCAAGTGGAATCTCTTTGTGGATGGCGCATCGAACGAACAAGGCTCGGGGGCAGGTGTGGTAATAATCACTCCCAGGGGAAATAAGCTGCACTATGCTATAAGGTTGGAGTTCGCTGCCACCAACAACGATGCAGAATATGAAGCAGTGATAGCTGGATTAGAACTTGCCTTGGAAATCAGAGCCAATTCTTTGTGTCTTCATAGCGATTCCCAACTTATTCTTAATCAAATACTAGGAGAATTCCAGGCTCGAGAAGAACGACTCATAGCATATTTAAAGAAGACCAAGTTACTTCTCAGTCGATTGGACCACTACTTAATCAAACACATCCCTCGGGAAGAGAACCGAGAGGCCGACGAATTGGCGAAGCAAGCAAGCGTGAGAGACGGCGATATTTCCGGAGCAGTAGCCATCTCGAAGCAACTGGCCCCAAGTTTTGAGCAAATGAATCTAATAGCTGCAACCGAAGAAGCAACTTGGATGACTCCTATCCAAGACTACTTACAATGTAGCACACTACCCAACGAGCGTAATGAAGTCAAGAAAATCTTGAGGAAAGCTTCCCGCTACACAATACAGGAGGACACCCTCTATCGGCGCGGATTCTCTAACCCCCTATTAAGGTGTGTTGCTGGAAGGGAAGCCAAGGAAATCTTATCCAACATTCATCAAGGGAGCTGCGGAGATCACACCGGAGGGCAGACTTTGGCAAAAAAGATACTCTGATATGGATATTTCTGGCCCACCTTAAGCAAGGACGCCTTAGATTTCGTCAGAAAATGTGACAGATGCCAGAAGTTTGCTAAGATTCCGCGACTACCAACAACCGAGATTACTCAAATGACCAGCCCATGGCCCTTTGCAGTATGGGGAATTGACTTAATCGGCAAACTACCAATGGGCCGAGGCGGGGCCAAATATGCTATAGTGGCAGTCGACTATTTCACCTAATGGGTGGAAGCAGAACCCATGAATAAAGTATCTTCTGCAAAAGTTATTAATTTCTTGATCAAAAATGTTCTGTGCAGGTACGGAGTCCCATTCAAAATCATATCAGACAATGGACTTCAATTTGACAGCGAGGAATTCGCCAACTGGTGCCAAGAGCAAGGAATTCACAAAAGCTTCTCATCCGTAGCGTATCCCCAGGCAAACGGACAATTCGAAGCCGTCAACAAAATTCTGAAAACTCTAATAAAAAAGAAACTCGAAAAGTCAAAGGGCGCTTGGGTGGATGAACTCCCTACGGCACTGTGGGCTTATTGCACATCTTTCAGAACATCAACAGGGCATACTCCTTTCTCTTTGGCATACGGATCGGAGGCTATGCTCCCAGTTGAAACCATCGTGCCTTCCTACCGTAGGATCCCCTATAACCCAGAAGAGAACGAAGAACTCCTTCACGTGTCTTTGGATCTAATTGAGGAGAGAAGAAATGATGCAGTCCTCAAAGCAGCAACCCACAAGCAAAAAGTGGTAGCACAATACAACTCCAAAGTCAAGCGTCGTACCTTACAAGAAGGAGACCTTGTCCTCAAGCGAATCTTCCCTCGCCCCAGAGCACTAGACCCAATCTGGGATGGACCATATGTAATTCATAAAGATCTCCACAATGAAGCTTATATTTTGTCAACAGTGGATGGAGAGGTGTTCCAGAGGGCATGGAACATCCAACACCTCCGTCGATACTTTTCTTAACTTGTACTGCCCATATGAAGTGAATTAACAAAGAGAATCAGTGGACGTAGGCATTTTCGTGCCGAACCACTTTAAAAAAAAACCTTGTCTCTTTGTTAACTTGTTCCTTTATATCTTGGCTGCTTGTTAACTTTATCCTTTTCTGTTGAACAAAATCCTGTGCATACAGCATTTCCACTCAAGGCACTCCACAGCGCAACTTCACCCGGACAAGACCTAACAGGTACTATGCGAATCTATGCCCTCGCCAATGAGACACTTTTGCTCCAGCATCCCTCTGCTGCGGGTTAACTCATTGCTCGCGACGGCCCTCAAAGCCAACTGTAATGAGCCGATTATAAGCCACCGAGAAGGCCGACTATAGCCGAGGCAGCTCATTACGGCGTTAGGCTCGCCGGCAACTGTGAACCGACTATAAGCCCCAACATAAGGTGTGGCCAGCCAGGGGCAGTTCACGGTTGACGATCGGCACCCACGCTAGCCGGCCACAGTAAATCGAATAATACCCACGATTACGGGCCATAATGGCCCGGGTAGTTACTGTGCGCGATCTCGGCTCCGATGTGTCTTAAGTGCGGCTGTGGTAAAAAAGAATTAACTCCCCACGGAGGCGTAAGATGGGTGACAAATGTCTCCAAGACCCACAGCTAGGGAAAGTGACTACAAAGCCCGTTTGCCACGAACTTAAGCACATCGAAGGCCTTCCGTGATTGGAAGTTTTACTATTTCTCATATTTCAATTTTATTTGAAAAACTTTTCTCCTATCCTCTATAACAATCCCTAAAGTACAGGACACGGAATAGGAGGCATTCGCTAATGGGAGTCGGAACCCACAACGGGACACCAGGCCGCATTCCATACTCAGTCACACAAGACATTCAAAACTGCCATCTACAATTAGAACATGAAAGGCGGTATTTTCTTCTTTTGTGTACAAATACATGGCTATAATTTATTCATACATCACACTAGCATTGTAAGGCATGAAATTATGTTTTAAGCAAGAACTTGACATCAAACACAACTGAATTACAAGCATATGCATAGCTATATTTCTCATACAACATGTCAAAATAGCAAAAACATTCAAAAGACGACAGAATCAGCTTAAGTTAAAGAATTACACGTCAAGAATAGTGTTGTTTATTACAAGTAGCATAATTACAACCTAAGAGTTACGTTACTATTTTGAGACTAACATATACAACAATGTCAAGTCCACAAAAAGATATCCAGGTCCAATCAAGGAGCCGGCTGCGTCGGAGTCTTATCCTTGTCCTGTTTCCCACCTGTCCGGCCAGAGAAAGAATTCATTAGTGATAAGAAACCAAGTTAACGGAAAGACTAGAAAGGAAGACTTACCAGCATCTGCTCCTCGATCATCTTGGTCATCATCCTCTACTTGCACACCTGCCTCCTCAGTTGCAAGCAACCGCATGCCCTCCTTCACTGCCACCTTCTCCTCCTTGGTAAACTGGGCAGTAACCGCATCAATCCTGAGGGCCGTACCCATCTACTAGTGACCTCGGGGTGGGCCCATGACGTCCCGGTTCTAACTGAGCTGGGGGCACTGCGGAAGGATCTTCTCTGTCCTGGGATTTCTTCTTTTCTGATCGGGTTTCAACTCTATGAGACATTATCTGCAACACAAAAGAATACATCTTTAAAAAGGATGTAGAGATATAAACAAGCAAGTGCATACAATCTAGAATTTCATTTTGTAGTTCAAAACATAAAAGGTTCAAGGTTCGATTAGGCATTCAAACTCTGGGTCTCGTTCGGTATCACGAGTCATAAAAAGTCATCCGGCAGTTCAAGGCAAAAGCTCATTCGGCATTCGAGCTCCCTATATACCGTTCGGTAATCCGGGCCCCAAGGTTCATTCGGCTATCCCACTCCATAAAAACCCATTCGGCAGAAGGAGGGCTCACCTCATTCGGCAGGCGTAGGCTTGGTCCGGCTCTTTCTAATAGGTGTGGATAACAGCAGCTTGAAGCCCATACTTATAGGCAAACACAGACGACCGGACTGGTTGGTTGGGCATTTGGGCCGAATAGGAGCATCCAAGCTAACGTCATTAATTTCAAAAACAAAGCACGGCATATACCGGCATATGCCCTACTTTGGGGGGCAAATGTTGGGCGTATTCTCACCCAGGCAATCTCAAGACCAAGAAGCACCCGGTTCGCCCAGGATTGCCTAAGCTTCATTCGGCATCCCTACCACTGCCGAACCAGACTCACAACCACAGAACTGCCGAATCAACTCTACCTCCCATGCTTGCCGAACCAACTACCGGTCCAACCTCATCACCGAACCAACCTACCGGTCCAACCTCATCACCGAACCAACCTACCGGTCCAACCTCATCACCGAACCAACCTCCTCTACCGGTCCAACCTCACCTACCGGTCCAACCTCACTACCGAACCACCTCCTCTCCAACAGCCACCGGTCCAGATCAGGGCCGGACCAACCTACCACATCTCACCACCGAACCAAGCTATGCCGAACCAAGATGAGCTAGGCCAGATTGCCTCAGCCCAGGCCCGCCAGCAGCCATATACATCCAAGACCCCTGCCCCCAACCTCACTCTATAAATAGAGGGGTAGGGGTACAACAATGAGGGACAAGTTTTGAGAGCTCAAGCACGGAGAGAACTTTCAAACAACTTTCAGATACTTGTATCAAAGCTTTGTACTTGTAATCTGAACAAGAAAGGAGAAATAATATATAAAGTGGACGTAGGAACATTCTGACTGAACCACTATAAATCTGCGTGTCTTTTACAGTTTAGCCCCTGCTTTTCATATATTTGCGTAAATCACCCAAATCACTAAGAACAACATAAAATCAATTAAATCATACGACTTTGAGGTGTTTGTCCATTTTTTGTGCAAACAGCTTGCATGGTGAAATCTACCCTACAGCCAACTCAGTCGGTATCAACTCAAGAATTATGTGGTTGAGAACTGTGCATTTTGAAGGGAAAAACTATAAATCGTATGATCTTACCATGCAAAATATACTTAAATGCAATATATATGTATATGTGTGCGTGTGTGTATACAATGAAACTTTTAGTTTCTTTTGAAAGTTGAACATCTACAAAGTAATACCTTGAATTAACACGGCTACAAGTTAAAAGAAATATCATAAGAATGCTATGTAAAATTATGATATTTATACCATTCATTTTGTCGTCAGCAGCCTCGGCAGGAGAATAACCTTTTCCTTTCTCATTATCTATGTGAATGATTACAGAGGCATTGCTTTCATTGTTTTCAGAAGTGTTGCCATGCCAAACGTTAAACTTGGTGTGCATAGAATATAAAAACCTGGTGAAGTGTTTCAAATTTTAGCATTAATACTACAGCTAGCTAAACGGATATAATACATACATATTACCATTCTTAGGTTTTAAACTATCAAACACCTATAGTATCAGGTTAAACGTTCTAATTTAAAATAAAACATACATACACTACAAGACACACTGTATTCCAACGGAGCCTTCCAACGGCCTCCAACGTCATTGACCAACGTCTTCCAACGTGCAGTGTTTTCTCGTATATTATTAGTTAAAAACTGTAGGACATTGGCGTTGCTAGACGTTGGCGGCCGTTGAATGACGTTGGAAATCCGCGAGCAAAACAGAAGCCCGGCTTCTTCTTCCCCATTCGGCTGAAACATCCCCCTCCACAATTCCCAAATTTGCTCCGATTCCGACCCCCCCTCGCTGCTCCAACGATCAACGGCTCCTCCGACGACTCCAAACCTCCCTTTTGTCCTCTCTAACTCCTTAATCTCTCAAGAAAAGGTATAAACCCTAATCCCTATATTTAATTAAATTTGTTAAATTAGTGTATTAAATGTTTGTATTGCCTTATTGTATGTATAATCTAGTTTATTGAGGCATAATTTATGTTATTAACTTATGTATTGCAAGATTATATATATTTAAGTTTGTGTTAATAATAGAATAATGTGCATACAATTAGTTTTAGGTTTGTTTGGAAACGTTAGTTGTTAGTGAGCATACAATTAGTTTATGTATTTTAGAAAATTTCAAAAACGATATTGTATATTCATGAAACCCTTAGAGTGTCTTTCAGCCCCGTCTGATAAGTATTATATATGATCGTTATGTGGATATTCGTTTTTTAACAGAACAGACATCTATATTCATCGTATACAATATTTGTTGGATTTTTCCATGTATTGGACAAGTTACGAATACAATAATGTAATTAAATCTCGTAAAACATTTCATTTTAAATGGTTCATAGAATTTCGACAGCGTTTCCTTTATGTTCCATGTGTACACGCAAATGTGTACTGTTCAGGGAACTAAAGCGAAGTGCTGCCGAAATTTTGTTGAATCGTTTAAATTGAAATGATTTACGCGATTTTATTACGTTATTGTATTTGTAATGGGAGGTAGGATGACCCATCGACAAAGTGTCAATGATCTATTAATATAAAATTCACCAATAATATTATTTTAATAAAATGTCAATTTTTTAAATTTATATCGTACTTTTTAATTATATACGTAGGTAAATGGACAATTATTTTACTGATCGAAGCTGGATGTACAAAAAAAGAAGGGTCGAAAATGGAGGCTCAATAAGTGAACAGTTTAATAACGGTGTTCGCGTATTTATTGATTTCGCTTTAAGTAATAACAGAAACGATGAAGAAATTCGTTGTCCATGTACTAAATGCAAAATGTTAAAGCATCTGATACCAGAAATGGTTAGAGTTCATTTGCGTCAATACGGTTTCGTGCCGACCTATTTGGTTTGGGATCGTCATGGAGAACCGTTAGCATCTAATCATGTACAAGCTGAGGAGGTAGTGTGTACTGAAATTGATACGACGAATCTCGTAGAACATATGGTTGAAGATGTTGCACGGTCAATGTTTCATGTTCCTCAATTAATTGATGATGATGGTAATGCTGAAGAAGAACCAAATATTGGGGTAAAAAATATATATGATTTATTAGATGCCGCAAAGAAACCCCTTTGGGAAGGCTGCACAAGCGGAACCCAATTATCAGTAACTGCTGAATACATTGCGATGAAATCTAAATACAACTTCACAGAAGCTGGATTTATAGCTGTTGTACAGGCTACGAAATGGCATATGCCTCCCAATAATTTAATGTGCGAAAATCATTATGAAGTAAAAAAAATGATGTCAGCTTTTGGTTTACCGTATCATAAAATAGATACATGTCTAAACGGTTGCATGCTGTTTTGGAAAGAAGATATCAACCTTAGAAATGGTAAAATATGTAATCAGGAAAGGTACAAATCAAGAAAGAAAAAAGGAAAGGAAGTCCCGTATAAACGTATGAATTATTTACCAATTACTCCTAGACTTCAAAGGTTATATGCATCTTCTGTAACCGCGCAACATATGAGATGACATAGTGTTAGAACACGGGAAGAAGGTACGTTAACACACCCAGCTGATGGGGAAGCATGGAAGCATTTGAACACAAATATCCTGATTTTGCATCCGAGAGTCGTAATGTTCGACTTGGTTTATGTACGGATGGATTTTCACCATTTTCTCAGTTTGGTTCTAAATATTCGTCATGGCCTATAATTGTCACACCTTATAATTTACCTCCATGGATGTATATGAAAACTCTATATATGTTTCTCACAGTTGTTGTCCCTGGTCCTAATGATCCGACACAAGGAATCGATGTTTATTTACAACCTTTGATTGAAGAATTAAAAACACTGGTACGAAGGAGTAGAAACATACGATATTTCCAAAAAAAAAATTTTCGCATGTATGCTTCTTTGATGTGGACAATCAGCGATTTTCCTGCTTATGCAATGCTTTCAGGTTGGAGTACGGCTAGTCGTCTAGCTTGTCCGTACTGCATGGTAGATACACAAGCATTTTCTTTACCTCATGAAAAGAAAATCTCATGGTTTGACTGTCATTGATGTTTTCTTCATATTAATCATCCTTTTAGAAGAGATAAGAAAAACTTTACAGCTTATAGACATGAAACTTTGAGACCACATACGGTTTGGTCAAGCGAAGATATTTATGAACTTGTAAAGGATTATCCAAAGATACATGAAACCGAAGAACAAATTGAAATTCAAGGTAAATTATCGATTCATAACTGGTGCTAACAAGGCATATTTTGGGAGTTGCCTTATTGGAAAAATCTCCTGATTCGTCATAATATTGACGTGATGCATAATGAGAAAAATGTGTTTGATAATGTTTTTAATACAATTTTGAATGTCAAGGGGAAGACGAAAGATGATTTGAAATCAAGGCGTGATATCGAAGTAATATGTAATCGTCCTGAGCTTCATATAAAGCCAAATGACACAAAAAAGCCAAAAGCTTGCTATGAGCTAGACAATAATCAAGTTAAAGTACTTTTAAAATGGGTGCAAGGACTAAGATTCCCGGATGGTATATCTTCTAATATTCGTAGATGTGTCGACTATAAGAACAATAAACTTAGCGGGATGAAAATTCATGATTGTCATGTTATGATGGAAAATTTATTACCCGTCGCTTTTAAAGAACTGTTGCCCGTAAAAGTTTGGACTGTTGTAACAGAACTTAGTCTTTTTTATAAAGAGATTTGTTCTACTACATTAAAAGTTGATCGTCTACGTAAACTTGAGGAAGAAATCCCGATATTGCTCTGCAAAATGGAAAAAGTATTTCCTCCAGGTTTTTTCAATGTTATGGAACATTTACCTATTCATCTTCCATTAGAAGCACGTCTTCGAGGGCCTGTGCAATATGGATGGATGTATCCATTTGAAAGGTATTTAAATCATCTAAAAAAAGTGAGACAGAAAGCTCGAGTTGAAGGTTCGATTTGCAAATCATACATCGAAGAAGAAGATGATTGTCAAACGACCTTATCAATTTTTAAAAAACAAGGTCGGCCTGCTGGTGCTTGTGTGGAAGTATGGTTGGATGATAGAGATTATCATGTTGCACACATATATGTTCTTCTCAACTGTGCCGAAGTTGCACCGTTTGTTAGGTAATTTACTTATATATATATATATATATATCATCAACACGTGTGTATACACAAATATATGCACACATGTGTATCTTAATCATAATGCAACATTTGTTATATAATTGCAGTATTTACGAATCACAACATCCTTACGGCGATATCGGCAAAGAATTCGCTTCTTGGTTTTCTAAGTATGTTTTTGATACAACAAATTGTGTTGTAGACGAAGGATTGAAACATTTAGCTATGGGACCAAAAAGGAAAGTGAAGACCTATCCAATATTCTTTGTCAATGGATATAAATTTAATACCAAAGAATACGGTGCCGAAAAATTAACTAACAATGCTGGTGTATTTGTTAAAGGTAGTGATGATCCAAATGATCATATACATGATTTTTATGGCGTGCTAACCTAGGTTTTGCAATTGACGTATTTCACACGACCCGCGGAAGAAGTATTTTTGTTTAAATGCAACTGGTTCAGCAACGTTCCAGGTTCTGGAATCAACATGCACCCAAAATATAATCTTATAGAAATAAAACATACTTCGCGTTATTATAAATACGATCCTTTTGTACTTGTCAAACAAGCTCTTCAAGTTTATTATGCTTCTTACCCATCTCTAAGAAGAGATAAAATAGATTGGTCGGGCGTTTTTAAAACAAAGGCAAGGTTTACATTTGATGGATGGAATATTCCCGAAGAACAAACTTACCAAGCAGATATCGAGGAAAATAGAGAATAATAATAACCAACGATCAAAAAGATTTTGGACCTCTAAACGATGAATCAAATGCATTAATTGAAGCATTTGAGAGTACAAAGGAACAAAATATAGAGTGCGAAAAAGTGTCTGAATCCGAAAATGGCGAGGACTGATCAACTATCTACATTTTAAGAAGATAAATTTATATTTTTTTAAATATTATCCTGTTTTCATAAAAAATGAAATGGTATGCTAATATATGATATGTATCACATCTCGTTTTTATGTTACGCCATACTGTATGTTTTACATATAGTCATTTTATTTTCTGTTATAATGTTTGTTTGTAACATGTATTATATAGGTATGTCGTCACGTAGACGTACCGGTGGACATTCTGGGTCTCCCTCTTCCTCATAGAGAGGGCATGCTCGTCCGGACGGTGGTGATGGCGGTGGTCCATCATAGGAGCTACGGCGTCCTGTGGTGTGGCTAAAGCCAAAAGCAGATCAAAGGTAAGTATTAAATTTCATTTTCGTACAATCTACTCTAAAAATATATAGTAGTCATGAAATATTAAATGTTTTTCTCTGTTTAAACACAGTGGTTTCTCTTTGGAGCCGACTCAAGTAGTTCTATCTATATCTCGACTGGCGTACATGGGTCGTATGACCGAATGTTGGCCTAAGTGGACATTGATTCTAGATAATGTTAAAGAGACTATTTGGCAGGATTTTTTGGTATGTCACTTTATATATTAGGAACATGTTATATCAATTCATGTTTACATTATTTACAAAAGCTGTATAACTCTTATTTTGTCAAACGTGCAGGCGGAAGTGGACCTTCAGGACGCTGATATTTCAGTCGTATATCGCCACTGGTGCAGCAAAGTCGCAAAGAACTACCGGGAAACAGTAAACAGCTTAAAAACAGCGGGAAAGAAGCCTCAGTGGATGAGCGCAGCTGTGTGGGATGATTTTGTGACATGGTGGGAAAACGAGGAGTTTCAGGTAAATTTATCACATGTTTAATTTAAATTCTTCTACGCAAATACTAACTAAAAATGTTAAACAATTTTTGTTTTTAAATTAAATTTACAGAGGCAGTCAGAGAGGAACTCAGCCAATAGGAGCAAGAACCCTGTCACACATCGTGGTGGTTCCAAGTCATTTCAGCATCACCGAGAGGACTTGGTATATTTATTAATTACGATAATAATTTAACGATTTTAAGTTCTAAGTTGTAGATAATGTAACAATATATATATATAATATATATGTATATGGACATATTTCAGGAGAGACAACGTGGTGGTGCTTCTGTGAGTTACTGGGATGTTTTCACGCATACTCATGCGTCGAGCCAGGTCGACGAAGCAGGCACCGTTTCATACTCCTGGGATCACGATGCCAAAGCGCAGTCCGCATATGTAAGTAACATAATGACTTAACACTTATATAAGTTAATTAAAATAACGGCATCTAAATTCAACTTATTTTGCATAACAACAAAAGTTTCAGCAAGCACGGACTTCCATTCTCGAGGGCTCGGGCGCGACGAGTTGACCGCCGATGAGGAGGACGCTATTTTTGAGTCTGTCATGGACCCAGCGGCACATGGCAAACGCTATGGTTTTGGGAATCAATCGGTAATAACTTTAACTTAAATTTTAAAATAATTATTCTGAACCAACTGTTGCACATTGTGATGGATTATAGTAAACACGAATTACAATTATTAAACACTTATAATTTAAATTTTATTTACAGGCTAAGACGGCTCAGATTGAGTATCAGAGGGCTCAAGATAAGGAGGAGATTGCACAGCTCAGAGCCCAGGTCACCGCGCTCGAGGAACACAATATCCGCACCGAAGCCAAGACGGCGGAGCTGAATAGGCGTCTTACAAAGTTTATGGAGCAATACGGCCGGTTTCCGTCTTCTGGTGGTTCTAGAGGAGAGTGATTTCAGGTATGATTTGATTTGTTTTGCTATGGACATGTATATTTGGAGAGTGTGAGGATTTGATACATTCTGATGTTTTGGATGTTGGTTTGGATGTGATTTTTGAGATATTGACGTAGTAGTTTGGATATTGTTGGATTGGACGTTTTGTTGGATGTTGATGTTGGATGGTTTATGTTGTTTATATTGAGTTGTATTGTGTATATTGATTAGTATATATGCTTATTACTTGGATTTACTATTATGATTGATTATATGTGAGATATGCTGTTGTATATGTGCTCGAAATTGAGCTTTTATGAGATATACGATGATGGAGGTGGCTGGAAGCATGCATTGTTGGTTCTGTAAAAAAAACACCCAGATTTCCAACGTCTTCCAACGTCCACCAACGGTTTACTGGCACATTTATTCCAACGTCTTACAACGTCCTCCATTGGATCTTCCAACGTCTTCCAACGTCTTTCCAATGCCTATTTGGTCAACATCTTCTTCCACGTGGACAACCTGAACGTTGGAAGACGTTGGTATATGGACGTTGGGTCCGTTGGTAGACGTTGGACGCCGTTGAAATGTATATCAACGGCGTTTCCAACGTCCATCAACGACTTTCCAACGGCCGCCAACGTCTGGCCGCCGTTGGAATGCACTGTGTGTCTTGTAGTAATATCAGCATTAATTTTTGTTAAGTTTCATAAATTGCTAATTTTAAATAAATGAAAATTATTATTTGAAAATTTGAAAATAATAATAGTTGTTTTTACTTACCATTTATTCAAGAGACATTGCATTCAAACATTCTTCCTTTAATAATCTAAAAGGCAGGCCTTTGGATTTTCCAATTTGTGCAAGTCTTTCAAAAGTAAACATAGAATTGAAAGCAAGATCCTCTAATTTTCTAGTTCTTGATAATGCAACAAACGTTAAACCAAGACTTTTTCGATCGTCGATATTAATGATTGCTTGATCAAGTGTTAGTCCTTGACTTTTATGTATTGTTATTGCCCAACATAAAGCTAAAGGTAACCGAGTTCTCATGCATGTTGTACCAGAAAAAGTTTTCCTTTACTGTTTGCGAAGTTACTGGAATAATATTCATTCCCTCATGAAATGGAGTACCATGGTATTTATCAAAATTGACCATGACCGCTAGCGGTAGATCATTCGGAGAACTTGATGTCTGTGAATATAATATTCATAACAGTACGCATTGCACCATTAACCAATCCATTTTGCACTGAAAGATTAGATTGTAACATCACTCGAGCACCTACAGAAAGATAAATACATCGTTCTAAACCTTTTGCATCATCAAACGTAGCATTAGATGCTGCTTCACAGTTGTTGAAAGAAGAAATATGTGCAATAGGTTTTCTAAGTTGAATCAAACGATTTTTGTTATGTTCGTTAGTAGCAATCCTTGTTGGAAAAAGACAAAGAGCATTCTTAAAGGTTTCCTTCTCTTCGTTCGATAAAATTGACCAATCTCTGGTTTTGAAAAGTTTACATTCATCTAAAGTAGATGCACCTCTACTCAGTCTTTCTAAAGCTCCTCGTAAAGGTGCTAGCTCTTCTCCAACTTGACGGAATAAATACGATAGTCCTACAAACTTATCAAAACTCATATATGCAAGTCCTCCACGATATTGCAAGAGATTATCACCTTTCAAGTATAACGAACTATCACACACAGGAGGTAGTTGTCGCATATCACCGACTAAGACAATAGAAATGCTACCGAACAAGTCGTTTACTGAAAAAATATCAGGACACAATAAATCAATATTTGCCATCATCATTCTACCAAGCATACTATATTCATCTATTATAATCAACTTTGTATTTTAAAGTCATCTTGCATACGATGACATTGCTCTGATGAAAGTTCTTTGTAGGATGATTTTCTTTCCATGGAGATTAGAAGCTCGTGATGAATTGTGGTACGACCAATGTTAAATGTAGCCACTCCAGTTGGAGCCATAATGCGGACTGCTTTGCTAGTTCCAAAATGAGTAACAACTGTTCGAACAATGGCATTTACAAGAGTTTATTTTCCTGTATCAGCATCACCGCATATAATCATTCTAATTGATTTTCCTTTAGATATGGCTTTAATTATCATATTATGTGCAATCCTCTGATCTTTAGACAAGCACTCAAAAGGAACAACAATAGAATTATTTATGGTCTCATTTGCATGTTCCATAATAGAACGTAAATTGGTATGGATAAAATTACGTTCAATATCTATATTAGGATATCTCTGAAGTGCTTCATTCCAATTATGCAAAGTATCGAATTCTCTTAAGCCCATTTCTATCCCCTCTCCTCAGACAAACATTGGACCCATCGTGGCTGTTATCATCCATTCTTCTTGTTGATTTCTTCTATATCATTGTTTATACTATCATCTTCCATAGCATCTAGGAGTGATTCAGGTTGAATCAAACCTAAACTAACATAGCTATCAGACCAAGCATCAAAGTTTACTTTTGCTTCATTAAGATTTCGGTAGTGATGATGCAGTAGTACCTGTACTCATATAAAAATACAAACAACATGTTTAAATTATAATTTCATATTTAAAATATAATTACAATCAGCTTAGTATTGAATACTTCAAATTGAATGGATAATATTTGTAAAATTTAAATATTGGTACTTAAATATGGTATTATTCGTACAATTACCTCTTTTCGAAACTTATGCCACTCTTTATTATAGCAACGAAAGTTTTTTGCCATATCAGATAGTGAAAGATTTTCATGTTCGCTTGGTCGATCCAAATACCTTATAATAAAATTTAGGTCTGATTCAACCATATCTTCATCTGTTGTTGTGTTTCAACGTCAAATTATTGTTGATAGCATGTTTTTTTCAGTTATAGTAAGTTGCACTATTGTTCTAGATGAATTTATTAGAGGGTAAGACATCAGAAGATGGCATACCTCTTGTGCAGAAATGTCTTGTTTGGATACACTCTTAAAAAGTAGTTTCTTGATGGTGGAAGTTGATGTTTGACAAGGTCGATGAATGTTTTCAACTATTGTTCTGAATGTGTCTGTAAAGCTCTTTAATACTGGTTCAAATTTTGCTGCATATTTTCCAATATAATTTACCACGGCATGCACAGGTAACACAGGAGACCAATCAATATTAGCATGCCAAACCCGAAGTACCTTTCTATTATGTGAGACAATCAAAGGATCGTCGCGTTGTGAAATAAACCGAAAGATTTTATTATTTGGAGGATCTTCTACAATTTTAGATCATGGAAGCACGTCAAACGGATATTTAAAGGGACATGTCAATTGTTAGGTTGTTATATGTACTCACATACAATAGCTTCCACACCTAGAATGACGTATAACCCAAGTAACTAGATTTGCATAGTCGTCGTCATTTGTATCCAAATTTGCATCAGGTGGAATAACTTTGCATATGGATGCTCTTGTTCCCATGAAGGTCCATCCATAGTTGGGTTTATTGTATAAACAAGATGATCAAAATATTCAATAATTGTAGAATTTTCATTTGAATTTTCAGTAAAAGAAGATAAATCTGGTGCATCATGTAACCACAGGAAGCCATGAATATGTCCACTTCCAGGGATTTTTCCATTCAAAACAATACCAATAGTCCTTAACATAAAAATTTTGCGTCAAAAAATCTTTTACAAAAGTTTTAACCCTTGCTTGGAAAAACCCTGCAGCAACAAGTGGATTTTCATTTAGTAACTGTGCCATTCTTTTTCTTTGTTCACTGTAATTTAATTTTTGCAATTCATTTGTTTGATCGAGAAGTTTATAATGTTCTGGCCATTGTAAATCTGTAGAACTTAATGTCAAAAATATAGTTGGAGCATCTAATTGTTTAACCATAGCTGTAAGCTCTTTTAATCTTGCAGACCAGTAAGAACGGCTTCTACGAATACCTTTTGCATAGTAAGAAATGTGTTGAGACAGCTGCTTATCTCCAGATTTTAACATTTCATGAATATCATTTGTCGATAAATTCCCATCATCTGGGTTTTTTGTACGTAAATGTTACCAATATCTAACGCACGTCCCCTACTAATAGAATTGTAGGCAAAATATCAAATCTAGCTAGAATCTTTTGCAAACCTTTGATTATGAAATTTCATTAAATATTGAAAATACTCTAAGGGTCCAATTTTTCTTGGTCGTGCTTGTCTTAAATCAGCATTTCCTGATGGAAATAATGTTGGAAATGTCATTGAGCTATATCCAGGAGTATTAAACTCATCAATAGCAACAGATGAAATAGGCATTTGAACAACTGTTTCATTTTTTTCTTTTTTTTCCAAAAAAGATAATAGATAGGCTTGGTGGTTCGGTTGTACTGAAGCCGTGGCTGCACCTGATATCTCAAATTCACCGATGTCGGTTATTTCGCTTTCGAATTTTGGAGGTCCTAGAAAATCGTCATTGTAAATTTGAGTTTGTGAATTATCTTGAATATGAGGAAGATCTGAAGGTACACTGTCCTCTGGTAACTCATGGAGAAATATTACATTAATGTGCACATCGGAATAAAATATATTATGAGATTTAAGCCAAAGTAGTGCATGTCTTACATGTTCATGCTTTACTCGAAACTCTTGACTTTCATTCGTTCCACTTCTGTTGACAACTAATACTGCCAATAAATCATTTAGCCTAAAAGAGAGAGAACGTGCTATTGCATTGATATCCTGAGGAAAATTAATAATATTTCCACTATAATTATATTGTTGTCCTTTAAAACGGTAAACTGACATAACTGGATGAATGCGCGCAATGAGGATTCGCTCCAAGTTAGTAAGGCATGATAATTCAGGTGGAATAGAACCGGGTTCCATTAGATTTTGAGAACTAAACTTATAGGGAAGGTCATGTTGTGGTTTATCAGTACGGCAATCAGAGCATGAACTTGACATAACAATTAAATCCCAAAAAATCGATGACAAGTCTGACAACTTATCCAATGAATCTTTTGGCATGAGCTTATAAATTTGTGAGCATTTTTAATTTTTGGAATTGGAGATAGTAACATTGGAGTAGAAATGGATGAGGTGTTGATGTTTGAGGTTTTGATATGAGCTGTTTTTCTTTATATCTTGCTGCATCAACCGCTTTTCTACATTGTTTTTGTTGATCAGTTTCACTCAAACGTCTATCTCGTTGAGTGAATAATCGATTTTCATTGTATTTAGCCATCATTTTGTCATATTTATGAAATATAGGCAAGTCTCTATTATAAAATATAAGTATATTTAGTTAACAAATAACTCAAACAAAGTAGGAGTAATAATCGATTATTTGCACATTATAAGTAAATGTAGCATTATATACCTTTGTAAGGTGCATGATAAATCGAAAGGACAAATTGCATCAACTGAATCTTTTAAAACATCGTGCGGAGTTGAATTGGAATGGGTGAATAAATAAAACTTCTTGGATGCATCAAAAGTAATGGAATCTCCATACCAAGCATTAGAGAACAACAATGGATCTTCTATGAGCATAGGTTCACATAGTACATCATGTGGCATCTATGCAAGTATACAATAATTGAAAAATTAAGTAAAAGGGTAATATGGGACATAAACTATCAAAGTATCATTAAATATTTAATTACTGTAAAAATTAAACATTAAAACGAAAAGACATGTATTTTGAAAAAAAAAATAGTATGGAAGTTCACTTGTGCCGTTGACACTTCTTGCTATTGATTGGTCCTCATTGTTAAGCGAAGGTGGTGCATTCAGATCAATACAACGCATATCAACTGTACAGGCGAAGACGAATAATATTAATCCTAATAAATTTAAAAATATCACAACAACTTAGAATAAAAGTGATACAATTAATGTTTAATGATATAGTATACAATTGTACATTATGTTAAAAGAGTCACCTTGATCGTTAGTTTGTATCTTTTCTGAAGTTTCTTTAAATAGTGCAGCAACTGCTGACGATCTTGGTTGTTCTTTACATATTGCTTCAACCAGAATCTAAACATTTTAGTGCAAATATCATCAAAAAAATTATCATATGATCGTCGAATAATCACTTATCGTAAAGATTACAAATAAAACATAAATTTAATAGAAAGACCAATACAATAAGAGTTATAGAAAATTTACCATATGGAAGGTCGACTGCGATGTTGATACCATTTGTATATGATCAACATGATCTTCAGATAATTGCTCATCATTACTAGGTAATGGCGTCACATTCAAATCAATAGGACATACACTATGCAGTCCATTTTTCTGAACATGTGAAATAAATTAGTGTGCATAATTGGCCCATTTTTCTGAACATGTGAAATAAATTAGTGTACATAATTGATCAAAGTAGTATTAACATAAGTACAAAATTATATGTTTATCCATTATTTTTCATGGCATGGATGTATTTTTATGACAATAGGTTCATCAAAACAAAATAAATATATTCATACTCACAGTATGAAGTATTAATTATTACTCAGATACAAGCTTTATTGTAATACATTTTTGTTGTGCAAAAATTGCACAAATGCGGAAAAACAATAAACATGATCTAGATTTGCCAATTTGAACATCACTTAATCTAGCAGCAATTATTCTATACTCCAAATAAATAGTAAATAATTATAAAAAAAGAAGACACACAATATTTATACTGGTTCCACTATCATCTAGATAGTGTACGTCCAGTCCAAAGAAGAGAGATTTTATTACACTTGAGAGAATTACAAGAGATTACAAGATAAGAGTTTACATACCAAAGCCTCAATCAGGGATAACAAAAAAATAGACACTCTATCTGGAGATCACCGGCTGAATACCAAGATGGGTTTACAATAAAGTCTACCCTCAATATATAGCCAATGTAAATTCATGTGAGTCATCAATCAAATTACCAAGATATGGTAAAAAGATAATGGAGGCAAATTACAACGGTAACAAATCACGCAAACATAGCAAGTAATTCACTCGTTCCAAAGATGGAAGAAAATAATCCCAAAGCAATGCGATTACGAAGAAAGAAATAATATGCATATCTTTTGCATATATATTATTCCATAACGTGCGCATGCATAAATTTCCTTGCCATCTCATTCAAATGCAATTCAATTATTAATGCATTTCCATGAACAAACGTGATTACTTTCCCTTTTGCATATTTGTTTCCTTCTATTTGTGATTTTGTATCACCAAAATTTAACACTCCACCTTGATGCAAAATTACATATTTCCAACACTCCACCTCGAGTCAAATTCTCTTTTCAACATAAAACAGTTAAAATCAAACTCCACCTTCAACCAAAATCTCTTAACGAGATACAAAAGAAAAAAAATGAATATTTACCCAATGGGTTCCGGCAAGGCCATCCCCCATCACACCTTGCTAACGAGCTCAGACTATGTCCCCGCCCGTCAACAAAATGTTGCAAATATCCAAAATCAAAAGAAGGTAGATACCAAAATAATCTCAGAGCCACCAAGGCCAAAAAATTCTCTCAATCACCAATCAAATACAGAGCTAGAAAACAAAAACCCAACAGACATAACAAGGCTGATCCAAATCTCTGTATACAAGACAAATCTCTCTCCTTCCACATACCTTATCTGCCAAACAACAAATTTCCCATGGAAATCAACATGAGACTCTAACATCAACATCGAGCCATAAAGCAGATACAAGTATCCAAATCCAGATGTCTCTTCAACACAGTAAATTCCTTATCATCAAATTTCCAAGACAGAAACACTCTTCTCTCTCAACATAATCTCCTTCACTCCATATTGCACAAAATCTCCTTTTTCCATCCAAATGAGTAATAGCATAATCACCACCAGATCTACCGCTCTTTCTAGAAGCCATTGATGCACAAATCTGAACAAATCGCCTAGCTCCAATACCAATCTGTTGTGCAGAAATTGCACAAATGCGGAAAAACAATAAACAGGATCTAGATTTGCCAATTTGAACATCACTTAATCTAGTAGCAATTATTCTATACTCCAAATAAATAGTAAATAACTATAAAAAAAGAAGACACACAATATTTATACTGGTTCCACTATCATCTAGATAGTGTACGTCCAGTCCAAAGAAGAGAGATTTTATTACACTTGAGAGAATTACAAGAGATTACAAGATAAGAGTTTACATACCAAAGCCCCAATCAGGGATAACAAAAAAATAGACACTCTATCTGGAGATCACTGGCTGAATACCAGGATGGGTTTACAATAAAGTCTACCCTCAATATATAGCCAATGTAAATTCATGTGAGTCATCAATCAAATTACCAAGATATGGTAAAAAGATAATGGAGGCAAATTACAACGGTAACAAATCACGCAAACATAGCAAGTAATTCACTCGTTCCAAAGATGGAAGAAAATAATCCCAAAGCAATGCGATTACGAAGAAAGAAATAATATGCAGATCTTTTGCATATATATTATTCCATAACGTGCGCATGCATAAATTTCCTTGCCATCTCATTCAAATGCAATCCAATTATTAATGCATTTCCATAATGAACAAACGTGATTACTTTCCCTTTTGCATATTTGATTCCTTTTATTTGTGATTTTGTATCACCAAAATTTAACAATTTTAAGAATGAAACATGCAATTAATGAAAAGTTGATAATGAAATGATTATCGTATCAAAGATTGATGTTGATACCACATGCTTATCATCATCATGATCTTTCAATGGTTCCTCGTCATTGTTCATTAAAGACAATGTATTTAAATCAATATGATACATATTATTTGTCATATATGCGTGAACATGGTAAAAGGTAGTGATTAATTAAACAAAATAAATACACTAACTCATTTGACCAAACAATATGGTGTTATGCCAAATAATACGGTAAAAGGTATATTATAGTTAAATTGACCAGTAAAATCTTTAGACCAATCAATGTTGTTTACTCTTAATTCGTTAGAAATGGAACAATTGAGAAAGATAAATATTCGACCGTTATGATTCCACTCGGTTTAACATCAACCAATGACTCACAAAAAAAAACTCAATTTTGAAACAGTCTGTTCAAGAGTCATGCCTTATCATTGAAGAATATTGTTTTCTAATCAAGACCAGAATTATGTTCTGTTTGTGCACATGAATGTGAAAAACATATCCTATTGGAATGTACTAAAGTGTTAGTTGACCAACAAAGGAAGCTATGTGTTGGGCTATTACATTAGAAACCGTATAAACGATCTAACTCTTTATTCTAGATGCCGATGCAAGTGGTACTGCACTACTTGCTTGGCCAACTGGTAAGTAGTAGATTTTTTGCATGCAGCATGTATATATTTATTTATATATCATGCAATTCGAAACAATGCAGATATGTTACAATGCATCTGACAAAGTTTTAGTATCCATAGCCGATGGAGGTGGTTTACAAGACATCCACATTACAATGCTACTTTACATCTCAATACAGTATGTATTTATTGATTATCTACACCACATGTTGTCTTTCTTGATGTTGGCATGACTGTGTAACTTTCAAGTAATGACCGTGTTAATTTGCTGGAGTTTTTGAAGGCGATTGCCATTAGAGATGGAGTTAAGATTATCGAAGCAACAAAACTGTCTAAATCCGAAGGCATTTACCAAGGGTTGTCTCTGTTATTATCATTTTGCAGCATGAGAAACAACTTCATATATGTTGACGTTCATATCAATGTATCTATGTTGCAGTACATGGTTGCAATGATCTGTATTGTTTTATTATAGTACTATCGATAAACATGACATAATTGTGTAGTTTCTTCTGTTGATACATCTACATGAATTAGCTTTAGGCTTGCAACTCTACGTTATCAATTGCTTTAGTCTCTTTGAAAATGTGTAAGCTGTATTGAATGTTACATGTATGCATATATTTTGGCAGAAACGTTTGATGGATGCTGCGAATGAAGGGAAACGCATATTACCACATGCGCAAGCAGTGTGGGGTTTGAACTTTTGATAAGTATGACACAATTTCTTAAATCTAGGAAGCATCAAGTTCAAGTTTTGAATTGGATTTAGATTTTAATTAGGAGAGTTTTAATGTGCTAAGCCCAACTGGCTGTTACGTTGAATTTTTTTTTTCCTATGGAATTGAAGTCAAGTCTGTATGAATATCGACTTTTATGCATTGGGCTAAGAATTTATCACTTTAACTGTTATTATTATTTCTGTATAAATTGTTAACGTGTCTTATTAACATTTTTCTCAAGTGTTCGTGTGTCTGAAGTGCTTGCACAATATTATTTTTTGCCCAAATTAACAGAGTTTTTTATAATAAAAGCTTGTGTGTGCTGGTCATTTATTAACACATATATGTATATATATATCATTTATAGTATTTAGTTGTTAATTATTTTCCCCTCTACGTTGTATCCTATGTTTTAATTTTTTGCTTCATCCAACCCAAGTTATTTTATATTGGGGTTTTGTACGAAAGGTCTTCATTTCTGTTGTTGTTATAAGAAAAGTCCATGTAGAAATAATTATGTAAATTAGATCCCTGTTTTTTCTAAATCAAAAAACACAAGTTAGATTGCACTTTTTAACCCGTTAATTTTTTTTGAAAAATTCAAAAATTTTAAAAATATTTCAAAATAAAAAAGCGCAAACTAGCTTGGAATTTTCAAAAATTTTAAAATGTTTAAAAATTTCAAAATCAGAATTCTGATAAAAAATGCAAGTTAACTTGCGCTTTTCAAAATTTTAAAAGTTTTTAAAAATTTTAAAAATTTCGAAAAAAGTTCCAAAATCAGAAAAGTGCAAGACACCTTGTGTTTTTTATTTTTCAAAAAAATAGGAATCAAATTTACATATTCATTTATGTAGAGATTTTTCATATAACAACATAAAAAACATGGATCTGAGACTCTTATCATGATTTATATTTCTGTTTGATTTAAATTAATGAAAAGTTATGACAAATGATTTCTCTTAAATTTCTTTTCATGTATTGGAGCGGGAACCTAGATTTTAGGCTTTAACCTCGGAGGTAAATTTCATGCATAACTAATAGCACAAAATCAAGTTTTTTATTTTCTTACCCTTAGGAGCTGTTTACTTTGTTGAGCATTATCGGCCAAATTATACACTGATGTGTTTGTTGTGGATTCCATGTAGTAAAATGTAACTTGTTTTGTGATGCAAATTAACATCAATCAATACAACAAAAGAAAATTGATTATACAAAAGAGCATTTGGTGCAATACAATATTATTAGGTTGGAATGCTTTTGTTGCATTACATTTGCTGTCACATTGTGCCAATATTTGTATATTTGAGGCTCCTAGAACACAATTGACACTCTTAGAGCACAAATGGAGCCTGGTTGAAAACCCGAATATGAGATGGTTGCAAAAATGCTAAATGGGTGCTAAATGTTTAGACTTATTTAAAAAATCAATATATACTTATTTTTATTTTTATGTTAACATATTAAATAATTTTTATTAATTGATTTAATAACCCCTGCTGTTGAAATCTATGGAGTGATTAACTCAACAACTAATGTGATCTATTTTTCACATATAAACGTTAAGTCAAATTATTACATTCGCCTCTCGAAATTTTGGCAAAATTTTAGCTCTAGATTCGAGTTTTGACTTTTTCTCTCTCTTATGCTAAATCAGTAAAGCAATCAATACTTCCCGAATCCCTCTAACCCAAACGATCCAAAAGTTTCCTCGTTTATTCATTTAAAGCGGTGTACTCTAAATAAAGAGGAGGTGAACCTGTCCATAAATTATCATTCAAACTGGTGTACTCAAAATAAAGTGGAGGTGAACCTTCCTCATTTATATATAATATAAGCTAATGATGCCCCACGTTGCTCCGCAAAAGTTGCAAATGTAAACAACTGCAAACGATGATGTTTATCAACCAAAATCAAGCTATCAAAATCCAAAATCCATTATACTGAAAATCGAAATATATTTTAAGTATTAAAATATAATTTATAATACCTGATTGCAATTATGATGAGGCTGCTCGCAACGTGACGAAGTAACAAAATAGCGACGAAGTAGTTGATCTGGTGATCCCATTAGGTTAGTCGATGGTGAAGACGGGATGAATCGGGGCTTGTTTGAATTTAGTAATGGAGATTGGGGTAGAAATAGAATAGCAGCTGTAAAATGGAGGAAGAAACGGTATACGAGATTGAGGATAGAAATAGAACATCAGCTGTAAGATTGACAAAGAAATAGCGTAACAACGCAGAAATATTAGGGAAAAAAAATTGACGGTCAATTTAAAGGCGGCGGAAACGGAAGCAGAATACGAGAAAAAGGACACATTATTTGGGCTTTAGAAAAATTGATTTCGAACAATAACAGTAAGCAAAAGTTGGACAGAACTTATAAACTATGAACAAAACACCTGTACATTCCAGTATCTATGACATCAGTTTGACTACTGTCATGCGTTCTTAATGTATAGCCAACTTGGTTTAGGTGGTAGAAGCTGAACATGGGCATGTCATCACAAATGAACAATTATTATAACGTAAGATAAAAATATCAAAATCAAGCATGAACTCCATAAACCTAAACTGGTATACATATCAATAAAATCATGATAAGATTATACGACATGGTCCATCATCGATCCACCTATTCTCCTTCAAAGCACCACAACCACCGGTTTCTATTGCTAAGTCCGATTCTTCACCAACCGAGTTCTGCAATTTTTTATCTAGTTATGTTTGTAGCACAGGCTGTGAGTTGGTAAAACTTTGCAGCAACCAATGCTTTAGTTGACTGTGAAGCTTCAGCATTGTCCTTTCCTCCTCTCATACATCCAGTTGAACTGATAAATAAATATCAAAAACACACACACACACGCTATATATATCATGGCTGCAAAAACTGCAAATATGATAATGATGAAAAACATGGCATACAAGTCCTTCCTTCCAGAAAAAAGAGTAGAATTAAAAAAATGTTAACTGCATGCAAACGAGTTGCTAATTTACAAATCGGCAAGGTTATTTTTTGTTCGAAATAACAAAAGTGAAGGATGATGCACATTAAATGGTAAAAACACATAAACATGAACTGATCATAATAACATTTAGGATCGTAGATTTGTAGGATCTGGGTGTCTAAGCAACTCAGTACCATAGTTGTAATAATTTACATAAACAGGAAATGCTATGCCCAATTTAATTTTGCAATGGTTTGAGCTGGAGGGCCAGAGTATGTATATATATAAATGGAAGCAACAGTCCCTTGAGGCCATTTCTAATCATTTTGGCAAATTAAAGTTATCAAGTACAATGCCAAATTATCATCTGTCTAGTAAATGATTAACTAGAAGCATATTGTGATTTTAGCATGGTTTGATCTACAATAAGAATCTATATATCAAACCATGGATTATGATATATTGCAAGTATAAATTTGTTAAATGAAATTTATAGAATCAAATGGTAAGGAAAACCATTTGCAACCAGTTAGCAATATGTCTTCTAAAATGATAATCATCAAGTCAAGAGCTTTATCAGTTTATAATAACTATATTTACAAGTAAACACTACAGTAAAATTCTGAACCCTAGAATTATAAAACTAGAATTCAGTATAGATATGTCTTATGTATGAAATTATGAACACAAATCTGCTTAGAAAGTAAATTTATGTAACCATGATTTGATGGAGATCTCAAATACCCAACTAAGAACTGAGAGCTGGATATCTTCTACTAATAAAGTTAGGAATTGGTGTCGGATCGAGGTCCTCTCTCCTCCCCCAGACCTCCTCCACTTTCCTAACCAGGGAGGAACACCCCCCCTGCCCCCCTCACCTAAAGGAGGGTTTCCGGAAGAACATAGTTTTTGACGTGTAGCTCCCTGCGCCCTCATGTCCCTAAGCACCCTATCGTTTTTGGGACCAACTGGGGTTTAGGGACTATGGACGTATCATAGTGAAGGCAAAAACCACAAATTACATAGAAAATATATATCTTTAAATTAAGATTAGAGATCATGCCATCATGGTAATCCATAACCTAACTCCACTGCAAAACAAACTTCAATAATCCCTTTCAAATATAAAGAGTCATCTAAACTTGAAAAACATCCGAAAATGAGGATTTGTTATTTTTACTTGAGCAAAAATATAGTCATTTTAAATTTCATGGTTCATAACAAGTCTCGATCGAAGACTTTCTTTCCACTTTGAAAAATGATACCAATTAGTCTCTGAAATGAACCTCTCAGAACTAAACTGATATTTTTTAAATAACTCAGGATGGAGAGATAGAGAACTGAAAAAATGGATGGACTGTAGCGGCAAGTGCTAACGGTGACGCCTGCTCTTAAGCTCCGACTAAAGGCGGCGGTTACCATGACCATGGTAGGCAGGGGTAATGGGGGAAACAAATTCATTAGGCGTAAGTTACAAAAGTAAATTTTAAGCTTAAAGTTAAACTGTTGTGTTTCGACACTCCAACGCGTTCCCATATACGTGTGCTTCATTGTTTGTAATAGCGTCACCTAATGAAGCTTCCAATGTGTCGGCGTCTCGATTGAACATCTCTTTCATCATCTTCCAAACGAGCACATACATAGTCTTGACAACACTTGCTTGTATCGGAGGTGATGGTTCGGGGGATCACTAAATGATGTAAGAGTGACCGAAGTAGGACTCCTTGAGGCTTGGAGATATGAAAGCAGTCTGACCCCCACTGCTAAAAGAGGACTCATGGATACGCAACACCTCCTCACTGCGTTGAGGACTCATGATCTTCAAGGTGGAGATTTGGTAACGCAGATAACTGCGTAAAGAAGTGAAAGCAAGTTGGCTCAACTACAGAGCTTCTTCAGTATGCTTCAACCAGTTATGAATGTCTGATTTACCTGGAATTTCAACTTGTACCCCAGTTTCATGTATCTTTGGATAGTCTTTTACGATGTCATATATCTCTTCACCTGACCAAACCTTCGGTGGTAGCATACTCTCTTCTCTATTTGCTTTAAAGTTCTTTTTATCCGTTCTAAATTTATGATTAACATGTAGAAAACATCGATGACAGTCAAACCAAGAAATTTTCTTTCCATACTTTAATGAAAATGCTCGTGTTTCATCCATGCAATGAGGACAAGCTAGACGTCCCGCTGTGCTCCAACCTGAAAGCATCCCATACGCAGGAAAATCACTAATAGTCCATAATAAAGAAGCGAACATACGAAAATTCTTTTTTCTTGAAATGTCGTATGTTTCAACTCCTTCATGCCACAATGTTTTCAATTCTTCGATCAATGGTTGTAGATAAACATCAATTCCTTGTGTCGGATCATCGGGACCGGGGACGACGATCGTTAGAAACATATACGGAGTTTTCATACACATCCATGGAGGTAAATTATAAGGAGTAACAATAATAGGCCATGATGAGTATTTACTACCAAACTGAGAGAATGGTGAAAATTCATCTGTACATAAACCGAGTCTGACATTACGGCTCTCTGCAGCAAACGCGGGATAAGTCTTATCGAAATGTTTTCACGCTTCTCCATCAGATGGATGTATCAAAGTTCCTTCTTCTGGTGTTCTAACACCGTGCCATCGCATATGACATGCCGTAGCAGAAGATGCATATAACCTTTGAAGTCTAGGAGTGATAGGTAAATAATGCATTCTCTTGTATGGAACTTCTTTTCCTTTTTTTTTCCTCGGTTTGAATCTTTCCTCGTTACATATTCTGCATTTTCTAAGGTCAACGTCATCTTTCCAATACAACATACAACCTTTTATACATGTATCTATCTTTTGGTATGGCAATCCAAAAGCAGACATAAGTTTTTTCACTTTATAATGACTATCGCACATCAAATTATTAGGTGGCATGTGTCGTTTTGCAGCTTGTACAACTGCTGTAAATCCAGCTTCTGTAAGGTTGAATTTTGATTTCATAGTGATGTATTCGGCGGTTACGGATAATTCGGTTCCGCTTTTACAACCATCCCACAAGGGCCTCTTAGCAGAATCCAATAAATTATAAAAAAATTTAGCTTGCGCGGTTGGTTCTTCTTCAACGTTATCATTGTCATCATCGCCCTGATCAATGGTAGGAAACATCGACCGTGCTGCATCTTGCACCATATTTTCTATTGGATTCATCATAATATTATCGTCCTCTAACACTACAGGATTAGGTGTACGTTCAACAAGTTCACCATGACGATCCCATAAGTAATAATTCGGCACAAAACCAAATTTATACAGATGTACTTCTATTACATCTGATTTCCAATGCTTTAAATGTTTGCACTTACTACACGGACAACGAATTTCATCGTTATTCCGATTATTAGATTTAGCGAATCTAATAAATTCATGTACACCGTTACAGAAATGTTCCTTTATTGATCCTTTCATACCAGTTCGGACTTCATACATCCAACTACGATCGAGAAAATAATCGAACATTTATCCTGATTTGATAAAATATGTTAGAAGATTAAACTAAACACTTCACTTCATATTATACAGTATTTTACGATTGATTTATAATTTGTCATTAAATCAACTATTTAACAATTGAAAAACATTTTATAATTCATTGACGGCCGGTCATCCTACTTCCCATTATAAACACAATATCGTAATTACATTTTATAAATCATTTCAGGTTAAACGATTCAACAAAATTTCAGCAGCACTTCCCTTTATTCCCTGTATCGTACACAAAATGCGTGTACACAGGGAACAAAAAGGAAGTGCCACCAAAATTTTGTAAATCGTTTAAACTGAAATGATTTACAAAATGTGATTACTTTATTGTGTTTGTAACTTGTCCAAATACTAGGACAAATCCAACAAATATTGTATCAGATGAATATAAATGTCCGTTCTTAGAAAAAACGAATATCCATATAACGATCATATACAACACTTGTCAGACGGGGCCAAAATATATCTCTAAGGGATTTACAGAAATAAAACATATTTTCTAATTATTCTTCTAACAACTACAAAATATTTTATAATTAATTAATTCATTATATTTTAACTTTCACTGAATAATTAGCTCATTGTTATTACGCTCATTTCAAAATTTTATAATTCATTCAACGAATTATACTTATTTTAAACTATGATAACAATTATAATTAGCACTTCTGAATTAAATTATCGTTAACTGTACCAATCTATCGTGATATCTATTAATTTCTATACAATTAACTTTGGCGTAAACTATACACATTATTTTAAATAAAAACAAATCTTGTCATAAACTTAAATATCAACAAGCATGTTCATCAATAATATACACTAATTTTAAAATCAAACCACCAATCAAAATCAACTAATACAAATATTACCATAACTAATACGTCGCATTAATCATCATTTTCAACATAATGATAAACTAATTTAACTTCCACCTAACTTAAAACACTATAATCATCCAATATCACTATAAATAAATCACTATAATCATCACCCAATATCACTATGATCAACTAATACAATTATTTTCGAAATTAGGGTTTTCCAATTAATCCTAAATTAAACCTAAATCAAAGCCAAATCAAGTTTAGAAGATATACCAGCGAGTTTTGGAGGTGTTTGAGCGACGTGGAGGCAACGAGCAACGGCTGGAGTCGGAGAGGCGGCGGATTGCGACGGGGAGGAGGATTTGGGGAGGAAGTTTGGGTTGGTGGGAAATGAGAAATCTGTTCGCGGGTTACAGATCTGTAGTCGCGATCTACAACGGCTAGCAACGACCGCTTTTTTTAGCCGTTGCCAGCCGTTGCAACCTTCCGACACAAAATGGAGCATTTTCTTGTAGTGTTAGATGAAATGTTCGTTAAGGTGAAGATTTGTTAGGTGTGGCTCGCATTGTGAGTGCATGAGGTGAACGAATAAGTCCCACATCGCAAGAAATGTGACGTATAATATGGCATATATGTGGAATTGTTGGTAAGAAATATGATGTATGGCTTGCATATATGAGAACGCGTTGGAGTGTCAAAACACAACATAAACTCTTTAAGGCATATAAAGAGGCAGGGTTAAAATAAATTAAATTGGCATATAAAGAGGCAGGGTTAAAATAAATTAAATTATGATGTTAAATGGGAAAAGAAAAGTTCATCAGGGAAAAAGGGGCAGCCGAATAGTGTGGAATACCTGGAAAAAATTATGGGTGAAAATAGAAGGAAAAAAAATCCAGTATAAGTGCATCCAATTTTATAAAATATAGAATAGATTATTACTTTCATACTACTTACATTCAATCAAGTAAACATCACATTGTTTGAATAAAATTTTCTCAGATGTTGGCTGGAAAGTCTGACTTTAATTTGGTCTAACTATCAATGGAAGGATCATACATAGAAGAACTAAATGGAAATAAACTCATAGTTCAAACACATCAACATGATCGTTTACATCAATTAAGTTTTCGAAATCATCAACAATTGTGTCAGGTTTGATTGCTTAAAAACTTTTCAATAATATTAAAACTTATTGAGATGCACTTTTTTGTCAACTGAAGTAAACAAAATAAAAACGATATAATATAAATCGCTACTCAGTATAAACATTCCTTTCAATATCAAATTTACACACATTCTTTCTATTTCCTTCCCTTTTCTCAATTGAGCACAACTGATCCTGATCAGAGTAATTACATTGGTTTGGTTTCTTTAGCTATGAAGTTAAACTTTGCCTTAATATCCTTTGTACAAGGGTGGTGGGGGTGATGCGTAGCTGGCACCAATGATCGGTGGAAGGACAACGTTTTCAAAAGATGGTGGTGGAGGGGAAGCAACGGGAGGTGGTGGCGATCTTACTGGCGGTGGGGGTGAAAATACTGGTGGCGGTGGTGGTGAGTGGACTGGCGGTGGTGGGGAGTAAACTGGTGGAGGTGGTGAGTTCACCGGTGGCGGTGGTGAGTAAACTGGTGGTGGTGGGGAGTGCACTGGTGGTGGTGGGGAGTGCACTGGTGGTGGTGGAGAACGCACAGGGGGTGGGGGAGGTGAGTGCACTGGTGGTGGTGGTGAGTAAACTGGTGGTGGTGGAGAGTGCACTGGTGGTGGTGGTGAGTAAACTGGTGGTGGTGGAGAGTGCACTGGTGGTGGAGGGGAGTGCACTGGTGGTGGAGGGGAGTGCACTGGTGGCGGTGGAGGAGAGTGCACTGGCGGCGGTGGAGAGTGCACTGGCGGCGGTGAAGAGTGCACTGGAGGTGGTGGTGAGTGCACTGGGGGTGGTGGTGAGTGCACTGGGGGTGGTGGTGAGCGCACTGGCGGTGGTGGAGATTGCACTGGAGGTGGCGGTGGTGAGTGGACGGGTGGTGGTGGTGAGTGGACAGGAGGGGGTGGCGAGCTAACAGGTGCGGGAGGTGGAGGAGATTGAACTGGCGGAGGTGGTGATCGTACACGTACTACAGGAGATTCTTTATGAGGTGGAGGTGGTGATCGTACACGTACCACGGGAGATTCTTTATGAGGTGGAGGTGATTGAACTAGTGGAGGTGGTGATCGTACACGTACCACGGGAGATTCTTTATGAGGTGGAGGTGGTGATCGTACACGTACCACGGGAGATTCTTTATGAGGTGGAGGTGGTGATCGTACACGTACTACTGGAGATTCTTTATGAGGTGGAGGTGATAGAACTGGTGGAGGTGGTGATCGTACGTGTACCACGGGAGATTCTGTATGAGATGGAGGCGGTAATCGTACATGTACTACCGGAGATTCTTTATGAGGCGGAGGTGATTGAACATGTGGAGGGGGTGATCGTACGTGTACTACTGGAGACTCTTTATGAGGAAGAGGTGAATGAACTGGTGGAGGTGGTGATCTTACATGCACTGCGGGAGATTCTTTATGGGGCGGAGGTGATCGTACATGTGTAACGGGTGATGCTTTCGATGGCACCGGTGGCGGAGGTGACCTCACTCGTGTGACTGGTGATGCTTCCGACGGCACCGGTTTAGGAGTGGGCTTGGGGCTTGGAGTTGCTGGTTTGGGTGCTGGTTTTGGTGCTGGGGTCGCAGGCTTGGGTGAGGGCTCTGGTTTCGGAGAAGGCTTGGGCTTCGGGGTCGGTTTTGGGCTTGGAGCCACCGGTTTTGGAGTAGGCTTGTAGCTCGATTCGCCCCTACCTCCACATTTCCATTTACCACAATCGACAGGTCGGTTCACAACCGGTGCACATGTCTTGCTAGACTTCTGCCCAGGCCTTACCGGTAAGCAATTGCTCTTATCGTCGAAAGTCACACCTGACCTAGAATTAGGCAAGCAATCCTTCGCCTCCACGTTAAAGTAGTTGTTCGAGAACGTGAAATTCACAAGCTTAGGTAGCTTGCAAATGTTCTCAGGCACATCCCCAGTCAAGGTGTTCCCTGCAACATCAAAGTACTCTACGCTCTTCAAGCCATCGGAGTTTCTTGGTAACAATCCACTCAACTTATTAGAACCCACGTCGAAGACTGTGGCATTGCCCAGCTGACCGATTTCAGCAGGCAAGCATCCAACTAGTCCATTATTAATCAACAGCATCTCATTCAGAGTCGCACCCATCTTTCCAATACTGCTGGGAATGCAACCCCCAAGCTTGTTATTGGCAAGAACCATAACGGAAACGGGTGAGTTTCCAAAGTTATCGGGTAACGGGGAATTGAATCTGTTGTCGTTCAAAAACAAGGCGTCTAGTGGTTTATCGAACAGTTCGGAAGGTAATGGGCCTTCAAAGTCATTGAACCTGAGATCCAAGTACTTCAAATTCGGCATCCCCAGAACTACTTTCGGGAACCCACCAACAAAGCGGTTGTTGCTAGCATCGAACTCATGCATTAAAGTGAGTTTGGATAGCGATTTAGGAATGATACCGCAGAATCTGTTCGAATTGATGTGAAATACTGCGGTATCGGTTAGCAAACCAAGCTCTACAGGCAGATAACCAGCTATATCAGCACCGTTCAAATCCAAACCAGCGACCACATGGGTGCCGGATTCATCAAGTGAATCAGCGCAGAAGACGCCGTTATAGTTGCAAATCTCTGGACCCACCCAGTTACCAGTGAAGTTATATGGGTCAGAGTACATTGCATCCTTCCATGCCTGAAGCGCCACGTAGGCACGCTTCAATCGAGGGTTTTTGATCTTTACGTCAATTTTGATCTCGAACTCGTAGTCGTCAGGCAGATCACCATCGCCTTCCCCGAGGCTGCTGAGCTGGCGACGAACGATGTTAGCAGCCTCAGCATCTGATAAGGCGTTTGTTTTTTGTTTTAAGTTTGAAAATACGAAAATTACGAGGGTAAAGAAGATAAAGGAACGGCCAAAGGCCTCCATGTTGGGCAATGTATGTATCTGCCCTGGAGAGCCAGAGGCTGCTTTTTGAAATGCAGATAATAAGAGGATTGGAAGAGTGTTTATAGACGGCGAATATGAATGTTCAGTTAAGGTGCAGCTTAAATTATGAGGAGTTGCTATATTTAAGGAAGACCTTTGATTTATCGATGTTTCTAACTAAATATCTTATTTTAGTCATTAGTACAGAGAGGATAGGAGAAAATTTCTGTGCTCTTTTTCTTTTTAAGTATCAGCAGTATTCCTATATTTAGTGTTAACATTTGTATCAATTGATACCACACATATTTTTCGAATAAGAGAAATCCAGATGAATACTCAAATGCAATCAAAGTTAAATCCTGATAATTTATTAAGCAAAAATCGTTATTTAAGATAGACTTCTTAGTCATTTGAAATATCAGTGCACTAACCAACATTTCATGTATACTGAATTACCAAACTGAACAAAGAATCTCAGTCACGACTAACTAATGATGTTTCTGGAAATAATAATAATAATAATACCCAAAGTGAGCAAAAGTATTTGACAATATACCTCTAGTATAGTGGTATACGTGGAAGGTAACTGAGGAAAACGTTTTAGGTGAAACATATCTCGTGTGAGTATGATTTAAGTCCCTTCTTGTATCCATGTTACAATAAAACAAAAAAAATAAGTTTTACAATGTATTAAACACAATGCTAAAGTACCTAGTTGAAATGGTAAGCAATATTTCGGCATGTATGATAGTTGAAGGTGAACACATAAATACAATTTTGATACACAGGTAAAAAGGTTTACAAAACAGAAATAAAATAAGCATATGAAATAGTGCTAACAGATACATCCTGTAAGTAAAATAAATCCAGAACAAAAAATTCCTCTAGAAAACAGAAATCAGGATTTATTGATCATAGTATCGAATGTATGTTGGCATAATAACCAAAGCCCTCTACTTCATTAAATTGGAGACAAAGAATGCTCAAAATGAATTAGGCAGCGATAGTTTATATTTAGCAGTAAGCAACATAGGGATAGCAATGAGGAGGATAGCAACCATCATAAAAATACCTGAGGTTAAATCGTAGGTAGAGAAATGATGGCGCTTGATCAGACGGTATCTTTGGCTTTGATTAGCAGCTAGCCTATTTCAATTTGACGGCGAAAGATTTCCATTGACTTTAGTGAGAGATCCTGGCCAGGGTTTCGGATATTTGATTTTCAGTCGTGTTTTTATACGCGTCTAGCAGAGGTTTCGTGAGGATATGGTAGAGTACTTCTCCATCCACTTTCGCAAGAACTGGATGGTATATAGAAACGATTAGACCATTCCCAACATGTTCAGCGCATTCTATCTCTTCATTTTGCATCCGAAACTAACCATGAATCGTTTTTGAAAAAATAACAGTATTAAATAAAACGGCGTAACTAAAAGAAAACAAAATGAAAAGTAATTTGATTTGCAATATTTGATTGAACAGAACTGAATTGAGAGAGTATAATTGATCTTGTTTTCATTGATTCAGCAAATATATGTACACGGCTATTTATAAAATAAAATGTAACGGTCCATTTGCTAATTGGGCTGGGTCAATACAAAAGATGAGTTCTGCTTTTGGTTGCAACCGTTTGAGTTTGAGATAAATTCATTTGCTCGGATGCATACATATTAATTTCTCTTTAGTATGCCCCTTCAATTCGATCTAGGGTTTTCTTTCTTCCTAAATCGTCTTGAGCGATTTCATCTGAATTTAATTTTTTCCATTCTTGTATGGATGAAATCCCTACGTAATTCAGGTGTATGACGCCTAGTCTTGCTTCCTTGAGTTGTCTCTTCTCGATTTGAACTTTCAATTACGGCTAGGGTTTCGACTTCTTTGTTGAGTTTCTTGCAGCTTGAATTGCTTGTGATTTGTTCGATCTTCGGCCACTGTCTTTGTTGAATGAAGCTTTTTGCTGACAATGGTTTAGTTAAGACATCGGCTCTTTTGTAAGTAGCAGATAAATGGTTTATATCCAATTTATGTTTTAGCACTTGTTCTCTAACAAAATATAGGTTTAATTTCATGTGTTTAGTCCTTGAATGTAAAAATGGGTTAGCTATTAGAGAAACAGTGCTCAAATTGTCACACCATATTGTAGATCTCTTGCTTGTTTTGACATGTAGTTCACTAAGTAAGTATTCAATCCACATAATTTCAGCAATTGCACTAGCCACACTTCTGAATTCAGCTTTGGTGCTTGATCTTGATATTGTAGAATACTTTTTAGAACACCATGATACAAGATTTTCTCCCAAATATACACAATAACCTGTTGTTGACTTTCTGTCATCCAAGTCTGTAGCCCAGTTAGCATCGACATAGGCATTAATGTTGATGTTTCTACTTAAGTAAGATAAAATTCTTTTGACAGCTTTCCAATATGAGTCAACAGGCGTTTGCATGAACTGACATACTTTGTTTACACTAAATGCTATGTCTGGTCTTGTTATAGTAGCATATTGCAGTGCACCAACTATGCTTCTGTACTATTTTTCATTTGCAATTGGTTCACCTTGATGTTTTGACAAGTTAAGACTACTAACCATAGGAGTAGGAAGTGGGTTGGCTTGATTCATATTTGACGTGTTGAGAATTTCAGCTATATACTTCTTTTGGCTTAGTTGAACCTCTGAATCTAAAGGTCTTTTAACTACTATGCCCAAGAAATAATTAAAATTCCTCAAGTCTTTAATTGAAAATTGACGATCCAATTGTTGTATTAGCTTGTTGATTTCATCTTCATTATTACATGTAATTATAAAGTCATCAACATATATAAGTATGTAAATTATTGAATTATTTTGAAATTTAGTAAATAAGGAATTGCCAGATTTAGTTGGATGGTAATCCAACTTAATCAGAGTTGACTTGAGTTTTTCAAACCAAACAATTGGTGTCTGCTTTAGGCCATAAATTTCCTTATTTAATTTGCACATCATTCCTCTATTGTCAGCTTGCTTAAAACCATATGGCTACACCATACATACTTCCTCTTGTAACTCACCATTTAAGAATGCATTATTCACATTCAATTGTCTAATTTTTCATTTATTGTGCAATGCAATAGTCAACACAACTCTAATTGTTGTTGGCTTGATAACTGGTGAGAATGTTTCTGTAAAATCGAACTCATGCTGTTGTGTATAGCATTTTGCCACTAATCAAGCTTTATGCTTGTGTATTGTGTCATCAACGTTCTTCTTAAGCATGTATGTCCATTTTGCACCCTATTATGTTTTTGTCTTTGGGTGTTGGAACAAGTATCCATGTTTTATTTTTGATAAGAGCAATGTACTCTTCTTTCAAAGTAGTTCTCTGCTTGCACTTTTTACATCTTGATCGTATGTTTCTGGTTCCTCTTGATCCAAGTTTGCAGAGTATATTTTTGGTCTGAATATGTCACTCTTTGATCTTGTGACCATGTGATGTTGAGTTTGTGCAGGTAGTGGTTGGCTTGGTGCTCTCTCAGTGAGTCTTTGTTAAGAACTGGATGGAATTTCTTCTTCCAGTTCTTGACATGTGTCTTGATGGCGACTATCATTTGGCTGAAGGGTGAAACTAATATGTTCTAAATCTGTATGTCCATGACCTGGTTTGCTACTGGTCACTGTGTGTTGTGGACAGCTCTTACTTTGATTTTCTTCAACCTGAATTTCTACAAATCTACTTGGTTGCAAGGGTATAGTAGGTATTGAAATCTTTGGATTATATACATTTTGAGATGTTTTCACTTCTGAACTTGAAAAGGAAAAACTTGCTAATTAAACACTACATGTCTAGATACAATAATTTTTCCATTGCTAATTAAACACTTATAACCTTTCTGATCTGTAGCATAACCTAGAAAGGTGCATGGAGATTATCTAAAATCTAGCCTATGTGTGTTATATGATCTTAGACAAGGGAAATATTAACATCCAAATGTCTTTAAATGTCGATAATCAGTCTTTATATTGAGCAATTTTTCAATTGGGATTTTGTTAGTTAAAACTTTAGTTGTTAGTCTATTGATTAAATAAACTACAGTGCTAAATGAGTCTGGCCAAAACTTTAATGAAAGAGAAGCTTGAGCAAGTAAAGTTAATCCAGTTTCAATAATGTGCCTATGTTTTCTTTTAAATAAACCATTTTGTTCATAAGTATGGGGATAAGTAATTTTATGAACTATTCCATTTTTACTGAAATAATCACCGAGTGGTTTAAACTCAGTTCCCCCATCAGTTTATATTATCTTAACTTGATGGTTGATTTACCTTTTTGCTTGAGTAACAAAGTGCATAACAACATTGCAAGTTTATGACTTAGTTTTAGGAAAATAAATCCAAGTATATCCGGAGTATGCATCAACAAAGGATATATAATACTTAAAGCCGTAATTTGAATTGATGGGTGCAAGACCCCACAAGTCAGTGGTTATCATCTCTAAAGGTTTGGTATACTTGTGTTGTGAATTTTGAAAAGTTAGTTTGTGACTTTTACCTATTTGGTAGAATGTGCACATAGAAGGTAAAGTAATGTTTTTAAAAGGAATTTTATTATCAACTAAAACTTGTCTTACAACATTAGCATTGGAATGACCTAATTTCTAATGCCATATGTAAAAGATACTCTTACTGCTTTTAGTTTGAGCAATTTTAGAAACATTACAGCATTTTCCTTTAATTTCAGAATTCTTGGAACCAAAAAGATTGAATTTACATAACCCTTTATGTGCTTCGCCCTGCAAAAGAATTTCTTTAGTTAGCATGTCTCTAACCAAGCAAGATTTAGGGTAAAATTCAAAATAAACACTATTGTCACTTGCAAATTGTGATACACTTATGAGATTCTTTTTTATATGAGGGACTCTTAATAAATTATTAAGATAAAGCTGTCTTTCACCTTTGATGCAGGCAATACCAGTGTGAGTTATATTAATAGACTCACCATTCCCCATGTGTATGGATTGATTACCTCTATACTCCTTGTTGCTGAGATTCAGGTTGGCTAAGTTGCTTGTCACATGATTTGTGGCACTAGAATCTGATAGCAGCATTCATCTAGAATGTCTTCAGAGTTTGCAACATCATTTTGATGAGAATTTCTTGAACTTTGATTCTTGTTGTATGCTTGCAAGATTTGCAGTAGGATTATAATTTCTTTGGTTATTATTGGTGTTATGATTGCTGGGCGCATAGTTGAGGTCAACTCTAAAGTAGCATTTGTTTGTAGTGCGACCATACTTTTCACAAATTTGGCACCTTGGTCTGTTGCTGTTATTGTTCCATCTGGCTCCTCTACCTTTACCTCTAAGATTTTGACCACCTCTTTGATAATTTTGATTTGTACTGCCTTTTGTTTTGATTTATGTTTCTTGATTGAGAAGCAACATTGATTGACATATCAGCATTTAAGGGTTTCTTTTGTTCTATCCTTCCTTTATGTGCTAGTAAGGTGGAGTGAACATATTGAAGTGTTGGCATTGTCTCTTTTGATAGAATGGCCGTTGTAACAGACACGTACTCCTCATCTAAACCATTCATAATGCTTAAATTTGCTCGTTGCCAGTCACTTTATGACCAACAGCCTCAAGAAGATCACAATATGTTTTCATTTTTGTAAGATTTTTCTCATCGACAAGTTGTCTTTTCTTTGGTTTTGCATTAATTCTTGTAATGCATGACTTTTGCTGCTGATTAAGAACATAAAATCCGTTCAATGATGAACATATTTCTTAAGCAGTTTTACATCCTACTAACTGTGGTAGGAGATTGATACTTATTAAGGATAACAACCAAGCACATAGCAAGCTATCTTGTCTTGAATATGTGATATATTCTTTATTTCTGATCAACTTGCCCCCCACTATCTACTGTAAATCTTTCAGGAATGTTTGCAGTCCCAAGAATGAAATCTTCCAGCTCATATCCTCTAATGGTAGTCTCCACTTGTAATTTCCAAAGCAAATAGTTACCTTCATCAAGTTGAATGGTAATAAGCTGACTTTGGGGTTTATGAGAGATTTAACTGGATCATCTGGAGAGTTTTAATGGATGGTATTAGATTTTAATTGAGTTAGAGAGGTGTTTGATAAGTGATCATCATCATTAGTTGCTATGATTGATGATTAAGGGTAAATTCAGATCAAGAAAGCCTAAATAACTTGCAAAAATGATGACAAGAATGAAGTTCAAAAATGAACAAAGAAAAGAAATAAAGTGTTGGCACTATTCTTGATGAAATGGAGGTAGTGCAACCAAAGCTGAGCGTGATGAAACTACTCTGACTCACTTTCATGCATGGCACAACCTTCAAGAATCAAGATCTTGGGAGGAATGACCGAACTATGATGGGTAAGCAATGATCCAACGATGAGTTTGCCTCTGAGGAGTTAAAAAGGTGGGTAAAGAATGGGTACAACTTCTCTGATGATGAGAATGCTCTGAAGAGAAGATGCTGCAGCCACCTCCAAGTGTTGAAATGATTCTGTTAGAGATCCTAGCGAGGCAGTGGTGGTGAGTTAAGCCGTTTGGCGATGAAGCTCCGATACCATAAAAGAAAACAAGATGTAAAGTAATTTGATTAAACAGAACTAAATTGAGAGAGTATAATCGATCTTGTTTTCATTGATTCAACAAATATATGTACACAACTATTTATAGAATAAAATGTAACGGTCCATTTGCTAATTGGGCCGGGTCAATACAAAAGACGATTTCTACCTTTGGTTGCAGCTGTTTGAGTTTGAGATAAATTCATTTGCTCGGCTGCACACATATTCATTTCTCTTTAATAGTAGTCTTCGCCTTTTTAATTAAAATGGCGAAGTCTACGCCGTTTTAATTAAGGCGTAATCTTCGCCGTTTTATTTTCCCCAATCTTAACGGTCATCGCCACATTTTCTTCCCTCCTTCTTCCTTCTTCATTTTTCCATTTTCTTCATCGATCAAGAGAAAAATTAGCCCCCTTTTCACCATGTTCATACACCAAACCCCTAAATCTAAGCCCCAATACACAAAGTAAAACTTGTTTTTGAGATCCACACGTATTGAAATGTCTATATTACTCAAAAATTTCATTAAAAAGTTTATGCATGAAGAAAGTAGCAATGGCGGTGGTGATGGCGGTGGTTGTCGTAGAGAGGATACTATAATTGTTCCATATGTACACAAGCATGGAATAAAAGACCTACTTTAGGCTGCCGAAAATGACGAGGAGTAGGGTGAAGAATAAAGTGGTAATGGAGGTCGATGGGGTCGCAGAGGCCGAAGGGGTGGTCGAGCGGGCATGAGTCATAGGGAAGTGGGGCAGGTTTCTGCTAGAGTTGCTGAGCTCAGTAGTTTTGAGTATCCGATGTTAAGCGCGACGAAGGTGCTTACCAATTTTTGGGTACTTCTAGAAGGGGAAGTGCACGTCAACGCACAAACTAGCTTGGCTGTGAGTATCTTTTTTCACGGCACGGTTAAAGTAAATTATCATTTTAAAACATAAATTTGTGAATTTATTTAACTTAAACAGTCACGGAATATTCGTTCGTGGGGTTCGTTAGCTACTACCCTAAAATATTTTCATAAGAATTGGGCAAATGTTCCTAGAGTTGTAGCATTTCTACATGAGTTTGGATTTCATCATTTCTTAAGTACTTTAATCATTTATTTAAGTTAAAAAAATTCATCAATTTATTATAGTTTAGTTTAACTTGTTATGTAATTTAAAATTCTATGCATCAATAATGTTATTAAATATGATGTCCAATTGTGTGTTGCTATTGCTCTTCCGTGGTATAAAACCACTTATACATTTCATTTTCCTCATAGTGTGTTAGGGATTACACCGTTGGACTTTTCTATGCTCTGCGACATTAACATAGGATTGGTTGGTTTTCCTTCGATTCCATATGACTGTAGGTGGCATGATACCACACTTGCTCGGGATATTTTTCCACATTTAAACACTTCACCGACCTTTTATCAAACCACCACTTCTATCATAGTCATGCAATTACAGCTGTCATGGATAGCATACTGACAGCGTAATCACTAGAGCATAATTTGTAGCTTGCTCGATTGTTTGTTCTATACTTTATGGGTAACTTTTTTTTCAGTACCTCTTATAGTAGTGTGCAGGTCATCTATATTGAGGCTGTTGTTGGTTTGGATTTTGATTGTACAGTCATGTACGATTGGGGTACTCCAATACTTGCGTCCCTATACAGATGTTTAGACGGGACGCACTGTACATTGTCTTTGATTCACATGTTTTATTGTTTGGCTTATACGAGTTGTTATAGTACTGGTATTTTGAGTATTCTTAGAACTTCCATTTCGTGACAGTGACCACAGATGCATCTAGTTTCTTTTCTCGTTTACTATTTTGGTGTGTAAATAACAAGAGGACTAGGGATAATGAATCCCGTCATGTATATTCGGTTGCCCATAATAAAATTGACTTAAGGATGTATAAAGGGCAGTTGATATGACATCTATTTGATACTAGCGACTCGATCGAGGTTGAGTTCATGTAGTTAGCTGGGATGCTTAACATGCGAAGATTTCCTCTTATGTCGTATATCATAGTATTCGATTCTTACTCCTACCTCGGCGAGAGGTTTTGGAGATATATGTATAACTTTGATTTCATTTTCGATGATCCATACCCTCATACGTATCGACGTATGATTTATGATCTAGATCTGCTTGTTGCCATGAGAGCGGCATGTTGGTGGCTAGTAGAGAGATTTACTATTACCGGTCCATCATACATTGATTTCTAGCATAGATTTTACACTGCATCTGGTGATACTATTACTCATGCAGCGTTGATAGTTTTGGTTGGGCCAGCTGCTAAACGTCATAGGATAGCACCTCCAGTTGTTAAGAATCTTACCAAGTCTAGTCAGGGGTACGTGTACCAGATTACTGAATGCTACTAGTCACTTTGGTTTGACCATGGTAGTGCCAACATCCTCTAGAGTTGACCGTCATGTTGACGTGTATCACCCTCCTGCACATGACCAATATCTGGATCCCACCCAGATATCATACGGTGATCTATTCGACATGTAGATGGGACGCTGCCATACAGGATATTTAGAGCACAGATGTAACATTGATTTTTACAAGGATGCGCTGCACTGATAGGCAGAGAAGATGACATGCGTACAGGACGAGCTATAGGTAGAGCAGAAAAGATTCACTGACTAAAATTTGTAATATGATCACTTATCTAGTAGAGATGATGACAACGAGACACGTCGCCGTCGTGGTCCCGTCCATGTACGGATTGATGTTCATAGTTTATGTACCGACTTTGATTGATGTTATATTCAGTATTTACTATTTATTATTGTAACTGATGTCATATTCATTATTATTCATGCTTTTTTATTTAATTCATGTTATATTCATCGTTTATGCACTTTGATTCTTGCTATATTCAGTGTTATTTATGGTTTATGCACTATGACCGATGTCATATTCATTATTATTCATGCTTTCCATTCTGATTCATGTTATATTTACCGTCTATGCATTTTGAATATTTTTGTATGAGTATATATTACTTTATGAGTATATTACTATAGTAATTTTTATCAGTTATCATTCAGTGACTTGTCTCATCACTACCATAGCCACATTGTGCTTCTTTTGTCAACGACTTGTCTTATCACCACTATTGTTGCCATATTTTTCTTGTGTATATATGCTTTTCATTTTTCTATGCAATCTGCTTCTAGTTTTAAAATGAGTATATATTACTTTATGAGTATATTATTGTAGCAATTTTGGCAGATATCATTCAGCGACTTGTCTCATCACTACCGTAGCAACGTTGTGCATCTTTTGATAATGACTTGTCTTATCGCCACTACGGTAGCCACATTGTTTTTGTGTATATGTGCTTTTCAGTTTTTTGTGCAATTTGCTTATAGTTTTATATTACTTTCTACCAATATTACTATAGCAATTTTGATAGATATCATTCAGTGACTTGTCTCATCACTATTGTTGCCATGGTGTGCATCTTTTGTCAATAACTTGTCTTATCATCACTATTATAGCCACGTTGATCTTGTGTATATGTGCTTTTCATTTTTCTATGCACCAAAATATTATAAATAGCATCCTCCTATCATTGAGTTATACATAAACTCTTCTTCCAAATTTCTATATAGTACATTAACATGGTAGACTACAGCCTCATCTCATTCCCTTCTTCATACTCATATGAAGGTCCTTTAAGTCACAAACAGCCTCCAAATCCTTCTTCTCCTCAACCACCGATAGATTGGTATATAGAAATGACTATGAAGACCTAAGGGAGCATGAGAAAGAGGAACAAAAGTGTCATTTGAGAGAAGAGAGAAGAAGACTTGGAGATCAGCATAGAATCCAGCGTAGAAGCAGACTAGAAAGATAGGAACTTCGTAATCAACAGACTGAAAGAGAACATGAGGTTGACTCTCCTCCAATATTTCGTATTTGTGGAGTTATGGTTACTTATTCTGTTGTAAGAAGCGGAAATGACATTGGACAACGCCATTGCAGATGGTCCAACTTTTCAAATGGTTGTGGGTTATGGGAATGGATTGATGATCCATTCCCTCGTCGAGCCATAGAATATGCAACCGAACTTGAACAAGAAATTACAGCGCCTCGCAACAAGCTAAGCTCACTGGAATTTCAAGGTGGTCGTGGACATAATTGATATCTAGAAGCTAGCCTCATTGACGTACCTTAATGTTTGTCTTATTTGTCTACTTATGCATATGTCTTGTATTTTTTTAGTATATTGATGCATGTGTCAATTATGTTGATGTGTGTGCTATTGTATGTTTATCTATGATTAAGTTTAAATCTATTTGATATAATGTCTACCATGACTAACCCATAGAACAAATATAATCCATAAAATAACATAGAACAGTGACTTAGTGAAGGAACTGGACCAGCCAACAGCAGAAGGAATGGGTGAATTTCAATTTTTTTTACCATTTTGGATCTTTAATGGGCCTACGAACTCTAAATTTCATTTAGAACTTTTTTTAAATTTTGTTTAAGTAAAATCTTATATTCTATTTAAATAGTTAAAGGGAAGTTTAAATAAATTTATTTTCAAATGTATAGTGTATGAAATACACCTAACATTTATTTATAAGTGTTAATGTATAGGGAATGAAACCTTTCATTTCTTTCCCTAAAACAAGAATTAATTGAGAGCTTTAATTGTACTAAATGAAGAGAGAAACCTTTCATTTTCTCTCTTTAATTTGAATTGATTAATTCATTAAATGTCATTATTAATAATTTATTCATGGCAATATTTATTATATGCCAACATGTATTCTAACCGTACAATTTGTAGTTTGAGATTTATTTAATTTAATTTAATTTATACAAGTATGCATATATATATATATATATATATATCTGTGTGTATCATATATATATGCATATACATATATGTATGTGCATGTGTAACATCATAATCCGTGAAGGGTATAATGTGCCCGTATAAAGATGCTGGGATTTACATTGCAACAGACACATTAGCTCATTTTGTATGTACTGTAATTTGTTCAAATATGTACTTGTATAATATGCCAAAACAAAATACTAATTGTTAACCCGCCTTTTGGTATGGTAATATACATGCGGATTTAACCCAATAGACTTCACTGTTATCAAGGCCAATAAGTCCAAAGCGATGGTTGTAGGGCCCAGGGATCAAGTATAGATGGTTGCATGAAGTTAGAAATTGGACGGAGTTGGAAGATAGACAATGCAAGATGTTATAAATGTAGGGAATAGCTTGGATAGTCAAGGGATCGGCATACAAGGTGGATCAATAGGGATCGACATGACTATCTGAGCCGATAGTCAACATAGATGACATAATGGAGGGATCGGCATTGTTAATAATGGAGGGATCGGTATTGTTAATGGTAGATAGATAGGCATCTAAGGGATCGGCATAGGTGATGATGCCTGGATCGATGTGGTTAGTTAGTACTCAAGGTTCCGGCGCATCATTTAAGACGAGAATGGATCGGTATACTTCAATATAAAGGGATCAATATGCTTCAATATAAAGGGATCGGTATGCTTCAATATAAAAGGATCGGCATGCCTCCATAGCACAGGAGGGATCAGCGTAGTCTCATGAAGTAGCACGGATCGACAAAGGCGAGGTGAAGTATGGATCGTCATGGTTGGTTCTAGAGGGGTCAATATACCTCATTGGCTTGGCAAGATGAAGGAGTCGACATGGTTGGATGCATTGGATCGGCGGACTTCATTGATAGGGGTCGGCGCTTATCAATGCAACAAGTACATTCTTACATTCAACAATCAATAGTTTGAGCTCTCTTATTCCAAATAACATGAAACTTGGAGCTCTAACATATAGGCATGAAGAATTCGTCATAGGAGTCGCTGCCTAAAAATCACCCAAGGAAGGGATCAATATCGATCCCTCTCCATTGGGATTTGGGCCTAGCGACCCCTCTAATGGGCCCAAATGGGTAGGGAGGTCGTGTTACCGAAGTTTAAGAGAGGTTAGCCATCGTCTTCCTCTATAAATACACCAGGCACGGCTCCAGAAAAGGGATCTTCATTCTGTTTCTCTTCATCTTCTACCTAGGCTATACTCTGTTTCTACTCTTGGATTTTGGATTGTAAGTGTAATTAAATTTCAGTATAATAAAGAGGATTATTCTAGAGTGGACATAGGTCGGAGTTAGTCGAACCACTATAAATCTTGTCACTTTTACTTGCTTTCATTTTGAATTTGATTACTCTTCATATTATATTCTCTGCATCGTATACTATCTGTGATCTGTGACTGGATACTGGTGCTTTCACGTATAATTGGGTGTTGGTGGTCAATTTTGACACCAACATTTTGGTGCTTTCACTAAGAAAGCTTGCACATGCAGATTTGGAAGTTAGGATCTTGAATTTGAAAGCTTGGAAACTTGAATCTTGGAAGCAATGGCTAGGCAATCAACGAGGAGACAAAGAACAGAGAGGAGCCATCATGAAGGGAGTCAGGAGGCTTCCTCAGGAGCTAATCAAACGTCGATCTTCATTACCAGGGACGAGATGGAAACGATGATGGATGCTATGCAGGAAAGGATGCTGAAGAGACTGGGGAAATGATGTAGAACCTACTCCGACATATTGAACAAGCTGGAGTGCAAAACCAAGGATTTGGAGCAACATGAGCTACTAGAGTTGTGAGCCAAGGAGTCGAGGCTGCAGGAATCGCTGGAAATCAGAACCAGGAACACGGCGATGGAACTAATAAGCAAAGGAATGGAGCAAAATAGCCGGGGGCAAAACCCCGCCAACCTAGAGGGATCGGTACTGATCCCCAAAGGCCGGCATGCCCCCGGGTCTGATTGGTCGCGATGCTGGAGGACCTGTGATCAACCCCGTGGAGCTTGGAGTGAATTGGAATTTGGATAATCGACCTGACAAGTACGTTCCAGCATTCCCTCATAGACTCAGGTGGCAGCTTGGGCAGAATGATAGGAGACTATCATTCGAAGTCAATGACGGGTTCGTAGAGATGATAAAGCGAGCTATGTGTAGGGGATTGGTGAACGGGGATTTGGAAGATATAAATAGGAGTCCCTTCTCTCCTAATATCAGGCAAGCTAGGAATCCACTGGAGTTCAAACTAGCAACGCTTGAGACATATGATGGAAAGACAGATTTCTCTGTACATTTGACAAGATACATGAGGCACATGGAAGTATTGGGGGCATCGGAGGAAGTCATGGCACGCTGCTTCCCATTATACTTAACGGATATTGCAGCACCATGGTTCAGGCAATTGGAAAGCGGCTTTATTAGCACATGGACTGTACTGACCGAGAGGTTTATGAGGCAGTTTAGGGTTAACATATCGAGGCCCAAGAATGTGATGAGTTTGGCGACACTGAAATAGAGATCCGGAGAGTCCCTCAGAAGTTTCTTAACAAGGTTTAATGCCGCAGAGGCATTGGTGGATCGTCCAGGTCCATCCATGGTTTTGATGGAAGCTGTATCTGGAATTGCAGATGGCATGGAGTTCAAGGATTCGTTGGTGTGGGACCCACCTATGGATCTCGAGGAATTTTATCATGAAGCAAAAAGGTTTCTGCGACAGGAAGATGCACGAGCAAACAAATTGGAGGTGAATGCTGTGCAAAGTAGAGGATCATCATGAGATGTAAACAAGAATGATAAAGGCAAACAGAAAATGAATGATGGCACTAGTGAGTCAAAGAGGCAATGGAGAGAACCAAAATTCTCTTCTTATATAGATTTGACCGAATCTCTGGAAAGGATTTACTTGAATACTCGAGGACGCCTACAATATCGAAGGCCGACAAGGAGGGAACCCTCTGAACATGAGCGGGCATCAGGAAAGCATTGCCTATTTCATGAGCTGGATGGTCATAGTACAAATGACCGTAGGCATTTAAAGGATATCATTGAGTAACATGTGAGGAATGGTTAGCTACAACAATACGTAAGGACTCAGGCTGCGATGGTAGAACAAGAGCAGCCACCATCCACCTCGAACGAAAATGGCACCGGATCAAGGCATCATTGTTAACTTATCATCAATTGATTGGGATGGCATGGAATAAGTAATAAACTTCACAGTAGTACGGTTAAGTCACTTACACATGTACGGGATCGATGATGGTCCCTAGGCATGCTCTGAGATGATGATGAACTGTAGTGCTCGGGTTTGTGAAATCTTGTTTTTTCTTATTTATATCGGACTTTGATTTATTGGTTGTACGGAATTTCATTTTATGGATTTAGGGATGCTTAATTCTAGATTAATGTAATAAATAACACAGGTTACGATTATGGCCCTGACCGGAGAAACGGGGCAATTACCGCAAGTCACGAGTCCCTTCGCCAGGGAGCGACAGGATGGATTTGTGCATGGATAAGTCCTCGACTGAGGATCAAGACCGGAGAAGGATACCCACGGGTTAAGTCCTCGATTGGTAACCGAGGCCGGAGAAGGATACCACATGGATTAAGCCCTCGATCGGAGAGTCGAGGCCGGAGAATAAAACCCAACAGGTCGTCGAGTATGGATTGTGCTCGGTAAGGATCAGGAGAGATCAAGGTCGCCGGGTATGGACTATGCCTCGCAAGGGATAGGATGCTTCACCGAAGAGCGATAGGATCGACCTACTCGATCGTCGAGTATGGATTGTGATTGGTAAGGATTTGGTGAGATCAAGGATTTGGATTAAGCTAACGACCCAAAGAGGTCTATGGATATGGATATGGACTCGGAGCGGTCCCGGACTTAGATAAAATGATTCGGAGAGATCGTGGATTTGGTTAATAAATTTGAAATGGGTTCGGAATTGGATATCGACTCAGAATAGTCATGGATTTTGCTTGTGATCCGGGGAGATCAAGGAATTGGATCGATAAAGGATTGGATTCTAGATTGGATAATATGACGATCAATGGATCATGGACTTTTGGGGGCAAAGTGTTAACCCGCCTTTTGGCGAGGCAGTATACATGCGGATTTAACCCAATATACTTCACGATTATCAAGGCCAATAAGTCTAGAGCGATGGTTGTAGGGTCCAGGGATCAAGTACGGATGGTTGCATGAAGTCAGAATTGGACGAAGTTGGAAGATAGACAATGCAAGATGTTAGAAATATAGGGAATATATTGGATAGTGAAGGGATCGGCGTAACAAGGTAGATCAATAGGGATCGCATGACTATCTGAGTCGATAGTCAACATAGATGACATAATGGAGGGATCGGCATTGGTAACACTACGCCATAAATGACCTTCTGCAACACTTTTGCAAGGTGTTGCCAGCTAAAATGTTGCGACAACTATAAAATTTTGGTCCTACTGCAACGTTGCATTTTTGGTGTTACCTTAGCCATAAAAATGTGTTGCTCTAGCTAAACAAGTGTAACACGATGCAACATTTTTATATAGTGTTGCAATAGATGTATTCAAATTAAAAAATTAATAAAATTAGCAATCCGCGTGAATACGATCCAACGATCTACATTTAATCTGGTTGTTAAAATGGATCACCACTGCAATTTGGCCCAAAATTTCGTTTTCCCGCCTAAACTAGTTCAGATCCCCTTTTGGTTTTCATTTCAATTCGTCTCCTCCCATTCGCCTCCTCCCAGTCACCTCCTCCCATTTGCCTCCGCCACCAAATTGTCTCCCTCCTTTTATTCTGCTTCCTCATTCGCCTCCGCCACCAAATTGTCACCCTCACCCCCAGCTACCCCTTGACCCATCGCGACCATCTTGCTCCAACCAGAGCCCTGTCACGACACCAAAACCCGAAGCCAAACAAAGTTTTCCGTTCAAACCCCTTTTGCCACCGCTGTCGTCGCCATCAGCTCTCGCCTCTAACAGAAGACCTGCTCGCCACCAACCCCTCTACCTTTCTCCTTTAGACCACTTCACCTGAAAACCCTTCTAGCGCCTTAATTTCTCCCAAAACCCGAACTGCTCTCGAGATGTAGCTGTCATTCTCGCAACAATTAATCTGCTAATGGTAATAGATTGCAAGATGATGACATTATTAAGGATAAGCATGGGAATGGTACTGGTAATTTCAATAAGGTAGTACGCCCCCCATATGTTTGTGCAAATGCTCCTTTGGAACTTATATCATTTTCTAGTTATATTTTTTCAGGTATCATGTGTATATAATTCACATTATATCATTTTCTTCATGTCGGTTACTAGTTAATACTCACAGACTTGTATATATACATCCTCCTTATAGATAATTTTTAGTGTTTTATTTTTAAATTGTTGTTAAGGGAGATAGTGTTGAATTTAGGAGCTCCAAGTTCAGTTTTATAATCTAGTGCACGTTTTCATGTATTACTGCTGTTTGATGGTGAATTGATGATTACAATGTTCAGGTTGTGAGTGGCAGAGGTGATTGTTGGTAGAAGTTTTATTGTGGTGATGTGAGTGTTCGGCAGGGGTTGTTGACGGTTTGAAGGTGGCTGTTGGTCCAGTTATTACAGTTGCCACATTTATTGTTGTAGTGCTTGCAATTACCATTTGTGCATCATTTTACGTCGTTTCAAAGAAGGCTCGATCTTCCGAAATCGGATGAATCGGGCGGTGCCCACTTGTTCGACCCCCACCGGGACTGCGGTGCCCCGGACCCCCGCCGGCGCTGCTCCCGGACCTGCTTCTCGGCTCGCCTTCAGTTCGGCACTCGGCTCGCCTTCGGCTCGGCATATATTTGTCAGTGTCGGTGTATGTATAAATTGAAACTGCATATGTAATGAGTGAACTGAGTGATGTAGTGAGGAATATCTGTATATGTGAATATCAGTGTTATATATCATTGAATTGTAAAATAGTGGAGTCAGGAATTTGTACTATTTCAAATGTTGAAATAAAATATTTATTTAAATAAATTACTGTTTAAATATCAAATTATGTGTAATAGCATTTTATTAAATAAATATTAATTTTTATTAAAAAATCAAATATGCTCTACATTGTGGGCCCCACAAATTCAAAAAGTTCATATCTATAGCAACATTTTGGAATGTTGCTACAGATACCTATGGGTGTTGCCATAGACCCAAATAGGGTTCTATTGCAACAATATTACTTATGTTGCCTTAGATAGTCAAAATGTTGCCTTTGAGGTCTAAGGCAACGGCAAAAATTGCATCACCCTAAAAGTGTTGCCATAGACCTATGGCAACATTTTTTGGGCCTGAGCCAACATTTTTTTTGTGTTGCAGTAGGCCATTTATGGCGTAGTGTAATAATGGGGGGATAGGTATTGTTAGTGATAGAGGGATCAGCATCTAAGAGATCGACATAGTTGATGATGCTTGGATCGACATGGTTAGTAGTACACAAGGGGTCGGCGCATCATTTAAGACGAGAAGGGATTGGTATACTTTAATATAAAGGGATCGGTATACTTCAATATAAAGGTATTGGTATGCTTCAATATAAAGGAATCGGCACGCCTCCATAGCACAGGAGGGATCAGCGTAGTCTTATGAAGTAGCAGGGACCGACAAAGGCGAGGTGAAGTATGGATCAACATGGTTGGTTCTAGAGGGGTCGGTATACCTCATTGACATGGCAAGGTGAAGGAGTCGGCATGGTTGGATGCATTGGATCAGTGGACTTCATTGGTAGGGGTCGGCGCTTATCAATGCAACAAGTACATTCTTACGTTCGACAATCAACAGCTCGAGCTCTCTTATTTTAAATAACATGAAACTTGGAGGTCTAACATATACAGGCATGAAGAATTCGTTATAGGAGCCACTGCCCAAAAATAACTAAGGAAGGGATTAGTATTGATCCCTCTCCATGAGGATTTGGGCTTAGTGACCCCTATAATAGGCCTAAATGGGTAGGGAGGTCTTGTTACCGAAGTTTAAGAGAGGTGGTCGTCGTCTTCCTTTATAAATACACCAGGTACGACTCTAGAAAAGGGATCTTTATTCTGTTTCTCATCATCTTCTACCTAAGTTATACTCTGCTATTTCTACTCTTGGACTTTGGATTGTAACTGTAATCAAATTTCAATATAATAAAGAGGATTATTCTGGAGTGGACGTAGGCCAGAGTTAGTAGAACCACTATAAATCTTGTCTCTTTTACTTGCTTTCATTTTGAATTTGATTACTCTTCATATTATATTCTCTACATCATATATTATCTGTGATCTGCGACTGGATACTGGTGCTTACACGTGTAATTGGGTATTGGTGGTCAATTTTGACACCAACACTAATATATGTATGTGTGTGTGTAATTTATTGAATAAAACAGTTTCTATCATAACAAATTAATGTAAAATAACTATATGATAATAACATAAGTTTTTAAAATTTTAAAAAAAATCCAAAAACACATTTTCGACTTAATTTTTATGGAATTTTTACAATTACAATAATATTTATTATTAGATAATTGATAATAGCCCGTAATCAAATTAATTCTTAAAAATAAAAATTCAAGTTGAAAAATTCTAAGTATTATTAAGAAGGTATTCGAGACTAATTTTAGGCTTAGGAAAACTTTCTGGAATTTTCTCAACTGAAATTATACTTTTAGTTAAATAACTAATTTCATTTTGAAAATAAATTAATTCCAAAAATTAATAAATTAAGTTTACAAAATTTGAAATTTTTTTCAAGGTTCCAAATACATATTTAAGCCTTATGAAAAATTTCTAGAATTTTTTCAATTGAAATTATGTTTTTAATTAAATAATTTATTACAGGTCAAAAGTAAATTAATTTTTAAAAATAATAAATTAATTTTAAAAAATCTAAAAAATTTATTGTTATCTTATTACATGGTGAACCAAATATAAAAAATATATAATTGAAATTTTGAACCATTAATTATTTTATTCTTAATAACAATTCACAAAATCATTAAATAATAATAAAATATATATACATATTTAATAAGATATTTTTATATTTTATGATTCATAATAAGTACAGATAATCATAAAAAAATTTAATATTAAATATATATGATATATAAACACATATACAATTATACATATTCATAATTTGCAAATCTGTACACATTTAACATATATATATATATATATATATAAATCAAAATTAAAACCTTTTTTAAGAAAATTAATTCAACAATAAATCAATAACCAAAATATTATAACAAGCACATGACCAATCTAATTGTAACAAACACATGTACCCACAAAAATCTCACCTAAAACAATAAACAGATTACAGAGGATTTGGATGTAAATCAACTTTTATATGATAAACCTAAAATCAAAACAATGATAATAAATAAAAGTGCACCTCCTAATGAAGCCTTTGAGTCCACGTTGAATAATGATTTTTCTTCTAAAAACAATTCACAATCCATCAGGTTGTTAATCTGAGATTGGAGATCTTCTACTATAAATTAGTATTTTTAATTTTGAATTGGATTTGAGAATTTTAGAGGAAATTTGCTGCCACAAAATGGGGAGGAGCAAGAAGAAAGTGGTGGCTCAAAAATGAATTAGCTTATGACTAGGGTTTTGAGATTAGCTTTTATATAGGTAGGATAAGAGAGCAAAAAATGATCTCAACCACACATCTCAAAACCCTAATCTCATGCATAGTAGCTGCCCTTTTACTCTAGCCAAACCAATGAATTTTCCCTCTAAAATGCATAGATTGTGAGCCCATTTAACCCACTTTAAATATACATGATTATATTTAATTAAATTTGTTGTCGATATCTCATATCGATCAACATATTTACAACCATTTTATACATATATGCAACAAATTTATTTCTCAAATCATATCCAAATTTTATAATTAATATTTCATAAATATTAATTAATTTAATCAATTTATAATGATTATAAACTAATTAAATCATTCGGTCTTAAGAGAATTCGATTCAGTTGTGTGACTCTTGGGTGTAAATTAGGTCAACGATTAACGTTGAACTATTCGAATGTTAACGTTCACACTTCACTTAGCAGGTGGTGTGATAGTATGACCAAATTTATCACTTACTCATTTTCGAAAAAAGTCACATTTTAATTTAATAAGCATTACCTAGTTGTGACAATTATTTACAACAATTCTCTTCGTCAAAACTATATTACTTTGGACTTGCTAAATTTGGTAATGGTCAAAATTCCAACATCAGCCACATTCAACTCTATAATCCAAACACAAAGTCCTTGGTTTAATAATAACAATTACTATCAACCCAACTATTGGCCAAAGATTTTGACTTTGGGTTGACATGAGTTAACTGCGATACTAACCCCATATAACTGAGGAGACGAATTCTCTCTTGAATGGTGCTTCATTTCCAATACATCCACTCGACCCAACTACAGTCACTCAATGAACGCTATGCCATGATTTGACTATAATCAAAGCGGAGCTTTCATATTGAAGATTCACAATATTCTCATTTCGAAAGAACTGTGTAAACTAGTCGCATTGATATTTTTTGTTTGATCTTAGTTATATTAACCAACAGAAAACTACCGAGCGAGTCGTTCCATAGTGATCTAATAATACGTAACCCCTAGGTACCCCCAGCAGTCATGAATAATACACTGCCCAAAATTTGGAGAGAGTTACGTACTCTAGTCTTAACATATACATCGACATCCAGTGTCAATGCATCTTGACTAAGAACATTTAAAATAATATATTTGTTTCATTGTGATAAATTACTCACGGTTACAACACTTTGTAACTATCACAAAACATACCATTTATGGATTTTCTATTAAATATACCTTTACTTAAATTAAATAATTAATTTAACCACATTATATGAAATATATAATAGAAAGAGAACACCTTTATTTCGAACAAGATTGGTCGACGAGTTAGATATATGTAACAAATTGCATAAATGCCTTCTAGGGCATACCCCTAACTCTATCAATCTCCCACTTGCACTTCTGGTAAATTATGGAATCTTATCTCAAAATCAATTGGGTCGGTCCCTTTTGAACGGGTATGCTATTTTGTTTTAATTATCTACTCTATCAATCAACTCTCTCCAACGGTGATAAACTGTTTTATCATATGGAACAATTCGAAATATGTCTCTTGACTTCTAGCAAGCTCTAAATTTTGTTACGAACTATATCGTGACATTGTTTATATATAATTATTTTATGAGATTCTCAACAATGGAATCAGCTTAATTATAAATTTGTGCACTTATATATTTATATACATTGTTTTTATTGCGGCGTTATTCAAGACAATGTACTTAGCCTTTTTCATCGAACTAGCCACAATCTTTCATTTGGAACATTTCCAACTTAAAGATTCTTAACTTGAATTAATTATTGACATATTATACCAAATATCAGTTATGATGTTTGGGCCCGAACGTTCCTTTATAAAGAGTTTTTGTTTCTGCAAACAATTCCCTATTATTTCATAAATACACAAGAACACTTCAAACAACCATTTAGTGATATCAATTTGGATTTGATATTTGCTTCATGTATTAAATACATAAACAAATCATGATATCGTAACTAATATAACATGTATGATAATTCCTACCAATGCATAGAAACTCACATGTTCTGTGTTAAACAATTTAATAAGGTGTATTTACACATCGATTTGGGACATTCCCATTATCTTTTATACTCACGGTAAAAAACATCATTTACAACCCAAAATTGTGTATTAAAACAACTAAGGTTGATTTCAACACAAGTACACCATCAAAATCAACAATGTGTTGTTTACTTACAGTTTAGAAATATCAATGTACCTTTTAACGTTCTTTCTTATAAACACATGCTTCCTCTACACTTTGGTTGAAAATCAAACTATATGATTTCTATCAAAATACTTATTCAATCTTGATTCTTATAAAATGATACTTTCGTATCATTTCTTGGATCATATCCAAAGACTCACAAACTCAATATCGCTCCCACTGACTTCGAGACATTTTTGGTTAATATGTGTAAACAGCTTACTCTAAATTTTAATTTAGAATTTTCCGTTTCAACACAATATACCAAAACACTAAGTCTTATCAAGCGATAATTTTGTAAGTAAATTTGAATTAACTTGAGCATGTTGAATACAGAATCTATTATGCTAATTTCAACAATTGAAATTTGCGGTATTATTCTTATCATCATTGCTCATTTAATTCCAACTGCATTAGTCTTTCTCATAAAGACACAATCTTGGTCGATGGATCACATCTCTTCGGTTACGACCACTAAAATCATATTTTGATAGCATATTTGGAATTCTTTCGGATTTGCACATCATACCATATAGAGTCAACACCCTTAATGGTTTAATTAAACAACCGAGGATTGTATAATTTCAACATTAATAAGAAACTCATAGTTTCTCTTCGATGTACGAGAATACTTATTAGACATTCTAATGCTATGTGTTCATTTAGGTTAGTTAATTTCATTTTATCTCATATAATCAGTTCTATTTATGGATCGTATCCAATTCCATTTGACTACCAATAATTCCTCAAAGAAATTACTTCGTAATGAAGTTGGTATATCTTGAAACAACAATTTTTTCCCAGTGTAAATAGAATAGGGATTCACAAACGCTTTATGAATTCTTTATTTATAAAACTCATTTGGTTTTAGTTTACAAAAATTATGTTCAAAACATAAATACGTCATTCAATGACAGTCCTTTCCAAAATCATTATAAGGAGTTTCATACAAGATCCCTCATAAACAATTATTATATGCAATCTTTCGACTCCCATACCCGCTAACTCCTTGGCCTAGGATATGTTGGAGTTTCTAATAAACCCTTATCTTATAAGATTTTGTAAACTGTTATTCAGATGAAATAATATTAACCTTGTGTACTACTCTTAAGTACATTATCTTATAGGAAGAAACTAACTCAACTTCACTCACAAGTAATCGTACATTGTCCAATAAAGTTCGATTACTCCATATAAATGCATCATTATGTACCACATGAAGGAGTTATTTTGAGATTGAATCTTTATTCATTTTAGGTACATTTGAAACCTTTTCCAATATACTCGCTCATTCGATCGAATCGAATCATTTCTATCTCATGTTATTTTTACTTCTGTTTTATATTCAATGAGTTTACCATAAACATAGTTATGTGTATCAAATACACATGTCTATGTCGATGGTGACTCATCAATGAATATGATGAAGTACGTGGAACCGTTTTGGTATTTATTTCATATTCAGTGCAAATAATTTAGTTCTTACAGATAAATGCTCAATATCCAAGTAAGCTTAAAAATTTGATCATAATCAAGGGCTTTTTGGACTGTCTCATGTCCTTTTGATTTTATTCTTTTTTTTCCCCACAACATCTCGATTTTCTTACATCTATATGTATCAATCTAAAGAGTTCATCAACTCTTATGATGCTCCCACTAAATGGGTGCATAGACCTTTATTGTTTGAGATATAATTAACTAGTATCATATGGTTCAAAATCATATAATTAAATTATTTTCTCAAAACTATGGCTTACTTTATAATTCCAGAGTAACTGTAAATAATATTAGATACTTCTGTATTTTCTAATGCATCACTTTTGTTATGAAAAAAAACCACATTATAGTTTTATTTCACAATGAATATTCATAATATTCGTAGGAATATAGCTATATCTATTTTTTCAGTCGATAACCAAAAATAGTCATTATTTCATAAATAATGTTCGGTACATTTTACGAAAACAATTTTCGAAATTGATGCAATCAATAAGTGCTATATGACATGGTCCCACTATTCCACCATTACTATAATAGTGTACTAAATTCAGAGGTCCATCATTCATTTAATATTGATTTGTTTATGTCATATACTATAACTAGTTTAGTGTAGAGAGTTCTTTGATCAAATATCTTAAACTCAAAGAAACAAATCTCATAGAAAACAATTTTCTATATGAAAATACATTTTGGAATAGAAATCATATTTCTCATTCCAATGTTAAGTATCAATCACTATTATTACAATTCTCGTTTCTGTTGTTTCTTTATGAAGAAGAAATGACTATTCACTCTCTCCATCCCAACTATAGCTTAAATCACATTTACTGTTATACATTCATTTTTCTTTCTAAATGGTCAAACCATTCAAAAGAAAACTCTTACTACAATATCATAAAGAACTCTTTACGAAAGCGCATTTGATTATCCTTAACATTTAAGGACATCAAATATATGGCTCTTTGCATAAACTAATTAAATTGACATTTCAGCGATTGAGCTCTTATATCTATCTAGTAGTTTTGGTCTTGTGCTACAATTAATACAATATGATCTTTTATGTAATCAATCAAATTGAATACTTGATCTCATAGTACATTTTATTGGCTTATTTCGAATGAATTATATTCATTGAAGTATTGTACATTATGAACTGTGACCATTCACCGTATAAAATTTATATGTGATAGTATATGGATCAAATATCTATCCATAGTCTTGTATTGCTTTTAGAGTTCGAAACTCATAAAATGCAATACACGGTCTAAACCAAATAAACACATAAGTGATCATTTTACGAATGTATTAAGTTGTTGTAAAAATTAGGCACTTGCATGGGTATAGAAAGCATTAACATGCAATAGACATTTAATAGTGGGTATTATATTTCCATTTGTCAACTTTCAATTTTGTTCATTTGTATATGTTAATTGATAAACGTTTTATCAATCATATTAAATTCATAAATTTATCATTGTAGATAATTATAACATTATTTAGCATATGTTCTTATAATATTAGAAAGGCTAAATGTTACCATTTATTTTTTCTAACAAGGCTTCCAGTAGTACTTCATGTTTCATCAAACCCTAAGCGAAACATAGAAGTCTTTCAACTTCACTAGTGGATGTTAGGACTCGTATGCCTTGGGATTCTGACCTTGAGGAAAGCTTAACAAATCAAAGGCCCGCATTGATTGATAACCCTTTATCAGTTGTATCACATACAACTCCTAACCTTTGGTATCTTATCCTAATCCCATCTTTACCTTGAGGAAAGCTCAACAAGTAAAGTGGAACTATTCACTCAGACCTATCATTTCGCGACGACCTAAGTATAATGCACGTACCTTAAGGAAAGCTCAATAAATATGTGCGGTTATCTTAGCTCGTCTATTCAATATATTAATAGTATTACATATAACATCCCTAGATTGAGGAAAGCTCAGCAAGTAAGGAGTATGCAAGTAATCTATTAATATATAGACAGCTTTATATTAAAGATTCATAATCTTCAATATATTATATCGAGCGATATCAACTTATAGAATAATGCATTTCTTATGAAATACTCTCCTGATTCAAGCACGAACACATCAGAAATCATGGTATACATACATTTACATATGAATTTATTCCTTAAGTCTATTTAGGGTTTCATTAAAGTTCCACCTTTTGTTATACATTCATATTACATAAGCTGAATTATTATATAACTTTTATAACTTAATATACTTATATAATAGTCTTATGTATAATATTATATTAAATAAATATTATTTAATTAATTTTAACTAATTAACTCCTTATTATTTTAATTAATTAACTCTTTAATTATTTTTATATTATATCGAACAATATTCCTTAACTAATTTTAACTAATTAACTCCTTAACTAATTTTAATTAATTAACTATTTAATATTATTATAATAGCGTATATTACTACATAGTAGATAGTTTAACGAATCCTTAGAGGATGGTTATCCCAAACATCCTTTAAGTTACTTGTATTTCAGTTGATATTTCACTTGAGTTGGATTTATTGATATAAGAATGTTAATCCTGACTCGAGTGTTTTGTGTTTTGCTTTATGCTAGGGTCAGACTGAGTGTACCAGTATTCGAGACTCACCTTTGGAGTTGGAGCTTCGCTTGGAGATCCATCTATCGATTCTGCTTTCAGTTATTCAGTTGATTCCAGTGATGTATTCAGATTTGTATTTGACTATTATATTGAGACATCTATGTATTCGAGACCTCTGTTGTATCTTATTTAACTCTGTTATATATATAGTAGCTTCATGAACTACTATTCTTCTGTTTCCGCTGCATTATTGTTATATTACTCTGTGTCTGTGATTCTGTGATTATTTATTTACCGTATATGCTGAGTTTTGCCAAATTTAAATTAACAATCCGATATTTTGAGCAATTCAAATCCGATATGTAGGATGTGAATGGTTGAAAATTTCAGGATGTTACATGTGGTATCAGAGCTCTGGTTTTAGGCAAAACTCCATGTGTAGAGTAAATTTCAATTACAGAATCACTTTCGTTCGAGTTTGAATCCCTTCTTCTTCAATCCGGTTTCCTTTGAATTTTATAACGTTCCCCTCGGTTCCAAAATCCATTCTTGTCTCTCCCTATTTGTATTCTTCTGATTCTGGAGCATCCCATAGCTCCACTGAATGATTTGTAAAAGGATGAAACTCCTTTACAACCAGCATTGATTCACCGAAGATTTCTATATCCTCGGTTTAGATACTGTTATCTCCTACTATGCCCGAATTCTATCTCTGGTGATCGAATGTCGATTTGCCTCAGAATTCTGCATCGATCTTATTCTTGAAGTCACGGTTGACCCGGTTAAGGTCGCCCGCGATTTATGTATGTCTATCTATCTTCCTATTTTATAAGTTAATCATCTTATCTTCGTTCCGAGCTTATCTACTAGTTAGAATTCTCTGGATTTGAGTCCCTCTCAATTTGAATCTATCCTTGTTTTAATCTATTCTTGTACCATCGAGTGAGGGAGTGTATTTGTAATTAATATAAAAATTGTTTTATATATACTGTGTTGTTTGAGTTGTTGATGTTGATTTGGATTTTCGATCGATTCGTTTGATCAGCGATATCGATAGGATTTCCAAAACACTTGAACAGAGCAAACTGACACAATATTATTTTCAAATTTGGTAAGTAAAATAAATTTGTATGATTATATTATAAATATATAAGTAAATTTTTCTGGAATTTAGTAAGTTAATTGAATTGTTGTTTGAAATGATAATATTTGATTTTCATTTATTGTTCTATAAATGAATTTATAAACATGGTCTATAAATTGATTTGGAATTGAAATGAAACTAAATCAGGAATTTGAGAATTTAATTTCCGATGATTCCAAACTTTGGTTTTAAAGTTTTAAAGTGTATATTATTTAAAGTATTTTCGAATAGAAATGGTTTTCAAAGAATATTTAAATGTTTAAAATCGGTACTCTCCTCCATTGTCGCTGGAAAATAATTTCGGTGATGACGGCCGCATCATCGATATTCATTTTCGAGTTTCGAAGTGGAGAGGCCACTCAGCAGCTTTGCTACACTTTTTGTTTTGGAAATTGAATTTGATTTGAATTTCTGGGGTATGATTTGATTTATAATGTATATATAGGTATATGTTTATAAATTTGATTTAAAAATATAATATACTTATATCTAAATAGTTTGAAATGAAATCGGAAATTTAATTCTTAAATTTATGTTAAAGGATGATTTTAAATAAAGCCAAAATTTTGAATAAATATTTAAACTTGAAATAAATTGAATTGGGAAAGTTTTATTTGTATAATACCCAATTTCATTCTAATAAAACTTACCAAAATTATTCAGAAGTTAAATATGTAATTGGATAATATACAATATAAAATGATTTTATAAATAAAATTTGAGTGTTTATAATAAATGTTATACACTTAAATTTTGATTATAAAAATGCTAATAAAGATAAATAGAATAATAAGTTAATTGAATAAGATAAATAGAATAAATTTTGTTCTAAAAGAATTAACAAATTGAAATTGAATCAACTTAATGAAATACCTTGAATTAAAATCAATTATTGAATATTAATTGATTTAAATTGAAATTTATATGATTAGAATTAATAGTTTAAACTAACAAATTTAAATTGAATGACTATTTATTGATTTAATATAAATGGATTTAACCAAATTGTTAAATATTAATTAATTTAAATTGAAATTTATATGGTTTTAACAAATTTATATGATTAAAAATGTTGTTTCCATTAAAATGAGGAAGAGCAAGAATAAAGTGGAAGCTCAAAAATGAATTAGCTTATGACTAAGGTTTTGAGATTAGCTTTTATATATGTAGGATCAGAGGGCAAAAAATGGTCTCAACCACACATCTCAAAACCCTAATCTCATGCATAGTAGCTGTCGCTTTCCTCTAGCCAAACCAACAAATTTTCCCTCTAAAATGCATGGGTCTTGGCCCATTTAACCTAATTTAAATATACATAATTATGTTTAACTAAATTTGTTGTTGATATCTCATATCTATCAACATATTTATAACCCGTTTATAAACATATGCAACAAATTTATTTCTCAAATCATATCCAAATTTTATAATTAATATTTCATAAATATTAATTAATTTAATCAATTTATAACAATTATAAACTAATTAAATCATTCAATCTTAAGAGAATTCATCGATTCAGTTATGTGACTCTTGGGTGTAAATTCGGTCAGTGATTAACATTGAACTATTCGAACATTAATGTTCACACTTCACTTAGCAGGTGGTGTGATAGTATGGCCAAATTTATCGCTTACTCATTTTTCGAAAAATCTCATTAATTTAATAAGCATTACCCAGCTGTGACAATTATTTACATCAATTCTCTTCGTTAAAACTATATCACTTTGGACTAACTGAATTTGGTAATGCTCAAAATTCCAACATCATCCACATTCAACTCTATAATCCAAGCATAAAGTTCTTGGTTCAATAATAACAATTATTATCAACCAAACTACCCTGGCCAGTGATTTTGACTGTGGATTGACTTGAGTTGACTGTGATACTAACCCCGTATAACTAAGGAGACGAATCCTCTCTTGAATAGTGCTTCACTTTCAATACTTCCACTCGATCCAACTATAGTCATTCGATGGACGTTATGCCATGATTTGACTACAATCAAAGCGGAGCTTTCATATTGATGATTCACATTATTCTCAAGTCAAAAGAATTGTGTAAATTAGTCACATTGATATTTTTTGTTTGACCTTAATTATATTAATTAATAGAAAACTACCTAGTGAGTAATTCCACGGTTATCCAATAACTATTAGTACGTAACTCCTAGGTGCCCTCAACAGTCATGAGTAATACACTACCCAACATTTGGAGAGCTTTACGTACTCTAGTCTCAACGGATACATTGGTATTCAGTCTCGATGCATCTTGACTAGGAACAATTAAAATATTATATTTGTTTCATTGTGATAAATTACTCATGATTACAATACTTTGTAACTACTATCACAAAACATGTCATGTATGGATTTTCTATTAAATTTAATTTTAATTAAATTAATTAATATAACCATATTATATCAAGTATATAATAGAAAGAAAACACCTTTATTTTGAACAAGATTGGTCAACGAGTTAGATATATGTAATAGATTACATAATTGCCCCCTAAGGCATACCAATTACTCTATCACTTAGAAACATATAGAATACATATAAAAAATACAACCCAATAAATACATGGAACAATGACATAGAAACACATAAAATACACAAAACAAGTACAACTCATAGAAATACATGAAATAATGACATACAAACACTTAACATACACAGATCAAATACAACTCATATAAATATGTAAACCAATGGCGTAGAAATGCATAATATAGGCTGAACAAATATAACACTCGATGACAGATAGAAATCACTTAAATTGTCTAATTTCACTCATAGATCATATGCAGCATGGCCAACGAAAGTTTTTGATGATCCATAAAATACAGAGAGTCAAATGTTGATCTAGACATCTCAAATACAGTTTCTTGTTCTACTTCGGCTATGATTTTATGGTACCTTCGACATGCTCTAGTAAATGTAACTTAAATACTTCTAGTATCCACTTTTTTCTTCTTAACTTGCATTCTAGATGGTTATTATAAGCTTCATTAACGGTGACCCAAAAATCTTCATTGACTTCCTCTTCTATGTTTGTTTGATCGGCCTGTATCTGTTTAGTTAAAGTCCTGCAAAATCCCCGCTATAGCGCATAGTGCTCTTCGACCACTACGCATTTTCAATTTAGCACTAATGAACAGTAGATCCGCCTTGAGCGCCGCCATTTTCCACTACATCTGCTAAATCAAGGCATTTTTGCAACCGCTTTAGCAACATTAACATAAAAATGTTGATTTGACTAGTTCTCTTTTAAATCAAATCAACATAGTTAGGGTAAATACCTAGTTTTGAGGAATGAGTGCTCAATATAAGTTATAAATCTATTCTAGTCACCAAATTTAGACTACATGAATATGATATTCTTCAGTTTTGTTATATAAGAACGATGTGAGAATAAGGACTAATTAACTTTAAATATTTGGTTTATATCTAATGAAGCTTTTTGCACCTCCACTATTTTCTGCTATATCCCCGCTATAACTTTTTACACATCCACCTTTATAGAACCGCTAAGCGCTTTAACTGCACAGACATATATATAAGCTTTAATTAACACTAAATAATCATGGAGAGTCGAAGTCTGATTTGCCATTTGGAATCCTACAAACTTCTCAAACCAACCCTTACATTATAAATAGTAATTTCATGATTCATGTGACTTGCAACAACCAATTCTGAATGTCCACTTGTCCATCATCCATGTGCATGTCTCATCGTACACTATAGCCATATTATGCAATCCGTTACCATTCAATGCCTTGTCCAAACATGCATAGTAGCCATGTCGTGCAACCCATAACCAATCAATGACATGTCTTATCATACACTGTAGCCATGTTATGCAACCTATGACCATTCAATGCCTTGTCCAAATATACACTGTAGCCATGCTATGCAATCCGTAACTACTCAATGACATATCTCATAGTGCAATGTAGCCATGTTGTGCAATCAGTAACCACTCAATGACATATCTTTTCATACATTGTAGCCATGTTTTGCAATCCTTAACCATTCAATACATTGTCTAAATGTACACTGTAGCCATTCTGTGCAATCCGTAACCACTCAATGACATGTCTCATCGTAAATTGTAGCCATGTTGTGTAATCCATGACCATTCAATGCCTTGTCCAAACGTATAAGATGGTCATGCTGTGCAATCCATACCACTCAATGACATGTCTCATCATACACTGTAGCCATGTTATGCAATCCATGGCTACTCAATGACACGTCTCATCGTACACTATAGCCATGTTGTGCAATTCGTGACTACTCAATGACATGTCCCATCTTACAAGGTAGCCATATTTTGCAATCCGTGCCCACTCAATGTCTCATTGTACATTGTAGCATGACCACTCAATGACATATCTCATCGTACATTATAGCCATGTTGTAAAACCCATGACCATTTAATGACATGTCTCATCATACAATGGCTTGTCATCTCCCACACCTATATATACTCTAATTTTGAACTACTCAGAACACATGTACAATCACAACCAAGAATCAAATTACAGAGTTCTCTGAACAAAAATGGATCCTTATCTTTACTACTACAACCAAAACAGGAAACAAAGCATCGACGAGGAAGAAGAGCTGCATAATCAAACCATCGAGTTTAAAACGCAACAGCTCACAAAGGGTATTTTTATTTTTTTGGTGAAGGATCTTCTAGCAACCACCATGGTAGTATGTCTGGATGAATTGATTGTCGTTATAAGAGAGACTGTAAAGATGGACATGAAAGGCTGATGAAGGACTACTTCATTGACAATCCAATGTATGATATTATGTTTTTCCATCGTCAATTTCGCATGAGCCCAGATATTTTTAGCAATTTTTTTAAAACTCCATGAAAACAACCCCTATTTTACTTACATGTTAAATGGAGCACTTGAAATAGGAATTTCACCACATATTAAAATCTCGACTGCTTTACGAATGTCGAGCCATGGAATGGCTAGTGATCAATTGAATTAATATTTTAGGATTGCATCATCAACAACGACATAGTGCATGAAGGAATTCTGTAAAAAAGTGATCGCGCAGTTCAGATGAATACTTATGTATGTTAGGTCCAAATGATGTTACCAGGTTGATTGCTAGAGGAGGAGCTACAGGATTTCCTGATAAGCTTGGTAGTTTGGACTGCATGCATTGGGCATAGAAAAACTATCTGTCTAGCTAGAAAGGAATGTTCATCGGACATAAAAAGGTGATGACAATGATTTTAGAAGTTGTAGCATCCGATGATTTATGAATTTAGCATGCATTTTTTAGAGTATCAGGTTCCTTAAATGATATCAATGTTTTAAAATAATCATACTAGTTTTCAGACCTATCTAATGGACTGTCCATGAACGTTGAATACAAAGCTGGTAATGTCGTTCATCGAATGGGATACTACCTTGTAGATGACATATATCCAAAGTGGGGAACATTAATGTAAGGTATAGTCTCTCAACCAACAATAAGGAGAAGTATTTTACCGAGAAATTGGCAAGCTATGAAAAGGACATCGAACATACATTCAGTGTTTTGCAAGCAAGGTTTCAAATTTTATGAAACTTGCCAGATTTCATGACGCAAGAGTTCTTTATGAGATTATGTATGCATGTATCATAATTCATAACATGATCATTCAGTCTGAAAGAGGTGTGTACAAGAACCAAAATAATAATTATCTAAACATGTTTAAGGGTTCAAATATTATACCCCAGAGAAACATTAACTCGATGGAGGAATATGTTTCAACAGTGAAGCATAGTGAAGATCAAGCAGTACATTTTGAATTAGGTGACCAATTGATTGACCACTTATGGGTGCACAAAGGAAGGAATGCTAAACTACCTAGTCATAAATATATAAGTAGTTTGTGAGCTTGTTTAGTAAGTCGTTTGTTGAAGTCGTTTGTTGAAGTCATTATGGAGTAGTTTGCATAAGTTGTTTACTAAAGTTGTTTTGTTAAATTTTCTAAACTTGTTTTGTGTACTAGTTTTTGAAGAATATATGATGAGGTATTTGTAATGTTGTTTGTGAACTTGTTTCCTAAGTTGATGTAAAAAATTATTTGTGAGTCGAACAAAGAGTTTACAGAAAATTTTCTTCCTACTAGTGCAACAAATTTTGTTAAGAATTTCTACTCAGTTAGAAATACAAATCTTACAATACGATTATAACTCAGTCTAAACATATTGACCACACAAATACATAACTAATACAAAAAACATAAAACAACACTAAATAGTTATAACTTAATACCCATCCCTAGACATGGCACTTCCATTTCCTCTCTCTCTTATAAGATTCGAGTTGTTCAGTTACCAGTTCTTGTTGTAGATGAGTAAGCTTGCTAAAATTGTAAGTCGTCAGCTTAATCAAGTTCTTATCTCTCATCAAAGCTTCCTTCTGTGCTTAGGACAATTACTTTAACTCTTAATCTTGCCTAACAACTTGCTAAAACTATGAATCTGATTGCATCCTTCTCGCTGTAAATTTTTCTCCATTCTCTCTTATTTCACCAATAAACTTCTCTCGAGTCTCTAGGAATCGCAAAAAATATGCATTTTGCTGCTTTAGTTAAAATCTTTTGTTTCTACCAAGGGGACGATCGTCATCATTTCCAAACAGTGGTGATTTTTCTTAAGAACAAGGATTGCTCCCTGGACTGGAATCAGAGTAGTTCATTCTTTTAGCCTTATTCCGCTGCTCAAAGATGAAGTTGTTTGGGTTCTTTGATTAAAATAAAGAGGAGAGAAGATCAAAACATTCTTGAAACTTGAACGGATAGTTGTGCTACGCATGGTAACCCTTGCGCGCTTCTTCTATCTGTTGAACAAAACCAAAAGTATGTAAATAAACTATACAATTGGAAAACTATGAAACAAAACTAAAACCAAACCTACAATGTCATAAGGGGTAGCACTGATTTTCTATTTGTTCTGAAGTCTGATTATTATTTCCAAGTAGTTTTTGCATGCAGGGTTCATTACCCGATAACCTCCTAGAAGCCCATGTCCTCTTCATCAGCTCTCGAGTATTATAAAAATCTACAACCTTTTGCCAAAAAATTCACTTTTCATGTTGTTGCTCCTGATACTATCAATTGAAATTCATACCTATGATTTAGCAAGCGAAACATATTGTTGTAGAGTAAACTTAACTTGCTTCTTTCTACCATCATTTGCTCCTACGTCATCTTTGACAGTATTAACTTCAATGTCCTCTATTCAAGTGTCACATCCAGCTGAAGTTGATCCCCTATGAAAACAACCTAACATACTGCTTAACAATTTCCACTTTGTTTTCATTTTGTGGAATTTCGGGCTTTGAGGCACATGCATCTCCACAACCGGTTCGTTGTTCCCTTCTTCAGTATTTTATACATCCGCATCATGCTTTTGTTCTTCTTCTTCTTCTTCTTCTTCAGAACCGCTACCAACATCAACATCGGTAGGTGCATTACAGGTGGATGAAAACTGCCTTGAAAGATTCCGCATTGAATCTCTATCGCAAGTCACTAACTGTTGTATACTAAGATGACATTGTTATTGTTGGTCACCTTACATCATCAATGACATATACGATGAATTCATGCGCACCAATGAGATGGTGCTGGTAGTATGGTTAGGGAGTGGTAGAAAGGTATTAAGGTTTTTGATAATGAAGGAAGCTAGTAGGAACATGGGGAGGGTAAGGTTGAGTGTGGTACATATTTGAATATGATGTATAAACATATTCGTATTGTGGTAGAAGGGTTTGTTGTTGGTTTGAGGGATAGACGTTGGAAAAACCAGCAGAAGGGTATGATGGATCAAATGGACGAGTTTGTAATATGGAGATGGATTTTCTGCTCAATGTTCTTTTGCCCGAATGTTTAGACGAAGAAGACATTGTGTGGTATAGGAGAAAAAAGTGAAGAAGTTTTGTTGGGAGGAAGGAAGAAGGGAGGAATGTTATATATAGGGGTAAAATAGTTATTGCAAACCAGCCGTTTGCATCTGAATGCTATTTAAATAAAACGACGTTGTAACGAACTGAAAGTTTCAACTTTTTGAATGGGAATATTTAATTTATTTAAGTATTCATTTTTGATTCAAACTTTAATAAATAATAAGGAAATCAATATTTAATATAACGACTTGATTTTTATTAACGTATTTTTAATTTAATTTTTATGGTTTTTCCATAGTTATTTTTTGAATTAGAAAATATTTAAATTATCATTTAACGATTTTTCGACAAACGATAGTATTTTGTGACTTTATAAAAATAGATAACTAGTGTATATTTTTATTGATTTGAGATCGTATTGCATTTTAGTATGGGATCATATTTTTATAAATGGATTTTTTATAGTAAAAGAATAATTTTATATAAATAATATTTTTCAAAGGGAAATGATATCGTTTTATAATTTGGTATAATAAATAACATTTGTGGATTTATAATAATACATAGAGTGATCATTTTATGCGAAGTATTTGGTTCTATTTTGGAAACTGGAAGTGTGTGGTAAATTTGGAGATTTATAAATGGTATATCATAAATAGAAATGAATTTATAAATGGATTTTATAAATAGGAAATAAATGTTTAAAAAAGGTTTTTATAATTATAAAAGGATATTATAAAAGAGTTATAAATAGAAATGAGTTTTATAAAAGAAATTTTATAAATGAATTAAGGGTTTTATAATTATATTTATAGATTTACAAAAAGAAGTTATATGATTATACTTTGAGATTTATAAATGATATTTATAATTAAAGTTTTATAAAGTGATTTACAACTGGAGTTTGTAAATATAAATAGGTTTATAAAAAGGAGTTATAAAAAGGAATAAGATTTGATTTCCATAAGATTGTTTTAAATACGGTGGTATGGAAAGCATTTTTTTCATACTTAACACCAAATTCCGAGGTATGGAAACTCATCTTTGTCTTGAGAATTAAGAATGTGTATTGAGGCAAGGATAGTTTTTTATCTTGTCTGATTTCATTGTTATCCAAGGGATGGTACTGTTTGAAAATGGAAAGTGGTGTTAAGTATAATTGGTCTAGTTTCTATACAATCTGTTTACTTACACCTAAAGGGGAGTGTTTTGGATTTATAATTATTGTCAATGTTTAAATGACATTTGGTTTAACCCAAATATGTATGGTTTTTGAAAATAAAATCTTCTTAACATTTGTGAATTATACTTATACCATTAAGATAAATATACAGGTATATTCCCTAAGCATTGGGAATGTAGTGTTTTGTGAATATTCTTATACCATCGATATAAGTATACGGAAAAGTTTTCTATGTTTTAAAAATCTGTCAAAATCATTTTGAGAAATTAAAATAATCAATTTCAAAATTTTAATATATTTACTTAATTTGTAATTAATTCAAATTAAATAATTAATTAAAAGTTAATTAATTAACACACACACACACATATATATATAGATATATTTTGTTACTATAATTGTTATAGTTATATATATTTATCAAAAATATGTTTAAGATGAATTATATTGAATTTAAAATTAATTCAAATAATTAATTGAATTATTAATTAAATAATATCAATTAAAGGTAATTAATGTATATATATTTATATATATGTAGGTATATTGATATGTATATATAAGTAAACTCTAAATTTTATAATTAATTATTTATCTTAGCCTATTTTAAGGTGAATAATATAAAATTTCATATAAAATAAATTAATTATTAACAATTAAAATTAATTAAATATGATCTAGTTAATTAGAATTAAAATTAAATATTATTTAGTTAATAAGAAATATATATATGCATGTATGTATATAATAAGTTAACTTAATAATAAAAGCTATAAATAAATTAAAACTTATATAACTATATATGTGTCAACGTTAGTGGAACTAAAATAAATCCAAAACATATTTTTGGAATAAGTATATATATTGTATGTATACCATGATTTCATAAGTGTTTGAAACTTAAATCACGAGAGTATTTCATAAAAAGTACATTATTACTTAAATTGTTATTGCTTTAATGTTTATATTGGGCTTGTAAACGGATACTTTCGGATATGAATAGTGTTATATTCGCATATGAAATCATTTTTAGATATCGAATATCCGCATCCGCAAATAAGCATAGATATTAGATAATTATCTTATCTGCTAATGATCAATAAATCGAGAAATATAAATAGAAAATTTTGGTTTAGCATAAGTTTCTTTAATCCCATTAGTTATAAAAGTGCAAAAAATAAACAATAGAATGATGATAAATAGTTTTAAGCAATTAATATACATTAAATCCATATAATACAAACTATTACTTTAGTAAAAAAAATAAACATATGTCTATCGTTGTACTAAAATACACAATATTAACTATAGTCATGAAAAAAACTAAACGGATAATTTTTGGATGCGGATACCCAGGTATCCACATCCGTATCCCTTTTTTCCAGGTATCAGATATTTATCCACTTTTCGGATACGGATGCAAATGGATTATGAATATTTTAGGTATTCATAGACATGCCTAGTTTATACTAGAGATTATGAATCTCGAATATGTAAAGTTCTCCTCTACCATTTATATATAAATAGATTATTTTCATACTCTTTAGTAGTTGATCATCCTCAAGATAGGGATGTTATTTGTAGTACTATTAATATGTTGACTATACGAGGTAAGATACACGCACCATTTTGTTGATCTTCCTCAAGATACATGCATTATACTTAGACCATCGTGAAATGGTAAGTACAAGTAATAATATTTCTCGATTTGTTGATCATTCTAATGGTCGAGATGAAATTAGGACGAGGACCACAGGTTGGGAGTATATATGATACAATCAATAAAGTGTTATCCATCGCTTGTAGGCCTATGATTTGTTGATCATCCTCAAGATCAAAATCGTAAGGAAGTGACTCCTAACGCCCACCAAAGAAATCAAAAGATTTCTATGTTGTCTCTTAGGTTTTTGAGAAACATAAAAGTCTAATGGGAGCTTTATTAGAAAAATGAAATGATAGTATTTAACCTTTCTCATATTGTAATTTTTTTTGCTGTATAAAGCTAAAATACTACATCTATAAATTTGTGCAACTAATAAAATCGATAAAACGTTTATCAATTAAGTTATGCAAATGAACTAAGGATTAACATAGAAATATAAAACATACTTATGAATAAATCTTTTAGCATGTTGTCAATTCAAGGCCCATGCAAGAGCCAAATTGTATCACTATACAGTCACACCTTGGTAGATAGAGATTTTATTCGTTCAAGACTATATGTTATCTTCTATGAGTTTTAAACTCTTAAACAATACAAGAATATGAATATTTGATCCATGTTCAATCACATATAAATGTTATATAGTGAACAATCATGATTTGTGATGTACGAAATCTCGAAGAAATTAGTTCAATTGAAATAAATAAGTAAAATATGAAGCAAGATCATGCATTCAATACGATCGATTGTTATAAGGATCTTGTTGTACTAAAATATAGCATTGGACCAAGATTTATGAGATGGATCTATGAATTCGATCACTAAAATATCAGTTTGATCCATTTACGTTAAGTACAACTTATTTGATATCATTAAATGTTTAGGATTGATCAAATGATTTCCATTCCTGCACTTTTATTGTTCTTGAAAAGAAAAGCTTTCTGCGTCACTCTATACAATGGACCCATTATCGATTGTTAATTGATAACGGGTAAGTATATAAAGATAATCCCGAAGGACAATGCAGATCATTTTTCTAACGCGAGCGAGCTATCTACATGTGATGGTCCATTCATGGTGTTTGGGGGCACTGAACTCACTCTACATAGATATCAAACTACACTTACCTCAGTCGATACTTGGAATCTGATTGGTTAGCTTCCTTTGGATTCCAAGTATTGATTACACGGGAATTCTACTAGAAGTAAAGCATGCTTTTCGTGTTTAACATCGAGTTTCTCTATTCAGAATGACCCACCCGTTTCCCCATTTTAAACCTATTGAAGTGACTTCGACTACTTCAGAAGTCGGATCGTCTATGGCTCTAGCTTTGCCTTCCATTCCATCCAGGCCAAACCAGTCGATGACCTTTCAATCTCAAGGCCAGTTGGTCTAGTGGTACATCGACCACCTCCAGGGTTGAGAATTATAATTGACCTGCCAGAGAAGGTGCCTTCGAGCTATCAGTAAGGTCTCTTTGAAATATTTGCATTCAACACAACATCCCTAAAGATGACATTTGTTTGCCGATGAGAGACGCGTTTGCTCAAAATCCCCCATAAGGCTTCACAGCTTGCAACCGTTACATGTGTTTTGGTGGTGCATTCCCACCGTTTAACTCGTTTTTGAGTCATTTCTTACAGGAGATCGGTCTAGCTCTATTTCAAGTCCACTCGAACGGATACACGTTACTGAATTCGTCATATGTTCTTTTCATGGATAGGTTTGCATGGCCTCCAATGTTCAATGAGATGACCTACCTCTTGCTATTCAAGAGAAGGTAGGATTGCCCATCCTATGTGATTATAGAGGCCTGGAGAGGTTGTAACATCATTGAGGGATTGCATAATAAACGTTCTGCCTTTAAGAACAAGTATTTCTTTGTGTGTTTCCCAGAGGGATTCGATCGCCTATGGCTTACTGGGGTAAGATTTTATTCCTTTGTCTATCATGTGTTGGAGTTTCTAAGTTACTAACTTAGTATGTATCCTATTGCAGTCCTACCGAGGCGTGTCCACAGGGAAGAGCATAAAAAAATGCTTAAGGATTTGAAGGTCATGGCAAAGAACCGCTGGACCATCGAATTCCTTTTCACTAACGACAACTTACAAGAACATGGGCTGCTTCACCCAGGTAGATCAGCTGATATTGAGTCTTAAGCACCAAGCAATTCCAGATCAAACACCCGCTCTACCGATCCAACTCGTAGCTCTGACGCGAATGCTCAGGGAGATGCAGCTGGTCCATCCAACGGAGTTCAACCAGAAGAAGTTCCAGTAGTTGATGGAAATTTGCAAACTGAGGAAGATATTCCAAGAGATAGGGATGAGATAAGTAGATTGGCCCCGATCCTCTAAGAGAATGAACCTGTCCGAAGAAGTGATGGAAAACAACCAATGGTAATAGAAGAGGAAGAAGTGGCTTCTGACGACGATGATAGTGATTTTGTTGCCACCAAGGAAAGAGATGAGTCCTGTGGTGAATCACTAGAGATGAGCCTTAATCTTCCCAACTTACCTTCTACTAGCTACTAAGCATTGAGTCCTAAGCTTCCCATTTCTCCTCCTTCAGCACAACTAGTTATTGTGAATTCATAATCGACCTAGAGTCCAGTTACAGAAACCCTTATAAGAGATTCGACACACTGACATCGTTTGAGAGATGTCTCCATTAACTTGAATGAATTTGGAGACTTTGCAAAGCAAGATGATAGGAGACATTGGCTCAGATATCAACATATCTTCGAGTGCTTTCATAAGCGAAGGTGGAGAGACTCCAACTTTGAAACCATGTCGATACGGTTAGTAGAGTATATAGGTGGCCATCGGCGCTACACAATCCACTTTAGGACCACAGAAATGCATTTCTTCATTGAGAAAAATCCCAAAATTCAAGTAATAACTCTATTCTTCCTTTTCAGGTTCCGTGGGTCGCCGATTATTCTATCAGGTATGTCAACACTCCAGTTCTTACAGGGATCAGATTCTAGATTCAACTTAACGTTCTTATCATGAAACTAAAGAGGAGAGAAGAAAGAGTAAGGTTAGAGAAACTAACAATGAAGCTTGCTATTTATAGAGAGACCGTGAGAGGGGGAGAAAAGAAGAAGAGATAATGAAGGTGATGCCCTCGTTGATACTCACAAGCACCACAAAGACTCCCATGATCATCATGTGACTACATCATCTATCATCCTTCCCCACTCTGAAGTTCAGACTACTACAATGCAGGAAATTTCATTCTCTCAAGCCATAACTACTGCTGCTGCTCCCACTTCTTCTAAATGTAGTGAGAAGTAAAAACTTCCACTGGGTCCTTTTTAGCTTCAAGCTGCTTTCCCAGTTCTTTTTTTATGTAGGGTCAAATTCGATCAGACGATAAAGCCCACGAATAAGGCTACTTCTCTTTGAAATCTCGAGGAAGTCTATAAGGACTTAGAAGTTGGGTGTGAATGGTAGCACCATGTATGAGCTCTCTCTGACATGAACCGAATCAACTACCAATAAATTCTCTTGTGTAAGATAGAAAAAGATAATTACGATAAAAGGATCAAGGATCGTGATGACGAGATAACTTAACTAAAGCTTGATAGAGACACCGCCCTGGAAGGAAAAGCTGCGAGAGACAAATTACTAACAAAAGGGAGCCGGGCTCATGACATAGCATTCCTCGTGATTATAGATCAATTTAAAGATGCCCATAGGGAGTAGTTTAAGCTGAAGGAGCAAGTCACTGTTGGAGAGTATACCGTCAAGGCCCAGGACTATACCATCATTGAATAGGCCGTGACCACTGTTGAACAGGTTGCCGAACTTACTTAACTCCACGAGGAGAATACAAAACTGGCCAAGGCATCAGAAAAGGGTGAATCTGATAAGCCAGAGGCCGAAATTAACCACTTAGTTACACTATTGGAGCTTTCGGATCTTCAAAGGGAGCATGCTGAGGTGATGAGTCAAATGGATACAAACATGCTACACTTCCACACTTTCTCCGTGATGAAAAATGGCAGCTTAAGGTGGCTAGAAGATAACTATCCTTGGACCCTTGCTATCATTTGGGAAGAAGTACTGGTCAAGTCAGAGCAGGCCAGGGATATGTGCTCCAAAGAGGAACTCATAGTCACTTATCTTAGTTCTGAAGATATATACTTTGTGGCGGTCAAAAGGGAAATTTTAAGGGAAGAGAAAGAGAAGGACGCTGTTGAGGCCACTACTAAAGCTCTCACCGACCTAAGTTCTTTGGGTCAAGCACTACACCATACAGCCCATTTTGCCACACCCAAATGCGGAAAAATTGCCACGGTCTTAAGCCGTGACAATTTTACCACGGTCCAGAGCCGTGGTAAAACAAATTAGCATGGTTGTTGGCCGTGGCAATTTTGGAATGGCCGTAGACCGTTCCAAATTTACCAAAAAAATCTAACCCCCTCTTTGCTTCTCAGAATCGATACACCCTAAGCAGAACCCCCTTTCTAAATTAGCCCGCATACGCAAGAAATATTTTCCATCCCACGCGCCCTAACTCTCGTCCATTTTCATCCAAATCCCCATCGATGTTCCTCGAATCGCCTAGATACACAAATCGCTTCTTGGATCGCGTAAATCAAGTTCTCACTCAAATCGTCCTTGAGGTATTAATTTGTCTCTTTTATTAGTATGGTTTGATTCAAAGTTCTTTGATTGAGATTGATTTTTGGTTAGCGGTTAGATGTTTAGAATGGACTGACTTTCAATTACATTGATTTATCAAAGAATAACCAGTTATCCATATTTTGGAAAGTTGCCTTTCAATTCCGCCTTGAATTTAAGGTGCAGAGCAGAAGAAGTTGGATGTGTTCCCAAACGAAGCGTTTGTGAAAGCTTTAATAAGCAATAGTCAAACTATATGATTTATAAAATGTGAATTATTGGATATTATGCTTGTTTCTTCTTCCTTTCGAATATTCATATAAACTGGACACCATCCTTAAACTTCTAAATGTCACCTACTTCGGATAATTAGCAAAAATGTATACAATTGTCATTGGAACTCCACACTTGCATATCCTTATTAGCATCTCTCTGTTCTTTGACCAGATAAACTACAGTTTGGAGTGTGTACCTTTGTTTCCCTTAAATTTCTTATAAGGTAGACAGTTTAAATGCATGTCTAGTGAAAATAAAATAGTATCTTATATATGTATTTCAGATTAAAAAGTGCACATTGAGCTAATATGAGGGTATAATTACAGGCTCGCAGCAGACTCAGGATGTGGAAAGAGTACATCCATGAGAAGATTAACAAGTGTATTTGGAGGAGCAGCAGAGCCCCCAAGAGGAGGAAATCTAGATTCAAACACATTGATTAGTGACACAACAACTGTGATATGTCTTGATGATTATCACTCACTAGATAGAACTGGTAGAAAAGAGCATGGAGTTACTGCTTTAGACCCAAAAGCAAACAATTTTGATTTGATGTATGAGCAAGTTAAGGCTATCAAGGATGGATTTGCAGTTGATAAACCCATCTATAATCATGTTACCGGACTTCTTGATCCTCCCGAGGTCATTAAGCCACCAAAGATTCTAGTTATCGAAGGCTTGCATCCTATGTGAGAATTCATCAACTATATATATATCAAGTTAAAATTGATTAGTTTTATGAATAAATCTTATTTCTTTTCGTTGAATATACAGGTACGATTCTAGGGTGAGAGATCTATTACACTTCAGCATTTACCTTGACATTAGTGATGATGTTAAGCCTGGAAAATTCAGGTTAGTAACTGATTCATATAAAATATTATCATTTTCTTTGGTCATATCAAGTTCTGATTGTAATTTTTGGGACACGAAGAGGGACATGGCCGAACGTGGGCATAGTCTTGAAAGCATCAAAGCTAGTATTGAGGACAGAAAACCCAATTTTGATGCATATATTGGTACAACGTTTACACATATCTTCCTTTTACCAACACATATTTAATCACAATGAGGATAAAAAGTTTTTCCATGCACAAAATTTTCACTCATATGTTACTAATTTTCTAATATTGGCAGACCCACAAAAGCAATACGCTGATGCAGTAATTGAAGTTTTACCGACCCAGTTAATCCCCGATGACAATGAAGGGAAAGTGCTACGAGTTACATTGATCATGAAAGAAGGGGTTAAATACTTTAACCCGGTGTATTTATTCGACGAGGGCTCTACAATATCATGGATTCCTTGTGGTCGGAAACTATCGTGTTCATACCCAGGAATCAAATTTGCATATGGCCTTGACAGTTACTTCTCAAATGAGGTTAGTCGCATATGGTGACATATTTCAAAATGTTAACGGTCATATATATGATGAAATTTACATTGCCGTCAAAATGCCGCTTATCCTCAGGTTTCAGTCCTAGAAATGGATGGACAATTTGACAAATTAGATGAGCTGATATATGTGGAAAGCCATCTTAGCAACCTGTCCACAAAGTTTTATAGTGAAGTAACACAGCAAATGTTAAAACACGCTGATTTTCCAGGAAGTAATAACGAAACATGTCTTTTCCAGACAATTGTTGGATTGAAAATTCATGATTTGTTTGAGCAAATTGTTGCTGAAAGAGCCGCTGCTGGGGTTCAGGCTGCTAAAGTTTAACGTTAAGGCATACAAAGAGTTATCTGAATCCTATATTCGTTCTATTTCCATTGTATTGGTAAGTATACGTATGTCTTCTGTAGGACCTGTATTATAAGAGAGAAGAAAAATGCAATGCAAAATCCATCATCATATGTATATTTTTATCTGTTTCTCACATCCCTGTTAATATATGCAAATTAGTTTTCTTTGGTTGGGTAGTGTGGAACTCTACAAAAGTGTGATGCTAATCAGTTATGACAGGAGTATTCAAATTTTGAAATATCACAAGCTTTTCACAAATTAGTTTACTTCCCTGTATTACATTTGCAATTTCTATATATTTTACACAGGGCCATTTTTTTTTATCTCCATAACTCCATTTCACTATAAATAAAACTGATCTTCTTCCATCATGCATTTATTAAAATAACTTCTTTTTTTGTAATGATTTGTCCACAGATTCCTAGAGCCAGTATTGATTGAATTGGAGAAGAGAAATGGTCTATAGTGCAACCCCTGTTATTAAAATACTGGATATGGCACTTCTTTGGTAAATCGCAAAATATAACTTATTCATATGTTGTGTAACATATCCTACGAATATTTTATTTATCACCATGTACAAAATTTTAGTTTGTATTAATTCCACTCTTTTATGCAGAAACAAGGAGTGGAATTGAAGGTATTTTAACACTTTCGATCATGTCCAAAAGATGGAGATTTCGAATGGTATTTCAGATATGAAGAATGAATTCCACTCTTTTCTGGTATGTCAGTGCTCTTAAACTGACTTATTACTTGTATTTACAGTACATAATTTTATCCTCCCACCGTGTTCGATTACGTATTCGTTCTTCCTTCTTCAATCATACCCAACAAATCACTCTGTCTCTGTTCTTATTCTTCCCATTTTGCCCTTTTTTACTGCATATCTTTCATTGTTTCGACTTTTTATGTCGTTCTGACAGTTTTTTTTCGGCTTAAGCAATAAGATGTACAAATTTGTTCAACTGCTTGGTTGCTGGAAGCTCCAAATAATCTTAGTTCAATAATATTGAAGTCCAAGTTTTTGGTAAGTTATTTGCTTTCTTGCTTAATTTCTGATGTTAATGTTTAAAATGTTGTTTTTTTTGACAAATTCGAAAACTGCTTTTTTCTGCTGATGCTTTGAGGATTGTATGGACTATATTTTTTGAACCAAAAAATTATTGACATATAATAGGTTTTTACCATCAAATTCCACTACCTATATTCACGATATGGATTTAAGTTAACTGTACAATATACTGTATTACACAAGGAAGATTGGTGGGTTCCACTGTAAGCCATTCTGGTTGTCAACAGCTTTGATGATGAATTCATAAGGAGATAGCTTGGTAATTTACTTATTATTTATTATTTTTGAATTTTTTACCTTTTCCACATGCAGTAGTTTGATTTTGTGTGCTTATCTGATGTAATCTTTTTTGTTCCAGACTGTAGTACAACTGTATATCAAGTAAACTGTTGTGACACCACATTGGGTCATGATAAGCAAGCATTCTTCTATGTTAACGTGTACATAAGTTACATTATGACCGACTAAACAATGAAGTATAACGCATGCAAGGCTTCCTTCAACACAAAAGTCATCGATGTTATGTTAATAGGTTACTGGCATAAAGGTTATCTACTTTTTGAGATATGTCATGAAGGTTTTCGATCCATTTATTGAAGCTTTATTTTCAACTTTCATTGAATGGGCAAAGAAAATCATTGGGTACAATGATGATGAACATGATACAATGAAGAACTACAGTGGAAAAGATGGATACTAATTAATGGTCACATAAGCAACATGGGTTCCCCAACATATCCGAGTCAGTATTGAAACAACTGGGCATGTGAATGAGAAAAGGTATATTATTAGGTTTACCTATTTGATTGACTACTCTGAATCGGTGTAAGTAAAAAAATGTCAGGCTTTTGAATTAATTTAATTGTATGTTATTGCTTATAAAAATTTAGCTGTTTTAAGCTATGTCATACGAATTTTTAGTCTCAGGTAATGAACATCTTCTTATCAATGACTTAATAGAAGTTGCTTTATGGTAAAGAAAAAAGGTTGGTACTATTTTTTCCTTCTCTGTTTCCTTACAATTAATGCTTGCTTTTCATTTACTTCCGTTTATGTCCAGCTTCAATCATTCGGTTCTATCCTACTTTCTAATTATGATAGCAACCACACAATCATCTATCAGAATCAACGTCAGTTTCAGATATTTGGACATTGCTCAAGTATTTTTCCTCGAACAGTGATTTGCACAAACCATCGACGACGAGAATATTACTACCTATATATTTTTTCGAGGTACTTTTTCCTCAACTGTTGCTTCACAATTGATTCCACATGTTTTGTATGTAAACTGATTTGTTGTTTGTGACACTATCTTCATTTAGATGTACCCGATCTATTGAATGGAGATGGTAAATTGAAGAAACTAACACTGGAGAATCATCTCCCAATTTTGGTACTTCATCTACCTTTGTTTCTAGACTATGTACAAAATGTGTCAGCATCATGCAGTGATTGTTGGACTCCCTTTTTTCATTGTTTGTGTAATTGCCCGTTTATTGCTTTCTTTACTTACCGCTTGTTGCATGAGTTGCTGAGTTTTATCATTTGATTTTTATCTGCATAACAAAATCAAGTGATGTAGACCGATCGAAAAAAGTTAATATACAACTTTTGCACAATAGCACACTACTGTCATTTATTTACTCTGCTTGTAGTACCCTTGTACTTGATATACCTCCACCTGTCTGATAAATCTCTATAAAATGAACAGAAATAGTAGAAAATCTAGGAGACTATCATACGTCAACATCTTTTTTTTCCTATTTTAAACACACATATGATGAGTAACATAAACGTTGAAATTTATTGAAATAAGTAATGATGATTGAAAACTAATACCCAAAAAAATAAACCCATCTTCATATACTTGAGGCATACTTAAGCAGTTTACAAGTATAAACAAAAAAGAGACACCCATTCATTACTAATTACCTCCCTAAAATCATGTCAAGAATTCAAAGCATATAAAAATATGAGTTCTTCTTTTCAAGATGTACTCACATGTCTATGGTAATCCATTATTTTCCCTACTACACTATTTTAGGTTGTTACTTATCTAGGTTGCAGGCATTGCCTTTGTTTGGTTTTGGACAAGATTGGAGAAGACTTATATTGATTATGCATTATAGTTTCGTCAACAACCCGTGTGCGAAGCATGTATTACATCCTTAGTAGTGGGAAGATGGTTATATTACATATCGATGTTCATGAACAACCAACTATCTATCAACCAGTGCTTAAGCTTAGATAGAAACAATGTTGAATATTTTAGAAAAAGCTGAATGTTTATAAATCCTATCTTTATATGCAATTCTATTGCACTGAAACGTTAGTTACTGACTGAAGCAAGATTGTAAGGTTCTATGGCCATTTCAACTTTACTGTCTACTCCAAATTTATTTGCAACAGACATGGAAGATGATTTATATCACATTGTATGCATGTCTACCTGAACTTTTGTATTCATTTATACATCCAATAACTTCTGGTTTTTTCAGCTTTGTATTTTCATACTAAAAAAAAATTATGTCGAAGCATCGAACATACGGCCATTACCGAGTTATGGAAAGTGCACAGATCAGCTTTGCTGCTATCTTTCTGTTCTAAATTATAGGTGGAGGAAAGGTCATATTTTTACTGTCCAAGAATAGATTTGCCAAGAATAGCTTTGCTAAGTAAATTTTTTGATCATGGTGTGCATTTAGCTCTATCTTTAACTTATGTTTAATAAACTGTATGGAATAAGTAACTATCATTCTATTAGCATTCATTGGTTTCCTGTTCATTATGCATATATGAATTGTTTATAATTTATATGAATTAAGGTGTTGATTATTTGGAGAACAGTATTCTATTTTATCGTTTTCAAGATGCGGTTTTACATTCACTATTAGTCACAGTATAATTATCTACTTTGTCTGATGGAAATTTGAAAATGAATAAATATTATACCAGTGCTAAGGTTCATTTCTAATGTAACATGCATACTGTAAGTTATATTCATATTATAACCAACCCACCAATTTTATGCAGGCTGTCAGTTCTATACCTTAATTTTGAAAAGAAATTTCCATAAAGTTTAAGGACATTATGCAATTACTGGGTGAACCAAAGAAAAGGTATGTCTTCAATGACACATCAGGTATTTTTTTGTATTTTTTAAGTGCATAATTGTATGAATTATGCTAATTAGTTTAAACGGGGACATCATTTAGCAAATTGTACAGTCATATGCAGACATGATAATTTTGTTTCCTCTTCATTCAGGGAAGGTATTAATACATGTCATGTATTTATCAACTACTGTTTTTTTTTCAAAGAAAAAACTAAAATGACATTATCAACGGACGTATGCAAACAATGAAGCCAAGTTTGAGATCACGAAGGCTTGATGCTATGTTTGCAGTTTTCGTTTGCAGTCTGTATTTCTCATAATACCATACATCATTATATTTTGGTTTATTATAACATAGTTTGTAGTATCTTTTTCAAGGTTGCAACTACGATATAATGTAACATACTATCTGCTATCTTTTTCAGGATAACATATAGGATGATATTTTATGTCGAACAAATAAGAAAGATATATTTTATCTAAATATAATACAATCAGTGTTTAAATTCCCAGATCCTAAGATGGGATTTTAAGACCTTAACAAAGCTTCTGATATAACCAAATATATACTAGATAGTTTGATATTTCTAATACACACATTCTTACATTTTTATGTTATGCATGTGTCTACGAATCATATATTGGTTAGTAAAATATACTGCTTCTCATTTTCTAAGAAAAATGCAAAAATTACACCGTAGCTTTACAAATTGACCACGGTGTTTCGTTGCCTACAGCATAGTACATTTGCTGTCTTTATGACTTTATTAGAATTGAGTATTTTTGATAAATTACTGCTTAATCGACCTGCATAATGTATAGGAATTGGAATTAGACTTGTAGAGGCTGGATATGCAGTGTATGGAATGGATTACCAAGGACATGGAAAATCCTCTGGTTTATAAGGCTATATTCCATGCTTTGATGGAATAGTTGATGATTGTTCTGAATATTTTATTAATGTATGTGGTAAGGTTCTCTCTTACAAGTAATATGAATCTGTATCATGAACCATAAAGCTGCATTTTCCTTGACTTTTTTTTTGCCTATGTTATTCAAATAAAAAATGTTTGTTCATAGAGAAGATGGAAAACAGATAAAAGAAATTTCTGTTTGGAGAATCAATGGGAGCAATGGTCATACTACTTCTACATAGAAAAAATCCAGCTTATTGGAAAACAGATAAAAGAGAGCATACATAACTAGTTATTTAAATAACTATTATTGACCTATTCAATAATAGTTATAATATGATATCATTAAAGTAGTTTCCTAATTTAAGCCTGAAATTTAAATAATACAAGCTGACCTATTTTTGACCTATTTAAATTTAAATTTATTTTTTCATTAATTAATATTTCATCATCTCTAAATTATATCTTAACATTAGCATAGCTTTTTTTCTTTGGTCCATCTAAAATTGTCATAAGAAAATGTAAAAAAATGCATGCATGCATCTGTTAGAATTGATCTCTTTAAAAAAATGCAACTTTTATATGATACATTTGATATCTTATGTTATTTCTTCATAAACTTAATTATATTTATGCACAGGTTTGGTGCTTGGTCAGTGCTACTGCACGTTAATGCTTCACTAAGAACTGCAGTCGTTATACTATGATGGCGAATTCAGGAATCATTTCTTTCTTTTTGTTTAGTGTTTACAATGTACAATAGATGTTGTTTACTTGTTTTACTATGAATTGATGGTTTCACTATGAAATGAAGTTGTATAATGAACTGAAATTTGTAAGTTTGTAATGAAGCACTTATAGTAGTTGTATTATAAATTTTGTGCACCATGTAGAATGATGGGTTTGTCATCTATTACTTGTTTTGTATTCACGTTATTTATTCCATGTACTATATATATTTCGAAACTGCGTGTAGAATGTCTGTGTATCATGAAACTGCATTTAGGAATGGATTTGAGCTATGGTTAAAACGGTTATAAGCTGTGGCTATTTTTAATTTCGCCACGGCTTAGAGCCGTAGCAAAAGTTTGATTTGCCACGGCTTTGGGCCATGGTAAAATTTTATTTCGCCATGGCCTAGAGCCGTGGCAAAATTTTGATTTGCCACGGCTTTGGGCCGTGGCAAAATATTATTTCACCACGACCTAGAGCCATGGCAAAATATTTGCCACTGCCAATTTTGCCACGGCTCAGGACCGTGGCAAAGTTAATTAGCCACGGCTCAAAGCCATGGCAAAATCGCTTTTCTGGTGTAGTGAAGGCGAGACATCTGCTCTTAAATCTTAAAAGCAAGCAACGATTGTACCTACATCCACAAGAATTAGTACTACAACGGCTTGATCTCTCCCGGCATCTGAAGCCCTATACGAGCGGTATAGTCCTTTGGTTATTGAGCAACCCACTGAAATAGTAGCTGTTGAGAGGATTTTGAAATTGAAATGCACGACCAAACTCCTGGTTTAGGTATTTCTTTAGTTTCTTTGGTGTTTTAAGCTTTAGCTCACTCCGGAGTCCTTCACTAAACTATACAATTATAAGTCATTCGTCTATTTCACCATCTATACCGCTTCCACCATTATCTCTGCGGCAGCTTTAGGTTCAATACCCGTTTCAAGCTCTAGTCCTGGACTGGATTTCGAGTAAATAGTAGCACTGTAGAACCTGGAGGATGCCTCCATGTCATAAGAAGAAGATGTCGTAACCATGGGAGGGTTGGATCCGACTGATAAGAAGACAATGGCGGAGCAGATACAGAAAGAGAAAAAGGAGAAGATGAAGCTGAAGATAGAGCCAGATGTTACCAAGCCCAAACTTCTCCCATTTACAATCAAGACTGGCAAGCTACATCCCGAGGACATGTCCATAAGTGGATCAAAAGAACTTGATTTGGTGCAAGAGGAGGGCACTCTCATTTCGGAAAGAAGAAGGGCGACAAGCAGAAGAAGATCACTCCTGGTCGGGGAGGTAAGAAGTGAAGATGTGATCAAGGTAGAGTGGAGCACTTATGGTTTTTGTGTAAGTTGAGTCTATACAGAGTGTTTTTGTTTTATTGTGGTGTCGGTGGAGTTGGTATTTTTTTATGTCAAAAACAGGCCGATATTGTGCGGGTACAGTCTCCTTGTTTGTTTATGTATATAAAAAGACATTGGTAATGAAAGATTAGTTTTTTTATTGTAATCTCTCTTGTGTACTTTTTCTTCATTCTATGTATAATGCCTATTCATGTACCACTACATGTGTATATAATATGACTTCTAGTTTTGCAATTTCCATATTATATACTACTGTTTTGTGTGTTGTGTTCATTGACAGTAACTCTGTGCATGTAACTAGTGTAACCTGCTTATTTACTGTATCTTTGTACTTGTATATAATACTCCTGCGGTTATTTAGCATATTATATTACTTAGGTCTATTGTGATATGCCAAAATACTTTATTTGGTGTAACAGAACTATAGTGTATCTCAGTTTAGCTCATCCCGATTGTGTATGTATGCCCCTACTCCACATGGCTGGTTACTCCAAATGCAGGGCTCGGGCGGTTGGTTAGAGACCGGTAGTTCTAGGTAACTCGTTCGGTTTCCCTAAGTCTAGGTTGCACAATAGGCTCCTATCTCCGGGAACTTGTGGTTTTGATGCTCAATTTTGAGTATTCCGTTCATTGATTTTGTTCGGCATCTTTCAAGTTTAGTATTGGGAACCTGTCCACGTATCAGTTTCTATCTTTGGAAACTTACGAACAGCTCAATTACTCGGATTTTCCTTCAATGTTTCCTATCATAGGGCGATGTCGAGCCTTGGTAGTTATGAGTTAGTCTCCCAATTAACTTGGTGATTTGCAATTTCCTAGCATTGCTGAGGCAATGCCGGTACTTAAAAGATAAGGATCGATTTTCTTTGTTGATCCGACAGTTTGTATTTTCATGACATTCCCGGACCGATGTTGATTTCCACCAATCTTGAAATAGAGAACTTTCCCAACATTACTGGAGTGACGCTGGTACTTAGAAAATTGGGATCGGTGTTACCGAGGTAACATCGATTACCAAAAATGGAAAGATTTCCTAGCATTGCCGAGGCAACACTAGTACTTAGGAAACTTGGATGAGCTCTCAATGTTACCATGGTAATATCGATTGTTAGAGGGTAAATGGATTTTCCAGTGTTTCCAGAGCAATTGTGATACTTAAGAAATGTGTATTGATTGCAAGAACACGGTTCCATCGGTTCAAGAAGCGACGTGTGGCTTATTGGTGCCGCACAGGGAGATTGCTTACGAGAATGCAATTCCATCGGTTCAAGAAGTGACGTGCGGCTTATTGGTGGCGCATAGGGAGATGGACCTTCCTAATGCTATTGGAGCAACACCGGTGCTCAAAAGGTATGGATCGATTTCCCCATCGATCTAGCAGCTTGAGTCAATTTTCCACGTCGGCTCGGCGGTTTGCTTACTAGAACGTGGTTCCATCAGTTTAAGAAGCTAGATTTATTAATAAAATGAAAGGAAAGGCAAGTCCTGCCTATTTACAGTGCCTCTAGTGTCCTTGGTTGGCTTATTTGCGAAAATAGGAAATATATAGATAGATATTAAATAAAGTAGCACCATAGTGAGTTGCTATTCAAAGCATGAGGAATCAGGATTCCATCGACCGTTGTCAGCTTGAATGTGTCATCTCCAAGTTTTTGGCCGATCATGTAGGATCCTTTTCAATTAAAGCCAAGTGCTCCCGTACCTGGGAAGATTCATTTTAGGACGAGATCTCCCATTTCGAAGGTGCAGTTGCGAACCTTGGTGTTGAAGTGTCGTGCCACTCTTTTCTAGCGAGCAATAGTCCTCAGTTCAGCATCCTCCCGCTTCTCATTGATCTGGTCAAGTGATTCGAGTAGTAGTTTCTCCTTTTCTCTTTGGTTGAAGCGTCTTCTGTGAAGAGAGGGGACTTCCAGTTCCAATGGGATCATAGCTTCTGAACCGTATGCTAGAGCGAATGGTTAGTGTTTGGTCGTAGATTTGTGTGTCGTTCTTTAAGCCCATAGTGCAAGTGGAAGCTTATCAACTCAACTTCCTTTAGCTTTTGTCACTGTTTCTTTATGGAGGATTTAATGATTTTGTTCACTGCCCCCACTTGCTCATTTTGCTATGGGTTCACTATCGTGGAAAAGCTCTTCTCGATCTGGTAACACTTGCAGAAATCTTTGAATTCAACACTCTCAAACTAAGTTCCATTATCTGTAATGATTTTTTATGGTACTCCAAACCTGCAAATTTTTTTTGTTACAAAGTTAATCACTTTTTTAGTGATAACTATGGCAATTAGTTCTGCTTCAGCCTATTCTGTAATGTAATCAACTGCAATAGTTGCATATTTGGCTCCTTCTTTTACTATTAGTAGTACACCAATTAGATTGATTCCCCATATTGCGAAAGGTTAAGGGTTGAACTTTTGCATAAGCTCTGTAGAAGGGGTTCTCAAAATCTTTGCAATTCTCTAGCATTGATAACGCCATTTAGAGTAATCAGTTACATCTTGGTTTATTGTTGGCCAGAAATATCCATAGCGAAGAGCATTCTGCACAAGCGTTTGCCCCTCGGTGTGGTCATCGCAGCTGCCTTTATGGATCTCCATGAGGATCTTCCTAGCTTCATCTTCGGTTGCACGCCCGAGGAAGGGAGAAGAGAATCCTTTTCTGTATAGCACTCCATCCTACATCACAAATCGTGGCACCATTCGAAGGAGTTTCTTTCGTTCATTCCCATCTTTGAGGAGTATTGCTTTGAGTAGATAATCCTTCATTGGCGTCATCCACGATTCATTCTCTTTTGTGGTCTCCAAAATCCAATCTACATCCGTCTGATCTATACTTAGAGCAATTAACACTTCAACTGGAACTAATCCCATTAATTATGCATCTCCAGAACTGGCTAACTTAGCTAAGTAATCGACCTTCATGTTCTGTTTTTAGGGAATATGGTTTATCATGTAATGTTCAATGTCGTTGAGTAATTCCCATGCTTTTGACAGGTAAGGGGTGAGATTTACCCCCTTAACTTGGTACTTCCTCTTTACCTGACAGTCGACTAGTTGAGAGTCGCTGAAGATATGAAGAGCTTTTATTCTAAGTTCCTTCATAATTTTTAATCCTGCTATTAACACCTCGTACTTCGCCTCATTGTTAGTAGCAAGAAATTCCAATCTTAGAGCATAGTAGATTGATCGTCCTTTGGGAGTTTCAAGCACATCCCCCGCTCCTGAGCAAAATTCATTTGATGCACCATCAACAAACAGTTTCCATTATGACACCACAACTGTAGTATCCTTTTCCTCATCATCCTGAATTATGAACTCAGAAATAAAATTAACCAATGCTTGTCTATTAATTGTCCTTCTGGGATGATAAGTTATGTCTTATTGACTCAACTCAATGTTCCACTTTAGAAGTCATCCCAAAGTCTCAGGCAAGTAGAGTATTTGCTTCAAGGGTTAATTCATCAACACCTTGATTGGGTAAGTTTAGAAGTACGATTGCAACTTCCTTGATGCTGTCAGTAAGCATAATGGTAAATTTTCCAACTTTGGATAATATTTTTGGCTCCAATGAACCGTTTGCCAATGTAATAAACTGGTCGTTGAATTCTAGCTTCCTCATGTATAAGTGCTGCACTTAATGCATAGGAGGATATGCTAGGTAAATGAATAGATCTTCTCTAGTGGTGTCTCCATATGTTAAAGTAATTCCTTAAAAGCTGTCTAGCAGTCTTGATTCCATTCGAAATTCTTCTTACCTTTTTTCAATGCATCAAAGAATGGTATGCGCTTGTCCATCGCTGGATATGAATCAACTCAATGTTGTGATCTTTCCATTTAAGCTTTGTATCTCATTTTTCATTGTAGGGGCAACGACGTTCTATAAGGCGGCAATCTACTCCGGATTAGCTTCGATGCCCTTTGCATTCTCTATAAAACCAAGAAATTTTCCAGAAGAAATGCTGAAAGAACACTTCAGGGGATTCAACCTCATTTTATACTTTCAAAGGATCTCAAACATCACTGATAGATCATCGAAGCGATTTCCAAATACTCGGGACTTCACGAGCACGTCATCGACATACACATCTATCGTTTGTCTAATCTTATTCTTAAACATTGTGTTCACCAATCATTTGTTAGAAGTTTCGGCATTTTTCAGACCGAACGACATTACAGGATAGCAATATAACGTTAAGTCTGTGATGTAGCTTATGTAATTCTGTTTGGGCTCATGTATCATAATTTGATTATACCAAAGTAGGCATCCATAAATGATAGCAATTCATGCCTCGTGGTCCTGTCAACAAGCTGGTCGATACTGGGTAATAGAAAGCTATCCTTCGAGCAAGCTTTGTTCAAGTCGGAGTAGTCGACGCAAGTTCGCCACTTCCCGTTAGATTTTCGGACCAACATGGGGTTTGATACCAACTTTGGACATGTCACGTCGCGGATGAAGCCATTGGCCAACAGGTTATCCATTTCTTCCTTCAATGCAGTGGATCACTCTGAACCCAAACTACATCTCTTCTGCCTCACTGATGTGAATTTAGGATTGATGTTAAGTGCGTGGCTTGCTATCTCCACCGATATCCCATACATATCGGAATGCGTCCATGCAAACACATCCAAATTGGCATGAAAAAAGTTAATCAACTCCTATTGCATCTTGATTCCGAGCTACAAACCTAATTTCAAAACTTGAGTTAGGTCGTCCATGTCGACAGGGACAGCCACCATAAACTCCGCCGATGCTACCTGCTCCTCTACTGTACTCTTCTTCCTAGGGTCCAAACTCTTGTTGAAGCAACTATGATCCTCGAGCCAGGGGTTGTCCTGTAATTGCTATGCTTGTGGTTCACGAATGTGGAGAGATATCCCCATATTATTTCCCTTCTCGCGTCATTTGGCTTTTCCCAGTTCGACCTCATAACATTCTCTTGTCACGCTTTAGTCTCCTTTTACCACTCCAATCTCATCCACATTGGGAATTTCATTATGAGGCACCATGGAGCTAAGGCGATTCTAAAGATTATGTGGGCCGGTCAACCTAAGAAGGCATTGTAAGCGGAGAATTCATCAATTATCATGAAGGTTTGGATGAGTACCGCCCTTCATTCTCCTTCTCCTAGTTTTACGAGTAGCTCAATTGTTCTAGAAGGTTGTTTTGGTTCACCGGCAAACCCCTGGATCTTCATTCTGCAGACAATCACATCCTTCATGCTAATCTTCATTTGATCGAATCTTTGTCGAAAAAGGATGTTAACCGAACTTCCACTATCAACCACTACTCGACGCACAACTGCTGGTCCAATTCCAACCATTATCATCATTGGGTGCGAAGATGGTGCCTTCAATATCCTAATTCCAAAATATAATGTTGTCGGTTATCAGTTTCTGTTGTTTGGCTGGAGCTCCGTCTTCGATAGTGAAACAACTTTCCCCAGAAGCATGTTTCAACGAACTAGCATACCACTACATCTTGCCCCAACTCTTCTTCACTAGGTGAGGTCCTCTAATTATGGTACTTATCACCAACCTTTGGTCAATTTGATGAGGCCCTCTTCCATTGGGTCCGGGTTGATTTCCTTGAGTATTCGGAAATTGGGATCTAGCAGGTTTCTCAGGATTTTGGAATTTCTTCACGTACTGTTGGAGCATGTTTTTCCTTATCAATTCCTCAATAAGTCCTTTAGATGGTGACATTCATTTGTGTTATACCCGTGATTCTCGTGAAAGCGAAAAAACTTCCTCGACCTTTATTGTTGTTCAAACGATTCTCCCTTGAGCGGTTTGTCGTGTCACTTAGTTCCCTATGTGGCAAGGTAGATGTTCTCCAAGCTATCGTTCAACGACATATAATCTTCAGACCTGGGATTCCTTAGACATTTTTCCTCCCCTACCAGAGTTCTGATTCCTCTTTTTTTATTTGAATTCTTTCCCGCATTTCTCGCGGTAGCTTCTGAATTGTCTCCATCCTACTTGACTGCAACATTACTTTGGACCACTTCTTTTAATTACTAATCAAAAGTTTTGCCTTCAACCGCGCTTTCTTCTTCCAACCGTAGGAACTGATTTGCATTTCGGTGGAATTCTCTATGTAGTTGGTTTTTTTATTTTAATCCATCTACCGAATTCTATATCTGGATGGATTGCTTGGATCAAAGCCAGGAAAATCATATATTTCTTGGGATTGCTTACCTCCGTGACTGCAATGTTAAACTGGTTCAATAAAAACTTTAGAGACTAATTGGATCCTTGGAAAAAGCTGGATAAGGACATCACGTCTTTTGATCGTGCAGTATGGAGTCTGAACCGTTCCAGAAACTTCCTTGCCACATTGTCAAAGGTAGAAATGGATCTCGGCAGAAGTCTGGTAAATAACATGGAAGCGACTCCTTCCAAAAAGACAAGGAAATATCGACAGTGAACAACATCCATTGCTCTAGCTCCATCTGTATGTCATTCATACTTATACAAGTGTTGTTTTGGATTCGTTGTGCCGTTGTATGACGACATGGTTGACATAGTGAACATTTAAGTGTATTCCTCTCTCAGAGAATAATTTCGATGAACAGGGTTTGACTTGGTGTAGAACCCCAGTCTTCATTCTTTCTACCCCTACTCTCCTCCACCAACCGTTTGACCATGTCGGCGATGTATTCTTCCCTGGCATGGTTATCTATAGGTCGGCTTTCAAGGGTGGCCCCAAATGTTTGACTCCATAAAATGATCTTGGTTCGCCAACTGAAGTCTTGGTTCTCATTCTCCAGGAGAGCCACTCCTGCAGCGTTCTGGTGGTCTGCAGTTGGTTTTGCCATGGTTGTCTAAGTACCGGTTCCAGCATTTTGTCCGTTAACGCCGGTATTCAATCCAAAATTTCCACCATCAAGCTGCATATCATCTTTGGAGTAAGAAATGAGCACGACATCACTCTTCTGTGGAGTGTCCACCCTAAAGTTTGGGTCGGCTCCAAGTTTTTTTGGATCGGCACCATGTTGTCCCCTTAAAAGGAAAACCCCTCTACTTCCTCCTATAGTATCCCCTGTAGCTCCGACGATTGCTTCCTTCTGTCTTTGCTTTCCATCCCTCCGATTCAGACCTGATATAGAGGAATTTTCTTGTTCTATAGCGGGAGAAGTCTCTCTTCTACTTCTTCTTTTTATTGGCGGTTGCAAAGTTAGCAACGGATCCATCTTATCCATGAGAGCTTTCTTACTATCAATAAATTTTTGGTTTAAGTTGATAATATGATTAAGCTCTTCTTTATAGATAACTTGTGACAATCTAGGCTTTTCAACCATCGACAGTGGGTACACACCCACCGTAGCTTACAGTGGTACCTCTCATTTGCTTTCACGGCCAGCCTCTCGACTGTAAGCCTATCTGGCGAACCAACCCATAGGACATGTAGGGGTAAGAGTCATCCGTTTGCTACTTAACAAGAAGTGAGAACCCCCTATCATGCAGCACATCTGTGCCTAAGTAAGTGAGATAACTCGAATAATAGAGATCATATAAAAGTTCCATGATACCACGCCGCTAACGCGGAATGGGTTTATACCTCATAAGAATAACATCCATACAGGCAAGAGCAAAAATAAATATCAAGAACAAATCCAAATAGGAATGAGTATAATTAATATTAAACCAGACTTGAAACACCCCACACCTCTTAGTATACCAAAAAGGGCACACTAAAAGATGTGGTGCATTATAGGTATAGCTAAAAACTTACAGAGACTAAGATTCACAAGACAAAATAATTAAAACAGCGGAAACAATTAAAACAATAACTTATTTAAAATAAAACTTCATAAATACTTCATAAAACCAAATATGTCTCAAAATGCCAAATATCCATGTCTGGTGAAAAACATTATCTCAGTCATTACATTAGAGTACATAAAATAAACATCCCTCTCAAAGAAAAGTACCAGTACATCCAATGAAATAGAAACCAAAAAAGAAGTAGAATACATGAAGAAAGTCTCCGCAGCTGAACCTCTAAAGAAATCTGAAGTCTACTGCCCCTACCTCAGGTGGCCTATGGGGGGGGCAAGGGAAATAGAGGAGTGGGTCAGACTAAAATTCTGGTGAATGAAAGTAATTACTAGTATTCTTAAGCAAGATAAAGGTAATAGACTTTGCAACAGTTCTAATATGTAAGGAAATAAATGAAAAGATAAAGCTGGAATAAAATACGGTTTAACTTGCTTGCTTTGCTTAGATAGTTCAATTAGATTCTTTGCACTTGTCTTAGATAGCTGCTTTGATTAGGCTGAATTCCCAATCCTACGTTAATTAGGCTGAAGTCCTAATTCTACCATTTGATCGGCCTTCTATCTCTGTTGTGCCACTATGAGCTAGTCCCTAGGCCTATCAACGGATGCAAACGAATGCGGATATGGCTATATCCGCATCCGTATCCGAAAATTAAAATCTATATCCGCATCCGCATCCGATATCCGTGGATATTCAAAAATTAACATCCGTATCCGCATCCGTGGATATTTTCGGATATCCGAAAATATCCACATCCGAAAAGAGGATGCGGATATTTCCGAATATTCGAAAATATCCGAAAATCCGCATTCGAAAACTAGATTGAGAATTATAATATAATGAAAATTTTAATCAAAAAAATTACAATTCATAGCATTCAAATAACAATCAATCGACAAACTAATTACTTCATTTTCTAAATTAACAACAAACAATCCACACATATATGATTTGAACAAGCTTAAACAATAAAACAAATAATATTATTTCAATACATGATCTCGCTACTCGAATAATGTTCTTTAGAACATATAATATCTCAGTTTCAATCTCTCAATCTCATAGTTGAAGCATGGGACTTCACACCTGCACAACACATAACACAAAAGGAATTCATGAGTAGAAGACTGACATTAAAGCACTACTGATATATTAGAGTATACAAAGTATAATTCACTGTTGAAGTCCATTAATAATAAATGGTTTGCAAAACATATATTGATAGTTAAAATCTAAAGATAACTTTTATGCATAAGATGAAAGGTTCTTGTTCAAATTCATTAACAATACTTATAAAGCAACATCCGTAGAAAAGTATCCATTTGTTATTGGTACACCTCAATGGAGGAAGAAACTAGGGACTGCTAGAAGTTCTAAATTTTTTTTGCGGGTAACATTTGACAAGTCCCTTTCTCTCTCTGTCAGCAAATAAACAACTGTTTCTTCCTTTAAATGTTGTATACCGAATCTCATTTGATGAAACATAAGAGAACCTATTAGACTATTAGGTTTTATATCTGTCAGTTTGCTAGAACAGTGATTGAATTGATGATACAAAGGAAAGTGAACTCATGTTTTTAATTTTCTCTATACCACCTTTGACATATTCATGACATGAATATAAAATGTCTGAATATAGTGTAATTCCTAGTTGTCTATTGGCAGAGAAATATGTTTTAAAGAAATTAGTTCTGCATAGTGCATATATCGAATTTCACTATTCTGTAGTGATTTCGTAGGAGCTGGGAGTACCATACAACTTGTAGTATTCCTTTAAAGGAAACAATAGGTTTCCTCTTCCTACTGGTCCATTTTATATGACTGGCATGGGATATAAGCAGGATGTCTAAGAGTCTAAATGGATACTATTATTTAACCCCAATAGTTAAGGTGATATGCAGTATTACAATCTTAGATCCTACAAACAGTACTTTTTACTTACAAGTTAAAAGGTCTAATGATGGTTACAACAGAAAAGAATCGAACTTTATAGAAAAGGTATAGCCTCAAGCATTATAATGCAGTGCATTATAGCCCAACATGGCTCAGATTTAATGTTCCCTGTAAATGGTTAAACAGTGTTGACATTATTTACCTTATGCGATGGATAGTTTATGGTAGGGTTGATCCTTCATCTACAAGCTCTATATCTTTACCTGTTAAATAAAAAGACTGATTATATTAAATGGTTAAAATTCTAAAATAATTTTAGTATATACACTACACCATACAGCCCATTTTGCCACACCCAAATGCGGAAAAATTGCCACGGTCTTAAGCCGTGACAATTTTACCACGGTCCAGAGCCGTGGTAAAACAAATTAGCATGGTTGTTGGCCGTGGCAATTTTGGAATGGCCGTAGACCGTTCCAAATTTACCAAAAAAATCTAACCCCCTCTTTGCTTCTCAGAATCGATACACCCTAAGCAGAACCCCCTTTCTAAATTAGCCCGCATACGCAAGAAATATTTTCCATCCCACGCGCCCTAACTCTCGTCCATTTTCATCCAAATCCCAATCGATGTTCCTCGAATCGCCCAGATACACAAATCGCTTCTTGGATCGCGTAAATCAAGTTCTCACTCAAATCGTCCTTGTGGTATTAATTTGTCTCTTTTATTAGTATGGTTTGATTCAAAGTTCTTTGATTGAGATTGATTTTTGGTTAGCGGTTAGATGTTTAGAATGGACTGACTTTCAATTACATTGATTTATCAAAGAATAACCAGTTATCCATATTTTGGAAAGTTGCCTTTCAATTCCGCCTTGAATTTAAGGTGCAGAGCACAAGAAGTTGGATGTGTTCCCAAACGAAGCGTTTGTGAAAGCTTTAATAAGCAGTAGTCAAACTATATGATTTATAAAATGTGAATTATTGGATATTATGCTTGTTTCTTCTTCCTTTCGAATATTCATATAAACTGGACACCATCCTTAAACTTCTAAATGTCACCTACTTCGGATAATTAGCAAAAATGTATACAATTGTCATTGGAACTCCACACTTGCATATCCTTATTAGCATCTCTCTGTTCTTTGACCAGATAAACTACAGTTTGGAGTGTGTACCTTTGTTTCCCTTAAATTTCTTATAAGGTAGACAGTTTAAATGCATGTCTAGTGAAAATAAAATAGTATCTTATATATGTATTTCAGATTAAAAAGTGCACATTGAGCTAATATGAGTGTATAATTACAGGCTCGCAGCAGACTCAGGATGTGGAAAGAGTACATCCATGAGAAGATTAACAAGTGTATTTGGAGGAGCAGCAGAGCCCCCAAGAGGAGGAAATCTAGATTCAAACACATTGATTAGTGACACGACAACTGTGATATGTCTTGATGATTATCACTCACTAGATAGAACTGGTAGAAAAGAGCATGGAGTTACTGCTTTAGACCCAAAAGCAAACAATTTTGATTTGATGTATGAGCAAGTTAAGGCTATCAAGGATGGATTTGCAGTTGATAAACCCATCTATAATCATGTTACCGGACTTCTTGATCCTCCCGAGGTCATTAAGCCACCAAAGATTCTAGTTATCGAAGGCTTGCATCCTATGTGAGAATTCATCAACTATATATATATCAAGTTAAAATTGATTAGTTTTATGAATAAATCTTATTTCTTTTCGTTGAATATACAGGTACGATTCTAGGGTGAGAGATCTATTACACTTCAGCATTTACCTTGACATTAGTGATGATGTTAAGCCTGGAAAATTCAGGTTAGTAACTGATTCATATAAAATATTATCATTTTCTTTGGTCATATCAAGTTCTGATTGTAATTTTTGGGACACGAAGAGGGACATGGCCGAACGTGGGCATAGTCTTGAAAGCATCAAAGCTAGTATTGAGGACAGAAAACCCGATTTTGATGCATATATTGGTACAACGTTTACACATATCTTCCTTTTACCAACACATATTTAATCACAATGAGGATAAAAAGTTTTTCCATGCACAAAATTTTCACTCATATGTTACTAATTTGCTAATATTGGCAGACCCACAAAAGCAATACGCTGATGCAGTAATTGAAGTTTTACCGACCCAGTTAATCCCCGATGACAATGAAGGGAAAGTGCTACGAGTTACATTGATCATGAAAGAAGGGGTTAAATACTTTAACCCGGTGTATTTATTCGACGAGGGCTCTATAATATCATGGATTCCTTGTGGTCGGAAACTATCGTGTTCATACCCAGGAATCAAATTTGCATATGGCCTTGACAGTTACTTCTCAAATGAGGTTAGTCGCATATGGTGACATATTTCAAAATGTTAACGGTCATATATATGATGAAATTTACATTGCCGTCAAAATGCCGCTTATCCTCAGGTTTCAGTCCTAGAAATGGATGGACAATTTGACAAATTAGATGAGCTGATATATGTGGAAAGCCATCTTAGCAACCTGTCCACAAAGTTTTATAGTGAAGTAACACAGCAAATGTTAAAACACGCTGATTTTCCAGGAAGTAATAACGAAACAGGTCTTTTCCAGACAATTGTTGGATTGAAAATTCATGATTTGTTTGAGCAAATTGTTGCTGAAAGAGCCGCTGCTGGGGTTCAGGCTGCTAAAGTTTAACGTTAAGGCATACAAAGAGTTATCTGAATCCTATATTCGTTCTATTTCCATTGTATTGGTAAGTATACGTATGTCTTCTGTAGGACCTGTATTATAAGAGAGAAGAAAAATGCAATGCAAAATCCATCATCATATGTATATTTTTATCTGTTTCTCACATCCCTGTTAATATATGCAAATTAGTTTTCTTTGGTTGGGTAGTGTGGAACTCTACAAAAGTGTGATGCTAATCAGTTATGACAGGAGTATTCAAATTTTGAAATATCACAAGCTTTTCACAAATTAGTTTACTTCCCTGTATTACATTTGCAATTTCTATATATTTTACACAGGGCCATTTTTTTTTATCTCCATAACTCCATTTCACTATAAATAAAACTGATCTTCTTCCATCATGCATTTATTAAAATAACTTCTTTTTTTGTAATGATTTGTCCACAGATTCCTAGAGCCAGTATTGATTGAATTGGAGAAGAGAAATGGTCTATAGTGCAACCCCTGTTATTAAAATACTGGATATGGCACTTCTTTGGTAAATCGCAAAATATAACTTATTCATATGTTGTGTAACATATCCTACGAATATTTTACTTATCATCACGTACAAAATTTTAGTTTGTATTAATTCCACTCTTTTCTGCAGAAACAAGGAGTGGAATTGAAGGTATTTTAACACTTTCGATCATGTCCAAAAGATGGAGATTTCGAATGGTATTTCAGATATGAAGAATGAATTCCACTCTTTTCTGGTATGTCAGTGCTCTTAAACTGAGTTATTACTTGTATTTACAGTACATAATTTTATCCTCCCACCGTGTTCGATTACGTATTCGTTCTTCCTTCTTCAATCATACCCAATAAATCACTCTGTCTCTGTTCTTATTCTTCCCATTTTGCCCTTTTTTACTGCATATCTTTCATTGTTTCGACTTTTTATGTCGTTCTGACAGTTTTTTTTCGGCTTAAGCAATAAGATGTACAAATTTGTTCAACTGCTTGGTTGCTGGAAGCTCCAAATAATCTTAGTTCAATAATATTGAAGTCCAAGTTTTTGGTAAGTTATTTGCTTTCTTGCTTAATTTCTGATGTTAATGTTTAAAATGTTGTTTTTTTTGACAAATTCAAAAACTGCTTTTTTCTGCTGATGCTTTGAGGATTGTATGGACTATATTTTTTGAACCAAAAAATTATTGACATATAATAGGGTTTTTACCATCAAATTCCACTACCTATATTCACGATATGGATTTAAGTTAACTGTACAATATACTGTATTACACAAGGAAGATTGGTGGGTTCCACTGTAAGCCATTCTGGTTGTCAACAGCTTTGATGATGAATTCATAAGGAGATAGCTTGGTAATTTACTTATTATTTATTATTTTTGAATTTTTTACCTTTTCCACATGCATTAGTTTGATTTTGTGTGCTTATCTGATGTAATCTTTTTTGTTCTAGACTGTAGTACAACTGTATATCAAGTAAACTGTTGTGACACCACATTGGGTCATGATAAGCAAGCATTCTTCTATGTTAACGTGTACATAAGTTACATTATGACCGACTAAACAATGAAGTATAACGCATGCAAGGCTTCCTTCAACACAAAAGTCATCGATGTTATGTTAATAGGTTACTGGCATAAAGGTTATCTAATTTTTGAGATATGTCATGAAGGTTTTCGATCCATTTATTGAAGCTTTATTTTCAACTTTCATTGAATGGGCAAAGAAAATCATTGGGTACAATGATGATGAACATGATACAATGAAGAACTACAGTGGAAAAGATGGATACTAATTAATGGTCACATAAGCAACATGGGTTCCCCAACATATCCGAGTCAGTATTGAAACAACTGGGCATGTGAATGAGAAAAGGTATACTATTAGGTTTACCTATTTGATTGACTACTCTGAATCGGTGTAAGTAAAAAAATGTCAGGCTTTTGAATTAATTTAATTGTATGTTATTGCTTATAAAAATTTAGCTGTTTTAAGCTATGTCATACGAATTTTTAGTCTCAGGTAATGAACATCTTCTTATCAATGACTTAATAGAAGTTGCTTTATGGTAAAGAAAAAAGGTTGGTACTATTTTTTCCTTCTCTGTTTCCTTACAATTAATGCTTGCTTTTCATTTACTTCCGTTTATGTCCAGCTTCAATCATTCGGTTCTATCCTACTTTCTAATTATGATAGCAACCACACAATCATCTATCAGAATCAACGTCAGTTTCAGATATTTGGACATTGCTCAAGTATTTGTCCTCGAACAGTGATTTGCACAAACCATCGACGACGAGAATATTACTACCTATATATTTTTTCGAGGTACTTTTTCCTCAACTGTTGCTTCACAATTGATTCCACATGTTTTGTATGTAAACTGATTTGTTGTTTGTGACACTATCTTCATTTAGATGTACCCGATCTATTGAATGGAGATGGTAAATTGAAGAAACTAACACTGGAGAATCATCTCCCAATTTTGGTACTTCATCTACCTTTGTTTCTAGACTATGTACAAAATGTGTCAGCATCATGCAGTGATTGTTGGACTCCCTTTTTTCATTGTTTGTGTAATTGCCCGTTTATTGCTTTCTTTACTTACCGCTTGTTGCATGAGTTGCTGAGTTTTATCATTTGATTTTTATCTGCATAACAAAATCAAGTGATGTAGACCGATCGAAAAAAGTTAATATACAACTTTTGCACAATAGCACACTACTGTCATTTATTTACTCTGCTTGTAGTACCCTTGTACTTGATATACCTCCACCTGTCTGATAAATCTCTATAAAATGAACAGAAATAGTAGAAAATCTAGGAGACTATCATACGTCAACATCTTTTTTTTCCTATTTTAAACACACATATGATGAGTAACATAAACGTTGAAATTTATTGAAATAAGTAATGATGATTGAAAACTAATACCCAAAAAAATAAACCCATCTTCATATACTTGAGGCATACTTAAGCAGTTTACAAGTATAAACAAAAAAGAGACACCCATTCATTACTAATTACCTCCCTAAAATCATGTCAAGAATTCAAAGCATATAAAAATATGAGTTCTTCTTTTCAAGATGTACTCACATGTCTATGGTAATCCATTATTTTCCCTACTACACTATTTTAGGTTGTTACTTATCTAGGTTGCAGGCATTGCCTTTGTTTGGTTTTGGACAAGATTGGAGAAGACTTATATTGATTATGCATTATAGTTTCGTCAACAACCCGTGTGCGAAGCATGTATTACATCCTTAGTAGTGGGAAGATGGTTATATTACATATCGATGTTCATGAACAACCAACTATCTATCAACCAGTGCTTAAGCTTAGATAAAAACAATGTTGAATATTTTAGAAAAAGCTGAATGTTTATAAATCCTATCTTTATATGCAATTCTATTGCACTGAAACGTTAGTTACTGACTGAAGCAAGATTGTAAGGTTCTATGGCCATTTCAACTTTACTGTCTACTCCAAATTTATTTGCAACAGACATGGAAGATGATTTATATCACATTGTATGCATGTCTACCTGAACTTTTGTATTCATTTATACATCCAATAACTTCTGGTTTTTTCAGCTTTGTATTTGCATACTAAAAAAAATTATGTCGAAGCATCGAACATACGGCCATTACCGAGTTATGGAAAGTGCACAGATCAGCTTTGCTGCTATCTTTCTGTTCTAAATTATAGGTGGAGGAAAGGTCATATTTTTACTGTCCAAGAATAGATTTGCCAAGAATAGCTTTGCTAAGTAAATTTTTTGATCATGGTGTGCATTTAGCTCTATCTTTAACTTATGTTTAATAAACTGTATGGAATAAGTAACTATCATTCTATTAGCATTCATTGGTTTCCTGTTCATTATGCATATATGAATTGTTTATAATTTATATGAATTAAGGTGTTGATTATTTGGAGAACAGTATTCTATTTTATCATTTTCAAGATGCGGTTTTACATTCACTATTAGTCACAGTATAATTATCTACTTTGTCTGATGGAAATTTGAAAATGAATAAATATTATACCAGTGCTAAGGTTCATTTCTAATGTAACATGCATACTGTAAGTTATATTCATATTATAACCAACCCACCAATTTTATGCAGGCTGTCAGTTCTATACCTTAATTTTGAAAAGAAATTTCCATAAAGTTTAAGGACATTATGCAATTACTGGGTGAACCAAAGAAAAGGTATGTCTTCAATGACACATCAGGTATTTTTTGTATTTTTTAAGTGCATATTGTATGAATTATGCTAATTAGTTTAAACGGGGACATCATTTAGCAAATTGTACAGTCATATGCAGACATGATAATTTTGTTTCCTCTTCATTCAGGGAAGGTATTAATACATGTCATGTATTTATCAACTACTGTTTTTTTTTCAAAGAAAAAACTAAAATGACATTATCAATGGACGTATGCAAACAATGAAGCCAAGTTTGAGATCACGAAGGCTTGATGCTATGTTTGCAGTTTACGTTTGCAGTCTGTATTTCTCATAATACCATACATCATTATATTTTGGTTTATTATAACATAGTTTGTAGTATCTTTTTCAAGGTTGCAACTACGATATAATGTAACATACTATCTGCTATCTTTTTCAGGATAACATATAGGATGATATTTTATGTCGAACAAATAAGAAAGATATATTTTATCTAAATATAATACAATCAGTGTTTAAATTCCCAGATCCTAAGATGGGATTTTAAGACCTTAACAAAGCTTCTGATATAACCAAATATATACTAGATAGTTTGATATTTCTAATACACACATTCTTACATTTTTATGTTATGCATGTGTCTACGAATCATATATTGGTTAGTAAAATATACTGCTTCTCATTTTCTAAGAAAAATGCAAAAATTACACCGTAGCTTTACAAATTGACCACGGTGTTTCGTTGCCTACAGCATAGTACATTTGCTGTCTTTATGACTTTATTAGAATTGAGTATTTTTGATAAATTACTGCTTAATCGACCTGCATAATGTATAGGAATTGGAATTAGACTTGTAGAGGCTGGATATGCAGTGTATGGAATGGATTACCAAGGACATGGAAAATCCTCTGGTTTATAAGGCTATATTCCATGCTTTGATGGAATAGTTGATGATTGTTCTGAATATTTTATTAATGTATGTGGTAAGGTTCTCTCTTACAAGTAATATGAATCTGTATCATGAACCATAAAGCTGCATTTTCCTTGACTTTTTTTTGCCTATGTTATTCAAATAAAAAATGTTTGTTCATAGAGAAGATGGAAAACAGATAAAAGAAATTTCTGTTTGGAGAATCAATGGGAGCAATGGTCATACTACTTCTACATAGAAAAAATCCAGCTTATTGGAAAACAGATAAAAGAGAGCATACATAACTAGTTATTTAAATAACTATTATTGACCTATTCAATAATAGTTATAATATGATATCATTAAAGTAGTTTCCTAATTTAAGCCTAAAATTTAAATAATACAAGCTGACCTATTTTTGACCTATTTAAATTTAAATTTATTTTTTCATTAATTAATATTTCATCATCTCTAAATTATATCTTAACATTAGCATAGCTTTTTTTCTTTGGTCCATCTAAAATTGTCATAAGAAAATGTAAAAAAATGCATGCATGCATCTGTTAGAATTGATCTCTTTAAAAAAATGCAACTTTTATATGATACATTTGATATCTTATGTTATTTCTTCATAAACTTAATTATATTTATGCACAGGTTTGGTGCTTGGTCAGTGCTACTGCACGTTAATGCTTCACTAAGAACTGCAGTCGTTATACTATGATGGCGAATTCAGGAATCATTTCTTTCTTTTTGTTTAGTGTTTACAATGTACAATAGATGTTGTTTACTTGTTTTACTATGAATTGATGGTTTCACTATGAAATGAAGTTGTATAATGAACTGAAATTTGTAAGTTTGTAATGAAGCACTTATAGTAGTTGTATTATAAATTTTGTGCACCATGTAGAATGATGGGTTTGTCATCTATTACTTGTTTTGTATTCACGTTATTTATTCCATGTACTATATATATTTCGAAACTGCGTGTAGAATGTCTGTGTATCATGAAACTGCATTTAGGAATGGATTTGAGCTATGGTTAAAACGGTTATAAGCTGTGGCTATTTTTAATTTCGCCACGGCTTAGAGCCGTAGCAAAAGTTTGATTTGCCACGGCTTTGGGCCATGGCAAAATTTTATTTCGCCATGGCCTAGAGCCGTGGCAAAATTTTGATTTGCCACGGCTTTGGGCCGTGGCAAAATATTATTTCGCCACGACCTAGAGCCATGGCAAAATATTTGCCACTGCCAATTTTGCCACGGCTCAGGACCGTGGCAAAGTTAATTAGCCACGGCTCAAAGCCATGGCAAAATCGCTTTTCTGGTGTAGTGAAGGCGAGACATCTGCTCTTAAATCTTAAAAGCAAGCAACGATTGTACCTACATCCACAAGAATTAGTACTACAACGGCTTGATCTCTCCCGGCATCTGAAGCCCTATACGAGCGGTATAGTCCTTTGGTTATTGAGCGACCCACTGAAATAGTAGCTGTTGAGAGGATTTTGAAATTGAAATGCACGACCAAACTCCTGGTTTAGGTATTTCTTTAGTTTCTTTGGTGTTTTAAGCTTTAGCTCACTCCGGAGTCCTTCACTAAACTATACAATTATAAGTCATTCGTCTATTTCACCATCTATACCGCTTCCACCATTATCTCTGCGGCAGCTTTAGGTTCAATACCCGTTTCAAGCTCTAGTCCTGGACTGGATTTCGAGTAAATAGCAGCACTGTAGAACCTGGAGGATGCCTCCATGTCATAAGAAGAAGATGTCGTAACCATGGGAGGGTTGGATCCGACTGATAAGAAGACAATGGCGGAGCAGATACAGAAAGAGAAAAAGGAGAAGATGAAGCTGAAGATAGAGCCAGATGTTACCAAGCCCAAACTTCTCCCATTTACAATCAAGGCTGGCAAGCTACATCCCGAGGACATGTCCATAAGTGGATCAAAAGAACTTGATTTGGTGCAAGAGGAGGGCACTCTCATTTCAGAAAGAAGAAGGGCGACAAGCAGAAGAAGATCACTCCTGGTCGGGGAGGTAAGAAGTGAAGATGTGATCAAGGTAGAGTGGAGCACTTATGGTTTTTGTGTAAGTTGAGTCTATACAAAGTGTTTTTGTTTTATTGTGGTGTCGGTGGAGTTGGTATTTTTTTATGTCAAAAACAGGCCGATATTGTGCGGGTACAGTCTCCTTGTTTGTTTATGTATATAAAAAGACATTGGTAATGAAAGATTAGTTTTTTTATTGTAATCTCTCTTGTGTACTTTTTCTTCATTCTATGTATAATGCCTATTCATGTACCACTGCATGTGTATATAATATGACTTCTAGTTTTGCAATTTCCATATTATATACTACTGTTTTGTGTGTTGTGTTCATTGACAGTAACTCTGTGCATGTAACTAGTGTAACATGCTTATTTACTGTATCTCTGTACTTGTAAATAATACTCCTGCGGTTATTTAGCATATTATATTACTTAGGTCTATTGTGATATGCCAAAATACTCTATTTGGTGTAACAGAACTATAGTGTATCTCAGTTTAGCTCATCCCGATTGTGTATGTATGCCCCTACTCCACATGGCTGGTTACTCCAAATGCAGGGCTCGGGCGGTTGGTTAGAGACCGGTAGTTCTAGGTAACTCGTTCGATTTCCCTAAGTCTAGGTTGCACAATAGGCTCCTATCTCTGGGAACTTGTGGTTTTGATGCTCAATTTTGAGTATTCCGTTCATTGATTTTGTTCGGCATCTTTCAAGTTTAGTATTGGGAACCTGTCCACGTATCAGTTTCTATCTTTGGAAACTTACGAACAGCTCAATTACTCGGATTTTCCTTCAATGTTTCCTATCATAGGGCGATGTCGAGCCTTGGTAGTTATGAGTTAGTCTCCCAATTAACTTGGTGATTTGCAATTTCCTAGCATTGCTGAGGCAATGCCGGTACTTAAAAGATAAGGATCGATTTTCTTTGTTGATCCGACAGTTTGTATTTTCATGACATTCCCGGACCGATGTTGATTTCCACCAATCTTGAAATAGAGAACTTTCCCAACATTACTGGAGTGACGCTGGTACTTAGAAAATTGGGATCGGTGTTACCGAGGTAACATCGTTTACCAAAAATGGAAAGATTTCCTAGCATTGCCGAGGCAACACTAGTACTTAGGAAACTTGGATGAGCTCTCAATGTTACCATGGTAATATCGATTGTTAGAGGTTAAATGGATTTTCCAGTGTTGCCAGAGCAATTGTGATACTTAAGAAATGTGTATTGATTGCAAGAACACGGTTCCATCGGTTCAAGAAGCGACGTGTGGCTTATTGGTGCCGCACAGGGAGATTGCTTACGAGAATGCAATTCCATCGGTTCAAGAAGTGACGTGCGGCTTATTGGTGGCGCATAGGGAGATGGACCTTCCTAATGCTATTGGAGCAACACCGGTGCTCAGAAGGTATGGATCGATTTCCCCATCGATCTAGCAGCTTGAGTCAATTTTCCATGTCGGCTCGGCGGTTTGCTTACTAGAACGTGGTTCCATCAGTTTAAGAAGCTAGATTTATTAATAAAATGAAAGGAAAGGCAAGTCCTGCCTATTTACAGTGCCTCTAGTGTCCTTGGATTGCTTATTTGCGAAAATAGGAAATATATAGATAGATATTAAATAAAGTAGCACCATAGTGAGTTGCTATTCAAAGCATGAGGAATCAGGATTCCATCGACCGTTGTCAGCTTGAATGTGTCATCTCCAAGTTTTTGGCCGATCATGTAGGATCCTTTTCAATTAAAGCCAAGTGCTCCCGTACCTGGGAAGATTCATTTTAGGACGAGATCTCCCATTTCGAAGGTGCAGTTGCGAACCTTGGTGTTGAAGTGTCGTGCCACTCTTTTCTAGCGAGCAATAGTCCTCAGTTCAGCATCCTCCCGCTTCTCATTGATCTGGTCAAGTGATTCGAGTAGTAGTTTCTCCTTTTCTCTTTGGTTGAAGCGTCTTCTGTGAAGAGAGGGGACTTCCAGTTCCAATGGGATCATAGCTTCTGAACCGTATGCTAGAGCGAATGGTTAGTGTTTGGTCGTAGATTTGTGTGTCGTTCTTTAAGCCCATAGTGCAAGTGGAAGCTTATCAACTCAACTTCCTTTAGCTTTTGTCACTGTTTCTTTATGGAGGATTTAATGATTTTGTTCACTGCCCCCACTTGCTCATTTTGCTATGGGTTCACTATCGTGGAAAAGCTCTTCTCGATCTGGTAACACTTGCAGAAATCTTTGAATTCAACACTCTCAAACTAAGTTCCATTATCTGTAATGATTTTTTATGGTACTCCAAACCTGCAAATTTTTTTTTGTTACAAAGTTAATCACTTTTTTAGTGATAACTATGGCAATTAGTTCTGCTTCAGCCTATTCTGTAATGTAATCAACTGCAATAGTTGCATATTTGGCTCCTTCTTTTACTATTAGTAGTACACCAATTAGATTGATTCCCCATATTGCGAAAGGTTAAGGGTTGAACTTTTGCATAAGCTCTGTAGAAGGGGTTCTCAAAATCTTTGCAATTCTCTAGCATTGATAACGCCATTTAGAGTAATCAGTTACATCTTGGTTTATTGTTGGCCAGAAATATCCATAGCGAAGAGCATTCTGCACAAGCGTTTGCCCCTCGGTGTGGTCATCGCAGCTGCCTTTATGGATCTCCATGAGGATCTTCCTAGCTTCATCTTCGGTTGCACGCCCGAGGAAGGGAGAAGAGAATTCTTTTCTGTATAGCACTCCATCCTACATCACAAATCGTGGCACCATTCGAAGGAGTTTCTTTCGTTCATTCCCGTCTCTGAGGAGTATTGCTTTGAGTAGATAATCCTTCATTGGCATCATCCACGATTCATTCTCTTTTGTGGTCTCCAAAATCCAATCTACATCCGTCTGATCTATACTTAGAGCAATTAACACTTCAACTGGAACTAATCCCATTAATTATGCATCTCCGGAACTGGCTAACTTAGCTAAGTAATCGACCTTCATGTTCTGTTTTTAGGGAATATGGTTTATCATGTAATGTTCAATGTCGTTGAGTAATTCCCATGCTTTTGACAGGTAAGGGGTGAGATTTACCCCCTTAACTTGGTACTTCCTCTTTACCTGACAGTCGACTAGTTGAGAGTCGCTGAAGATATGAAGAGCTTTTATTCTAAGTTCCTTCATAATTTTTAATCCTGCTATTAACACCTCGTACTTCGCCTCGTTGTTAGTAGCAAGAAATTCCAATCTTAGAGCATAGTAGATTGATCGTCCTTTGGGAGTTTCAAGCACATCCCCCGCTCCTGAGCAAAATTCATTTGATGCACCATCAACAAACAGTTTCCATTATGACACCACAACTGTAGTATCCTTTTCCTCATCATCCTGAATTATGAACTCAGAAATGAAATTAACCAATGCTTGTCTATTAATTGTCCTTCTGGGATGATAAGTTATGTCTTATTGACTCAACTCAATGTTCCACTTTAGAAGTCATCCCAAAGTCTCAGGCAAGTAGAGTATTTGCTTCAAGGGTTAATTCATCAACACCTTGATTGGGTAAGTTTAGAAGTACGATTGCAACTTCCTTGATGCTGTCAGTAAGCATAATGGTAAATTTTCCAACTTTGGATAATATTTTTGGCTCCAATGAACCATTTGCCAATGTAATAAACTGGTCGTTGAATTCTAGCTTCCTCATGTATAAGTGCTGCACTTAATGCATAGGAGGATATGCTAGGTAAATGAATAGATCTTCTCTAGTGGTGTCTCCATATGTTAAAGTAATTCCTTAAAAGCTGTCTAGCAGTCTTGATTCCATTCGAAATTCTTCTTACCTTTTTTCAATGCATCAAAGAATGGTATGCGCTTGTCCATCGCTGGATATGAATCAACTCAATGTTGTGATCTTTCCATTTAAGCTTTGTATCTCATTTTTCATTGTAGGGGCAACGACGTTCCATAAGGCGGCAATCTACTCCGGATTAGCTTCGATGCCCTTTGCATTCTCTATAAAACCAAGAAATTTTCCAGAAGAAATGCTGAAAGAACACTTCAGGGGATTCAACCTCATTTTATACTTTCAAAGGATCTCAAACATCACTGATAGATCATCGAAGCGATTTCCAAATACTCGGGACTTCACGAGCACGTCATCGACATACACATCTATCGTTTGTCTAATCTTATTCTTAAACATTGTGTTCACCAATCATTTGTTAGAAGTTTCGGCATTTTTCAGACCGAACGACATTACAGGATAGCAATATAACGTTAAGTCTGTGATGTAGCTTATGTAATTATGTTTGGGCTCATGTATCATAATTTGATTATACCAAAGTAGGCATCCATAAATGATAGCGATTCATGCCTCGTGGTCCTGTCAACAAGCTGGTCGATACTGGGTAATAGAAAGCTATCCTTCGAGCAAGCTTTGTTCAAGTCGGAGTAGTCGATGCAAGTTCGCCACTTCCCGTTAGATTTTCGGACCAACATGGGGTTTGATACCAACTTTGGACATGTCACGTCGCGGATGAAGCCATTGGCCAACAGGTTATCCATTTCTTCCTTCAATGCAGTGGATCACTCTGAACCCAAACTACATCTCTTCTGCCTCACTGATGTGAATTTAGGATTGATGTTAAGTGCGTGGCTTGCTATCTCCACCGATATCCCATACATATCGGAATGCGTCCATGCAAACACATCCAAATTGGCATGAAAAAAGTTAATCAACTCCTATTGCATCTTGATTCCGAGCTACAAACCTAATTTCAAAACTTGAGTTAGGTCGTCCATGTCGACAGGGACAGCCACCATAAACTCCGCCGATGCTACCTGCTCCTCTACTGTACTCTTCTTCCTAGGGTCCAAACTCTTGTTGAAGCAACTATGATCCTCGAGCCAGGGGTTGTCCTGTAATTGCTATGCTTGTGGTTCACGAATGTGGAGAGATATCCCCATATTATTTCCCTTCTCGCGTCATTTGGCTTTTCCCAGTTCGACCTCATAACATTCTCTTGTCACGCTTTAGTCTCCTTTTACCACTCCAATCTCATCCACATTGGGAATTTCATTATGAGGCACCATGGAGCTAAGGCGATTCTAAAGATTATGTGGGCCGGTCAACCTAAGAAGGCATTGTAAGCGGAGAATTCATCAATTATCATGAAGGTTTGGATGAGTACCGCCCTTCATTCTCCTTCTCCTAGTTTTACGAGTAGCTCAATTGTTCTAGAAGGTTGTTTTGGTTCACCGGCAAACCCCTGGATCTTCATTCTGCAGACAATCACATCCTTCATGCTAATCTTCATTTGATCGAATCTTTGTCGAAAAAGGATGTTAACCGAACTTCCACTATCAACCACTACTCGACGCACAACTGCTGGTCCAATTCCAACCATTATCACCATTGGGTGCGAAGATGGTGCCTTCAATATCCTAATTCCAAAATATAATGTTGTCGGTTATCAGTTTCTGTTGTTTGGCTGGAGCTCCGTCTTCGATAGTGAAACAACTTTCCCCAGAAGCATGTTTCAACGAACTAGCATACCACTACATCTTGCCCCAACTCTTCTTCACTAGGTGAGGTCCTCTAATTATGGTACTTATCACCAACCTTTGGTCAATTTGATGAGGCCCTCTTCCATTGGATCCAGGTTGATTTCCTTGAGTATTCGGAAATTGGGATCTAGCAGGTTTCTCAGGATTTTGGAATTTCTTCACGTACTGTTGGAGCATGTTTTTCCTTATCAGTTCCTCAATAAGTCCTTTAGATGGTGACATTCATTTGTGTTATACCCGTGATTCTCGTGAAAGCGAAAAAACTTCCTCGACCTTTATTGTTGTTCAAACGATTCTCCCTTGAGCGGTTTGTCGTGTCACTTAGTTCCCTATGTGGCAAGGTAGATGTTCTCCAAGCTATCGTTCAACGACATATAATCTTCAGACCTGGGATTCCTTAGACATATTTTCTCGCCTACCAGAGTTCTGATTCCTCTTTTTTTATTTGAATTCTTTCCCGTATTTCTCGCGGTAGCTTCTGAATTGTCTCCATCCTACTTGACTGCAACATTACTTTGGACCACTTCTTTTAATTACTAATCAAAAGTTTTGCCTTCAACCGCGCTTTCTTCTTCCAACCGTAGGAACTGATTTGCATTTCGGTGGAATTCTCTATGTAGTTGGTTTTTTTATTTTAATCCATCTACCGAATTCTATATCCGGATGGATTGCTTGGATCAAAGCCAGGAAAATCATATATTTCTTGGGATTGCTTACCTCCATGACTGCAATGTTAAACTGGTTCAATAAAAACTTTAGAGACTAATTGGATCCTTGGAAAAAGCTGGATAAGGACATCACGTCTTTTGATCGTGCAGTATGGAGTCTGAACCGTTCCAGAAACTTCCTTGCCACATTGTCAAAGGTAGAAATGGATCTCGGCAGAAGTCTGGTAAATAACATGGAAGCGACTCCTTCCAAAAAGACAAGGAAATATCGACAGTGAACAACATCCATTGCTCTAGCTCCATCTGTATGTCATTCATACTTATACAAGTGTTGTTTTGGATTCGTTGTGCCGTTGTATGACGACATGGTTGACATAGTGAACATTTAAGTGTATTCCTCTCTCAGAGAATAATTTCGATGAACAGGGTTTGACTTGGTGTAGAACCCCAGTCTTCATTCTTTCTACCCCTACTCTCCTCCACCAACCGTTTGACCATGTCGGCGATGTATTCTTCCCTGGCATGGTTATCTATAGGTCGGCTTTCAAGGGTGGCCCCAAATGTTTGACTCCATAAAATGATCTTGGTTCGCCAACTGAAGTCTTGGTTCTCATTCTCCAGGAGAGCCACTCCTGCAGCGTTCTGGTGGTCTGCAGTTGGTTTTGCCATGGTTGTCTAAGTACCGGTTCCAGCATTTTGTCCGTTAACGCCGGTATTCAATCCAAAATTTCCACCATCAAGCTGCATATCATCTTTGGAGTAAGAAATGAGCACGACATCACTCTTCTGTGGAGTGTCCACCCTGAAGTTTGGGTCGGCTCCAAGTTTTTTTGGATCGGCACCATGTTGTCCCCTTAAAAGGAAAACCCCTCTACTTCCTCCTATAGTATCCCCTGTAGCTCCGACGATTGCTTCCTTCTGTCTTTGCTTTCCATCCCTCCGATTCAGACCTGATATAGAGGAATTTTCTTGTTCTATAGCGGGAGAAGTCTCTCTTCTACTTCTTCTTTTTATTGGCGGTTGCAAAGTTAGCAACGGATCCATCTTATCCATGAGAGCTTTCTTACTATCAATAAATTTTTGGTTTAAGTTGATAATATGATTAAGCTCTTCTTTATAGATAACTTGTGACAATCTAGGCTTTTCAACCATCGACAGTGGGTACACACCCACCGTAGCTTACAGTGGTACCTCTCATTTGCTTTCACGGCCAGCCTCTCGACTGTAAGCCTATCTGGCGAACCAACCCATAGGACATGTAGGGGTAAGAGTCATCCGTTTGCTACTTAACAAGAAGTGAGAACCCCCTATCATGCAGCACATCTGTGCCTAAGTAAGTGAGATAACTCGAATAATAGAGATCATATAAAAGTTCCGTGATACCACGCCGCTAACGCGGAATGGGTTTATACCTCATAAGAATAACATCCATACAGGCAAGAGCAAAAATAAATATCAAGAACAAATCCAAATAGGAATGAGTATAATTAATATTAAACCAGACTTGAAACACCCCACACCCCTTAGTATACCAAAAAGGGCACACTAAAAGATGTGGTGCATTATAGGTATAGCTAAAAACTTACAGAGACTAAGATTCACAAGACAAAATAATTAAAACAGCGGAAACAATTAAAACAATAACTTATTTAAAATAAAACTTCATAAATACTTCATAAAACCAAATATGTCTCAAAATGCCAAATATCCATGTCTGGTGAAAAACATTATCTCAGTCATTACATTAGAGTACATAAAATAAACATCCCTCTCAAAGAAAAGTACCAGTACATCCAATGAAATAGAAACCAAAAAAGAAGTAGAATACATGAAGAAAGTCTCCGTAGCTGAACCTCTAAAGAAATCTGAAGTCTACTGCCCCTACCTCAGGTGGCCTATGGGGGGGCAAGGGAAATAGAGGAGTGGGTCAGACTAAAAGTCTGGTGAATGAAAGTAATTACTAGTATTCTTAAGCAAGATAAAGGTAATAGACTTTGCAACAGTTCTAATATGTAAGGAAATAAATGAAAAGATAAAGCTGGAATAAAATACGGTTTAACTTGCTTGCTTTGCTTAGATAGTTCAATTAGATTCTTTGCACTTGTCTTAGATAGCTGCTTTGATTAGGCTGAATTCCCAATCCTACGTTAATTAGGCTGAAGTCCTAATTCTACCATTTGATCGGCCTTCTATCTCTGTTGTGCCACTATGAGCTAGTCCCTAGGCCTATCAACGGATGCAAACGAATGCGGATATGGCTATATCCGCATCCGTATCCGAAAATTAAAATCTATATCTGCATCCGCATCCGATATCCGTGGATATTCAAAAATTAACATCCGTATCCGCATCCGTGGATATTTTCGGATATCCGAAAATATCCACATCCGAAAAGAGGATGCGGATATTTCCGAATATTCGAAAATATCCGAAAATCCGCATTCGAAAACTAGATTGAGAATTATAATATAATGAAAATTTTAATCAAAAAAATTACAATTCATAGCATTCAAATAACAATCAATCGACAAACTAATTACTTCATTTTCTAAATTAACAACAAACAATCCACACATATATGATTTGAACAAGCTTAAACAATAAAACAAATAATATTATTTCAATACATGATCCCGCTACTCGAATAATGTTCTTTAGAACATATAATATCTCAGTTTCAATCTCTCAATCTCATAGTTGAAGCATGGGACTTCACACCTGCACAACACATAACACAAAAGGAATTCATGAGTAGAAGACTGACATTAAAGCACTACTGATATATTAGAGTATACAAAGTATAATTCACTGTTGAAGTCCATTAATAATAAATGGTTTGCAAAACATATATTGATAGTTAAAATCTAAAGATAACTTTTATGCATAAGATGAAAGGTTCTTGTTCAAATTCATTAACAATACTTATAAAGCAACATCCGTAGAAAAGTATCCATTTGTTATTGGTACACCTCAATGGAGGAAGAAACTAGGGACTGCTAGAAGTTCTAAATTTTTTTTGCGGGTAACATTTGACAAGTCCCTTTCTCTCTCTTTCAGCAAATAAACAACTGTTTCTTCCTTTAAATGTTGTATACTGAATCTCATTTGATGAAACATAAGAGAACCTATTAGACTATTAGGTTTTATATCTGTCAGTTTGCTAGAACAGTGATTGAATTGATGATACAAAGGAAAGTGAACTCATGTTTTTAATTTTCTCTATACCACCTTTGACATATTCATGACATGAATATAAAATGTCTGAATATAGTGTAATTCCTAGTTGTCTATTGGCAGAGAAATATGTTTTAAAGAAATTAGTTCTGCATAGTGCATATATCGAATTTCACTATTCTGTAGTGATTTCGTAGGAGCTGGGAGTACCATACAACTTGTAGTATTCCTTTAAAGGAAACAATAGGTTTCCTCTTCCTACTGGTCCATTTTATATGACTGGCATGGGATATAAGCAGGATGTCTAAGAGTCTAAATGGATACTATTATTTAACCCCAATAGTTAAGGTGATATGCAGTATTACAATCTTAGATCCTACAAACAGTACTTTTTACTTACAAGTTAAAAGGTCTAATGATGGTTACAACAGAAAAGAATCGAACTTTATAGAAAAGGTATAGCCTCAAGCATTATAATGCAGTGCATTATAGCCCAACATGGCTTAGATTTAATGTTCCCTGTAAATGGTTAAACAGTGTTGACATTATTTACCTTATGCGATGGATAGTTTATGGTAGGGTTGATCCTTCATCTACAAGCTCTATATCTTTACCTGTTAAATAAAAAGACTGATTATATTAAATGGTTAAAATTCTAAAATAATTTTAGTATATACACTACACCATACAGCCCATTTTGCCACACCCAAATGCGGAAAAATTGCCACGGTCTTAAGCCGTGACAATTTTACCACGGTCCAGAGCCGTGGTAAAACAAATTAGCATGGTTGTTGGCCGTGGCAATTTTGGAATGGCCGTAGACCGTTCCAAATTTACCAAAAAAATCTAACCCCCTCTTTGCTTCTCAGAATCGATACACCCTAAGCAGAACCCCCTTTCTAAATTAGCCCGCATACGCAAGAAATATTTTCCATCCCACGCGCCCTAACTCTCGTCCATTTTCATCCAAATCCCCATCGATGTTCCTCGAATCGCCCAGATACACAAATCGCTTCTTGGATCGCGTAAATCAAGTTCTCACTCAAATCGTCCTTGAGGTATTAATTTGTCTCTTTTATTAGTATGGTTTGATTCAAAGTTCTTTGATTGAGATTGATTTTTGGTTAGCGGTTAGATGTTTAGAATGGACTGACTTTCAATTACATTGATTTATCAAAGAATAACCAGTAATCCATATTTTGGAAAGTTGCCTTTCAATTCCGCCTTGAATTTAAGGTGCAGAGCAGAAGAAGTTGGATGTGTTCCCAAACGAAGCATTTGTGAAAGCTTTAATAAGCAGTAGTCAAACTATATGATTTATAAAATGTGAATTATTGGATATTATGCTTGTTTCTTCTTCCTTTCGAATATTCATATAAACTGGACACCATCCTTAAACTTCTAAATGTCACCTACTTCGGATAATTAGCAAAAATGTATACAATTGTCATTGGAACTCCACACTTGCATATCCTTATTAGCATCTCTCTGTTCTTTGACCAGATAAACTACAGTTTGGAGTGTGTACCTTTGTTTCCCTTAAATTTCTTATAAGGTAGACAGTTTAAATGCATGTCTAGTGAAAATAAAATAGTATCTTATATATGTATTTCAGATTAAAAAGTGCACATTGAGCTAATATGAGTGTATAATTACAGGCTCGCAACAGACTCAGGATGTGGAAAGAGTACATCCATGAGAAGATTAACAAGTGTATTTGGAGGAGCAGCAGAGCCCCCAAGAGGAGGAAATCTAGATTCAAACACATTGATTAGTGACACGACAACTGTGATATGTCTTGATGATTATCACTCACTAGATAGAACTGGTAGAAAAGAGCATGGAGTTACTGCTTTAGACCCAAAAGCAAACAATTTTGATTTGATGTATGAGCAAGTTAAGGCTATCAAGGATGGATTTGCAGTTGATAAACCCATCTATAATCATGTTACCGGACTTCTTGATCCTCCCGAGGTCATTAAGCCACCAAAGATTCTAGTTATCGAAGGCTTGCATCCTATGTGAGAATTCATCAACTATATATATATCAAGTTAAAATTGATTAGTTTTATGAATAAATCTTATTTCTTTTCATTGAATATACAGGTACGATTCTAGGGTGAGAGATCTATTACACTTCAGCATTTACCTTGACATTAGTGATGATGTTAAATTTGCCTGGAAAATTCAGGTTAGTAACTGATTCATATAAAATATTATCATTTTCTTTGGTCATATCAAGTTCTGATTGTAATTTTTGGGACACGAAGAGGGACATGGCCGAACGTGGGCATAGTCTTGAAAGCATCAAAGCTAGTATTGAGGACAGAAAACCCGATTTTGATGCATATATTGGTACAACGTTTACACATATCTTCCTTTTACCAACACATATTTAATCACAATGAGGATAAAAAGTTTTTCCATGCACAAAATTTTCACTCATATGTTACTAATTTGCTAATATTGGCAGACCCACAAAAGCAATACGCTGATGCAGTAATTGAAGTTTTACCGACCCAGTTAATCCCCGATGACAATGAAGGGAAAGTGCTACGAGTTACATTGATCATGAAAGAAGGGGTTAAATACTTTAACCCGGTGTATTTATTCGACGAGGGCTCTACAATATCATGGATTCCTTGTGGTCGGAAACTATCGTGTTCATACCCAGGAATCAAATTTGCATATGGCCTTGACAGTTACTTCTCAAATGAGGTTAGTCGCATATGGTGACATATTTCAAAATGTTAACGGTCATATATATGATGAAATTTACATTGCCGTCAAAATGCCGCTTATCCTCAGGTTTCAGTCCTAGAAATGGATGGACAATTTGACAAATTAGATGAGCTGATATATGTGGAAAGCCATCTTAGCAACCTGTCCACAAAGTTTTATAGTGAAGTAACACAACAAATGTTAAAACACGCTGATTTTCCAGGAAGTAATAACGAAACAGGGCTTTTCCAGACAATTGTTGGATTGAAAATTCATGATTTGTTTGAGCAAATTGTTGCTGAAAGAGCCGCTGCTGGGGTTCAGGCTGCTAAAGTTTAACGTTAAGGCATACAAAGAGTTATCTGAATCCTATATTCGTTCTATTTCCATTGTATTGGTAAGTATACGTATGTCTTCTGTAGGACCTGTATTATAAGAGAGAAGAAAAATGCAATGCAAAATCCATCATCATATGTATATTTTTATCTGTTTCTCACATCCCTGTTAATATATGCAAATTAGTTTTCTTTGGTTGGGTAGTGTGGAACTCTACAAAAGTGTGATGCTAATCAGTTATGACAGGAGTATTCAAATTTTGAAATATCACAAGCTTTTCACAAATTAGTTTACTTCCCTGTATTACATTTGCAATTTCTATATATTTTACACAGGGCCATTTTTTTTATCTCCATAACTCCATTTCACTATAAATAAAACTGATCTTCTTCCATCATGCATTTATTAAAATAACTTCTTTTTTTGTAATGATTTGTCCACAGATTCCTAGAGCCAGTATTGATTGAATTGGAGAAGAGAAATGGTCTATAGTGCAACCCCTGTTATTAAAATACTGGATATGGCACTTCTTTGGTAAATCGCAAAATATAACTTATTCATATGTTGTGTAACATATCCTACGAATATTTTACTTATCACCACGTACAAAATTTTAGTTTGTATTAATTCCACTCTTTTCTGCAGAAACAAGGAGTGGAATTGAAGGTATTTTAACACTTTCGATCATGTCCAAAAGATGGAGATTTCGAATGGTATTTCAGATATGAAGAATGAATTCCACTCTTTTCTGGTATGTCAGTGCTCTTAAACTGACTTATTACTTGTATTTACAATACATAATTTTATCCTCCCACCGTGTTCGATTACGTATTCGTTCTTCCTTCTTCAATCATACCCAACAAATCACTCTGTCTCTGTTCTTATTCTTCCCATTTTGCCCTTTTTTACTGCATATCTTTCATTGTTTCGACTTTTTATGTCGTTCTGACAGTTTTTTTTCGGCTTAAGCAATAAGATGTACAAATTTGTTCAACTGCTTGGTTGCTGGAAGCTCCAAATAATCTTAGTTCAATAATATTGAAGTCCAAGTTTTTGGTAAGTTATTTGCTTTCTTGCTTAATTTCTGATGTTAATGTTTAAAATGTTGTTTTTTTTGACAAATTCGAAAACTGCTTTTTTCTGCTGATGCTTTGAGGATTGTATGGACTATATTTTTTGAACCAAAAAATTATTGACATATAATAGGTTTTTACCATCAAATTCCACTACCTATATTCACGATATGGATTTAAGTTAACTGTACAATATACTGTATTACACAAGGAAGATTGGTGGGTTCCACTGTAAGCCAATTTGGTTGTCAACAGCTTTGATGATGAATTCATAAGGAGATAGCTTGGTAATTTACTTATTATTTATTATTTTTGAATTTTTTACCTTTTCCACATGCATTAGTTTGATTTTGTGTGCTTATCTGATGTAATCTTTTTTGTTCCAGACTGTAGTACAACTGTATATCAAGTAAACTGTTGTGACACCACATTGGGTCATGATAAGCAAGCATTCTTCTATGTTAACGTGTACATAAGTTACATTATGACCGACTAAACAATGAAGTATAACGCATGCAAGGCTTCCTTCAACACAAAAGTCATCGATGTTATGTTAATAGGTTACTGGCATAAAGGTTATCTACTTTTTGAGATATGTCATGAAGGTTTTCGATCCATTTATTGAAGCTTTATTTTCAACTTTCATTGAATGGGCAAAGAAAATCATTGGGTACAATGATGATGAACATGATACAATGAAGAACTACAGTGGAAAAGATGGATACTAATTAATGGTCACATAAGCAACATGGGTTCCCCAACATATCCGAGTCAGTATTGAAACAACTGGGCATGTGAATGAGAAAAGGTATACTATTAGGTTTACCTATTTGATTGACTACTCTGAATCGGTGTAAGTAAAAAAATGTCAGGCTTTTGAATTAATTTAATTGTATGTTATTGCTTATAAAAATTTAGCTGTTTTAAGCTATGTCATACGAATTTTTAGTCTCAGGTAATGAACATCTTCTTATCAATGACTTAATAGAAGTTGCTTTATGGTAAAGAAAAAAGGTTGGTACTATTTTTTCCTTCTCTGTTTCCTTACAATTAATGCTTGCTTTTCATTTACTTCCGTTTATGTCCAGCTTCAATCATTCGGTTCTATCCTACTTTCTAATTATGATAGCAACCACACAATCATCTATCAGAATCAACGTCAGTTTCAGATATTTGGACATTGCTCAAGTATTTGTCCTCGAACAGTGATTTGCACAAACCATCGACGACGAGAATATTACTACCTATATATTTTTTCGAGGTACTTTTTCCTCAACTGTTGCTTCACAATTGATTCCACATGTTTTGTATGTAAACTGATTTGTTGTTTGTGACACTATCTTCATTTAGATGTACCCGATCTATTGAATGGAGATGGTAAATTGAAGAAACTAACACTGGAGAATCATCTCCCAATTTTGGTACTTCATCTACCTTTGTTTCTAGACTATGTACAAAATGTGTCAGCATCATGCAGTGATTGTTGGACTCCCTTTTTTCATTGTTTGTGTAATTGCCCGTTTATTCCTTTCTTTACTTACCGCTTGTTGCATGAGTTGCTGAGTTTTATCATTTGATTTTTATCTGCATAACAAAATCAAGTGATGTAGACCGATCGAAAAAAGTTAATATACAACTTTTGCACAATAGCACACTACTGTCATTTATTTACTCTGCTTGTAGTACCCTTGTAATTGATATACCTCCACCTGTCTGATAAATCTCTATAAAATGAACAGAAATAGTAGAAAATCTAGGAGACTATCATACGTCAACATCTTTTTTTTCCTATTTTAAACACACATATGATGAGTAACATAAACGTTGAAATTTATTGAAATAAGTAATGATGATTGAAAACTAATACCCAAAAAAATAAACCCATCTTCATATACTTGAGGCATACTTAAGCAGTTTACAAGTATAAACAAAAAAGAGACACCCATTCATTACTAATTACCTCCCTAAAATCATGTCAAGAATTCAAAGCATATAAAAATATGAGTTCTTCTTTTCAAGATGTACTCACATGTCTATGGCAATCCATTATTTTCCCTACTACACTATTTTAGGTTGTTACTTATCTAGGTTGCAGGCATTGCCTTTGTTTGGTTTTGGACAAGATTGGAGAAGACTTATATTAATTATGCATTATAGTTTCGTCAACAACCCGTGTGCGAAGCATGTATTACATCCTTAGTAGTGGGAAGATGGTTATATTACATATCGATGTTCATGAACAACCAACTATCTATCAACCAGTGCTTAAGCTTAGATAAAAACAATGTTGAATATTTTAGAAAAAGCTGAATGTTTATAAATCCTATCTTTATATGCAATTCTATTGCACTGAAACGTTAGTTACTGACTGAAGCAAGATTGTAAGGTTCTATGGCCATTTCAACTTTACTGTCTACTCCAAATTTATTTGCAACAGACATGGAAGATGATTTATATCACATTGTATGCATGTCTACCTGAACTTTTGTATTCATTTATACATCCAATAACTTCTGGTTTTTTCAGCTTTGTATTTGCATACTAAAAAATATTATGTCGAAGCATCGAACATACGGCCATTACCGAGTTATGGAAAGTGCACAGATCAGCTTTGCTGCTATCTTTCTGTTCTAAATTATAGGTGGAGGAAAGGTCATATTTTTACTGTCCAAGAATAGATTTGCCAAGAATAGCTTTGCTAAGTAAATTTTTTGATCATGGTGTGCATTTAGCTCTATCTTTAACTTATGTTTAATAAACTGTATGGAATAAGTAACTATCATTCTATTAGCATTCATTGGTTTCCTGTTCATTATGCATATATGAATTGTTTATAATTTATATGAATTAAGGTGTTGATTATTTGGAGAACAGTATTCTATTTTATCGTTTTCAAGATGCGGTTTTACATTCACTATTAGTCACAGTATAATTATCTACTTTGTCTGATGGAAATTTGAAAATGAATAAATATTATACCAGTGCTAAGGTTCATTTCTAATGTAACATGCATACTGTAAGTTATATTCATATTATAACCAACCCACCAATTTTATGCAGGCTGTCAGTTCTATACCTTAATTTTGAAAAGAAATTTCCATAAAGTTTAAGGACATTATGCAATTACTGGGTGAACCAAAGAAAAGGTATGTCTTCAATGACACATCAGGTATTTTTTTGTATTTTTTAAGTGCATAATTGTATGAATTATGCTAATTAGTTTAAACGAGGACATCATTTAGCAAATTGTACAGTCATATGCAGACATGATAATTTTGTTTCCTCTTCATTCAGGGAAGGTATTAATACATGTCATGTATTTATCAACTACTGTTTTTTTTTCAAAGAAAAAACTAAAATGACATTATCAACGGACGTATGCAAACAATGAAGCCAAGTTTGAGATCACGAAGGCTTGATGCTATGTTTGCAGTTTACGTTTGCAGTCTGTATTTCTCATAATACCATACATCATTATATTTTGGTTTATTATAACATAGTTTGTAGTATCTTTTTCAAGGTTGCAACTACGATATAATGTAACATACTATCCGCTATCTTTTTCAGGATAACATATAGGATGATATTTTATGTCGAACAAATAAGAAAGATATATTTTATCTAAATATAATACAATCAGTGTTTAAATTCCCAGATCCTAAGATGGGATTTTAAGACCTTAACAAAGCTTCTGATATAACCAAATATATACTAGATAGTTTGATATTTCTAATACACACATTCTTACATTTTTATGTTATGCATGTGTCTACGAATCATATATTGGTTAGTAAAATATACTGCTTCTCATTTTCTAAGAAAAATGCAAAATTTACACCGTAGCTTTACAAATTGACCACGGTGTTTCGTTGCCTACAGCATAGTACATTTGCTGTCTTTATGACTTTATTAGAATTGAGTATTTTTGATAAATTACTGCTTAATCGACCTGCATAATGTATAGGAATTGGAATTAGACTTGTAGAGGCTGGATATGCAGTGTATGGAATGGATTACCAAGGACATGGAAAATCCTCTGGTTTATAAGGCTATATTCCATGCTTTGATGGAATAGTTGATGATTGTTCTGAATATTTTATTAATGTATGTGGTAAGGTTCTCTCTTACAAGTAATATGAATCTGTATCATGAACCATAAAGCTGCATTTTCCTTGACTTTTTTTTTGCCTATGTTATTCAAATAAAAAATGTTTGTTCATAGAGAAGATGGAAAACAGATAAAAGAAATTTCTGTTTGGAGAATCAATGGGAGCAATGGTCATACTACTTCTACATAGAAAAAATCCAGCTTATTGGAAAACAGATAAAAGAGAGCATACATAACTAGTTATTTAAATAACTATTATTGACCTATTCAATAATAGTTATAATATGATATCATTAAAGTAGTTTCCTAATTTAAGCCTGAAATTTAAATAATACAAGCTGACCTATTTTTGACCTATTTAAATTTAAATTTATTTTTTCATTAATTAATATTTCATCATCTCTAAATTATATCTTAACATTAGCATAGCTTTTTTTCTTTGGTCCATCTAAAATTGTCATAAGAAAATGTAAAAAAATGCATGCATGCATCTGTTAGAATTGATCTCTTTAAAAAAATGCAACTTTTATATGATACATTTGATATCTTATGTTATTTCTTCATAAACTTAATTATATTTATGCACAGGTTTGGTGCTTGGTCAGTGCTACTACACGTTAATGCTTCACTAAGAACTGCAGTCGTTATACTATGATGGCGAATTCAGGAATCATTTCTTTCTTTTTGTTTAGTGTTTACAATGTACAATAGATGTTGTTTACTTGTTTTACTATGAATTGATGGTTTCACTATGAAATGAAGTTGTATAATGAACTGAAATTTGTAAGTTTGTAATGAAGCACTTATAGTAGTTGTATTATAAATTTTGTGCACCATGTAGAATGATGGGTTTGTCATCTATTACTTGTTTTGTATTCACGTTATTTATTCCATGTACTATATATATTTCGAAACTGCGTGTAGAATGTCTGTGTATCATGAAACTGCATTTAGGAATGGATTTGAGCTATGGTTAAAACGGTTATAAGCTGTGGCTATTTTTAATTTCGCCACGGCTTAGAGCCGTAGCAAAAGTTTGATTTGCCACGGCTTTGGGCCATGGCAAAATTTTATTTCGCCATGGCCTAGAGCCGTGGCAAAATTTTGATTTGCCACGGCTTTGGGCCGTGGCAAAATATTATTTCGCCACGACCTAGAGCCATGGCAAAATATTTGCCACTGCCAATTTTGCCACGGCTCAGGACCGTGGCAAAGTTAATTAGCCACGGCTCAAAGCCATGGCAAAATCGCTTTTCTGGTGTAGTGATAATAATAACTAACCTATGTCCGATGGTAACCAATCCTTAATACAACTCAATGCTTCCACTATGTCAGGAGATAATGAGGATCTATTTTCGGTAATCAATCTACCACCGCTACTAAACGATGATTCGGATGCTACGGTAGAAACGAGAACGGCTAAAATATCACGAGCAATCTTTGCGAGAGTAGGAAATGTAGGACAATTTGTTTTCCACCACATTAAAATATCAAAGTTGTCGTCATCCTCATCCATCGGCAATAATTCATCTTTCAAATACTTGTCAAGCTCGGTCTTTGAAATTTGCCAACTTCCAATTTTTTGTTCTCTATAATTCTTCCACTTAAGATCCATTTTTGTTCTCTTTTTTAAACCATGATTAACATTATCATCCAATGCACAAGAAGAAGATACATTTTTATAGGATGCACTTTCTTCTTCATATAAATAGAAAAGAGATTTCAAACAATCATTGATTTTCCTAACATGAACTTGTGCATCTTCCCCATAAATCAAATCATAGAAAAATTCAATGTAAGCCATTCTATAACGAGGATCGAAAACCATTCCAATACTCATCATTAAATTGCAAGTCTTCCAATATTTCTCAAATTTAACTCTCATCATTTGTGCCATGGAACAAATATAATCATGCTCACGTAGCTCCCAACTAGTAATACTTTCATAAATATCACACACGCTTTTAAAATACAAATTCGCTGTTGGATATTTAACACCTGAAAATTTGAGAGTTACATCATAAAAGATTTTCAAACATTCACAAATTTCTTTTCCTATCTCCCATTCTTCTATAGAAGGCAAACTTATATAATCTGAAGTTAACTCAACTAATCGCTCAAACGCGGGACGCACTTCAATCGCACTTTCAAGCATAAGGTATGTTGAGTTCCATCGCGTTGGAACATCATAAGAAACACCTTTTCCAACTAATCTAGTTTGTGCCAATGCATTTTCCCAATTTTGTTTTCTAGACTGTGAAGACTTTGTGAAATTAACACTTTCTCTTATCTTTATAATAAGACCATGTACGGCTTTTAACCCATCTTGCTCAATTAAATTCAAGACATGAGTGCAACAACGCATATGAAACAAATCACCATTTGAAATCAAGACCCCTTTACCATCTAACCATGCCTTGAGATCTCTTATCATAACATCATTATTAGATGCGTTATCGACAGTAATTGAAAATAATTTCTTATCCAAATTCCAATGCAATAGTTTTGTTTTAAGAGCAGCACTAAGTGCAAGTCCAGTGTGTGGAGAAGGCATTTCATGATAAGCAATTATCTTTTTTTGCAATTTCCATTCATCATCAATGTAATGACAAGTTATACAACAATAACCTATATTCTGATGTTCAGATGTCCATAAATCAGTAGTAAGACTAACACGAGTAGACAAACTATCAAACATCTGTTGTAATCCAGTTCTCATATCAGCATAAAGTTTCAACACATCACAGCGAACTGTATTTCTAGAATATAACTTAACGGTTGGATTAATACTCTTAACAAATTCTTGAAAGTAAACATGTTCAGTCATATTGATTGGATAATCATGTTTGGCAACCATACGAGAAAAACACATTTGAGTCCTACTTTGATCAAACTTCCAACTAGCTAATTTGAATGGTTTATTGGGAGACTTTTTAGTAGTCAAAAGTTGTTGTCCGAATAATCTTTTATTGGTAGTATTTTTGGGACAAACTTTTATATAATTTTTCAAATGTGTTGTTCCCAATGAAGTGGCTCCATTGAATATCCTTAAACAATGTTTACAAGTTGCCTTAACACAATTACTACCCTCTAACACTTCTCTATCAAAATCTTTCCATACCTTGGATTTCATCGGTTTTGTATTCAAAGGTGCAGATATTTCTTCATTAGCTGGAATAATTTGAGTTGGTGGCGCACTAGAGTCCGTGGTTTCTAGCATAACTATGTTATCTTTGACTTTGACACAAGCATTTGATGCAGCACATGCAACAGATTTACTGTTACAACTTGACGAGGTGTTTTCCGTTTTTAAAAGTCTATAAATATTCATAGAACAATTGTAAGTAAGATTAAACAGATTAATTTTAAACAGTTAGAACTTTTACGAATGAAAAGAAAAAATCAAGAGAAAAATTGGCAGCTTAAACAAATATTTAGTGCTTCTTGAAACTTCTTTATGAAAAAAGAGTTTTACGGTACCTATTGCATTATAGATTATTATTTTTAAAAGATATACACAAATGACAACCAAAAAAACAGATGTGATGGTACATTGGTACCTCTTTACCTAAGTCTTGCAGTCTGGCAACTCAATCCGCATACATACAGTTTAAAAAAATAGAAAATTTAATGCGCATTATGACAGACAATTGTTGGAATTAATAAGCCATCTTCAAAAAAAATGTTTATAATAAAAAATCACTGAATGCAAAAAACATGGATTTGATATGTAGGTTAAGAAAAAGAATTTGTATACTTCAGAATGGGGAAAATGAGACTGATCAGTTTACCATCAAACTTCTAAAAAATATATACAATCATAACATCCTATGTCACCTTCATTTACAAAACTACATATACAGCTATTATAGTAATGCAACATATTTTTATAGCAGGGCTACCATGAAACAAATCTCAAGAGCAGTAGCAACAACTACATACTAACAGTGCTAACCAACTACATGCATGATATTTGGATTTTGGACGATCATCCTACCCTCTTCTCTTGTGTAGTTAGAGATAATGGCTTGCTTAACTTTAGGTAATTATTATCAAGAGGTAAGCATACTACCCACTTTTTATTGCCCAAGTGGGTGAATGATATGGACGGAACAAATGGACTAAGTGACAAGTCAAAGCAGATGGACTGTGTGTACATGAGAAAAAGAATTCTTGTCATCAATGATAGTAGTATAGTACACATTTTGCAGACGATACCAACTTAGAAATTATTATTCACTAAAATACATATCATTATACCAATTATGATTTATAGCAGTGTATATTATCTGCAACCCAGTTCTTATTCTCCTTAGTTTCCTAAGATGACCGAGTAACAGTGACAAAACGATGGCATTTGTCGAAAAAATATATGTAGAATTGCTTTTTCTGCTAAATGCAAAAACACCAACCGCATGGTGGATGAAAATTAAACCAGGTATTGCAACTCAGCAATGAGAATAACTATAGATGACTTGGCTGCAATCGCCGAAATTAATAATGTATAACTAAAAAAGGTACGAATGATTTTTTTCTATAATACACAAGAACAAACCTACTATAGTCTATAGAAAGAGGAAATAATACAGCACGAACAATAATTAACAACTTCACGAATCACGTTTTCAACTCAATCAAAATAAATAAAGCTCAAAATGCTTCAAAGTAATCCAGATTCTGGAAATGCACCTTAGTTGAACAAAATGCCAAACAAAATTAGTTGAACAGAATACATTCAAACAAAAAATGCCGAACAAAATATTTTATTTATAAAATGGCCCTAGCATCGATTGTACAAAGCAAAATTATTTAGGAACCAACATACGTTATCCGACAAATCCAAATAACAAATTGTGTACTTGCAAAGGCAGTCTGGAATAACTGAAGTTCAATTATATTCATCTGATATCACATAATTTGAACAAAAAATTCAACACTCTACAATAACGATAAGCATTTGTTTTCTAAGAGAACGAAAAATCCAAATAAGAAATGAATTAAAAATACGATAACGAAAAAAGAGGATTCAGTACCTTAGGGCAAAGTCGAAAACGACGAAAGCAGTAATCGATGCGACTTAGGGTTTTACGACCCACAGCCGAGTGCGACGATGACGAGGTGAGCTGAACGAGGCGGAGCTGCGACAAAAGGCGGAGCGCGAGAGCGATTTAGGCTTTGAAATTGTATACGGCTGAGGAAAGTGAGAGGAACGTGAAATTGGAAACGGCTGAGGTATTGGAATTTGAAAACGGCTAGGGTTTTGTTTTACTTTCTTTGTTAATTGTTGGGCAATTTGGGCTTGGGACAACTCATTTCTAAATATATTTTAAGGTCATCTTTAAATAATAAATCAATAATAATTATTATTATTTTTATTATAATTAATTTCGGATCGGACGGATGTTTTTCGAATACGGATATGCCTATATCCGCATCCGCATCCGATTTTCTTTTCGGATATCGGATATCCGCATCCGCTTTTCGGATATCGGATAATATCCGTTTTTTCGGATACGGATCCGGACGGATTTCGGATTTTTCGGGTATCCATTGACAGGCCTACTAGTCCCATCCTATGAGTCCCATAGCAAAAAGACACCTGCTAGCGCTCTGGAACTCAATAGCGACTTATCTCCATGCACCGAAGCCGCGCGCACGACCACCGTTAGGCTCTCACTATCTATTACTCCATCTTACCCTAAACAACATAAGCATGTGCAACCTCACCTCCTTTGTTGTGAGACCATCAACCCTAGTCTGAAAGGTCCTGCCCAGCCTCACCTAAGTGTGTTGTGAAACCATCAGTCCTAGTTTGAAAGGGGATGCTGCCAATTCGGGTCCTACCAAACAAAATCTAGTTGCGTCTCTTGCCCAAATCCCCTGATTTGAACTTCTATCTATTGGCCCCTTAGTTACTTTAGTTAGCATAAGCGTGTCCCAGCCTCATGTAACCTACTGTGATACCATCAGTCCTAATCTGAAAGGGTTATGCCTAGCCTCACCTACTGTGAGACCATCAGTCCTACTTTGAAAGGGTCATGCCCAGCCTCACCTATTGTGAAACCATCAGTCCTAGTCTGAAAGAGAATGTTGTTGGTTATGGTCCCTACTTCTATCTTTGCTAATTAACTTAATATAAGTCTTTTAAATAAGCCTCTTCTGTTCATTCTGCTCTATTGCTTATTAACTTATTCTAAGTCTTTTAAATAAGTCTCTTCTATTATCTCTGCTATATTTGCTTATTAACTTAGTGTAAGTCTTTAAAATAAGCCCCTTTCCATTCTTTCTATTAATTATAATCTATGTTATAATTTCTCTTTTATCTTGTCTTTCTAGTTATAATCAACTAGTTATAACTTGCTTGCAAATATCAAATTTTCCTATTTCAGTCTATATTCTTTTATTATAGTTCTACTTATTTACGTCCAATTTTCTGTAATTTTAGTGTTCTTAAAATTTAGTCCATATTAGCGAATTATCCACTGTTTATTAATTTATTCGTGTAAAAGTAATAAAAAGAACTAAAATTTACGGGCTGAAATCTAACTCAAAAACGGATGTAAATAAAATACAAATAACTGTAAATGACAGTAAATAACTATAAATAAATGAATAAAATAGCTAAATAAAATAGACTGAAAAGAACATTAAAAATTAACTGTAAACAACTTGTATAAAAGCGGTCTCAAAATTGCACAAAACTACAACTATTGAGAACCCTATTATTTTAAATTACTTGAAAATCTAAAATAATTACTTAAACACTCACCTATGGTCCTTAGCTCTTTTCTTTGGCCTTCCCGGATCCACTTCTAAAGTACAAAATATTTTAATTAAAAAGATCTTCTCCTTGGAAAAATATTCCTTTTAGGGTCCAGCCTCAGGCAATGAACCCAGATGGAGAAAATCTAAATGAGAAAAATAGCTAGGCCTAGGGTCTTATTTATAGCGGCACTTGTGGGTCTCGGACCGTTGGATTTGGAGATTGAATTTGGTGCAACCACGTCATAGGCTGGATAGGAGCCGTCAGATGGAAGCACGAACGCACCAGATAAGAGGAACTAACCAAAATGACATGTTCGAAGCTTACAGTCTTCGTTCATTCAACAAGGTGGGTCGACCTAGGTTTCGACCGCTCCCCTTACTAGGTCAACATGCCGGTTGGTGAGTAGGTCGACCTAGCCATATATATATATATATTCTAATTTCTTGTTTAGTTCATATCTTCTTCATTCTAGCTCAGATTTTGATGTTCTATATATGAAAATTGACCAGAAAATTACCACGGACACACTGGTGCATCTCTCGTGGCTCAATTCTGATAATTTCACAAAGTTATTTTGTCATTTAATTAATTCATTGATTAATTATTATAGCTTAAATTTTGGGTTGTTACAAGACTTGAAAGAATGGAAATAAATCGAGTAAAATCCAAACTGGACATAATGGATAGAACAAGGAAAACAGTCCAACTTGATAGAATGAAGTAAATAAGGTAACAATCCAAACTTGATAGAATGGACTGAATAAGGTAACAGTCCAACTTGATAGAATGGACATAATAAGGTAACAGTCTAACTTGATAGAATGGACTAAATCAATATTTAAATGCCATGATGAGGAGTTGGCTCTACTCATAGCAATTTTAAAGCTATAACAGATTTTGAGATACGAATCAAATAAGGAAAGGAAAATTTCCAACAAATAACAAGGAAGGAGCACCTCCTTGGAATATACCTCTAGTAATATACTCCCGAGAATCTCATTTACTCCGTGACACTTCTCGAAAATGTACCAACCGGACCCTGCCAGACCTTACAGAGTATCCGAATATTTCCACATCTAAGTGCACAATCGAATCCAAACTAGATGAGATGTGAAAATAACCTAATGGGAGCAACCCCACATAGCTGGATGTCCACTCGCGGTTTGGGTTTAGTCATTTCAGACAAAGGATAACAAAGCTCGATTGAGCAACAAATCATTTTAAGGCGACGGTACACCATAAAGAAAGCTGAATCCGATAATTAATAAATCAACTATCGGGGTACTTAAAATGATCGTATATGGAAATTAAATTTCATATATTTACCACTTCTCGTTGACTCCAGACAAGTCCTATTTCTCGGTTGAAAATGAAGCCGGGCAAGTTGAGGTAGTGTCACCTCTAGGCATCGCCTTGACGACGTTTTTAACCTTTGAGATAGAAAACGAGTCCAAGCCTCAATGTTTAGCATTAAATGTATGACTAGATCCTTTCCACATAAGCGATATTGAATACGGAACTATTGTTCAATAACCGAAACAGAGCTTTAACTTTTAAAAACTGAACTTGTGCTTGATTTCCATATTTCCACTTAGGTAAAACACTTTTTGAATTAGTTCCTGATTATTGAAACGTTAAGAGGAAAAAATCATTCCAAGTGCGCGACCCCAAAGGCCTAAACCAACATCAGACCGAACACCCAGCAGGTTATCCAACTTAACATTCCAATAACCGAGTTCAAATTCCTTTTTATAGCTTTAAAACAATACTAATTATCAGAAAGATAATTAATCATATTTAAAATCTCTTTTAAATAAACAAAACCATTATCTATAATAAAATAAATAATTATTTCCAAACACTTTTATAACATTGGTAATCAACTTTAAAAATCTTTATTAAATCAGTTTATTAACTTTAAATCAGTTTATTAAAGCAATTTTTTTATATTAGTTAATTTACTTTAATCACTTTTATTAAATCAATTAATTGACTTTAAATATTATTAATTAAAAAGATTTATTAAATTCAAATAATAATTAATTAAATGAATAATTAATCACAAACATCATTAATTAAAATGATAAGTAATTTTAAATTCCATTAATTAAAACAATTAATTAAATTCAAATAATCATAAATTAATTTGATTAATTAAATTCAAACTCCATTAGCTAAAACAAACAATTAAAACATCATTGGTTAAAATGATTTATTTAATTATAAAACATCATTAATTAAAATGATTTAACTACATTCTAAATATCATTAGTCAAACAATTAGTTAAATTCAAAACAAACATTAATTAAATGATTAATTAAATTCAAATATCATTATTTAAAAAGATTTATTACTTTTAAATATCATTAATTAAAATAAATATTAATTTCAATTATCATTAATTAAAATAATTAATTAATTAAAACTCCATTATCATTAATTAAAAGAATTGATTAAACTCCAATAATCATTAATTAAAATGATTAATTGAGTATAAAACATCATTAGCAAAAATGATTAATTAAATCTAAAGATGAACCAATTTTAATTATTAGCTATTAAATTAGTTAATTAATCTCAAATTAATTAATTAAGTTAAATTATCATTAATCAAAATAATTAATAAATTTTCAATATTATTTTTAGCGGAAATACACACTCAAGTTCATATGACAAGGTTTTGGAAACGAAATTGGATAAACGACGGTATAACAGAAATTGCTATAACGACATTTCAACTATTAGATGGAATATCGGGAATTTATCTAAATTGGCTATTAATATAACAACATATGGATGTAAATAACTAAAATATTGGCGAGAAACTCCCTTGCGTCTCTCTACATATTTTCCCCGCAAAACAACGGTTATGGATAATATGTTGATAATCATGTGGGCTTATAACAACCAAGTTAACATGTCATCCATTTTTCAATCGGAAATTCAACCAAACAAGCAATCAAAAAATTTAACTAACATCTAAACAATCAATAAATGTTTACAACATCATTGATATGGTATAATAAAATTAAATGTGAGTTAAACTCACATTGGTTTTAATTTTCGCCAAAATGCCCCGATTTCGGACTAAATCCGAACACCCGTTCGATTTTATCCCAAATTTTCACTTGCTCCCAATCCAACCAAACCAATTACATTGCGAATATCTCGACACCACGATTCTAATGCAAAAAGACATTCGAATCCGACCTAGTATGAGCAAGATACGAATTTTATAAGTTTACATTGGATGAGCAAGACCTCGTATCAATAATAATAAATCAACTATCAGGGATACTTAATATGTATGAGCAAGATACGAATTTTGGGTTGTTACAAGACTTGAAAGAATGGAAATAAACCGAGTAAAATCCAAACTGGATAGAATGGGCTGAACAAGGAAAATAGTCCAACTTGATAGAATGAACTAAATAAGGTAACAATCCAAACTTGATAGAATGGACTGAATAAGGTAATCGTCCAACTTGATAGAATGGACACAATAAGGTAATAGTCCAACTTGATAGAATGGACTAAATCAATATTTAAATGCCGTGATGAGGAGTTGGCTCAACTCATGGCAATTTTTAAGCTAAAACATATTCAGAGATACGAATCAAATAAGGAAAGGAAAATTTCCAACAAATGACAAGGAAGGTGCACCCCCCTTGGAATATACCTCTAGTAATATACTCTTGAGAAGCTCATATACTTCGTGACAATTCTCGAAAATGTACCAGCCGGACTTCGCCAGACCTTCCCGAGTATCCGAATATTTCCACATCTAAGTGCACAATCGAATCCAAACTAGATGAGATGTGAAAATACCCTAATGGGAGCAACCCCACATAGCTGGATGTCCACTCGCGATTTGGGTTTAGCCATTTTCGACAAAGGATAACAAAGCTCGATTGAACAACAAATCATTTTTATGGTGACGCTACACCATGAAAAAAGCTGAATCCGATAATTAATAAATCAACTATTGGGGATACTTAAAATGATCGTATATGGAAATTAAATTTCATATATTTACCACTACTCGTTGATTCCAAACGAGTCCTATTTCTCGGTTGAAAATGAAGCCGGGCAAGTTGAGGTAGTGTCACCTCTAGGCATCGCCTTGACGACGTTTTTAACCTTTGAGATAGAAACGAGTCCAAGCCTTAATGTTTAGCGTTAAATGTATGACTAGATCCTTTCCACATAAGCGATATCGATTACGGAACTATTGTTCTATAACCGAAATCGAACTTTAACTTTTAAAAACTGAACTTGTTCTTGATTTCCATATTTCCACTTAGGTAAAACACTTTTTGAATTAGTTCCTGATTGTTGAAACGTTAAGAGAGAAAAATCATTCCAAGTGCGCAACCCCGAAGGCCTAAACCAACATCAGACCAAACACCCAGTAGGTTATCCAACTTAACATTCCAATAATCGAGTTCCAATTCCTTTTTATAGCTTTAAAACAATACTAATTATCAGAAAGATAATTAATCACATTTAAAATCTCTTTTAAATAAACAAAATCATTATCTATAATAAAATAGATAATTATTTCCAAACACTTTTATAACATTGGTAATCAACTTTAAAAATCTTTATTAAATCAGTTTATTAACTTTAAATCGGTTTATTAAAGCAATTTTTTTATATTAGTTAATTTACTTTAATCACTTTTATTAAATCAATTAATTGACTTTAAATATTATTAATTAAAAAGATTTATTAAATTCAAATAATAATTAATTAAATGAATAATTAATCACAAACATCATTAATTAAAATGATAAGTAATTTTTAATTCCATTAATTAAAACAATTAATTAAGTTCAAATAATCATAAATTAATTTGATTAATTAATTTCAAACTCCATTAGGTAAAACAAATAATTAAAACATCATTGGTTAAAATGATTTATTTAATTATAAAACATCATTAATTAAAATGATTTAACTACGCTCTAAATATCATTAGTTAAACAATTAGTTAAATTCAAAACAATCATTAATTAAATGATTAATTAAATTAAAATATCATTATATAAAAAGATTTATTACTTTTAAATATCATTAATTAAAATGATTATTAATTTCAATTATCATTAATTAAATTAATTAATTAATCAATTAAAACTCCATTATCATTAATTAAACTCAAATAATCATTAATTAAAACGAGTAATTAAGTTTAAAACATCATTAGCAAAATGATTAATTAAATCTAAAGATAAACCTATTTTAATCATTAGTTATTAAATTGGTTAATTTATCTCAAATTAATTAATTAAAATAATTAGTTAATTTAAATTATCATTAATCAAAATGATTAATAAATTTTCAATATTCTTTTTAGCGGAAACACATGCTAAGTTCATATGACAGGGTTTTGGAAATGAAATTGGATAAACGATGGTATAACAGAAATCGCTATAACGACATTTAAATTATTAGATGGAATATCGAGAATTTATCTGTAACGAGTCGGATTTTGCCACTCGAAAATCGACATCCATACTTTACATCGTACTCGAATGCCGTAGATTCGACCGTTCAAATCCGAGTCGCCGGAGCTTATAACAACATTAAGTAAATAACACAGCGGAATAAATGAATAGTACATTGATATACAATATCTGATACAACAGAGTGATACAAAGAATATCAATATACATCAGAGATATGATACAAAAAAATAGCAGCGGAAAAAAAAACGATAGATAACATCAGCAGCGGATAATCTCCATCTTCAAAGCACCAATCCAGATATAGCTCGAACACCCAATAATGATGCACAAAGATAAGCAAGTGCAGTCCGATCCAAAGACTGAACTAGCTCCAGATAATCTACTAAACCTGAATATCTGAAAAACCCAACTCTAGGCTGCCCGTGTGGAAAATAGTGGGCACCCAGAGTTTAGGAAGGGAACAATAAACTCCGGATCAGTCATGGGACTGGTGTGAGCAACAAAAACAATTTATCTTCAAACGAACACAAAAGGCTTTTAAACATTGAAATCCGCAATGCTTTTGGAAAATGAAACTACCATAAGGCCTCCCGCCACACACACAATGCAATCGCAGAATTGGAGGAGATTTCTCCTTATGATAGTCAAAAATGCTTATTACGCAAAATCATTCGATATTATTATCATTAGTGCATAGTGTGAAAATATTTCGAAAGTATAATATCAATCTTAGCCAACATACGACATTTCATCGTATGCCTACTATAGCTACCATGTTCAATAGCAGGTTACCGCCACATTCCATGGCAGGTAATACAACTAAAACCGTACAAGGTTCGTATTGTTTCTTTGGATTTCCAACAAATGATCAGGCTAAGGAACTTCCTTACCGAAATGGAAACGCCTCTGGAAAGACGCCCCGGATCCTAACCGGATCTCTGCAAACAAAAGGCCGACGCTACCTCACGCTTTAACCAAGCTTTAACTAGGTAACTAACACACGAGTCATGTCATCCCCCGGTCGTTACCGACCTTTATCCGAGGTACCTCGATCATAAAGCAACAACCACAAAGTATAATAACTATGCAGCATCCACATAGGTAAAATATCTGGGCTCCATACCATGATATCACCTTTTATCCAGAAGGAAATGACATACCCTAGGGGCGCTACCCCTACAAACCTTTGTCGCAACATTCCTGTTTCGACCATTACCGGGTTGTGAGGCTCGACGAAGTCTCGTCCACAAAGCAACGCTTTTTCACAAAGCCACGCTTTTTCACAAAGCCACGCTTTTTCACAAAGCAACGCTTTTCCACAAAGCCATGCTTTTTCACAAAACCACGCTTTGATCAACAAATGATCATCAGCACTTCGTATGCCACATTACCAAATTGGGAATGTATCACTAGTAACCATCAACTACATAACCTCTGAGCTCGTACGTCTCAGAGAAGGGTGTTAAGCTAAGAGAATAAATTCTCCGCCACCAACAGAAATGTATTTGATAGAAACCAGCTTTACATCTCAAAGTGTAACGTCAGACACACATCCATACAAGTCTGTTCCGGGTTCGAACAGAACCGAAGGCACTTCCAAAGAAGCCCTTGCAATCCGGGTATTCACAATCCCAATCGGACTTCCCATCACTTAGGAAATCTCTATACCGGGCGCTACTCGGTGCAGAGACAATCGATAGGTCATCCTATCGCTCTCGCAAATACCCGGTCTTCACCACCGGTCTTCAAATGCTATCCATATCGTCGTATCACTATTCGGAATGGGATATATGACACAAAGGCCCTCTCCCGACTAAACCGAATAACGAGCGCAATTAAAAATCATATGGATACTGGGGTCTCAGTTAAATCACAGCTTAAAGCCCAAAACTTTTCATTCGAATGGTAAAACAAATTACCATTTCCAATCTTTTAAACAAAAAGATTCATTTCAAAAACCTTTAATGGTTTAAACAAATTCCACACTTTTAATCTTTTAAACAAAAGATTTAATTCACAAAGTTAACCCCATTCACAAAGATCCATTTATGGATTTCAAAACAATTTCCATTTCAATTGAATTAACTCGTTAAATCTTTAAGTCAAGATTTAACTTTTAGCTTTCAAACTCGTTTCCAAAGATTCATTCATAGTCTTTCAAAACAATTCCATTTCAAGTTGGATTAACTCATCCGGTCTTTAAATCAAAGACTCATTTCATAGCTTTCAAAACATTTCAATTCTATTTCAAACTTGAAGTTCTATTGACACAAATTGGAAGTTCATTTCTTAAAATGAAAGCTATTATTATTTGAAAACAAGTAGTTTTCGTTTCAAAAAAATCCAGTTATATTTACACAAGTTAAAACCCTTGAATTAAATTCAAATTCCCAAATCAATACCTTTAAAATGGTTTAACCCATATATAACTTGTACACCATCTTTAATCCCTAGTTTCAAATCATAGAATTCAATTTCAAACTTGAATTCAAATTTAAATCAAATTATTTAAATTTCAAAACTCGATTAAGTTATTCAAAATAACTTTTATCTTTGAAACTCATTTCAAAAGCTTTTCACTTTAAACCCAAATTTCCAATTTCAAAATCAATTGAAATTAAAAATTCAATTTCAAAACATTGAATTTACATCATCTGTGACTTAACCGATTTCCCCGTGAAATCCATATTTGTGTGTGTAAAAGTGTAGTCCAGGGGTTTTACACAATAGTGCACAACATCAATCATCATAGATATATTGATAAGCGGTATAATCGATAACGCTTATCTTCATTCACAGATTCATAGATAAAATAAATTTATCAGTCACAAAGATTCATCATTACAATTCGATGTGGGTTTCGGATAACCAACTGGAATCCGACTCCCTGTCGCATCGAAATTCAAGTGTCGTTTACGGGTCAAGGGTTTTTATCTTCACATAGTAATATATCACAGAAACAGAAATCACAGATATATATATCACAGACAAATAAATTACAGATCACAACACAAATCAGGATGTATCACAAATCATAATATATCAGGGATATCAAACAATTCAACATTCACTAGAATCCAAACATCCAGATTCGCGAAAGTCCCCTCCAATCAAAATCGAGCAACCTCGCCACAAACTGAAACTCAGACCCGTTCGAAAATCCTCCTTAATTACTTTGAAATCAATTTATTATAATTATGAAAAAGTTTTAATGTTAATTAACTTTTAACACTTTACCTTAAATTCATTGTTTAGTTAAAGTATCAATTAGATTTTAAACATGGTTAAGTATTTACTTGGTTAATTAAAACTTGAAACAAATTCTTACTTAAAATAGCCAACATCAGTTACTTCATAAATACTAAAGTTTACTTAATATTATAACCTGAAACTTATTGGCTTAACCCATTTTTTTTGAAGCAAACCCGAGAATGCTCCCAATTCACTCGAGTAGCCATTCGAGTTTTCCACCGTTCCTCCCGAGACATTCCTCTTCCTCACGTACCTTTCTCTTTTTTTTTTCTTTACTCTTTTAAGTTTAAAGTTAAAACCTCAACAACAGGACCCTCGTGCTCACCCAGGTCTCACTCGAGGCAATACACCACTTTACTCGAGTAACAACTCAAGGTTACTCCCTCAACAAACAACGTTGACACGAACCCATGTCGTACACGTGCACGACGTCTCTCCGCCGCTCCAGCAAGCTCCGGCGCCTCCAACAGGTTGCGATACCCTCCTACGTTCGAAAATCAAACTCGATTCAAACAAAATAACTCGAAATCAAATTTTGGCATCTCGAGTCGAATTGTAACCCAGACGCCACCTCAAACTCACCTCGCCAGCGTTCCTCAGACCACCGGAGAAGCTCCGACTCCGTCCATACCACCCCAACACCCCACTCTACCATTACCTGGAGCACCACGCAACTCGATGCTTCGGCGGAGACGATCTCGTCTCGTTACAGACAGGAAAAAAAAACTTGAAGATAAACCCTAAATCGATCTCGTATTCAAAACTCACGCAATAGAAAAAATTTCTGTTAATTTTCACGAAATCCCTGATGTTTATACTTGCTTTATTTCAAGTTACAACCTTTATTATTGATTAATTCACTGGGAATTGAGAAAAATGCAAATTTCATTCACCTTCAAACTGCTCTCGAATTTCTTAATTAAAAATCCATCATTTTGCTTTAAAAATCATGATTTGATGTATAGATTCAATATACAATCTTGAATCAGTATTTTGCAACAATCGAATATTACAAATTGTCACTTGGTTTACCTGTACATAAATATTACAGTGAAGTGCTTGATGAAAATGATTGTAATCGACCTTTAAAAATCTTAGTTTAAGTTTAGCATCTTGTTTTGTTGAGAATCAAAGCTTAGAGATGATTTAAGTAAGAATAAATTGAGTTTGATCAAAATATGGAGCCTGTACCAAATTCAGAATCACAGAGCATCTCAAAACATATGCAACTGAAGCATAAACAAACAGTTTATAAATGAAGATCGAACTGTTTAATTAACTCTAAAACTCTTAAAAATTAATTTTACTCACTTGTATTTTTCCAGAAAATACTTTAACAAATTATACTTAAATTTGTTTTCAAAACTTAAATCATGGTCGTGCAACGAATTTTTACTTAGATCTCGAAGCCTAAAATTTATTCGAGGACGAGCTCTTAGTTTCTGGAACAGGTTTTACAGCCTGTATTCTTAAAACAGAGGTGTACCTAATCAACAAACATGCACAGCCACACACCTATGTATATATATATATGGTATACATTCAAGCAGATTCACAACCTATACTTCAACCATGCATCAAATCATAAATCAGATCAAAGGTAAGGTTTGCTCACTTTGTTTTCCAGAGAAGAAGAACAGAGTTGATGAAGAACCAGACTTGAACATTTGCAAGTTGATATCTTTCTTTTCCTTTTGTTGATCTCTGATTTGTATAAATTAAATAGTTGTTTTAAGTTATATTTTGTTTGAGTTTTGATGATGGTATACTTTAGTTTTTTATTTTTAAAAAGGAGCTGAAAAGAGATGTCTCGTGTACTATAGGTGATGGCATTTAATGCCTTGTTTCATATCAAGCTTACACAAACCATTTCTTTATTCCTTTAGGTACAAAACTTACATATGTTTATATTTGTTTGGCTAAAGCTAAGCATACTTCCTCTATTCCTATTCGTATGCATTGAAATGATTTCTGCCTGCACATTAGTTTACAACTTGAATATCTTTTACTGTCTTCATGCTTTTGTTTTGGTTTCTTATACTTGAGTATATTTATATACTTTCTTTTCTACTTTGGTAGGTAGCTTACTTTCTTTTAATCAGATTATTTTTCTTTGTTTTTTTTTGACCAAACAATACTTGTTCGGCTGATTTGATCTTTGTACATGCTGAGAAGATGGCATTACATGCTTGTCTATTTGGTTTACAAGCTATGCTATTTGTTAATATGTATGTACAGTTTCTTGTTTTTCTTCTTTACTTTAGTCAAGTTGTTTTGCTTTGGCCTTATCACTTTATAAAATAAGGTGAACTTCTATTTAACAAGTTGTTTGAATTTTTAGCTAATATATTCACTTTATATTCTTCAAAATAGCTTATTTATATTTATATTTATTTTTCTATTCCCAACCTAAATATTTAATAGTCTTGTATGTCTTATACTTATTATTTTGTAATATAAATGAATTTCTATTTTAAATTTGTTGTCAAAATTTGAGCTAATGTTTTCCTTTATATTTTCTATTATAATTTATCTTATATATATTGGTTTCTATTACTAATTTAATTATTATTATTTTACTTCATATCCAATATATACAATATTTTAAATTTTGAATGATTTAATATTTTAATTTGGTTTCGGGGAAACTCGCTTCCATGTAGAATAAATTATACAATTCTTTTAATTCAAAATTTCTACAAATTATTAATTTAAATTAAATAAAAATCTGGGGTCGTTACAAACTTCCCCCCTTAAAAGAATTTCGTCCTCGAAATTTCCAAGGAGACACAAAAATAGATGAAGAAGATTTCATCAAATCAAACTGAATATCTATTCTGCATTTGGCTTATCAAATCAGAATATCAATAATAGATACAAGAACAAATCTATTTTAACACTTCACAAAATACTCGGGTTATCCAGATCAACGAAATATGCAGTGGCATCGGTTAGTTCGAAAGGATAACTAACCATTCATAGAATATATCCGGACCCAAAGAATAGATAGACATATGGATACAATTTCAAAATTTTCAGTTTAGAATTAAAGTATACCTATCAACCATAACAATCAAAGCAAACAATTCATCCATACAAACAATTTTAGTCCATCCGGAGTTTATGTCCCATATCAAATATAGCAAATCTTCTTCCTGGATCTACCAGAAACTATCGAAGAATTGAGAAGAGATGTTGAACGAAAGAGATTGATAGAGAAAAGATTGCTTCCTCGTTGTTACAGAGTATTGATCATTTACAGTCGTATTCCCCTGTCCCCTATCTCATCCTCTTCTCGCACTCATACTTACTATCAGTAGATAGCAAGAGAATTTACTGAGGCATACAGACGGATATCTTAGAGATTACTCATTCTAGAGTTTACTTCACTCTATCTCTAATGAGCTACTTAACGTGTTATACTCCTGAGCTAAAGTTCAACCTTAGCTCTGATACCACTTGTAACGAGTCGGATTTTGCCACTCGAAAATCGACATCCATACTTTACATCGTACTCGAATGCCGTAGATTCGACCGTTCAAATCCGAGTCGCCGGAGCTTATAACAACATTAAGTAAATAACACAGCGGAATAAATGAATAATACATTGATATACAATATCTGATACAACAGAGTGATACAAAGAATATCAATATACATCAGAGATATGATACAAAAAAATAGCAGCGGAAAAAAAAACGATAGATAACATCAGCAGCGGATAATCTCCATCTTCAAAGCACCAATCCAGATATAGCTCGAACACCCAATAATGATGCACAAAGATAAGCAAGTGCAGTCCGATCCAAAGACTGAACTAGCTCCAGATAATCTACTAAACCTGAATATCTGAAAAACCCAACTCTAGGCTGCCCGTGTGGAAAATAGTGGGCACCCAGAGTTTAGGAAGGGAACAATAAACTCCGGATCAGTCATGGGACTGGTGTGAGCAACAAAAACAATTTATCTTCAAACGAACACAAAAGGCTTTTAAACATTGAAATCCGCAATGCTTTTGGAAAATGAAACTACCATAAGGCCTCCCGCCACACACACAATGCAATCGCAGAATTGGAGGAGATTTCTCCTTATGATAGTCAAAAATGCTTATTACGCAAAATCATTCGATATTATTATCATTAGTGCATAGTGTGAAAATATTTCGAAAGTATAATATCAGTCTTAGCCAACATACGACATTTCATCGTATGCCTACTATAGCTACCATGTTCAATAGCAGGTTACCGCCACATTCCAAGGCAGGTAATACAACTAAAACCGTACAAGGTTCGTATTGTTTCTTTGGATTTCCAACAAATGATCAGGCTAAGGAACTTCCTTACCGAAATGGAAACGCCTCTGGAAAGACGCCCCGGATCCTAACCGGATCTCTGCAAACAAAAGGCCGACGCTACCTCACGCTTTAACCAAGCTGTAACTAGGTAACTAACACACGAGTCATGTCATCCCCCGGTCGTTACCGACCTTTATCCGAGGTACCTCGATCATAAAGCAACAACCACAAAGTATAATAACTATGCAGCATCCACATAGGTAAATATCTGGGCTCCATACCATGATATCACCTTTTATCCAGAAGGAAATGACATACCCTAGGGGCGCTACCCCTACAAACCTCTGTCGCAACATTCCTGTTTCGACCATTACCGGGTTGTGAGGCTCGACGAAGTCTCGTCCACAAAGCAACGCTTTTTCACAAAGCCACGCTTTTTCACAAAGCCACGCTTTTTCACAAAGCCACGCTTTTTCACAAAGCCACGCTTTTTCACAAAGCTACGCTTTTTCACAAAGCAACGCTTTTCCACAAAGCCACGCTTTTTCACAAAACCACGCTTTGATCAACAAATGATCATCAGCACTTCGTATGCCACATTACCAAATTGGGAATGTATCACTAGTAACCATCAACTACATAACCTCTGAGCTCGTACGTCTCAGAGAAGGGTGTTAAGCTAAGAGAATAAATTCTCCGCCACCAACAGAAATGTATTTGATAGAAACCAGCTTTACATCTCAAAGTGTAACGTCAGACACACATCCATACAAGTCTGTTCCGGGTTCGAACAGAACCGAAGGCACTTCCAAAGAAGCCCTTGCAATCCGGGTATTCACAATCCCAATCGGACTTCCCATCACTTAGGAAATCTCTATACCGGGCGCTACTCGGTGCAGAGACAATCGATAGGTCATCCTATCGCTCTCGCAAATACCCGGTCTTCACCACCGGTCTTCAAATGCTATCCATATCGTCGTATCACTATTCGGAATGGGATATATGACACAAAGGCCCTCTCCCGACTAAACCGAATAACGAGCGCAATTAAAAATCATATGGATACTGGGGTCTCAGTTAAATCACAGCTTAAAGCCCAAAACTTTTCATTCGAATGGTAAAACAAATTACCATTTCCAATCTTTTAAACAAAAAGATTCATTTCAAAAACCTTTAATGGTTTAAACAAATTCCACACTTTTAATCTTTTAAACAAAAGATTTAATTCACAAAGTTAACCCCATTCACAAAGATCCATTTATGGATTTCAAAACAATTTCCATTTCAATTGAATTAACTCGTTAAATCTTTAAGTCAAGATTTAACTTTTAGCTTTCAAACTCGTTTCCAAAGATTCATTCATAGTCTTTCAAAACAATTCCATTTCAAGTTGGATTAACTCATCCGGTCTTTAAATCAAAGACTCATTTCATAGCTTTCAAAACATTTCAATTCTATTTCAAACTTGAAATTCTATTGACACAAATTGGAAGTTCATTTCTTAAAATGAAAGCTATTATTATTTGAAAACAAGTAGTTTTCGTTTCAAAAAAATCCAGTTATATTTACACGAGTTAAAACCCTTGAATTAAATTCAAATTCCCAAATCAATACCTTTAAAATGGTTTAACCCATATATAACTTGTACAACATCTTTAATCCCTAGTTTCAAATCATAGAATTCAATTTCAAACATGAATTCAAATTTAAATCAAATTATTTAAATTTCAAAACTCGATTAAGTTATTCAAAATAACTTTTATCTTTGAAACTCATTTCAAAAGCTTTTCACTTTAAACCAAAATTTCCAATTTCAAAATCAATTGAAATTAAAAATTCAATTTCAAAACATTGAATTTACATCATCTGTGACTTAACCGATTTCCCCGTGAAATCCATATTTGTGTGTGTAAAAGTGTAGTCCAGGGGTTTTACACAATAGTGCACAACATCAATCATCACAGATATATTGATAAGCGGTATAATCGATAACGCTTATCTTCATTCACAGATTCATAGATAAAATAAATTTATCAGTCACAAAGATTCATCATTACAATTCGATGTGGGTTTCGGATAACCAACTGGAATCCGACTCCCTGTCGCATCGAAATTCAAGTGTCGTTTACGGGTCAAGGGTTTTTATCTTCACATAGTAATATATCACAGAAACAGAAATCACAGATATATATATCACAGACAAATAAATTATAGATCACAACACAAATCAGGATGTATCACAAAGCATCATATATCAGGGATATCAAACAATTCAACATTCACTAGAATCCAAACATCCAGATTCGCGAAAGTCCCCTCCAATCAAAATCAAGCAACCTCGCCACAAACTGAAACTCAGACCCGTTCGAAAATCCTCCTTAATTACTTTGAAATCAATTTATTATAATTATGAAAAAGTTTTAATGTTAATTAACTTTTAACACTTTACCTTAAATTCATTGTTTAGTTAAAGTATCAATTAGATTTTAAACATGGTTAAGTATTTACTTGGTTAATTAAAACTTGAAACAAATTCTTACTTAAAATAGCCAACATCAGTTACTTCATAAATACTAAAGTTTACTTAATATTATAACCTGAAACTTATTGGCTTAACCCATTTGTTTTGAAGCAAACCCGAGAATGCTCCCAATTCACTCGAGTAGCCATTCGAGTTTTCCACCGTTCCTCCCGAGACATTCCTCTTCCTCACGTACCTTTCTCTTTTTTTTTCTTTACTCTTTTAAGTTTAAAGTTAAAACCTCAACAACAGGACCCTCGTGCTCACCCAGGTCTCACTCGAGGCAATACACCACTTTACTCGAGTAACAACTCAAGGTTACTCCCTCAACAAACAACGTTGACACGAACCCATGTCGTACACGTGCACGGCGTCTCTCCGCCGCTCCAGCAAGCTCCGGCGCCTCCAACAGGTTGCGATACCCTCCTACGTTCGAAAATCAAACTCGATTCAAAGAAAATAACTCGAAATCAAATTTTGGCATCTCGAGTCGAATTGTAACCCAGACGCCACCTCAAACTCACCTCGCCAGCGTTCCTCAGACCTCCGGAGAAGCTCCGACTCCGTCCATACCACCCCAACACCCCACTCTACCATTACCTAGAGCACCACGCAACTCGATGCTTCGGCGGAGACGATCTCGTCTCGTTATAGACAGGAAAAAAAAAACTTGAAGATAAACCCTAAATCGATCTCGTATTCAAAACTCACGCAATAGAAAAATTTTCTATTAATTTTCACGAAATCCCTGATGTTTATACTTGCTTTATTTCAAGTTACAACCTTTATTATTGATTAATTCACTGGGAATTGAGAAAAATGCAAATTTCATTCACCTTCAAACTGCTCTCGAATTTCTTAATTAAAAATCCATCTTTTTGCTTTAAAAATCATGATTTGATGTATAGATTCAATATACAATCTTGAATCAGTATTTTGCAACAATCGAATATTACAAATTGTCACTTGGTTTACCTATACATAAATATTACAGTGAAGTGCTTGATGAAAATGATTGTAATCGACCTTTAAAAATCTTAGTTTAAGTTTAGCATCTTGTTTTGTTGAGAATCAAAGCTTAGAGATGATTTAAGTAAGAATAAATTGAGTTTGATCAAAATATGGAGCCTGTACCAAATTCAGAATCACAGAGCATCTCAAAACATATGCAACTGAAGCATAAACAAACAGTTTATAAATGAAGATCGAACTGTTTAATTAACTCTAAAACTCTTAAAAATTAATTTTACTCACTTGTATTTTTCCAGAAAATACTTTAACAAATTATACTTAAATTTGTTTTCAAAACTTAAATCATGGTCGTGCAACGGATTTTTACTTAGATCTCGAAGCCTAAAATTTATTCGAGGACGAGCTCTTAGTTTCTGGAACAGGTTTTACAGCCTGTATTCTTAAAACAGAGGTGTACCTAATCAACAAACATGCACAGCCACACACCTATATATATATATATGGTATACATTCAAGCAGATTCACAACCTATACTTCAACCATGCATCAAATCATAAATCAGATCAAAGGTAAGGTTCACTTTGTTTTCCAGAGAAGAAGAACAGAGTTGATGAAGAACCAGACTTGAACATTTGCAAGTTGATATCTTTCTTTTCCTTTTGTTGATCTCTGATTTGTATAAATTAAATAGTTGTTTTAAGTTATATTTTGTTTGAGTTTTGATGATGGTATACTTTAGTTTTTTATTTTTAAAAAGGAGCTGAAAAGAGATGTCTCGTGTACTATAGGTGATGGCATTTAATGCCTTGTTTCATATCAAGCTTACACAAACCATTTCTTTATTCCTTTAGGTACAAAACTTACATATGTTTATATTTGTTTGGCTAAAGCTAAGCATACTTCCTCTATTCCTATTCGTATGCATTGAAATGATTTCTGCCTGCACATTAGTTTACAACTTGAATATCTTTTACTGTCTTCATGCTTTTGTTTTGGTTTCTTATACTTGAGTATATTTATATACTTTCTTTTCTACTTTGGTAGGTAGCTTACTTTCTTTTAATCAGATTATTTTTCTTTGTTTTTTTTTTGACCAAACAATACTTGTTCGGCTGATTTGATCTTTGTACATGCTGAGAAGATGGCATTACATGCTTGTCTATTTGGTTTACAAGCTATGCTATTTGTTAATATGTATGTACAGTTTCTTGTTTTTCTTCTTTACTTTAGTCAAGTTGTTTTGCTTTGGCCTTATCACTTTATAAAATAAGGTGAACTTCTATTTAACAAGTTGTTTGAATTTTTAGCTAATATATTCACTTTATATTCTTCAAAATAGCTTATTTATATTTATATTTATTTTTCTATTCCCAACCTAAATATTTAATAGTCTTCTATGTCTTATACTTATTATTTTGTAATATAAATGAATTTCTATTTTAAATTTATTGTCAAAATTTGAGCTAATGTTTTCCTTTATATTTTCTATTATAATTTATCTTATATATATTGGTTTCTATTACTAATTTAATTATTATTATTTTACTTCATATCCAATATATACAATATTTTAAATTTTTAATGATTTAATATTTTAATTTGGTTTCGGGGAAACTCGCTTCCATGTAGAATAAATTATACAATTCTTTTAATTCAAAATTTCTACAAATTATTAATTTAAATTAAATAAAAATCTGGGGTCGTTACATTATCTGAATTGGCTATTAATACAACAACATATGGATGTAAATAAATAACATATTAGCGAGAGACTCCCTTTGGGTCTCTCTACAGATTTTTCCTGCAAAACAATGGTTATGGATAATATGTTGATAATCATGTGGGCTTATACAACCAAATTAATGTCATCCAGTTTTCAATCGGAAATTCAACCAAACAATTTAACTAACATCTAAACAATCAATAAAAGTTTACAACATCATTGGTACAATATAATAAAATTAAATGTGAGTAAAACTCACATTGATTGTCGTTTTTGTCGAAACACCTCGATTTCGGGCTAAAACCGAACGCCCGTCCGATTTTAGCCTAAATTTTCACTTACTCCAAATCCAACCAAACTAATTCCATCGTGAATATCTCGACGACACGATTCCAATGCAAAAAACGGCGTTCGAATCCAATGCAAAAAAGGCGTTCGAATCCAACATCGTATGAGCAAGATAACGTGCACAACAACCATGTCCAAGAACTCTTCCAAAATCGTGCGCACGTACACACTGACACGGAGCTACGACACTTCGTTTTGCAAACCGACTTCACCGATGGCTCTCTCTTCCCAAGCTCGACAAACCGACATCTCGAACCAACTCTACCATGCCCAGGTCAAAACGCGACATGCACCCGACTTCCCTCGTCACGTCATTAGGTCACTCGAGCCCAACGACCGCTGTTCCATCCACAAAGTCGCATATAGGAGTAAAACTCCCCTGCGAGTCCGAATCCATGCTCGTTCATCCAATCATCGACCATCACTTCACAATCCCAAACCCCAGCTACTGCCTCAAAAATGACAATGGAAAAAACATACACGCACACAAAAAGAAGGGTATGGAACTGAAGAAAAACATCGAACGAGTTCAACGGATCAGAAATTAGGATTTTTAGAGGTGTATATATTTTTATCTTGAATTTTAAACTTTGATTTCAAAGAGGGAAGGCCAATTTTGATGATCAGACAATGTTTATATAAAGTGGGGAGGTATGGGTCTGAAAAGATAGGGTATGGGCTAAGAGTAAGGTAGTTATGGTGGGTATGTAGGCATATATACATTATTTTAATTTAAAATTATACCCCAAAACATAAGTTATTAAATTCCCAAATTAAAGTATTTAAATATTTAAAATAAATTAAACATTTAAAATCTAATAACTAAAATTTTGGGTCGTTACACAACTTTCTGTCGAGTAGAAGATCTGGGCAGCAGATTTCCATTGTTTACTTCCATTTGATGGGTGTTCGCTTCATCACCACAATTTATTGCTCCCACAGTTCTTCCAGTCATATATATTCCTTTCCTTGGAGCCATTGGAATTGTAAATCTTTCTCCAAGCAAATTTCTGGATCTAACCTCTGGACCTTATGCAATCCAAAGTGCAAAGCTAGATCGAAGCCTAGGTTTAGATTTTCTCAGTGAAAGCACCATATATTGATGCCAAAAAATGGATCAACACCTAAGAATGAGTTGTAAGGAACCTATGAGATCTAGATCTAGCAGATAGTATTGAAAACAAAAGAGAAATAAGAAAGAGACACAATATTTTATAGTGGTTCGAATATCTACGGCCTACGTCCACTTTATTGCTTTGTTGCTTGTAGATTTGATGTAGTTTGTTTGAGATTACAAGAGATTTGATAGAGGATAAATCAAAAGTACAGGGGTTAGACAGGTTCTAAATCCTAGAATTGCCCAAAGTAGTTGCCTTGGTGACTATTGTATGGGTAAAAGATAATGAAGAGGCATGGCTTCTACGTAGTGATGGCAGAAGTCCTATCTTCTTTTAATTGCTCTATGATTTATATTTATAGGGATAGCAGTCATATTTGATCAGATGCCCACTACTAGAGAGGTCCAGGCATCAGCCTAGAGTCATGTGAAAAAGTTGGGACACCCACGAGTAGGGTAATAACTAGCCGAGTTATCCCCTTGAGGGGATACTTGCCCAACTCACCTGCATCACATTTCTCGCTTCATTATGAGATGCCCCTTGTGATTTCATAGGTTGATGACTTGTTTTGATGGTCATTCCTCCACGACTTGGTTTGTTCTGCAGTTTAGTGGAACTAACTCTTCAATTCTCGAGATAGGTCATCAGGAATTCTATAAAATCACAAGAGCTTACCTATAAGAGCTAGAGAATCACTTGTGCAATGTTTGAGAGATTAGTTGTTGAGCATGGTAACTCGGGCCCGAGTCATGGCTATAATTCGGTGTCAAGTCTTCTTCTTAGTACATTTCTAGTCCATCTTTTCCTGAGCTATTTTCTTTGTCCATATAAACACGCCTACCAAGTTTCAAGTCGTTTCGTTTTCATTTCGATGTTCAAACTTTTGTTAACTTCTGCTTAGATAAACACCCAGTAAACATTATTGAACCAAGGATTTTGTGTTTGGAATTACAAAGTTGAATATGGAAAACATTAGAGTTTTGATCAAAACCAAATTCCATAAGACCTAATGTGATATAGTTTTGGTGAAGTGAATTGGTGTAAATAATTGTTACTATCGGGTAGCACATATAATAGTAAAATTATATTTTACCAAAAAATGTACAAGCGCTAAATTTAGCTAAAATGTCACTCCACAAGCTAAGATGATGAGTGAACGTTAATATTTGAATAGTTTTATACTAGTCGCTGATTGATTTTTTGAGTTGCACAGTCATATTGATAGTTCTTCGAAATACCACACGATTTATTTGATTTATAAATGTTGGAACTGGGGCTAGCCCATAGCGGAGTTAAAGGATAAATTTCAAAAATTCTTCAATATTGGATATATTGGGCCTCTAAAGTCTAAAGGTATATTAGATCTAATCTAATAAAGTTTTTAAATTAAATTAAATTTTATTAAAAATTGGTTAAAAAGAAGTTTAAAATTAATTTAAATATAATTGTATAGTGTATCAAATACACCTAATAATTACTTATAAGAGTTGATTTAGAGAAGAAAACATTTCGTTTCTTTCTCTAAAATTATGTGATTAATTGAGAGCATATTTTACTTTATATGGAGAGGGAAGCATTTCATTTCTCTCTCTTTAATTAAATTGCTTGATTCATTAAATGTTATTAATTAGCAATTTATACATGGCATAAGATGTAAATTTATCCAAATACATTCTAGTGTAAATTATGATAGCGCAACATATCATATTGTATACAAATTTAATGTGCACGTATTTGGGTGTTGGGATTTACATCGCAATGGGCACATTTGCCTTTATATGTGCATTGGTTGTTTAGTGCATTATTTAAAATTATATGTATTTATGTGTACATATATGTATTTAAATATATTTCTAATATATTTGTATTATTAATGAATCCTTTAAAAAAATTAATTCAACCAACTCAACTTTTATGAATTCAAGGTTAATTAAAAAACATGCATTGATTTGATTTAGTAAAACAATTTGAAAATAGATCTTAATCTAATTAAATCCAAATATAATCTTTATGTATATCTTAATAATTTATAGTATAATGTGAAGGAACTGGGCTAGCCCGCAGTTGAAGAAATGAGTGAATTTCAAAAATTTTTTACCCTATTGGATCTTAGTTGGACATATTAAGCCTAATTTATATAGAACATTTCTAATTTGTTTTAAATAAAATCATTTATTTTATTTAAATTAATTAAAGGGATGTTTTTAATTTCAAATGTATAGTGTATCAAATACACCTACATTTAGTTAATGTATAGGGAATGAAACATTTTATTTCTTTCCCTAAAACAAGAATTAATTGAGAGTATTAATTGCATTAAATAGAGAGAGAAAACTTTCATTTTCTCTATTTAATTTGAATTGATTGATACATCAAATGTCAATAATTAATAATTTATTCATGGTAAGATTTATTACTATGTCCATATATGTATTCTAACTGTACTAATTGTAGTTTGAGATTTATTTAATTTTGTTTTATTTATTTTTATAAGTACGTATAAATATGAACCATATATATATATACACATATATGTGTATGCATGTGTAACATCATAAACCATAAAGGGTATAATGTGCCCATATATGATGGGATTTACATTGCAATAGACGCATTAGCTCATTTTGTGTTCACTACAATTTGTTCAAATATATGCTTATATAATATGTCAAAACATAATGTTAATACATGTATATGACACATACACACATATGAATTATTGGAAAACAATTTCTGCCATAATAAATTAATGTAAAATAATTAGATGATAAAATACAAGTTTTTTAATTTTAGAAAATCGAGAAACATATTTTGGGCTTAAGATTAATTTATGGAAATTTTTGTTAAAATAATATTTATTATTAAATAGTTGATAATAGCCCATAAAAAAATTAATTCTTAAAACGAAGAGATCAAGTTGAAAAATTCTAAAACTTTTTCTGAAGGTAAATGAGACATATTTTGGGCTTATGAAATTTATAAGAATTTTCTCAACTGAAATGTCATTTTAATTAAAAAATTAACTAAAGTTAAAAAATAAATTAATTACAAAAAATAATAAATTAAGTTTTAAAAATCTGAAATTTATTCTGATGGTACCTGTGAAACATTTAATGCTTAATAATAATTTCCAGAATTTTACCGATTGAAATTATATTTTTAATTAAATAATTGATTGTAGGCCAAAAGTAAATTAATTTTAAAAAATAATAAATAAAGTTCAAAAAATCTTAAAAAATTTCAGTAAGCAACTTACATTTGCAGAAAATATAGTAAATATAAAATTGAAATTGCAAGCCATTAATTATTTTATACATAATAAACAATTCACAAAATCATTAAATAATAATAAAATATGTATATACATATTTAATAAAATAATTTTATATTTTATGATTCACAATAGGTATAAAAAATCGTAAGAAATTTTTTATATTAAATATATACAAGATATAAACATATATACAATTATACATATAAACAATTTGAAAATCTGTATACATTTAATCTAGATCTATTTATATATATTAATATAAATCAAAATTAATTTTTTTATAAAAAAATCAATAATAAATCAATAAACAAAATACTACAATAAGCACATAACCAATCCAATTGTAACAAACATATGTACCCACAAAAATCTCACTTATAATCTAAACAATAAACAAATCTTAATACAAACAAGTGATTTGGATGTAAATCAGCATTTGTATGATAAACTTGAACATCAAAACAATAGTAATAAATAAAAGTTCACCTCCTTGTGAAGCTTTTGAGTTCATGTTGAACAATGAATTCTAATATAAGAATAATTCCCAATCCATCAGGTTGCTAATCCGGGATTGGAGACCTTCTACTATAAATTAGTATTTTTTAATTTAAATTGGATTTGAGAGTTTACGGGATGATTTTGGAGGAGAGTTGCTGCCATTAAAATGAGGAGGAAGAAGAAGAAAGTGGCAGCTCAAAAAATTAATTAGCCTTTTATATGGGTATGATAAGAGTGCAAACAATGATCTCAACCACACATCTCAAAACCCTAATCTCATTCATTGTAGCTGCCCTCTTTCTCTATTAAAACCAACGAATTTGACCTCTGAAATTCATGGGTTATAAGCCCATTTAACCCAATTTAAATATACATAATTATATTCAACTAAATTTGTTGTCGATATCTCATATCGATCAACATATTTATAACTATTTATAAATAAATGCAACAAATTTATTTCTAAAATCATATCCAAATTTTATAATTAATATTTCATAAATAATAATTAATTTAATCGATTTATAAAAATTATAAACTAATTAAATCATTCGGTCTTAAAGGAATTCACAGATTCGGTTGTGTGACTGTTGGGTGTAAATTTAGTCAGCGATTAATGTCTAACTATTCATACGTTAACGTCCACACTTCATTTAGCAGGTGGTGTGACATTATGGCCAAATTTATCGCCTACTCATTTTCAAAAAAAAATTATTTTAATTTAATAAGCGTTACCCAACCGTGACAATTATTTACACCAATTTTCTTCATTAAAACTATATCACTTTGGACTTATTGAATTTGGCAATGGTCAAAAATTCCAACTTCGTCCACATTCAACTCTATAGTCCAAACACGAAGTCATCGGTTCAATAATAACAATTATTATTAATCGAACTACTCTGCCAAGATATTTTGACTTTTGGTTGACTTGAGGTGACCATGATACTAACCCCATATAACTTAGGTGATGAATCCTATCTTAAATAGTGCTTCACTTCCAATACTTCCACTCGACCCAACTATAGTCACTCGATGGACATCTTGCCACGATTTTACTATAATCAAAGCGAAGCTTTCATATTGAAGAATCACAGTATTCTCAAGTCGAGAGAACTATGTAAATTATTCACATAGATATTTTATGTTTGACCTTAGTTATTTAACCAACAAAAAACTATCAGATGAGTCGTTCCATAGTTATCCAATAACTATTAGTACATAACCCCTAGGTGCCCCCAAACAGTCATGAGTAATACACTGCCCAACATTTGGAGAGCGATACGTACTCTAGTCTCAACAGATACATCAATATCCAGTCTCGATGCATCTTGTGATAAATTACTCACGGTTACAACACTTTGTAATTACTATCACAAAACATACCATTTATGGATTTTCTATTAAATATACTTTTAATTAATTAATTATCTAATATAACTACATTATATCAAGTATATAATAGAAAGGAAACACCTTTATTTCGAACAAGATTAGCCAACGAGTTAGATATATGTAATAAATTACATAGATGCCCCTAAGGCATACCTCAAACTCTATCAATCTCCCACTTGCACTTGGGGTCAATTATGGAATCTTATTCCTACTTCTTCAATCGGTTTTCTCAAAACAATTGGGTCAGTCCCTCAGTGAACGGGTATGCTATTATGTTTCAATTTTCTACTCTGTCAATCAACGCTCTCCGACAGTGGTAAACTGTTTTATCATGTGGAACAATTCGAAGTATGTCTCTTGACTTCCAGTGAGCTCTAGGTTATGTTTATGAACTATATCGCGGCAGTGTTATCATGTAACAATATTATGTGATTTTTAACATTTGGAATCAGCTCAGTTATAAATTTGTGTATATATATATATATATCATGCTTTTATTGCGGCGCTATTCAAGGCGATGTACTTAGCCTTATTTATTGAATCGGCCACGTTCTTTCATTTGGAACATTTCCAACTTAAAGATTCTTAGCTTGAATTTATCATTGACATATTATATTCAATACCACTTATGTTGTTTGAGTCTGTACACTCCTTTATAAGGAGTTTTTATTTCTATAAACAATTCTCTAGTATTTCATAAATACACGAGAACACTTCAAAACAACCATTTAGCGATATCTATTTGGATTTGATATTTGCTTCATGTATCAAATACATAAAAAAATCACGATATTGTAGACAACATAAAATGTATGATAATTCCTTTTACCAATGCATAAGGAACTCATCTCACATGTTTCACATCAAACAATTTAATAAGGTGTCTTTGTGAGGTATGCAGAATATGGATCTTAAGGCTAGAATGAACACTAGAGGGAGGTGAATAGTGTTTATAAGAAATTACTAAATCTTTTTGAGTTATTGTTGATTTGTACACAAATGTATGCAATATTCAGACACAGATATAATCACAGAATCAAACATAGATGTAGAAATAAAGTAAATGCAGTAAAGGAAAGAACACACCGGATTTTATACTGGTTCGGAGTTACCCTACATCCAGTCCCGCACAACTAAGTACGGATTTCCTTTCAAAAGAAATTCAACAATTACAACCCTCGAATTCAAGGCCACGAGGTACACCCTCCAGAATCACAATCCTCTGGGTAGAGATACTTGATTTCCGGGCAACAAGTTCACTCAATTGATTTCTCAAGACTACAATCACACCTTTTTCTCACTTGATTGATTTCCAAGGCTACAATCACACCTTTTACTCTATTGATTACAAAGAAAGCCTATAACTCTGAATAACACTGAGGATCTTGATGAGATAGTGACAGAGAATCAAACCAAAGATTATCTAGTTAGATTCAATGTTGATTTCGGCAGAGTAATGATAGGATTTTGAATAAGAAAATGTGGAAGAAGAAGAGAAGTGAAAAACCAGAAAATCTATATTCAAATTCGTTGAAACTAACCCCTATTTATAGAATAACAACAGCCATGTCCATTCGTGAAAGGTTATGGCAAATAGACACTTCTTTTGAAATTCAAATTTTTGAATCTAACTGTTACTATGTCGACATGGGGTACTAGGGCATGTCGACATCCCAAAGCATTTTTTGAAGATTTGATTTTCTTTGAAAATAACCTTTATCTTATATTAAAAACTATTTAAACTTTATAAATATACTTGACTATAGATAAAATACATAGATAAATATAGAGAATAATATATATAAAATTTTACTATAATTTTATATTTAAATCTAAGTATAAATATATTATAATTAAAAGATATTTTAAAACAAACGAAGTTTAAAACAAGAGTTTATTAAAAACAAAAACAAAGAATATTTTAAGGCTAAAACATCTTTTTGAAAATCATTTGAAAAGATAATTTTTAAGGCTAAAACATTTTGAAAAGTAGTTTTGAAAATCATTCTGAAGTAGTTTTGAAAATCATTTTGAAGTAGTTTTGCAAGCTTCTTCCTACAGAATATCTCATCATATCAGGACTCGAGAACTTGTACAAAACCGGGATGTTCGTGGGTTTGTAAGCCACTTGTCGTAGGTTTGTAAGCTACTTGTCGTGGGTTTGTAAGCCACTAAAAAGGTAGAAATGGGTTCCATCCCAAAAGAAAAATGGAGTGAAGATTTCAGTGCTATTATGAAGTTTTAACATAATTCTAGACTCAATACTTATCTTGAAATCTTGAACTCTTGATAATCTAATCTTGATACTCATGAGTCTTCAATCTTGATATCTTGAATCTCTATACTGTACAGTCTTCATTCTTGGTACCTGCATGGTTAAATCCTGCATATACATATATATCTAAACTATAAAGTTATATTATAATCTTATTCTAAGGTTGTTGTCATCAAAACCATCATCTCAAGGACTAACAATCTCCCCCTTTTTGATGATGACAACCTTAATTTATAAAATATTACTTCTATCCTAATAACTCCCCCTAAATCTAATAACTCCCCCTTAATCTATGCCTAACTACCCTATTCTATATTTCTCCCCCTTTGTCATCAACAAAAACAAACAAACTCTAAACTATATATCTCCCCCTCATTCTTGTACTCAAGTACCTGCATTAATGAACTATATAATATAGTATATTAAGAAATAACTATACTTATAGACATGATATTCAATCAACGATTATAAATATATCAATGTATATTTATACATTCATCAATCCACACCAAGTGTCAATCAAATCAATCAAAACAAACAATTTCAATCAAAGCAATCAATTCAAACAAAGTAATCAAATTAAATAAAGCAATCAAATTAAACGTTACGAGGAACTTCCACCCATCCTTCTTCTCCGAAAATAGGGTCTGCTTTGATGGCATCCCAATTTTCATTGTCATTTGTGAGAGAGACAGGAGGATGTGCTTCGTTATCATCCTTGTGCAGTGAAGAAATCATCCATCGAATTGCCTCGAAATGCCTTTCTTGCTCCTTGATCATCTGCATTTGACTCAATTCTAAGTGTCGCTGGTTACGAAGAATGAACGAGAGAATATGCTTGAATGAATTAAGAGTTTCTTCAAGATTCTCGGATAAGTTATGAATTGGATTAGCCATTTTTGAAATTGTGAGAAGAATGAGAGATAGAATAGATAAGAAATAATATTCAGTAATGAATTCTGGAAGAAATGGGTATATATAGGTGTAGAAATTCGTTTGAAATGAATAGACGTATGGTAGTTATTCAAATTTCAAATTCAAAATGAAGTGTCATTTCTGACCAGTACATGTCGACATGGTCATAGAGGGTATGTCAACATAAGGCAGTGAAATTTGATGGTAATTTTGATTTTGTGAATAATTGTGTATATATATATTTATATAATATACTAACATTTATTCAAGAGATAAGATAAGCTAGATAACAGAAGAGAAACTCAATTTCATTGCATAGAAGAGTGATACAATGATTAATCATAAAAAACTATATAAACACTCAAATTAAAACAAACTTAAACTAATTCGACATGATATGAAAATATAGAACTAGTTAGAGGATGATGAAGATGAAGATAATCCAAGTTTCTTGCTGACTTTGGAGAAAAACTTGTTTATCTTAGATGATATTTTGTCCAACTTCTTACTAACGGATCTTTTAAGAACCCGTTGATTCTCAACAATAATCTTTTGGTTTTTGAGAAGGGTTTTGTTGGTAGGATTGGAGGGATAATCAATACTTTCTAGGGATGTCTCACCTTCTTCTTCTTCTTCTATTTCCATTTCATCCCCTTCTTCTTCTTCTTCTATTTCCATTTCATACCCTTCTTCTTCTTCTTCCTCTTCCTCTTCCATTTCTTCATGAGCCAAACGCTCTTCTTTTTCGGCAAGACTCTCATAAGGTTGAAAAACATATGGGATTTTCATGAGAGTAATGTTTGAGATATTAAAAAACTTTTCTTGAAATAAATTCTTCTCCTTTGAAATTTACTCCAAAATAGTTGAAAATCTAGTAAGGTAAATTCCATGATATAAGTGTTTTCTCCCATTTCAAAATTTTTAGGACGAAGTTCATCCAAAATAACTTGCGCCCAATTGATATCATAATTTCCGAAAATAGCAAAAAGAGCTTTGCAAACTTTTGAGGTAGGATTGTTAAAATTCCCCGACCTTGGGGTCAAAGTATGTTGTAAAAGAAGGTTAACAATTCTTGCTTTTGGACGAAAGTTTCGGTTTTTAAATTAAAAGTTTTCATCTCCTTCAAAAATATGATGAAATGTCTCACGATCATGTTCATCGATTTGAAAACTAGAAAGATTCATTCCCGTGCTTTTGCAATTGAGAATGGTACCCAAAAGATCACAATTCAAAACAATTTTAGTGCCTTTGACACTACTCCAAATTTCATTATCATTTCCTTCATAAAATTCTCGATTGAGATTTGCATAGAAAATTTTAACAAGATTTGGATAACAAACAAAATCATTTTGAGAAGAATCAACAAGAATAAGAATTTGATTGTTTGCAAAAAGAGTATCAATTTCATAAGAAGCAAAATCTTGAAAAATAGCAAATTTTCCGGGATGGACTTTTCCATAATTAGCATAATTGATGTATGCTTTTATGGCCTCCGGATTATTAAGGAGTTGTTCTTTCAAGTTTCTGGAAAGTCTCATGGTGAAGGGGTTGCTTGAAGAAGCCATTAAAGTAGAGAGTAGAGAGCTTGAAGTTTTGAAGAGAGAGTTTGAATTTGAAAATGAAAGTGAAAAGTTGTGATAAAAGATAGTGAATAAATAGATTTTTGAAAGACATGTTCTCTGGTCCAAAAGATGCCTTTTCAGAGTATTGAATGAAGTGAAAAGGTGGAGAGAAATCCAACCATTTGAATTCAAATTTTGAATTTCAAATTTTGGTACCTATGTCGACATCAGGGTAGGGACCATGTCGACATATGCCTATGAATTTCTATGATTTATTTTTCCTAAGTATTCTAATGTATATATACTTATTATTTTAATGTATATATATATATCTCGAATATTATTAGAATTATAGTATATTCCAGAAAATATTATTATATTATTAAAAAAATAATAAAAATAAAATAATAATAAAATAATAATAAAATAATAAAAAATAAATTTAAAATTCAATCAACACACCAATTCAAAATCAATCAATCAAGCAATCAATCATCTAATTCTAAGCATGCAATTTCAATCAATTGTATTGTAAATGTGTACCTTTTTCTGAGTCCGTTTCCTTGAATTCGTTGAAGTCGTGAACTGCCGTGAAACACAAATTTGAATTATCTGTCTTCTGATCATCATCGCTTGAGGACGAGTCTGAGTCATCTAGAGTAGCAGTAAATGCACGCTTCCGTTTCTTTACTGAATCATTGTTTATAGGAGGATTCTGCCTATCTGGATACGGACAATCTCTTTTCATATGGCCTGGTTCATCACAGTTGAAACATTTGACATTGTTTGGCACTGCATTCTGATTTCCAGAATTCTTATAGTTGTTTCTCTTGAGATTATTCATCTTTCTATATTTCAGGAATTTCCGAAAATTCCTGGTCATAAATGCTATCTCTTCATCATTATCACTGTTTGAGTCTGATCCGTCGGTTAATGCATGAATGCCATTGATTTCTTTTCAGGTGCTTTGCTTTCTCTTCTCCCGATCATTTGGACTTCAAACGACATTATATTTCCAATCAATTCTTCTATCTTTAAGGTACTGATGTCATTTGCCTCTTCAATTGCAAGTGTCTTTTGATCCCATTCTGGAGTGAGAGAATTTAAAATTTTTCTAACTTGATCTTCTGCCGAAAATTCCTTTCCTAAGGATATTAAAGAATGCACAATATCCTGAAATCGACTATACATATCGGAAATAGACTCATTAGTATTCATTTTAAATAACTGAAACTGATTTGTGAGCAGGGAAATTTTGGTCTGTTTAACTTTGCTTGTTCCTTCATGAGTAACTTGCAAAGTTTTCCAGATTTCATATGAAGACTTACAAACTGACACTCTATTAAATTCATTCCTATCAAGTGAACAAAACAGAATATTCATTGCTTTAGAATTATTTTGTGCAACAACCTTTTGCTCAGTGGTCCACTGTGCAAAGTCAGTTGTGGGTTCAAAATATTCATTCTGTGTGATATTCCAAGTGTCTAATCCTACAGATTGTAAATATATTTTCATCCTACATGCCTAATATGCATAGTTACTGCCATTAAAAAGTGGTGGTCTGACAGTAGGCTGACCGTCTACAAATGAACAAGTGTTAGAAACAGTACCAGTGTTGGTAGCCATTTAGAAAACTTTTCAAAATTCAGATTATGAAACTTTTGAAAACCTTGCTCTGATACCAAATGTGAGGAATGCAGAATATGGATCTTAAGGCTAGAATGAACACTAGAGGGGGTGAATAATGTTTATAAGAAATTACTAAATCTTTTTGAGTTATTGTTGATTTGTACACAAATGTATGCAATATTCAGACACAGATATAATCACAGAATTAAACACAGATGTAGAAATAAAGTAAATGCAGTAAAGGAAAGAACACACCGGATTTTATACTGGTTCAGAGTTACCCTACATCCGGTCTCGCACAACTAAGTATGGATTTCCTTTCAAAAGCAATTCAACAATTACAACCCTCGATTGCAAGGCCACGAGGTACACCCTCCAGAATCACAATCCTCTGGGTAGAGATACTTGATTTCCGGGCAACAAGTTCACCCAATTGATTTCTCAAGGCTACAATCACACCTTTTTCTCACTTGATTGATTTCCAAGGCTACAATCACACCTTTTACTCTATTGATTACAAAGAAAGCCTATAACTCTGAATAACACTGAGGATCTTGATGAGATAGTAACAGAGAATCAAACCAGAGATTATCTAGTTAGATTCAATGTTGATTTCGGCAGAGTAATGATAGGATTTTGAATAAGAAAATGTGGAAGAAGAAGAGAAGTGAAAAACCAGAAAATCTATATTCAAATTCGTTGAACTTAACCCCTATTTATAGAAGAACAACAGCCATGTCCATTCGTGAAAGGTTATGGCGAATAGACACTTCTTTTGAAATTCAAATTTTTGAATCTAACTGTCACTATGTCGACATGGGATACTAGGGCATGTCAACATCCCAAGCATTTTTTGAAGATTTGATTTTCTTTGAAAATAACCTTTATCTTATATTAAAAACTATTTAAACTTTATAAATATACTTGACTATAGATAAAATACATAGATAAATATAGAGAATAATATATATAAAATTTTACTATAATTTTATATTTAAATCTAAGTATAAATATATTATAATTAAAAGATAGTTTAAAACAAACGAAGTTTAAAACAAGAGTTTATTAAAATAAAAAACAAAGAATATTTTAATGCTAAAACATCTTTTTGAAAATCATTTGAAAAGATAATTTTTAAGGCTAAAACATTTTGAAAAGCAGTTTTGAAAATCATTCTGAAGTAGTTTTGAAAATCATTTTGAAGTAGTTTTGCAAGCTTCTTCCTGCAGAATATCTCATCATATCAGGACTCGAGAACTTGTACAAAACCAGGATGTTCGTGGGTTTGTAAGCCACTTGTCGTAGGTTTGTAAGATACTTGTCGTGGGTTTGTAAGCCACTAAAAAGGTAGAAATGGGTTCCATCCCAAAAGAAAAATGGAGTGAAGATTTCAGTGCTATTATGAAGTTTTAACATAATTCTAGACTCAATACTTATCTTGAAATCTTGAACTCTTGATAATCTAATCTTGATACTCATGAGTATTCAATCTTGATATCTTGAATCTCTATACTGTACAGTCTTCATTCTTGGTACCTACATGGTTAAATCCTGCATATACATATATATCTAAACTATAATATTAGTATTTATATTTTATAATCTTATTCTAAGGTTGTTGTCATCAAAACCATCATCCCAAGGACTAATAGTCTTTACATATCGATTTGGGGCATTCCCAATATCTTATATACTCACTATAAAAGACATCATTTACAATCCAAAGTTGAGTATTAAAACTACTAAGGTTAATTTAACATAAGTACGTCAACAACATGTTGTTTACTTATAGTTTAGAAATATCAATGTACATTTTAATGTTCTTTCTTAGTGAACACATGCTCCCTCTTCATTTTGATTGAAAATTAAACTATTTGATATTTCTATCAAAATACTTATTCAATTTTGATGCTTATAAAATGATACTTTTGTATCATTTCTTGGATCATATTCAAAAATTCAATCCCTCTATATCGCTCCCACTGATTTCGAGACACTTTGGTTATTATGTGCAAATAGACTATTCTAAATCATTATTTAGAATTTTCTATTTTGGCATATATATACCAAAACATTAGGTCTTATCAAGCAATAATTTTGTGAGTAAATCTGAAATAACTTAAATACATTGAATAATAAATCTATTATGGTAATTTCAACAATTGAAATTTACGAGGATATTCTTATCAACGTTGCTCATTAAATTCCAACTACATTAGTCTTGCTCATAAAGACACGATTGCGGCCGATGCATCACATTCCTTCGGTTACAACTACCAAAATCATATTTTGATAGCGTACTTGGAATTCTTTCGGATTTGCGCATCATACCATATCATAGAGTCAACACTCTTAATGGTTTAATTAAACAACCGAGGATTATATATTTTTGACATTGATAAGAAACTCATAGTTTCTCTTCAATGTGTGAGAATACTTATTAGACACTCAAATGTCATGTGTTTGCTTAGGTTAGTTAATTTCATTTCATCTCGTCTAGTCAGTTCTATCTATGGATCGTATCCAATTCCATTTTACTACCAATAATTCCTCAAAGAAATTCTTTCACAATGAAGTTGGTATTTCTTGAAACAACAATTATTTCTTAATGCAACAAAACAAGTATTCATAAACGTTTTATGAATTTATTTATTTTTAAAACTAATTTGGTTTTAGTTTACAAAACTTATGTTCAAAACATAAATATGTCATCCAATGACAGTCTTTCCCAAAATCCTTTTGGAGAGATTCATACAAGATCCCTTATGAAAAATTATTACGTGCAATCTTTCGACTAACACAACCTGCCAATTCCTTGGCTTAGGATATGTTGGATTTTCTTATAAACCCTTATCTTGTGTGATTTCGTAAAATGTTATTTAGATTAAATAATATTAATCTTGTGTACTATTTTAAAGTACATGACCTTATCGATAGAAACTAACTCAACTTCATTCATAATTAATCGTACATTGTCTGTTCGATTAATCCTCATTGATGCATCATTATGTATCACATGGAGGTGTGACTTTTAAGATTGAATCTTTATCCATTTTTAAGTACATTTGGAACCTTTTCCAATATACTCACTCATTCGATCAAATTGAATCATTTCTATTGCATGTTATTTTATTTACTTCTGTTTTATACTCTATGAGTTTACCATAGACATATTACATGTGTTACGTGTATCAAATACACATGTCCCTGTCTATGTTAACTCATCGATGAATATGACGAAGTACGTGGAACCGTTTTTGTACTAATGGACTTAAGATTGCATACTTCAATATGTATCAATCCGAAGAGATCATCAACTCTTATGATGCTCCCACTGAATGGGTGCATAGCCTTAATTGTTTGAGATATAATTAACCAGTATCACATGATTCAAAATCATATAATAAAATTATTTTCTCAAAATTATGGCTTAATCTATAATTTCGAAATAACTGTAAATAATATTAAATACTTCTGTATTTTCCAATGCATCACTTTTGTTATAAAAAATATCACATTATAGTTTTATTTAATAATGAATATTCATAATATTCATATTGAAATGTAGCCATGTCTATTTCTCAGTTGATACTGAAAAATAGTCATTATCTCATAAATAATGTTCGACAGGTTTTACGAAAACATTTTTCATAATATAATGTATTCGGTAAGTGTTATATGGTATGCTCCTACTATTTCCGCCATTACTATAATAGCATACTATATTCGGAGGTCCATCATTCACTTAATATAGATTTATTTATTTCACATACTTCAACAAATTTACCATAGAGAGTTTTTCGATCAATTTTCTTGAACTCAAGAGAAATAAATATCATAGAAAATAATTTTCTATATGAAAATATATTTCAAAATAGAAATTATATATTCCAATGTTAAGTATCAACGATTATTACTATAGTTCTCATTTTTGATGTTTCTTTATGAATCAGAAGTGACTGTTCACTCTCCTCGTCCCAACTATACCTTAAATCACATCTACTCTTATACATTTGTTTTTCTTTATAAATGGTCAAACTATTCAAAATAAAAACCTTACTACAATATCCTAACGAATCCTTTACAAAAGCGCATTTGATTATCCTTAACTTTTAAGGGCATCAAATATGTTGCACTTTGCGTAAACTAATCAAACTGATATTTCAATGATTGAGTTCTTAGATTTATATTGTAATTTTTGTCTAGTGTTATAGTTAACACAAGATGATCCTTTTGTAATCAATCAAATTGAATACTTGATCTTGCACTAAGGTTTATTTGGTTTTTCGAATGAATTAATTTCATATAAATATTTTACACTACAAACTCTAACCGTTCACCATATAACATTTATACGTGATTTTATATGGATCAAATATCCATAGTCTTGTATTGCTTTTAGAGTTCGAAACTCAGAGAATGTAATACATGGTCTGGACCAAATAAATGCATAAGTGGCCAAAATACAAATGTATTTAGTAGTTGTAATATCAAGCACTTGCATGGATATTGAAACATTAATATGCAATAATCTTTTATTGGTAGGTATATGTTATATTTCTATTTGTCAATCTTTATTTCATTTGTATCTCGATTGATAAACATTTTATCACTCCTATTAAATGCACAAATTTATCAATATAGATTATTATAACAATATATAACATATGTTCTTACAATATTAGAAAGGTTAAATGTTATCATTTCATTTTTCTAATAAGGCACCCACTAGTCTTTTATGTTTCATCAAACCCTAAGTGAAAAATAGAAGTCTTTTGACTCTACTAGTGGGTGTCAGGACTCGTCCGTCTTGGAATTCTGACCTTGAGTTTGCTCAACAAGTCATAGCTCCACGGCCGATGGATAACTCCTTGTCGGTTGTATCACATACAACTCCTAACCCATGTTACCTTTTCCTAACCTCATTTGGACCTTGAGTTTGCTCAACAAATTGAAAGAGATTATTCACTCCTACCTACCATATCATGATGGCATAAGTATAATATATGTACCTTGAGTTTGCTCAACAAATACATATAGTTAGGTTACCTTATCTATTCGATATGTTAATAATACTACACATAATATCTCTAACTTGAGTTTGCTCAACAATTAAAGAGTATGCAAGTAATTTATTAATATATATATATATATATATGGTAGATAACAATTTTATATTAAAGATTCATTATCTTCAATATATTATATTAAGTGATATCGACTTATGGAATAATGTATTTCTTATGAAATATTCTTTTGATTCAAGTGTCAGACACATCATAAATCACGGTATACATACATATACGTATATATTTATTCCTTGAGTCTATTTAGGTTTTTTTTAATGTTCCACCTTTAATTATACATTCATATTATATAAGTTTTATTATTATATAACATTTCTATTTCATACGCTTATAGAATAGTCCTATGTATAACATTATATTAACTAAATCTTATTTAATTCATTTTAATTAATTAACTCTTTAATTAATTTTATATTAGTATTCAAATATAACTTTTATATTAGACATATCTACTATAATCTTTATAGCGTATGCTATAATCTTTATAGTATAACACATATATCTTATATGTGTGTGGTTTAATTAATTAACCTTTAGTTAATTTATTTAATTAAACTTTTTTAATTAAATTATATTAATTTCAAAATTCAGTTCACATACATACATGTATACTTATGTTATTTTAAACAATTTAAAAACAACATAACATATACCTCAATATATAATACATGCACATATTCATTAATTAATTAACTTATTTAATTAATTTACTATTATTAATCTTATTAATAAATTTAAAATTTGAAATTAATGTGAATTATTTTTCAAACATTTTGAAAATTATCTTATATTATAACTTTTATAATAAACATATTTTATTTAAATTTAACAGTTATATTTAAAATCTTTAACTTTAATTTTTAGAACATTTTAAAAATTAGCCCAAGGCCCAATTCAAGTTGGGCCTTTTCCATTAGGAGCAATCTTTAGGCTCACACCACCTTTCAGGCCAGACTGGTAACTAGGTAGGACAAGGTGCTTGATTATCCAATTCCAATCATAGACATTACATTTGTAGACACTATAAAGTGGGCAAGCTTAATTAATTAGCCTTAATATGACTAATTTAGACTGCATAGGCTATTAGCCTTTGATACCATTGAAGTTCCGACCCTAACTCCTTTGGGGTGACACAACTAAGTACCTCGCGAGCGAGTTTTACATGTAGCCTCTCAACTAGCATAACCATCGTAGGACATGTAGAGGCAAGAGGCAATGGTTCGTCACAGATCACAAAGTGAGAACCCCTATCATGCTAGTTGTATGGATCAAACCTGTAACATCCAATGTACCAGGTGAACGCCTCAACCAACCTCGCCATGATACCGTTGAAGGAAGTGGGCCAGCCCGTAGTGGAAGAAATGGGTGAATTTCATTTTTTTTACCCTTTTGGATCTTAGTTGGGCCTATGAAGCATAATTTATTTAGAACATTTCTATTTTTTTTAAAATAAAATCATTTGTTTTATTTAAATTAGTTAAAGGGAAGTTTTTAATTTCAAATGTATAGTTTATAAAATACACCTAACATTTAGTTAATGTATATGGAATGAAACCTTTCATTTTTCCCCTAAAATAAGTACTAATTGAGAGTATTAATTGTTAAATAAAGAGAGAAATCTTCCATTTTCTCTCTTTAATTTGAATTGATTGACACATTAAATGTAATTAATTAATAATTTATTCATGGAAAGATTTATTACTATGTCCATATATATATGTATTCTAACTGTACAAATTATAGTTTGAGATTTTTTTAATTTTGTTATATATATATAAACCATATATTATATAACATTTACATATATATATATATATATGTGTGTGTGTGCGCGCGCGCGCACGCGCGCATGTGTAACATCATAATCAATGAAGGCTATAATGTGCTCGTATGTAGATGTTGGGATTTACATTGCAACAGACACATTAGCTCATTTTATGTGTACTGTAATTTTTTCAAATATATGCTTGTATAATATGTCAAAATAGGATATTAATATATGAATTTGAATATATATATATATATAAATTATTGAATAAATAGTTTCTGCCATAATAAATTAATGTAATAATCACGTGGTAAAATACAAGTTTTATAATTTTAGTAAATTGGGAAACATATTTTAGGCTAAAGATTAATTTATGAAATTTTTTTTATTTAAAATAATATTAATTATTAAATAGTTGATAATAGCCTATAATCAAATTAATTCTTAAAAATATGAGATCTTGTTGAAAAATTCTAAAAACATTTCTAAGGTATATAAGACATAATTTTGGCTTACTAAAATTTTCTAGAATTTTATCAACTAAAATTATATTTTTAGTTAGTTAATTAACTACATTTCGAAAATAAATTAATTATAAAAATATCAAATTAAGATTTAAAAATCTAATTTTTTTTGAAGATATCTGTGAAACATTAAATGCTTATGGAAAATTCCCAAAATTTTATCAATTGTATTTATATTTTTAATTAAATAATTGATTGCAGACCGAATGTAAATTAACTTTATAAAATAATGAATTAATTAAAAAACCTTAAAAAAAATTTGTAAGCAAACTACATGGTGCAGAAAATATTAAAAATATAAAACTGAAATTGTGAGCCATTAATTATTTTATACATAAAAACAATTCACAAAATCATTAAATAATAATAAAATATTTATATACCTATTTGCAAATCTGTATACATTTAATCTAGATTTATTTATATATATTAGTATAAATCAAAACTAATTTTTTTAAAGAAAAAATTCAACAGTATATCAGTAAATAAAATATTACAACAAGCATATAACCAATCCAATTGTAACAAACACATGTACCCACAAAAATCTCACCTAATCTAAACAATAAACAGATCTGAATACAAACATGTGATTTGGATGTAAATCAACATTCATATGATAAACTTAAAATCAAAACAATAATAGTAAATAAATGTTCACCTCCTAAGAAAGCCTTTGAGTCTACATTGAATAATGAATTCTCTTCTAAGAACAATTCCAAATCCATCAAGTTGCTAATTCGGGATTGAGACCTTTTACTACAAATTAGTATTTTTTAATTTAAATTGGATTTGAGAATTTTTAGGATGATTTAGAAGAGAGTTGCTGCCATTAAAACGAGGAAGAAGAAGAAAGTGGTGGCTCAAAAATTAATTAACCTTTTATATGGTTAGGATAAGAGAGCAAATAATGATCTCAGCCACACATCACAAAACCCTAATCCCATGCATAGTAGCTGGCCCCTTCCTCTATCAAAACCAACGACTTTCAGCTTTAAAATTCATGGGTTGTGAGCCCATTTAACCCAATTTAAATATACATAATGATATTCAACTAAATTTGTTATCGATATCTCATATCGATTAACATGTTTATAAATTTTTATAAATACATGCAATAAATTTATTTCTCAAATCATAACCAAATTTTATAATTCATATTCATAAATATTAATTAATTTAATCGATTTATAACAATTATAAACTAATGAAATCATTCGGTCTTAAGAGAATTCACCGATTTGGTTGTGTGTCTCTTAGGTGTAAATTCGGTCAGCGACTAACGCCGAACTTTTCGTACGTTAACATTCACACTTCACTTAGCTGGTGGTGTGACATTATGGCCAAATTTATCGCTTACTCATTTTCGGAAAAATCTTATTTTAATTTAATAAACGTTAGCCAGTTTGGACTTATTGAATTTGGTAATGGTCAAAAATTACAACATCGCCCACATTCAACTCTATAGTCCAAACAAAAAGTCCTTAGTTCAATAATAATAATTATTAACCAAACTATTCTGGCTAGAGATTTTGACTTTGGGTTGACTTGAGTTGACCGTGATACTAACCCCATGTAACTGAGGCGACGAATCCTCTCTTCAATAGTGCTTCACTTCCAATACTTCCACTTGACCCAACTATAGTCACTCGATGGACGCCGTGCCATGATTTGACTATAATCAAAGTGGAGCTTTCATATTTAAGATTCACAGTATTCTCAAGTCGAAAGAACTGTGTAAATTATTCACATCGATATTTTATGTTTGACCTTAGTTATATTAACCAACAGAAAACTATCGAATGAATCATTTATTTGTTATCCAATAATTATTAGTACGTAACCCCTAGGTGCCCCAACAGTCATGAGTAATACACTACCCAACATTTGGAGAGTATTACGTACTCTAGTCTCAACTGCTATATCAATATCCGGTCTCAATGCATCTTGACTAGGAACATTTAAAATGGTGTTTTTATTTTTATTGTGATAAATTACTCACGGTTACAACACTTTGTAACTACTATCACAAAACATACCATTTATGGATTTTCTATTAAATATATTTTAATTAATTAATTAATATAACTACATTATATCAAGTATATAATAGAAAGAAAACATCTTTATTTCGAACAAGATTAGTCAAGGAGTTAGATATATGTAACAAATTACATAATTTCCCTTAGGGCATACCCCAAACTCTAGCAGGATATATATATTATAAATTAAAACAATTTGCCAAGAATATATTTTATACAATAATATTATTAAGTTGATTTATGTTCATTTATACATCAATACAATTCTCCTTTATTATTAACATGTATGTGTGTGTATATAATATGTAATTTTTTTGAAACCTTTTATTGTAAAATATTTTAAAATTATTTTAACTTACAAATACACACACACACATAGACATACATACATACACACACACACACACACATATATATGTATACTTATATATGTATGAATCTTAAAATAGAAGACCAATTTTGAATCAATGTAAACTATCATTAACAATTGAATTAAAAAAACTACAAATTAATTACCAGATTTATATTTAGATCAAAATCAGTAGAAATTATCAATGAAAATCATCAATAGAAATTATCATTATCAAATCAAAACAATCTACACTTATATATTTATAAGTGACAAAAAATGCATATATGAATTTTTCAGAATGAATTAACCACTAGATCTACAATATCATGGAAAATATAGATAAAAGCTAATTAAATTTATGTTGTTGATGTTGCCTTATGATTTCCACCTTGACTGAAGAAGGCTCTAAGATCCGATTGAATCACCTCAAGAAATTGCAGCAGTCTGAAGCATCAATTTTGTACTCATTTTATTGCTTTGTTTTTGGAATTTTTCATGATTGGAGGCCATGAAATTTCGGCCAAGAATGTAAAAACTGAATATGGAGGATAGGGTTTAGAAGGAGAGTGATTAAGAGAGGCAAGTGAATGAAAGACAAGGTATTTATAGAGGGAACCTTCCTTAACCTCCTCCCTTCATTTTCTAGATCCAACCATTGAATTTTAAGCCTCCTTTTTCTTCCTATGGTCTTATATGAATGAGCATATATGGGCCACAAAATATTCTCAAACCCATTGAGTAATTAATCTATCTAAATCCAAATTAATTTTTTTATCAATATCATATATCGATACGTACATATACAACTTTTATGTACGCACATTATCAAATACTGATGGCATTCAAACAAATCAAACAAATAAAAAAAATCAATAATTAATATCTCATAAATATTAATTAACTAAATTAATTTACAATAATTATAAATTAATTAAATCATGTTGTTTTTCCGGGGCATTCATCATTACGGTTTTTCGACTCAAAGGTACAAATTCAGTCAGCGATTAATAATGAACAATTCAAATATTAACATTCATATGTAACCTTTGCTAGTGGTGTGACATTTTGGCTGAATGTATCACCTACACATCTTCTCAATAAAATCCAATTTTACAATTATAAGCGATACTTGGTAATAATAATCATTTACACCAATTCTCTTTTCTAAACTATATCACTTTGGACTTATAGAATTTGGTAATGGTCAAATTCCAATACCGTGATACTAACCTCATATCACTTTGGAGTTATAGAATTTGGTAATGATCAACTTTATAGTCCAAACAAAAATTCCTTGGTTTAATAATAACAATTATTATTAACTAAAGTGCTCTGGCTAGAAACTTTGACTTTGAGTTGACTTCAGTTGATCGTGATACTAACCTCATATAACTAAGAAGGTGAATCCTCCCTTGAATAGTGTTTCACTTCCAATGCTTCCACTCGACCTAACTATAGTCGTGCGATGGATGTCATCCCATGATTGAACTATAATCAAAGCGAAGTTTCCATATTGAAGATCAACGGTATTCTCAAGTCAAGTGAACTATGTAATTTTGTCACATCAATATTTTCCATTTGACCTTGGTTATATTAACTAACAGAAAACTATCTAGTGAGTCATTCCATAATTATCCAACAACCATCAGTACATAATCCCTTGGTGCCCCCAGTAGTCATGAGTAATACACTGCCTAAAATTTAGAGAGCATTCATATTTAGTCTCAATGGATGTATCGATATCCAGCCTCGATACATCTTGACTAGGAATATTTAAAATGGTATATTTAATTTCATTATGATAAATCACTCTTGGTTACAGCATCTTGTAACTATTATCACAAAACATACCATTTATGGATTTTCTATTAAATATACAGTTAATTGATTTAATTAACAAATATAACTCATTATATCAAGTTTATAAAAGAAAGAAAACACATGTGTGCTCTCCTCTATTCGAAGAGATTACACATTTTTCTCAAAAAAAGAAGAAAAAAAACACCTTTTATTTTGAACAAGATTGGTTATCGAGTTAGATATATGTAACAAATCACATAATTGCCCATAGGATATAACCCTAACTTTATCAGTCTCTCGCTTGCACTTAGGGTCGATTATCGAATCTGTATCCCATCCCTTCAATCAGTTCTCATCAAACTGATTGAGTTAGACTTTTCATGAATGGATCCACTATGTTTGTGTAATTATCTACTCTATCAACCAACTCTCTTTGATGCCGACAAAACTACTTTTATCATGTGGAACTATTCAGAGTATGTTTCTTGATTTCTATTGTGCTCTTATTATTACACTATTATCATATAACAATGATTAGTATTCTTAATACCTGGAATCATCCCTGACTCAGTTATTGATTTGTGCATTTATATATATACTTCACTTTTACTGTGGCGCTATTTAAGGTGATGTACGTAACCTTTTCATTGAATCAGCCACAATGTTCCGTTTGGAACATTTTCAACCTAAAGATTCTTAACTTGAATTTATTATTTACATAATACTGAATATCACTTATGAAATATAAGTATGAACGCTCTTTCATAAGGAGTTCATTGTTTTTGTAAACAATTCTCTAGCATTTCAGAAACAGAGAACATCTTACACAACTACTTAGTGATTTGGATTTGATATTTGCTTCATGTATCAAATATATAAACAAATCATGATATCGTAAACAACATAACATGTATGCTAATTCCTATTGCTAATGCATAAGGAATCTATTTCACATGTTCCTTATTAAACACTTTTATAAGGTGTTTTTGTGTAACGACCTGGAATTTTACCATTTTCATTTGAGAATATTTAATTTAATTTAAATATTTGATTAATGGTTTTTATTAATTTAATAACCCTCTTTTAATTTATAATTAATAATAGAAAAATGATTTTCAAATTTTGTTTACATAAATCAATAGTTCGACAGAAAACTGAAAATGTGACTGTTTACCGGGTTTTTAACCCAGCAGAATTCAATAGGAGTTAGAACATCTATGCTAGGTCAAAACAACTCAAGAATCAACCAGAAGGACCAGAAGAATAGGCCAAGAAGGACTCAAGAGGAAGCACACAAAAATTAACCAAGAGGATGGATCGCTAGCGATCCATCACCTATGGATCGCTAGCGATCCAGACTGCTTATGGATTGTTCAAACCTCTTGCATCACGAACCAATATCTTTTGTAGGAATGTTTGCCAAGTTTCATGATATTCCAAGCAACCTAGTTCGAGAAGTGAGCATTCATCTGATTCAAGTTGCAGAACAATCTAACCCGTGTGTGAACCATCATCAAAACAAGGCAACTAGCTATAAAATTACATGGAGAGCACCTACATAAGATAAGGAGTGCAACCCAAAGGAAGAATTCCAAAAATCTCCTAAGTACATGGATTGCTAGCGATCCACGTCCTATGGATCACTAGAGATCCATCAGATTAAGTTGGATCGCTATGAAATTCTTGGAACACCTTCGTATCATCAAATGTAGGCTTCTGGCAAAGCGACCTAGCCCAATAGCTCTCCAACCTCTATATATACAATCCTACTTGCAACATAAAGAGAATCGTCTGGACTGGTTGTTGAAACTCTACAGATATTATTCTTCACTCTTCTCCTCCTACACAATAGTCATCTAGGGGTTCACTGTGATTCTCAAGTGATCTCTTATACTTGTGACTTGATCTAACTTAGAAGATTCAATCACATTGTAATATGATTCAACCTATAACAGCAGTCAATTAATAGAAAGTTATAAAGTGGAAGTAGGCTTCATTAACAGCCGAACCACTATAAAAATCTTCTTATCCTTTTACTATTTCTGCTCTTTTTACATTTATTTTCTATATTTTCTATGTAAGAACATGGATAGTGCTTTCACACTCACTCCACTGTGTTGATCCACTTTTTCGGTTAACATTTTGGTGCTTTCACCGAGAACCGAACTCAGGCTTCGATCTAGCTATCTACTTTGGATCTAATAGGTTTAGAAGTTAGATCTTCAATCTCTGCTTAGAAGATTTGCTGCTAAGAATCAATGGACAAGGAATAAAGAGAACTACCTTTGGAAGATCCATAAGAGCTACCATTGCAGGAGAAAAAACAAACCCTTAGCAAATTTGAAGTCAATAACCCCAATAGCCTGTTGTTAGGAGCTAACTCTAGAGACCAGGTTCCAGGATCCTCCACACATCATGAAGTTGTGACTAAGGGAGAATTGAACAAGATGGTTGATTAAATTAACTATAAAATGTCAAACAGTCAAAAGGATCTTATGGAAAAGATAGATGTTGTCTTAGCGCTCCAAGCACTAATTACTCACAGAACGGTGTCTAAAGCCGCGGCTGCTATGGAGCAAGAGCATTCTTCTTTTTCTGACCGGAATGGAAGAAACAGAGACAAAGGAAAAAAAGGAAGTAGTTGGTGGAGCTCCAAGAATCATGATGGAAGAAAACGTTAACCCTCCACCCACTACAAAAGCACCTGCTACAAACCTGAACCTAGAAGTGAAAACTCCATTAGAGGACATACAGGTAGCCGATACTGACTCCGAGGAAGATGAGTGACTTAAGGAAGGTGAATTGAACTCAAACAATATAACTCCACCCATAAGACAAACCGCTTGTCAATGGACCTCTGCAGGACTGGCTCATCCAAAGACTGGAGAGCCTAGGCTTCGGCCAGCCAACCAAGACCGTTTGCAAAGTCAAACACTTGGAACAGCTACTGACAGCCGAACTACGTAGGAACGAACAAGTGAGGCATAAATTACGAACATGGTCAAACGCTTGATGCAAGAAAGAAAGGGTAGAATGGATGATGATTGGGGTTCCGCTTCAAGCCGAACTCCCTTCATTAGTAGTATCCTAAGGGCAGAATACCCCAACAAATTCACCATGCCACCAACTGTGCCCTCCTACAATGGAACTACTGATCCTCATAGCACTTCTACAAGTACATTTGGAATATGGATAGTGTAAGGGCAACAGATGCAGTTCGTTGTAGATGTTTCACCATCTATTTGGAAGGAGTCGCCTCTATATGGTTTACCAAACTCCCTCCGCGATCTATCTCAATCTTTGACGAGCTAGCTAGGAAGTTCTTAGAGCAATTTAGACTGCACATAGCTCAGCCAAAGGATGTGATGTCTCTATTCGGTTACTTACAAGGACCCAACGAATCATTAAAATCATTCATGAACCGTTTTAATACAGCCTTCACCGAAGTGAGCAATCCAAATGAGGATATGATTTTCATATCTTTAGTTTGCTTGATCCGTCCATAGATAGATTTTGGGAGATGGATTAAAATGAAGCAACCAACCACCATGAAAGAATTCAATCGAAAGGCTAGTCAATACTTGAGATTCGAAGAGGCAAATACGTTAGAAGGTAAGAATACCAATATGCGACTAAATGAATCAATTCATAGTAACATGGCGGTCAATCAAAATAGTAAGAATTCTAAAGTAATTGTGAGGAAATATGGGGACCAAAAAAGGAAGAACCAGCATCAGAACACTGGCAAGGGCAACAGAGACAGAAAGAAACTCAGAGGTTTGAAACGTAGAGAATACACTGCATTGAATGACAGCTTGAAGAATAGTTACCTGGCAACTCAAGGAACAGAAGAATATCCAAAGCCGCCTCGGAAAGAAGAGTCTGAGCAACAAAGGAAGTCAGAGAAGTTCTGTCACTTCCATGAAACCCATGACTATAACACAAACAAATGTTGCCATTTGAAGAACGTGACCGAAGAATTAGAGAAAATAAGCTCCAACAGTATGTGAAGAAGCCCTAAAATTTTGATCAGCCAACCGGACCTCGTGCTCCCAACACCCAAGGAAAATAGTCTGGATCTAGTGGAGAAGGATCCAAGCTAGTTGAATAGAGACTTGTCATCAATACCATTTCGGGAGGTCTTCATCCAACATAGAAAAGTTGGGGGGAGACGGAAATATATGCTAGTTCAATCAAACATGCTCTAAAGGAAAATTGCTTTGCAATCGAAGACGAGACCCCTGCTAAATAGCAGAGGATTCTCAATGACGACATCGTGTTTTGAAATCGGGATAATGAAGGAATAGATGCTCCAATTTTAAATCCAATGGTGGTGAAGATAGAAATTGGACCCGCTGTCGTGCGACGGGTGTTGGTCGATACCGGAAGATCAATAAACATTCTGTTTCAATATACGTTCGACCAAATGAAGCTTATCATGAAGGATGTCTCTACGTGCCGAACCAAAATCCAAGGATTCACTGGCCATCCACTACAACCGGTTGGCACAATTGATCTGCCTGTTGAACTCGGAAAAAGAGATCAAAGTGTGGTTCTCACCCAAACCTCTATGATAATTGATGAGATGTCGGCCTATAATGCATTCTTGGAAAGGCCGACCCTCACTGATTTTCAAATTATCCTAGCACAATGGTGTCTCAGTATGAAATTCCCTATGAAAAAGAAGTTGAGATGATAAAGGGAGACCAGAGTGTCACAAGGGAATGCTACATCACTGAACTACATGAAACAAGAAAGAGAGAAAAGGGGAAGAATGTAGAGAAAACTCTCCACATTCGCAAACCGTCAGCATAGCAACTACAAACCACCCCTGCCTTGGGGTCCACAACCGATTCGATAATTCTATGGACCCTAGAAAGAAGAGTTCAGGAGAGGAATGGGCAGCACCGGCAGAGATTACAGTGCCTATCCTTGTAGATGTGAATGATCCGACATGAGTACTAAAAATAGGATCACATCTTGGAACCAAGATGCGACAAGAATTAGTCAAGTTTCTTCGCACCAATTTGGACGTGTTCGCTTGGACACATTTCGATATGTGTGGGATATCGCCAAAGATAGCATGTCATGCACTTAATATCGATCGCATGTACAGTCCAGTGATGTAGAAGAGGTGCACCTTGGCACTTGAATGGTTTGCTACATTAAGAGAGGAAGTGGATAAGCTGTTGGAAAACGGATTCATCCACTATGCAACCTACCCCGTATGGGTATCAAATCTGGTTTTGGTAAAGCAGTCTAATGGGAAGTGGCAGACATGCATTGATTACTTAGACTTGAACAAAGCCTGCCCAAAGGATAGGTATCCATTGCCCAAGATCAATCAGCTTGTTGAGCCATGGGGGGCCACGAGCTATTATCATTTATAGACGCCTACTCGTGATATAATCAAATCATGATGCATGAACCCGATCAAGAGAATACTGGTTTCATTACAGACCTTGGATTATACTGTTATCGAGTCATGCCCTTCGGACTAAAGGACACAGGGGCAACCTATCAACGACTGGTAAACATAATGTTCAAAGATCAAATCAAAAAAACAATGGAAGTATACGTGGATGACCCACTTGTAAATCACGCATATCAGAGAATCACTTAGACAATCTTGCAGAGATGTTCGAAATATGGCGGAAATATGGAATGAAGCTCAATCTGTTGAAAGGCTCTTTCAGTGTTGCTTTTGGCAAATTCCTTAGTTTCATCGTGAATGCAAGGAGCATTGAAGCTAATCTGGAATAGATTACCACCCTAAGGAATGTCACCCCTACGACCAAAAGGGAATTGCAAAGTCTAAATGGAAAGATCGCAGCACCGAGCTAGTTCATCTCCCGAGCGACTGACAAATGCATATCGTTCTTCGATGCGTTGAAGAAGGGAAAGAAGAATTTTGAATGGAATAAAGCCTGCCAGACAACCTATGAAGAATTATTCCATCATATGGAAACCCCACCGGCCTTATCCAAGCCGATAAACGGGGAAGATTTGTTTGTTTACCTTACTGTATTGACCCTTGCTCTGAGTACAACATTGGTATGTGAAGAGGCTAGGGTCAAGCGACCCGTCTACTACATCAGTAAGCGGTTCACTTGAGCTAATAAGTATTACCCAAAGTTGGAAAAACTCGCCTGTTGCCTGTTGATCATGTCAAGGAAGCTACTACCATACTTCTAGGCTCATCCCATCTAGGTGTTAATGGATCAACCTCTGAAATAGGCGTTGTATCACCTAGAGACATCGGGTTGACTTCTAAAATGAAATATCGAGTTAAGCTAATATGAAATCACTTATCACCCTCAAAGAGCTATCAGTGGACAGGCTTTGGCAGATTTCATCGCCGAATTTATCGAGTGGGATAGTGAAGAAGAAAACACTTCGGACATGGTGCCACAGTGGAAGTTGTTTGTCGATGGTGCATCAAATGATTTTGTTTAGATTCGAGGGCGGTACTCCAAACCCCTAAAGTCGATCCATTTGCTACGCTCTAAGACTGGAATTTCCTGCCACCAATAATGAAGCAGAATACGAGGCTTTGATGGTAGGATAAAAAATCATTAAAGAATTAGGAATAAAAGCCATGCATATCTACAACCATTCTCAGCTAGTCATCTTTCATGTGAAAGGGAAGTACCAGGCAAGAGGCAACTTTTCCCTTTACTTGTAAAAAGCACGAGAATTGCTGTAGGACATCGTGCATTACACTTTAAGTCACATTCTGAGGGAACAGAATATGCAAGCAGATCACCTAGCCAAACTAGCCAGTTCCAGAGATGCTCAACCAATAGGGCTGGCCCTAATCGAAATGCTTACATCACCCAGCATAGATGATATGGATATCAATTGGGTTATGGAGACCGTCGAGGAAGAGCAATCATGGATGACGCCGATCAACGATTACCCAATCAACCTAAGGATCAGAACGAGCGAAAGAAGCTACTCTAGAAGGCACCACGGTTCATCTTGCAGGATGGAATTCTTTATAGGAGGGGATTCTCTACTCCCCTACTTAGATATGTAACCAACAGCGAGGCCAAAAATATCCTCAGGGTAGTCCATTAAGGCGATTGTGGAAACCACATTGCAGGGAAGACTCTAGCAAAGAAGATCCTCCGATATGGTTATTTCTAGCCATCCATCAACCATGACACAGTGGACTACGCCAGGCGATGTGTGCAATGCCAAAAGTTTACCAAAATACAGAGAAATCCATCCATAGAACTTACGCCAATGGTTGGCCCATAACTGTTTGCGGTATGGGGGATTGACCTGATCGGCGTGCTCCCAAATGCTAAAGGAGGGGCCAAATATGCTATTGTTGTTGTTGATTACTTCACAAAATGGGTCGAAGCAAAACCGCTGGCTACTATTACCACTAAGAAAGTAATTAAGTTTGTCACTAAAAATATTATTTGCAGGTTCGGAGTGCCATAGAAAATAATCACAGATAACGAAACTCAATTCGAAAGCGCTAAATTCAAGGACTTTTGCAAGCGTTTCCGCATTGAAAATAGTTTCTTCGCAGTGGCACAACCTCAAGCAAACAGGCAAGTAGAGGCGGTAAACAAAATCATCAAGTCCACCATGAAGAAATGGGTTACAAAATTGAAAGGAAACCTGGTTGATGAGCTCGTACTTGCACTATGGGCTTACCAACGGTGCATAAGTCAGCTACTAGACACTCGCCATTTGTCCTAGCATACGGATCCAAAGCAGTGATCCCGGTTGAATTGGAAGTCCCCTCTCATTAGAAATGATACTTCAATCAAAAAGAGAACGAGTAGCTCCTGCTCGAGTCACCAGATCTGATTGATGAGAAACAGGAGGAAGCCGAGCTATGGACCATGGCTCACCAAAAAAGGGTAACACAACACTTCAACTCCAAGGTCCGCAACCATACTTTCGAAGTGGGAGAGCTCATCCTGAAATGGATCTGTCCGGTTCCAGGAACATTTGGACCAAACTGGGAAGGGCCTTACTCAACCAGGCAATAGCTCAAAGATGGCACTTTCAAGCTGACCACATCTAATGGAATTCAAATTCCCTATGCTTGGAACAACGACTCGCTCTGGCATTACTTTATTTAGCTTTTATCTATGTATTTTCTATTTTCGCAAATATGCTGCCCGACTACACTAAGGGCATTGTAAAAAGGCAAAATTTGCTCTACTTTTCGTTTTTCAATAAAATCTCTTTAGCTTCTTGAACCAATAAAACCGTATTCATATAAATTACTCGACAGGTCGGCGAAAGTAAACCGACTCAAAAATCATTCATTAGTTGCTTGGGGAAGTGAAACCACACCCAAATATGCCCCACCTACCTGCCAAGTCGATGAATGTAAATCGACTCAAAAAGCCGTGCATTCCGTAAGCCACACACTCTCAAAAAGCAAAGGATTTTGTAAGCTATGCACCCTAAAAAACCCATGCATTTCATAAGCCGCGCACCCTAAAAAAGTCACTCATTCGGTAAGCTATGCACCCTCTAAAAGCCGCTCATTCCGTAAGCCATGCACCTTAAAAAAGCCGCCCACTCTCAAATAGCCACGCAGTCCGTAGCCATGCACCCTCAAAAAGCCATGCATTTCGTAAGTCGCGCACTCTTAAAAGCCGCGCATTTCATAAGCCACGCACCCTCAAAAAACTGTGCATTTCGTAAGCTACGAATTTTGCACAAGCACTATTTGATGTCGCTCCAGCATCATCAACAAACCATTAAGATCTTGTAAGTACCTATGTTGTCCTGACAACACCGGGAAACTCGTCTATAGCAGGACTAACAAAGATCCACTCCGACTATCAAAGGTAATTGACGCAAATCCAACAATGTCGCACAACTAGAGATCGACAATGAATTCCAATCGTTGATCGACAAAATCTCTAGAGTCGAGACATTTGAGTCACAAGTTTCTGAATATAGGAACCACAAAGTAGATTTAGCTACAAACATCCGAGGAATCGCTCGGATCAACTGGGCATTTATCAAATGTTCGGAGAAAACAACCCTGTAATGTAGGGGGTACACACATACCAACATTTAGTTGAAAGGAAAACTACTCCATAGTCTCGTTTTGCAGAACAAGGAATTTTAGCAATCATAATGGATCTAGTTATAAAATTGATAAAAAAATGCATACATAATGCGTGAAACCACAGAAATGAAGGCATCGTAGACCACAAAATACGACATGGCAATGTGATGTATAGAAATTGCAAAACAAGCAATTGTGTCATGTACACACATAAGTGGTATAAAAACAAGCAAGTACGTGATAAATATGAAAGAACACAGAAGAGATAACAATAGAAACATTAATCTTTTCATTTCTTATAACATTTTCTGTACAAAGTCAAAATTTGGGAGCTATACCCACACAATATCGACTAACAAAAAGAAAAGTATAGATGCTATAACAACAAAGTAATAAGTGCAGACTCTACACTTATACAAATTACATGTCAAACAAATCAGAATGTTACAAAGTCTGGCTCCACTGTCACTCGATCATGTCATTGCTTCTTGACACCACTTCCTTTCCCACCTTTGGTCGGAAGTTTCTTCTTCCCCTTAGCATCCCCACCGGGAGTCGTATCGCTGCCAGAGATAATATTATAGGCTCCTTGTCTATGTATCCTCCTTGTTCTTTGCCCCCCGGGCAGACTCCCCTTGGTCTTGCACTTGCGGGACTTGTGGGAGCTCCTCAAAGACTTTCTCTCCTTAGCCATTTCCTTCTTAACTGCCACCTTTTGCTACTCAGTTTTACCTGGTTGGCTAGTTGGTCTGTCTTCTCTTGAGTGTCAACTGCTGCTAAATCACCCTCTAGAGATACGAAGGGGTCATCCAGGCAATGCAACGCAACGATCTTCTAAGATTTCGGCCCTGGTTGCAAGCCAGACATGGGCGTTGTGATTAAAGTAGCTACATAAACAAGCATAGTTGAAATAGCAATAGGCCCCGAGACTGGAGAGATTGGTAGTTCGACGGGCAAGGAAGACAGACCTATAAGATCAAAAAGGAAAGCATTCAATTCATCTTGTTCTTGCATTGTAAGCTGGAAATACTCAAACTCAAGAGAAACAAGAAAGTTACCACATCAAAAGTCTGGCCGTGAATATGAACCTCATACTCCCTATCATTTCCTTCTTTTGGTTGCACAATCTTGGGTGAAGTTTCAGTGCTACCCAGGGCCTCGAGGATAGCTGCTGAAGGGGCGGAAAACAAAGCAGCACCAACCGAAGTCGGAATGATTCCCGTCTGATCGTGAGGCTCCTTGGACGGTTCGCCAGGCCCAAAACTGAAAGGCTCTAATAGTGCTTTAGCAGCTGTAGTTGCAGCAGCATCCACGACTTCTCGCTCCCTTTCAACCCAAATAATATCTGGTCCTCTACCAAAGCCTTCTTTGATTCTTCATTAAAATATGCATCCTCCAACTCTTATTCAGTGTACACATCCCCGTCTTCTCGGAAATGGGCCAGGACTTCTTCCCAAACCACTACAAGAGTATGTGGTAATTTGGGGTCCAAATAACAGAGATTTCCCTTATGAAATAGGGAGTTGACATAGAATTTCAAGATGGTGTCATCCATCTTCGACATCTACCTTTCGAAGGCATCTTGCAGCTCCAAGCAGTCCGTCGTTACAGCGGCCTTCTCAACTTCGACTTTGGTCTTTTCAACGTTGAGTCATGCAATTTTTTTTCGAAGTGAAGCATTCACTTGAGCCTGGATAGAGATGGTCTTATCTCGGGATTCCACCATTCCTACATAATCAACAATTGTCTTCTTATGAGCTTCAACTGTTTCATCATGACCAGCAATAGTTCTCTTTTGAGCTTCAATGATCTCATCTCAAGTTTCAAGCTCCTTTTTCAGCTTGACTTCATCAACATGAGCTTTCTTGATTTCATCTATGAACATGATCTTAATTTTTGCGTGGGCCTCTTTCAATTCCTTCAGCAAACTAGCGTTGCTCCTACTATCTCAAATGGTAGCATCTCCTTCTTTTGTCAATTGATCAATTCTGGCATCACGTTTTGTCAGCATCCTTTTATAATCATTCTTTTCCAACTCGAAATAAAGAATCTCTTGATAGTTTTGTTACGGTTTGTGTTTGGCGGCTGCTCACATAATTCTCCCATCCTTCAACTTAATCCAAGTCGCTCTGAATCGCTTTGAGATGGGGTATATAAGAATCCTTACGAATTGGATATAGGTCAGGATCGAATTTAACTCCCTTCAGGAACCATCCGGGGAGCACGGCTTCAAGCTTAGGTGTGAAAGTCTATAGTATGGTGGATCGATTATACAAATGACAAGTATATAACTAAATTAAACTATAGTGTAACGATAGTAAAGAATGTAAATAAGAATAATCACACTAGGGTTTTTATACTGGTTCGGACCTCCCGTCCTACGTCCAGTCCCGAAGCTTCTCTTTGGAATTTCCTTTCACCAAATAACCCTCACTTCACCCGGAGGAACAGGTTTACAATAGTAGAGTTTTGTCAACTATGTGTTCTCTATTACACAGATTTTGACTATATATTACAATCGAACTTCCTATATCTCTTGGATGATTGAATACAATATTGTTCGAGAGAATATAGAAGTGTATGATCTCAGATTTTTAGATTGGATAGCAAGTAGATGATTAGAACAAGAGATGATCAAGATAGAGAGTTGAGTTGTGCATTGATCCTTCTTGATTCTTGTTTATATAGTTGTAGAGTGTTGCTTCTAGTAGTTGCATCTCTTCCCTTTCAGTCTAGAGTAGTCACTGTTCACTGGTATAGAGTTGTGGAGGAGAGATGGAGTTGTGTCTCTTCGGACATGACAGTTGTTATTTGAATTTTTTGCCCCGAGCCCAGTTTTAGACGTCTGAATGGTGTTTTCAGACCTCTGGAACCTAATATTATTTTTTGTCCAGCATCTACGTTCAGACATCTGAAGTTCTGCATTTAGACGTCTGAACCTGTCAAGTGAGGTTTTTCTGGGTTCATTCTTGACTGTTTCTTCCTTCGATCTTCGTGCAACTTTGTATATGAATTTCTTTAATGCCTTAGTCATCGTCTTGTCAAGGTAGTGGTTTGTCTTGCTTTGTATTTGTATCTGTATAGTTGTATGATATATATATGATTTCCATTGTATAGTTGTCATCGTCGAAATCGTAAACTAAGGGTTCTAACATTCTCCCCTTTTTGACGATGACAAATATATAATGTACTTAGATAATAATTACAAAAAGGTTCTCCCCCTAAATTTGATCTCCTCCTACAGATGTGCATATCTATTTGTCCCCCCTTGTCATTATAAAAAACAATCGAAGAATTATAACAATAATGCATAAACAAGTATGATGTTCATACAGACTTATATCACTAACAAACAAAGTTATGAGTACATCATTAAGCATATAAAAAGAAGAATATTTATAGTGTTTTACCAGAAATTTGAAAAGAAGTTAACTACAACAAAATATTAACCTTATGAGGTCAAGGTAGATCATCACCAGGGGAGTCTAATTCCTCTTTCCCTTTATCGCCGTTTTTTGGCGATGTGTGAGGAGATTGGGAAGGTGTAGACCATTCAATTGAAGGTTGACGATCTTGTTGAAGAGCATTATTAAGTTTGGATACCACTGAAACCAGAGAATCTTCAACTTTGGAAAGTCTTGTGGACAACGTATGATTAAGTTTCGTAATTTGTTTACCAAGGATAATTTGATTTCTTGATAAGAGCACTTGGTTTTGCAAGGTTAAGTGAGCAATAGTCTCATTAGCATTAGGCTGAGTTCGTGCTTCCGATATCTCCATATCGGAGTGATATTCAAACGAAGAAGGAGGAGGTGGAGATGGTTGCCTTGGTAGTTCAACACCACCTTCTTGTTGTTATTGTTGTTGAGGAGGAGGTTGATCTTGTGCATTTTTCCATTCTAGAAACGTTATATAGGATGGTGGTTCCTCCGACAAATGCATAAGATTAAAAAATTTGGTTCCACTATATTTGACAGATAACTCCTCAAAAGCAGAAATGTATGATTGGATGTTTAGTGCTTTGAGAATTCTCATAATATAAGCCGGGTAAATGATTGTATGGCGAGATCTATTCCAAAAACCTTTAAGTTCATCGAAATGAACTGAGCCCAATTAATCTTAGTTCGACCAAAAAGAGCATATAGAGCTTTATGCTCAAGGTCAGTAACTTGTTCATGGCTACCTAATCGAGGGATAATGGTATTTATAAGCATTCGGGTAAGGAGCCTAACACGTGGCCTAAGGAATTTGGATGAAAACTGAGGCATTCGGTTCTCCCATAATTGAAGAGTGATAATATCACGAGGTTTGAATCGCATATCCTCCATTTCAGATAATATGTGACACGTATAAGAGCATTCTAAAATTCGTCCAATTATAGTGGGGGTTAACTTGATTGTTGTCCCATAGACACTCGTCCATAACCATTATTCATCATTCTTAGTAGTCCATACCGATGAACTATCCAGATTAGCGTAAAAAAGGTATATAGCCAATTGATCGAAAGAAGTATCGTTGGCATTAAAAGAAATAAGGGTTGTTAATTCACCTTGCTCACAGATGCCATCCATATCGTATGAAGGAAACTTGATTAGGTTATAGAAGGGTCTGAGATGCATCTTCTTAATCTTTAAATTGTCAAACCATCGTATAGTTGTTGGATTGTGAAATAACCAATCGTTGATTTGAGTGTCAGTTTTCATCAAAGATTGAGAGGAGGATCCTTCTCCATGCTTTCTCTTCTTCATTCCCATTTTTTTTGGTTCGTGGAGGCATTGTATAGAACTTCGGATTTAGGGATTTTTAGAGAAATAATTTTTAATTTGGAAATGAATTGAAGTGAGGAAGTAGTAGTTGTTCGATCAGGTATAGGTTTTTTAAAAAAAACTGTCGATTGCCGTTCCAGACGTTTGAAAAAGCAGATCAGACTTCTGAATATGTCTAATTTAGAAACAGAAAGTGAAGTCAGACATCTGGAATTCTAAACTCAAACGTCTTATAAGCTTTAAGGTGAGACAGAGAGTGATTTCAGACGTCTGGACTTGATTTCAGACGTCTGTGAATATTTAATTTGTTTCAGAGTCTTAGTTCAGACGTCTGGAATCTATTTCAGATGTCTGAAAACTCCAGATTAGCTTTTGTTGATTTAAGTGTGAAGAAAAAACTTTATTTATTAAATAGAAAACAATACAAACAAATATATATATATAATTGTCTCCAAACGTCATAGTTTATTTTTCTTGGTTCCATTCCTGACGATCCCATGAATTCAGTTCGTAGGTGGGATCACCATAGTTGATTGGGGACCAGGAAGGAGCTTTGGGTGACGAAGTTGACGGTTTGTCTCTAGGAGTTTCAACAAAGCGTGGAGATTTTTTATGTAAACACTTCTTTGTTGGAGAATGACCACATATAGCATATAGAGCCTTTTCCAGGAAGTTCAAATGTTTGATTGTTCCTTCTTGTCTATAGTATATTTCCTTTTGAGCATCCATCATTGCGAATTGATAGTGTGATATTTCATCAAGTTTTTCATGGATTGTAGGTGGTTTTTCTCGTTTGGCTTTCTTCAGTAGAGGTGATAATCCCCATTGGCTTTTTGGTAAGTCAGGAGAGGGTGGAGAACGAAGAGGTGAAGGAGTACGAAGAGAAGGAGTGGATACATTTGAGGATGACGATCCTGAATTATATGACGTTATTTCCTGAGATGACATTTTGATTATGATATTTGTTTTGTTTTTAAAAAACTTCAGAGAGTTAGTTTTTATAGCAATCCAAATAAAAATAGGTAGTTTGTTCATGGTGCAAAATTCTTGTCTAAAGTTTTAAAGGCTTTGAACAAACTAATAAACTTGGGGATATAAGAAATTTTTCTTAGTTTAGAAGTTCATTAAGTGAACAAATTCCTAAGTCACGTCATAATTTTACAAAATTTTGTTCGTTTAATGGTTTTGTAAAGATATCAGCTATTTGATTATCAGTGTTAACATATTCTAGAGTTATAGTTCCTTTTTCGACATTATCTCTTAAGAAATGATGTCTTATATCTATATGTTTAGTTCTAGAGTGATTTACCGGATTTTTAGATAGATTGATTGCGCTAGTGTTATCATAATAAATCGGGGATTTTTCAATTATTTTTTCCATAATCTTTTAAGGTTTGTTGCCTGTAAATTACTTGTGCACATGCTAATGCCGCTGAAATGTATTCGGCTTCACAAGTGGATAGAGAAAAACAATTCTGTTTTTTACTAAACCATGAGACGAGAGATTGTCCGATGAAATGATATGTTCCACTAGTACTTTTTCTATCCGTTTTGCATCCTCTAAAAACCGCATCGCTATATGATACAAGTGCAAAGGAAGATCCATTCGGGTAGAATAGTCCATAGTTTTTCGTGTTAGATAAATATCTCAAAATACGTTTAATGGCTTGTTGATGAGATTCTTTTGGTTTTGCTTGAAAACGTGCGCAAAGACAAACACTCATCATTATATCGGGTCGACTTGCGGTTAAATATAATAACGAACCAATCATACTCCTATATAATTTTTCTTCAAAATCTTTTTCGTTTTCATCTTTATCAAGATGAACCGTTGTACTCATAGGTGTAGGTTTACTAAATGTTTTATCCATACCGAAATGTTTTAATAGTTCATTACAATATTTTTCTTGATGTATAAAGATACCATTTTCTAGTTGCTTTATTTGTAATCCTAAAAAGAAATTTAATTCTCCCATGTGTGACATTTCAAATTCAATTTTCATTATATTAGAAAATTGTACACATAAATTTTCATTAGTTGATCCAAATATGATATCATCGACATAAATTTGAACTACTAAAATATCATCATTTTCTCTTTTAATAAATAGAGTTGTGTCAATTTTACCAATTTGAAATCCTGATGAGATTAAATGATTTTTAAGCCTATCATACCATGCTCTAGGAGCTTGTTTTAACCCATATAATGCTTTATTTAATTTAAAAACATGATTTGGAAATTTTTCATGTTCAAATAATGGTGGTTGTTCGACATAAACCTTTTCTTTGATAAAACCATTCAAAAATGCACTTTTGACATCCATTTGATATAATTTAAAATTGTTATGACAAGCAAAAGCGAGTAGAGTTCGTATAGCTTCTAATCTAGCTACAGGTGCAAAAGTTTCATCGTAATTGATTCCTTCTTCTTGATTATACCCCTGTACTACTAAATGTTCTTTATTTCGAACTATATTTCCGATTTCATCGGCTTTATTTTTAAATACCCATTTAGTTCCAATGACAGATTGATCTTCCGGTCTTGGAACGAGTTCCCAAACATTATTTCGTTCGAACTAATTTAATTCTTCTTGCATAGCTACAATCCAAAAATCGTCTTTAGAGGCTTCATTATACTTCTTTGGTTCAAAATTTGAAACGAATGCAACATGACTTATTTGATTTAGTTGATTTCGATTTACTCTAGAATTTAAATCTCCAATAATGTTATCTATAGGATGATTCTTTAAAATACTAGGAGGTGTAACTAAAGTATTATTTTGATTAATAGCTTCATTATTATTGTGAGGTGTGTTAGAAGAATCATTTGGATGTATTTCTTCTTCGTCATTAATTCGTGTAGTTACAAAATTTTCATCAAAAGAAACATGTAAACTTTCTTCTATAATATTTGTCCTTTTGCTATGAATTCTATAAGCTTTGCTACGATTCGAATAGCCAACAAATATTCCTTCATCGGCCTTAGGATCAAATTTTCCTAGATTGTCTTTAGTATTTAATATGAAACATTGTGATCCAAATGTTCTAAAATATGATACTTTAGGTTTCTTACCAAAAAATATTTCATAACACGTGTTTTTTGTCATTGGTCGTAGTGCCACTCTATTCAAAACATAACAAGCTGTAGCAATAGCTTCAGCCCAAAAATGTTTTGATAGATTACTACTGTTTAATATTGTTCTTGCACATTCTTGTAATGTTCGATTTTTTCGTTCAACTACACCATTTTGTTGTGGTGTACGTGGAATTGAAAAATTATGATTAATTCCCTTTTTATTGCAAAAATTTGTAAAAAATTCATTTTCGAATTCTCCTCCGTGATCACTGCGAATATTTTTAATTTTCAAATTCATTTGATTTTTAATTCTTTGTGCAAAAAATTTGAACATACCAAAAGTGTCACTTTTATGTTTTATAAACAAAGTCCATGTATATCTTGAAAAATCATCAACAATTACAAAAACATACTTGCTATGATTTATTGATCTTACTTGAGTAGGACCAAATAAAACTAAATGCAACAATTCTAATGGTTGTTTTGTTGAAATGTTATTTTTAGATTTAAAAGTACTCCTTTTTAATTTTCCAATTTTACATGCATCACACAAATTATGTATTTTATAATTTATTTTTGGTAAACCTCTATCTAGTTCATGTTTTGATAATTTATTTATAGATTTGAAATTCATGTGACAAAATCATTTATGCCATATCCATGGATCATAAAGTTTAGTGGTCAAGCATAAATAAGAATTTTGTTTTATATTCATATTTAAAATATAAATATTTTTATTTCGAAATCCTTCAAATAATAAATTTTTATTATTATCAAATATATTGCAATGATTTTTCTCGAAATTTATTTGAAAACCTTTATCACATAATTGACTAATGCTTAGTAAATTATGTTTTAAATTTTCTACTAATAAAACATTAGAAATAATAGGAGAGTTAGAAATACTAATGTTTATGACTTCTCCAATTCCGATGACATATCCTTTTGAGTTGTCTCCAAAGGTTATGGTGCCTCCATCGATATATTTTATTTTTGAGAGCATCTTGGCATTCCCGGTCATGTGTTTTGAACAGCCACTATCAAGTATCCATTTCTCCTTGCTTTTATTTTTGGGTACCTATAAAACAAAAATTATTCAATTAGTACCCACTTCTTTTATTATAGTCCTAAATGTTAGGAGGGGAGGGTAGCCATACCCAAGTGGGTTTGGGTCCTTTAAAAATATAATTGTTATTAAATACTACACTTGATAAAAAGCTATCAATATGTTTTTATCTAATTAACTTATTATTAGATTTTGGTATCCAAATTTTTATATTTTTAGATTTTGCATATTTACTTAACTTTGGTGTCTTTTTGAAACTTTGATACAAGATACTTTGCTTTATAGTATTACCTTTTTTATTTTGTGAATTCTTTTCAAATCCTAATCCATTTAGATTACCAGAAGGTTTTGAAATTTTAATTAAATTATTAAGATCATGTTTTCCTTTGTTAAACTTTGAAACATTGTTAGTAATTTTTTCTAGCTTATCCTTTAATTCACAAATTTCAGTTTTTGAAATTTCTATACTACTTTTTAGTTCAATATTTTCCTTAATCAAATTCTTATTCTCAAGTTTTAACCTTTCTATTTCACTAAGTTGTGTATCATATTCGATAGATTTTTTACACTTTTCTTGTGAAATCACCAATTCTTCTTCCAGAATAACTTTTTCATCCTTTAATAATCCAATTTCTAGTTCTAGTCGATTTATTTTGGCTAGGTGTTCTTTATTCAATTTTTTGATTTGTCTAAACTTATCATCGAGTTCCATACTTAATTCTAATAGTTCATTATAACTAAGTTTAGGACATACCTCATCAGTGTTAGCCATAAAACATACATTAGCTTGTTCTCCATCGATATCACTATCACTATCAGAAGATGATGATGAATCAGAATCGTCCCAAGTGACTTTAAAAGCTCTTTTCTTCTTAAATTTCTCAAATTTGTTCTTTTTCTCATTGTTGTGTTTAGGACAATCCTTCTTCATGTGTCTGTATTGATCACATTCATAGCACTTTATTTGAGATAGATTTGTTGTATTGGACTTCCTTTCTTTTTGGAATTTGGTCATCTTTATAAATTTCTTGAATTTTTTGTAATTCTTGGCAATGAAAACTATCTCTTCTTCATCCAAATCCGAGTCATCATTCTTTGCTTGAAATGCATGTTCTTCTTTTCAATATTTTGTTCTTTTCTAGCCTGTAAGTTAGCTTCATAGGACATTAAATTTTCTATCAACTCTTCAACCTTGAGAGTAGAGAGATCATTAGCTTCTTCAATAGCTAATACCTTCCTTTCTCAATCCGATGTTAAAGATTTGAGTATTCGAGAAACTAAATCAAAATCAGTAAACTTAACTTCTAATGCCATAAGATCATGTTGGATAGTTTGAAATCTAGAATACATGTCAACAATAGTTTCATTTTGCTTCATTTTGAATGAAGAGAATTGGTTTTGCAAAATTGAAATCTTAGTTTGTTTGACCTTTGTTGTACCTTCGTGTGTGATTTGTAAGGTACGCCAAATGTCAAATGCAGTGGTACATAACATGACACGTGAAAACTCATTTTTATCTAGAGAGCAAAATAAGACATTCATAACTTTAGCATTGTTTGAGGCTAAGGTCTTTTGTGCATCGGTCCAAGTGTTCATAGCAGTGTCAGGTGCTTCATACTTATTTTGTGTGGCAGACCATATTTCTAGACCATTGGCTTCCATAAAGATACGCATACGAGTGGACCGATATGCATAGTTGGAGCCATTAAATAGTGGGGGACGTGCGGTAGATTGACCTTCTTTAAAGATACTTGCCATATTAGTGATTCAAAAACTTGTCACAGTACTTTTGATCAAACCAAGCTCTGATACCAATTGAAAGTCTATAGTATGGTGGATCGATTATACAAATGACAAGTATATAACTAAATTAAACTATAGTGTAACGATAGTAAAGAATGTAAATAAGAATAATCACACCAGGGTTTTTATACTGGTTCGGACCTCCCATCCTACGTCCAGTCCCGAAGCTCCTCTTCGGAATTTCCTTTCACCAAATAACCCTCACTTCACCCGGAAAAACATGTTTACAATAGTGGAGTTTCTTTGTCAACTATGTGTTCTCTATTACATAGATATTGACTATATAGTACAATTGAACTTCCTATATCTCTTGGATGATTGAATACAATATTGTTCGAGAGAATATATAAGTGTATGATCTCAGATTTTCAGATTGGATAGCAAGTAGATGATTAGACAAGAGATGATCAAGATAGAGAGTCTAGTTGTGCTTTGATCCTTCTTGATTCTTGTTTATATAGTTGTAGAGTGTTGCTTCTAGTAGTTGCATCTCTTCCCTTTCAGTCTAGAGTCGTCACTGTTCACTGGTGAAGAGTTGTGGAGGAGAGATGGAGTTGTGTCTCTTTGGAGATGACAGTTGTTATTTGAATTTTTTGCCCCGAGCCCAGTTTCAGACGTCTGAATGGTGTTTCAGACGTCTGGAACCTAATATTATTTTTTGTCTGGCATCTACGTTCAGACGTCTTAAAGTTCTGCATTCAGACGTCTGAACCTGTCAAGTGAGGTTTTTCTGGGTTCATTCTTGACTGTTTCTTCCTTGATCTTCGTGCAACTTTGTAGATGAATTTCTTTAATGCCTTAGTCATCGTCTTGTCAAGGTAGTGGTTTGTCTTGCTTTGTATTCATATCTGTATAGTTATATGATATATATATATGATTTCCATTGTATAGTTGTCATCGTCGAAATCGTAAACTAAGGGTTCTAACAAGGTGGACCAAACAAGAGAATATAAGCAGGCCTCCTGCGAGGGAATGAAAAACTAGAAGCAATCACAACATGAGTTGATGGAGTCTGAGTTGATGGAGCAACTTAAACAGGAGAAGTTAGAACCTCAATTCCGATAGAAACTAGAGCCAAGGCAGATGTATGGTGCTCGAAAAGATAAGGATCACGATCTACTTTCGACTTTTTGGATGGCTCTTCCCGATCATCGGGAGTCTTCGTCCTCTCATAGCGTCCCCTATAAACTCTACCTCAGTCCCTATCATCCCGATGACGAGCTTCAGCTTCTCGATCTTTTCTCCTCCTCCATTCTTCATTAGTTTCTCGAGGCTAGTGGCGGCTTGAAGTTCGTTTCGACCCACGTTGTGCATCAGTAAATTGTTCAAGATCTTCATAAAGTCCATGGCCTCCCATAGTACATAATATATAAAAATTGAACTAACTTTAATGACAAAAAATGAGCCCAAATAATGCATATATGAGTGTACATGACCCTAATGGAGTGTGTAACGTGTCATAGGTGGCCCAAAATGACTTCACAAACCGGGTCGAGAAGCGACTAAAGTGCGAGTTAGGCTAGCTCTAGAAACAACATGAACGAAGTGAGAAGACAATATCTCAAACTCAAAATCATCTACCTTGATTTCTACAATGTCCACATAAACGTTGCTTAAGTCCTCAAAGTTGATATCGGTTTCCTTAGGTGGAGAACCATGAAGTCGTTCGGCTATTAGGGGAGCATATTTAGTAATTATCTCTTAGGGAGGCGAATCCGGGAGAATGAGACTCATTCTTAGAGTTTCATCACATGATTCGAAATTTCCTTCACTTGAACTTGTATCAAATTCCTCATCGCTAAAGGAGGAATCATTGCCACTCTAGCTCTTAGTTTCACCTTCTTCCTTTTCTGCGATCGCCGTAGCCTTGCCTTCTCACTGTTTGAACTCCTCTTCCCCTTCCTCCGGGATCGAGGGCATCCTAATAGGGCTAGTAGTTCCAACTATAATGCCTTTTCCTTCACAAATTTCCTCAGTTGATCCACTGGGTGGACCTTCTCCTCTTGGTAGACCGCCCTTTTCGGAATCATGCGATGAAGAAGTGGAGCATGTTTGAATCTTGAAATGGGCAGGGGATGGAACTTCAATGGCAATGGCAGATCCCCCAGGCTACAATAATCCGTATCGATGCAAATTCTGATTTGTTAGAAAAAATTTGACTGATCTCTCTAGCATCTATGGCCTTCAGAGTATGGAAGATGGGATCAAGTGATGGATCTTTATTTGGCCTCGGAATAACTACAAGAAGCATTCAGTCTATTAAAACTCCACACCATCGTGATAAATCTCAACGAGTGAAGAGAAAATTTACCCCCTATCATCTAAAGATGATTAAATCCTTCAAGACATCTAACGACGAAATATTGGATCTTGAACTGGGACAAGTTACTTTGGAGTTGCAACATGATTTTGCAATTTCTTTGAGCCTTAATAATCACAAAGGATGGACATTCATCTCTCTTCTGGGAGGAAATATCTCAACTCGTTAAAGCTTGGGGCACGGTTGAATGTCCGCATAAACGAAGCGTGAAGAGAAGTCAAAATTGTGTATCCGCTGGGATGGATTTGAAATGGACCTATTTCCAAATTCAAAAGAGTCTCTCTCAAGAAATGATTGAATGGAGCACTGCACCATTCAAACATATGTACCAATGGCAGGCGGTGTACCCCAAAGGTGGCATGTGTGCAAACTTATTTTTCAATGAAGGCACACATCATCATCTAGAATACCATACTATAAACAAATATTGTGCAGAACTTTAGCGAAAATGACAGTAGAAGCTCTCTTCGAAGGGTTAAGTAAAACTCTAAAGTTTGGAGACTGATCGACACCAATTGATCATATTGAGCCTATGGTGCCGAAGAAGTAGGCGCTGCTTAAACCGTTTGCGAAGGCATAACTGATATCGATTCTGCTTCCAAGAGCACCGGGCTTTTTCTACTGGATTTATGTTGTGATGATGGATGCTTCATTCTATATAATAGAACTTGTATCCAACGTAGTCGGGTAATTATATTTTTAGCTTGAAATCCTCATATGTTGAAATGCCTGAATTCCGAAAAGAAGTTGACTTGTGCCAACTTTTCGGATCTCAAGCATTGACTGGGGCAAGTGCAGTGTGTTATCTATGTGGGATAGGCTAAGTGTCTGGAACATCACAAACAATCTATCTTGTGTAGATAGTTCGCTCGTAACGGAGAAAGGAAAAAGCTTTTATATCATCCATTGAAGTTATTCCACCTACACTTACACGTTATCGGTCAATGATTGATAACAGATCCGTTGTTCAAAGCGACACGAAAAGCTTGTTCTATTCTTAGGTACATCGAGCGTGCAATAGTAAAATTAATCTAGGATGATCAAGTCCATAGTAAACTGCCTCGATGAAGCCATCGAGGCCATGCACTAATCGATTTTGATTTATTGAATGAAGATAGTAGAATACGTCAAGTGCAAGGCATGAATCGACTATCTACCTCCAATAAATCACAATCAACCCGCTTCGTTCACCATTCTCATTGATTGCCCAAAACCCATTGAGGCAATCACCACTAACACGGTAACCACATCATCATTAACCTCAAATCAAAAGCAAACGCATTCGACTTTGACTTCGTGGTGATCCAAGCAATGCAAGGTCAACAACGATCCAAAAAAGTGACAATTCTGGCACTAGGGCTTGGCTTGAGGTAATGGCAAAGGTAGTTAAGGTCGGTGGCAGAAGGCTTCGGCGATGGAGATCAATGGCGGGGAAAGCAAAGGCTAATTTAGGGTTTGGTCATGGTTGGCTTGGGTCGCATGAAGAATGGCTCGGGTCGCAAGAAGAACACGAGATGATGAGAAGGCAAGCAAAGCTAAATAGGAGATTGATTGAAGAAAATTTGCTAGGGATCGCTATCGATCCATTGAGTTGCAACCGATCTTCTCCAAATTTGCCAAGCATGATTTATATGTTGATTGCAAGCATCTTGAAAATTATGGGATCAAAATTAATTTTTTTTACAAGCGACGATGATTCACATCGAAAATGCAAAGTGAGTCGAAGCCTCCTAGGTATCATAGGCTCCTTTTACTTGTCGGCTTGCGGGAACTTAAAAAACAACAGACGATCAAATAGCCAAAGCCAAATTCGCATAATAACCTTAATACGATCAATTAAATTTCACAAAACGGAAACTCAAAAGCAGTTACTTCCAGAGCACACCTTGTTTCCAATGAAGGCGTACTCTAAGGGGGGGGGGCAAATGTAACTAGGTTTTTAGCCCAACATAATTTAATAGGAGTTAGAACATCTAGGCCATGTCAAAACAACTCAAGAATCAACCGAAAGGACTAGAAGAATAAGCAAAGAAGGACTCAAGAGGAAGCACACAAAAATTAACAAAGAGGATGAATCACCAGCGATCCATCGCCTATGGATCGTTAGCGATACATAAGGACTCCTCATGGATTGTTCAAACCACTTGCACCTTGAACTAATATCATTTTAAGGGATTTTTGCCAATGTTTATGATGTTCCAAGCAACCTAGATCGAGAAGTGAGAATTCATTTGATTGAAGTTGCAGAACGATCTAACCCGTGTGTGAACTATCATCAAAACAAGGCAACTAGCTACAAAATTACATGAAGAGCACCTACATAAGACAAGGAGTGCATCCTAAAGGAAGAAATCCAAAAATCTCTTAAGTACATGGATCGCTAGCAATCCATGCCCAGTGGATCGCTAGCGATCAATCAGATTAAGTTGGATTGCTATGAAATTCTCGAAGCACCTTTGTATCACCAAGTTTAGGTTTCTGGCAAAGCAGTCTAGCCCAATAACTCTCCAACCCCTATAAATACAATCCTTCTTGCAACATAAAGAGGATCTTCTAGACTGGCTGCTAGAACTCTATAGAGAATATTCTTCAATCTTCTCCTCCCACACAATAGTCATCTAGGGGTTCACTGTGATTCTTCGGTGAACTCTTGTGCTTTTGACTTGATCTAACTTAGAAGATTCAATCATATTTTAATCCGATTCAACTTGTAATAACAGTTAGTTAATAGAAAGTTATAAAGTGGACATAGACTTCATTAATAGCCAAACCACTATAAAAATCTTCTTGTCTTTTTACTATTTCCTCTCTTTTTACATTTATTTTCTATATTATTATTCCGTAAGAACAGGGCTGATGCTTTCGCACTCAATCCAAGGTGTTGATCCACTTTTTGGGTTAACAGTGACCGAAATGCAATATTCAGATTTTCAGCTTTTTATCGAACGACAAGTTATTAAAAGTGTAATATCTTTGATTTGGCTCTAAACAACATTTAAAATGTAAACACTTATATTTTAAATAATAATATAATAATACGTCTTTAAATGTAAAATTTATTTAAATTTAAAAATAAGATGGATTTTGACATGAAAAGTGTAAAAATGGATTTAGTACATAAAGACACCTTATTATCCACCATCTTCTTCCTTTGTTTGTCCTTTGGGTGACTTTGATGTGAGGTCAGGGTTGCAAAATATGATTAAGGGAATTTTGGGTTTTTATTTATTTTTCTTTATTTGATTTTTATTTATTTTTCTTACTTCATTATATATACTTCCCCTTGTGTATACTTCACTTTCTACTTCACTTCATTTTCAACTTCGCATTCTCTTTCACCTTCCTATACATTCAAAAAAAAACAAAGAAAACCAAACCACCTTCTTCACTTTAAAAATCCACAACTCCCAAATCATCAGCATTTAGTCTAAGTGTTCAACCTCAAAGTTATTCACTTTCTCCTCTAATATTTTTAAAAATTGATCGCTCGTCGTTCCGTCAAGTATAGTGGCAGTCATCGCCCAAAAATAGTAAGCGTCGAGAAAAGTTAGTTTTTTGACGAACTCGAAATGGTGAATGAAAGGTTTAGATGGGTTCGTGTGGTCAAGATAGGATTTTTAGTATTTGTTTAAGTATTTTTAATGGTGTGAATCAATGGGGAGGAGTAGTTGATTGTTTTTCGATCAACTTAGAATTCCAGCGGCGTGGTCATCTTAGGGAGGAGCAGCTGCACCGGAAGGAATGTGGGATCGAGGTGGAAGTGCTGGTGGTGATTTGAAATGGTCCAGTGGACCATGGTGGCAGCATCATATTGATCAAGGGTTTAGGATATTTTGGGATTGGGGTTCGAACTTGGAATCGCATGCAGCACATGGTGGCTCGAGGTGGTTGCACGTGATGGTTGGAGGTGAGGAGGTCGATAGCGAGTGGAATGGAAGTGGTGTCAAGGCTGCAGGTCGGCGGGGCAGACGTTGGCAAGGTGATTTGCAATACCTGAGCACATTTTCAATTTGGGGCCTTGGTGTTAGAATTTGGACGGGGGGACCTGTAGTGGTGATGGTGGTGTCAGCGTGCTGAGGAGATGAAGGTGGACATGTCAGAGGTTAAATTCATCGAATGAGTGGTTGTAGTTCGTGTGCACATGCACACAGGTGGGTGCATGGTAGGTTTTGATTTGAGGAAGGAGAAGGGGGAGATGCTACTATTGTGTTGGGTTCAGGTTTAAAGGAAGGCGGGCTTAGCCCATATCATATTGGGGTTGAGGAAATTATATATTTGGTTGTTTAAAATTTATATATTGAACGTGTTGATTATAAATTTCCATAACTCTCTCATATGAAATCCAATTAACCGGTGAATTTTTGCATTGGACTCGTATTGGCGAGTACAACATTATGGCATAACTTGTTGATCGATTTGGTGATGGTTAAAATAGTGATAAAATAATAAGGATTGAATATAATTATGTTATTAATAATAACGTCGTTAAATAAATTATACCTTAGTGTTAATATCTATTTGGCTAAATATAACACCATTTAATTGGGTAGATTATTGATGACACCTGTTTGGCAGAAATAACCACCGTTCTGCCATAATTTACTAAATGGATTATATCTAGACATCTATATAGTAGAAATAAACCCCGTTCAGCTATTACATTTACTCAGACATTTAGTTATAAACCAGTTGATGAATATTGGTTAAATGTTGTATTAAAAATTGATTGTTAATTATGAATTTGATTTACATATATGCTTACTTATGTAAACACAGTCATATAACTTGGAAAGTTAAATTTACTTAAAGATGACTTGTTCAAGTACCATTGTAGTAGCTAAGCATTTTCCTAAATTTTATAAGTTAATTTTTATTTTAAAGTTAAATTTTATTCTGAAGTTAAATTTATTTTAAAGTTGATTATCATTTAAAGTTAATTAATTATATTTTAATTATTATTCAAATTTAGTTAATTAATTATTTAATTAATGATATTTAAAGTTAGTTATTTTATTAAGGATGTTTAAAGTTAATTATTTGGTTTAATTAATGGTGTCTAAAGTTATAAAGTGATTTATTAAAGCTAGATATAAATAATAGATTGTTTTATGAAAAGGGATTTATTTGAAGGGGTTTTATTTAAAGGAGGTCTACAAATGATGTTTTGTAAATGGTTTCATAAAAGATATTTTGTGAAAGAGTTTGAAAAGTGATATTTTGAATAATGAATATATGTGTTAGGAATATGTAAGATTTATCAAAATTGGTTTGGGACTTATAAAAGGATTTTATAAAGTGTGTGTAAATAAAAAGAGTTCATAAAAAAGATTTTAATAATAAAAGAGTTTTATAAATAGAAAGTAATTTTATAAATCATTTTATTTATTTATGAAAGAAATTTTATAGAATTAATTTGGAGATTTATAAAAGGGGTTTATAATTCTGAAATGGGCTTAATGAAAGGGAAATTTTATAAAAAGAACGTGATTGGATTTTCATAATCAATATTTCTTAATTATGGTGGTAGAGAAATATTCTTTTCATACTTAACACTAACGGATGAGCGGTTTGGTTTATAGTAAGTAATGTTTTAAATGGTATTTGTTTTGGCCCATTTAAATATGATTTTGGAAAAGGGGAAATCTTCCTCAAGTTTTGTTAATATACTTATACCATTGAAATATGTATATAATATTTTTTAAGTATTAAAAATATAATGGTTTGGAATATACTTATCCCAGTGAGGTAAGTATATGAATCTTTTCTAAGTAATGAAAGGAGCATAAGGGGTTTAGGAAAATATCTTTTGTAAAGGTATTTTAAGTCAAAATTTTGAAAACTGATTTGATTTATGGGAAGATTAATTTATAGAGGCTTAGTGGATTGGAAATTAAATCTATGTTTTGTTGTTTGTTTATTTGATAGTTAAATAACCGACTAAATATATAGGAGAAACAAATGAATTATATGGCATAGTCATCTTCGATGATGTTGTACTATGCGTATAAATCTCGTTCTGTTCTCCTAGGACAAATAGTAGGGAGATCCATCCACTTAAATGGCTAGGGGGTGATCCCCACTCTTATCTTGTCTGTTTATTTTCGAAAGAACCTGAGTTGAGTTTACCGAAAACTATCGAATGTTGGTTCAAAGAGACCTGGATCGGATAAGTATGAATTATCTGAAAACCACTTCGATTTAACTCAAATGACGTATTGAAGACATCTTAAAGATGATGGGATCGAAGACAAAGCTCTTGAAGTGCAAGGGCCACTTGCTCCTAATCCTAAGGGTGATTCCAAAATGGATGTAGCAGAAGTAGTGCCTTCGGTCTGTTCATATCCTGAACAAGTTGTATGGACGAATGCTAACATTGCATTGCTGCTTGGAGGGAAGTGTTAGAATTCCAACTGGGATTGCTACATAAGTGGTAAAACGTAGCCTCAAGCCTTATCAACCGGGAATGAATAAAATCACGGGAGATGTGATAGGGCTAAGTGGGTCGCGCCTATTAGGTATGTCATCACCCTTCTAGATACCTATATACATATTTGTGGAATTGGTTGTGCATGAGAGCTCTCGGGAAAAGATTGCAAAGCAACTGGGGTGATGACATATTCGATACTATCCAGTAAGGGGTAGGCCGGTCCTGTGTTGGCGAGGGTCCAAGCGAGGCCCTTCTTACGTTTTTTAGAGGTGTACTACGGTAGTTGGTACCCTGATGCCTTATCATTATATGGAATCCATTCTTTAATACGTGCCTTTACGGACTTAGTTGTGCCCAACTATGTTGAAATGTGAGATGTAGGCATTTCAGCTACTTTATGTATTTATTTTCTCCTTAGAATTATTATAATATCAATGAATTTTCTAATAAAATGTTTTGGTTATCATAAGGTAAAATCTGTCCATGTTTATGTGCGGCGTGGTCTTACGAAATACATTTATTTCAAAATGTTATTATAACATTAAGTAATCCATTTGATTGTGTTTCTCATGCTAGTTTTTCTAGACTGACCCGGGTGTTGTTCTTCTATAATGCTCAGGTCAACCTGAGCATAATTTCTAGATTTAGTTGGACACTTTGGGAGCTTTCAATAGACGATCTAGATGCCTTCAGAATGTACTTTTGTATTTTTCTTTTATCTTCCATTGTTTGTTCTTGTTGTATTTATCAACAATTGTAAAGATAGATTATTATAAATGTCCAAGTTTAATGATAAGATAATTATACTTTGACTGATGTATGTATATTAAAATTCATTTTTTCTTTTGTAAAGATCATTTGTATATGATATGTTACTCGTCATGTTTTGTGAGATTTTGTTCTGTCTTTTCTTTCTTTCACCCCAATGATCTGTCTTACCGACATTGGATGTTCGAAACATGAATACCATGGATGTATTTGTGTCGACTTTTGGGGATCGAAAGGACGGGTTGTTACAGTTGGTATCAGGGCTGAAGGTTAAACGAGAACCTTGGCTTTGGTGGGTAAACTCATTAGAGATATGGTTAGTAACACCCTAGAATAAGCTAAGTGTGTGTATATATATATAAGAGCGCGTATTTGTTAGTGATATAAAAATATTTTATATTGTGTTGTTTGATCGGTTAAGTGGTATATGAATTATGGTCGATGCGTCTGGCCCACATTATCGATAGGGATTCCTAAACAGTTAAACAAGGCCAATCAACACAGTATTGTTTTAAATTGGGTAATGAAATAATTTTACCTAGGTATATATTTTATATATAGAAGAATGATTTTCAAAAATAGTATAGTAATTTTGAAGTGCTTATTTGTTAGGAAACGTTAATATTCAATTATTATAATTTAGGGTTTTGTTTGATTATGCTCGTCTAGTTTGAGCATCGACTATCATTGGGTGTTTTATAAGTAATTTTATTTTTTTAAATATTGGTTGGGAAAATAGAAATTGGGAAAAAACATTGAAGCGAACATCTTGTGAATTAATTTTAACAATTTAGCTATAAGGCGTTCGATGTAATATTGGATTAAAATTGGATTTTTATAAAAGATATTTATTAAAGGAAATTTAAAATATTTTCAAATAATTATTTGAGAAATGATTTGTATAATGGAGTGAATTTATATAAAATTTGATTATAAAAATGTGTTTTATAAATAAAAGATTTTGAGGATCCGAACCTTGGAGTCTTGAAGAAGATTTCAAATGTTTTACGGAAAGGGTAGTAATATTTTGCTTGAAAATATTTTTAAGTATAAATATTTCAGAAAGGAAGTTTTTAAGTAAGGAGTATTTTCTTTGGATTGGTTCGGAAAATGTGATCTGTTTTGTGATGATCCGAATAATCTTCTAAGTGATGATCGGACATTTTCTTAGGCGAATGTTGTAGCACACTTAGTAAATTATCCTCTTTATTATTGTACAATTGAAACAAGTTCGAATCTGAATGAATCAAAAGCAATTTGGCTATAGGTATCTTGTTAAAACTATTTGTTTGGAAATTTGTAAAGTATTGTTTCAAAAAGGGTAGTTTTGAAATAGAAGAGATATTTTTATTTAACTAGTTCGAGTGGCCTGAAAATAACTAAAAATGAGAAACAGAAGTGTTCAGATGGTAAGCATTACCCTTCTTGGTTAGGGAATATATGATACTATTTGGTAGTACCCAGTTCCTTAGTACCATTTTGAGGTTACTCGGGTTATATGTATACATTTTCTATGGTTAAAAAAATAGTTTCATTTCAAAGGGGATTTTGTAATATAAACCCAAGTATTTAGACTTTGAGATTACTTAATAAATTCAAAATGGAAAGGTTTGAATCATATATTGGTTCAGGATGTAGTAGGGTATTATACAAGTTAAACTTAAGTTTAGTTTTATGTAAAGTTTTCATAAATAATTTTAATAGAAAAAGAAATTGGTATAAGTAACAACTAATAAAATAAGTACGTAAGTTGGACGTAGATCATTTCCCTTTTCATCTAGTTTTTGATCCAAGATTCGTGTACGTGACTTTGAGGTGTTTCACACCATTGAAAATAAGGATCTATCACTCGATTTTTGACGACAAACACTTGGTGATGGTTCTTGATATGAAACCAAAGTTTTCTATCATAGTATTTGACTATGTAAGAAGAACAGAAGTTTCTAATTAAGGAGCATTATCGGAGTCCGCACTAGAGAATCGAATGAGCGATACTAGTCAGAAGTAAAGGTGTGTCGAGTAGAGATCAAATCAGATTTTGCATATGGATGGTCTATGAACATCATATGGACTTATGAATAATATTGGGTATTCAGGTGGTGAAATTTCGAGGTCGAAATTCTTTTAAGGTGGAAAGAATGTAACGACCCAGAATTTTATCTTTCAATTTGAGAGGATTTAATTTAATTTAAATATTTGATTAATGGTTTTATTAATTTAATAAACCTCTTTTAATTTATAATTAATAATAGAAATATCATTTTTCAATTCAGTTTACATAAATAGATAGTTCAACAGAAAACTGAAAATGTGACCGGAACGCAATATTTGGATTTTCAGTTTTCAGTAGAACGACAAGTTATTAGAAGTGTGATATCTTTGATTTGGCTCTAAACAACATTTAAAATGTAAACACTTATATTTTAAATAATAATATAATAATAAGTATTTAAATGTAAAATCTTATTTAAATTCAAAAATAAGATGGATTTCACATGAAAAGTGTAAAAATGGATTTTGTACATAAAGGCACCTTATTATCCACCATCTTCTTCCTATGCTTGTCCTGTGGGTGGCTTTGATGTGAGGTTAGGGTTGAAAAATATAATTAAGGGCATTATGGGTTTTTATTTATTTGATTTTTCATTATTTTTCTTTATTTGATTTTTATTTATTTTTCTTACTTCATTATATATACTTCCTCTTATGTATACTTCACTTTCGACTTCATCTCATTTTCAAGCTCGCATTCTTTTTCACCTTCCTGTACATTCAAAAAAAAACAAAGAAAACAAAAATACCTTCTTCACTTTAAAAATCCATAACCCCCAAACACTCAGCATTTATCCTAAGTGTTCAACATCAAAGTTTTTCACTTTCTCCTCTAGTTTTTTTAAAAATTAATAGCTCGTCATTCTGTCAAGTATAGTAGTGGATTTTTCCCAAAATCCGCAAGCATCGAGAAAGTCAAATTTTTGATGAACTCGAAGTGGCGAATGGATGGTTCAGATGGGTTCGTGTGGTCAGGTTAGGATTTTAGAGGTTGTTTCAGGATTTTTAGTGGTGTGAATTGATGGGGAGGAATAGTTGATTATTTTCGATCAACTTAGAAATTCTGGTGATTCGGTCATCTTGAGGAGGAGCAGCTGCAAAGTGAAAAAAGTGGGATCGAGGCGGAAGTGCTGGTGGTGATTTAAAGTGATCCAGTGGACCATGGTGGTAGTGGCATGTTGATCTAGGGTTTAGGGTGTTTTTTGTTTTGGATTCCAACTTGGAATCGTAGGCAGCACACGAAGGCTCGGGGTAGTTACGCATGATAGTTAGAGGTGACTAGGTCGATGGCGAGTGGAATGGAAGTGATGGGGAGGCTGTAGGTCGGTGGGGGCAGAGGATGGCAAGGTGTACTGGAGCGCGTTTTCAATTGGTCGCCTTGGTGTCAAAATTTGAACGAGGGGACCTAGGGCGGTGATGGTGGTGTTAACATGATGAGGAGATGAAGGCAGATGTGTTAGAGGTTGGAATTCGTCGAATGAGTGGTCGTAGTTTGTGTGCAAGTGCACACATGTGGGTGCACAGTGGGTTCTGATTTGGGGAACGAGAAGGGGGAGAGGCTACTGTAGTGTTGGGTTCGGGCTGAAAGGCATGCAGGCTTAGCTTATAGCATGTTGCGGATGAGAAAATTATATATTTGGTTGCTTAAAATTTATATATTGGTTGTATTGATTATAAATTTCCTTAACTCTCTCATATGAAATCCGATTAACTAGCGGATTTTTGCATCGGACTCATATCGGCAAGTACAACATTGTGGCATAACTTGTTGATAGATTCGATGATGGTTAAAATAGTGATAAAATAATAAGGAATGAAGCTATTTATGTTATTTTAAATAATAACGTCGGTGAATAAATTATACCTCGGTGGTGATATCTCACTACAAGAAAACGGGTTATAGATTGCAATGTGTAACAGCGTTTAATTGCTGGTTGCAATTATTACTTCCGTCTAAAGTACAAAAAAGTATACATGGCGTTGAACTATGCTGTAAAACAATAAGACGTCAAAATTTACGAGAGGGCGTACAATATATATTTTAGGCCGCTTCTTTTCCGATTATTTTAGTTTGCTCCCGCGTTTGCTTTCCCATTCCCACCTCTCAATTAGAACCCTATGAAAACAAATTCCCAATTTACTTGTTGCTACTCTGGACAAGTGAACTCTACCCCTTTGTTGCTGTGCTTTTCTCGCCTAAATCACCTTCAACATTGATCAGTGAGCACTCGCTATTGACAAAATCTGGTTGCTTGCGCTTCTCAAAACTAGGGTTAGTTTTTATTTATTTATCATGATTTTAATCCGAGACAAATTTGATTATGATTATTGTTTTACTTTTTTGTTCTATAGGATGTCTAACATGAATTTAGGATTATACAACAACTCAATGACAAGTTTTTAATGTAAACAAAGTAATTACCATTAAAGACGTAACTAAGAACTCAATCTTGCAAGTTATGATATATAGGTGAGTTTTCAGGCTGTCTGATTGGATATAAATCTCTACCTTGACTGGATCTTGAATTCGGAAGAATAAGAAATTATATGGGAACAGGATTGATTGTAACACACATAAGTTGATTCTGTTTTGAAATAAGATGACAGTGAGAAATTTTTATTAGTGATGTATTCATCCTGCTGTTTATCGAGTACAATACTAAGAACTATGTACCACAAAGAGCAGAAGCAAAGCAAAAGCAAAGCAAAATAGGACTTAATATTATCTCTTTTTTCCTTTTCCTTTTAGCTTTTACAAATTCAGTTTTCATGATAACATTCATCCTCAAACATTACTTACTTTTAAAAATCCCCACGTACAAAAACCAATATAGTATATCTATCCTGATTATCTCTAGCACAATAAATAAAATTAATGCGTGAGCATTTTTTTTTGTCAAAAAACTGTTAGACCATAAGAAATTTGTTCCATGTTGGCCAACATTGAACACTAGACGTTACAATATTATTTATTTATCTTTTGTTTTTATTTTTGAAAAACAAGGCTATCATGTTAATTTTGCTCATACTGGTTGGGATGGTTAAATTGAGTACAACTTGTGTATTGGATGCAGGTGCTAGTCATTATTGATGGTGCAAGTACAACCGAGGTATGTAAGTTGGATGCTTAATGGTTAGGTTAAATTGCTTTGTATTTTATAGATGCTTTTAAGTTGTACAGTGCTTATAAATAGGTGTTTTGTCTGTGGAAAGAATGCGTTTTTAATACCGAAGCATGCACTAGCTACTTCTTATAACAGACACATGCCTATCCCTTGTTAATAATTATGCTTGCCAATAACTTCAACTTACTACTTCATACCAGTTGGGCTAATTATTTTTAGATGCAAGCGCTGCTTCTTGTAAATTACAAGGTCACTTGGCAACACCTGTTTAAGTACTTTACTCAATACTCAACAATACATATTTTCAGACAATTCTTGAATATCCTTATATCTAGGTAGTGTAGATGTTCTTATATACGTGTTGCTTATTTGTTTTTTTCCCTTTTCTTTTTCTATTTTCTAAGTCATATAAATTATATGTATCAATGTAGATGCTGAACTAAGATTGGAGACTGTAAGCAATTTAAAGTCATCGTAGTATGTAAATGGATAGACAGATAAAGAAGAGCTAGATGTGGGTACCGCCAATATTTTATAGACAAAGAAATGCTAGGTTTGGTTGATAATCAATATGATATGGGCCACAGTTAATTATGACCTAGAAGTTTCTGTACATAGCCGATGATAATTATTTCTGCTAGCATCTAGGAGCTGCTCTTATGATTTTATGATATGATTCATGTTGGTAGAAATAATAGTGGCCCGTTTAGGGAATACAACTTAACAATTTTGAGGTTTACTCAACATTCACTTGTTATATGATGGATTTTAATTAACATATTATTATTATATTAACACATGGCCTATTTATTTTCAAAACCCACCCATCGACTTCAAAGGTAAAATAACCTGGCCCGAGGAGTGTACACTATTGCTCCTCCATACAAGAATAACAGCAACATAACTGCTTGTGTGATTTTTAATTGTAACTTGTCTCTAAAATTATTTTGCGGATCAATTGAACTATAGTTGTCAACATGTTATATTTAAAAGGAATATTTTCAGAATCAAAACATTGAAATATAGTTCTCTCCAAAGACATCATAATTTTTTCCCCTTTCATTTTCCTAATGCTAAATGATAACAAAATAAGACTTTATGTCAAGTCAAAACCGCTGAGTGCGATTTCATGGTTATCAAAGAAAGCTATTTTGGCATTAATCTACCTGGCAATCAAAATGTAACCTGAGGCCTCAAATCAAACAATGGTCCAAAATTAAGCATATCATCAGTTTTACTTGATGCATCCAAAAGAAAATAAGGGAGGGAAAATCCAAATCAATATACTCTTTCATCCACAAAAATTTAGCGTTACTATGCCTTTTGAGACAAATTAATGTTTATTGAGAAAGCTAAATTATACGTTGGTAAAATTGGAATGCTTATAGCCAGCCTAAATGAATTTCATACGCAAGGTAAAACTGTATATGCATGCAAAATATACCTCTAAACTAGGTAACCCATTCGGTGCGAGCACACTTTTGTTTGTTTACTTGGATCCTCAAAATAGCTAGTAAGTTAAAATAATACACAGCTTATCATAATATACTATGAATAATGCATTTTATACTTTGTCATTCAACGTCCGATCCAAATTTTCTAGGGGGTTGTTGGAATGGGATACGAAAATTGTACATCCATCAATAATGAGTTGCAGTCTAAACCTATGCCATGCCTACTGCATTACTTGTATTATAAACCACAATGATAGGTACTTCTGTTGGAAAAAAAATGATGTTGAACAAAGCATCCGCTCTTCAAAAGATGGGCAACAATAGTAGCAATATTCTTATCGTTTTGTGATCCACCTTTATTCAAACACTTCAATCCTATCTTAGCACTCCATGCCTCTTCTTACTATTTCAAACCATTCGAGTATAATAATGTTTGTTTTACCTGAACAGAATTTCCATCTAACTTTAGTCAAAAAATTCATAAAAATAAATGTTGTAAGTATTAATGGTGGTACGTCTGGAAGATTGTACTCTTTTTAACAACATTCGTTACTGCTAGGTTATTTAATTTTAATATAGTAAAACAAAGTGTAGATATTTATTACTGAAATTATTGGAAACCTCATTAAGGAATTCAATACACACATAATAATACATGTTGCTAATTTTGCAGCCAAACAGATGGAGAAAGACTAAGAGCCTTGGACATCATATTGGAATTACATATGTGGATATCATATTGGAATTACAGGTCACTTTTTACTTCTTTTAGTTTTTGTATGCAGTACTATAACATAATCATATCCAAATTAGACTTACATACAAATATTGCTAGGTGGAGTGACATTGATGGTGCCATTTCTGAAGAACTTCTTCCCTGAAGTGTACAAGAAAATGGAAGGAGGTGCAAATACGAGCAACTACTACAAGTTCAATAGCCAGCGCTTAACTTCCTTTACATCATCTCTATATTTAGCTAGTCTTGTTGCTTCATGTTTTGCATCTTCAATCACAAGATCGTATGATTGAAAATCATTAATGGTAATTGGAGGTACTACTGTGAACGTTTATATGATCATCTTAGCAAGAATCCTTCTTTGCATTGGAGTCGGATTTGCTAACCAGGTAACTCAATGTTGTATTTCATTCTTATGTAGCTTATGGGCCTAATTTTAGAAAACTTTATACAGTCTGTTCCATTGTACCGCCAGAAATGTCCCCATTTAATTATAGAGGCACAATATGCAATGGTTTTCAGTTCAGTATATGCATCCGATTCATAAGAAGCAATGGTTTTCGGTTATATATATTATTAATTGATCAAAGGTAAAAAAAACTAAAAACTGATGCTGATGCAGAACCGAACCTATATAAATAGTTTATGCACTTGCACGCTAAGATAAATATATATGTCCAATGCATCCATCGAGGTCTTTGGAAACAACCATCAGTTATATATTCATCCACTTTACCTATAGTTTTTGATATTCTGTACTTCCAAAGGGCTCGATTTGTATTTATATAAACAGCAGTTAATATTGGCCACAATATAGTGACAGTTTATCTAATTGTTTTTTCTTATTCTTGTACTACAAGAAAACATACTATTTATGGCCATAATATAGTGGCAGTTTACATATTCTTATTTTTTACATATTCTTTGAGGTCACTGGAACTTCCATCTAGTATGGGTGTTCATATTTGCACTTTGAACAAACTGAAGGTTCATATTTACATTTTGAACTATAACATGGGACACTAATTTATTGAAGTACTTCTGGCTTGCTGTCTATATTTTTTAAAGGAGCTGCACATGATTAAAATCATATATAATAATCTATTTTTGAACTTCCATTTCAAGCAAGTCCTTCTATTTGCATTAGACTAGGACACATATAGATAAATAATTTATATTCATTATTGGATTTGATTTGTTAGCATGTTGTTCTTTTTATAAAATTGATATTGACAATAACCTGTGCAATAGTCAATATACTTGCTGACCTTTACCCTCAAATTTGAGTTAGTATTTTGAATACCCGATTTTTTCATTACTCTCAATAACTTCAGTGTGACTGAAAAGGATAAAAGTCATTAGCAGTTAGCAATAAGAAGTTGTTTACAATATCAGTAAATCATGATCACAATCACATGTGGGGGAAAGAAATGTGCACGGAAGATATTCATGAATGAAATCAAGCCCCTATTTGAAGCTGCTAAGATACTCTATACCGTGGAAGGTTGGTGATTTCTATTGTTAGGTCTATTTAAGCTTTATACGCAATCCAAATTGTTTATGCTATTAGCTTACATAAGACATTGTAGCCCAAATACCAACATTGATTTCTTTTTCCCCTTTCAGAAACTCGATATCAACTGCATGCTCAAGAAATTTCATATAAACTGGAAGTCCAAAAATATGATGGAATTGTGTGCGTATGTGGAGATGGCCTCCTTGTGGAGGTGAGTGTTTTTCTTGAATATATTGAAACACTAGAAGAATTCGTTATAGGTTGGATTTTAAACTTCAAAGTTCAAACCGTTATTTTGTTGGTAGCGTTGCCTTCTGTTTAGGACACTTTACCTTGTGGCCATGAAAATCTGGTTAAATGATTATGTAAAAGCTGTATAACTTTGACACAAGTGTTTAGTCAGTATTTTATATTTTCTGTGGCTGATCAATACTGTAGGGACCTCTGATTGCATTCATTATTATTGTAATAGTCATATATTGCAATAAACAGATGACATTAAATTGCATGTTGCTTCTCATCATATTAGGCTAATTTTATTGGATGTTTACTGTAAGTTGAAAGAATGAATTATTGCAAAACATGATCAGCCAGATTGAGATTAAACATGCAGTAGCATATAATTGCATCGATACCAGCTTTTACCTTTTCTTCATTGCTCACGGCTTTAATATTGTATTAGCATGTTATTAGCACACTCACAATCACATGATGTGCATGCATAATTATTTATACGTGGGCTTCATGGAAGTTGAAATTTGAATGTATTTTCATAAAAATTAGATTTCAAACTTGGTAAAGAGGAATAGATGGCCCAGATGGGTGGATATAGACGGATTGAGACAGTTGAAACTATAAATTTCAGTTTTATTAATACTAAACAATATTTGTCCGTCGTTACTGTCATTTTTTGGGGAGCAATTGATATTGAAGGATTTCAATTATTAATATTAGAGTTTATTGTAGTTTGTAGCTTGATCTGCTGTCCTTTTCAGATCAATAAATGGCCAGATCTTTTTTTTAGTTAACTTATGTAATGCAACTCACTACTTATCTATATATTCTGGGTACTATAAGCCCCTTATGTATGTGATGTGCTCTCTAGGGATTTTTTTTCTTCTTTTCCACGGGAGATTTATTTGATTGCTGATGGTAACGTTTTTATGCCTCTAATTTAGACTCTTTATCTATATTCAACAGATGGTAAATACATTGTTACAAAGAGAAGATTGGAAAAGTGCAATCAAGGTCCCCATTTAATTCCAGCAGGTATGTAAATCATGAATTATGCTAAATCCACAATTATGCACTGCTCCATATACCCAGTACCTGCTCCATGTATATGAATACATGTGATTTATAAAATTTTGTATATGAATACATGTGTTTCATATAATTTTCTTTCACATGCATTCAGTGAATGTAATAGAAATATTCTTTAAAGCATGTACATGTGTTATTAATAATAAAACCAGTTTGATTATCTTGAACTGTATAGTTTTGATTATATACTGCTTGATAAAAATATCTTGATATGATAAAACTATTTAAACAGAGTCTCTACTTGCAATTCCAGAAAAGCTAATTAACATGTAAGTAACCATTTGAAGATACCAATGATCATACTTAAGCTGTATTATTTCTAGTTAACATCGCCAGGTCAGCAAATTTTAATTTGATTGAGATTGAAGTATAAGTGTGACCTTATACACAATTGCACTCTCACCAACCTGCTTCAGTGATATCAGCACCTTGCAACGTCCCATTGTATCCATTTTCAAACCTACTCTCGCACGACAGGTTGCCAACCTACTGATCACCTGCAACGCCGCACTGTGCATCACACTGTTCTGCTGTTTGCATGAATGTAGCTGCCTGCATGTGTACTATCTTTCACCATGCATCAAGTCACTGTATACTCTGCCAAGCTCAATAAAAGCAGCTACACCATCTCCATTCAATCATTGTCAACTTGTCACTTTAGCTCCTCCAAGCAAGTGGACATCCACTCAGTAAGCTCATACATGCTCCAGCCATCGTGGAACTTCACAGCATTGTATATGCATTCCCAATCAAAGCTTCAACAACTCATATTTCAGACCAGACCCTTTCCTCAACTGGTAGTAATTTTCTTTTACCTTCTTATTTTTTGCTGGATTCGGAATATTATGATTGTCTTCTTGGTATTTTACGTTGATATTTTTTTCCTTGCTCGCTGAATGTGCTTCATAATGTTAAGTGGTAAATTGCAACTCCAGTTTTGAAAAACTGAGTTGCATTTTGCAACTCAGTTTGCAAACTAAGTTGCAAAATGCAACTAAGTTGCAAAATGCTACTTAGTATAACGTGTCATCGGAAGAGGGTGTGAGGTTCCACTTCATCAGTATATGTGTATATAATCGATACTTGTTACTAATTTGTCAACTAAAATAATTACCCTCTCCCATTTTATCTGAATTCCTTTTAATATCAGATGTATAGAGGAAAGTTTAAAGATGATTCCCTAGTAGTAATAAGATGCTTAAAACTGAAAAGGAGCCATAGTTCACAGAACTTTAATCGACAAATTGAACTGATCTCAAAGCTTAGATATCGCAATTTAGTTAGAGCTCTTGGTCACTGCTTTAAATACCATCTTCATGATTCAACTGTCAGTAGATATCGCAATTTAGTATGTAATACGTTGACCTTTTTTTTGGTTAGTAGCTATGTAGTTAATTTTGGGAAGTTTTGATGAAAATTCAACAAAACTTCAAATATCAAACTTTGAGTGATTTACTCATAGGATTTCAGCTAAGATACTGTAGTTAAATATCGGCGAATTTTACGGATATTTTCATCTTAGATTTTATTTTATTTTTCAAGAAAAACAGTAAAATATAGATAGTTATTTTAATATATTAAATGAAGAAAAACATAGGTATTGACAAATTGAACTTTCAACATTTCCGTGTTGTACTTGATGAATGATCCACCATAAAGTGTCATAAATTCCAAATGTATGGTTCTTCTTAATTTTTACGTGTTAATTGGATGTTAAACAACCAGTATTGCTTTTCTTAAATTTTCTTTCTTGAAGCTTATTTGAGTACACCGTACTTCTCTTCTTTATTAAAAATTTGCACACTTGTGGTCATAGTAAAAGTACTTGCATATACATAGAGAGGTGATGTTCTTGTCTCCATAGACTACTCCTATGCTTTGAAATGCATAATGCATTGTTACTGCCCAACTTGCCTGCACCATCTCAATTTTCAGACTTATGTTACTAGTAAATTTCTACACTTAACTAACTCTTATATATCATGTCGAATGTGCGCAGTAGATTTAGTGTTACTAGTCACTGCACTTAATTTCTGCAAATAATTTCTGCAAATAATATATGCACTTAAATTACTGCAAATAATTTCTGCACTTATGTTACTAGTCAATCGCCTACTGAAAATAATGTGATGAACTTTTAGTGTTTGCATTATGAATCTGATTTAACTTTGTGTACACTTTTTTGATGAATTGATTCTCAAGCATTGCTTTTACTTTACAGGTAGATAGATGACTGTGATGCAAAAAAGGTTGCAACGAGTTATGGATCAAAGTTATTTTGCTGCTAGAACTACTTTTTGGTTTTAACGTATGTACTACTTGCTTTTGTTTTGCTATTGCTACTTGTTCTATATTTTGTTATTGAACTATTGATGACAAACTATTTATGTTTGGTGTAAGAATATTGTGTATTTTGATTATGAAATTCCATACGTCGGTTATCAAATATATGTCCAAAATATGGTATTGATATAATATGTTGATTTTAAAATGTGATATTGATATAATATGCTAATTTAGAAATGTGGTATATATATGCACATTATGGTGGATGTTTGCAGAAATGCAATCAAAACATTCTACAGCGTTTTTAAAACGCTGTTAAAACATTCCACAGCGTTTTTTAAAAGCAGTTAAAACATTCAATAGATTTTTAAAAGCAGTTAAAACATTCCACAGCGTTTTTAAAACGCTGTTGGAAGTTTTAACAGCGTTTTAAAAATGTCGTTAAATTGTATCTAAAAAAATAAAGCACGATCTATTGCAACAATGAAATGCTATAAATAAATATCACAGCATTGAAAAAACGCTATAAAATCTTATCTTAGCACGAAACAAACGCTAAGAAAGATCTATAACTGCACCCAACCAAACGCTGTTAAAAGATTTCATGACACCAGGGAAACGCTGTTAAAAAGGACATTTAACAGCGTTTATTTCTTGTCATTGTATATCCCTGACATATAACTGCATGTCGATATACAGCATACGCAAAAACGCTGTTAAAAGTTTTTACAGCGTTTTTAAAACGCTGTTAAAAGTCCTGTTTGTTGTAGTGTCTATTTGGCTAAATAAAACACCATTCCGCTATAAATAAATTGGGTAGATCATTGATAACATATGTTTGGTAGAAATAATAACCACTGCTATAATTCACTAAGTAGATTATATTTAAACATCTATTTAACCAAAATAAATCCCATTCTACTATTACATTTATTTGGACATTTATTTATATACCAGTTGATGAATATTGGTTAAGTGTTGTATTAGCAATTGATTGTTAATTCTGAATTTTATTTACATATATGCCTACTTATGTAAACACCAGTAATATAACATGGAAAGTTAAATGTACTTAAAGGTGACTTGTTTAATTACTATTGTAGTCGCTAAGCCTTTTCTAAATTTGATAAGTTAATTTTTATTTTGAAGTTAATTTTATTTTAAAGTTAATTATTATTTTAAATTTAATTTTTTTAAAGTTGATTATTATTTAAAGTCATTGATTATATTTTAATTATTATTCAAATTTAGTTAATTAATGATATTCAAATTTAATTATTTTATTAAGGTTATTTAAATTAATTATTTGATTTAATTAACGGTGTTTAAAGTTATAAAGTGATTTGCGAAAGGTGAATATAAATAACTTGTTTTATAAAAACAGATTTATTTGAAGGGGTTTTATTTAAAGGAGATTTACAAATGATGTTTTGTAAAGGGGTTTTATAAAAGATATTTTGTAAAGGAGTTTGAAAAGTGATATTTTGAATAACGAAGATGTGTGTTTGAAATATATATGATCTATAAAAATGGGTTTTGGATTGACTAAAGGACTTTTATAAAGAATTTTATAAAGAATGTGTAAATAAAAATAGTTTATAAATAAAAGAGTTCTATAAATAAAAAAGAATTATATAAATCATTTTGGTTATTTATGAAAGAAGTTTTATAAAATTAATTTGGAGACTTACAAAAGGGTTTATAATTTTGAAATGGACTTATAGAAAAGTAGAAAATTTTATAAAAGGAACGGGATTGGATTTTCATAATCAAATCCTTCTTAATTATGGTGGTAGGAAAACATTCTTTTCAAATTTAACATCGAGGAATGAGTGGTTTGGTTTTTATGGTAAGTTATGTTTTAAATGATATTAGTTTTGGCCCTTTTAAGTTTGATTTTGGAAAATAGGAAATCTTCCTCAGGTTTTGTTAGTGTACTTATACCGTTTAGATAAGTATATGATATTGTATTTAAAATATAATGGTTTGGAATGTACTTATATTGGTGAGATAAGTATATAAATGTTTTCTAAGTAATGAAAGGAGCATAAGGGGTTTAGGAAAATATCTTTTGTAGAGGTATTTGAAGTCAAAAATTTGTAAAGTGTGATTTGATTTATGGAAAGATTAATTTATGGAGGCTTGGTGGATCCCATTGGAAATTAAATCTATGTTTGATTGTTTTTTTATTTGATAGTTAAATAACCGACTATCAAAATCTTGGCTAGAATAAACCTCTGGAAATATCTGCGAGAAACACATGAGTTATATGGCACAATCATCTTCAATGATGTTGTGCTGTGCATATAAATCTAGTTCTGTTCTTTTAGGAAAAATGATAAGGAGATCCATCCACTTAAACGGTTAGGGGTTGATCCCCGCTTTTATCTTGTCTGTTTATTTCCGAAAGAACCAGAGTTGAGTTTTTAGGAAACTATCGAATGTTGGTTTAAGGAGATGGGATTAGATAAGTATGAATTATTCGAAAACCACTTCGATAGAACTCAAACGACGTATTGAAGACACCTTGAAGATGATGGGATCGAAGACGGAGCTCTTGAAGTGCAAGGGCTACTTGCTACTAATCCCGAGGGTGATTCCAAAGTGGATGTTGTAGAAGTAGTGCCTTCAGTTTATTCATATTCTGAACAACTTGTATCGACGAATGCTAGCATTGCGTTGCTGCTTGGAGGGCAGTGTTAGCATTCCAAGTGGGATTGCTATATAAAAGGTAAAACGTAGCCTCAAGCCTCATTAATCAAGAATGACTAAAATCAGGGAGATGTAGTAGGACTAAGTGGATCGTAACTATTAGGATATGTCATCACCCTTCTAGATACAGATATACATATTTATGGAATTGGTTATGAATGAAAGCTCTGGGGAAAATGTTGCAAAGCAACCGGAGGTGATGCAATATTTGATACTATCCAGTAAGGGGTAAGCTGGTCCTATGTTGGAAGGGGGTCTAGGCAAGACATGCGGTACATTTTCTAAAGGTGCACTGTGGTAGGTGGTACCTCGGTGCATTATCACTGTATGGAATGCATTCTCCAATACGTGCCTTTATAGACTTAGTTCTGCCCAACTATGTTGAAATGTGAGACGTAAGCATTTCAACTATTTTATATATTTATTTTCTCCTTAGACATTATTATTATATCAATGGATTTTCTAATAAAATTTGGTTATCATAAGGTAAATGTAACACCCCTAATTTTTAATAACATTATTCAAGAGATTTAATTAGATAAATTAAATAGAATAATGTAAATATTAGAGTGATAAGGGGATTGAGATTTGAAAATTCAATTAGAGGTCGTGTTTAATTAATTAAAAATAAAGAATAATTTATGGACGGTTTTATAGGTTAATTAGTAAGAGGATAAAACAACGGCTTAATGGGTAATTGCCACACTATAATCCCATTACCCTTACATATCTCATTTCCTCTATTTTACACGTTCATTTTTCATAACACAAAAATGTAAATCAAAGAAGAAAAGCAAGTCGGCCATTACTTAGGAAAGAAAAAAGGGGGAAAATCAATTAAAGCTAAGCAATTAAGCAAGGGGAATTAATCCAAGATCAAATCTCAAGTCCTTATCCAAATCAAGGTGAATAATAATCTAAACCATCTCTATTTTTTTAATGATCATTTGATTTTGGGTTTAAGTTTAAATCCATTATGATGATTTTTGATGATGATATGCTTGGATTTCATGATATGTTATATTCAAACAAGTTTGTTTGATAAATATTTTATACGATTTTAAGGCTAAAATCATTTATATTGTGTAAAAACCGCTATAAAAAACTTCCTATAGAGATTCTATAATCGTCATAGATCAACATGTTGTAAAAAGTCTAGTAGATACTATAGCATGTCATACTTGCAATGGAAAACGTATTTTTCTTGCCATCTAAAATAGACCATATTGGTGCAACTGCTTTTCTATAGCATTATGAAACGTGCTATAGAACTTTTTATGACGCATTTTTGTTGCTATAAATATGTCGACAAGCTATATTATTATAGCATTTGAACGCGCTATGGAATCATCGTGTCAACCTTTTATGACACATTGAAATGCTATAGAAAATTCATTACTATCTATTATAGCACCGTACTATCGCTATGAAAACTATTTACTCTTTGCAAAATATTTTGTATAGCACTAACATGATGCTATAGTATAACAAAGCTGAACAATTTTTCTTTTTATTGCATAGTTAAAACGCTATAAAAAAATTCTATTGCACATTTTTTGCTGCCATAACATTCAAAGCTTACAATTTTCAATTCTACTTATATATTATAACTCAAAAAACCACATTCATCACATTAACATAAGTACACAAATTGAGTCATAAGCCAAATCACAATATATATATATATATATATCCATAATAATTCATACATGAAGAATTAAACATACATATTTGTGATAAAAATTAAACATAAGTACACAAATTGAGTGTAGCATACCAAAACGATACATACTAAAAATATTTTAATGACCGTCGATAAGCATGACCGATTTAAAGGAGAAAGAGTGCGACATCATGTATCAACCTCAAAAGCATCATACAACACCTGTGAAGAAGAAACACAAACATACATATGTTAGTCAATATATACAAATATGTATAAGTTGGAGAATGAAGAACATGTAGAAGGCATGGGGAAGACATGCATTAAGATGAGAAGGCATGGTGAAGACATGCAAGACGGTGAAGTGGAGTGTATTTCTAACTCCGTTTAACTGAACAAAATTTTATTGGTAACTAAATATATGAGAGGTTCTCAAATTGGGTCGTGTGTCTGCTAATTCACTAGCAAGAACCGAATTTGATTGCCAAATTACCTTAACCAAACATTGATTCCCAAGTAGTGATGATCAAATTTAGTTAAACTTGAGATAACATGAAACATATTATTATCTTTCTCATGTACTTATCATGGGCAGTAGTAGCATTTACGTTTCACAAGATTACAGTGTCTGAATATAATAAAAATTAATATAAAGAACATATAAATTATTTAAATAAATAGGTGTTAACAACTTACTATTTGTATGGAACATTTGAGAAACAAAGCGCATTGTTGGTGACATGTTTGGATAATCCTCAGTAAACTGAAGTTTCAGTTTGAACGTACCTGGCATAGTTATAACCAGTTAAAAGAAAAATTAGAGAATTTCTAGCATAATAAAGGTGTACTGTTATGAGAAACTAACATATTTTAATTTTTGCAGGTAATGAGTAATGACAATGGTGGAAGCAACAAGCAAACTACACAACACAAGTGTAAAAACTTGTTATGCAGCATTAGCAATTCTAAATCCTCATCAAGTTATTACCAAAGCAATAGAAACTATTAACTTTAACCAAGCATATGCAAAGAGTTACAAAAAAAATCCCCTGACAAATTCTTTTAGAGAATATAACTACATAATAGCTTGCAAATGATGTTATCTGTTTAAATTATATTTTGAATATTTCGCAAATTCTTTTTAAACTATACCAATGGTGAGGACTCAACTTTTCAAATTGAATATTTTGCAAATTCTGTTTAAACTATATCAAAGCAAAAGAATCAATCAAGTAGAGCAAATATACATTGATGGATGCTAAATTTAAAACATATATTCGGATAACCATTTTAAGCAGCATAGTTGGTATAATCCAAGTTATAATTTGAAGTAACCACTGCAACACTTATAAAGTGCGTGGCAATAACTTAATCTGTTGCACTAAAAGCAGCATATAAGTCAATATGTCAGAAACAATTACTTAGTCCTGACCTATTCCAAAATTTTAAAACTGAATTTTAGTACAATTTACTTATCCAAACACTTCTATGTTTTACTACTCACTCAAGAGGTCTTCCAATCACAATCAGCATACATGTGCAGTTGCCTACACTTGCTGCAAGATATGTTGAATCCAAATTTTAAACTTCTACATAAATCTAAGAGTGGGCCTTGCTACTAATACCCTATCCAATGACAAAGAAAGTAGCAGCTCAGTTGCTCTCAAGCAACAGCAAGTATTTCTGCTCACTCTAGTTAAAGTTAGTATACAGAACACTTTCAAGGAGATTCAGAACAAGCATGTTTCTAGTTTTATGGATATTTTGGTAATATTTTTGCTAAAGCAAAAGTTGTATTATTACATATATTTTATAAAAACTTATGCATATGTTAAAATTTCCTTTTTTCTCTTTTATTAATGGATCAGTACCGAATCGTGTATATCTCAGACGTTAATGCTTCATATTTATATATAACTCTTTTGAGTTGTAAAAGATGACAATGAAAAGAAAAAATTGAATACCACCGGTATGAATGTCATACAATACAAGAATATACTTGAGTACCAACCAACAATTTACTTTCAATTTGTAGTGTATATCCATTAGGTCAATATTCAGTATATGTCTAATAATAAAATGGCATAACTATGAGTTAAATCTCTTCTTCTTAACATTCTGACTAAATATTTCTTTTAATGTACATATGTGCTAACACAATACAACATTTAAACAACAGTAACAAACTTCAACGATTGTAGGTACATATATTACTATCTATTATTTGTAAATTTAAACGTTCTTTTTATTATAATATACAGGAATAGTTAAACCAATTAGACAACAACTGAGACCTACAAAATTCAAGACCCAAATATGTATTTAATTCAGCTTGAGCTGAAAAGGGTATGAACTACAAAGCACTTTCCTTCAACGGTTCATGACAGTTCATGAGTCATAAATGTTGTATGAAGTAAATTTGCAAAACAGAGAGACTGAAGAGGTGATAAGCTACGTCATTGCAAGTTCCGACCACTATTGTGGGGCAGCAGCCCCTGCTGTCGCATGGCAGCAGTGAACTGCTGCCAACACAGCAGCAATTTGTTGCTGTAAATAGAAGCAGTACATGCTGCTATCTTCAGGCGCCAGGCCATTGGCCTGGACACCCTTCTGGCCACCATCATTTCAAGGATGGTCGGTGTTCTTGTCGTGGTTATATCTCTCAAATTTTTAATGCAGTACAATAATAGAATTATTATTGAACGTTGCAAATAATTATTTATTTAATATTTTAATGCAGTACAATAATAGATCTTTGTTGCAAAGAAGAACAAAAAAATCATTAATTAAATGTGTGCTAACTTAGACAGTGATGCAACATGTAGTAATGTATATGAAGATCTTTGCTAATATAATATTTATCTGCCATATATCATTATGCAGTGGATGGACTGACTGTAGTAATACAAGAAATGAGTGATATGATTGGCAATACAACATCAAATGTCAGAAGAAGCACCACTAGGAGCAAGAGAATATGCTCCTTTTTGGATAGTACAGTGTGAAAAATAGTTTATCCCAGACAATGGGTTAAATTTTTTTAACAAAGAAAGTACATTAGAAGGTAACTAAAGATTTATTTGCTAACCAGATTTCTTCTTCTACAAATAAGTCATTTGCCTTCACCTTCACCCATGCTAACTAATTCATATATTTAAACTGAACTTTGTTTTGAAAATTGCAGACATTGTTAAATGGTTAGACACGTCCATAGATCATAGCGTTGGACATGAAAATGATTTATACAATAGAAATCAATGTACCTGCAACATTGGAAAACTTGGATCCATAATTAGACTGAGCTTGTGCACTGTGCATGTGAGTCGCAACATCAAAATACAGGTTCTCATGAAAACTGCAAATAAACAAAAATGCAAGTTAAAATGACATGTGTATTCTTAGCATGGCCTTAGGAATTATTGAATTTAGTATTGCATTGATTAAAATGACCAAACAAACAACAATGCACATTGAGAACATAAAATATCCCAAAAAAACATAATACAAAAAATAAACAGTTATGATGCTAATTACAACCTATACAGAAGAATTTCAATGTAAAGGAAAATAGTGGAATAATATGGATTACTCTCCATGAAACTAACTATCAATATCCCAAACAAGATATAATAATAGATTATGATATAGTGGAACAATACACTAATTAATAATTAATCATCATTTAAATTTAGATGAAATATGATCAGCTCACATCCTCTACTAATAAAATAAAATTGTAAAATTGTTGCTAGGATTACTGTTATATTAAATAGAATATAACACCATTAACTTTGTTATTTTTATAAATTTAGTTTATTTTGAAAACTTAAACTTACTTAATTTCTATGAAACTTAGTTAACTACTATAAAAATTAGTTATTTTTTTATAAATTAGGTTAATTTTTATAAATTTATTTAATTTTTATAAAACTTATATAACTTTGTTAATGTTATATTTTATTTTAAATACTTTACTTAACAATTGCATGTTGATTGTTATAAACTTATCAATTTTTATGAAACTTAGAAATTTTATATACTTATTTAATTTTAAAAACTTAGCTAGTTTAGTTAATTATTATAAAACTTAATTAATTTTATAAAAATTAATTAACTTAGTTAATTATTTTAAACTTAGTTAATTTATTATTTATTATTATAAACTTAGTTAATTTTTATAAACTTAATTAATTTTCACAAAACTTAGTTACCTTAGTTAATTTTTATAAAAACTGGATAATTTTTGTAAAACTTAGTCAATTTATATAACAAATTAACAATGATTTCAAAATAGAGAACACGATTTTTATAAAACTTAAGTTTAGTTATCTTAGTTAATTTTATTTATTTTAATGTAATAAAACTTAGTTAATTTTAAATTTTATAATTATTGCAAAAATATCAACTTTCAAACAAAAATTTCATTAATCGATTTATAGACAAAGCCATTGGAGTTATATTAACATCACCAACTTATGCACAAGGGTAGAACATCCCAACTAAACTCTTAAAAAAGAATTTTAATATTAACTGAAGTCAATTTCCACATGAAAACTGCTCGTTAATTATTTTCGATAATTAGTTTGAAACCAATCCCCATTATATTCCAATAATTAGTTTAAAAGACAACATATTTTCTCAAATTAACTCATATAAAAAGATTATCCTAACTTGTATTCTAGTAAACATGCATATTGTCACTTGTTATATTTGGGAAAAAATGACTTGAACATTAAAGACTGCCACCCTAAAGTTTGGATCGGATCAAAACAGTTGACTAAGCCAATAAATGTATCTTTTGGTCAAGACCATTAAATCTTATTGGATTGAACTCTAAATGCAAGTGGTGTATCCTGATAATGTTACAAGCTATCGTGTTTCATTTTCAACTTTTCATGTCGAGAACTTCTCAAATTAGCTCTCAAATTTGATTTATTTTCAACCAAAACAAGGTGACCCAATTTTGTTCTACTACATGACTGTGGTGCTATATACCTGTAGGCATGTACCTGTAGTCATTTGTAATAGCTGCAGCTGAAAGCATATACCTGTAGGCAGCATCTGCAATAGCAAATGGATGGCGACTCAGCTCCTCAATAGCTACTCCTTTATATTTTTGCATCATAAGTATATCATGGAGATGAGGCAATCTTTGAATAGGGTTGACAACAGCTACTATATTTCCAGTATATGTCTGGCATTTTACACAAAAAGCTAATCAATTATAGTGCAACTGAAATATAATAAAATCTGAGCCAGGGAAGTTTTTGTAAATTAAAACTCACATATATTTCATTCATATCATATATATATTTGAATTTTGTAGCACTCCTGGCTCATGCGAATATGGTCTGAGCAAGCATTAATACGAAAAATAAATAGATCAATAATAGAGAGACATTTACTTGATTTATCAATCAAATTTGACATAGGAAAGTCAGTCAATGGATTGAGCTATATATCAGTAAACAAAATTTACCATAAAAGGTTGCATTATGATTACTTGAAAAATATCTATAATTATTCACTAAATAATTGCAGAAATGTATGCAATTATTCAGTAACTTAATTCTAGGGACCTAATTTACAATCTTTTTTTGGCGAGGAGTTTTCATGTATTAAGTTTGATTTTAGGACCTGAGCCTAATATTCACTTTTCTATATTTACATTCTGAGACTGTGGTTGCTATAGCTAACTGTAAATGCAATAACAATTCTTGGAGCTTTCAAAGAATCTCGTTATTCCATGAATGCATGTATCATGTATGTGTTCAAAGTTAAGACAACCAGTATTGGTAGAGATAAAAAAACACTCCCATGTGGATGAAGTTCTAACTTGTCAATTCTGTGATTTATAATCAAACTCTAATATTAAAACTAATTCATGCTTAACATATAAACTCCTCTATGATTTATGTATAGATTGATATAATTTTCTCTATAAAATATTACGCTTCATAGTTGATATCGAAATCAAACACCTCAAAAGATGACTTATTGCATTTTATAGCTGATATCCTAATAAAACACCAAAAATAAATCAAATTCAAATTGAAGCTGGATATAGATCTGATAACTTTAGAGCCAGCCAACAAGTAAAATATATTAAGTTATTTTGGATTTAAAATCTAAACAATATAAGAAATCAGTTCACAACAAATTTCTTATACATTTTTCTTTGTAAAACTCATATAGCATGAAATCAGTTCACAACAAATTTCCTGTAAAGAAATTTCACAAAGTTGATCCAAAAATAAATATCAATAAATTTCTTTATCCGCATTTCTTAACTATTTCTGTTTTTATTTTTTTTATGGATAAAGTTGAATTCATTTTATTGATGCTTTTTTAAGAGTGAAAAGAAAAGCACGAACCAAATATCCAGCTAACACTGGGTCAATGTCAAAATGAACAAACTGATAGGCAGTATTTCTTGTAAAAAAGAAGTTTAAAACATGTTGTATATGAGCGGTAATAGATGCTTAAAGGATATAAAATGAGATAAAACGGTACTTACGGAAGAAAAATTACACATACCCGACAGTTAACATTTCTAAGCTCTTCCATTAGATGTGAGATGCCGGACTGAACTGTTTCAACATTTGTGGATATACGACCAGATGCATTATTGCTTAGCAGAAATAATACAATGTTCATTTTGTCCTGTAAAATGGAAGACTTTCTATATCATATTCATATAGGATTATACATGGCAATGTCAATGGTGCAAAGTTGTGTGAAATGTAACAGCAGCTTTAATTAAAGGAACCATGTATACAATCACAACTTTGAAGTAATGTTAGCAAATATTTATGGTAGATGAAAACATAAATGTCTTCTGTTGGTTTCTGACCAGTTATGCATTCATTAAACTACACATCCTGTATATATTGTACATCAGTAATACATATATATATGTATGTATGTATGTATGTATGTATGTATGTATATATATAATGAATATAGTAGCTGCTGTTTCTCAAATTCTATTTTGTTTTATTTCTATTTTAAACCATTAAAATTTAAACACAAAAAGCACTGTCAATTGCAAAAGGAAATGCACCGAATGCATCTACTATGGAGAAAACCTAAATGCACCCAAAGTCATAATGTAACTTTGATATCTTTGAGTATTGGCGAAAGAAGCAAAATTATATCACCTCACTCTATGTTTGGAATAAATTTGCAGCATATATCACATGCAACTAAATTTCTGGAATTCAACTGAGTTTGAAAGAAATCATACACCAATAAAAAAATTAAATGACAATATTAGGCAACATGTATTACATTTGTGCACACTACGGTTAAGTTTTTATAAAAAATGACATTAAAATATAGTTAAGCAATAAAGTATTCAAACCCAACTAACATGAGATTCAAAACATGCTTCAATCCATATTGAAAAGGAGTGTGCATAAAGAAACAAAGCATATCATATCATGTGTTGTAAGCATAAAAAATGCTCTGATACGAACTGATCTAAACTTAGCTCTAACAGTCTACATTTTTATATTAATCAAGTTAAAATTCAAGTCACGACCATGACAATCTACAAAAAAGAAAAGGAAAGAATGTAATATTTGCTTGTAAATAGAGCTGTCAATGGATACCCGAAAAATCCGAAATCCGTCTGCATCTATATCCGAAAAGCGGATAATATCCGATATCCGAAAAAACGGATGCGGATACGGATACGAAGACACCCGCATCCGAAAATTATCCGTCCGATCTTTGTAAATATCATAATACAAATTGTGTGTATTTTAGTATAATGAAATATATTTATTTGTTGTTTTATCAAGTTAATAGTTTATATTATATACATTTAATGCTTATTAACCGCTGAAAACTATTTATTATCACCATATTTGTTTATATTTAACACTTTTATGATCAATTGGATTGAAAAAAATGTATGTTAAACTTAAAATTTATATTTATATTTCTTGATTTATCGGTCGTTAGCGGATAGGATAATTATCCGATATCCGTCCGTATCCGCGGATGCGGATATCCGATATCCGAAAATCATTTCGGATACGGATGCGGATGCAGATGCAGATATGGCACTATCCGCATCCGAAAGTATCCGTTGACAGGCCTACTTGTAAACTGGTTTAAAAATAGTCTATACTTGCAGTATGTTTTGATGAAGCATGATCCAAGTTAGGAAAGGAAATCATATTTTAATTATAATTTGTTGTCATGTACGATATGTGATGTGATGCAAATCAAACTTACCCCGCATATTTTTACACATTAAATGCAGTACATGCATATTATATGTTTACAAGACTAAAGGATCCTTTTCAAATTATCAATAGTATCAGACAGAAAATTCCTTCTTATACTATTGCAAACATAATTGATGAGGTGACCTTGAAAGCAAAGGTTGGTCCCAATATATAGTTGGGAACAAATTATATGTAAATATACAAATGAAAATTAAGCATGCAATGTGCATTTGATTATTTAAAGCACCGAAATGGCATTGGTTGTTCCAACGATTTGATATTGTACATAAATTAATTAGAGTGGATATGAGGAATGAGGTGAGTAAAATGGATATTGTGTAAATTAAAGATGTAAATATTTTAGTAAATCTGACAGCAACAATTTAGTAAATAAAATATGTAACTTCCATGTCAGTCTCTCATATAAAAACTAAAATATTCTACAAATTTCATTTAATTTATGGCTACAGATTTTTTTTACTTGTGTTAATAAAATTTTGGAGAATAGGCTTATGGCCTTATGGGCATAATTAGTAAGACTGTCACAGGCATTAAACGACTAGGATTGGCTCTTTGTGAAAATTGGCCTGGATTAAAGAGTATAATTTTGTTGACATCATTACTGCTGGTATTAAGTTAACATCATGCTTTGATGGGTATTAAGGTGTATATCAGAGAACCCACTTATATTGATTATTACTCCACTAATTGAAATGAAGGAGTTGAGTTAATTCCTAGAATAAGAATATCATCAAAATCCTAGTTCGGATTAAACTCAGATTTTTGTGGTTTAGATATTTGGCACACAAAAGCAAAATCGCTTTTTCTTTTTTAAGTCTTTTGATTTTCGAAAGTTGACAGCCCATTTCATTAAAGTATTCTATAGCTTAGTTGAAATGATTTCTTTTATAAAAAATAAATAATTTATATAAAAACAGACATTTTTTATGACAATTTGTTTTGAAAAGCAAAAATGCTACTTTTGGTTTGGTGTGTGTGTATTCTTGATAATACAGTAATATACTATATAAAAATCAATTTACCAAGCAAATGTGAGTTTCTTTCATCGCAGAAAGTAGAATTCTAGAAACATGTATTCTTCACTGACTTTACCAACTAACAAAGCATTAAACTATGGTTATATCATCAAAAATAAAATAATTCCTTCAAAATTTGATAACCAACCTCTAGAGTTTTTATCCTGCCTTTAAAGTTAGCAACTAATTGTCGTGTACTGACAGGAGCCATAGCCAAAAGAACAGCTCTGATCTATTCCACAGTAATGACTCTCTTGAATTCTGTTAATCCAACTTTTGAAGTAGGAAGACTGTTTGAAGATTGGATTGGTTTCGTTATAGAAGGCTCCTCTTTAGCATATGATTTTGAATCCTGGATTCAAAAAACTGACATTAGATCGATAAACGAATTTCCATTGTGGCATAAACTACTACTATAAGCATATAATTAGAGGATCACTGTTGAGTATCCTATTATAAAACCCTCCAATCCTACTTTTTTGACATTTCTACAAACCAAGTAACAAATTCTTAGAACAAATGCCAATGATCAGGTTTAAGGATATTCTGAATTATTCTTATTGAATGTAACACAATCAAAAAATCATGTAAAAAAGTTCAGATTTGTATTATTCGAGCTCTAACCTCTAAACTTGGTAAAAAGAACAAAGAATACAATATGTTGTAAACTTGATTACGTGATGCAATAGTGTCAAAAATAATCTTGTATTATAATTATCAAACAAAAAAACTTATAAAAAAGTATTGTGTGTACAAATTATAAAATTATGAAGTTTATTAGGGTTTTTGAATCGGAGTTTACCTACAAGGAAGACGATTTGGAGTATAATCGGAGCTCAGAATTTCAGAGATAGATTGAATCATGGTAGAAAGTGATTTTCTAAACTTGTAATTGAGGGGTTTTTAAGTTAATTAAGCAGGAAAAATTTCAAAGTGGAATGTTGGGATTCGAAGTGACGATGGAAAGAGGAATACGAGAAAGAGAGGAAAACCACCGACTGGCAATCTTTTTCGCACGTTGTTTTAGACGTGGGAAAACCAAATACAGCATGAATAACTGAGTCATGTTTAACTTTAATAAGGGATAGATAGTTAACAATAGCAAGATCTGTTTCAATGCTGTCATGTGTTGCTATTAATATACCATTTTCTTGTAGTGTGAGTTATATGGCACAATCATCTTCAATGATGTTGTGCTGTGCATATAAATCTAGTTCTGTTCTTTTAGGACAAATGATAAGGAGATCCATCCACTTAAACGGTTAGGGGTTGATCCCCGCTTTTATCTTGTCTGTTTATTTCCGAAAGAACCAGAGTTGAGTTTTTAGGAAACTATCGAATGTTGGTTTAAGGAGACCAGGATTAGATAAGTATGAATTATTCGAAAACCACTTCGATACAACTCAAACGACGTATTGAAGACACCTTGAAGACAATGGGATCGAAGACGGAGCTCTTGAAGTGCAAGGGCTACTTGCTACTAATCCCGAGGGTGATTCCAAAGTGGATGTTGTAGAAGTAGTGCCTTCAGTTTATTCATATTCTGAACAACTTGTATCGACGAATGCTAGCATTGCGTTGCTGCTTGGAGGGCAGTGTTAGCATTCCAAGTGGGATTGCTATATAAAAGGTAAAACGTAGCCTCAAGCCTCATTAATCAAGAATGACTAAAATCAGGGAGATGTAGTAGGACTAAGTGGATCGTAACCATTAGGATATGTCATCACCCTTCTAGATACAGATATACATATTTATGGAATTGGTTATGAATGAAAGCTCTGGGGAAAATGTTGCAAAGCAACCGGGGGTGATGCAATATTTGATACTATCCAGTAAGGGGTAAGCTGGTCCTATGTTGGAAGGGGGTCTAGGCAAGACATGCGGTACATTTTCTAAAGGTGTACTGTGGTAGGTGGTACCTCGGTGCATTATCATTGTATGGAATGCATTCTCCAATACGTGCCTTTATGGACTTAGTTCTGCCCAACTATGTTGAAATGTGAGACGTAAGCATTTCAACTATTTTATATATTTATTTTCTCCTTAGACATTATTATTATATCAATGGATTTTCTAATAAAATTTGGTTATCATAAGGTAAATGTAACACCCCTAATTTTTAATAACATTATTCAAGAGATTTAATTAGATAAATTAAATAGAATAATGTAAATATTAGAATGTTAAGGGGATTGAGATTTGAAAATTCAATTAGAGGCCGTGTTTAATTAATTAAAAATAAAGAATGATTTATGGACGGTTTTATAGGTTAATTAGTAAGAGGATAAAACAACGGCTTAATGGGTAATTGCCACACCATAATCCCATTACCCTTACATATCTCATTTCCTCTATTTTACACGTTCATTTTTCATAACACAAAAATGTAAATCAAAGAAGAAAAGCAAGCCGGCCATTACTTAGGAAAGAAAAAAGGGGGAAAATCAATTAAAGCTAAGCAATTAAGCAAGGGGAATTAATCCAAGATCAAATCTCAAGTCCTTATCCAAATCAAGGTGAATAATAATCTAAACCATCTCTATTTTTTAATGATCATTTGATTTTGGGTTTAAGTTTAAATCCATTATGATGATTTTTGATGATGATATGCTTGGATTTCATGATATGTTATATTCAAACAAGTTTGTTTGATAAATATTTTATACGATTTTAAGGCTAAAATCATTTATATTGTGTTTTGAATGCCATGTGGAATTTATATGTTATGTAAAACATTATTTTGGAAGTGGGTTTTAATTTTTATAATTTTCCAAATTATGGAAAGTTTATTATAAATTTTAAAAGGAAAATATGAATAATTGGGTTTAGAAACTAATTTCGGCTATATTATGAAGAATTTGGGTCTAAAATTTATATATGTTGGATAGCATATCAAAAGTAAATTTCTATGAGTTTTTGGGATTTTTCCTAAGTAATTTACTATGGAAAATTTAATTATTTTAAGTGGAGGACTTAATTATTTGATTTGTTTTGCTTAAGGAAGGGCTTATTTGCTAAATTATTTTATTTAGATCTGAAATTAATGTGGCGGTTTTATTTTGGAAAGAATTTGAAAAGTTATGGCAGTAATTAAATGTTTACAAACAGGCAAGTAAGTTAAAAAGCAATTACTTAAAAAGGCATTAAAACAGTCTTTACCCAGAAATTATGTTTCGCCTCTTTCAGTACTACCTTTCGACCCTATACTTCTGCCTCAACCAAGTCGAAACAAATACAGAAGGTATCAATACGTTGGTACATAGTGGATTGGAGAAAGGCGGTCGGTATGGTGTCGAAACCATGCTTTCGAAGGGGTCGAAACCAGTTAGCTTTCGAAGGTCTTTGTTTTATTATCCAACGAAATGTGCTTGCCTTATTTACAAAAGAATGCTTTCGAAAGGGTTTAATGTAGCTTTTGAATATGTTGCCGCCTTTTTTGTTTCGAAATGGTAGATTTCGACAAAGTTACCTTGTTTTTAAATCAATCCTTTCGAAAGGGTCTTTTGAACCCAATCGAAACCTTGCTGCCGACCTTATGCCTTTCGAATGGATAGAAGTCATTAACTAGTTCGAAAGGTAGTTTTTGTTTTATAAATATAAGCCACTTCCTAAAGCTTTCGAAAGGGTTTAATGGTTTTGAAAGCAATGGCTTCGAAAGGGGTTTTGAAGCTATCCTTCAAATGTTTTAAATGATTTAAGCTTTCGAAAGGAAGGTTCTAAAGCCATCAATTTTCCCAAACTCTTTTATATGAAAGTTAATGGTTTCGAAAGGGGTACTTTTGTTTATATTCACTTTGACCCAAAAGATATTTTTAAAGTTAAATCCAATGGTTTCGAAAAAGGTACTTTCAAATGGTTTCGAAAGGGGTACTTTCAATGGTTTCGAAGCTATGCTTCTAAGGTTTAGTTAGCAATGCTTTAATACTTTCGAAAGGTTTGTTTTTTGGGTTGCGAAAGAGACGATTTAAAGTGTTTCGAAAGGTATATGCTTAGTGTTTTGAAAAGATGATTTGAATGCTTTTGAAGGAGGTTATCCAATGGTTTCGAAAGTAAAGGTTTAAGGTTTCGAAAGCCTTAGTTTTCAAAACAAAGAACCCAATCTCATTTTTAAAGGAAAAACCATGGAAAAAGTAAATGAGTTTTGAAAAGGGCTTTTAGGTATGGAGTTTTTGAAGAAGCTTTCCTTGATAAAGTAATAGGTTAAAGGGGTTAACAATGTTTCTTATGAAAAAGATTTCAAGGATATTAAACCATAGATGTTGGTGTTATTATGTTATTATGTTTGCTTCTTCTAATATACCTATTCACTATAAAATGGACCTATAACTGTATTTTGGGGAGTAAGGGCAGAATAACTAGTGAAGTTGACCCGGTAGTGAATATAAATTAAGTCTCCTAAATGAATAGAGTTGCATCCAGAAGGTCAAGAAGACTATAATATAGGATGCCCAAAGACTGATTAAGAAGTTGTCAGTTTAGATAGGTTCATAGTGAAACCATGAAAAATTTGTATAAAGAGAGTTATTGGCAGGGCCAACAGGTTTGTAGTGAACCCATAAAAACTATATCCAGATTAAATTATTGATAGAAGTTAATAGGTTCATAGTTAATCCATGAAAACTATGATATAAGTGGAGTTATTGGAGATACTAGTAGGTTCAGGGAGAACCCATGAAATAATTGAATGAAGTTATTGGTAGGGGCCAATAGGTTCTTAGTGATCCCATGAAAACTATGAAGTAGGATAGATAGCCCATAAGCATTAAATAGGTTATTAGTAAGCCCATGAAAGCTAATAGCTTAATAGTGACCGTAGAAACTGTAATTGCGACAGATAGTCAAAATGAACGAGGATGGGTAATCCAGAATTGATTTACTTATTTGCATATCATCATAATATTTTGAATTCTTATGTTTTAACCATTACGGATGCAGAAGCACGGTTTATGGTTTTATAAAGTTTTGGATAAGATACGGGTTAGGGGAAAACCCATTCCGCTAAGCGGCGTGGTCTCACTAGATATCTAATTGGTTTGAGATGGTATGTTATTATTCATACCAGGCTTTATGTCTGACTCGAAGTTTATGTTTTCCCATTAAACTCTCAGGTGTTCAATTAACTTTGAGTAGTTTGATAGTTGAGGTTTTCAGGTACCTTACTAGACGAATGAGCTTCCGGAGATGTGCAGGAGGCAAGCTAGATAATAAGAGTTCTTTTCTATTTTGATTCCGTTGTTTTTTGTTGTAAAGGCAAAGTTGTTTAATTGCCTAGTCATATACTCTGATCATCCAAGGAGGCATCTTCATATGTCGCTCTTGGCGTATGTTGTAATAATTATAATTTCTCTGAACATGGTTCTCGTATTTGGGATTATGTAATGAATTTAAAATGTGGATTTGAAATGAAATGATAAAAAAAAATTTAAATCTATGATTTTATTTCATATCCATGTGTTTCTGCTATATCAATGAATCTAACATTACCGCACTTGGTCGTCGAGGATTAATAACTATGGATGACTGCAACATCCGTAGCCGTTAGTTTTGGGCCTCCAAGTAGGGGATGATACATGTTGGTATCAGAGCATAGGTTTATGAAAACTTAAAAGAAATTTAAAATTAAAAGATTTTTTTCAAAACATAATCCAATGAATCAGAAAATAAGACTGGGGTTTGGGTTAACACTATAGTAACGTACTTGTATTTGATATATATATATATATAAGTATGTATTCCCCTCTCTCTTAGACCGTTCTTTTGTATCTTATTAAGGCTCGTATGTAGATTTACGAGAAAGGAAGATATGGAGGCAGGAAACGGAAGAGGAAATCTCGGTAGAGGAAGCACCACAACAAATTGAAATGTTCGACCTAATACCAAGAGGAACCTGGGTTGACAGGCTAATGCTAATCAAAATGCAGATGCCAATGTAGGTGCTGGAAATCCGCTAGTGGATATGGGGATGATGTAGCAGTTCTTCGTTAATCTGATGCAAGCCGGAGCAGCTGCAGGAGTAGCATGGAATGTTGGAGGAGCTAATCCCAGGACTCCAATTGGGAATAACTATGCTAAGTTGAGTAGAGATTACACCAGTCTCGGTGGAAAGCCATTTGTGGGAACAGAGGATGCCATAGAAATTGAGAATTGGTTGTTGCATTGTGAGAGAATCTTTGTTGACTTGGGTTTGAATGATGAGCATAAAGAGGAGATTAGCCTCTAGGCGGTTGCAAGGGGTAACACTTCATTAGTGGAATAGTGTTACTGTCGGAGTTCTTGAGGCGGATTTGACTTGGGCAGAATTTCAAAGGAGATTCGAGCAGAGGTTTTTGTCTGAAGTTGCCAAGTCGGCATTGCTGAGAAAGTTCATGGATTTGGTGCAGGGAGAGATGTCATTAATTGAGTATGCTACTAAGTTTAATGAGTTGTTCTGATATAGGTATGCTACCATAAATACCGTCATTAGGAGTAATGAGAAGTTCATTCGGGGATTAAGACCTGAGATTGCTAGGGCGACCTTGCCACACATTCGTGATCCCTGTAATGTTGTTGTGGAAATGGCGATTCAACATGAGGAGATGCTTGCAACCTTTGGAAAGGAGAAGCAGATTGAAACACCGAATTCTTTTGGCAAAAGAGGAAGTTCTTTAAGAAGAAGGGAACCCAGAATGGGGAAGCTGCCAAGAAGGCAAAGGCTAATTTGGGTTGATTTAAGTGCGATAAGAAAGGTCATTATGCTCATGAACGCCAGACAGACAAGGGGAAGAAGGCTGCGGAAAAGAAGGGTGTGAAGTGCTTCAACTATGACCAAATTGGGCATTATAAGAATTAGTGTACAGAAACAGTAAGGACGGATAGGGGATAGGTCTTTTCTATTGGACCATCATCTACTAGGCCAACTGCAACTGAAAAAGGGAAGACTGTGATGGAAGGTACGCTTTTGATTCAGAGTATACCAGTTAGGGTATTATTTGATACCTTAGTGTTTGGGTTGATAAGTTATGCTTAAAACCCACATACCTCGTTACTTCCTTAAGGGTAGCGAATCAAATAGGAGGGTATGCAACTCTAGGGATAAGATGTGACCACTTAGAACTTGATTTTTTAGGTTATAATTTCTCTTGCAGTCTGTATGTTTTTGATTTCGTAGATTTCAGGATCATTTTGGGTATGGATTGGTTGGGTAAATATGAGGCTAGGATATTTTTCTAGGATAGGGAGTATCACTAAGACACCTTATTAGTCATAATCGAACCATATTCTCAGTGGAGAATTCTGATCGGAGTGGTTGTGCTTTGTTAAGTGCTATGGAAGAGAGAAGACTTAAGTCAGGTTCAAGTAGCAAGATAGTTTATCGATGTCTTTGAACCGGTTATAGGACTACCACCGAAATGAACTGTTGAGTTTTGGATAGACCTTGTGCCAGGAGCTAAACTTGTCAATAGACAACCAAGTAGAATGACATCGACCGAGATGAAGGAATTGAAGGGGCTGCTAGTGGATCTAGAAGGAAGGAATTTTATTAGACCAAGTAGTTCGCCTTGAGGAGCGACCACGGTGTTCGTGAAGAAACTAGATGGGTCATTGAGGATGTGTACGACTATCGTAAGTTGAACGAGAAGACGATTAGGAATAAGTATCCCTTGCCGAGAATTGATGATCTATTTGATCGGCTGTATGGAGCCAGAGTGTTTTCCCAGTTGGATTTGGCAACAAGTTTCCATCAATTAAGAGTGGCAGAGGGCAATATTCCATTAACAGCATTTCAGACTAGGTATGGTTCGTATGAGTGGTTAGTAATGCCATTCGGGTTAACAAGCGCACCTGCTTTCTTCGTGGATTTGATGAACCGAGTTTCCCAAGAGTACTTGGGATAGGTTCGTATTGGTGTTCATAGATGACATTTTAGTATACTCTAAGGATGAAATAGAGCATGAAGATCATCTTAGAGTGGTGCTTGAGACGTTGAGGCAGGATAAGCTAAAGGCGATGTTTTCCAAGTGTCAATTTGGAAGAAAGAGGTTAAGTTTCTTAGTCACGTGGTTTCAGAGAAGGGTTTGTCAGTCGATCCAGATAAGGTCGAAGCTATTAATAATTGGAAGAGACCATAGATGGTAACTGAGATTAGCATTTTTCTAAGACTAGTTGGCTATTACCGGAGATTCATCAAGGATTTCTCACGGATAGCAGCACCTTTGACTATGTTGACCAGGAAAGATGTAAAGTTCGTATGGTCTGACAAATGTGAGGAAACATTCCTTAAGTTAAAGCATTTATTGACTAATACACCCGTGTTAGTAGTTCCAGACGGAAACCAAGGGTTGGTGGTGTATACCGATGCAAGCGGAACTGGACTAGGAGCCGTGTTGATGCAAAAGGGTAAAGTTAGTGCCTTCGCTTCATGATAGCTTAGACTACATGAAGTAAGATATCCTACTCATAATTTGGAGTTGGCTGTAATGATCTTCGCATTGAAGATATGGAGACATTATCTCTTAGGAGAGAGACTTGAGTTATACACGGATCATAAGTCCTTAAGATATTTATTCTCTCAGACAGAGTTGAATATGAGGTATCAGAGGTGGCTGGAGTTTTTAGCAGCATATGATTTCGGTATAGAGCATACTCCTAGGAAAGGAAATACGGTAGCAGATGCGCTTAGCAGAAGACATTAGAATGTGGTGTTGGATATGTTGGCTGAATGGAAAGAGTTAGAAGCTTTGACTATTTGTAGTGTGTAGTTAAGAAAGATTGCTAGTTCTAGTCAAAGCACCGCCATGTTGTCCTATTTGGAAGTTCAACCAGTGTTAATCGAAAGGATTGCTTCTAAGCAGAAGGAGGATCCATTGTTGGCCGAGAATATTAGAAGGCTTAAGGTTGGATCAGAGATCAATGATCTAAAGGATTTTAGTCTTGACCAGAGAGGATGATTAAGAAAGAATGGACGGTTGTGTATTCTGAATGTTGAGGACTTGAGGAGATAAGTTCTTAGGGAATGTCATCGATCCAAATTTATGATTCATCCTGGAGGAACCAAGATGTATCAAGATATGAAGAGGAGCTTCTAGAAGAAGGATGTTGGCTTGTGGGTTAGGCAGTGCGTGAACTGTCAACAAGTGAAGGCCGAACATTATAAGCCGAGTGGATTTCGCCTCTTTCAGTACTACCTTTCGACCCTATACTTCTGCCTCAACCAAGTCGAAACAAATACAGAAGGTATCAATACGTTGGTACATAGTGGATTGGAGAAAGGCGGTTGGTATGGTGTCGAAACCATGCTTTCGAAGGGGTCAAAACCAGTTAGCTTTCGAAGGTCTTTGTTTTATTATCCAAAGAAATGTGCTTGCCTTATTTACAAAAGAATGCTTTCGAAAGGGTTTAATGTAGCTTTTGAATATGTTGCCGCCTTTTTTGTTTCGAAATGGTAGATTTTGACAAAGTTACCTTGTTTTTAAATTAATGCTTTCGAAAGGGTCTTTTGAACCCAATCGAAACCTTGCTGCCGACCTTATGCCTTTCGAATGGATAGAAGTCATCAACTAGTTCGAAAGGTAGTTTTTGTTTTATAAATATAAGCCACTTCCTAAAGCTTCCGAAAGGGTTTAATGGTTTTGAAAGCAATGGCTTCGAAAGGGGTTTTGAAGCTATCCTTCAAATGTTTTAAATGATTTAAGCTTTCGAAAGGAAGGTTCCGAAGCCATCAATTTTCCCCAAACTCTTTTATATGAAAGTTAATGGTTTTGAAAGGGGTAATTTTGTTTATATTCACTTTGACCCAAAAGATATTTTTAAAGTTAAATCCAATGGTTTTGAAAGAGGTACTTTCAAATGGTTTCGAAAGGGGTACTTTCAATGGTTTCGAAGCTATGCTTCTAAGATTTAATAAGTAATGCTTTAATACTTTCGAAAGGTTTATTTTATGGGTTGTGAAAGAGATGATTTAAAGTGTTTCGAAAGGTATATGCTTAGTGTTTTGAAAAGAAGATTTGAATGCTTTCGAAGGAGGTTATCCAATGGTTTCGAAAGTAAATGTTTAAAGTCTCAAAAGCCTTAGTTTTCAAAACAAAGAACCCAATCTCATTTTTAAAGGAAAAACCATGGCAAAAATAAATGAGTTTTGAAAAGGGCTTTTAAGTATGGAGTTTTTGAAGAAGCTTTCCTTGATAAAGTAATAGGTTAAAGGGGTTAACCATGTTTCATATGAAAATGATTTCAAGGATATTAAACCATAGATGTTGGTGTTATTATGTTATTATGTTTGTGTCTTTTAATATACATATTCACTATAAAATGGACCCATAACTGTATTTTAGGGAGTAAGGGTAGAATACCAGCTAAGTTGACCCAGTACTGAATATAAATTGAATAACTCCTAAATGAATAGAGTTGCATCCAGGAGGTTAGGAAGACTAGAATATAGGATGCCCAAAGACTAATTAAGAAGTTGTCAGTTTAGACAGATTCATAGTGAACCCATGAAAACTATGTATAAAGAGAGTTATTGGCAGCGGCAAACAGGTTTGTAGTGAACCAATGAAAAGTATATCTGAATTAAGTTATTGATAGAAATCAATAGGCTTATAGTCAACCCATGATAACTATGATATAAGTGGAGTTATTGGAGATACCAGTAGGTTCAGGGAGAACCCATGAAATAATTAAATAAAGTTATTGGTAGGGGCTAATCGGTTCTTTGTGATCCCATGAAAACTATAAAGTAGGACTGATAGTCCATAAGTTTTAAACAGGTTATTAGTAAGCCCATGAAAACTAATAGGTTAATAGTGACCCTAGAAACTATAACTGAGACAGATAGTCAAAATGAATGGCGATGGGTAATCCATAATTTATTTACTTGTTTGTATATCATCATAATATTTTGAATTGTTATGTTTTAACCGTTGTGCATGTAGGAGCACAATATATGGTTTTTATAAAGTTTTGGATAAGATACTAGTGAGAGGAAAACCCATTCCACTAAGCGGCGTGGTCTCGCTAGATATCTAGATGGTTAGAGATGGTAGGTTATTATTCATACCAGGCTTTAAGTTTGACTCGAAGTTTATGTTTTCCCCTTAAACTCTCGTGTGCTCAATTAACTTTGAGTAGTTTGAGAGTTGAGGTTTTCAGGTACCTCATTAGACGAATAAGCTTCCAGAGATGTGAAGGAGGCAAGCTAGATAATTACAGTTCTTTTCTATTTTGATTCCGCTATGTTTTGTTATAAAGGAAAAGTTGTTTAATTTCCTAGTCATATACTCTGATCATCTAAGGGGTATCTTCATATATTGCTCTTGGCATATGTTGTAATAATTATAATTTATATGAACGTGGTTCTTGTATTTGGGATTATGTAAAGAATTTAAAATGTGGATTTGTAATGAAATGAGAAATGTTGTTTTTGAAATCTATGATTTTATTTCATATCCATGTGTTTCTGTTGTATCAATGAATCTAACACTACCACATTTGGTTGTCGAAGATTAATAACTATGAATAATTGCAGCATCCATAGCCGTTAGTTTTAGGCCTCCAAGTAAGGGATGTTACAGTAAAACTCATCCATGTTTATATGCGGCGTGGTCGTACGAGATACCTTTGTTTCAAAAGGTATTTATAACATTAAGTAATTCATTTGATTGTATTTCTCATGTTGGTTTTACCAGACCGACCTGGGCATTGTTCTCCTATAATGCCTAGGGTCAGCCTGAGCATATTTTCCAGATTTAGCTGGACACTTTAGTGCTTTCAGGAGATGAGCCGGATGCCTCCAGGACATACTTTCATATTTGTCTTTTATCTAACACCGTTTGCTCTTGTTGTATTTATCTGCAATTGTAAGGATGAAATGTTAAAACTGTCTAGGGCTAATGATAGGATAATTGTACTCTGATTGAGTATGTATATTAAAGTTTAGTTTTTCTTTTGTAAAGATCGTTTGTATATTATATGTTACTCATTATGTTTTATGAGATTCGGTTATGTCTTTTCTTTCTTTCACTCCAATGATCCGACTTTTTGACACTTGGTTGTTCAACATGTGAATAACATGGATTTATTAGTGTCGACTTCTAGGGATCAAAAGGGTGGGTTGTTACATTCTACGTATTGTCTAGGACATTCTCAATGTCCATTATATTATCTATGAAAGACATCATTTGCAAAGCCAACATCATATTAAAACAACTAAAGCTAATTTTAGTACAAGTACATCATTAACAATTAGCAATGTGTTTTATGGTTTAGAAATATCTATGCACCTTTTAATTTTATTTCTTATCAGTACACACTTCCTCTACATTTTGACAGACGATCGAACTATTTGATATTTCTATCAAAACACTTGTTCAGTTTTGATGCATGTTGAATGACACTTTCATATCTGTTCTTGGATTAAGTCCAAACAAATCACAAACTCAATATCGCTCCCACTGACTTCGAGACACTTTGGTTGTTATGTGCAAATAGTGAATTTTAAATCATTATTATTTAGAAACACATATGTTCCAAAACACAAAGTCATACTAAGCAATAATTTTGTGAGTATATCCTAATTAACTTGAGCATGTTGAATAATGAATCTATTACGCCAATTTTGACAATTGAAATTTATGAGATTATTCTTATCAACGTCGCTCATTAAATTCCAACTACATTAGTCTTGCTCTTAAAGACACAATTGCAGCTGATGAATCACATCCCTCCAGGTATAACTATCAAAATTCTATTTTGATACTGTACTTGAAATCCATTTCAAATTTGCTCATCATACCATATTGTAGAGTCAATAGTCATATTGGCTTAATTGACAACTATGGATTATCTATTCTTGATACTGATAAGAAACTCATGGTTTCTCTTTAATGTGTGAGAATACTTATTAAACACTTTAATGCAATGTGTTCATTTAGGTTAGGTTAATTTCATTTCATCCCACTAAATTTTTTATCTTTGGATCATATCCAAATCCATTTTAATGCCAATAATTTCTCAAAAAATTTCTTCGCCATGAAGTCGATATTTATTGAAACAACAATTGTTTCTAAGTGCAACAGAATAGGTATTCATAAACACTTTATGTATTGCCATGTATATAACTATAAATATTGTAGTATAACATGTATATATATTCATATTAAATTATTTAAGGTAAACTAAAATTGTATTAACTAAATAAAATATTTAATAACTAAATAATGTTAATTAATAAAATCAGATGTACATATATAATGATATATACATGTATAACTATAAGTGTTATAATATTCATCTTAAACTGTTTAGGATGAATCAAATAAAAAATTTAATTTTAACGATAATTTAATTGCTTAGTTAATCAAATTAACAAATTAAAGTTAATTAAATATGATTTAATTAGTAACGTACATAAGAACATTATATAAGTTAATTAAATTATAAAATTTATAAATAAATTAAACTTGTATAATATGAATTTATAGTATAAGTGGAACTTGAAAGAATACCAAATTAGATTTAAGGAAAAAATAAATTCATACTATATGTATACCATGATTTCAGATGTGTCTAACACTTAAATCATGAGGGCATTTCAAAAGAAATACATTATTCCATAAATTGATATCATCCAATTAAATATATAAAGATTATGGATCTATAGTATAAAGGTTGTCCTCTACCAATTATATGTTAATAAATTACTTGCATATTCTCTAGTTTTTTTAGCAAACTCAAGCTAAAGATGTATGTGTAGTGTTAATAATATATTGATTGACATGGTGATGTATATGTACGTATTTGTTAAGCAAACTTAAGATACATACATCTATACTTAGGTCATCATAAAAAGGTGGATACGAGTGAATAATCTCTTTTGATTTGTTGAGAAAACTCAAGGTCGAGATTGGAATTAAGGCACATACCATGAAATAGGAGTTGTATATGATAGAACTGATAAAGTGTTATCTATCGCACGCGGGGCTATGGCTTGTTGAGCAAACTCAAGGTCAGAATCCCAAGGCAAGCGAGTCCTAATGCCCACTAGAGAGATCAAAAGATTTCTTTATATTTCTTAGGGTTCTGAGAAACCTAAAAATCTAGTGGGAGCCGTATTAGAATAATGAAATGGTAACCTTACTAATATTGCAAGAACATTTGCTATATAAAATTAAAATAATCTACATCAATAAATTTATGCAACCAATATAATTGATAAAATGTTTGTCAGTTGAAACATACAATTGAACTAAATTAATGTTTGACAAATAAATATTTACTTACCTTTAGGTCCTTTGGCATGTTTTCACTTCAAAACCCATATAAGTGCAAATTTACAAAACCACTAAAACATTCATGCCTCAATCCGCTTAAGAATTTATTTATCTGGGATTGTGTACCATCTGTTATGAGTTTTTACTCTTTAGAAAAATAAGAATATGAGTATTTGATCCATATTCAATCACATATAAATGTTATAAGTGAACGGTCGTAGTTCAAAATGTACGAAACTTCATTGAAATTAGTTCGTTGGGAATAAGAAAATAAACCATTAAGCAAAATCGTGTATTCAATATGATTGATAACAATGAGGGTTCCCTTTTGAATGGTTCAGCCATTTAGAAAAGGAAAGAAAATATACAAGAGTGGACGTAACTTAAGCACGGTTAGGATGAAGAGAGTGAATAGTCAACTCTGCTTCATGAAGTGATGTCGAAAATAAGAACTGTATAAAATACTAGTTAGTAGATACTGAATATGGAATGATAAGTGTAATTTTTATTCTAACTTTGTTATTTATATAGGAAATTATTTCTATAAAATTCATTTCTATGAGTTTTAAATATTTGATTGAAAACTTTCGACTATAAACTAGTTATAGTAAAAGAAATAAATAACCCATAATAAGTAGTTGAATGGAGCTTCGTTTTCATATGCTATTATAATAATGGCGGAAATAGTGGGAGCATGCCATACAATAACTATTAGTGGATGCATCAAGGAACAAAAAATTATTTTCATAAATATACCTAATATTATTTATCAAATAATAATTAATTTTAATATTGATTGAAAGTGAAGATAGTTTTATTTTGTGATGAATGTTTTGAATATTCATTATGAGAATTATGGTATTTGTTGCATCAGCTAAATAACATAGAAGTATCTATAATTTGATATAGTTATTTTGGAGTTAAGGACAAAGGCCCCATTTAGTGAGAGCGATATAAGAGTTGGTGAACTCTTCAGATTGATACATAAAGACGTATGTAGTTAAAAGTCTAACAATACCAAAAACAGTTCCACATACTACGCTTAATTCATAGATGAATTAACATAAAATGAACATGTGTATTTGAAATACACGAAAGTAATGTATTTATAATAAGTTCATTAAATATAAAAAGAAAGGATAAAACATAATGAGCAAAGGAAACAAGAAAATTCAATTTGATCAAATATGTGAGTATAAAGGGAAACGATTTCAAAAGCACATAAAAATAAAAAAAAATCAATCTCAAAAGTCACTCCTCCATATAATACATAATGATGTATAGATAAGGAATAATCAAACTTTGTTGGACAATATACGATTTATAACGAGTGACATTAAGTTAACTTTTTTCTGTTAGGTCATGTACTTAAGAGTAAGTATATAAGGTTAAAATTTAATTTCATCTAAAGAATAGTTTATGAAATCATATAAGATGAATGCTAATAAAAAACCATACATATCCTAGGTCAAGGAGTTGACAAGTTGTGTGAGCTAAGAGGATGAACGTAATACTTGCTTAAGGGATTATGTGTGGACCACCCCAAAAGAGTTTGAGGCCGATCAATATTGATTGATCAATTTATGTTATGAAGATAAGCGTCGTAAACTAAAATGGTTTCATACATATATTTAGGTGGTTCATTAAATATTTATGAATACCTATTCCATTGCATCGAGAAATAATTTTTGTTTCAATAAACGCTAGCTTCACAACGGAGTAGTTTAGTAAAATGGATTAGGATACGATCCGAAAATAAAACCGATAATGAAGGATGGAATAAAATTAACTGAACTAAATAGACATGACACATTAGAATGTCAAATGATAAATCTCACACATTAAAGAGAAATTATGAATCTTATTAATGTCAAAGATGAACTTCCTTAGTGTTAAGTAAGCCAATAATAGTATTGACTCTACCATGTGGCATGATGTGCAAATGCGGAATGGATTCCAAATACATTATCAAAATATGATTTTGATATTAACGCCCAAAAGGATATGATCCATCAGTTGCAAAATTTTCTTTAGGAAGAAGACTAATGTAGTTGGAATATAAGCCATGTTGCTAAGAATAACATTGTAAATTTAAGTTGTTGAAATTAATGTAATAGATCCATCGTTTAGCGTACTTTAGTTAATTTGGATTTTACTCACAAAATATATTGTTCAGTATGACTTTGAGTTTTGGTACATATATGTTAAAACAAAAATTCTAAATAATGATTTAGAATAGATCGTTTGCACATAACAACTAAAATATCTCGAAGTCGGTGGGAGCGATAATTGAGTTTGTGAGTATTGGATATGATTTAAGAAATGATACGAATGTGTTATTCGATAAGCATCATAGTTAAGTATTTTGACAAAGAAATCAAATAGTTTGAATTTTAGCAAAAATGCAGAGAAAGCGTGTGATAAGAAAAAAACATTAATAGGTACTAAAATATATTTCTAAAACTACAAGTAAACAACAAAATTATGATTGTTAATGATGTATTCATGTTAAAATCATTTCAGTTTTGTTGTTTAATACTTTACATTGGATTTTAAAATGACAACTTTTATAATTAATATAAAAGGATGTTGGAAATGTCCCAAAATGATATATGCAGGCATGATATTAAAATTATTTAATATGGAACATGTAAGATGGGTTTCTTCTGCATTGGTAATATGAATTATCATACATGTTATAGTTTCTACAATACCACACATCGCTCATGTATTCGACACATACAACAAGTAACGAATCTGAATTAAGATCATTTAATGATAGTTTAGATTGTTTTGAGTATTTATGAAATACTAGAAAATGTTTATATAAACAATGAATTAATTATGAAGAAATGCACAAACTCAAACTTCATTAATGATATCAAGTATAGTATATCAATCTATAAGTTAATAACTTTAAGTTGGAATTATTTCAAACAACAAGTAGTAGCTGATTCAAGCAAAGGCTATTACAATGTAAGAAATATAAATAAATGCACTAACTTATAACTGAGCTTAGGGAGAATCCAAACCTTGGGAAGCCCATGACTTTGTTATATGATAACAATTTCATAATGTAGTTCGTAAAAGAACCCAGAGCTTATTAGAATTCGAGAGACACATGGATAGTTATATATGATAAAGGCAGTGTATCAGCATCAGAGAGAGTCAATTGACAGAGTAGATAATTAAAATAAAATAGCACACCCAGTCATTATGGGACTGACTCGATTAGTTTTTAAGAAAACCAATTGATGAAGTAGGAATAAGATTCCATAATTGACCTAAGTGCAAGTGGAAGATTGATAGAGTTAGGGGTATGTCCTAAGGGAAATTATGTAATATGTTACATATATCTAATGTTATGACAAATCTTGTTCAAAATAAAAGATTTTTCTTTCTATCATCTACATGTTATATAGTTATTTAAATAATTAAGTAATTAATTCAAAGTATATAGATGAAAAATCCTTAAATGATCTATTATGTGATAGTAATTACAAAGTGTTGTAATCATGAGAATTTTATTACATTGAAAATAACATATTGTTCTAAATATTCCTAGTCAAGATGTTTCAAGAAAGGATATCGATTCATCCGTTGTGACTAAAGTATGTAACATGCTCCAAATGTTGGGTAGTGTATTTCTCATAACTGTTGGGGGGGCATCAAGGTGTTACGTACTGATAGTTATTAGATAACTATGGAATGACTCACTCGAGAGTTCTTTATTGTTTAATATAACTAAGGTTAAATAAACAATCTTGAAGTGATGATCTTACATGGTTCCCTCGACTTAAGAATACCGTGGAACTTCAATGTGGACACTCCACTTTGATTATAGTTAATCATGGCATGGTGTCCATCGAATGTGTAACGACCCGTAATTTTATCACATATTTAATTTATGTTTATATTTTTTTAATTAAGTGTTCTAAATAATAAATAATTTATTTTAATTATTATATAATAATAATAAATGATTTATAATGGTTTTATAAATATATAAACTTATTTTATAAAGATAAACAAACTTCGTCGCATTTTGGGGATCGACGTCGGATTTTATAAATGGATTTTAATATTATTTAAAATGGTTTTATAAATTAAATAATCTTTTCTTAATTATGTAAAGATGATAATAAATTTATTTTCAAGTTTTTTTTTATCTAAATAAATAGTTTGATTAGAAACTAAAGTATGACTAGGATTCAGATTCTGGACTATCAACGATTTAACAAATAAAAGTTGTGATAAAACGTTGTGACATTGTTAGTTCACATATGACATATATAACTACCTATACATGCATACACAACTACACATACAAATATACATTTACATTTAGCATATAAAAAATGGTTTACTTTGAAAAAGAAAACTTACATATCACCTTACAAGGCACATAGATGACACAAGAAGGGAGAGTGAGCTAAGCACATGGTTGTGTAAGAGATATTTTTGCAAATTTTCCTATAAATAGCCAAGCACCCCTTTATAATTTACACACATTTCTTCTTCTCTTCTTCTTAACTTCTTCTCTCTCTTCTTTTAATGGCCTTAGACCATGAATTTCGGAGAGTGAGGGGGGCTTAGGCCGTGGGTTTTTAGAGAAAGGAGGAGGGGTAGGCACAAGCTATGGTGATGGTGGAGGAGGGAGACAGTGAGCTTAAGGAGGGAGGTGATTGTGACACCTCACCTCTATACTCACACTAGCCAAGGACACTACGGGGTAATGCCGTCGACTAGAACGAAGAATAAGGCTGTTGAGGAGCGACCATCTGTGTTATTGCTTTGTGCGAGTACCGATATGTCAGATAAAATAACTTATATTTCATTTCAAGAGGAAATCCGACATATCAAATACAAACTCAAAGCTACCACATAGTGGCTATGTGGGCTTCGGAAACAAATATAGAAATAAACATAACACAAATTAGTCACAGATATTCATATCACTAAGGCGGAAACAGATATGAATATAATACATAGAAGTGTACATCAAAGTAGTGGTCATACAAAGATCCACTACATCACAAAAGAATAAGTACAAGTGCTGGACAAAAGAATAAGTATACATCAAGGAGTCTCTATCTCGAATGTATAACAACAAAAACTACTAAGCTAAAGTAGTTAGCCAAAAGTCAGGTGACGAACCCTGATAAGAAGTCAAGCAGAAGCACCTGAAATACATCGGTCTGACCCGAGTATTATTTAAGAAGAAAATAATAAACGGATTAGTCTAGCTATAAATATCATATAAAATGAGATAGGATAAGAGATATGACAAAAAAAACGTATGACAACAATAATGCCATACTGTGACAAGTATACATAAGGTAACAACAAAAATCATACAGTATCTCAAATAATCTCAAACACTAAAAAGAATGTCATATTCTTTAAATTATTCACCAAAACACAAATATTGACAAAACATATCAATGCCAATCGCAAAAATCGGTGAAACGCAAATTCTAGAAATCATCAACTAGAAATCCAGAAATCACAAAAAGGGGAAGGCCTATCACAAACGGGAGCATGCAAACTCCCCAACACGTGTATCACAAACGGGTCGCTATCCCATGAACCGAACATCGACGCACCTAAAAAGATACGCCTCATGCACAGTCGAACATCGACGCACCTAAAAAGATACGCCCCATGTCTAGTCGAACATCGACGCACCTAAAAAGATACGCCCCATGCCTAGTCGAACATCGATGCACCTAAAAAGATACACCCCATGCCTAGTCGAATATCGACGCACCTAAAAAGATACGCCCCATGCACCGATTTATCGAGCCGATTGCTCCACGAACGGTCCAAAGACCATGGGTCGCTAGCCCATAAAAATGAGCTGAAGCTCTATAGAACGGGGTACAGTCCCCCACGCGGACAAAGAGACATCGCACATCGCTAGTCTAAATCACCAAAGGATCATCATTGATCGATAAGTGTAAATTACACTAAGCTAGTAAATAAATGAGTTTAGCTTCATGTCCCATAACCACTGGCTTAACTTAAATATTTACGAACAAATTGTAGATTTCCACTCGAAAATTGTCACGATAGTTCAATCAAACAAGTCCAAGAATTAACCGACGAAGTAAACACAAGCGTTTCATACCACTTGTTTTGCTAAGCCGTTTAATTAGATTTCTCATACAAATGAGGTAAAGGTTTGTATATACAAATAGATTGGAAAACAGTTTTAAAAACGAGCTTTGTATTTAAAAGTAGTGTTGAAATCGTTTTAAATGAAAGAGTTTTAGTATTTACTACTAGTATAAAAACCTTTGTATTTTAAAGTGACAAATCACAGAAATGATTGTAGAAATAATCAATCACCAAAAATTCACATTCGAAGACGTGAATCAAAACCATAGAAATCGATATCAAATCCATCAAATGGATTTTTCCAAAAATCCAAAGAAAGAAGTCATCGAATTCGATAATAAGTGATAACAATTATCCAGATCAACAAAAATCGATTAGAATAGGAAATCCACTCAAAAACATAGGCAAATAGGCAAAATGCACAGTTCCAGACGTTTGGGGTTTAATCCAGACGTCTGGATTAGGGTTCTGGAAACAATTCAAAAAACCCCAGACGTCTGAAATTTCAAGGCAGACGTTTGAGCCCCAACTAGACGTCTGAACCTATAAATCAGACTTCTAGAATATGTTTCTGCCATTTTATTTTCTACATGCTTATTTTATTTCCTCCAGGTCTATAACCAGACGTCTGGACTTGATAACCAGACGTCTGGTCACCTGGTCTAGGCAACAATTTGCCAAGGCCATGATGGCCAAAACGATTTGGGAGTGATCGTATAGCAACGAAGACTAGGGATTTAAGCCAAGCGACAACCCAGCCTTATAGGCTCTTCGATACACCCCAAATATCATGTCCAAACATCCATAGTAAGATTTTCATAAAATTGGACTAAAACACCAAAATTTGGAAAATTCACGAAATCAATTCAAATCAAAAGCAAATGAACATGAATAGATGTTAGGAATTCATACGTAACAACAACGAAAGTTATAGACGTAGATGTGAGTTCAAAAACTCACCTTAAACTCAAAGACAACGAATGAGAAGCTTTAAAACTGTGAGAAATGCGGATTACGGATCTTAAGGCTAGAATTAACACTAGAGGGGGGGTGAATAGTGTTTTAAGGAATTACTAATTCTTTTTGAGTTTATCTTAATTTGAACATAGATGTATGCAATATTCAGACACAGATGCAGATATAAAGTAAAAGCAATAAAGGAAAGAACACACCGGATTTTATACTGGTTCGGAGTTACCCAACATCCAGTCCTGCAACACAAGTACGGATTTTCTTTCAAAATCAATTCTTACAATTACACCCTCGATTTCAAGGCCACGAGGTACACCACTCCAGATTCACCATCCTCTGAGTAGAGATACTTGATTTTACGGGCAACAAGTTCACCCAATTGATTTCCACGCTACAATCACACCTTTTCTCGCTCGATTGATTACAAAGAAATCTATAACTCTGAATAGCACTGGGATCTTGTTGAGATAGTGATAGAGAATCAAACCAGAGATTATCTAGTTAGATTCAATGGTGATTTCGGCAGAGTAATGGTAAAAATGTAAATAAAGAAATGTGGAAGAAGAAGAGGAGTGAAATCAAAGAAAATATGAATATAAATTCATTTAAAACAGCCCTATATTTATAATAGAACAACAGCCATGTCCGTTCGTGAAAGGATATGACGAATAAACACTTCCTTTGAAATTCAAACTTTTGAAATAAACTGTCACCTTGTCGACATGCCTAAGTTATTTTTGGTAATTTGTTTTTCTTTGAAAATAACTTCTATCTTGTATTAAAACTATTTTAAACTTTATAAATATACTTAACTATAGTTAAAATACATAAATAAGTATAGAGGATAATATTTTGGTATATATAAAATTTTACTATAATTTATATTTAAATCTAAGTATAAATATTAAAAGTTAAATATATTATAATTAAAAGATAGTTTAAAACCAAGGATAATTTGATATTGAAAATAAAGATTATTTTGAGGCTAAAAGTATTTTAAAACCAGGATAGATGTTTTTGATTTAAAAAGGAAGATTTCGAAATCATTTTGAAAACAAGATATAATTTTGTAAAACATTTGAATAAAAGTTAGTGGATACAAAACAATGTTCCATTAGATTTTTCGTAGGTTCCATCCTACTTAGGGTTCCATCCCTTTAACAGGCTCGAAGTGGATTCCATTCCACGAATAAAATGGATTTTAAGATGTCGGTGCTTTTCTAGAAGTTTTAACAAAATTCCTAACTAAATTACTAATCTTGAAATATTGAACTCTTGATAATCTTGATACTCATGAGTCTTGAATCTTGATATCTTCGATCTTGAGTTCATCAGTTCTTGAATTTCTATACTGTACAATCTTCATTCTTTAGTACCTGTATATATATCCTGCATATACATATATATCTAAACAATAATGTTAGTATTTATATTTTATAATCTTATTCTAAGGTTGTTGTCATCAAAACCAACTTCTCAAGGACTAACAATCTCCCCCTTTTTGATGATGACAACCTTTGTTTATAAAATATTACTTCTATCCTAATAACTCCCCCTAAAGCTAATAACTTCCTTTAATCTATGCCTAACTGTCCTATTTTATACTTCTCCCCCTTTGTCATCAACTAAAACTAACTCTAAACTATATAACTCCCCTTTATTCTTGTACTAAAGTACCTGCATTGATAAAATATATAATGGAGTATATAACAGATAGATTAAGAGATAATTATACTGATAGACATGATAACTAATCAAAGATCATATAAATATCAATGTGTATTTATACATATTATGTTTTGCACATCAATTATCAATCCACACCAAACTAAATCTAATCAAAACAAATCAATCCAAGCAATCAATTCAAATCAAACAAAGCAATCAAATAAAATTAAATATTATGAGGAACTTCCACCCATCCTTCTTCTCCAAATACAGGGTTTGCTTTAATGGCATCCCAATTTTCATTTTCATTGGTGAGAGAGACTAGAGGATGTGCTTCATTATCATCTTTGTGCAGGGAGGAAATCATCCATCGAATCACATCGAAATATTTTTCTTGCTCCTTGATCATCTGCATTTGACTCAACTCTAAGTGTCGCTGATTACGGAGAATGAAAGAAAAAATATTCTTGAAAGAATTAAGGGTTTCTTCAAGATTCTCGGTCAAACTATGAATTGGATCGGCCATATTTGAGTTTGTGAGAAGAAATATAGATAGAGTAGATGAGAAATGATTTTGAGTGATGAATTCTGGAAGAAATATGTATTTATAGGTGTAGAAATTCGTTTGAAATGAATAGACACAAGGTAGTTATTCAAATTTCAAATTTAAAATGAAAAGTCATTTCTGACCAGTACTTGTCGACAGGGTGTCTAGGGGGGTTGTCGACAGGGGTCAGTTAATTTTGATGACTCATTTTGATTTTGTGAATAACTGTGTGTATATATATATTTATATAATATACTGACATTTATTCTGGAGATAAGATAAGCTAGATAACAGAAAAGTAATTCAATTTCATTTCATAATAGAACGATACAATGATTAAACATTAAGAACTATACGAACATTTAAATCAAAACAAACTAAAACCAATACAACATGACATGAAAAGGTAGAACTAGTTAGAGGATGACGAAGATGAAGATAATCCAAGCTTCTTGCTGACTTTGGAGAAAAACTTGTTCATCTTGGATGACATTTTATCCAATTTCTTACTAACGGACCGTTTAAGAGTCCGTTGATTCTCAACAATGGTCTTTTGATTTTTGAGTAAGGTTTTGTTGGTTGGATTAGAGGGATAGTCAATACTTTCCAAAGATGTTTCACCTTCTTCTTCTTCTTCTATTTCCATTTCACCCCCTTCTTCTTCTTCTTCTTCTTCTTCCTCCTCCTCCTCTTCGATCTCCTCATGAGCCAAACGCTCTTCCTTCTCGGCAAGAGTCTCATATGGTTGAAAAACATATGGAATTTTCATAAGAGAGATGTTTGAGTGATTAAAAACTTTTCTTGAAACAAATTCTTCTCCTTTGAAATCCACTCCAAAATAATTAAAAATTCGAGTGAGATAGATTCCACGATACAAAGTGTTTTCACCCATTTCAAAATTTTTGGGACGAAGTTCATCCAAAATAACTTGCGCCCAATTAATATCATAATTTCCAAAAATAGCAAAAAGTGCTTTGCAAACTTTTGAAGTTGGATTGTTAAAACTCCCCGATCTTGGGGTCAAAGTATGTTGTAAAAGAAGATTAACAATTCTTGCTTTTGGTCGAAAGTTTCGATTGAATTCAAAGTTATCATCTCTTTCGAAAATGTGATGAAATGACTCACGATCATTTTCATCGATATTAAAACTAGAAAGATCCATTCCCATGCTCTTGCAATTGAGAATGGTACCCAAAACATCACAATTTAAAATGATTCTAGTGCCTTTGACACTACTCCAAATTTCATCATCATTTCCATTATAATATCCACGGTTGAGATTTGCATAGAAAATTTTAACAAGATTTGGATAATAAACAAAGTCATTTTGTGAAGCATCAACAAGACTAAGAACTTGGTTGTTTGCAAAAAGAGAATTGATTTCATAAGTAGAGAAATCTTGAAATAAAGCAAACTTTCTGGGATGAACTTTACCATAGTTAGCATAGTTGATATATGCTTTTATAGCCTTCGGATTATTGAAAAGTTGCTCTTTTATATTTCTCGAAAGTCTCATTGTGGAAGGGTTGCTTGAAGAAGCCATTAGAGTAGAGAGTAGAGAGCTTGATATTTTGAAATAAGAGTTTGAATTTGAAAATGAAAGTGAAAAGTTGTGATAAGAGATAGTAAATAAATATATTCTCAAGGTACAAGTTCTCTGGTTAAAAGGTAACTTTTCAGAGACTTGAATGAAGTGAAAAGATGAGGGGAAATTCAAACATTTGAATTCAAATTTGAATTTCAAATTTCTGTACCCTTGTCGACAACGTGGGGGGGCCTTGTTGACAGATGTCTCTTAATTTTTATGATTTATTTCTCTTAATTATTCTAATATATATATATATATATATTATTTTTAATGTCTATATAATATATGGAATATTACTAGAATTGTAGTATATTCCATAAAATGAATAAAAATAATAATAAAATAATAGTAAAAGTATAATAATAATAAAAAAATTAAAATTCAAACGACACACCAATTCAAAATCAACCTATCAAACATCCAATCCTAAGCATGCAATTTCAACCAATGTATTGTAAACGTGTACCTTTTTCTGAGTCTGTTTCTCTGAATTCGTCGGAGTCATGAACTGCCGTGAAACACATATTTGAATTATCTGTCTTCTGATCATCATCGCTTGAGGATGAGTCTGAGTCATCTAGAGTAGCGGTAAATGCACGTTTTCGTTTCTTTGCGGAATCATTGTTTATAGGAAGATTTTGCTTATCTGGATGCGGACAGTCTCTTTTGATATGGCCTGGTTCGTCACAGTTGAAACATTTGATATAGTTTGGCACTACATTCTGATTACCAGAGTTCTTATAGTTGTTTCTCTTAAGATTATTCATCTTTCTGTATTTCACGAATTTTCGAAAGTTCATGGTCATAAAGGCTATCTCTTCATCATTATCGCTGTTTGAGTCTGATCCATCGGTCAATGCATTGAATGCAATTGATTTGTTTTCAGATGCTTTGCCTTCTCTTCTCTCAATCATTTGGACTTCAAACGACATTAGATTTCCAATCAATTCTTCTATCTTTAAGGTACTGATGTCATTTGCCTCTTCGATCGCAAGTGTCTTTTGATCCCATTTTGGAGTAAGAGAATTTAAGATTTTTCTGACTTGATCTTCTTCCGAAAATACCTTTCCCAAGGATATTAGAGGATGCACAATATCCTGAAATCTACTATACATATCTGGAATAGACTCATTAGGATTCATTTTAAATAATTGAAACTGATTTGTGAGCATGGAAATTTTGGTCTGTTTAACTTTGCTTGTTCCTTCGTGAGTAACTTGCAAAGTTTTCCAGATTTCATATACAGACTTACAAACTGACACTCTATTAAATTCATTCCTATCAAGTGAACAAAACAGAATATTCATAGCTTTAGAGTTATTTTATGCAATTGTCTTTTGCTCAGCAGTCCACTGTGCAAAAACAGTTGTAGGTTCAAAATATTCAATCAATGTGATATTCTAAGTGTCTAGTCCTACAGATTGTAAATATATTTTCATCCTACATGCCTAATATGCATAGTTACTGCCATTAAAAAGTGGTGGTCTGACAGTAGGCTGGCCTTCTACAAATGAACTAGTGATAGAGGAAATAGAACCAGTGTTGGTAGCCATTTTGAAAATTTTCAAAATTCAGATTATGAAACTTTGAAAACCTCGCTCTGATACCAAATGTGAGAAATGCGGATTATGGATCTTAAGGCTAGAATTAACACAAGGGGGGTGACTAGTGTTTTAAGTAATTACTAATTCTTTTTGAGTTTATCTTAATTTGAACACAAATGTATGCAATATTTAGACACAGATATGATCATAGAATCAAACACAGATGCAGATATAAAGTAAAAGCAATAAAGGAAAGAACACACCGGATATTATACTGGTTCGGAGTTACCCTACATCCAGTCCCGCAACACAAGTATGGATTTCCTTTCAAAATCAATTCTTACAATTACACCCTCGATTTCAAGGCCACGAGGTACACCACTCCAGATTCACCATCCTCTGGGTAGAGATACTTGATTTTACGGGCAACAAGTTCACCCGATTGATTTTCCAGGCTACAATCACACCTTTTCTCGCTCGATTGATTACAAAGAAATCTATAACTCTGAATAGCACTGGGATCTTGTTGAGATAGTGATAGAGAATCAAACCAGAGATTATCTAGTTAGATTCAATGGTGATTTTGGCAGAGTAATGGTAAAAATGTATATAAAGAAATTTGGAAGAAGAAGAGGAGTGAAATCAGAGAAAATATGAATATAAATTCATATAAAACAGCCTTTATTTATAGTAGAACAACAGCCATATCCATTCGTGAAAGGATATGACGAATAGACACTTCCTTTGAAATTCAAACTTTTGAAATAAATTGTCACCTTATCGACATGCCTAAGTTATTTTTGGTAATTTGTTTTTCTTTGAAAATAACTTCTATCTTGTATTAAAACTATTTTAAACTTTATAAATATACTTAACTATAGTTAAAATACATAAATAAGTATAGAGAATAATATTTTGGTATATATAAAATTTTACTATAATTTTATATTTAAATCTAAGTATAAATACTAAAAGTTAAATATATTATAATTAAAAGATAGTTTAAAACCAAGGATAATTTGATATTGAAAATAAAGATTATTTTGAGGCTAAAAGTATTTTAAACCAGGATAGATGTTTTTGATTTAAAAAGGAAGATTTTGAAATCATTTTGAAAACAAGATATAATTTTGTAAAACATTTGAATAAAAGTTAGTGGATACAAAACAATGTTCCACTAGGTTTTTCGTAGGTTCCATCCTACTTAGGGTTCCATCCCTTTAACGGGCTCGAAGTGGATTCCATTCCACGAATAAAATGGATTTTAAGATGTCAGTGCTTTTCTAGGAGTTTTAACAAAATTCCTAACTAAATTACTAATCTTGAAATCTTGAACTCTTGATAATCTTGATACTCATGAGTCTTGAATCTTGATATCTTCGATCTTGAGTTCATCAGTTCTTGAATCTCTATACTGTACAGTCTTCATTCTTTGGTGCCTATATATATATCCTGCATATACATATATATCTAAACAATAATGTTAGTATTTATATTTTATAATCTTATTCTAAGGTTGTTGTCATCAAAACCAACTTTTCAGGGACTAACAAAAACAAGACAAGACCAATTCCTCTTCAATACACCTCTAGAATCTTCAATCTATTATCAAAGGTGAAGTTTTTCCTAAGTTAGGTTATAGGAATTTCTATAAATTGAAGAGAGATAGAGATGGAGAAGATGAAGAGGATGCTTACCTAAGCTTCTCCTTGATTTTGGACTTGAATTTGAGTTTCCTAATCAAAACTAGGGTTTAGAAATTTTAATTTCCAATCTTTTTCCCCATTTTTCTCTTGAGCTTGAGTTTTAGGAAATGAGGAATGAAATGAATGAAGAGTAGAGGATTTAGGGTATTAAGTTGGGTTAGTGGGCTGAAACCCAACCCAAAGCCCAAAATAGAAAAATAGCAAAATTCTACTCAACTCCAAACATATCGATGTTTATACTCAAAAAAGTTGTAAACGCCATTTTGGACTCAATGGAAGTGGTCTCGAGTCCTAATTTGACTGTTTACAAAAAGTAACATTTCGGACTTTAATCCGATTAACGATGCTATATTTAAATAAAACATTTAAATATATAATCGTGAAATATGCGGGTAGTTACAGACTCCCTTCCTTAAAGAAATTGCGTCCTCGCAATAATTAAGAGGAAAATAAAAAGCAACAACCATACTAAGGCATAACAACACAAAAGAAGAAATTTTGAAATGAGAAGTTAACCTTAAGGAGCACGAAAGAGTAAGTCCGGATGTGTTCTCTCGATGAATTCTCTGGATTCCCAAGAGCAATCCTTAGAATTTGAGGACCATTGAACTTTCACAAGAGGAACATCTTTATTTCGAAGGTGTTTAACCTCCGTAGCAATGATACGAATAGGATGTTGCTCATAAGTCAAATTTGGTGAAACTTCAATATTTTCAATTACATCGGGCTCAAGAATAGAATCGGAATCCCTAAGGCATTTCCGTAGTTGAGAGACGTGGAATACGTCATGAATAGTAGAAAACTGAGCCGGTAACAAAAGGCGATAAGCCACGGAACCAATACGTTCGGTTATGGAAAATGGACCAATATATCGAGGTGGTAATTTTCCCGATCGACTGAAACGCACAACACCCTTCATAGGTGAAACACGAATGAACAATAAATCTCCCACAGAAAATTCCAATTTCCTTCTTCGGTTATCGGCATAGGATTTTTGTCTACTTTGAGCTTCTTTCATCCTATGACGAATAAGGTCAATCTTTTTTTGTGGAATCACGAATAAAATCAGGACCTAAAACCAGCTTCTCATCGGCTTCAAGCCAACACGAAGGAGATCGGCATGGCCTTCTGTAGAGTGCCTTGAAAGGTGCCATACCAATACTAGATTGGAAGCTATTATTATAGGAAAACTCAACAAGAGAAATATGATCTTACCAACTTCCACCAAAATCAAGAACACATGTACGAAGGAGATCTTCAAGAGTTTGATTCACACGCTCGGTTTGTCCGTCGAACTGAGGGTGATAAGCGGTGCTAAAATTAAGCTTTGTTCCCAAAGCTTTTTGAGGACCTTTCCAAAATCCACTAGTAAATAATGGATCACAATTGCTAACAATAGAAGTAGGAACTCAATGCAATTTAACAATTTCTTTGATATAGAGTTTAGCTAAAAGAGGTACTGTCCGATTGGACCGAACGGGAATAAAATGGGCGGATTTTGTAAGTCTATCTACGAATACCCATAAACTGTCATGACCCGAACGAGAACGGGGAAGACCATCAATAAAGTCCATGGAAATTTGATCCCGCTTCCAAACTGGAATGTCCAAAGGTTGCAATAACCTACCGGGTCTTTGATGTTCGGCCTTTATGAGTTGGCAAGTCATGCAATGCTTAATAAAGTTAGCAATATCAGATTTCATTCCATCCCAATAATAAAGTCGCTACTACTACCGGGATGAATGGTAAATTTAGATCGATGAGAATCTTCTAAAATGTCTTTACGAAGATCACAAATGTTTGGCACAATAAGTCTACCAAACTTTCGAATGCCACCACGAGCATCGATTTCAAAATCTTTCAAACCATCAACCTTATTTTGATCCCTACAACTTTGGCTAAGAAAAGCCAATTCGGGATCTTGCTTTTGAGCTTCAAGGATGCGGTGTAAAAGAGAAGGATGGGCCTCAAGGCTACACAAAACAAGAGATGATCATAAATTGGATTCACGATCTTGAATCTCACAAGTGGATAAAGTCTCGAGGTCATTCCATTCAGATATCATCATGGAAACAACCGCTTGTTTCTTACGACTAAGGGCATCGGCAACACGATTTCCCTTTTCGGGAATATAGAGAATATCGAGATCATAAGATGCAAGGAACTCGAGCCAACGTTGTTGATGCAAATTGAGTTCCTTTTGAGAAAATAAATACTTCAAAGATTTATGATCGGTGTAGAGAACAAATTTCTCTCCTAAAAGATAATGATGCCAAATTCTAAGGGCGAAAACAATAGTTGCGAGCTCTAAACCATGAGTGGCATATCTAGTCTCGGCAGGTTTTAATTTTCAAGAATCATAAGCTATAACACGTTCCCTTTTGCATGAGAACGGCATTCAAACCAATACGACTAGTATCGGTATAAACAATCAATTCTTGGTCCCCTTCAGGAATCGCAAGAATAAAATCATCGGAAAAGAGTTTTTTTAATTGATCTCTTTCCCGAAAAGCTAAGACATTCAAAATTATAATGAACTTTTTGTAATCATCTTTTTTAGAAAAATTTACTTTTTACAAGTCAATTTATTGTGTTTGACTGTCTCATCATAGCGTTTAGGAGATTCTTATCGATAACGTTGATCAGGCGCATCGACCAGAATTCTTAAAGCACTCAATGGGCAAAACAACACAAAATCATCTTCTATATGATAAACATGTTTCTTATAAAATTTACAAATATTCTTTGCTCGTTTTAAGAACAAAATCCAATCATACTTATAAATATCTTATTAAAAAGATTTGCAAATTTTAATTGTTGTTTTCATCCATAATCAATGAATACAAGGATGGACTCATCGAGATATTCGTAGAATACTCGATTCACAAGATGGATGAAATAAGGTAAAAGATTCGTCAAACCGAATGACATAATGAACCACTCATAAGAATCATAACGAGTGCGAAATGCGGTAAGGAGAACCCTACCCTCCGCAACTCATAGCTGATGAAAGCCGGTGGCAAGGTCGAGCTGAAAAGACCTTAGCACCACTTATTAGATCGCTTAGGTGGTAATCCTAAGACAAGCTCAAAAATACCAGAAAATTCACGAATTACTTGAATGAGAGAAATAACATTTTCCTCATCAAGTGGGTTTAAAGAATAAAATGATGCCACCGAATTTGGAAATCAAAATCATTAAGAACAATAGAAATATGCTTAACAGATTGAGAATGTCAAAGATGGATAGTCCTCCTGGGACATAGGATGTGGACTTAATATCGATTAAGCCAATCCGTTGCTAAATTCATTTCCGAAACCTAAGTAGCGCATAACATGAAAATCGACTCGGAAAGAATAATCACATAAAATAATCTTGACATTTTTCACAAAGTAAATCGAGTGTTGTGGATCCACCAACTGGATTCGCAATTCTCGGTGAAGTCACCAAGCCCATAATATTTAAAGAAAAAGTAACAACAAGTTCTTTCGATATAAAAGAATGAGATGCACCTGTATCAAAAGAATTCGAATAGGATAATCACGAAACAAAATAATGGCATCAAGGACTGAATGAAAAATACCTTGACCAAGAGAAGGGTTACTAGGGACTTGCACAACAATAACTTTCCCACTTTCTTGCTTTGAAGTTAGGGACATGAAGATAAAATATGACCCAAAATTTTGCAATAGCGACAAGTAATGGGCTTCGGACACTTATTTGCATAGTGGTCCTTAGAACTACAATTGTAGCATACTCCACGATCAGGGATTGGAGTCTTTGCTACCGAAGTTGCTTGCTTCACTTTCTTATTGGGATTAGGGCTTTTGAACTTAATACGCCTCTTCTTGGAAATCCCAATATCACCATCACTTTCTTTATCGACCTCTTCAAGTTGAAGAGTGATATCTACAAGCTGATCGAAAGGAACTTCTAGTTTCAAAGGTAAAACCTTTTTGGGGTTCTTACTCAAAGCACAGACAAACCTTTGATTCTTTACAAGATCCAAAATTTGTTGGACAGACATGAATACGCCATCCAGAGGAGAATCACCGGATTGACCAAAGCTAGGACTTCTAGGTCTAACCATTTCTCTTCTTTAAGAAAGAAAGAAAGAAGAGGAAAAAGGTTATTCTCAGAATGAATATCAAACAATCTTGATTGATAAAACAAGGCATCATAAAAGAAAATAGGATAGAATGGGCCCTAAGACTCGGATAAATCCTAAGGCACGACTCCTAAGAAAGACTTAGGACAATGATCCTTGCTAGATTATTCTACATTGTTTCGAAGTTTGGCTCTGATACCTAGCTGTGACGCCCCACCTCTATACTCACACTAGCCAAGGACACTACGGGGTAATGCCGTCGACTAGCATGAAGAATAAGGCTGTTGAGGAGCGACCAACTATGTAATTGATTTGAACGAGTACTGATATGTCAGATAATATAACTTACATTTCATTTCAAGAGGAAATCCGATATATCAAATACAAACTCAAAGCTACCACACAGTGGCTATGTGGGCTTCGGAAACAAATATGGAAATAAACATAACACAAATCAGTCACATATATTCATATCACTAAGGCGGAAACAAATATGAATATAATACATAGAAGTGTACATCAAAGTAGTGGTCATACAAGATCCACTACATCACAAAAGAATAAGTACAAGTGCTAGACAAAAGAATAAGTATACATCAAGGAGTCTCTATCTCGAATGTATAACAACAAAAACTACTAAGCTAAAGTAGTTAGCCAAAAGTCAGGTGACGAACCCTAATAAGAAGTCAAGCAGAAGCACCTGAAATACCTCGGTCTGACCCGAGTATTATTTAAGAAGAAAATAATAAATGGATCAGTCTAGTTATAAATATCATATAAAATGAGATAGGATAAGAGATATGACAAAAAAAATGTATGATAACAATAATGCCATACTGTGACAAGTATACATAAGGTAACAACAAAAATCATACAATATCTCAAATATTCAAACACTAAAAAGAATATCATATTCTTTAAATTATTCACCAAAACACAAATATTGACAAAACATATCAATGCCAATCGCAAAAATCGATGAAACACAAATTCTAGAAATCATCAACTAGAAATCCAAAAATCACAAAAAGGGGAAGGCCTATCACAAACGGGAGCATGAAAACTCCCCAACATGTGTATCACAAACGGGTCGCTATCCCATGAACCGAACATCGACGCACCTAAAAAGATACGCCCCATGCACAGTCGAACATCGACGCACCTAAAAAGATACGCCCCATGTCTAGTCAAATATCGACGCACCTAAAAAGATACGTCCCACGCCAGTCAAACATCGACGCACCTAAAAAGATACGCCCCACGCCAGTTGAACATCGACGCACCTAAAAAGATACGCCCCATGCACCGACTCATCGAGCCGATTGCTCCACGAACGGTCCAAAGACCATGGGTCGCTAGTCCATAAAAATGAGCCGAAGCTCTATAGAACGGGGTACAGTCCTCAACGCGGACAAAGAGACATCACACATCGCTAGTCTAAATCACCAAAGGATCATCATTGATCGATAAGTGTAAATTACACTAAGCTAGTAAATAAATGAGTTTAGCTTCATGTCCCATAACCACTGGCTTAACTAAAATATTTACGAACAAATTGTAGATTTCCACTAGAAAATTGTCACGAGAGTTCAATCGAATAAGTCCAAGAATTAACCGACAAAGTAAACGCAAGCTTTTCATACCACTTGTTTTGCTAAGCCGTTTAATTAGATTTCTCATACGAATGAGGTAAAGGTTTGTATATACTAATAGATTGGAAAATGGTTTTAAAAACGAGCTTTGTATTTAAACGTTGTGTTGAAATCGTTTTAAATGAAAGAGTTTTAGTATTTACTACTAGTATAAAAACCTTTGTATTTTAAAGTGACAAATCACAGAAATGATTGTAGAAACAATCAATCACCAAAAATTCACATTCGAAGACGTGAATCAAAACCATAGAAATCGATATCAAATCCATCAAATGGATATTCCCAAAAATCCAAAGAAAGAAGTCATCAAAGTCGATAATAAGTGATAACAACTATCCGGATCAACAAAAATCAATTAGAATAGGAAATCCACTCAAAAACATAGGCAAATAGGCAAAATGCACAGTTCCAGATGTCTGGGGTTTAATCAAAACGTCTGGATTAGGGTTCTGGAAACAATTCAGAAAACCCCCAGACGTTTGAAATTTCAAGGCAGACGTCTGAGCCCCAACCAAACGTCTGAACCTATAAATCAGACGTCTGGAATATGTTTCTGCCATTTTATTTTCTGCGTGCTTATTTTTTTTTCTCCAGGTCTATAACCAGACGTATAGACTTGATTACCAGACGTCTGGTCACCTGGTCTGGGCAACAATTTGTTTAGGCCATGATGGCCAAAACGATTCGGGAGCGATCAGACGAGCAACGAAGACTAGGGATTTATGCCAAGCGACAACCCAGCCTTATAGGCTCTTCGATACACCCCAAATATCACGTCCAAACATCCATAGTAAGATTTTCACAAAATTGGACCAAAACACCAAAATTTGGAAAATTCACGAAATCAATTCAAATCAAAAGCAAATGAACATGAATATATATTAGGAATTCATACCTAACAACAACGAAAGTTATAGACGTAGATGTTAGTTCAAAAACTCACCTTTAAACTCAAAGACAACGAATGAGAAGCTTTAAAACAAGACAAGACCAATTCCTCTCCAATACACCTCTAGAATCTTCAATCTATTATCAAAGGTGAAGTTTTTCCTAAGTTAGGTTATAGGAATTTCTGTAAATTGAAGAGAGATAGAGATGGAGAAGATGAAGAGGATGCTTACCTAAGCTTCTCCTTGATTTTGGACTTGAATTTGAGTTTCCTAATCAAAACTAAGGTTTAGGAATTTTAATTTCCAATCTTTTCCCCCATTTTTCTCTTGAGCTTGAGTGTTAGGAAATGAAGAATGAAATGAATGAAGAGTAGAGGAGTTAGGGTATTAATTTGGGTTAGTGGGTTGAAACCCAACCCAAAGCCCAAAATAGAAAAATAGCAAAATTCTACTCAACTCCAAACATATCGATGTTTATACTCAAAAAAGTTGTAAACGCCATTTTGGACTCAATGGAAGTGGTCTCGAGTCCCAATTCGATTGTTTACAAAAAGTAACATTTCGGACTTTAATCCGATTAACGATGCTATATTTAAATAAAACATTTAAATATATAATCGTGAAATATGCGGGTTGTTACAGTGATCATGGCCATGTGGTTTAAAAGAGAGAATGTGTAACGAACCGGGCTTTTCGACCCTCGAAAATCGACACTAATATGTACATTGTATCACATGCCGAGCAACCGAATGCCGAAAGACCCAATTGTTGGTGAAAAGAAAGAAGGAAGAAGATAAGAAGAAAACTAAACAACACAGAATCTCACAATGGAACGAATAATCTATAATATACCATAAATCTTTACACAAAAACAAAACTGTTATATATGTATATACAGACATCAACCGGAGTATACCAACCTATTTCAGCCTGGACAGTTATAATAGTCTGTCCTCACAATTACTGATAAACACAACAATGAATACAGTGGAAAATAACCATATATGTGAATATGTCTCTGGGCCTCCAACTTGTCTCCTGAAGCTCCAAGCATCCAAACTAATCTGTAATATGCTCGTTCTGACCTGAACATTATAATAAAAAGACACTCGAGTCAGTTTGGAAAACCAACGTGAGAAAACACAACTGTTAGCACCAAAATTGGTCACTAACCTCGTTGAGAAATATTGTGTAGAGAGATAAATGAAGAAAGTAAATGTGAACAGAAAGCAATATGCTAAACTGAAGGCGGGAAACAAGAACACCAAATTTATAATGGTTCGGCGTAATTGCCTACGTCCACTTTGAAGTTAATCTTTATTACTTTACTTGATAATCGATTACAGATAAAATCCGTACACCAATTACTTGAATGCAATTGCTAAGTAAAAAGGATGAGTCTTGAAAGCGGCAGAGTCTCCCCAGTGTTCTCGAAAAAAGGTCCTTTTCACTGTGCCCCTGCCTCTCTATTTATAGACGAAGCTAGGTTGGACTTCCCTGGTGGGCCTAGTAGTCAGATATCTCAGCCCAAAGTGAGTAACTTCTGCGTGCCGAACGGTAAAATGTCGAACGATATCTCTATGCCGATCGAGGTAATGTGTTGAGTGAAGAGTGAAGGCCGAACGAGAATCGATGCTGGTCGAGGGGAGATGCCGATCGAGGCTGGAATGCCGAACGAGGTATGAATGCCAAACGAGGTTCGAATGCCGGTCGAGGCTGGGATGCCGAGTGACCTCTGAATGCCGGACGACCTCTGAATGCCGAACGCCCTCCGAAATGCCGAACGACCACTGAATGTCGGACGACCTCTGAAATGCCGAACAACCATTGAAATGCCGGATGGCCTCTGAATGCCGGACGACCTCTGAAATGCCGGACGACCTCTAAAATGCCGAACGACCATTGAAATGCCGGACAGCCTCAGAATGCCGGACGACCTCTGAAATGTCGGACGGCCTCTGAATGCCGGACGACCTCTGAAATGCCGAACGGCCATTGAAATGCCGATCAACCTAGTTGCCTGGTCAAACCTCCAGGTAACACTTGCCCCTCAAAGTGCATCAGGTGGTCGAACGTGATGCGCTTTGAATCACGAGTCCTTCGTGCTTTCCATTAAGCCCTCGTTCTGTCTTTTCGATAGCGTCTTCCTGAATGCCGAGCGAGGAATTGGATGCCGAACGACATATGGATGTCGAACGAGATTGGATGTCGAACGACACATGGATGTCGAACAACATATGGATGCCATATAACACATGGATGCCGAACGACATTGTGCCTTGACCGGTTCTACCGGTCTCTGTCCCTTCACCTTCTTTCCTTCCTTCTATAAAGGCTGGCACTACCTCTCTCCTTCTCTTTTCTTACTTTTACCTCTGCTATTCTGTTTTTACGAACCTCGCCTTTTAACAGACTTCAAAGAATTTACCACCCTTCCTTCCTTGAACATCGTACATCGTCTCCCTTCTTTCCCCAAATAAATCAAAACTAATTCACCCCGCGCTCCTTACTCCAGAATTCCTCCAAGTCTTGAGCCAATTACTAGGTAATGATCCGCCCTTTTAAACAGTTTCCCCTGGTTGATTAACTTAGCACGAGGTTCAAGTTCGCAAATCTCTGTACAACCGTGGCCAATAGGAGTCGCGTGGATGAGGAAATCGAAGTGTTAAGGATACGTTCTAAGGCTATGCGGTGAGGAGGAAAGAAAAGAAGGGCAGAGATACGTGAAGGAGGGAGTTAGTGGAAATGTATTGCTGTGGTTCGGCATGGTTCCTTCATGCCGAATGAGGTTGAAGGGAAGAGCATAGGTGGAGTAGAAATTGGCTAGAATGCCGAATGAGGCAGCCTGGTATGACTTGCCGAACGAGTCAACCAAGTCATTCGGTAGGGATGAAGGAGAAGGATGAAATTGTTGTAAAGTACAGGGTGCCGAGTGTTGCGGCTCGGCATGTAGGTGGTTCGGCATGTCTACCTTATGCCGAACAGTGGAGGAGTCAGATGGAGGTATGGAAGGCCAAACGAGGCAGCTCGGCATGTTGTGGTTCGGCATGGTCTCCTTATGCCAAACGGTGCGAAAACAGTCGAAAGTGTGGAAGGCCGAGCGAGGCAGCTCGGCATGTTGTGGTTCGGCATGGGTCCCTTATGCCGAATGGCAATGGTGGGTGATAGAGGAGTTGTGCACAACAGCAATGTTAGTCGAATCCAACGCACAGTTGACCTAACACATCCCATGCCCGAACATACGTTGATGAACAAGGACGAACTTAAACAACAAAGCATACCAAATAATCCAGACTGATAGCCTCTGTGTTTTTAAATAGCTAAAAACTTGGACTTAATTCTGCTTAATAGTGAATAACTATCCAAATGTAGTGACGATGTTGAGCTCAAAATATAGACCGTCTTGCGACAAGCCTTCGTAGACGGTCAGCGATGATAGTCTTCGAAGACGACAATTTGAAGCTCAAACTTATTTTCTCAATCCAGTGTCTTTTTCTTTGCTTGGCACTTACTCTTGAATAATCGCACTAGTTCACACACCACATGGGGGGAATACTTTTGTAGTTAAGTCTAATGTTAATTGTTTTTCAAGTATTGTTCAAATAGGTGCTTCATTGGAATCGATCTTCATTAGAGATGTCTAGAAAGTCTAGCTCTGCTACGATCTCAGACAGACCTGGGCCATCCTCTCCACAAGAGGTTGTAGGTACTTCGAATCCGTCAACTACTCCTGCTCAAAACTTACCGAGCGTTGCGATATCATCCATCGACTTAGCTCCTGACACTCTGGAGGCAGCTATTTTCTTAGACGACCCAGCCGATTCACAGTTCTCAAAGATTAACGAAAGTACACTCCGTCGGATATGCTCTATCCACGGAATCCCTTTCGACGACGTGTTAGTTCCTTCGGGGAATGATCGTCCGCATTTGCCCCAGCCGGGTATACATCCTGCAATAAGTTTATGTGTTGGGTCGGCAGCGTTCCACCCTTCAACTCCTTCCTTCGCAACTTATTGCAATACATCGAGATCGCTCCTTCACAGCTGCCTCCGAACAGTCATGCTTTCTTATATGCACTTGCATCCTCTTTATGAGTGTCTTCTCCAGGCTTCCGACTCCAGGCGATATCCGTTATTTTTATCGCTTCAAGAGACGGTCGGATAGCCCGTCTTTCATATTTCTGGAGCCATATAGTAAATGCCAAATCCTAACTGGGGCATGGAGAAAATTTGCTCAGTACAAGCAAGAGTGGTTCTACGTTCGTTGTCCTTTCGGTTTCGCTAGGAGATGGGTGGAAGGGAGTAAGTTCGTTTTCTAGATCAACACTTGAATTTGGCGGAATCTGCATCTTTTCTGACTCTTTATCCACCTTTTCAGGTATCACTCCACGTCCCGAAGGCTCCGTATACTCTGAAGCAGTGGCAACTATCTGAGCTCTCCCCGTAGAAGATTGGGACATCAAATCCCTCATTTCAAATGAGTCACTTGCGAGATTCGGGCTGCTGGCGGAAGGTCGCCGAATAAACCTTCCCCAAGGCTTCACTCTATCCAGACCTGCTGCAGGCAAGAGAAAAAGGCAGGCTGGGCCTTCAACACATAATGCCCCTGACACGCCAAAAGAGGGGGAAATTAGAGAAGGCAAGACGCCCGAAGTACCGGGTGAAAATATTAATCCCATTCAGGACCCGACGGTCGAAGTCCATGATATTGAGACGTCATCTTCCCCTTCAAAGGGAAAGAAGAAAATGACCTATAAGTTGAGGAGGAAGAAAGTAGGTAGAACTTCTAAAGTCACGCTTATTCCAAAGGAGAGAGAACCTTCCCCTCAACCCTTAGAAAGTTCACTGAAAGGTCTGTCGAACCTCACCATCCCCGACGATCTGCTCAATTATGGTTTCGACGACTCAGAGGCGCTTAAGCTTCATTCGCCCGCTAGAGGCGATGCAGGCACTCATGCTCATGCTCAGGGAGAAAAAACTCCCATTAGTATTTAGTAAAGATAAAGAAACCGGTCCGTCAGGGGGAACACTAGGACACACACGAACACATGCACTTCACCCTACACTTCAATTTTTTTCCATCACCCCAATCTTTTATAACTTGTCATCATTCTCATTCTATGCAGGTGACATGGGACGCTCCCACGGATTCGATCATCTCCACGGCTCATCCATCTTTCACCATTCTGTCCTGGATTTGGGCTCCGGTAAGCGCCAGGACAGAGACGACTCTGGAGACCGAGAAAACCGTCGCCGAGAGTCGACTTACCGAAAGAAATCACACAGCCAATCTTCATACTCCCACGGTCTCCCTTCTCAAACAGAGCAAGGCAAAGAGAAGTTTTCGCAGAAGGGGTCTCAAGCTGATGTTTCCCATGATCAACATTCCGATTCATCTAGCACACGGCATTCCTGGGAACATCGTAAGAGAACGGAACTTTCAAAGCCACCTCCCCTAGTTCCTGCAGCAGACCCGACGATATCGGAGAAGCTGGCCGAGCTTAAAGTCATTTTCCCAAAATCTGCTTCGACGGTCTGAAGTTCCTTCTAGCAATTCAACATATTCCGGGGCAAGTCAAGCAGAGCGCCATCGCTTGCAACAACGACATTTATGTTCAACTTGACGCGTTTGTTCATTTAGTCGAGAAAGTCTCAGAAGTCTCAGTTGAGCGTCAACAGGAAATCGACCGCCTGAAACTTGAAGCTATCTTTGATAAGGACATTGTCAAAAATCAGGATGAAGAGCTCTCTTTATATAAATCCCAACTCGAGGCTGTCGAACAGAGTGCTAAAGACACAGCGGAGGCCGTCACCCGCCTAGAGATGACTCATAAAAAGGAAATTGATGAAGCGGTCCAACGCTGTGGAGCCCTGGCTTTAGAAAAAGACTCCGTCCAGAAAGAAAGGGACGCACTCCTTGCAGGTTAAAGAGTTGAAAGAGCTACTCTCTAAGGAGAAAGAAGAGAAGATAACTACTCAAGAGGAGTCTCAATGATATTGCAACGAGATTGTTGCTACACGACTCTTGAAGGCAAAGCTCGACGATGAGCTTTCTAAGGTCGGGATGATGAAGGACGAAGAACGTGAAGAGGGAAAAAGAATAGCGTTCGCAGAGATCGATTCTCGCCTTGAGGCGGCTACAGAGGCCGGCAGAGAGGAGGTCAAGTGTATGTTTGACCCACTGATAGCTGAATACAACGCCCGTGTCCTCATGCACCGGGACTTGACTTTCTTAGGTGAGGGCTACCTTGAATCTTTAGCCGAGGCTTGGGAGACTTTAATAAAGATTAGAAAGGTGGAGTCGAGCATAGAGGAGGTCGACGAGGATGCTTTAGTGAAAGAGTTTCTCATGGGGAACGAGCCATCGGACTTGTCTGCAGCTATGGCTCTCTTTAGTAAAGGCTCTCCTCCATCAAAGGAGAAAGATGACATAGCTGGCTCATTTGGAACTGGACCTTCAGCTCCCCCTCCTACTCAATCGGTCAATCGGCCAGTACTTGATCCGTTCGAACAACACGCCGGCTATGATCCGGAAGACCCCGGTCTCGGCATTCACGTGCTATCTCCCATTTTAGAGGGCGAGACCCCTCGGACGGTCGAAAGCCAGCAAGAAACCGGTACATAACTCTTTTTCTTAAAGTTCGACGAACCGTCGTTGTCGGTGAGAGGTTATTGTATTCTAACGTTCGTCCTTTGTGTTTTCACATAGGCTGCCCTGATCCTAAACCGACTCCAAGGAGCTATGACGCCAAGGAGGAGATGGGGAAAGCGAGCGACGCTACTCACGTGAGAGTAACCCCCGATCCTGACGCTCAAGTGATCGGGGCGCTCGACAATGATAAGTCTGAAACTTCATCCTCCATTGAAGGGAGTTATGAAATTGAAATCACGGGCGCCTCCGAACACACTTCAAAAGTGAGTATGAAGGAGCAGCTTGCCGAAGAGAAAAAGAAGAAGGTTGAGATAACGGCTGAGTCCCAAGTAGTAGAACATGACGACCCATTGAACATGCCTCTAAAAGTCATTCTTCCCGGCAAATCCAAACCACTGGATGTTCCTCCTCCCACTCCTGACTCCGCTTCTTTAGCGAGCAAAACGTCCAAGAGAAAGCTTGTGGGAGAGGAGTCATCCAAGAAGGCAAAGGAGGAAAAGAAACTAAAGAAGTCGAAGAAGTAGCCACTACACTCGTTCAACGAGGTTTAGCTTAGGTCATGTAACTACTTTTTACTTATTTATTTTTGTAGTCAATGCATACAGACTTTTGACTCCGAGTTTTGGAGGAGTTGTTGTATAACCCCATTTTGGATTAGTGAATAAAGTTTAGTTTCTTTGCCTTTCAAATGATTCCTGCTTTTAGCTTTTTGTATAACTGTGGACGAAACTCAAATTCTCGTGAGTTACATAAATTCCCAATCCATTTTCACATTGCTCGGATATTCTTTGGAATTAGACATCTCTTGTTTCACATTCTTGGTACTTAGAATATTTTTTAATCCGTGCTCTAGGGACTTAGAGTTCTTCAGTCCGCATTCAAGGGACTTGGAGATTCTGAGTCGTTTATACTCTAGCCCGCACTTCGAGGATTTAGAGTACTCCAGTCCGCATTCAGGGAACTTGGAGATTTAAGTCGTTTGTACTCTAATCCGCACTCCGGGGACTTAGAGTACTCCAGTCCACATTCAGGGGACTTGGAGATTCATGTCGTTTATACTCTAGTCCGCGCTCCGGGGACTTAGAGTACTCCAGTCCGCATTCAGGGGACTTGGAGATTTAAGTCGTTTATACTCTAGTCCGCACTCTATGGACTTAGAGTACTCCAGTCCGCATTTAGGGGACTTGGAGATTTAAGTCGTTTATACTCTAGTCCGCACTACGGGGACATAGAGTACTCCGGTCCGCATTCAGAGGACTTGGAGATTTAAGTCGTTTATACTCTAGTCCGCACTCCGGGGACTTAGAGTACTCCAGTCCGCATTCAGGGGACTTGGAGATTTAAGTCGTTTATACTCTAGTCTACACTCCGGGGACTTAGAGTACTCCGGTCCGCATTCAGGGGACTCGGAGATTCATGTCGTTTATACTCTAGTCCGCGCTCTGGGGATTTAGAGTACTCCGGTCCGCATTCAGGGGACTCAGAGATTCAAGTCATTTATACTCTAGTCCACGCTCCGAGGACTTAGAGTACTCCGGTCCGCATTCAGGGGACTCGAAGATTCAAGTCGTTTATACTCTAGTCCGCGCTCCGGGGACTTAGAGTACTCCGATCCGGATTCAGGGGACTCGGAGATTCAAGTCGTTTATCCGAGTTCGTACGTCAGACAGAATAATGCAACTCCAGTTGTTTGTCACCAGACTATAAGGCATAGAAACATCGGTAATTCATAGAAAAGATGGCTTCAAGCCTTTATTAATGAAAACAAACTAAATCATCTGATTACATGCTAAAAAGGAAACTAAGAATCAATAGAATAAAAACATACGGAAATAATTGCACCTAAAACACGAAAGAAACAAGCTAATTATAATATTGTCGCAAATGTTCACTATTCCATGCTCGGGGGAGTGTCATTCCATCAACGGTCGCTAGCTTGAAAGTTCCCTCTCCAAGCTTCCATTCAACGACATATGGACCTTCCCAGTTGGGACTCATACGTGATGGTACCGCGAAAACTCGTTTCAAAACAAGATCACCCACATCAAAGATTCTTGGGCGGACTTTTTCGTTGTAGTATCGCTTGACTCGGTGCCTATATGCTGCCGCCCTTAACTCGGCTTCTTCATGTTTTTTATCAACGAAGTCCAGTGATTCCGATAAGAGATCCCGATTCGTCTTAGGATCATAATGTGCCACCCAATGTGATGGAACTTCAAGCTCCACGGGTATAACAGCTTCCGAGCCATATGCCAATGCGAATGGAGTGTGGCAAGTCACGGACTTGTGGGTAGTTCTATAAGCCCATAGCGCTGTTGGAAGTTCATCTACCCACCTGCCTCCGGCCTTTTCCAAACGCTTTTTCAATAAGGACTTGATTATTTTGTTGACGGCTTCAACTTGTCCATTAGCCTTCGGATGAGCAACTACGGCGAACTTCTTCTCAATGCCGTACTTTAAACAGAAATCTTTGAATTCCTTACTTTCAAATTGAGTTCCGTTGTCTGTAATGATGGTTCGCGGGAGGCCAAAGCGGCATATAATGTTTCGTACAACGAAATTAATGACCTTCTTGGAGGTGATTGTGGCTAAAGGCTCTACCTCGGCCCATTTGGTGAAGTAGTCGACCGCAACTATCGCGTATTTTGCACCACCTTTGGATATAGGCAAAGAACCGATTATGTCGATTCCCCATATTACAAACGGCCAGGGACTGACCATTTGCGTGAGTTTCGTTGGTGGAGCTCTCGAGATTTTTGCGTATCTTTGACACTTGTCACATTTTCTTACATAGTCTACAGCATCTCGATTTACAGTCGGCCAATAGTTCCCGTAGCGGAGGATCTTTTTTGCTAGTGTATGCCCCCCAGTATGGTCGCCACATTCTCCTTCGTGAACCTCCTCCAAGACCCGCTTTGTCTCCTCATGGGAAATGCACCGTAGTAATGGGACCGAGAACCCCCTCCGATACATTACTCCTCCCTACATCACATATCGCGCGACTTTGCGAATGACCTGTCATCTTTCGCTTCTTCTTTCGGGCAAATTCCCGTTTAGCAGGTATTGTTTGAATGGGGTTATCCATGACTCCTTCTCGATTTCTGTTCCCAACACAAAATCGATTTCCATAACATCTATGCTTGGAGCATGTAAGGTTTCGATGGGAACCAATCCCATTTGCTCTGCATCGCCAGTGCTTGCGAATTTGGCCAATGAGTCGGCTTCCTTGTTCTACTCACGCGGGACATGCGAAATGTCATAATGTTTGAAGTTCGCCAATAGTTCCTGAACCAGAGCAAAGTACGGAGCAAGCTTTTGTCCCCTTGCTTAGTAATTTCCTCGCATTTAGTACACCACCAGCTGCGAGTCACAAAAGATTTCAACTGATTTTACCCCGAGTTTTCCAACGAGCCTTAAACTAGCAATCAATGCTTCATATTCTGCTTCATTATTCATAGCCGAGAAATTGAGCTTCAAAGCATAACAAATCGATCGATTTTCTGGAGTCACAAGGACTACACCAGCCCCGGAGCAACGGTCGTTTGATGCCCCATCGGTGTACAATTTCCATTGAATGGGGGGAATGACACTGTGACCATCTGGTTCGTCTGATACAGTAAACTCAACGATGAAATCTGCTAATGCTTGCCCTTGTATGGCTCTTTGTGGCAGGTAGGTAATATCGAATTGACTCAATTCGATATTCCATTTTAACATCCTTCCAGAAGTTTCTGGTCATTGGAGTACCTGTCGCAAGGGCTGATCGGTATAGATACTGACCGAGTGTGCTTGAAAGTATGGACGCAGCTTACGTGATGCAATCACCAAGCAATAGGCCAACTTCTCAATCTTAGGATAATTTCTTTCTACCCTCGTTAAACGTTTACTAACGTAATACACCGGCTTTTGAACTCGGTCCTCCTCGTGGACCAAAGCCGCACTTATAGCATGCGGGGATACGACCAAGTATACGTACAACATTTCGTGGTCTATTGGTTTCGACAGCACTGGAGGACTCTCCAAATGCCTCACCAGATCTCAGAACGCTTCCTCACAGTTGGATGTCCATTTGAAATTCCTCTTTCCTTTCTTTATTATATCGAAGAAGGGAATGCACTTGTCTGTGGCTCTGGATATAAATCGACTCAGCGCAGCCACCTTTCCATTCAAGCTTTGTACCTGTTTTATAGTTCTGGGCACTTGTACATCTCGAATAGCTTGAATCTTTTCCGAGTTAGCTTCAATTCCCCGGGCATTAACAATGAATCCCAAAAACTTCCCCGACGCAACGCCGAAGGAACACTTCAGAGGGTTGATCTTCATCCCATAATATTTGAGTATGCCGAACATCTCTGCTAAGTCTCGAATGTGGTCGTTTGATTGTCGTGACTTCACGAGCATGTCATCCACATAGACTTCCATCGTTCTACCAATCTGATCTTTGAACATTCGATTCACCAAACGTTGAGCTCCCACATTTTTCAATCCAAAAGGCATTACTACATAACAATATAGCCCAACATCTGTGATGAAACTGGTGTGCTCCTGGTCCGGAATGTGCATCGGGATCTGATTGTATCCCGAGTACACATCCATGAATGACAACAACTCGTGTCCTGCAGTAGAGTCGACCAACTGATCAATTCTAGGTAATGGGAAACTGTCCTTAGGGCATGCTTTGTTTAAATCGGAATAATCCACGCAAGTTCTCCACTTCCCATTTGCTTTTTTTACCAGCACGGGGTTTGATACCCATTCAGGGTAGAGGGCGTCGCGGACGAACCCATTCGTTTTGAGCTTGTCCACCTCCTCTCTGAGAGCAGCGGACCTCTCCGAGTCCATTCCTCTCCTTTTCTGCTTAACTGGGACATACTTCGGGTCTATGTTCAACATATGACTCGTAATAGCGGGAGAGATCCCGCACATGTCGGAATGTGTCCAAGCGAAAACATCGAGATTCGCTCGGAGGAAATCACTAAGGTCTTCGGTCATCGAGGGGCTGAGTTGTGATCCAATCTTCAGCACTCGCGATGGATCGTCTCGGCTGACTGAAATGTCAATCGTCAGTTCAGCCAGTGTTGCTTTTTCTTCTTTGGGTTCTTCATCTTCGTCTCTCGAATCTATGTCTCTGAAGATCCGAGAATCATGCCCGAGCAAGGGCTCGGGCATTACTTGTCAATTGTCAATATTCTGAAGGCGAATGGAACTGTCCACAACCTTTCCTTTCTCCCTCCGCTGGGCCTCTTGGAGCTCAGCCACATAACATGCACGACCGGTCGCCTGGTCGCCATGAACAACACCTACTCCTTTGTCAGTCGGAAATTTTAAAGTCAAACACCACGGGGCAATTGCTGCCCTAAACTCAGCCAGGGCCGGTCGGCCCAAAAACACGTTGTATGGAGAATCCACATCCAAAACTACGAAAGGTAGGATTCGTACCCTCCTACGCTCACCTTGTCCCAGTTCAACTGGCAACTCAACATACCCCACTGCATCGGTCGCTGCGCCATTAAAGCCATGTATACGAGCTTTAGATGGCTTCAAATCCTTCGTCTCCATCTTCATCTGGTCATAAGCCTTCTTAAAGATGATATTGACAGAACTTCCACAATCAATCAAAATTCTTTTCACAAAAGCCGGCCCGATTGTCGCAGATATGACCATCGGGTCAATGGTAGGAGCCTCCACCTGGTCAGCATCTCTGCTCCTGAATACTATATCATCTGTCATCATGCGCAGCTGTTTAGCAGGGGTCCCATCCTCTACGTTGGAACAACACTCAAAATCTGCATGCCTCAGGGAATTAGCATACCGCTCCATTTCTTGCCAGTTCTTATCTGCAGGGTGAGGTCCGCCGATGATCGTGTTTATGAATAGTCTGCCCACGGTCCGAGCAGGCTCCTCGGGGTGGCGTGGAGCTGGTGCACAACCGGGATTGGACATTCCCTGTCCACCTTCTTGCGAATTCTTTACAAACTCCTGTAACTTTTTCTGCCTAATCAACTTCTCTATAGCGTCGTGTATGTGTCTGCACTCTTCAGTATTGTGCCCATAAGTCTCATGAAAGCGGTAATACTTCCCGGTCCGCTTTTGTTCTTCGGTTGACTCCTTTGGGCGTGGCTTTCTGTACTAAAAGGTATTGCAAGTTGATAGGTAAATATTTTCAAGAGATGCATTCAGTGGGGTGTACTCGTTGTAGGTTGGAATTCTCGGCTTCCATTTCCCCGCTTCTCTCTTTCTCCCCTGATTTCTTCCTTCGGATTCCTTAGATTGCCCGGGCTTGTTCTGGACATTGACCTGAACTTTCCCCGAGTTGTCTCCGGATTACTTCACAGCAATGTTGCTTTTCACGGTCTCCTGAACAGTCCCCGGTGCCTTATCTCGCCTTATCCACCTGGCTTCCTCTCTTCTTATGAACTGATGTGCCTTTGAGTAAAAATTCTCTAGCATAGTTGGAGGTTTTCCTGCTAGCCAATCTCCAAATTCTGAATCCGGATCCACACCTCGCATCACATCCATAAGAATTGCGTGATCATTAGGATTACTGACTTCAGTAGCCGCAACATGGAATCTCTGCAAATACTTCTTCAACGACTCCCCGGGAGCTTGGATTACACTTGATAAAGACATCATGTCCTTCGGACGAGTAGTATGTATTCTGAACTGTTCTATAAATTTCTTCGCCAGCTCCTCGAAACTGGATACAGACCGCGGAGGAAGTCGGGTGAACCACATTGTAGCGATCCGTGATAGAGTTATCGGAAAGCATCTGCACTTGGTTGCATCATTCGTTGTAGATGAATCCATCATCCATTCGTACCTCATCACATGCTGCCTGGGATCAGTCTTTCCTTCGTAAGCCGGGATAGTTGGCATGCTAAACTTCCTGGGGTACTCAGCCCGTAGGACAGTGTCTGTGAACGGAGTATGACTCCTGGATACCCCCCAATCATCATTCGACAAGCCTTGATTCTCTTTCATCAACTGTCTGATCATAGCTGTTAGGTATGGGGTTTGTATGGAAGATGGAAGGTTGGAGTCTGTCCTACGGGATTGATCAGGCTGATGCCTCCTCTGCTGGCGATCTGCCAAACATGCATCTTGAGGTTCGGCATCATTGGAATCTTGGTGAGCCGAGCGTCCAGCCTCCACCTGCGCTCCAGCCCCTAAGTTTCTCGTTCCTGGTCGGTTGCGGTCTCCGAGGTGTAAATGATCCCCAGTTGTTCGATCGGCAGCACCTGCCTGCGTAGTTTCAGTCTTGCGGCGTCTACGCCTAGGGGGTTCATCAGATGAAGTTGAGCTATCAGATGAAGAGTAGGGAGCTGGACTGCCCCCAGCATTCTAATGCTGTTGTTGAGTGAGCTGTGCCATAAGGTTGGCATTGGCCTCCATCTGCTCTCCAAGTTGTCTCCTGCTTTCCATGAGCTCTCTCATCAAGTCGTTGAACTCTGTTCTGGTGACAACTTGCATTTGGTCCTGGGCGGCAGTCCATGCACCCAGATTTGCTTGCTGATTACTAGGTCCTACTTGTTGTACGCTAGTGGTCTCATGGGCGTCCGCGTTATGAGAGGCTGATCTGGTGCGTGGTCTTCCCATTGTAGAGTTATTGGTAGGAACTCTAAGTAGAATCAACGGGCGTCCTATGAATGACTCGGATCTCCTTCGGGGGATTTGTTCAATCCAGTAGCTTTAAAGCAGATCCTTGTGGCCTGAGAATTCGATTCTCAGTGAAAACACCAAAGTGTTAGCACCAAAATTGGTCACTAACCTCGTTGAGAAAGATTGTGTAGAGAGATAAATAAAGGAAGTAAATGTGAACAGAGAGCAATATGCTAAACTGAATGCGGGAAACAAGAACACCAAATTTGTAGTGGTTCGGCGTAATTGCCTACGTCCACTTTGAAGTTAATCTTTATTGCTTTACTTGATAATCGATTAATATACAATTCGTACACCAATTACTTGAATGCAATTGCTAAGTAAAAAGGATGAGTCTTGAAAGCGACAGAGTCTCCCCAGTGTTCTCGAAAAAATGTCCTTTTCACTGTGCCCCTGCCTCTCTATTTATAGACGAAGCTGGGTTGGACTTCCCTGGTGGGCCTAGTAGTCAGATATCTCGGCCCAAAGTGAGTAACTTCTGCTTGCCGAACGACAAATGTCGAACGATATCTCTATGCCGATCGAGGTAATGTGTTGAGTGAAGAGTGCAGGCCGAACGAGAATCGATGCCGGTCGAGGGGAGATGCCGATCGAGGCTGGAATGCCGAACGAGGTATGAATGCCGAACGAGGTTAAAATGCTGGTCGAGGCTGGGATGCCGAGCGACCTCTGAATGCCGGACGACCTCTGAATGCCGAACGCCCTCCGAAATGTCGAACGACCACTGAATGCCGGACGACCTCTGAAATGTCGAACGACCATTAAAATGTCGGACGGCCTCTGAATGCCGGACAACCTCTGAAATGCCGAACGACCATTGAAATGCCGGACGGCCTCTGAATGCCGGACGACCTCTGAAATGCCGGACGGCCTCTAAATGCCGGACGACCTCTGAAATGCCGAACGACCATTGAAATGCCGACCGACCTAGTTGCTTGGTCAAACCTCCAGGTAACAACAACCAACTAGATTTAAAGTTATAAGATAATCTTTGAAACCAAGGGTATCTCGTAAGACCACGCCACACATAAACATGATGAGTTTTTACCTTACGATAATCAAAACGCTTTTATAGAAAATACAGTGGTATTATAGTAATGTATAAGGGTTCAAAGTAAAATATTAAAATAGCTAGAATGCTTGCATCTCACGTTCCAACATATTTGGAATACAACTAAAACCGTAAAGCTTGTATTGGAGAATGGATCCCTACTAATGACTGAGCTACTGAGGATACCACTAATCACAGTTACCTCTAGAACAATGTACCCAGATCATACCTAACAACCGCTGCACACACATGACTGGCCTACCCCTTGCTGGATAGTACCAAATATGTCATCACCCCGATTGTCCCCAACCGTTTTACTAAGCTCATATGCACAACTGAATTTGGAAATATGAATGGTCATCTAGAAAGGCGATGACATACCCTAATGGGTGCGACCCACATAGCCCTGCTGCATCTTTCATATTTTAGTCATTCCCGGTCGATGAGGCTTGAGGCTACGATTACCTTTCACGAAATTTACACTTAGAATGCTCATTGCCCTCTCATGACAATGTGCTGATAGCATTCATCCATCCAAGTCCGTTTCGGGTCTAAACAAAACCGAAGGCACTATTCCTACTACATCCATTTTGGAACCACCCTTAGGATTAGTAGCGATTAGCCCTTGCACTTCACATCTCTTTCTTCGATTCCATGCTCTTCACGATATCCACTTCGAAACGCATTCGCTAGATCGAAGTGGTTTTCGGATAATATCCGATCCCGGTCTCTTCGAAACAACGTTCGATAATTTTCGGTAAACTCAAGCTCGATTTTTTAGGAAATAAAAAGTCAAAGATAAGATCGGAGATCACCTCCTAATCGTTAAGTGGACGGATTTCCCTATCTTAGTCCTAGGAGAACGAAACAAGATTTATATGCATAGTACAACATCATTAGAGATGACTGTGCCATAGAACCCACGTGTTTCTTAGCTATTTCCAAAGTTACGTTTGGGTCCAATCTCGATAATCGGTTATTTGACTATCGAATAACAAACATTCAATCAGGAATTTATTTCATAAGGAAAACCAACATTGGTTAAGCATAAAGCGACCACTACCCTCGTTTTATAAACCTTTTACGAATACAAACGACTTGTAAATTTCTTGTATAGGAATACTTTTACAAGATATATCCACTGATTCATGTAATTTCAATACTTAGAATGTATCTATATACTTATCTCAACAGTATAAGTATATTTACAAAACTAAAAAAGATTCTCTTTTAATTCGACTCCAAATCATTTATAGATTTCCTTACAATTCTCCAAACCATTTATAAATCATTTTATAAACCTCCCAAAAACCATTTATAATTCCTTTATAAAAATTCAATCCCTTATAAGCTTCTCATGCATTTCAAAAATCACTTATAATCCCTTTATGAATCCATAAACCATTTATAAAAACTTCTTTTATAAACCTGTGAACCTATTTCCAAAATTCGTTTATAAATATCTAACTATTTATAAACTCTTTCTCCTTGCAAATAACCTTTCCTTAAGTCTTCAATCCATTTTATAAATTTCTTTATAAAATGCAAGTCTTTCAACTCTATTTATAGTCTCGGAAACATTTGTAACTATTTAAAACCATTTACTTCAAAACATTATTATATAATAATAATTTTTAACAATGAACATTATATAAATGGAAATCATTAGCTTTAATTATCTTAAAATAATAATTAATCACTCCAAAATATTGTTTAAAAATTATAATAATAATTAATCTTTACCATTTTATAAAAAATAATCATTTATTTTAAAACCTTATTAATAATCCTTATTATAAATTTCAAACCATAATTATTCTTAAATAACTAATCTTTCAATTCATTAACCTTTTTTATAATTCTTAAATAACTAATAAAAATAATAACTTTTAAACAAAATTAAAATAATTAAGTAACTTTAAAATAATATAAATATGATTATATAACTCTAAAATAATTATAATATAATTAAATAACTTTAATAGAATATTATTATAATTAAATAACTTTAAATTAATATTATAATTAAATAACTTAAAAAAAATATTAATATAATTAATGAGGTAATCCTTAAAAATATTTCCGAAACCCAATTTCGAATTTTAAAATTGTTCTTTGTCTCCAAATCAATTTTCAATTTTAAGCAGCAATTTATAGTATTTTTAAAATACTAATTTGAGGCCAATAACCACCCAACACTTAACTAATATCGGTATCAATTTTCTATCACTTTTGGATTTTAGTTTTCAACACATAACAATGTTATGCCCATAATGTCCACAATCAAGTTTATTTTTCAATAATCCGCATAAAAATATATTATTGAAACAATTCAATAATAGAGAGGAATCCTATTAGAACCCTCCAACCTATCCCCCTGCAACATAGCTCATATATTTTAGCATGTATATATGTAATTAAAATCAACAGTTGTAGGGAATCCTGTTGGATCCCTCCGACCTGTTTCCCCTGTAGCACCAACATTATATAATCATAAAAATATAAATCAACCGCTTTGAGGTGGAATTTATATACAAAGTGTCATCCGTTATTACATGTGAACGCAGTAGGGTCTCATCTGCTCCAATAGGCGGGGATATATCCAAACCAGCTATATATAATAAATCAGCCAAACAGTCATTCAACATTTTTTTATAAACTATATATCATACTATTTATCCAAAAAGGTGAGATTAACTCACTGAAATTTTCTGTTGTTGCCGAGGCGTTCGGAGTTCGGACTAAAACCGAACTGTCGTTCGATCTTAGCCTAAATTTCAACAGTCTCCTAATTCGTCCAAACCAGTTCCATCGTGAAGCTTTCATCATCATGAGCGTAACACAATAAGTTTCGTCTCGATCGGACCTCGTATGAAGGAGTTACACGATTTATATGATATCGACAATTTTAAATTAATAATTAACAACTTAAATATATATTTATAGAATTTCCCCTACCCCCCTTCTTCTTCCCAAATCAAAATCACCTCCCTATGCATGTTGCATGCACTATAGCTGTGCAGTCCATCACCACGGTCTCCCTCCTTGCTCTCCCGTTCGATAAACGAACCCCACCATCGTTCACCTCGTCCGACGAGCCTCGATGCGGCCACCTCCACATATCCTCCGCCACTCTCTATAGAAACGTGACTGTCACCATGACCGCATTGACCCATCAGTTCACCACACCCCACGAGCAAGTGTGGTTCGCCAATTTTTGGTCGCCGATCGTCCTTCACCACACAAACACGAATCCAACCTCCAACTTAGCAATCGAGCACTACATCTCTTAAAATATGCAACCCTAGTTTCCGAGCTTCCATTGTACATGGTCGAACATCACTAATCATGGCCGTATACCCCCAAACGCACATCAAAATGAAGATTTATCCCAAGGGAATCCAAATATATATGTTTTAGTATTTTTAGAGGAACAGATTGCAAGCTATGAATTTTTAAATATTTCTTGAATTGAGAATTTTTGCCATTTTTTTCTTTCTTTGCTAACCACAGTGTTTTAAACAGAAAAAGGATGATGGAAGTTAACATATGTATGTGGGTGTGGTCTAGACTACAGAGATCAGGGTATGGCTTGTGTAGTCAAGTTTAAGTATAAATATATATTATTTAAATTCAAAATATCTAGGCATATAATTTTGGACCCCAATCGAGACGTGCCGCCTGGCGTTCTATATGTTATACCCCTATTTCGAACGCAATGGAACTAGTCTCGAGTCCCAATTCGATCGTATGGAGAAGATAGCTTTTTGAACCAAATTAATATATTAAATTATCGATATTAATTTTAACACGTTTCGATCTCGCACGGCCACATGGTACATCCGATTGCCATGAAATTTGACGGTGTATTATAATTCATTATTACGGATCCAATGAAGCTAGTTTCGTTGAAATCTGAGACAGTGCCCCGGAAGGCTATTTTATATGTTAATTAAAACGAGTTATTTTCAAAATCGAGTAAATCACTTTTAAGTACAATTTAAAAGTTTTATTACCTTCATTCTTATTAATAAAATTTAAATAAGCTTTGAAACTATTTTTATTTAACTTAAAACTCAAGATTCCATTATTTAACCAATTTCAATTATTAAATTTAACAATTAAATTATCCAATAAATCACTATTTTTGAAATTCAAGTTATTCATTCTAGAATTAACTTTTCAATATTTAAAATTAATCAAATATTCCAAACTCAAATAACTAAAATTATGGGTCATTACATTCTTCCCTCTTAAAAAAATTTCATTCTCGAAATTGCCAAGGTAGGAAAAATGCCCAAAACCTATTACCTTTTAAAATCAATTAGTTGAAATAACTTACTAAATCCTTTTTAAGCCTTTAACTATTCCCAAAATCAAATCGTTGAAACTTTGTTATTACTTTTACCAAGTTTCCAAATTCATTCATAGATTCCAACTAATATTATCTATCCAATCGTTTCAGTTTATAACTCAAAATCAAATTTTAGCTATAAAAAATTTCTTCAAAATGTCTAACTCTTTAAATTTTCGGAAAATTTTGACAACGTCTCCTTTGCGCGGCTCGATCGAAATAACTCCAAATCATCACCACGGGCCCACACCAAGAAAACAAACAAAATCCAAGTGGCTTGATCATAAAACCATCAAATTCAAACAACAATTTAAATATGTACCTTTTTGTTGGGCAACCCAATTTTCTTAGGAAATCCAAGCCATCAAATTTACTCTTGCTTTTATATACCTGCACCTTATTTACCAATGATATCTAATCATATAGTTCATAATTATTTTATTTTGTTTTTTCGAATTTTCAACCTTTGTTTTACTTAAGCCTATGCGATGTACATATATCATCCGTACACAATATCAAATCCGATCGCTCGCTCAATCACATAATTTCACTTCCGAACTAGTATCATTCACACGACCACTCTAGTGCGGATTTCAAATCTGGTTCCTTGATTAGGAACCGTCATTCTCCTTGCATAGCCATATACTATGATAGAGAATCCCATAATCAACCAAAAGTCCATATTCAGTTTTCGAGAATCGAGTGAAAAATTCCATCTCGGATCGATATAAATCATCTCGAAATCCTGTGCTCGAATTCTGTATCAAACCGTTGTATGAATAAAATATTATACATACAACCCACGTATTCACTTCAATTGATTCTTAGCTATAACATATTCCTTTTATTCATAGTCACTTGATCTATATTCAATTTATTCATATTGCATTATTCACATTCCATTATTTACTTAGTATATTCCTTTCAATACTAATTATCCTTTACGAATTATTCCATGAAACTTTCTTAAGCTTATTATAAACATTTTATACAAAAGTTCTTACGTTTATTACCACTTCATAACTTAAGTTTATATCTATTTCTAATCAAATTCAATTTCTTTGAACTCAATTCATTGTTTAATTTCACTATTCAATTCTATCAAACACATTCTAACCATATCCAATTCACTAACTTATTTAATTAGTTTACCCACTAATTCATTTCAAATCTCAACCAATTCCATTTCTAAAAATTTCATTTAACTTAACTCAGGCTAATTTTTCTTTCCTAGAATTCATTTTATTTAACTTAAGTTAAGTTTAATTCCATAGCTCAATTCCAAATATACTTTACTTAAAATTCACATCACACAATTTTAAAGCTTAGTTTCACTTACAAATTCCCAGAATTTATAAGTTATCAACATATTTTCTCATACTCTCAATAAAACATTTAAATGAAAATCCTAGAGTTTAAACACCTTGTCCTTAAGTATTTCAAATCATTTTTGAAATCATATATATATATATATATACACACACAAATTTCCCATGATATATCAAATCATTATTTTGCATTTCAAATCAAAAATAGTTTTACCCAAACAAAATCCCCATGGTAGCAATTTCTCTCTCGAAAACTCAAAAATGAACGTCGATGATGCTGCAGTCGTCATCGAAATTATTTCCAGTGACCGAAGTAAGTTCAGTGCTTTTTACCTTCTTTAAATCCTTTTAAACATATTTTCATTCAAAAATATTTTCCAAATAATATTATTACTATTTCCAAAACTTTGAAAAACCATTTCCCGATTCCCAGCTTTAAACCCTTTTTACTTACAAATCATATTTACAATATACTTTTGAAATTTTATTTCCTTTCCATTTATAAATCACATTTATAAATCATATTTTATATAATTCCACTTGGTTGTATAAAATTATTTCTTTGTTGTTAATCTTTGTTTTCATTATAATAATGACAATTTTATTAGAGCACCACAACAACAAATGATAATAGTCAAATATTATCATTCTCTAACAACCAAACACAATATATAACTATAATAATTTTTGAAAAATTATTCCTTTATATATAAAATATAATAAAGGTAAAATTATTTTATTTACCGAATTTCAAAACAATACCATGTCGAATTGCTCTGTTCAAGTGTTTAGAGATCCCTATCAATGACGTCAATTACTCGTATAAACCAGAATCCATAAGCCACTCAATAGATCAACCAACACAATATAAAATAATATTTATATCACTAACAAATACACGCTCATATATATATATATAGACACACACACACATACTCAAACTCATTCAAGGGTGCTACGGATCCTACCTTTAATGAGTTACCCCATCAATGCCAAGGCTCTCGCATAACCTTCAGCTCTGATACCAAATGTAATGAACCGGGCTTTTTGATCCTTGAAAATCGACACTAATACGTCCATTGTATTATATGCCGAGCAATTGAATGCCGAAAGACCCGATTGTTAGGGAAAAGAAAGAAGGAGGAAGATAAGAAGAAAACTAAACAACACAGAATCTCATAGCGGAACAAGTAATCTATAATATACCATAAGTCCTTACACAAAAACAAAACTGTAATATATGTTTATACAAGCATCAACCAGTGTATGCTAACCTATTTCAACCTGGACAGTTATAACAGTTTGTCCTCACAACTGCTGATAAACACAACAATAAACACAGCGGAAAATAACCATCTATGTGAATACGTCTCTAGGCCTCCAACTTGTCTCCTAAAGCTCCAAGCATCCAAACTAATCTGTAATATGCTCGGTCTGACCCGAGCATTATAATAAAATAACACCCGAGTCAGTCTGGAAAACCAGTGTGAGAAAACACACCCAACTGTATTTAAAGTTATAAAATGATCTTTGAAATCAAGGGTATCTTGTAAGACCACGCCGCGCATAAACACGACGGGTTTTTACCTTACGATAACCAAAATGCTTTTATAGAAAATTCAATGATATTATAGTAATGTCTAAGGGTTCAAAGTAAAATATTAAAATAGCTGGAATGCTTGCATCTCACATTCCAACATATTTGGTATATAACTAAAACTGTAAAGCTCGTATTGGAGAATGGACCCCAACAAATGACTGGGCTATTAGGGTACCGCCCGTCACAGTACACCTCTAAAACAATGTACCGAGATCATACCTAACGACGCCTGCCAATACTGGACCGGCCCACCTTGATGGATAGTACCAAATATGTCATCAGCCAGGTTGTCCCTAACCATTTTACTGAGCTCATATGCACAACTGAATTTTGTAATATGAATGGTCATTTAGAAAGGCGATGACATACCCTAATGGGTGCGACCCACATAGCCATGCTGCATCTCCCATGTTTTAGTCGTTCCCGTTTGATGAGGCTTGAGGCTACGATTACGTTTCAAGAAATTTACACTTAGAATGCTCATTACCCTCCCATAACAATGTGCCGATAGAATTCATCCATCCAAGTCCGTTCTGGTTCTGAACGAAACCGAAGGCGCTATTCCTACTACATCCATTTGGAATCACCCTCAGGATTTGTAGCGATTATCCCTTGCACTTCACATCTCTTTCTTCGATTCCATGCTCTTCACGATGTCTTCACTTCGAAACGCAGTCGTTGGAATGAAATGGTTTTCAGATAACATATCCGATCCCGGTCTCATCAAAACAACGTTCGATAATTTTCGGTAAACTTAACCCCGGTTGTTTAGGAAATAAAAAGTCAAAGATAAGATCGGAGATCACCTCCTAACCGTTAAGTGGATGGATTTCCCTATCTTTGTCCTAGGAGAACGTAATGAGATTTATACGCATAGTACAACATTATTAGAGATGACTGTGCCATATAACCCACGTGTTTCTCCTAGTTATAAAGTTATGTTTGGATCCAATCTCGATAGTCAATTATTTAACTATCGAATAACAAACATTCGATCAGGAATTTATTTCATAAGGAAAACCAACATTGGTTAAGCATATAAGCGACCACTATCATTGTTTTATAAACCTTTTACGAATAAAAACCACTTGTAAATTTATTGTATAGGAATACTTTTACAAGATATATCCACTGATTCCTATATTTTCAATACTTAGAAAGTATCTATATACTTATGTCAATAGTATAAGCTTGGTTACAAAATTGAGAAAGATTCTCTTTTCATTCGACTCCAAATCATTTATAAATTTCCTTACAATTCTCCAAACCATTTATAAATGATTTTATAAACCTCCCAAAAACCATTTATAATTCCTTTATAAAAATTCAATCCCTTATAAGCTTCTCATACATTTCAAAAATCACTTATAAACCCTATATAAATCCATAAACCATTTATAAAAACTTCTTTTATAAATCTTAAACCTATTTTCAAAATTCGTTTATAAATATCTAACTATTTATAAACTCTTTCTCCTTGCAAATAACATTTCCTTAAGTCTTCAATCCATTTTATAAATTTCTTTATAAAATGCAAGCCTTTCAACTCTATTTATAGTCTCAGAAACATTTGTAAATAATTAAAATTATTTACTTCAAAACATTATTATATAATAATAATTATTAACAATGAACATTATGAATAAATGGAAATAATTAACTTTAATTATCTTAAAATAATAATTAATCATTCCAAAATATTGTTTAAGAAATAATAATAATAATTAATCTTTACCATTTTATAAATTACAATCATTTATTTAAAACCTTATTAATAATCCTTATTATAAATTTCAAACCATAATTATTCTTAAATAACTAATCATTCAATTTATTAACCTTTTTATAAATTCTTAAAACATATTAACTAAAAAAATAACTTTTAAACAAAATTAAAATAATTAAATAACTTTTAAATAATATAAATATGATTATATAATTTTAAAACAATTTTAATACAATTAAATAACTTTAAAAGAATATTATTATAATTAAATAACCTTAAATTAATATTATATTTAAATAACTTAAAAACAATATTAATATAATTAATGAGGTAATCCTTTAAAATATTTCTGAAACCCTATTTCATATTTTTAAATTGTTCTTTGTCTCAAAGTCAATTTCCAATTTTAAACGATAATTTATGGTATTTTTAAAATACTAATTTGAGGCCAATAGCCACCCAACACTTCCAATATCAATATCGATTTTCCATCACTTTTGGATTTTAATTTTCAACATATAACAATGTTATGCCCATAATGTCCACAATCAGGTTTATTTTTCAATAATCCATATAAAAATATATTATTGAAATAATTTAATAATAGCGAGGAATCCTGTTTGATCCCTCCAACCTGTCCCTCTGCAACATAGCTCATATATATTAGCACATATATATGTAATTAAAATAAACAGTTGTGAGGAATCCTGTTGGATCCCTCCGACCTGTTTCTCCTGCATCACCAACGTTATATAATCATAAATATATAAACAACCGCTTCGAGGCGAGATTTGTATACAAAGGTTCATCCGCTCTTACACGGAAACACAATAGGGTCTCATCTGCTCCAATAGGCGGGAATATATCCAAACCAACTATATATATAATAATTCATCCAAACAATCATTCAACAATTTTTATCAACTATATATCATACTAGTTATCCAAAAAGGTGAGATTAACTCACCGAAATTTTCTATTGTCACCGAGGCATTCCGATTTCAGACTAAAACCGAACGGTCATCCGATTTTAGCCTAAGTTTCAACAGTCTCCAAATTCGCTTGAACTAGCTCCAACGCAAAGTTGTCCTCATCACGAGCGCAATGCAAAAAGTTTCGTCTCGATCGGACCTCGTATGAAGGAGTTACACGATTTATAAGATATCGACAATTTTAAATTAATAATTAACAACTTAAATATATATTTACAGAATTGCCACTACCCCCTTCTTCTTCCTAAATCAAAATCACCTCCCTGTGCACGTTGCGTGCACCATAGTGTGCATTCCATCACCTCATTCTCCCTCCTTCTTCCCCCGTTTGACAAACGAACCCCACCATCGTTCACCTCGCCCGACGAACTTCGATGCGACCACCTCCACATCTCCTCCGCCACTCTCTAGAGAAACGCGACTGTCACCATGACCGTGTCGACCCATCAGGTCGCGACACCCCACAAGCAACTGCGGTTTGCCAATTTTTGGCCGTCGATTTTCCTTAACCCCACAAACACGAATCCAACCTCCAACTCAGCAATCGGGCACTACATCTCTCAAAATTTTCAACCCTAGTTTCCGAGCTTCCACTATACATGGACGAACATCACCAATCATGGCCGTATACCCCCAAACACACATCAAAATGAAGATCTATCCCAAGGGAATCCAAATATATATATATATATATATATATATGTTTTAGAATTTTTAGAGGAACAGATTGCAAGCTATGGATTTTTAAATATTTCTTGAATTGAGAATTTTTGCCATTTTTTCTTTTCTTTACTAACCACAGCGTTTTAAATAGAGGAAGGATGATGGGAGTTAACATATGTACGGGGGTGTGGTCTGGACTGTAGAGTTCAGGGTATGGCTTGTACAGTCAAGTCTAAGTATAAATATATATTATTTAAATTCAAAATATCTAGGTATATAATTTTGGACCCCAATCGATACGTGCCGCCTGGCATTCTACATATTATACTCCTATTCCTAATGCAATGGAATTAGTCTCAAGTCCCAATTCGACCATATGGAGAAGATAGATTTTTGAACCAAATTAATATATTAAATTACCAATATTAATTTTAACGCGTTTTGATCTCGCATGGCCAAACAGTACATCCGATTGCCATGAAATTTGATGGTGTATTATAATTCATTATGACGAATCCAATGAAAATGGTTTCATCGAAATCTAAGACAGTGCCTCAGAAGGCTATTTTTATATGTTAATTAAAAAGAATTATTTCCAAAATCAAGTAAATCACTTTTAAATCCAATTTAAAAGTTTTATTACCTTCATTTTTATTAATAGAATTTAAATAAGCTTTGAAATTATTTTTATCTAACTTAAAACTCAAAATTCCATTATTTAACCAATTTCAATTATTAAATTTAACAATTAAATTACCCAATAAATCACTATTTTTGAAATTCAAGTTATTCAATATATAAAATTAACTTTTCAATATTTAAAATTAATTAAATATTCCAAACTCAAATAACTAAAATTCTGGGTCATGACAGAATGGATTGTTTAAGCGATGTCAAATGAAGTAAAGGATGTTAGAGAAATGTTGTTATAATTGAATGTTTGTAGGAAGAAATTTGGTTTTAAAATTGTGAGTTAATCTTACTTTGAATCACTTGATAACCACTTGTTTATATTGCTTATTAATCATTTAATATTGCTTGCTATTAATAGACATACCCTTGATCATATGCTAAAATGATTATTTATATGGTTGTATAATATATTTGGATGATGATTGGTTGATTATATAAAAGTTTGATTGTGATAGATAAGGTTATTATGATTTATAAGTTCAAAATCATATATGATGAGAAATGATAGCTATGTGAATTAACAACACATATTTTGTAAAAATTTATTCACGTTATACCCAAAAATAATACGTATACAACATATTTTAGGCCTCTTTGTTTTCAAAACCAAAAGAAATGTCATTTTATAATATTGGAATTTACTTCAGAAAAGTAAGAAATGAGAAAGTGGAGTTTCACAGTAGATTTTGAATTTGTTTTAAAAAGAAAGGAACAAGAAAAGTGGAGTTTTGAAATTATTTGAAAAATAAAATTTATGGTTTCATTAATGAAAAAAAATTGTTTTAAAAGGTGGAAATGACATAGAAATATCATATGGTTTAAAATGAAGCATTTTGAATTGAAAAGGTTGGAAAAATGAATATTATAATAATATAATATTGTAATAGGTGATAAGAAGTAAAATAGATTGTAGTAAGTAAAATGGAGAAATATTTTATTAAATTAGTTAATAATAGTTTATTATGTTATTAAAATGATTTAAAAGTGTTTCGGACAAGTTTTATAAAATTTGATTAAAAGGTGAAAAGTTAGCCGTCGCGTTTCGGCAGTTCGTGATTTCACGACCTTAAAAGTTAGATAGAAGTGTAGGATAAAATATAAGTTAGAATTCGTTGAAATAAGAAATTTTCGAACCATTGTGGGTATGGTTTTCAAATGAAAAAGAAAAATAATGATTTCGTTTAGTAAAGTTTGAGATATGTCCAAATCAAGTTTTCAAAATCATCACGTTTTGGAAATTTGTAAAATATAGTTTTCAACACTTTAAAAATGGATATTTTTAATCATTAAAGATATAAAATAAATTCCATAAATATGTTAAAATATTTTAAAAAGGATTCGAGTTATAAAAATGGACATATATATAATGGAATAAGTATTTTGATCTACAAAGCTTTAAAACCCCTATTCACCAGCAATTTAACAACTAAATTTTGTAATTTTGAATAAATGATTTAAACTTGGATTTCTCTTTCCGAATCTTTTGGAAATATTTTCCAAATAATTATACCAGTATTTTAAAGTTTAGAGTCGATCAAATAACTTGACCACCTTATGGGTGAAGAGAGGTAGTCTCTAGGCTATAGTTTGGAAAACCAGTTGCCTACTCCCCCTAGCTATCCGAACTGGCCCAACGGAGGAGATAGTAAATTTAATTTACACGAACCACATTTTCCTAAGATAAAAGTAAAGATTTATAAAATCTTATATTTATAAATAAAGTGATAGATTTGTAAATAGTTTATAATAAATAAAGGGATATATTTATAAATAACATTTTTATAAATAAATGTAATAAGCGTTATAAAAGAGATTTTATAAAAGAATATATTTTTTAATTGAAATTTCATAAATGGAAATATTTTCCAAAAGTAAGATAGAAGGAAAGAGATTTAGAGTTTTCCAAAAGGTAAACAAGATTTTTAAATAGAATTTTGGTGGTATAGAGAACTTCTAGTTAGACTCTGTATTAAATCCAAAGAGGGAACTCCTACTATCCATGTGAATTTAAAAGGCGATTTCACTTTCATTCCATGAATAATATAGGTTGAATACGGAAATTGGTATTAAGTATAATTAGTCTAATCTCTATGGATCCCTTTCACTCAATTCTAAGTGGCTTGTGTTTATAATAAACGATGTCTTAAATGACATTGTTTTTAACCTATCAAAGATATGTTTTTGAAATATGAAACCTCCAATAAGTTGGAATTATACTAATAATAGAATATGGAAATATTTTCCTAAGTAATTTAAAGAAAAGTGATTTGAAGATTTCTAAAATTTAACAAAATAGGCTTAACATTTCTATATACACATATACACATCTCTTTATCGATAATTGGTTCGGAAAGACCGGGATCAGATTTGGGTGATTCCTATCCGAAAACCACTTCAAACCAACTTATGCATTCGAAAATGAAGTCATGTTGAAGAAATGATTTTGAAGACTGGAGATCTTCATAATGTAGGGTTGCTTGCCACTAACCTCAGGAGTGATTCCCATATTTTATATATAGTGGCAGTAGTACCTTCATTCTAAAATCTTTGACCCAAATACTGTTCGCTACTAACCCGAGGGGTGATTCCCAAATAGGATGTAGTAGGAGTACCTTTCCTTTGTCCTATTCCTGGACAACTTGTATGGACGAGTGTTTGACATTGCATTTCTAAGACCACGTACATTGGTTTTTACAGATGTACATCTTTTTGGTGGTGTAGGAGATAACCCCTTTTATACTTAACACCCTTCTCTGAGGCGTATGAACTCGAGGGTTGTACTTTTGTGGAAATCAATTAGTATGTTGTTAGAAATGGCGATGTGGCATTCAAAGTGGGATTTGTTGTTTTAAGAAAGGTAAAATGTTACCTCAAGCCTCACACATCGGTAATGGAAAAAATAGGGTCGATGTAGCATGGCTATATGGGTCTCACCCATTAGGATATGGTCCTCACCTTTCTAGATTACCCTCTATATATTGGGTTTGTTGTGTTTGCTATGAGACATCTCAGATTAATCAGAACGACTAGTGTGATGTCATATTCGGTACTATCTATGGTAGAGGTAGGCCGGTCTTGTGTTAGTAGTGGATAGTGGGGATGTGCCCCGGTACATTCCTCTTAAGATGTACTATACAGAAGGTAGTCCCTTACCTTATCATTGTTGGAACCCAATCTCCAATACGTGCCTTTAACGGACTTGATTGTATACCTAAATATGCTGTCGAATTTATAAAATGTAACAATTCCGGCTATTTTAATATGTTATTCGAAAGGATTTTCAAAGCAATGTCATTAGAAATAATATTAAATAATTTTATATAAATGTTTTAGTTATCATAAGATAAAAAATCGTCCATGTTTATATACGGTGTGGTCTTATGAGGTACTCCTCTTTTCAAAGGTTTTGTTGGCATCAAAGTCGATCTACGATACTGTCATATATATTTATGATTTGCATTTTTCACGCTGGTTTGCTAGACTGACCTGGTTATTTTTCATATTCGGGTCAGATCCGAGTAAGTTTCAAGTTTAGCTTTAGATGCTTGGAGTTTCCAAATGAGGGCTGGAGATCTTCATCAATCTAAGATCGTAGATTATATTCTCACTGCATTTGTTTGCTGTTTTGTATTCAACAATTTTAAAGACAAAGGTTTGTATCTGTCCAAGCTAAATAAGCTCTGATGTATGTATATAAAATTTTCCGCTGTAAAGATTATTGAAATAATATATGTTATTCCATCCCTATGAGATTTTTTTCTATGTCTTTATTTTCTTTTTTCCCTTAACGGTCCATCTTTTCATTCAATTTAAGTTGGACGTGTGTGGTTTATTATCAACTTAAACTGTACGGAAAAGCGGGTTGTTACAGTTTGTATCAGAGCTTAGGTTAAGTGAACACCCGACCCCGGTGGGGGTAAAATCTCATCATAAATAGGGTTAGTAATACCCTAGGATGAGTAACTCATTAGAGATAGGGTAAGTGACACCATAGAATGAGTTGAGAGTATTATATATGAGCGCGTATTTGTTAATGTTATATAAAAAATGATTTTTGTTTGGGAAAATTGGTAAATGAAATAATTTTATCTAGGATTATATTTTGAATATAAAGTAATATCTTTCAAATGATATAGTTATTTATGTAGTGTTTGGTTGTAAAGGAAATGATAATATTCGGTTATTATCATTTATTGATTGGTTATTTGATTTAAAAGTTTAAATACAAATACCTCTTTGAATTTAGTTTTACAAATTGACTATGTGATGTTTGATAAATAATAATGTTGGTTTAAGATTAAAGGAATTTATTTAAGATAAACAAATTTTATGAATGCGTTTTATAAGTTATTTTATAAATTGGATTTATGAAACGTGTTTTATAAAGGGATTTTTGAGAATTTAAATCACGGTATTTTTGAAAAATCTTATGATTAACTAGTTCGAGTGGCTCAAAAGTAACTAAAAATGGGCAGGTGTTATGTTCGGATGATAAACACTTCCCTTAAGTATTCCTCTTCTTGTTATGGGAATATACGATACTATTGGTGGTACCCAGTTCCTTGGTATCATTTTGAGTTACTCGACTTTATAATTTTCTAAAGTTAAAAAGATAATGTAAATCATTAATTGATAGATTAGTTAGTGATTATTAATTTTTATCAAGATGTTTACATTTAATATTGGTTAAAGGGAGTTTATTATAATTTTAGAAATAAAGATACTTTATCTTTTAAATTAAATTGGTTTCTTCGGAAGAAGACAAAAAATTTTAGGTAAGTAAATATTTTTAAGTGATAAAGAAACATCTTTATAAAAATGTTTGAATAAAAGATAAAAGTTTGATGAAAGATTTTCATAAATTTTGTGGGGATGTTAATAATTACGTATAAGGTACGTAGATCATTTCATTGCACAATCCTGATCTAAGATTCGAGTATGGAACTTTGAGGTGTTTACACTAGTCCGAATAAGGATTTATCACTCGATTCTTGATGGTGAATATTAATGAGGGTTTGTGGTTGGGTACTTACGTTTTCTGTCATAGTTGAGAGCTATATAAGGAAAACGAAGGTTTTTGATCAAGAAGCCTGATTAGAGTTAGCACTAGAGAATCGAGGGATCAATACTAGTTCGAAAGTAAAGTTGTGCATTCGAATAGAAGATCAAATCAAATATTATGGATGATCTGTGTGTATCATACGAAATTGAGTTTAAAAATAATATTTTAGGTAAACTCTTTTGGGGTTTGGGCTGTGATGAAATTTTGGGGACGAAATTCTTTTAAGGAAGAAGAATGTAATAACTCGTAATTTTATCACTTTGAATTGGAATATTTAATTTATTTTAATATTCAAATAATTGTTTTTAAATATAAATAATTTATTTTAATTATTATATAATGATAATAAGTGATTTGTAATGGTTTTATAAATATATAAACTTGTTTTATATAGATATACAAACTTCATCGTGTTTTGGTGGATCGACGTCGTATTTTTATAAATGGATTTTAATATTATTTAAAATGGTTTTATAACTAAATAATCTTTTTATTTTTTATTTTTTAAAGACTATAAGAAATTTATTTTCAAGTTTTGTTTATCTAAATAAATAATTTGATTAAAAACTAAAAATATAACCGAAATTCAGATTTTGAATTATTAACGTTTTGACAAATAAAAGTTACGATTGAACATTGTTAGTTGAAATATGACATATATACATACATGTACATGCATATATATTTACACATACAAATATACATTTACATTTAGTGTATAAAACAAAAATGGTTTACTTTTGAAAAAACGAACTTACACATCACCTTACAAGGCACATGGATGGCGGATTGAGGGGGAGTGGGCAAATCACATGGTTGTGTAAGAGATATTTATGCAAATTTTCCTATATATAGCCAAGCACTCTTTTCATTATTTACATATCACTTCTTCTTATCTTCTTCTTCACTTTATCTCTTCTCTTCTTTTAATGGCCTTAGGCCATGACTTATGGAGAATGAGGAGGGCTTAGGCTGTGGGTTTTTAGAGGATGGAGGAGGGGTAGGCGCAAGCTATGGTGATGGTGGAGGAGGAAGGCCGTGAGTTTAAGAAGGCGAGGTGATCATGGTTGTGTGGTTTAGAAGAGAGAATGGTTGTCTAGGTGATGTTTAGATGAAGTAGAGGATGTTAGAGAAGTGTTGTTATAATTGAATGTTGGTAGGATTTGGTTTGAAAATTGTGAGTTAATCTCATTTTGAATCACTTGTTTATATTACTTATTAATCACTTAATATTGCTTGCTATTAGTGATAGTAATAGACATTAACTACTTATAGTTATACCCTAGATCATATACTAAAATGATTGCTTATATGGTTGTTTAATATGTTTGGATGATGATTCGTTGATTATATAAAAGTTTGGTTGTGATATATATGATTATTATGATATATAACTAGAAAATCATATATGATGAGAAATGATAGCTATGTGAATTAACAATACATATCTTGTGAAAAATTATTCACGTAATAGTAAAAAATAATATGTATACAACTTATGTTAGGCCTCTTTGTTTTTAAAACCAAAAGAAATGTCATTTTATAATATTGGAATTTACTTCAGAAAAGTAAAGAAATGAGAAAGTGAAGTTTTGAAATAGATTTGGAATTTGTTTTTAAAAGAAACAAATTGAAAAGGGGGAGTTTTGAAATTATTTAGAAAATAAAATCTATGGTTTCATTTATGAAAAAAATAGTTTTAAAAGATGGAAAATGATATAGAAATATCATATGGTTTAAAATGAAGGATTTTGAATTAAAAAGATTGGAAAATGAATATTATAATAATAGCTTATTATGTTATTAAAACGATTTAAAAGAGTTTCGGACAAGTTTTATAAAATTTGACTAAAAGGTGAAAAATAAGCTGTCGTGTTTCAGCCATTTGCGATTTCGCGACCTGAAAAGTTAAACGGATGTGTAGGATAAAATATAAATTTGAATTCTTTGAAATAAAAATTTTCTGGACCCTTGTGGGTATGGTTTTCAAATGAAAAAGAAAATTCAAGATTTCGTTTAGTAAAATTAGAGATATGTCCATATAAAGTTTTCAAAATCGTCGTGTTTTGCCAGTTTGTAAAATATAGTTTTCAACACTTTACAAATGGATATTTTTAATCATTAAAAATATGAAATAAATTTCATAAATATGTTATAATGTTTTAAATATGATTTGAGTTATAAAAATGAACATATATATAATGGAATAAGTGTTTTGATCTACAAAGCCTTAAAACCACTATTCAACAACAATTTAAGAACTGAATTTTGGAATTTTTGAATAAATGATTTAAACTTGGATTTCTCTTTCCGATGGAAATATTCTCCAAATAATTATACAAGTATTTTAAAGGTTTAGAGTCGATCAAATAACTTGACCACCTTATGGGTGAAGAGAGGTAGTCTCTAGGTTGTAGTTAGGGAAACTAATGGCCTACTCTCCCTAGCTATCCGGACTGGCCCGGCGGAGGGGATAGTAAATTTGATTTACTTGGACCACATTTTCCTAAGATAAAAGTAAAGATTTATAAAATCGTATATTTCTAAAAAAAAGTGATAGATTTATAAATAGTGTTTTATAAGTAAAGAGATATATTTATAAATAACATTTTTATAAATAAATGTAAAAAGAGCTATAAAAGAGGTTTTATAAAAGAATAGATTTTTTAAGTGAAATTTCATAAATGGAAATATTTTTTGAAGTAAGATAAAGGAAAGAGATTTAGAGTTTTCCAAAAGTTAAACAAGATTTTTAAATAGAATTTTGGTGGTATAGAGAACATTTTAGTTAAACTCTGTATTAAATTCCAAGGAGGGAACTCATATTATCCATGTGAATTTAAAAGGTGATTTCATTGTCATTCGACGAATAGTACAGGTTGAATACGAAAATTGATATTAAGTATAATTAGTCTAATCTCTATGGATCCTTTTCACTCATTACTAACTTGTTTGTGTTTATAGTAAATGATGTCTTAACATTGCTTTTAACTCATTATAGTTATGTTTTGGAACTATGAAGTCTCCATTAGGATTGGAATTATACTAATAATAGAATATGGAAATATTTTCCTAAGTAATTTAAAGAAATGTGATTTGAAAATTTCTTAAAGTTAAAAGAGATTTTAGTTAACCGAAAGGATTTAACAAAAGAGGCTTAACATTTCTGTATACACATATATACATCTTTTTATCGATAATTTGTTCGGAGAGACCGCGATTGGATTTGAGTGATTTCTATCCGAAAGCCACTTCGAACCAATATACGCATTCAAAAGTGAAGACATGTGGAAGAAATGATTTTGAAGACCAGAGATCTTTATAATGTAGGGCTGCTTGCCACTAACCTCCGGGGTGATTCCCATATTTTATATATGGTGGCAGTAGTACCTTCATTCTGAAATCTTTGATGCAAGAACTGCTCGCTACTAACCTGAGGGGTGATTCCCAAACAGGATGTAGTAGGAGTACCTTCAGTTTTTCCTATTCTTGGACAACTTGTATGGACGAGTGTCTAATAATCCATTTCTAAGACAACGTACATTGGTTTTTACAGACGTACATCTATTTGGTGGTGTAGGAGGTAACCCCTTTATACTTAACACCCTTCCCTGAGGCGTATGAACTTGGGGGTTGTACTTTTGTGGAAATCAATTAATGTGTTGTTAGAAATGGCGATGTGGTATTCAAAATGGGATTTGGTTTTTCAAGAAAGGCATATTTTAACCTCAAGCCTCACACATCGGTAATGGCAAAAACATGGTCGATGCGGTAGGGCTATGTGGGTCTCACCCGTTAGGATATGGTCATCACCTTTCTAGATTTCCTTCTATATATCGGGTTTATTGTGTATGCTACGAGACGTCTCAGATGGGTCGAGAATGACAAGAGTGATGTCATATTCGATACTATCTACAGTAGAGGTTGGCCGGTTGTAACGACCCTAGTTTTGACTAACATTATTTAGGACATTTAATTAGATAAATAAAATAAAATAATGTAAATGATTAAGGGATTGAGTTTGTATAATTATAAGGTAGTCGTTCCTTAATGAATGAACAAATGAAAATTTAAAATGAAGAAAGAAAAGGCAATAAGATAAGGACAAAATAGGAATAGCTTATATTCTTATACCTTAACCCTTATCTCATTCTCATTTCCAAAATTCACAAACAAAACTAAATATAGAGGTTGGCCGATCACCATTAAAAGTAATCTAAAGGAAGATAAGCAAGGATTCAAGTAGGAAGCTTGATCAAATCAATTCAAGAGCAAATCTCAACCTTCTTAACAATCAAGCTAAGGTGAATAATAGATTACATCTCTTTTTTTCTTCGGTTTCTAGATAAAATCCAAATATATTTTACAAGAAAAATGACATGTTTTGATTGTTTAGATGGATATATATGCTTGTTGATGATTTATGTTGTTTCATATAGATTTTATGATAATATTTAATTTGAAAAATCTATTAAATGACATCCAAATGGCTTGTGTTTTTGATATAAGGTCAGAAACATTATTTTAGAGATGAGCTTCATGTTTCATGATTTTCTAAGTTAATGTGGATTTATTATGAATTTTCTAGTAAAGAAAATGGTTAAATTGGGTTTAAATTACTTTCGGCTATTTTATTTTAGCTTTGGGTCAAAAATTTGAATATGTTAGAAAAAAATATTAAAAGTAATTTATGGGAATTTTTAGAGAATTTTCCTAAGTAACTTATTTAAGATATGAGACTTAAATGTTTTATATGTTTATAAAAGGAGAATAGGCAATTCGCTAAATATTTGAAATTGTTGATTACATAATTCGGCAGCACTTTTAGAAAATATTTTGAAAAGAATTGGCAACCAATTATATGTTGACAAATAAGGTAATTTATTTGGAAAGATATTACTTTAAAAAGTTAAAAATCAGTTTTGTAAAGGATTGTTGCTTCGCCACTTTTGGCAGCCAACTTTCGACCTCATACTACCGCCTCCAATCTAGTCGAAACTAGTACACATGGTATCAATGCCTTAGTATATAGTGGATTGGAGATAGGCAGAAGGTATAGATTCGAAACATGCTTTTAAAGGGGCAGAAGTAGTCTTTATAAACACAGAATTATTTTGGTTACAAAATGAGGCTTTCAAAGGAAATAGCTTTCGACTTGGTCAAATATACCTTGTTTTAGAAAAAGGGCTTTCAAAAGTGGTTGCCGCCTTTTATTTTAAAAAGAAAGCTTTTGAAGGGGTCAAAACTCCTGTTGCCGCATTCAACCTTTCAAATTAATGCCTTCGAAAGGGTTCTTTTACCTTAAACTTTGAAGCTGCCTCTCTATGCTTTTGAAAGGGTTGGTTTCGAAACCATCGACTTTCTTTTACATAGGAATAATGCTTTCGAAAGAGTTGCTTTTGCCCCAGTTTTTTTAAGACCTATAGATATATTGAAAGTTAAACCCAAAGGTTTTGAAAGGAATGGTTTTAAATGGTTTCAAAGCTATGTTCCATAAACTTTTACTTGAACCCAATTCTTTTGAAAGGTTTTTTTAGTAAAGGACTTTAATGCTTTCGAAAGATATATGATGAAGGTTTCGAAGGGGAGATTCCCTAATGTTTTCGAAAGGTTTACTTTTAGTATTTGAATGGAAGGTTTCCAATGCTTTCGAAAGGCAAGTTTAAAGTGTTTTGAAAAGAGGATGTCTAAGGTTTATAAAGCTTTCAAAGGGACACTTTAAGTGATTTCGAAAGGTCTATTTTTAAGAGGTTTCAAAAGGTATGTTTTGGCGTTTTGACCTAGTGTTTTAGGGTAAAGTCGTTAACCTACTTTGAAAGGGGTACTTTCAATGGATTCGAAAGGAATGTTTAAAGCTTTTAAACAAGTATTTCGAAGATGATATCTTGGATTTAAAGCCTAATGTTTTCTAAGTTATGGAAGGGCTTTAACTTGTTTTAAACGGATAGTTAACCCTATTGATTTAGGTTTTCATCAACATTGTTTTGTGTAAATCATATATCATGGCAAAGATATTTGAGTAAAGCAAAAAGTATATTTTCCTTGTTTATGTATGATTTAAAGAATTAAATCAATTTGAAGAAAATGTTTCAAGGAAATTTTGATGGGGTAGTTAACCCTAAGTTAATGACTCAGATATTAAAATACCAGATGGGACTGGTATAGGATCGCACCCTATACTTTAGCTAATAAGCCCCTAGCTAATATAAGTCCAAAATTCCCATGTGTAGGGCTTTGTCACGGGTAAGATTAAAATAATGTTACACAAAGCAAAGGAATATACAGATTAAGTTAGGTTATTGGTGAGCCCGCAAAGTCATTAGGATCAGTTGACCCTAGGAGAAGTAAGTTAAGGATAAACCATCCAGAACTGTGTCTAACAGAAGTTAGATTAGTTATTTTGTCTTGTAGGCTAGAGTCAGCTAATGGTTAGTAGTTAGCCAAACAAAACTACAATGTTCAGACAGATAGTCCATTGTTTACCTAATTTATGTGCATGTATGATATTGCTATTATTGCTTTAATCAGTTTGATTGCAGGAGTCTGATTTGGAAAAAGATATGTTTTTAAAGAGATGTTAGTGAGGGGAAATCCGTTCCGCTAAGCGGCATGTTCTTACTAAATATCAATAAACCGAGATGTAATAGTATTATTCACAACAAGTCTGACTCAAAGTTTATGTTTTTTCCCTTAAACTCTTGGGTGCTCAAAATTCAATTTGAGTAGATTGAGAGTTAAGGTTTTTCAAATTTAGTAGGTTGGACGAATAGTCTTCCAAAGACATGTAATAGGCAAAGCTAGCTATATAGGAGCTATTTAGTTTTATTTCCGCCGTGATGTATTAAGACTGATAAGTCTATTTAGTAATCCAATCATCCAAGGGGGCATCTTCATATGTCACTCTTGGCATAATCTGTAATAATTATATTTGATCAAAACCAAGGAGTCGTTTTGGGATTATGTATCTGAATATGGAATATTGATTTGAAATGCAATCAGAAAAGATGTTTTAATTCCATGTTGATTTTATTTCATATTCATGTGCTTCGTATATTATGGATACTATTAACATTACCATATTTTATCTCCATAAGTTAATATGATAGATGACTGCAGCATTTGTAGCGCTTAGCTTCGGGCTCAAGATAGGGGATGTTACAACTTGGTATCAGAGCATAGGTTTATGGAAAACTTAAAAGAAATTTCAACATTAAAATTATTTTGAAGACATAATCCTAAGGACTTAATGAAAAGATTGGGGTATGGGATAATGCTATATTTACGTACTTTTTTTGCTATATATAAGTATATGCTTTAACTCTACTCTCCCATCTCTCTTACGCTATTCTTTTATATCTTATAAAGACTCGAATGCATATTTTATGGACGTAAGATATGGATTCTAGGAGTGGAAGAGTTAACATTGGTGGGGGAAGCACCACAACTAATGGAGATGCCAAACCAAACACTAGGAGGAATCCAGGTCAGGCTCAAGCTGCTAATGTGGGTGCAGGAACGTCGCAAATTAAAATGGGAGCTATGTATCAGTTCTTTATTAACATGATGCTGGCTGGAGTTGATGCAGGTTTAGTTGGAGGGAATGCTAAAGGAGGAAATCAGGGAGCTCCAGTGGTCAATAACTATGATGTATTGAGTAGAGATTATACAAGGCTGGGAGGAAAATCGTTTATCGGGACTGAGGACGCAATTGAAGTGGAGAACTGGTTGCTTCATTGCAAGAAGATTTTTTGCCGATTTAGGACTTAATGATGAGTAGAAAAGGAGACTTGCTTCTAGGAAATTATAAGGAGAAGCACTGTACTGGTAGAACAATGTTACAGTTGGAGTCAATGAGGAGACTATGACTTGGGCTGAGTTCAGAAGAAGGTTTGAGTAGAGGTTTATGTCGGAGATTGCGAAGTCAACTCTGCTCAGGATGTTTGTTGAGTTGGAGCAGGGAGATATGACAGTGCTTGAGTATGCAACCAGATTTGAGGAACTTTCAAGATACGGATACGCTATGGTTGATACTGTTATCAAAAGGAATGATATACATGGGTTGAAGCCTGAGCTTGCAAAGGCCACATTGTCGCATATTAGAGATCTGTGCCATGTAGTTGTTAAGATGGCTTTAAGGAAAAAAGAGATGCTTGCTTATCTTGAGGGTAACAAGACAGGAGGAGCTTAATGAGGGTAGAACCAGAAGAGGAATTTTTTTCCATAAGAAGGGCGCTCAGAAGATTGAAGCTTCCAAGAAGGGAAAGGCATAAGTTATTTGTTATAAGTGTGATAAGAAGGGACACTATGCTCATGAGTGCCGAATAGGCAAAAGGAAGAAAGCCACTGACAAGAAAGGAGTGAGCTGTTTCAACTCCAATCAAATGGGACATTATAAGAACCAGCGCAAGGAGCCAGCCAAGGATGGAAAATGCAAAGTGTTTGCATTGGAGCCAGGTAATTCGAGACCAACATCAGAGGAGAAGGAAAAAGCTGCATTGTGAGGTACGATTTTGATTCATGGTATATCAGTTAGAGTTCTATTTGATACTGGTGCATCGCATTCTTCTATATCTCATTGTTTGGTAAATAATCTTAACCTAGAACCCTCATACTTAGTTACTTCCTTAAGGGTTACGAATCCGATAGGAGGATATGCGACTCTTGGGATGAGATGTGACCACTGAGAGTTTGAGTTGTTAGGTCATGTATTTTTTGCAGTTTGCATTTGTTTGATTTCGTAGGGTTCGAAATTATTTTGGGTATGGATTGGTTAAGTAAATACGATGCTAGGATATTGTGCCATGATAAAAAAATATCACTTTGACACCATGACTGTAGTGATTGGAAAATATACTCAATAGAAAACCCTAGTCTTGAGGATGATGCTTTGCTGGGTGCTGTGGAGGCAGAAGACGAGCTAAACCGAGTTTTTGTTGTTAGAGAATTCGTAGATGTCTTTGAGCCCGTAGTAGGACTGCCGCTGAAACGAGCTATTGAGTTTCAGATAGATTTAGTATCAGGAGCAGAACAGGTAAGTAGACCGCCATGCAGAATGACTCCTACCGAGATGAGGGAGCTAAAGGTGTAGTTGGTGGATTTGGAAAGTGAGAACTTTATCAAACCAAGAAGTTCGCCTTGGGGTGCAGCTGCAGTGTCTGCAAGGAAACTGGACATATCGTTAAGGTTATGTATTGATTATTGTAAGTTGAATGAGAAGGTGATAAAGAATTGATTTTCATTACCTAGAATTAACGATTTGTTCGACCAGTTAAGTGGAGCCAAATTATTTTTCCAGTTGGATTTGGCAACGGGATTCCATCAGCTTAGAGTGGCGGAGGATATTATTCCTTTGATGGCATTCAGGACAAGATATGGATCATACGAATGGTTAGTAATGCTGTTCGGACTAACTAATGCGCTAGCATTCTTTGTAGATTTGATGAACCGAGTTTTTCGAGAGTACTTGGATAGGTTCATATTAGTATTCATAGATGACATTTTGATATATTCTAAGGATGAAAGAGAGCATGAAGTTCATCTTAGAGTGGTGCTCGAGACGTTGAAGGCGAAATTTTCAAAGTGTCATTTCTGAAAGAAGAAAGTGAAGTTCCTTAGTCATGTAGTCTCAGGGAAAGGGTTATCTGTAGATCCATCTAGGATCAAGGCAGTGAATAATTTGAAGAGACCTAAGATAGTGACCGAGATAAAGAGTTTTCTTGGATTAGCAGGTTACTATCAGAGATTCATTAAGGATTTTTCATGAATAGCGGCACCGATGACTAAGTTAACTTGGAATGATGTGAAATTTGTCTGGACTGATAAGTGTGAGGAAGCATTCCAAAAGCTGAAACACTTATTGACAAATGCACCTCTGTTTGTTGTTCCAGAAGGAAATCAGGACTTAGTGGTGTGTAACGACCCGATATTTTTGACCATTCGCATCCATTATAAGTGTATAGGTAGACACTCATGCCAGAGTTGAATTGCTCAAAATACCGCGTTGTTAATTTAAATTGGCAAAACTGAGCATATACAGTAAATAAATAATCACAGATCACAGACACAGAGTAATAATTGCAGCGGAAATAAAAAAGATAGTAGTTCATGAAGCTACTATATAAATGTATAAGATACATCAGAGTTTACAACAGAAGAGTAATACGATACATCAGAGTTAAACCAGATACAACGGAAGAGTAACACGATATATCAGATACAAATCAGAATACATCACTGGAATCATCGAATACTGAAAGCAGAATAGATGGCTGGATCTTCAAGCAAAGCTCCAACTCCAAAGGTGAGTCTCGAATACTGGTACACTCAGTCTGACCCGAGCGTAAATCAAAACACAAGACACTCGAGTCAGGTTTAACATTCTTATATCAATAAATCCAACTCAAGTGAAATAGAAATTGAAATACAAGTAACTCAAAGGATGTTTGGAATAACCATCCTTTAAGGATCCGTTAAACTATCTACTATGTAGTAGTGTACGATAAGTAGATAATGTCTATCAGTAATAATAAGATATCAAAATAGTGTTAAGTCATGGCCCATTCCACCCTTAACACATTTTTATTCCCAAAAGCATATACAAGACCGTAGTTTCCCCTAAACCGGAAGTCACCAGAGGGCAATCCATATACTAAAGGTACAAACCAAAATCGTAGTGGTCACGTATAAGGGATACAAGTATGACAAGGCACATGAGGCAATACCCAAGGTAGTGATACTACCGTTTTCCTGATCCGGACTGGTGAGAACGCAACGCCGCAGCGCCCGCAACACCGTGAAACAACACTCCCAAAATCAAGGGTGCACCAATCGACAACAAGTAATGAGTAGTTCGAAGAAGTGTGTTCACTTGAGGTAGCTAATCCTCCATTGGCCCGGCACGGCTCCTGTTTTAGTCATTTCCAATTTGACACAAGTGTCAACGCTATCCATCATCGTTCTCTTTCTTCAGTCAACACGTACATCATTCCAACCACTTCATTCTGGATCACACTCCGCGTATAGTTATTAAAGTGGGTTTCGGTTTAGATAGAGAGTATATCCATAACCGATTCCGGTCTCTTTAATAACTTCCGTAATTATTTCACCGATTGGTCGTTTAATATATATTTCAAAACCAAATCAAATTCAATTTCAAATAGAATTTGTAAACCAACATTTCATTTCTCTTTCGAAATCAATTTCCAAAATTTACGTTTTAAAACTTCCAAATTCATAATTTCAAAATCTTATAATTCAATTTCAATCTTTATTTAAAACAATTCAAATAATCAATTTAAATTCGTATATAAGATTCATTCCGAAATCATTTAAATTAATTTAATTTAACATTTAAATCAATTTAAATTCATTTATCGATTTCATTCAATATTCATTAAGTAAATTTGCCATTCAAAACAATTTCTATTAAATTTCCAATTCATTAAATCCACTATTTAAATTCAACTTCATTATATCAAAACTTACAAATTGAATTAAATTAAATTCATCAAATCAAATTCTTTAAATTTCAAGTCTTCCATTAATTTCAATAAATCACATTTTTTTTTGTTAAAGAAATTCAGTTTCACTTATTTACTTACTTAAATAATTTTCCAAAACTTAATTAAGAAAGAAACTCAATTTCAATTATTTACGAAGTAAAATTCACTTATTCAAAAGTTCAAGTTCACTTATTAAAGAATTCAATTCAATCTAATCATTAAATAATTCAATCTTATTTAATTAATAAATAATTCAAAACTTAATTATTAAATAATTTCAAAGTTTAATAATTTCAAACTTAATTATGATTTCAAACTTAATTATTTAATCATTTCAAACTTAATTCAATCATTTCTCAAATTAAACATCGTTCTTTCATCAATTTCATTTTTAATATTTTGTTTCAGATTTTTAAATATTGACATTTTCCTTTCATTAAAAATTCAAATTTCAACTTCATTTCAAAACCATATTATTTATTCAAATAAAATCTTCGTTTATTTTTAAATCAAATTATTGACCAATTGGGTTTTATTTAATTCTCTATCCTAGGTCAAAGTTCAATTTGGATATTTATCATTTCAACCCGATTCCAATTCAATTCAAACATCAAAGCATAGTAAAGGGAACTTGCAGTGTGATAACTGGGATGGTGTCAAAGTAAATAAACAATCAATAACAACAACCAATATCAATCCAAAAATCAAATCAATAATCCCGAAATCATCGTATTAATTCGCATTGTTATTTGTGCGAATTAATATAATTATTTCTAGAACCTACACTATCATTTCATGCAGATTAAAGATTATTCCACTAATTATTTATACGGTTTTTCACTTGTCATTCAATTATAATTTTAAACTACAACAATTAATCCAACATACGTCGATGGTTCAAAGTGTAATTATCACTATCCTACATGTCAATTAATTTAACAATTAAAAGGGGTCATATTCACTAATCAAATTTAACATATAAATCAGTTTTAAAATTGTTAACTATCCTATATCCATTTCAATTTTTGCATACTATTTATCATTTATCACTAACACTTTAACGTCCAATATAAACATCAACAATCAATCAATTATCAGCTAAACTGTATTATCATCACATAAATAATTAACAGATAATGGTGTCAGATGTCACAGGTGAACTGATACAGGGAATAACATATATAACAGTGTAATTAACTAACAGCAGCATATTTCAATTGTCGTTTCAATTGAAATCAAATTTAATAAATAAAAGAACGTTAATCGTGAGTGATTGCTCACCTTTCGAGGCTAGAAAGATAGGCAAATGAAGTTGAGTTACAATCCAAGCACAATTGTCAAAGTAAAGCACGATGGATCCGAATTCGACGAACACTGATAAATTGGAATCAATGAAAACGATCAAAACCGGTTTGGGATAAATCGAAACAAGATGCATATACATGTATTTTCAAAACAATATTAAATTTTAAACAAAAAAAAATCGTTATATGTATTTCAAATCAATATTAAATTTAAACATATGTAAAACATAGTCTTTATTTATATACATATTCCAAACTCGTTTCTTTCCTAACCACAAAACCAAACAAAAATCAAAGCTTCTACATATATGCTATTTTAAATCCATACTATTTAAAAGAGAGAATCAAATATCAAAAATGTCTATATTTTTTTATATTGTTAGACGACAACACTAATAACCATATTATATGTGTATACTTTACAAAATTAACATTTTCGCAGACAAGTATAAGGTAACAACAACGTCAAGCTCGACTATCAGAACCTAAGCCATGACATACAAAGGTCAAAGAGTTCACAAAGCTAGCTATACAACTGGACAGTGCAAGCTTCAGAATGTATATACATGAAGATTTCACTGCAATAGGTCGAGAAACAAACATGTGCCACAGCAACAAGTGATGTATACATGAATGCTATAACTCAACTGCAGCACCAAAGTACGAAACAGTGGTACAACTACAAAATAGAAGGAGGGTGAGGGCACCAGAGTTATGGCACCACAACACATAAATACATGAATGACAAGTATGCAACTGAAGACAACAATGGTGCCAGCAGTTGCAAACAAGTTCAGAGGTACTAGAGAGGATGCCCAAGTGACTTGAAGCAATGAATCAAGTGCAAATCCAATAAGACAACATAGGCAGTGCAGTTTCAATTTGAAGCTATGAAAATGCAAAATGCCAAAGTCATGGAACAGCAAGCAGTACAAAATAGAAGTGCCACCAGAGATCAACTACAAGAACAACTATACAAACTATTAACCCCACTGGAACAAAATGCAAATATCAACATGGATGCAAAACAAACCAAGTGGAGATGAGATATATATATATATATACAAAATGCAGAGAGATGGATCAACAGCCCCAAGTCAAAATGGAGCTACAGGAATGAACCAAGCTACAACTAAAATGAAACAACATCAGTGACAAAACAGTGTCAAAAATGAAGAGACCAGAGGAATGCAACTAAAACTGATGATAGTGGTAATCACATAGTGAAATGCAACTGATGATAGTGAATGAGACAACAACTTCAAACTCAAGTAAACAGCTAAATGCAACATCATTGGACGAATAGTGCAACCCAATGCAAATCAGTTCAAAATCCAAGCAGTGGTTAAGGTATGAAATCAGACAGTACAATTTGATCAACTACAAAGGCAGTAGCGAGTGTGGATAAACCAAACTCAAGATTTCAAAATGCAGTGGCCATACACATATATACATACAAGAATGTATGTATACAAATGATCAACCATCAAGTGCAGTGCAACTAAGAAAGAACACAGTGGCAACCGTTCAGATGACAATGAACTAAAGTAAAGACCACAAAGACTTCAAGACAGTGATTCAATCAGACCTGACCTAAGTTAAAGAAGCCAGCGTGAATGCAGACCTAAACTACATGGACATTTTAGGCCGAGAACCAGAAACAACATCACAGCAAACATGACAGCAGATCAAATGAAAGACTAGTGATGCATATAGTAAAACGAAGACTTCAAGAATGATACAAAGCAGACATGAATGCATCACTAAACCAAATGCAAGACCACAAGTACAACAACTCCAGACCATGCTACAGAATATACAATGAGGACAGTGGTTAATGTCGAGAAACAATCAGAGAATGTAAAGTCGAAAGCCACAGTGGATGAACGAAATTCAACGGTGCAGAAATAATCTCAAAGCCAAATGAAAATCATGTCATCAAGTCAGAGCATATATATTGAATGGATACAACAACAGTGAAATGCCAACATCAAAGACCACTGAAATGGCAGACTGGACAACATAAATGAATGTAGAGGAATGAGTGCATAGTATATACAACAGAGATCAAGCTTAGTGTTAAGTGTCAGTGATGAAGATGCATCGGTATCAAGCACAAATGACAACCAGGCATAGATCCAGACCCACGAATACTACAAGATCAATAAGCATTTGAGTTTGAGCTAAACATTGAACAAATGCAGATGAACAAAATGCAAACTGCAAAAAGAAGGGCAGTAACAACATACAATGATGACCAGACGCCATGGTAAGAGCAGAGGAGGAGGAAGCTTCTGATTCTCAGATCCAAACTTTTTTTTAGAGCAAGAACGAATAGAGGATGAAATGAACGTGAATTATGGGAACCGGCAAATGAATATTAAAACCAGTGTGGAAAAGGAAAAGTTGGGAAAATAAATTTTGGGAATATAAAACGAGTAACGTCTATTTGATTTCACAGCTGTTTGAATCATCAGATGGATATACGAATAGTCACCAGAAATCCAAAAGACTCGGTTGCGGAACCGATACGCTAAGCGTTTCGCAGACCGCACCGCACACCGTTCTCCGAAATACAGATGTGAATATACCGTAGAGATTAGCACGACGGGACGATCAAAACTATATACGGATGTCAGTGGTACGATTGAATTTATAAAATTCGAATTTTCTAATAGCGGAAAATGCAAGAAAAACGCTGAAAAATAAGATCGACGGAGCCAAAGATGTCCGAATTTTGAAAAACGACAAACTGACATCTTGCTCAGAAGATGGTTTAGAATTTTTCTATGTAAAAATATTTAGGTTTCGAAAACATTTTATTTTCATCACTTTTTAACTGATTAAATTGAAGTAAATTTACGCGCGAAATAAACTTTCATATTTTCGGACGAAAATTTACCAACTGCTATGTTTAATTAGACGCATTCCAAATATCAAATTTATATTTCAAAATTTTATCGTTTAAAATTTCACAAAATTTCAACTAATTACGTTATTAAAACAGTTGAAATTTACGGGTCGTTACACTCTCCCCCACTCAAAACTTTTCGTCCCCGAAAAGGAACGAGGTAGGAGAATAGAAACAACCAGAAAAGAAAAACAGATTTGAAATACAAAATAACAATTAATTTAAACCATATAAATTCAAAATTAATTGATATTCAATAATTGATTTAATCCATTTGATTTCACAAAAATCAATCTCAACTATTTCTAAATTCATTATCTTATTATCCAATTATTTTCAATTTACAATTTCTAAAACCATAAATTTGAATAGTCTTTTATTATAATCATATTTTTCAGCAATTTAAATTCTTCTTTATTCCAAATTATTGTTAAATTTGTTCCACTTAATATATCTTATTACATATATTTAACCCATATAAATTAATTTAAAACATAAAAGTTCCGATTTAAATTAATTTACATCTATTAATTTCTTTAAAATTCAAGGTATTTCCATATGTTGAACAAATTTCAATTTTATTAATTCTTTCAAAACAAATTTATTAATTCTTTCAAAACAAATTTATTTCATTATTAACAGAGTTTACTTATTATCCTATCTAACTCTATTAACATCTTTATAATCAAAATTTAGTGTATAACATTTATTATAAACACTCCAATTTTATTTATAAAATTATTTTATATCGTATATTATCCAATTACATTTTTAACTTATGAATAATTTAGATAAGTTATATTGAAATGAAATTGAGTATTATACAAATAATTTTTTTTACAAACCAGTTATTTCAAGTTAAATATTTATCCAAGAATTTTGACTTCGGTTTATAATTTAAATTATCTTTAGCCTAAAATTTAAGAATTTAAATCTCTGATTTACTTCAAACAATTTAGAGATATATCTATATATTTATATCAAATCAAATTAAATTTTTAAAATAAGATACCTATATATATATATAATCAAATTATACTGAAGAAATTCAAATCAAAATATTTTTCAAACCAAAACCGTAGCAAGGCTACAGTATAGTATCTCCACTTCGAAACTCGAAAATGAATATCGATGATGCGGCCGCCATCAACGAAATTATTTTCCAGCGACAAAGAGAAGAGCACTGATTTCAACATTTTTAAAAATTCTTTGAAAACGATTTCTATTCGAAAATACTTTTATATAATATGCATTTTAAAATTTCAACCCAAAGTTGGAAATCACCGGAAATTAAATTCTCAAATTCTAGTTTAAATCCATTTCAATTCCTAATTAAAATTTAAACTATGTTCTATACTTCATTTATTTATCATATTGAAATAGTCTATGGTTTACAAAACAATAAATGAAAATCAAATATTATCATTTTTGACAACAAATTTATTAACAATTTAATTTCCGAAAAGTTTATACTTATATATAATATAATCATACAAAACTTTTATTTTATTTACCAAATTTGAAAATACTATTGTGTCAGTTTGCTCTGCTCAAGTGTTTTGGAAATCCAATCGATAGCGTTGATCAGACGAATCGATCGAAAATCCAAATCAACATCAACAACTCAAACAACACGATATATATTTTAAAACATTTGAAATATAATTTACAGATATACTTCCACGCTTGACGATACAAGAATGGATTTCAAAGCAAGGATAGAGATTCAAATTTGATGGACTCAAATCAAAGAGAATTTTGATTCGAAAATAAGTTTGAAACAGAAGATAAGATAATTCAATTACCACAATCGGGAGATGGATGAGTTTATTTAATTCACGGGCAGCCTTAACCGGGTCGTCCGTAACTTCAAGAATAAGGTCGATGCTGAATTCCGAGGTAAATCAACACTCAATCTCAAGAGATGGAATTCAGGTATAGCAGGGAATAGATAGCATCGTAAACCGAGGATACAGAAATCTCCGGTAAATCGATGCCTATTATAAAGGAGTTTTGCTCCTTTACGAATCATTCGAAGATTGGTGAGACCGCCGACCAATTATAGATATCATTAAAAATGGAGTTATGGGGTGTTCCAAAATTGAAAGAAGACGAATAGTGAAGGACACGAATGAATTTCGGAACCGAGGAGAACGTTCCAAAAATTCAAAGGAATTGAGTCAAAGGAAGAGATTGAAACTCGAATGAGAGTGATTCTGTAAATACATTTACCCTATATGTTGAGTTTTGCCTAGAGATACCAAAGCTCTAATACCAACTGTAACGACCCGATATTTTTGACCATTCGCATCCATTATAAGTGTATAGGTAGACACTCATGCCGGAGTTGAATTGCTCAAAATACCGCGTTGTTAATTTAAATTGGCAAAACTGAGCATATACAGTAAATAAATAATCACAGATCACAGACACAGAGTAATAATTGCAGCGGAAATAAAAAAGATAGTAGTTCATGAAGCTACTATATAAATGTATAAGATACATCAGAGTTTACAACAGAAGAGTAATACGATACATCAGAGTTAAACCAGATACAACGGAAGAGTAACACGATATATCAGATACAAATCAGAATACATCACTGGAATCATCGAATACTGAAAGCAGAATAGATGGCTGGATCTTCAAGCAAAGCTCCAACTCCAAAGGTGAGTCTCGAATACTGGTACACTCAGTCTGACCCGAGCGTAAAGCAAAACACAAGACACTCGAGTCAGGATTAACATTCTTATATCAATAAATCCAAATCAAGTGAAATAGCAATTGAAATACAAGTAACTCAAAGGATGTTTGGAATAACCATCCTTTAAGGATCCGTTTGTAAAGACCCGCAAATTCGTCTTCCGAAAACTCGACATTGATACCTCCAATGTACCAACTGTCGAAAAGTCGAATGGCGAAAACGCGAACTTTAATGTTTTGAAAGAAAAAAAGAGGTAGAAGAAAAGATAGAAGAAAAAGAAAGAAGAACAACAACAGAAAACACAGAACAGAAAACAATAACAATATCAGAATCTCACATTCGCAGCGGAACAATATATAGTAGATAAATGAATAATCTTTAAACAAAAGAACTATATCAGTTTATACATACATCAATCAGAGTCAATATACACAATGGACAGTTATATAAACTTGTCCTCATACAGAATACACAGCGGAATAAATACTATCAGATACAAATACTACGTCTCGTCATCCATCTTGCTTCCAAAGCTCCAGAATATCCAGAATATCCTGATAATCTAACTCTAGACTGTTCGTGTGGAAATTGGTGGGCACCCAGAGTTTAGAAGGGAAACAATAAACTCCGAGTCAGTCTTGGTGACTGGTGTGAGATCGTAAAACAGTTATTCTTTATAACAACAAAATAATTTTAAAGTCAATTCGAAATGCTTTTGGAAAATGAAACTACCATAAGACCTCCCGCCACACACACAATGCAAACGCAGAATTGGAGGAGATTTCTTCTTATGATAGTCAAAGATGCTTACTACGCAAAAAATCAAATTCTTTGGATATTATTATTAGTGCATAGTGTAGAAAACATTTCGAAAGTAGAATATAAATCTTAGCCAGCATAGACATTTCGAACTATGCCTACTGTTGGGCGTGTTCTCACCCAGAAGACCTGGAGACCAAGAAACTTGCTTCATTCGGCAGACCCATTCGGCAGGCACCATTCGGCAGACCCATTCGGCAGGCACCATTCGGCAGACCTCGCTCAACCCCATTCGGTAGGCACCATTCGGCAGACCTCACCCGAACCACCTCCTGCCGAACCAACCGAACCAACCTTCCCAACTCCACACCGAACCAAACCTCACCAATGCTGCCGAACCAAGTAACATCTCCAACAACTACCGAACCGGCCTACACCGGACCAACTTCCCACCGGTCCAAACCCTCCACCGAATGAAACAGCATCAGACCTTTGCACTCCTTCCACCGAATCAAGGGATGCCGAACCAAGATGCGCCAGGCCAGATTCCCTCAGCCCAGGCCCGCCAGCAGCTATATACATCCAAGACCCCTGCCCCCAGCCTCACTCTATAAATAGAGGGGCAGGGGTACAACAATGGCAGACAAGTTTTGAGAGCTCAAGCACGGAAGGAACTCTTCAAACAACTTTCTTTTACTTACACCAAAGCTTTGTACTTGTAATCATAACAAAAGAAGAGAAATAACATATAAAGTGGACGTAGGCACATTCTGGCTGAACCACTATAAATCTGCGTGTCTTTTTACATTTTAGCCCCTGTTTTTTACGTATTTGCATAAGTCGCTCAAATTACTAAGAATAACATAAGATCTACTAAATCATACAACTTTGAGGTGTTTGTCCATTTTTTGTGCAAACATTTTTGGTGCTTTCACTGAGAACTAGAAGCTCGAAGCTTCAGCTTCATCCGCTTAACAAGTTTTCCTAACAGCCTCGTCCGCCACTTGGAAAACATGCCTCCCAAACAGAGAAAAGATGTTAACAAAGGAAAAAACATCGCATCCAGCAGTCTTCCAGATCCAGCTGTCACGAATCAAGTAAATCGTCCTTCTCCAGCAACGGTAACAAATGAAGGACAGGCTAACCCAACCACTCCTGCCATAGAACAGCCTGCAGCAATTACTAGGGCAGATTTGGACAGAGTTGTTGTTGAAGTAACTAACCGCTTCACGTCCCAGCAGGAAGCCTTGGTGGACCATCTCATGTCATGCTTGAGGGACGCTGAAGAATCCAACCGCAACACTGAATCATGGGGCGAGTCCCAGTCTGGAGGATCTCAGAGACAGCAAAGGTCTTCCTTCTTCGAAGAAGCTAACGGTAGAAGTAGCCGTGGTAGGAGCCGAGACCGAGCACAGCCCGAAGTTAGGCCTGAGGAAACGTTTGGTACCGAACCCAACGGGGAAGGTACCGGGCGAAGGTCAACTGTAGCTGAGCCTGTCATGCTGCCTAACCACAGAAACACCAGTGAACGGGGCCGAGCTAGAGTTCAGCCCGGAGTTGGACCCAAGGAAGTGCTTAGATTAGAACCCAACAGGGGAAGATCAAGGCAAGGGCCGACTGTGGCTGACCCAAGCATGCTCCCAGAAGATCAAAGGCAGCCACTGGAAAATATGAGGAATGATAGACGATACCATCCCTACAGGTCGTCTGGACGGAATCAATCCCACAGAACAGAACCAAACTCATTTCTATCTGCTCCAAGTTCTGATGAAAGGATGGCACGCTTATTCAGAGAGTGTGTCCAACGGGAGCAAAGAGATCGAGGGATAGGCGCTAGGGTAACCAGCCCTTTTGCCCGCAATATCGAAATTGCTATCACCCCCCGAGAATGGAAGATGCCAACAATGGAACCCTACAAAGGAACCTCCGATCCCGTTGTACACTTACAGAGGTGCACGCAGCATATGCTCATGAGTGGAGCAACAGAGGGAGTACTGTGCAAATGCTTTCCGCTCTTCTTAGCAGATCTTGCTACCTCCTGGTTCTGTCATCTACCCCAAGGATCCATCAGCTCATGGGAAATGTTGAAAGAAAAGATTTATCAGTCAGTTCCGCATTCATGTGGAGCAACCTAAGGACGCTTATTCCTTATCCAGCGTCAAACAGAAACCCGGAGAAAAGCTGCAGCAATACCTAACCAGATTCAACGCCGCAGCAGCCGCAGTTCAAGATGCCGATGAGAAGCTTATCCTAATGGCCCTCTGCAGTGGGGTGCATCCGGACACTAAATTTGCTAGAAGGTTGACAAAAGAAAAACCAGCTACTTTACCCGATTTCTTCCATGAAGCCGGGAAATACATGAGGCTTGAGGATGCTGCCATTGAGGGGCAGTCAGGACAGCAAAGTAAGACGACCCATGGCAACGCCCCTGCCGTGGCGAGGGACGTTCGAAGAAATGATTCCAGAGACAATGCTGGGGGCAAGAAGGTAGAAAAGCGCCTATATCGGCCAGGACCAAGATTCGACACTTACACCCCTTTGAACGAGACCGTCGAAAATATCTTCCTTGCCACCCAAGGCGAAGTTAGATACAAACGCCCACCATACAAGAAGGAATCAGATAACGCACAGAAGTCTGGAAAATTCTGCCGCTTCCACGAATCTCACGGACATGATACCAACGAATGCCATCATCTCCGAGATCTGATTGAGGAACACATCAGAAGGAAGAAACTGGAACGTTATGTAAAAAGTCAAGACAGGACTCCAGCCCCTGCCAATGAAAACCCAAGGCTACCCTCACCAGGGACCGACAGAGGAAACCGCAATGCTAGCAGCTCTAGTCAAGAGAAGATAGTGGTCCATACCATCTCAGGAGGTCCGCACATCGCAGACAGAAGTTGGAGAGAGATGGAAAGATATGGGAAGTCGCTTAGAGACAATAAAGATTGTGTCAATACGGTTATAGAAGAGCGCCACCCAAAGCGGAAAGAAAGCGATGACATCATATTCAATAAACGCGACCTAGAAGGAAGACAGTACCCTCACATGGATCCCATGGTTATCTCTGCCCGACTCGGTCCCGCCGAAGTTTACCGAATCCTGGTAGACACTGGAAGCTCTGTAAATATCCTTTTCAAACACGCATTCGACAAAATGAAGCTATCAATGAAGGATGTATCTCCCTGCGATAAACCACTACACGGTTTCACTGGAGATGCGAAGATGCCCCTCGGGCAGTTGGACCTCTTTGTTGAGATTGGAAGCCATCCCCGCTCCGTTGTAAGGAAACAGACGTTTGTGCTGATAGAAAACCATTCGGCCTACAACGCCTTCTTAGGAAGACCAGCCTTATCTGACTTCCAGATTGTCCTAGCCCCATGGTGCCTGAAAATGAAATTTCCAACAGACAATGGGGTAGGGGAAGTGGAAGGAGACCAGGATATTGCACGAGACTTCTATGTAACCGAACTTCGCAACAACCACAGGAAAGATAAAGGGAAAAGTGTAGAGATTGCCCTCTGCACAAAAAGCCTTGAAGCATAGCAACTAAAGAAAGCCCCTCCTCTTCGATACACCAGCGACCCTTTCAATGAATTAGACCCTAGGGACAAAGAGGAGGAGGCCACCGCCGAGCCTGCAGAAGCTATGGAGTTTATATCTGTAGACAGGCACGACTCAAGTAGGCTACTGAAAATTGGGTCCCAGCTGAAAGCTGAATTGAAGGAACAACTCATTGATTTTCTCCGCCACAACTTGGATGTGTTCGCTTGGTCACACGCTGACATGACCGGAATCTCCCCCGACATAGCATGCCACGTATTAAACATTGATCCTACCAAGGCGCCTGTAAAACAAAAAAAGAGAAGTATGGGGGCAGAGCGATCAGCAGCCCTCGATGAAGAAGTAAAGAATATACTCGCCAATGACTTCATACGAGAAGCTGTTTACCCAGAATGGATCGCCAACCCGGTACTAGTAAAGAAGGCTAATGGGAAGTGGCGGACCTGCATTGACTTCTCCAACCTAAACGACGCCTGCCCAAAGGATTGCTTCCCGCTTCCCAGAATCGACCAACTTGTAGACAGCACAGCCGGGCACGAACTCCTATCTTTTATGGATGCATACTCAGAATATAACCAAATTCCTATGCATGCTCCCGACCAAGACCACACTAGTTTCATCACCGACCAGGGTTTATACTGCTAAAAAGTGATGCCTTTCGGACTTAAAAATGCAGGAGCCAGCTACCAGCGCCTCGTCAACAAGATGTTTGCAGGGCTAATAGGACAAACTATGGAAGTATATATAGACGACATGCTGGTGAAATCGCGGAAAGCCAAAGATCACGTAAGCCACCTAGGCGAGATGTTTCAAGTACTTCGGCAATATGGAATGAAGTTGAATCCACTAAAATGCTCCTTCGGTGTGTCGTCAGGGAAATTCTTAGGATTCATCGTTCATGCCAGAGGGATAGAAGCAAACCCTGAACAAGTCCGAGCATTAAGGGACATCAAGATACCTTCCACCCGAAAGGAGATGCAAAGCCTAAATGGAAAAGTGGCCGCCCTAAGCCGATTCATCTCCAAAGCAACGGACAAGTGCGTCCCCTTTTTCGAAGCTCTAAAGAAAGATAAAGGAAAGTTCGAATGGACGGACGAATGCTTAACCGCTTTCCTTAACCTAATCGAACACCTCCAGAAACCACCGGTACTCTCGACCCCAAGCGAAGGCGAAGAATTATACCTATACCTTGCTGTGTCATCTCACGCTTTAAGCGCTGCCTTGGTAAGGGAAGACAACCGCACGCAACGACCAGTTTACTTCGTCAGTAAAAGGTTTACTGGGGCAGAAGTCAGATATCCTAAACTTGAAAAGTTAGCATATTGTTTACTAATCACTTCACGAAAACTACGTCACTACTTCCAATCCCATTCCATCAAAGTTCTGACCGATCAACCACTGAGGCAGGTACTCCATCGTCCCGACACCTCCGGGCGACTACTTAAATGGTGTATTGAGCTGAGTCAATATGATATCACCTATCACCCTCGCACCGCCATCAAGGGACAAGCCATGGCTGATTTCATTGCAGAATTCACTACCAACGAGGATAAGGAGCAACTGGAAATAACGGAAGATATCAAGTGGAATCTCTTTGTGGACGGTGCATCTAACGAACAAGGCTCGGGGGCAGGTGTGGTAATAATCACTCCCAGGGGAAATAAACTGCACTATGCTATAAGGTTGGAGTTCGCTGCCACCAACAACGATGCAGAATATGAAGCAGTGATAGTTGGACTAGAAATTGCCATAGAAATCGGAGCCAATTCTTTGTGTCTTCACAGCGATTCTCAACTTATTGTTAATCAAATACTAGGAGAATTCCAAGCTCGAGAGGAACGACTCATAGCATATCTAAAGAAAACCAAGTTGCTTCTCAGCCGATTGGATCAGTACTTAGTCAAACACATCCCTCGGGAAGAGAACCAAGAGGCCGACGAATTGGCAAAGCAAGCGAGTATGGGAGACATCGCCATCTTCGGGGCAGTAACCATCTCAAAGCAAACGGTCCCAAGTTTTGAGCAAGTGAATCTGATAGCCGCAGCCGAAGAAGCAACTTGGATGACTCCCATCCGAGACTACCTACAAAGTGGCACACTACCCAACGGGCGTAATGAAGTCAAGAAAATCTTGAGGAAAGCGTCCCGCTATACAATACAAGAAGACATCCTCTATCGGTGCGGTTTCTCTAACCCATTATTAAGGTGTGTCGCCGGAAGGGAAGCCAAGGAAATCTTATCCAGCATCCATCAGGGGAGCTGTGGAGATTACACCGGAGGGCAAACATTAGCAAAAAAGATACTCCGATACGGATATTTCTGGCCCACCTTAAGCAAGGACGCCTTAGATTTCGTCAAGAAGTGTGACAGATGCCAAAAATTTGCTAAGATCCCTCGGCTACCAACAACCGAGATTACTCAGATGACCAGCCCTTGGCCCTTCGCGATATGGGGAATTGACTTAATCGGCGAGCTACCAATGGGCCGAGGCGGGGCCAAATATGCTATAGTGGCAGTTGATTATTTCACCAAATGGGTGGAAGCGGAACCTCTAAATAAAGTATCTTCAGCAAAAGTTATTAACTTCTTGATCAAAAATGTTCTATGCAGGTACGGAGTACCACTAAAAATCATATCAGACAATGGACTTCAGTTTGACAGCGAGGAATTCGCCAACTGGTGCCAAGAACACGAAATTCACAAAAGCTTCTCATCCGTAGCATATCCCCAAGCAAACGGCCAAGTCGAAGCAGTCAACAAAATTCTGAAAACTCTGGTCAAAAAGAAGCTCGAAAAGTCAAAGGGCGCTTGGGTGGATGAACTCCCCACGGCACTATGGGCCTACCGCACATCTTTCAGAACATCAACAGGGCACACTCCTTTCTCTTTGGCATACGGATCGGAGGCTATGCTCCCAGTTGAAACCATTGTGCCTTCCCACCGTAGGATCCACTATAACCCAGAAGAGAATGAAGAGCTCCTCAACATGTCTTTGGATCTAGTCGAGGAGAGAAGGAATGATGCAGTCCTTAAAACAGCAGCCCACAAGCAAAAGGTGGCAGCACAATACAACTCCAAAGTCAAGCATCGTACCTTACGAGAAGGGGATCTTGTCCTCAAGCGAATCTTCCCTCGCCCCGGAGCACTAGACCCAATCTGGGATGGACCATATGTAATTCATAAAGATCTCCACAACGGAGCCTATATTTTGTCAACAGTGGACGGAGAGGTGTTCCAGAGGGCATGGAACATCCAACACCTCCGTCGATACTTTTCTTAACTTGTATTGCCCATATGAAGTGAATTAACAAAGAGAATCAGTGGACGTAGGCCTTTTCGTGCCGAACCACTTTAAAAAACCTTGTCTCTTTTTTTGTTCCTTTGTATCTTGGCTGCTTGTTAACTTTATCCTTTTATGTTGAACAAAATCCTGAGTATACAGCATTTCTATTCAAAGCACTCCACAACACAACTTCACCTGGACAAGACCTAACAGGTACTATGCGAATCTATGCCCTCGCCAATGAGACACTTTTACTCCAGCATCCCTCTGCTGTGGGTTAACTCATTGCTCGCGACGGCCCTTAAAGCCAACTGTAATGAGCCGATTATAAGCCACCGAGAAGGCCGACTATAGCCGAGGCAGCTCATTACGGCGTTAGGCTCGCCGGCAACTGTGAACCGACTATAAGCCCCAACATAAGGTGTGGCCAGCCAGGGGCAGTTCACAGTTGACGATCGGCACCCACGCTAGCCGGCCACAGTAAATCGAATAATACCCACGATTACGGGCCATAATGGCCCGGGTAGTTACTGTGCGCGATCTCGGCTCCGATGTGTCTTAAGTGCGGCTGTGGTAAAAAAGAATTAACTCCCCGCGGAGGCGTAAGATGGGTGACGAATGTCTCCAAGACCCACGGCTAGGGAAAGTGACTACAAAACCCGTTTGCCACGAACTTAAGCACATCGAAGGCCTTCCGTGATTGGAAGTTTTACCTTTTTTACCTATTTCAATTTTACTTAAAAAGCTTTTTTCCTATCCCCTATAACAATCCCTAAAGTACATGATACAGAGTAGGAGATACTCGCCAATGGGTGTAGGGACTCACAGTGGCAGGACATTCGGCTACATTCCATGCTCGGTTCTACAAGATATTCAAGACTGCCATCTACGATTAAAACATGAAAGGCGGTATTTTCTTCTTTTATGTACAAATACATGACTATAATTTGTTCACACCACACGCTAATATTGCAAGTCATAAAATTATGGTTTAGAACCAGAGTCTAACATCAAACACAATTTAATTACAAGAATATACATAGCTAACATTTCTCATACGATATGTCGAAATAACAACAAATATTCAAGAAACGACAAAATCAGCTTAAGTTAAAAAAAAAAATTTACACGTCAAGCATAATGTTGATTGTCACAAGTAGCAAGAATTACAACTTAGAAGTTACTCTACTGTCTTAAGACTAACATATACAACCATGCCAAGCCTACAAAAAGAATTTTCCAGGTCTAATCAGGGAGCCGGTTGCGTCGGAGTCTTGTCCTTGCTCTGTTGCCCGCTTGTCCGGTCATAAAAAGGATTCATTAGTAATAAGCAACCAAGTTAATCGGGAAGCTGAAAAGGAAAACTTACCGGCATAAGCTTACTGGCCACTCTGGTCGTCATCATCCACTTGCACCCCTGCCTCCTCAGCAGCGAGCAACCGCATACCCTCCTTCACTGCCGCCTTCTCCCCCTTGGCAAACTGGGCAGTGACCGCATCCATGCTGAAGGCCACGCCACCATCTTTATCCGCGTCGGCCTTGGCCTCTTCCAAAGCCCGAAGATAGATCTTAGCCATGACCCTGGGATAATCATCCATCCAAGAGAGATTGCCCTGCTTCCAAGTTCGGAAATACATGTCCTGGAGCATGTCATCCATCATTCCCTCATTCTCCTCAAACTCCCTCATCCGGGCCTCGGAAGCCGACAACCTTTCGACGGCAGCATCTCTCTCCAATCTGTATCTCGAGCAATCAGCCTGAAGGGACCTCCGCATCACCTCCATCTCTTCCCTCAACTTAGCTTGAGCAAGCTCTGCAGCCTCAAGTTTCTCGGACAATTCCTCCACCTGCTCGAGATCCGCTTTCCGAACCTCATCCACCGTGGCAATAGCCATGTCAATCCGCTCTTTGCAAGTAGCTTCCATTTTCCGCAATTCGGCCCGACTGGCCTCTTCCATGGTTTTCCTTAGTCGCCCAGTAGCAGCCTCATGCTGAGAAATCTGAATAGCCTGATCCGCAAGCTGTTTGGCCTGATCCGAAACCACCAATCGAAGTCGGATATTGGCGCTCCCAATCTCCTCTCCGGCCTTAACCAGCCGAGCATGATGCCCCATCAGCCTCTTGGTCTCCTCTACCACCCGATCAATATTAGCCTTGGCCTCATCTCCCATAGTGACTATACGAGTAGTGAGTAAATCGAGATCTAAGGACTTGGCTTCATCAAGTACTCGTACCATGGGGTTACGGGGGAGAAGGTGTCCACCAGTGACTTCGTCAAAAGTAATATCATGAGAGCTTGGATCCAGATCAGGATGACCCGCAAATGGATTACGAGCCAAGTCGGGACGGTCGATATGAATAACAGAAGGGTTTCCGGACGGGTGCGGAGAAGGTGCAAACTCGCTACCCTCCTCAGTAATATCATGAAGAGGCTGGGCCGGAGGCTGAGGACCGGGCGAAGTTTCGGATAAAGGATGACTCCTCTTCCTCTGCTGAATACCCTCTTCGATGACCCTAAGAAGAGGACGGTAGCCGACTACATCCCCGGAGCGTTGGGTTGAGGGCTTCGGCTTAGCAGAAATTTTGGAAAGTTTATATTGCTCAAGCCTGTGTCGAAGGTCTGAAGCTTTGGACGTCTTGCCTGCTCCTGATATAAAGAACAAGTGTCACAAACTTACATTACTATACGATTCGAGAAACGCGGTAAATTACAAGTTAAAAAAAGGGAAAGAAACACAGCTGTGGTTGTACAAACCCTGGGGAGGAGTGGGATACTGCAATAAGTCCTGGATTTCATTCCAGGACGGGAGCGGGTCATAAAATATTCCTAAGTCCCTATCATTAATGAAGCATGCAGGAGTCAAGAGTTCACCTTGAGTCGTCGGAGCCACCTTGGCTGGAATGGTCGGAGAAGACTCACTTGCACCAGTCCCGGCTTTGTCCGCCTTCCCGGTCTTCTCTGCCAAAGCCGGATCCTCATCCAACCCCTCAAAAGCCTGGTGGAACGCATCATCCGTCCACTCCTGAATCTCGCCCGCTTGCCCAGGAAGTAGGGCCCCGATGCCATCGCCACCTTTGTCACCATCCCGACCATCTCCACCCTCGCCTCTTTCCTCCTCTATGTCTTCCTCCTCCCGGGTAAGTGGACAATTGCTGGGGGAGGGACCGTCCGATTTCTTGAGTTTCTTACCTCCGACAGCTGGAGGTTTTGTGAAAGGTTTCCTCTTGCTACTCTCTGCCGTAACACCTTCCTTGGTCTGAGCAGCCGCCCTCTCCTCCGCCGTTTCCCTCAACTTAACTACAGACTGCTGCGGAAGGATTAAGTTATATTCCAGAAGAATCGCATTTCTAATCAAGAAGGCAGATGATCTATATTTCCCAAGAATGGCTTCTATCTCAGCCGCCGTCTGAACCAGGCGGTCAGTCTCCACAACCGGAAAGCCACCTGTCGCTAGCAAAAATGAGAAAGTATGAGAAGAAGCATCGCAATCGGAATAGAAATTATAAGTAAAAGCATCAACTTACATCCAGAGGTAAAGCGCCGGATTGAAACGAAGTCGTCCCTAACAAAGAACCACTCTTTCTTGAACATGCTGAATTTAGAGTACAGATCCAAGACCGGTTTGAAGGCCACGGCTGACTCCAAGCTAATGTATGGGGATCCTTTCTTGTAGCCTCTCAAATTATATAAGTACCGGATCTCCCGGTTGGAAGGAGGGCGCCCGTACTTCCTCTGAAAGATGACGAAAAGGCTCGCCAGTATGGCATAAGAGTTGGGCTGAAGCTGGAATGGGGCCACCTTTAGATACGTGAGGAAGCTGACTACCCAAGCATTGAGAGGCGGGATAGCACCACACATACAATGGTACCTACTATAAGCAAAGTACCCTTCGGGAGGATTGTATGGCATGACTCCTGGGCCCGGCAACAGCATGAGGGCTCTATCGATCCCAAAGGAACGAGATATAACATCGAGCTGCTCCTCTTTGAGAGAGCTAGGAAAGCAGTCAGGCGGGGAATCCAGCAGCTCCTGGGGACCATGTCCATCCACTAATGACCTTGGGGCGGGCCCATGACGCTCCGATCCTGATTGAGCTGGGGGCATGGCCGAGGACTCTCCTTCGCCCCCGGACTTCCTTTTACCTGATCGGGTTTCCACTCTTTGAGACATTATCTGCAAACACAGGGAAATTATATCATTAAAGCATACAAATCAATAGGTCATTCGGTGGCACAGCTCAATAGGTCATTCGGTGGCACAACTCGATGGTTCATTCGGTAGTACAACTCAGTAGTTCATTCGGCAGAAATAATCGTACCTGGTTCGGCTAAATTACTTGGTCCGGCTAGAATGCTTGATTTATTTGATAACTTGATTCGGCTAATAACTTGGTCCGGCTAACACTATAATTCGACAGATAGGAAAAGCGATGGCCTAAGCCCCCTATTTATAAGGGAAGAATGAATGACCAGACCATCCGGTTCGGCTCAGGTACCGAATACGGTCACTCGAGACAAAACAAAGCACGCCATATTCAAGAATATGCCCCACTTTGGGGGGCAAATGTTGGGCGTGTTCTCACCCAGAAGACCTGGAGACCAATAAACTTGCTTCATTCGGCAGACCCATTCGGCAGGCACCATTCGGCAGACCCATTCGGCAGGCACCATTCGGCAGACCTCGCTCAACCCCATTCGGCAGGCACCATTCGGCAGACCTCACCCGAACCACCTCCTGCCGAACCAACCGAACCAACCTTCCCAACTCCACACCGAACCAAACCTCACCAATGCTGCCGAACCAAGTAACATCTCCAACAACTACCGAACCGGCCTACACCGGACCAACTTCCCACCGGTCCAAACCCTCCACCGAATGAAACAGCATCAAACCTTTGCACTCCTTCCACCGAATCAAGGGATGCCGAACCAAGATGCGCCAGGCCAGATTCCCTCAGCCCAGGCCCGCCAGCAGCTATATACATCCAAGACCCCTGCCCCCAGCCTCACTCTATAAATAGAGGGACAGGGGTACAACAATGGCAGACAAGTTTTGAGAGCTCAAGCACGGAAGGAACTCTTCAAACAACTTTCTTTTACTTACACCAAAGCTTTGTACTTGTAATCATAACAAAAGAAGAGAAATAACATATAAAGTGGACGTAGGCACATTCTAGCTGAACCACTATAAATCTGCGTGTCTTTTTACATTTTAGCCCCTGTTTTTTACGTATTTGCATAAGTCGCTCAAATTACTAAGAATAACATAAGATCTACTAAATCATACAACTTTGAGGTGTTTGTCCATTTTTTGTGCAAACACCTACTATAGCTACCATCCAAACGGTGGGGCGCCACCATAAGTGAATGATAGGTTCTACAACTAAAACCGTAAAGTCACGTATTGTTTCTTTGGATTTCCAACAAATGGTCAGGCCAAGGAACTTCCCATTGCCACATGGAAATGCCTCTGGAATGACGTCCCGAGAACCTAACCGGATCTCTGCCAACACAAGGCCGGGTTACCTCTGCAAAAATAGGTAACTACTGACACGCGTATGCCATCCCCCGATCGTAACCGATCTTCCCGAGGATCCTCGATTCGCAACAACCACATAATAATAATAATGCAGTAACCACATAGGTTAAGTATCTGGGCTCCATACCATGATACCACCTCTATCCAGAAGGAATGACATACACTAAGGGGCGCTACTCCCTAGAACCTTGCTGCATCCTTCCTGTTTTTACCATTTTCGGGGTGTGAGGCTCGACGAAGTCTCGTCCACAAAGCTACGCTTTTCAAAAGCCATGCTTCGGGTCAAACAAATGATTAACCTATGATCACAAAGATATAAGATCAAACAAATGATCATATCGCAAATGATCAAACACTGATCATTTCACAGCAACACTCAGTATGTCACGTTACCAAATTGGGAGTATATCGCTGATAAATTTCAACTACACAACCTCTGAGCTCGTACGTCTCAGAGAAGGGTGTTAAGCTAAGAGAATAAATTCTCCGCCACCAACAGAAATGTATTTGAAAGAAATCAGCTTTATATCTCAATTTGTAACGTCAGACACACAATCCATACAAGTCTGTTCCGGGATCGAACAGAACCGAAGGCACTTCTCACGAAGCCCTTGCAAATCCGGATAATTTTCTAATCACGTCCAGACTTCCCGTCACTAAGGGTGATAAAACCTCTAAACCGGAGATCAGCCGATGCAGAGTAACTCGACGATAATCCTTCCGTTTTCAAAAATATCCGGTCTTCAACACCGGTCATCAAATGCGATTCATAACGACGTATCACATATTCAGAATGGGTTATACGACCCCATGGTCCTTTCTCGACTAATCCGAATAGTGAGCGCTTATTCAAAAATAAGTGTGGCATTCAAATTCATTCAATTCACAACAAATACCCATTCAAGGTAATTATTGATAGTCGGTTATTTAACTATCAATAAAGATGCGCAACATCATCAGATTCCAAATAATTTTCCAAATTATTTATTTTCCAAAATATCTTTACTAGATATAAAATTTCCACACTTTAAAAATAAATCGATATTTATTTTTCTAAACAGTTTCCATTCCCTTTATAAATTCCATATTGAATTTATATTTCAAAATATCTACTGATATACGATTTTCAAATCGATTTCAATATTCACATTCAATTTATCTTTTCAAAGATAAATTCTCAAAAACACTTCATTTTGGAAAAGCATTTCCCTATTTATTTAATAATAAGTATTTTCCAAATCTAATTAATTTTCAACACTTGGAAATATTCAATATACTTAAATCAGAATTTAGTATAAATTTCATTCTTTTAAGGAAATCATTTATTTAACAACATCTATTTGAGTCAAAACGAATGTTACGTAAAACATCGTTACGACGACTCAAAATCACTAGTATAGGGATTCGGAATTAAGATAGATATATAAATCCCAATATTAGATAAAAACATTTCCTTTCGAAAATCATTTACTATAACAACAGTGTTATAGTCCACCATTTCCTTATTTCCTCGAAAACGTCTATTTCAACAATAAATGTTGAAATCTATGATTTCGATATTTAACACATTTTAAAACATCGTTAAACAATTAACTTCATTTTTAATGTCACTTTCCCAAAACATATCCATTTTACTTAATAATATATTCACTGTCCAAAATCGTGAATATACTTCACTAACCACATTTCAATATTTTCTACACACTTTATTTCCAGAATTATCCACTATCCAAAATCGTGGATAAAATTCCTTTAATAACTTTCTATATTAAATTCATCAAATTTGATTGATTTTTGGATTTATAAAACAACGTTTATAAATTCCATTTCTATTTTCTATAACTTCGATTTATAAATCTCCTTTTATTAACTTCTATAATTCACTTATCAAAATGAGTGATTTCGGATTTATAAACAACGTTTATAAATCACATTTATACTTTATAACAATTTCAACTTATAAAATCATTTTATTAGTAAATTCTATTTATATCTCATCTAAGTGGAAAAATCAAATTTATAAGTAAATTACTTATAAATCTTGTATTCTACAATTTCATTCATTTTATACTTCACAATTTATAATTCTATAAATTCATATCTCCATTTTTTTGCGCTTATAAAAACTCGTTTTATAATCCCAATATTTTAAAGTTATAAATATCAAATTTTGTACATCTTTTATATACATCGTTTTTAATAATTCAAAAATTCCAATTAAAACCATTTTACAAATTTATCTACTATTTATTTCAAAATCACCTTTCGGTTATATTTCACAACATTATAATTTTTATAACTTTAAAATTGAATCCGATGATGCTACAGCACAAAAAAATCAATCATGACAACAACCATCATATATCAATATGATAACAGAATATACATCAATATCTGTAAATAAATAAATACTAGTGAGGAATCCAGTTGGATCCCTCCAACCTGTTTCCCTGCATCCACAGACGTTAGCACAATACCAATTCCACTTCGAGGTGGAATATCGCGGTATATGGGTTTTATAAAAATCATCCGCTTACTAACGGCGCAATAGGGTCTCATCCGCTATACGAGGCGGGAAATCAATCAATCCAATATATACATATGCCAATATGTATATATTGCTATATATATATAGATATATCCTACTATATCTAATATCACATCCAATAGCAATCAATCAACTGTAATCCAAATTTATTTTGAGTGAGAAAAATCTCACCTTAGCTTTTATTTTGCCATCCATTTATTCTTCCAGTTTGTTTCCTCCAAATTTTGACCTTGTATAAAATTTACACATTAATTAATATTCGAATCAATCAAATAACTAATTTTCATTTTTTGATTGTTTAATTAACTAACTTCTCTTTTAATAATTTTATTTAATTTCAATTTAAGGTTTAAAACTAAGTTTCCTTTATTAATTATTTTTAATGACTATAATTAAATGAACCATTTATACAATCAATTCTGCTAGTCGAAAATTTAATCTCCATTTCATAGCAACTATTTAATTTAGAAATAAATAAATTTAATTAACCAAAAATTATATTTAGACTACTATTCTTAAACCATTTCCAAAATCTTATAAGTATGGTTTTTGTTTAACTATTAAAAATATATCCTTAACCCATTATTTTTAAAATAAACTAGTAGATTGAAATACTCATATGTGTATTTTCTCGAACTGGCTATAAAATATTTTTATACAGATTCTATATAAATCTGTCTTTACATATATAATCTCAACTTTTCTGAAATTCCTATTTCTTTCAACTTTATCTATACAAATTAATTCTCTGTTTTATTATTTTCTTTGTGCATACACATTAATACATATGCTCATATATATAATTTAATGGAAATAGAAAGACAATACCTCACAGTCGAATTCGAACGGAGCCTCAGCCCTACCTGACTGACAACGCACTCGCACGCTATCATTTATCGTGCGACTCTGATCGCGATCCCCCTCCAACAAATCACCTAGCTTCCCAATCGACCCCAGAACTTCATCGCCTGAATTGCCTGCTCGACTTCGCCTTCGTCGCCGCGAGCTAAGCTCGAATTCGCGAGCTCAATCCCCATCTCGAATCGCGATGCTCGATAGCCACCTTCGCCTCCACCAGGTCGCGACTCGCGACGTGTTGCCGCCATTCGATTTGATCAAATTCGAGTAATTGGGGAAACGAATTTTTTTTTTGTTGAACCACGTTTACTTTGATTTTGAAGAGAAAGGGCTTCGGCCATTTATGTTTTTATCTCTGTGATTTTGAACTGAACGGAGAGAGAGGGGTATTTGAAAATGAAAGGAGAATGGTTGCATGATGGGTTGCACGATTTCGTATCCGTGATTGTAGGCGTGGGTTAAGGGAAGAAGACGTGTGATATTTATTAATATAAATATAAATTTTAAATTGAATTCGATTTAAATTCCAACACGTTTACTCACCGTACGGTCACATATCAACTCCGAAAAATACGAAATTGGAAATCCAATAATAATACAATATTACGGACCCAATGGAACTGGTTTCGTCGAATTCCGAGACTGTGCCTCGGACGGCTATTTTTAAATATCGATACGAACGATAATTTTCAAAACTGAACAAACCATTTTCAAATTTGATTCTGAAGCTTCTATTATCTTCAGTAATATCAATACGAATTTTAAAAGCTTTCGAAATATTTTTCTTCAACTTTAAATTGAAGATTTAAATTTTTATTCAACATTCAGCAGATTAAATTTTATAATTTAATTGCCAATTTCAAAGTTATATCGGGGATTCAAATTAAATTATCATTCAAATATTTAAAATTAATTAAATATTTTCAATTTAATTTGTCCAAAATTCTGGGTCGTTACAAACTTCCCTCCTTAAAAGAATTTCGTCCCGAAATTACAAGTTAGGAAAAAAGTCCATGACTCGTCTACTATTTTTCACAATCTAAATAGTTTTATCAAATTTTCAAAACAAATCTTTCTACTAAAGATTCGTTATCATTCAACTAACTTTCTAAACATTTTCAAAATTTTCAAACAACATTGTTTTACTTAACAATTCAAATTTAAATTCAAATTCAAATTTAAACTTTCAAAAATTTCTCAAAAATTTTCTAACACTCTAAATTTTCGAAAAATTTCGCCAATGTCTCCTTTGCGCGGCTAACACGGCACGACTACAAAACATCCCTACGGACTCTCAGATTTCAAAAAGAAAACAAAATGCCAAGTGGCAGAACAAGAAAATCATCAAATCTCATATTGAAATTTAAATACTTACCTTTTGTCGAGCAATTCAAATTATCTTCAAAATCAAAATTCCAATTCCTTTATACACCTGTATATCCTACTAGCCATAATATCTAGTTACATATTCAAACCATTTTGCCAATTCTATTACAAAATTTTCAATACTTACTTTTATACATCTTTAGTTCGCTATTGAAGTTACGTATCTATTTTCATTCAATTTTTACATTTCAATTTTCATTTGAATTCAATTTACAATTTCTTTTATAATTATTGCATCTAATTCGTTCCAAACCTTATTCATTTGGTTAATATTCAATTAGCTTCACTTACTAATTTTAGTTTAATAGTTCACTTCATTTTCCACTAATCAAATTCAATTGCAGTTTTATTTACTTACAAATTCAAAATGAATTTTAACATTCAATTTCATTTTCATAATTCAATACTTAATTCCAATTCATTTGTTACTATTCCAAATTTATTTTCAACTTAATAAATTTTCTTTAAGTAACCATTTCACTTTATTCAATTGATTCACTTGTACTTACATTAATTTAACTCCATTCTTTAAGTTAAATTTATTCTATCAAAATTCAAATTGTATACGTTATCAATTTAATAATATTTCATAAATATTTTAAAATAGGATTCCAGAGTCTTTTCAACTTTTTCAAAACTATTTTTGAAAACAATTCAAATTATCCTTTGAATTTTCAAAACAAAACCCAAATTTTCCAAACAACTTCCATTTAAAACAATTTGGCAGCAATTTCTCTTTTGGAAACCCGAAAATGAACACCAATGATGCCGCGGTCATCATCGAAGTTATTTTCCAGCGACCGAAAAGAGTTTAGAGCTTTTCATTCATTCAAAACATGTTTCCAAAATCTTTTGAATTTCATTTTCAAACCAAAAAGGAATTAAACTTTCCAAATCTCCAAAATTTTCAAATTCTTTTCAAAACATTTCCAAATACTTCTCTGGAATTCCGTTTCAAATTACAAATCACATTCACAATTCATATTCTTAAGTTTCATTTGTATGTGAATTCATTTCTTAACTTTGGAGTTACAATTTCCATTTCGTATTCAATTTCATATAATAATGATAACATTTCAATATTATCACTTTCCTAACAACCATGCAACCATATACTGTAATAATTTACAGAAAATCATTTCTTTTATATACAAAAATAGTTTTGGGCAAAATTATTTCATTCACCCTATTTTAAAACAATATTATGTCGTCTTGCCTCGTTTAAGTGTTTAGAAATCCCTATCGATAATATGGCGTCCCACATACCGACCAAAATTCACAAACATCTCAACGGATAAGAAAACACAATATAAAACATTTTTATATTCACTAACAAATACGCGCTCGTATCTATTATTACACTCAACTCATTCTAGAGTACTACTGACTCTATCTCTAATGAGTAACACCCAACAGAGCAGGGTTGTCGCTTAACCATATGCTCTGATACCACCTGTAAAGACCCGCAAATTCGTCTTCCGAAAACTCGACATCGATACGTCCACTGTACCAACTGTCGAAAAGTCGAATGGCGAAAACGCGAACTTTAATGTTTTGAAAGAAAAAAAGAGGTAGAAGAAAAGATAGAAGAAAAGGAAAGAAGAACAACAACAGAAAACACAAAACAGAAAACAATAACAATATCAGAATCTCACATTCGCAGCGGAACAATATATAGTAGATAAATGAATAATCTTTAAACAAAAGAACTATATCAGTTTATACATACATCAATCAGAGTCAATATACACAATGGACAGTTATATAAACTTGTCCTCATACAGAATACACAGCGGAATAAATACTATCAGATACAAATACTACGTCTCGTCATCCATCTTGCTTCCAAAGCTCCAGAATATCCAGAATATCCTGATAATCTAACTCTAGACTTCCCGTGTGGAAATTGGTGGGCACCCAGAGTTTAGAAGGGAAACAATAAACTCCGAGTCAGTCATGGTGACTGGTGTGAGATCGTAAAACAGTTATTCTTTATAACAACAAAATAATTTTAAAGTCAATTCGAAATGCTTTTGGAAAATGAAACTACCATAAGACCTCCCGCCACACACACAATGCAAACGCAGAATTGGAGGAGATTTCTTCTTATGATAGTCAATGATGCTTACTACGCAAAAAATCAAATTCTTTGGATATTATTATTAGTGCATAGTGTAGAAAACATTTCGAAAGTAGAATATAAATCTTAGCTAGCTTAGACATTTCGAACTATGCCTACTATAGCTACCATCCAAACGGTGGGGCGCCACCATAGATGAATGATAGGTTCTACAACTAAAACCGTAAAGTCACGTATTTTTTCTTTGGATTTCCAACAAATGGTCAGGCCAAGGAACTTCCCATTGCCACATGGAAATGCCTCTGGAATGACGTCCCGAGAACCTAACCGGATCTCTGCCAACACAAGGCCGGGTTACCTTTGCAAAAATAGGTAACTACTGACACACGTATGCCATCCCTCGATCGTAACCGATCTTCCCGAGGATCCTCAATTCGCAACAACCACATAATAATAATAATGCAGTAACCACATAGGTTAAGTATCTGGGCTCCATACCATGATACCACCTCTATCCAGAAGGAACGACATACACTAAGGGGCGCTACTCCCTAGAACCTTGCTGCATCCTTCCTGTTTTGACCATTTCCGGGGTGTGAGGCTCGACGAAGTCTCGTCCACAAAGCTACGCTTTTCAAAAGCCATGCTTCGGGTCAAACAAACGATCAACCTATGATCACAAAGATATAAGATCAAACAAATGATCATATCACAAATGATTAAACACTGATCATTTCACAGCAACACTCAGTATGTCACGTTACCAAATTGGGAGTATATCGTTGATAAATTTCAACTACACAACCTCTGAGCTCGTACGTCTCAGAGAAGGGTGTTAAGCTAAGAGAATAAATTCTCCGCCACCAACAGAAATGTATTTGAAAGAAATCAGCTTTATATCTCAATTTGTAACGTCGGACACACAATCCATACAAGTCTGTTCCGGGATCGAACAGAACCGAAGGCACTTCTCACGAAGCCCTTGCAAATCCGGATAATTTTCTAATCACATCCAGACTTCCCGTCACTAAGGGTGATAAAACCTCTAAACCGGAGATCAGCCGATGTAGAGTAACTCGACGGTAATCCTTCCGTTTTCAAAAATATCCGGTCTTCAACACCGGTCATCAAATGCGATTCATAACGACGTATCACATATTCAGAATGGGTTATACGACCCCATGGTCCTTTCCCGGCTAACCCGAATAGTGAGTGCTTATTCAAAAATAAGTGTGGCATTCAAATTCATTCAATTCACAACAAATACCCATTAAAGGTAATTATTGATAGTCGGTTATTTAACTATCAATAAAGATGCGCAACATCATCAGATTCCAAATAATTTTCCAAATTATTTATTTTCCAAAATATCTTTTGTGACGCCCCACCTCTATACCCACGCTAACCAAGAACACTACGGTGTAGTGCTGTCAATTAGCACGGAGAATAAGGCTGTTGAGGAGCGACCATCCGTGTAACTTCTTTGTGCGAGCACCGACATGTCAGATAGAATAGAATGCATATCTTTTAAGGAGGAAATCCGACATACTGATACAAACACAAAGCTATCACACGGTGGCTATATATAATCTTCGGAAACAAACATAGAAATAATTGTAACACAAATCAGTCACAGACAGTTCATATCACAAAGGCGGAAATAGATATGAATATAACACATGAAAGTGTACATCAGAGTAGTGGTCAAATAAGATCCACAATATCACAAAAGAATAGATACAAGTGCAAGACAATAGAATATGTATACATCAAGGAGTCTAATCTCAAATGTATACAACAAAAACTACTAAACTAGAGTAGTTAGCCAAAAGTCAGAAGATGGCTCCAGATAAGAAGTCACGAGGAAGCACCTGTAAAATCTCAGTCTGACCCGAGTATTATTTAAGAAGAAAATAATAAACGGATCAGTCTAGCTATAATTATCAGATAAAATGATATAGAACAAGAGATATGGCATAAACATAGAATAACCATAAAAGCATACTACTACAAGTATGAAAATGATAATCAACAAGAGATTAATCAATATCACAAGAATCTTCTCAAAGATTAAAAGAATGTCATATTCTTAATTTAATTCACCAAGCCACAATAAAATGACATACTCATCAATGTCAATGGTAAAAGCTGGTGAAACATAAAATCCAGAAATAAAAAGAAAAGAGGATGACCAATCCCATAAACTGAACATCGACGCACCTAGAAAGATATGCCCCATGTAAAGTCTAGCATCGATACACCTAGAAAGATGCACCCCATGCAAAGTCGAACATCGACGCACCTAGAAAGATACGACCCATGCTCTAGCATTGACGCACCTAGAAAGATACGCCCCATGCATAAATAAACATCGACGCAACTAGAAAGATACGCCCCATGCATAAATAAACATCGACGCAACTAGAAAGATACGCCCCATGTAATGTCTAACATCGATGCACCTAGAAAGATACACCCCATGTAATGTCTAACATCGATGCACCTAGAAAGATACACCCCATGCAAAGTCGAACATCAACGCACCTAGAAAGATACGACCCATGCATAGACGAACATCGACGCACCTAAATAGATACGCCCCATGCCCCGACTTATTGAGCCGATTGCTCCACGAAGTAAATAAACATCGACGCACCTAAATAGGTACGACCCATGCGAGAAATAAACATCGACGCACCTAAATAGATACGACCCATGCGAGAAGTAAACATCGACGCACCTAAATAGATACGACCCATGCGAGAAGTAAACATCGACGCACCTAAATAGACACGACCCATGCGAGAAGTAAACATCGACGTACCTAAATAGGTACGACCCATGCGAGAAGTAAACATCGACGTACCTAAATAGGTACGACCCATGCGAGAAGTGAGACGAAGCACAATAAAACGAAGTGTGAATCGAAATCACACCAATGAGGTATAGAGTAACCTTGAAGATAAAGAGATATGTGTGAATCGAAATCACACAAATGGTGTCTAGTCTAACCTCGCAAACAAAGAGACATCGCACAAACGCTAGTCTAAATCACAAGAATGATCATCATGATCATAAGGAAGTGTCGATTACACTAAGCTAGTAAATATAAGAGTTTAGCTTCATGTCCCATAACCACTTGCTTAACTCAAATATTTACGAACAAATTGTAGATCTGCACTAGAAAATTGTCACAAGAGTTTCAATCGAACAAGTCCATAAATTAACCGACGAAGTAAACGCAAGCGTTTCATACCACTTGTTTTGCTAAGCCGTTTAATTAGATTTTCTCATACGAATGAGGTAAAGGTTTGTATATACTAATAGATTGGAAAACGGTTTTAAGAAACGAGCTTTGATATTGAAAATAGAGTTGAAATCGTTTTAATGAAAGAGTTTTGATATTTAATACTAATATAGAAAACCTTTATATTTTGAAGTGACAAATCATAAAAGTGATTGTAGAAACAATCAATCATAAAAATTCACGTTCGAAGACGTGAGTAAAGTTCAAAGAAATCAATTCTCAAAACCATCAAAGTAAGAAGTTCGGTTAAATGGCTTTCGGATACGATTGCTTACGCAGAGTTGTACGGGGTTCGACCTGCCCGGTCAGGTCGCGGGGGTCCAGGGGGCAGCGCCCATGGCGGGGTGCGGGGCAGCGGCCCGTCTAAACGGTACGACCTAGAGAGGACAAAATGAGGTCTAACGACCTAAGGGAGGTAGGGTCGAGCGACCTAACGAGGTACCATCCCGAAAGAGGAGTCATCAAAGTCTTAAGAAATGATAACAACAAATAGGAGACCACACGAATCGATTAAAGTTGGAAATTCAAACAAATAAGCAATATAGGAAAAACTGACAAATAGGAGCAGGTCGGTCAACCGGACTCCCTGAGTCGGTTGACCGAACCAGAGACAGAAGTGCTCGGGTAGCAGGTCGGTCGACCGGACCCTGAGGTCGGTCGGCCGAAGCCTGTAATCTGCACTTCCAAACAGAGGCAGGGAGATGCTAGAGTAGCAGGTCGGTCGACCGGACTCTGAGGTCGGTCGACCGGGGCCTGTTTCCAGCACTCCCATGCCAATCAAATGAATACCAATTCCTTCCGAAATGCAATCGGTCGAGCAACGGCACTAAGGGTTTACGCCAATCGACTACCCGGCCATATACGCTCTTCGATTCATCACCATAAACATGATCAAAACATCAAAGTTAGGATTTTCAAAGAATTGAACTCAAAACACTAAAAATTGGAATATTCACCAAATCAATCCAAACCAAAAGCAATTGCACAAGAATAAGTGTTAGGAATTCATACCTAACAATCGAAGATAAATATAGATTAAGATGTGAGATAAAAATCTCACCTTTGAACCCAAATCAATGAAGAAGAAGCTTGAAAGCAATGGCAAGGGCGATCACTCTTCAATTCCAACACAACAAGCTTGAATCAAAGCTTTAAAGAAGGACATTCCCAAAGTTAGGTTTAGGAATAAACTGAAATTGAAGAGAGAATGTGTTGGAGAAGAAGGAGATGAAGCTTACCAATGGGTTCTCTTTGAATTTGGAGCTAGAACAAGAGTTTGCAAATGGAACTAGGGTTTTGTAATTTCTAATTCCTCTTCCTCTCCACCATTTTCAGTTTGCTTGAGGAAATGAAATGAAATGGGAGTGAATGGATGAAGAGTTAGAGAGGTAGGAGGTTAAGTGGGGTTATTGGGCTGAAACCCAACCCAAAGCCCTAAGTGAAAAGTGGCAAAATTCTCCTAACTCCAAACATATCGAAGCTTACACTCAAAAAGATCGCAAACGACATTTTGAACTCAATGGAGGTGGTCTCGAGTCCCAATTCGACTGTTTGCAAAAAGTAGCTTTTCGGACCAAAATCCGACGAACGACGAAATATTTAAATAAAATATTTAAATATAAAATCGACAAATATGCGGGTTGTTACATCTTTACTAGATATAAAATTTCCACACTTTAAAAATAAATCGATATTTATTTTTCTAAACAGTTTCCATTCCCTTTATAAATTCCATATTGAATTTATATTTCAAAATATCTACTGATATACGATTTTCAAATCGATTTCAATATTCACTTTCAATTTATCTTTTCAAAGATAAATTCTCAAAAACACTTCATTTTGGAAAAGCATTTCCCTACTTATTTAATAATAAGTATTTTCCAAATCTAATTAATTTTCAACACTTGGAAATATTCAATATACTTAAATCAGAATTTAGTATAAATTTCATTCTTTTAAGGAAATCATTTATTTAACAACATCTATTTGAGTCAAAACGAATGTTACGTAAAACATCGTTACGACGACTCAAAATCACTAGTATAGGGATTCGGAATTAAGATAGATATATAAATCCCAATATTAGATAAAAACATTTCCTTTCGGAAATCATTTACTATAACAACAGTGTTATAGTCCACCATTTCCTTATTTCCTCGAAAACGTCTATTTCAACAATAAATGTTGAAATCTATGATTTCGATATTTAACACATTTTAAAACATCATTAAACAATTAACTTCATTTTTAATGTCACTTTCCCAAAACATATCCATTTTACTTAATAATATATTCACTGTCCAAAATCGTGAATATACTTCACTAACCACATTTCAATATTTTCTACACACTTTATTTCCAGAATTATCCACTATCCAAAATCGTGGATAAAATTCCTTTAATAACTTTCTATATTAAATTCATCAAATTTGATTGATTTTCGGATTTATAAAACAACGTTTATAAATTCCATTTCTATTTTCTATAACTTCGATTTATAAATCTCCTTTTATTAACTTCTATAATTCACTTATCAAAATGAGTGATTTCGGATTTATAAACAACGTTTATAAATCACATTTATACTTTATAACAATTTCAACTTATAAAATCATTTTATTAGCAAATTCTATTTATATCCCATCTAAGTGCAAAAATCAAATTTATAAGTAAATTACTTATAAATCTTTTATTCTACAATTTCATTCATTTTATACTTCACAATTTATAATTCTATAAATTCATATCTCCATTTTTTTGCGCTTATAAAAACTCGTTTTATAATCCCAATATTTTAAAGTTATAAATATCAAATTTTGTACATCTTTTATATACATCGTTTTTAATAATTCAAAAATTCCAATTAAAACCATTTTACAAATTTATCTACTATTTATTTCAAAATCACCTTTCGGTTATATTTCACAACATTATAATTTTTATATCTTTAAAATTGAATCCGATGATGCTACAGCACAAAAAAATCAATCATGACAACAACCATCATATATCAATATGATAACAGAATATACATCAATATCTGTAAATAAATAAATACTGGTGAGGAATCCAGTTGGATCCCTCCAACCTGTTTCCCTACATCCACAGACGTTAGCACAATACCAATTCCACTTCGAGGTGGAATATCGCAGTATATGGGTTTTATAAAAATCATCCACTTACTAACGGCGCAATAGGGTCTCATCCGCTATACGAGGCGGGAAATCAATCAATCCAATATATACATATGCCAATATGTATATATTGCTATATATATATATATAGATATATCCTACTATATCTAATATCACATCCAATAGCAATCAATCAACTGTAATCCAAATTTATTTTGAGTGAGAAAAATCTCACCTTAGCTTTTATTTTGCCATCCATTTATTCTTCCAGTTTGTTTTCTCCAAATTTTGACCTTGTATAAAATTTACACATTAATTAATATTCGAATCAATCAAATAACTAATTTTCATTTTTTGATTGTTTAATTAACTAACTTCTCTTTTAATAATTTTATTTAATTTCAATTTAAGGTTTAAAACTAAGTTTCCTTTATTAATTATTTTTAATGACTATAATTAAATGAACCATTTATACAATCAATTCTGCTAGTCGAAAATTTAATCTCCATTTCATAGCAACTATTTAATTTAGAAATAAATAAATTTAATTAACCAAAAATTATATTTAGACTACTATTCTTAAACCATTTCCAAAATCTTATAAGTATGGTTTTTGTTTAACTATTAAAAATATATCCTTAACCCATTATTTTTAAAAATAAACTAGTAGATTGAAATATTCATATGTGTATTTTCTCGAACTGGCTATAAAATATTTTTATACAGATTCTATATAAATCTGTCTTTACATATATAATCTCAACTTTTCTGAAATTCCTATTTCTTTCAACTTTATCTATACAAATTAATTCTCTGTTTTATTATTTTCTTTGTGCATACACATTAATACATATGCTCATATATATAATTTAATGGAAATAGAAAGACAATACCTCACAGTCGAATTCGAACGGAGCCTCAGCCCTACCTGACTGACAATGCACTCGCACGCTACCATTTACCGTGCGACTCTGATCGCGATCCCCCTCCAACAAATCACCTAGCTTCCCAATCGACCCCAGAACTTCATCGCCTGAATTGTCTGCTCGACTTCGCCTTCGTCGCCGCGAGCTAAGCTCGAATTCGCGAGCTCAATCCCCATCTCGAATCGCGATGCTCGATAGCCACCTTCGCCTCCACCAGGTCGCGACTCGCGACGTGTTGCCGCCATTCGATTTGATCGAATTCGAGTAATTGGGGAAACGAATTTTTTTTTTGAACCACGTTTACTTTGATTTTGAAGAGAAAGGGCTTCGGCCATTTATGTTTTTATCTCTGTGATTTTGAACTGAACGGAAGGAGAGGGGTATTTGAAAATGAAAGGAGAATGGTTGCGTGATGGGTTGCATGATTTCGTATCCGTGATTGTAGGCGTGGGTTAAGGGAAGAAGACGTGTGATATTTATTAATATAAATATAAATTTTAAATTGAATTCGATTTAAATTCCAACACGTTTACTCACCGTACGGTCACATATCAACTCAGAAAAATACGAAATTGGAAATCCAGTAATAATACAATATTACGGACCCAATGGAACTGGTTTCGTCGAATTCCGAGACTGTGCCTCGGACGGCTATTTTTAAATATCGATACGAACGATAATTTTCAAAACTGAACAAACCATTTTCAAATTCGATTCTGAAGCTTCTATTATCTTCAGTAATATCAATACAAATTTTAAAAGCTTTCGAAATATTTTCTTCAACTTTAAATTGAAGATTTAAATTTTTATTCAACATTCAGCAGATTAAATTTTATAATTTAATTGCCAATTTCAAAGTTATATCGGGGATTCAAATTAAATTATCATTCAAATATTTAAAATTAATTAAATATTTTCAATTTAATTTGTCCAAAATTCTGGGTCGTTACAATCCGTTAAACTATCTACTATGTAGTAGTGTACGATAAGTAGATAATGTCTATCAGTAATAATAAGATATCAGATAGTGTTAAGTCATGGCCCATTCCACCCTTAACACATTTTTATTCCCAAAAGCATATACAAGACCGTAGTTTCCCCAAAACCGGAAGTCACCAGAGGGAAATCCATATACTAAAGGTACAAACCAAAATCGTAGTGGTCACGTATAAGGGATACAAGTATGACAAGGCACATGAGGCAATACCCAAGGTAGTGATACTACCGTTTGCCTGATCCGGACTGGTGAGAACGCAACGCCGCAGCGCCCGCAACACCGTGAAACAACACTCCCAAAATCAAGGGTGCACCAATCGACAACAAGTAATGAGTAGTTCGAAGAAGTGTGTTCACTTGAGGTAGCTAATCCTCCATTGGCCCGGCACGGCTCCTGTTTTAGTCATTTCCAATTTGACACAAGTGTCAAGGCTATCCATCATCGTTCTCTTTCTTCAGTCAACACGTACATCATTCCAACCACTTCATTCTGGATCACACTCCGCGTATAGTTATTAAAGTGGGTTTCGGTTTAGATAGAGAGTATATCCATAACCGGTTCCGGTCTCTTTAATAACTTCCGTAATTATTTCACCGATTGGTCGTTTAATATATATTTCAAAACCAAATCAAATTCAATTTCAAATAGAATTTGTAAACCAACATTTCATTTCTCTTTCGAAATCAATTTCCAAAATTTACGTTTCAAAACTTCCAAATTCATAATTTCAAAATCTTATAATTCAATTTCAATCTTTATTTAAAACAATTCAAATAATCAATTTAAATTTGTATATAAGATTCATTTCGAAATCATTTAAATTAATTTAATTTAACATTTAAATCAATTTAAATTCATTTATCGATTTCATTCAATATTCATTAAGTAAATTTGCCATTCAAAACAATTTCTATTAAATTTCCAATTCATTAAATCCATTATTTAAATTCAACTTCATTATATCAAAACTTACAAATTGAATTAAATTAAATTCATCAAATCAAATTCTTTAAATTTCAAGTCTTCCATTAATTTCAATAAATCGCATTTTTTTTGTTAAAGAAATTCAATTTCACTTATTTACTTACTTAAATAATTTTCCAAAACTTAATTAATAAAGAAACTCAATTTCAATTATTTACGAAGTAAAATTCACTTATTCAAAAGTTCAAGTTCACTTATTAAAGAATTCAATTCAATCTAATCATTAAATAATTCAATCTTATTTAATTAATAAATAATTCAAAACTTAATTATAAAATAATTTCAAAGTTTAATAATTTCAAACTTAATTATGATTTCAAACTTAATTATTTAATCATTTCAAACTTAATTCAATCATTTCTCAAATTAAACATCGTTCTTTCATCAATTTCATTTTTAATATTTTGTTTCAGATTTTTAAATATTGACATTTTCCTTTCATTAAAAATTCAAATTTCAACTTCATTTCAAAACCATATTATTTATTCAAATAAAATCTTCGTTTATTTTTAAATCAAATTATTGACCAATCGGGTTTTATTTAATTCTCTATCCTAGGTCAAAGTTCAATTTGGGTATTTATCATTTCAACCCGATTCCAATTCAATTCAAACATCAAAGCATAGTAAAGGGAACTTGCAGTGTGATAACTGGGATGGTGTCAAAGTAAATAAACAAGCAATAACAACAACCAATATCAATCCAAAAATCAAATCAATAATCCCGAAATCATCGTATTAATTCGCATTGTTATTTGTGCGAATTAATATAATTATTTCTAGAACCTACACTATCATTTCATGCAGATTAAAGATTATTCCACTAATTATTTATACGGTTTTTCACTTGTCATTCAATTATAATTTTAAACTACAATAATTAATCCAACATACGTCGATGGTTCAAAGTGTAATTATCACTATCCTACATGTTAATTAATTTAACAATTAAAAGGGGTCATATTCACTAATCAAATTTAACATATAAATCAGTTTTAAAATTGTTAACTATCCTATATCCATTTCAATTTTTGCATACTATTTATCATTTATCACTAACACTTTAACGTCCAATATAAACATCAACAATCAATCAATTATCAGCTAAACTGTATTATCATCACATAAATAATTAACAGATAATGGTGTCAGATGTCACAGGTGAACTGATACAGGCAATAACGTATATAACAGTGTAATTAACTAACAGCAGCATATTTCAATTGTCGTTTCAATTGAAATCAAATTTAATAAATAAAAGAACGTTAATCGTGAGTGATTGCTCACCTTTCGAGGCTAGAAAGATAGGCAAATGAAGTTGAGTTACAATCCAAGCACAATTGTCAAAGTAAAGCACGATGGATTCGAATTCGACGAACACTGATAAATTGGAATCAATGAAAACGATCAAAACCGGTTTGGGATAAATCGAAACAAGATGCATATACATGTATTTTCAAAACAATATTAAATTTTAAAACAAACAAAAAATCGTTATATGTATTTCAAATCAATATTAAATTTAAACATATGTAAAACATAGTCTTTATTTATATACATATTCCAAACTCGTTTCTTTCCTAACCACAAAACAAAACAAAAATCAAAGCTTCTACATATATGCTATTTTAAATCCATACTTTTTAAAAGAGATAATCAAATATCAAAAATGTCTATATTTTTTTATATTTTTAGACGTCAACACTAATAACCATATTATATGTGTATACTTTACAAAATTAACATTTTCGCAGACAAGTATAAGGTAACAACAACGTCAAGCTCGACTATCAGAACCTAAGCCATGACATACAAAGGTCAAAGAGTTCACAAAGCTAGCTATACAACTGGACAGTGCAAGCTTCAGAATGTATATACATGAAGATTTCACTACAATAGGTCGAGAAACAAACATGTGCCACAGCAACAAGTGATGTACACATGAATGCTATAACTCAACTGCAGCACCAAAGTACGAAACAGTGGTACAACTACAAAATAGAAGGAGGGTGAGGGCACCAGAGTTATGGCACCACAGCACATAAATACATGAATGACAAGTATGCAACTGAAGGCAACAATGGTGCCAGCAGTTGCAAACAAGTTCAGAGGTACTAGAGAGGATGCCCAAGTGACTTGAAGCAATGAATCAAGTGCAAATCCAATAAGACAACATAGGCAGTGCAGTTTCAATTTGAAGCTATGAAAATGCAAAATGCCAAAGTCATGGAACAGCAAGCAGTACAAAATAGAAGTGCCACCAGAGATCAACTACAAGAACAACTATACAAACTATTAACCCCACTGGAACAAAATGCAAATATCAACATGGATGCAAAACAAACCAAGTGGAGATGAGATATATATATACAAAATGCAGAGAGATGGATCAACAGCCCCAAGTCAAAATGGAGCTACAGGAATGAACCAAGCTACAACTATAATGAAACAACATCAGTGACAAAACAGTGTCAAAAATGAAGAGACCAGAGGAATGCAACTAAAACTGATGATAGTGGTAATCACATAGTGAAATGCAACTGATGATAGTGAATGAGACAACAACTTCAAACTCAAGTAAACAGCTAAATGCAACATCATTGGACGAATAGTGCAACCCAATGCAAATCAGTTCAAAATCCAAGCAGTGGTTAAGGTATGAAATCAGACAGTACAATTTGATCAACTACAAAGGCAGTAGCGAGTGTGGACAAACCAAACTCAAGATTTCAAAATGCAGTGGCCATACACATATATACATACAAGAATGTATGTATACAAATAATCAGCCATCAAGTGCAGTGCAACTAAGAAAGAAGGCAGTGGCAACAGTTCAGATGACAATGAACTAACGTAAAGACCACAAAGACTTCAAGACAGTGATTCAATCAGACCTGACCTAAGTTAAAGAAGCCAACATGAATGCAGACCTAAACTACATGGACATTTTAGGCCGAGAACCAGAAAAAACATCACAACAAACATGACAGCAGATCAAATGAAAGACTAGTGATGCATATAGTAGAACGAAGACTTCAAGAATGATACAAAGCAGACATGAATGCATCACTAAACCAAATGCAAGACCACAAGTACAACAACTCCAGACCATGCTACAGAATATACAATGAGGACAGTGGTTAATGTCGAGAAACAATCAGAGAATGTAAAGTCAAAAGCCACAGTGGATGAACGAAATTCAACGGTGCAGAAATAATCTCAAAGCCAAATGAAAATCATGTCATCAAGTCAGAGCATATATATTGAATGAATACAACAACAGTGAAATGCCAACATCAAAGACCACTGAAATGGCAGACTGGACAACATAAATGAATGCAGAGGAATGAGTGCATAGTATATACAACAGAGATCAAGCTTAGTGTTAAGTGTCAGTGATGAAGATGCATCGGTATCAAGCACAAATGACAACCAGACATAGATGCAGACCCACGAATACTACAAGATCAATAAGCATTTGAGTTTGAGCTAAACATTGAACAAATGCAGATGAACAAAATGCAAACTGCAAAAAGAAGGGCAGTAACAACATACAATGATGACCAGACGCCATGGTAAGAGCAGAGGAGGAGGAAGCTTCTGATTCTCAGATCCAAACTTTTTTTTAGAGCAAGAACGAATAGAGGATGAAATGAACGTGAATTATGGGAACCAGCAAATGAATATTGAAACCAGTGTGGAAAAGGAAAAGTTGGGGAAATAAATTTTGGGAATATAAAACGAGTAACGTCTATTTGATTTCACAGCTGTTTGAATCATCAGATGGATATACGAATAGTCACCAGAAATCCAAAAGACTCGGTTGCGGAACCGATACGCTAAGCGTTTCGCAGACCGCACCGCACACCGTTCTCCGAAATACAGATGTGAATATACCGTAGAGATCAGCACGACGGGACGATCAAAACTGTATACGGATGTCAGTGGTACGATTGAATTTATAAAATTCGAATTTTCTAATAGCGGAAAATGCAAGAAAAACGCTGAAAAATAAGATCGACGGAGCCAAAGATGTCCGAATTTTTAAAAACGACAAACTAACATCTTGCTCAGAAGATGGTTTAGAATTTTTCTATGTAAAAATATTTAGGTTTCGAAAACATTTTATTTTCATCACTTTTTAACTGATTAAATTGAAGTAAATTTACGCGCGAAATAAACTTTCATATTTTCGGACGAAAATTTACCAACTGCTATGTTTAATTAGACGCATTCCAAATATCAAATTTATATTTCAAAATTTTATCGTTTAAAATTTCACAAAATTTCAACTAATTACGTTATTAAAACAGTTGAAATTTACGGGTCGTTACATGGTGCACACATATGCTTATGGGATAGGATTAGGAGATGTTTTAATGTAAAGAGGTAAAGTGATTGCCTATGCAACTCGACAGCTCAGATCGCATGAGTTAGATGTCCAACTCATGATTTGGAATTAGCTACCGCAATTTCTGCATTGAAGGTGTGGAGACATTACCATTTGGGAAAAAGATTCGAGTTGTATACGAATCATAAGTCATTGAAGTATCTATTCTCTCAGAAGGAGATGAATATGAGACTGTAGAGGTGGTTAGTGTTTTTAGCCGCTTATGACTTTGGTACTGAGTACATACCAGGAAAAGGCAACAAGGTTTCGGATGCAGTTAGCAGGAAACATCAAGGTGCGGTATTGGCAATGATAGGTGAGTGGAAAGATTTAGAAACATTGACTAAATGCAAAATACAGCGGAGATCTGAAGTTAGATCTAGTAAGGAAACTGCTATGCTGTCATGTTTAGAAGGTCGACCAGTGATGATTGAAAGGATTGCTTCTAAGCAAAGGGAGGATCCAATATTAGCTGAACGGATCAAAAAGTTAAGGAATGGAACATAGAGCGATGACTTGAAAGGTTCCAGTCTTGACTAGAATGGGTGGTTAAGGAAGAAAGGAAGGCTATGTGTTCCGAATGTGGGAAACATTAGGAAGGAAGTTCTTGGAGAATGCCATCGTTTAAAGTTTACTATTCATCTAGAAGGAACTAAGATGTATCAGGACTTGTAAATAAGTTTCTTCTGGGAAGGCATTAAGAGAGATATAGGCTTATGGGTGAAACAGTGTTTGAACTGTCAATAGGTAAAAGCCGAACATCAGAAACCAAGTGGGTTGCTTCAGCCTTTAGATGTTCCAGTATAGAAATGAGATTCTATCTCAATGGATTTCATTAATGGGTTGCCAAGGTTGAGTAGAGGAAATGAAAGCATATGGGTTGTAGTGGACAGATTAACCAAGAGTGCCCATTTCATTCCAGTTAAGTCAACCAAGACGGCACCTGTTTTAGCAAATTTATTTATGAAGAATATAGTTAGGCTACATGGAATTCCTAGTGGTATAATAAGTGATAGAGATTCCTTATTCACTACCGAATTCTGGAAGAATCTACATGAGACTTTAGGTACCAAGCTCAAAATGAGTATCGCTTACCATCCGTAGATAGATGAGAAAATGGAAAGAGTTAACAAAGTCTTAGAAGATTTGTTAAATGCTTGTGTATTAGATTTTGGGGTATCATGGGTAGACCATCTACACTTAGTCGATTTTTCGTATAAAAATAGTTTTTAAGCTGTTATAGGGATGACACTGTTTGAAGCTTTGTATGGAAGGCCATGCAAATCTCTCGTTTGTTGGTTAGAGACCAGGAATATGTTAGTTCTTGGTCCGGATTTGGTTATGGAAGTCGCAAAAAAGATTGAGTTAATTCGAGCTAGAATGTAGGAAGTTCAATCTAGGCAGAAGAGCTATGCTGATAAAAGAAGGAAAGACTTAGATTTCTCGGTTGGAGATCATGTTTCCGTGAAGGTATCATCGATGAAAGGTGTAATCAGATTGAAAAATCAGGAAAATTGGCACCGAGATTCGTGGGACCATTTCCTATTGTAAAAAGGATCGGGAAACTCACATATAGAGTAGAGTTACCGAACAGTTTGGCAGGAATCCACAATGTTTTTCATATATCTCATCTAAGGAAGTGTATTCGAAGTCCAGAGCTACTATAGCACCGACTGTGTTAGATGACTTAGTAGTGGAACCGAATTTGACTATAGTTAGAAAGCTGGATCATATAGCCACTAGAGATTAGAAGGGACTAAGGAACAAGACAGTCAGATTAGTCAAAGTCCAGTGGAGTGACGATGAGAGAGACTGTACTTGAAAAACTAAGAGAAGGGTTATAGATACTTATCCTGACTTGTTTTATGGTAGTTTTACCTTTATGATTGATTTTTACATGTATTTAACGTAATTTTGAGGATGAAATTCCTTAAGAAGGGAGTCTGTAACGACCCTAATTTTGGCTAACATTATTTAGAATATTTAATTAAATCAATTAAATGAAATAATGTAAATGGTTAAGGGATTGAGATTTGTATAATTATAAGGTAACCGTGCCTTAATGAATGAACAAATGAAAATTTAAAATGAAGAAAGAAAAGATAATAAGATAAGGGAAAAATAGGAATATGTTATATTCTTATACCCTAAACCTTATCCACTCTCATTTACAACATTTACAAAAAAAACTAAATATAGTGCTTAGTCGGCCACCATTAGAAGTAATCTAAAGGAAGATAAGCAAGGATTCAAGTAGGAAGCTTGGTCAAATCAATTCAAGAGCAAATCTCAACCTTCTTAACAATCAAACTAAGGTGAATAATAGATTATATCTCATTTCATTTGGTTTCGGTTTCTAAATAAGATCCAAATATATTTTACAAGAAAAATGCCATGTTTTGATTGTTTAAATGGATATATGTGCTTGTTGATGATTTATGTTGTTACATATCGATTTTATGATAAGATTTGATTTGAAAAGCATATTAAATGACATCCAAATAGCTTGTGTTTTTGATATAAGGTCATGAATATTATTTTAGAGATGGGTTTCAAGTTTCATAATTTTCTAAGTTAATGTGGATTTATTATGAATTTTATGGTAAAGAAAATGGTTAAATTGGGTTTAAATTGCTTTCGGTTATTATATGTTAGCTTTGGGTCATAATTTTAAATATGTTAGAAAACACATTAAAAGTAATTTATGGGAATTTTTGGAGAATTTCCCTAAGTATTTTATTAAAGATATAAAATTATTTAAGATATGAGACTTAAATGTTTTACATGTTTATAAAAGGAGAAGGGAGAATTTACTAAATGTTTTAAATTGTTAATTACCGAATTCAGCAGCACTTTTAGAAAAGGTTTTGAAAAAGAATTTGCAACCAATTATATGTTGACAAATAAGACAAGTTAGTTGGAAAGATATTACTTTAAAAAGTTAAAAATCAGTTTTGTAAAGGTTTGTTGCTTCGCCACTTTCGGTAGCCACCTTTCGACCCCAGACTACTGCCTCCAACCTAGTCGAAATCAATACACATGGTATCAATGCCTTGGTACGTAGCTGATTGGAGATAGGCAGAAGGTATAGAATCGAAACATGCTTTCGAAGGGGTAGAAGTAGTCTTTATAAACTCAGAATTATTTTGGTTACAAAATGAGGCTTTCGAAGGAAATATCTTTCGACTTGGTCAAATATATCTTGTTTTAGAAAAAGAGCTTTCGAAAGAGGTTGCCGCCATTTATTTTAAAAAGGAAGCTTTCGAAGGGGTCGAAACCCCTGTTGTCGCATTCAACCTTTCAAATCAATGCCTTAAACTTTGAAGCCGCCTCTCCATGCCTTTGAAAGGGTTGGTTTCGAAACCATCCACTTTCTTTTACTTAGGAATAATGCTTTCGAAAGCGTTGTTTTCACCCCAGTTCTTTTAAGACCCTTAGATATAGCGGAAACATTTAAATAGTAATTCATTATTCAGAATTAAACTTCATCAATAAGTCATAAAAGCAGAATATGTCTCAAAACCCAACTACTCATGTCTTATGAAAAATACATCTCAGCCTCAGAATTAGAGTACAAAAATAATAACAATCATCCCTCTCATAAGTGCTAATACATCAAAAGCCAAATGAAATGGAAAAATGAAAAGATGAAGAATACACGAAAAACTCCAAGGATATATCTCCAAGCAATCTGAATCTATTGTCCTCGACTCTACTGGCCTATGGGGGAAAAGAGGAATTAGAGGAGTGGGTCAGACAATAAGTCTGGTGAGTGAAAGTAATTGCTAGCATTTCTAAGCAAGATAAAGATAATAGACTAAGCAATAGTTCTAGTATGAAAGGAAAATAAATGAAAGAAAAAACTCGCATAAAGTGTTGTTTGACTGTTTGTTTGATTATTTGCTTTGATTGTGATTGTTTGCACTTGTCTTAAATTGCTATGATTAGGTTGAAACCCTAATCCTATCTCAAGTGCTAACTTGATTAGGCTAAAATCCTAATTCTACCCTTTGATCGGCCTTCTATCTCTGTTGTGCCACTGTAAACCAGTCCTGCTGGTTACTGCAAAAAGACACCTCTTTAGCGCTTAGAACGCAGTAGCGAATTATTTACCCTAATCGATGCCGCACGCTCGATCATCGCCGGTACACACTAACTATCGCCCCCTATTTGACCCTTTATTTACCCTAATCAGCATAAGCGTGCCCAGCCTCACCTACGTGTGAGACCATCAGTCCTTGACCTGAAAGGGAATGCTACTGGTACTGGTCCTAACAAACAAATCTTCTAGCTTTGCACCCCTTTCCCGAATCCCCAGATTTGAGCCTCTACCTATTAGCTTATTTACCCTAATCAGCATAAGCATGTCCCGGCCTCACCTACGTCTGAGACCATCAGTCCTAGACCTAAAAGGGAATCTTGTCGGTACAGGGCCTACTTCTATGTTTATTTATTAACTTAATTCAAGATCTAAGTTTTAAAATAAGTCTCTTCTGTTATTTCTATTGTATTTGCTTATTAACTTTCAAGATCTAAGTTTTAAAATAAGCCTCTTCTATTATTTCTTTCTTTCTAATTATAACTTGTGTTATAATTGTTCTTGCAGCTGTTATTCTTCTAGTTTCTCTTTTTAGTTATAACCACTTGTTATAATTATGCTTGCAAATATCTTATTTGCCTATTTTAGTCCATCTCTATTTTTATTTCAGTTTTTCTCATTTTACATCTGATTTCTGTAAATTTATTGTTATTCTATTTTAATCCATATTAGCGAATTCTTCTCTTTTTAATTTATTCGTGTAAAAAGGGATTAAATCTCTATAAAAAGAACTAACATTTACAGGCTAAATTCCAACTTAAAACAGACGTAAATAACTATAAATAACTGAATAAAATAGCTGAATAAAATAGACTGAAAAGAACTTCTGAAATTTACTAAAAAAACTGTCTGTAAATAAACTTATATAAAAACTGTCTCAAAATTGTAGAAAAACTACAACTATTGAGAACCCTATTATTTTAAATTGCTTAAAAATCTAAAATAATTACAAAACACTCACCCGTGGTCCTTAGCTCTATTCCTGGGCCTTCCCGGATCCACTCCTAGGGCGTAGAATATATTTATCAAAAAGATCTCCTCCTTAGAAAAAATTTCTATTTAGGGTCCAGCCTTAGACAATGAACCCAAATAGGAGAAAATTTGAATGAGAAAAATAGCTAGGACTAGGGTCTTATTTATAGTGTAGCTTAGGGATCTCAGGCCGTCGGATTTGAAGATTAAATCCGGTGCAACCACGTCATAGGCTCACTAGGAACCGTCAGGTGCAGCTACGGACGCATAAGATCGCTCAAAAATCAATTTTTAATGTCATCGCTTGTACTGGACGAATCTTCGTCCATTAATATAGGCGGGTCGACCTTTGTATATTGGGGGTCGACCTAAAGGTCAAACTGACCAAAACAAGGGTCGACCTTTGGGTCGACCTATATATATATTTATTTATTTTTTCCGTTTTCTTATTTCTTTCGTAACTTCTTCATACTAGCTTGGATTTTGACAAGTTATATATGAAATTGATTAGAAAATCGCCACAGACCCAATGGTGCAACTCTCGTAGTTTGATTTTGATGATTTCACAAACTTATTTTATTGTTTAATTAATTCGTTAATTAATTATTATAGCTCAAATTTTGGGTTGTTACACTAATACACTAAAACAAGACCCAAAGCTCCGATTTTTGGCTAAGGCTGCGCCCCCTAGCCACCATGGCCGAACCTTATTGACCCCCTTTAATCTCTAAAAGTCAAGTTTTTCCAAACAGAAGCTAGGTTCGTGTATGGTATGCAAATTTGTGGTAGTTTGGTTAAAGTTCGTGTTGATTTAGGTGAGTAAAGCTCACTTTAAAAATCAAGTTTTAACCTTTGTTATTTGCATAATAATCTTGTTGTTTACTTACGTTCAATAAGTGTATGAAATTATTATTGTTTGGTTTGGTTTCGCTTGACAACGGATGGCACATAGGATGTTTGTAGGGAACATGAAATGAAGTCGAAGTGTTCGTAGCAAATAGGTCTCTACGACACACCTATAAGTGCATAATTTATAAAGTGAATTTTTTACCTTGCCTTGTGAATGTTATTCACGTTTTTGAATATATATGCTTTTAATTAGAGATGTTTGGATGAATATATATAACATTTATAATGTACGAAAGGGTCTGTATAACTACTATCGCTATATGGACACTATGAAATTAGCATTTCTTTTGAAATCTTTTGTATGTGATTTCGTGTGTGGGTTTTACATAGTTAATTAATCATTTTAATAATGATGTTTTAAAGATAGTTAATCATTTTAATAATGATGTCTTAAAGTTAATTAATCATTTTAATAATGATAGTTAAAGTTAATTCATTTTAATAATGATGTTTTAAAGGTAATTAGTCATTTTATTAATGATGCTTTAAAGTTAATTGATTATTTTAATAATGATGCTTAAAGTTTGTTAATCATTTTAATAATGATGTTCAAAATTAATCAACCATTTTAATAATGATGTTTAAAGTTAATTAATGACTTTAATAAAGCTGCTTAAAGTTAATATTTGTAATGTGAGAGCCAAGCACAAGTTCGGTTTTTAAAAAGTTTAAAAGTTTTGTTTCAAGTTATGGAAGTGTAAGAAATTTAATTTTCGTAAACAATATCGATTATATGGAAAGAATTTTTTTATATTCTTAGTACTAAACGTCGATGTAACACCCTGTAAAATCAACCATAAATGAATTTAGTGAATCAAACTAAACAAGGTAGGGTTGAAAATGGAAATTTAATAAAAGTTAGAATTTATCCATGAAAGTTATTTTGTTGCGTTCATGGCGAAACTATGATCTATTCCCATATATAATAAGTTGAAAATGGAGCTGAAACGAAGAAGTAATGAGCATATGAAGTTTTCAGATTTAAATTAGTTTAGTTTGAATTCAAATTAAATGTGTATATAAATTTAGGTTCTGAATTTCAAAAAATTAACTATTTGATTACTTAGGGGTTAAGTAATCATTAAGTTAAACAGTTAATGTTAAAAGTTAATTATGGAATAAAATAAACGAGCAACGGTAACAAATCAGTGCACCCCAAATAACAGGAGCAGAGGTCGACACGTCCAACCCCAAGCGGTCGACCCCAACTCAGGTGGTGGCTAGGGATTTTTCAGCATTAAACGCTCTATCCATTTCACCTAACTCCATCATATGGTTCTGGTGCATTTCAACTCCTATAAATAGGATCCTATCCTCTTTAGTTTTTGTTCATAAATATTTGGAAAATACCTTGGACCTCTGCCATTTTCTCTTTTCAGTTAGATTCAGAAATTCAATTAGAAGTTTAGGTAAAGATTCTATTCCTTTTCTAATTATTCTTTTAATCTATTTTCTTCTCCTTCAACCTCTCTCTAACAATATATACATACCTTTCCTTTGCTCTGTGTGTGTGTATATCAAAAGAAGGAGATCTGGAAAAGAGTTTCTTTGGCATTGCAAATCCATACAATAGAAGCTAAGGGTAATCTGTGATCGGAAACCTAGTACTTTGTCTCAGTATTAGATTTGTATATATCTACGGATTTGAATATGCCTTAGGGATTTTGGGATTGCGAAAAGAAAATAGATAAAATCTCCCAAAATTCCTTTTTATTTTTAAATTTCAATTCTAGATGGAGATTGCAATTATTTGTTGGAATTTATATTGTTTCTGCAATTTTTGATAATTTCAGTCTATTCCACTTCTCCTCCTTCTTTGATTCTAATTGTGAGTATTAGTAATAAAATAAGGGTTTAAAGTACAAATTCTATTCGTAGTTTACACCACTTATTCCACACAAAATTTCTTCATTTATTTCTATGTGAAAGAGGAGTTGAATAGAATATGTAGTTAGAATTGCAATTCCCATTGTTTAGGATATTCTATTAGATTGATGTAACAAATTGGGTTTCTATTTTTACAAGTCTATGTATTGCAGTTTTGGATATGAATATTTAATTCCATGTTATAGATATAGTAAACTTAGGAATTTAAAGGAAAATGATTTGTATTATTATTATGGTTAAAAGAATTGACATTTAACACTAGTTTAGGTCGTACAAACCGCATATTTAGAATTTATTAGGTGCGAACATATATTATTCTATCAACGTAATAAACGTGCAATTATGGCATATAATTACATAGTTAATTAGGTAGTAAGCATCATTAATTTCCCCCTTTAGGAAGGTTGTAACAACCCACATATTTCACGATTAAATATTTAAATGTTTTATTTAAATATAGCATCGTTAGTTGAATTAAAGTCCGAAATGTCACTTTATTGTAAACAGTCGAATTCAGACTTGAGACCACTTTCATTGAGTTCAAAACAATGTTTACAACTTGTTTAAGTATGAACATCGATATGTTTGGAGTTGATTAGGATTTCGGTATTTTCATTTGGGCTTTGGGTTGGGTTTTAGCCCATTAACCCAATAAGCTAACCCAAACTCTTCTACCAAATACCCTAACTCATCTCCCCTTCATTCATTCTACTCATAATAATTCCAAACACTCAAGCTAAATGAAAAATGGGGAAAGAGAGGAGTTTAGAAATTCCTAAGCCCTGGTTCTCTTAGGAAATTCAAATTCAAGTTCCAAAATCAAGGAGAAGCTTAGGTAAGCATGCTCTTCATCTTCTCCATCTCAACTCCTCTTCAATTCTTGGTTCCTCCTATAACCTTACTTAGGAAATTCATTGCGTGTGATCATAGATTGAAGGTTCTTGAAGTGAAGTTGAAGAGAGATTGATCTTGCTTTGTTTTAGAGCTTCTCATTCCTTGTTTTTGAGTTTAAAGGTGAATTCTTGAACTCACATCTATGTCTATAGCTTTCATTGTTGTTAGGTATGAATTCCTAACATCTATTTCATGATTCAATTGCTTTTGATTTGAATTGGTTTGGTGAATTTTCCAATTTTGGTTTTGAGGTCAAAATTTATGAAAAATCTACTATGGATGTTAGGACATGTTATTTGGGGTGTATCAAAGAGCCTACAAGGGTGGGTTGTCGCTTGGCATAAATCCCTGGTCTCCATCGCTCGTTCGATCGCTTCCAAGTTGATTTGGCCATCAATGGCCTAGTCAAATTTCTACCCAGCTCAGGCAACCAGACGTATGGTTGAACCTACTAGACGTCTGGTAGGGGCTTCTGAAAAAAAAATAAAAACGAAAAAATAAAATAAAACTCCAAAGCCTAGGGTCAGACGTCCGGTTAAACCCACCAAACATCTGGTCCTATTGAATTTTTGCATATTTGCCTATTTTTGAGTGGATTTCCAATTTTTATCGCTCTTTGACGATCCGAATAGTTATTGTCAATCAATACCAACTTTGATGACTTCTTTTTTGGATTTTTGGTGTTTCCTTTGATGGATTTGATATCGATTTCTATGGTTTTGATTCACGTTATTGAAATGTGGATTTTTGGTTATAAATTGTTTTTACAATCGTTTCTATGATTTGTCACTTTAAAATACAAAGGTTTCTATACTAGTAGTAAATACTCAAACTCTTTCACAAAAATGATTTCAACATTACTTTTAATACAAAGCTTGTTTTTAAAACCATTTTCCAATCTATTAGTATATACAAACCTTTACCTCAGTCGTATGAGAAATCCAATTAAACAACTTAGCAAAACAAGTGGTATGAAGCTCTTGCATTTACTTCGTCGGTTAATTCTTAGACTTGTTCGATTGAAATCTTGTGACAATTTTCGAGTGGAAATCTACAGTTTTTTTGTAAATATTTAAGTTAAGCCAGTGGTTATGGGACATGAATCTAAACTCAATTATTTACTAGCTTGGTGTAATTTACACTTATTTATCAATGATGATCATTTTGTGACAATTTTCGAGTGGAAATCTACAATTTTTTCGTAAATATTTAAGTTAAGCCAATGGTTATGGGACATGAAGCTAAACTCATTTATTTACTAGCTTGGTGTAATTTACACTTATTGATCTATGATGATCATTTTGTGGTTTAGACTAGCGATATGCGATGTCTCTTTGTCCGCGTGTGGGACTATACCCCGTTCTGTGGAGCTTCGGCTCAATTTGGTGGGTTAACGACCCACAGTCTTTTGACCTTTTGTAGAGCAATCAGCTCAATGAGTCTGTGCATGGGGCGTATCTTTTTAGCTGTGTCGATATTCAGCTTAATGAGTCTCATGTGCATGGGGCGTATCTTTTTAGGTGCGTCGATGTTCGTCTCAATGAGTCTGTGCATGGGGCGTATCTTTATAGGTGCGTCGATGTTTGGCTCAATGAGTCCCTGCATGGGGCGTATCTTTTTAGGTGCGTCGATGTTCGGCTCATTCATCCTCAAGGGGGGACTGTACCCCGTATTTTTATAGGTTAGCGAACCATGATATATCGTCCCGTTTATGATACACGTGTTGGTGAGTTTTCATGCTCCCATTTATGATAGGCCTCCCCCTTTTATGTTTTCTGGATTTTTAATTATGGATTTCTAGAATTTATGTTTCACCAATTTTTGCGATTTGCATTGATATGTTTTGTCAATATTTGAGGTTTGGTGAATAAGCTAAAGAATATGATATTCTTTTTGGGTATTTGAGGAGACTTGAGATATTACATGATTTTCATTTTTATCAAATATATACTTGTCACAGTATGGCATTATTGTTATCATATTTTTTTTCATATCTCTTATCCTATTTCATCTTATATGATATTTATAGCTAGACTGATCCGTTTATTATTTTCCTTCTTAAATAATACTCGGGTCAGACCGAGGTGTACCAGATGCTTCTACTTGACTTCTTAGCAGGAATCATCATCTGACTTTTGGCTAACTACTCTAGATTGTAGTTTTTGTCTTTCGTGTATACGAGATAGAGACTCATTTATGTATACATATTCTTTTTCTAGCACTTGCACCTATTCTTTTGTGATGTAGTGGATCTTGTATGACCACTACTTTGATGTACACTTCTATGTGTTATATTCATATCCGATTCCACCTTTGTGATATGAATATCTATGACTGATTTATGTTTTGCTTATTTTATATTTGTTTCTGAAGGCTACATAGCCACTATGCAGTAGCTTTGAGTTTGTATTTGATATGTCAGATTTCCTCTTGAAATGAAATGCATGACCTTCCATCTGGCATATCGGTACTCGCAAAAATCAATTATACAGTTGGTCGCTCCTCAACAGCCTTATTCTTCGTACTAATTGACGGCATTACCCAGTAGTGTCCTTGGTTAGTGTGAGTATAGAGGTGGGGCATCACAGCTTGGTATTAGTGCCAAACTTCGGAACAATATAGGATATTATGACAAGAATCATTGTCCTAAGTCTCTCTTAGGAATCGTGCCTTAGGATTTAATCCGAGTCTTAGGACTCGTTTGATCCTATTTTCTTTTATGATGCTTTGTTTTACCAATCAAGCTTATTTGAATTCATTCTGATAATAACCTTTTTCCTCTTTGTTCTTTCTTTCTTTCTTAAAGAAGAAGAGATGGTTAGACCTGGCAGTCCTAGCGCTGGTCAATCTAGTGGTCCTCCTCTGGATGGCGTATTAATGTCTGCCCAACAACTTTTGGATCTCGTAAAGAATCAAAGGTTTATCTGTGCATTGATTAAGAACCACAAAAAGGTTTTAACTATGAAATTAGAAGTGCCTTTCGACCAGCTTGTAAATATCACTCTTCGACTTAAAGAGTCCGATAAAGGAAGTGATAGTGATGTTGGAGGTGCCAAGAAGAGCCTCAATAATAACAAAAAGATGCATATTAAGTTCAAAAGCCCTAATCCCAATGAGAAAGGGAAGAAAGCAACTTTAGTAGCAAAGACTCCACCCCCTGATCGTTGAGTATGCTACAATTGTAGTTCTAAGGACAACTATGCAAATAGGTGTCTAAGATCCATTTCTTGCCGTTATTGCAAAAGTTTGGGTCGTCATATATCTACATGTCCCAAACTTCAATGCAAGAAAGAGGGAAAGCTGAATGTTGTGCAAGCCACCAGCAACCCTTCTCTTGGTCAAGGTATTTCTCATTCAGTCCTTGATGGAATTATTTTGTTTCGTCATTATCCTATTCGAATTCTTTTTGATACAGATGCATCTCATTCTTTTATATCAAAAGAACCTGTTGATACTTTTTCTTTAAATATTATGGGCTTGATGACTTCATTGAGAATTGTGAATCCGGTTGGTGGATCCGCAACACTCGGTTTACTTTGTAAAAATGTCGAGATTATTTTACGTGATTATGTCTGATCCGATTTGCATGTTATGTGCTACGTAGGTTTCAGAATTGGTTTTGGGAAAGGATTGGTTTAATCGTTATGAAGCCCATATCCTATATCCCGAGAGGACTACCCATCTTCGACATCCTCAATCTGTTAAGCATATTACTATTGTTCTTAATGATTTCAATTCCAATCCGATGGCATCATTTTATTCTTTAAACCCACATGATGAGGAAGATAGTATTTCCCTCATTCAAGTAGTTCATCAATTTCCCGATATCTTTGAGCCTGTCTTAGGATTACCACCTAAGCGATTAATTGAGTGGTGCTAAGGTCTTTTCAGCTCGACCTTGCCACCGGTTTTCATCAGCTACAAGTTGCGAAGGATAGCGTTCCACTTACCGCATTTCACACTCTTTTTTATTCTTATGATTGGCTCATTATGTCATTCGGTTTGACGAACCCTCCAGCTTATTTCATCCATCTTATGAATCGAGTATTATGCGAATATCTCGATGCGTCCTTACTTGTATTCATTGATTATAGGTGAAAACAACAATTTAAAATTGCAAATCTTTCTAATAAGATATATTTATAAGTATAATTGGATTTTGTTCTTAAAACGAGCAAAGAATATTCGTAAAAATTTTAAGAAACATGTTTATCATATAGAAGATGATTTTGTGTTGTCTTGCCTATTGAGTGCTTTAAGAATTTTGGTCGATGCGCCTGATCAACGTTATCGATAGGAGTCTCCTAAACGCTATGATGAGACAGTTAGACACAGTAAATTGACTTGTAATAAGTAAATTTGTTTTTTTAGAAAAAGATGGATACACACTACAAGAAAATCGTTCATCTATAGCAAAGGAGGATTGCAACAAAACGCTGCTTGCAATAATTACTCTTCTACTACCTATCTAGAGTTAAATATGACGCTCTTTCCACGCTATTCCCACATTGAAACCAACGATGAAAAGTTAAGCGCTAAATGATTTCGTCTCCCTCTCATTTTCTAAATAGTTCACCGCGAACTTCTTCTTTTCATCCTTCACTCGAAAACCCTAAATCCCCCACCCCTTTTTCATCTTTCCCTTCCAGTCCATTCAATTATTACTTTTCTTCTCTGCTCCTACATAATCAGGAATCCTTGACCCTAAATTCTTCTCTCCTATGTTGTTTTTCGACGATCGACTTCTTTGCAGATAAAATAAAACATCCACCGCAGTCCACTCCAATCAACGATCGACTTCTTCCCAAACACTTTAATACCACCTTCACCCTCTGCAGTCCACGCCAATCACGATCCAATTCTATCATGATTGGTATAAATCCAAATAAACCAAGCTTCCTCTTCTCCAGATAACGAATGCCCTCCTTGTTGGTGCAGATCCTATACCTCATTTGAAGACATCAACGATGTCGTTATGTCCTGCAAGATGCGATGTTGCACCTATCCACTTTGTTGATGTTTAATCATCTGATTTTAAGGTATTACATCTTTGTTATGTTGCCCTTAGGTTTTACTTATGACGAGCTACAAATATTTTGGGAATTAAAAAAAATGTAGCAGCTTTTCTGAAAATCCCCCTTTCGTTTGCATGTTTAGTTGACAATATCAAATGCATGACTGATTTTAATTTAAAGCTATGCTTGTTTGTTTTTTTTCTTAGCTCAAAATGCAATGAAAAAGATATATCCTTGTTATGGTTTGATGAATATCATCTTAAATAAATGAGTTTTCCATGAAAATAATTTTCATTTTTTAATTCAAGTTGTTTCCAATTTTTTCTCATTAATTTAGTTTGCTGATTGATTCAAAATTATATATGCTTAAAGTAAATTACGATTTGACTTAGTTATTGGAATACTTCAAAAACTCAAAAGGATGATTAGTTAAACCCATTAAATAGTTTACCATTCAAACTCAAGGTATGCTTTTAAAAAGGGTAATTTCTACATGTTATAAATAACTGTTGGAACAATGGTGTTGCATTTTTGTGAGATGCTGGTGTCGTATAGGATAAAGTAAAATGGGCTTTGTGGTGTGAGGCATAACTTTGGTCATTGTGATCAGCCTCATGCCAAATATATTGCATAATTTCAAAACACTTTTTCTTGCAATTTTTGTAAGACTCATCTTCATGAGTCAATTGCAATTCTTTTTGTCACACATTATACCTCATATATTCAGGGTTTTGTTGAAGATAGTTTACATTTTTATCGTTTAGTCTTCACCTTGAGGTTTTTACTTAACAAAGATGATTTTTTCCTTCAATGTAGAGTATATATTAATTATTTGAACTTATTTGTGACGACCGCCCATGACCCCTACACCGAATCTAGAGATAGAGCGCTGTAAAGTGTGCCAGGCGACCATGGACGATTGTCAAGGTAAGATTAAAACAACAGGATCTATCGTATTACTCACAGCGCATGGACAAAATACAATAGAACATATGTATAGTGAAGCTTTACAGAATAAAATGACATCATATAAAACTCCATAATAGTTGAATACAAGCATCCACATAGTCAATACATCCAGCCTCACTACATAACTCTCAGAGAATACAAAACAGCGGAAAAATCCAGTACATATAAGAAGATAATATGCAACCCTCTAGCTCGTCTTCGATGTCAGCATCGTGAGAAGAGAACAGCACCTGTCACCTGCTACCTAGTCTGCCCGTCCCAAAATGGACGAACAGCCCAAGGCAATAAGAATTAAAACATAAAGCCTTGAGTCAGACAACAGTCTTAGTGAGCAGTAAATTAACTAACAACATACCAAAAGAGCATAAAGGAAAAGGAATAGGAATACAACCCTCCCACTCCAACCTCATTCTACAGTGATAGCCCCCAGACACACACTAAGCAGAAGCAAACATAGCAGAGCATACAATTTAAAGTAAAGCAATTGTCACTCGAGTCAAGAGCGATGTTTTCCAAGTACAAATCCCAAGGTCTAAAACCAAGGTCAGATAAGCACCCAGGAAATACCGCTCTTGAGACCGAATGATGATACAACCAAACATCCATGACTCGGCTATCACTGTTATCATTGTTGCGATATCACCGTTAATTGAATGACCGGCACATTCTTTCAGCCGTCCGTCAAGGGCTAATGGTAACCCCGGTTCTAGACATAACTCCCGCACGTCATCGTGACCCGTGCCTAGGATTATCGAATCTACCCAGAGTACTCGACCATCAACTTAGTCTTTTGGGCGTCCCCATGTACTCTTGCTTAGAGCATGCTAGAACCTTCAACAACGATGAGATCTCAACCTCCTAGTCATCCTCCTCGACGACTATTGCCATACTAGCTCAAGCGCCTCTCGAGCATCCATTATCCTCAACTCGAATCATATCACCGAGTTATCAACATGCTTGGAATGATCCCGCCTGGATTCGACCAAGTCTTCATCATATGATTGCCTCGCTTCATAACATCCTCGCGAAGCTTCATCTCAACATCACATCATCAAATCTATGCATAAGAGCTTCATCATCCCGCTACATATGCCCCGAGCAGCTTTCCCAATCCAAGAGCCTTTCCTTTAGCTTTTGAATCACCTTTGGTCTAAATCTAATCATCAATCATCTAGTTCATAACAATCAATCAAATCAAACATCAATCCAAGCAATCAAGCATTCAAATATGATCTAAGTAGACAATTATAACAATAATGGCATTTTCGTAATTAAAGAGTTGAAAGTCCAATAAGCATGAAAACATGTATTATATCTCTACAAACTTGATGAATGAACTTGCATAGGTTAACATATGATAAAATGGATACAACATCATCATGAACAATGGATCTATATGGATCTACACATAGGATGAAGAAAATGCATGGAAATCTCTATTTTAACACCAAAACGAGCCAACAATCCGATATACTCCTTTGGATCCGTGTGAGAGATAATCACCACTCACCAAATCACCTAAACAATCCAAAAGATATCAACTTCAGATCTGGACAGCGAAGAACTAAGCTAGATCCGACAAGATCTCACTTCAAACGATGAAATCTCTCTTGAAAAGATGAAGATCTTCAATCTAAGCTCTTGAATCTTTAATCTTGATCTTCGATTTGGATGGATGGAAGCACTAGATTAGAGTGGAGAAAAGAAGTGAAGAAGTGTAGAAGTCGAGCTCTCAAAATGGCAGCACTTCGTCGCTTCAAAAATCCGGATCCCAAAAAGTGAGAACAACCCCTCCTATTTATAGCTGAAATCTGTCCTTAAGTCGAAATCTGGCTATCTCCCTAAGTCGCTTCCGACCTAAGCGACCTAAGCCTCTCCGACCTAAGCCTCTCCGACCTAACAGATGTACGTCTTAACTTCTTTGCGACCTAACACTTAGGAAACCCAGCGACCTAACAACCTAACGACCTAACTATCTAAGACTCAGTTGGGTTGCGACCTAACACAAGTCGACCTAAAACAACACGCGACCTAACACTTGAACTATCCTAGCGACCTAACAACTTAGCAACCTACGCGACCTAACACAACATACGACCTAACAGTGTTACGACCTAACACATAGCCTAACTCCTAAGGTCGCCAACTTGTTAACTTCTTAGGTCGCCAACTTGTTAACTCCTTAGGTCGCCAACACGGAACCACTAGGTCGCTAACTCAGAACCACTAGGTCGCTAACTCAGAACCACTAGGTCGCTAACACGGCAACTACTAGGTCGCTAACTCGGCAACTACTAGGTCGCTAACTCGGCAACTACTAGGTCGCTAACAAGCTAACCCCTTAGGTCGCGAACTATTATAGGTCGCTAACCACTAGTTTCCTTAGGTCGCTGCCGACCTAAATATACTAGCCCGGCACCACTAGGTCGCTCATCCCTAGGTCGTCAACTACTGGGTTTACTTAGGTCGCTACCAACCTATCTCTTAGGTCGCTAACACCTTAACTCGCCAGAAACTCTAAAGTCTCCTTCCTTTTAGGTCGTCTACGACCTAAACCCTTACCATCCATCACACGACCTAACTCCAAACCTTAAGGTCACCAATCCCCAACATTCTTAGGTACGACTTATCTCCTAAGTTGCCAACAATACTTAACTAACCTCTAGGTCGCATACGACCTAGGACTTAGGCAAATTTCAACCAAGATCTGGAATAACTAGAAAATGCTGAAAATCCCAGATTTTGACAAACTTTTCGATCCGAAAAATACGGGTCGTTACATTCTCTCCCCCTTAGGAATTTCGCCCCCGAAATTCCAAGCAAACAAGGCAATCAAAGGCTATTCTGTACGCCTACCATCCATAGCAATCAACAAACCATGCATCCAATTCTAGCTTAGCGTACAGAATTCTAAGACTTAGAACAAGTTACAATATCGCGAGATGAGACGACACCTTAGGGCCATACCTTGAAGAGTTCAGGATGAGCTGCCTTCATCCTCTCTTCCACCTCCCACGTACAGTCGTTATCATCATCACTCCATTGTATCTTGAGCAACTTAACTACCTTCCCCCTAAGCTGTTTCGTGTCGGTTTCAACAACACGAAGCGGCTTACGAGGTCTTCTATCAACTGGATCAACTTCTAAGTCTTCACAGCTATCAGCAGAAACCACTGTATTCGAGTCGTGCACATACTTCCGTAGATAAGATACATGAAAAACATTGTGCACACCCGACATCTTCTCAGGTAACTCCAATCTGTAGGCGAGCTTTCCAATTCGCTCGATGATCGGGAATGGTCCAACAAATCTCGGAGTCAATTTTCCTTTCTTCCCGAATCGAATAACATTCTTCAGTGGAGAAATCTTCACAAAAACCATATCTCCCACGTCGAACTCCAAATCCTTTCGACGCTTATCAGCATAACTCTTCTGACGGTCTTGGGCTGCCTTCATTCGTTGCCGAATGATCTCTATGCAATCCGAAGTCTGTCGAATCATCTCTGGCCCAAGCATCAGCTTTTCTCCAGTTTCCAACCAACATGTCGGAGAGTTACACGGTCTTCCATACAATGCCTCATACGGTGCCATACCAATGCTTGACTGGTAACTGTTGTTGTACGCAAACTCCACCAAATGAAGGTGATCTTCCCATGATCCTCCGAAGTCCAAAACACATGCTCTAAGAAGATCTTCCAAAACTCGGTTGACTCTCTCGGTCTGACCATCTGTCTGAGGGTGATAAGCTGTACTCAAACACAACTCGGTTCCCAAAACTTCCTGGAAGCTCTTCCAAAATCCACTAGTGAACAATGGATCTCGATCGCTCACTATACTCTTCGGAATACCATGGAATCGAACTATCCACTTCACATACAACTCAGCCAACTTTGATGCAGTCCTAGTCGATCGAACAGGAATGAATCGTGCACTCTTAGTCAGACGATCCACAATGACCCAAATCCCTTCATTTCCCGTTCTGGTTCTAGGCAATCCATCAATAAAATCCATCGACACTTGTTCCCACTTCCATGTAGGAACTTCTAAGGGTTGAAGCAATCCACTTGGCTTCTTCTGTTCAGCCTTTACCAACTGACAGTTCATACACTTGGAAATGAAATCTCCAACATCCTTCTTCATGCCTTCCCAGTAGTAGGTTCTCTTCATATCCCGATACATCTTATTTCCACCTGGATGAATTGTCAACTTCGAGTGATGACTTTCCTTCAGAACTTCACTCCTCAATTCATCTATATCGGGAACCACTAGTCGTCCTTGCTTTCGAAGCCAACCTTCTCTATCGACCTCGAATCCTTTATCCTTTTCTGGCTCCAATCCAGATTCCAATTCACGGATAATCTTGACAAGCTTATCATCTCGCTTTTGACTCTCGCCAATCCTTTCCACAAGAGTCGGTCTTATCGATAAGTTTGCCAACATTTCAGGTTCCAATTCGCATCCAGGCCTGAAGTCAAATCCAGCTAAATACTCGAGACTCTTCCATTCAGAAAACATGGCTCCCAATCCTGCATGTCTTCGACTTAACGCATCAGCCACTGCGTTACCTTTTCCCGGAGTATAAGCTATACCAAAATCATACGATGCCAAAAACTCTAGCCAACGTTGCTGCCGAAGATTCAAATCCTTCTGGGAGAAAAGATACTTCAACGACTTATGATCCGTAAACAACTCGAATCGAACCCCCAACAGATAATGCCTCCACATCTTCAGAGCAAATACAATCGCCGCTAACTCCAAGTCATGAGTTGGGTAATTCCTTTCATGCGGCTTCAGTTGTCGACTGGCATACGCAACAACTTTATCCTTCTGCATCAGCACTGCTCCAAGTCCAGTACCACATGCATCGGTGTAAACCACCATCTCATCATTCCCACTAGGAATAGTCAAAACAGGAGCACTCGTCAATCGCTCTTTCAGGATTCCGAAAGCTTGCTCACACTTAGCATCCCAACTGAACACTTGGTTCTTCTTCGTCAATCCTGTTAACGGTGCAGCTATCTTGGAGAAGTCTTTGATAAACCGTCGATAATATCCTGCTAATCCAAGAAAACTTCTCACATCAGATGCATTCTTAGGTCTAACCCAATCCTGGATTGCTGCCACCTTAGCGGGATCAACCGCTATTCCATTTCCAGAAATCACATGGCCTAAGAACCTCACTTCACTCTTCCAGAAGTGACACTTCGAAAACTTAGCCTTCAGCTGATGTTTCCGTAAGATCTCCAAAACAATACGCAAGTGCGTCTTGTGCTCTTCCTCCGTTCTGGAATAAATCAGAATATCATCCACGAACACAAGTACGAACTTGTTCAACTGATCTCTGAACACTCTATTCATAAGATCCACAAAATATGCTGGCGCGTTAGTCAATCCAAACGGCATTACCAGCCACTCAAAGAAACCGGATGGTGTCCTAAAAGCAGTCTTCGGCACACTATCCTTAGCCACTCTCAACTGGTGAAATCCCGTTGCCAAATCCATCTGAGAAAACACCTTGGCTTCGTGAAGCTGATCAAACAAGTCATCTATTCTCGGCAATGGATACTTGTTCTTCTTAGTCACCTTATTCAGCTCACGATAATCGACGCACAATCTCAACGACCCATCTGCCTTGGTTGCAAACACAACTGGTGCACCCCATTCGGACACACTACGCCGAATGAATCCTTTCTGTAAAAGGTCATCAACTTGCACCCTCAACTCCTGCTGTTCCCTAGGCGCCATCCGCCTAAGAGGCATCACAACAGGTCTGGCTCCTTCAACTAGATCTATTCGAAACTCGATCTCTCTATGCGGCGGCAACCCTTTGACTTCGTCAAAGACATCCTCGAATCCATTAGCGATCGGCACTGATGACAGTCCATCCCGTGGAACAACTAGCGAATACATGAAGCTCATGAAGACGCCTTCTTCATGCTTACATCGTATCACAATCTTTCGCCCTTCCACATTCTCGACTGTCACTTCCAACCTTTCGCAATCAACCTTAGCCGCATACTTCCTAAGCCAGTCCATACCCAAAATAATTCCGAACCCCGCAAAGTTCAGAACAAAGCAATCACAAACAAAAGAGCAACCATGACTCGACACAACCAGACCACGGCATAACATACACAAACAAGACGAACCCCCAACTGGATTAGTCACGACCAATGGCCTATCAACAATATCCGGTGTCAAACCTAACCGGCCAACGAGTTCATTACAAACAAACGAATGCGACGCTCCAGTATCAAACAGAACTCTAACTGGAACACCACATAGGAAAAGAGTACCTTGAACAACCACACTCTTTCCCTTTTCTTCAGCAGTAGGAGCTTTCGAAGACGACGGAACAGCCCCCAAAGCATAGGCTTGCACAATCTGCCTGTCCTTCCTTGGTTCTGGACAATTCTTCCTGAAATGTCCCGGCTTGTCACAGTTGTGACACTTCATCGGTGCCTTCGGATTCTTACAATCCTTAGAGAAATGGCCCTTCTGCTGACAATTGTAGCAAGTTACCTCGCCTTTCGGCTTCTTCTGGCCATCCTTACCCTTCTGCTGCTGCTGCTTCCTCTTCTGGTTTCCACCCTGCTGTGGTTTAGATTCTCCCTTGGTAACAGCAACAACAGGTCCTTCCTTAGGAAACAGACTCTCATGCCTAAGAGCTTTCTCCACAAGCTTCTCAAATGAATCGTCCAAATGATCCACCAACTGTCTCCCAAGATAACTATCCAAGCCGGTCACAAACTTCTCATTCTTCTGATAAGCAGATTCAATATACGACCGGGCATACTTGGACAAAGCTTCGAACTCAGAAACATACTCAAGAACAGATCTTCCACCCTGCTTGAGCTCTACAAACTTCTTGAACAGAACAGACTTCTGAGATGTAGAAATGAACTTAGCTTCAAATCTAGCTTGGAATTGCTCCCAAGTAATCTCTTCCTCCGCAGTATCGATGGTAATAGAATTCCACCAATCAGAGGCTCTCCCTTGAAGCTGCCTTGATGCCAACTTCCTCTTAGTTGCATCATCAATTCCCAAATCACCAAAGATCCTTCTACAAGCATCTATCCACCTCTGGACCTCAATGGTAGATTCTGTTCCCAAGAAAACCTTCCCTCCAAGAGCAGTATAATCCTTGCACAGCTTAGCAAAATCCACTGGTTTCGGAGTTTGGACTTGAACTCCAACATCAACTGCCGCCCCCGGAACTGGTATCCTTCTCATGATCGAAGTCATCATAGCTTCGAACATGGCTGCATAATCAGCAGTCTCTTCAGTAGCACGACCTCCCCTAGCAGCTGGTCTCCCTCTTCGACTCATTCTCAATATCTATAAGAAGGAATGATTAGAACATCTAGAGAATCAACTGCATAAAGGACTCAAATTCTACTAAGCCACTATATTATATATAGTAATCATCCATCAAAATACAATTACGTCTCTCATACGTAGTTACGACAGCGAGCGTTGGGTAAAATCGATTAACCAATGCTTTGATACCAAATGTGACGACCGCCCATGACCCCTACACCGAATCTAGAGATAGAGCGCTGTAAAGTGTGCCAGGCGACCATGGACGATTGTCAAGGTAAGATTAAAACAACAGGATCTATCGTATTACTCACAGCGCATGGACAAAATACAATAGAACATATGTATAGTGAAGCTTTACAGAATAAAATGACATCATATAAAACTCCATAATAGTTGAATACAAGCATCCACATAGTCAATACATCCAGCCTCACTACATAACTCTCAGAGAATACAAAACAGCGGAAAAATCCAGTACATATAAGAAGATAATATGCAACCCTCTAGCTCGTCTTCGATGTCAGCATCGTGAGAAGAGAACAGCACCTGTCACCTGCTACCTAGTCTGCCCGTCCCAAAATGGACGAACAGCCCAAGGCAATAAGAATTAAAACATAAAGCCTTGAGTCAGACAACAGTCTTAGTGAGCAGTAAATTAACTAACAACATACCAAAAGAGCATAAAGGAAAAGGAATAGGAATACAACCCTCCCACTCCAACCTCATTCTACAGTGATAGCCCCCAGACACACACTAAGCAGAAGCAAACATAGCAGAGCATACAATTTAAAGTAAAGCAATTGTCACTCGAGTCAAGAGCGATGTTTTCCAAGTACAAATCCCAAGGTCTAAAACCAAGGTCAGATAAGCACCCAGGAAATACCGCTCTTGAGACCGAATGATGATACAACCAAACATCCATGACTCGGCTATCACTGTTATCATTGTTGCGATATCACCGTTAATTGAATGACCGGCACATTCTTTCAGCCGTCCGTCAAGGGCTAATGGTAACCCCGGTTCTAGACATAACTCCCGCACGTCATCGTGACCCGTGCCTAGGATTATCGAATCTACCCAGAGTACTCGACCATCAACTTAGTCTTTTGGGCGTCCCCATGTACTCTTGCTTAGAGCATGCTAGAACCTTCAACAACGATGAGATCTCAACCTCCTAGTCATCCTCCTCGACGACTATTGCCATACTAGCTCAAGCGCCTCTCGAGCATCCATTATCCTCAACTCGAATCATATCACCGAGTTATCAACATGCTTGGAATGATCCCGCCTGGATTCGACCAAGTCTTCATCATATGATTGCCTCGCTTCATAACATCCTCGCGAAGCTTCATCTCAACATCACATCATCAAATCTATGCATAAGAGCTTCATCATCCCGCTACATATGCCCCGAGCAGCTTTCCCAATCCAAGAGCCTTTCCTTTAGCTTTTGAATCACCTTTGGTCTAAATCTAATCATCAATCATCTAGTTCATAACAATCAATCAAATCAAACATCAATCCAAGCAATCAAGCATTCAAATATGATCTAAGTAGACAATTATAACAATAATGGCATTTTCGTAATTAAAGAGTTGAAAGTCCAATAAGCATGAAAACATGTATTATATCTCTACAAACTTGATGAATGAACTTGCATAGGTTAACATATGATAAAATGGATACAACATCATCATGAACAATGGATCTATATGGATCTACACATAGGATGAAGAAAATGCATGGAAATCTCTATTTTAACACCAAAACGAGCCAACAATCCGATATACTCCTTTGGATCCGTGTGAGAGATAATCACCACTCACCAAATCACCTAAACAATCCAAAAGATATCAACTTCAGATCTGGACAGCGAAGAACTAAGCTAGATCCGACAAGATCTCACTTCAAACGATGAAATCTCTCTTGAAAAGATGAAGATCTTCAATCTAAGCTCTTGAATCTTTAATCTTGATCTTCGATTTGGATGGATGGAAGCACTAGATTAGAGTGGAGAAAAGAAGTGAAGAAGTGTAGAAGTCGAGCTCTCAAAATGGCAGCACTTCGTCGCTTCAAAAATCCGGATCCCAAAAAGTGAGAACAACCCCTCCTATTTATAGCTGAAATCTGTCCTTAAGTCGAAATCTGGCTATCTCCCTAAGTCGCTTCCGACCTAAGCGACCTAAGCCTCTCCGACCTAAGCCTCTCCGACCTAACAGATGTACGTCTTAACTTCTTTGCGACCTAACACTTAGGAAACCCAGCGACCTAACAACCTAACGACCTAACTATCTAAGACTCAGTTGGGTTGCGACCTAACACAAGTCGACCTAAAACAACACGCGACCTAACACTTGAACTATCCTAGCGACCTAACAACTTAGCAACCTACGCGACCTAACACAACATACGACCTAACAGTGTTACGACCTAACACATAGCCTAACTCCTAAGGTCGCCAACTTGTTAACTTCTTAGGTCGCCAACTTGTTAACTCCTTAGGTCGCCAACACGGAACCACTAGGTCGCTAACTCAGAACCACTAGGTCGCTAACTCAGAACCACTAGGTCGCTAACACGGCAACTACTAGGTCGCTAACTCGGCAACTACTAGGTCGCTAACTCGGCAACTACTAGGTCGCTAACAAGCTAACCCCTTAGGTCGCGAACTATTATAGGTCGCTAACCACTAGTTTCCTTAGGTCGCTGCCGACCTAAATATACTAGCCCGGCACCACTAGGTCGCTCATCCCTAGGTCGTCAACTACTGGGTTTACTTAGGTCGCTACCAACCTATCTCTTAGGTCGCTAACACCTTAACTCGCCAGAAACTCTAAAGTCTCCTTCCTTTTAGGTCGTCTACGACCTAAACCCTTACCATCCATCACACGACCTAACTCCAAACCTTAAGGTCACCAATCCCCAACATTCTTAGGTACGACTTATCTCCTAAGTTGCCAACAATACTTAACTAACCTCTAGGTCGCATACGACCTAGGACTTAGGCAAATTTCAACCAAGATCTGGAATAACTAGAAAATGCTGAAAATCCCAGATTTTGACAAACTTTTCGATCCGAAAAATACGGGTCGTTACATTATTTCATATTATCTTCCAAGTTCAGTTATATGTTTATGATTATCATCCACTTTATGAATATTGTATAATAAGAGGAACCCATATTATCTAGCTAGCTTTTGTTTAGTTATGCCCTTTCTTTTCTAATTAACATTATTTGTATATGGCCATCTGATTGTAATATTGATTTCCCTATAAAAAAATAAAACTACATATAAATTTTATGAGAAATTGTATTTTTGATATTATTTATATGGCAATCTTAAAAAGCTGCATAATAAGTGATAATTATTATCTTTTGTATCAGAGAACTAGAACTATCTTAAGGTGGGAACAAACTGAAAACCTTAACTCTTATATTGTGAAAAGGAACTAATTAAAAAGTCAAATTTGATTATTATTCTAATACAGTATTGATAAATGGTTTGTTGGTAGGATAATTTGTCATTTCCACTCTTGTGTCCAAACTAAAATGCAGATGAGGAGATATTTCTTTTTAGAGGTATTTTTTATCTAGCTTCTCATAAGTAGTGTTTCTTTATGGTTCCATAGGCAGTTGTATTAATTGATTATTTATCATCATTTTGACTTGAAAAATACTTGACATGATACTTTTAAGGAATTGATGTGTACGGACTGAGAAATTGGACAGAAATTGCTGATCATATAGGCACTAAGAGTAAAGCCCGATGTATTGACCATTATGTTACAGCATATATGAATTCCCTCTGGTACCATCTTCCAGTATTGATCAAATGTACCCAGTATGCTTTGCTTGGCTTTAAATATATGAGAGGTTTATATTTTTATTGATTGATTATCGGACATGTCTTGCAATAATGGGTATAATAGGATGGAGTTACTTGCTATGATGTAGTGCAAGAGGATGGAAAAAAGGTTTTATATTGCAATGGTTTATGCTCTTTGTTTTTGGTTACTAATAACTTAACAAAATATTCGAAAAAGTAGGAGAAGTCGTGATTGCTTATGCTTGTTATTATGGTTTCATATTTTTGGTCATTTGCTAAGTGCTAATATGTTTATATCAACCATTATGGAACCTTTATAAACAGATAATTATGTATTTAGTTTGACATTAGAGCTCAAATAGATAAATGTATATTTAGTTTGACAGTTGGATTTGGTTAATACCTTTATAAATACTACATATGAAATGCATATTCCTAAATTATTGATATTTATGTTTAATGTTAAGAAATTTAAATGGAATTCTCATAAGTAGCATGCAACTACATTGGAAGTTAATCGGGAAAGTAAAGTTAATAAAATTAACTGTTAAACAACAGCTTAAACAAGATTTAAGTTTATAAATTATAAAATGAGTCAAACTTTTCATCTTAAAATGTGTTTCCTCCTCCAATTTCAAACAATAACAGTTCATCAACAAAATCGCACAAGTTTGTCTAAGCCTGGTTTTACTCCCCTGCGACCTGGCAAAACTGACATGGAAAGTTCATCGTTCCTGCTTTTGGAGGAGTCGAGCAAATGGGACGTGCTACTTGGCATGTTCGTTTTGTTCTCAAAAGAAGAATGTTTGGCTTCCCATGATGCATGGCTCTCGGCAGATGCAGCAGCCGCTAGCCGGGCTTGTTTGGCTTTTCTATTGTTTAGCCTGCATAAATGAAACATCAAATATATCACAATAATGTACTTCTTAATTTATATCTTTGCTAGTAGTTGTAACATATAAAATGTCCTATATCTTATTGAGGTTTTTGAATTTTAGAAATTTTGATATTAGTTAATTTATATGCAGTCTATAATTTTTATTTTATGTACAAAGAAAATGATGCAATTAAGACATCTTGATTCTTCATACCAGGAGCTAAGCAGCTTCAGACTTCGGGAGTAGATCAATCACTCAAACTGTTTGCACCACCAGACTGATGATGGTTGGTAAGCCCCTTATAACACCCATTCATTACATAAGTGCTGGTATATGATGCTCTGGTTCTGTTTGTGTTTGGATTTAAGTGTCTGATCATTACTATATTTTTTACATGCTTTCCGTTTGGGCATTTGTTGAAATTTCTATTGTTACGTTCTTTATATATGCACCAGACTGAGGTCGAAAATACCACGCATTCAGTCTTTACTTAAAATTATTATTTTTGAATTTCTGGATGAATTTTCCAACCCTCGGTCTGTAGTTGAATAACCTCTGTATGGCCTACATTCCATAGGAGTTTTACACCACACCTTTCCATATGTATGTCGTGTATTTGCATTGGAAGGATAGAAGTGTAATCGTTTTTTTCCTACTCATATAAAATGTCCTATATCCACTACAAAAAAACATTAAAATAGAGACTCGATTATTAAACTTAGTTAGGAGGGGACAATGGTCATTGGTCGAATGGTTCATTATTTCTATCATAGTCTAAGGAGAAACATTTTGGAAGTTTAAATTATGAAAGACTCGATCGATTTTACTATGTGTGGCATAGTCTTTTCCACCCCACCAAGTAAAATTATTTCCTGAGTACTGCATTTCAGTCAAACCTGTAAACAATGTAGATTTACAGAACAATGCAGTCAGATATTATAATGAGCTGTTTAATTCTATAAGCAGTAATAGAAACCTTCCTACAGTCACTTGCTACATGGCATGCAAAGAATGGTTCTTTTAATTTGGCAGTTGAAGTGTACTTGCGTGCATTAAAGGTTCTTCCTGGTAATCAGTAATTTCGCATACATTTTCAGCTAATAGATAATGGTATTTCAATATTGAGTTACCATACTTCTCTTTATAGTTTTAGGACTTTGCTGCATATGACTTGTCTAATTAATCTTACATGGGAACCACACATGAACTGGATCACCAGATTGCTCTGTGATTGCTAAACTGAAAACGAAAATAGATGGACCCTGTTTTCATATTGTTAACTTTTAGGTTTCTTTATCACATTAATTCTTCATGGTAAGAGTTGTTTTTTTTTCTTTTCCTTTTTGTTGAAACCGCTTATTCAAAATTTACCTATCTCATATCTTTCAGCTTGGTGGTTTTGATCTTTAATTAATTTCTTTTATCATTTCTGCTAGCTTTGGCATATATCTTCAATTACAGTTTCAACAATCTATTGTCGCTTACAAAAAGGTTCTTCGTTATGTAATAATTTCCTATCCTTGATCAATAACCATCTATATAAAGCCCATATATAATACAAATCAATGTGATGCATCCATACAGATTGTTATATTAATACTGACAAATCAATCTCTTCTCATGTAGGAAAACCTGATGAAGGATATGATTGATAAACTCAAGAAAAGGTAGTCTTGAAATTCCCTGATTGTGTATGGTTTTTCTTGCAACATACATATCGAAAATGTTATGATTTTTGAAAATGAAAAGGTGCTGGATTTGCTTCACAAGACTTGTATCTTCATGGGTTCTTCAGTGCCTCTATTAAGCTGCCTTCTGATTATGTTGCTGGTGTTGTTGTTGCATTCTATGTAAGTTTAATCATCTTTTTTCTATGTCCCGTGTTGAACTTTTAATTACTATACAAACTTTAATAATTTATCAGATTAGGTCCAACTTGTAATGTCAGTGATCTTTTTATTATTGTTCATATGTTTGTTTGAAATTACCATGAAATTACCATGATTCTACCTACCTTTCAAATTCTCGCAGTTGAGTTACTCTTTTTAGTTGTCATTTTTGCATTGTAGTTTCTAACCACTTGTATGTGTGTTTAGTAATAAAATAGTGTGATGAATATTTACTGTTTGCATTATGAATCCGATTTAACTTTGGGTACACTTTTTTGATGAATTTATTCTCAAGCATTACTTTTGCTTTACAGGTAGATAGATGACTGTGATGCAAAAAAAGGTTGCAACGAGTTATGGATCGAAGTTATTTTTGCTGCTAGAACTACTTTTTGGTTTTAACGTATGTACTACTTGCTTTTGTTTTGCTATTGCTACTTGTTCTATATTTTGTTTTTGAACTATTGGTGAAAAACTATTTATGTTTGGTGTAAGAATATTGTGTATTTTGATTATGAAATTTCATACGTTGGTTATCTAATATGTGTCCAAAATGTGGTATTGATATAATATGTTGATTTTGAAATGTGATATTGATATAATATGCTAATTTTGAAATGTGGTATATATGCACATTATGGCGGATGTTTGCAGAAATGCAAGTAAAACATTCCAGAGCGTTTTTAAAACGCTGTTAAAGCATTCCACAGCGTTTTTTAAACGCAGTTAAAACATCCCACGATATTTTTAAAAGCAGTTAAAACATTCCACAACGTTTTTAAAACGCTGTTGAAAGTTTTAATAGCGTTTTAAAAATGCTGTTAAATTGTATCTAAAAACATAAAGCACGATCTATTGCAACAACGAAACGCTGTAAATAAATATCACAGCATTGAAAAAACGCTATAAAATCTTATCTTATCACGAAACAAACGCTAAGAAAGATCTCTAACTGCACCCAACCAAACACTGTTAAAATATTTCATGACACCAGGGAAACGCTGTTAAAAAGGACATTTAACAGCGTTTATTTCTTGTCATTGTATATCCCTGACATATAACTGCATGTCGATATACAGCGTACGTAAAAACGCTGTTAAAAGCTTTTATAGCGTTTTTAAAACGCTGTTAAAGTTCCTGTTTGTTGTAGTGACATAAAGTTAATCATAATTTCAAATGTCTTAGTTTTTCGGGAAAGAGGTTCATGAAAAAAATGATTTAGCATAGAAGATGCTTTTCAAAAAAAAATTATAAGAACTCCTTTCCGATGCTCCTATTCTTGTGATTCCCAAAGGGAACCAAGACTTCATTGTTTGTACCGATGCTAGTCGTATTGGTTTGAGTGCCGTTCTCATGCAAAAAGGAAACGTGTTATCGCTTATGCTTCTAGACAATTAAAGCCTACCGAGACTAGATATGCCACTCATAATCTAGAGCTCGCGGCCGTTTTTTTCGCTCTTAGAATTTGGCGTCATTATCTTTTGGGACAGAAATTTGTTCTCTACACCGATCATAAATCTTTGAAGTATTTATTTTTTCAAAAGGAACTTAATTTGCATCAACAACGTTGGCTCGAATTCCTTGCATCTTGTGATCTTGATATTCTCTATACTCCCGGAAAAGGAGATCGTGTTGCCGGTGCCCTTAGTCGAAAGCAACAAGCGGTTGTTTCCATGATGATATATGAATGGAATGATCTTGAGACTTTATCTACTTGTGAGATTCGAGATCGCGAATCCGATTCGTGTTCATCTCTTGTTTTATGTAGCCTTGAGGCTTATCCTTCTCTTTTAGACCACATCCTTGTAGCTCAAAAGCAAGATACTGAATTGGCTCTTCTTAGCCAAAGTTGTAGGGATAAAAATAAGGTTGATGGTTTGAAAGACTTTGATATTGATGCTCCCGGAGGCATTCAAAGATTTGGTAGACTTATTGTGCCTAATATTAGTGATCTCTGTAAGGACATTTTAGAAGATTCACATCGTTCTAAATTTACCATTCATCCCGGTAGTAGTAAAATGTACGCGGATAAGAAGTGAATTTATTATTGGGATGGAATGAAATCTGATATTGCTAACTTTATTAAGCGTTGCATGACTTGCCAACTCGTAAAGACCGAGCATCAAAGGCCTGGTGAGTTATTGTAACCTTTGGACATTCCAGTTTGGAAGTGGGATCAAGTCTCCATGGAATTTATTGACGGTCTTCCCCGTTCTTGTTTAGGTCATGACATTTTATGGGTGATTGTAGATAGACTTACCAAATCCACCCATTTTCTTCCTGTTCGGTCCAACCGGACCGTACCTCATTTAGCTAAACTCTATGTTAAGGAAATTGTTAAATTGCATGGAGTTCCAACTTCTATTGTTAGTGATCGTGATCCATTGTTTACTAGTGGTTTTTGGAATGGTCTTCAAAAAGCTTTGGGAACGAAGCTTAATTTTAGCACCGCTTATCATCCTCAATCCGATGGACAAACAGAACGTGTGAATCACACTCTTGAAGATTTTCTTAGTGGATGTGTTCTTGATTTTGCTGGAGGTTGGGAAGATCATATTTCCTTTGTCGAGTTTTCTTACAATAATAGCTTCCAATCTATAATGGTATGGCACCTTTCAAGACACTCTACGGAAGGCCTTGCAGATCTCCTTCGTACTGGCTTGATGCCGGTGAGAAGCTGGTTTTAGGTCTAGATTTTATTCGTGATTCATAGAAAAGATTGACCTTATTCGTCATAGGATGAGAGAAGCTCAAAGTAGATAAAAGTCCTATGCCGAACCGAAGAAGGAAATTATAATTTCTATGGGAGATTTGGTATTTATTCGTGTTTCACCTATGAAGGGTGTTGTGCGTTTCAATCGTTCGGGAAAATTAGCACCTCGATATATTGGCCCATTTCCCATCACCGAACATATTGGTTCCGTGGTTTATCGCCTTTCATTACCGGCTCAATTTTTCCGCTATTCATGACGTATTTCAGGTCTCTCAACTACAGAAATGCCTCAGAGATTACGATTCTATTCTTGAGCCCGGTGTTATTGAAGAAATTGAAGTTTTACCTAATTTGACTTATAAGAAGCATCCTATTCGTATCATTGCTATGGAGGTTAAACGCCTTCGTAATAAAGATGTTCCGCTTATGAAAGTTCAATGGTCCCGCAAATCCTAAGGATTGTTCTTGGGAATCCAGAGAATTCATCGAGCTTGGTGTAATTTACACTTATTGATCTATGATGATCAATTTGTGGCTTAGACTAGTGATATGCGATGTCTCTTTATCCACGTGGGGGACTATACCACGTTCTGTGGAGCTTCGACTCAATTTGGTGGGGTAGAGACCCATCGTCTTTTGACCGTTCATGGAGCAGTCGGCTCAATGAGTCTGTGCAAGGGGCATATCTTTTTAGGTGCATCGATGTTCAACTTAATGAGTCTGTGCATGGGGCGTATCTTTTTTGGTGCGTCGATGTTTGGCTCAATGAGTCCGTGCATGGGGCGTATCTTTTTTGGAGCGTCGATGTTCGACTCAATGAATCCATGCATGGGGCGTATCTTTTTAGGTGCGTCGATGTTTGGCTCATTCGTCCTCAGGGGGGACTGTACCCCGTATTTTTATGGGTTAGCGACCCATGGGATAGCGTCCCGTTTATGATACACGTGTTGGTGAGTTTTCATGCTCCCGTTTATAATAGGCCTCCCCCTTTTATGTTTTTGGAGTTTTAATTATGGATTTCTAGAATTTATGTTTCACCAATTTTTGCGATTTGCATTGATATGTTTTGTCAATATTTAAGATTTGGTGAATAAGATAAATAATATGATATTCTTTTTGGGTATTGGTGGGGACTTGAGGTATTGTATGATTTTCATTATTATCAAATATATACTTGTCACAGTATGGCATTGTTGTTGTCATATATTTTTGTCATATCTCTTATCCTATCTGATCTTATATGATATTTATAGCTAGACTGATCCGTTTATTATTTTTCTTCTTAAATAATACTCGGGTCAGACCGAGGTGTACCAGGAGCTTCTACTTGACTTCTTAGCAGGGACCGTCATTTGACTTTTGGCTAACTACTCTAGATTGTAGTTTTTGTCTTTCGTGTATACGAGATAGAGACTCATTTATGTATGCATATTCTTTTGTCTAGCACTTGTACCTATTTTTTTGTGATGTAGTGGATCTTGTATAACCACTACTTTGATGTACACTTCTATGTGTTATATTTATATTTGATTCCGCCTTAGTGATATAAATATGCATGACTGATTTATGTTATGCTTATTTTATATTTGTTTTCGAAGGCCACATAGCCACTGTGTAGTAGCTTTGAGTTTGTATTTGATATGTCAGATTTCCTGTTGAAATGAAATGCATGACCTTCTATCTGGCTTATCGGTACTGCACAAATCAATTATACTGTTGGTCGCTCCTCAACAGCCTTATTCTTCGTACTAATTGACGGCATTACCCAGTAGTATCCTTGGTTTGTGTGAGTATAGAGGTGGGGCATCACAAAGGTAATTGATATTTTGAGGCACAATAAGGAATAATCCTTATAAGGCCTTAATTTTGAAACGGTGAGATAATTATTATATATATGGAGAGTATTTAAACTATGGATAAGTCATAAGAATGCGAGATCAGTAGAGTTACATAACAGAAGTCCGCCCTTCACTTTTAGGCTACCAGTAGTTGTTTACACTTCCTATTGATGTTAGACATCTCCTATGATAAGTATTTGTAATGGCGCGAGATTAGTCTCAAATTCTGTAAGGTAAACTTGCCCAGTTAATCTGGCTTCCAGTTCATACGAGTGGTCAGACTAATATGAGACATCATTATGAGTATGGGTCAATGTACGATGGGTCTGCTTCGGGGTTTTAAGGTATTAAGTGGTTGTTTGAGGGCCCGCCTCTTTTCCTTAAATGAAGTATTAAATGGCCAACGGGCTAGTTATTAGGCACGTTAGGTGGTATCTCGATAGGGGTCTGCTTTGGGATAAGGTATTATGTGACTTAGCGAGGGTCCCCCTTTCCATAAAGATGTAATAAGTGGCTTAAGAGATTCCATATATTTTCAGCTAGATAGTTACCATTGAGGAGCTAGCTCTGGGAATAGGTATTAAATGATGGGGTCTGTCTCAGTTGAGGTCGTAAATGACCAGAGTTTGCCTATTTTCCAATAAAAGCTCTTAGGTGGCTTATGTACAACTCTCGCATTGTTAGTCATTTTTGACTTGGGATGTGGGTTATGGGATTTAGAAACTTGCCTCGGCAATGGAAGGTATTAAGTGGTTGACCGTGGACCCACCTCCTTTCCTTATAAGAAGTATTAAATGGTTTTATGTACGTTAGACATATTATTATTTTGAAATATACTGTCCAAGTATTGAAATGGTAAGACTCGAGGTTTTTATTCACTAGACATTTGTTGTTCTGACTCCCTCCTCGTTACAACACAGGTTAAAGACGGTGCTTGAAGGTGAGCGACTTAATGTAACAATCCTGGTTTTGGCGATTACCCTTGATATTAAATTATAATGGTGGTTATAATTTAATATAGAAGAAATAAAAATAAATTGGATTTAATATTGTTTGGTTGAGAATTTAAGTTGTAAATTGTGAATATTGGAAATATGTTAATTTTGAGTTAATAAATTAATTAAGTGATTTAATTCAACATTAACTTGTTGAAAAAGATGTAAATTGATGAAAATAGAGTTTTAGAAACTCTATTTTATTGGTTTGTGAGAAAAGGAACATTTTATGTTTTAAATTGAGAAAATGCAATAATTTTGTAAATTATTGCCAAATTTGATTTTTAATTATTTTATATAAAGAGTTTGTATTTATTATGATGTATTTTATAAATAAAAGGGTGAAATATTGTTTAAAAATAATATCTTGATGTAAAAATGGAGTTAATATGGTTTGTTGTGTTTATTTTGATAAGAAAATAATTTTAGTATAAATTCTTATGTTAAAAATGGTGTTTTATGTAATAAAAAGTGTAAATTATGTTAATTAAGTAAAAAAAATATGATTTTAATTATAAAAACCAATTTTTATAGTTAAAATAAATTTTAGTTTGTTGTGTAAACAATTTTTTTTACATAAACAATCGTTGTAAAAATTTATTTGGTTTTTAAAATGAGAAAATGTGTGCATATATTGAGAAAATAAGTGAAAATATGTATTTTACTTAGTGAATTTTTATCTAAGTATGGTTATTGGGCTAATGGGTAGGAGTTAGAATCCATTAACCTAATCTAGAAGCCTCAAGAGAAAGAAAAATCTGTACGTAGGTTTTATTCCCATTTTCCTTCTTCTCAAAATAACTTACAGTAAAGAAATAATGTCTTCCTTCTTTTCAAATTAAAATCTTGCATCTAAGTTGAGTGAAATCAGTGAGAAATTAAAAGAGAATAGGTAGCAAATCAAAAATAACAATAGGTAATCACATCTAAGCCCCAAATTGTTTCATCAGTTTCTGTTTGAGAAATTGTTTATAACCATTTTTCTTTTCTGTCTGCATGCCTTCTTCCTTAGTTTCTACAGGTCTGAGAAGCCTATTTGCTCCGGAAAGATATCTACTTGCCTTGAATCTTGTTCAAATCTTCTATTTGCTAAGGTGAGTTCAAAACTAACAAGTGTAACGACCCGTAAATTTTAACTGTTTTAATTACTTAATTTGTGAAATTTTGTGAAATTTTAAACGATAAAATTTTGAAATAAAAATTTGATATTTGGAATGCGTCTAATTAATCATGGCAACTGGTAAATTTTCATCAGATAATTTGGAAGTTTATTTTCTAGTGTAATTTTATTCCAATTTATATCAGTTAAAATTGATGATAATAAAATGTTTTACAAACCTAAATATTTTTACATAGAGAAATTCTAATTCATCTTCTGACTAAGACGTCATTTTTCGATTTTCCAAATTCGGACTTCTTTAGCTCCGTCGATCTTATTTTTCTGCGTTTTTGCTGCATTTTCCGCTAGTAGAAAATTCGAATTTTTATAATTCAATCATACCACTGATATCTGTATACCATTTTGACCATCTCGTCGTACTGATCACTACGGTATATTTATTTCTGTGTTTCGATGCCTAGTACTGAGCGAAATCCATAAAACGATTTCGTAACGGTACCTATGTTAAACACTTTCGTATTCTTTGACCTTACAGTTTCCAACGTGAAATCGAAGAGCCACCAGCTGTTATTTATTTCAGCCAGCTGTTTTATTTATGACTTTTACTTTTCCTAGCTTTCATTTTTTGTTGCGTTCGGTTGCTTTGTTCCGAGAAAAAAAGGCAATATGAAATATTTACTTTGAGATATATATATCTTCCTCTCTCCCATCTCCTTCTCTGTATTCCTCCCTGAGCCACCTCCTCTCACACCCTTCCCACCACGCATACCACCTGACCGAACCATCGACCACCCTTCCCTCTTCACGCCCATCCCCATAGCTGAGACCTCCGCTCTCCTCCCTCACCTATAACAGCCACGCAACCCCAATCTCGGCCTGGCACAAAAGTCGACCTCACCGACCACCATGACGAAGACCCCACACCACAACTTCCTCCTCTAGAACAGCATGCAACCCACTCGTGCTCTGTACATTCAAGCCGAGCCCAGCCTCTCTGTTGTTTTAAGTAAGTTGTATATATTAGTTGTATAAGTTTATATATATATTACTGAGTTAGTACTTTAGCTTAGAAGTAGTGTTTATATAGTATAATAATTCATATATTAGGTTGGTATATGTATATATTTTGTGGTTGTGTAAGTATTTTATAAAGTATAAGCCATGTTATATATTATATAGGACAGTATAAACCTATATATTAAGTGTTTGGTGACAGGTTTTATAATGTATTACTAAGTGTATGATGCTATCAGTATATTACTATGTCAGTTTATATATTGTGTTATGAAAGTAAAATATATATGTATTGATGTGTTTTATTTTATACATATGATATTTTGATCCTTAAGAATATAGACAGAGCTTTAAATTATGATATACATATGTCTGTTACATTAATAAAGGATGTTTATTATATATATGTAATACCTGTTGTTTATAAAGTCTTATAGTTGCCTATGGTTATTTCGTACAAGAATATATTTATATATACAATCAGTTGAGGTTTGTTGTAGTAGCTCATAATAGATTACATGTATAATATGCTATTTACTGTATGATAGGATATGTTAGTGGTTTATGTAAATTTATGTAAGTATTTGTATATAACAGTTTGTTAATACTTTTAGTATATATATATTTATTAATATAAAGGTCTTAGACTGGGTTTCTCTTCGTATTGTCTAAAGACAGAGGGAAAGAAACGAGTGTTATATATATATATATATATATGTTTATAGTTAGTTCTGTTGATACATTCCTTTCTTTGCTTTAAAAAAAATAGCTGCATTGTGAAAAAAAGGGGATAAACTTAAAGTATAAATATATTTGACTTGTATATATGGTTAATGGTTGTTAAATTTTGATTCTTTCTGTATGTATAAATAAGTAAAATACAATATGTTATACTCTATATATATGTTATATATAAAGTTTATTCAAGTTGGAATCAAGCATACATATCTATCAGTTTATATACATTTGATCAGTTGGATATATATATATATATTACATTTTAAGGTTTGAGTATGTTTCTGTTCTTTTATATAAAATAAGAAATGGGTATTGTATGGTTGATTTTAATAGTACTTGTTTGATATAGATATTATTTTAAAAATGATCTGTGTAAAAGTAAATATGTTATATGCGGGCCGTATTGTATATATGTCTAGCCCAGATAGTATTTTGGTTGCATATAGAAGAGCTTGCATACTTGTTATAATCTGAATAGATATGTATACATTAATTTTCTTTATTTATGTATATGTTTTAAAGTAAAGTGATAGTTTTGTAAAATATTATATATGCACATTGTAAGTATATAAGTTGTAGAAGTTGTTCACATCTTTTTTGATTTGAAACGATACTTTGTATGTTAATACTTTATTATATGTGTTTTAAATGTAAACAATGACTTTTAATTATATCTATATATATTTTCTTTTAATACTCGTCTTAAATTTAAGATTGATTTCACGGAAATAAAAACATATATTCTGTTTCTATCAAGATGATTCTAATTCGTTCTCATCAATTCCAACTATCAGCTTTGTTCATCGAATCTTGTCCATCTAGCATTGCTTTGGTACTCGTAACCCATTTCATTGTCAAATCTCCACTGGCCTCGAAAGGTGAGCAATCACTCACGATTAACATTCTTTTATTTATTAAATTTGATTTCAATTGAAACGACAATTGAAATATGCTGCTGTTAGATTATTTACATTGCTATATATGCCATCACCTGTATCTGTTCACCTGTGACATCTGACACCATTATATGTTATTTATATTGCTATATATATGCCATTATCTGTACATGTTCACCTGTGACACCCGACACCATTATCTGTTATTTATATTGATGATATATGTCTGTTATATTATCAACATATCTGTTATCACTCTGCAAGTTCCCTGTTAGTATAGAATTCACTATGGGTTGAAATGATACATACTCGAACGATCTGTAGAATAGGAGAAAATCGTTATGGGTTGAAATGATAAACCCAAGCGATTTTCACTGACATTGAATTTGGGATTACGGGTTGAAATGAAATACATATACCCGTATATATTTAAATTACGGATTGAAATGATAAATATCCATATCACTTGACCATAGGGTAGAAAATTATATACAGACATCGTTGGTCTATATATAAATAATTGAAATGATTCTATGGTTTCGAAAAGATATATATGGTTTTAATTGATATTGAAATTATTCTTATAAATAAGTTTAAATTAAAGTGGATTTAAAATTTATTCGGAATTGATTAATTAAGTATTGTCTTTAAATATATCGATTTGAAATTTATTGAATTTGAAGATTTAAGAATAAGTTTTATAACGTGGTTTTGATTTAAGATGATTTAAAGGAATATTTCAAGTTTAAATAAATTGAAGGAATATTAAATGATTTGAAATTTGGATTGTATTTAAATAATATTGTATTTTATTAAGTGAACATTTCAAGCTAAATAATATCTAAGTGAATGCGATATATATATATGAGATTTTCAAATTTAGTTTTGAAACGTGAAATATTTAAAGTTTCGAAATATATTGGAAGTGAAATTGTTTATTTTGTGGTTCAAATTGGTATTTGAAATCGATATAAATTGAAATGGTTTATTGAGAACTGAATTGAGTTGTAATTTATGTATTGAGTTTTGATTTAAATTGAATTTTGGATTCAAGTTAATTTGAATCAATTTGTGAAGTTGAGGAAATTATTTTATTTTATAAAGAAATTTTAAATTTAAACCTTTTTATATTTTTCTTTATAAATTATTTTAATATAACTGTTTTAATATACTAACTGTTTTATTATAAACTATTTTAAATTATAACTATTTTTATATAAATTATTTTAAATTATAAACTATTTTATTATATATACTATTATTTATATTCAAACAGTTAAGTGGGAAGTGTTATGATTCTAAAGCATTATGGTTTCTAAATTTTGATTTCCAAAGTATTATGATTTCCAAGTGTTTGATTTAGAAAGTGTTATAACTTTGAAGTACTAAGATTTTGTAAATGGATATATTTGAGATGGATATATTTGAAATGGAAATGATATCGTATTTGGTTTTGAAATGGAAGTGATATCATATTGATATGGTTTTGAAATGGCAATGATATTTCGGTTTGAAATATAAACTATTTTGAAAGTTTATTAAATGACCAATCGGTGTAATAATTACGTAGTTATTGAAGAGTCCGGGATCGGTTAGGGACATACTCTCTGTCCAAATCGAAAACCACTTTAATAACTATTATACGCGGAGTGTGATCCAGAATGAAGTGGTTGGAATGATGACGTTGCTGGATTTGAAGAAAGAGAACGAAAATGGATGACCTAGACACTTGTGTCAAATTGGAAATGACTTAAACAGGAGCCGTACCGGGCCAGTGAGGTTAGCTACCTCTAGCGGACACACTTCTTCGTAAACTACTCATTACTTGTTTTTGATTGGTGCGCACCCTTGATTTGGGAGTGTTGTTTCGCGGTGTTGCGATCGTTGCGGCGATGCGTTCTCACCAGTCCGGATCAGGAAAACGGTAGTTTCACTACCTTGGGTATTGCCTCATGTGCCTTGTCATACTCGTATCCCTATGCGAGACCACTACGATTTGTTTTGTGTTATACCTATGGAGTACTCCCTGATAGCCCACTAGTTTACAGTGGAGTTTACAGTGCTGTATAGACTATGATGCTTATATAAAATGTTTAAGGGGGATAATGGTAACGCCTTAACACTATTTTGATACTTTATATTACTGATAGGCAGTATCTACTTAGCGTACACTACTACATAGTAGATAGTTTAATGGATCCTTAGAGGATGGTTATCCCAAACATCCTTTGAGTTACTTATATTTCAGTCGTTATTTCACTTGAGTTGGATTTATTGATATAAGAATGTTAATCCTGACTGGAGTGTTTTGTGTTTTCTTTACGCTCGGGTCAGACTGAGTGTACCAGTATTCAAGACTCACCTTTGGAGTTGGAGCTTCGCTTGGAGATCCAGCTATCTATCCAGCTTTCAGTTATTCAGTTGATTCCAGTGATGTATTCAGATCTTGTATTTGACTATTGTATTAAGACATCTATGTATTCGTGAATTCTGTTGTATCTCGTTTAACTCTGTTATATATATACATAGTAGCTTCATGAACTACTATTCTTTTGTTTCCACTGCACTATTGTTATATTACTCTGTGTCTGTGACCTGTGATTATTTTATTTACCGTATATACTGAGTTTTGCCAAAAAAATTTTACAATCCATTGTTTTGAATTATTCAAGTCCGGCATGTGTGGATTTATTGTCGATTTGAATGGTCTAAAATAGCGGGTTGTTACAGTTGGTATCAGAGTTTTGTCTCTAGGCAAAACTTAGCAAATATAGTAAATTTAGTTATGGAATCACTTTCGTTCAAGCTTGAATTTCTTCTTTTGACTCGGTCTCCTTTGAATTTTGGAACATTCCCCTCGGTTCCAAAATCCATAAATCCGTTCTTGTCTCTTCCAATTCGAATTCTTTTGGCTCTGGAGTATCTCATAACTCCACTTCGAATGATCTTTATAATGAACCGGCGGTCTCGCCAATCTCCAAATGATGCTATCAGTATATTACTATGTCAGTTTATATATTGTGTTATGAAAGTAAAATATATATGTATTGATGTGTTTTATTTTATACATATGATATTTTGATCCTTAAGAATATAGACAGAGCTTTAAATTATGATATACATATGTCTGTTACATTAATAAAGGATGTTTATTATATATGTAATACCTGTTGTTTATAAAGTCTTATAGTTGCCTATGGTTATTTCGTACAAGAATATATTTATATATACAATCAGTTGAGGTTTGTTGTAGTAGCTCATAATAGATTACATGTATAATATGCTATTTACTGTATGATAGGATATGTTAGTGGTTTATGTAAATTTATTTAAGTATTTGTATATAACAGTTTGTTAATACTTTTAGTATATATATATTTATTAATATAAAGGTCTTAGACTGGGTTTCTCTTCGTATTGTCTAAAGACAGAGGGAAAGAAACGAGTGTTATATATATATATATGTTTATAGTTAGTTCTGTTGATACATACCTTTCTTTGCTTTAAAAAAAATAGCTACATTGTGAAAAAAAAGGGGATAAACTTAAAGTATAAATATATTTGACCTGTATATATGGTTAATGGTTGTTAAATTTTGATTCTTTCTGTATGTATAAATAAGTAAAATACAATATGTTATACTCTATATATATGTTATATATAAAGTTTATTCAAGTTGGAATCAAGCATACATATCTATCAGTTTATATACATTTGATCAGTTGGATATATATATATATATATTACATTTTAAGGTTTGAGTATGTTTCTGTTCTTTTATATAAAATAAGAAATGGGTATTGTATGGTTGATTTTAATAGTACTTGTTTGATATAGATATTATTTTAAAAATGATCTGTGTAAAAGTAAATATGTTATATGCGGGCCGTATTGTATATATGTCTAGCCCAGATAGTATTTTGGTTGCATATAGAAGAGCTTGCATACTTGTTATAATCTGAATAGATATGTATACATTAATTTTCTTTATTTATGTATATGTTTTAAAGTAAAGTGATAGTTTTGTAAAATATTATATATGCACATTGTAAGTATATAAGTTGTAGAAGTTGTTCACATTTTTTTTGATTTGAAATGATACTTTGTATGTTAATACTTTATTATATGTGTTTTAAATGTAAACAATGACTTTTAATTATATCTATATATATTTTATTTTAATACTCGTCTTAAATTTAAGATTGATTTCACGGAAATAATAACATATATTCTGTTTCTATCTAGATGATTCTAATTCATTCTCATCAATTCCAACTATTAGCTTTGTTCGTCGAATCTTGTCCATCTAGCATTGCTTTGGTACTCATAACCCATTTCATTGTCAAATCTCCACTAGCCTCGAAAGGTGAGCAATCACTCACGATTAACGTTCTTTTATTTATTAAATTTGATTTCAATTGAAACAACAATTGAAATATGCTGCTGTTAGATTATTTACATTGTTATATATGCCATCACCTGTATCTGTTCACCTGTGACATCTGACACCATTATTTGTTATTTATATTGCTATATATATTCCATTATCTGTACCTGTTCACCTATGACACCCTACACCATTATCTGTTATTTATATTGATGATATATGTCTGTTATATTATCATCATATCTGTTATCACTCTGCAAGTTCCCTGTTAGTATAGAATTCACTATGGGTTGAAATGATACATACCCGAATGATCTGTAGAATAGGAGAAAATCGTTATGGGTTGAAATGATAAACCCAAGCGATTTTCACTAACATTGAATTTGGGATTACGGGTTGAAATGATATATATATATATATACCCTTATATATTTAAATTACGGATTGAAATGATAAATATACGTATCACTTGACCATAGGGTAGAAAATTATATACAGACACCGTTGGTCTATATATAAATAATTGAAATGATTCTATGGTTTTGGAAAGATATATATATATATATATGGTTTTAATTGATATTGAAATTATTCTTATAAATAAGTTTAAATTAAAGTGGATTTAAAATTTATTCGGAATTGATTAATTAAGTATTGTCTATAAATATATCGATTTGAAATTTATTGAATTTGAAGATTTAAGAATAAGTTTTATAACGTGGTTTTGATTCAATATGATTTAAAGGAATATTTCAGGTTTAAATAAATTGAAGGAATATTAAATGATTTGAAATTTGGATTGTATTTAAATAATATTGTTTTTTATTAAGTGAACATTTCAAGCTAAATAATATCTAAGTGAATTCGATATATATATGAGATTTTCAAATTTAGTTTTGAAACGTGAAATATTTAAAGTTTCGAAATATATTAGAAGTAAAATTGTTTATTTTGTGGTTCAAATCGGTATTTGAAATCGATATAAACTGAAATGGTTTATTGAGAACTGAATTGAGTTGTAATTTATGTATTGAGTTTTGATTTAAATTGAATTTTGGATTCAAGTTAATTTGAATCAATTTGTGAAGTTGAGGAAATTATTTTATTTTATAAAGAAATTTTAAATTTAAACCTTTTTATATTTTTCTTTATAAATTATTTTAATATGAACTGTTTTAATATACTAACTATTTTATTATAAACTATTTTAAATTATAACTATTTTTATATAAACTATTTTAAATTATAAACTATTTTAAATTATAAACTATTTTATTATATATACTATTATTTATATTCAAACAGTTAAGTGGGAAGTGTTATGATTCTAAAGCATTATGATTTCTAAATTTTGATTTCCAAAGTATTATGATTTCGAAGTGTTTGATTTAGAAAGTGTTATAACTTTGAAGTACTAAGATTTTGTAAATGGATATATTTGAGATGGATATATTTGAAATGGAAATGATATCGTATTTGGTTTTGAAATGGAAGTGTTATCATATTGATATGGTTTTGAAATGGCAATGATATTTCGGTTTGAAATATAAACTATTTTGAAAGTTTATTAAATGACCAATCGGTGTAATAATTACATAGTTATTGAAGAGTCCGGGATCGGTTAGGGACATACTCTCTGTCCAAACCGAAAACCACTTTAATAACTATTATACGCGGAGTGTGATCCAGAATGAAGTGGTTGGAATGATGACGTTGCTGGATTTGAAGAAAGAGAACGAAAATGGATGACCTTGACACTTGTGTCAAATTGGAAATGACTTAAACAGGAGCCGTGCCGGGCCAGTGAGATTAGCTACCTCTAGTGGACACACTTCTTCGTAAACTACTCATTACTTGTTTTTGATTGGTGCGCACCCTTGATTTGGGAGTGTTGTTTCGCGGTGTTGCGATCGTTGCGGCGATGCATTCTCACCAGTCCAGATCAGGCAAACGGTAGTTTCACTACCTTGGGTATTGCCTCATGTGCCTTGTCATACTCGTATCCTTATGCAAGACCACTATGAATTGTTTTGTGTTATACCTATGGAGTACTCCCTGATAGCCCACTAGTTTACGGTGGAGTTTACAGTGCTGTATAAACTATGATGCTTATATAAAATGTGTTAAGGGGGATAATGGTAACGCCTTAACACTATTTTGATACTTTATATTACTGATAGGCATTATCTACTTAGCGTACACTACTACATAGTAGATAGTTTAATGGATCCTTAGAGGATAGTTATCCCAAACATCCTTTGAGTTACTTGTATTTCAGTCGTTATTTCACTTGAGTTAGATTTATTGATATAAGAATGTTAATCCTGACTCGAGTGTTTTGTGTTTTCTTTACGCTCGGGTCAGACTGAGTGTACCAGTATTCGAGACTCACCTTTGGAGTTGGAGCTTCGCTTGGAGATCCAGCTATCTATCCAGCTTTCAGTTATTCAGTTGATTCCAGTGATGTATTCGGATCTTGTATTTGACTATTGTATTGAGACATCTATGTATTCGTGAATTCTGTTGTATCTCGTTTAACTCTGTTATATATATACATAGTAGCTTCATGAACTACTATTCATTTGTTTCCACTGCACTATTGTTATATTACTCTGTGTCTGTGATCTGTGATTATTTTATTTACCGTATATACTGAGTTTTGCCAAATTTTATTTACAATCCATTGTTTTGAATTATTCAAGTCTGGTATGTGTGGATTTATTGTCGATTTGAATGGTCTAAAATAGCGGGTTGTTACAACAAGTTTCTAACTGAAACAAGATGCTGCTAGTGAATAATCGCTCAAAAATGCTTACTGTAAACCAATTTTCATTTGTTTATAGTCTTCAGTTTATATCTGATTTTGGTTGCCTCTTTGAGTGATTATATCTTCTTGTTCTTGCCATGAAATGCTGCCAGATCTTTTCCAATTTGTATTTTGAATGTTGTTTTAGGTGCATGTAAATTTTTACTGTCAAAATCATCTTCTAGCTTGCTCAAATTGTAGTGCAAAAATCGAATCGTGCAAGAGTTTCACCTGTGCAAAAATCCCATAGCCAGGGTCAACCTGAAGGTCGACCCATGCCTTTCATAGGTCAACCCTAGGGTCGACCTGGGCCTTCTATAGGTTGAACTTAAGGTCGACCTGTGTATGTCAAAGGTCGACCTTAGGGTCGACCTGTATATGTGATTTTTGGCTCCCTGTTCTTCTGTGTGTTTGCAGCTTTTACTTCTTGATGCTATGATTTTCACCAATTGGTCTTGTGCTAATTTGAGCTATTTTCAAAGGCTTGAAACCTATCAATATGTAAGCCAATATTTTGGTTAATCCGAACACCGGGTTGATGAGTTTTCAAGACGAATTTATATGTTGAATTTCAATGTATTTCGATGATATCTATTGATTTCGAACACGGTTTTTCTAAATGATTTTTGAAATGATTTTATAATTTAAATGGCTTGTGAAATATTTTTTTTTAAATATTTATAAATTATTTTAAAGCTATTAGAATATATTTATTTCCTTTAATAAAGAGAATTTCAAAGGGAATATTTTCCAAACGATTTCAAAAATGGTTTTAAAAACTAGTTTTTCTCAAGCAAATTATTTAATATATAAAATACACAATTTTGCACTCTTCGAATGTATGAGGAAGAGAATTAAATAATTTAGTAAAACATGTGGTATGAGACACATGCGCTACTTTTTCGGTTAATTCTGAATTTGTTCGTTTGAAGTTATGAATTTTTGAGTTGATATTATGATTGCCATTCCATGGCGTGTTTTAAGATTTGTGAATACCTATTCTTAGGAATTATTCGAGATTGCCATTCTTTGGCTAATTATGAGTTTGAGATCTCCTATTTTAGGAGCTATGGTTTGTGAAAACCATCATGATGTCTTTTATACTTGCTGATGATATGAGGCAAGTTATGAGTTTGAGATATCCTATTTTAGGAGCTGAGTGAAAACCATCACGATGTCTTTATACTTGCCGATGATATAAGGCAAGTTATGAGCTTTCTGAGATTTTATGATTTTGATGATTTCTGTTTTCTGATGTGGCATTGACTAGCAGTTAGTAAACCACTAAGTGAGAACATGTGGTATGGGACGCAATGTTAACACTTTTCAGGTTCCTATATGAGAGTTTGTGACACATTCACGAGTTATGCCAGTACTATAGACCTTTGTGTCAACACGAGTTATGTGACTTCGGTCATCATGAGGATTATGTGACTTTGGTCACCACAAGTCATGTGACTTCGGTCATCAAGAGTCATGTGACTTCGATCACCACGAGTATGACCTTCGGGTCCATGAGATAGGTACCTAATATATAGTACTGGACACGAGTTTAGCACGTGCAGCATTACTTCGCCAGGCAATCGGGGACCTTGCCAATCCGGGATTTTTCTGAGTTTTGATGTTTTATGATTTCACCATTTCAAGATGTTGTTTTATATATTTTATTGCCTAAAGCTATATGAAATTTTATTTATGGTGATTTCATTTATGAGGTTTCGAACTCTTAATTGAGTTCCATGAGATTGAAATTTTCTGAGTATTGAACTCTTTATTGAATTCCATGAGTATTGAGATTTTCTAAGTTTTGAACTCTTAACTGAGTTCCACATGTTATAAGATTCTTGGAAGATTTCTGTGATTTCCTTCTGAGATTTTATATGATTTTATCGGAATGTATATTTCGAGCAGCTTTTAAGAAGGAAATATTCATATCGAATTGATGTTATTCATGAGATAACCCTTGAGATATTATTGTGTTTCCATCACTTTGAATTTGAGTAAATCCGAGTTTATGTCATTCCTTTTTTATTAAAGAAATGTTTCCCTTATGATACTTATATCCTACTTATCTCTGCTAATTATCTTGTTCAAGTTAGACTGACCCGTGAATTTATTACTCGGGTCAGACCGAGTTGCAGGTTGGACTAGTTGGCTTTCGCTTAGCTGTTCTTCATGGATCATCATATCGACCTTTTGGATATGCATAGTTTTGAGTAGACATTTTGTAGTAGCTTGACTTGCTTTTGTATATTCTTTTGTGGGGGACTTGATGTATATTTATAAAGTGGTGTATCACCAGTCATGTATGACACTCTGTATTGTACTTGATGTATGTATATATATACATGACTGTGTTTGCTGTTCCGTGATCTGTGTATATTATTTCTATTGTGTTTTGTTCTGAATCGATCCTATAGCCACCATGGTATTGAATTTGATAAGGATAAAGTATGTCGAACCACTTAAAATGAAATGAAAAAAATGAGTACATTATCGACGTACTTAATACTTATTTAATACAAGACTATGAAGGTTTGTCCTGAACAGCCCTATTCTCTGCACTAGCAGACAATATTACTTGGTAATACTCTTTGTTAGTGTGGGTCTTGGGGTGGGGCTTCACAGCTTGGTATCAGAGCTGGATTCAGAACAAAATGTAATAAACATGGAATAGTATACACAATTACTATACATCAAGTATGATATGAGTGAAAACATCGTCCCTAATCGAAGTTGTTTCTAATCTTACTTTTAACCTTTTCGAGTCCTTTAGGGTAGATATAAGTTGGGAATACGTCTAGGATTGTATTTTAATTCCGTAGTATTCCACAATCAAATTATATCTTACCCTATGAGTAATCCTAATCGTGATTGTTCTGTTCGAGTTCTCTTCAGTACGGGTGCTTGACACTCATCTATATCAGGCTGTGCAGTTAATGCCCCGCTATATCCCCGCTATAACTCCGATATATCTTATAGCGGATTCCTACCGCTACGATTTTTCCATATATCCCCAACGTATAGCCTTTCCGCTTTAATCCCCGCTATTTCCGCTATATCCCGTTATTCCTGCTATATTCCGTTATTTCCGCTATATCTTCTATAAAAAATTGGATTGAAAAATGATATTTATACGCTATAAAAATTATGAAATTAATTAATTTCATTGAATTTTTTATATATGTTTAGAAATGATAATACTCTAATATTCTACTAAATTAAATTAAGTTATATAACAGTTTTACGTTCATTTACAATACATTTGCACATATTTTTATTTAAAATTATTTTTGTATTAATTATAATTCAATTGAATGTTAATTTTTCACATGATTACTATCTATATATTTGTAAAAACAACAAGTATGGGATTTATATGCTATTTTAGAGTAATCCGATATATCCTGCTATATCTTCGCTACATCCCCGCTATGACTTTTTGCACCTCTACCGCATTGAATCCACCAAGCGCTTTAACTGCACAGATATCAGGGGAATTTGTTGATGCCATTGGATGTTCTTGACTTATTACCTCTTTGAGGATTGCGAATCCTATTGAGGGGATCCGCAATATTTGGCTTGTTAAGTGAGAATATTGAGGTTGTTCTTTATAGTTGTTCTTTTCGTGTAAATCTGCATGTTAATCACTATCTTGAGTATGATAAGATTTTGAGGATGGGTTGGCTTGTATATTATCAAGTCGAATTCTGTATATTGAAAGGATCCTATAATTTTAGGTATCCTGATTCAGTTGATTATATGTCTCTTGTTCTTCAGAATGTTGATGGGGATTCCGAAGTATCTATAGTTGCTCTTAAGTCTCGAGATGATGATGATATATCTCTAATTCCAATTGTTGTGTCATTGCTATTGTATGTGAGTCCGTTTTAGGTTTACCATCCAAGCGGCCAATTGAGTTCATATCGACCTCATTCATGGTTCTCAGCTTGTGAGTCATCCTTCCACGAGGATGTCCACTAAGGAAATAAGGAATTCTAAAAAGGAATTGCTAGAGCTTGAAGCCACGCAATTCATTCGATCCAGTCTTCACCATGGGGTGTCGTAGTCGTTTTGTTGAGAAATCTACGGGTATTCTTAGGCTTTGCATCCATTTTCGCAAGCTTAATGAGTATCCATTCCTTAAAATCGAGGACATGTTTGATCATCTGAATGGTTCTTATGTCTTTTTCTTAGTTTGACCTTGCACCGAATTTTCATCAGTTATGAGTTACGGAGGATAGCGTTCCTCTTACTGCATTCCGCACTCGTTATGAGTCTTATGAGTGGCTCGTTATACCTTTCGGTTTAACAAATACTCCAGCTTATTTTGTCAATCTTATGAATCGAGTATTTTGGGAATATCTTGATGAATTCGTCCTTGTATTACGTGATGATGAGTGTTGTTGTTTTTTTAAATTGAAGGATTTTCTAATAGAAGATGTGTTTATAAGTGTAATTGGATTTTGTTAATTAAGACAAGCAAAAAATATTTTGAAAATCTATATAAGAGGCATTTTATCACTTTGAAACTAATTTTGTGTTGGGTTGTCCATCGAGTGCATTCAGAATTCTAGTCGACGCACCTAATCAACGTTATCAATAGGAATTTCCTAAATGCTATGATGAGACAGTCAGACATAGTAAATTTTGTTGTAATAAGTAAAAGTTTGGAATAAATTAATTTGTAGATCCAAAAATTAATTTTGGATGAATAATTATCTTTTGATAATAGAAGAAATTAACTACCTTTTTCAAAATGACTCTTCTAAAATCAATTGTTTGGAAAACTTGTTTGAGTAAAATGAAGGATGTGTTTGCTTTTAGTAAATTGTTTTTACATAAAGTTTATTATAATTTTTAAAAGTCTTGGCTTTCCGGGTAAAGAGGACCATGTAATAAATGTTTTTACATAAAAAGCTTGTTTTGAAAATATAGTTTGAAATTGGAATGATTTGAGAATTCCAAATTAAATTGATTTAAAAAGCTAAAATTTCATTTGAGGAGTGCTGTATAACTTGAGGTTTATAACTTTAAATGTGCTCAACCTTTTTGTAGTGGAAGTGTTTTCTGAAAACCATAAACTTCTTCTTCTTTTTATGGGTGTAACCTAATTTATTTCTGGTGTGGAAATATGTTACAAACTATAACATATTTATGGTAGAATTTTAGGATAAAACAACTCAAATTTTTATTTACATTAAATAGAGAGTAATAGTTTTAATTTAAACAAGAAGCTTTGGAAATTTACAAAATGATTGGAATTTTGAAAATTTGATTGTAGATAGTAGGTTTATAAACTCTTGGAAATTTTTGATTAATAGAAGGAAGTGTAAAATCCTTTCCTTGTGTTTCTTGCCATAGTGTAATTATTTAGCGACTTGCATTTATGCAGTCGTATGAGTTAGGTGGTTATGGAGAGACCACCTACCTCTTGTTGAGTTTCCTTAACCTAGTGGTAGTCAATTTAATATCGGTATGTCCCTTTTTGTAGCTTTATGTGGAAGGTCATATCGATTATCATCTTGTTGGTGGAGTTCAGGATAAAATTGTACTAAACCCCGCCTTTACTCGCGAAGCTTCTGGGTCATTGTGGACCGTCTTACTAAGTCCACACATTTTATTCCTATTAAGTTTAATAGGACTGCATCTCATCTTTCGAAGCTTACATTTAGGAGATCGTGCAATTACAAGGTATTCCTAGTTCTATTGTATGTGATCGTGATCCACTCTACACGAGTCACTTTTGACCAAGTCTTCAGCAAGCTTTGGGCACAAAGCTTACCCCGACACTATTTATCATCCACAGTTTGATGGATAGATTGAACGGATGAATCGTATTCTTGAGAATTTATTTTGAGCTTGTATTCTTAATTTTGGTAGTAGCTGGGAGAATCACATTCCTTGGGCTGAGCCCACTTATAATAACAGTTGCCTAATTTTTTTTGGCATGGTTCCTTTTGAAGCCTTATATAGGAGGCCGTGTCATTCTCCTTTTTGTTGGCTTGAGTTCGGGGAAAAGGCTTATATTAGACCTCGAATCTATTCGAGAAGTATCTAAGAAGATCGTGCTTATTAGAGAAAGAGTGAAGAGGCACCGAGTAGCTAAATCCTACGCGGACGGTCATAGGAAGCCTCTTGAGTTTCTATTGGAGATCTTATCAATATACATGCTTTGCCTTTGAGGGGAATGGTACGCTTTAGCCAGACTGGGAAATTGGCACCGTGATATATAAAGCCATTCCCTATTATAGAGCGTATCAGTCCTGTTGCTTATAGAGTAGCACTTCCAATCGATTTTTGGAGATCGTGATGTGTTTCACGTCTCTTATTTATGGAAGTCTAAGAGATTCTGATTCTGTAATTGATACTCGTGCATTAGAAGAGCTTCAGGTCTCTCCTAACTTATCATTCATGCCACACCCTATGCGTGTTCTTGCTTCGGAGTTTGAGCGCCTTCAAAATAAGAATGTGCCGCTCGAGTAAGATTCAATGGTCCGATAATCCCAATGACTGCACTTGGGAAGCCAGAGAATTTATCGAGCGATCTTATTCTGGTTATCTACCTTCGCGTGTTGAAGGTGGGAGTTTTAAATTCTAGCTTTTCTATTTTTATTTTGCTTGATGAAATAAATTGTGTTGAATACAACTCTTTTCTAGAAATTGCGAGAACGTAATTTTTATAAGGGGGGAGTCTGTAACAACCCTGATTTTGGTGATTACCTATGATGTTAAATTACAACGGTGGTTATAATTTAATATAGAAGAAATAAAAATAAATTGGACTTAATATTGTTTGGTTGAGAATTTAAGTTGAATAAATTGTGAATATTGGAAATATGTTATTTTTGAGATAATAAATTAATTAAGTGATTTAATTCAACATTAACTTGTTGAAAAGGATGTAAATTGATGAAAATAGTGTTTTAAAAACTCTATTTTGTTGGTTTGTGAGAAAAGGAACACTTTATGGTTTTAAATTGAGAAAATACAATAATTTTGTAAATTATTGCCAAGTTTGATTTTTAATTATTTTATATGAAGAGTTTGTATTTATTATGATGTATTTTATAAATAAAAGGGTGAAATACTGTTTAAAAATAATATCTTGATGTAAAAATGGAGTTAATATGGTTTGTTATGTTAATTTTGATAAGAAAATAATTTTAGTATAAATTCTTATGTTAAAAATGGTGTTTTACGTAAAAAAAGTGTACATTTTGTTAATTAAGTAAAAATATGATTTTAATGATAGAAACCAAGTTTTATAGTTAAAATAAATTTTAGTTTGTTGTGTAAACAATTTTGTTTACATAAACAATTGTTGTAAAAATTTATTTGGTTTTTAAATGAGAAAATGTGTGCATATATTGAGAAAACAAGTGAAATTATGTATTTTACTTAGTGAATTTTTCTCTAAGTATGGTTATTGGGCTAATGGGTAGGAGTTAAGATCTATTACCCTAATCTAGAAGCCTCGGGAAAAAGAAAAATCTGTTCGTAGGTTTTATTCTCATTTTCCTACTTCTCAAAATAACTTACAGTAAAGAAATAATGTCTTCCTTGTTTTCAAATTAAAATTTTGCATCTAAGTTGAGTGAAATTAGTGAGAAATTAAAAGAGAATGGGTAGCAAATCAAAAATAACAATAGGTAATCACATCTAAACCCCAAATTGTTTCATCAGTTTCTGTTTGAGAAATTGTCTGTAACCATTTTTCTTTTCTGTCTGCATGCCTTCTTTCCTAGTTTCTACAGGTCTGAGAAGCCTATTTTCTCCGGAAAGATATCTACTTGCCTCTGAATCTTGTTCAAATCCGCTATTTTCTAAGGTGATTTCAAAACTCACAAGTTTCTAATTGAATCAAGAAGCTGCTTGTGAATAATCGCCGAAAAATGCTTACTGTAAACCAATTTTCGTTTGTTCATTGTCCTTAGTTTATATCTGATTTTGGTTGCCTCTTTGAGTGATTATATCTCCTTGTTCTTGCCACGAAATTCTGCCGATCTTTTTTGGTTTGTAGTTTGAATGTTGTTTTAGGTGCATGCAAATTTTTACTGTCGAAATCATCTTCTAGCTTGCTCAAATTGTAGTGCAAAAATCGAATCATGCAAGAGTTTCACCTGTGCAGAAATCATGTAGCCAAGGTCGACCCATGCCTTCCATAGGTCGACCCTAGGGTCGACCTAGGCCTTCTATAGGTCGAACTTAGGGTCGACCTATGTATGTCAAAGGCGACCTTAAGGTGACCTGTATATGTGATTTTTGGCTTCCTGTTCTTCCGTGTGTTTGCAGCTTTTACTTCTTGATGTTATGATTTTTACCACTTGTTCTTGTGCTAATTTAAGGTGTTTTCAAAGGCTTGAAACCTATCAATAGGTAAGCCAATATTTTGGTTAATCCGAACACCGGATTGATGAGTTTTCAAGACGAATTTATATGTTGAATTTCAATGTATTTCGATGATTTCTATCGATTTCGAACACGGTTTTTCTAACCGATTTTTGAAATGATTTTATAATTTAAATGGCTTGTGAAATAAATATTTTTCAATATTTATAAATTATTTTTAAATTATTTTAAAACTATTTGAATATATTTATTTCCTATAATAAAGAGAATTTCAAAGGAAATATTTTCCAAACGATTTCAAAAATGGTTTTAAAAACTAGTTTTTCTCAAGCAAATTATTTTATATATAAATACACTATTTTGCATTCTTCGAACGTATGAGGAAGAGAATTAAACGATTTAGTAAAACATGTGGTATGGGACACATGTGTTACTTTTTCGGGTAATTCCGGACATGTTCGTTTGAAGTTATGAATTTTTGAGTTGATATTGTGATTGCCATTCCATTACGTGTTTTGAGATTTGCGAATTCCTATTCTTAGGAATTATTCGAGATTGCCATTCTTTGGCGAGTTATGAGTTTAAGGTCTCCTGTTTTAGGAGCTATTGTTTGTGAAAACCATCATGATGTCTTTTATACTTGCCGATAATACGAGGCAAGTCATGAGTTTTAGATCTCCTATTTTAGGAGCTATGGAGTGAAAACCATCATGATGCCTTTATACTTGCCGATGATATAAGGTAAGTTATGAGCTTTATGAGATTTTATGATTTTGATGATTTCTGTTTTCTAATATGGCATTGACTAGCAGTTAGTAAACCGTTAAGTGAGAACGTGTGGTATGGGACGCACTGTTAACACTTTTCGGGTTCTTATCTGAGAGTTTGTAACACATTCACGAGTTATGCCAGTACTATAGACCTTTGGGTCATCAAGAGTTATGTGACTTCGGTCATCATGAGGATTATGTGACTTCGGTCACCACGAGTTATGTAACTTCGGTCACCACGAGTATGACCTTCGGGTCCACGAGATAGGTACATAATATATAGTACTACGAGTTTAGCACATGCAGCATTGCTTCGGCATGCAATCAGGGATCTAGCCAATCTGGGATTTTTCTGAGTTTTGATGTTTTATGATTTCACCATTTCAAGATGTTATTTTATATATTTTATAGCCTAGAGCTATATGAGATTTTATTTATAGTGATTTCATTTATGAGATTTTGAACTCTTAATTGAGTTCCATAAGATTGAGATTTTATGAGTATTGAACTCTTTATTGAGTTCCACGAGTATTGAGATTTTCTGAGTTTTGAACTTTTAATTGAGTTCCACGAGTTACAAGATTTTTGGAAGATTTCTGTGATTTCCTTCTGAGATTTTATATGATTTTATCAGAATGTATATTGTTAGCACCAAAATTGGTCACTAACCTCGTTGAGAAAGATTATGTAGAGAGATAAATGAGGAAAGTAAATTTAAACAGAGAACAATATGCTAAATTGAATGCAAAGACGAGAACACCGGATTTATAGTGGTTCGGCGTAACTACCTACGTCCACTTTGAGGTCAATCTTTTATTTCTTTACTTGATAATTGATTACAGTTACAATCCGTACACCAACTACTCGAATACAATTGCTAAGTAAAAAGAACGAGTCTTGAAAGCGACAGAGTCTCCCCCGTGTTCTCCTAAAAAAAGGTCCTTTTCACTATGCCCCTGCCTCTCTATTTATAGACATAGATGGGCTGGACTTCCCTGGTGGGCCTGGTAGCTAAATACCTCGGCCCAAAAAGAGTGAGCTCTGTGTGCCAAACCATAGATGCCGAACGAAGTGATGCCGAACGATATCGTCATGCCGAACGAAGTGATGTGCTGAGTGGAGAGTGCAGGCCGAGCAATAGTCGAAGCCGGTCGAGATTGGATGAATGTCGAACACCTCTGGATGTCGAACATCTCTAGATGCCGAACAACTTTGAATGCCGAACACCTCTAGATGTCGAACGATCTCGAATGCCGATCGAGATTTATGCCGAACGAGGTTGAGTGCCGAACGAGGTGTGGATGCTGAGCAGTATGGAGTGCCGAATGAGGTGTTGATGTCGAGCAGCATGGAGTGCCGAATGACTCTATCATGCCGAATGTTCCACGTATGTCGAACGCTCTATGTATGCCGAACACTCTCGAATGCCGAACGATCCATGTATGCCGAACACTCTCGAATGCCAAACGTTCTTGAATACCGAACGCTCTTTGAGTGACGAACATTCCTGAATACCAAACGCTCTTTGAGTGTCGAACGCTCTCAAATGCCGAACGACCATAGATGCCGAACGTCACTTAATGCCGAACGATATACAATACCGAACGACTCTTAATGCCGAACGGTATGCAAGTGCCGAGTGCCTAGTTGCCTGGTCAAATCTTCAGGTAACACTTGCCCCCCAAAGTGCATCATGTGGTTAAACGTGATGTGCTTTGAGTCATGAATCCACTGTGTTTTGCTTCAAGCTGTGGCTTAGTCTTCACGATAGTATCTTCTCTCAAATTCCAAGTAAGGCGATGTGTGCCAAACGATATGCAAATAGCGAACAGCATAGCCGAAGCCAAGCACCATGGATGCCGAACGACATAGCCGATGCCGAACAATGTCGTTTGACTGGTTCTACCGGTTATTGCCTCTTCGACTTCCTCTCCTTTCCTATAAAGGTCGGCATTCTCCTTCTTCTTCTCTTTTTCACTTTTTACCTCTGTGATTCTCCAAGAATACGTAACTTACCTCCCTTAAGTTTTATTCACCTCTTCCGACCTTCCCTTCCTACTTTGAATCCAACAAGCCCTTCCCAAATTAAGCTCGAACAACTTCCAATCTTAAGTCCACCGACCCCCAAGCTCCCGCTGTTCTCTTCGGTAAGAACCTTTCGATCGTTTTCTCAAATTAGGAAGCATAACACAAAACTCGAACTCGTGGATCCTCCGTAGATTAAAGGGAGTAAGAAGCGTATGGGTGATGAGCTGTTGTGGCTCGGCACGATCTTTTAAAGCCGAGTGAGTATAAGGGTGCACGGAATTGGAGATAAGGCCTATTGATGTGGATCGGCATGGCCGTGGTTTGGCACGGCTTGCCGAAAGACTCGGCCATGCCGGTCGGGAGAGATTGAGGAAAAGAAGAGAAGTGATGTTAAGGGTAGGAGGTCGAGCGAATCGGCTGGGCATGATTTGTCGCGTGCACTTGTATTTAAGCCGAACAGAAGGGAGGCCGAACATAACGAAGGCCGAACAGATAGAAGGCCGAACAGAACGAAGGCCGAACAGAATGAAGGCCGAGCAGATCGAAGGCCGAACGACATTTAGGCCGAACACCTATTCACCTTGCCTAATCATATAACAAAAACAAGGACAAGGACCTAAGCATACTAGCATATCGAACTAATCTGGACTGATAACTTCCTAGTTTCAATAATCACAAGCCTGAACTTAAACCGATAAGAACAGATAAAAGCTTTTAACACGCAGTGCCAATGTCCGAGTCCAAAATTGAAAACATTTCAAGGCTGGCTTTCGGAGACGGTCAGCGATGACGGTCTTCGAAGACGACAGTTCAAAGCTCAACTTTATACCATCAATTCTATGACTTATAATTTCTCAGCGTTTACACCTGAATGATCACACTAGTTCACACATCACACAGGGGGGATATTCGTATTGTTAAGTCTAACGTTGATTATTTTTCAAGTATAGTTCGAATAGGTGCTCTGCTATATTCAATCTTTATCAGAGATGTCTAGGAAATCTAGTTCCGCCACGATTTCAGACAGACCTGGGCCGTCCTTCCGACGAGAAGTCGCAGATACTTCAAACCCGTCAATTTCCCCTGCATATGACTTAGCTCCCGATGCTCCAGAGGCAGCAATTCTCTTGGGCAACCCTGTCGATTCACATGCTTTGAAGATTAATGAAAGTACACTCCGTTGGATATGCTCTGTCCACGGAATCCCCTTTGATGACGTGCTAGTTCCATCGGGGCATGATCGTCCACACTTGCCTCCAGTCGGATACACAGCTTGTAATAAATTCATGTGCTGGGTTGGCAGTGTGCCACCGTTCAACTCGTTTCTTCGGGATGTGCTGCAATATATTGACATTGCCCCATCGAAACTGCACCCGAACGGCCATGCATTCCTCTACGGTACTTGCATCCTCTTTATGAATGTCCTCTCTAGGCTTCCAACTCCGGTCGATATCAGATATATATATATTGCATCAAGAAGCGGAAGGATAGCCCATCATTCATGTTTCTCGAGCCGCATAACAAATGTCAAATCTAAACTGGGGCGTGGACCAAGTCGCCTTGTATAAACAGGAATGGTTTTATGTGCGCTGTCCTCCCGGCTTTGCGAGGAGATGGGTTGAAGGAAGTAAGCCTTTTTCTTGGACCGTTACTCATGTTTAGTCGAAGCCGTACCTTTTCTAACTTTTACCCATCTTGTCAGGTATCAATCCACGTCCTGATGGCCGCGGATACTCTGATGTCGTCGAAGCTATTTGAGCCCTTCCTGCCGAAGAACGGGACATTAGAACTCTCATTTCGAATGAGTCACTTACAAGGGTTGGACTGTTTGCAGAAGGCCGTCGAATAAGCCTTCCTCAAGGTGTCACCATTCCCAGTCCTGCCTCTGGCAAAGGGAAAAAACAAGCTGAGTTGTCAGCACGCAATGCTCCTGATGCACTAGAAGAGGGGGAAATTAAGGAGACTGAGACACCCGAAGTACAAGATGAGAATGTTGGTCCCACTCAGGATCCGACAGTCAAAGTTCATGACATCGAAACGTCACCTTCCCCTTCGAAAAGGAAAAAGAAACCGACGTACAAGATGAGGAAGGAAAAAGTTGGCGGAACTTCTAAAGTTACTCTTGTTCCAGTGGAGAAAGAAGCTTCCTCACAACATTTAAAAAGTTCTTTAAAAGGCCTATCGAACCTCTCCATTCCCGATGACCTACTCAATTATGATTTTGACGATCTGGAGGCACTCAGACTTCACTCGCCCATCAGAGGCGATGTAGGCGTTCAAGCCCAACATCAGGGAGAAAAAACTCCCGTTAGTAAAACGACTGGTCTATTGGGGGGAAACACTAGGACACACACAAACACGTGCACTTCACCTTATACTTCAACTTTTGTCATTACGCTGATCTTTTCTAACTTGTCGTTATTCTCATTCTATGCAGGTGACATGGGACGCTCCCACGGATTTGATCGTCTCCATGGCTTATCCATTTTTCATCATTCTGGCCGGGACTCAGGCACCGGCAAGCGCCGGGACAGGGACGACTATGGAGATCGAGACAACCATCCCCGAGAGTTGACTTATCGAAAGAAATCACATTCCCAGTCTTCATACTCTCGCGATCTTCCTCCTCAAACAGAGCCAGGCAGAGAAAAATCTTCGTAGAAGGGGTCTCAACCCGATGTTTCCCGAGATCAACATTCTGGTTCATCAAGCATACGGCAATCTCGGGAACATCGTAAGAGTATAGAACTTTCAAAACCTCCTCCCCCTGTTCCTGCGGTAGACCCAACGATATCGGAGAAGCTGGCCGAGCTTAAAGCTAAATTTCACAAAATCTGCTTTGACGATCTGAAGTTCCTTCCAGCAATTCATCATATTCCGGGGCATGTCAAGCAGAGTGCCATCGCTTGCAACAACGACGTCTATGTTCAACATGACACGTTTGTTCATTTAGTCGAAAAAGTCTCGGAAATCTCCGTTGAGCGTCAACAGGAGATCGACCGCTTGAAGCTTGAAGTTATCTTCGATAAAGGCATTATCAAAAATCAGGATAAAGAGCTTGCTTCATACAAGTCCAAGCTCGAGGCCACCGAACAAAGTGCTAAAGACACTGCCAAGGCCGTCACTCGTCTAGAGATGACTCATAAAAAGGAACTTGGCGAAGCGGTCCAACGCAGTGGGGCCCTGGCTTTAGAAAAAGATTTTATTCCGAAAGAAAGGGATGCACTTGCCATGCAAGTCAAAGAGTTGAAAGAGCTATTCTCTAAGGAGAAGGAAGAGAAGATAGCCGCTCAAGAGGAGTCTCAACGATATTGCAACGAGATTGTTGCTACACGACTCTTGAAGGCGAAGCTCGACGATGAGCTTTCTAAGGTCGGGATGATGAAGGACGAAGCCTGTGAGGAGGGCAAGAGAATAGCTTCCGCGGAGATCGACTCCCGCCTTGAAGCGGCTGTAGAGGCTGGCAGAGAAGAGATCAAGTGTATGTTTGACCCGCTGATCGCCGAATACAATGCCCGTGTCCTCATGCACCGGGACTTGACTTTCTTAGGTGAGGGCTACCTTGAATCTTTAGCCGAGGCTTGAGGGACTTTAATAAAGATTAGAAAGGTTGAGTCGAGCACCGAGGAGGTTGACGAGGATGCTTTAGTGAAAGAGTTTCTCAGGGAGAACGAGCCATCGGACTTGTCTGCAGTTATGGCTCTCTTTAGTAAAGGCTCTCCTCCATCGAAGGAGAAAAATGACATAGCTGGTTCGTCTGGAACTGGGCCTTCAGCTCCACTTCCTACTCAATCGGTCAATCGGCCAGCACTTAACCCGTTCGAACAACACGCCGTCTATGATCCGGAAGACCTCGGTCTCGGCATTCACGTGTTATCCCCCATTCTAGAGGGTGAAACTCCTCGCAGAGCTGAAAGACAGCAAGAAACCGGTATAAAACTCTTCTTCTTGAAGTTCAAAGATCTGTCGCTTTCTGCGAGATGTTATTGATTCTAACGTTTGTTTTTTGTGTTTTTATGCAGGCCACCACGATCTTGAACCGACTCCGAGGAGCGATGACGCCAAGGAGGAGATGGGGAAAGCGAGCGACGCTACTCACGCGGGAGTAACCCCCAGTCCTGATGCTCAAGTGATCGGGGCGCTCGACGATGATAAGTCTGAAACTTCGTCCCCCGTTGAAGGGAGTTATGAAATTGAAATCACGGGCGCCTCAGAACACACTTCGAAGGTGAGTATGAAGGAGCAACTCGCGGAAGAGAAGAGGAAGAAAGTTGAGATCAAGGTCGAGTCTCAAGTAATAGAACTCAACGACCCGCTGAATAGGCCCCTGAAAGTCATCATTCCTGGCAAATCCAAACCACTGGATGTTCCTCCTCCCACTCCTGACACCGCTTCCTTGGCGAGCAAAATGTCCAAGAGAAAGCGCGTGGGGGAGGAGTCGTTCGAACAAACGAAGGAAGACAAGAAGCCAAAGAAACCGAAGAAGTAACTATTATACCCGTTCAACGAGGGTTAGCTTAGATCATGTAACTACTTTTTATTTTTGTAGTCAACAAAGACAGACTTTTGACTCCGAATTTTTGGAGGAGTAGTTGTATAGCCCTATTTTGGATTAGTGAATAAAGTTTAGTTTCTTTGTCTTTCAAATGATATCTGCTTTTTAGCTTTCTGTATAACTGTGGACGAAACCCAAGTTCTCGTGAGTTTCATAAATTCCCAATCCACCTTCACATTACTCGGATATTCTTGGGAATCAGACATCTCTTGTCTCACATTTTTGGTACTTAGAATACTTTTTAATCCGCATTCTGGGGACTTAGAGTAATCCGGTCTGCATTCAGGGGACTCAGAGTTTCAAATCGTTTATATTCTAGTCCGCGCTCCGGGGACTTAGAGTACTCCGGTCCGCATTCAGGGGACTCGGAGATTCAAGTCGTTTATACTCTAGTCCACGCTCAGGGGACTTAGAGTACTCCGGTCCGCATTCAGGGGACTCGGAGATTCAAGTCGTTTATACACTAGTTCACGCTCCGGGGACTTAGAGTACTCCGGTCCGCATTCAGGGGACTCGGAGATTCAAGTCGTTCATACTCTAGTCCGCAGTCCGGGGACTTAGAGTACTCCAGTCCGCATTCAGGGGACTCGGAGATTCAAGTCGTTCATACTCTAGTCCTCACTCCGGGGACTTAGAGTACTCTGGTCCGCATTCAGGGGACTCGGAGATTCAAGTCGTTTATACTCTAGTCTGCGCTCCGGGGACTTAGAGTACTCTGGTCCGCATTCAGGGGACTCGGAGATTCAAGTCATTTATACTCTAGTCCGTGCTCTGGGGACTTAGACTACTCCGGTCCGCATTTAGGGGACTCGGAGCTTCAAGTCGTTTATACTCTAGTCCATGCTCCGAGGACTTAGAGTACTCTGGTCCGCATTCAGGGAACTCGGAGATTCAAGTCGTTTATACTCTAGTCCACGCTTCGGGGACTTAGAGTACTCCAGTCCGCATTCAGGGGACTCGGAGATTTAAGTCGTTTATGCGAGTTCGTACGTCAGGTAGAATAATGCAACTCCAGTTGTTTGTCACTAGACTATAAGGTTCAGAAACATCAATAATTCATAGAAAGGATGGCTTTAAGCCTTTATTAATAAACTAAATCATCTGATTACATGCTTAAAAGGAAACTAAGAATCAATGGAATAAAAACATACGGGAAACAATTACACCTAAAACAGAAAAGAAACATGCTAAATATAATAACGTCGCAAATGTTCACTGTTCCACGCACGGGGGAGTGTCACGCCATCAACGGTCGCTAGCTTGAAAGTTCCCTCTCCAAGCTTCCGTTCAACGACATATGGACCTTCCTAGTTGGGATTCATACGTGATGGTACTGGGAAAACTCGTTTCAAAACGAGATCACCCACATCAAAGATTCTTGGGCGGACTTTCTCGTCGTAATATTGCTTGACTCGGTGCCTATATGCTGCCACCCTTAATTCAGCTTCTTCACGTTTTTCATCAATGCAGTCCAGTGATTCCAACAAGAGATCCTGATTCATCTTAGGATCATAATGTGTCACCCGATGTGATGGAACTTCAAGCTCCACGGGTATAACAGCTTCCGAGCCGTATGACAATGCAAATGGAGTGTGGCCAGTCGCGGACTTGTGGGTAGTTCTATAAGCCCATAGCGTTGTTGGGAGTTCATCTACCCACTTGCCTCATGCCTTTTCCAAACGCTTCTTCAATATGGACTTGATTATTTTGTTCACGGCTTTAACTTGTCCATTCGCCTTTGGATGAGCAACGGCGGCGAACTTTTTCTCAATGCCATACTTTAAACAGAAATCTTTGAATTCTCTACTTTCAAATTGAGTTCTGTTGTCTGTAATGATGGTTCGCGGGAGGCCAAAGTGGCATATATTGTTTCATACAACAAAATTAATGACCTTCTTGGAGGTGATTGTGGCCAGAGACTCTGCCTCGGCCCATTTCGTGAAGTAGTCGAACGCAACTGTGGTGTATTTTGCACCACCTTTGGATATAGGCAAAGAACCGATTATGTCGATTCCCCAGATTGCAAACGACCATGGACTAACCATTTGCGTGAGTTCCATCGGTGGAGCTCTCGGGATTTTTGCGTATCTTTGACACTTGTCACATTTTCTTACATAGTCTGCAGCATCCCGATTCACAGTTGGCCAATAGTATCCGTAGTGGAGGATCTTTTTTGCTAGTGTTTGCCCCCGTATGGTCGCCACATTCTCCTTCTTGAACCTCCTCCAAGACCCGCTCTGTCTCATCACGGGCAATGCACCATAGTAAAGGGACCGAGAATCCTCTCCGATACATTACTCCTCCCTGCATCACATATCGCGCGGCTTTGCGAATGACTTGTCGTCTTTCGCTCCTTCTTTCGGGCAAAGTTCCGTTTAGCAGGTATTGTTTGAATGGGGTCATCCACGACTCCTTCTCGATTTCCGTTCCTAACACAAAATCGACCTCCATCACATCTATGCTTGGAGCGTGTAAGGTTTTGACGGGAACCAATCCCATTTGCTGCGCATCGCCAATGCTTGCGAATTTGGCCAACGAGTCGGCTTCCTTGTTCTGCTCACGCGGGACATGCGAAATGTCATAATGTTCGAAGTTCGCCAACAGTTCCTGAACCAGAGCAAGGTACGGAGCAAGCTTTTGTCCCCTTGCTTGGTAGTCTCCTCACACTTGGTACACCACCATCTGTGAGTCACAAAAGATTTCAATTGATTTTACCCCGAGTTCTCCAACGAGCTTTAAACCAGCAATCAATGCTTCATATTCTGCTTCATTATTCGTAGCCGGGAAATTGAGCTTCAAAGCATAACAAGTCGATCGTTTCTCGGGAGTCACAAGGACTACACCAGCTCTGGAGCAACGGTCGTTTGATGCCCCATCGGTGTACAATTTCCATTGAATGGGAGGAATGACACCGTGACCATCTGGTTCGTCTAACACAGTAAACTCAGCCATGAATTCTGCTAATGCTTGCCCTTATATGGCTCTTCGTGGCAGGTAGGTAATATCGAACTAACTCAATTTGATATTCCATTTTAACATCCTTCCAGAAGTTTCTGGTCGTTGGAGTACCTGTCGCAAGGGCTGATCGGTATAAATACTGACTGAGTGTGCTTGAAAGTATGGATGCAACTTGCGTGATGCAATCACCAAGCAATAGGCCAATTTCTCAATTTAAGGATAATTTCTTTCTGCCCCCGTTAAACATTTACTAACGTAATACACTGGCTTTTGAACTCGGTCCTCCTCGCGGACCAAAGCCGCACTTATAGCATGCGGGGATATAGCCAAGTATACGTACAGCATTTCGTGGTCTACTAGCTTCGACAACACTTAGGGACTCTCCAAATGCCTCACCAGATCTCGAAACGCTTCCTCACAGTTGGATGTCCATTCGAAATTCCTCTTTCCTTTCTTTATTATATCAAAGAAGGGAATGCATTTGTCTGTGGCTTTGGATATAAATCGACTCAGCGCAGCCACCTTTCCATTCAAGCTTTGTACCTGTTTTATAGTTCTGGGCACTTGTACATCTCGAATAGCTTGAATCTTTTCCGGGTTAGCTTCAATTCCCCGGGCATTAACAATGAATCCCAAAAACTTCCCCGATGCAACGCCGAAGGAACACTTCAGAGGGTTGATCTTCATCCCATAATATCTGAGTATGTCAAACATCTCTGCTAAGTCTCGAATGTGGTCGTTTGACTGTCGTGACTTCACAAGTATGTCATCCACATAGACTTCCATCATTCTACCAATCTGATCCTTAAACATTCGATTCACCAAACGCTGATAGGTCGCTCCTGCATTTTTTAATCCAAAAGGCATTACTACATAACAATATAGCCCAATATTTGTGACGAAACTGGTGTGCTCCTGGTCCGGAATGTGCATCGGGATCTGATTGTATCCCGAGTACGCATCCATGAATGACAACAACTCATGTCCTGCAGTGGAGTCGACCAACTGATCAATTCTAGGTAATGGGAAACTGTCCTTGGGGCATGCTTTGTTCAAATCGGAATAATCTACGCAAGTTCTCCATTTCCCGTTCGCCTTTTTCACCAGCACGGGGTTTGATACCCATTCATGGTAGAAGGCATCGCGGACGAACCCATTGGCTTTGAGTTTGTGCACCTCCTCTCTGAGAGCAGCGAACCTCTCCGGGTCCATTCCTCTCCTCTTTTGTTTAACTGGGACGTACTTCGGGTCTATGTTCAACATATGACTCGTAATAGCGGGAGAAATCCCACACATGTCGGAATGTGTCCAAGCGAAAACATCGAGATTCGCTCGGAGGAAATCACTGAGGTCTTCAGTCATTGCAGGGCTGAGTTGTGATCCAATCTTCAATACTCGCGATGGATCGTCTCGGCTAACTGAAATGTCAATCGTGAGTTTAGCCGGTGCTGCTTTCTCCTCCCTGGGTTCCTCATCGTCATCTCTCTGATCTATGTCTTTGAAGATCCGAGAATCATGCCCGAGCCAGGGCTCGGGCATTACTTGTCAATTGTCAGTATGCTAGATGCGGACGGGATTGTCCGCAACCTTTCCTTTCTCCCTCCACTGGGCCTCTCTGAGCTCAGCCACATAACATGCACGACCGGTCACCTGGTCGCCATGAACAACACCTACTCCTTTGTCAGTCGGAAATTTTAAAGTCAAACACCACGGGGCCAATGCTGCCCTAAACTCAGCCAGGGCCGGTCGGCCTAAAAAAACATTGTATGGAGAATCCACATCCAAAACTACGAAAGGTAGGATTCGTACCCTCCTACGCTCACCTTGTCCTAGTTCAAGTAGCAAATCAACATACCCCACTGCATCGGTCGTTGCGCCATTAAACCCATGTATACGAGCTTTAGATGGCTTCAAATCCTTCGTCTCCATCTTCATCTGGTCATAAGCCTTCTTGAAGATGATATTGACAGAACTTCCACAATCAATCAAAATTATTTTCATAAAAGCCGGCCCGATTGTCGCAGATATGACCATCGGGTCAATGGTAGGAGCCTCCACCTAGTCAGCATCTCTGCTCCTGAATACTATATCATCCGTCATCATGCGCAGCTGTTTAGCAGGGGTCCCATCCTCTATGTTGGAACAACACTCAAAATATGCATGCCTCAGGGAATTAGCATACCGCTCCATTTCTTGCCAGTTCTTATCTACAGGGTGAGGTCCACCGATGACCGTGTTTATGACTAGTCTGCCCACGGTCCGAGCAGGCTCCTCGGGGTGACGTGGAGCGGGTGCACGACCGGGATTGGACGTCCCTTGTCCACCTTCTTGCGGATTCTTTACAAACTCCTGTAGCTTTTTCTGCCTAATCAACTTCTCTATAGCATCGTGTAGGTGTCTGCACTCTTCAGTATTGTGCCCAAAAGTCTCATGAAAGCGGTAATACTTCCCGGTCCACTTTTGTTCTTCGGTTGACTCCTTTGGGCGTGGCTTTCTGTACTGAAAGATATTGCAAGTTGATAGGTAAATATTTTCAAGAGACGCATTCAGTGGGGTGTACTTGGTGTAGGTTGGAATTCTCGGCTTCCATTTCCCCACTTCTCTCTTCTTCCCCTGATTTCTTCCTCCGGATTCCTTAGATTGCCCGGGCTTATTCTGGACATTGACCTGAACTTTCCCCGAGTTATCTCCGGATTGCTTCACAGCAATGTTGCTTTTCACAGACTCTTGAACAGGCCCCGGTGCCTTGTCTCGCCTTATCCACCTGGGTTCCTCTCTTCTTATGAACTGATGTGCCTTTGAGTAAAAATGCTCCAGCGTAGTCGGAGGTTTTCCTGCTAGCCAATCTCCAAATTCTGAATCCGGATCCATACCTCGCATCACAGCCATAAGAATTGCATGATCATTGGGATTACTGACTTCAGTAGCCGCAACATGGAATCTCTGTAAATACTCCTTCAATGACTCCCCAGGAGCTTGGACTACACTTGATAGAGACATCACGTCCTTTGGACGAGTAGTATGTATCCTGAACTGTTCTACAAATTTCTTCGCCAACTCCTCGAAGCTGGATACAGACCGCGGAGGAAGTCGGGTGAACCACATGGTAGCGATCCTAGATAGAGTTATTGGAAAGCACCTGCACTTGGTTGCATCATTCGCTCTAGCTGAATCCATCATCCATTCATACCTCATCACATGCTGCCTGGGATCAGTCTTTCCTTCATAAGCCGGGATAGTTGGCATGCTGAACTTCCTGGGGTACTCAACCTGTAAAACAACGTCTGTGAACGGAGTATGACTTCTGGACACTCCCTAATCATCGTTTGATAAGCCTTGATTCTCTTTCATCAACTGTCTGATCATAGCTGTCAGGTCTGGGGTTTGTATGGAAGGTGGAAGGTGGAAGGTTGGAGTCTGTCCTACGGGATTGATCAGGCTGATGCCTCCTCTGCTGGCGATCTGCCAAACGTGCATCTTGAGTTTCGACATCATTGGTATCTTGGTGAGCCGGGCGTCCAGCCTCCACCTACACTCCAGCTCCTAAGTTTCCAGTTTCTGCTCGGTCACGGTCTCCGAGGTGTTAATGGTTCCCAGCTGTTCGAACAGCAGCACCTGCCTTCATAGTTTCAATATTTCGGCGTCTATGCCTGGGAGGTTCATCGGACGAAGTCGAGCTGTTAGATGAAGAGTAAGGAGTTGGACTGCCCCCAGCATTCTGATGCTGTTGTTGAGTGAGCTGTAACATGAGGTTGGCATTAGCTTGCATCTGCTCTCCAAGTTGTCTCCTGCTTTCCCTGAGCTCTCTCATCAAGTCGTCGAACTCTATTCTAGTGACAACTTGCATTTGGTCCTAGGTGGTAGTCCCCGCACCTAGATTTGCTTGCTGATTGCTAGGCCCTACTTGTTGTACGCTAGCGGTCTCAGTGGCGTCCGCGTTATGAGAGGCCGATCTGGTGCGTGGTCTTCCCATTGTAGAGTTATTGATAGGAACTTTGAGTAGAATCAACAGACGTCTTATGAATGACTCGGATCTCCTTCGGGGGATTTATTCAATCCAGTAGTTTTAAAGCAGATCCTTATGGCCTGAGAATTCGACTCTCAATGAAAGCACCAAAGTGTTAGCACCAAAATTGGTCACTAACCTCGTTGAGAAAGATTATGTAGAGAGATAAATAAGGAAAGTAAATTTAAACAGAGAACAATATGCTAAACTGAATGCAAAGACGAGAACACCGGATTTATAGTGGTTCGGCGTAACTGCCTACGTCCACTTTGAGGTTAATCTTTTATTGCTTTACTTGATAATTGATTACAGATACAATCCATACACCAACTACTCGAATACAATTGCGAAGTAAAAAGAACGAGTCTTGAAAGGGACAGAGTCTCCCCCGTGTTCTCCCAAAAAAGAAGGTCATTTTCACTGTGCCCCTGCCTCTCTATTTATAGACAAAGATGGGTTGGACTTCCCTGGTGGGCCTGGCAGCTAAATACCTCAGCCCAAAAAGAGTGAGCTCTGTGTGCCAAACCATAAATGCCGAACGAAGTGATGCCGAACGATATCGTCATGCCAAACGAAGTGATGTGCTGAGTGGAGAGTGCAGGCCGAGCAATAGTCAAAGCCGGTCGAGATTGGATGAATGCCGAACACCTCTGGATGTCGAACATCTCTAGATGCCGAACAACTCTGAATGCCGAACACCTCAGGATGCAGAACGATCTTGAATGCCGATCGAGATTTATGCCGAACGAGGTTGAGTGCCGAACGAGGTGTGGATGCCGAGCAGTATGGAGTGCCGAATGAGGTGTGGATGCCGAGCAGCATGGAGTGCCGAATGACTATGTCATGCCGAACGGTCCACGTATGTCGAACGCTCTATGTATGCCGAACACTCTCGAATGCCGAACGATCCATGTATGTCGAACACTCTCGAATGCCAAACGTTCCTGAATACCGAACGCTCTTTAAGTGCCGAACGTTCTTGAATACCGAACGCTCTTTGAGTGTCGAACGCTCTCGAATGCCGAACGGCCATAGATGCCGAACGTCACTTAATGCCGGACGATATACAATACCAAACGACTCTTAATGTCGAACGGTATGCAAGTGCCGAGTGCCTAGTTGCCTGGTCAAATCTTCAAGTAACATATATTTGAGTAGCTTTTAAGAAGGAAATATTCGTATTGAATTGATGTTATTCATGAGATAACCCTTGAGATATTATTGTGTTTCCATAACTTTAAATTTGAGTAAATCTGAGTTTATGTCATTCCTTTTTGATTAAAGGAATGTTTCCCTTATGAGACTTATATCCTACTTATCTCTACTAATCATCTTGTTCAAGTTAGACTGACCTATGTATTCATTACTCGAGTCAGACTGAGTTGCAGGTTAAACTAGTTGGCTTTCGCTTAGCTGTTCTCGTGGATCATCATATCGAACTTTTGAATATGCATGGTTTTGAGTAGATATCTTGTAGTAGCTTGACTTGCTTTTGTATATTCTTCTGCGGGGGACTTGATGTATATTTATAAAGTGGTGTATCACCAGTCATGTATGACACTCTGTATTGTACTTGATGTATGTGTGTATATATATATGACTATGTTTGCTGTTCTGTGATTTGTGTATATTATTTTTATTATGTTTTGTTCTGAATCGATCCTGTAACCACTATGGTATTATATTAGATAAGGATTAAGTATGTCGAACCACTTAAAATGAAATGAAAAAAAAGGAGTACATTATCGACGTACTTAATACTTATTTAATACAAGACTATGATGGTCGCTTCTAAACAACCCTATTCTCTACACTAGCAGACAATATTACTTAGCAATACACTTTGTTAGTGTGGGTCTCGGGGTGGGGTGTCACACTTAAGCTTATGGTAGTTATTATTATCTTTCAAGATATTTTTATATTGTATCCATGTATTTGGACATTTAATGTAATGTATCTTATATGACAGTTTTATGATGTTTTGTATTATGACATTTCAAGTTGTTTTTAAATAAATGGGTACAATATGATATTATATTTTATTCAATCCACTATGAATTCTGAAAGATTGTTTAGTGCTCTATACTTTTACTTCATTTTCCAACTAGTAACTAGCTTTAAAATGGAACTAAGTTTCGATAGCCCTTTTCTGGATCGAAATTTAGACCTGTTCTGAGGTAGGTTGTTACATTTGGTATCAGAGCTTAGTTTACCCGACCAACGAGGAAACTATATGCCTGAGTGGCATATTTTTTATTTTTGAAAAGGTTTTCTAAAAAGGATTTTCAAAAAATTCTTACTATATATACCCCTATTTCCTTAAATATACGTGCACATACTAGGAAACTCCTTTTCTTTCGGCGTATAATACTATCTTAGGAAATCATCACTAAAGATTTAACCTACAGATAGTTGATATGGCTAATAATCAATCTTCTTTCGAAAATGGGATCCCTGGCAACGGAAGACCTCTCATTCATGGAATGACCAAATGGTTTAGATAATATCCTAGAACTGTTGAGCAACTTCCTATTCCTCCAGCTACACCGACAGCACCTGCTGCCCCGCCTGCCAATGTAGCAACCCTTCCTATTGACTTCCCTAGGTTGTGTAAGGACTTTCTTAATATGAGAGGAGAGACATACTCTGGAATCGAAGGAAATCTGAAAGCTTTTGCATGGGTTAGTGACTGCGAAAGGATATTTAAAGAGCATGTTTGGGAAGATCAGCTAAGGAAGAGGATAGCAGCTTGGCACCTCAAAGGAGAAGCTTTAGATTAGTGGAACTTGGTGACTAAGGAAAATGATGGAAGGATTTTCTTGCGGGAGGAATTCAAGAATAGATTTGAGATAAAGTTTATGTTTAGGGTTGAAGTAAGTCTACAACTGGAGAAATCATTCAGCTTAGGTAAGGAAACTCCACTCTTAAGTAGTACATACTAATTTCAAAGAGTTGGCTAAATTTAGGATGAGCTTGATAGATACACCTTAGAAAAATGCCATGAAGTTCATGAAGGGCCTAAATTCCTCGTTGAGAGAAATGTTGTTGACCCAAGTACCCATTAGTGCCTCGTATAAGATGTTGGTGGAGATGGCGATGCTACACATGGCCAATGTGGACGATAAGGAGGCAGAAAAGGAGAAAGTTTCACCTAACCAAAAGCAAGGAGGATCTAAGAAAGTAAGATTTTAGGCTAACAAGAAGTCAAAGGGGACGTTTAAGAATGATGGTAAGGAGTGCAAGCGATGCTAGAAGAATGGTCATGAAGTTAAAGATTTTAGGGTGAGTTCAGATGAAGGAAGCTTTTAAAGGGAAGTGCTTTAATTGCCACAAGGAAGGGCACCTCAAGAATCAATGCCCTAAGTTAGAAAAGAAAGGATCAAGTGGACAAGCTTATGCTATTGAAGTCGTCCCTATTGCTTGCAGACCATCGAGAGACCAATGGAAGGCAGTAGTAGAAGGTATAACTCTTATTTCTAAGGTTACAATTCATACCATATTTTATTCAAGGGCATCGCATTCCTTTATAGCTAGGAATGTTGTAAACTTTTTGAACCTTCAAACCTAGATTATCAGCAGCACCCAATAATGGTCTTTAATCCTATTGGGCATTCGATACATCACTCTTTTATTCGCAAATACCTAATGCTGGACATATGCGACGTTGATTTCATATGTAATGCGTACGTTCTAAATTAGAGGTATCGACTTATCTTGGGTTTGGATTGGTTAGGATATTATGAAGCAATTCTTGATTGTGATAGGAAGGTTGTACGATTAAGTTGTGGAGGCCATGACCTAGAAATTCTTTATATACCCTAAGGTTTAGTTGAGTTAAACCATCTATACTCACTTAGTCTATCTGTTGTTGGAGAACCATAATCCGTACCTATATTTTTATGAATTTCCTGATGTCTTTAAGGAAATCTCGGGTCTTTCATTCCATGGGGATATTGAGTTCCGAATAGAATTATAGAAGGAAGCAAGGCCAGTCGCCATGCCCTTAAGACACATGGTCCCTAAAGAAATAAGGGAATTGGACAAGCAAATCTCTAAGCTATTAAAGAAAGGATTCATCCATAGGAATACATCGGAGTGGGGAGTCCCTGTTGTTTTTACCACTAAGGTAGACGATTGTTTGAGACTTTGCATCGACTATAGGGAGCTGAACAAGTTGACAAGGAAGAATATGTACCCTTTACCTAGGATAGACGACTTGTTTGATCAGCTTGGAGGAGCTAAAGTCTTTTCTCAATTAGACTTAGCAACTGGATTCTATCAGTTGAGGATTGTAGAAGGAAGCAAGTTGAATATTGCATTTGGCACACCAGATGGACCCTATGAATAGGAAGTGATGCCTTTTGGATTGACAAATGCCCTAGCATACTTTATACATTTGATAAGTAAAGTATTTACGAGGCAACTCAATAAATTCATTATTGTGTTCGAGGATGATATTTTGGTTTTCTCCAAGAGAAAAGAGGAGAATGAGGATCACCTAAGAGTTGTATTAGGAATCTCAAGAAGGCACCAGCTTAAGGCCAAACTTGCTAAATGCCACTTTTGGAGAAAAGAAGTTAGAGTTCTTAGGCATATTGTTTCTAAGCAAGGATTGGTAGTAGACCCTGCCAAAGTAAAAGCTATTCAAGGATGGAAGATTCCTAGGAATGCATAAGATGTTAGAAGTTTTCTCGGGTTCGCAAGCTACCATAGAATGTTCATCAAGAGATTTTTATGCATGTTTAATGTATTTGCATACATACTTTGATGACTTGATTTACACACTCACGCTAGGATTGAGCTCATTTTAGATGTCTGCAGTACATAATCACATTGCACTTTGGTTGAGTAAATGATTGTGTAGATAAATTGGTTGTGTAAATTGATGTTATTGCGTGTTACGCTATTCGCCCCTTGAAAGATTTCAGGATGAAATCCTTTTTAAGGGAGGAGGAATATAGCACCCCATAAAATCAACCATAAATAAATTGAGTAAATTAAAATAAATAAGGTAGAGTTGAAAATGGAAATTTTATAAAATTTTGAATTTGAACACAAAAGTTATTCTGTTGTGTTTGTGGAAAAATTATGATTTGTTTCCATATACAATATGCTGAAAATGGAGCTCAAACGAAGAAGTTATGAGTATTTGAAGTTTTTAGAATTAAACTAGTTTAGTTTGAATTAAAATTCAAATGAGTATTTAAATTTAGGTTTTGAAATCCAAAAAATTAACTATAGGATTACTTTGGGTTTAAGTAACTGTTAAGTTAAACAATCAACTTTAAATTAATTAGGGAATAAAATAAACGAGCAACAGAATCAAATCAGCGTACCCCAAATAATATGAGTAGAGGTCGACACCTTTAATCCCACGTGTTTGACCCTTAGCCATCAACCGGTCTATCAGGGCAGTCGACCACTACTTAGGTGACACCTAGATTTTTTCGATGTTAAACACTCTATAGTTATCCCTTTTTCACCTAACTCCATCATACGGTCTTGGAAAGTTTCAACTCCTATAAATAGGACCCTATCCACTTCACTTTTTATTCATAAATATTTGGAAAATACCTCAAACCTTTTTCATTCTCTCTCTTTAGTTAGATTCAGAAATTCAATTAGAAATTCAAGTAAGGATTCTAATCCTTTTCTAATTATTATTTTAATCAATTTTCTTCTTCTCCAACCTCTCCAAACCTAACAAAATCATGTACATATCTGTCCTTCGCTCTATGTGTGTGTATCAAAAGAAGGAGATCTGGAAAAGAGTTGCTTGGCGTTGCAAATCCATACAAGAGAAGCTAAGGATAATCTATAAATGGAAACCTTAGTATTTTTATTTCAGTAATCGATTAGTATATATATATAAGTTTGAATATGTCTTAGAGATTTTGTGATTGCAAAAACAAAAGAAATAAAATCCACAAAAATTCCTTTTTATTTAGAAATGTCAATTCTAGATAGAGATTCTCAATTATTTATGTTAATTTGATGGAATTTATATTATTTCAGCAATTTTTGATAATTTCATAGTCTATTCCACTTCTCCTCCTTCTTTGATTCCAATTGTGAGTTTTCAATAATAAAATAAGTGTTTAAAGTACGAATTCTATTCATAGTTTACACCACTTATTCCACATAAAATTTCTTCATTTATTTCAGCTTAAAAGAGGAGTTGAATAGAGTATGTGTAACAACCCTGTATTTTATGATTATTTTAATTACTTTAAATTAATTTCCTGATTTAAAAACTTTATTTTATTTAAATTAGATTATTTTGTTATTTTGTGTTTTGAATGTGAATTATAATTTCAAACATGAATAAATAAGATATTTTCCAGAAATGTGAATTTTGGTCAATATGGTCAAACTTTGACTTTTAATTTAAAAATATATAATGATGGAATTTTGAATTTTATCTTTTATTATGAAAGTAAATAAAATTTCAAGAATACTGCTTTTCGTTTCGTTGAAATCTGATTTATAATGTGAAAGTTATGCCCTTTTAAATATTGTGTGTAATTTGTTGTATTTAACAAAATTGTTTATTTTAAATTATATAAATAATATTTTATTTGGTCATGTAATGTTCTAATTTATATTTATATGGGTAAAATAACATGTTATGTATATATTTTGGTTTTTAAACATTTTAAAAGTGTAATTGACATTTTCCAGTGTCAGTTATATTTGGTTCACAATTTTTAATCTCCAGTTTCAATTTATTAAAGAAATTCTTTATTTATTCCTCTATTTCCTTAAGACCTTATTTTATTTAATCTCCACTTTATTTTGTTCATCATTTATTTTACTTATTTGACTTTTTATTTGTTTTAAAGTGAAATAGAAATTTTATAAAGCAAGTAATGTTTTATTTGTAATTTTAAGCCTTGTTTAAATTAAATAAACTATTTCTTTATTCTTTTTCTATTTTCTCTCAATTTAAATTATTTATTTCACTTTAGAAATGATTAATGGATTATTTATTTCAAATTTTTGCTTTATAACATTTTTTAAAATGAAGTAGATATTTTTTCCAAAGCCAATGGTGATTTAATTGTAATTTTGAACCCTATTTTCAATTTTTAAGCAATTTCTTTAATTTTTTTTATTTTCTTTAAATTTATTTATTTATTTTCATTTTATTTCACTTTGTTTCGATTTTTAAAAAGTATTTGCTGAAATTATTTTGTTTTATTTGTTTTAAAAGAAATGGAAAATTGAAGAGACAAAGACTCTTCCTTTTCCTATGGCTTTTCAATTTCTAGACTTTTCAATTTCATAACTCTTCATTTATTTTGTTTGGCCGCGTATTTTGCTTGGTTTTCACGTGAGAAACTCCTCATCTCATTTCATTTTTATGGCACTTCAGATCTGAAAACAAAAAGTATATGCAATGGCTTCCTCTTTGCTCACTTTTCTTCCTCTTTTTCCATTGTTTCTCACTTGAATTTGCCTTGATTCTTCCATGTGTTTTGAGACGACCGCCCATGACCCCTGCACCGAATCTAGAGATGGTGCGCTGTAAAGTGTGCCAGGCGACCATGGACGATTGTCAGGGTAGATTAAAAACAACAGAATCTATCGTATTACTCACAGCGCATGGACAAAATACAATAGAACATATGTATAGTGAAGCTTTACAGAACAAAATGACATCATATAAAACTCCATAATAGTTGAATACAAGCATCCAAATAGCCAATACATCAAGCCTCACTACATAACACTCAGAGAATACAAAACAGCGGAACATCCAGTACATATAATAAGAAGATAATATGCAACCCTCCAACTCGTCTTCGATATCAGCATCGTGAGAAGAGAACAGCACCTGTCACCTGCTACCTAGTCTGCCCGTCCCAAAAATGGACGAACAGCCCAAGGCAATAAGAATTAAAACATAAAGCCTTGAGTCAGACAACAGTCTTAGTGAGCAGTAAATTAACTAACAACATACCAAAAGAGCATAAAGGAAAAGGAATAGGAATACAACCCTCCCACTCCACCTCTTTCTACAGTGATAGCCCCCAGACACACACTAAGCAGAAGCAACATAGCAGAGCATACAATTTAAAGTAAAGTAATAATCATTCGAGTCAAGGGCGATGTTTTCCAAGTACCAAGGCCTAAATCAGATAAGCACCCAGAAAATACCGCTCTTGAGTCCGAATGACGATACAACCAAACATCCATGACTCTGGCTATCACTGTTATCATTGCTTTGATATCACCGTTAATTGAATGACCGGCACATTCTTTCAGCCGTCCGTCAAGGGCTAATGGAAACCCCGGTTCTAGACATAACTCTAGCACGTCGTCGCAGCCCGTGCTTAGGACTATCGAATCTGCCCAGAGTACTCGACCATCAACAGTTGGCCGTTGGGACTATCGAATCTGCCCAAACGTACTCTTGCTTAGAGCATGCTAGAACCTTCAACAACGATGCTATCCAAGCCTCCTAGTCATCCTCCTCGACGACTATCCTCATATCCATTCATTATCCTCAACTCGAATCATATCACCGAGTTATCAACATGCTTGGAATGATCCCGTCTGGATTAGACCAAGTCTTCATCACATGATTGCCTCGCTTCATCACATCCTCGCAAAGCCTCATCTCAACATCACATCATCAAATCTACGCATAAGAGCTTCATCATCCCGCTACATATGCCACGAGCAGCTTACCCAATTCAAGAGCCTTTCTCCTAGCTTTTGAATCATCTTCGGTCTAAATCAAACCATCAATCATCTAATTCATAACAATCAATCAAACCAAACATTAATCCAAGCAATCAAGCATTCAAATATGATCTAAGTAGATAATTATAACAATAATGGCATTTTCGTAATTAAAGAGTTGAAAGTCTAACATGCATGAAATCATAAGAAATATCTCTACAATCTTGATGAATGAACTAGCATAGGTTAACACTTAGTAAAATGGTTGTCAAATCATTATGAAAAATGGATCTACATGGATCTACACTTAGGATGAAGAAAATGCATGGAAATCACTATTTTAACACCAAATCGAGCCAACAATCCGATATACTCCTTTGGATCCGTGTGAGAGATAATCACCACTCACCAAATCACCAAAACAAACCCAAATCAACATGCTTCAGATCTGGACAGCGAAGGATCAAGCTTGATCTATCACGAATCCGCTTCAAACGATGAAATCTAACTTCAATGGATGAAGATCTTCAATCTAAGCTCTTGAATCTTCAACTTGGATGGATGGAAGCACTAGATTAGAGTGGAGAAAAGAAGTGAAGAAGTGTAGAAGTCGAGCTCTCAAAATGGCAGCACTTCGTCGCTTCGAAATCCGGATTCCAAAAAAATGAAGCCAACCCCCTCTATTTATAGCTGAAAACCGCTCCTAGGTCGCTCGGAGTTAGGTCGTATACGACCTACGACCTACGACCTATAAACCCCACCGACCTAAAGCCTCTTCAACCTAACAACCCAGGCCACTGCAACCTACGACTTAACAAAACCCTTCCTCCTACGTCCTAACAAGGTTACGACCTATGACTTAGCGACTTAACCATAGGTGCGACCTAACACTTAAACACATCAGCGACCTAACGCTTAAGCGCTTACGCGACCTAACAATCATAGCGCCTCAGCGACCTAACTGTGTTACATCCTATAACCTCAGCGACCTAACAAACTAACGACCTAAAGCACTACGCGACTTAACTATGCGCGACCTAATAATAAGCCAAAACCCAGCGACCTAACAACCTTAAGTCTTCACGCGACCTAAAGCATGTTACGACTTACGACTTAACTCGTACGACTTAACTCCCATAGGTCGCTCACTACTACTTAGGTCGTTGCCGACCTAACTACACTAACTCGCTAACCTTCTTAAGTCGCTGCCTATCCTTAAGTCCTTAAGTCGCTCAGCCCTATAGGTCGCTAACTCCTATAGGTCATCCCAACCGACCTAACAACTTAATCACTAAGTCGCTAACCCAGAATCACTAGGTCGCTAACTCTCCCAGCCGACCTAACACTTAACCAAAACTTAGGTCGCATAATTCTATAGGTCGCTCTAACTAACCCACGACCTAAACCGCAATCACTAAGTCGCTAACCCGGAATCACTAGGTCGCTAACTCTCCCAGCCGACCTAACACTTAACCAAAACTTAGGTCGCATAATTCTATAGGTCGCTCTAACTAACCCACGACCTAAACCGCCATACGACTTAAGACAATACGACCTATTTCTTAACTCGGTCAAAACCTTAAGTCGGCAACTCGACCCAGACTTTTATCTCTTAACTCGTCCAAACTGACTTAGGACTTAGAAAAATTCTGAACGACTTATCAACAATGCAACCAATTGTTAATTATTTCACGATGTTTCGATCCGTAAAATATGGGTCGTTACATTCTCTCCCCCTTAGGAATTTCGCCCCCGAAATTTCAAGCAAACAAAGCAATCAAAGACTATTCGGTACGCCTACCATCCATAGCAATCAACAAACCATGCATCCAATTCTAACTTAGCGTACATAATTCTAAGACTTAGAACAAGTTACAATATCGCGAGATGAGACGACACCTTAGGGCCATACCTTGAAGAGTTCAGGATGAGCTGCCTTCATCCTCTCTTCCACCTCCCACGTACAGTCGTTATCATCATCACTCCATTGTATCTTGAGCAACTTAACTACCTTCCTCCTAAGCTGTTTCGTGTCAGTTTCAACAACACGAAGCGGCTTACGAGGTCTTCTATCAACTGGATCAACTTCGAAATCTTTACAGCTATCAGCAGAAATCACGGTATTCGAGTCGTGCACATACTTCCGTAGATATGATGCGTGAAAAACATTGTGCACACCCGGCATCTTCTCTGGTAACTCCAATCTATAGGCGAGCTTTCCAATTCGCTCGATGATCGGGAATGGTCCAACAAATCTCGGAGTCAATTTTCCTTTCTTCCCGAATCGAATAACATTCTTCAGTGGAGAAATCTTCACAAAAACCATATCACCAACGTCGAATTCCAAATCCTTTCGACGCTTATCGGCATAACTTTTCTGACGGTCTTGGGCTGCCTTCATTCGTTGCCGGATGATCTCTATACAATCTGAAGTCTGTCGAATCATCTCTGGCCCAAGCATCAGCTTTTCTCCAGTTTCCAACCAACATGTCGGAGAGTTACACGGTCTTCCATACAATGCCTCATACGGTGCCATACCAATGCTTGACTGGTAACTGTTGTTGTACGCAAACTCCACCAAATGAAGGTAATCTTCCCATGATCCTCCGAAATCTAAAACACATGCTCCAAGAAGATCTTCCAAAACTCGATTGACTCTCTCGGTCTGACCATCTGTTGAGGGTGATAAGCTGTACTCAAACACAACTCAGTTCCCAAAACTTCCTGGAAGCTCTTCCAAAATCCACTAGTGAACAATGGGTTTCGATCACTCACTATACTCTTCGGAATACCATGGAATCGAACTATCCACTTAACATACAACTCAGCCAACTTTGATGCAGTCCTAATCGATCGAACAGGAATAAATCGTACACTCTTAGTCAGACGATCTACAATGACCCAAATCCCTTCATTTCCCGTTCTGGTTCTAGGCAATCCATCAATAAAATCCATCGATACCTGCTCCCACTTCCATGTAGGAACTTCTAATGGCTGTAGCAATCCACTTGGCTTCTTCTGTTCAGCTTTAACCAATTGGCAGTTCATACACTTGGAAATAAAATTTCCAACATCCTTCTTCATGCCTTCCCAGTAGTAGGTTCTCTTCATATCCCGATACATCTTATTTCCACCTGGATGAATTGTCAACTTCGAGTGATGACTTTCCTTCAGAACCTCACTCCTCAATTCATCTATATCGGGAACAACTAGTTGTCCTTGCTTCCGAAGCCAACCCTCTCGATCGACCTCGAATCCTTTATCCTTTTCTGGATCCAATCCAGATTCCAAATCACGGATAATCCTGACAAGCTTATCGTCTCGCTTTTGGCTCTCACCAATCCTTTCCACAAGAGAAGGTCTTATCGATAAGTTTGCCAACATCTCAGGTTCCAATTCACATCTAGGCCTGAAGTCAAATCCAGCTAAATACTCGAGACTCTTCCATTCTGAAAACATGGCTCCTAATCCTGCATGTCTTCGACTTAACGCATCTGCCACTGCGTTACCTTTTCCCGGAGTATAAGCTATACCAAAATCATATGATGCCAAAAACTCTAGCCAACGTTGCTGCCGAAGATTCAAATCCTTTTGGGAGAAAAGATACTTCAATGACTTGTGATCCGTAAACAACTCGAATCGAACTCCCAATAGGTAATGTCTCCACATCTTCAGAGCAAATACAATCGCCGCTAACTCCAAATCATGAGTTGGGTAATTCCTTTCATGCGGCTTCAGTTGTCGGCTGGCATACGCAACAACTTTATCCCTCTGCATCAGCACTGCTCCAAGTCCAGTACCACATGCATCGGTGTAAACCACCATCTCATCATTCCCACTTGGAATAGTCAAAACAGGAGCACTCGTTAATCTCTCTTTCAGGATTCCGAAAGCTTGCTCACACTTAGCATCCCAACTGAACACTTGGTTCTTTTTCGTCAATCCTGTTAACGGTGCAGCTACCTTGGAGAAGTCTTTGATAAACCGTCGATAATATCCTGCTAATCCAAGAAAACTTCTCATATCAGATGCATTCTTAGGTCTAACCCAATCCTGGATTGCTGCCACCTTAGCGGGATCAACCGCTATTCCATTTCCAGAAATCACATGGCCTAAGAACCTCACTTCACTCTTCCAGAAGTGACACTTCAAAAACTTAGCCTTCAGCTGATGTTTCCGCAAGATTTCCAATACAATACGCAAGTGCGTCTTATGCTCTTCTTCCGTTCTGGAATAAATCAGAATATCATCCACGAACACAAGTACGAACTTGTTCAACTGATCTCTGAACACTCTATTCATAAGATCCACAAAATATGCTGGCGCGTTAGTCAATCCAAACGGCATTACCAGCCACTCAAATAAACCCGATGGTGTCCGAAAAGCAGTCTTCGGCACACTATCCTTAGCTACTCTCAACTGGTGAAATCCTGTTGCCAAATCCATCTGGGAAAACACCTTAGCTTCGTGAAGCTGATCAAACAAGTCATCTATTCTCGGCAATGGATACTTGTTCTTCTTAGTCACCTTATTCAGCTCACGATAATCCACACACAATCTCAATGACCCATCTGCCTTGGTTGCAAACACAACTGGTGCACCCCACTCGGACACACTACGCCGAATGAATCCTTTCCGCAAAAGATCATCAACTTGCACCCTCAACTCTTGCTGTTCCCTAGGCGCCATCCGCTTAAGAGGCATCACAACAGGTCTGGCTCCTTCAACTAGATCTATACGAAACTCGATCTCTCTATGCGGCGGCAACCCTTTGACTTCGTCAAAGACATCCTCGAATCCATTAGCGATTGGCACTGATGACAGTCCATCCCGTGGAACAACCAGCGAATACATGAAGCTCATGAAGATGCCTTCTTCATGCTTACATCGTATCACCACCTTTCGCCCCTCCACATTCTCGACTGTCACTTCCAACCTCTCGCAATCAACCTTAGCCGCATACTTCCTAAGCCAGTCCATACCCAAAATAATTTCGAACCCCGCAAAGTTCAGAACAAAGCAATCACAAACAAAAGAGCAACCATGACTCGACACAATCAGACCACGACATAACATACACAAACAAGACGAACCCCCAACTGGATTAGTCACAACCAATGGCCTATCAACAATATCCGGTTCCAAACCTAACTGGCCTACGAGTTCATTACAAACAAACGAATGCGACGCTCCAGTATCAAACAGAACTCTAACTGGAACACCACATAGGAAAAGAGTACCTTGAACAACCACACTCTTTCCTTTCTCTTCAGCGGTAGGAGCTTTTGAAGACGACGGAACAGCTCCCAAAGCATAAGCTTGCACAATCTGCTTGTCCCTCCTCGGTTCTGGACAATTCTTCCTGAAATGCCCTGGCTTGTCACAGTTGTGACACTTCATTGGCACCTTCGGATTCTTACAATCCTTAGAGAAATGGCCCTTCTGCTGGCAATTGTAGCAAGTCACCTCGCCTTTCGGCTTCTTCTGGCCATCCTTACCCTTCTGATGCTGCTGCTGCTGCTTCCTCTTCTGGTTTCCACCCTGCTGTGGTTTAGACTCTCCCCTGGTAACAGCAACAACAGGTCCTTCCTTAGGAAACAGACTCTCATGCCTAAGAGCTTTCTCCACGAGCTTCTCAAATGAATCGTCCAAATGATCCACCAACTGTCTCCCAAGATAACTATCCAAGCCGGTCACAAACTTCTCATTCTTCTGATAAGCAAATTCAATATATGACCGAGCATACTTGGACAAAGCTTCAAACTCAGAAACATACTCAAGAACAGATCTTCCACCTTGCTTGAGCTCCACAAACCTCTTGAACAGAACAGACTTCTGAGCTGTAGAAATGAACTTAGCCTCAAATCTGACTTGGAATTGCTCCCAAGTAATCTCTTCCTCCGCTGTACTGATGGTAATAGAATTCCACCAATCAGAGGCTCTCCCTTGAAGCTGTCTTGATGCCAACTTCCTCTTAGTTGCATCATCAATTCCCAAATCACCAAAGATCCTTCTACAAGCATCTATCCATCTCTGGACTTCAATAGTTGATTCTGTTCCCAAGAAAACCTTCCCTCCAAGAGCAGTATAATCCTTGCACAACTTAGCAAAATCCACCGGTTTCGGAGTTTGGACTTGAACTCCAACATCTACTGCTGCCCCCGGAACGGGTATCCTTCTCATGATCGAAGTCATCATAGCTTTGAACATAGCTGCATAATCAGCAGTCCCCTCAGTAGCACGGCCTTCCCTAGCAGCTGGTCTCCCTCTTCGACTCATTCTCAATATCTATAAAAAGGAATGATTAGAACATCTAGAGAAACAACTGCATAAAGGACTCAAACTCTACTAAGCTATTATATTATATATAATATTCATCCATCAAAATGCAATTACGTCTCTCATACGTAGTTACGTCAGCGAGCGTTGGGTAAAATCGATTAACCAATGCTCTGATACCAAATGAGACGACCGCCCATGACCCCTGCACCGAATCTAGAGATAGTGCGCTGTAAACTGTGCCAGGCGACCATGGACGATTGTCAGGGTAGATTAAAAACAACAGAATCTATCGTATTACTCACAGCGCATGGACAAAATACAATAGAACATATGTATAGTGAAGCTTTACAGAACAAAATGACATCATATAAAACTCCATAATAGTTGAATACAAGCATCCAAATAGCCAATACATCAAGCCTCACTACATAACACTCAGAGAATACTAAACGACGGAACATCCAGTACATATAATAAGAAGATAATATGCAACCCTCTAACTCATCTTCGATATCAGCATCGTGAGAAGAGAACAGCACCTGTCACCTGCTACCTAGTCTGCCCGTCCCAAAAATGGACGAACAGCCCAAGGCAATAAGAATTAAAACATAAAGCCTTGAGTCAGACAACAGTCTTAGTGAGCAGTAAATTAACTAACAACATACCAAAAGAGCATAAAGGAAAAGGAATAGGAATACAACCCTCCCACTCCACCTCTTTCTACAGTGATAGCCCCCAGACACACACTAATCAGAAGCAACATAGCAGAGCATACAATTTAAAGTAAAGTAATAATCATTCGAGTCAAGGGCGATGTTTTCCAAGTACCAAGGCCTAAATCAGATAAGCACCCAGAAAATACCGCTCTTGAGTCCGAATGACAATACAACCAAACATCCATGACTCTGGCTATCACTGTTATCATTGCTTCGATATCACCGTTAATTGAATGACCGGCACATTCTTTCAGCCGTCCGTCAAGGGCTAATGGAAACCCCGGTTCTAGACATAACTCCCGCACGTCGTCGCAGCCCGTGCCTAGGACTATCGAATTTGCCCAGAGTACTCGACCATCAACAGTTGGCCGTTGGGACTATCGAATCTGCCCAAACGTACTCTTGCTTAGAGCATGCTAGAACCTTCAACAACGATGCTATCCAAGCCTCCTAGTCATCCTCCTCGACGACTATTCTCATATCCATTCATTATCCTCAACTCGAATCATATCACCGAGTTATCAACATGCTTGGAATGATCCCGTCTGGATTAGACCAAGTCTTCATCACATGATTGCCTCGCTTCATCACATCCTCGCAAAGCCTCATCTCAACATCACATCATCAAATCTACGCATAAGAGCTTCATCATCCCACTACATATGCCACGAGCAGCTTACCCAATTCAAGAGCCTTTCTCCTAGCTTTTGAATTATCTTCGGTCTAAATCAAACCATCAATCATCTAATTCATAACAATCAATCAAACCAAACATTAATCCAAGCAATCAAGCATTCAAATATGATCTAAGTAGATAATTATAACAATAATGGCATTTTCGTAATTAAAGAGTTGAAAGTCTAACATGCATGAAATCATAAGAAATATCTCTACAATCTTGATGAATGAACTTGCATAGGTTAACACTTAGTAAAATGGTTGTCAAATCATTATGAAAAATGGATCTACATGGATCTACACTTAGGATGAAGAAAATGCATGGAAATCACTATTTTAACACCAAATCGAGCCAACAATCTGATATACTCCTTTGGATCCGTGTGAGAGATAATCACCACTCACCAAATCACCAAAACAAACCCAAATCAACACGCTTCAGATCTGGACAGCGAAGGATCAAGCTTGATCTATCACGAATCCGCTTCAAACGATGAAATCTAACTTCAATGGATGAAGATCTTCAATCTAAGCTCTTTAATCTTCAACTTGGATGGATGGAAGCACTAGATTAGAGTGGAGAAAAGAAGTGAAGAAGTGTAGAAGTCGAGCTCTCAAAATGGCAGCACTTCGTCGCTTCGAAATCCGGATTCCAAAAAAATGAAGCCAACCCCCTCTATTTATAGCTGAAAACCGCTCCTAGGTCGCTCGGAGTTAGGTCGTATACGACCTACGACCTACGACCTATAAACCCCACCGACCTAAAGCCTCTTCAACCTAACAACCCAGGCCACTGCAACCTACGACTTAACAAAACCCTTCCTCCTACGTCCTAACAAGGTTACGACCTATGACTTAGCGACTTAACCATAGGTGCGACCTAACACTTAAACACATCAGCGACCTAACGCTTAAGCGCTTACGCGACCTAACAATCATAGCGCCTCAGCGACCTAACTGTGTTACGACCTATAACCTCAGCGACCTAACACACTAACGACCTAAAGCACTGCGCGACTTAACTATGCGCGACCTAATAATAAGCCAAAACCCAGCGACCTAACAACCTTAAGTCTTCACGCGACCTAAAGCATGTTACGACTTACGACTTAACTCGTACGACTTAACTCCCATAGGTCGCTCACTACTACTTAGGTCGTTGCCGACCTAACTACACTAACTCGCTAACCTTCTTAAGTCGCTGCCTATCCTTAAGTCCTTAAGTCGCTCAGCCCTATAGGTCGCTAACTCCTATAGGTCGTCCCAACCGACCTAACAACTTAATCACTAAGTCGCTAACCCGGAATCACTAGGTCGCTAACTCTCCCAGCCGACCTAACACTTAACCAAAACTTAGGTCGCATAATTCTATAGGTCGCTCTAACTAACCCACGACCTAAACCGCAATCACTAAGTCGCTAACCCGGAATCACTAGGTCGCTAACTCTCCCAGTCGACCTAACACTTAACCAAAACTTAGGTCGCATAATTCTATAGGTCGCTCTAACTAACCCACGACCTAAACCGCCATACGACTTAAGACAATACGACCTATTTCTTAACTCGGTCAAAACCTTAAGTCGGCAACTCGACCCAGACTTTTATCTCTTAACTCGTCCAAACTGACTTAGGACTTAGAAAAATTCTGAACGACTTATCAACAATGCAACCAATGGTTAATTATTTCACGATGTTTCGATCCGTAAAATACGGGTCATTACATGTTTGCTCGGCCATAACCTCACCATCACCACCACCAATCACCACCACTTCTTCCCCACATAATCCACGGCCAAACCATCCCCCTCCCTGACCTGAAATGAACATGGCCAAGCCATGTTAGCACCATAGGCCGAGCATAGGAGCACCAAAACTTTCCATTCCTTGACCCAAACCCTTCCACTTGCTTGCCTTCACCTTCCACTTGTTTTTCCTTGCCATCTTCCTCTATGGCTGAGCTTAACATGCATGTAAACCATCATGGCCGAGCACATGAACCCCTAGGCCAAGCGTTTGAATGTTAAAGGCAAGGTCTTGTTCCTTGTTGCTTTGTATTTCAATTTGTTCAACATTGTTTTGTGTTAAATATATTCATGTGTTATATTGTTTTGTCTTGTTTGGGCGTTGTTTACAAGATCATATCTTGGCTCTCTCTTCTCACTTGAATTAAAGTCGTGTTGTATCGTGCTTGTCGTGCTTTCTGGAATCTATTCTGTGTGTTTTGATCGCTAACTCCAGCGTAAAAAGGTGAGTAAATCTCACACGACATTATATACTTATGAAATTGTGAAGCGACAACATTTGAATGTGTAGAATTATATATAATGTTATAACTACCTGTGATTATTTATATATGATGTTAAACCTATAAATTTATATGTCATCTCATATGTTACTATTAATTATTGTTAAACTGTTCATTTATATCTGTTTATCACACTGCAAGTTCCCTGTAGATTAGATCACTATGGGTTGAAATGATACATACCCGAACGAACTTTAGAATAGGGAAAAATCGTTATGGGCTGAAATGATAGGCCTGAACGGTTTTTATTTATTTTATTCAACTTGGGATTGCGGGTTTGAAATGATAGAACCCGTTTTTTTTTCTTTGTAAACTGCGGATTGAAATGATACATATCCGTATCACTTGACCTAGATTAGAAAACTATATACAGGCACGTGGTTATTTTATAAAGTGTTTTTGGATACTTTTAAGTATTTTAAAATGTAAAATTATGAAAATTTGATTTAAATAGATTTTAAATGGTTTGAATAAAGAATTTATGATATTTCTATAAGTTAAAAATGTTGAATAAATGAATGGTTAAATTGAATTTTGAAATATAACTTAAGTTTGGAAATTTAGATTTTTGTTTAAAATGATATTTAAGTTATGAATAAAATGGAATTTAATTATATTTGGAAAATGGCAAATATGATAATTTGTTTTAAATTTGAATTTAAATGATTTAATAAGGTATTATTGAATTTTCTATGAATTAAAATGGTTAAATGAATGAATGCTTAAATGTGTAATTTTAAAATATAACTTGACTTGGAAATGGGAAATTTGGTTTTAATTAAAGGTTTAAATTAATTAAATAAATTGGAAATATAGTTTAATTTGTGAAATGGTAATTTGAAAATGTAAGTGTTAATAAATTGTAAAAGGTAAAAATGGGAAATTGTTCATTTGAATTTATTAAGTAAAAATATTTGAAAATTGGATTTTATTGTAAAGTTTACTTTATAAAAATCATAAGTAAAAAGGTATTTTAAATGAACATTTTTTAGTGTTAAAAATATGATTTTTATAATGTTAAAAGGGTTTAAAAATGAAGTTTATTTATTTGCTGGAAATACACTAAAATCTGGAAATTACTTTAATAGCATTCAGAAATGCTATGATTTCTGATTTGAACTAAAATTGAATAAAAGAGCTATTACAGCATTTCTGAAATGCTGTAGTTGCTGTAGTTGAACTAAATAGACTAAACTTGACTCACGTCTATTACAGCAGTTCTGTAACTGCTGTAGTGGTCTGCTGTCTTTGCTGAATAAGTTTAAAACCTTTAATTTGAAACCTGAGCTATTACAACATTTCTGGAAATGTCGTCTTTGCTGTTTTAAACTAAATTTCAACTAAACTGAGATTTAATAGCAGTTTTAAAATGCTGTCTTTGCTGAATTGAAAATGTTTTCAAGAATAACTTATAACATCTTTTTCTGAATGCTGTGAAAGGATGAAATTTTCAATGTTTATGGTTTTTAACTTAGTAAATGAACTCAGAATAGTTTAAAACTTTGGAAATTTAATACTTGATTTGAAAGTATACTAATTACACTTTTAAATGGTTTAGATGAATTATTTTGATTGAAATATAAACTATTTAAAAGGTGACTTGAAATGATAATAAATGAATGATATCTTTGAATTTAAAAAGTATTTAAAGTTGAATATTTAGATTTGAACTCATATGATATTTTGATATATTAAAATGATTTGAAATGAAGTTTTGAAAAGATATGATATTTTGATATATTGAAATGATTTGAAATTTAATTTTTGAAATGATATGATATTTAAAATATATTGAAATGGTTTGGAATTGATTTAATCTTTAATTTGATAAAGATTTGGATTTGAAATGATATTCAATTTTGAAGTATTTTGATTTGAAATATAAACTGTTTTAAATCTATAACCACGGGTTATAATAACGATTGGTTGTTAAAGAGACCGGGATCAGATATGGACATACTCTCTGTCGATACCGAAAACCACTTTGACAACTGTGTACGCGGTGGGATTCCAGAATGAAGTAGGATGGTGGCGACGATCCTAAGGTATATACGTGGACCCAACTCCCGTGAGTTGGCATAAGGTGGCTAAAACAGGAGCTATCTCGGACCAGTGAGGTAGCACCTCTTATCGGACACACTTCTTCGATACCATTCTATTACTTTGTGATTGTTTGGGTGCACCCCTTGATTTAGGAGTGTTGTTCGAGGTGGAGCGGTAGTGGCTGCTATGCGTTTCCATCAGTCCGTGTGCGTAATTGTTATATCTACCCTGGCATTGCCTAGTTGTGTCGTATCACCTACCATAGCGAGCTTTACTACGAGTTTCTATTTGTGTCGTACCTATGGAGTATCTTCTCATAGCCTTGCGAGGTATGCAGGTACTGTATAGACTATTGGCACTATTACGTGTTGGGGTGAGTTCATATTAAATGTAAAGCCTTAATGCTATTTTAAAGTATGTTTATTTTATTATTAGACATTATTATAATAGCGCAATATTACTACCTAGCAAATAGTTTAACGGGTCCTTAAAGAATGGGCGATCCCAAGCATTCTTTAAGTTACTTGTATCTTTATTACAGTTCACTTGAGTTGGTTTACATTGTATAAGTATGTATGTCCTGACTCGAGTGTTTTGTGTTTTGCTTTACGCTCGGGTCAGACTGAGTGATTTAGCATTCAAGACTCACCTTCGAAGTTGGAGCTTGGCTTGAAGATCTAGCCATATATCTTGCTTTCAGTATCCAGTGATTCCAGTGATGTACTTTGATTTGTACCTGATGTATCTTGTTACTCTTCTATTGTATCTTGTTTAACTCTGATGTATCTTTTATATTTATATAGTAGCTTCATGAACTACTATCTCTTTTACTTCCGCTGCATTATTAAATACTCTGTGTCTGTGTTCTGTGATTATTTATTTACTGTATATTCTGAGATTTGCCAAATTTTATTTACAATGCGGTATTTTCAGCAATTCAAGTCCGACATGTGTGGATGCGAATGGCTGAAAATATCGGGTCGTTACAGTATGAAGTTAGAATTGCAATTCCTATTGTTTATGAGATTAATGTAATAAATTGGGTTTCTATTTTTACAAGTCTACATATTGCAGTTTTGGATATGAATATTTAATTCCTTATTATAGATATTGAAATCTTGGGAAGTTGAAGGAAAAGGACTTGCACTAGCATTATGATTAAAAGAATTGACATTTAACGCTAGTTTAGGTCATATAAACCGCACATTTATAATTTATTAGGTGAGAACATATATTATTTCTATTAGTGTAATAAACATACAATTATGGCATACAATTACATTGTTAATTAGGTAGTAAGCATCATTAATTCCCCCCCTTTGGAAGGTAATTGATATTTTGATGCGTAATAAGGAAGATTCCTTATAAGGCCTTAATTTTGAAATGGTGGGATGAGTATTACATATGAAGAGTATTTAAATTATGGATAAGTCATAGGAATGCGAGATCAGTAGAGTTGCATGACAGAAGTCTACCCTTTACTTTGAGGCTATAGTAGTTGTGGACACCTCCTATTGACGTGAGACATCTCCTATGATAAGTATTTGTGATAGCGCGAGATTAATCTCAAATTATATAGGATAAACCTGCCCAGTTAATCTAGATATCAATTCCTACGAGTAGTCAGACTAATGTGAGGCGTCATTATGAGTATGGATCATACGAAGGGCCTATTTCCGGGTCTTGAGGAATTAAGTGTTTGTTTGAGGGCCTGCCTCTTTTCCCCAAATGAAGTATAAAATGTCCAAGGGGCTAGTTATTAGGAACATTAGGTGGTATCTCGATATGGATCCCTTCGGGATAAGGTATTAAGTGACTAACCGAGGTCTGCCTTTCTATAAAGTAGTATTAAGTTGCTCGAGAGATTCCATGTGATGTGAGCTAGATAGTTAACATTGAGGAGTCCGTATTGGGAATAAGTATTAAATGATGGGGTCTGCCTTAATTAAGATCTTAAATGGCCAGAGTCCGCCTATTTTCCAATAAAAGGTATTAAGTGGCTTGGGTACTCTCTTTCACATTGTTAGACATTTATGACATGGGATTTGGGTTATGGGATTTAGAAACCTTCTTCGGGAATGGAAGGTATTAAGTGGTTAATTTTTGACCCGCCTCCTTTCCTTATAAGAAGTACCAAATGGTTTTATGTACATTAGACATATTCTTATTTTTAAATATACTGTCCATGTACTGAAATGGTAAGACACGAGGTTTTATTCACCAAACATTTGTTCCAGGCATTTTTTTTTCTGACTCTCTCCTCATTAAAACATAGGTTAAGGACGAAGTGATGATGGTGACGGTGCTTGAAGGTAGACTGGCTTAAGCTTGTTGCAGTTATTATTATTATCTTTTATGATATTTTTATGTTGTACCTATGTATTTGGACATACGATGTAAAAGATCTTATGTGATATTTTTATGATGTTTTGTATTATGACATTTCAGATGGTTTTGAAATAAATGGATACAATTTGATGTTATATTTTTTTCTATCTGTTGTGAATTTCGAAAGAATAGTTATTGTTTTATTTTGTTACTTCTTTTTCCAACCAACATCAAGCCTTATAATGGATCTAAGTTTCGATGAGCCTTTTCTGTGTCGAAATTTAGGCCTGTTCTGATGTGGGTTGTTACATTTGAGGTATGGAAACTCATTTCTATCTTGAAGGTTAAAAATTTCATCAAGGCTAGACTTAGAGGTAACACTACCTTAACTTCCTCAGCTTCATTTTCAACCAAGGGATAGTACAAGTTTACGAAAACGACGAGTAGTGGTAAAGGCATAAGATTTAACTTCCATATACGATCATTTTGATTATTCTCGATAGTTGATCTATTGACTATCAATTCCACTATCTTCTTTATGTGTCGTCAATTTAAGATGATTTTTTTCCCATTTGAGTATTGATATCCTTTGTCGGAAATGACTATAACCAAAGGGTAAGTGTAAGCCAAGCTATGTGGGGTTGCTTCCATTAGGGTATCTTCACATGTACTCTAAATTGGATTCGGCGGTATGCGTGCAGAGATATGAAATACTCTGATTCTCGGTAAGGTTGGCGTGGTTAGGCTTGGTCATGTACGAGAGAGTCATAGAGTAAATGACCATCTCAAGTATCTTGTCTAGAGGTATACTTTTCGTAAGGAGGACACACCCTCCTAGTCATTGTTGGAAAATTTCTCTTTCCTTGTTTTTGATTCAAATCTTTGTATTAATTCTTTCTTAATTGCATCAGGAAGTGACTTATGCACTTTGTGATGTTTAATTATTTGTGTCCATCCTTTATGCTTGAATGTTGTTCTTATGAGAGGAAACCCATCCTGTGTTTTACGGTGTGGTCTCACATGTTGTTTATGTGTTCTTTTTTGTTTGGAGTTTACTCATACTAGACTTATTGTTTGACCTGAGTTGTTTGCTTTCCCTAAACTCTCGGGTACTCATCTATATTTGAGTAGTCCGGGAGTGACAGGTTTCTTAAGGCTCTTTTGAAGATGATGGACGAGCAAGAGGCCCCTTACCTATCTAGCTATCTATTTTCGTTGTCTCTTAGTTTATGTATGTATATGTTATATCAGCAAGTGTAAAGGCAGGTTGTTAACTCTAATAACTCTATGTTGAGGAGTAACCTTATGTACTATTTTATTGTTATATTACATTTAACCGTTCCGTCGTGAGACTTCTGTTCTGTTCTTTTATTTTATCCCATGACAACTTGTCTTTCAGACGATTGGGCAATGACACATGAATACCGTGGATGTATTAAGTGTCGTTCCTAAAGGTCGGAAAGGTGGGTCGTTACAAAAACCATAGCCTTAATCTTCATTTTTTAACATTTACGATTGAAAATTCAAGGCAAAAGAAAAGAAAATTATATTATTTTAAAGACATCCAATTAAATCAATCAAGTAAAAGGCAGTTCTTCTTCTCTTGCAAAGCCAGGACTCTAATTTAGATTTAGATCTAGAAGCATCTATCAATCAAGGTTAAAAGATGGCATGTGTTAACGCAATTATTGCTGTAAGAAAAATTGAATTGGCGGTCCAATATCGCATTTCCCCCATCTTATTCATGTGCCGCCAAATCCCCCCTTTTCACCTTCTCTTCCAAAATCCAAATTTACAAGACCTCTTCACTCACGAATCTCCGCTTCACCCATGAATCCCTCTCAATCACAAATCCCTCCTTACTGTGAAAGCTCGATTCCATAACCCGCTCCATTCTCAATTCTGTGTGAATCCTCAACGATGTCGATTCCTCCAAGAAGTTGAAGCGTGAATCCTCGACGAAGATGAAGCACAATTTTTCAAGGAAGCTTAAGCATGATTTCGCAACGAAGCTTGATTTCTCAACCAAGCTCGATTCCTCAATGAAGCTGAAGCGTGATTTCACCTTCGCGAACTTGACTGTTGGTATATTTTTCAGTTTATGTTTTTTTACCGGAGCATTAAATGGTTCTATTACACACTTGCGATTAATTTTTTTTGAATGCTTAGAACTAATATTTCACGTTTTGAGTTAATGTGTGACTTTTATTACTTTGTTTTTTCTTTGCCATCTCAGTTTCTTCCTCTGTTATTTTTTAACATTTTTTAACACTATTGTGGAAGCTAATTCATGTTAAATAACATTTTTTTACACTATTGCAGAAGCTAATTCATGTTATGCAATTATAGTAAATGAAATCTGAAACATCTTAAAGTCTTAAGCAACCAATGACTAAGATTGAAATAACAGATTTGGTAAACTTTCCCTTAAAAATTGTATAAAATTTTGTAAATCCATTTACAAATTGAATGATGATGTTTCCGACTGTAATGACCTAATATTCTATCTTCGGTGAGTAGCTACTATCTTGATGTCATATTTGTTGCTGCTCAACCTACTATTACATCCCGTGATAGCTGTGTACTCCAACACATTATCCATTCTTCGAACCAAACAAGGGTAAACGATAATGTGATGGTGTGAGTGGTTTTGTAATGAGTATAATAAGGCTTTGGAGTGGTGTAGGCCTGTTAGTAGCAAGGGTAAAAGGAGTTCATTGATGCGTGTATACATAAGGAAATTTTAGAGGAGCAGGTGGTCATTGGTTAGTAGATGGAAGGGTGAGTGGAAGTAGTGACTCGAGGCGTGTAGACCTATAGACCCGTGCAAGAGTGAAGTAGATGTGTGTATCAAATTGATAATTTACGGGTGCAGAGTGGGCATTTACTATGAACGCATAGACAAACTAGATTAAACATCCGTGGAAGCTTACATGCATGTGTGTAGGTGAAGAGGACATGCACAGAGGTAGGTTGGATATGTTCAGAGATGGAGGAAATGTGTACTCTTTTCATTGTTCTATGCCTTTGCCAACTTGAGCTTCTTTATGATTGAATACTTAGGCCAAATTCATCAATTGCTCATGCTTGAATCTCCTCTGTAAAATCAACTCAAAATGATTTTATAGTGATTGTAATAAAACATGTGAATTTTTTCCAGTTATATTTGTATAGCGATCTATATCCACATCTGAGTTGCATTGTTATCATGCATATGAGTTATAATATGACCTAAAGAAGGTAGCCTTGTTTAAGGTATCAAATTTGTGAATTAGTTATCAAATGTCAGTAACTCAAAAACCTGATTAAAAAGTTGCATGTGTTCTGTGACCATATAACAGTAGTTATAATTTACCGCTGACTTACAAACTCTTGTTATTATACCATGGATAATGAAATTGTGCTGCAAAAAAGAAGTGGTAGAGAGGTTCATAGTTAATACTGAGTGAAAAAAGAGAAAATTATGGTTGAGATATAATAATTAGAGGTGTGAATGAATTGTGTTAAAAAGTACTAAAATATCTATGTAGTTCTTTCAGTAAGAACATGGCCGTTTGAGAAACAAATAAATCTTCACCAAGTTAAAAAAAAGCTGCAGTATTAGTAGATATATGTTAACGCAGATTGAATGTAATAGGTAACAAATGTATCTTAGTAGGAAACTATTAACATGTATTCTTTCCTATAATAGGTAAATAGTTTTAGAAATGAACTATATACGAATTAATATATAATAAATTATGAGAATTTTTATAGTTTATAATAAATTATAAGTTGTAATTATATTTATGAAAAATGGAGGAAGAAGAGAAGAATTCAAGACAGAGAATGGATTAGGAGAAACAGTAGCAGTATTCTTTCATATTCATTCATTGATTTCTATTACATTTATAGGCTGTTGTGTACATTGCTTGGCCATTTTTAGACTGCCATATTGTATTATGAACCATGCTTCAATATTTTAACCTCGTCATTCAAATGAGTTGTAGGTTTTATAGTCCTCTTTGGTTTTAGGTCTGGTAGCTGCAGCAGCCGTAGAGGTACGACTCGTAACAGAGATTCCTATATATTGGTTGAAGAGTTGGTGGTTAAGTATAATTGGTATTTTGTATTATGAAAAGTCAATTGTTGAGTCATGTTATATCAACTTATTTAATTTTCTTTCCTTTGGTAAATAAAGTTGGTCATGAAATGATTATGTTTTAGCCAGGACATTTAGGTGGTTTGTTTGAGCAATGAATCTCAGAGGAGGAATTTTGGAAACAATAGTCGGATGAAAGTTTGACAAATGGTGATAGAACTGGCATGTGTTGAACATTAAAGGCACCACCTCAACCTAACCAGCTGACCGACTGTACTGGTACATACTAGAACAAATTAATCCTAATTCTTAATTGTAAATATTGAGTTCTTCGGTAAATTTCACTGATTTGTGTACACAGTTATTATTCTATGGACAATAATAGTGTAAATAGTACACCATTAGTTCATTCTTCTACACCATCAAACCATTTTCATTTCTAGTGAGAATTTATCAAGGATTGGCCCAACACTTAAATTTGCATCATGCACAAATATATGCAAACTATTAGCACAAATATATGCAAACTATTGCTAATTTTCTGATGATGTACAAATCTTTAGAAGTTACTTCTTACAAATAGAAAGGAATCAACAAATGAGAATGAGGAGATCATTATAAGTACCATAAAACATGTCATTTTCATCATGTTTTAATTTTGACCGTTAGTTTTATTGTTTCATGAATTGCCAATCTAGAGCGTATTCACTTTGGTTTAGTTAGAAATTCTACAGGGATTTAAATTTGACATGTACACTTCTAATAGAGATAGAACTGAGGCAATTGCCTCATTTAAAAATTTGAGACTTAGGTAATTTTGTGTAATATTATGCAATTGTATGTTCATTATAACATGGTTTTCTTGAAGTAAAATTGGTACTTTGAAAACTTACAATTAGATTTGTCGTTGTTACTAAGACAACATTGAATTTGTATCAAATTTTACCAATAGTGCTTTTGTCACCTTTTCCATTTAGCTCCATCACTACTGTCGTCGAGTTTGATACAAATTTGAAGGAATTATCACTGAAATTTCCATTATCATTTCAAACCATGAAACATACATATATATTAATAAAGAAACATGATGTATATATACAATGATATTGAATATTAGGCCTAAATCCCGATATTCTTGGCAGCTCTCGCTTGTTGGAAATATGGACGTGCCATTGCTTCTTGAGTTGTAAGTCTTTCGTGATGATCATAGCAAAGCAGCCTACCAAAAGATCAATTTCCTCGGGTGAAACTATGGGTTGGTTGTTAGGATTAATGAACCGAGACCAATGTTTCCTGCCGTGCCCTACTGAAAGAGCTTATGGCTGCTGCTCAAACTTCAAGCGATATTTGTTCAAGTAAGATTTTAATCCATTTGTTCCAAGCACTTTTTTAATTTTTAGCCTGTCATTTATTTCACCGATACCTAGATTAAAACTTTTGAGAAATTGCGTCTTGTTTACAATGTCTATCCTTTTTCCATATCATGGTGGTCATAAGTTTTTTTTTCAGGATCCATAACAGGAAAACTAAACTTGTTTTGTCCTATGATCTGAAACCTGGGAAGGCGGAGAAGTTCTTTCAGTTCAGATTGAGGAGACCATACGAGAGATGGATGAAGGGTTGCGATCAAAGAGTTTTAATGTATCACAATAGTATGGTTAAATTGCCCAGCTTTGTTAAGTAAGTAGTTTTTATTAAATTATATTTTAAGATTTTTTATGTATCACAAATGGTACTAACTGAATATGAAACAATAATAATGGGTAGTTACTCTTAACACAGGTTGTCGGGTAGGGAAATTAACGTTAAGGTTGCACAGAATTTACCTCGCCATCTAACCAAGGAAAAGAACTAACCATAGCAGAACTTCTCACTGAGCTACAATCATAATCTTGTGTGGTATGTACATCAACTTTACATTTAACCTACATAAACATTATAAAACATTTCTATGCTACTTACATTACGAAATGGGGTGCAAAATACCTATTCAGGGTAGAGGTTATGAACATAATTTACAGAACATGTATATAAGTTATAAACTTAGCTTTATAGTTAATATGCTTATAAAGTTCATCTTGATGATAATATAATTATCAACTATGAGATAATCATTTTGTAGAAGAAGATCAAAATTATTTTCTTAAAGTAACTTTCATCAACATGTTCCACTTAATGGTTTACTAAAGCTTGATATAGGTTTTTTTTTGGATCTGACTATGATCCTATTGTAGACAAAGTTGTTATCAACAAAGGTGAAAACGGTTGAATATATGGTGCAACTTGATATAAGCCACATTGTAATTGATATATGGTGCAACTACAGTTTGTATAGGAACATTTTTGAAAGATCAAAATAGGCTTCACTTGTTATAAGCACCTTGCCTAAAATTTGCTTTTATTATTTGTTTGACAGAGAAAAGAAATGGTAATATTAATGTGGTCTGCAAGCTGATAAACATTGAGAATGAAGTGCTAATTTTGGTTTAATCATAGATTTCAAGTATTAACGTGTTACTTTGTTTCATGTTGTCCTTTTCTGTTATAGTGTTTAATTGTTACTTGTATCGTCTTCAGGCTAAGTATTACTAGTTTTTAGTTTTCACAGTCTGTTTCCATAATTGCGTTTGTACTTGTTTATACTAATTGTTGCATCTTAGTGTCTAGCAAGTAATTGCCAGCTTTTAGTGGCAAAAATATTTTATTCATGCCATAAACTTAAATGAAATATTAGTTAACTAGCAACAAGTTGATGCACTGAAAACTTCTAAAAACCACATAATTTAGTCAAGCTAATTGATGCATGTTTGCGTATATTACTAAAAAGTAGTAACTGATGCTAGCCACATAGTGTTATCTCCATCAACAGTTGGCACTACTAAGCACAAAACAAATTAAATGGACCCTTGGTACAGTCATACGATACTTATATCAAATTGGCCTGTAAAGTGATGTATAATGTTAGCGTGATTTACTTATGTTAAATGCAGTGCGTATCCCACATGCTAATAGAAACTATTTTGTTCATAAGCTATCGACATAAACTGATAATCAATATGTTGAGCGTAAACTTGAGAATTCACTGACACGTACATAAATAACAATGCATATCTTTGAAGAAATCGTTAGTAGAATTTGATTTAGATGACACAACTTCTTTTGTTTCTATCATGGTAGGGCTGTAAAATATTCTGATCGCCAATACAATATATGATAGTGCAAGACATTGACAGGTGGAGTGTAAATGATTGACTAATTTAGTTCATTTTTATGTACCATATTAGGGTATAGATGTAGATGTATATATATAAACATTATTTGGTTCTTGTTGTGTTCTGAAGTAGTGGATAAAACTTAAATTTCAGATTGTATTGATTACAACTTTACCCAGAATCCTAGCAAGCCAGTGCCACTGTCCTTAGTGTGCTTCTTTAAAGCATGATTGATCACAATAACAGGTTCATTAGGGGTTATGCTAGTTTCAGTAACTTAGTCTTTGGCGATGCATCTTTTGTACTTATACATACTTGTATATATTGACTAACATATGTATGTTTGTGTTTCTTCTTCACAGGTGTTGTATGATGCTTTTGAGGTTGATACATGATGTCGCACTCTTTCTCCTTTAAATCGGTCATGCTTATCAACGGTCATTCAAATATTTTTAGTATGTATCGTTTTGGTATGCTACACTCAATTTGTGTACTTATGTTTAATTTTTATCACAAATATTTATGTTTAATTCTTCATGTATGAAATATTATGGATATATATATATATATATATATTTTGTGATTTGGCTTATGACTCAATTTGTGTACTTATGTTAATGTGATGAATGTGGTTTTTTGAGTTATAATATATAAGTAGAATTGAAAATTGTAAGCTTTGAATGTTATGGCAGCAAAAAATGTGCAATAGAATTTTTTTATAGTGTTCTAACTATGCAATAAAAAGAAAAATTGTTCATCTTTGTTATATTATAGCATCATGTTAGTGCTATACAAAATATTTTGCAAAGAGTAAATAGTTTTCATAGCAATAAGACGGTGCTATAACAGATAGTAATGAATTTTCTATAGCATTTCAATGTGTCATAAAAGGTTGACACGATGATTCCATAGCGCGTTCAAATGTATAATAATATAGCATCTCGACATATTTATAGCAACTAAAATGCTTCATAAAAAGTTCTATAGCACGTTTCATAATGCTATAGAAAAGCAGTTGCACCAATATGGCCTATTTTAGATGGCAAGAAAAATACGTTTTCCATTGCAAGTATGACACGCTATAGTATCTACCAGACTTTTTACAACATGTTGATCTATGGCGATTATATAATCACTATAGAAAGTTTTTATAGCGGTTTTTACACGCTATAAAAGGTCCTTTTTGTTGTAGTGTTCTATTTGTGTCGTACCTATGGAGTACCTTCTCATAGCCTTGCGAGGTATGCAGGTACTGTATAGACTATTGGCGCTATTACGTGTTGGGGTGAGTTCAGATTAAATGTAAAGCCCTAAAACTATTTTAAAGTATGTTTATTTTATTATCAGACATTATTATAATAGCACAATATTACTACCTAGTAAATAGTTTAACGGATCCTTAAAGAATGAGCGATCCCAAGCATTCTTTAAGTTACTTGTATCTTTATTACAGTTCACTTGAGTTGGTTTACATTGCATAAGTATGTATGTCCTGTCTCGAGTGTTTTGTGTTTTTCTTTACGCTCGGGTCAGACTGAGTGATTCAGCATTCAAGGCTCACCTTCGAAGTTGGAGCTTGGCTTGAAGATCCAGCCATATATCTTGCTTTCAGTATCCAGTGATTCCAGTGATGTACTCTAATTTGTACCTGATGTATCTTGTTACTCTTCTGTTATGTCTTGTTTAACTCTGATGTATCTTTTATATTTATATAGTAGCTTCATGAACTACTATCTCTTTTACTTCCGCTGCATTATTAAATAATCCGTGTCTGTGTTCTGTGATTATTTATTTACTGTATATTCTGAGATTTGCCAAATTTTATTTACAACGCGGTATTTTGAGCAATTCAAGTCCGACATGTGCGGATGCGAATGGATGAAAATATCGGGTCGTTACAGTATGAAGTTAGAATTGCAATTCCTATTGTTTATGAGATTAATGTAATAAATTGGGTTTCTATTTTTACAAGTCTACATATTGCAGTTTTGGATATGAATATTTAATTCCTTATTATAGATATTGAAATCTTGGGAAGTTGAAGGAAAAGGACTTGCATTAGCATTATGATTAAAAGAATTGACATTTAACGCTAGTTTAGGTCATATAAACCGCACATTTATAATTTATTAGGTGCGAACATATATTATTTCTATTAGTGTAATAAACATACAATTATGGCATACAATTACATTGTTAATTAGGTAGTAAGCGTCATTAATTCCCCCCCGTGGAAGGTAATTGATATTTTGACGCATAATAAGGAAGATTCCTTATAAGGCCTTAATTTTGAAATGGTGGGATGAGTATTACATATGAAGAGTATTTAAATTATGGATAAGTCATAGGAATGCGAGATCAGTAGAGTTGCATGACAGAAGTCTGCCCTTTAATTTGAGGCTATAGTAGTTGTGGACACCTCTTATTGATGTGAGACATCTCCTATGATAAGTATTTGCGATAGCACGAGATTAATCTCAAATTCTCTAGGATAAACCTGCCCAGTTAATCTAGATATCAATTCCTACGAGTAGTCAGACTAATGTGAGGCGTCATTATGAGTATGGATCATACGAAGGACCTATTTCCGGGACTTCAGGAATTAAGTGTTTGTTTGAGGGCCTGCCTCTTTTCCCCAAATGTAGTATAAAATGTCCAAGGGGCTAGTTATTAGGCACATTAGGTGGTATCTCGATATGGATCCCTTCGGGATAAGGTATTAAGTGACTAACCGAGGTCTGCCTTTCTATAAAGTAGTACTAAGTGGCTCAAGAGATTGCATGTGATGTGAGCTAGATAGTTAACATTGAGGAGTCCGTATTGGGAATAAGTATTAAATGATGGGGTCTGCCTTAATTGAGATCTTAAATGGCCAGAGTCCGCCTATTTTCCAATAAAAGGTATTAAGTGGCTTGGGTACTCTCTTTCACATTGTTAGACATTTATGACATGGGATTTGGGTTATGGGATTTAGAAACCTTCTTCGGGAATGGAAGGTATTAAGTGGTTAATTGTTGACCCGCCTCCTTTCCTTATAAGAAGTACTAAATGGTTTTATGTACATTAGACATATTCTTATTTTTAAATATACTGTCCATGTACTGAAATGGTAAGACACGAGGTTTTATTCACCAAACATTTGTTCCAGGCATTTTTTTTTCTGACTCTCTCCTCATTAAAACATAGGTTAAGGACGAAGTGATGATGGTGACGGTGCTTGAAGGTAGACTGGCTTAAGCTTGTTGCAGTTATTATTATTATCTTTTATGATATTTTTATGTTGTACCTATGTATTTGGACATATGATGTAAAAGATCTTATGTGATATTTTTATGATGTTTTGTATTATGACATTTCAAATGGTTTTGAAATAAATGGATACAATTTGATGTTATATTTTTTTCCATCTGTTGGGAATTTCGAAAGAATAGTTATTGTTCTGTTTTGTTACTTCTTTTTCCAACCAACAGCAAGCCTTATAATGGATCTAAGTTTCGATGAGCCTTTTTTGTGTCGAAATTTTGGCCTGTTCTGATGTGGGTTGTTACATTTGAGGTATGGAAACTCATTTCTATCTTGAAGGTTAAAAATGTCATCAAGGCTAGACTTAGAGGTAACACTACCTTAACTTCCTCGGCTTCATTTTCAACCAAGGGAAAATACAAGTACAAAAACGATGAGTAGTGGTAAAGGCATAAGATGTAACTTCCATATACGATCATTTTGATTATTCTCGATAGTTGATCTATTGACTATCAATTCCACTATCTTCTTTGTGTGTCGTCAATTTAAGATGATTTTTTTTCTCATTTGAGTATTGATATCCTTTGTCGAAAATGACTATAACCAAAGGGTAAGTATAAGCCAAGCTATGTGGGGTTGCTTCCATTAGGGTATCTTCACATGTACTCTAAATTGGATTCGGCGGTATGCGTGCGAAGATGTGAAATACTCTGATTCTTGGTAAGGTTAGCGTGGTTAGGCTTGGTCATGTACGAGAGAGTCACAGAGTAAATGACCATCTCAAGTATCTTGTCTAGAGGTATACTTTTCGTAAGGAGGGCACACCCTCCTAGTCATTGTTGGAAAATTTCTCTTTCCTTGTTTTTGATTCAAATCTTTGTATTAATTCTTTCTTAATTGCATCAGGAAGTGAATTGTGCACTTTGTGATGTTTAATTATTTGTGTCCATCCTTTATGCTTGGATGTTGTTCTTATGAGAGGAAACCCATCCTATGTTTTACGGTGTGGTCTCACATGTTGTTTATGTGTTCTTTTTTGTTTGGAGTTTACTCATACTAGACTTATTGTTTGACCTGAGTTGTTTGCTTTCCCTAAACTCTCGGGTACTCATTTATATTTGAGTAGTCCGAGAGTGACAGGTTTCTTAAGGCTCTTTTGAAGATGATGGACGAGCAAGAGGCCCCTTACCTATCTAGCTATCTATTTTCATTGTTTGTTAGTTTATGTATGTATATGTTATATCAGCAAGTGTAAAGGCAGGTTGTTAACTCTAATAACTCTATGTTGAGGAGTAACCTTATGTACTATTTTATTGTTTTATTACATTTAACCGTTCCGTCGTGAGATTTCTGTTTTGTTCTTTTATTTTATCCAATCACAACTCGTCTTTCAGATGATTGGGCAATGACACATGAATACCGTGGATGTATTAAGTGTCGTTCCCAAAGGTCAGAAAGGTGGGTCGTTACAAAAACCACAGCCTTAATCTTCATTTTCTAACATTTACGATCGAAAATTCAAGGCAAAAGAAAAGAAAATTATATTATTTTAAAGACATCCAATTAAATCAATCAAGTAAAAGGCATTTCTTCTTCTCTTGCAAAGCCAGGACTCTAATTTAGATTTAGATCTAGAAGCATCTATCAATCAAGGTGCATTCAAGGGCCACAACCATTAGCTATAATATATTCTAGTTTACATGTATATTAATCATGGTTTTATAGATCTAATTATTTGATTATATTGAAAATTTTGTATACATTTGTTGTCCACCTTTAATTTGTATATGTATAGGTCTGAAATTTTTTGGTTTATTAATTTGAAATTAATAATAATGGTTTTGATTATTAATTTTTATTATTTTCCTTATGTTCATGTTGGTGTTGTTTTAGATCAGAATTTAATAACCAATTAATTATTGTATATTTATTTATTAGTTGAATGTCAATAGTAATTTCACTGTTTAACGATTAGTTTTCTGTTTCAAAACACACATACACATATATGTATGTGTTTGTGTATATGTAGATGTATGTATACACATATGTGTATATATACATATACGTATTTACAAATATGTAAATACATATACATACGTACATATGTTTATGTACTATAATTAATTTGAAAACTATTTTACATTGAATGTTTAAAAAAACATATACACACACATTTCTTAATATTAAAGAAGATTTTTTCTAATATAGAAATATAAATGCATCAACATTCTAATTTTATTTAATAAATTTTACATTATTATTTGTGACAAAATATCTACAGTTTAGCTTACTTTAAATTATTAACATATAGACATAGGTTATATTTGGATTTATAGATTATGATCTATTTATAAATTGTTTCACTAAATCAAAGCATTACATGTTTTGAAAATAAAATTTGAATTCAAATAGTTGGCTCGGTTGAATTAGTCTATACTAATTAAAGGATTCATTAAAATACATACACATATGCACGTGCATATGCACGCGCACACATATATTAAGTATATTTAAACATATACACACATATAATTTTAAACAATGTTTTGGACAACCAATGCATACATAAATGGTGAATGTGTCTATTACGGTGTAAATCCCAACACCTACATACGTACACATTAACTATGTACAGTGCTTATATGCTACACTTACACAATATACACCAGAGTATATGTGAATATACTCACAATTTATGATGTCTATAAATTTCTCATTAACGACATTTAATAATCAATCAATTTAATTAAAGAGAGAGAAATGAAAGGTTTCTCTCTACAAATAGAAGCCAAATCTTTCCTCAATTAATTGCTTAAGTTTTAGAGAAAGAAACAAAAGGTTTTCTTCTTTAAATTAACTTGGGCAAGTAATTGTCTAACACATGTGTGTATTTGGTAATGTATTTAAATTAAATCAAATTCAAATTCTGTTTTAAACAAATTAAATAAAATAATAATTTATTTAAAACTTTATTATATTGGATCTAATGTACCTTTATACTTCATAGGCCCAAAAGATCCAAAATAGGAAAAAAAAATTGACCTATTTCATCGGCTTTCTATTGGCCCGGTTCCTACAAGGATAACCAAATGCATTTTTGTAATTAGTTTGTTATGGTATTATAATAAGAGTTTCCTTTTGAATGTTTGGTCATTTGAGGAAGAAAGAAAATGTATGAGCGTGGATGTAACTTATGACACAATTGGTATGAAGACAATGAATGCCACTTTTGTTTCATGAAGAGACATAAAACAAGAATTATATAAAATAATAGTTGATACTTAACATGGGATGAGAAATATGATTTCCGTTCTAAATGTATTTTCGTATTGAGTTCTTTTATGGGATTTATTTCTTTGAGTTTAAGATATTTGTTCTTAAACTCTTGATTGTAAACTGGTTAGTAAAAGAAATAAATAGCTCATATTAAGTGGTTGATTGGAGCTTCGTACGCTACTATAGTAATTGTAGAAATGGTAGGAGCATACCATATATCACTTCTTAATGGATGCGTCAAGTTATGGAAAATTGTTTCATAAATATACCAAACATTTTCCATGGAATATTAACTATTTCAGTACTGATTGAAAATAGATATTATTTTATTTCAATAGGAATATTATGAATATTCATTAAACGATAAAACACTAATAATGACATTTCTTTTCATAACAAAAGCGATGCATTAGAAAGTATAGAAGTATCTAAATTTTACAATTATTTTGTAATTGTGGACCAAGTAATATCCTTGAGAAATAATTATTCAACCATATGATTATGAATCATGTGGTATTAGTGAATTATATCTAAAATAATTATGGGAAAAGCACCCATTCAATGGAGGCAACAAAAGAGTTAATGAACTCTTCGGATTGAAGCATATAGATGTATGCAATCATAATTCTAACGATGTCAAAATGGTTCTACATACTTCATTAGATTCACCAATGAATTATAATAGGCATGAACATGCATATTTAATACACATGTAGTATGTCTATGATAAGCTCATATAATATAAAACGAAAGTAAATAACATCACATGCAAAAGAAAATAAAATGATTCAACTTGATCGAATAGATAAGTATATTAGAAAAGAGTTACAAATGTACCTAAAACAAATAAGATTCTATCTCAAAAGTCACTCCACCCCATGAAAAATAATGATGTATCGATAAGGAGTAATCAGTATTGCACAAAGAATGATTGATGATGAGTGAAGTTCGGTTAACTTATTTCTATTAGGATATGCACTTGGGAGTAAGTACATATGTTAAACTTAGTTTCATTTAAAGAATAGTTTACAAGATCATACAAGAAGAAAGTATATAAGAAACCCTTACATATCCTAGGTCAAGGAGTTGACAGGTTGTGTGAGTCGATAGGCTACACATAATATATTCACGTGAGGGATCTTGTGTGAACCACCTCAAAGAGTTTGGGAACAACCAACGTTGGTTGACTAATTTATGTTATGAACATAAGTAACATAAACTCGAAATTAAGTCAGTTTTATACATATAGAAAGGTAGTTCATAAAATGTATATGAATACCTATTTCATTGCACTAGAAACAATTGTTGCTTCAGGAAACGCCAACTTCTAATGAAGGAATTTATTTTGAAATTATTGGTAGAAAAATGGATTTGGATACTATCCAAAGATAAAACTGATCACCTAAGATCAAATGAAATTAACCAAAAAAAAGGGCCAAGAATCATTACAATGTCTAATAATAATTCTTGTACATAAATGAGAAACAATGAGTTTCTAATTAATGTCGAGAAATAGAATTGTTAATAGTAAAAATTTCCTTAATTGTCAATAAGACATAAAGAGTATAGACTCTGCCATATGGCATGATGCTTTAAATTTGAAATAGATTCAAAGTACATTGTCAAAGTAAGATTTTGATAGTTACGCCCAAAGAGATAAGATCCATCGGCTGCAAGTGTATCTTCAATAAGATCTTGTAGTTCGAATTATACCAAGTTGTGTTAATAGAATACCACTTCATCAATTTCAAATGTTGAAATTAGCTATGTAATTTTAGCTAGTCAACATGCTCAAAACCATTTAGATTCTACATGCAATTATTGTACAATTTGATTTTTAGTTTTGGCAATTTGAAGCTGAAACAAAAAACCTTTAAATAATGGTTTAGAAGAGACTGTTTACACATAACGACCAAAATGCCTCGAAGTCAATGGAAACAATAACATGTTTTATATGTTTTGGATATTATCTAAAAGCGGATACAATGATGGCGTGCGATATGCATATGAGTTGAACAAGTATTTTGATAAAGAATCAAATAGTTTGGTTTTAAGTCAATGCAGAGGAAGGGTTTGTCTATAAGAAATAATATTAAAGGTACCAAAATATATCTTAAAGTACAAGTAAACAACAAACTTAGGATTGTTAACGATGTACCCAAATTAAAATGACATTGGATATGAAAATGTTATTTTTAAAATCAGTGTAAGAGGATGTTGGGAAAGTCTCAAATAATATACATAGACACTACATTAAATTGTTTAATATGGAGGATATGAGATGGATTCCTTATGCACTGGAAAATGCAATTATCACATATGCTATGTAGTCTGCTATATCATATATCGCTTATGTACTTTGTACAATAAGCGAATATCAAATCCGAATTAAGACTACTAAACATCAGTTAAGAGTATTCTTAGGTATTTACAAAATACTAGAGAACTGTTTATGGAAACAACAAATTCCTTATAAAAGAAGTATCCAGACTCTAACTCAATGAGTGATATCGAGTATAATATGTTAATTTAAATTCATGTTCAATCTTAGTTAAGGAGCTTTAATTTAGAAATATTCCAAATGAAAGGTTATCGTCGATTCAAAAAAGGCTAAACACATCACCTTGAATAATGCTATAGCACAAGCTATGTATAAATATAATGCATAATTTATAACTAAGATAGGAGTGATTCCAATGTTGAGAATCCTACGACTTTATTTTCTAAAAACAATGTCGTAATAAGGATCGTGAAATAATCCAGTGCTCGTTAGAAGTTAAGAAACTTATGTCGAAAGGTTCCACATGATAAAAGTAGTTTATAAACGTCGGAGAGAGTTGATTAGCAGAATAGATCTTGAGACAATATAGCATATCCGTTCACTATGGACTAGATTGATCGTTTTGAGAAAACAGATCGAAGGGATGAGACTAATTCCATAATCGACCATAAGTACAAGGGCAGATTGAAAGAGTTAGGTGTATGGACTAGGGGAAATTATGTAATTTGTTACATATCTAACTCGATAACCAATCTTGTTTATAATATAGATGATTAATTTATATTCTATACTTTGTTATATTGTGATATAATTAATTAAATAGAAAATCCTTAAGTGATAGGTTATGTGATAATAATTACTAGTAGTAATCATGAGAAATTATCATAATATAAAATAACATGTACTTTTAAATATTGCTGGTTAAGATATTCCGAGAACGGATAGCGATACATCCGTTGAGATCAGATTGTGTAATGCCCTCCAAATTTTAGGCAGTGTATTACTCATAACTGTTGAGGGTACTAAGAGTTTATGTACTGATGGTTATTGGATAACTATGGAATGAATCACTTTTGAGTTTCCTGTTGGTTGGCAACAACTAGGTTAAACAGGATATTTTATGGTAACGATGTTACATTGTTCCCTCGACATGAGAATATTGTGGAACTTTAATGTGAACTCCGCTTTGATTATAGTTAAATCATGGCATGACAATTTATCGAGCGACTATAATTAGGCCTGAGTTAAAGCATTGGAAGTGAAACACTATTCAATAGAGAATTCGTCTCCTTAACTGTATGAGGCCAGTATCACGGTCAACTATAGTTAACTCAAAATCAAAATCTCTAGCCAGAGTAGTTAATAATATATGTTATTATTGAACCAAGCACTTTGTTTATGGACTAATTGAGTTGAATAAGGATGATACTAAATTTTTTACCAATGCCAAATTCCATAATTCCTAAAGTGATGTAGCATTGATGAAGAGAATGTGTGTAAATAATCATTGCTAAATAGTATCAATTAAAGATAACATGAAATATGAGTTTTTTGAAAAGGCCAATAAGTGATGAGTTCGACCAAGTTGTCATGCGACTAGCTAAGGTAGGGTGTAAACGTTAATATGTGAATTGTTCAAAATTAATCGCTTGATGAATCCGCGCTTCAAAGTCACAGAATCATATTAGTGAATTCTCCGAAAAACCACACGATTTAATTAATTTACAAAATATTGTAAATTAATCAAATTAATTAATATTTGAGAAATAATGATTATTATTTAATTCATTTGATGTTTTCATATTGTTAGTAATTATTTGAATGTGTGCCTGTGTATATTATATATGCGTATATCAATATGTGATATCATTATATATTTAAACGCACTAGATATAGTTTATTGCTTAACAAGCTTTTGGAAATAATTATCCATATGATGGAATAATATGGCGCACTGTGCTAGGGAGAGGAAGCAATATGGGTGAGATTTGTTTGAAAATTAATTGAGAATTAAAAGTGGAAATTTTAAAGAGAGAATAGGAAGGGTTTTTATTCTCTTATTAAAACAAATTCTCTCATTCATTTTTTTATATGAATTTTTTCTCTTCCTCTCTTCTCTCTTTCCCTGAGCGAAATTACCTCCTTTGTTCGGAAAAACACAACTCCTAACCAAATAAAAACATCAAATAAAATAAAAAAAGTGGTTCATCTTTGTAACGACCTGCAATTTCGGACCATTCAAATCGACAATAAAACCACACATGTCATACTTAAATTGTTCAAAACAACAGATTGTTAATTAATTTGGGGTAAATAAAATCAATCACAGAATCACGGACACAGAATATCAGAATATCTCGCAGCGGAATAAATAAAACGTAGTAGTTCATGAAGCTACTAAATACATAGTCTCAAAACAAATACATAATATTAGAGTCTGAATACAGCTGGAAACCCAAATACATAAGTCCACTAATACATAAGCAAATGACCGAAAGTGAAATAACTGAAATAGGAAATGATAGATAGATGGCTAAATCTCCAGCAGATCTCTAGCTCCAAAAGGTGAATCCAAGACTGTGATACTCAGGCTGACCCGAGCATCAAGTAAAACAAAACACTCAAGTCAGGACTAACATACTTATATAAGGAAATAAACTCAAGTGAAATGTTCAATAAAATGCATCAGTAACTCAAAGGATGCTTGGGATCGCCCATCCTTTAAGGATCCGTTAAACTATCTATATGTATTAAGATACGCTATTATATGTAATGTCTATCAGTAAAGTATAATATTGAAAATAGTGTTAAGGCATTATATATCCCCCTTAACACATTTTATAGGCATCGTAATATATATACAGTACTATAAAATCCACTGAACCTAGTGGGCTATCGGGGAGCACTCCACAGGTACGACACAAACCATAATCATAATGGGCTCGATAACGCATATGACAAGGCACGTGAGGCAATGCCCAGGGTAGGATTCTGCCATTTTGCATGCCCGGACTGGTGGTAACGCATAGTAGCTACTACCGCCCACCTCGAGTCAACACTCCCATAATCAATGGTGCACACCAATCAATCACAAAGCAAAAGATGTGGTTTCGAAGAAGCGTGTCCGATACGAGGAGCGACCTCACTTGGTCTGGGATAGCTCCTGTTTTAGTCATATCAAGCTGACCCGAAGGTCAGGGCTGCGTTTATTACCTCATACCAGTAGTGTTCACCAAACCATCCTACTTCGTTTTGGATTCTCCACCACGTACACAGTTGTTAAATGTAGTTTCGGAATTGGCAAAGAGTATGACAATATTCGACCCCAATCTCTTTAACAACCAAATGCTTATTTCATACCGTGGTCATTTTATAAAATATTTAAATAATAAATCTTAAATTACAATTAAATTAATACTAAAATATTTAACTTCAATTATATTTTAGATTTGAAACATTTATTTTTTAATTCATATTAAATCAATTTATTACATTCCAAAAATCACATCTTTTAAACTTAAATAAAATCATATTTAAATTTAAATCCTTTAAATCAGATTTAATCACAAATTATTCTCTACTTAACTTCTTAAATTTTTTTATTAAAGATATTATATAAAAATCTATTTTTATTATAATAAATTAAAACTCTATTATATTATTTTATATTAAAACTACATTAAATATTTTAGTACATTTTTTTTTATTTTTTTTTTTAGAATTATATATTTAAAACTAAATAAAATTATAAGTTAAATCTTAAAATTTCCCTTCAAAACCATACTTAGCTTATAATTTAAAATTTAAAACATATAAAATAATTTATTTTCCAAATATAAGTTTTTAATTAAAATTATTAAATAAAATTTATTAAATCAAACATACTTTAAAATTTTAGAAAATAATTTAAAAACCGACCACGGTGTCCGTATATAAATTTTCTACCCTATGGTCAAGTGATACGGATATATATCATTTCAACCCGCAATAATTTAAATTTTCGGGTATATATCAGTTCAACCCGTAATCCCAAGTAAAATTCAAAATCAATAAAATCGCTGGAGTTTATCATTTCAACCCATGACGATTTTCCCTAGTTTATTAGATCGTTTATGTATGTATCATTTCAACCCACGGTGATTTTCCTAACAACAACTAAGGAAACTTGCAGTGTGATAACAACATATATAATAAACATAACATTAGTCACATATCATATCACATAACATAACAAAAATCAAAAATTTCATTTCAATGACAATTCAAGTGATTTAATTCACTTAAAAAAATTATGTAAGTCGTGAGTGATTGCTCACCTTCCATTGCTAATGAAAGAGACGACTACGACTACGACTACGAAACAAGGCACGAACAAGCACGACTAGCCAATCCACAAGCACGAATACACACGAACAATTTTTTTTTTTTTTTAAATTAGAAGAAAGGAGGGGATTGGCTCGGCCTAGGGTGTAGGGTGTCTCGGGTAGGTGGTTTGGGTGGCTTGGCGTGTGGAGGTGGGGCGCGTGTGTGGGTGTGGCACCGTGTGTGGGTGGGTGGCCGTGTGTGGGTTGGGTGGTCGACGTTTGGATAGGGTGGCTCGGCGTGTGTGGGTGTGGCGCGTGGGGAGGTGGGTGTGGTGCAACGTGTGGTGGTGGGTGGCTGAGAGTAGTGGGTGTGGTGTGGCGTGTGGTGGTGGGTGGCCGAGGGTGGTGGGTGTGATGCGGCGTGTGGAGGTGGGTGATGGCAAAGGGAAGGGCAGCGACAAGAGGGAGGAAGGAAAGGAGAGGGAGGAAGGAAAGGAGAGAGAGGAGAGAGGAAAGAGAAAGTTAGGGAGAGGTTTGGGTAGAGAAGGAGGTGGAGGAGGAATGGTATACTGTAAAAAAATTTCTCTGAAGCAGAAATAAGTAGGAAGAAGAGAATGAGAAGTCAGAAATGGAAAAGTACGTATATTATTTTCCAACAGATGTCTCTCCAGAGCGTAACCATTCAGATGCCTCTCCAGATTCTAGCCCAATAAATCCAAGCCCAACAAACACAACCCAAAAGCCAAAATAAAAATATAGGTAAAATACATACAAATACAACGTCCGTATTCGCACGTTTTTACACTGTAATTGCAGATTAAAAGTTATAGAAGTCGGATTTTAACGAAACGAAATGGGGAGTAGAGATTAGAATTCAGTCTAGTATCATAAAAAAATTATATTTCAAAATTTAAATTTTCAACTCAAATTCAAATTTTGACTAAATTTGACCAAAATTGAAATTTCACGAAATTTTCCTTTTTATTGAATTTGGAAAAATATATTACTCAACATTTTAAATTCGTTATTTAAATTCAAATTTTAAAATTTAACTTAAATTCAGATAATACTTAATTTAAAATAGTTCAAATTTTAGAGTCGTTTCAATCTTTCTCTTGGAAAGCTGGGCATTGATTTACTTAGAAGATTTAATTAGGTAATCAAGATATTACAAAGGGCAGGACTTTTCTGGTTTGATTCTTGTTTTAAATTCATTCAGGATGTTTAGACCTTATTTAGATTATATATATGTGTATTCATTACTACGAATTGAATCTATTTTAATTTTTTTGTGTATTATGATTAAATGCAAAATCCATCTTATATAAGTTTTTACTTTAAGTATTAGTATTATACTGATTCGGTCTGAAATCATTAGTTGTTACATATTTATTTTTGTTATAGTTTTTTATCCTAATTGATTAATTAGTTGCATAACTAAAACCTATTTGTGCTTGATTAATTACTTTTCTAAAATTAATTACCTTGTTTGCTAGATTAGAGATTATTTGTTGTTGCAGATCTGATTTGTTACAATGAAATTTATTGTAGGTGTTTCAATTTAATTCTTTCATAATCAAGGTGTCAATACTTTGATTAATTGAATCATGTATATAATCATTAAACCAAATTTAATTATAAACTAATATCATGTTAAACTTTTTATTAGAATAATTTGTTTTAAATTAATTTATTTAATTTCACTGCTTTATCAAATATATGTTTTGAAATTAAATCATAGTTTACTATATACACATATGTATATAAATATATTTGTGTTATTGTTGAATTAATTATCTCATTGGAAGAATGCATTAAATTATGACAAAAGTTTTAATTTTTCTTTATGTTGATTGTGTGTATTTCAAATCCATAATTTGAGGGTTTAATTTGATGTTATTAGGCATAGAATTTTATATGGTATCAAATTTGTTATTACAATAGTATTAAAAAAAGGGTTTAACATATTACTTCATATTATTGCCTTTTAATTCTGATTGATTAGATCCAAATCTAATATAAAATTGCATTTCTACCGTCATCTTTCTGGTTTTTTCTTATTTTGAAATGTCTAATTTTATGTAGATTTGTTTCATAATTTCATATATGTACCTATATTAAAATATATAAGTGGCAATAAATTATCACATATATGTGTGTGCATGTGTGTGTATGTCTAAACTAACTATTTATATTGTAACACCCAGTAATTTTATAAATTTAATAATTAAATTAAAACAGTAAAACCATAAATTTTACATAAAGGCAAAATAGTAAATTTCTACATAAATTAGAAGCTTTAGGACATATTCCATTGCATCCATAATATCATCCATAGTTAAAAAACATATATAGTTTGCTGAATTTGTTTAACAAGATAGAAACTAGAAGAAGTCAAATCCAATGGCATTTTCGTAACATATTAAATTCGAGATTTTAGTCTAGATATTAAATTTTTTCAGTCTATAAATAGATCTCTAACCCTATTCCTTTTTATCTAATAATCTTGCCTCCATATCTAAAACCCTAATCCCCAAACCTATTATAAATTCTCCAAATCAATTTCTAATCCACCAAATCAAATCCAAATTAAATGAATTAATATATGAAACTGATAGCCTCGAAGAGAGCTGCGCAAATAAATCGAAGCTATCGAGAAATTTGTAGTTCTGAGGGCATGTAAATTTTGAATAGCAAAGGAGAAGAATGATCTATATTAAATCCGAGAAGATGCATCGCTAATTGGTGAGTAGGATTTATCATATTTGTGTATATAATAGTAGGACTTGGTAATTCACCTCTTATGATCTTAAACCAAATTTGATTTTTTGATGGGAATCCATAATAAGGTTCGAAAATTTCGGGTTGTTACAGTTTTTTTTCTTTTTAAAGGGACATGTAGGGGTAAGAGTCTGTGATTATAACAGGGACAAGATATATATATATATATACAGTCATATACATCCATATATACAGGGTAGTTTCAATCATATTTAAGAGTTAATCAAACCTGCTTATGCATGAATGATTCTTTTCTGAAATATGATTGAAACTACCCTGTATATATGGATGTATATGACTGTGTATATATATATCTTGTCCCTGTTATAATCACAGACTCTTACCCCTACATGTCCCTTTAAAAAGAAAAAAAAACTGTAACGACCCGAAATTTTCGAACCTTATTATGGATTCCCATCAAAAAATCAAATATCTTGATTTCATGATGGGAATCCATAATAAGGTTCGAAAATTTCGGGTCATTACAGTTTTTTTTTCTTTTTAAGGGACATGTAGGGGTAAGAGTCTGTGATTATAACAGGGACAGGATATATATACACAGTCATATACATCCATATATACAGGGCAGTTTCAATCATATTTCAGAAAAGAATCATTCATGCATAAGAAGGTTAGATTATCTCCTAAAACCATTTTTGTAATTGATTTAAGAAGTTATATAAGCTGTTCTCTGTGAAATGACAGACTCTAAAACAGGGGAGATGCAGCAAGGTTTGTGATTGTTAATAATGAATTTAGAACAGTTTTTATTTAATTCCAATGATTCAACAACCATACCATCTCTAATTAATTTAATTAATAACTTAATTAATCTTTAGTTAATAACCAATCAATTAAATAATAAATCTTAATTAAGTTATTAATTAAATTAATTAGAGATGGTATGGTTGTTGAATCATTGGAATTAAATAAAAACTCTCAAATTATATATTTTTACATTTAAAGTTGTTGAATCATTGGAATCAATGATTCAACCCGAGACCATAGTCTTCTTCCCCAAACCACCACCGAACAAACCCAAAAACTCAGATATGCCTGTGCACGTGCACGCAAGTTCACCGCCGTTCCAATCGACCCCACCAGCATCTACAACCCTAATTCCCCTTAGCCTTAATTACTTTTAAACCTTTTGGAAAGAAAAGGTATCTCATAAGACTTCCCACACATAAACATGGAAAAGTTTTTACCTTATGCTAACCAAAACATTTGATAGGAAATCCAGTTATATTATAATAGTGTCTAGGGTTTTCAAGTAAAATACGGAAATAGCTGGAATGCTTACATCTCACGTTCCAACATAGTTGGGCACAATCAATACGTACGACACTTATTGGAGTTTGGATTAATTTTCCTAAGCTACTTATTATACAATCTTTCTTTTTAAAGCCAAAACTTTTCTAAGATAGTTTTTATTTAATTCCAATGATTCAACAACCATACCATCTCTAATTAATTTAATTAATAAATTAATTAATCTTTAGTTAATAACCAATCAATTAAATAATAAATCTTAATTAAGTTATTAATTAAATTAATTAGAGATGGTATGGTTGTTGAATCATTGGAATTAAATAAAAACTCTCAAATTATATATTTTTACATTTAAAGTTGTTTAAAACAATTCAATTTATAAAACTTAATTTAATTTTTTTAAACAACTTTAAATGTAAAAATATATAATTTGAGAGTTTTTATTTAATTCCAATGATTCAACAACCATACCATCTCTAATTAATTTAATTAATAACTTAATTAAGATTTATTATTTAATTGATTGGTTATTAACTAAAGATTAATTAAGTTATTAATTAAATTAATTAGAGATGGTATGGTTGTTGAATCATTGGAATTAAATAAAAACTGTTCTAAATTCATTATTAACAATCACAAACCTTGCTGCATCTCCCCTGTTTTAGAGTCTGTCATTTCACAGAGAACAGCTTATATAACTTCTTAAATCAATTACAAAAATAGTTTTAGGAGATAATCTAACCTACTTATGCATGAATGATTCTTTTCTGAAATATGATTGAAACTACCCTGTATATATGGATGTATATGACTGTGTGTATATATATATATATCTTGTCCCTGTTATAATCACAGACTCTTACCCCTACATGTCACTTTAAAAAGAAAAAAAAACTATAACGACCCAAAATTTTTGAACCTTATTATGGATTCCCATCAAAAAATCAAATATCTTGATTTCATGATGGGAATCCATAATAAGGTTCGAAAATTTCGGGTCGTTACAAAAATTAATGTAAACTGATAAGTAAAAACTAATTTTTTTAATATACCTACTTAGGATGTAGTATGTCATGGCTAGTTAATTAAAAAGTTAATTTTTATCGATTGTAATTAGCGAAAGTTAATATCGTTCTAATTAAAAAGTGCAAAATACAAAAGTGTTCCAAAGTAGGCATATTATATATCAATTTATAGTTCTCGACAACATAAAACCATTGGTGGTATTCGTTTGTCGATTGCGTGTACGGACTGATATCAGAAAACGTGAAAGAAGTATCGATAAACATAGACCATCTGTTTTGATACAATGGTGAAACGACGACGATGTGATGATCGGAAAGCATAGATGTGTAGAGGAGGTAAAGTACATTCCCATGCCATTTCCCAATTGACCACATGTGGCTGGACTTCATCAAGACAGCGAACCCAAGCTCAAAAATTAGTGCTGGCGTGTGTTGAAAATAAGCTATCGAAAATCTTTAGGTGATGACCGGAGAGTGGCGCACAACGGTGGGGTTTCGGCGGTATGGTCTAATTCAACGGTGGTGGCTAGAGGCGAGCAAGGTGATGGCTTTGATCAATGTTTTGATCAACATAAGGTTTAATGGGTCCTGTAATGAATGGAAGAGATGGGAATAAAAATAAGTATAATAATAATTAAATTATGAATTATGGAAATGCACCTTAACTTCAAACATTTATAACTCTCATATACGACCTCCGTTTCATGCGTAGTTTATTGCATCGGTATCATGTTGAGACGTGGATTGTTTTAGTATATTATTTGTTATGGTTTGAGATAGTTAGAAAATGGTCTTCATTAAGAAAATTTGTTGTACAAGGTTCGTATCTGGAGATGTGATAGTCCGAGGAGCCAAGTCCTCAATATATTATAGTCCGAGGAGCGGTGTTTTCAATATATTATAGTTCGAGGAGCTGAGTCCTCAACAAATGATAGTCTGAGAAGCTGGGTCCCCAATATACGATATAGTCCAGGGAGTTTAGTCCTCAATATATTATAGTTCGAGGAGTCGAGTCTTCAACATACGATAGTCTGAAGAGTTGAGTCTTTGATGTACAATAGTCTGAGGAGTTATGTTCGCAATATTTGATTTGGCATCATGACATGTTTAGAGGAGCCGAGTTATTAGTCTACGATTTAATGATAGGGGGTTGAGACTTTAGGGTCAAATCCTGGGCATGTAATTAGGCATGACCTAGATTTTTAATGGGACCTTAGCATATGATGTTACTATTGTATTATATTATATTTAACTGACTTGTTGGGTGCAAGTGATATAGGTTAAGGTATGGTTTTCGAGCATAAGTATTGTTTTACTAGATTATTAGTATTATACACTTATATGATATGTTTCACTCACCAGCCATATGTCTGACCCCCTCTATTATTATTTTCTTTTTGTAATATTATGATAGATCAATAGAGAAGACTGGTTATGCTTGGAGCAAGAGGTGTGATGGAGTCACATATTCATTCCTTAGCTATCTACTTTTTTATTTCATTTATTCCTACACATTATATTATTTCCATTTTCAGTGTAGAGATAGATGTTATAGTTGGAATCTGTTTGATTTTTTGTTATTATATTTGTCTAAGATTGTACTTTTGATTTATGTTATATTATATTTCTTTTGCTGTGAGTTTAAAAATGTATAGAATATTGCAGATAGCTCTGTGATCTATTTTATAATTTACTCAAAAATGATCCACTATTAGTGAGGTCTGCGATGCTAGTTCCACTTTTAGACGTAGGTTAGGACATCGTAGATGGCAGGTTATTACATGTGGTAACAGAGTTTAGTTTATGCGATTCTTCTAAATTAGGACGAGAGCGTATTTGTTATTTTTATTATTTATATTATATATATATATATATATATATATTATTACATCACACTCCATATATTTTGACTTATAGAGGTAATTATTGGTTTATTCCTTATTGTAAACAACCACGAGTAAAATACATGTTGATATTTAAAAAATTTGGGGTGGGAGATAAATCAATTATGTTTGTTGCAATTTACTCCATTAAAAATTGTTAAATGAGTGTTTGTATATGCAGTAGATGTGGAGTAAATTGTGGGACTATGGATGAATAAGAAGAGAATTATCCCTAAGTTCATAGAATATAGTGTGATATTGATGAGGCATAATGAATGTACTTAAGCATTTTCGAAGTTATAGTTGGGCTTGTGTAAGTTATGATCTACTCTAATTAAAGTATTTAAATTAACTAAAATGTTTTCCCTAAAAAGTTAGAAATAATAATATAGAGATTTTGGGCAATTATTGAAGTTGAAGTTTGTTTAATATATTTAAATAATAAACCCTTTAGTAAGCTTCAACATAAGAAAATTTAACAAGAAGTAATTTTTCAAAAATATTTTAAAGGTTTTATTTTTTTAAAATGTTTAGTGTAAGGCAAATTGTTTATGCTTATATTTTGATGTACACTTAGTTTTCGGCAATGGGACTTTTGAAAGCAAATAGAAAAAAAAAATTATACTGCACTTGCTTTATAATTTTGTGAATTTTTTGGATAGAATCTGAACTGAAAAAAAATTAAAAATATATTTTAAACTTGTGAAAATTTTCGAATGCAATATGTATGTACTATTGAATGTAAGCAAAGGATTTTTGATATAAACTCTTGAAAATATGCATTAATAAATGGTTTAAAAATTTTGGAAATTATTTATGAATCTGATATGAATATAATTAGTAAAAAAATTGAATTTCAAAAATATTTTTTTATGTATATATGATTATTAGTTAAAAGGTGTAACAACCGGGATTTTCGACCCTCGAAAATCGACACTACTACGTCCACTGTATTGCGTGCCAAGCAATCGAATGCCGGAAAACCCGCTTGTTAGGGGAATAAAAAGAAGAAAGAAGAAAGAAGAAAGAAGAGAAAGAAAACAAATAACACAAAATCTCACAACGAAACAAATAATCTATAATATACAATAAATATTTACACAAAGAAGAAATGTAACATACATACATCAATCAGAGTATTGTAACCTATTTTAGCCGAGACAGTTATAACAACCTGTCCTCACAATTGCTGATAAATACAACAATGAATGCAGTGGAAAAATAACCATATATGTGAATACGTCTCTGGGACTCCGGCTCGTCTCCTAATGCTCCAAAAGCATCCAAACTAAATCTGTAATATGCTCGGTCTGACCCGAGCATTATCATAAAATAACACTCGAGTCAGCCTGGTAAACCAGCATGAGAAAACACACCTCAATTGAATTTTAATGTTTCACAAACCTTTAGAAAATAAAAGTATCTCATAAGACCACGTCGCACATAAACATGGATGGGTTTTTACCTTATGATAACTAGGGATGTCAATTTCCAACACGACTCGAAACACGACCCGGAACCCACACGGAAATTAGCGGGTTAACCCGACACGTTTAAAAGGGCGAGTCATTTGTGGGTCAACTCGTTAGAACCCATTTAATAAACGGGTGGGTTTAGGGTTGACCCGTGAACCAGAATTTGACCCGACTAACCCATTTATGGGCTCGATATTGTTGTACAATTCTCATTTTAACTTGCACAAGAATGGTATTGTTGTTATTCACTTATTCCTACACATTCGCACTTAACAACCTCCTACATTTTCATGCCCATTCCCACGTAACAACTTCCCAAATTTTCATACCCATCTTAGCTTGCAATAAAAGAATGACAACGATACCCTTCTTTTGCTCTAAAATTCTCATCTTCGCTTGCAAAAGAAGGTTATTGTTGTCATTCACTTATTCCTACACATTCGCATTTAGCAACTTCCCACATTTTCATGCCCATTTCCATTTCTTTATACAAATATTTTTCTTAAAGGGTTACACGAATCAACCCGAAACCCACTCGATATATAATCAGGTCAACTCGAAACCCGCCCGTTTAATAAACGGGTTCACCCAACTCGTTTAAAAATCAACCCGCACCCGAGTTGACCCGACTTGTTTAAAAATCAACCCGCACCCGAGTTGACCCGACCGGAACCCGACCCAACCCGACCCATTGACAGGCCTAACGATAACCAAACCATTTCATATGAAATTCTTTGATATTATAATAGTCTGAGATACAAATACTTATTAATCATAACCGAAACTGTTACATTAATTAAATCCAGCATAATAGGTATACAACTAAAACCATAAAGGCACGTATTGGAAAATTGATTCCATATAATGACTGGGCTATTGGGGTACCGCCTGTCATGATGCATCTCTAGATAAAATAACACCAAGGTCGAACCTATCGACTCCTGCCAACATAGAACCCGCCTACCCTTTATTGGATAGTACCGAACATGATCACCGCTTGTAATGGGATTCGAAGCGTACAAATGAGAGAAAATATCGACTCTAGATTGGGATGGTCATACCCTGCTTGGGAGCGACCCACTTAGCTTTGCTGCATCTCCCATGTTTTAGTCATTCCCGGTTGATGAGGCTTGAGGCTACGTTTTACCTTTCACATAGCATTTCCCACTTGGAATGCTAACACTACCCTCCAAGCAACAATGCAATGCCCGCATTCATCCATTCAAGTTCGTTCTGGGGTAGAACGAAATGCTAAAGAGCTCCGTCTTCAATTCCATTATCTTTAAGATGTCTTCACTTCGAAATGCTTGAGTTAGATCGAAGTGGTTTTTGGATAACCTATCCGATCCTGGTCACTTCGAAACAACACTCGATATTTTTCGATAGTTTCCTTATTATTTGTCCTAGAAGAAAGAAACAAGGTTTATATGCACAGTACAACATCATCGGAGATGACTGTACCATATAACTCTCATGCTTCTCCTAGATATTTTCAAAGTTACATTTTGAGTCCATATTTGATAGTCGGTTATTTAACTATCCACAAACACACATCCAAATCAGGGATTTAAGTCCATAGGGAAATCCAACATTAGTTAAACCCGTAAGTAACCACTAGCCTCTTTAGTTAATCTTTTCATTAATTAAAATTACTTTGTATACTTGTATATCAATACCTTTATAAAGATATACCCACAAATCACTATATTTTCAATATTTAGAAAAAATATATCTATATACTCATCTTAAAGTTATAAGTATATTCACAAAACTGAGAAAGATTTCCTTTATATACAATTCAAAAATCATTTATAAACTCCATTATAAATTTCTAAAACCATTTATAAACTATTTTATAAATCTCTACAAACCATTTATAAACATTTCTAAACCATTTCTCAAATCATTTATAACTCTTTTTAAATCCATAAAAATAATTACAATACTCCTCTTATAAATCTATAACCCATTTCTAAAATTCGTTTATAAATATCTAACTATTTATAAACTCCATTTCCTTGTAATAATCTTCCTTTAGGCCTTTAATCTATTTTATAAACCTCTATTTATAAGTCTAGAAACATTTGTAAATAAATAAAAACCATTTACTTTAAAATCCTCTTATATAATGATAATTATTAACAATAAACATTATAAACAAATAATAACTACTACCTTCAAAACATCTTAAAAATAAATTTAATTATTTCAAAACATTATTAAACAAACAATGATAATTAATCTTTATCATGACTATAAGTAATAATAATTAACTTCCAAAATATTATTAATAATCATTATTATTAATTACATACCATATTAATTATTTGAATAATTAACTTTTCAAAATAGTAAAATATTGATAAATATCTTTAAAACAACATTAAATATAAATAAATAACTTTAAAAAAACTAATTATAAATAAATTTACAACCATATTAAATATAAATAAATTACTTTTTTTAAATCAATGTTAAATATAACAAATAATTTTTTAAAACAATTTTAGATACAAATAAACAACTAGAAAACGATAGATAAATAAGTTGGAATAAAATAGAAATTAAATCCTTTAAAACAAAATATTTCTGACACCCAATTTCAGGTTTAAAATCTTTTCCTATGTTGAAAACCCATTTCCAACTCAAATGGCAATTTATAGTATTTTTAGAATACTAATTTTAGGCAAATAGCTAACAAACGCTTGACCAATATCAATATTGATTTCCTATCACGACATGGTTTTTAGTTGCTCATATAATAATGTCATAACCAATAGGGTTAACAAACAGGTTTGATATTCCATAATCATTCAATAAAAATATTATTGAAAACATTTCAACAAATGGCAATGAATCCCTTTGGATTCCTCCAACCAATTTCCACCTTCATCACAACACGTGTGTGTGTGTGTGTATTATAACACACACACATATATATATGTAAATAAAATCAACCGTGGTGAGGAATCCTGTTGGATCCCTCCAACCTCTCCTCCTGCATCACAAACAACATATAATTGTATAGTATGGGCCATCCACTATTAGACGGGTATATATAAAGGGTCATTCGCTCCAAGGGCAGGAATAAATCCAAACCAACAGATAAAACAGTAAATCATCCAAACATTTAATTAATTATTTTTATAAACTATGTAATATTATTGGTTAGCCAAAAGGTGACTTTAACTCACTGGAATTTCTGTTGTTGTCGAGGCATTCCGGTTTGGAACTAAAATCGAACGATGTCCGATTTTAGCCTAAATTTCAACAGTCTTTGAATCTGACTAAACCAGTTCCATCGTGAAGCTTACATCATCGCGAGCGCAATGCAAAAATTTATGCCTCGATTGGACCTCGTATGAGAGAGTTATTGATTAAATAAGATTTCATCTTAAATAATTTTATTATATTCACTATTTGCCTAATTAACTAAACCCCTCTCCCCTAATCCTTCTTCTCTCTTCTTAATCCTTTCTCTGATACCCGTACACCATCAAAGTGCATGGTCGTGAACTATGCACCCCTTCCCAATCGATGATCCTCCGAATCGACCTCGCCATCGAACTTCCCTCTGTGTCCTCTTCCCCCAGACCCCACATCATCACCTCCGTAAGCCCCCACCAAAACGTGACCCACCCTCTCTCATTCGCGTAGTATAATGACGTGAATCGTCAGAGGAGCCTAAACATCACCAAACTCCAGTCAGAGATGCTAAACGACGATGTGAGCTCAAATCTAACCTCTACGTTGCCTCCCATCACCTTAAACCACCCATACGCGAAGCCCTAGCCAACCCCAAAACTCGACCGTGACAGCCGATTACCCTAAATCCATGACACATGCAACCAAAAGCATGTCGAAATGAAGCTCTTCTCAAATCGAGATTTTTAAAGTTTGTTTTCTAATTTTTAGTTTTGTATTTTACTTGATTAAATTTTTTTGAAGTGACAAAAATTCTTACCGGAGGGAAATAAAAGAGAAGAGAGGGAGAAGTTATGTTTTAAATAATCAAGGGTTATGGTTCAAACGTGCATAGGTATGGTGTTTGATGATAGGATATAGGCTGAAGTTATGGGTATAAAATATCATACACACACACACACACACACATATATATATATATATATATATATATATTATTTTAATTAGAAATATCTAGCTTTAAAATTCCAAAAAACTCAAACTCCAAACGAGGTGTGTCACCTCGCGTTCTATATGTAATACTCATATTCCTAACATAATGGAACTAGTCCCTAGGCATAATTTGATCATACACAGAAGATAGTTTCTTAAACCGGTTGTTATATAAATTTTCAAAATTAATTTATAAGAGTTTCAAACTTGTACGACCACGTGATACATCCGATCGCCATGAAATTCGTTAACCTACAATAATTCACCATTACTGATCCAATAAAACCGGTTTCATCGAAATCCGAGACAGTGCCCTGGAAGGCTATTTTCACAAGTTAATTAAAATGAGTTATTATTAAAAATAGTTTAATCACAATTAATTCAAATTCAAAAGTTTACTATCTGCATTCTTGCTTAAATAGAACTTAAATCAACTTTCAAAATCATTTTTATTTGCATTAAAAATAGGATTTAATTATTTAAACAATTTCAAATATTCAAATAACCATTATATTTGGAATTCAAGTTATTTAACTTATAAAAAGAACTTTTCAATATTTAAAATCAATTAAATATCCTAAATTCAAATGACTAAAATTCTAGGTTGTTACATTCTTCCCCCTTTAAAAGAATTTCGTCCTCGAAATTGGCAAGTAAGAAAATACCCCAAACCCATTAACTTTTCAAATCCAACTTGTTGAAATTAACTTCCAATTCTTTTAAGCCTTTAACTTTTCAAAATCAATTTGTCGAAATTTTGTTACCACCTTTTTCTAAGTCTTAAATTTTATTCATAGATTTATCTAATACCATTCCAAGTTATAACATAAAAATCAAATTTTAGATACCAAAAATTTCTCAAAAATTTTCTAACGCCTTAAATTTATGAAAAATTTCACCAGCATCTCCTTTGTGTAGCTCGATCGAAAAAACCACAAAATGCCACTATGGGCCCAAACCAACAAAAGAAAACAAAAACCAAGTGGCTTAGTCATAAAACCATCAAACCAAACAACAATATAAACATATACCTATTTTTCGGGCAACCAAATGAGTAGCCATGTATATGTATTGCGTGGAACTTTCATGTCCACTATTTTGTAGACTAAACTTTTGTGTATGTACATATGTACTCTTTCGAAATGTAACATATGTATAATCTGTTATGTACTCTACGACTTTATGTTCTGTATATCTTATGTTTTTCTGAGCAATTATTTTAGCCACTATAATATTATTTTAAGCCTTGATTGTATATGTCGATCCTCTTTGGAAAAAACCATCACCCAATTCAAGGTGTCAATACTCACTTAAAGCAATATTCATGGATGGTCGCTCCTTGCAAGCCTTATTTTCTGCACTAACAGACGATATTACTTAGTAATATCCTCTATTAGTGTGGGTCTAAAGGTGGGGCGTTACAGCTTGGTATTATAGTGAGGTTCAGAACAATATGCGATATTAGAAACAAGAATCCTAGCCCAGGCAAGATTTAGAGACCCATCCTTATAGGAGTTTGGTTAGAAACTTAGACTTGTTCCTAATATAGATAGGAATATTAAGGGTGACTTGGAATAGTCATTGGGGTATAATAGAGTGGTTTCCTATTACAATATAAATTTGGTTAATATGGTTGTGTAGGTTAGGCCTTAAATGAATTAGTGTATTTCGATCCCTCTTAGTGATCAGAGTGCATAGCGGAAGTTGATTGATTGCTTTCCACTATGCACATTGTTGAGTTTATTTTATGTTTGTTTGTTTGATTGATTGGATGCATGATTGCATAGGAATTTTGGTGACAATTGTAATTTTAAAATATGGGTATGAATTATCATTTAAGATTAATAACCTACTTGTAATTATAAATATATCAAATGAAAATGAAGCTAAAATATTGATATTAGATTACCAATTAACTAGTGTAAATAAATTATTTATTTTTTATAAACATCGAGATAAATTGTGAAATATTTCAGTAAAGAAATCAATCAATTGAGAAGTGTCATCCTTTAGATTTTATATATAGGGTATCGATTGTGGTTAATATAAGCAGGTCAATCTTTGTAAAGTCTAGAGTACAAAAGATGTAAGTATTTTATATTTAAAATAATTTCTAGAATATCTATGTGTATATGTTAAATTGCCCATTGAGTGCTTAAATATTCTGGTCGAGACGCCTGACCAACGCCATCGATAGGAATCCTTAAACACTTGAACGAGACCAATTGGATATAATATTTTGGGTAATCAAGTTATGTTTGAGAAACTATATTTTGAAAATAAGAGAATAAGAGAAAATAAACTTTTAAGCTAATATTACTTAAAGTGGAAATGCTATTTTGAAAATGCATACATAAGTATGCATATACAAAGATTTTTAGTATATATATATAGCATGGAAGACAAAAATAATAACTTCATGAAAGCAGTTTTATGAATACCTTTAGAATAATATGGGTAAAGAATAATATCAATAAGGATAAACTATATGTGCTAATGTTTTGATAACAAATGCAGCTACAAAGTAACACTAATAGTAGAGGACGGTAGTGAGGTGATGTTGATTCCACAATCAACATCGCAGCCAATGGACAAGGCAAATCATTATAAATGGACGGCAAGGTAACACTATCGAATTTTTTAGAAGATGCAAAAAAAATTGGAAGTTACCTAAAAGATATATACTAAAATAAACTTGTTATAATACTTTTGATAAGTTATACATAATCTATCATAATCCAAGTAAATATGTAAGCTTAAATCCTTATAAGTGTAAACCAAAGAAAGTTGAGTTAAAGCATGATTCCTTTATTTGATTAATTTGAGGCCATGATATTTGACCAAACTATTTTGTGAATAAAGAATATCTTACAGGATTATGGATATGTATATATAACTTCATCTTAGGATTTTGGTACGAAACAATTATTGAATTTTAGAAAGAAAAATTTAATTGTAAAAGAGTAATGGTTAAACAATATCAAGTTTGTTGAGATTTTCCCTATTTGTTTATAAAATAATAAATTATGGTGATTGCTTTGTGAAAAAGAATATATATAAAAGAATATATATATATATACAAAGATCTATTCTTACTTTATTTCTTGATCATCGATCAAGATACTAAATAAAATTTTAATATCATAAATGATATATATATATATATATATTCAACATCTTAAATGTAAAGTGTTTATAATTATAAAAGATATTTGTAGAATATAAGGTGTAAAGTAATGTTGTAAACCAATATTAGTGCATTTTGGAAATTAAGAAAATAGTGGAGTATATGTAGCTTTAAAGATTGGTAAATTAAGGAATTGTTGATATTATCAAAGTTGATTTGTTAATGTTAATTTGGGAAGCAGATACATTATGTGAATTATTTAAATATTGGATTAAATAATATCCATGGTTTCAAATTTATTAGTAAGAAGGGAATTTATTGATAATAAGATAATTATAGTTTAAAAATCATTTTAAGAACATCGTAGAATTAGAAGTTGTAATAAATGAATCATGAATGAAACAAGATTGAGATAATTTAACGGGCTTTTTATTAATCATGTTATTTAATGGTTGTTATATTTTAGCCTCTCAAAGAGGAATTCTACTTGAATTAAAAAGACATAAAATATAGTATGGAGGAGTCAAAGTATATTTAGAAACAAGACTAAAAATATTCGAGTCCTACCAAATAAGAGTTATTAGAAATAAAAAGAAACACCCTTGAAACTCTAGTAAAAGCAAAGATCTAATTAAATTAGAAGATAAAAAATTTAAGTATTGGTTATATGTTTTGTATGGTATAAAGGAAGGGTATTTGACTAATATAAAATTAATTTTCGGTTTTCAAGGGATTTTAATTATGGATGGCATTTTAAGAAAAGTATTGGAAAAGGTTTCAAGTTTTAGAGTATAGTATTAATTTTAGGTATGATTAAAGGAAGTTTTCTTTTATATGGCTAAAGTACAAATGATGTGTATTATAAAGGAACCATCTTAAAAATTAAGGGCCCATTTGGTTTCGTTAGGAATTTTGTGTTTTGTGTTTTCAACCTACACTACAAAATACAAGAAAATGTGGATTTTTTTTACAATTCTTAGCCATTGCGTCGACGGACGGGCAACGGAGGAGATGAATTGTTTTCCCTCCTTTTGTTATGTCTCAAAACACAAAAAATCAAATAAACTTGTTTTCTATTTTCTATGTTAATTTCATTTTTTGAAATTGTGTGTTTTCCAACATTACATAAAAAATGTGCATTTTTGTTTAGACGAAAATAAAAAACTAAAAACAGCAAACCAAATGGGGCCTAAGCTTTTCAAGTCCGAAAGGTTTTACAAGTAACTTTAATAAAGTATAATGGCATTTGTAAGTAAGAAGCGAGGATTTTAATTAAGTCCAAAGTGTCGTTTATGATTTATGAATATAGACATTATATATATAATACCAGAAATATAAATCTTTTAAGTTTGTATTTGAGAAACTTTCATTTAAAAGATAGTCTCAATATATGAATTTCAACTCTAGGATTTATTATGGAAGGAATTAAAAAGTTCTTCCATAATTAAATCTTGTGTAATTCTTGCTATATGGAAGTTAATTCTTTGAAGAAAAATGATTTAGTAAGTTGAATTATATTATGAAATCATAAAATTTTAACTAGGAGGAACCCTTGAGTTGATTCACAAACTTTTACTAATAGTTTAACTAAATCGATTATCTTGAAACATAATAAATACTAAGCATATCAAATTGAGAACAAAGTGCTTTTAATAGAAAAGGACTGGGTGATAAAATCTACTATTAGGTTAATCAATAAGTGTTTAATTAAGAAGAAAACCCCTTTTAGGTAGGAAATAACTATACTATATGTGGATATTAATTTGAGAAATCATTTCTAAAGAAAGATCTATCTAATGGAGTAATGCAAATTAAGAAAATAATCTGAATAATTTTAGGAAGAAGTTAGCTTTGGTATAAATAGGGGATTCCAGAGTAATTTAAGTACCAAGAGACTCTTTGAGTTTATAACTGATACTTGACTAATAAAAGCTGAAACTTAAAAAATTTGATTTCATAAGGTAGTCTAGAGGTTTTAATATTTCAAATAAGTTGAAATAATAATCTATAGTGATGTAACGACCCATAATTTTAACACTTTGAAAATGGGATATTTAATTATTTTAAATATTAAAATGTAGAATTTTCAAACTTAAACAATCATGTTTTATATGATAAATAAGAATGGTAAACATATTTTTGATATCGAATAAAGATTTTGGATTCCCATTGTAAAATTGAAAAAAGTCGGATTCCGATAAAGTAGGATAAATATTCGAGAAATTTATTTAAAGGATAAATAATTCCTCTTAAGTACATATATAATCAATATCAAACTCATTTGATAATAATAGTAATTTAATTTATAATGGTTCGATAGATATATAAAACTTGTTTTATAAAATTGACAAATTTCGTCGCATATCGATAAATCGATGTCGTATTTTTATAAGATGATTTGGATATTGTTTTATATTATTTTATAAGTCAAATATGCTTGTTTTAATTATTTTTAGATAATAAGAAATTTATTTTGAAGTTTGGTTTACGTGAATAAATAGTTTAACAAAAACCTCAAAATGTGACCGGAAAATGTTTTGTCGAAAATCAACGTTTTATTCAAAATAAGTTGCCGCAACGTTATCGCACCTTTGTTAATTATTTGGTAAGAGGTTATTTTGGTAAATTTACCACTTCTTTCTTTTTCTATAAATACCCACCTCCTTCTTCACTTTCATTCACATTTCTTCTTCTTCTTTTCTCTAGCTTCTTCACCTTCTTCCTCTCCTTTTTAATGTCTTCTAAGCCATAGAAAGAAATAATGCTAAAATATTTACAAAATATTCAAAAGAAATCAATGTTCATCCTCTTCAAATCAAACTCCTTTTTTCTCCATATTTTATCTCTTCTTCTCTCGGCCATAACTTCTTCAAAACAGAACCAAAATGCAAAATTATTTTTTTCAAATTATGTATTTTCCAGTGGCTACAACTTTCATGTTGACCACTTTGTCTCATTCTAAAATTAACCATGTCAAAATCCACTTCTTTCCAATGCATTCTCTGGCCCAGTTTTTAAGCCAGAGAATAGGCCATTTTGTTTTGACCATAACTTGATCATAACAGATCCAAATTAAGAAACTCTTTTTTTAAACCATATAGAATTCCAGTGGCTACAACTTTTATGTTAATGAATTTTTTCAGTTTTGAGGTTTGCTATACCTGAAACTCAATTCTTTGAAGTACATTTTCGAGCTTTATATTTGTGAATTCGAGAATAGCTCTTTTTGTTTTGACCATATCTTCCTCAAAACTAATCAAAATCAAGTGATTCTTTTTTAAATTCAAGAGAAATGAATTTGCAACAACTTTTCAGTTAACAAGTTTTTCAAATTTTGAGAGTAAGAGAGTCAAAACTAAGAGAGGCGATGACTTATTTTTCGGGTCTAATTTTGAGAATTCAAGTTCAAAATATTTATGACCCGCTTCTTCTCTATACTTTCGGCCAATCTCCATTTCAAGCCTTGGCCAAGCATTAGGAAGGAGGAATCCGAGCTTATTTCATTTGGTTCCGAAGCATGGTAGGAAGTATGCATTAGATCTTAATTTCCTTGCCTTAAAGTTTGACGGAGTGGAATCCAAAGTAAGTTATTTCTTATTTTAAGTTCATTAAAACCATTGCTAAGTTGAAAGAACTTTAAGTGTTAAGTGTTGTTTGAAAACCCTTGTTGAATGCTTGTTTACTTTTTTTCTAAAACAATGGTTTGATTTCCTTGCTCGATATTATGTTTGGATGGTTAATTAAGTAATTTAAAATTTAGAAGTTAAATACTTAATAGGGTATGCAGAAACGACTAGTACCCGTGTTTCGTCTGTGAGATCTAAGGAGACTTGGGCGAGGGACGGAACATGTCGAAGGGAAAGCCCGGATGCTCCAAAATATATATCAAATCGTTTTAACCCAAGATAAAATAAAGTGTTATAAATATTTAATAGAATGAAGCATTGATTACCATTTATTGTTGCATTTATTTCATTGATTGATTATTTAAATTAGGCTCGGCCAGTTTATGAGCATTGATTATTATTTATTGATTGTTGACTTTGCTTGACCAGTTTATGAGCAATTAATTATCCATATGCATGAGCTGGGTAGAAAATAATTGTAGGCTGACACCTTGTGATTTATTTCACAATTTGACTATAAGGTGTTTAGCGGTAATATTTGGTTCACTCCAATTTAATGAATTGTTTTGAAGATTGATTTTAAAGTTGAAATGCCATGAAATGTTTTCCTTTAAAAGAGAAAAAAAAGAGATATTTGAAAATAAATATTTTGAAGTGATTTATATAATGAATGGTTTTATAAAAGTGTTTTATAAAATGAAAAGAATTTCGAGGACTAAACCCGATGATTTTAAGATGATTTTTGAACGAATTTGGGAAATGAAATTTATTATAGGTTCGAAAGTATTTGTGAATACTATTGTGAAATGATTTATCGCTTCACAATATAAAATGATTTGTTATGTACCGATGATTCGGGTAACCCGTAACTAAAAAGTGGACACATGTTTTTGGTATAGTCCGCTCTTGGAATAGAGGGATGTACTTATTTATCGATTGTATGAAGGCTGGGACCCAGTTGCCATGTTATTGAGAGAAACTTCCTGATATGTTTGCATATGGTTTGATATATTTTTATTACAGTATTTGGGATTTCCAGATGAATTTTCAAAAGTGATTTGATTTAAGATCCCGAAGTAAAGTATGATTTTAAAATAAAAGATATATATATATATATATTTAAAAAGTTTTGAAATAAGAATTCGAGAATATAGTCCAAAGAGATAATTTCTGTAAAGGTAATTAGATTTGAAAATCTAAAATTGAAGATTAAGCCTAAGTGGGTAGTTTTAGGAATTGCATATTGTTTGTTGCATCGTAGGCTCCATAAGTCCTATTTGCGGTAGGAGAACTACGTTGGCTTGATCCTGTATCTAATTGGGTACTCGATTAGATAGGGGTACGTAGGTAGTCACAAGTGGTAGTGATGCAGCCCTTAAAATAATATAACACTTTCATGTTTATCTGTTATTGATTGTTGTTTATCTTGTGTTATTGTATCTTTCATGCTTACTATTTTATTCCGAATTTACATTGTTTATTGAGTTTGCAGGTAAGGATAGTGTTGTCTCTCTCATCAGAGTTGTGCAGTGGTAGATTTATAGTCATTGTATTTGGTATGTATTAAAGCACACTTTGTAGAATTAATAAATTAATTAATTACTCCGATAAGTTGAATAATTGAAATTGTATCCTATACATTTAATTAATATTGAATATTTACCAAATATAGTGTATTAAGTTGGTAGTTTTCATTAGTAGTTTTAGAACGGATGGATTTTTCGGCAATTTTAACTGGTCCGAAAATCCGGGTCGTCAGAAGTGAGATTTAACATAAGAGCTAACTAGGAAAATTATTGATGTAAAATGATTAAGGAAGTTTTATAAGTTCAAACCAATTACTTGAGAATACCCTATTGGATTATAATCGAGAATGTATTTTTTATGGAAATAATTTAATTAATAAGAGAACGTTTGATGTTAAGATTGTGAATAATTTTATGCTATAGTTGTTCTAGTAACGACTATCGAAGTTCAATGTATATTTTGCATAATAAGTGTAATACTTATAGCAATATCTTTGTATGATAGACTTCTCTCTACGGAGAATTGCGGGGACGCAGTTGTCTTAAGGGGGGAGTCCATTACAAGTCGGGTTTAGGATGAATCCGAAATAAGATTTAATATAATTTTAATGCTAATAATTATTTAAACCGGGACTTTTAGGATCTTATTTTAATTCTCTTTCTCAATTAATATGGAATCTTTAGATTCAATTGTGTCGAGAGGAATAAATAAATATCAGATCATGGGATATTTAAAATTTCAAAAGTGAATTATTATTGTCAATAATTCGAATTATAAGTATGGTAATAAATTTCGAAATAAAATAAATAAAAGAATAAATTTATGGAAACCATTTATATATTTTTAAATTATACAAATTCTTGCCTAAAGCTTAGAAAATGGAATTGATTGGAGTAAATGGAGACATAAGTTAAACTAATGACTTATGACCATTTGTTGTAACTAATTAGAAGTAGATAAGGGTAAAAACTCTTGGTCTAGAATTCGATTTAGAATAAATCTTAACTACTTAATGTAACTTATTGTGACAAATGGACTTGCAATTACTTATGGTAAGTAAAGTCTTAATGACCATAAATTACCATTTCATTGTGAATAAAAGTGTAGAAAGCTTGGGGAAATTAACTTATAAATTGGTAAAAATAATTTATTTTTTATTTTTTTACTTAATGAAAATGGGTTGTTTGGCCCAAAAACCACTTTGCGAAAGATATTAACGTTCCTTAAGAATGAAATGTACATTCATTTTTTTCAAACTCTTTCTTCAGTAACTAATAATCGAGCTCCTTCTTCCTCCTCTTATCGAAACCTAGAAACCAACCCTCTAAATCCTATTCAATTTTGAGATAAATTATTGGAATTAAAGGAAAATAAACTCAGTAGCTGAAAGGAATAGGCAATAATCTACCTCCTACAAGCTACAAACTAAGAGATTCAAGTGAGTAAAACTCACCCTTTGTACTAACAGTTATGGCAGGCTGAAATGGGTAAATGCATGAATTGATCTCTATTGTTGAACTGTTGCTATGGATTCTCTGTAAATTAGTTACTGTAAATTTATTAATTCACCCCAAATGAATGTTTTGATTGCTATAATGAAGTATTGTTGGATACATTTGTGTCTCTGAGTTTATATTGCAACTATAGTTTTCTGGAGTGTCCTCAAGTTCACATCGGAATAATTAGAGATCGTCGGTGGGGAAAGGAAGGAACCTGGATCTCATGATCTATGTCCTCACCGGTCGACCGGTGGAACACGACCGATCGATCGGTCATCACCTAGAGCATGAGCTCGAGGTGCCTTCTTTCCCTTCCTGATCTATTGCATTGCCCAAGTTTAGCTTTGCTTTGTTTGGATGGGTTTTGGCTTTTATATATATTATGATTTTATGAGTTCTATTCTCTAAACTAATGATTCATTTCGATCCAAATATTTTGAATTTCATGTAGTTATATCTATATATCCATTATATATATGAATATGGTTTGAACGCAATTAAGTTACAAATAAAGATGTTTATTCTAATATACTATTTTAAACTTGTGTAACGACCCTAATTTTGATTAACATTATTTAGGACATTTAATTAGATAAATTAAATGGAATAATGTAAATGGTTAAGGGAGTTGAGATTTGTCTAATTAGAGGGTAGTCGTGCCTAATTAACTAATGGACAAAAGGGAATTAACATAAAATAAGGAAAGGTAATAGATAAGGGCAATATAGGAATATGTTATATTCTTATACTCTAAACCCTCATGCCACTTTCATTTTCCACGTTCGTAAGCAAAAATTAAACTTAAGTAAGGCCGGCCACCATTAGAAGAAGATAAAGGGGAAGATAAGCAAGAATCAAAAGGAAGAAGCTTAATCAAATCCATTCAAGAGAAAATCTCAAACTCCTTAATAAAAAGCTAACACAAATAATAGATTACGTCTCATATTTCTTATTTTTGGTTATAGATCAGATCCGAATATGATTTGCGAAGTATTATGCCATGTTTAGAATGTTAAATGGATATATATGCTCGTTGATAAATTTTGTTGTTTCATATAGATTTTATGATAAGTTTTATATAAAAAACATATCAAATGACATCCAAACGACTTTCGTTTTTGATATGAGGTCAGAAATAATATTTTAGAGGTGGGTTATAAGTTTCATAGTTTTCTGAAGTCGCATCGAAACAAATAGAGATCATCGGTGGGGAAGGTAAGGAACCTAGTTCTCATGCTCCAGGTCCTCACCGGTCGACCGGTGGAACATGACCGATCGACCGATCATCACCTAGAGCGTAAGCTCGAGGTGCCTTCTTTCCCTTCCCGATCTATTGCATTGCCCAAGTTTAGCTTTGCTTTGTTCGGATGGGTTTTGGCTTTTATCTAGTTTATGATTTTATGAGTTCTATTCTCTAAATTAATGATTCATTTCGATCCAAATATTTTGAATTTCATGTAGTTATATCTGTATATCCATTATATATATGAATATGGTTTGAACGCAATTAAGTTACAAATAAAGATGTTTATTCTAATATACTATTTTAAACTTGTGTAACGACCCTAATTTTGATTAACATTATTTAGGACATTTAATTAGATAAATTAAATGGAATAATGTAAATGGTTAAGGGAGTTGAGATTTGTCTAATTAGAGGGTAGCCGTGCCTAATTAACTAATGAACAAAAGGGAATTAACATAAAATAAGGAAAGGTAATAGATAAGGGCAAAATAGGAATATGTTATATTCTTATACTCTAAACCCTCATACCACTTTCATTTTCCACGTTAGTAAGTAAAAATTAAATTTAAGTAAGGCCGGCCACCATTGGAAGAAGATAAAGGGGAAGATAAGCAAGAATCAAAAGGAAGAAGCTTAATCAAATTCATTCAAGAGAAATCTCAAACTCCTTAACAAAAAGCTAACATGAATAATAGATTACATCTCATATTTCTTATTTTCTTTATAGATCAGATCCGAATATGATTTGCAAAGTATTATGCCATGTTTAGAATGTTAAATGGATATATATGCTCGTTGATGAATTTTGTTGTTTCATATAGATTTTATGATAAGTTTTAATTTAAAAAACCTATCAAATGACATCCAAATGACTTTCATTTTTGATATGAGGTCAGAAATAATATTTTAGAGGTGGGTTATAAGTTTCATAGTTTTCTGAATTAATATGGATTTATTATGAATTTTCTAGTGAATAAAATGGTTAAATTGGGTTTAAATTAATTTCGGCAATTATATATTAGCTTTGGGTCAGAAATTTAAATATGTCAGAAAACATATTAAAAGTGATTTATGTGAATTTTTGAAGAATTTTCCTAAGTGTTTATTAAATATATAAAATTATTTAAGGTATGGGACTTATAAATGTTTTATATATTTTAAAAGGAGAAGAGGGAATTTGTAAATGTTTTTAAATTGTTAATTACTAAATTCAACAGCAATTTTCAAAAAAGATTTTGTAAAAGAATTGGCAACCAATCATATGTTGACAAACAAGGCAAGTTAGTTGGAAAGAAATTTCTTTCAAAAGGTAAAAGTCAGTTTTATAAAGGTTTAATGCTTCGCCACTTATAGCAGCCACATTTCGACCTCATACTGCTGCCTCCAACCAAGTCAAAACCAATGCACATGGTATCAGCTTCAGTACGTAGTGAATTGGAGTTAGGCAAAAGGTATGGAGTCGAAACAGGCTTTCGAAGCGGTTGAAGTAGCTTTTGTAAACTTAGAACAATTTTGGTTACAAATGAAGCTTTCGAAGGGGATAACATTTGATTTAGTCACTTGTTTTAGAAAAAGGACTTTCGAAAGAGGTTGCCACCTTTGTTTTGAAAAGAAGCTTTCGAAGGGGTTGAAACCCCTACTGCCTAATTCATCTTCGAATGCTTTCGAAAGGGTTTTTCTACTTTATACTTAGAAGCTGCTCCTCTATGCTTTCGAAGTGGTTGGTTTCGACACCATCCACTTTCTTTTACTTAGGAACTATGCTTTCGAAAGAGATGCTTTCAACCTAGTTCTTTTAAGACCCTTGTTTTATTGAAAGATAAACCCAAAGGTTTCGAAAGGAATGTTTTAAATGATTTTGAAACTATGTTCCACAAGCTTTTACTTGAACCCTATGCTTTCGAAAGGTTTGTTCAAACAAAAGATTTTACTGCTTTTAAAAGGTATACAATAAAGGTTTCGAAGGGGAGGTTCCCCAATAGTTTCGAATGGTATACTTTGAGTATTTAAGTGGGAGGTTTTTAATGCTTTCGAAAGGCATGTTTAAGGTGTTTTGGAAAGAGGATGTATAAGGTTTATAAAGCTTTTGAAGGGATACCTTCAATGATTTCAAAAGGTTGTTTTAAAGGTTTTGAAAGGTATGTTTTGGCCTTTCGGCCTAGAGTTGCAAGGTATAGAAATTAATATATTTTGAAAGGGGTACTTTCAATAGGTTCGAAAGGTATTGTTTAAAGATTCGAGCAGAGGTTTCGAATGGTTTACCTTGGTTGTATGGCCTAAAAGCTTTTAAGTTAAAAAGGGTTTTACTTATTTTTGGAGGGATAGACCATCCCATTATAATTCATCAACATTGTTTTGAGTAAAGCATATATAACACGGCAAAGATGTTTGAGTAAAGCAAAGGGTATGTTTTCAAAGTGTGATTTAAAGGGATTAAATCAATTTGAAAGAAATGTTTTAAAGGAAAATTTGAAGGGTACATGGTCGCACCCTATATTTTAGCTATTAGCCCCTAACTAAATTAGTCCAAAATTCCAGTGTGTAGGGCTTTGTCACAGGTAAGACTAAAATGAGTTTACACATAGAAAGGAAAATACAAAGGAGAGATAGGTTATTGGTGAGCCCACAAAACCATTAGGTTCAGTTGACCCTAGAAGACGATAGTAAAGAGTAGTCAACCCAGAATTGTGTCTAACAGATGTTAGATAATTGATTGTGTCTGGCAGGCCCGAGTCAAATAATGGTTAACATTTAGCCAAACAAAACTATATTTTGGGACAGATATTCCATTGATTACCTAATTTATATGCATATATGAAATTTTTATTCTTGCTCTAATCAGTTTGATTGTAGGATATTGATTTGCAAAAAGGTATGTTTTAAAGGGATATTAGTGAGGGGAAACCCGCTCCGCTAAGCGGCGTGGTCTCACTTAATATTAGTAAACCGAGATGTAACAGTATTATTCACACTAGGTTTTATGTCTGACTCGAAGTTTATGTTTTTTCCCCTTAAACTCTCGAGTGCTCAAAATTAATTTGAGTAGATTGAGAGTTAAGGTTTTTCAGGTTTTAGTAGGTGGACGAATAGCTTTAGAAGACGAGCGGCAGGAAAAGTTGGCTATTTGGGGGTTTTAATTTCATTTCCACCGTGATGTATTAAGATAGTTATGTCTATTGAGTACTCTGATTATCCAAAGGGGCATCTTCATATGTCGCTCTTGGCGTATTTTGTAATAATTATATTTGATCAAAGCCTGGGATGACGTTTGGGATTATTTAAGGGAATATGAAACATGGGTTTGAAATGTAATCAGTAAAATTGTTTTTTTTTTGCAATCTGTGATTTTGTTTCATATTCACGTGCTTCTGATATTATGGATACCATTAACATTACCGTATTTTGTCATCGGAATTTAATACTATAGATGACTACGGCATCTATAGCGCTTAGCTTTGTGCCTCAAGATAGGGGATGTTACAACTTGTCTTCAAATCAATCTAATTTTTAACTGATTTCAATTGTAGATTCTTTATATATATTATTATTGTAGAAAACTCTATTATTTATTTATCAGCATTCCATTTTTAAACAAGTAGTTTGGAAAAAAGATTTCTACAAATCAGTTTTAAATATAAAATTATTATTTCATTCGGATGTGGAATTTAATTAAACGATTGGTAAAACAAATGGTATGGAACATTTGCATTTACCTTGTCGGTTAATTACTAAACTCTCCCCACGGAATATTTTTTGAAATTATCATTATATTACTCTTGAAGTGGAGTTTACTAACTTATAGTAAATGCTTAGGTAAACTCGTGTGGTATGGGACGCATGGTCATTACTTGAATGATTACTACATGGGAGTATATTACGATTATTTATTGGAGTTTACTATCTATTAGTAAACATTCAAGTCTCGCCCGGTGGTATGGGATGCTTTGGCGAAATTCATTTGGTTAATAATTGAGAGTAAGTGACACTTTTAGGGACGGCGTAGCCTTCGTGCTCATCTTTGGGGATGGAGTTGCCTTCGTGCATGTCTTATGTGGGTGGAGAAACCTTTGGGTTCGTCTTTGTGGTCTATAAGGGGCAGTACCTCATTTGTGTTCGGCGTAGCCTTCGTGCTTGTCTTTGTATTCGGCATAGTCTTCGTGCCCGTCTTTGTATTTGGCATAACCTCAAGTTTGTCTTTGTGGTCTGAGAGGGGACTATACCTCTGTCCGAGAGGGGACATCCATCCACGCGGGGACCGTACCTCATATTTGTGTTCGGTGGGTATCAGCTCATTTTTGGGATTGGTACTATTTTTATGTTTATTGATTTGATCATTGAGATTTGAGATTTGTTTGGGATTTCATCGTAATTCTGTTTGCCTATGATGGGCTACATTTGATTTTCCTGATTTGGTGAAATTTGAGATGTTGATGCCATTTTGTTCTTTATGTCTATTTCAAGATTTTGGGATCATTCCCTTATGTGTTACCATTAAGGAATTTGAACTTGTACTAGATAGAGACTTGTACATGTTACTCGCTCATTCTTTATGTATATGTCATGTTTATGTCACCTTATTGACTTAGATTAGTACAAGACTGACCCGTTTATTATTTTAAATAATACATGGGTCAGACCGAGTTATTTCAGGTTTTCCCGGTGACCTTTAGAGACGATTAGCTTGCAGCCTATCCTTCCTGATCCCGTTCTTTTACTTGCTTTACCACTTAGCCTAGTCCAGGTATTGTGTTGCCCCCTAAAGGTTATAGGAAGACCAGGTGGACAAGAATGGGAAAGTATCTATTTTATACATATTATTGGATTTATATTACTATAGTTGTATTCCATAGATGCCTAGATGTGAATCTTTGAATCGTAGGGTAGAATGTTGCGCATACATGAGTATGAAAAATAATGGGTAGTAGTTTCTGAAACTTATAGATTATGTAATAGCACCAGATTGGTATAGTCAAATCACTTAAGTAAAAATGTAAAATTAGTCATCTCACTAAATTGTTGGATAATTGATATGGATTAGTAGACATAATTGAAAGTTGTTATAAATTGGAGTGGGATTTAATTAGTATTTTAATTCATTGGGATGAAGTGCGTAATAATATAATTTTTTATAAATTGTTTAATTTTAATATAAAGTGTATCGTTTGAAATAATAAGAAACATACCCAAAAGAAAGAGATGTACAATAGTCACCCTATTTTGTACCATCTATTTCAATAATAAACAGAATAGATAATTCCTTGTAATTTCAAACATAACACAAATCCTCTTTTAGATAATTTATTGGAAGTTACAGCATTCACGTTCCTTTTAGGAAAACTGTAGTTCCAATGCATTAAAATGCGGAAATCCATAAGTATACAGCAGAGTAATGGTCATCACGTCTATTGGATTAAAATGACAAGGCGCCATTCTACATTAGGTAGTCTCAACCATAAGATAGTTAAATATTAGAACGAAGTGATAAGAGGTCAAGTTCAATAAAAAGGTTTCATTCATGGAATGACATCAAAGAATAGAAGAATAATTTTTTGGAAGTTCAAATTTCAAAAGTTATCTTAGATATAGTAATATTCAAGATTTCGCAAAGGATGGATACTTCAAGGATGTGGGTTTCTGTTAAGAGCAAATATGGTTATTTGCATGCATTGAGAATGCAAAGGCGATTTTCATAGGAAAGAAGATCAGAAAACTTTTGGTAAGATTCGAACGGAGGGAGAAAAGGATTCTTCTCAAACATTCCTCGGATTACGAGAAAATTATTTTCTTAAGGAAATTCATGGAAGACTAACTTAGAATGCATAGTTGTGTGCATAACAATTGCACGTGAATGAAGTACCCTTTAGATGATTATCACTAATGCTAAGATGATTCTAGGTTATAACTCTAATTAATTTTAGAACTTTTATTGTTAAGGTTGAATTGGAAGATAGACCAAACTTCCAGTTGTAGAACTTGGGATAGATCTATGTAGACCATAAACAAGATACCTAGGTACCATAATTTTTAAAAGATTTAGAAACAGTTCATAAGTAAAGGGCGATAACTTAAGTTGAGCTGAATCGGGAAAGGAGTTGTGCTATTTTTAACGTTTGGGAAATCACCGGTTTGGATAGCCATTAGAAAAATGGAGATATAACTAAGAGCTAAGTAGAAAGTACCATATGATGAGACACCATCCACATTTAAATTATCCCATATGGTATGTAAGAGTTGAGGTGATTAGTCATACCACTTGAAGAGTTAAGGCAGTATGTTGTGCATTGAAGATTTTATAGAGCTATAATAAGTGAGAGCATACTTATGCTCAAATGATTTAGCATGGTGCAAGCCGACATCATTTGAGTTAGTAACAAGGATTGTGGAAGGTTACCGATGCACATATAATGGAATTGGAAATTTATGCCATGGTGAAAGTTGGTAAGGGTGTTCGGGATTCGATTCATAAAAGGGCAAGGACTGCACCAGATAGGCATAAATCAAGTACTGTCAGGAGCTACATGGAGTAGTCCATAGAGCTAAGTCCATATACAGTCCATGGAGCTGATTCCGCAATAGAAAGCAGACAAGTAGAAAATCCCTAAGGCAAGATAAAATATGGCCAAATTATTTGGAAGCCGTCATTAGGTACTTATGGAAAGGTCTATGCGTGCAGCTACCGTGGTCAAGCTGTGTCAGTTAGGAAAATTAATCTGGTTAGGAAAGTATAGGCTACCTTTATCTTTAGGTCTAGTTTAGGTAAAGACCATTGGATGGTAGGAATAGTCCAACGTGTCAGTAGGACATGTTATGGATGATGCATGCTAATGGGTGTATTTGGATGTATTATTTGGATCGTATTCGTTTACACGTCTAGGACAGTATATCCTCTAGGTAGTACACACACATTTCCATTATCTCTTATTTATTTTCTAGCTTGTTAGGTCTGATACATATGGATGTTTGATTATTGTTGTACTAGTGGATGTTATGCATATGGATGTTGCATATAGGTTGTATGGTTGTCATACATATAGTTTGCAAGTATATTTATTTAGGATATTGCATACATTTGGATGCATGGCATGAGGATTTACATCATAGGAGGTCAACTGAATCAGTAGACCGCCTAATCTTTTGCATTAGTATAGGTTCACGTGCATTTCACGCTGCATATATATATGTACACATTGCATTAGAAAATTTCAAGACAATGATTACTCATGGATGATGGATGAGTAGAAGGATATAGCATTGGTTGCGCATGTATAAGTTACATTTTTCGGTCCTTTGAGATTTCGAGGACAAAATCCTTTTAAGGGGGGAGAATGTAACACTCCGGAAATTTAATAGAAATTTAAACGAAAATTTAATAAGAAAAGTAAATTTAATTAAAACAAGGACTAAAAAGAAAATTTTCATAAGCATTTGAATTTGACTATGAAACTTGAACCATTGCATTCGTAGCGATTTTCTGGGTGATTTTCATATGTAACACTTTGAAATTGGAGCTAGTATGGAAAATTTATGGACGTTGGAATGTATTGGAATGAAAAAAAACACATGCCGACCTTGGGATTTCCACGGTCAACAAGTATAGGTCGACAATGGGCCTTCTAATGTCAATCATGGCACACGAATAAACAGAAACCTAGAGCTTTACGGGGACGACTTCGATGGCTCCTTCTTGGCCATATTTTGATGAGCGTGTGCAATATTAGCAAAATATTCTCTAGCCCAAATCGATGACCAAAATTAATTGCAAACCCCTACAAATTCTAGTCTAACCTAACCCTAAAATTAATATAACAATTTACTGTAATGAAATTCTGCTCAATTCTAACCTCTCCTCTATTTATAAAATTTTTCAAAAATAAAAATAAATTCAACCTAGAAGAACACAAACAATTGGATCTAGATGGAGCAAGTGAAGCTAGCATTCGGAGGGGAGATTCTCAGGTAAAGTAAATAGGAAGAGCTTAGGCTTGAGGTGGGTGGGAACAACTTTGATAAGATGATTATTACAGTTAGATTTAGACTGTTTATTTTATTTAGGATGTTAGAAAACCAAATTGAATATGTTAAAACCAAAGTTAGAATCTACAATCTCAGAATAGAAATCACAGTAAATACTTAAACTTGAAATTGATGTATAACCCCTTTTACGGTTAAACTTGCAAACCCTAAATCAATAACCCCAAATTGAATTGCAAATTGAAATATGAACTGGTCCTATAGTAATTAGAGTTTAATAACTGCTAATAGCATATGATTAAAAAGATAAACAAAATCAAAAATTTAAAATCATAGGGAAACCTTAATTTTACTTTGCGATCTATTGACCTTGGAACCCTAGCAGTCGACCGAAGGAGAACAGTGGTCGACCATTCAAAACGTAAATTACAGATGTTGAACCGTAACCTAAGGCCTAAGTTAAAGAACAAAAATTATATAATTTAGGAAAAATTATATAAATGGAAAACTGTTTGTAGAGCCTATTTTGGGGCTAAGTGCATGCTAGAGAGAGTAGGGAAGCTAGTTCCCTACCAATGGACATAGGTCATCGCTGTTTGGGTAGTAGTGAAAAATCCAATAGAGAGTCAAGAGTTAACTATAGCGATGTATTTTGCATTCATGGAGTTGAATAGTGTGATGTATTGCACAAACACTCAGGGGGTGTTCCATAGTAGATGCGTAGCACTGATGGAGACACCCGTTGAGTGAGCCCGATGCTAACGGGAGTTCTTGTAGCACAGATTCTGACACGACGTGGTACAGGTGGACGTCGAAGCCTCATGATAACAACCTATACATTAGAAAAGAAGGCCGGTACTCACGGGAACCCTTGTATTCACTAATTTGACGCGACATAGTACTAATGTTGTAAAAGTCGCTAAGAGAATGCTAGACGGTAAGCATGGATTAGGGATTAATCGCCTAGGCAGGATTATTCGAGGATTAACCGAAGCTAGGATTTTTTGATAAACTCATGCATTTAGGTATAACTATAGTGTTTTGTTTAGTATTAACTGATCAACAATGGGATATCGTGGATTTGGATGGGTTTGGAAGCAACCACGTTGACCAAATCGCTTGAAATAGTCATTTTGATGCTTATAAGAGGCATCAAGCATAAATTTGTGCATAGATGGTGCATATAAAGCATTTTATCTGCTTAGATAATGAAGTAAGTCTTATCTAGGTGGAAAAGGCAAAAACCTTGGTGGTAAGGCTAGCCTAGCGCCTAGACGGGAGCCTAAAAGGATTTTTACAACATAAATTGGTACAGTTGGATGCTGACGCAGTACGATAAGAGGCATTTTGCCAGTACGATCAAGAAATGAACACAATTGCATACAATGAGTCATAAGAAAGTTTGCATTTTAGGGTTCTCCCTTTCTAGTCATAGTGATGATATAGGTATTTATGGGAGAGCAGTTCACATAATCGCCTACGAGCAGTATTTTCATATTGGATAGTTCTAGAAGCGTTGGTCAACCATTAGTGCGAGGTTCGATTTGTAATTCGACCCTTTGTGTTAGATAAGAACCTTTAGGTATTGGATCTTAGGAGTTCACAAACTCTTGTAGCACACCCTATATCACTTAGTGTAGTGTTAAAGTTAACTGCATATAATCATCCTTTATTAAACTTGTACTCATTCACCGGACTTTTTGTCTAGCCCACCCCTTTCTTTTCATTTTCCACCACCACAAGATGATAGGTTAGTAGTTGACTGGGCATATATGTGGAGAAAGGACTTCATGTTGGAATTCTCATATCATTTATGGTTCATCATGAAGTTGCCGATTATAGTAAATATTTGTCAAACTTATCATGTACATTGTGAAACAGTGTATATATATTTTTGGGAGACTGTTTTTCTTAAATGTTTATTTTCTTTTCTTATATTTCAGTTACTTCTGCTATGAGATCTGAAAGTGTAGAATACCTTAGAACTTACCCTTATAATTATACTATGTAATGTTCTAAAATCCGAACGGCTTGTATTTCTCATCATGATGCAAGCCCGAAATTCGAAGTGGGCTTTGGATCGGTGTATTAGAAGGTGCGGGTTGTTACTTTTTTCTTTAACTTAGGCCTTAAGTTGAGGTTCAACATCTGCAATTTTCATTCCGAATGGTTGACCACTGTTTCCCGTAGGACGAGTGCTACCGGTCGACGGCTAAGGTTCCAAGGTCGACGGTCGCATAGTAAAATTAGGATTTTCCTACGATTATAATTGTTGATCTTGTTCGTCATTTAATCATATGTTGTTTGCAGTTATTAAACCCTATTTACCAGATGACCGGTTCATATTTCAATTTGCAATTCATTTTGGAGTTGATTAATTTAGGGTTTGTAAGTTTAACTATAAAAGAGGTTATACATCAATTTCAATGTTAACCCAAAAAAATAATCAATACCTTGGAGTGAGTGTGAGAGCACCAGCCCTATTTATCAAGCCAAATAAAATAGAAAAAGAAATAGTAGATCGTAGAAAAAAGTAAAGGAACAAGAAGATTTTTATAGTGGTTTGGTTGTTAATGAAGTCTATGTCTGCTTTATAACTTTCTATTAACTAACTATTGTTACAAGTGGAACTAGATCACAATATGATTAAATCTTCTGAGTTAGATCAAGTCACAAGTGAAAGAATTCACTAGAGAATCATAATGAACCCTTAGGTGACAGTTATGTAGGAGGAGAAGAGTGAAGAATAGTTTCAACAGTCAGTCCAGAAGATCCTCTTCATGTTGCAATTAGGACTACATATATAGGGGTTGGAGAGCTATTGGCTAGGCCCCCTTTGCTAGAAGCCTACACTTGACGATACGAAGACGCTCTAAAAATTTCATTGCGATCTAACTTAATGTGATGGATGGTTTCCTTTGGGTTGAATTCCTTGCCTCATGTAGATGTTTTCCATGTAATTTGGTAACTAGTTGCCTTGTTTTGATGGTGATTCGTATACAGGTTGCATTGAACTATGATTGGAATCAGATGAATGGTTACTTCTCAAACTACTTTGCTTGGAATACCATGGAACTTGGCAGACAACCTTAGAAAAGATATTGGATCATGATGTAAGAAGTTTGGAGGGTCCATGAGCAAGCGTTATGGATCGTTAGCGATCCATCACCTTAACTTATTTTGGCATCTTTCCTCATGCGTCATTTTCTTCTTTTTCTTCTGGTCCTTTTGGTTGATTCTTGATATGTTTCGACTTGTCAAGGATGTTCTAACTTTCTTTGAATACTACTGGGTTAAAAACCCGGTTAACATTTGCTCCCCAGAGTATGCCTTCATTGGAAACAAGGTATGCCCTGTAAGTAACTGCTTTTGAGTTCCCATTTCATCAAGTTTAATTGATCGTGTTGAGGTTATCATGCGAATTTGGCTTTGGCTATTCAACTGTCTATTGAGTTCCAATGCGAATCATCGTTGCTCATAATGATGAATCAGTTTCAATTCCACAACTTTCCAAATGCTTGCAAACAACACTTAGATCATATTTGGTGAGTTTGGAGAAAATTGACTGCAACTTGATGGACCGCTAGCGGTCCATAGCTATGGATCGCTAGCTAGCCAAGGACATAGTAGAATTTTTTCATGCAATCTCCTACTTAACTTCAATCGAGCCGACCTTCGATCATTCTACGTTTTCATTTGCGAACAGAGCCATTTTCCTTGTGACCCGATCTAAACGCTTACAAACCCGAAACCCCATCCCACCATCGTCGCCTTGATCTCCACCGCCAAAGCTTCATGCCACTGATGCCACTTGACTTCGCCACCATCTCGAGCTAGCCCTTAGTGCCTAAAACATCACCTACCTGGATTGCCGCCAACCTTGCCCCCCTTAGATCACCAAAAACCGGAGATTGACTGTATTCGCCTTCTGACTTGAGGTTGATGATGTGAATTTTGGCATTTATTTAGCGATTTGGGGATGAAGTTGTGTTGGTGATGGATGCAATGGAGAATTCGAGTTGATTTCGACTTTCTAGGAGGAGACAGTAAATCGAGCCTTGAATTCTTCATGGAATGAAACCCAGGTTTTGCCCCGGTGCTTAACATGTTTTTCTATCTTCATCCATAGAATTAGAATTATCTTGCACTGAGTTACATCGTTAATCCGGCATGGCGCTTGCGAATTGATTTTGGTTTTTCTGGGAGGTGATAATAGCTTAGGGTAGCATCCCGTATTCAGCTCCTGCTGTTACCACTTTCCAGAGGATTGAAATCAACTTATGTTGAGAATTTTCTATTCCACCTATCGATCTATAGTTGCTCAATTTGGATTAGTCCTACCATTGCATAATCGATTTACCTAGAATAGGAAGAGCTTTCCATGTCGCTTCAGACAGCAGATCTGTTATCGATCGATGATCGGTAACAAGTAAGTGTAGGAGGAATAAATTTAATGAATGATACGAAAAGCTTTTTCCTTTCATTGCTGCAAGTGATCAATCTACGCAGGATAGAGCTTTTGTAGTGTTCAAGACACCAAGCTCATCCTACGTAGATAACACACTACACTTGACCCAGTCAACGCTTGAAATCCGATGAGTTAGCATAAATTAATATCTATTCGAGATTCAAGTGTTAATCATAGGGGGACTTCTAGTTATAAATAGAATTAGCTGACCGCTCTAGATACAAGTTCTGTTATATAGAATGGAGCACCCGTCATCCCATTGTAAATCCATTGGAGGAAGTCCGACACTCTCGAAAGGTGAATCGACATCTGTTATGCCTTTACAAACGGTTTCAGCAGCGCCTACTTCTTTGGCACCACCATATGATTATGATCAATTGGTTCCAGTTGGTTCGGTTGTAGATCGAACTCCTCCAAACTTTAGAACTTTACTCAATCCTTCGTAGAATTGGACGACAAGGGATAAGAGTTCTCTATTACTCGTTGAGATTTAATACGATGATGTGGGATTTTTAATAGACCGAATACTCCTTGCAGTTATTCCAAGGCCTAAATAAGATCTATCGCTTTATCCCATCTTCCATACTCTGAAGGCTATAGACGCTAGAGAGATCGGTCAAGTCTTTGCTAACGGATGAGAATTTGCTTCCGTATGGATTATTGCATCCTAGGAGATCTTCCATCGCCATTGAAGTCCCATTTCCTTCCTATTCTAGGATTCGAACATGCTCTGCTTCTTCATCGCACGGTTCCGAAGAGGGCGATCTACCAGAAGGAGAACGTACATCCGGTGGATTAACTAAAGGAATTCATGAAATAAAAAGCATTACTACCGAAGCCAATTGCCCGATTAGGACTCCCCATTTCCCAGAGGAGAAGAAAAAGGAATTCAAGAAGCATAAGGGCAAGGCTGTGGTGATCACGAGAAAGGGGGAGGGTGAAATTGAGAGCAGTAGTAATTATGATTCCTCCTCTAATGATGAAGAATTTGATGCAAGTTCCAATGAAAGAGACTTTGAATCATGTGAGGAAACTTCGAGAATGAGTCCTATTCTCCCGGATTTGCCTCCCTAAGAGATTATTGCGGAAGATGCTCCCCCAGCAGCTGAACGATTTCATGGTTCTCCGCCAAAGGAAACCGATATGAACTTTGGGACTTGAGCAACGTTTATGTAGATATCGATGAAATAATAGGAGATGATTTTGAGTCGAAGGATTGCCTTCTCTCTCCGGTCATGCTGTGTCTAGAGTTGGCCTGACTCCCACTGTAGTCGCTTCTCGATTCGGTTTGTGAAGTCCTTTTAGGCTGCCTATGACACGTTACAAATTTTACTAGGGTCATGTACACTTAAATATGCATTATTTGAATTCATATTTTGTCACTAAAGTTCTTCAATTATTTAAATCAGGTACTATGGGAGGTCGTGGACTTTATGGGGACCTTGAATAATTTACTAACACGCAATGCTAGTCAAGAAAGACTTCAAGCCGCCATCATCCCCGAGTAACTAAGAAAGAGTGGAGAAGAAGGAAAGATTGAGAAGCCGAAGTTCATCGTCGGGATGACATAGACCGAGGCAGAGTTTACAAGAGTGGTTATGAGAAGAGAAAAACTCTCGATGACCAGGATGAGCCATCTAAGAAATTGAAGGTAGATCATAGTTCTCATCCTTCCGAGCACCAAGCATTTGCCCAGGCTCTAGTCTTTGTTGTAATTGAAGCTCTGACTTTTACTGTTCAAGTTTCTCCATCAACTCAGGCTCCGTCAACTCATGTAGTGCCTGATTTTGGTTCTTCATGCCCCCATAGGAGGCCAGCTTATATTCTCATGTCTGGTCCTCCTAAGCTTGAAGCCGTGCTCCCTAGATGGTTTTTGAAGGGAGTTAAATTTGATTATGACATGCGTCCGATCCTTAAAGATTCTTATATGCTCTATCTCCAGGCAATTCAAAGCGATTTGAATCAAGATGAAGGATGGGAGAAGTTATGTAAGCAACTGGCGGACACAAACCATAACTACTACCAAGAGATCCTTCCCATCGAGTCGGAAAAAGATTATTATGAGAGGGTGTTAACAGAACGTGATGCCAAAATCAAGCAACTGACAAAGGAGAGGGAGGCTGCACTTCGAGAGAGTAAGAGCAATGCTAGTTTGCTGAAGGAATTGAAAGAGTCCCACACAAAAATCGAGATCATGTTCCGAGATGAAATAAAGAAGGCCCATGATGATGAGGTTAAGCTGAAAAAGGAGCTTGAAATTCGAGATGAGATCATTAAAGCTCAGAAGAGAACTATTGTTGGTTATGATGAAGCCGTCGAAGCTCATAAAAAGACAATTGCTGATTGTGCGGGAATGGTGGAATCCCGTGACAAGACCATTTTTGACCATGCTCAGATGATTGCTTTGCTTTAGGGAAAAGTCACGCAGCTTAATGCTGAAAAGATCCAAGTTGAAGTTGAGAAGGCCGCCGTGACGGTGGACTAGTTGAAGATGCAGGATACTTTCGAAAGGAAGATGGAGAAGATGGATGAAACCATCTTGAATTTCTACATTAACTCCTTGCTGCATCAGGATAGCCTCAGCTATCTAGGACCCATATTCCTGCATACTCTTACTGTGGTTTGGGAAGAAGTTCTAGCCCGTTTTTGAGAAAACAGGGATGTATACACAGAGCAAGGGTTGGAGGACGCCTATCTCAACGAAGAGTCGAAGAAGGCTTTAGTAAAGGGCCGGGAGATTATTCGGATTGAGAGGGAGAAGGACGCCACTGATGCTACTGCATCTGCAACTGGCATCTGCTAAAACACTATCAGAGCCTTTCATTTTCGGGTCTGGTAAATCATTAAAGCAGCCTCGTGATCAGTCGGGAACTATTTCGAGTTCAGCCGATACTACTTTGTTGTCCGCCCTTTCAGCAGCTGTTTAGAAAGCCTTGGGTGGTCTTGGAACTTCACCAAAGATCGTGAAGCCTTCCAAAGAAGGAGACAGCGTGGAGTATGAGATTGAAATTTTCGGTCACACTTCTGATGCAGGTAACCTTCTTGTTTCTCCTGATTTTGAGAATTTTCAACTCATGTCACAAGAACAAGACGAATTGAATGCTTTCATTTTTGATCTTATAGGTCCATCTTCTTTGCCTATCTTATAGCAGATGGTGGACATTAAGAGGGAAAAGATAGAGGAGAGAAAGTCTACAAGGAGCTCTTGCAAGTCCTGGAAACGCAAGTCCAAGGGGAAGTCTTCCGAGGGGTTCAAAGAATAAGGAGACCTGGGCACAGAGTCGATAATTGATATTTTAGGCAGCGACATAACTCTTAGCGGGGATTTTAAGAAGAAGAAGAAACTTCCAACAAAAGGTGGAAAGGGAAGTGGCAGAAAGAAACATTGACATGCTCGAGTGACAGTGGAGTTGGATACTGGAACATTCTGATTTGTTTGACATGTATTTTGTACAAGTGCAGAGTCTGTACTTATTACTTTTGTTGTTGTAGCATCTCTACTTTTCTTTTTGTTGGCCGGTATTGTGTGGGTACAGCCCCCACATTTTGACTTTGTTTAGAAAATGTTACCAGGAATGAAAAGATTAATGTTTCAACTGTCATCTCTTCTGTGTTCTTCTTATTTATCACATACCTAGCTTTTTTATAGTACTTATGTTTGCCCATGGCACGATTGCTTGTTTTGCGATTTCTATAGTTCGCATTGTCTTGCCTTGTTTCATGGTATATGATGCCTTTATTTCCGTGATTTCACGCATAATATATGCATTTAACTTTATAACTAGATCCGTTGAGATCGCCAAAATTATTTGTTTAGAGAAACAAGCCTGTGGAGTAGATTTCCTTTCAACTAGATGTTGGTATGTGTGTACCCCATGCTTTACAAATTTATTTTCTCCAAATACTTGACAAATGACCAGTTGATCCGAGCGTTTCCTCGGATGTCTGTAACTGAATCTACTTTGTGGTTCCTACTTTCAGGAACTTACGACTTGAGCATCTCGATTCTAGAGATTATGTCGATCAACGATCAGAATTCTTTGTCGATTTCTACTTATGGATTCTTGCTAGTCCTGCAATAGACGAGTTTCCCGGTGTTGTCGGGACAATACCGGTACTTACAAGAACTTAATGGCTTGCTGATGGTGCCGAAGCAACATTGAGTAGTGCTTGCGCGGAGTGCATGGCTTTTAGGAGTGCACGGCTTACGAAATGCTCGACTTTTAAGAATATGCTCGGCTTATGAAATGTGCGTCTTCTAAGAGTGCACGGCTTATGAAATGTGTGGCTTGCGCGACTTACGGAATGTGCGACTTAAGTAATTATATTTGCTTGGGCATGGTTCTACAACCCAAGAACCGGTGCGTGGCTTATGGGATCGGTACGACCCATGGATCCAAAACGGTTTGGAACTTCTTGACGTTGCCAATCTTCGGGTAACATGTAGAGTTCGTGCTTCGAGAGCGTGGTTTCATGGCTCAAGAAGTAATGCATGGCTTATGGGAGTACGCAGCTTGATTAATTATATTTGCTTGGGAGTGATTCCACAACCCAAGAAGCGGTGCGCGGCTTATGAAATGCGCGGCTTTGATTTGGGCCTTCCTGGTGTTGCCGAAGAAACACCGATCTTAGAAGGTAGGGATCGAGTTCCATCGATCCAACAGTCTAAGTCGATTTTCTTTCGTCAACTCAGCGGGTAGATGCGGCATACTTGAGCTTGGTTCCACTATCTCAAGCAGTGATTGGATGGTTTTGAGTCGACTTGACCCCATCGACTCAGATAGTTACTTTTCTGAACATAGTTTTATTAGTTCGGAAAGAAAAGTAATTTTATTAATAAAATTTGGGAAATTTCTACCTATTTACAATGCCTTCGGTATTCCGAGATGGCTTATTTTTAGGAAATAGGAAATACATAAGATAATCTTAGATAAACTAACGATGCAACGATTCGCTGTTCCAAGCTCGGGGAATTTGGGTTCCATCAACGGTTATTAACCTGAGTGTGTCATCCCCTAACTTCTGGCTGATGACATAAGGCCCTTCCCAGTTTGGTCCGAATGTTCCTAGTACAAGGTAGACCCGTTTGAGGACAAGGTCTCCCACTTCGAAAGTACGGTTTTTCGGACTATGGGACTGAAATATCATGCGACCCTTTTTTTAATGAGCGGTAGTCCTTAACTCGACATCTTCCCTCTTCTCATAGACCATATCGAGCGACTCGAGTTGGAGCTGCTCGTTTTGCCTTTGATTGATGTTTTGCCTTCGATGAGAGGGGACTTCTAGCTCGATTGGAATCATTGCTCCTGAACCATATGCCAGGGTGAACGGGGAGTGCCCAGTTACATATTTGTGCATTGTCTTGTAAGCCCATATCACGAGTGGAAGTTCATCAACCCAATTTCCTTTAGCTTTAGTCAGCCGCTTTTTAATGGTGGACTTGATGATCTTGTTCACTGCTTCCATTTGCCCATTTTCCTGGGGATGTACAACAGTGGAAAAGTTTTTCTTGATTCGAAAGCATTTGCAAAAGTCTTTGAACTCAGCGCTTTTAAATTAAGTCTCATTATCTGTGATATTTTTTTGTGGCACTCCAAACTTGCAAATAATGTTTTGGTGAAAAAATTAATAACTTTCTTCGTGGTAATAGTGGCTAGTAGTTCTGCTTCGGCCCATTTGGTGAAATAGTCAACCTCAACGATAGCATATTTGACCCCTCCTTTGGCCATTGGTAAATCACCAATCAGGTCGATTCCCCAGATAGCGAATGGCCATGGGCTGACCATCTGTGTCAGCTCTATCGAAGGAGTTCTTTTGATCTTGTTGAATCTTTGGCAATGCTCACCCCATCTAGCATAATCTGCGGCATTGTTGTAACGACTCGACTTTTCGACGCTCGGAAGTCGACATTAATACGTCCACTATATCAAATGCCGCACAATCAAATGCCGGAAAACCGAACCATTAGGATTAAAAAGAAGAGGTAGAAGAAGACAGAAGAAAAGAAAGATCAGATAAACAGAAACAGAAACAATAACAGAATCTCACATTCGCAGCGGAATAATATGCAATAGATGAAACAATAATCTTTAAAACAAAAGACTATCAGTTTATACATATATCAATCAGAGTTAATATACAACTCAATATAACCATGGACAGTTATATAAACTTGTCCTCATACAGAATACACAGCGGAATAAATAAACAAGTACGGTAGTACGCTTCGCCATCCAGCTCATCTCCAAAGCTCCAGAATATCCTGATAAAATAACTCTAGGCTTCCCGTGTGGAAAATTATGGGCACCCAGAGTTTAGAAAGGGAACAATAAACTCCGAGTCAGCCATGGTGACTGGTGTGAGATCGTAAAACAGTTATTTTCACAAAGAAAATAAAACAGATTCGTAATGCTTTTGGAAAATGAAACTACCAAAAGGCCTCCCGCTACACACACAATGCAAACGCAGAATTGGAGGAGATTTCTCCTTATGATAGTCAAAAATGCTTACTACGCAAAATCAGTTGATATTATTATTAATGTCTAGTGTGGAAAACATTTCGAAAGTATAATATTAATTTTAGCCAACATACAACCATTATTGTATGTCTACTATAGCTACTACGTTCAGTAGCAGGTTACCGCCACATTCCATAGCAGGTAATACAACTAAAAACCGTACAGGGTTCGTATTGTTTCTTTGGATTTCCAACAAATGGTCAGGCAAAGGAACTTCCTTACACCGATATGGAAACGCCTCTAGAAAGACGCCCCGAGATCCTAACCGGATCTCTGCAAACACAAGGCCGACGCTACCTCACGCTCTAACCGAGCTGTAACTAGGTAACTAACACACGAGCTATGCCATCCCCCGGTCGTTACCGACCTTTATCCGAGGATCCTCAATCACAAAGCAACAACCAAAAAATATAATAAATGTGTGGCATCAACATAGGTAAAATATCTGGGCTCCATACCATGATATCACCTTTTAACCAGAAGGAAATGGCATTCCCTAGGGGCGCTACCCCTACAAACCTTTGCCGCAACATTCCTGTTTCGACCATTACCGGGTTGTGAGGCTCGACGAAGTCTCGTCCACAAAGCTAAGCTTTTTCACAAAGCCACGCTTTTTCACAAAGCCACGCTTTTTCACAAAGCAACGCTTTGATCAACAAAAGATCAACAGCACTTCGTGTGCCACATTACCAAATTGGGAATGTATCACTAGTAACCATCAACTACATAACCTCTGAGCTCGTATGTCTCAGAGAAGGGTGTTAAGCTAAGAGAATAAATTCTCCGCCACCAACAGAAATGTATTTGATAGAAACCAGCTTTACATATCAAAGTGTAACGTCAGACACACATCCATACAAGTCCGTTCCGGGATCGAACGGAACCGAAGGCACTTCCAAAGAAGCCCTTGCAATCCAGATATTCACTAATCACGTCCGGACTTCCCATCACAAAAAGAGTGATATAAATCTCTATACCGGAGCAACTTGATGCAGAGACATTCGACAGGTTGTCCTTTCATTTTCGAAAATATCCGGTCTTCACCACCGGTCTTCAATACGATCCATATCGTCGTATCACTAATTCGGAATGGGTTATATGACACAAAGGTCTTTTCCCGGCTAACCCGAATAGTGAGCGTTTGTTTTAAAAACAAATCAAGTGTCATTTCAAAGGCAAATATTGATAGTCGGTTATTTAACTATCAAACAACATTCACAACAAACATCCAATTTAAATAATTTTTCCCAAATTATTTATTTTCAAAATATCTTCACAGGATATATATTTTCCCATACTTCACATTTGAAAACCACTTTCAAATCACATTTTCACACTTCACATTTGAAAACCAATTTCAAATCTCAAAATGGTCCATTAAACCAATTAGATAAATCCTTATCGATTTATTTCAAATTTACATTCCAAATCTGTAAATTTATTTCCACACTTCAAAAATAAATCAATGTTTATTTTTAAAACAAGTTTCCCTTTCCTTTATAAATTCTATTCTGAATTTACATTCTCAAATATTTACTTTTAACACCAAATCAACTTTCAAATTGATTTCTCAATTTTATTTCAAACCCCAAATCAAATTCCAAATTGATTTCTAAATTTACTTCAACACCGAATCAAATTTCAAATTGATTTCTCAATTTTATTTCAAACCCCAAATCAAATTCCAAATTGATTTCTAAATTTACTTCAACACTGAATCAAATTTCAAATTGATTCTAATTTCTAATCCCAAATACCAAATCATTTTACAAATCGATTTACAAATTTATTCTCAACACCAAAAATCAATTTTCATTCAAACTCCGAATAAATTTTTATATCGATTTCCCAAAGATTTATTTTCCAATACCAAATCAATTATCAATTGGATTTCAAACAAATTTATCTCCTTTTAAATAAATTCCTTTATATCTTCCAAACCATTTAAAATCCCATTTTAAATAAATTTTCCAACTTTCGAATAATACTATTCAAAATCCATTTATAAAATCCTTCTCCATATTTTGGAATTTATTCAATAAGATTTCAAAAAAATCAACTTTACGCTTTTAAAATTCCTTCTTTGAAATTTAACCAATTCTTTCAAAAGAATTTACTTAAAATTTCCAATTTTAATTTCAAAATCCAATTTCATTTATTTCTGGTATCCAACAATACCAAAAATACATTTGGCTAAATTATAGCCTTTAACACATTCAATCACAAATATAATCATTCACAAATTATAAATAATCAATCACACAACATATGAAATCAATTCAAATGTTTTGAGGAATCCTGTTGGATCCCTCCAACCTGTTTCCCTGCATCCACAGATGTTAGCACAATACCAATTCCACTTCGAGGTGGAATATCGCGGTATATGGGATTTATAAAAATATCATCCGCTATTATGCGGCGCAATAGGGTCTCATCCGCTATATAATGCGGGAAAATCAATCACCAATATATACATATGCCAATATATATATATATATATATATATATATATATATTGCTACATACTACTATATATAGTATCACATCCAAACAGTCAATCAATCAATAACTGCAATTCAACTTTCAATTTGAGTGAGAAGATCTCACCTTTGCTTTTATTTTGTAATCCCATTTCCATTCCAGTTTGTTTTCTTCACAGTTCTAGACCTTGTAAACAATTATAAGGTTTATTAACACTTTGAACTAATCGAACAATTTATTTCTTAAAGATAGATTTAATTAACTAATTATTAAATTTCCTTTTAATAATTATTTTCAGCAACTAAAAACATTAAATTAATTTTATTAACAAATCTATCTTTATCATATATATATTTCTCTATTTTTTTTTTCTTTTAAGACCTTGTCTATATATATATATACATTTACCAATTCAAAACTGAATAAATTAATACTTCACTGCCTGTTTATTCACGAATAATCTTACTGTAAAAATTTTCTAACATATATATATATATATTAAATTTAAATTTAAAAACTGCTAAATGAACTTACTGCTTTTATTAAATTTAAAAAAAAAGAAGAAAACTACCTCACTGGAATAAACCTAGGCCTTCACCACGCTCGACTCGAGACAGCACCCCCAAATCTGATCGCGAACCCTAGCTACGCCTTTACTCGAGCGCGAACACGTGCCACAGTCATGCCTCGCGAGATTCGTCGCTCACTACTTCCATCGCGATTCGAAAACCACCTACCAGCGACCAATCGCCGCATGCCTTTACCATCAGAACGCCGCCCCACGCGGCCGCTGCCCTCCTCCCTTCCATGCACGATCACGAGCTACTCCGGACTTTGGTCGCGATTCCCCTCTATGTACGAGATTTCGATCTCGTTCTATATATATTTTTTCGATTTGAGAAGGTCTCGTACAGAAAAAAAGAACGGAAGAGAACGAATTTTACTGGCAAGCTTCATTTTTTTTTCTTTTTGAAGTTTGAAAGCTCGGCCATTATAATTTACATAGAAGGAGAATTCGATTTTTTTTCTTATGAACGCGACCATATTTATTTTCTTCGTTTGAACGATAGAGTTTTTGTTTTTCTTTGATTTGCTCGGCTAAGTGATTTAAAACGAAGGAGAAAATACCTCTGCGCGTTCAGAAGGTAGGGTGGCTGATGGAGACGTTATAGACTTTGACCGTTTATTATATTATTATTTTTTTATTCAAAATATCTCATTTCGCAATACGCGAAATCTCGAACTCCGAATCAGACATGCCGACAGGCGTTTATAATGTTATACGCCTATTCCGAACGCAATGGAAAAGGTTTCGAGTCCAAATTTGATCGTATGGAGGAGATAGCTTTTTCGACCAGTTATTAAATTAAATTTTCAATTTAATTTCAGCGCGTTTGCTTATCGTACGGCCAAACGATCACTCCAAATATTACGAAAATTGAAATCCGATAATAATAAAATATTACGGATCCAATGGAACTGGTTTCGTCGAATTCTGAGACTGTGCCCCGGAACGCTATTTTTAAATATCGATTAAACGATAAAATTTCAAAACTGAACAAAACAGTTTCAAATTCAATTCTGAAAGTTCCAATACCTTCAGAATTATCAATATAAATTTCCTAAGCCTTGAAAATATTTTTAACAGGCTATAAATTGAAGATTCAAATTTTTACTCAGTTTCAATAATTAAATTCAATAATTTAATCGCCAAATTCATTCTGAAATTTGAATTTCAAATTAAACTATCATTCGAATATTTAAACTCAATTAAATATTCATATTTCAAATGTCAAAATTTCAGGGTCGTTACAATTGTGGTTTACTGTTGGCAAAAAATACCCATATCGAAGAACTTTCTTTGCGAGGGTTTTCCCCCTCGTGTGATCTCCATATACCCTTTATGAATTTCCCTGAGAATTCTTCGAGCTTTATCGTTGGACACACACCTGAGCAAGGGGATAGAGAATCCCCTTCGGTAGAGCATCCCGTCTTGTACTACAAACCATGGTGCCTTCCAAAGGAGCTTTTTTTGTTGATTCTTATCTACAGAAGTGTTCCTTTGAGCAATTAGTCTTTGACCGGTGTCATCCAGATTTCTGGTTCTTCGGTTGTATCAAAGATCCAGTAGATATCCATCTCGCTTATGCTTGGAGCAGTTAGCATTTCAACAAGGAGCAGTCCCAATGACTGAGCTTCTCCAGAACTGGCCGGTTTGGCTAGATAATCTGCCTTTGTGTTTGTTCCCACGGGATATGAGTTATGGTGTAATTTTCGATGTCATTTAGTAGTTCCTGCACTTTAGATAGATATGGGGTAAGATTCTCACCCCGAGCTTGGTATTTTCCTTTCACCACGCAGACGACTAGCTGAGAGTCAATATAGATGTGCATGGACTTTATCTCGAGTTCCTTCACAAATTTCAGCCCAACTATCAATGCTTCGTATTCCGCTTTGTAATATGCCGTAGGGAATTCCTAGCGTAAGTCATAGCAAATGGATCGTCCTTTAGGAGTTTCAAGCACTACTCCTGCCCTCGAGCAGAAGTTGTTAGATGCACCATCGATGAACAACTTCCAATATGTCTCTATTTTCGAAGTAATTTCTTCTTCGTTACTCGACAATGAAGTCTGCCAGTACCTACCCATTGACCGCCCTTCGAGGATGGTATGTGATTTCATACCGACTTAATTCGATGTTCTATTTGGAAAGCCATACAAAGGTCTTGGAGTGGTATAACACTTGCTTCAAGGGTTGATCTGTCAGTAGTTTGAGCAGGTGTGCCTGGAAGTACGGTCGTAACTCTATGGATGTGATCAAGAGGCAACATGCCAGTTTTTCCAATTTTGGATTGTTCTTTTCGGTTCCAATGAACCATTTACTGATGTAATATACGGGTCACTGGATCTTAGCTTCTTTTCATACAAGCGCGGCACTTAATACATGGGGCAAGACTTCTAAGTAGATGTACAAGTTTTCTTCATCTACCGGCTTGGATAGGATTGGCGGGGTATCCATATGTCGTAGCAGCTCTTCGAATGAAGTTTGACGAGCTTGATTCCATTCGAAGTTCTTCTTTCCCTTCTTTAGCATGTCAAAGAATGGTATACATTTGTCGATTGCTTTTGAGATGAACCAGCTTGGCGCTGCAACTTTCCATTCAAGCTTTGTAACTCTTTTATGTTCCCCGGGGCCTTGACTTCCCATAAAGCAGTAATTTGTTTGGGATTTTCTTCGATGCCTCTGGTGCTTACTATGAATCCCAAGAACTTTCCAGAGGCTACCCTGAAGTGAAATTTAAATGGATTGAGTTTCATTCCATATTTGCAGACTATTTCAAATATTTTGGTGAGGTTGTCTAAGTGATTTACAGCTATGCGCGATTTAACCAATATATCATCTACATAAACTTCCATAGTCTTCCCGATTTGATGTTTAAACATGGCCCTTCACTAATCGTTGGTAGGTTGCCTTAGCATTCTTTAATTCAAAATGCATCACTTTGTAGCAGTATAATCCCAGATCAGTAATGAAACTGATATTGTCCTGGTCAGGTTCATGCATCATGATCTGGTTGTATCCCCAGTAAGCATCCATAAATGATAGTAGTTCATGTCTAGCTATCCCTTCCACAAGTTGGTCGATTCTAGGCAGAGGAAAGCTGTCTTTTGGACAAGCTTTGTTTAGGTCCGAGTAGTTGATACAATTTCACCATTTTCCATTAGACTTATTAATTAAGACCGGGTTGGATACCCATTAATGGTAGGTTGCATCATTGATAAAACATTCACCATCAGCTTATCCACTTCTTCTCTCAGCGCTTTGGCAATCAGAGAGTAAAAGCTAAGTACGGGAAGCTTGGTGGATTACTATTACCTTTGGAAATTCAACTTGGAAGTGGGAACATATTTCGATGGATTAGGATTGCCTAGAAATCAGAGAGATAATGAAGCTATCTGGGTTGTTGTGGATAAGTTCACTAAGAGTGCCCATTTTATCCTAGTTAGGAACAATAGAGCAGCCACTTCTCTTGGATAGATCTACATCAAGGAGGTAGTTCGGTTGCCTAGAATTCCTGTAAGCATAGTTAATGATAGAGACCCCTTGTTTATTACTGATTTTTGGACGAACCTACAAACATCTCGAGGAACTTCTTTGAATCTCAGCACTGCATATCACCTACAAACTAATGGTCAAATGGAGATGGTGAATAGGATTTCGGAAGACTTGTTGAGGGTTTATGTTTTTGATTTTGGAGGACATTAGGAACAACACTTACCATTAGTTAAGTTCGTGTATAATAATAGCTATCAAGCAACGATTGGCATGGCCCTTTTTGAAGCACTTTATGGGAGGCCATGCAAATCACCAAATTGTTGGTGGAAAACCACCGACAATATATTACTTAGACCTGATTTGATCCGTGATACCATTGAAGATGTAGATTTGATCAGAAAATGAATGAAGGCAGTGCAAGACAGTCAGACATCTTATGCTTACAGAAGAAAGAAAGAGCTTGAGTTTGAGGTTGGAGATATGGTATTCGTCAAAGTTTCCCATCTTAGAAAAGTGGTTAAGTTTGGCAAGTCTCAAAAATTGGCGGCTAAATTCATTGGGCCATTCAGAGTTGTGGAAAGAATAGGAAAACTTAGAAAATACCTTCATGATACCGCTGTTAGAGGTGACCCCGATCAATTATTAGAATTAGAGATGGAGCCAGCAGTACTCCCTGTCATCGCATGCATTATGGAGCACGGAACTAGGAGACTCCACAACAAAATAATTAGGCTGTTTTGAGTACAATAGGGAGACAACCTGCTAGAAAGCACATGGGAAACCGAAGAGAAGATGAAGATTACTCATCTAGAGCTTTTCAATGGTAAAATTTCTCTCCAAAATTAAGATTTTGGTTACATTGTGGTTGCTAGATTTAATGGTAGGAGATGCTTACCGCACTTTTTCATAACCACTTTACACTTATGTAGAAATTTTTATGCATGTTTAATGTATTTGCATACATACTTCAATGACTTGATTTACACACTCACGCTAGGATTGAGCTCATTTTAGTATGTATGCAATACATAATCACATTGCACTTTGGTTGAGTAAATGATATTGTAGATAAATTGGTTGTGTAAATTGATGTTATTGCGTGTTACACTATTCACCCCTTGAAAGGTTTCAGGATGAAATCCCTTTTAAGGGGGGAAGAATATAACACCCCATAAAATCAACCATAAATAAATTAAGTAAATTAAATTAAATAAGGTAGAGTTGAAAATGGAAATTTTATAAAAGTTTGAATTTGATCATAAAAATTATTCTATTGTGTTTGTGGCAAAATTCTGATTTGTTTTCATATATAATATGCTGAAAATGGAGCTCAAATGAAGAAATTATGAGTGTTTGAAGTTTTCAGATTTAAATTAGTTTAGTTTGAATTCAAATTCAAATGAGTATTTAAATTTAGGTTTTGAAATCGAAAAAAATAACTATAGGATTACTTTAGGGTTAAGTAACCGTTAAGTTAAACAATCAACTTTAAATTAATCAGGGAATAAAATAAATGAGCAACAGAAACAAATCAGCGTACCCCAAATAATATGAGTAGAGGTCGACACCTTCAATCCCAAGTGGTAGACCACTAACGTCAACCGATCTATTAGGGCAGTCGACCACTACTCAGGTGGAACCTAGGGTTTTTTCAATGTTAAACACTCTATAGTTATCCCTTTTTCACCTAACTCCATCATACGGTCCTGGAAAGTTTCAACTCCTATAAATAGGACCCTATCCACTTCACTTTTTATTCATAAATATTTGGAAAATACCTCAAACCTATGTCATTCTCTCTCTTTAGTTAGATTCAGAAATTCAATTAGAAATTTAATTAGAAATTCAAGTAAGGGTTCTAATCCTTTTCTAATTATTCTTTTAATCGATTTTCTTCTTCTCCAACCTCTCCAAACCTAACAAAATCATGTATATATCTATCCTTTGCTCTATGTGTGTGTTTAACAAAAGAAGGAGATCTGGAAAAGAGTTGCTTTTGCGTTGCAAATCCATACAAAGGAAGCTAAGGATAATCTATGAATGGAAACCTTGGTATTTTAATTTCAGTAATTGATTAGTATATATCTATAGGTTTGAATATGCCTTAAGGATTTTGTGATTTCGAAAACAAAAGAAATAAAATCCATAAAAATTCCTTTTTATTTTGAAATGTCAATTCTAGATGGAGATTCTCAATTATTTATGTTAATTTGATGGAATTTATATTATTTTTGCAATTTTTGATAATTTCATAGTCTATTCCACTTCTCCTCCTTCTTTGATTTCAATTGTGAGTTTTCAATAATAAAATAAGTGTTTAAAGTACGAATTCTATAAGTAGTTTACACTACTTATTCCACATAAAATTTCTTCATTTTTTTCAGCTTAAAAGAGGAGTTGAATAGAGTATGAAGTTAGAATTGCAATTCCTGTTGTTTATGAGATTAGTGTAATAAATTGGGTTTATATTTATAAGTCTACGTATTGCAGTTTTGGATATGAATATTTAATTCCTTGTTATAGGTATTGAAATCTTAGGAGGTTGAAGAAAAAGGATTTGCATTAGCATTATGATTAAAATAATTGACATTTAACGCTAGTTTAGGTCATATAAACTGCACGTTTAGAATTTATTAGGTGCGATCATATATTATTTCTATTAGTGTAATAAACATACAATTATGGCATATAATTACATTGTTAATTAGGTAGTAAGCGTCATTAATTCCCCCTTTTAGGAAGGTAATTGATATTTTAAGGCGTAATAAGGAAGATCCTTATAAGGCCTTAATTTTGAAATGGTGGGATGAGTATTACATATGGAGAGTATTTAAATTATGGCTAAGTCATAGGAATGCGAGATCAGTAGAGTTGCATGACCGAAGTCTGCCCGTTACGTTGAGGCTCTAGCAGCTGTGGACACCTCCTATTGATGTGAGACATCTCCTATGATAAGTATTTGTGATGGTGCAAGATTAATCTCAAATTCCGTAGGATAAACCTACCCAGTTAATCTAGATATCAATTCCTATGAGTAGTCAGACTAATGTGAGGCGTCATTATGAGTATGGATCATACGAAGGGCCTGTTTTCGGGTCTTGGGGAATTAAGTATTTATTTGAGGGCCTTCTTCTTTTCCCCAAATGAAGTATAAAATGTCCAAGGGGCTAGTTATTAGGCACATTAGATGGTATCTCAATATGGGTCCCTTCGGGATAAGGTATTAAGTGACTAATCGATGGTCTGCCTTTCTATAAAAAAGTAAGTGGCTCGAGAGATTCCATGTGATGTGAGCTAGATAGTTAACACTGAGGAGTCCACGTTGGGAATAAGTATTAAATGATAGGGTCTGCCTTAATTGAGATCTTAAATGGCCAGAGTCTGCCTATTTTCCAATAAAAGGTATTAAGTGGCTTGGGTACTATGTTTTCCATTGTTAGACATTTATGACATGGGATTTGGGTTATGGGATTTAGAAACCTTCTTTGGGAATGGTAGGTATTAAGTGGTTAATTGTTGACCCACCTCCTTTCCTTATAAGAAGTACTAAATGGTTTTATGTACATTAGACAAATTCTTATTTTTAAATATATTGTCCATGTACTGAAATGGTAAGACACGAGGTTTTATTCACTGGACATTTGTTTCAGGCATTTGTTTTTCTGACTCTCTCCTCGTTAAAACACAGGTTAAGGACGAAGTGATGATGGTGACGATGCTTGAAGGTGGACTAGCTTAAGCTTGTGGCAGTTATTATTATTATCTTTTATGATATTTTTACGTTGTACCTATGTATTTGGACATATGATGTAACAGATCTTATGTGATAGTTTTATGATGTTTTGTGTTATGACATTTCAAATGGTTTTGAAATAAATGGATACAATTTGATGTTATATTTTTTTCCATCTGCTGTGAATTTCGAAAGAATAGTTATTGCTCTGTGTTGTTACTTCTTTTTCCAACCAACAGCCAGCCTTATAATGGATCTAAGTTTCGATAAGCCTTTTCTATGTCGAAATTTAGGCTGTTCTGATGTGGGTTGTTACAGTCGAGGTATGGAAACTCATTTCTATCTTGAAGGTTAAAAATGTCATCAAGGCTAGACTTAGAGGTAACACTACCTTAACTTCCTCGGCTTCATTTTCAACCAAGGGATAGTACAAGTTTATGAAAACGATGAGTAGTGGTAAAGGCATGAGATTTAACTTCCATATACGATCGTTTTGATTATTCTCGATAGTTGATCTATTGACTATCAATTCCATTATCTTCTTTGTGTGTCGTCAATCTAAGATGATTTTTTTCTCATTTGAGTATTGATATCCTTTGTCGGAAATGACTGTAACCAAAGGGCAAGTGTAAGCCAAGCTATGTGGGGTTGCTTCCATTAGGGTATCTTCACATGTACTCTAAATTGGATTCGGCGTTATTCGCGCGGAGATATGAAATACTCGGATTCTCGATAAGGTTGGCGAGGTTATGCTTGGTCATTTACGAGAGAGTCACAGAGTAAATGACCCTCTCAAGTATCTTGTCTAAAGGTATACTTTTGGTAAGGAGGTCACACCCTCCTAGTCATTGTTGGAAAATTTCTCTTTCCTTGTTTTTGATTCAAACCTTTGTATTAATTCTTTCTTAATTGCATCGGGAAGTGACTTGTGCACTTTGTGATGTTTAATTATTTGTGTCCATCCTTTATGCTTAGATGTTTTCTTATGAGAGGAAACCCATCACGTGTTTTGTGGTGTGGTCTCACATGTTGTTTATGTGTTCTATTTTTGTTTGGAGTTTACTCAAACTAGACTTATTGTCTGACACGAGTTGTTTTCTTTCCCTGAACACTCGGGTACTCATTTATATTTGAGTAGTCCAGGAGTGACAGGTTTCTTAGGTCTCTTTTAAAGATGATGGATGAGCAAGAGGCTCCTTACCTATCTAGCTATCTATTTTCGCTATTTGTTAGTTTATGTATGTATATGTTATATCAGCAAGTATAAAGGCGGGTTGTTAACTCTGATAACTCTATGTTGAGGAGTAACCTTATGTACTATTTTATCGTTATATTACATTTAATCGTTCCATTGTGAGATTTCTATTCAATTCTTTTATTTTATCCCATGACAACTCATCTTTCGGATGATTAGGCAATGACACATGAATACCATGGATGTATTAAGTGTCATTCCCAAAGGTCAGAAAGGTGGGTCGTTACAAAAACCATAGCCTTAATCTTCATTTTCAAACATTTATGATCGAAAATTCAAGGCAAAATAAAAGAAAATTATATTATTTCAATGACATCCAATTAAATAAATCAAGTAAAAGGAGGTTCTTCTTCTCTTGCAAAGCCAGGTTTCTAATTCAGATTTAGATCTTGAAGCATCTACCAATCAAGGTGCATTCAAGGGCCACAACCATTAGCTATAATCTATTCTAGTTTACATGTATATTAATCATGATTTTATAGATCTAAGTATTTGATTATATTGAACATTTTGTATACATTTGTTGTCCACCTTTAATTTGTATATGTATAGGTCTGAAATTTTTAGGTTTATTAATTTGAAATTAATAATAATGGTTTTGATTATTAATTCTTATTATTTTCTTCATGTTCATGTTGATGTTGTTTTAGATCAGAATTTAGTAACCAATTAATTATTGTATATTTATATATTAGTTGAATGTCAATAGTAATTTCATCGTTTCACGATTAGTTTTCTGTTTCAAAACACACACACACACATGTATGTGTGTGTGTATGTATGTAGATGTATGTATACGCATATGTATATACATACATATACATGTATTTACAAATATGTAAATACATATACATATGTACTATAATTAATTTGTAAACTATTTTACATTGAATGTTTAAAAAAACATATACACACATATCTTAATATTAAAGGAGATTTTTTCTAATATAGAAATCTAAATGCATCAAAATTCTAATTTTATTTAATAAATTTTACATTATTATTTGTGACAAAATATCTACAGTTAGCTTACTTTAAATTATTAACATATAGACATAGGTTATATTTGGATTTATAGATTATGATCTGTTTTTAAATTGTTTCACTAAATCAAAGATTGCATGTTTTGAAAATAAATCATGAATTCAAAATAGTTGGCTCGGTTGAATTAATCTAGACAAATTAAAGGATTCATTAAAATACATATACATATGCACGTGCACATGCGCGCACACACATATATTAAGTATATTTAAACATATACACACATATAATTTTAAACAATGTTTTGGACAACCAATGCATACATAAATGGTGAATGTGTCTATTGCAGTGTAAATCCCAACACCTACATACGTACACATTAACTATGTACACAGCTTATATGCTACACTTACACAATATACACCAGAGTATATGTGAATATACTCACAATTTATTATGTGTATAAATTTCTCATTAATGACATTAATAATTAACCAATTTAATTAAAGAGAGAGAAATGAAAGGTTTCTCTCTACAAATAGAAGCAAAATCATTCCTCAATTAATTGCATAAGTTTTAGAGAAAGAAACGAAAGGTTTTCTTCTTTAAATTAACTTGAACAAGTAATTGTCTCACACATGTGTGTATTTGGTACACTAATGTATTTAAATTTAAATCAAATTCAAATTTTGTTTTAAACAACTTAAATAAAATAATAATTTATTTAAAACTTTATTAGATCAGATTTAATATACCTTTATACTTCATAGGCCCAAAAGATCCAAAATAGGAAAAAAATTTGACCTATTTCATCGGCTTTCTATTGGCCCGGTTCCTACATGGATAACTAAATGCATTTTTGTAATTAGTTTGTTATGGTCTTATAATAAGAGTTTCCTTTTGAATGGTTTGGCCATTTGAGAAAGAAAGTGAATGTATGAGGGTGGATGTAACTTATGACACAATTGGTATGAAGGCAATGAATGCCACTTTTGCTTCATGAAGAGACATGAAACAAGAATTATATAAAATAATAGTTGATACTTAACATGGGATGAGAAATATGATTTGTGTTCTAAAATGTATTTTCGTATTGACTTTTTTTTATGGGATTTATTTCTCTGAGTTTAAGATATTTGTTCTTAAACTCTTGATTGTAAACTAGTTAGTAAAAGAAATAAATAGCTCATATTAAGTGGTTTATTGGAGCTTCGTACGCTATTATAGTAATTGTAGAAATGGTAGGAGCATACCATATAACACTTCTTAATGGATGCATCAAGTTATGAAAAATTGTTTCATAAATATACCAAACATTTTCCATGAAATATTAACTATTTCAGTACTGATTGAAAATAGATATTATTTTATTTCAATATGAATATTATGAATATTCATTAAACGATAAAACACTAATAATGACATTTCTTTTCATAACAAAAGTGATGCATTAGAAAATATAGAAGTATCTAAATTTTACAATTATTTTGGAATTGTGGACCAAGTAATATCGTTGAGAAATAATTATTCAACCATATGATTATGAATCATGTGGTATTAGTGAATTATATCTAAAACAATTATGGGCAAAGCACCCACTCAATGGAGGCAACAAAAGAGTTAATGAACTCTTCGGATTGAAGCATATAAATGTATGCAATCGTAAGTCTAACGATGCCAAAATGGTTCTACATACTTCGTTAGATTCGCCAATGAATTATCATAGGCATGAACATGAATATTTGATACACATGTAGTATGTCTATGATAAGCTCATATAATATAAGACGAAAGTAAATAACATCACATGCAAAAGAAAATAAAATGATTCAACTTGATCGAATAGATAAGTATATTAGAAAAGAGTTACAAATGTACCTAAAACGAATAAGATTTTATCTCAAAAGTCACTCCACCCCATGAAAAATAATGATGTATCAATAAGGAGTAATCAGTATTGCACAAAGAATGATTGATGATGAGTGAAGTTCGGTTAACTTATTTCTATTAGGATATGCACTTGGGAGTAAGTACATAGGTTAAACTTAGTTTCATTTAAAGAATAGTTTACAAGATCATACAAGAAGAAAGTATATAAGAAACCCTTACATATCCTAGGTCAAGGAGTTGACTGGTTGTGTGAATCGATAGGCTACACATAATATATTCATGTGAGGGATCTTGTGTGAACCACCCCAAAGAGTTTGGGAACAACCAACGTTGGTTGACTAATTTATGTTATGAACATAAGTATCATAAACTCGAAATAAGTCAGTTTTATACATATAGAAAGGTAGTTCATAAAATGTTTATGAATACCTATTTCATTGCACTAAAAACAATTATTGCTTCAGGAAACGCCAACTTCTAATGAAGGAATTTATTTTGAAATTATTGGTAGAAAATGGATTTGGATACTATCCAAAGATAAAACTGATCACCTAAGATGAAATGAAATTAACCAAGAAAAATGGACAAGAATCATTAGAATGTCAACAAATAATTCTCGTACATAAATGAGAAACAATGAGTTTCTGATTAATGTCAAGAAATAGGATTGTTAATAGTAACAATTTCCTTAATCGTCAATAAGACATAAAGAGTATAGACTCTGTCATATGGCATGATGCTTTAAATTTGAAATAGATTCAAAGTACATTGTCAAAATAAGATTTGTATAGTTGCGCCCAAAGAGATAAGATCCATCGGCTACAGGTGTATCTTCAAGAAGATCTTGTAGTTGAAATTATACAAAGTGGTGTTAATAGGATACCAGTTCATCAATTTCAAATGTTGAAATTAGCTATGTAATTTTAGCTAGTCAACATGCTCAAAAACATTTAAATTCTACATGCAACCATTGTAAAATTTGATTTTGAGTTTTAGCAATTTGAAGCTGAAACAAAAAAACCTCTAAATAATGATTTAGAAGAGACTGTTTACACTTAACGGCCAAAATGTCTCGAAGTCAGTGGAAGCAATAACATGTTTTATGTGTTTTGGATATTATCTAAAAGCGGATACAATGATGTCGTGCGATAAGCATATGAGTTGAACAAGTATTTTGATAAAGAATCAAATAGTTTGGTTTTAAGTCAATTCAGAGGAAGGGTGTGTCTATAAGAAAGAATATTAAAGGTACCAAAATATATCTTAAACTACAAATAAACAACAAACTTAGGATTGTTAACGATATACCCGAATTAAAATGACATTGGATATGAAAATGGCATTTTTAAAATCAGTGTAAAAGGATGTTGGGAAAGTCTCATATAATATACATAGACACTACATTAAATTGTTTAATATGGAGGATATGAGATGGATTCCTTATGCACTGTAAAATGCAATTATCACATATGCTTTGTAGTCTGCTATATCATATATCGCTTATGTACTTTGTACAATAAGCGAATATCAAATCCGAATTAAGATTACTAAACATCGGTTAAGAGTATTCTTAAGTATTTACAAAATACTAGAGAACTGTTTATGGAAACAACAAATTCCTTATAAAGAAGTATCCAGACTCTAACTCAATGAGTGATATCGAGTATAATATGTTAATCTTAAATTCATGTTCAATCTTAGTTAAGGAGCTTTAATTTAGAATTATTCCAAATGAAAGGTTATCTTCGATTCAAAAAAAGGCTAAATACATCACCTTGAATAATGTTGTAGCACAAGCTGTGTATAAATATAATGCATAATTTATAACTAAGATAGGAGTGATTCCAATGTTGAGAATCCCACGACTTTATTTTTTGAAGACAATGTCGTAATAAGGATTGTGAAATAATCCAGTGCTCGTTAGAAGTTAAGAAACTTACGCCGAAAGGTTCCACATGATAAAAGTAGTTTATCAACGTCAGAGAAAGTTGATTAGCAGAATAGATCTTGAGACAATATAGCATATCCGTTCACTATAGACTAGATTGATCGTTTTGAGAAAAGAGATCGAAGGGATGAGACTAATTCCACAATCGACCATAAGTACAAGGGCAGATTGAAAGAGTTAGGTGTATGGCCTAGGGGAAATTATGTAATTTGTTACATATCTAACTCGATAACCAATCTTGTTCATAATATAGATGATTAATTTATATTATATACTTTGTTATATTGTGATATAATTAATTAAATAGAAAATCCTTAAGTGATAGGTTATGTGATAATAATTACTAGTAGTAATCATGAGAAATTATCATGATATAAAGTAACGTGTAGTTTTAAATATTGCTGGTTAAGATATTTAGAGAACGGATAGCGATACATCCGTTGAGATCAGATTTTGTAATGCTCTCTAAATTTTAGGCAGTGTATTACTCATAATTGCTAAGGGTACAAAGAGTTTATGTACTGATGGTTACTAGATAACGATGGAATGAATCACTTTTGAATTTCCTGTTGGTTAGTAACAACTAGGTCAAACAGGAAATTTTCTGGTAATGATGCTACATTGTTCCCTCGACATGAGAATATTGTGGAACTTCAATGTGAACTCCACTTTGATTATAGTTAAATCATGGCATGACAATTTATCAAGCGACTATAATTAGGCCTGAGTTAAAGCACTGGAAGTGAAACACTATTCAATAGAGAATTCGTCTCCTTAACTGTATGAGGTTTCTCCGTTTCCCAGGTACAATCCCGATCGTTCGTACGTAATCCATTGTACTTTGACCAGGTTGACAGATTTCATCCTCAGCTGCTTCATACCTCGATCAATGATACGAAGTGGCTTCCTCTCGAAAGTGAGGTTTGGCTCAACGTCCAAACTCCCAAGTAAAGCAGGCTGAACAATCAAAGAAGGATCATGAAGATACTTGTGAAGATATGAAACATGAAACACATTATGAACTCCAGATAGCTTCTTTGGAAAATCCACTCGATAAACTAAAGGACCAACTCTCTCTAAGATGAGGAAAGGACCAATGAATCTAGGAGCAAGCTTCCCTTTCCTACCAAAGCGAATCACATTCTTCACTGGCGAGATCTTAAGAAAAACCTGATCGCCCACTGAAAATTCCAATTTCTTCTCTGCCTATCAGCATACTTCTTTTGCCTATAATGAGTAATCCTCATCTTCCTCCTGATCTTCTCAACCTTCTTGGATGCTTCTAGAATCATATCGGGCCCAAGAACCAAACAATCATCGAATTCAATCCAGCAAGATGGAGATTTGCAAGGTCGTCCGTAAAGAGCAGTAAACGGAGACATTGTGATACTAGCCTGAATTCAAAGGATGGGATTAAATAGATTGACGCTTAAAGTAATCTTAATTAAAAATTAAGATTATACCTGATAGCAATTATTATAAGTGAATTCAACGAGATGGAGATGATCTTCCAAAGATCCTCCATAATCAGGAATGCAAGCACGAAGAAGATCTTCCAGAATCTGATCAACTCTTTCCGTCTGACCATCGGACTGTAGATGATAAGCTGTGCTAAGATTCAACCGAGTACCCAAAGATTCCTGAAATGCCCTCCAGAAGTTATTGGAAAAGATCGGATCTCTATCACAAACTATACTGATCGGAACACCATGAAGTCGAACAATCTCTCTCATATAAATCTCAGCTAAACTCGAAGCAGTGCGATTCGACCTGACCGGAATGCAATGAACTGACTTGTTCAATCTATCAACAACCACCAGAGTACTCTCATTACCCCTTGTAGTCCTCTGTAATCCATAAATAAAATACATAGAAACCTGTTCCCACTTCCAATTAGGAATCTCAAGGGGTTGCAATAATCTAGCGGTATTCTGATGATCAGCCTTAACCTGTTGACAAGTTTCACATTTACTAACACAAAGAGAGATATCACGCTTCATACCACTCCACCAATATGACTTCTTCATATTCTGGTACATCTTCATAACTCCTGGATGGATAGAGAGTCTGGACCGATGATTTTCCTTAAGCACTTCTTGCCTTAATCCATCAACATTCGAATGACAAATTCGATTATTAATTCTTAAAATTCCATTTGGATCGATTTGTGCTCCCAATCCATCGTGGTTACCACCTTCCCTATTACGAACATTCTCCTTAATAAGCCTTAGCATCTCTTATTTATCTTGCTTAGCCGCAATATGATTCAAAAGGGACGAAGAAACCATAATCTGACATAACATTGCCTTTTTCCAACTTAAGCTATCGGCTACAACATTATCCTTCGTAGGAGTATAGTTGATGTTGAGGTTATAAGAAGCTAGAAACTCGAGCCATCTAACTTGCCTCTGGTTCAAATCCATCTGGGTGAAAATATACTTCAATGACCAGTGATCCATAAAGCGCTCAAACTTAGTTCCCAAAAGATGATGCCTTCATAACTTCAACGCAAATACTATGGCAAGCAATTTCAAATCATGAGCTGCATAATTGGCTTCACAGGTCTTCAACTGATGACTGACATAAGAAATAACCTTCCTATTATTGCATCAAAACATCTCTCAAACCTTCTCGACTAACATCAGTGTAAACCGTTAATCCTTCACTTCCACTTGGAATGGTAAGAACTGATGCAGAAGTAAGCTTGCACTTTAACTCATTAAATGCAGCTTCACACTTATCATTCCAAACAAACTTAGCATTCTTATGAGTCAAAGCAGTAAAAGGTGCGGCAATCCAAGCAAAATTCTGAATAAATCTCCAATAATAACCAGCAAGGCCCAAGAAACTATGAATATTTGAAGGAGTTTTAGGTTTTTCCCAATCCTAAAATAGAATAGGGTGTTTGAATTCAAAGAAAGATAAGATAATTAAATTTACAAAAGAAGAATGGTGGATAGACTTACATTGATTGCTTCGACCTTAACAAGATCGACCGAAACCCCATTTCAGAAATAATATGACCAAGGAATCGGACTTTATCTTTCTAGAAATGACATTTTGAAAACATAGCTTTCAACTGATGACTTCTAAGGGTTTCAAGAACAAAACCCAAATGTGATTCATGCTCCGTCTCTGACTTAGAAAAGACAAGAATATCATCAACGAAGACAAGGACGAACTTGTTGAGAACATCACGGAAAACACGGTTCATAATCGACGAAGAAACCTGGGGCATTAGTCAAGCCAAAGGGCATAACTAACCATTCATAGAAACTATTCTTAGTATAGAAAGCGGTTTTGGGAATGCTTTCCTAAGCCACTCTAAGTTGGTGGAAACCGGTGGCAAGATGAAGTTGAGAGAACACTTTAGCTCCATGGAGCTGATCGAACATATCATTGATATGAGGCATAGGATATCTATTCTTCAGAGTGAGCTTATTCAGCTCCATATAATCAACACACATCCTCAAGGAACCATCAGACTTAGTGACAAAGACCACTGCTTATCTCCATTCTGAATGACTCGGCCTAATCAAACCCTTGAAAAATAAGTCTTCTATATGCTTCCTCAACTCGACTTTCTTCCTGGGTGCCATCCATCTGGGAGGGAGAACTACTGGTCGGGCTCCAGGAATAAGATCAATATGGAATTCGATTTCCCGTTGAGGAGCTAAAGAAGTGACTTCACCAAATACATCGGGAAAGAGTTGGACGACTGGAGTAGAATCAAGATCCCTAGGATGAGAGTCAAGAGAAAAGATAAAACTGCCAGTATGATCCTAAGGCATACGGCATCCAATCACCAAAGGATTACTCTTATCATCAACTAAAGAAATAGTTCGGGCTTTGCAAGAGATAACTGCATCAAATCTCTTTAACCAATCACTTCTGAGCAAGAGATCAATGCAACAAAACCAAGAACATAGAAATCTCCAGAAAAACGATGGTTATTATAAAAGAGTTTCACCCTCTTACAAATCGTACTAAGGTTGGCGAGACCGCCGATGGGATTGGACACACATAAGTATTCAGTTGCATATTTGGGTTAAAGAATTTGCTCAAACTTATTACAGAGGTCAACAGAGATGAAGCTATGAGAGGCTCCTGTGTTAAATAGAACACAAACAGGAAAATTAAGTAAAGAAAAGGTGCCCAGGAGAGAACCTTGGGTACCACTATGAGTAGGAGGAGTGGAAGAGGTAACTGCAAAGACTCCAGATGCCTTGCCCTTCGCTGAGTGGGACAGTCCTTCTTGAAGTGGCCTGGCTGTAAGCAAATATGGCATAGAACACGCCTAGTCATCTAAACTAGTTGGATAGAAGCTCCGACTGAACTAGATCAGCTGTTGGCATAGTGTTCCTTTTGATCACACTTGAAGCAAGTAATAGAAGATAGATCAATAAGCTGCCTCTGAGAAGAAGATCCTAAACCCTGATTCTTCTACCAATTCTTCTTCTACTACTGGAAGTTCAACTTCCTCTTCTTAGAGCTGCTGGAAGAAGGATGATATGGAGGTGCACGAACAACAGTTGCTTCCTTAGAAGTGGGGTTCTCATATCTAATAGCCATATCCATTAATCCAGTAAAATGGCTATGCAAATGAGCAATCAAACGATCATAATACTCCAGGCGAGCTCCAGCTATAAACTTCTCATTCTTCTTAAGCGGGGTATCAATCAAGCTAGGACCAAACTTGGACAGTTCATTGAACTTCCTTTCATACTCAAAAAATGTCATACTCCCTTGCTTAAGATCCATAAATTCCTGGTATAACTGAGACTTCCCGGCTTCGGGCATCCACTTAGCTACAAAAGCATCCCTAAAATATGGTATTCAAGACTTAAGGAAGATTCCAAAGAGATAACTTAACCAAATTTGAATTCAGCTCGATATTTATACCAAACTGCTCCCAAGTGATATTTGCCTCAATAGTGTGGGCTGTAACAGACTCCCACCAATCCTAGGCTACCTCCTACAACTGCCAAGTGGCTAACTGACGCTTCTGAGCGTTGGTGATCTCAAGACCTGTGAATATCCTCTCTAAACTCCTCAGCCACTGCTGAGCCTCAATGATGCTCTCTGCTCCAGTAAACTTGGTACCACCAAGCTAAGTGAACTCCTTATAGAGAGTGGTGAATTTGACTGGTGCAACGGGTTCTAGTGCTGGGGTAATTTCTCGACCCCTACCTCTGGCATTCCTACGATTCATCCTGAAAATTCAAGAATGGATTTTTAGGGCAAAGGTAAAGATTTAGACTTAAAGAAAATCCTAATCAAAGAATTCTAACTTATAAGATGGATTTGAAGGAAGGAAATTCTAGGAAAAAGGATTAAATCTTTAAAACAAATTTTTATATCCAAAAGTCCTTTAAAATCGTTTAAAACCGTCTTATACTTTTCAAAATACACTCTCTCTCAAGAATGATTCTGAGACTGATTCTACTCATTCTAGGGCATTGCTACCCTATCTCTAATGAGTTTTTTCCCCATAGGCTAAGGTTTGCCTAAAACCAAAGCTTTGATACCAACTATAACGATCTGCTATTTCGAACCATTCAAATCGACAATAAAAACACACATGTCATACTCGAATTATTCAAAACAACAGATTGTTAATTAATTTGGGGTAAATAAAATCAATCATAGAATCATAGACATAGAATAGCAGAATATCTCACAGCAGAATAAATAAAACATAGTAGTTCATAAAGCTACAAAATACATAGTCTCAAAACAAATACATAATATTAGAGTCTAAATACAACTGGAAATCCAAATACATAAGTCCACTAATACATAAGCAATGACTGAAAGGGAAATAACTGAAATATGAAGCAATAGATAGATAGCTAAATCTCCAGTAGATCTCCAGCAGATCTCCAGCTAAATCTCTAGCAGATCTATATGTAGTAAGATACGTTATTATATGTAATGTCTAATAGTAAAGTATAATATTGAAAATAGTGTTAAGACGTTACCCATATCCCCCTTAACACATTTTATAGGCATCGTAGTCTATACAGCACTGTAAACTCCACCGAACTTGGTGGGCTATTAGGGAGCACTCCATAGGTACGACACAAACCAAAATCGTAGTCGGCTCGATAAGGCATATGCCAAGGCACGTGAGGCAATGCCCAAGGTAGAATTCTATTGTTTTGCACACCCAGACTGGTGGTAACGCATAGCAGCTACTACCGCCCGCCTCGAAATAACACTCCCATAATCAAAGGTGCACACAATCAATCACAAAGCAAAAGATATGGTTTCGGAGAAGCGTTTCCGATAGGAGGAGCAACCTCACTTGGCCCGGGATAACTCCTGTTTTAGTCATATCAAGCTGACCCGAAGGTTAGGGCTGCATTTATTACCTCATACCAGTAATGTTCTCCAAACCATCCTACTTCATCCTGAATTCTCCACTACGTACACGGTTGTTAAAGTGGTTTCGAAATTGACAGAGAGTATGACAATATCCGACCCCATTCCCTTTAACAACCAAACGTTTATTTCACACCGTGGTCATTTTATAAAATATTTAACTAATAATCTTAAATTACAATTTAAATCAATACTAAAATATTTAACTTCAATAATATTTTAGATTTAAAACATTTATTTTACCATTCATATTAAATCAATTTATTACATTCCAAAAATCACATCTTTTAAACTTAAATAAAATCTTATTTAAGTTTAAATCCTTTAAATCAGATTTAATCACAAATTATTCTTTACTTAACTTCTTAAATTTTTTTTAAAGTTATTATATAAAAATCTATATTTATTATATTAAATTAAAACTATATTAAATATTTTATTGCATTAATTAATTAATTAATTAATTATTTAAAATTATATATTTAAAACTAAATAAAATTATAAGTTAAAATCTTAAAATTTCCCTTTAAAACCATATTTAGCTTATAATTTAAACTAAAAAATATATATAAAATAATTTATTTTCCAAATATAATTTTTTTATTAAAATTATTAAATAAATTTTATTAAGTCAAACATACTTTAAAATTTTAGAAAATAATTTAAATACCGACCACGGTGTCCCAATATAAATTTTCTACCCTATGGTCGAGTGATACAAATATATATCATTTCAACCCGTAATAATTTAAATTTCTGGGTATATATCATTTCAACCCGCAATCCCAAGTAAAATTCAAAATCAATAAAATCGCTTGGTTTTATCATATCGACCCATAACGATTTTCCCAAGTCCATAAGATCGTTCGGGTATGTATCATTTCAACCCAAAGTGATTTTCCTAACAACAACTAAGGAAACTTGCAGTGTGGTAACAACATATATAATAAACATAATATTAGTCACATATCATATCACATAACATAACAAAAATCAAAATTTTCATTTCAATGACAATTCAAGTGATATTAATTCACTTAAATATAATTATGTAAGTCATGAGGGATTGCTCACCTTCCATGGCTAATGAAAGAGACGACAACGACTACGAAACAAGGCACGAACTAGCACGGCTAGCCAATCCACAAGCACGAATAGACACGAACTATTTTTTTTATTTTTTAAAATTAGAAGAAAGGAGGGGATTGGCTCAGCCTAGGGTGTAGGGTGGCTTGGGTGGGTGGTTTGGGTGGCTTGGCATGCGGAGGTGAGGCGCGTGTGTGGGTGTGGCACCGTGTGTGGGTGGGTGGCCATGTGTAGGTTGGGTGGTCGGCATTTGGATGGGGTGGCTCGGCATGTGTGGGTGTGGCGCGGGGGGAAGTGGGTGTGGTGCAACATATGGAGGTGGGTGGCTGAGGGTGGTGGGTGTGGTTCGGCGTGTGGTGGTGGGTAGCCGAGGGTGGTGGGTGTGGTGCGGCGTGTGGTGGTGGGTGGCCGAGGGTGGTGGGTGTGGTGCAGCGTGTGGAGGTGGGTGATGGCAAGGGGAAGGGCAGCGGAAAGGGGAGGAAGGAGAGGAGAGAGAGGGAGGAGAGGGGAAGGATAAAGCTAGGGAGAGGTTAGGGTAGAGAAGGAGGTAGAGGAAATAGGAGGTGGGGAAGGAATGGTTTACTGTAAAAAAATTTTCTCTGAAGCAGAAATGAGGAGGAAGAGAATGAGAAGTCGGAAATGGAAAGTATGTATATTATTTTGCAACAGATGTCTCTCCAGAGCGTAGCCATTCAGATGCCTATCTAGATTCTAGCCTAATAAACCAAGCCCAACAAACACAACCCAAAAGCCAAAATAAAAATACAGGTAAAATACATACAAATACAACGTCCGTATTTGCGTGTTTTTACACTGTAAATTGCATATTAAAAGCTATAGAAGTCGGATTTTAACAAAACAAAAAGTGGAGTGGAGATTAGAATTCAGTCTAGTATCATAAAAAAATAAATTTCAAAATTTAAATTTTCAACTCAAATTCAAATTTTGACTAAATTTGACCAAAAATTGAAATTTCACAAAATTTTCCCTTTTATTGAATTTAGAAAAATACTCAACATTTTAAATTCGTTATTTAAATTCAAATTTTAAAATTTAACTTAAATTCAAATATTATTTAATTTAAAATAGTTCAAATTTGAGAGTCGTTACAATCTTTCTCTTGGAAAGCTGGGCGTTGATTTACTTAGAAGATTTAATTAGGTAATCAAGATATTACAAAGGGCAGGACTTTTCAGATTTGATTCTTGTTTTATATTCATTTAGGGTGTTTAGACCTTATTTAGATTATATATACTAGTACGTATAGCACGTCCGTTGGACGTGTGCAAAGAAAAGCGTGAGTTAACTACAATTTTTGTAGTACATATAATATGTACAAACGCACACAAAACTCGATGTTTTAACTATTTGCATAAATTTAATTATTATGTAAATACCGAATGAAAAAAAATTGTGCACGAAATACAATAATCGATATATTTGTCAAGGTAGTCATGAGAAACATAAACGTCTAGGATAAATTAATGACAATAAAATGCCAATTGTCTAGCATAGCTGATGGTCAACAATACCCATTCATTTATCTTTTCTTTTAAAAAATTGGTTTTGGTCGCTAGTTTATGGTCGTTCGACGTGAAAGGGGTCGTTATTATAATGGCGTTCAAATGTTGTATTAGAAAGTGCATACTTGTAAATCACGTGTTTCTTTTAAAATGTTTGGGTGGATACTATCCTTTCTTCCAATGTTAAAAATCTTCTATAAATCTTCTCTTCACAATCCTATAAAGTATCAAATATTATTGAGAAACAGGTTTAATACTTTCCATTAATAACCTAAACAAATTGAATATGCAAACATAATATGCAACATACAATAAATCCCAAAACTTTGAAAATGAACAAAACGATTACGCTAACCTAAATATTAAAGGTATTTAATATATGTATCACGGATTAATAACATATCAGATGATGACTCACCCTAAAATTTATGAGTTTTACTTTGAAGAAAATGGAATATGAAATCGACCAAAAATTACATAAAAATTAAACATCTGTATTAACTATAAAATGCAATGTGCAAACTCAATTTTTATCTTCAATCAAAGGTACAACACCTGGGTCTTGATTGATTAATATTTTCCATTCTCGAGCAAACAGTAAGTGCTTCGAAGACCGCATGAGGTAGTGTTTACACCAATTTTTTTATAAACAGGGGATCGTGTGTTCAATCAAAACATCATCGTAAATAAGTATAGTAGCTATACCATAAGCACTAATGGTATAATGCAGGGTATGCAGAGAGGAAAAAATGGGGTAATTGTTACCATATAGTTTAATGTGAAATTACTAAAAAACAAAAGCAAAAATTCCACTTGGGCAATAGAAGAGGTAAAAAATGGGTGAAATAAGAAGGGGATAGGTGATAATTAGCCGTAAGTCAATCCATGTACACAACAATTTGTATTATATCTATTAGACTATGCAGTTATAATGTATGAAACAAACTATCATAACAACTAAGAAAATGCCAAATTATTTCATGTAAATTTATAACATATATGCTCATAAAAAAATCAATTTCAAAATGTAAGCTTTCATCATTAATATTTTTTGAAAATATACCACATTACCCAAGCCAATAAAATCAAGAATCCTAACGATATAGATTTTAAAATTTTGAAAGAAATCAACCTCTTTTTTTTTACCCTGAATTGAAGCAACCTACCAAACATGAAAATGAGAATAATTGAACTTTGAAAAAACTAAAATTTATAGCAGCAAGTATAATTTCCATATCATCTATATTTTTAGTTTAAAAATATTGCTATTTACATAAAAATTAACTCATAGTCACTAAAAACACATGACAATGTGAAAGTGTACTATATATGTGTGTATGTAAACAAATGCATTCAACCTATGTACAATAGCATGGATGACCTTCTTCATTAGTTAAGATCCAAATTACTATGCACCTGATATTAGTTTAGAAGGTATAACAACATATGTAGTAATGATATTATCCATCACCAACAATCATATGATGAAATAAATATTCTCAAGGATTAGCAAATTACCTTCACATGCGAGCAATGTATTTCTGACTTCTCGTTACCACATTCCTTTGAATTTTTGTGATAATTTGGTGAAGTACTAATGCGCATTGGTGTCAATGCCAAGGAAAAATATTTGAAGTGTAATCCAGAGTAAGTAGAGAGGAAAAAATGAACTAATTATTGTTCGTATTTGATTGTGACACTAATAGATATTTTTATTCACAATAAATTAATCCTTCAAACAAAAAACTGCCAACGAAATCATGGATGATAAGTTAATAGAAAAATAAAGTGTAGATTTACATTTATACTATTAACAACAAAGAGAACAAAATGAAAGAAAAAGGTCCTGATGCGTGTAGAGTGTGACATATATAATATGTGTGGCTATGGTCAGCATTACTGTAATGATCCAAAACACAATATAAAAAGTTGGGTGCATATCCATGACTAAGAAAAGGAAAAGCTAATCTTTGTTCTTGGTTGAGAGACATCAATCACATATGAATTAACAAACCTGTAAACCATTTCACAAATTTAAAAAGCATTTTTATAAATTCCCAAATTTAGCATAATGAATAAAATAAAAATGATAGATCTATACACAACACTTATATAATCAAATTAATAGGAAATGTACTATCCCAATTAAAAAAATGAAAATGAACACTTAATCTAAAATCCAACTAAAAAGAGGAACCCTCACTTATTGCTTATTGAGAGTTGAATTAGATGTTGGAACTGACCGTCTTGTTTCATTGGAATCTCCATTTGAGATGATTCGCGGTGGTTGAACATTTGAGATGAGCTGCTCCACTACATCGTTAAACATGATTGCTAAAATTTTCAATTAGATTTTTTATGCTAAAAATCAAATTAGACGGTGGGAGGAAGGGATGGAAGCGTCACTATTGAGCAAGTGCATAAAAACATGAGCTGTTGAAATGACATAAATAACCATAGAAGCTAACACAACTGTGAAGGTTATCTTAGACATTTCAAAAGCTTCAAAAAGAGGTATTCCTATTATACATAGATGTGTATTCATTACTACGTATTGAACCTATTTTAAAAGTTTTTTTTGTGTATTATGATTAAATGCAAAATCCATCTTATGTAAGCTTTTACTTTAAGTATTAGTATTGTACTGATTCGGTCTGAAATCATTAGTTGTTACATATTTGTTTTTGTTATAGTTTTTTATCCTAATTGATTAATTAGTTGCATAACTAAAACCTATTTGTGATTGATTAATTACTTTTCTAAAATTAATTACCTTGTTTGCTAGATTAGAGATTATTTGTTGTTGTAGATCTGATTTGTTGCAATGAAATTTACTATAGGTGCTTCAATTTAATTTTTTCATAATCAAGGTGTCAATACTTTGATTAATTGAATCATGTATATAATCATTAAACCAAATTTAATTGTATACTAATATCAAGTTAAACCTTTTATTAGATTAATTTGTTTTAAATTAATTTAATCAATTTCATTGCTTCATCAAATATATGCTTTGAAATTAAACCATAGTTTACTATATACACATATGTATATAAATATATTTGTGTTATTGTTGAATTAATTATTTCATTGAAACAACGCATTAAATTATGACAAAAGTTTTAATTTTTCTTTATGTTGATTGTGTGTATTTTCAAATCCAGTTTTTGAGGGTTTAATTTGATGTTATTAGGCATGGAATCTTATATGGTATCAAATTTGTTATTATAATAGTGTTAAAAAAAGGGTTTAACATATTACATCATATTATTGCCTTTAATTCTGATTGATTGGATCCAAATCTAATATAAAATTGCATTTCTACCGTCATCTTTCTAGTTTTTCTTATTTTGAAATGTCTAATTTTATGTAGATTTGTTTCATAATTTCATATATGTACCTATATTAAAATATATAAGTGGCAATAAATTATTACATATATGTGTGTGCATGTGTGTGTATATATATGTCTAAAATAACTATATATAGTGTAACACCCAATAATTTTATACATTTAAATAATTAAATTAAAACAGTAAAACCGTAAATTTTACATAAAGGGCAAAATAATAAATTTCTACATAAATTGGAAGCTTTAGGACATATGCCATTGCATCCATAACATCGTCTATAGTCAAAAAACATATATAATTTGCTGATTTGGTTAAACAAGATAGATACTAGAAGAAGTCAAATCCAATGGCATTTTCGTAACATATTAAATTCAAGATTTTAGTCTAAATATTATATTTTTTGTCTATAAATAGATCACTAACCCTATTCCTTTTATCTAATAATCTTGCCTCCATATCTAAATCACCAATCCCCAAACCTATTATAAATTCTCCAAATCAATTTCTAATCCACCAAATCAAGTCCAAATTAAACGAATTAATATATGAAACCGATCGCCTCGAAGAGAGCTATGCAAATAAATCGACGCTATCGAGAAATTTTAGTTCTGAGGGCGTGTAAATTCTGAATAGCGAAGGAGAAGAATGATCTACATTAAATCTGACAAGATGCATGGCTAATCGGTGAGTTGGATTTATCATATTTGTGTATATAATAGTAGGACTTAGTAATTCACCTCTTATGATCTTAAACCAAATTAAAATTAATGTAAATCGATAAGTAAAACCTAATTTTTTTTATATATACCTGTTTAGGATGTAGTATGTCATGGCTAGTTAATTAAAAAGTTAATTTTTATCGATTTAATTAGCGAAAGTTAATATCGTTCTAATTAAAAATTGCAAAATACAAAAGTGTTTCAAAGTAGGCATATTATATAACAATTTATAGTTCTCGACAACATAAAACCATTGGTGGTATTCGTTTTTCAATTGCGTGTACAGACTAATATCAGAAAACGTGAAAGAAGTATCGATAAACATGGACCATTTGTTTTGATCCAACGGTAAAACGATGACTATGTGACGATCAGAAAGCGTAGATGTGTAGGGGAGGTCAAGTACGTTCCCATGCCATTTCCCAATTAACCACATGTGGCTGGAGTTCATCAGAACATTGAACCCAAGCTCAAAAATTAGTGCCGGCGTGTGTTGGAAATAAGCTGTCAAAAATCTTTAGGTGGTGACCAGAGAGTGGCGCACAACGGTGGGGTTTCGGCGGTATGGTCTAATTTGACGGTGGTGGCTGTAGGCGAGCACGGTGATGGCTTTGATCAATGTTTTGATCAACATAAGGTTTAATGGGCCTGTAGTGAATGGAAGAGATGGGAATAAAAATAAGTATAATAATAATTAAATTATGAATTATGGAAATGAACCTTAACTTCAAACCTTTATAACTCTCATATACGACCTTCATTTCATGCGTGGTTTATTGCATCAGATCATGTTGAGATGTGGAATGTTTTAGTATATTATTTGTTGTGGTTTGAGATAGTTTTAGAAAATGGCCTTCATTGAGCAAATTTGTTGTACAAGGTTCGTATTTGGCGATGTGATAATCCGAGGAGCCAAGTCCTCAATATATTATAGTCTGAGGAGCTATGTTTTCAATATATTATAGTTCGAGGAGCTGAGTCCTCAACAAATGATAGTCTGAGGAGCTGGGTCCCCAATATACGATATAGTCTGGGGAGTTGAGTCCTTAATATATTATAGTCCGAGGAGTCGAGTCCTCAACATACGATAATCTAAAGAGTTGAGTCCTCAATGTACAATATTCTGAGGAGCTATGTTTGCAATATACGATTTGGCAGCATGACATGTTTAGAGGAGCTGAGTCATTAGTCTACGATTTAACGATAGGGGGTTGAGACTTTGGGGTCAAATCCTGGGCATGTAATTAGGCATGACCTAAATTTTTAGCGGGATCATAGCATATGATGTTACTATTGTATTATGTTATATTTAGTTGACTTGTTGGGTGCAAATGATATAGGTTAAGGTATGGTTTTCGAGCATAAGTATTGTTTTTCTAGCTTATTAGTATTATACACTTATATGATATGTTTTGCTCACCAGCCATATGTCTAACCCCCTCTATTATTATTTTCATTTTGGTAATATTATTATAGATCAATAGAGAAGACTGGTGGTGGCTTGGAGCAAGAGGTGCGAGGGAGTCGCATATTCATTCATTAGCTATCTACTTTTTTATTTCATTTATTCTTAGACATTATATTATTTCCATTTTCAGTGTAGAGATATATGTTATAGTTGGAATCTTTTTGATTTTGTGTTGTTATATTTGTCTAGGATTGTACTTTTGATTTATGTTATATTATATTTCTTTTGCTGTGAGTTTCAAAAAGTATAGAATATTGCAGATAGCTTTGTAATCTGTTTTATAATTTACTCAAAAATGATCCATTATTTGTGAGGTCTGCGATGCTAGTTCCACTTTTAGACGTAGGTCAGGACATCGTAGATGGAAGGTTATTACATGTGGTATCAGAGTTTACTTCATGTGATTCTTCTAAAGTAGGACAAGAGCGTATTTGTTATTATATATATATATATATATATTATTACATCACACTCCAAATATTTTGACTTGTAGAGGTAGTTATTAGTTTATTCCTTATTGTAAACAACCACGAGTAAAATACATGTTGATATTTAAAAAATTTAGGGTGGGAGATAAATCCATTATGTTTGTTGCAATTTACTCCATAAAGAATTGTTATGTGTAGTAGCTGTGGAGTAAATTGTCGGACTATGGATGAATAAGAAGAGAATTACCCCTAAGTTCATAGAATATAGTGTGATATTGATGAGGCATAATGAATGTACTTAAGCATTTTCAAAGTTGTAGTTGGGCTTGTATAAGTTATGATCTACTCCAATTAAAGTATTTAAATTAACTGAAATGTTTTCCCTGAAAAGTTCGAAATAATAATATAGAGATTTTGGGAAATTATTGAAGTTGAAGTTTGTTTAATATATTTAAATAATAAACCCTTTAGTAAGCTTTAACATAAGAAAATTTTACAAGAAGTATTTTTTCAAAAATATTTTAAAGGTTTTATTTTTGTAAAATGTTTAGTGTAGGGCAAATTGTTTATGCTTATATTTTGATGTACACTTGGTTTTCGGCAAAAGGACTTTTGTAAGCAAATAGAAAAAAAATTATACTGCACCGCTTTATAATTTTGTGAATTTTTTGGATAGAATCTGAACTGAAAAAAAGTTAAATATATTATTTAAACTTGTGAAAATTTTCGATTGCAATATGTATGTACTTTTGAATGTATGCAAAGGATTTTTGATATAAACTCTTGACAATATGCATTAATAAATGGTTTAAGAAATATGGAAATTATTTACGAATCTGATATGAATATAATTAGTAAAAAAATGAATTTCAAAAATATTTTTTTATGTATATATGATTATTAGTTAAAAGGTGTAACAACAAGGATTTTCGACCCTCGAAAATCGACACTAATACGTCCACTATATTGTGTGCCAAGCAATCGAATGCTGGAAAACCTGCTTATTAGGGGAAAAGAAAGAAGAAAGAAGGAAGAAGAAAGAAGAGAAAAAATAAATAACACAAAATCTCACAACGAAACAAATAATCTATAATATACAATAAATCTTTACACAAAAAAGAAATGTAACATACATACATCAATCAGAGTATTGTAACCTATTTCAGCCGAGACAGTTATAAAAACCTGTCCTCACAATTGCTGATAAATACAACAATGAATGCAGTGGAAAAATAACCGTATACGTGAATACGTCTCTGGGCCTCCGGCTCGTCTCCTAAGCTCCAAAAGCATCCAAACTAAATCTGTAATATGCTTGGTCTGACCCGAGCATTATCATAAAATAATACCCGAGTCAGCCTGGTAAACCAGCGTGAGAAAACACACCTCAATTGAATTTTAATGTTTCATAAACCTTTAGAAAATAAAAGTATCTCATAAGACCACGTCGCACATAAACATGGATGGGTTTTTACCTTAGAAAATTCGAGGGTGGGTTTAGGGTTGATCCGTGAACTTGAATTTGACCCGACTAACCCATTTATGGGCTCGGTATTGTTGTAGAATTCTCATTTTAGCTTGCACAAGAATGGTACTGTTGTTATTAACTTATTCCTACACATCCGCACTTAACAACTTCCTATGTTTTCATGCTCATACCCACGTTTTCATGCCCATTCCCACGTAACAACTTCTTAAATTTTCATACCCATCTTAGCTTGCAATAAAAGAATGACAACAATACCCTTCTTTTGCTCTAAAATTCTCATCTTCACTTGCAAAAGAAGGGTATTGTTGTCATTCACTTATTCCTACACATTTACATTTAACAACTTCCCACATTTTCATGCCCATTTCCATTTCTTTATACAAATATTTTTCTTAACGGGTTACACAAATCAACCCGAAACCCACTTGATATATAATCAGGTCAACCCAAAACACACCCATTTAATAAACGGGTTGACCCTACCCGTTTAAAAATCAACCTGCACCCAAGTTGACCCGAACTGAATCCGACCCAACCCGACCCATTGGCATGCCTAACGATAACCAAACCATTTCATATGAAATTCTTTGATATTATAATAGTGACTAAGATACAAATACTTATTAATCATAGCTAAAATTGTTACATTAATTAAATCCAGCATAATAGGTATACAACTAAAACCATAAAGGCACGTATTGGAAAATTGATTCCATATAATGACTAGGCTATTGGGGTACCGCCTGTCATGATGCATCTCTAGATAAAATAACACCGAGGTCGAACCTATTGACTCCTGCCAATACAGAACCTGCCTACCCTTTATTGGATAGTACCGAATACGATCACCCCTTGTAATGGGATTCGAAGCATACAAATGAGAGAAAATATCGACTCTAGATTTGGATGATCATACCCTATTTGGGAGCGACCCACTTAGCCTTGCCGCATCTTCCATGTTTTAGTCATTCCCGGTTGATGAGGCTTGAGGCTACGTTTTACCTTTCATATAGCACTTCCCACTTGGAATGCTAACACTACCCTACAGGCAACAATGCAATGCTAGCATTCATCCATACAAGTTCATTTTGGGGCAGAACGAAATGCTTGAGAGCTCCGTCTTCAATTCCATTATATTTAAGATGTCTTCGCTTCGAAATGCTTGAGTTAGATCGAAGTGGTTTTTGGATAACCTATCCGATCCCGGTCACTTCGAAACAACACTCGATAGTTTTCGATAGTTTCCTTATCATTTGTCCTAGGAGAACGAAACAAGATTTATACGCACAATACAACATCATCGGAGATGACTGTACCATATAACTCATGTATTTCTCCTAGATATTTTAAATGTTACATTTTGAGTCCATATTTGATAGTCGGTTATTTAACTATCCACAAACACACATCCAAATCAAGGATTTAAATCCATAAAGAAAACCAACATTAGTTAAACCCGTAATTACCACTAGCCTCTTTAATTAATCTTTTCATTAATTAAAATTACTTTGTACTTGTATATCAATACCTTTACAAAGATATACCCACAAATCACTATATTTTCAATATTTAGAAAAAAATATCTATGTACTTATCTTAAAGCTATAAGTATATTCACAAAACTGAGAAAGATTTCCTTTTTATACAATTCAAAAATCATTTATAAACTCCGTTATAAATTTCAAAAACCATTTATGAACTATTTTATAAATCTCTAGAAATCATTTATAAACATTTCTAAACCATTTCTTAAATCATTTATAACACTTTATAAATCCATAAAAATAATTACAATACTCCTCTTATAAATCTATAAACCCATTTCTAAAATTCGTTTATAAATATCTAACTATTTATAAACTCCATTTTCTTGTAAATAATCTTCCTTTAGGCATTTAATCTATTTTATAAACCTCTATTTATAAGTCTCGAAACATTTGTAAATAAATAAAAACCATTTACTTCAAAATCCTCTTATATATTGATAATTATTAACAATAAACATTATAAACAAATAATAATTACTACCTTCAAAACATCTTAAAAATAAATTTAATTATTTCAAAACATTATTAAACAAACAATAATAATTAATCTTTATCATGACTATAAATAATAATAATTAACTTCCAAAATATTATTAAGAATCATTATTATTAATTACATACCATATTAATTATTTGAATAATTAACTTTTCAAAATAGTAAAATATTGATAAATATCTTTAAAACAACATTAAATATAAATAAATAAATTTAAAAAACTTAATTATAAATAAATAACTTTAAAACCATATTAAATATAAATAAATGACTAACAATGTTAAATATACCAAATAATTTTTAAAACAATTTTAAATATAAATAAACAACTTAGAAAAAGATAGATAAGTTGGTTGGAATAAAATAGAAATTAAATCCTTTAAAACAAAATATTTCCGACACCAAATTTCAGGTTTAAAATCTTTTCCTGTGTTGAAAACCCATTTCTAACTCAAATGGCAATTTATTGTATTTTTAGAATACTAATTTGAAGCCAATAGCTAACAAATACTTGACCAATATCAATATTGATTTCCTATCACGACATGGTTTTTAGTTGCTCATATAATGATGTCATAACCAATATGGTTAACAAACAGGTTTGATATTCCATAATCATTCAATAAAAATATTATTGAAAACATTTCAACAAATGGCGAGGAATCCCTTTGGATTCCTCCAACCTATTTCCACCTGCATCACAACTCGTGTGTGTGTATATATATATATATATGTAAATAAAATCAACAGTGGTGAGGAATCCTGTTGGATCCCTCCAACCTTTCCTCCTGCATCACAAACAAGATATAATTATATAGTATGGGTCATCCACTATTAGATGGGTGTATATAAAGGGTCATCCGCTCCAAGGGCGGGAATAAATTAAAACCAACCGATAAAACAGTAAATCATCCAAACATTCAATCAACAATTTTTATTAACTATGTAATATTATTGTTTAGCCAAAAAGGTGAGTTTAACTCATTGGAATTTCTATTGTTGTCGAGGCATTCCGGTTTGGAACTAAAATCGAACGACGTTCGATTTTACCCCAAATTTCAATAGTCTTCGAATCGGACTAAACCAGTTCCATCGTGAAGCTTACATCATCGTGAGCGCAATGCAAAAATTTGTGCCTCGATTGGACCTCATATGAGAGAGTTATTGATTAAATAAGATTTCATCTTAAATAATATTATTATATTCGCTAATTGCCTAATTAACTAAACCCCTCTCCCTTAATCCTTCTTCTCTCTTCTTGATCCTTTCTCTGATACCTGTACACCATCAAAGTGCATGGTCATGCACTATGCTCCCCTCCCCAATCAATGATCCTCCGAATCAACCTCGCCATCAAACTTACCTCTACTTCCTCTTTTCCCCAGACTCCACATCATCACCTCCGCAAGCCCCTACCAAAACGCAACCCACCCTCTCTCATTCACGTACTGTAGCGACGTGAATCATCAGAGGTGCCTAAACATCACCAAACTCCGATCGGGGATGCTAAACAACGATGTGAGCTCGAATCTAACCTCTACTTTGCCTCCCATCACCTCAAACCATCCATACGCGAAGCCCTAGCCAACCCCAAAGCTCGACCATGACAGCCGATTACCCTAAATCCACGACACATGCAACCAAAAGCATGTCAAAATGAAGCTCTTCTCAAATCGAGCTTTTTAAAGTTTGTTTTCTGATTTTTAGTTTTGTATTTTACTTGATTAAATTTTTTTGAAGTGGGAAAAATTCTTAGCAGAGGGAAATACAAGAGAAGAGGGGGAAAAGTTGCGTTTTAAATAATTAAGGGTTATGGTTCGAACGTGGATAGGTATGGTGTTTGATGATAGGATATGGGCTGAAGTTATGGGTATAAAATAACATATATATATATATATTATTTTAATTAGAAATATCTAGCTTTAAAAGTCCAAAAAAACTCGAACTCCAAACGAGGTGTGTCACATAGCATTCTATATGTAATACCCATATTCTGAACACAATGGAACTAGTCCCGAGGCCTAATTTCATCATACACAGAAGATAGTTTCTCAAACCGGTTATTATATAAATTTTCAAAATTAATTTATAAGAGTTTCAAACTTGTACGACCACGTGACACGTTCGATCGCCACGAAATTCGTTAACTTACAATAATTCACCATTACGGATCCAATGAAACCGGTTTCGTCGAAATCTGAGATAGTGCCCCGGAAGGCTATTTTCACAATTTAATTAAAACGAGTTATTATTTACAATATTTTAATCACGATTAATTCAAATTCAAAATTTTACTATCTGCATTCTTGCTTAAATAGAATTTAAATCAACTTTCAAAATCATTTTTATTCACATTAAAAACAGGATTTGATTATTTAAACAATTTCAAATCAAATAACCATTATATTTGGAATTCAAGTTATTTAACTTATAAAATTAACTTTCAATATTCCAAATCAATTAAATATCCTAAATTCAAACGACTTAAATTATGGATCGTTACATTCTTCCCTCCTTAAAAGAATTTCGTCCCCGAAATCAGCAAGTAAGAAAATACCCCAAACCCATTAACTTTTCAAAACCAACTTATTGAAATAGACTTCCAATTTATTTTAAGCCTTTGACCTTTCAAAATCAATTTGTCAAAATTTTGTTACCACCTTTTTCTAAGTCTTAAATTTTATTCATAGATATAACTAATACCATTCCAAGTTATAACATAAAAATCAAATTTTAGATACCAAAAATTTCTCAAAAATTTTCTAACGCCTTAAATTTACGAAAAATTTCACCAGCATCTCCTTTGAGCAGCTCGATCGGAAAAACCACAAACTGCCACTATGGGCCCAAACCAACAAAAGAAAACAAAAGCCAAGTGGCTCAATCATAAATCCATCAAACCAAACAACAATATAAACATATACCTATTTGTCGGGCAACCAAATGAGTAGCCATGTATATGTATTGCGTGGAACTTTCATGTCCGCTATTTTGTAGACTAAACTTTTATATATGTACATATGTACTCTTTCAAAATATAACATATGTATAATCTGCTATGTACTCTATGACTTTGTGTTATGTATAAATTATGTTTTTCTGAGCAATTATTATAGCCACTGTAATATTATTATAAGCCTGGATTGTATATGTCGATCCTCTTTGGAAAAAAACCATCACCCAATTCAATGTGTCAATACTCGCTTAAAGTAATATTCATGGATGGTCGCTCCTTGCATGCCTTATTCTCTGCACTAATAGATGATATTACTTAGTAATATCCTCTGTTAGTGTGGGTCTAAAGGTGGGGCATTACAGCTTGGTATTAGAGTGAGGTTTAGAACAATATGCGATATTATAAACAAGAATCCTAGCCCAGGCAAGATTTAGAGACCCATCCTTATAGGAGTTTGGTTAGAAACTTAGACTTGTTCCCTAATATAGATAGGAATATTAAGGGTGACTTAGGATTAGTCATTGGAGTATAATAGTGGGTTTTCCTATTACAATATAAATTTTGTTAATATGGTTGTGTAGGTTAGGCCTTAAATGAATTAGTGTATTTCGATCCCCCTTAGTGATCAAAGTGCATAGCGGAAGTTGATGGATTGCTTTCCGCTATGCACATTGTTGAGTTTGTTTTATGTTTGTTTGTTTGATTGATTGGATGCATGATTGCATAGGAATTTTGGTGACAATTGTAATTTTAAAATCTTGGTATGAATCATCATTTAAGATTAATAACCTACTTGTAATTATAAATATATCAAAAGAAAATGAAGCTAAAATATTGATATTAGATTTCAAATTAACTAGTGTAAATAAATTATTTATTATTTATAAACATCGAGATATATTGTGAAATATTTCGGTAAAGTAATCATCCAATTGGGAAGTATCATCCTTTAGATTTTATATATAGGGTATCGATTGTGGTTAATATAAGCAAGTCAATCTTTGTAACGTCTAGAGTATAAAAGATGTAAGTATTTTATATTTAAAATATTTTCTAGAGTATCTATGTGTATATGTTAAATTGCCCATTGAGTGCTTAAATATTCTGGTCGATACGTCTGGCCAACGCTATCGATAGAAATCCTTAAACACTTGAACGAGACCAATTGGACATAATATTTTGGGTAATCAAGTTATGTTTGAGAAACTATATTTTGAAAATAAGACAAATAAGAGGAAATAAACTTTTAAGCTAATATTACTTAAGGTGGAAATGCTATTTTGAAAATGCATACATAAGTATGCATATACAAAGATTTTTAATATATATATATATATAGCATGGAAGACAAAAATAATAATGTTGGGAGAGTTTCAGCCGGACCAACCCACTACCGGACCAGCTTCCCAGAGCCACTACCGAACCAGCTTCCCAGAGCCACTACCGGACCAGCTTCCCAGAGCCACTACCGGACCAGCTTCCCAGAGCCACTATCGGACCAGCTTCCCAGAGCTACTACCAGACCAGCTTCTCAGAGCTACTACCGGACCAGCTTCCCAGAGCTACTACCGAACCAAGCTCCTACAAGCTACTGCCCTCCAACCATCTCCGAACCAAAGCAATGCCGAACCAACGCTCCCAGGCCAGATTACATCAGCCCAGGCCCACCAGCAGCTATGTACATCCAAGACCTCTGCCCTCAGTCTCACTCTATAAATAGAGGGGCAGGGGTACAACAATGGGGACAAGTTTGAAAGCTCAAGCACGGAGAGAACTTTCAAACAACTTTCAGATACTTGTATCAAAGCTTCGTACTTGTAATTTGAACATAAAAGGATAAATAACATATAAAGTGGACGTAGGCACGTTCTGGCCGAACCACTATAAATCTGTGTGTCTTTTACAGTTTAGCCCTTACTTTTTACATATTTGCACAGATAACCCAAATAACTAAAAACAACATAAAATCAACTAAAACATACGACTTGGAGGTGTTTGCCCATTTTTTGTGCAAACATTTTTGGTGCTTTCATTGAGAGTTAGAGGCTCGAAGCTTCAGCTTCTTCCACTTAACCTTCTTCCTAACAGCATCGTCCATTGCTTGGAAAACATGCCTCCCAAACAGAAGAAAGATGTTAACAAGAGAAAAAACATCGCGACCAGCAGTCTTCCAGATCCAATGGTCACGGATCAAGTAAATCGTCCCCCTCCAGTAGCAGTACCAAATGAAGGTCAGATAAATCCGACCACCCCTGCAGCAGAACAGCCGGCAGCAATTACTAGGGCAGATCTAGACAGGGTTGTGGCTGAAGTGACTAACCGCTTCACATCCCAGCAAGAAGCCTTGGTGGATCATCTCATGTCACGCTTAAGGGATGCTGAAGAGTCCAACCGCAACACTGAATCATGGGGTGAGTCCCAGTCTGGAGGATCTCAGAGACAACAAAGGTCTTCCTTCTTCGAGGGAGCTAACGGCAGAAGCAGCCATGGTAGGAGCCGAGACCGAGCTCAGCCCGAAGTTAGGCCTGAGGAAACACTTGGAACCGAACCCAACAGGGGAGGTACCGAACGGAGGCCAACTGTAGCTGAGCCTGTCATACTGCCTAACCACGAAAACACCAATGAACGGCGCCGAGCTAGAGTACAGCCCAAAGTTGGACCCGAGGAAGTGCTTAGATCAGAACCCAGCAGGGGAAGATCAAGGCAAGGGCCAACTGTAGCTGACCCTAGCATGCTCCCAGAAGACCAAAGGCAGCCACTGGAGAATATTAGGAACGATAGGCGATACCATCCCTACAGGTCATCCGGACGGAATCAATCCCACAGAACAGAACCGAACTCATTTCTATCTACTCCAAATTCTGATGAAAGGATGGCACGCTTGTTCAGAGAGTGCGTCCAACGGGATCAAAGAGATCGAGGGATAAGCGCTAGGGTAACCAGCCCTTTCGCCCGCGATATCGAAATTGCTATCACCCCCCGAGAATGGAAAATGCCAACAATGGAACCTTACAAAGGAACCTCTGCCCCATTGTACACTTGCAGAGATACACACAGCATATGCTCATGAGTGGAGCAACAGAGGGAGTACTGTGCAAATGCTTCCCACTATTCTTAGAAGATCTAGCTACCTCCTGGTTCTGTCATCTACCCCAGGGATCCATCAGCTCGTGGGAGATGCTGAAAGAAAAGTTTATCAGTCAGTTCCACATTCATGTGGAACAACCCAAGGACGCTTATTCCATATCCAGTATCAAACAGAAACCTGGAGAGAAACTGCAGCAATACCTAACCCGATTCAATGCCGCAGCGGCCGACAATCACGTAAGCCACCTGGATGAAATGTTTCGAGTACTCCGCCAATATGGAATGAAGCTGAATCCTCTAAAGTGCTCCTTCGGAGTATCATCAGGAAAGTTTCTAGGATTCATCGTCCATGCCAGAGGAATTGAAGCAAACCCTGAACAGGTCCGAGCTCTGAAAGATATCAGGATACCTTCTACCCGAAAAGAAATGCAGAGCCTAAATGGGAAGGTGGCCGCCCTAAGCAGATTCATCTCCAAAGCGACCGACAAATGCATCCCCTTCTTCGAAGCTCTAAAGAAAGAGAAAGGAAAATTCGAATGGACTAAGGAATGCTTAACGGCTTTCCTTAACTTAATCGAACACCTCCAGAGACCACCAGTACTCTCAACTCCGAACAGGGGCGAAGAGCTATACCTATACCTTGCTGTGTCATCTCATGCTCTAAGCGCTGCATTGGTTAGAGAAGATGAACGCACGCAGCGGCCAGTATACTTTGTAAGCAAGAGGTTTACAGGGGCGGAAGCCAGATATCCTAAACTTGAGAAACTAGCGCACTGTTTTCCAATCACATCACGAAAAGTGCGACACTATTTTCAATCTCATTCCATCAGAGTCCTAACTGATCAACCACTGAGGCAGGTACTCCATCGTCCCGACACTTCTGGGCGACTACTTAAATGGTGCCTTAAACTAAGTCAATATGATATTACCTACCATCCTCGCACCGCCATCAAGGGGCAGGCCATGGCCGATTTCATTGCCGAATTCACTACCAAAGAAGGTAAAGAGAAATCAGGAATAGCGGAAGACATCAAGTGGAACCTCTTTGTGGATGGTGCATCAAACGAACAAGGCTCGGGGGCAGGTGTGGTAATAATCACTCCCAGGGGAAATAAGATGCACTATGCTATAAGGTTGGAATTTGCTGCCACCAACAACGATGTAGAATATGAAGCAGTGGTAGCCGGATTAGAACTTGCCTTGGAAATCGGAGCCAATTCTTTGTGTCTTCATAGCGATTCTCAACTTATTGTTAATCAAATACTAGGAGAATTCCAGGCTCGAAAAGAACGACTCATAGCATATTTAAAGAAGACCAAGTTACTTCTCAGTCGATTGGACCACTACTTAGTCAAACACATCCCTCGGGAAGAGAACCAAGAGGCCGACGAATTGGTGAAGCAAGCTAGCATGAGAGACGGCGCTATTTCCGGAGCAATAGCCATCTCAAAGCAACTGACCCCAAGTTTTGAGCAAGTGAATCTGATAGCTGCAACCGAAGAAGCAACTTGGATGACTCCCATCCGAGACTACTTACAAAATGGCACACTACCCAACGGGCGTAACGAAGTCCGGAAAATCTTGAGGAAAGCTTCCCGCTACACAATACAAGAGGACACCCTCTATCGGCGCGGCTTCTCTAACCCCTTATTAAGGTGTGTCGCTGGAAGGGAAGCCAAGGAAATCTTATCCAACATTCATCAAGGAAGTTGTGGAGATCACACCGGAGGGCAGACTTTGGCAAAAAAGATATTCCGATATGGGTATTTCTGGCCCACCTTAAGCAAGGACGCCTTAAATTTCGTCAGAAAATGTGACAGATGCCAGAAGTTTGTTAAGATTCCGCGGCTACCAACAGCTGAGATTACTCAAATGACCAGCCCTTGGCCTTTTGCAGTATGGGGAATTGACTTAATCGGCGAACTGCCAATGGGCCGAGGCGGGGCCAAATATGCTATAGTGGCAGTCGACTATTTCACCAAATGGGTGGAAGCAGATCCCCTAAATAAAGTATCTTCAGCAAAAGTTATTAACTTCTTGATCAAAAATGTTCTATGCAGGTACGGAGTCCCATTCAAAATTATATCAGACAACGAACTTCAGTTTGACAGCGAGGAGTTCGCCAATTGGTGCCAAGAGCACGGAATTCACAGAATCTTCTCATCCGTAGCTTATCCTCAGGCAAATGGACAAGTCGAAGCCGTCAACAAAATTTTGAAAACTCTAATCAAAAAGAAGCTCGAGAAGTCAAAGGGCGCTTGGGTGGATGAACTCCCTACGGCACTGTGGGCCTATCGCACATCTTTCAAAACATCAACAGGGCATACTCCTTTCTCTTTGGCATACGGATCGGAGGCTATGCTCCCAGTTGAAACCATCGTGCCTTCCCACCGTAGGATCCGCTATAACCCAGAAGAGAACGAAGAACTCCTTCACATGTCTTTGGATCTAATTGAGGAGAGAAGAAATGATGCAGCCCTCAAAGCAGCAGCCCACAAGCAAAAAGTGGCAGCACAATACAACTCCAAAGTCAAGCATCGCACCTTACAAGAAGGGGATCTTGTACTCAAGCGAATCTTCCCTCGCCCCGGAGCACTAGATCCAATCTGGGATGGACCATATGTAATTCATAAAGATCTCCACAATGAAGCTTATATTTTGTCAACAGTGGACGGAGAGGTGTTCCAGAGGGCATGGAACATCCAACACCTTCGTCGATACTTTTCTTAACTTGTATTGCCCATATGAAGTGAATTAACAAAGAGAATCAGTGGACGTAGGCATTTTCGTGCCGAACCACTTTAAAAAACCTTGTCTCTTTTTTAAACTTGTTCCTTTATATCTTGGCTGCTTGTTAACTTTATCCTTTTATGTTGGACAAAATCCTATGCATGTAGCATTTCCATTCGAGGCACTCCACAGCGCAACTTCATCTGGACAAGACCTAACAGGTACTATGCGAATCTATGCCTTCGCCAATGAGACACTTTCGCTCCAGCATCCCTCTGCTGTGGGTTAACTCATTGCTCGCGACGACCCTTAAAGCCAACTGTAATGAGCCGATTATAAGCCACCGAGAAGGCCGATTATAGCCGAGGCAGCTCATTACGGCGTTCGGCTCGCCGGCAACTGTGAACCGACTATAAGCCCCAACATAAGGTGTGGCCAGCTAGGGGAAGTTCACGGTTGACGATCGGCACCCACGCTAGCCGGCCACAGTAAATCGAATAATACCCACGAATACGGGCCATAATTGCCCGGGTAGTTACTGTGCGCGATCTCGGCTCCGATGTGTCTTAAGTGCGGCTGTGGTAAAAAAGAATTAACTTCCCGCGGAGGCGTAAGATGGGTGACAAATGTCTCCAAGACCCACAGCTAGGGAAAGTGACTACAAAGCCCGTTTGCCATGAACTTAAGCACATCGAAGGCCTTCCGTGATTAGAAGTTTTACTTTTTCACATATTTCAATTTTATTTAAGAAATTTTTCTCCTATCCTCTGTAACAATCCCTGAAGTACAGGACACAGAACAAGCAGATACTCACAGTAAGATATTGGACCACATTCCATACTCGGTCACACAAGACATTCAAAGCTGCTATCTACAAGCAAAATATAAAGGGCGGTATTTCCTTCTGTCATATGTAAACACGTGACTATAATCAATTCACACCTCACGCTAACATTGCACGTCATGAAATTATGTTTTAAACAAGAACTTGACGTCAAACACAATTTAATTACAAGAATATGCGTAGCTATATTTCTCATACAACATGTCAAAATAGCAAAAATATTCGAAAACGACAGAATCAGCTTAAGTTAAAAATTACACGTCAAGAATAATGTTGATTATTACAAGTAACATAATTACAACCTATTAGTTACGTTACTGTTTTGAGACTAACATATACGACAATGTCAAGTCTACAAAAAGATATCCAGGTCCAATCAAGGAGCCGGCCACTTCGGAGTTTTATCCTTGTCCTGTTGTCCACCTGTCCGGTCAAAGAAAGAATTCATTAATGATAAGCAACCAAGTTAATGGAAAGACTAGAAAGGAAGACTTACCAACATCTGCTCCTTGATCATCTTGATCATCATCCTCTACTTGCACACCTGCCTCCTCAGTGGCAAGCAACCGCATGCCCTCCTTCACTGCCACCTTCTCCTCCTTGGTGAACTGGGCGGTAACCACATCCATCCTGAAGGCCACACCACCCTCCTTATCCGCCTCAGCCTTGGCCTCCTCTAGAGCCCTGAGATAAATCCTAGCCATAACCCGGGGATAATCATCCATCCAGGACAAGTTACCCTGCCTCCAAGTACGGAAGTACATATCCTGGAGCATCCCATCCATCATCCCCTCGTTCTCTTCGAACTCCCTCATTCGGACCTCAGAAGCCCGCAACTTGGCAACAACAGCATCCCTCTCCGATCGATACCGTAAACGGTCAGCCTGAAGGGTCCTCCTCATTGCCTCCATCTCCTTCTTCGACTTAGCCTGAGCAAGCTCCGCGGCCTCAAGTCTCCCCGATAGTTCCTCTACCCGCTCGAGGTCCGCTTGCCGAACCTCATCCACCGTGGCAATGGCCATGTCAATCCGCTCCTTACAGACGGCCTCCATCCTCCGCAACTCCGCCCTACTGGCCTCTTCAATAGTCTTCCTCAATTGTCTGGACGCGGCCTTGTGCTGGGAGATTTGGATGGCTTGGTCGGCAAGTTGTTTAGCCTGGTCGGAAACAATCAACCGTAGCCGAATGTTGGCACTTCCAATCTCTTCCCCAGCCTTGACCAATCGAGCATGGTGCCCCATCAATTTCCTGGTCTCCTCAGCAACCCGGTCAATATTTGCCTTAGCCTCATCCCCCAGAGTTACGACCCGGGTAGTAAGCAGATCAAGGTCCAGGGACTTAGCTTCGTCAAGCACCCGTACCATAGGATTACGAGGAAGGAGATGCTCACCGGTAACCTCATCGAAGGAAATGTCATGAGATGCCGTGTCCAGGTCCGGATGACTCGCAAACGGATTGCGAACTAAGCCAGGATTATCTATCGGGATGACAGTTGGATTCTTGGATGGATGGGGGGAAGGTATAAACTCAGTGTCCTCCTCCTCAATATCATGAATAGGCTGGAGTGGGGCCGGAGGGCCAGGAAGAGATTCAGATGTAGATCGACTCCTCTTCTTCTTTTGTATATCTTCTTCAATAACTCCAAGAAGAGGACGATAACCGACTACGTCTCCAGGACGGTTAGTAGGAGGCTTCGGCTTGGCGGAAGCTTTGAGGAGTTTGTATTGTTCAAGCCTGTGCCGAAGATCTGAGGTCTTGGCCGTTTTGCCCGCTCCTGGAATGAAAACCAAGTGTCACCAACATATATTGAGCCATCATTCAAGAATTAAAAAGAGCAAAGAGAAGTTCACCTTGAACCGCAGAAGTTGCCTCAGTAGAAGCACTCCCGGAAGATAAATCGACACCGGTCCCAACCTTATCAGCTTTCTTGGACTTCTCTGTTTCCTCCAAACCTTCGAAGGCTTGGCGGAAAGCGTCATCCGTCCACTCTTGCATCTCGCCTACTTGCCCAGAAGACAAAGCCCCGACACCGTCGCCACCTCCAGCGCCTTCTCCTCCATCTCCGCCTTGCTCCTCCTCCACATCTCCCTCCTCCGGGATATCTGGACATGTGTTGGGAGAGGGACCGTCAGACTTTTTAAGCTTCTTCCCCCCGGCAACCGGATGTTTCGGAAAGGGCCTCCTTTTGCTGCTCTTCGACTCGGCCCCTTCTTTAGCTTGGGCAGCCTTCTCTTCGGCCGTGTCCCTCTGTTTGACCATGGACTGCTGTGGAAGGATCAAGTTGTGCTCCAAAAGTGTAGCGTTCCGGATCAGGTAAGCAGGCGACCTATCTCTTCCAATAATGGCTTCTATTTTTGTTGCCGTCTAAACCAGGCGATCATTCTCCACGACCGCAAAACCACCTATCGCTAGCAAAAAATAAAAACACATAAGAAGGAGCATTGCAACCAGAATGGGAATTAAAAATAAAGCTTTGACTTACATCCGGAGGTGAAGCGCCAAATAGAAACGGAATCATCCCTGACAAAAAACCATTCCTTCTTGAACATGCTGTACTTGGAGTATAGATCCAGGACCGGCTTAAAGGATACGGCCGATTCCAAGCTGATGTATGGAGACCCCTTCTTATAGCCTCTCAAGTTGTACAAATACCGGATCTCCTAGTTGGAAGGAGGATGCCCATATCTCCTCTGGAAGATGACGAAGAGACTCACCAGAATGGGATAGGAGTTGGGCTGGAGCTGGAATGGAGCTACCTTTAGATATGTGAGAAAGCTGACTACCCAGGCATTGAGAGGCGGGATGGCACCACACATACAATGGTATCTGCTATAGGCAAAATATCCTTCGGGAGGATCATACAGCATCACTCCCGCACCCGGCAATAGCATGCGCGCTCGGTCGATCCCAAAGGAGCGAGATATAACGTCAAGTTGCTCGCCCTTGAGTGAGCTAGGGAAGTAATCAGGAGGCAAGTTCAGAAGTTCCTGAGGACCATACCCGTCCACTAGCGATCTCGAGGTGGGCCCATGTCGTTCTGGATTCGGCTGAACTGGGGGCACGACAGGAGATTCTCTTCTGTTCGCAGATCTCTTCTTTTTTGATCGGGTTTCCACTTTGTGAGACATTATCTGCGGCACGAAAAAGCACATTGTTAGAACAAGGGATATAGAGGGTCAAACGAACAAGTGTATATTGTCTAGAGTTCCACTTATAAACACGTAAAGCCATTCAGCAGTACAAAGTCATTCGGCATTTCCAACATGAGGTTCATTCGGTAACCAACATCACCAGACTCATTCGGTCGTTTAAAACCGAAGGTTCGTTCGGCACCAGGTTCATTCGGTCATAACAGAAGGATCATTCGGCACTCATTCCCCTCTTGCCCATTCGGTAAGTCATGTTCCTAAGCCCATTCGGCAATAACACGCTCGGCAGAAGGAGATCTCACCTGGTTCGGCAAAAGTTGAAAGCTCGATTCGGCTAACACGCTTGGGTTCGACGAAGACAAAGGTTTGGCTCGGCTAATGAGGGATAACGATGGCATCAGACCGCTACTTATAGGCAAGATATAAACGACCGGATCAAATGGTTCGGTACACCGAACCAGATAGGAATGGCCGAACAAAAAACAAAGTATGCCATGTGCGTGCACATGCCATGCTTTGTGGGGGCAAGTGTTGGGAGAGTTTCAGCCGGACCAACCCACTACCGGACCAGCTTCCCAGAGCCACTACCGGACCAGCTTCCCAGAGCCACTACCGGACCAGCTTCCCAGAGCCACTACCGGACCAGCTTCCCAGAGCCACTATCGGACCAGCTTCTCAGAGCTACTACCGGACCAGCTTCCCAGAGCTACTACCGGACCAGCTTCTCAGAGCTACTACCGAACCAAGCTCCTACAAGCTACTGCCCTCCAACCATCTCCGAACCAAAGTAATGCCGAACCAATGCTCCCAGGCCAGATTACATCAGCCCAGGCCCACCAACAGCTATGTACATCCAAGACCTCTGCCCTCAGCCTCACTCTATAAATAGAAGGACAGGGGTACAACAATGGGGACAAGTTTGAAAGCTCAAGCACGAAGAGAACTTTCAAACAACTTTCAGATACTTGTATCAAAGCTTTGTACTTGTAATTTGAACATAAAAGGAAAAATAACATATAAAGTGGACGTAGGCACGTTCTGGCCGAACCACTATAAATCTGTGTGTCTTTTACAGTTTAGCCCTTACTTTTTACATATTTGCACAGATAACCCAAATCACTAAAAACAACATAAAATCAACTAAAACATACGACTTGGAGGTGTTTGCCCATTTTTTGTGCAAACAAATAACTTCATGAAAATAGTTTTACGAATACCTTTAGAATTATATGGGTAAAGAATAATATCAATTAGGATAAACTATATGTGCTAATGCTTTGATAACAAAGGAAGCTACAAAGTATCACTAATAGTTGAGGACGGTAGTGAGGCGATGTTGATTCCACAATCAACACCGTAGCCAATGGACAAGGCAAATCATTATAAATGGACGGTAGGGTAACACTATCGTATTTTTTAGAAGATGCAAAAAAATTTGGAAGTTACCTAAAAGATATATGCTAAAATAAACTTGTTATAATACTTTTGATAAGTTATACATAATCTATCATAATCCAAGTAAATATGTAAGCTTAAATCCTTATAAGTGTAAACCAAAGAAAGTTGAGTTAAAGCATGATTCCTTTATTTGATTAATTTGAGGCCATGAGATTTGACCAAACTATTTTGTGAATAAAGAATATCTTGCAGGATTATGGATATGTATATATAACTTCGTCTTAGGAGATTGGTACGAAATAATTCTTGAATTTTAGAAAGAAAAATTTAATTGTAAAAGAGTAATGGTTAAACAATATCAAGTTTGTTGAGTTGTTCCCTATTTGTTTATAAAATAATAAATTATGGCGGTTTCTTTGTGAAAAAGAATATATATAAAATAATATATATATATATATATTCAGAGATCTTTTCCTACTTTATTTCTTGATCATCGATCAAGATACTAAAGAAAATTTTAATATCATAAATGATATGTGTGTATATATATATATTCAACATCTTAAATGTAAAGTGTTTATAATTATAAAAGATATTTGTAGAATATAAGGTGCAAAGTAATTTTGTAAACCAATATTAGTGCATTTTGGAAATTAAGAAAATAGTGGAGTATATGTAGCTTTGAAGATTGGTAATTTAAGGAATTGTTGATATTATCAAAGTTGATTTATTAATGTTAATTTGGGAAGCAGATACATTATGTGAATTGTTTAAATATTGGATTAAATAATATCCATGGTTTCAAATTTATTAGTAAGAAGGGAATTTATTCATAATAAGATAATTATAGTTTAAAAAGCATTTTAAGAACATCGTAGAATTAGAAGTTGGAATCATGAATGAAACAAGATTCAGGTAATTTAATGGGCTTTTTATTAATCATGTTATTTAATGGTTGTTATATATTAGCCTCTCAAAGAGGAATTCTACTTGAATTAAAAAGATATAAAATATAGTATGGAGGAGTCAAAGTATATTTAGAAACAAAACTAAAATTTTTGAGTCCTACCAAATAAGAGTTATTAGAAATAAAAGAAACGCCTTGAAACTCCACTAAAAGCAAAGATCTAATTGAATTAGAAGATCAAAAATTTAAGTATTGGTTATATGTTTTGTATGGTATAAAGGAAGGGTATATGATTAATATAAAATTAATTTTCGGTTTTCAAGGGATTTTAATTATGGACGGCATTTTAAGAAAAGTATTGGAAAATGTTTCAAGTTTTTGAGTATAGTATTAATTTTAGGAATAATTAAAGGACGTTTTCTTTTATATGGCTAAAGTACAACGAAGTGTATTATAAAGGAACTATCTTAAAAATTAAGCTTTTCAAGTTCGAAAGGTTTTACAAGTAACTTTAATAAAGTATAATGGCATTTGTAAGTAAGAAGTGGAGGATTTTAAATAAGTCCAAAGTGTTGTTTATGATTTATGAATATAGACATTATATATATATAACACCAGAAATATAGATCTTTTAAGTTTGTATTTGAGTAACTTTCATTTGAAAGATAGTCTCAATATATGAATTTCAACTCTAGGATTTATTATGGAAGGAATTAAAAGTTCTTCCATAATTAATTAATCTTGTGTAATTCTTGCTATATGGAAGTTAATTCTTTGAAGAAAAATGATTTAGTAAGTTGAATTATATTATGAAATCATAAAATTTTAGCTAGGAGAAACCCTTGAGTTTCACAAACATTTACTAAAAGTTTAACTAAATTGAGTATCTTGAAACATAATAAATATTAAGCATATCAATTAAGAACAAAGTGCTTTTAATAGAAAAGGACTAGGTGACAAAATCTACTATTAGGTTAATCAATAAGTGTATAATTAAGAAGAAAACCCCTTTTAGGTAGGAAAAAACTATACCATATGCAGATATTAATTTGAGAAATCATTTCTAAAGAAAGATCTATCTAATGGAGTAATGCAGATTAAGAAAATACTCTGAATAATTTTGGGAAGAAGTTAGCTTTGGTATAAATAGGGGATTCCACAGTAATTTAAGGACTATGAGACTCTTTGAGTTTATAACTGATACTTGACTAACAAAAGCTGAAACTTAAAAAATTTGATTTCATAAGGTAGTCTAGAGGTTTTAATATTTCAAATAAGTTGAAATAATAATCTATAGTGAGATTTAAGATAAGAGCTAACTAGGAAAATTATTGATGTAAAATGATTAAGGAAGTTTTATAAGTTCAAACCAATTACTTGAGATTACACTATTGGATTATAATTCAGAATGTATTTTATATGGAAAAAAATTTAATTAATAAGAGAACTTTTGATGTTAAGATTGTGAATAATATATTACTATAATTGTTCTAGTAACGGCTATCGAAGTTCGATGTATATTTTGCATAATAAGTGTAATACTTATAGCAATATCTTTGTATGATAGACTTCTCTCTACGGAGAATTGTGGGGACGCAATTGTCTTAAGGGGGAGTCCATTACAAGTTGGGTTTGGGATGAATCTGAAATAAGATTTAATATAATTTTAATGCTAATAATTATTTAAACCGGAACCTTAGGGATTTTATTTTAATTCTCTTTCTCAATTAATATGTAATCTTTAGATTCAATTGTGTCGAGAGGAATAAATAAATATAAGATCATGGAATATTTAAAATGTCAAAAGTGAATTATTATCGTCAATAATTTGAATTATAGGTATGGCAATAAATTTCGAAATAAAATAAACAAAAGAATAAATTTATGGAAATCATTTATATATTTTTAAATTATACAAATTCTTGCCTAAAGCTTAAAAAATGGATTGATTGGAGTAAATGGAGACATAAGTTAAACTAATCACTTATGACCATTTGTTGTAACTAAATAGAAGTAGATAAGTCCAAACTCTTGGTCTAGAATTCGATTTAGAATAAATGTTAACTACTTAATGTAACTTATTGTGACAAATGGACTAGCAATTACTTATGGTAAGTAAAGTCTTAATGACCATAAATTACCATTTCATTGTGAATAAAAGTGTAGAAAGCTTGAGGAAATTAACTTATAAATTGATAAAAATAATTTTGTTATTTTGTTACTTAATGAAAATGGGTTGTTTGGCCCAAAAACCACTTTGAGAATGATATTAATGTTCCTTAAGAATGAAATGTACATTCTTTTTTTTTCAAACTCTTTGTTCAATAACTAAAAATCGAGCTCCTTCTTCCTCCTCTTATTAAACCCTAAAAACCAACCCTCTAAATCCTATTCAATTTTGAGATAAATTACTGTAGCTGAAAGGAATAGGCATTAATCTACCTTCTACAAGCTATAAACTAAGAGATTCAGGTGAGTAAAATTGACCCCTTGTACTAACAGTTGTGGCAGGATGAAATGGGTAAATGCATGAATTAATCTCTATTGTTGAACTGTTGCTATGGATTCTCTGTAAATCGGTTACTGTAAATTTATTAGTTCACCCAAATGAATATTTTGATTGCTATAATGAAGTATTGTTGGATACATTTGTGTCTCTGAGTTTATATTGCAATTACAAGTTTCTGGAGTGTCTTGAAGTCGCATCGAAACAATTAGAGATCATCGATGGGGAAGGGAAGGAACCTAGGTCTCATGCTCCAGGTCCTCACCGGTCGACCGGTGGAACATGACTGATCGACCGGTCATCACCTAGAGCGTAAGCTCGAGGTGTCTTCTTTCCCTTCCCGATCTATTACATTGCCCAAGTTTAGCTTTGCTTTTTTCGGATGGGTTTTGGCTTTTATCTAGTTTATGATTTTATGAGTTCTATTCTCTAATTTAATGATTCATTTCGATCCAAATATTTTGAATTTCATGTAGTTATATCTGTATATCCATTATATATATGAATATGGTTTGAATGCAATTAAGTTACAAATAAAGATGTTTATTCTAATATACTATTTTAAACTTGTGTAACGACCCTAATTTTGATTAACATTATTTAGGACATTTAATTAGATAAATTAAATGGAATAATGTAAATGGTTAAGGGAGTTGAGATTTGTCTAATTAGAGGGTATCCGTGCCTAATTAACTAATGAAAAAAAGGGAATTAACATAAAATAAGGAAAGGTAATATATAAGGGCAAAATAGGAATATGTTATATTCTTATACTCTAAACCCTCATGCCACTTTCATTTTCCACGTTCGTCAGCAAAAATTAAACCTAAGTAAGGCCGGCCACCATTGGAAGAAGATAAAGGGGAAGATAAGCAAGAATCAAAAGGAAGAAGCTTAATCAAATTCATTCAAGAGAAATATCAAACTCCTTAACAAAAAGCTAACATGAATAATAGATTACATCTCATATTTCTTATTTTCTTTATAGATCAGATCCGAATATGATTTGCAAAGTATTATGCCATGTTTAGAGTGTTAAATGGATATATATGCTCGTTGATGAATTTTGTTGTTTCATGCAGATTTTATGATAAGTTTTAATTTAAAAAACCTATCAAATGACATCCAAATGACTTGCGTTTTTGATATGAGGTCAGAAATAATTTTTTAGAGGTGGGTTATAAGTTTCATAGTTTTCTGAATTAATATGGATTTATTATGAATTTTCTAGTGAAGAAAATGGTTAAATTGGGTTTAAATTAATTTCGGCAATTATATATTAGCTTTGGGTCAGAAATTTAAATATGTCAGAAAACATATTAAAAGTGATTTATGTGAATTTTTCAAGAATTTTCCTAAGTGTTTATTAAATATATAAAATTATTTAAGGTATGGGACTTATAAATGTTTTATATGTTTAAAAAGGAGAAGGGGCAATTTGTAAATGTTTTTAAATTGTTAATTACTAAATTCAGCAGTAATTTTCAGAAAAGATTTTGTAAAAGAATTGGCAACCAATCATATGTTGACAAACAAGGCAAGTTAGTTGGGAAGAAATTGCTTTGAAAATGTAAAATCGATTTTATAAAGGTTTAATGCTTCACAACTTATAGCAGCCACCTTTCGACCTCATATTGCTGCCTCCAACCAAGTTGAAACCAATGCACATGGTATCAGCTTCAGTACATAGTGAATTGGAGTTAGCCGAAAGGTATGGAGTCGAAACAGGCTTTTGAAGGGGTTGAAGTAGCTTTTGTAAACTTAGAACAATTTTGGTTACAAATGAAGCTTTCGAATGGGATAGCTTTCGACTTAGTCACTTGTTTTAGAAAATGGTATTTCGAAAGAGGTTGCCGCCTTTTTTTTAAAAAGATGCTTTCGAAGGGGTTGAAACCCCTATTGCCGCATTCAACCTTTCAAAGCAATGCTTTCGAAACGGTTTTTCTGCTTAAAACTTAGAAGCTGCTTCTCTATGCTTTTGAAGTGGTTGGTTTCGACACCATCTACTTTCTTTTACTTAGGAACGATGCTTTCGAAAGAGATGTTGTCGACCTAGTTCTTTTAAGACCCTTGTTCTATTGAAAGATAAACCCAAAGGTTTCGAAAGGAATGTTTTAAATGATTTTGAAACTATGTTCCACAAGCTTTTACTTGAACCCTATGCTTTCGAAAGGTTTGTTCAAACAAAGGATTTTACTACTTTCAAAAGGTATACAATAAAGGTTTCGAAGAGGAGGTTCCCCAATAGTTTCGAATAGTATACTTTGAGTATTTAAGTGGGAGGTTTTTAATGCTTTCGAAATGCATGTTTAAGATGTTTTGAAAAGAGGATGTCTAAGGTTTATAAAGCTTTTGAAGGGATACCTTCAATGATTTCAAAAGGTTATTTTAAAGGTTTCGAAAGGTATGTTTTGGCCTTTCGGCCTAGAGTTGCAAGGTATAGAAATTAATATATTTTTAAAGGGGTACTTTCAATAGATTCGAAAGGTATTGTTTAAAGATTTTAAGCAGAGGTTTCAAATGGTTTACCTTGGTTGTATGGCCTAAAAGCTTTTAAGTTAAAAAGGGTTTTAACTTATTTTTGGAGGGATAGACCATCCCATTATAATTCATCAACATTGTTTTGAGTAAAGTATATATAACAAGGCAAAGATGTTTGAGTAAAGCAAAAGGTATGTTTTCAAAGTGTGATTTAAAGGAATTAAATCAATTAGAAAGAAATGTTTTCAAGGAAAATTTGAAGGGTAGTTAACCCTAAGTAAATGACTCATATACTAGAATACCAAATGAGACTGGTACATGGTCGCGCTCTATATTTTAGCTATTAGCCCCTAGCTAAATTAGTCCAAAATTCCACGGTGTAGGGCTTTGTCACAGGTAAGACTAAAATGAGGTTACACATAGAAAGGAATATAATGAGGAGAGATAGGTTATTGGTGAGCCCGCAAAACCATTAGGTTCAGTTGACCCTAGAAGAAGATAGTAAAGGGTAGTCAGCCAAGAGTTGTGTCTAATAGATGTTAGATAATTGATGTGTCTGGTAGGCCCGAGTCAACCAATGGCTAATATTTAGCCAAACAAAACTATATTTTGGGACAGATAGTCTATTGATTACCTGATTTATATGCATATATGAAAATTTTATTTTTGCTCTAATCAGTTTGATTGCAGGATATTGATTTGCAAAAAGATATGTTTTAAAGGGATATTAGTGAAGGGAAACCCGCTCCGCTAAGCGGTGTGGTCTCACTAAATATTAGTAAACTGAGATGTAATAGTATTATTCACACTAGGTTTTATGTCTGACTCGAAGTTTATGTTTTTCCCCTTAAACTCTCGAGTGCTAAAAATTAATTTGAGTAGATTGAGAATTAAGATTTTTCAGGTTTCAGTAGGTGGACGAATAAAGCTTTCGAAGATGAGCAGCAGGAAAACTTGGCTATTTGGGGGTTTTAATTTTATTTCCACCATGATGTATTAAGACAGCTATGTCTATTGAGTACTCTGATCATCCAAGGGGGCATCTTCATATGTCACTCTTGGCGTATTTTGTAATAATTATATTTTATCAAAACCTGGGATGACGTTTGGGATTATGTAAGTGAATATAAAACATGGTTTTGAAATGTAATCAGTAAAAAAAAAATTTCAATCTGTGATTTTGTTTCATATTCATGTGCTTTTGGTATTATGGATACCATTAACATTACCGTATTTTGTCACCGGAATTTAATACTATAGATGACTTCGGCATCTGTAGCGCTAAGCTTCGGGCCTCAAGATAGGGGATGTTACAACTTGTCTTCAAATCAATCTAATTTTTAACTGATTTCAATTTTAGATTTGTATATATATTATTATTGTAGAAAACTCTATTATTTATTTATCAGCATTCCATTTTTAAACAAATATTTTGGAAAAAAGATTTCTACAAATCAATTTTCAATATAAAATTATTATTTCATTCGGATGTGGAATTTAATTAAACGATTGTAAAACAAATGGTATAGAACATTTGCATTTACCTTGTCGGTTAATTACTAAACTCTCCCCACCGAATATTTTTTGAAATTATCATTGTATTACTCTTGAAGTGGAGTTTCCTAACTTAAAGTAAATGTTTAAGTAAACTCGTGTGGTATGGGACGCATGGTCGTTACATGAATGATTACTACATGGGAGTATATTACGGTTATTTAGTGGAGTTTACTATCTATTAGTAAACATTCAAGTCTCGCCCGGTGGTATGGGATGCTTTGGCGAAATTCATTTGGTTAATAATTGAGAGTAAGTGACACTTTTAGGGACGGCGTAGCCTTCGTGCTCATCTTTGGGGATGAATTTGCCTTCGTGCATGTCTTATGTAGGTGGCGCAACCTTTAGGTTTGTCTTTGTGGTCTATGAGGGGCGGTACCTCATTTGTGTTCGGCGTAGCCTTCATGCTTGTCTTTGTATTCAACATAGTCTTTGTGCTCGTCTCTGTATTTGGCATAACCTCGGGTTTATCTTTGTGGTCTGGGAGGGGACTATGTCTCTGTCTGAGAGGGGACATCCATCCACGAGGGGACTGTACCTCATATTTGTGTTCGGTAGGTATTAGCTTGTTTTTGGGATTGGCACCATTTTTATGTTTATTGATTTGATCATTGAGATTTGAGATTTGATTTGGGATTTCATCGTAATTCTGTTTGCCTATGAAGGGCTATATTTGATTTTCCTGATTTTGTGAAATTTGAGATGTTGATGCCATTTTGTTCTTTTGGCTATTTCAAGATTTTAGGATCATTCCCTTATGTGTTACCATTAAGGAATTTGAACTTGTACTAGATAGAGACTTGTACATGTTACTCGCTCATTCTATATGTATATGTCATGTTTATGTCACCTTATTGACTTAGATTAGTACAAGACTGACTCGTTTATTATTTTAAATAATACATGGGTCAGACCGAGTTATTTCAGGTTTTCCCGGTGACCTTTAGAGACGATTAGCTTGCAGCCTATCCTTCCCGATCCCGTTCTCTTACTTGCTTTACCACTTAGCCTAGTCCACGGTTTATGTACTCTATGTATAAGTTTATCGAGCTTAAGACTCTTTTTGTATGTACATCATTTTTAGTAGCCATATATATGTATTGACTGGAACTTTCATGTCCACTATTTTATAGACTAAACTTTTGTATATGTGATAATGTACTTTTTCAAAATGTAACATATGTATATTCTACTGTGTACTCTGTGATTTGTGTTTTGTATATCTTATGTTGTTTTGAGCAATTATTATAGCCACCATAATATTGTTTTAAGCCTAGATTGTATACGTCAAATCCTCTTCGAAAAAATCCATCACTCAATTTGACTTGTCAATACTCGCTTAAAGCAATATTCGTGGATGGTCGCTCCTAACCAACCTTATTCTCTACAATAACAGAGGATATTACTTAATAATATCCTTGTTAGTATGGGTTTAGAGGTGGGGCATTACATCAGTGCTCTAATATGCATTCATTTATATTATATGTAGGATACCATACCAACGACCCATACTTTGGTAGACTTGGGTTTTCGATTTAGCGAAAATTTGGACCGATTGGGGTTTGGGTTATTCCAATTAAAATATGTATTTAATATACAACACCCTATATGTTTGAGCACATAAGATAATTGTTAGCATATCCCTTATATAAGCAAGAAATTATGTGTTAGAATAAATGTTAAGGTTATAACAGCTGTAGTGGGAAAATAAACTTTTCATGTTTATTGTGGTTTACCCTCATAAAGACAAGCTAGCAGAAGTTTTCTATACCAGCTAGAAGTGGTAAGTAAATTACGGAATTAAGGGTGAATGTAGAAGATTAGTACTAAGACACCCAATAATAAGATGCCAATAAAGCGTAAGGGGAACATGAAAACGGACTTTACAAACTTAAGTCAAATTCCCCTAGTTAAAGTGGAACCCTATTTTCACATTGGTAATAGTTGCAAGAAATCATATTTACTTAAAGGTGTGGCTAGATAATTTCCATATTACAGTTGGGCACTATATTTGAAAATAAACTTAAGTAACCACCTATAAAAAGAAGACAGAGCTTTATACACTTAAAGCAACGTTAGAAATAAGTGGGCTTAGGTGATTAGGTTGCTATAGTCTACTCCAATATAAGTGATGAACCAATAAAAAAATTCTAAAAGTTAGAAATGGTAAATGTTTGAAAAAAAGTTGGTTTATGATTTTATATAAAATAATCAGATAAACTTTATGGAATTTTTTTAAAAAGAAAATTGAATGAAGGATTTTGAAGTTTTAAAAACTTACTAGTTTTGTAGTAATGGTAAAATCAAAGGTTTTGATTTAAGAAGATAAAATGCAAATTTTATAACTATCACTTAAAATTCAAATGGAAATAAATAGGTTGGAATTAGATAAATAAGATTAAATAGCCAACTAGGATAGAATTGACTATGGAATTTGAAAGTATTGGAACGGTTGGGCCGAGATAAAAAGCAACATGGGAACTTAGTTACTTTTTCATGCAACGGTTGAATTGGAAGGCCAAAGTGCTAGGTCGAACTTACTATACTAATGAAAGGTGAGCACCACCTTGTGTTTCTCCTCCTAGGTATGGTATATAAGGAAGGTTTATGATTTGAGTAAACCTATTTCAGAATAAGGAAAGGGTAAGTCAAGATGTTTTAGTTGTATCAAAGAATACAGCGGATGAAAGAAGTTTTTAGTTGAAGTGTAAAAGGGATAAGTAGGGTCAACTTCAATCCATATTAAGAGTGTTATGTAACAAATAGGCATTTCTTTGATTGTATTAGGCAATCCTAAAATAAAACGGTAGGTATAGGCTTGGCACTAGAGCAACAAGATATTAGTTGGTACTATATAGATGAGAATAGGATACCTGTAGGCTATGAGAAATCCAGGTATTGTGTTGCCCCCTAAAGGTTATGGGAAGACCAAGTGGACAAGAATGGGAAAGTATCTATTTTATGCATGTTATTGGATTTATATTATAATAGTTGTATTCCATAGATGCCTAGATGTGAATCTTCGAATCGTAGGGTAGAATGTTGCGCATACATGAGTATGAAAAATAATGGGTAGTAGTAGTTTCTGAAACTTATAGATTATGTAATAGCACCAGATTGGTAGAGTCAAATCACAAATAAAATTGTAAAATTAGTCATCCACTAAATTGTTGGATAATTGATATGGATTAGTGGACATAACTGAAAGTTGTTATAAATTGGTGTGGGATTTAATTAGTATTTTAATTCATTAGGATGAAGTGCGTAACAATATAAATTTTTATAAATTGTTTAATTTTAATATAATTTGAAATAATAAGAAACATACCCAAAAGAAAGAGATGTACAAAATAGGAATAGTCACCCTATTTTGTACCGTCTATTTCAATAATAAACAGAAGAGATAATTCCTTGTAATTTCAAACATAACACAAATCCTCTTTTAGATAATTTATGGAAAGTTACAGCATTCACGTTCCTTTTAGGAAAACTGTAGTTCCAATGCATTAAAATGCGGAAATCTATAAGTATACATTAGAGTAATGGTCATCACGTCTATTGGATTAAAATGACAAGGCGCCATTCTACATTAGGTAGTCTCAACCATAAGATAGTAAAATATTAGAACGAAGTGATAAGGAGTTAAGTTCAATAAAAAGGTTTCATTCATGGAATGACATCAAAGAATAGAAGAAGATTTTTTTGGAAGTTCAAATTTCAAAAGGTATCTTGGATGTGGTAATATTCAAGATTTCGCAAAGGATGGATACTTCAAGGATGTGGGTTTCTGTTAAGAGCAAATATGGTTATTTGCATGCATTGAGAATGCAAAGGCGATTTTCATAGGAAAGTAGATCAGAAAATTTTTGGTAAGATTCGAATGGAGGGATAAAAGGATTCTTCTCAAACATTCCTCGGATTAGGGGAAAATTATTTTCTTAAGGAAATTCATGGAAGACTAACTTAGAATGCATAGTTGTGTGCATAACAATTGCACGTGAATGAAGTACCCTTTAGATGATTATCCCTAATGCTAAGATGATTCTAGGTTATAACTCTAATTAATTTTAGAACTTTTATTGTTAAGGTTGAATTGGAAGATAGACCAAACTTTCAGTTGTAGAACTTGGGATAGATCTATGTAGACCATAAACAAGACACCTAGGTACCATGATTTTTGAAAGATTTAGAAATAGTTCAGAAGTAAAGGGAGATAACTTAAGTTGAGCTGAATTAGGAAAGGAGTTGTGCTATTTTTAACGTTTGGGAAATCACCGGTTTGGATAGCCATAAGGAAAATGGAGATATATCAAAGAGCTAAGTAGGAAGTACCATATGAAGAGACACCATCCATATTTAAATTATCCCACATGGTATGTAAGTGTTGAGGTGATTAGTCATACCACCTGAAGAGTTAGGGCAGTATGTTGTGCATTGAAGATTTTATGGAGCTATAATAAGTGAGAGCATACTTATGCTCAAATGATTTAGCATGGTGCAAGCCGACATCATTTGAGTTAGTAACAAGGATTATGGAAGGTTACCGATGCACATATAATGGAACTGGAAATTTATGCCATGGTGAAAGTTGGTAAGGGTAGTCGGGATTCGATTCATAAAAGGGGAAGGACTGCGCCAGATAGGCATAAAGCAAGTACTGTCAGGAGCTACATGGAGTAATCCATAGAGCTAAGTCCATATATAGTCCATGGAACTGATTCCGCAATAGAAAGCAGAAAAGTAGAAAATCCCTAAGGCAAGATAAAATACGGCCAAATTATTTGGAAGCCGTCATTAGGTACTTATGGAAAGGTCTATGCGTGCAACTACCGTGGTCAAGCTGTGTCGGCTAGGAAAATTAATCTGGTTAGGAAAGTATAGGTTACCTTTGTTTTTAGGTCTAGTTTAGGTAAAGACCATTGGATGGTAGGAATGGTCCAACGTGTCAGTAGGAGATGTTATGGATGATGCATGCTAATGGATGTATTTGGATGTATTGTTTGGATTGTATTCGTTTACACGTCTAAGGCAGTATATCCTTTAGGCAGTACACACACATTTCCATTATCTCTTATTTATTTTCTAGCTTGTTAGGTCTGATACATATGGATGTTTGATTATTGTTATACTAGTGGATGTTATGCATGTGGATGTTGCATATGGGTTGTATGGTTGTCATACATATAGTTTGCAAGTATATTTATTTAGGATATTGCATACATTTGGATGCATGGCATGAGGATTTGCATAATAGGAGGTCAACTGAATCAGTAGACCGCCTAATCTTTTGCATTAGTATAGGTTCACGTGCATTTCACGCTGCATATATATGTACACATGGCATTAGAAATTTTCAAGACAATGATTACTCGTGGATGATGGATGAGTAGATGGATATAGCTATTGGTTGCTGCATGTATAAGTTACATTTTTCGGTCTTTTGAGATTTCGGGGACAAAATCCTTTTAAGGGGGGAGAATGTAACACCCCAGAAATTTAATAGAAATTTAAACGAAAATTTAATAAGAAAAGTAAATTTAATTAAAACAAGGACTAAAAAGAAATTTTTCATAAGCATTTGAATTTGACTAGGAAACTTGAACCATTGCATTCGTAGCGATTTACTAGGTGATTTTCATATGTAACACTTTGAAATTGGAGCTAGTATGGAAAAGTTACGGAAGTTGGAATGTATTGGAATGAAAAAAAACACATGTCGACCTTGGGATTGCCATGGTCAACCAGTATAGGTTGACCATGGGCCTTCTAGTGTCAACCATGGCACACGAATAAATAGAAATCTAGAGCTTTACAGGGACGGATTCGATGGTTCCTTCTTGGCCATGTTTTGATGAGCGTGTGCGATATTAGCCAAATATTCTCCAGCCCAAATCAATGCCCATAATTAATTGCAAACCCCTATAAATTCTAGTCTAACCTAACCCTAAAATTAATATAACAATTTATTGTAATGAAATTCTGCTCAATTCTAACTTCTCCTCTATTCCTAAAATTCTTCAAAATAAAATCAACCTAGAAGAACACAAACATTCGGAGGGGAGATTCTTAGGCAAAGTAAATAGGAAGAGCTTAGGCTTGAGGCGGGTGGGAACAACTTTGATAAGATGATTATTACAGTTAGATTTAGACTGTTTATTTGATTTAGGATGTTAGAAACCCAAATTGAATATGTTAAAACCAAAGTTAGAATCTACAATCTAAGAATATATATCACAGTAAATAGTTAAACTTGAAATTGATGTATAACCCCTTTTACGGTTAAACTTGCAAACCCTAAATCAATAACCCCAAATTGAATTGCAAATTGAAATATGAACTGGCCCTATAGTAATTAGAGTTTAATAACTGCTAACAGCATATGATTAAAAGACGAACAAAACTAAAAATTTAAAATCATAGGGAAACCTTAATTTTACTTTGCGATCGATTGACCTTGGAACCCTAACAGTCGACCGAAGGGGAACAGTGGTTGACAAATCGAAACGTGAATTACAGATGTTAAACTGTAACCTAAGGCCTAAGTTAAACAACAAAAATTATATAATTTAGGAAAAATTATATAAATGGAAAACTATTTGTAGAGCCTATTTTGGGGGCTAAGTGCATGCTAGAGAGAATAGGGAAGTTAGTTCCTTACCAATGGAAATAGGTCATCGCTGTTAGGGTAACAGTGAAAAACCCAATAGAGAGTCAAGAGTTGACTATAGCCATGTATTTCACATTCACGGAGTTGAATAGTCTATGTTTGCTTTATAACTTTCTATTAACAAGAAGATTTTTATAGTGGTTTGGTTGTTAATGAAGCCTATGTCTGCTTTATAACTTTCTATTAACTAACTATTGTTACAAGTGGAACAAGATTACAATATGATTAAATCTTCTAAGTTAGATCAAGTCACAAGTGCAAGAATTCACTAGAGAATCATAATGAACCCTTAGATGACTGTTGTGTAGGAGGAGAAGAGTGAAGAATAGTTTCAACAGTCAGTCTAGAAGATCCTCTTCATGTTGCAATTAGGACTGTATTTATAGGGGTTGGAGAGCTATTGGGCTAGGCCCCCTTTTCTAGAATCCTACACTTTATGATACGAAGACGCTCCAAAAATTTCATTGTGATCTAACTTAATGTGATGGATGGTTTTCTTTGGGTTACATTCCTTGCCTCATGTAGATGTTTTCCATGTAATTTGGTAACTAGTTGCCTTGTTTTGATGGTGATCCGTATACAGGTTGCATTGAACTATGATTGGAATCAAATGAATGCTTACTTCTCAAACTAGTTTGCTTGGAAGACCATGGAACTTGGCAGACATCCTTAGAAAAGATATTGGATCATGATGTAAGAAGTTTAGAGGGTCCATGAGCAAGCCTTGTGGATCGCTAGCGATCCATCACCTTAACTTATTTTGGCATCTTTCCTCATGCGTCCTTTTCTTCTTTTTCTTCTGGTCCTTTTGGTTGATTCTTGATATGTTTCGACTTGTCATGGATGTTCTAACTTTCTTTGAATACTATTGGGTTAAAAACTCGGTTAACATTTGCTCCCCGGAGTATGCCTTCATTGGAAACAAGGTATGCCCTGGAAGTAACTGCTTTTGAGTTCCCATTTCATGAAGTTTAATTGATCGTGTTGAGGCTATCATGCGAATTTGGCTTTGGCTATTCAGCCGTCTATTGAGTTCCAATGCAAATCATCGTTGCTCATAATGATGAATCAATTTCAATTCCACAACTTTCCAAATGCTTGCAAACAACACTTAGATCATATTTGGTGAGTTTGAAGAAAATTGACACAACTTGATGGACTGCTAGCGATCCATAGCTATGGATCGCTAGCTAGCCAAGGACTTAGTAGAATTTTTTTCATGCAATCTCCTACTTAACTTCAATCGAGCCGACCTTCCATCATTCTACGTTTTTTTTGCGAACCAAGCCATTTGCCTTGTGATCTGATCCAAACGCCTCCGAACCCTAAACTCGCTCCCACCATCGTCGTCTCGATCTTGACCGCCAAAGCTTCTTGCCACCGATGCCACTTGACTTCGCCGCCATCTCGAGCCAGCCCTTAGTGCCTGAAACATCACCTACGTGGATCGCCGCCGACCATGCTCGTCAAAAACCTGAGATTGACTGTATTCGCCTTCTGACTTGAGGTTGATGATGTGGATTTTGGCATTTGTTTAGTGATTTGGTGATGAAGTTGTGTTGGTGATGGATGCAATGGAGAATTTGAGTTGATTACGACTTTTTGCAAGAAGACAGTAAATCGAGTCTTGAATTCTTCATGGAATGAAACCAAGGTTTTGCCCCGGTGCTTAACATGTTTTACTATCTTCATCCACAGAGTCATAATTATCTTGCACTGAGTTACATTGTTAATCCGGCATGGCGCTTGCGAATTGATTTTGGTTTTTCTGGGAGGTGATAATAGCTTAGGGTAGAGTCCCATATGCAGCTCCTGCTATTACCACTTTCCAGAGAATTGAAATCAACTTATGTTGAGAATTTTCTATTCCACCTATCGATCAATAATTGCTCATTTTGGATTGGTCCTGCCATTGCATAATCGATATACCTAGAATATGAAGAGCTTTCCATGTCGCTTCAGACAGTAAATCTATTATCGATTGATGATCGGTAATAAGTAAGTGTAGGGGGAATAACTTTACTGAATGATACGAAAGCTTTTTCCTTTCTTTACTGCGAGTGATCTATCTACGCAGGATAGAGCTTTCGTAGTGTTCAAGACACCAAGCTCATCCTATGTAGATAACACACTACACTTGCCCCAGTCAACGCCTGAAATCCGATGAGTTGGCATAAATTAATATTTATTCGAGATTCAAGTGTTAATCATAAGGGGACTTCTAGTTATAAATAGAATTACCTGACTGCTTTAGATCTAAGTTCTGTTATATAAAATGAAGCACCCGTCATCGCATCGTAAATCCAATGGAGGAAGTCTGGCACTCTCGGAAGGCGAATCGACATCTGTTATGCCTTTACAAATGGTTTTAGCAGCGCCCACTTCTTTGGCACCACCAGATGAATATGATCAATTGGTTCCAGTTGGTTCGGTTGTAGATCGAACTCCTCCAAACTTTAGATTTTTACTCAACCCTTCGTAGAGAGCTTCCATCGTAATTTTTGCCAAAGTCCTGCATAACATTTGTTTACAGCATGGCATTCCAGATGATGATGTATGGCTTCCATTGAAAAACGAGTATGCGCTCATGCCACATTCAGGGTAGACCGCCTGCCATCGGTACATGTGATTGAATGGAGTAGTTCCCCCTTCAATCCTTTCTTGAGAGAGACTCTTCTGAACATGGGAATTGCTCCATTTTAGATTCACCCCAATGGTTATGCGATTTTGACTTGTCCTCATGTTTTGTTTATTTGGACATTCAATCGTGCGCCAAGCTTTGATGAGCTAAGATACTTCCTCTCATTCAAGAAAAGAGATGAATGTCCATCTCTTGTGGTCATCTATGCTCAAAGAAATCGCAAAATTGTATTGCTGCTTCAAAGTAATTTGTCCTAGTTCAAAAGCAAATATATTTTCCTCAGATGTCATGAGGGATTTAATCGCCTTTGGACGACAGGGGATAAGAGTTCTCTTTTAGTCGTTGAGATTTAATACGATGATGTGGGATTTTTAATAGACTGAATACTCCTTACAGTTATTCCAAGGCCAAAATAAGATCCATCTCTTGATCCCATCTTCCATACTCTGAAGGCTATAGACGCCAGAGACAGATCAGTCAAGTCTTTGCTAACAAATGAGAATTTGCTTCCGTATGGATTATTGCATCCTAGGAGATCTGGCATCGCCATTGAAGTCCCGTTTCCTTCCTATTCTAGGATTCGAACACGCTCTGCTTCTTCATCGCACGGTTCCAAAGAGGGCGAGCTACCAGAAGGAGAAGGTCCATCTACTGGATCAACTAAAGGAATTCATGAAACAAAAGGCATTACGACTGAAGCCAGTAGTAGTTATGATTCCTCCTCTAATGATGAAGAATTTGATGCAAGTTCCAATGAAAGAGGCTTCGAATCATGTGACGAAACTCTAGGAACGAGTCCTATTCTCCCGGATTTGCCTCCCTAAGGGATTATTGTGGAAGATTCTCCCCCAGCAGCTGAACAATTTCATGGTTCTCCGCCTAAGGAAACCGATATGAACTTTGGGACTTGAGCAAAGTTTATGTAGATATCGATGAAATCATGGGAGATGATTTCAAGTCGAAGGATTGCCTTCTCCCCCCGGTCATGCTATATCTAGAGTTGGCCTGGCTCCCACTATAGTCGCTTCTCAATTCAGTTTGTGAAGTCCTTTTAGGCCACCTATGTCACGTTACACATTTCACTAGGGTCTATACACTTAAATATGCATTATTTGAGTTCATATTTTGTTACTAAAGTTCTTCAATTATTTATATCAGGTACTATGGGAGGTCGTGGACTTTATGAAGACCTTGAACAATTTACTGACGCGCAACGCTGGTCAAGACAGACTTCAAGCCGCCATCATCCTCGAGTAACTAAGGAAGAGTGAAGAAGAAGGAAATATTGGGAAGCCGAAGTTCGTCGTCGGGATGACAAGGACCGAGGCAGAGTTTACAAGAGTGGTTATGAGAAGAGAAAAACTCTCGACGACCAGAAAGAGCCATCTAAGAAATTGAAGGTAGGTCTTAGTTCTCATCCTTCCGAGCACCAAGCATTTGCCCTGACTCTTGCCTTTGTTGGAATTGAAGCTCTGACTTTTATTGTTCAAGTCTCTTCATCAACCCAGACTCCATCAACTCACGTAGTGCCTGCTTTTGGTTCTTCATGCCCCCACAAGAGGCCAGCTTATATTCTCCCGTCTGGTCCTCCTAAGCTTGAAGCCGTGCTCCCTAGATGGTTTTTGAAGGGAGTTAAATTTGATCGTGACCTGTGCCCAATCCTTAAAGATTCTTATATGCTCTATCTCCAGGCGATTCAAAGCAATTTGAATCAAGCTAAAGGACGGGAGAAGTTATGTAAGCAACTGGTGGACACAAACCATAACTACTACCAAGAGATCATTTCCATCGAGTCGAAAAAAGATGATTATGAGAGGGTGTTAACAGAACGTGATGCTAGAATCGAGAAATTGACAAAGGAGAGGGAGGCTGCACTTCGAGAGAGTAAGAGCAACGCTAGTTCGCTGATGGAATTGAAAGAGGCCCACACAAAAATCGAGCTCATGTTCCGAGATGAAATAAAGAAGGCCCATGCTGATGAGGTTAAGCTGAAAAAGGAGCTTGAAATTCGAGACGAGATCATTAAAGCTTCGAAGAGAACTATTGTTGGTTATGATGAAGCCGTCGAAGCTCATAAAAATACAATTGCTAATTATGCGGGAATGGTGGAATCCTATGACAAGACCATTTTGACCATGCTCAGATGATTGCTTTGCTTCAAGGGAAAGTCGCGCGGCTTAATGCTAAAAAGACCCAAGTTGAAGTTGAGAAGGCTGCCGTGACGGCGGACTAGTTGAAGATGCAAGATACTTTCGAAAGGAAGATAGAGAAGATGGATGACACCATCTTGAATTTACATTAACTCTTTGCTGCATCAGGATAGCCTCAGCTATCTAGGCCCCATATTCCCGCATACTCTTGATGTGGTTTGGGAAGAAGTTCTAGCCCGTTTTCGAGAAAACAGGGATGTATACACCGAGCAAGAGTTGGAGGACGCTTATCTCAACGAAGAGTCGAAGAAGGCTTTAGTAGAGGGCAGGGAGATTATTCGGATTGAGAGGGAGCAGGAGTCCACTGATGCTACTGCTACTGCAACTGCTAGGGCTGTTATGGTAATGGTTACCGTTACCATTTTGTAAATACCGTTACCGTATCATTTTTACTGGTAAACTAATATTGTTTACCATTACTGATTGACTGGTATACCGAAGACATCTATACCGATAAACCAGTAACCATTACACTGGTAATGGTAAATTACCATTTGTTTAGAAAAATAATAAGTTGGTATATTTTTACACTGAACGATGCTTCATTAAAAATCTCATTGGGTCACTTAATAAAGGACATAGGAAAGAAGTGTATTTATCATCGTCTGAGCTAAATTATTGAAATAAATTAAACTTTTTACTTATTTCTAAATGTCTGTAATACAACATCTTACATGAATATCAATGTATTATGAATGGACTGGTAAATTACCGTTACCACTGGTTTTGAAAAAATATTACCGATGTTTTACCGTAGAAAATGGTAAATTTACCGTTACCATACCGATTATACTGGTATACCGATTTTAATTTAAAATGGTTACTAATTGACTGGTAATGGTATGGTAATGGTGAATTTACCATTACCATAAAAAACCTAGCAACTCCTAAAGCGCTATCAGAGTCTTTCATTTTCGGGTCTGGCGAATCATCAAAGCAGCCTCGTGATCAGTCAGGAACTATTTCGAGTTCAGCCGATACTGTTTGTTGTCCGCCCTTTTAGCAGCTGTTTTGGAAGCCTTGGGTGGTCCTGGAACTTCACCAAAGATCGTGAAGCCTTTCGAAGAAGGAGACGGTGCAGAGTATGAGATTGAAATTCTCGGTCACACTTCTGATGCAGGTAACCTTCTTGTTTCTCTTGAGTTTGAGAATTTACAACTCATGCCGCATGAACAAGAAGAATTGAATGCTTTAATTTTTGATCTTATAGGTCCATTTTCCTTGCCTATCGAATAGCAGATGGTGGCCATTAAGAAGGAAAAGATTGAGGAGAGGAAGTCTTCAAGGAGCTCTTGCAAGTCCTGGAAATGCAAGTCCAAGGGGAAGTCTTTCGAGAGGTTCAAAGAATAAGGAGACCTGGGCACAGAGTCGATAATTGATATTTTAGGCAGCGACATAACTCCTGGCGGGGATACTAAGAAGAAGAAGAAGAAACCTCCAACAAAAGGCAGAAAGGGAAGTGGCAGAAAGAAACATTGACATGTTCGAGTGGCAGTGGAGTTGGATACTGGAACATTATGATTTGTTTGACATGTATTTTGTACAAGTGCAGAGTCTGCACTTATTACTTTTATTGTTGTAGCATATGTACTTTTCTTTTTGTTGGCCGGTATTGTGTGGGTACGACCCCTACATTTTGACCTTGTTTAGAAAATGTTATAAGGAATGAAAAGATTAATGTTTCAACTGTCATCTCTTCTGTTTTCTTCTTATTTATCATGTACTTAGCTTTTTTATAGTACTTATGTTTACACATGGCACGATTGATTGTTTTGCGATTCCTTAGTTCACATTGTCCTGCCGTGTTTCGCGGTATATGATGTCTTTATTTCTGTGATTTCATGCATAATGTATGCATTTTTTTACTTTATAACTAGATCCATTGTGATCGCCAAAATTATTTGTTTGGAGAAACAGGCCTGTGGAGTAGCTTTCCTTTCAACTAGATGTTGGTATGTATGTGCCCCATAATTTACAAGGTTGTTTTCTCCAAACACTTGACAAATGACCGGTTGATCCGAGCATTTCCTCGGATGTCTGTAACCAAATCTACTTTGTGGTTCCTACTTTCCGGAACTTGCGACTCGAGTGTCTCGATTCAAGAGATTCTGTCGATCAACGATCGGAATTCTTTTTCGATTTCTAGTTGTGGATTCTTGTTAGTCCTGCAATAGATGAGTTTCCCGGTGTTGTTAGGATAATACCGGTATTTACAAGAGCTTAATGGCTTGTTGATGGTGTCGAAGCAATATCGAGTAGTGCTTGCGCGGAGTGCGCGGCTTTTAGGAGTGCACGGCTTACGAAATGCTCGGCTTTTAAGAATGTGCTCGGCTTATGAAATGTGCGGCTTTTAAGAGTGCATGGCTTATGAAATGTGCGGCTTGCATGACTTACGGAATGTGCGGCTTAAGTAATTATATTTGCTTGGGCATGGTTCTACAACCCAAGAAGCGGTGTGCAACTTATGGGATCGATACGACCCATCGATCCAAAATGGTTTGGAACTTCTTGATGTTGCCAATCTTCGGGTAACATGAGGAGTTCGTGCTTCGAGAGCGTGGTTCCACGGCTCAAGAAGTAATGCGCTGCTTATGGGAGTACGCAGCTTAAGTAATTATATTTTCTTAGGAGTGATTCCACAACCCAAGAAGCGGTGCGCGGCTTATGAAATGCGCGGCTTTGATTTGGGCCTTCTTGGTGTTGCCGGAGAAACACCGATCTTAGAAGGCGGGGATCAAGTTCTGTTGATCCAACAGTCCGAGTCAATTTGCTTCCGTTAACTCAGCGGGTAAACGCGGCATACTTGAGCTTGGTTCCACTATCTCAAGCAGTGATTGGATGGTTTTGAGTCGATTTGACCCCATCGACTCAGACGGTTACTTTTGTGAACATGGTTTTATTAGTTCAGAAAGCAAAGTAATTTTATTAATAAAATTTAGGCAAGTTCTGCCTATTTACAATGCCTCTGGTATTCCATGATGGCTTATTTTTAGGAAATAGGAAATACATAAGATAATCTTAGATAATGTAATGATGCAGCAATTCGTTGTTCCAAGCTCGGGGAATTTTGGTTCCATCAACGGTTCTTAACGTGAGTGTGCCAACCCCTTGCTTCTGGCCGATCATATAGGGCCCTTCCCAGTTTGGTCCGAATGTTCTCGGTACAAGGTAGAACTGTTTGAGGACAAGGTCTCCTACTTCAAAAGTACGGTCTTGTAGACCATGGAATTGAAATATCGTGTGACCCTTTTTTGATGAGCATTAGTCCTTAACTCGGCTTCTTCCCTCTTCTCATAGGCCATATCGAGCGACTCGAGTAGGAGTTCCTCGTTTCGCCTTTGATTGATATTTTGCCTTCGATGAAAGGGGACTTCTAGCACGATTGGGATCATTGCCCCTGAACCATATGCCAGGGCGAACAGGGAGTGCCTGGTTACAGATTTGTGCATTGTCCTATAAGCCCATATCACGAGTGGAAGTTCGTCAACCTAATTTCCTTTAGCTTTAGTCAACCGATTTTTGATGGTGGACTTGGTGATCTTGTTTACTGCTTCCATTTGCCCGTTTTCCTGGGGATGTGGAACAGTGGAAAGTTTTTCTCGATTCGAAAGCATTTGCAAAAGTCTTTGAACTCAGCGCTTTTAAATTGAGTCCCGTTATCCGTGATGATTTTTTGTGGCACTCCAAACTTGCAAATAATGTTTTGGTGACAAAATTAATAACTTTCTTCGTGGTAATAGTGGCTAGTGGTTCTGCTTCGGCCCATTTGGTGAAATAGTCAATAGCAACGATAGCATATTTGGCTCCTCCTTTGGCCATTGGTAATTCACCAATCAGGTCGATTCCCCAGATAGCGAATAGCCATGGGCTGATGATCTGTGTCAGCTCTATCGAAGGAGTTCTTTTGATCCTGCCGAACCTTGGCATTGGTCGCATCATTTAGCATAATCTGCTGCATCGTGGTTTACTGTTGGTAAAAAATACCCATATCGAAGAACTTTCTTTGTGAGGGTTTGCCCCCTAGTGTGATCTCCGTAGTTGCCTTTATGAATTTCCCTGAGGATTCTTCGGGCTTTGTCTTTGGACACACACCTGAGCAAGGGGATAGAGAATCCCCTTCGGTTGAGCATCCCATCCTGTACTACAAACCGTGGTGCCTTCCAAAGGAGTTTTTTCCGTTGATTCTTATCTACAGGAGTGTTCCTCTGAGAAGTTAGTCTTTGATCGGCGTCATCCACATTTCTGGTTCTTCGGTTGTCTCAAAGATCCAGTCGATATCCATCTCGCTTATGCTTGGAGCAGTAAACATTTCAATAAGGAGCAGTCCCAATGATTGAGCTTCTCCAAAACTGGCCAGTTTGGCTAGATAATATGCCTTTGTGTTTGCTCCCACGGGATATGAGTTATGGTGTAATGTTCGATGTCATTTAGCAGTTCCTGCATTTTAGATAGATATGGGTGAGATTCTCACCCCGAGCTTGGTATTTGCCTTTTACCAGGCAGACGACTAGCTGAGAGTCACTATAGATGTGCATGGACTTTATCTTGAGTTCCTTCACAAATTTCAGCCCAGCTATCAATGCTTCGTATTCCGCTTTGTTATTTTTCATAGGGAATTCCAAGCGTAAGGCATAGCAAATGGATCGTACTTCGGGAGTTTCGAGCACTATTGCCCTCGAGCAGAAGTTGTTAGATGCACCATCGACGAACAACTTCCAACATGTCTCTACTTTCCGGAGTAATTTCTTCTTCGTTACTCGGCAATGAAGTCAGCCAGTGTCTACCCGTTGTTCGCCCTTCGAGGATGGTATGTGATTTCATACTGACTTAATTCGATGTTCTATTTGATAAGCCGTACAAAGGTCTTGGAGTGGTATAACACTTGTTTCAAGGGTTGATCTGCCGGCAGTTTGATCAGGTGTGCCTGGAAGTACGGTCGTAACTTTATGGATGTGATCAAGAGGCAATATGCCAGTTTTTCCAATTTTGGATAGTTCTTTTCGGCTCTAGTGAACCATTTACCGATGTAATATACGGGTCATTGGATCTTAGCTTCTTTTCATACAAGCGCGACACTTAATACATATGGTGAGACTTCTAAGTAGATGTACAAGTCTTCTTCATCTATCGGATTGGATAGGATTGGTGGGGTTTCTATATGTCGTAGCAGCTCTTCGAATGCAGTTTGACAAGCTTGATTCCATTCGAAGTTCTTCTTTCCCTTCTTTAGCGTGTCAAAGAATGGTATACATTTATCGATTGCTTTTGAGATAAACCAGCTTGGTGCTGCAACTTTCCATTCAAGCTTTGTAACTCCTTCAGGTTCCTCGGGGCCTTGACTTCCCATAAAGCGGTAATTTGTTTAGGATTTGCTTCAATGCCTCTGGTGCTTACTATGAATCCCAAGAACTTTCTAGAGGCTACCTCGAAGTGACATTTAAATGGATTGAGTTTCATTCCATATTTGCGGACTATTTCAAACATTTTGGTGAGGTTGTCCAAGTGATTTATAACTATGCACGATTTAACCAATATATCGTCTACATAAACTTCCATAGTCTTCCCGATTTGACGTTTAAACATGGCATTCACTAGTCGTTGATAGGTTTCCCTAACATTCTTCAATTCGAACGACATCACTTTGTAGCAGTATAATCCCAGATCAGTAATGAAACTGATATTTTCCTGGTCAGGTTCTTGCATCATGATCTGGTTTTATCCCTCGTAAGCATCCATAAATGATAGTAGTTCATGTCTAGCTGTCCCTTCCACATGTTGGTCGATTCTAGGTAGAGGAAAGTTGTCTTTCGGACAAGCTTTGTTTAGGTCTGAGTAGTCGATACAAGTTCGCCATTTTCCATTGGACTTATTGATTAAGACCAAGTTGGATACCCATTCAGGGTAGGTTACATCATTGATACACCATTCGCCATCAGCTTATCCACTTCTTCTCTCAACGCTTTGGACCGTTCGGGTCTTATGCTCTGTCTCTTCTGCTTCACTGGTGTATACCTATGATCAATATTAAGTGCATCGCATGCAATCTCTGGCGAAACCCCGCACATATCATAGTGTGTCCAAGTGAATACATCCAGGTTGGCACAAATAAATTTGATGATTTCCAGTCGTATCTTGTTTCCAAGATATGATCCAATTTTCAGTACCCAAGTTGGGTCATCCATATTGACTGGGACATACACCGTCAATTATGGCCATGCTGCCCGTTCCTCTCCTGAACTCTTCTTTCTAGGGTCCAAAGCCTTGTCGAATCGGCTATGGTCCCCAAGCCAGGGGTGGCTATGTAGTTGTTATTCGGTAGGTTTACGAATGTGGAGAGTTCTCCCCATATTCTTCTCTTTTCTTCTAGACTCACGTAGTTCTACAATATAGTATTCTCTAGCAGCACTTTGATCTCCTTTGATCATCCCAACTACATTCTCTGTTGGAAATTTCATGGTTAAACACCACTGAGCTAAAGCAATCCTGAAATCTGCCAAACCGGGCCGACCCAAGAAAGCATTATAGTTGGATATTTCATCTACAATCACAAAGATTTGGATGAAGACGACTCTTCGGTCACCTTCTTCGAGTTCTACGAGTAAATCGATTGTTCCAACGGGTTGCTTGGGTTTCACCGATGAATCGCTAGATCTTCGTTCAGCAAGCAAATACATCTTTCATACTAAATTTCATCTAATCAAACATGTGTTTGAAAAGGATATTCATAGAACTGCCACTATCCACTAATACACGCCGGACCATGGCTGGTCTGATCCCTACTATCATGACCATGAGGTCGAGGGTCGGAGCTTTTATTCTTTCAGTGTCTCGATTCTGTAAAACTATGTCATCGTTCAAGGTTGTCTACTGCTTTGTAGGAGTTCCATCTTCGATCTTTAAGCACGAACCTTTCAGAGTGTGTCTTAGTGAGCTTACATATTGCTTCATTTCTCCCTAACTCTTCTGCACGGGATGAGGTCCTCCAGATATTATTCCGATAATGAGTCTCTGGCCGGTCCATCTGGATCCCTCTTTGCTGGTTCTAACTTTGTTTCCCTGGTCTCTAAGAGCTTGGAGTGCTACAGGCTAGTCAAGATTTTGTGGTTTCCTCACATACCGTTGAAGCTTGTCTTCCCGAATCGGCTCTTCAATCAGGTTCTTCAAGTGACGGCACTCATTCGTGTTGTGACCATGTATTTCATGGAAGCGGCAATACTTTGTGAAAAGCTTTTGTTGTTCAGTCGCTTCCTTTTTAAGCAGCTTCTTGTACTCCTCCATCCCTTATGTCGTAAGGTAGATGTTCTCCGGAGTATCATTGAGTGGAATGTAGTTTTTGGGCCTCAAGATTTTAAGTCGCTTGTTACTTCCGTTTTGCTAGTTGGAATTCTAATTCTTTATTTTTTGATTTCCATCCTTCCCTGCGTTTCCTGTAGCTATCCCTGAGGCATTTGCGTCTTGGTTCGTCGCCATACCATTCTGCCCAACGTGGGTTGGTTGTAGGTTAGCAGGTTTTCCTTCTAGCTCCTCTGCTTCTTCGAATCTCAAGTTCTGGCTCGCCTTCCGATTAAAGTCCTTCCTGGTAGTAGGGTACTTCATTTTGATCCATTTTCCGAATTTAGTGTCGGGATGGATGGCACGGACCAAAGCCATGAAGACCATATACTCGTTTGGGTTACTTACTTCAGTGACCATGAAGGATTTCAAAGATTCATTTCGTCCCTAAAATAGGCTTGATAAAGAATCATGTCTTTCGGTTGTGTCATGTGAAGCCTAAACTGATTAAGGAACCTTGTTGCAAATTCATCGAAAGTGGAGATGGATTTAGGTGGGAGCCTAGTGCCCTCCAGAAAGATTAGAAAACAACTACATCGAACAGCGTTTGAAGCATTCGCACCATCCATGTACCAACTGTACTTACACAAGTGAGGTTTTGTGCCACTAGTTCCATCGTAGGACGGAATAGTTGGCATAGAGAACTTTTTAGCATATCGTTCATTAAGAATGTCATCAGTGAAGGGAGTCTAGCTTGGAGCAGATCCCCATTCATCATCTCTCATATTCTTACTTTTGTCCATTATGTGCTTGATCATGTCCACGATATATGCCTCGGATGTCCGGTAATCCGTGGGTTGGCTGTCAGTGGCTATATCAAGTGTTTGATTATGCAAACGGTCTTGGTAAGTGGGCTAAAGCCGAAGCTCTCCTATCTAGGGGAGAGCCACTTCCTTGGAGTTCCATTGGCTTATGGTTGGTCGTATATGGGCAGTTTGGACCACTTTGTCGGTATTGAGTGCACTAGTGTTTTCTTTCAAGTCATCATCAAGTTGTTCACCACCTTTGATGTCGAAAAGATCCACTACTATATCTTCCCATGGGTTTTCGTTCCCAGATTCAAGTTCATGTCGGGCTGCTTTGTAGTTGGTGGAGTGCTTGCGTTTCCTTCTATGGTGATTCCTATAGCTCCACCCACTACTCCTCTTTGTTGTTGCTTTCTATTTCTCCTATTTTGGCCAAAAACAGAAGAGTTTTCCTACTCCATGGCAACTGCTGGCTACAAGGTCAGGAGGGCATTTAATTTTTCAATGAGTGCTTTTGGTTGTTCTCCATTTTTTGATTGATTTCATCAACCAACTTGTTTAACTCGCCTCTAGTGACAACTTCATGCTAGATAGATGATCCCGGGACCTGATTTCTCGTGTTGGCACTAGAATTTGCTTTGACTAATGGCTTGTTGGTGTCGTTGACTTCAACTTGTTGAGGATTGGTTTCCTCCCCAGCTATTACAGCTTCTATGGATCTTCCGGAAGCTGTTCTCTTTCTTCCTGGTGTCATTGATTCTCAATAGCAAATCTTCTAAACAAAGATTGAGGATCTAACTTCTGGACCTGTCTGATCCAAAGTAGATAGCTAGATCTGAGCCAGAGTTGGGTTCACCGTAAAAGCACCAAAATGTTAACCCAAAAAATAGATCAACACTTTGGAGTGAGTGTGAAAGCAACAGCCTTGTTTATCAAGACAAATAAAATAAAAAAAGCAACAGTAGATCATGGAAAAATGTAAAGGAATAAGAAGACTTTTATAGTGGTTCGACTGTTAATGAAGCCTACATCCACATTATAACTTTCTATTAACTGACTGCTATTACAAGTGGAACCATATTACAATATGATTGAATCTCCTAAGTTAGATCAAGTCATAAGTGTAAGAGTTCACTGGAGAATCACAGTGAACCCTTATGTGATTGTTGTTTTAGAGGAGAAGAATGAAGAATAGTTTCTGCACAGTTTCAGCAGCCAGTCCAGAAGATCCTCGTTACGTTGCAAGTAGGACTGTATTTATAGGGATTGGAGAGCTATTGGGCTAGGCCCCTTTACAAGACGCCTACACTTGATGATACGAAGATGCTCCAAAAATTCCATTGCGATCCAACTCAATGTGATGTATCGTTTCCTTTAGGTTGCATTCCTTGCCTCATGCAGATGTTCTCCATGTAATTTGGTAACTTGTTGCCTTATTTTGATGGTGATTCATATACAGGTTGCATTAAACTATGATTGGAATCTGATGAATGCTTACTTCTCGAACTAGTTTGCTTTGAATACCATGGACTTGGGAGACATCCTTATAAAAGATATTGGACCATGATGCAAGAAGTTTGGAGGGTCCATGAGCAAGCTTTATGGATCGCTTGCGATCCATGGGTGATAGATCGCTAGCTATCCATGACCTTAACTTATTTTGGCATCTTTCCTCTTAGATCTTTTTCTTTATTTTCTTCTGATCCTTTTGGTTGATTCTTGAGATGTTTCTACTTGTCATGGATGTTCCAACTTCCTTTGAATTCTATTGGGCTAAAAACCCGATTAACATTCAATTTTAACTATTTACTATGATTTCTATTCTAAGATTATTGATTCTAATTTAGGGTTTAACATGTTCAATTTGGGTTTCTAACATCCTAAATCGATTAAAATAGTCTAAATCTAACTTTAATAATCATCTTATCAAAGTTGTTCCAACTCACCTCAAGCCTAAGCTCTTCATATTAGTCTTGCTCGATAATCGCCCCTTTATTCGCTAGCTCCACTTACTCCGCCTTGATTCCAACATTTTTGTTCTTCTATGTTGTTGTTATTTGATGTTTAAGAAATTTTTAGAGTGAAGGAAGAGAGAAAGTTTTGACATAGTTTTGTTACTACATAGAGTTATGTGAGAATTAGGGCTTGATTTGGCAAGTATTTATATGGGTTGGGTTTAGTTAGGGATTAGATCAAGGTTAGAGAATATCTACTGTAATCACACTCACTCATCAATAACTTGCATGCAAAGCAATCTATCCGAACCATTAGAACACGTCACAGGCATTCCAAAAAACACGATCCTGCCCCAGCCATGGTCGACCGCTTATATCCCTAGGTCGACCTTTGACCCTCTTGGGTCAATCGATCGCCTAGTAAGTTTGTGAAGATTTTATTTTTACTTTCTCATTCTATTTTCAATTCTTCCAATGCCCGTAACTTTTACGCGTTAACTCCAGTTACAAAGTGTTATATATGAAAACCGTCCAGAAAATTGGTACAAATGTAATGGTGTAACTTTCGTAGCCAAATTTGGACGTTAGTGAAAATTATCTTTTTAGTCCTTATATTAACTTAATTTTCTTATTAAATTTTTTGTTAAATTTTTGGGTTTTACATTTTCCCTCTTAAAAGGATTTCATCTCTGAAATCTCAAAGGACAGAAAAATATAACTCGTACATACATCAACCAATAGCTACAACCATTTACTCCTTCATCATCCATTAGCAATCATTGTCCTTATAATTTTTTCTAATGCAATATGTGTGTGTGTATGCCATGTGAAATGAACATGAACATATTCTAATGTAAAAGAGTAGGTGGTCAACTGATCCAGTCAACCTCCTGTCATGCAAATGCCAATGCCATGCATCCAAATGTATGCAAAATCCTAAGTAAATATAATTTCAATTCTATATTTAAGGTTATAAAACTCATATGCAACATCCATATGCATAACATTCACTAGCACAACAAAAATCAAGAGATAACATGCTATCAAAAGTGAGTATGTGTGTGTATACCTAGAGGATATACTTTCCTAAACGTGCAAAATAGGTGTTAACTAGGTTTTTAACCCAATAGAATTCAAATGGAACTAGAACATCTACAAAAATTCAAAATATCTCAAGAATCGACCAAGAAGACCAGAAGGAAAAGATGAGAAAGAACAAAAAAGAAAAATGTCAAAACAAGCTAAGGCGATGGGTTGCTAGCGATCCATCACCTATGGATCGCTAGCAATCCATAAATCTTGATCGTGGATCCTCCAGTACTCTTGCATAATGATCTAATATGTTCCCTAGAGATGCTTGTCAAGTTTCATAGCATGCCAAACAATCTATCTCGAGAAGTGAAGACTCACCTGATTCAAGCTGTTTGACCAAAAGCAACTAACTTAAAATTGACCTACAGAACACATACGAAGTCGGATTGACTTGAAATTTTGGGAGAAAATTTAGAAGACATATAAGAAGGCTCACAAAATAATGAGATCATTTGTAGTTGATTTGATGGATCCTAGCAATCTAACTAGATGGATCTCTAGCGACCCATCTAGAGCAGGTCCCACCACCTCAAATTTTTCTGGTAGATCCCAGAAACCCTCTAGAGTGTTACTGCAAAGTTTTGTTCGATTTTGTTAAGATTTGAGAGAGTTATGGATGATTCTTCTGGACCAGATGATCCATGAAGATGGATGGTCAGATTAACTCTGAATGACTTGATATTTGGTCAAGGCACTTAAATAGAAGATAGAAAGACAACCAAACAAAGATTACTTAAAAATATGCTAAGTGGATGGATAGCTAGTGATCCATCCCCTATGGATAGCTAGTGATCCATCCCTTATGGATAGCTAGCGATCCATCAAGATAGGTCGGATCGCCCTCAAACTTTCCAAGCTCCTTCGTAGCACTAAGTAAAGGCTTCCAGAAGAAAAATATGCTATCTTTATGGATAGCTAGCGATCCATCCCCTATGGATAGCTAGCGATCCATTGCCTATGGATAGCTAGCGATCTATAGAAATGACTTAGATTGATTTGAGATTTTCGGTGATGACTTGGTATAACAATTGGACTCTTCTGCACTTGGACTTCTGGCCCAACGCTCACTGAATTCCCTTATAAATACTCACCTACCTGCAACTAGAGATGGATCTTGTCCGGAGAGAGAACCGCTATTACTCTTTTGGAATTCCTTCACTTCTTCAAATTTCTTCTCCCTCACAATAGTCATCAAGGGGGTTTATGTGATTCTCTTGTCAAACCTTGTACTTGTGACTTATTCTAACTCATTGTAACTTATATCTAAGGACTGACAAGTGGATATTCAGAGAGATTCAACTATTATAATCATAATAAAGATTGATTAAAGTGGACGTAGGACAGAGTTAGCCGAACCACTATAAAAGTTCTATCTCTTTTCTTACTTTTGCTTTTTATTTTGTTGTTTATCTAAGATTTGTGCTGCTGATTATCTGCACTGGTGCTTTCGCACTTGATCTAGGGTGTTGATCCATTTTTTTGGGTTAACATTTTGATGTTTTCACTGAGAACAAAGGTATATTTGGAAACTTAAAGTCTGAATCTGTGATTGGAAAAATTAAAGAGGCCTAACACTAGATCTAAAAGTAGATCAAGTCAACCACAGCCGGGGGCAGTCAGGAAGTATCCTCAAGTTCTCACCAATCTAACTATGTAGCTAGATAAGAAATGGAAAGGCTGATGAAGTAGATGCAGGATGAAATCTTGCCTAGGCAACAAGAGATGATGGATGGATTCTTCCAAAGGATGGGAAAACAAGGAGCTACAAGAGCTACAGGAATTCAGACCCTAGGAAACAATATAGGAGGTGCTAGAGTTGGACTAGAATGAGATGGAACATTGCCTCCACATCCAGAGCAACCGATACTTGAGGGCAACATGGGAGTCAACATGGAAATCAACACCGATGATGAGATCAATATTGGAGCTGGCACCGAAAGGGCTAACAATGGAGTGACTATTGAAACTCCAGGAACTGGTGGTATGGGAGCTAATCCGAATACTAGAGTGCAATCGGTAGAGGAATATGTGCTAGGGCTACCCTCGAGGAGCGAAGGACAGAATGAGACTAGGAGAGTATGGCAGAACACTAGTGTGGAACCAGTGGAGTATGCGTCAAATTTCCCTTGCTAAGGCGGCGGAAGAACATCGATTTAGGATGAAGACCTTCATTGGATGGTGAAAATCGAATTGCTGAATTAGTAAGAAGGTTGGTTAGAGGAGGACCCATAGATCAGGGTTTGGAAGATGTGAACATAAATCTATTTGCTGCTAATATCCAAAATGCAAGAAATCCTCACGATTTCAAGCTTCCCACGTTGGAAATGTATTTTCGAAAGACCGATCCAATGATTCATCTAATGAGATATATCCGACATATGCAAGTGTTGGGTGCTTCTGAAGAAGTAATAGGACTGTGTTTCCCATTATACTTAACGGGTTTGACGATGATGTGGTTTAGACAACTAGAGAATGGGTCCATTAGAATGTGGACCAAGTTAGTGGGAAATTTTTTAAGACAATTCCGAGTTTACATCTCATAACTGAAGAATGTGATGGCATTGGCAAATGTGAAACAAAGGCCCAGGGAGACCTTGAGAAGTTATTTAACAAGATTCAATGCAGCGGCAGCTGTGGTTGATAAGCCGGACCCATCAGTGATTTTGATGGCGGCAGTGTCTGGTGTCGCAAGCAAGACCGACTTTAGGGCTGCACTTAAGAGGGATCCACCAATGGATCTTGCTGAGTTTTACTATAAAGATGAGAGATATGTGCGACAAGAGGATGCTGACGCTGAAGATGAAGCTGAAGATGCCAAAATTTATGTTGGGGATGGTAAGGGGTCCTCTGGGGCAGGACTTGGAAAAGGCACGGGGAAAAAAGAAGCTGATGATGATTCTAGGGGATCAAAACAACAAAGGAGGGAGCCCAAATTCTCCTCCTACTTTGAAATGACTGAAACCCTGGAAAGGATATACCTAGACACTAGGCAAATTCCCTATCGGAAGCCTCCGAGAAGAGAGCCCATTGATCGAGAGAAAGGATCTAGAAAGTTTTGCATCTTTCATGAGCTGGGTGAACATGAAACGAATGAGTGCCAACACCTTCGTGATCTGATAGAAGAACTGGTTTGGAACAACTAGCCATCGCAGTACGTGAGGAACAAAGCTGGGATAGCACAGTCAGAGCAGCCATCACCCACAGTAGATGCTTCAAGGAATGCCCAGGGATTTGGGCTAAGACGGATAATCCCATAACCAGGATGGATGGGAAGTTAGATCCAGTTGCTATTCTTCGCTTTGGTTTCTTTTTTTGTACTTTTTTCGTATATTAGCAGTAAAAACAATAATGATCTTAGATCACATAGACGTGTGCTAAACCTAGATTGATTCCTAGTCGCGCTTTGAGTTGGATATTTGGAATGACTACTTAGGATAATAATCTCAGACAGCTTGAATGAGCACAAAACCTAGATTGGTCCATTGTCACGTTCTGAGTCGGATGCTTGGGATAAACATTCATGATTTCTGCTTATTTAAATTTCTTCTTGTTTGTTTTGGTTTGAAATTTGAATTTTTTAAAATCCATATTTAACATGATGGCTGATTTCGAATGCCATATAGTCCCAACTGGAGAGACGGGACTAGAGTGCAAGGTGCAAGTCCCCTTGCCGGAGAATGAATGGATGGACTTGTACGATATTAAATGCCATAGAGTCCCTACCAGAGAGACAGGACCGGAGTGCAAGAAGTAAGTCCCTTCAAGGGAGAGTGAGCGGATGAGCTTATTTAATCCCCCTTAACTTACTAAGCAAATGATCCAAAGAGATCATCCCCCTAAACTGAAAAAATAAATGATCTAGAGAGATCGTCCCCTTAACTTAAAACATTAAACAATCCGAAGAGATTGCACATTAAACTAAACATTAAACGATCAGGAGAGATCGCTCATTAAACTTAAACGGTCCAGAGAGATCGAACCCTAAAACGGATTAGATTTTTCAATAAGGATTTGAATGTCTTATAAACAGAATCAAACGGATAAATCCTAGATGAACATAGGACGACTTTGATATATGATGTATAATGTGATTTTGATATATGATGTGATATGATGTAATGTGATTTTGATATATGATATTATAACTATGAATTAAATTTGAGCGGTAATGATGTAAATCTCAGATGAACACGGGAGGATTAGAGATGTGTAATGTAATTAGAGGCATGTGATGTAATAACTTCGAATGAAATCGGAATGATTGTAATGTATAGGTTGCAGTTAGGTAGAGTTTAGAGTCTTAGGCTATAGCAGGTTTGGAACGACTTGTGATTGACAAAAGAATCCAAAGGAACTGGACGGTTTGCCAAGGCTAAAGCTGCTGGAAAGCTCAACAATCAAAGACTCGTTACTGGAACTTGTTCTATCGCAAAGCACATCTTTCATTCAAAAGGCGTACTTTGGGGGCAAGTGTTAACTGGGTTTTTAACCCAATAGAATTCAAAGGGAACTAGAACATCTACAATAAGTCAAAATATCTCAAGGATCGACTAAGAAGACCAGTAGGAAAAGAAGAGAAAGATCAAAAAAGAAAATTGCCAAAACAAGCTAAGACGATGGATCGATAAAAATCCATCACCTATGGATTCGCAGTGATCCATAAACCTTGCTCATGAATCCTCAAGTCCCCTTGCATCATGATCTAATATGTTCCCAAGAGACGCTTTTCAAGTTTCATAGCATGCTAAATAATCTAGCTCGAGAAGTGAAGGCTCACCTGATTCAAGCTGTTTGACCAAAAGCAGCTAACTTTAAATGGACCTATAGAACTCATTCAAATTCAGATTGACTTGAAATTTTGGGAAAACCTTTAGAAGACATAGAAGAAGGCTCATAAAAAAATGAGATCATTTGGAGTTGATTTGATGGATCCCTAGCGACCTAACCAAATGGATCGCTAGCGACCCATCTAGAGTGGACCCCACCACCTCAAATTTGTATGGTGGGTCTCTGACACCTTCTGGAGTGTTCTTGCAAAGTTTCATTCGATTTCATTAAGATTTGAGCGAGTTATGAATGATTCTTCTGGACTAGATGACCCATGAAGATGGGTGATCAAACTAACTCCAAATGACTTGATATTTGGACAAGGCACTTAAATAGAAGATAGGAAGACAACCCAACAAATATCACTCAAAAATATGCTAAGTGGATAGATAACTAGCGATTCATCCCCTGTGGATAGCTAGCGATCCATCAAGATAGGTCGAATTGCCCTCAAACTTTCCAAGCTCCTTTGTAGCACTAAGTAAAGGCTTCTGGTAGAAAAATATGCTAAGTTGATGGATAGCTAGCGATCCATCCTCTATGGATAGCTAGCAATCCATTGCCTATGGATAGCTAGCAATCCATGGAAATGACTCTGACTGATTTGAGATTTTCGGTGATGACTTGGCATAACAATTGGACTCTTCTGAACTTGGACTTTTGGCCAAACACTCACTGAATTCCCCTATAAATACTCACCTATCTGCAACTAGAGATGGATCTTGTTCGGAGAGAGAGCCACCATTACTCTACTGAAATTCCTTCACTTCTTTAACTTTCTTCTCCCTCACAACAGTCATCAAAGGAGTTTCTGTGATTCTCCAGTCAACCCTTGTACTTGTGACTTATTCTAATTCATTGTAACTTAGATCTAAGACTAACTACTGATATCCAAAGTGATTCAACTAGTATAATCATAATAAAGATTGATTAAAGTGGGCATAGGCCAGAGTCAGCCGAACCACTATAAAAGTTCTATCTCTTTTCTTACTTTTGCTTTTTATATGTTGTTTATCTGAGATTTGTGCTGCAGATTATCTGCACTGGTGCTTTCACACTTGATCCAGGGTGCTGATTTATTTTTTGGGTTAATAATAGGATAACTCAAACAATACTTCCATTAGCATCCATCTTCCATAACATGTCCTGCTGATATGTTTGCAACCACTCCTATTGTCTAATGGTCTCTACCTAAAGGGTATACCACCTAAGTCCTATATAAGAAATCTATACTTATAAGAATTAAATTGGAAACATATCAATAATGAGTTGTGGGTAGGTAGCGTGGATCTTCTCCATGGGCTCTTATGTAACCTTTGATGGGCTATCAACTCATTGGAATTTAACAAGTCTGATCTCCTTGTCAAGGAGTCGCTTTGCACCATGCTCCAGAATACGAGTGGATGCACAGCGAACAAGTGAATCTCGCTCAACCTTCACCTCCTCTAGCTAACTCGGCTCGACCATGGTAGTTGTATCGTGCGAGCACTTCCGCAAGTGTGACACATGGAAAACATCATGTACCCCAGCTAGCTTTTTTGGAAGCTCTACTCTATATGCCAGCTTCCCTACTCTAGCCACTATCAAGAACGGCCTTACAAATCTCGGTGCTAGCTTCCCCGACCTACCAAATATTGAAACATGCTTAAAGGGTGAAACCTTCATAAATCCCATATCCCACACTGTGAATTCTAACTCCGTACATCTTCTATCAGCATAAGGTTTCTACCTATCATGAGCGGTCTTCATTATCCATCGGATCAGACCCACCTTTTTCGATATCTCCCTTACCATATCTGGCCTAAGAATAATCTATTTGTCGTATCCCACCAACACGACAGTGATCTACAAGGTCTACCGTACAACACCTCGAATGGTGCTATCCCAATGCTCGCCTGATAACTATTGTTGAGGTAAACTTCACTAATGGTAAGTGACCCTCCTAAGATCCTCCAATGTCTATGATACACATCCATATCGAATCCTCCAAAACCCGATTTACTCTCTCCGTCTGTCCGTCGGTCTGAGGATGATATGCAGTACTCAAACTCAACTCAGTCACCAATGCTTCCTTTAGACTCCTCCAAAACTCGCTAGTGAAAAGTGGATCTCAGTAGCTAACTATACTAGTAGGAACTCCATGTAACCTAACGACCTCTCTCACATAAATAGCCACCAACGATTCCGTTGTCCTCGTAGTCCTCATTGTTATGAAATGAGTGCACTTAGTCAACTGATCGACTATGATATAAATGCTCTCATTTTGTCTCCTACTCCTCAGTAAACCATCTATAAAGTCATAGAAATACTCTCCTACTTCCATTGAGAAATATCCAATGGCTGCAATAATACTCCCGACTTCTTTTGCTCTGCCTTTACACTTTGGTATGTCATACATCTAGCTACATACTCCACCACTTGCTTCTTCACACCGGGCCAATAGAAAACTCTCTTCATGTCGCCATACATCTTGTCACCATCAGGATGAATGATCAACCTAGAATGGTGAGACTCGGCTAGTACCTAATTTACTAGATCCATGCTATGAGGAACACAAAGCCTAACATCCTTCCATAACCATCCTCTTGATTCAAAGGCATAATGCCTCAAATGACTCAATGACTCCCCTTTACCAATCCTCTTAATAATATCTACGAGCTCTTTATCCTCCTTCATCCAAGATCTAATACACTCCATCAAAGTAGGCTGAACATCCAAAGGTAGAAATATACTTCAAATGTCTCCACTCCAAGAACAAGGGACTCAACACTGCACGTTGTCGACTCAAATCACTGCCACTACATTAACCTTGCTCGGGGTATAAGAGATATCAAAGTCATATGATGCCAAGAACTCCATCCACCTTTGCTACCTTAAATTCAAGTTCTTTTGGGAGAACAAATACTTTAAGGACTTGTGATCCATATATAACTCAAACTGCTCTCCAAAAAGCTAATGTCTCTATGACTTGAGCGCAAAGACAATGGCTGCCAACTCAAGATCATCGGTAGGGTAGTTTCTCTCGTGGGTCTTTAATTGTTGAGTCACATAACTCACTACTCTTCCTTCCTGCTTCAAGATCGCTCCTAACCCCGTACCACAAGTGTCAGTATAACTCTAAATAGCTTCGTCCCATCCAGTGATACCAAAAATAGTGCACTAGTATATGCCTCCTTTAACTTAATAAAAGCATCACTTGGCATCCCACGAGAAAACTAAATTTTTCTTGGGAAGATAGGTCAGTAGGGTAGAGACCTTCGCGAGGTCCTTAATGAACTTCCGATAGTAGCCTGTCAAACCAAGGAAATGTCTCACATCCATAGCATTCTTCGAAACATGCTAATCTTGAACTACTTCCACCTTACTAGGACCAACCGTCAATCCACTATCTAAGACGATGTGTCCCAAAAAGCATACTCCCTCTCTCCAAAAGTGGCACTTCGAAAACTTTGCCTTAAGCTTATACGCATGCATGGAGTGTACTAAGCACCTCATCCAAATGCAACGTGTGCTCCTCCTTGCTTCTCCAATATAAAAGAATATCATCTACAAATACCATGACGAATTTGTTAAGCAACCCTCTAAACACTCGCCTCGTCAAATCAACAAAGTAGACGGGTGCATTGGTCAATCCGAAGGACATGACTACCAATCATAAAATCCGTCAGGTGTACGGAATTGTGAGAAATGCGGATTACAGATCTTAAGGCTAGAATTAACACTAGAGGAGGGTGAATAGTGTTTTAAGGAATTACTAATTCTTTTTGAGTTTATATTAATTTGAACACAAATATATGCAATATTCAGACACAGATATGATCACAGAATCAAACACAGATACAGATATAAAGTAAAAGCAATAAAGGAAAGAACACACCAGATTTTATACTGGTTCGGAGTTACCTTACATCCAGTCCCGCAACACAAGTACGGATTTCCTTTCAAAATCAATTCTTACAATTACACCCTCGATTTCAAGGCCACGAGGTACACCGCTCCAGATTCACAATCCTCTGGGTAGAGATACTTGATTTTACGGGCAACAAGTTCACCCGATTGATTTTCCTGGATACAATCACACCTTTTCTCGCTCGATTGAATACAAAGAAGTCTATAACTCTGAATAGCACTGGGATCTTGTTGAGATAGTGATAGAGAATCAAACCAGAGATGATCTAGTTAGATTCAATGGTGATTTCGGTAGAGTAATGGTAAAAATGTATATAAAGAAATGTGGAAGAAGAAGAAGAGGAGTGAAATCAGAGAAACTATGATTATAAATTCGTTTAAAACAGCCCCTATTATAGTAAAACAACAGCCATGTCCATTCGTGAAAGGATATGACGAATAGACACTTCCTTTGAAATTCAAACTTTTGAAATAAACTGTCACCTTGTCGACAAGGGGTCCTTGGGGTTGTCGACGGGCCTAAGTTATTTTTGGTAATTTGTTTTTCTTTGAAAATAACTTCTATCTTGTATTAAAACTATTTTAAACTTTATAAATATACTTAACTATAGTTAAAATACATAAATAAGTATAGAGAATAATATTTGGTATATATAAAATTTTACTATAATTTTATATTTAAATCTAAGTATAAATAGTAAAAGTTAAATATATTATAATTAAAAGATAGTTTAAAACCAAGGATAATTTGATATTGAAAATAAAGATTATTTTGAGGCTAAAAGTATTTTAAAACCAGGATAGATGTTTTTGATTTAAAAAGGAAGATTTTGAAATCATTTTGAAAACAGGATATAATTTTGTAAAACATTTGAATAAAAGTTAGTGGATACAAAACAATGTTCCACTAGATTTTTCGTAGGTTCCATCCTACTTAGGGTTCCATCTCTTTAACGGGCTCGAAGTGGATTCCATTCCACGAATAAAATGGATTTTAAGATGTTAGAGCTTTTCTTGGAGTTTTAACAAAATTCCTAACTAAATTACTTATCTTGAAATATTGAACTCTTGATAATCATGATACTCATGAGTCTTGAATCTTGATATCTTCGATCTTGAGTTCATCGGTTCTTGAATCTCTATACTGTACAGTCTTCATTCTTTGGTACCTGTATATATATCATGCATATACATATATATCTAAACAATAATGTTAGTATTTATATTTTATAATCTTATTCTAAGGTTGTTGTCATCAAAACCAACTTCTCAAGGACTAACAATCTCCCCCTTTTTGATGATGACAATCTTTGTTTATAAAATATTACTTCTATCCTAATAACTCCCCTAAAACTAATAACTCCCCCTTGATCTATGCCTAACTATCATATTTTATACTTCTCCCCCTTTGTCATCAACAAAAACAAAGTTTAAATCTATACAACTCCCCCTTAATCTAATACTATATTACATGTGATTATAATGATAGTGTTATCATAAATAATCAACACTTAATTCTGAAACTAAAACTTAGCCCTTAATAACTAACTCTCCTAACTAGGAATCCATATATGATAATATTTATAATAATGATAATGTGAGAATTCAAATATGAGAACACAAATCATTTATTATATAATGTTATATTTACATTTGCGTAGAAAACGTAAGTAAGATCATATACAAATAACGATAAGAAAGAGAGAAAAGAAACTAATGTGTATCCTTGACAATGGGAGATCTATAAACCGAGCAATTTTGGTAGTGGAAATAGAAATTTCCACGTTGTTCGACTAGATTTCCATCCTTGTCAAAGCACACTTCGCCAACTTTGTCGTCATCTTCAGCGTGCTCTTCTTCCATGGGGGCTTCTTCTTCTTCTTCCTCGCTGTCCTCTTGCACTTGAACACTTGAGTATTCTTCACCGATCAAGATGGGAATGGCGTGATTGTCCATTAGAAACTTTTGCAAGTTTCTAAGGATTTTTCCTTGCCGTTCTTGTTCTTTGGCCATTCTGATTTGCACCACTTGAATTTCAGTCATAAGTTGCAGTGCATCCTTCAAGGAAGCCTCCATTTTCATTACTCATGCAAGCGTAGTTCGTTGAAATGGTCTAGTAGAAGGAGAATGGAACGAAAAGGTTGAATTTTTGTTTGATTTGGAGGAGGAGGCCATTGTTTTATTGTTTTCAGAAGATAGAACAGAGAAAGAACAGAAAGAATGAACAAAATTTTGAAATAAGAAGAATATATAACCACCAATTTGAATTTTGGTGGGAAAATTTCAAAAGAAAAAAATTCTTTATATGTCGACAGGGGTAAAGGAGGGTTGTCGACAAGGTACTTATATTTTTGCTATTTGATTTTTTTAATTTAATTTTAATTATACTTGTTATATATTTATATTTTATATTTCAGTTATTGAACAAATACCTAATTCTCTTCTTAATTTAGTAAATATAGATTCATTTAAGGGTTTTGTTAAGATATCGGCAATTTGATTCTCGGAATTGATATAATCGAGAGTAATTACTTCCTTACTTATATTGTCTCTGAGAAAATGATGTCTGATATCAATATGTTTAGTTCGAGCATGATGAGTAGGATTTTTGGATAAATTTATTGCACTAGTATTATCACAATAAATTGGTGATTTTGAGATATTTAAACCAAAATCTTTTGAAGTTTGTTGCATATATAATACTTGAGAACAAGCCAAAGCAGCAGAAATATACTCTGCTTCATTTGTTGATAAAGAAACCGTGTTTTTCTTTTTGCTAAACCAGGAAACCAGAGAATGCCCTAAAAAGTGAAAAGTTCCACTTGTACTTTTTCGGTCTGATTTACAACCAGCATAGTCAGCATCACCGTAAGATATTAATTCAAAAGAATCATTTTTAGGATAAAATAAGCCATAATCAAAGGTGTGTTTAACATATCTTATGATACGTTTTACAGCTTTTAAATGGGTCTCTTTAGGTTGGGATTGATATCTTGCACAGAGACAAACACTATGCATGATATTAGGTCTACTGGCAGTGATATAGAGTAGTGATCCAATCATTCCTCTATATAATTTTTGATCTACATCTTTTGAGAGATCTTCTTTACTTAGGTACTCATTGGTTTCCATGGGAGTGGGTTTTCCACTTGCAGTAGTCAAACCAAATTTACTAACTAGGTCTTTAGCATATTTTTCTTGACTGATAAAGATACCATTATCTAATTGTTTTATTTGCAATCCTAGAAAGAAGTTTAATTCACCCATATGACTCATCTCAAATTCTTTTGTCATTATTTCAGAAAATTCTTTATTCATTTCAAAATTAGTTGATCTGAAAATGATATCATCTACGTAAACTTGTACTAGTTGAATATCTTTTTTTTCCTTTTTAGTAAAAAGAGTATTATCTACTTTACCAATTTCAAAGTTTGATTGTAATAAGTAAGATCTTAGTCTATCATACCAGGCTCTAGGAGCTTGTTTTAGACCATATAGAGCTTTCTTAAGTTTGTAAACATGATTTGGTAATTTTTCATCTTCAAAAAGTGGTGGTTGTTCAAAAAATACTTCCTCTTTTACAAATCCATTTAAAAAGGCACTTTTAACATCCATTTGAAATAATTTGAAATTATTATGATTTGCGAAAGCAAGTAGAATCCTAATGGCTTCTAATCTTGCTACGGGAGCAAAGGTTTCATCACAATCTATTCCTTCTTCTTGACAATAACCTTGAGCGACTAACCGGGCTTTATTTCTAATGACCTCACCTTGTTCATTCATTTTAATTAAACCCATTTAGTTCCAATTATAGTTTTAGTTTTAGGTCTAGGAGCAAGTTCCCAAACATCATTTCTAGTGAATTGATTTAGTTCTTCTTGCATAGCCAAAATATATGAATCATCAGTTGATGCTTCTTTTGAATTTTTGGGTTCAATAGTTGATATAAAGGCTACATTGCTCATTTTACTTAGTTGATTTCTAGTTGTAACAACAGATTGCATATCTCCTAGTATATTTTCTATAGGATGATCTTTTAAAAGTTTACTCTTTTTATTAGGATGATTAATTTCATTATTAGTTTCAGTTGACTCCTGATTTTGAGTAATTAAATCCTCTTCATCATTTGTATCTTCAAAATTTTTGAGATTTTCATCGAATGAAACATGCATTGTTTCTTCGATGGTGTTAGTTCTAAATTAAACACTCTGTATGCTTTACTTCTATTAGAATATCCGATAAAGAAACCTTTGTCGGATTTAGGATCAAATTTATCTAAGTTATCTTTTGTATTTAAAATAAAACATTTACTTCCCAAAATTCTAAAATAAGATACCTTAGGTTTCTTTCCATGAAGAAGTTCATAAGATGTCTTATCAGTTAAAGGTCTAATTAAAATTCTATTTAAAATATAACAGGCGGTAGCAACTGCTTCTGCCCAAAAATGTTTTGGTAATTTACTATCTGAAAGCATAGTTCTCGCACACTCTTGAATCGTCCTATTTTTACGTTCTACTACTCCGTTTTGTTGTGGAGTTCTTGGAAATGAAAATTTGTGAGTTATTCCCTTTTTATTGTAGAATTCCTCAAACTTTTCATTTTCAAATTCACCACCGTGATCACTACGGATGGTTATAATTTTTATAGAAAGTTGATTTTGAATCCTTTTTGTAAAGTTCTTGAAACTTTCAAAAGTATCACTTTTATGTTTCAAAAATATTGTCCATGTAAATCTAGAATAATCATCTACAATTACAAAAACATATTTACTGTGATTTATTGACTGAATTTTAGATGGACCAAATAAATCAAGATGAAGTAATTCAAGAGGTTTTAAAGTTGAAATCATATCTTTTAATTTAAAGGAACTTTTTCTAAGTTTTCCTAATTGACATGCATCACATAAACTATCTACTTTAAAATTCATTTTAGGGAGACCTCTTACTAGATCATGTTTTGACAGTCTAGATAAGAGTTTGAAATTCAAATGCCCAAATCTCTTATGCCAAAACCAAGGGTCGCTTGTATTTGCCAAAAGACACAGGTTATCATTTGAAAATTTCATACTAAGAATATAAATATTCTTTTTCCTAATTCCCTCAATTATTATGGTTGAATTATTATCTTCAATGTGACACTTATCTTTTTCAAATTTAATTTTATATCCTTTACCGCAAGGTTGACTAATACTTAGCAGATTATGTTTCAGATTCTTAACTAGCAAAACATTAGTAATAATAGGATTTTCAGAGTTACCGATATTGTCGATGCCAATCACATATCCTTTTGAGTTGTCTCCAAAGTTAACCAGTCCTCCGTCTTTGTATATTATATCATTCAGCATATCCGGATTACAGTCATGTGTCTAGAGCATCCACTATCGAGTATCTATTTATTCTTTTTGATCTGCACAATTTGTCCATTGTGGATTGATTCCTCAACACCCATAAAACATGTTTCCTGCACATCATACAATTTTGGTAGACAACTTGAATTTGAATATTGATTATATGCAGACTCATGAGAGAGTGATGATCTGAATATTTCTAAACTAGTATTAACAAGTTTTTCAAACATAGCCATTTTAAAACCTTTTTCAAAATTCATATTATGAAACTTTGAAAACCTTGCTCTGATACCAAATGTGAGAAATGCGGATTACGGATCTTAAAGCTAGAATTAACACTAGAGGAGGGGTGAATAGTGTTTTAAGGAATTACTATTTATTTTTGAGTTTATATTAATTTGAACACAAATGTATGCAATATTCAGACACAGATATGATCACAGAATCAAACACAGATACAGATATAAAGTAAAATCAATAAAGGAAAGAGCACACCGGATTTTATACTGGTTCGGAGTTACCCTACATCCAGTCCCGCAACAGAAGTACGGATTTCCTTTCAAAATCAATTCTTACTATTACACCCTCGATTTCAAGGCCACGAGGTACACCGCTCTAGATTCACAATCCTTTGGGTAGAGATACTTGATTTTACGGGCAACAAGTTCACCCGATTGATTTTCCAGACTACAATCACACCTTTTCTCGCTCGATTGAATACAAAGAAGTCTATAACTCTGAATAGCACTGGGATCTTGTTGAGATAGTGATAGAGAATCAAACCAGAGATGATCTAGTTAGATCCAATGATAATTTTGGCAGAGTAATGGTAAAAATGTATATAAAGAAATGTGGAAGAAGAAGGGGAGTGAAATCAGAGAAAATATGACTATAAATTCATTTAAAACAGCTCCTATTTATAGTAGAACAACAGCCATGTCCATTCGTGAAAGGATATGATGAATAGACACTTCCTTTGAAATTCAAACTTTTGCTGTCACCTTGTCGACAAGGGGTCCTTGGGGTTGTCGACAGGCCTAAGTTATTTTTGGTATTGTTTTTCTTTGAAAATAACTTCTACCTTGTATTAAAACTATTTTAAACTTTATAAATATACTTAACTATAGTTAAAATACATAAATAAGTATAGAGAATAATATTTTGGTATATATAAAATTTTACTATAATTTTATATTTAAATCTAAGTATAAATATTAAAAGTTAAATATATTATAATTAAAAGATAGTTTAAAACCAAGGATAATTTGATATTGAAAATAAAGATGATTTTGAGGCTAAAAGTATTTTAAAACCAGGATAGATGTTTTTGATTTAAAAAGGAAGATTTTGAAATCATTTTGAAAACAAGATATAATTTTGTAAAACATTTGAATAAAAGTTAGTGGATACAAAACAATGTTCCAATAGATTTTTCGTAGGTTCCATCCTACTTAGGGTTCCATCCCTTTAACGGGCTTGAAGTGGATTCCATTCCACAAATAAAATGGATTTAAAGGTGTCAGTGCTTTTCTAGGAGTTTTAACAAAATTCCTAACTAAATTACTTATCTTGAAATCTTGAACTCTTGATAATCTTGATACTCATGAGTCTTGAATCTTGATATCTTCGACCTTGAGTTCATCAGTTCTTGAATCTCTATATTGTACAGTCTTCATTCTTTGGTACCTGTATATATATCCTGCATATACATATATATATCTAAACAATAATGTTAGTATTTATATTTTATAATCTTATTCTAAGGTTGTTGTCATCATAACCAACTTCTCAGGGACTAACAGGAATGCCATCTTCTGAATACCGTCCTCAGCTACATGTAACTGATGCAACCCATAGCCAAGTCCAGTTATGAGAATGCTCTAGCTCCAACCAACTGATCAAAGATCGTGTATGCAGGGCAATGGATAACGATTCTTTTTTGTCAGTTTATTTAGCTCCTTATAATTGACACAGAGTCTAAGAGAACAATCCATCTTCTAGCAAAGATGACTGGTGCTCCCAACTTAGAAATTCTCCTCAAGATAAAACCCTTCTTTAATAACTCATTAACCTGCTTGTTCAACTCGTGTCTTTCCGTTGTAATCATATGCCTTAGTAGAAAGATGATTGGTCAAGCATTCTCAACAACATGGATTCTAAACTAGATCTCTCTCTAGGACAGGAGACCGGTAACCTCAACAAAAACATCTAGGAAATCTTTAACTACAGGTACTACACTAAACTTGTCAAGTGATAGGTCTAATGAATATAAGTAGCTCAACATAACCCATCCTCGAGGGTCATAATAAACCTCCATACTACGTCCACTACATGTGCTCAATCTAACTACCTTCCTATCACAGTCTAAAATAGCCTTATACATAGTCATCCAATCCATGCCTAATATTAATCCATACTTAGAAAATCCAAATACAAAGGCATCACAATCAAACTCAACCCCTAAAATAAGAAACTTCAAATTCCTACATAACATAGACAAATTGGTTGATCCTCCTACGGGGTTTGACACAACTACAGGGTCTATGACTATACTGGTGTGTAAGTGTAAGTCATCAATAATTCTACTAGAAATGAAAGAATGTAAAGCCCAGTGTCAAATAAAGCGCGAATAGATAAACCAGAAAGAGTCAACACACCTTCGATTACCACTTTATTACCCTTGTCCACCACTGGATGTGCACTCGAGCTAAGGACTGCCTTTAGTGCATAAGCTAGAACCAACTGAGTAGGAGCTCTCAGTGGTGCTGTGCAAACTCGCTTCACATGCACATACTGATCGTAGTTATAACACTTCACCTTTAAGAAATACATCATGCATTCCTTAGCAAAGTTCCTTGGTTAGCCACACTTATTACACTTCATATTCTTCTTCTATATCTTCCCCTTCGGCCCAAATCCTCCCTTCTTCTTATACTTCCAATGCACTTTCTCTTCAACCTTTTGAGCTTCCTCTTTCACTTCCTTCTTCAAGACGGTAGTGAGTAAAGCTCGTCTCCACTAACCCCTCATAGGTAGCACCCATGGGAATGTGACTCACAACTAAATCTTCGAGAGGTTAGTTCAGTTCTTTAGTGAATTTAAGAGCCTTCTTGTATGGTGTGTTAATCAACTCCATACCAAATCTAGCTAGCTCATTCAACAAATTTACATATTCCCTGACTATTATGTCCCCTTGCTTAAGATAGATAAACTTCTCTAGCTGAACACCTTCGTCCGACCTAGAAAGGAACTTCATCTCAAATCTCATATGGAACTCATCCCAAGGAATATCACATCCATTAGTTTCAGATACAATGACATCCCACTAGTTCAACGCCTCTCCCCACAACTATCAGGTAGCTAACTGCCTCCTTATAAGATAAGTCAAACCGATCAGTCCAAATATCCTCTCCCAAGCGCGGATCCATGACCTCGAATCCACGTAAGACTCCATCCTCATGTATGGCTTACCCCCAAGACTAGAATTTTTTTTTGCACAACTTAGAAAATTTTGGAAAGGTTGGTGGGTGGGCGGGAACCTCACCTGTCACTCTGTCCGTAGGCTCTCTAGTGAAATTAAGCTCAGTATGTCCCCTAACCTGAAGATGACCGTGATCTCAACTGCATCGCTGCAGCCTGAACCTGCGGAATCAGTCATCTTCGATCTATGAATGTTATGAATTTCATTAAAACTTTCACAGATAGCATAATATGATTATGAGATAAGCAATAACATAGACATGATTGGAAATTAGCATAGGCATAAATAAGAGAGATTTTTGATATATGAAAATTTTCGAAAAGCTTTTTGAAAATAATTTTTATTTACACTTATATATATATATATATATGCTTTTAAAAGTCTATTTTCGAAAAATCTGGAGACTATTTTGAAAATCTTTTTCAAAAACCTTTTTTCCAAATTTCAAGTACTTTCTTTCAATAAGGTCCTAATCCCTAAGAAACTTTGAACTTATGCTCTGATACCAACTATGACAACCCATACCACCTGACATGCAATGATCCAAAGCTCGGTGTAACAAACCCAATTATAATTAACATTATTTAGGATATTTAATCAGATAAATTAAATAAAATGATGTAAAAGGTTAAGAAGATTGAGGTTTGAAAATTAATAGGAGTCATGCATTAATGAATGAGTTAATAAGAATGGTTTAAAATTTAATAAGAAGAAGGAATATATGCTAAGGGTAAAATGGGAATAAATCAAAACTCCTGAACATAAACCCTTATTCTCTTATTTCCTCCCTCATTTCATTCATTTACAAACAAAACAAAAAGAGCAAGGCAAGCCATAGCAAGGTGATTCAAGGAAAGTATTAGGGAAACAAGATCAAAGCTTAGGGGAATCAAATCAAAATACAAATCTCAACCTTCTTTAACTAATCAAGGTGAATAATAGTTATGCATCTCATATTTAATTGCTATTTTCTATTTTAAGTATAAATCTGAATATTTTGAAGTTATTATGCCATGTGTTAAATGACTGGTGAATATATGCTATTTGATGAATTTATATGATTTATCATGAAATTTATTGATATGTTTGAGTTGGAAACCTATCATATGACATTCAAATGACTTGAAATTTGGACATGATGTTAGAAACATTATTATATTAGTAGGTTTTAAATTTCATAATTTTATGATAATGTATGAATATTTTATGAATTTCTTAAGGGAAGAAAATTGGTTATTTTGGGTTTTATTAAAAATAATTATTTAAAAATTTTAGGCTCGAAAATCGTATATGTTGAAAAATATGATTAATTTGATTTTATGTAATTTTTGGGGATTTTTTCCATGAGTTTATGATTTTATATAAATTTATTAGGCAAGAAAAACTTAATATTTATATTAAAATATTAACATATATTAATGGATTGCAAATATATTTTGGAAATATAAATTCTAGCATATGGCAGATTCCAAAAAAGATTTTGGTTAAGAAATTTTTATCCAACAGGATTTTGACAAATACAAGGAGTTGGTAGAAGTCATCGTCGTCGCCTCCCATGTCTTCATGTCAACTGTCATATTAGTTTTCATATTAGTTTTCATGTTAATTACGATAGTGCCATGCCGAAGTCATCGTCGTCGCCTCCCATGTTGAAGTCATCGTATTAGTTTTCATGTTAATTACGATAGTTTTCATGTTAGTTTTTATCCAACAGGATTTTGACAAAAACTCAATCATATTAGTTTTCATGTTAATTACGATAGTGCCATGTCGAAGTCATCGTCGTCACCTCCCATGACTTCATGTTAACTGTCTTCACCGCCAACCAAAGGAGATACATATGATATCAACTTCAGTCGATGGGAATGGATCGGCGTGGTTGAGGTGGGAAGCACGGCATCGAAGTCAATATCATGACTTCGAGTTGGCATTGTTGCATGGTTTAAGTGATGCATTTTTTATTAAAAGAGGTATGGTGATTCATGTCTTCAATTTCGCCGACCCTATATTTTCAAAGTAATCTATAATGGCAATAATGATGCCGCTTGTTTTCAAGAATATCGCCGACCCTACAAGGAAACTATGCCGCATTTTATCTACTTCGACTTTATTTTGTCGTATGTTTTCGAAGACAGCTATGGTGCCACTCCTATTGACTTCGGCTCTAATGAAGCCACTTGTTTTCCTTAAGACAATGATGTCAATATTTTTCAATGTCGACCCTATTCTTTTAAGATTCTATAGTATGCTATACGAAGTGGTTGACTTCAACTATACGCCCTTATGTTTATAAATCAAAGACTTTAGCATATTTTTATATTGAAGAAAGGCAATGATCCCAATGGTGATAATGATGGTGAGCTTTATCTGTATATAAGGTTTTATTGTTCGGCCTATGTGTTGTGGGGCGAAGACCCTCGTCAACTTTATCTTTATCTTTGTCATGTTATATTGATATAAAGGTTTTATATTGTTTCGGCTCTATAGCCTATGGTTTCAAAGTGAGGTAACTTCCAAGTGATTTTGAGATTCATCAACATAATTTATAAAAGCATATATCAATATAATTTCCTTGTTTTAAAAGTAAGATTTCAAGGTTAAATCATTTGCAAAAGTTTTGTTTTCAAGGAAATAGAAAGGGTATTTAGCCCAGGATTTTTACTAAAGAGAATATTGTTCTTATCACTTTTGGATAGATTGTGATAGGATAAATTTGACTCAGATATTAGAAAACCAGATGGGTTAGGTATAGGGTAGTGCCCTACACTTCAACTGTTATCCCCTAGCTGATATAAGTCCAAAATTCCAGTGTGTATGGCTTTGTCAAGGGTAAGACAAAAAGTAGTTTTACGCACATAAAGGAATACATAAAGATAAGATAGGTTATAGGTTAGCCTATAAAACCTTTAGGTTCATAGTAATCTTTGCAAGACTATGAGATTGATAGCTAGTCAGGTAAACACTAGGATAAGTGTATTTGGTCGGACCGCTAAGTTTTCTACTAACGGTCAGTTAGGAAATTTGGTATATTTAGTAGGCCCAAGTCGGGCATATAGGTTGTAGTTATCCTGTGAAAACTACACACTAGGATGGATAGTCCGTTGATTTGAGGGATAGTCATGATTACTTATGTAGCATGCATGCACATTATTGTTTATATTATATATTTTTAACCAGTTTGGTTGCAGAATTTGATTTACAAAAGATATGTTTTAAAAGGGATAATAGTGAAGGGAAAACCCGTTCCGTTCAATGGCGTGGTTTCACTGAATATCTATAAAACTAAGATGGCATATTATTGTTCACTACAGGCTTTTTTCCTGACTCGAGGTTTATGTTTTCCTCTTAAACTCTCGATTGCTCAAAATTTGATTTGAGTAGTTCGGGAGTAAGGGTTTACAAGTTAAGTAGGTTTTGGCGAATAAAGCTTTTGGAGATGTTCAGGAGGCAAAACTAGCTATGTAGGAGTTTGTCTATATAATTAATCTTGTGTGTTGAAGTTATTTTGTTGAAGTGAATGTAAGGCAGATGTTATTATTATCTATTAGTAACTCTTATTAACCAAGGGGGCATCTTCATATGTCGCTCTTGGAGTATTTTGTAGTAATTATATTTTATCCGAAATTATGTAACATTTTGGAATTATGTAACGAATATGGAATATTATCTTTGAAATGAAATGTAAAAGTTTGTTTATGAAACTATGTTTAAAATATTTCATATTCTTGTGCTTTTGATTATTGATATGATTAACATATCCGCATTTTGTCACTGGAGATTAATACTATAGGAAACTGTAGCATCTGTAGTGCTTACTTTTGAGCCTCAAATGGGGGATGTTACACTCAGTATGGCTTTCAGCCTTGCGTTGTGTCGAGAAATGCGGATTGTCAGGGTTAACCTTTAGCATTCTAGGGCCTAAGATAAACAGGTATAATCTAAGATATACTAAACTTTCAGAACTCACAGCGGAAGGAATAAAACATATATAACATATAAAAAATTATATAATTTTAGTTAAAATTTATATAAATGGAAATTCATTTTTGGGCTAAGTACACATGCTAGAGACAGTAAGGAAGTCAGTTTCCTATCAATGGGCATTAGGTCATCGAGATTTTGGGTAACAGTTAAATACTCAAATTGAGAGTCAAGTGTCGACTATAGCGATATATTTCATAAACATTCAAGGGGATTTCCACAGTAGATGCACATCACTTATGGAGATGCCAGGTGAGTGAGCCCGGTGCTAACAGGGGAATCTAAAGTAAAGTCAGGCCTGGTGCAGCACGATAAGAGGCTATAGAGTAGAAAGGAGTCTGGTACTAATGGGAGCCCTTGTACGCATTGTTATGACGTGATGTGATACAGGTGGATGCCGGTGCAATACTATAAGAGGCATTTTGCACTACGATCGAGAGATAAACACGAGTGCATACAATGAGTCATACAACGAGTTTGTATTTCAGGGTTCTCCCTCTCCAAGCGTAGTGATGATATAGGTATTTATGGTTGAGCAGTTCCCACGGTCACCTACGGGTGGTGTTTTCTCATTGGATAGCTCTAGGAGTGTTACTCGGTCATTAGTGTGAGGTTCGACTTATAGTTCGACCTTTTTTATTAGATAAGAATCCTTAAGTATTGGACCTTAGGATTTCACTGATACTTGTAGCTCACCATATGTCAGTTAGAATAGTTTTAAAGTTAACTACACATGATCATCACATATTAAACTTGTACTCATTTACCAAACTTTTTGTCTGACTCATTCTTTTCCCATTTTTTCCTTACCACAGATGGACAGGGTAGCAGGTGATTGGCCCATTCTTGATGCTTAGAGAGTCATACTTATCTTTGAAGACCGCTTTTATCATATTTACTCTCGATGTATTATTCTATCATATCAGTACATTTTATTTCCTTGTATAAGACTTTGATAGATATTTTTCTATATACTCTGTATTGGACCACGTACTGATTTTTTAAAGACCGTGATTTGGATATTTTCTAGGATGGACATTTTTCTATGTTATATATGTTTTGTTCGTTCCGCCGTGCATTCTAAAAGTTAAGTATATCTTAGATTATACCCGTTTAACATAGTCTCTGAAATGTTAAAGGTTAACCCCGATGATCCATATTTCTTGAAACAACGCGAGGCCGAAAGCCATACTGAGCTTTGGATCGGTGAATGTTGGGAGGTATGAATTGTCACCCTACTACTCAAGTGAAATGGAAGGAGCTTATGTAGTAGAGTATGCTCAATATTTTGGGTACTCACTTCTGTTCCTTTCAATACTTGAGAGATATATTTATCTATTACTAGTTACTTAGTAGATATGCTAAATTTGACACCTTTCATAGTAGATAAATTCTTCTGTAAAGATAAACTTTGTATAAATAACCTTAATGTTATATTGAGGTAAAACGATGGAGCGTACTGCCATTCGAACTTGATGCATGAGCATCCATAGTGAGTGGGGTCGATCGACGATGACTTGGATTCGATATTGAGGAAGAGTTCGGTGGTTGCTAGTAATAGGCAAAGATTGACCGTGCGACTTATACATTTTGCATAGAGCCATTCGTATTGGAATTTTTTATCCTTATGTTAGTAAAACGTTGGTGATGGGAGTAATTCCATATGCCGAAAGGAATATTTTTTAAAAGATTGATCCATTCACGTACAAGTTCCTAATTATTAGTTTGAGCGTAGAGTTTCTAGGTGATTTGCAATAGTTACGCAAGGGTTTTTTACTTGATTCTTAAAGATGAGCACTTGAGTCAGATTCTTGATATGATTGAGAGATTTTCGAAGTATGACTCCAGTCGTGCAAGGACCTTTCAGTGGTCCAACCAATAAATGAAATGGAGTTTGCATGAGAGGAGTCAAGTGATCGATCTTAGTTTAACAAAGAAATTGTGCTTGCGAACAAAGGATTTGATCGGGTATCGTATATTATTTTAGATGATATCTATTCATTGTAAAGTTATTTATAGTACAATATAGTTTGGAATGCTTGTGATAGCATGGGGATGGACCTCTCAACTAGTTTTGTGGTGATTCAGGTAATCTTCTAAGTGATAGTATAGTGCTTGCTTAGGAAAGCATCGCAGTACACTTAGTATATTATCCTTATCAACATTGTGCGGTTGAGATGAGTTTGAACCCAAGCAAAACTATTTATAGATCGTCATGAAATGATGATTTAATTAGTAGAATTATCACTTTTTGAAAATGAGTTCTGTTAGGAAGGAAAGTGAAATTAAGACTTTGGTTGCTAGGTTTATTTGAGAGTTTTGAGACTCGATGATCTAGCATATCATAGAAGTTTTCTTTCTCACAGTCGAAGGTGTAGTGGTCTTTCATGTATTGTATTCATGAAAGAAGTTGCACCACGTAAGTGTTTTGTCCATCTTGGATGACGAGCAGACTTGTTGGCGTTTATAATTTGTGCACGTTTTGACTATTATTGATCACCGTGCATGTCAGTATAGCTCAATAGTTTATTTCATCACTTTGCATGCTTGTTGTTGTTCATTGCTGCTTTCTATTGTTTCATTGTTGTTTGTCGTTGCTTGTTATTATTTGATTGTTGTTTGTTATTGTGTGTTATTGTTTTTTGTTGATTAATTTTCATTTTTAATGATTTATCGTTGTTTCTTGTTTTATATGATTGGTAGTTTATATGTTATTTATTGTTGCTCGTTCATTATTTATCGTTGCTTATTGTTGCTTGTTGTTGTTTGATTATTGTTTATTATCAATTTGTATTGCTAGTGTTGCATGTTTTTTATGTTTAGTAGTATGTTTGTATATTATTGTTGTCTGTTACTACTTATTGTGTGTCTGGTTGCTTGTATCTTAATTTAAATTCCTTATTAAAGTATTTCGAAGAGAGATAATGATAACTATCTAGAGTAGATCATGACATCCAACTCTATTATAAAGGTCGTGATGGGATCCATACGAGTTTGTTGCATTTTGATGTGACTTAGAGTTGATAGTATTCCTGGATACTGACTTATTAAGCTTACTCTCCCATTAATAGTCATGTATGGTTGTGATAGTATTGGTTACTACACTAAAATTATATGTGTTTGATTTTCATGACTATTGCATTAGAGAAGCTAGTTATACGATTTGTTATAGCTGTTCATTAGAGACGATTTCTATATGTGATTTAGCATGCTTAAATTCAGGTTAATTTTGCAGTTGTGTTTAATCCTCTTTGTTGAGTACATAAGCAGGTACATGGAAGCTATTATTGGCTATTTGGATGCTTACTCTCTTTTGTTCGCACCTAAATGGCATGTGCTTGCTACAAAAGAGGTACATAAGATCAGTAGTGTAGACTTGGGTATATATACTCGAATTTCCTCAGAAATGAGATGCCTCGGATATGAAATGTATATATATCTTTGTTGTTTTGGGATTTTTTCGGACCTAGCCACGCAAAGGAGGTGCTACCAAATTTTTCCAAAACATGAGCGGCTTTGAAAGCCTAAGGGTTGGAAGAGATTTTCTTACTTTAGGAATTTCGAGGAAGAAATCCTAAAGGGGAGAATGTAATAACCCGTATATTTAGCGATAATATATTAAAATACTTAATTTAAATATTGAATCGTTATTGAATTGAAGTTCCAAAATATGATTTTTCACATACGGTTGAATCAGAACACGAGACCACTTTCATTGAGTCCGGATAGACGTTGCGAATTTAAAATGTGTATAAATATCGCTATATTTGGAAACACTGTATTTTTACAATTAACATAATGTAGATGTATTTTATAAAAATACGTACATAGTAAAGTTCGACAGGATCTTGACTAACGAGTTGTGTTTTTCTTGGATGAGAACTCATTATGAGATGTACGGTTGAAGAATTTTTTGAATTGGATGATCCGATTGCCAAAACGGCCTCAAAACGCATGAAAATATCATTCAGAGTGCTCTCTCAAATAGCGATGAAATTTATACCATTAGGACTGGAAAAATGAGGTGATGTGCACCAACGAGTCTCGTAGTTCATAGTGATCCGATGTTAGTGAGATCATATGAGCTCAAAACATGTGGCGATTTATTTGAGAAATCAAATATACATACATACATATATATAAAAGTACACCCCAACACTCTTTCTCTCTCTCGCTTTTCATTTTTCCCTCTTTGCCTCTTCTAATAAAACACGAAAACCATGCTTTCTCTTCAAAAATTAAAATCAAGAGCTTCGGTCATTGATAAATGATGTGGATAGATCTGTTGAGCTTGGGGAAGAGAGGGATTCGCATCTATGTGACCATTGGGGGTTGTGACATATCTTGGTCGTGCTCGACATTAGAAACATCGAACTAAGGTTACCATTGGATGGAGATAGAGGCCGAGTTAGGCAAAACAGAGATTGGGTTGTGCTTCTCTTGAGAAGGCAAGTAGGTGGGAACATTTGGGGGGTGTAGTTGCGTTTAGGGGGATGCAACATGTGGGATCGAGGAAGGTGAGCAATAGGTCGCATTCTTCCTCGAGGTGCCTGGAATCACTTCATCGGGTGCATCGTGAAGCTTGCATGCAGTGGAGCACGTTGGCCAAAGTGGTCATCGTTTAATCGCGTATAGGCTGTGAGATTGAGGAGAGAAGGTGTTGAAGGAAGTGGGTTTCTTGTGTCTGTGCGTGTGCATGTGCAGGAGTGTGCACAATTTGGGGAAGATGAAGTTTTATGTTAATGAGGTGACTGATGAATAAATTAAGTTAATTTATTATTTATTTGTCTCATTCTTTAATTAATTCATATCTCCTGCATACGAGATCCAATCGAGATGCGGTCTTCACTGTTGTACTCATAGTGAGATTAGCTATGGCATGGTACAGGCTTGGACTGCATTTGGACACTTAAGTATTTACGTTTAGATGAGCGAAATTATAAATTATATTTCGGTATAAATCCCCATTATTATATATATTGAAAAATATTACCTAGTAGAGATAGAAAATAGATATATATGAAATGGTTTCCCTATTTGATTTGATTTATTTGAGTAGATATTCATGATAATTGATTAGACCCTATATATTTATATTATGCTCTATTCGTATTGAATAGAGCTAGATGGTGATGATATTGATTTTTAGCATGATTATAAACTAAGTAGACTCAAAAATATTGTTATATTAGTGATAGAAATATTATTATATATTTTATTACTAATCAAAAATAAGAATATGACTTTAAAAAAATAGTTAAAAGGCTTTAAAATGATTTATAAGCTAGTTTTATATTTTATAAAATAATGAAATGATTTTATAAAATAATAAAAAAGAGGTTTGGCTTTTACTGAAATGATTTAGTAAATAAAAGTAAGATTTGATTATTAAACAATCGAATTGCTTATTTTAATGTATGTATACATGTATGGAAATATCCATATTGGTATATCATCAAGTTATAAGCAATCTCATATAGCCATAGCGACTATCGGGTGCGCTAAGTTGGAGGAGATAATATTGGATTGACTGATCACCCCGATGAAGCTCAAAATACGACTTGTGAAGCAAATATGTAGTTATGTGCGTGTGTGCATAGAAATGTCCATGAATGGGTGCATCGGCACACATGCAGACATCACATGAGGTGTGGGGCTTAATTGATTTCGTCTTGACGTGTTAGAGAAGGTCGATTTGTTATATTCGCACGTAGAACTCTACATGTGCAAAGAGTGGATTTTGGTATCGAAATCGATTTTCGAATACTTATGAAACCACTTCTAAAACATCAACTAATGAAGTCCGTTGTAGCAAAGAAAGAATACGGGAGATAAACGACTTATCAGACAAAGCGATGGAGAAGAATAGGCTCGAATCAATGAGCGGTGGCCGACTTGGCTCGTTGGCTTGGGTTTACTACCCAGGAATTTCTAGTCTTAGTTGACTGGTGTGTGCTACCAGTCGACCGAGGAGGTTTCCCAGCTGATTGAAGGTGTACTAATTGGGCAATAAGCCTAGGTCAGGGGTAAAGCTTGGGGGATTTTTCTCTGTCTCATGTGTGGTTCTTCGTAAGGGTTTGTCACAACTTCGGGAAGACTCTAGGCTATTCGAGGAGGCAGAAAGAAAGGAGAATCTTAAGGTCTGGATGCGATTCTTAAGTGATTCCTATGGGATTAAAAATGATTGGGCATGGGATCGGTACAATGGTCTGTCACACAATCATGTCCAATGAGCGTGTATGATCGAACGAAGTAAATCCGTACCTTCAGGCTTTAACTTGAGGTAGGTGTAGTTTGATAAATTATATCAGTCTTATATTAGTGATCGTATATCATATTGGCCTTATTTTGGTGGTCATGCACATTATTGGTATTTTAGTAGTGACCATCCGTATAGACCGACGATGATGAGATATCGGTCTTCGTTTATGATAGGTATATTTGATTACTTGATGTTGTATTTCGATATATATATATATAGACATACACAATATCAGTATTTCTTTATGGTCCCAAAATAGCATATTATACGGGACGACCGTTGTTCTCTTTTATTGAGACATTGCGCAAATTTGCTAAGAAATCCTTATGTCCTAGAAGGGGATGATGACAATCATCTACTTTGGGATCACAGAACACTTATGCTTACTTCAAAGGGTACGGTGTGATCCACAAAGGTTTTAGGTATTTAGAGTAGATTTAAAATCACCAATACTTGCTTCAGAGGGTATGGTGGCTCTACTTACTATTGGGACTAGGTTTCAAGTATATATAGTAGGTTAGATATGACTTATGGTTACTTCAAAGGGTACAGTGAGACCTATAATAAACTATGTATCTTCAACTCTCAAAGGGATACACTGGATTATAATTGATGTTCGTAGTTGTATTCACCCATCATCAATGATGGATACTGATTTTATTCCTTAGTCATCTTCCATTGTTATGTTGTGCGTGTTATTAGTTGGATGTTGTGGTTGCTACATTTACTATCATTGTGTACTTCACGATAGACTTATATTATGATCACCCTACTTTTGGCTGGTGGGTTACCTTTATCATAGTATGGTGTTATGCTTCAATCGCATTATATTAGTTGTGCTGACTCGTTGATTACATGAGAAGAGCAGGTCATGATATGATTTTCTATTTTTAGATAGGTTTACTTTACTTGTTTATGGACAGTTCAGATTAACCCTGAGCCACGATTGTGGAGAGGACCGACCGTGCCTTCGAAGTTCATGTTTATTGTATATAGTTTTAATATACATTATTTTAATACAATTCCCCTCACACCGGGCTTTATATCTGACCTGCATTTGTCTTTGTATGCTTATGTCATGAGAACTCTCGGGTAGTCGTTCGAGTAGTTTGGGAGTCAAGTGCTTTGGGGGATACGCTTTTAAGGCAGATGGAGCATTCTGTGGAGACAACGGCGATAATTCGTATATATGCTTGATATTGCAGTAGTACATGATAGATATGTATTAACATATAAGACTTGATCTATTCTGACTTCGCATATTGATATTCATTTATCATTTATTTTTTCTAGTGCAGTCTCTCATATGTATTTTGTTATCCTATTCTGTTTATATATATTTAATATGTTGTATATTATCATTCCACTGTGAGACTCTATTGATATGTCTCAATATAATGTTTTTTTTAGATTTTCTTTCCCGTTAATCTGTTTTATATGGTATTAAGGAAGTTAAACATTGTCATTTAGTTGCTGATTTCAGGGTATTACGAAGGTTCGGCTATTACACTTTGGATTGGTAGGAGACAAAAATAGTCGAGGCCCTTGAAAAGGAGATTACCTATCTTTAAAGAAAGGTTAGAGGCTTGGTTTATTTCTGAGTCCTAAAGAGTGTGTTGCTATGGAATTTTATTAATATGAATCAAGGTGATCGATATGTCAAGGTGTATATCTAGAGATTTAATGCTTTAGCTAAGTATGGCCAAGAGATGATTAATAAAGAGTTCAAAAAGAATGAGAAGTTCATTCAAGGCATGAAGTAGGGATTAGATCATAAGGTGATGGCTTATTTAACATCTTCTTTTGAGTTTTTTATGGACATAGCATGAAGATATGGTATCATGTATCAAGAGTGGAGGAGGGTTGAAGGAAAGCCCAAGGCAGAGCAAAGAAAGAGGTTCTCCCCATAGTAGAAGGGTAAAAGGGGCAATAGTAGAAATAGAAAGCTAGGGAGGAAGAAGGTCGAAAGGATATTTTTGAAGTTATTTGCAATAATTATAGTCAGTATAGGCACTATGCATTAAAGTTCCTACAACCAGCTACAGTAGTCAGGATCAAATGCTTTAACTATGACAAGCTTAGTTATAAAAAGAAGGATTATCCATAGTTTAAGACAAGGGCATTTTCTTTAGAGGGTTCTAAGAGAGGACATCTTACTAAGGAAAAAAGCAACCGTGTTAATCTTAAAGATATGGCCGTGGTTTTTTTGGTATTTGAGCTAGAATACTATTTGATATTGGTGCTACTCATTCATTTATAGAGAAAGACTAGGTTGATGGACTTAAGTTAAAGGTTACATATTTAGTCACTTCCATTCATGAAATCAATCTGATAGGAGGATATGTAACTCTTGATTTAGATGTACTAACTTATAAATTGAGTTAGGTAGGTATAAGTTTTTGTGTGATCCATACGTGTTCGACTTCATAGGCTTTAGATTTATTTTAAGGATGGATTGGTTGGACCATTACGACACTAGAATATATTGTATCGAAAGGACTATAGCATTGAGTCATCCTGAGCAAAGCCAGGAGTACTTATAGCTTTGTAAAATCCAAAACCAAGGAGCAATGGTGTTTTTTGGCTTTAGCTTCAGAGGATAATTGTATCAAAGAAGTACGAGTGGTTAGGGACTTCTCTGATATGTTTGAACCAGTCTCAAGATTAGCACCCTTAAAAGTTATTGAGTTAATATCGAGAGCTAAACCATTCAGTCGATCCCATACTAGAATGACATCAAAGGAGATGGAGAAATTGAAGAAGCAACTAGTAGAGTTGGAAAGCAAGAGATTTGTAAGGCCAAGTAACCCTCTATACATTGCATTTAGGGTAATATATTACTCATAATAGACTTTATATTTGAACTGTGTTTCATTATTGTTTTCTCCATAAATGCACGGGGACTCTTTCAAGTAGGCTGAGTACATGGGAATGGTTTGCTTTTCAAAGATAAATGAAGAATTCCAAGGATGAATTTGGAGGCTTAGTTAATAATTATAGTTGTTTTTTATTATGTTGCACAAGTGTTTATGTTACCGTCTTCATATGTTAGGAGTGACAGTAATATCTATGTTTTATTTTTACTTTACCCTTATATGGGCATGTTTTGGTAATTTAAAATTGCAAAGATGTTTATGTGTAATGGAAAATTATTTAACTACTCTATTTACTTAAAAAAAATTATTATATACTGAACTCATTATATCACCGAAGTGACTGGAATACATTGGTGTTTCATCTTTGGGTTTTAGAATGGAGGGTGTTATAATTGGCTTTAAAGCATAGGTTAGGTGACAGTTAGGTAAAACGAAGCTAGAAGTAATTAATACATAGTAGAAAGACAACTCCCTGGTGAGGGAATACGCTATTATGTAACGTATTTGTATTTTGCTATATAAATGTATATATACATATATCTATCCTTCTATTATTGTTTCACTCTCTTTCTTTCAGTTTCTAATAAAGATTTGCTTACTAGAAAAGAAAGATTGGAAATGATAAGTGGAAGGATTACGGTAGGAGGAGCTAATGCAAGAAGCTAAAATGAAAGTACTCAAATGGATGGAAGAAACAAAAGTGAAGTGCCTCGAGCAACCAAAAATGAAGTTGTTCCACTTATCAATGCTATAAGCATGTATGTAAATACTTTGTTCTAGGAATTTATGGTATAGATAATGAGGGAGAATAAGCCATAGGATTTTGAGCCAAGACTAGTAGCTGTAGAAGACTAAAGATGAATAAAGATCACGAAAACTTTGAAGGGAAGGTGTTTACTTGTAAGGAGCCAACCATTGAGTTGTTAAATTGGTTAAGGGTTTGTGAGAGAATCTTCGAAGATCTAAGGTTGGATGATGCACAGAAGTGAAGAATGGCTTCGAGGCAATTGCATGAGGTAGCTTTGGATTGATGGGAGAGAGTAACAACCAAGACCCCTGAAAAGGAGATTGCTTGGAATTAGTCTAAGGAAAGGTTCGATACTCTGTTTATTTTTGAGTCCCAAAAAGTGTGTTGCTATGGGATTTCGTTGATATGAAACAAGGAGATTGATCGGCGGAGGAGTATATCCACAGATTTAATGCTTTAGCTAAGTATAGCCAAGAGATGATTAATGCACAATTGAAAAAGAAGGAGAAGTTCATTCAACGCTGGAAGCAGGGATTAGATCATAAGGTGATGGTGCATTTAACATCCCCTTTTGAGTTTTTTATGGACATGGAATGAAGATGGGATAGCATGTATCAAGAGCAGAGGAGGGTTGAAGGGAAGCCCAAGGCAGAGAAAAGAATGAGGTTCTCCCCATACCAGAAGGTTAAAAGGAGGCAACAACAGAAATAGAAAGTTCGGAAGGGAGAAGGCTTGAAGGATATTTTGGAAGTTATTTTCTATAATTATAGTTAGAAGAGGAAATATGCATCAAAATGTCCATAACCAACTAAAGTGGTCAAGGTCAAGTGCTTTAATTGTGACAAGCTTAGCTATAAATAGAAGGATTATCCATAATTGAAAATAAGGTTATTTTCTTTGGAGGGGCTGAAGGGAGGACCATCTTGCCAAGGAGAAAGGCAAGAGTGTTATTCTTAAGGGTATGACCCGTATTTCAGCTAGAATACTATTTGATACCGGTGCTACTCATTCATTTATAATGAAAGACTAGGTTGATAGACTTGGGTTAAAGGTTACATATTTAGTCACTTCCATTCGTGTAATAAATCTGATAGGAGGATATGAAACTCTTGGATTTGGATCTACAACTTAAAAATTGAGCTAGAAGGTGTAAGTTTATGTGTGAGCCCTACATGTTTGACTTTACAAGCATTAGAGTTACTTTAAGGATGGATTGGTTGAACCGTTACGACACTAGAATATACTGTGTCAAAAGGACTATAGCATTGAGTCATCCGAAACCCAAGAGAAAAAGTGTGCTTCTAGCTTTGGAAAACCCGAAACCCAAGAGTAAAAGTGTACTATTTGCTTTAGCTTCAAAGGAAGAATGTACCCGAGAAGTACGAGTGGCTTGGGACTTCCCCGATGTGTTTGAACCAGTCTTAGGATTTTCACCCCTAAAAGCTATTTGGTTTCGTATTGAGTTGATATTGAGAGATGAACCATTCAACCGACCCCCGGTAGAATGTCATCAAAGGAGATGGAGGAGTTAAAGAAGCAACTAGTAGAGTTGGAAAGTACGAGATTTATAAGGCCAAATAGCCCACTATACATTGCATTTAAGGTAATATATTATTCATAATAGACTTTATATTCGACCCATGTTTTCATTATTATTTTTCCCATAAACGCACGAGTACTCTTTCAAGTAGGCTAAGTTTATGGGAATAGATAGGTTGCTTTAGGTTCATGAATAAAGAATTTCAAGGATGAATTTGGAGGCATAGTTGATAATTATAGTTGTTTGATATTCTATCGTATAAGCGTTCATGTCAGCATCTTCATGTGACGAGAATGACAATATTGTCTATGTTCTATTTCTACTTTAACCCTGCAAAGGCACTTTTTGGGGATTTAAAAATTTAAATACGTTTATGTACAATGGAAAATTATTTAGCCACTTTTTTTACTTAAATTGTTGATTCGATACTAAATTCATTATGTTGCCAAAAGATAATTACAAGGTGATTGCAACACATTGGTGTTTCATTTTTGGGTTTTATAATGGGGGATGTTACGGTTGGCTTTAAAGCTTAGGTTAGGGGATAGATAGGTAAAACGGAGCTAGTAGTAAATACATAGTAGAAAGCCAACACCTTGGGGAGGGTATATGCTATGATATAACGTACTTGTATTTTGCTACATAGATGTATATGTAGATATACCTATCCTTCTATTGTTATTTCACTCTTTCTTTTTGTTTCTAATGAAGATTTTCTTAACAGAAAAGCAAGAATGGAAATGTGAAGTGGAAGCATTACGGTTGGAAGAGTAATGCAAGAAGATAAACTAAAAGTACTCAAAAGGATGGAGGAAATGGAAGGGAAGTGCCTCGAGCTACCGAAATAAAGTTGTTTCACCTCCCAATGCTATGAGCATGTATGTAAATGTTTTGTTCAAGGAATTTATGGTGCAGATAATGAGAGAGAATAAGCCATAGGTTGTTGACCTAAGACCCGTAGCTAGAGAAGATTTCTTAAAAATGAATAAAGACTACCAAAATTTGGGAGGCAAAATGTTTACTTGGAAGGAGCTAAACGTCGAGGTGTTAAATTATTTAAGGGTTTGTGAGAGTATCTTCGAAGGTCTAAGGTTGGATGATGCACAGAAGTGAAGGATGGCTTCAAGGTAGTTGCATGAGGTAGCTTTAGATTGGTGGGAGATAGTGACAACTGATACCTCTAAAGAGGAGATTACCTGGAGTTAGTTTATGGAAAGGTTCGAAGCTCGATTTATTTTCGAGTCCCAAAGAAGTATGTTGCTATAGGATTTCATTGATATGAAACAAGGAGATCGATTGATGGAAACGTATATTTGCATGTTTAATGCTATAACTATGTATGGCCAAGAGATGATTAATACATAGTTGAAAAATTAGAAATTCATTTAGTGCTAGAAGTAAGGATTAGGTCATAGGTGATGGCACATTTAACTTCTCCCTTTGAGTTTGTTGTAGACATGGAATGAAGATATGATAGCATGTATCAAGTGCACAGGAGGGTTAAAGGGAAGCCTAAGTTAGAGCTAAGGAAGAGGGTTTTCCTATAACAGAAGGGTAAAGGGGGGCAACAATAGAAATGGAACAACAGGGAGGAGGCCGGAATGATATCTCAGAAGTTATTTGCTATAATTATGGTGAGAAGGGGTACTATGCATCAAAATGTCTGCAAACTGCTAGGGTAATAAAGGTCAAGTGCTTTAATTGTGACAAGCTTAGCTGAAAAAAGAATGACTGTCTAGAATTAAAGGCAATGGTATTTTCATTGGGGGAGCCGAAGGAAGGACCACCTTGATGAGGAGAAAGGCAAGAGTGTTATACTTGAAGGTATGACTCTTATTTTTGGTATTTCAACGATAATACTGTTTGATATCAGTGCTACACAATAATTGATAGCAAAAGACTTAATTAATAGACATAGATTAGAGATTACCAATTTAGTCACTTTCATTTGTGTAATAAATCCGATAAGATGATATGCCACTCTCGGATTTGGATGTACTAACTTAGAAATTGCATTAGTTGGGTATAAGTTTTTATGCGACCCCTACATATTTGAATTCGTAGGCTTTGGATTTATTTTAGGGATGGATTGATTAGAGTGTTACGATACTAGAATATACTACGTCGAAAGTACTATAGAATTGAGTCATCTTGGCCAAAGCACAGGAGTACATGTGGCTCAAAAAAGGCAAAACCCAGGAACAAAGGTGTATTGTACGCATAGCTTCGAAGGAAGAATGTATCGGAGAAGTTCAAGTGGTTAGTGAATTCCCTGATGTGTTCAAACAAGTCTTGGGATTACCAACCCCAAGAGTTGTTGGGTTTCATATTGAGTTGATACCAGGAGTCGAACCACTCGGCTGAATCCCTAGTATAATGCCATCAAAGAACATGTAGGATTTGAAGAAGCAACTATTAGAGTTGAAAAGCAAAAGATTTGGTAAGCCAAGTAGCTCACCGGGGGAAGCTTAGGCTTTGTTTGTCAAAAAATCTGATGGCTCAATGAGATTATGTATTAACTAAAGGAAGTTGAATGAGAGGACTGTGAGGAATATATACCCCTTACCGAAGATTGATGATTCGTTTGGTCAGTTGGATGGAGCTAAGGTATTCTCCCAGCTAAATTTGGCTCCAGGATTTCCTCCACTAAGATTTGATTAAAATAGTGTTCCTTTGACTACTTTCAAAATGTGGTAAGATTCATATGAGTGGTTAGTAATGCCATTTGGACTAACAAATGCACAAGCGTTCTTGTAGTCTTGATGAATAGGATATTCCAAGACCAGTTTAACCAATATGTATTGTTGTTTGCACATTATATTTTGGTATACTCGAAGGATGAGAGAGATCATGAGATTCACTTAAGTCTTATGTTAGAGAGGTTGAGACAACATAAGTTAAAGGAAAATTTTCCAAGTGTCATTTTTAGAGAAGGAAGGTTGAGTTTCTAGGCCATGTAGTTTCTGGAGAGGGATTGGCCATAGACTCTTTGAAAGTTGACGTGAAAAATAGTTGGAAGAGACCCAAGACTATTATGGAGGTTTGGAACTTCTTATGATTGGTAGGTTACTACCAAAGATCTATTAAGGATTTCTTTTGAATAACAGTGCCAATGACAAGACTTATTCTGAAGAACGAGTAGTATGTTTGGACTGAGGAATGTGAGGCATCATTTTGTAAGTTGAAGCTTTGGTGTATGAATGTTCCTATTTTGGTTATACCCAAGGGAAATTGAGATATGATTATATATATTGATTCTTTGATTTTGGGGTTAGGAGCAGTGTTGATGCAAAGAGACAATGTAGTAAATTATGCATCTAGACAGTTACGATTTCATGAGGTCCATACCCAACACATGACTTAGAGTTAGCAGTTGTTATCTTTGTATTGAAGAATTGGAGACATTACCTTTTAGGAGAAAGTTTTGAGTTGTTTACTAACCACAAGTCTTTGAGATACTTGTTCTCTCAGAAAGAGTTGAACATGAGACAACAATGGTGGTTAGAGTTTTTTTTAACATCTTATGATTTCGGGTAGAGTACATCCCAGGGAAAGGAAATAAATTGCCGATGCTTTTAGTTAGAAGCAACAGTGTTGTGTTTTGGAAATGATTGAAGAGTGGAATGTTTTGGAAACGTTAACTTCTTGCAACGTTCATTTTTAGTCAGATGTTGGCTCAAGTAGAATTTCCAAGCCACTATCGTGCTTGGAAGTTCGACCAACTCTAATAGAAAGGATCGTTGAGAAGCAAATAGAAGATTCACTTTGCATCAAAGGATTAAGTTCCTAAGATTTAGTTCCAAGGCTGAAGAGTTAAGAGGTTTTGGTGTTGGTGAAAGATATTGGCTTCTGAAACAGGGAAGGTTTTATGTTTCGAATATAGGAAACCTTCGGAAGGAAGTTTTGAGAGATGTCATCGTTCAAAGTTTTCTATTCACCCAGGGGCACAATGTTGTACCGAGATATGAAGCACAACTACAATTGGGAAGGAATGAAGAGAAATGTTAGGGAATATGTGTGTTTGCACCAAAAATTGGCACAAACACCCAATAGAAGTTTTGAAGAGAAATAAACAAAGAATATAAAATGAAAATAGAGAACAATAACCAAGAAATAGTAGTAAATTGTGAAAGTGACTAAGGATCATGATATAGAATATTATCTAAGTTATCTACTAGTGTGGAATATAAATATAACAGTAAATAGTAAAGTAAATGACACCAGGGATTTTTATACTGGTTCGAACTTCCTGTTCTACGTTTAGTCCCAACTCCTTCTGGAATTTAACTATCAACCCTCTTTTAACTCGGAGGAACAGGTATTACACCGCCTGAGCAACCGAACAGGAATTCAACCGCCTAAGCAACATAATAGGACTTCAACCGCCTGAACAACCGAAAAGGACTTCTAATACAAACAGTAAAAATTGCTTCTGACTGAGTATGCTTTTGAGTAGCATTGATAAGTCAATAATGTACACTCTTCCTATAACCTTCTCTTTTGTGGTATTTCGTGTAATTTTTGAAGATAGGAAGAATAATATATCACTAATAAAATTTTGCTTGAATGTACAAGTGATTAGAATGAGAGTTTGAATGCTAATGGCAGAATTGTTAAACAATAAGAATAAGAGAATAGAATCAGAAAATTAGGCGATTAAAACAAATGATTTGAAGGCTATATATAGTGTTTAAGTGTTGCAACTTATCATGAAAAGTAATAATCAAAAAATATGGAAACAACTCTTGAATCAAGGGTTGTTTCTGTTCGATGAAGTGAGGTGACTTTCTAGAAAAAAAGCCGTTATGCAATTTCAGTCAACTGAACAAAAGAATTCATTCAGCTGACATATTTAAAAATCGAATCAGAGAAGAATCGGTACAAAAAAACATCTTATTCAGTTGACTGAAATGGGTAGTTCAGTCGACTGAACATTCATATCAAATTGTGCATGTGCATAGATATTCAGTCGATTGAACTAGGCATTTCAGTCGGCTGAATTTCATGTTTTCTGCTATATTCATGATTTTTCAGAAATACTTTTGTGTAAACAAGTGTAATAAGAACTTTGATGTATGAACTATGATTTGGAAGCTTTGAAATTGCATGCGTGCACACATATACCACTTTGGAGAGATTTTAACAAAAATTAACTACAAGACCTAGAACATAGACAAACCATAGACAATTTTGAAGCTTCTATCTGCAATCTATTTGTTGAGTAAAATAGTATCTTCTCCTGCAAATATGGATAGTATCTTCTCCTGCAAATATGGTTAGTTCACATAATATTTACTTATATAGTTATCAAAATCAAAACATCAAAAGTAGGTTCTAGCATTCTCCCCCTTTTTGATGATGACAACTATGTAAGTTTGAAAATTTATAAAAGCAATTCACTCCCCCTGAATGAATATTCCCCTTATCAAACAATTTCTCCCCCTTTGTCATCGACAAAAAGGAACAAACAAATAATATGAGAAATATAGCAATATAAGCATAGTAATCAACATATAACGTAGGGAAAGCAAATACACTTAGTATCATAAATAACAAAATAAACATGAGCATGTACATACGAGAGTCAAAGAACAATATCACATAACAACATCAAAACACAACAAGCATATGTAAGAAAATGTCTTAAACAATATGATAAAAAGATCATGAGTGAAAAATAAAAGTAGTAATCCTCACTGTCATAGGCTTCTTCTTCTTCTTCTTCATCTTTGGAGGTTGACCAAGTAAATGGTGCGAGATTTTCAACCACACCAGTAGAAGTAGATCCGGTACACGATACTTTTCCTAGGCTTTGTTTAAAAAACCTTTTACTGAATTAAGCTTATTATTTGTTTTGGTCACATTTTTCTCGATGATAGCCAAACGTCGTCCAAGCTTACTTTGATTGCGAGAGAGTGTAACAAGTGCTTGCTTTGGAGTAATGTCACCATGGAGCTCATGAATCTCATCATCGTCTTCTTTTTCTTCTTGGCGAGGAGGTTGTGAGGATGAAGATGCGACATTTGTATCCCTTGGTTAAGGAATCCCTTGATCGTGATTTGCGGCCCATTGTTGGTAGTTTATTATTTGTTGAGATTTCGGGCATTTTGGAAGACTCATTAGACTTAGAGTCTTTGAGTTGAGTTCACCAATGGTCGTAAAATCGGCATCGAGTAAAGGAAATCTGAAGTTTTGAAGAAAACGCATGATGTAGGCTCCTTAGTGGATAGTTTTGTAGTTTCTTTTGTGGTTAACAGTGAGAAACTCGTCAAACAATTTTTGCCCAATTTACTCTTTGAGGTGAGTAAATAGCATAGAGGGCTTGGAAATCCCTCTTGTAAACTTTCTATAGCTACTGATACGAGCATGCAGTGATTGAATGAGAGCTCGGTGAAGAATACATGCTCTTGGACGTAAGGCACTGGATTTCAAGATCGTCAAATCATCCGATAGAAAATGATGAGAAACTTCGTCTCGATTATACATATCTACTTCTACGTCGTCAATATCCAACTCTTTGGATGGACATCACAATATGTGGCCAATTCGTTGAAGAGGAAGATAAATTTTCACTCTGCAAACCAAGGTCCAAATACAATCATCCTTATTACGTGGATCTTGGTGGTCTAGATTCATGTTAGCGAAGAATAATTTAATCAAGAGAGGATATATTTTTACATTATTTGAGTCATACCCTATGAGATGGTCAATACTACTAGCTTCGACAAGCTCTTGGATAGCATAGCCATTGAAATCAGCAAACTTGACGAAAGCACCTTCAAAAATTCATGAGTTTTTCATTGAATTGAACCGAGTTACCGCTGTCTCATTGTGAAGCCAAGAATGGATTTGGCTTTCGGAAGGACTAACAGTGGATTTATAAGCACGTTTGGATCTAGGTGCCACTGATTTAATAGATTTGAAGAGAAAAAAATTGACTTTTGATGTGGAGGCTAGGGTTTCTTTTGGAGTAAAAATGGTTTTGGTGAGTGGAATACGAAGAAGAGAGGTGACTTAAGTAGAGTTAGGTTGAAAGGTTGTATTGGAAAGAGTGTATAGGTATTTTAAAAATCTGAAAATATACGGGGCAGTCAACTGAAATGGGGTGCTAAGTCGACTGGTATGCAGGGTTCTTTAACATGCAAGTTTGTAGTGTATTTTTTGGAAATTCCATCGACTAAAATTAGGGTCCCAGTCGATTGGATGCTGAGTCAAAATTCATATAGTTTGAAGATTCAGTCGACTAATGTGCAGAATTTTGCTTCCCACATATATATAGTTCATTTTTGGGGGGATTAAGTCGGCTGGTTGGCAAAATTCAATCGACTGGCTTTAGGTAAAAAATATAAACAAATTTGAATATTCAGTCGACTGAATGCCTTCTTCCAGTCGACTAAATCTGTTGTTTGTTCTGTGTTTAGCCTTTTTTCTAGTTATTCCTTAATTTAGTTATACATTATATATATGTGTGTGTGTTTTTTGAGTTTTAATCGAATGTTAATCATAAATATATAATTATTATTTCAAAAAACACAAAACTTATTCAAATAACAATATTAAAATTAAAAACAAAAATTTTTCGTTTTTCTAATTTTTCGAATCATCCAAGTGCAGTTCAACCTTAGTGATTTCTTGTAATGGATGGATAGGAGACCATGCATTATTTTGAGCACCATGTTCCCAAGAGTTTGGAGACACTTGAGGGCGTTGCGGAGATGGTTGATGCACACATTGCTTGGAAGATGATCCGCAGAATTTTAGAGCAAATTGTTCTAGGAAACTTAATCGTTTTGCATTGACTTTTTACTCATAGTGCATTTCACGTTGAAGTTATAACATTTCCCGTTGATAATGATGGATGTTGTCAATCTTTTCTTTGGTTGATGGAGAGCCAAAACCCAAGTTTCTTTTTGCTCTCTTTCCTTTTGACATATAACTAGTGTAATGATTTGATGAAGGCGTAATCTTAACTGGAATATATACTTGAGTTGAATTGTTTAAGGAATCGGAGGTTGGGGTGCTAAATACAATTGAGGATTGGTTTGAGCATTCTTATGAAGACATTATAGTGTTCGTGTATTATTTGAAAATTAATTTAAATATATTTTTTAATGAGTAAGGATTGTAATGAAAGTTGATTGAATATATATACTGAGCTATATACTATGACTGGTTTTTTTGGTTAAGGTGAAAAACATTTGGACAATTTCAGCCAAGTAAAATGAGAGGTTGGAAAAACTAATAAATAATGGTCGTAAGTTAAATTAAAGTGATGTAAGGTCTGAATTCAAGAATCATATTAGAATATTGGAACATCATGCAACTCATCCCAAGAGACCAAAGTTCAAGTGCCATCAGCTCTAATTTTTTTTGTTCTTTATTTATTTATTTATTTATTTTATACTTGTAAATTTTTTATACATTAATATTGAATTTTAATTCATGCAATGACACAATTCCTAGTTCACGTCTTAATTTAATAAAAATATTTTCATTTAAGGGTTTAGTAAATATATCGGCTATTTGATTTTCTGAGGGTACAAAATCTAGTGATATATTTCATTTTTCTATATTATCGCGAAGAAAATGATGTCTAATATCAATGTGTTTAGTTCTAGAGTGATTTATAGGATTTTTCGATAAATTTATAGCACTTGTATTATCACAATAAATTGTTGATTTAGAAATGTTTATTCCAAAATCTTGTAGTGTTTGATGCATGTATATTACTTGAGAACATGCCAAAGCAGCAGAAATATATTCTACTTCACACGTCGAAAGTGAAACACAATTTTGTTTTTTTACTAAACCAAGGTACTAAAGATCGTCTAATGAAATGACAAGTACCACTTGTACTCTTTCGATCCGTTCGACATCCTCCAAAATCAGCATCACTGTATGATACTAACTCAAAAGGACATTCTTCTAGATAAAAGAGATCGTAGTCTTTAGTCTTGCTTTAAGTATCGCAAATTTCGTTTCAATGCCCGCAAATGTGATTCTTTGGGATTTGCTTGAAATCGTGCATACAAGCATACACTCATCATTAAATTTGGTCGACTAGCAGTTAAATAAAGTAGTGACCCAATCATGCTACGAAATAGTTTTAGGTCAACACTTTTCCCATTTTCTTCTTTATCGAGATGTACTGTAGTACTCATAGGAGTCGGTTTAGCAGAAGTGTTTTCCATACCAAATCGTTTTATAAGATTATTACAATATTTTTCTTGATTAATAAAAATTCCATTACTTAATTTTTTAATTTGCAGACCAAGAAAATAGGGAAGTTCTCCCATGTGAGACATTTCAAATTCTCTTGTCCTAATATCTGAAAAATTCTTGACATAATTTTTCATTCGTGAAACCAAAAGTAATATCATCTACATAAATCTGTATTATTAAAATGTCATTTTTATCTTGTTTTATAAACAAAGTTTGATCTACTTTTCCAATTCTAAAACCAAAATTGATTAAATAATTTTTAAGACGGTCATACCAAGCACGAGGTGCCTATTTTAAACCGTATAAAGCCTTTTTTAATTTATAAACATGATCGGGATATTTTATTGAATATGCGAGTATATGATTTTTGTTTGATGATAATAAACATATATATTCATTTAAATTTATTTGTTAATGTACTATTTTATTTTTCACATAAATAAATATTTGCTGAATAAAATAAATAACATAGAATTTAAATTCAAATGGATATTTTATTCAAACAAATATTTATTAAAATTTTGAATAATACAAATTTGAGCTCTCACTATATATATACAAATTTCAATTACATTACAATTTCAATCACATCACAATTTTTCATTTACATTTGCACCTCACTACATTTTCACTCATTCACTCGTATTTTAGTCTTCAATTCTATTCCAGTCTGAATCCAGCATCTGAGTTATCTGCAAAATAAACACTAACGCAGTAAAATTGAAAAGAAAATATTTTGCAGTGTAAAATAAAATGTGTATTTTTGAAAATATTATTTGCCTCGGTTATTTGGGTTGTTCGTCATCATTTAATTTTGAATTCATCAAACACGAACAGCTTGTGACATGCACAGTGTATCACTGTGCTTGCCACAAGGCCGTGCACACCAATGTACACTTGATAAAATTACAGGGACAGGTGAGCACAAGGTCAAACCCAAATCAAAAGCCGGGTTCATGAAATGACCCACCTTCTGTTCCTAAAGTTTTTTTTTACATATATATATGCAGTGGTCATTTAATCAAGAAAATATTACACTCTAATTTTCTTCTATCTAGGATCTTTATGCCAATATAAAAATATTGGTTTGCTCAAATCATCTTAAACTTACATATGTGAAGATATATAAGTTACTTTCTACTTGAATCAGAGTACAAAAGTTTGGAAGTAGAAATCTGTTTGGGAATCATTAAAAGAAATAATTCATACATAGCAATAGTGTTTCTAAAAACCAGGTTTTCCAAGCATACTCAGATTATTGCATAACTATTGGTTTCATGTCTCAAGGCTTAGCATTTTGCATGTATTTCCATAATTTTGTTACTGTATAAACTGTGCTCTTGCATGTGCATGTGTGTGCATGTGTGTGTCAGTGGAAGATTTAAGTGCCTAATTTTACCTCTTCTTGTTAGCAAAAATGACTGAGTCTACCCTATATTTGGGTGGTAAAACTTTACTAAAAATTGAGCTTAAAACTCTTTAGTACTGGCTTAACCCAGGCTCAATAGAATGGTCATGTTAGCCATATTCATCTTGCACTTATTCTGAAGCAAAATACATGTCATTTTGTTTTCTTTTCAAAGCAACTCAAAACCTTTTCTGCCGGATTTTATATCAACTTAAACATGGATTTTCCTATGTCAAATACTTGATTGTACATTCAATCCATAAATCCTTTCAATCTCAGATTTTCTACCATTATAAACTAACTGTTCTTAAAGCTTAAAAGTTCCATTTCTTAGCAAAACATTTGCAAAACAAAGCACATAAGTTTGAGCTGATACACATATAGGTTCAACACTTGCAAAACAGTAGTTCTAACAATACATTAGTTTTCTAAGCAAATTTAAACAGAATAGCTTAACATAATTCAGCATAAACATCTATTTTAACTTCAGCAAATCTTTAAATATAGCATCCAATTCCTTAAGCAGCTAAACATCCAAAGCCTGATCAAAGAAATTCCTACTTTCCTACAAAATCACCATGAACTGCCCCATATAAACATGAGACACCTAATGGTGCATAAAACACACAAGGGTCAGACTAAAGTTTGGTATGAGTAATCTAACTGAAAACGTGATTTTATATGACACTTATTCATATTCAAATAACTTCAAAATGGATAAAGGAACTCAATACCACTCTTGTGCATGTTCCTGTGATACATGTGCATATACATTAGTGCACAACAAATTATACATGATTCAATGGTTTAGTTCAGTGATAACAATCATAGGATCCATCCATAAAACATCATAAACCAATCAACACATTCATCAATTCAATCATCAAGCCTTTTCTACCAGATTACTGGCCATCAGGGATTTTACCTAAGCCCTCCCATGAACCTATTTCTATTGTTCACTATCAAGTATATTATGGTTTTTAGCTACTTTCTCTTGTTAAACCACACACTGCCTGGGACATATCACTGTTAAAACGTGATTTTATATGACACTTATTCATATTCAAATAACTTCAAAATGGATAAAGGAACTCAATACCACTCTTGTGCATGTTCCTGTGATACATGTGCATATACATTAGTGCACAACAAATTATACATGATTCAATGGTTTAGTTCAGTGATAACAATCATAGGATCCATCCATAAAACATCATAAACCAATCAACACATTCATCAATTCAATCATCAAGCCTTTTCTACCAGATTACTGGCCATCAGGGATTTTACCTAAGCCCTCCCATGAACCTATTTCTATTGTTCACTATCAAGTATATTATGGTTTTTAGCTACTTTCTCTTGTTAAACCACACACTGCCTGGGACATATCACTGTTAACCCAGCACACTCAGGCCCCTGGGTATAAGCATACCATGTGTGAGCTTGCAATGTTCACCTTGCCAAGCCATATTTTGTAGCCCTAAGATCCAAAAGTCCTTAGTTAAATTACTAAGTGTTACTTTCACTTTCTCATTCCTATGCTAATCCCTTCTGCATACCATATTTCAATCAGAGAAATAAACATTCAGCCAACATGTATTCATCCAGAGATTGGTAAGTCGTGTTCTCATAAGCAAGCATTTAATCATGCAAACAGATGTGATTTCTAAGCATATTATTTTTGTCTATGGGTTTCAATGGATAAAGTTACAAACATATGGTCATAGATAGTTTTCTGGTTGTCTCCTTTTACCTCTGGTTCAATCAGACCTTTGTTAATCTTTAAGATCTGGCTAAACCACAAGTATATGCTTTGATTTGGAGAGTTCATAAAACATAGAAGCTCAGCACATGTATAACATTGCACCTCTACATTTATCTTTATTTTAGTTGATATAAGACATAAGCAACAACACAATGTTGCAGCCCCCACATTTGCTTTCATTTTTAGACCATATATCTACAACATAAATCCTGGGTTTTTAAGTAAATATATGTATAAAGAAAACCCATAAAAAAAATCTACTTCATCTCAAAGTTAAACCACAACACAGATAACCATATTTAAACATGAAATCCATGACTCTTTTATACTGGATAAGTCACTATAAAGGGTTTTACACTTGAGCAGATCATTGACAAGCCAAAGTTATCAAATCATAAAAATGAACATAGCTTGCAAAAGTGAAATATAAATTTAATTAGGCTGCCTCAATATTCAGGACTTATTGCCAAAGTTTCCAGTGAGGTTACTCACATTAATCCCTCTTTTTCCTAAGCTTTTTTTTGAACCCTTTTGGTCTTCTGCCTTCTTCTAATTCTAATGGCCGGTGCTCCTTATTTTTCTCTGGCTTATGTTTTATTTTTCTTTAAATGATGAAGAGCAATTGTGAAAGGTCTCACTACACTAAGCCTCCTTATACAAAACCCTGGCTTCTACTAGGGTTTAGTGAAATTACCCAATGTCATTTTTACCCTATAAAACATGATCTGCCTCTTATTTTGATTCAAGAGAGAAAAGGGTATGTGGTCCTTGTTTTTATTTTCAGAAATAAGCCTTATCTCTTTAATCTCACCCCGATCATGTTATATGCATGATTCTTTTTTTTCCAAAGTAAAAGGATTGATGGAAATGGATAAAGTACTTGCTTAAGGGTTCATGCCATTTCCATGCAATTTTTGTTTTCTTCCAGCAAGTGTTTGCTTGTGCACATATATAATATATGTATGCCTATTTTGCCTAAGTCCTTATTTTCTTTCTTTAAATAATTTTAAGTACCTAATTATTTTTCTTGCATTCTTGCCTAACATTTATTTTCTTTGTGCCAAACTTATTAAAGACAAATCATATCTTCATACATATGTATTTCTAAATTATTTATTCTAATTTATATATTGGTTTCTGCCTATTTCATTATATAGAAAAATGTGTGCATGTGTGTGCACTATCTTGTGCACATGTACATGTTTAAACCATACATTTGCAATCAGTTTCCATTCCTATCTTTCTCAATGCAATTTTTAAACAAACATAAACTAATTTAAATCATGAAATTGCTCACAAAAATCAGGGTTATCACAGTTCAACTCAAATGCAATACAAGTAAAGTCACGATACGAGCACAAGGTCAAACCCGAGCTATAAGCTGGATTCAACGCAGGTGCATTACAAAATTGTCAAGTATAAGTGAATATGCAACATGCACATAAGAAGTGGTGCACTGCAAATACAAGCACAATATGTACAAAATCAATGCAACAGTAGTGAGCATGCATATGACTCAAGACCAAACAATGCATATAAATATATGTTAGCATATATGTACAAATGAATCAAATACCAGATTCAAGAATACTGTTTAAACTTCTATCTGGATGAAGTGGTGCACCAACAACAGTTCAAGCATGTACACAGTTGTGCCTAGACAACTGATTATAAAACAAACATGACTCGATGCAACTCAGACTTGATGTGACAAGAATGAAGCAACTAGATCTGGCAACCAAACAGAAACAAAGACTACAAATACCAAATTGAAGCAACCAGTCTTCGAGTCGAGTAGTGGACATGGAAACCAAGCTACATGAAGACTAGCTCAATAATCATGTACAAAGGCACACTAGAATATGTAGTGAAACAAAGTGGATAGGTCTAACAACCAATCTGAAGTCAACAAAGCAGTATGAAAATGAAGACAAATTCCAAAATCATCAACTCAGTGCAGCACAACCAAACTGCCCAGACTCAAAGACACAAAGGCACAGACCACACTCGAGTACACAAGAAAACAACTCAAGTTCAAGGCAAGTGCAACAATCAAAAGCATGCACAAGTTCATATGAAGACACAAATGTACACATGAAGTTCAAAGTGAAGGCCACAAATCCAGACCAGACAACACATATATATGCGCAGTGAAGCCAGAGGCAACATGCATAGTCACACTGCACCAGACCAGATGCAAGAAAAGGCCAGTCAACAGCAGCCTCAACAATGAATATACAGTGAACAGTGAAGTGAAACAAGATCGAACAACATGAAGATGCAGTAAACAACATGTATTGATATACAGTGATATGTATGAGACAATTCAAAGACTGCACACTTCAGGCATGAACACACAAAGTCGAAACAATGACATAGCAGTACTGAACAAAGTCAACTTTCATCTCAAAGTCCAAAACAATTCAAAGCCGTAGTTGTCAAGAAATCGAGCAAGCCAGAAAAACGAAGCTGTGATGACCAAGGCAAAAAGAACGAACCAAGTCATAAATCAACACCGTGTTAATCAAGTAAACAAAATTATATGAAGTGAACAAGTCAATTCAAATCATAGCATTCGATCAAAATCAAACGGCCGAGCAAATTATCAGACTAACGAAATTTTAGGAGTTCAAACCCTATATAAAACCTTAATACATCATCGGCAATAATTATTCGAGTTTAAGCAATAACAGAGAGAAAATAATCAATTCAATAACTCGAATCAAATCGAGTTCAAGTAAGCTAATCTGTAAAGCAAAAGGCATAAAATACATACCAATTTCAGTTCGAACTCGATCAAATTGAGTCGACCGAAATCATCACAGCTAGAGTATCAATTGTCCAAGCCAAATAGAGGAGATAATCACTGCAATTGATTAGATACAGGCGGTGATTCAATTTTACCAAAGCCCTAATTTTCGAGCATAGGAAAAGAGGAACGAAAGTATTCGAGCAACATAAAAGAGGAAGACAACTTTTCAAAGGAGCGGGCCGACATAAACAAAAGCGAAAGGGATTTTTTTCACTTACTTATTTTTTGGGCCGACAATAATCTTTGGGCTTCTATCTTTTAAAAATTAGGGTTTTGTTTTTTTAAATTGTTTTTAAATTTGTATTTTTATTTTAAACCATTGTAAATTCTAGTCGTGTAACTAAGGGACGAACTACGGTGGTGTAGTTCGAGAATTCGCAACTCAGTGGCTGAGTTTTGGGAGGGTTTTGAGCGTAGAGTTAGGTTAGTCGATAGCGGGTGTCGCTAGTTTATGTATGTAAGCGTCTGACTACTTAATTTCTGGTAGAAACCTTGAGGGCAGCACGTAGGCAGGGTTTTGTCGAAGCTGCGTAAATCTATGTGTTCTATTTTCTTCTTTTATTAATCTGTTATTATCTGTGCTGCTCTTATTCTGCTATATCTGTGTTGAAATAATTTTATACTTCCGCATTAAAAAATTTATAATTAATAGTATCACCCTATTCACCCCCTCCCTCTAGGGTGAAATCGATTCTACAAGTGGTATCAGAGCTAGGAACAGAAGTCAATTTTTATTTTAAAATTTTGATTTTTCAAAAACTGGTTTTTGTTTTAAAAATTTGAATTTTTAAAATGGCTTCTTTTAATAATGCTTTTGCTGAGGGTCAGTCCATAGTTAGACAACCAACGTTCAATGGTGAATATGCTTATTGGAAAAATAGGATGAAATTTTCTCTGAAAACCATTGATGCTTGGAATATAGTTGAGATAGGTTATAGAGCACCAACTATGGTTGTAGATAATCAGGAAATAGATAAACCGATAGATCAATGGACAGATTTAGAAAGTAGACTACAGAATGCTAATGCCAAAGCTATGAATTCTATTATTTGTTCATTGGATCAAATTGAATTTAATCATGTCTCACATTGTCTAACTGAACAGGAACTATGGCACACACTCGAAGTAACTCACGAAGGAACATCTCAAGTCAAAGAATCTCACCTTGCCATGCTGAGTAGCGAATACGAGAATTTCACAATGGCCAAGGCAGAAAATGTCAAGGAGATGTATGGATGACTTTCCAATATCGTATACAAATCAAAAGCTCTTGGAAAATCATACACAGAATTGGAAATAGTCCGAAAATTCCTCAGATTCCTTCCATGGAGTTTTGAAGCCAAAGTCACTGCCATTCAAGAATCAAAAGATTTGAAACAAATCAAAGTTGAAGAACTCATCGGAAATCTCACCACTTATGAGCTAGAAATGAAATTCAAGGAAAAGCATGACGGAGGTAATACTCAAAAGAAATCAATAGCTCTCAAAGGAACAACCGAAAGTGAAGATGACGACGATGATGATGGTGCAGCAGAACTGGCCCTATTAATGAAGAAATTCAAAAAGTGGAATCGCAGATATGGAAATCCAGCTCTAAATCAACAATTGAGAAGCAGAATAGCCAAAGCACTAGACAACTCAGACGAGCAAGAGATTATTTTCCACAAGTGTAATAAACCTGGCCACATCAAGCCCAATTGTCCTCAGAATCGACAGGGCCAAGAAAAGAAATCGAAAACAAGAAATTTTGCAGCCACATGGAATACAAGTGATGATGATAATAAAAGTACTAGTAGTGAGAGTGAAAATGCAGATCTGTGCCTTCGAGGTGATATAACTGATAGCGATGATGATGAGCCAAGCGAGGTATCAAAACTCACTCACTTAGAATTACTTATATATTTCCACGAAGTAAATGGCTGTTTTGAACGACTTAGGGAGAAATACGCTAAACTTGAATCACAAAGAGATACTTTGATAGATTTAAATAAACAGCTTGATCAATTAGTTAAAAACTATCAAAGCAAGAGCCCTAAGTGTGATAAGCGTCCAACATTCGAAGAAGAAATTAAAAAATCAGAAATTAAAATTAAATCGCTTGAAAATGAAATTCTGATTTTGAAAGAAAGTGAAAACACGAGGAGAGAAAATTCTATTAAAAAGTGCACACAATTATTGAACGAAAATGAGTCACTCAAAACACAAGTCCAACAACTGTCAACGACTTTAGGAAAATTCTCCAGAGGAGAAAAATCACTAAATATGCTAATAGGAAAACAAACAGTCAATATTGATAGACAAGGACTTGGGTATACTCACTCGAAACGTGATAGAAATGAAATTAATTAAGTCAATTCAAAGTGCACAATATGTGGAAAAACTGGACACAATCAAAATATTTGCTGATATAGACCCAAACATGTGAAAACCATTCCAATTTGGGTTCCAAAAGGCACAAATATAAAATCCCTCAAAGTCAAACAAATCTGGGTGCCGAAAGGAACATATATAAATAGTTTTGGGTCTCCACAAACTTATTTTTCAAAATCTGTTAACACTAACAACCATGTACCTATAAAAAACAAATAGGTCACAAAAATCTTTTCTCGTGTAGGTGTGGTGGCAGGCTAAGGAAAACCTATAGTGTATCTGGATTCTGGCTGTTCCAACCACACAATGGGCAACAAATCAAAGTTCCTTAGCCTAGTATAAAGGTGCAGAATCACAATGGGCAACAACGAAAAATTATTGGAAAGGTAAAATAGGTAAAGGTATATTTATCTTGAACGATTTATTAAAAGTGATAATCTGCACCATAATTTGATTTAATTCAGCCAGTTATAATGAATGTTGATTTTGATTCTGACTTATTCTTATTAGATATATTCTTATTTGACTTATTCTTATTTTTGGTTCTGATTTGTGCAAAATATTGACCAATCATCTTTTCATCTTTGAACTAATTCATATAAATTTATTTGGACTAATGATGGTGTTTTATTGATTACTCTTGATACAAGTGGATATATTTGACACTATGTTCACTGCTTGTTTATTTGCACGGGTTCAATTCAAATTCAAAATAATTTCATTTAAACGCTGTAAAAATTATCTTAAGGAATTCTGTTTCACACTCCACGATCTGGTCTATAACATCTAACTAATGATAATCTCGAGTGAAAGAAAAATTCAGATGCAGATTACTAGTGGAACGTGATTTATGTTGAGACATTCAGTAGCTGCATCGTTTTTCAAAGAAAATATTTGCATATTTTTCATTTCAAATAGCAGACATTTTTCTTATAAAACCCCTTCTAGAAAATCATTTTTGTTGACCTTGTTTCAGATTAGTCGTTTTGGAAAATTTGATTTTATAATTATTTTTGGATTTAATTTTAAATGACTACATTAACTAATCTGACTCTCTACTGATTATCGAAAAGATAAATAGTGACTGAAAAAGTGATGAGTGTTGATATTAATTATATATTATAACTTGAGGCAGTATAATTAGTAAATTTCTTTAGAAATTTAAACAAGAGATATAAAAACTTTTGTTGGTAAAAATTCCATGACCATCTCTAACTCTATCATATTTCTATCGACCATCACTTATCACAATCCAATATAGTATGTCAATATGTGGTATTTTAAATGGGAAATCATTCGTTTTTTCATTTCATTATATTTTTAACAAATAAAAACATCCAAAGTATTCACTCTCATTTAAAAGTCCTCACGGTTATGCATGGGTGAATTACTTGGAATTTTTGATTATATGCTTCCATGCTCATTTAAAAGTCCTCACGGTTATGCATGTATGGAACACATATCAAAATTGATGGATTAAATAGACAAGTTGATTCTAATCCCATTTAAAAGTCCTCACAGTTATGCGTGGTTAGAAGATACTTGAATTCATTTTTAATAAAAATTTGAAATACTACTAATCTCATTAAAAGTCCTAATGGTTATGCATGGTTAGTAGATATTCAAATTCCTGATATAAATATACCACAAATAGATACAATTATATGGTTTTATATGATTACATCATCCATATCATTCTAAAGTGGAATATGCGTCAAATAGAGTATTTATGATTTTTGTTTGATTTTTTATTGAAATTTAATATTTATACCTAATTGAGTATTAATGTTGTATTAATGTCTATCACTTTATCTCTATTTTTCTAACACTGTTACTCTTTTGTTGAACCAAAAGGGGAGAGAAAAGTTAAGATTTTGGCAAATAAAGGTCAAATATTTTCTATTTGCATCTAGGCTCATTTGAATATTTATTTTCATGCATATATGAAGGGGGAGCTTTGTGTAGAGAGAGAGCATTCAAATAGGGGGAGCAAATTGAATAATCAAATACATCTAATAAATTCAAAATCTTAAATATATGCTTGTTATCATCAAAAGGGGGAGATTGTTGAATATGCGAGTATATGATTTTTGTTTGATGATAATAAACATATATATATTCATTTAAATGTATTTGTTAATGTACTATTTTATTTTTCACATAAATAAATATTTGCTGAATAAAATAAATAACATAGAATTTAAATTCAAACGGATATTTTATTCAAACAAATATTTATTAAAATTTTGAATAGTATAAATTTGAGCTCTCACTATATATATACAAATTTCAATTACATTACAATTTCAATCACATCACAATTTTTCATTTATATTTGCACCTCACTACATTTTCACTCATTCACTCGTATTTTACTCTTCAATTCTATTCCAGTCTGAATCCAGCATCTGAGTTATCTGCAAAATAAACACTAACGCAGTAAAATTGAAAAGAAAATATTTTGCAGTATAAAATAAAATGTGTATTTTTGAAATATTATTTGCCTTAGTTATTTGGGTTGTTCGTCGTCATTTAATTTTGAATTAATCAAACACGAACAGCTTGTGACATGCATAGTGTATCACTGTACATGCCACAAGGCCGTGCACACCAATGTACACTTGATAAAATTACAGGGACAGGTGAGCACAAGGTCAAACCCAAATCAAAAGCCGGGTTCAACTCAAATGCAATACAAGTAAACTCATGATACGAGCACAAGGTCAAACCCAAGCTATAAGCTGGATTCAATGCAGGTGCATTACAAAATTGTCAAGTATAAGTGAATATGCAACATGGACATAAGAAGTGGTGCACTGCAAATACAAGCACAATATGTACAATTTCAGTTCGAACTCGATCAAATTGAATCGACCGAAATCATCACAGCTAGAGTATCAATTGTCCAAGCCAAACAGAGGTGATAATCACTGCAATTGATCAGATACAGGCGGCGATTCAATTTTACAAAAGACCTAATTTTCGAGCATAGGAAAAGAGGAACGAAAGTATTCGAGCAACAGAAAAGAGGAAGACAACTTTTCAAAGGAGCGGGCCGACATAAACAAAAGAGAAAGGGATTTTTTTCACTTACTTATTTTTTTGGGCCGGCAATTATCTTTGGGCTTCTATGTTTTAAAAATTAGGGTTTTGTCTTTTTTAATTGCTTTTAAATTTGTATTTTTATTTTAAACCGTTGTAAATTCTAGTCGTGTGACTAGGGGACGAACTACGGTGGTGTAGTTCGAGAATTCACAACTCAGTGGCTGAGTTGTGGCAGGGTTTTGAGCGTAGAGTTAGGTTAGTCGATAGCGGGTGTCACGAGTTTACGTGTGTAAGCGTCTGACTACTTAATTTCTATTAGAAACCTTGAGGGCAGCACGTAGGCAGGGTTTTGCCGAAGCTGGGTAAATCTGTGAGTTCTATTTTCTGCTTTTATTAATCTGCTATCATCTGTGCCGCTGTTATTCTACTGTATCTATGTTGAAATAATTTTATACTTCCGCATTAAAAAATTTATAATTAATAGTATCATCCTATTCACCCCCCCCTCTAGGGTGAAATCAAGCCTACATATTTTTCATGTGCAAATAAAGGTGGTTGTTCTACATATACATTTTCTTTTATAAAACCATTTAAAATTGCACTTTTTACATCCATTTGATATAATTTAAAGTTATTAAAATACGTATAGCTTCTAGACGAGCTACAGGAGAAAAGGTTTCATCATAGTCTACTCCTTCTTCTTGATTATAACCTTGGGCAACTAGCCTAGCTTTATTTCGAATAATATTTCCTTGCTCATCGGCTTTATTTTTGTAAACCCATATGGTGCCGATAACTGCTTGATTACTTGGTCTTAGAACTAAGTCCAAAATGTCATTATGTTCAAATTGATTTAATTCTTCTTGCATAGCTATAATCCAGTAATCATCAGTGGAGGCTTCTTTAGCATTTTTGGGCTCATTGTTTGAAAGAAAAGCTACATGATCAATTTGATTTAGTTGATTTCGAGTTCTTACGTTAGTATTTACTTCTCTAATGATATTTTCAATAGGATAATTTCTTAGAAGTCTTAATGGAGTTCGAATTTCATTATTATTTGGTAAATTATTGTTCACATTATTTTCAATATTTTCAAAATCATCTTTTGTGTTATTTGATTTAGTAATAATTTCTTCATCTTCAATTTTATGATTAATTTTGAAATTTTCATCGAATGATACATGAAGTGTTTCTTCAATTAATTTAGTTCTCTTATTATAATTCTATAGGCTTTTCTTCGTTTCAAATATCCAATGAATATTCCTTCATCAGATTTTGGATCGAATTTACCAAGTTTGTCTTTTTTATTTAATAGAAATCATTTTGAACCAAAAACTTTAAAATATGATATGTTGGGTTTCCTTCCATTAAAATGCTCATATGGGGTACGTTTTGTTAAAGGTCTAATGTAGACTCTATTTAAGACATAACAAGCAGTTGCTACAGCTTCTTCCCAGAAGTGTTTTGGTAGAGTACTTTCATTTAATAAAGTCCTAGCACATTCTTGAAATGTTCCATTTTTCCTTTCTACAACTCCATTTTGATGCAGAGTTCTAGGAAATGAAAATTTGTGAATAATTCCTTTCTTATTATATTTTTCAAAAGATTCATTTTCAAATTCACCACCGCGATCGCTTCGAATATTTTTAATTTTTAAATTTTTAGTATTTTGAATTCTTTTAGCAAATATTTTAAAATTTTCAAAATTTTCACTTTTATTTTTCAAAAGTATTATCCAAGTAAATCTAGAAAAATCATCTACAATTAAGAAAAGATATTTATTATGGTTTGTTGCTTTAAAATATATATGACAAAATTTTTTGTGCCATAACCAAGGATCGTTTTCTTTGGATACTAGACACATATTTGTGTTATGATTAAATTTCATATTTAATATGTAAATATTTCATTCTCTAGTTCCTTCAAATATAAGAATATTATTTTGATCAAATATGTTGCATTTATTTTCCGAAAAAGTTATATTAAAACCTTTTGTTGCATAGTTGACTTATACTAAGCAAATTATGTTTTAGATTTTTAACTAGTAAAACATTTGTAATAAGAGGTAAGTTAGATGTACCATCATTGCTCACATCACCTTTGTCGATGATACAGCCTTTGGAATTATCTCCAAATGTAACAGATCCTCCATCTGAGTAGATAATGTTAGTCAACATATCTTTGAATTTCTTGTCATATGTTTTAAGCAACCACTGTCAAGTATCCACTTTTCACTTTTCTTAGTTTGTGCCTGCAAAATATAGAAATGATGTTGGTACCTACTTTTTATTAGGGTCCTAAGAGTTAGATCTTAGGAAACCAAACCCAAGAAGGTTTAGAATTCCCTTTATAAGTAAAATCTTTATTTTTATGACTTGAATTTACAAAAGAGTTAGTATACTTATTTCCGATTGAATTATTATTAGTTTTTGGTACCCAAATCTTTATAGTATTTGTGTTGCAAACTTGTTTCTTTTGAGTGAAAACCTTTGGTTTTGTTTTTTGCCTTTACTAAATTTTCATGTAAATTGAAATTTTTATATGGTGGTTTATTCTTCTTTGAACCAGTCTTTGAAGAATTTATATATCCTAACCCTTTCTAATTAAAAGTAGTTTTAGAATTACTAATAATCTTAGAAAGATTTTCTCTTCCTTTATTAAAATTAGATACATTTTTAGTGATATTTTCTAAATCGGTTTTGAGCCTGGTATTGTTTAATTCAAGAATTTTGAAATTTGATTTTAATTCATGATTTTCTGAAGCTAATGTCATATTCTTTTCTTTTGCACTTCTATTTCATTTGATAGCATAGTGAGTTAAGAAGAAACGTTAGACAAAGATTCTTGTGTTTTAACAAGTTCTTCTTCTAAGATTTTCTTTTCATCTCTTAGCATATCAACTTCTATTTCATTTCTATTTAATTTTTATAGAGCAACTTTATACTTTCTTTTAACTTCTTTTAAGTTATCCAATAGCTCTAAGTTTATTTCTTTTAGATCATCAAAAGTAAGATCGCTTACATCATTAGTCAAAGCCATAAAGCAGACATTATTTAGAATCATTGTCAGTGTCACTGTCTGGTGATGAAGATGATTTTGAATCATCCCATGTTATAGAGAATGCTTGCTTCTTTTTGTAATTGTCCTTCTTATTCTTGTACCTGTGTTTCTTTCAGTCAGGACAATCTTTCTTCATGTGACCCTTCTTATGACATTCATAACACTCGAGAGTTGAAGCTGGCGGTTTATTGGTATTGTTTCTCCTGTTGTTTCCGAATTTCTTGTTCTTTCTAAATTTTAAAAACTTTTTGAATTTTTTTCCTATAAAAGCCATTTCATCCTCATGTAAAACTGAATCATCTTGTTCATCTTGTTCATCTTGTAAAGAAATATTTGTTTTATCTTGGGCTTGATCTCGCTAGGCCTGCAAATTGACTTCATATGATATGAGATTTCCTATCAACTCTTCAGGTTTGATGGTAGAAATTCCATTAGCTTCATCAATAGCTAAGACTTTTCGTTCACATTGATCCGTTAAATAGTTTAGGATTTTCAAGACAACATCAAAGTCTGAATATTTTTCTCCTAGTGCCAATAGAGAATGATATATGTCTTGGAATCTGGAATACATTTCATTTATAGTTTCATTCGGTTTCATTTTGAAATTTTGGAATTGATTTTTGAGCATGGAAATCTTGCTTTGCTTAACTTTGTTAGTTCCTTCATGTGTGATTTTTAGAGTTCACCAAATTTCATAAGCAGTTGTACACATGCTAACTCCATTAAATTCATTCTTATCTAAGGCACAAAATAGCATATTCATAGCTTTTGCATTCGATATAGCATATATCTTTTATGTGTTGACCACTGTGCATATGGTGTAGTAGGTATAGTGTTTTCATTCTGAGTAATACTCCAAGTATCATATCCATTTGCTTGCATATAAATTCTCATTCGAGTTGACCAATAATTGTAATTCAAACCGTTAAATAGTGGTGGTCGTGCAGTCGATTGACCTTCAATAAAACTTGTGTTATTTTCCATATTAACTGGATATCAAGTAACTGTGTTATGGTTATATGATGACCTTGTACCAAATGAAGTGACTAAGGATCGTAATATGGATTATCTAAGTTGTCTACTAGTACGAAATATAAATATAACAGTAAATAGTAAAGTAAATGTCACCAAGGATTTTTATACTGGTTTGAACTTCCCATTCTATGTCTAGTCCCAGAATCCTTCTGGAATTTAACTATCAACCCTCTCTTAACCCAGAGGAAAAAGTACTACGCTACCTAAGCAACCGAATAGGACTTCAACCACCTAAGCAACATAATAGGACTTCAACTGCTTGAGCAACCGAACAGGACTTCTAATACAAACAGTAAAAATTGCTTCTGGCTGAGTATGCTCTTGATTAGTACTGATAAGTCAATAACGTACACCCTTCCTATAATCTTCTCCTTCGTGGTATTTTGTGTAATTTGTGAAGATAGGAAGTTTAATAAATCACTAAAGAAATTTTGCTTGAATGTACAAGTGATTAGAATGAGAGTTTGAATGCTAATGGCAGAATTGTTAGACAATAAGAATAAGAGAATTGAATCAGAAAATTAGGTGATTAAAACAAATGATTTGAAGGCTATATATAGTGTCTAAGTGTTGCAACTTATCATGAAAAGTAGCAATCAAAAGATACAGAAAAAAAATCTTGAATCAAGGGTTGTTACTGTTGGATGAAGTGAAGTGACTTTTCAAAAAAATAGCTTGTTTGGCAATTTCGGTCGACTGAACAAAAGAAATCAGTCAGCTGAAATATTTAAAATTCGAATTAGAGAAGAAGCAGTATAAAAACATCTTATTTGGTTGACTGAAATGGGTAGTTCAGTTGGCTGAACATTCATATCAAATTGTGCATGTGCACAGATATTCAGTCGACTGAACTAGGTATTTCAGTCGGCTAAATTTCATGTTTTCTGCCATATTCATGATTTTTCAGAAATACTTTTATGTGAACAAGTGTAATAAGAACTTTGATATATGAACTATAATTTGAAAGCTTTGAAATTGCGTGTGTATGTGCATATACCACTTTGGAGAGATTTTAATAAAATTTAACTACAAGACCTAGACCATAGACAATTTTGAAGCTTCTATCTGGAATCTAGTCTGCAGTCTATTTGTTGAGTAAAATAGTATCTTCTCCTGCAAATATGGATAGTATCTTCTCCAGCAAATATGGTTAGTTCACATAATATTTACTTATATAGTTGTCACAATCAAAACATAAAAAGTAGGTTCTAATAAATTAAAGCAATAACACGAACACAACAATTTATAGTGGTTCGGCATTGTGTGCCTAAGTCCACTTTAAACAGATTGCTTTATTAATCACATTGTAAATTGAACAATAGGGATCAGATGGAAGCCCTTAGTTACAATAGAGTACAAAGCAAATAGCAGCGTAAAAGTCCTGAAAACAAACAACCAAGCCTGTATTTATAACGAAGATGGCTAATATCTCCCTAAAAACTCGGCAGATGGGCCTTCAGTACCATATGGACCCACAAGGGGATCACATAGCCCTATTCCCAAAGAATAGGGATCAATACCGATCTCTATCTTGGAGGAATTTGGGAGTGCGTTACCTGTGGTACTTCCGCAAGTTGAATTATGCTTAGCCTCCAAGTTTCATGCCAATTAGATTAGTAGAACTCAAGTTATTTCTTTATCCTTGCTTGAATATGAAATGCTTGCTGATTTCAGGCGACCCCTTTTGAGGGAAGAAGGCTGATCCCTCTAACTCCTTCCTTTTGAGGAGTGATCCCTAGGGTAGGCTCCCTAAGGTCCCTACATCTTGCTTATAAAATTTCATATGCATTGGACTTGTGGATCTTGAGATATTAATTATTTTCTATTGAACTACATTAACTTCCCGAAATATACCGATCCCTATTTTGGAAGTTGATTTTCGTCTCCTATATGTTGAACCATATTCCATACTTCGATCATTCTACATTGCATATCTCTCAATTCTGTTCGATCATGGCTTCGTATTACTATCTATACTTGACTTCTGGACCCCATAATCATCACCCTGGAATTACTGACCTTGATGATAGTCTAATCTAACTTGTCTAATCAGTTCAAATATAGTCGGGTCAAAATGACGAATAACACTTGCCCCCCAAAGTACGTCCTGGCTGAATATGACGTGCTTTAAATCGAAGTAGGTTAGAGTCATCGGAAAGAAATCCATCCAGTTTTCTAATAATTATTGTCCTTCCATAGAATTATTTTCCTAAAGCGCTGAATCTCTCTTTGGTTATCATGACGTTTGGTTGACTTCCAATAGCATAAATCCAGGATTATACTCTGTTAACTGATATATGTGTCTGATTCCACGAGACTTAAAAGCTTTTGTTATTTGATCCAGCCTTGAACATGGAGGCTTCAGGTTTGAATTCAAATTCTATCGATTTCAAAATTTGAACTTTTAGAATATTCACATGCATGTTTGGGTACATGTTCTTGCTATTGGCTCCCAGACGTGTTTATATGTTCACGAGTCATCGCCTATTTTTGTTGAGTTAGATACGATTTCATTGCGCTTTGTATATATGTGCTTTGTATAATTTCCATGTCCACGTTTATATGTCAAGGAGCCCATAGAGGATCCCTTCTTTTTTCTATTTTTTATAGAATAGGGATCGGATGGATCCCCAGTTCAAGGGATCGGTACTAATCACTCAGCATATTGAGAACTCGGCTCCTTTGGCTTCGTGGGACATTTAGAAGCATACCGATCCCTCAACCTTCGTATAAAAGCTAACATTATCCCTTTAATTTCTTGCTTCATTTCATTTTCCCTTTCTCTTCCTTTTACCTTCCCATGACCGAACCCTCTCTTTAGTTCTCCAAGGCCGAACCCTTCTCCCTTCCATCAATCTGACCCTAAGCATCACCTTATTCCTTGAATCCACTACCTTCTTTCGTTCCATTGTTCCATCTTCTAGTTGACCTGAAATCGAGAATCTTTCATCCAGCAACTCATGACTCTTTAACTTAGGTTGGTTTTCTTGCTTTTTATCTTAGTTCTTATGATGAGGTAATGGGTTCTACTTCATTGGCGAATGGGTTAGAGTTTAACACGATGAAGAGAGGATGGTCAAAATCATTTGGGGAGACGAGGAAAATGATGGAGTAGGGATTACTATAATTGTAAAGAAGGAGGAAGAAAGGATGCGTAGAATATAACGGTTGGTCAATAAGCTTGAGGGATAGCACAAAAGTATGGGAGGAGAGGGATCGGTCATTTTGGGCTTGCATGAAAGGTTCGGTGGTATGGTGAAGGGAAGGGGTCCGTTTTTTTGTTAGTGTGGAGGGATCGATAGTTTTTTTAGTGTGTTTCAGATGGAGGGATCGGTTGTCGCCATGGAAAGGGATCAGCATGGATTGCTTAGAGAGAGGGATCGATTGTCTTGCTTTGTAATAGGGATCGGCATATATAGGGATCGACTATCGGCTACTTATACTTGGCTGATTCTAGGCTTTGAATTGAACTTGAAATCTGATCCATATTCACTTGTTTGAACAAACAGAACCAATTCCATCCTACTAAACTTGAACATATGACGACGATGAACCCCAAGACTTGCATATCCACTATTGAACTCGAAATTGAACTACCAAATTCTTGGGATTTTGAACATGAATTAAAACTTACCATATGGACTTTAATAACAGGTTTCACAATTCGACATGCCGATGATCGATCCCAAAGCTTACACAACCAATCAATCTATTCGTCAATTGAGATGGTCAACGATGACGGTCACTCTGGTCTGAATCCAAAGTCTCATCATTTACTTTTGCTTTTTTGATATGCTTATCCCTGCACTACACGATACTGCATCAACTAGCTTACACTTAGTACGGGGGGACAGGTAAACTTTTCTAATCTCGATTATCTACTGAGTTTAGTTGATATGGACTCCAGACGTTTAGAGCGTCTAGCTGCAATGTCTTCTGGACAAACTTCACAACACAGCAATCCCAGAGCTGAGTCAAGTTCCACAACTATATCTGGCAGACTTTTCCTTGATTATCAAACTGAACAGCCGAAGTCTTTCGGCCCATCAACCGACCTTTTCACCGACGTTCCCATCCTCCCGGCAGAAGATATAAGTTCTGCCTCTGATGCTATATGCGAGGTCGCTCTTCGCAAACTATGTTATAGACACAAGATTCCGTTTGAAGACGTTCTAGTTCCTTCAATGAACAACAGGGCTCATTTGCCCTCAGAGGGGTATACAGCATGCAATAAGTTCATGTGCTAGGCTGGGTGTATGCTGCCCTTCAATTCTTTTATCCAGGAGATGCTACAATATCTCAGAATAGCTCCCACTCAACTACACCCGAACAGTTATGCCTTTCTCCAAAGCACTTTCCTGTTATTCATGAATGTTCTGTTCCGCCCGCCATATCCTAAGGACATCATGTTTATTTACAACTTTAAACAATGGACATGAATCCTCTCTTACATTTTCCTCGAGCCTGCGCCCAACTGTCAAGTCTTTACGGGTGCTTGGAACAAACTCAACCTCTTTAAACATGAATGGTTCTATGTCCACTATCCACCTAGCTTTGCGAAGCGATGGTTGGAAGGATGTAAGTACCGTCTTTGCTTTATTCTCAAATTCTTTAGTCCAAGTCATATCCTGAGCCAACTAATATTTTAAAAGTTTACAAGTGTCCATCCACATCCAAAGGGTGATAGCTTCTCAAGGGCAATTTTTGCTATTCGTGCCAACCCGGTTGGAGACGGGGCCATTAGACTCCTCGTAACCGATAAATGGTTATCTCTGTTTGGGCTGTTGGAAGAAGGTCGTAGTGTTGGGCTTCCAGGAAGCGTTGCATTACCAAGAAATGCTGCAAAACAAGAAGACGATACCAATAAACCTATTGCGCAGTCGAGGGGATATGGGATGACGTTGAAGAGGGTGAAATTAGGGGTGCCAAGATCAACGAGCCTGGTGATGCTGATGTAGGCCTGAGAAATGCGCCCGTGGTCGAACCGTCACAAGGCGCGCAACCTCGCATGCCAGCAAGAAGAAGAAAATAGCTTGCATATAAACTCCGTAAGAGAAAAACTGCTAAAGAGCCTAAGTTTATTATCACTTCCGTCAACGAAGAGTCATCCTCCCAACATTTAGAAAGCTCGATGAAAGGATTTTCAAATCTCCAAATCCCCGATGTCGTTATGACTTATGACTTCCCCAACATCGATATTAGGGGGCTCAATTCTCCTACCATAAGTGGTGATAGCATTATTCCCACCGGCGAAGGGGAGAAAACTCCTATGAGGAAGGCTGCAGCAACTGGTCCGTTGGGGAGACACTAGGACACTCACAATCACATGCACTTCACCACACGATTTTCATTTATCTTTTGTTCAATGGTCACTTATACACTTTTGTTTGGTTTCTAGGTGTGATGTTTCAATCTTGAGCTTTCGATCGCTTGAGGGACTCTTCGACACAGTATAGATCCAACCGCAATTCATAATCGGGTAGGCGTAGAGAGAGATGATGGCCAAGAAAGAAGTCGTCGCTCAAGGGAATCTTCATCTTCCAAACATTAGTCCCAGTCTTGGTCGTCTCATTAGGAGTTCAACCTAATCTTCCTATAAACAGTGGCAATCAGACTTCTTTTTATGGTCCTCAAGTAGCTGTACCGCTTGAGCAGTATTTTGGTTCATCTAGCTCCAGACAATCCCATGACCGTAGGTCGAGAAAATTCCCAATCGCCACTTCTGATCCATTTTTACCGACTGTGGCTCCTGAGGCTTCCATGGTGGAACAATTGGTCGAACGTAAGGTCAATTTCCCAAAGATTTGCTTCGATGGGCTTAAGTTCCTTCCCTCCATTCATACAATCCCAGGGAATGCTAAAGTAAGTCCTCTCGCATGTGCCAACGATGTTTTTGTGCAACACGAATCATTCCAACACTTAGCAGAAAAGATCTTCGAGGTGTCTATCGAGAGGGCATTAAATCAATCGTCTCAAGCTAGAGGCAATCCATGATAAAGGTATAATTAAACATCAAGACAATGAGATCTCGGTGTTGACGGTGAAGCTAATCGAGGCAGAAAAAAGTGCTAAAGAAACATCCAAGGCGGTGAGTGTCTAGAAGCTGCCCTTAAAAAGGAACTTGATGCTGCCCTCAATTACAGTGGTGCGCATGCCTTAGAAAAGATATCTTTCCAAAATGGAAAAATATTTTGGCCCGCTGAATTGAAGAGCTTGAAGAATTCCTTAAAAAGGAGAGGGAAGAGAAAATTGAATCTTAGGAGGAGTCACAAAGATATTGCGAAGAGGCCGTTGAAGCCCGAAATTTGAAAATTAAGCTTGACGAGCAACTTTCTCAAATTGAAGTCCTCAAAGAAGAGGCAAGAGAAGCGGGCTGCAATGAGATTGAGAATAGACCGAGGCCCGATTAGAAGATGTTATAGAAGCCGGTCGAAATGAAATTAAGGACAAGTTCGATCCCCTGATCATTGAATATAATGTGAAAGTCCTTATCCATCACGATTTGAGTTTTCATGGAGAGGGCTACCGCGAGTCACTCATTAAGGCCTAGGAATATATTGTCAAAATGAAAAAGAAAACCCTCGGTGAAGCCGATTTAGACGAAGAGAAACTGGTACGGGGGATCTTCACGGGGATGAACCTTTAGACCTTGCTGCTGCGAGACTTCGATACTTTGAGATTCTAGCGCCCTCCGGCAAAAGGAAAAACACTGTTGAGTCTTTGAAGTTCGATCCCAAAGGCCCCTCTTCTTTTCAAGCAGTTTGAGTGTCAGTTTCTCTCTATCCGGTATAGGATCTAAGCTACGATCCGAACAGACTCGGTTATCAATCAAAGGTGTTGACTCCTATTCTAGAAGGGAGCACTCCGGTCACAACTGAGAGTCAGTCGGATGCAAGTATTTTGCTATACTCTCCACTTTTCGAGAGATTTCATTCTTCATGCCCAATAGTCATGAGCTTATCCTTGTTTCCACGAATCTACAGGTCTTTCGGGTCCCATCCAAACTCCAAAAAGTGGTGCCGCCATGGAGCAACAATCGACATCTACTGAGATTCCGACGACCATCGACGCTTAAATTATCGAAGCACTTAATGATGACAAAGCTGAAGACCTGTCATTGCCTGATGAGTCGGATGATGTTGTGATTACTAATGCCACTAAATATACTAATGAGCTTAGCTTAAAAGAACGCATTGAGAGAGAGGAGTTGTTAAAGAAAAAAGCTAAGGCTAAACTTGTCGATGCGGACATTGACGAACCAAATCTCGTTCCATTACAAGTCATCCCACCTGGCGGGTCAGTTCTCCAAGAACTCCCTCTAACCTCTGAAAGCTCTCCTACCAAGGGCGACAAAGGATCAAGGAAAAGGACAGAGGATGTTCGGGTGGTGGCACTCCTAAGAAATCTAGAAAGGAGAAAGGGTAGAAGAAATAGTCATCATTCCATCTTAGTTTGTACATAGTTTGCATAGCTGTTTTTCTCTTTTGTTGGCCGTGATTGTGCAGGTGCGGCCCCCGTTTTTGAATAAACTTGTATCATAATTTTTGAAGTTTATTAAGTAAATAAAAATTATTTGCTTTTTGTCAACTCTTATCTGAATTTTATATTTAAGTATTCGAGTTATTACTTTCCATTCAAGGTACTTGTAATTCGTTGCTCTTTGATTTGGATGATAATCGATTAATTCTATCCCAAGGCCTGCATGTGGTCGTGCTCTTGAGTCGTACCAAACATGAGCCTCAAGCCCTAATGTTACGCTATCAAATTCAGCGATTCAAATGATTATACCCCGCCCCCAGTCTTGGGTTAGCAGAGTTAGACGGTGGATGGTCGAACTCCGTCCTTAGCAAGTTCACACACCTCCTGTCGATTTCAAGCCAGAATTTATGGAATAGTGAGTGATTGAACCGCACTCGTCTATTTTTTATACTCATATCCTCACTTTGGGATAAGAGTTAGTTAGCGGGTGGTCGAATCACTCCCGACTTATGTTTATACTCCAGTTCACACTCTAGAGACTTAGAGTTATTTCAAAAACTAGTCAGATCATACTTTCCTTAATTAATTGATTTTTCCCCAAGTTCGGTGTTTAACTTAGCGATCGATTGGTCATGTCATGATTGCTTTTAATTCATATTTGTCCCATCATTTGATAGGATTAAGTTGGTCATTAGATGGTCGAATCTCATCCATTCATCGTTAAGCATTCCATCCATCGGATTGTGAGTGTGAATCGTCAAATGAATGGTTGGACCACTCATTTCATTTAGTTCATACGTGAACTTATATAACCAGCTAGTTCCAAACTCTGGGAACTTGCTCGGACATATCAATACTAGTTAGCTCAGTATTGTAACTAATATGTAATGCTACAACAAACACAGACATGAAGGAAATTCAAAATTTTATTCCCCAAATGGAAAGAAATGACATAATTTGTCTTATTACATATCTTTGAAAATCAATTGCTAAAGAAAATCCTAAAATTAGATACAACTGAATGAAAAAGAAATAAACTAAGTGAAATAGCAGCGTAAATGCTCGTTATTCCACGCCCTTGGGGTGTGATGCCATCAATAGTCGCTAGCTTGAAATTCCCTCTCCAAGCCTCTGTTCAATAACATATGGTCCTTCCTAAGTAGGATTCTTATGCAACGGGGCAGGAAAACCCCATTTAAAGACAAGGTCACTGATTTTAAAGCTCATAGGTCAGACTTTAGTGTTGTAGTACCGGGCAACTCGATGTCGGTGCGTAGCTGCCCACAAATCAGCTTCTTTGCACTTCTCATCTACAAAGTCTAGAGATTCCAAGAGGAGATCTTTATTCATTCTGGGATCGTAGTAGGTCACTCAATTAGAAGGAACTTCGAGCTCAACAAGAATAACGGCTTCGGATCCATAAGCAAGGGCGAAAGGAGTATAGCCATTCATGAACTTGAAAGTGGTCCTATAAGCCCATAGTGTTGTCGGGAGTTCATCCACCCACTTGCCTCTAGCCTTTTCCAAATGCTTCTTCAGGATGGACTTTATGATTTTGTTCACAGCTTCAACTTGTCCATTAGCTTCAGGGTCAGAGACTGCTACAAATCTCTTTTCAATATAATGCTTACAGCAGAAGTCTTTGAATTCAGCACTGTCGAATTGAGTCCCATTATCTGTTATAATAGTTCGTGGAAGACCAAAATGACAGATGATATTCCGAACGATGAAGTTGAATACTTTATCTGTTGTGATCATGGCTAATGGTTTTGCTTCGACCCATTTGGTAAAGTAATCAGCTACAATGATGGCATACTTTGCATTACCTTTAGAGATTGGTAAGGAACCAATAATATCTATTCCCCGTATGGCAAATGGCCGTGGACTGATCATATGTGTTATTTTTGATGGCGGAGCTCTCGTAACTTTTGCATACATCTAGAGCTTGTTGCATGTTCTTACACATTCAGTGGCATCTCGGTTGATAGTCAACCAATAACACTCATAACCGAGTATTTTCTTTGCTAGGGTTTGGCTCCCAGTGTGATCGCCACATTTCCCTTCATGAACTTCCTTCAAGGCCCGTTTTATTTCATCATGAGCGATGCACTAAAGTAGGGGATGGAAAAACCTTTTCTATACATAATTCCTTCCTACATGATATAACGTGAAGCTTTACGAAGGACTTGTCATTTTTCATTCCTCTGTTCGGGAAGAACTCCCTATAGCAAATAGTCTTTAATCAGAGTCATCCACAACTCCTTTTCAAGCTCAGTCTCTAGTACCTAGTTGATTTCCATTAGGTTTATGCTCGGAGTGTTTAATACTTCGACTGGAACCAAGCCCATTTGTTTCTGTCTTAGATTGGATTTGATAGAAGAATACGTATTCGGATTGACCACAGAATCCCTAAATCGTTCGCTCTTAGATTTAATCCCTAGATTGAAGATTTCATGGCTCTGATACCATGTTATTTGTATTAGAAAGAAGGTCAAAGCAGAAGAGAAAGAAATCAGTCGCCGTTGTTATTAATCTTATTCCATATCTCAAAATATTACATACTTATATATCCATGAATGTAATTTAGGAAATAAACTAAACTTAGGAAATAAACTAAACAGATCTGAAGTAATTGGGCTGAGCAAACTACATGGGCTGCCGAAGTAAAATAAACTATATCGGGCTTAATCATATAATCATACTTCCAACATCACTTGTCTTCAATGTCTGATTACAGATATTATGAATAGCCTGGATCTTCTTAGGATTAGCTTTGATTCCTTGGGCATTGACGACGAAACCCAAGAACTTTTCTGATGCAATGCCAAAAGAACACTTCAGAGGATTAATCGTAGTATCGAAGGATATCGAACATTTCTGCCAAGTCTCTAATGTGGTCGCTAGACCGTCATGACTTCACGAGCATATCATCCACATATACCTCTATTGTCTTTCCAATCTGATCTTTAAACATTCTATTGACCACGCATTGGTAGGTCGCTCCTGCATTCTTTTGTCCAAATGGCATTAATACATAACAATATAACTAACATTGGTAATGAATTCGGTGTGCTCTTGATCTAGAATGTGCAGATTTGGTTTTATCCTGAGTACACATCCATAAATGATAGCAATTCGTGTCCTGCGGTTGAGTTTACCAGCTGGTCGATCCTTGAAAGGGGAAAGATGTCTTTTGTACAAGCCTGATTCAAGTCTGAGTAATCAACGCATGTACGCCATTTCACATTCGCCTTTCTCACAAGTATAGGATTAAATACCCATTTAGGATAGAGGGCATCGCGAATAAATACATCGTCTTTGAGCCTATCCCCCTCCTCTTTAAGGGCGACAGATCACTCCAGATTCATGCCATGCCTTTTTTGTTCACTGGGACATGCCTCGGGTCGATATTCAATGCATGGAACGCAATGGCAGGTGAGATCCCACATATGTCAAAGTGATTCCAAGTGAACACATCGAGATTCACTCGGAGAAATCCAACAAGTTATTTCATCATCGAGGGGCTGAGCTGTGATTCGATCTTTAGGACCCATGACGGGTCATCGTGGCTGACTATAATGTCAATCATCAGCTCAATTGGTGCAGCCTTGGTCTCTTTGGGCTCCTCCTCGTCATCTCTTGGATATATGTCTTTATAGAATCGACTGTGGCACCTGAGCCAATTCTCAAGCGCTGGTTGTCAGTCTTCAGTGGCTTGGATGTGGGCAGACTTATCCACACCCTTACCTTTCTCCTTTCGCTGAGCATCCCTCAACTCAGCTACAAAACAGGCACGTTCGGTCATCTAATCATCATGAACAACTCCAACATCATTATCTGTCGGGAACTTCAAAGTCAAACATCAGGAGGCAAGAGCTGCCCGAAACTAAATTAGGGTTGGTAGGCCTAGAAAAGCGCTATATGGAGAGTCAACATCCAGAACAACAAACGGCAAAATCCGCACTCTCCTGCGGTCACCTTCTTCCAACTCTACGGGTAATTCAACATAACCAACGGCTTCAGTTGCAGCACCGTTAAAGCCATGAATGCGGGCTTTAGACGGTTTCAAGTCCTTGGCTTCCATCCTCATCTGATTGTAAGCTTTTTTCAAAAATGATGTTTATAGAACTTCCACAATCAACCGATATCCTTCTCACCAAAGTGGGGCCGATCATGGCCGAAATGACCATTGGGTCGATCATTGGAGCCTCTACCTTGTCTACATCCCTGTTTCTAAATACAATATCATCTGTCATTTTACATTGCTACTTTGCTGGAGCTCATCTTCTATACTCGAACAACATTCAAATTCACAAGCTTGATCGTGCTAGCGTAGCACTTCATATCATACCAATACTTATCTGCTGGATGCAATCCTCCGACTATTGTATTGATTACTAATCTTCCACCAGTCCGCGCAGGCTCCTCAGCCCTGTGCGATGCTTGTCCTCGGTAGGGGTCGGATGTCCCTTGCCCGCCATCCTGCGGGGTTTTTACAAATTGCTGTAACTTTCTTTCTCGAATCAGTTTTTTGGTAATATCTTGGAGATGTCTGCATTCATTTGTGTTATGACCATAACACTCGTGAAACAGACAATATTATCTGGTTTGTTTCTGCTTCTCTGTGGATTCTTTCGGAGGCGGCTTCCTATACTGTATGGTATTGCAGGTGGATAAATAGACATTCTTTAGAGATGTATTCAGTTGCGTGTAGGTATCATACGTCAAAATCCAAGGCTTTCCTCTTCCAGAATTCCTCTTTCGTTCTCGGCTCCTATCTCCGCCTTTCTTTTGCTGATTCGGTTTATTCTGGACATTCACCTGAACTTTTCCAGAACTATCACCAGACTGATTCACTGTATTGTTACTATGTACTCCCTCTCCACTTGGTCCCACAAAATTCTTCTTCCTAGAAGATCTGGCTTTCTCTTCCCTTAAATATGGAGCTACCTTTGCATAGAAGCATTCCAATGTTGCAGGTGGCTTGCTGGGTAACCAATCGCTAAAATCAGATTTTGGATCAATCCCACTCATTACGGCAATTAATATTGCATGGTCATTCGGATTACTGATTTCTGTGATAGCTGTATGGAATCTCTCCAAATAATCTTTCAACTATTCTCTCGGAGCCTGGATCACGCTGGATAGGGACATTACATCTTTGGAGCATGTTGCGTACATATGGAACTGCTCCACAAACTTTGTTGCTGAATTACCAAATCTAGAGATCAATCGTGGGGGTAATCTCGTAAACCACATCATTGCTATTCCAGAGAGAGTGATAGGAAAACATCTACACTTGGTCGCATCATCTACTCATGTGAAATCCATTAGCCATTCATATTTCATGATGTGCTACCTAGGGTCGGTTTTTCCCTCGTAGGCAGGCATCGATGGAATGTTGAACCTCCTTGGATACTCTGCATGTAGGACATTATCAATGAAGGGGGTACAGCTTCTCGAGATTCCCCAGTCGTCATTGGTCAAGCCTTAGCTCTCTCTCTCACTAACTGCATAACCATAGTCGACAAGTACGACATTTGGATAGTTGGTGCCAAGCGGTGGTTGTGTTCCACCTCACGTGAATGGTCCAGTCGATGTCTACAGGCAGTTTCATGCCTTCTTGGTTCAACATCCTCTCGATATAGATCATGTAAATTCACTTCATTGTCATTCCAAGGAAGCAATTGGTAAACATTCAACTAAACTCCATTATCCAATTCAGTCGCAGCAACTCCAACTTGGAGCCTAATATGGAAAGGTAAATTCCCTCCTTTGAAGGAGGGATTGGTACTGATCCCTATATAGGGATCGGCACCGACCGGTCTTGGTATACGGGTTGGTTTTCCTACTGATGCCTTGAAGTTTCTACATCATATCCGTCAATTCTGTGATGCTTGTGTCTATGATACTCATCTGATGAATTAGAACTCTTCGATGTAGAGTAAGGGGTTGGGTCCCTTCTAGCTCTCCCTTGCTGTTGCTGATTGAATTGGTTCATTAGATCGATATTGGCTTGAATCTACCGATTCAATTATCGACAACTGTCCACTAGCTCTCTCATCTGATTCTAGAATTCAGCTCTTGTAATGGAATCAGCTGGATTCTGGACTTCAACTGGATTGGCATTCACATCCATTGGTTGACTGCTCGGGCCTCCTTGTTGGATGCTAGCATTCTCGTTTCCTTCTGCTTCTGAGAAGTAGATCTGGTGTTCCTAACCATTGTTGATAGCTTTTCCTAGACTTTTGCAAATCTGAATAGAACAAGCAAGCTTCTTGAAGGTAACTGTGGATCTCCTTCGGGGGATTTGTGCAATATCTAGTAGCAATAAAGGGATCCTAACAAGATGATAATCAAGTTTTTCAGTGAAAGCACCAAAAATTGGCATAAACACCCGATGGAAGTTTTGAAGGGAAATAAATGAAGAATACAAAATGAAAAAAGAGAATAATAACCAAGAAATAGTAGTAAATTGAAGCAATAACACGAACACAATGATTTATAGTGGTTCGGCGTTGCATGCCTACATCCACTTTGAATAGATTGCTTTATTAATCACTTTGTAAATTGTGTACAATAGGGGTCAGATGGAAATCATTAGTTAGAATACAAAGCAACTAGTAGCACAAAAAAATGAACAACTAATCTTATATTTATAGACAGAGATGGACAAATATCTCCCTAAAAACTCGGCAGAAGGACCTTCAGAACCATATGGACCCACAAGAGGGATCGCAAAGCCTAATTCTCAAAGAATAGGGATCGGTACCAATCCCTATCTTGGAGGAATTAGGGGGTGCGATCCCTGTGGTAGCTTCCCAATGTTGAAATATGCTTAGCCTCCAAGTTTCATGCCAATTGGATTAGTAGAACTCGAGTTATTTTTTTATCCTTGTTTGAATATGAATTGCTTGCTGATTTCAGCCGACCTATTGAGGGAAGAAGGTCGATCCCTCTAACTCCATCCTTTTGAGGTACGATCCCTATGTTAGGCTTCCTAGGGTCCCCACATCTTACTCATAAAATTTCATATGCACTGAACTTGTGAACCTTGAGATATTAATGGTTTTCTATTGGAATGCATTAACTTCCCGAAACATATCGATCCCTATTTTGAAAGTTGATTTTTTCCGATCCCTCCTATCTATTAAACCATATTCCATACTTCGAACATTCTGCATTGTATATCTCTCGATTCTGTTCAATCACGGCTTCATATTACCATTTGTACTTGACTTTTAGACCCTACAATCATCACCTGGAATTATTGGTCTTGATCACAGTCGAACTTAGCTCGTCCAATCGGTTCGAATATAGTCGGGTCAAAATGCCGGATAACTGCATGAAAAGGTTTTTTACATTTCAACAAGTTATGGCTGAACATCAGAAGCCAAGTGGACTTTTCCAACATTTAGAAATTCTGATATGGAAAAGAGACTTAGTTTCTATGGATTTTATAGGTGGCTTGCTGAGATCAAGAGTTGGGAACGAGAGTATATGGGCTGTAGTAGATTAATTGACTAAGAGTGCCCATTTTATTCTAGTTAAACCCACAAGGACAGCAGCAAAATTAACCAAGATTTATGTAAAGACTATAGTAAGGCTACATAAAGTTCAAAGTACTATAGTTAGTGACTGAGACCTATTGTTTACTAATGAGTTTCGGCGGAGCCTACAGAGTGCTTTGGGTTCAAATTTTCATATGAGTATGGCTTACCATTCTCATACAAATGGAAAGACCGAGAAGTCAACAAAGTAATAAAGGATTTGTTGCTAGCATGTGTACTAGAATTTTGTGGATCTTGGGAAGATCACCTACACTAAGTGGAGTTTTCATACAACGATAGTTAACAATCCAATATTATAATGGTACCTTTTGAGATGTTTTATGGAAGACCTTATAAGTCACTCGTATATTGGTGCGAGAAATAGGCTCGAGTTGAGACTGGATCTTGTAAGAGAAGCATAAGAAAATGTTGAATTGATTTGACAAAGAATGGAGGTGCTAAATCGAGGCAGAAGAGATATGCTGATGGGAGGTGAAAAGACTTAGAGTTTGATGTACGAGATAATGTGTTTGTTAAATTTTCATCAATGAGAGGCACTCTAAGGTTTAGAAAGGCTGAAAAGTTAGCACGGAGATATGTAGACCAATTTCTGATAATTGAAAGGATCAGTAGAGTCACCTATATGGTTGAGTTATTGAGTGCTTTTGCTATGATCTATAATGTGTTTCATGTATCACATTTAAGGAAGTGTGTCCGAGATCCTAAGGCAGTAGTAATTCTGAAAGCTATGTATAACTTCGTTGTTGAACCAAACATGACTTATGTGAGGAAACCCAATCGGATAGTGGACCGAGATGGGAAGGACCTTTGGAATAAGGTTATGAAGCTTGTGCAAATCCAATGGAGTGATGACTGGGATGATTGTTCTTGGGAAACAGAAGATAGACTAAGGGGGACTTATCCCGAGTTGTTTGCTTAAACTTGGCACATATGTTTGCTATGTTTTGTTGAAGAACATATAAATTTATATATAATGATATTATGGTTCAATATGTTATGTATTAGTAGTTGCACTGGTACATTTTGTTTGTGATACAAAGGCAGGGAACTTATGTGTTTATGCTAAAGTAGGCATGGGAAAAACGAAAATCACTACCATACTTTATTTGAATTTTTAGGACGAAATTCCTGTAAGAGGGAAACATGTAACACCCCATAAGTTAATAAATAATTAATTGATGGATTAATCATTGGATTGATGATTTAAGTAATTTAGTTATGAAATTAAATGCGAAAACAAGCAAAGTAAACATTTGGGGGACATTTATTTACTTGTTAATAATTAAATCCAAATGATAAAATAATTTAGTATGATTTGTAATTGGGTTTACATTTACTTATTTTATTGCAATCTAATTTAAGAAGATAAATTAAATGGAAGAGGGTTATTGGGGTCAATATACTAACTTATTATGCAATATTTTATGTCTTCATAAAACAAAAACATAACTTAATATTTTTAATGGTGGGGGCCTAAGAAGAAAAGAAGAAGATAAAAAGCTAATAAAAACTTAAAGCTATTAAAGATCAAGTAAACAAAGAGAATTAGGTGAGCGATATATCCCATATTTTGCCATTTTCATCAATAATAGAACTGGGTTTATACGTGTTTACTGATTAAATTGACATGAAGATTTAATATTGTTAGTTCCTAAGGAGTTGGTTTTGATGACAACAACCTTACTTAGAATTAGATTATAAAATATATAATACTAACATTATTGTGTAGATATATATAGATATGTTTACAGGTACTAAAGAACTGTACAGTATAAAGATTCAAGATCAAAGATTAAAGATATCAAGATTCAAGACTCATGAGTATCAAGAATTTCAAGAGTTAAAGTTTCCAAGATAAGTTATATAGTTAGGAATATTGTTAAAACTCATAGAAAGGCACTGACATCTTAAAATCTATTTTATTCATGGAATGGAATCCACTTCGTGCTCGTTAAAGGGATGGAACCCTAAGTAGGATGGAATCTACGAAAAATCTAGTGGAACATCTTTTTGTATCCACTTACTTTTATTTCAAAATGACTTTCAAAATATATAGCTTGTTTTTCAAAATGATTTTAAATATTCCTATTTAAAAACCAAAATCATCTGTCCTGGTATTTCAATATATTTTAGCCTCAAAAATATCCTTAGTTTTAAATATCCTTAATTTTTAAATATCTTTGATTTTAAATTGTTATCCTAAGTTTTTAAACTATAATTCTGATATTAATATATTTAGCTGTTTTATATATTTATACTTAAGATTTAAATATAAAAGTATAGAAAATTATTATATATATTTCAATATTGTTCTCTATAGTTATTTATGTATTATAACTATATATAAGTATATTTATAAAGTTTAAATATAAGTATAATATAATATAGAAATTATTTTCAAAGAAAAACAAATCACCAAAAAATATAAGGGCATGTTGACATGGTCACATGTATCCCTATCAACATGGTGACAGTTAAATTGTTTTTTAAAAAGAAGCGTCTATTCGCCATGTCCCTTCACCAGTTGACATGGCTATTTATCTACTATAAATAAAGGGTGTTTTCAATGAATTTTAATCACTTTTTCTCTGATTTAACTTCTCTTCTTCTTCTCCACTTTCTTATTTACAAATTACACCATTACTCTGCCGAAATCAATATCGAATCTAACTAGATAATTTCTGGTTTTGATTCTCTCCACTATCTCTATAAGATCCAAGTGCTAATCTGAGTTATAGACTTTTTGTAATCAATTGAGCGAGAGAATGTGTGATTGTTGCCCTGGAAATCAATTGGGTGAGCTTGTTGCCCCGGAAATCAAGTATCTCTACCCAGAGGATTGCGATTTTGGAGGGTGTACCTCGTAGCCTTGAAACCGAGGGTTGTATTTGTAAGAATTGTTTTTGAAAGTAAATCCGTACTTGTGTTGCGGGACTAGATGTAGGGTAACTCTGAACCAGTATAAAACCCGGTGTGTTCTTTCCTTTATTGCTTTTACTTTATATTTGCATCTGTGTTTGATTCTGTGTTCATATCTGTGTCTGATTAGTGTATACATTGTTATCAAATTAAGATAAACTCAAAAAGATTAACAAATTTCTTAAAACACTATTCACCCCCCCCCCCCTCTAGTGTTAATTCTAGCCTTAAGATCCTTAATCTGCATTCCTCACAAATATGTTGATTGAAATATGTTTTTATAGATGGGTTGTGACTTTGGGAATTTTCCCATGAATAAATAATTAGTCATGGGATTCTAAAGAAACCGTTTTTTGTAGAAAAGGCTTAAAATGCTGATTTCAGAAAATTTATGTAAGGAAAATATGTTTGCAAATTTCCTAAGATATTCTATAATTATTATAATTGATTTTTTAAATTAAAACACATTTAGCCAGAAGGAAAACATGAGTGTTGAAAGGAAAGTGTAAGAGGCCGATGGGTGATTTACAGGGAATAAGTATATAATAAATGGTCAAGAGACAAAATCCATAATAAGTGCTTAAAAGTTAGGAAAGTATTGTACTAATTGGAAAAGGACGAAGTCAGAATGAATGCGATGATGATAATTCTAAAGGTGGCATCAGATGCTCTCAATTGTTAAGCTTTTAACGTGTACCGGAGAGCATAAATCGAGAGTAGAGCATTAGAACCGAAAGTAGAATGAACTAGGAAATACTAAGTATAAGTCTAGGTATAATAAATCGAAGGTGTTAGCGGAGGGCGATGGAGAAAACATAGACATAGGAGGTGATGTCTATGACCTAGCAAGGAGACTCTACATGATGACAAAACAAAACTATATTTAACCAGGCTTCCCTAATACAAGATCGAGAGTAATGATTTCCGAGACCCATTAACTTTTGGTGGAAAGTTAATACTGAAATCCACTAACTTTCGAAGGGGAGAATTAATAAAAAAGCTTAAGGTGGCCAAGAAGAGCACTTAGAACATTATGTAACTTACTATATTATGAAGATGGTTTCGGGGTTTAGATGACCGAAGATAGTTTTGGAACTTAAAGCAACTTAATAGCTAAAGTTAAAGCCTAATGAATGAACAATTAGGTAAAGTATTCAGAAGTTGGTGTAAGTCCTGGCAGTGTTTTAAATCTCGGATTTTGGCCAATATCTCGGGAAAATATCTCGGCTATCTCGGGCGATATTTAAAACACTTATAACTAAATAGGCTGCCAAATCTCGGATTTTGGCTGATATCTCGGATTTTTCATCTCGGCCATCTCGGGGAGATTTAAAAGCCTGAGTCCTGGAGTGACAACTAAAAAAAGCATAAGTGTAAGGCATGTATGGCAGCTGAGACACGAAAACATTGGTGTAAGGCCTGGAGTGGCAACCGAAACCGAAAACGTTGGTGTAAGGCATAAAGTGGAACCGAAACTGGAACCTTTGGTCCAAGGCATGAACTGACAATTAAAACATGAAAGTGTTTTTCTAAGGCCTGAAACATGAAAGCATTGGCGTAAGGTCTGAAGTGGAAACCGAGATGCAAAAACGTCTATGTAAGGCTTGGAGTGGCAATCAAAATTGAAAACTTTGGTGTGAGGTTTGGAGTGGTAACTGAAGTGGAAAACCTTAGTGTAAGGCCTAGAGTGGCAAGCAAGATACGAAAGTAGGGAATAAGGCCTTAGCGGCAGCCAATTGTATAATTTAAATACTTAAAGAAAAGAAGAAGGCACAAGGCCTTAATGGTGGCCGAAAGCAATGTAATATTGGGTTTGAAAAGAAAAGAGAGTGAGGCCTAAGTGGCAAACTAAGCAAATAGACTATAAGATCTAGTCATGGTATAGTTACATGTGTATGACACACTTGGTTATGAAATAATGTAATATGTATTTATGATTCATGTTGATAAATAGATGTTGCGTAATAGTCAGTGAAAAATTCAGTCTGTGCTTTAACAGCATGGTTTCACCGTATATTTCATTTAGGTAATATATACTCTTACCAAACTTTATGTCCGACCCATGTTTTTTATTATTGTTTTCTCCAAAAACTCATGGTTAACCTTTCAAATAGGCTTGATTTATGGAAATAGACATGTTGCATTCAGAAGATGAATGAAGAATTTCAAGGATGAAGCATGAGGCTTAATTGATAATTACAGTTGTTTTGTATTCGTCTGTGTAAGCGTTCATGTTGGCATCTTCATATGTCATGCCTGACATTATTACCTATGTCTATTTATATTTTACCCCTACATAGACATGTTTTGGGAATTCAAAAATGTAAAGGCATTCATGTGTAATAGGAAATTATTTTACTGCTCTATTTACTTAAATTATTGATTATATACTGAACTCGTTTTGTCGACGAAAGGTAATTCAAAGCGACTCCAACACATTGGGGTTTAACCTTTGGGTTTCGAAATGGAGGATGTTACAAACCTAATTTTAGTTTTAAATTAATTTAATTTTAAGTTAAAATATAATTAGTTTTATTTTATTTATTGAATATTCACATTCATAATATGAATATCAACATATGATGTAAGTAAACTAATCTACGAGATACACAAGATTAATAATATAGGATATTTATGGTTATCAGGATTTATGATCACATTATATAAAATGATCATAGATATGTACAAACAATATATGTTAATATATGTGTGCTTATTTATAGACATATGCTAATACACACACACTCCATTGGCCTTAAAAGTAAAAAAGTATTTATTTTATTATATAATACTTCCAACATTACTTTTGTTATTTTTGTCTTGTGGGCTTACGGGATTGCGGGCTATGTAAACTATATGTTAACCCGCCTTTTGGCAAGGCCATAGATAGGTGGATTTAACTCAAACGACTGCTCGGTTATCGAGGCCGGAATATAATGATATTGGTTCAGATGATGGATAGACGATCGATCATGGATGATAAACATGATTATGAAGCCGGGATTCGGCATAATCATGGACAAAAGGTGTGGAATACAGAAAACAAGGGTTTCGAAAAAAGTCGAGTTGTCGCAGGTTGCTTGGAGTTTGCTTTGAGTCGCACTTGGGTTTGCTTTGAGTTTTCGTGGTAGTCGCTTCGGGTCAAAGAGAGCCTTGCTTCGGGTCACTCAGGTCGGCTTGTTTTTATGAGCTCCGCAGCTAACTCTGGGTCGACATCCATCAGGCTTCAAGTCAGCAAGATCACATCTTCGGGTCGGCATAAAAGTCCTGGAGTCGGCACCTTCTCGGATCAGCACGTTTAGGCAACTTCAGGTCAGCACATTCACAAACTCGAGTCAGCATATGGAAGTGGGATCGGCATGTTGAGGCATTTCGAGGGATCGGCATGTTCCTACTTGCTCCAGGTCGGCTGTGGCTTCTCTTCGGGTCGGCATCAAGGACTCGGGTCGACATATAGGAAGTGGCATCAGGTCGGCAACATCTCGCTTCGAGTCATAGCACGAGTTACTTTGGGTCACAGGCGGGCATGCTTTGGGTCAAAGAGTCGGCTTCTTCGGGCTAGCAATAGGTCTTCAGGTCGGCATAAAACTTGAGTTTTGGGGTCAGCGTGTTTTTATTTCGAGTCAGAGACGAACTTACTTCGAGTCAATGTTGGATCTGCATCGAGTCACTACTCGGGTTTCTTGGGGTCGACATGTTATATACTCCAAGAAAGCAGTGGTCGACTATATGGACTGGACTATGGTTTTGGTGGGTCCATATCACTGAGGAAGCCCAGTAACCAGGATTTTGCCTATAAATACAACAGGCGGGGCTTCAGAAAAAGGGATCTTCATTTTGTTTACCTTTATCTTTTTCACTAAGGCTACTCTGCCATTACTGTTTTAAAAATTCCAGATTGTAACTTTAATTGATTCTGATATCAATAAAAAAGGAAATTTCTATAGTGGACGTAGGCCAGAGTCAGCCGAACCACTATAAATCATGTGTTATTACTGCTTTCTTTTTAATTTTTACTGCTCTTCATATTTATACTCTCTACATACACTCTATCTATCATTTGTGACTGTTAGTTGGTGCTTTCATCGACGATTGGGTGTTAGTGACCAATTTTGGCGCTAACACTATATAAGTTCAAATAAATGTATTTTCATAAATATACTTAAAATTCAGATATTTAAGCTCATTTGAATTTGTTTTGTTTCGATCAAAAGAAGAAAAAAATTCTTACATATGTGTGTGCGCGCGTGCGTATGTGCGCAAGCACGTGTCCATGTGTGTGTACTTGTCTTGCGTGCGTGTGTGTGCATGTGTGGGGGAGAGGGAGAGGCGTGTGTGTTTATTTTAAAACTTACGATTTAAAATTCAAATTGTAACCTTATTACTAAAAATAAAACTATATATATAATGATTATTTTAAATCCCTGAGAATTATTTTATGTAAATGCAAACCCAAAAATAGAATGACGAGCGTGCATGAATGTGCATGCACACCCAGACGCGTGCGCGCACACACATATATATAATTTAAAAATATACACACACACACTCGTATATTATTATACAATATATATATATTATGTTTCTTATGTGATGACCGAATAGAAAATTTGTCTTTTCTAATATGTGTGTGTGTATATGTATATGTGTGTGTGTGTATGTGTGTGTGTGTGTATTCTAACAGTTAATATTAAAGAATTTACGTACTTTACTGAAGTATAGTATCGGCAGCGGTTCAGTTGCTTATAAATAATTTAGGCAAAATTAAATTTTTAATCTTTATTAAGCTACACCCTAAGTAACGATATTTTATGCACATTTCCTTTACATCGTCGCTATTTCATAAAATATTTAGAGTTGTGTTAATGGTCACTCCATTAATATCTATATATAATTGTGCAATGCCACTTTAAAGCCCTTAGTTCAATTCAGTAACATTTAGCAATTAATTGATTTGCTCTGACCAAGTATCTCGATTTTAAGCTAACTACCAATTATGATGATACTAACCTTCTATAACGAAAGAGACGAATCCCCTCTTGAGTAATATTTCATATTAAGTGGTTCAACGTGTAACCAACAATGGTTGTTACATGATCATGATGTCATGTGACTGATCATAATCAAAGTACAGTTTAGATACTTATAGCCAACACTATTCTCAAGTCCGAAGACTGATGCACATTATTACGTGAGATATTCTATTTTGAATTAGTTGTTTTAACCTATAGAAGGCCCTGGGTGAGTCAATTTGTGATTATATAACCACAAGTACGCAATCCCATGGTATCCACAATGGTCATGAGTAATTTGCCGTCCATTATATGACTGAACAGATGTATCAGTTTCTTTTTCTCGATATATCTTGACTAAGGACAATTTAAGGATAAGTGTTAAAATTTTCGAATCAAAATTCATGGTTACAAACACATTGCAACTGAAATCGATTAAATATTTTTCCTAGTTATTTTCTACATATATATTAAATGTATTCAAATCATTACTTATATCACAACATAACAACACATACAATAGAAAACAAAATCAAACTTTATTTTGACAAAATTCTTATACGGTAGTTAAGTTATATAATAAATTACATAATTTCTCCTTCGTCACACCCTTAACTCTACCACTGGTAAAATACTAGTGAGAAGAGAACCCATTCTCCAGGCATCATAATCTCACTATGTATTGATATTACTATATTTTGATAGTTTTATTATTCACACCAAGCTTATGTATGACCTGTAATTTATTTATTTTCCTTATTAGACTCTTGGGTAATGATTTGAGTAGAATTGTGGATCAAGTTAATAGACTTGAAGACGAATAAGCTTTACAAAGATGTTGCAGGAGATGGAGTATATGTGTTATCTACTATACATTATGTTATTATGTTGATTATGACACATTATATCAGCAATGGGTTTTATAATCATCCAACGGCTATTACTTTGATCAAGTGGGTGACATCTTCATATATCGATCACGTTGATGTATTTATGTATTGATATTATAAATTATCGTTACTATGGGATTTTGTTGGAAATATGTATATAGTGATACAATGTTGTAAAAGAAAATATTTGTTTTTATGAAATGTAAATTTAGTTTCTATGTTTACATTGTTTATTGAAAAAAAAAATTAATCTCGTTTTTTATTTGAAAATGATATCGATGATGATTGCAGCATTCATTTTAGGATCTCAAAATGGGGTGTGTTACAAAAAAGAATGCAACATACATCATCAATTTGTAGATCAAGTATAGGAAGAGAGCATGTTACTTTCCAATCTTGATTTTTGTATCTAAAATTAATGTATGAGCAACAACGATTATTCAGTGAGGACCAAACAAAATAGAATGACGCGTTATCTTTACAACACAAGTCCCCAGGTTCACCAACAAAATTATCACCAACTTTGATCTTCATGCTAGTCACCCTACCCAATGTCTCTCAATATAACACAACCCCCCCCCTTCCAAGTGTCAACACCATAGATCTTCTCAACAATAGTCATAAGCACAAATTACGCCTTATCAACCATTATCATTAACTCAAATCTATTATCCATATCCATGTCATCCTTCTTCGAATCCAAGACTTATCCAACGGGAAGCTTTATGTAACGACCTAGTTTTTCAGTCGCCTGAATTTAGAATATAACTGAAATTAAATATTTAAAAATGAATATTATAAGTTAAATCAGTTAATTAATTGAATTTGTAATCTAATGTGAATAAAAATGATTTCTAACGTTGTTTTAAATCCTATTTGAATTAGAATAGAGTTGGTAAACTTTTAAAATTGAATTAGAAGTTAATAAACAGAAATTGGAAATTTTAATATTTAATTGACATGTAAAAATAGCCATTTTTGACAATGTCTCGGATTTCGACGAAACCAGTTTCATTGGATCCGTAATAGTGATTTATTATAGGATTTAAAATTTCGTGTCAATCAGACTTACGGTTTGGTCGTGCGAAGCTGAAATTCCTAGAAATTTATTTAAGTAAATTTAATTAAAATAATTCGATTCGAAAATCTATCTTCCAAATACGATGGAATTGGCCTTCGATATATATTCCATTGTGTTCGGAATAGGAGTAAAATATTATGAACGCCAGGAGGCATGCTTTGTTTGGAGTTCGGAAACTTTTAGGATGAATGGTGTTTTTAATTGGCTATAAAAGGACCTCTACCCGTCAAAACCAAAACCCTGTCCCTCTAATTCACAGCCACCACCCTCAGAATGAACGGCCCAAAACTTCAATCCTTCTTCCTCAATTTTTGATCAATCCAACCACTTTCACCAAAAACTGAGTAGATCCTCCATCTGAGTAGATAATGTTTGTTAACATATTTTTGTCGCCTGTCATGTGTTTTGAGCAACCACTGTCTAGAATCCATTTTCCTCTTTTCTTAATTGGTACCTGCAAAAAATATTGAAATTCTGTTGGTACCCACTTCCTCTGTTAGGGTCCTAAGGGTTAAATCTTAGGAAGCCAAACCCAGTTGGGTTTAGAGTTCCCTTTAAAAATAAAATTTTCATTCTTATGTACAAACATAATGAAAGATTTAATGTAGTTATTCCTAATCAAATTATTATTAGTTTTTGGAACCCAAATCATAATTGATTTTGGATGAATAACTTTTGAAGAAGATTTTTGAGTAGATATAGATTCCTTTTTCTTAAAATTAGTATATAATGAACCATTATTTTTAGAATGCTTTTGTATCGGTTTTTTATATCCTAACCCCTTTTTATTTGAACAGGTTTGAGAATTCTTAATTATTTTAGAGAGACTCTCTCTTCCACTATTAAATTTAGAAACATTTTTAGAAATATTTTCCGATTTTGTTTTAAGATGTGATACTTCTATATCAAGTGTTTTAATATTAGAGTTTAAATCATAATTCTCTTTTGCTAATTTAACATTCTCATATTTCTGTCTTTCTATTTCACTGCTTAAATCAGTGAATTGAGATGTTATATTAACATAAGATTCTTGAGATTTTACTAACTCTTCCTCTAATATTTTCTTTTCATCTTTTAACATGTCAGTTTCTATTTCAGTTCTATTTAATTTTCCTAAAGCGTCTTTATATTTACTCTTTAGGATTCTAAGTTTATCTAACAATTCAGAGTTTATTTCTATTAAATCGTCAAAAGTTAGATCACTTACATCATCATTTGTTGCCATAAAACAAACGTTGGCTTGTTCTGAATCACTGTCATTATTACTGTCTGACGAAGAAGATTCTGTATCATCCCATGTAACTGAGAAGGCTTGCTTCTTTTTATATTTGTCCTTTTTGAGATTATTTTCTTTCTTCCGATCAGGACAATCTTTCTTTATGTGGCCCTTCTTGTGACATTCATAGCATTCAAGAGATGAGCTTGATGGCTTATTGAAACCCTTGTTATTTCCAAATTTATTACCCTTTTTGAATTTCAAAAACTTTTTGAAATTCTTAGATATAAATGCCATATCGTCTTCTGATTTAGAGTCTTCTTTTTCTGCTTGAAAAGCGATAGTTTTCTTGTCCTGTGCTTGTGCTCGTCTTGCCTGTAAATTTACTTCATAGGACATTAGATTTCCTATTAACTCTTCTGTTTTTATGGTTGAAATATCATTAGCTTCCTCGATAGCTAAGACTTTTCGTTCCCATTCATCAGTTAATGAGTTAAGGATTTTTGATACAATATCAGGTTCAGTAAAAGTAACTTCTAAAGCTAATAGTGAGTGATAGATATCCTGGAATCTAGAGTACATTTCACTAATACTTTCTCCTTGTTTCATTCTAAAATTTTGAAATTGGTTTTTAAGCATAGAAATCTTGCTTTGTTTTACTTTATTTGTTCCTTCGTGTGTAACCTTAAGAGTATTCCAAATTCATATCCAGTTTTACAAATACTGACTTGATTGAATTCATTTTTGTCTAATACGCAAAATAACATGTTCATTGCTTTTGCGTTTGCAGTAGCATCTAGTTTTTGGGTATTAGACCATGCAGCATACTCTGTAGTAGGAATATTATATTCAGTTTGAATGATATTCCAGGTTTCAAATCCACTAGCTTGCATAAAAATTCTCATTCTAGTTGACCAATAACTATAATTTAATCCATTAAACAAAGGTGGTCGTGTAGTGGCTTGTCCCTCAGTAAAACTGTTGCTAGTGTTATTGTCCATATTATTTAAATATCAGATAACTGTGTTATAGTTATGTGACAACCTTGCTCTGATACCAATTGAAAGTGTATATGGATCGATAATATAGTTAACCTATGACTAGCAAGTGCGGAATTATAAATAATAGTAAATAGCAGTAATAAAAATGACACCAGGGATTTTTATACTGGTTTGAACTTCCCGTTCTACGTCCAGTCCCACACTCCTTCTGGAATTTCTCTAACAACCCTCACTTTACCCGGAGGAATAGGTATTACACCGCCTGAGCAACCGAACAGGACTTTTCCGCCTAAGCAACCGAATAGGACTTCAAATACAATTAATAAATTGTTTCTTGACTTGTGTGTTCTTGAGTAACACGTATATAGTCAATGTAGTACACCCTTCCTATAATCTTCTTGATATAATGATTTGAATGTGCAAAGATAGGAAGTAGAGAGTTGAAAATCACTTGATATTATAACAATATAAGATCAGAATAGATAGAAAGAATTGGTAATTGAAATAGTGAATTTTCATCTCTATTTATAGTATTGAATAGTTTTAATTTAATAGTTGCAACCATTAGAAGAAGCGCAACTCTTGATGAAGAAGACAACTCTTCAGAATTTGATATTTCATGAAGAGATGCTTCAGTTCGTCAAGTTCAGATGTCTGAGAGAAAAGTGACAGATGTCTGACTAAGGTTAAATATACAAAAAAATAGAAGAAACAAAAATCAGTCATTTCAGACGTCTATCATTTAATTCAGACGTCTGTCTATGATGACAGACGTCTGTTATTAAATTGACAAACGTCTATTTCATATAGAAATAGAAGTACTTTATACTGAGGGTTCAGACGTCTGTTATTTTATCTTTAGATGTCTGACATTGATGTCAGACGGCTAGATAAAACTACAAACGTCTAAACCTGTACTGTTTTGTTCCTTCCTTTGTTTTAGCACTTCTGAACTTGAGATATTATATAATTTTGAAAATACCTTTTTATATCTTTAAATAATTAAATATATTTATTATTTTAAAACATGATTTTCAAAAGTATATTTGTGTGTGTGTGTTTTATCATCATATCAGAGATTGTACAAGAATATTTAACTTAGAAATAATAAAATTTGAGAACTTGATCTTTGTTGATGATATGATAATAGCTTCTCTTTGTAGATTCCTGCAAGAATATTTGACATCATAGTATATAGGTTGAAATATATAGTTGTCGCATTAAAATTAAAGAAGGCAGGTTCCAACAATAAAGATATAAGTGTTGTACAAAGTACAAGTTTTATCAAAATAGAAGCAAGATTATAACATTATTTTATAAAGGCGAAAACAATTTATTTTGATTAGCTAAATATGGATTTTTATAAAAGGACTTATATCACATTTTAAAATGAATAATCCTTCAAATGAATGTTTTGGAAGTGATATTGAAGATGAAGTGTAAATGGTTTTCGAAAGGTGATATAAAATATGTTAAATATCAAAAACATAGATTTCAACATTTATTGTTGAAATAGACGTTTTCATTGAAAGTAAGGAAGGCATGGACTGTAACACTATTGTTATAGTATATGATTTGCGAAAGAAAATATTAAATATAGTTAGTTGAATCCCTATACTAGTATTTTGGGTTGTCGTAATGATGTTTTACGCAACATTCGTTTTGACCCAAATAACATATGTTTTGAAGAATGTTTTCCTTAAAGATTTGTATATACACTTAATCATTGAATTAAGTATATGAAATATTTTCTAAGTGTTGAAAATAAAATGATTTGTGAATTCAGTTATTATTAAAATAAGTATATGAAAATGTTTTCCAAATATCCAATAAGTGAAATGTTTTGAATATTATCTTTTTAAAGATATTTTGAAGTGGATAATTGGAAAGTGATTTGATTTATAAACGATTAATAAAATCAGGCCCAGTGACTACTTATGTGCTATATTTTTTTTGTTGCTTTGATAGTTAAATAACCGACTATCAAATTTGGCTATTTTAGTTTCTCAACTTGATGTAGAAACTAATTAGTCGTACTTAGTACATAACTGACTGTGTAGGCTTGATTATCGTTTGTGTTAAGAATGTTGTTCGTGTAGTGCGAAGTGATTACTCCTATCTACCGAGCTTCATTCTTGGGTGAAGGATAACAAGTTGAAAGTTGGAAACGTGATAAGTCTACGAGACTTGGTTTCTGTTTGAGGTTGAGAAACACTTTTGCATTGTTGGTGCGAAGAGACCGGGATCAGATTTATCTGAAAACCACTTCGGACCAACATATACGCGACGATTGTGCAGGTTGGGCGATGATACTGATACTTATGATTTTCATAGTGAAGGACTGCTTGTTGATCATTTGGGGTTAAATTCCAATATACATATAGTAGCAATAGTCTCTTCGTTATGAAATATCCATTGCAAGGGCTACCGCTACTAATCCTATAGGATGTGGTAGGAGAGTACCTTCGGTTTGTCGTGTTCCTGGAAAACTTGTATGGATGAGTGTTTGACATTGCATTTCTAAGATTACATACGTTGGTTTTTACAAACGTACATCATGTGGTGGCGGAGAAGGAAACTTCTCTTAGCTTAACACCCTCCTTAAGACATACGAGCTCAAGAGTTGTATTTTTGTGGAAGGCAATTAGTAGTCAACGGGAATGGCAATGTGGCATTCAAAGATGATGATGATGTGGTATGTGAAAGGTAATCGATACCTCTTTTGGCCTCACCCCCCGGAAAATGACTGAAACGGGGATAGAAGCAGCAAGGCTAAGTGGGTCGCTTCTAGTAGGAGATGTCATCACTCTTCTAGATATATCTTTACATGCTGTGATGTCGTGTATCTAATTATTGTTGATGTATGCTTATGGCCATGGATTTAGGTCGATAACGACCGGAGTGATGACATATTCGGTACTATCCAGCAAGGGGTAGTTCGGTCTTGTGTTGGTTTAGACAGGCAGTATCTGCTCCCTAGGTGTATTCCTCTAGTGGTGTAATGTTCGAAAAGGTAGTTCCTTCACCTAGTTTTTTGTATAGAAATCCAAACTCCAATACGTGCCTTCCATTTTCTATTGTAGAAAGCCTTGTATTACAATGTGTATGCTGGAATTTAATAATGTAACAATTTCAGCTATGATTAATATTATTTGTATAATAGACACTATTATAATATAAGATAATTTAATATGAAATGTTTTGGTTATCATAAAGTAAAAACCTTGTCGGTATTTATTTGCAACGAGGTCTTACGAGATACCTTTTGTTTTGATAAAGGAAAAGTTTTGGTAATCTTAAAACTTTAAAATTCAGTTGAGATGTTTTTTTCTCATGCTGCTTTACCAAACTGATCCAGACGTTCTTCCCTTTCAATGCTCGGGTCAGACCGAGTATATTTACAGGTTCAGATTTGATGATTTTGGAGCTTTAACAAGCGAGCTGGAGATCTTCATGTCATATACACATATCTATTTATTTTTCTGTTGCTTTGCATTGTTGTTGTTGTAAATTATCAACATTTGTAAGGACAGGTAATTATAACTGTCCAACCTGATGTTTACTTATTATGTACTCGATATTGATTTATGTATATTACGGTTTCTCTTTGTAAAGATTATTGATCTATATTATATGTTATTCCGCTGCGATGTGAGATTCTGTATTGTTTTGGTTTTGCTTCTCTCTCTTCTTCTTCTCTTCTTTTCTTCTTTCTTCTCGCTTTCTTCTCACCCTCTCTTTTCTTTCTCATGATCATATGCAATTGGTGAGCTCTGGCTCGGACACGCGTGGTTTGGTGTCAGATTCAGAAGGTACCGGGTGCAGGTCGTCACAGTTGGTATCAAAGCTTAGGTTTAGTATACTCCTAGGCTTTTATGTGTACTCAGTATAGATAGGGTCAGTAATACCCTAGATTGAGTTTGAGTGTATTATATATATATATATATATATATATATATATATATATATGAGCGCGTATTTGTTAGTAATATAAAAATGTTTTATTTTTTTTTGATGTATCTGTTGAGTGGCTTAAGAATTCTGGTCGGTATGTGGGATGCCACTGTATCGATAGGGATTTCTAAACTCTTAAACAAGGTAAACCGACATAATATTGTTTTGAATGGGTAAATGAAATAATTTTACCTCGATTATATTTTATATATAATTATATATATTGATTGTTGGCTGTTAATGAATGGTAATATTTAATTATTATCTTTTCTTATTTGTTGTGTTTAATAAAAAGTTGTTATTATTATAAATCTAAATAAGATAAATAAATTTGGAATGAATCTTATATAAGTGAAGTAAAATAGTGAAATTATATAAGTATAAATTTATGAATGTGATTTATAAATAACGAAAGGATTTAAAAGAATTTAAAGCACTGAATTCACTACCGTTGCTGAGAAATAATTCGGGTGATGACTGCAGCATCATCGGTATCATTTTCGAGTTTCTGTGTGATTGATTTGCCACTAATAGCAAATCAAAAATTGAATTTTTGCTATGACAAACAAGTTTTGATTTCAAAATCCAAGTATGATTTGATAAGTATGAGAAAATAAGGTTATGAACTTATAAATTTGAAATTAAGATATGGAATTGAAAATTTAACTTAAGTAAAGTTAAATAAACTTGAGTTAGTGTAATAAAATATATGATTTGGAATTTAACTAAAGGAAAGTTAAATAAAACTGAATTAGATATGTTATTGAAAAGAATACATATACACTTAAGATTGTAAAGTGATTATATAACCATGAATTTAATATATAGAAGGTGAATAAACTTAAGTATATATTCATTAAAACTTAAATAAGTTTATAACTTATAATTTGAGAGATAGTAAGTAAGGCAAATTTCTATTTGTTAAATATGAAGGTTAAGAAATGAAATCTGAATTGGATTTATAAGTTGAAATTTAACTTAAGTAATGTAGAATGAAATTGAAATTTGATATAGAAATTAAATGAATGAATCAAAGTAATAAGAATGTAACTTAAGTTGTGAATTAAATCTATACATTAGAAGTGTTGTATAAAAATATGAAAATGAACTTAATTAAGAATCTTATGGAATGGTTATTAAGTGTTATTAATATTTGTATTAAAGAAAATATACTAAGTGAAGAATTAATGTAAATGTAGATGAAACATGATTGTTAACTAACGTAAAAAATGAAGGTGAATACATTGAATGATTAATGAATTTGATGTTAATAAGCTGAGTGTAAATGAAATTGGAAGTCGATAAAACAAGTGTGAATAAGCTAAAAATCAATTCAATGAATGTTAATAGAAATGGAAGTGCATAAAATAAGTGAATAATGAGATGTTGTTAAACATGAATTGGAAGTAAAGTTAGCAAATATAAAGTGAATGTTAATAAATGAGTTGGAATGAATGTAAATTAGTAGAATGTAAACTAATTAGATATTAGTAAACAAATAGAAGTGATGAGTGTAAATGAATGCAAACTAATTTAATGAGAATCAAATGATAGTAAAATGAGAATGAATGTAATAAAATGATTGTTAGTTAACTTGAATGTGAATTAGTTGGATGAAAACTAAACAGTAAACGAATGAATTGATTAGTTGGATGTTAGTTGTTTGAGGGTTGCTTATGATTGCATGTGTTTCATTTTTCATATAGTTGTTGTATTAGTATATGTTATATATAGATGTTATATACTATATATATGTTTCTCATTGTTTGTTTAGTGTTTAGTAGGTGTGGATGGCGTTGCTTCGCATTTGGAGCTCGCTTTCGCGCTATATTAGTCGTATATGCTCGCTAAATAATATATAAGGTACATATCTCGGATTACATATCGTGCTTTTACACTTTTTCCCTTCGGGATGCCTCATCCTCAATGATGAGATGTATATTTGTGATATTATATATATTGTAATTTTACTACAATCGAACCGCGCAAAGGAGACTCTGGTAAAAAAATTCGAAATTTTAAGGCGTTAGAATTTTTTTGGGAATATTGAAAAAAATTTGATTTTGAGTTATAATTTGAAATGATATTAGTTGATTTTTGGAATTGTATTAGCTAATGATTGTGAATGGATTTGGAAACTTAGAGAATGTGATAATGAAGTTGCAACTAATAAATGTTAGAAAAGTTAAAAGACTTAAGAGATTTGGTAATCTAACTTAACTAATTTGTTTTGAAAGTTAATGAAGTTGTAGCATTTTTCTTACTTAGTAATTTCGGGGACGAAATTATTTTGAGGGGGTAAGAATGTAACGACTCAGTTTTTCAGTCGCCTGAATTTAGAATATTTAATTGAATTTAAATATTTAAAAATGAATATTATAAGATAAATCGATTAATTAATTGAATTTGGAATCTAATGTGAATAAAAATGATTTCTAACGTTGTTTTAAATCCTATTTGAATTAGAATAGAGTTAGTAAACTTTTAAAATTGAATTAAAAGTTAATAAACAGAAATTGAAAATTTTAATATTTAATTAACGTGTAAAAATAGTCATTTTTGACACTGTCTCGGATTACAACGAAGCCAGTTTCATTGGATCTGTATTAGTGAGTTATTATAGGATTTCAAATTTCGTATCAATCGGACTTACGGTTTGGTCGTGCGAAGCTAAAACGCTTAGAAATTTATTTAAGTAAATTTAATTAAAATAACTCGATTCAAAAACCTATCTTCCAAATACGATGGAATTGGCCTCCGATATATATTCCATTATGTTCGGAATAGGGGTAAAACATTATGAATGCCAGGCGGCACGCTTCGTTTGGAGTTCGGAAACTTTTAGGATGAATAGTGTTTTTAATTGGCTATATAAGGACCTCTACCCCTCAAAACCAAAACCCTAGCCCTCTAATTCACAGCCGCCACCCTCAGAATGAACGGTCCGAAACTTTAATCTTCTTCCTTGATTTTTGATCAATCCAGCCATTTCACCAAAAACTTCCTAAACGAATATTGTAGAGCACCTCAAGATCTATAAATTCAACGGGTTTGATCGAATTTGGACTAGAGGATCGGCGGTAGTTCGAGAATGAAGGCATGACGTTCGACCCACGTTTTCTTGGCCTGGGGATGACCGGAGTGGGAGGCACTCTAGCCATGGGTGAGGTGTGGGGAGGTCTATCAGTGGGTGGTCTCCAATCATCTTCTAGGGCGACGATAGAGGTAGGGGAGTTGGTCAAAGGCGAGGAGATGGGTTTCATTCGCGTGTGTCTGGATGAGAACGAGAAGAGAGGGGGAAGATGGAAGGGGACGGCCCAGATTTTTTATGAGGTTTAAATAAAAAAAGGATTTGTAAATTATTTTATAATAAATCGTGTAATCTTATAAACGTCATAACTTCTTCATACGAGGTCTGTTTTGCACGAAACGAATTGCGTTGGGTTCATATTAACGAGCGTTACATTTTAGAGAAGCTTTGGATGGATTTGGAGCTAGTGAAAATTTTGGTTAAAATTAAACGCTCGTTTAATTTTAATCGAAATAAATCGCTGCAACGACGACTGCAACCAAAGTGAGTAAAACTCACACTCTTCGGCCCGCTTATATTTTTATATAAGTGGAAAATATTTTATTTCTGATGATTGATGATTGTTTGGATGATGTATGATATATTATATATGTATATTAGTTGGTTGGATATATTCCCGCATATTTTAACGGATGAGACCCTATACGTTCCCGTGTACGAGCGGATGCCCTGTGTACGCGCGTCTGCCTCGAAGCAAACATTGTATATATTCTCATATGCATATTTGTTGCAGGTTACATGTTGGAGGGATCCAACAGGATTCCTCACTATTTTTTATTTTATTTACAGATATTGATATATATGTTGTATCATGTGATTTTTGTTGTGTTGGATGCCATGATTGTTATTATCCATGCGAATCACCGTATTTAGTGCTGTTGTAGCATTGGGCCATATTTTGGAATTTCAAAATAATAAAATGATGTTTTTGTTTAAAAATGATTTCAAAGTGATTTTGGAATTATATACGTTTTAATAATTTGAATGGATTTAAAAGAGAAAGGATTTTATTTATATAAATAAAAGTATGATTTTCGATGTTATTAAATTATAGTTTTGTGAAATACTTTAAATAGAGATATCGAATGGTTTTATAAAAGTATATTTTATAAATAGCATAATAGCTTTTAAATGATGTTTTATAAATATATATACATAAATGGATTTGAAATTGAAATATGATGAATAGTTTTATAATTAGATTTGAAACCAATATTTTATATTGGATTTGAAGTCAATATTTTATGAATGGATTTATATAATTAAATTAGATTCTTTTTTTTAACTAAAGAGTTATAATTGGATTTTCATAGAAAATGAAATTTAGAAAAGAATGAATTTATAAAATAGAATTTATAAATATATAAGTGTTGTACAAAGTACAAGTTTTATAAAAATAGAAGCAAGATTATAACATTGTTTTATAAAGGCGAAATCAATTTATGTTGATTAGCTAAATATGGATTTTTATAAAAGGAATTATATTCACGTTTTAAAATGAATAATCCTTTAAATGAATGTTTTGGAAGTGATATTGAAAATGAAGTGTAAATGGTTTTTGAAAGGTGATTTAAAATATGTTAAGTATCGAAAACATAGATTTCAACGTTTAATGTTGAAATGGACGTTTTCGTTAAAGTAAGAAAGGCATGGACTGTAACACTATTGTTATAGTATATGATTTTCAAAAGAAAATATTAAATATAGCTAGTTGAATCCCTGTACTAGTATTTTTGGGTTGTCGTAACGATGTTTTACGCAACATTCATTTTGACCCAAATAACATATGTTTTGAAGAATGTTTTCCCTAAATATTTGTATATATACTTAATCATTGAATTAAGTATATGAAATATTTTCTAAGTGTTGAAAACAAAATGATTTGTGAATTCACTTATTATTAAAATAAGTATATGAAAATGTTTCCAAATATCCAATAAGTGAAATGTTTTGAATATTATCTTTTTAAAGATATTTTGAAGTGAATAATTGGAAAGTGATTTGATTTATAAATGATCGATAAAATCAGGCCCAGTGACTACTTATGTGCTATATTTTGTTTGTTGCTTTGATAGTTAAATAACCGACTATCAAATTTGGCTATTTTAGTTTCTCAACTTGATGTAGAAACTAATTAGTCATACACTTAGTACGTAATTGACTATGTAGGCTTGATTATCATTTGTGTTGAGAATGTTGATTCGTGTAGTGCAGAGTGATTACTCCTATCTACCGAGCTTCCTTCTTGGCCGAATGATAGCAAGTTGAAAGTTGGAAATGTGATAAATCTATGAGATTTGGTTTCTGTTTGAGTTTGAGAAACGCTTTTGCATTGTTAGTGCGAGGAGACCGATATCAGATTTATTTGAAAACCACTTCGGACCAACATATATGCAACTATTGTGCAGGTTGGACGATGATACCGATACTTAGGATTTTCATAGTGAAGGACTGCTTGTTGATCATTTGGGGTTAAAATCTCAATATACATATAGTAGCAGTAGTCTCTTCATTATGAAATATCCATTGCAAGGGCTATCGCTACTAATCATATAGGATGGGGTAGGAGAGTACCTTCGGTTTGTCATGTTCCTGGAAAACTTGTATGGATGAGTGTCTGACATTGCATTTCTAAGATTACGTACATTGGTTTTACAAACGTACATCATGTGGTGGCGGAGAAGGCAACTTCTCTTAGCTTAACACCCTCCTTGAGACATACGTGCTCAAGGGTTGTATTTTTATGGAAGGCAATTAGTAGTTTATGGGAATGGAAATGTGGCATTCAAAGATGATGATGATGTGATATATGAAAGGTAATCGATACCTCTTTTGGCCTCACTCCCCGAAAAATGGCTGAAACAATGATAGAAGCAGCAAGGTTAAGTGGGTCGCTCCCAATAGGTGATGTCATCACTCTTCTAGATATATCTTTACACGCTATGACATCGTGTATCTGATTATTGTTGATGTATGCTTGTGGCCACGGATTTAGGTCGATAACGACCAGAATGTTAACATATTCGGTACCATCCAGCGAGGGGTAGGTCGGTCTTGTATTTGTTTAGGCGGGCGGTATCTGCTTCCTAGGTGCATCCCTTTAGAGGTGTACTGTTCGAAAAGGTAGTCCCTTCACCTAGTCATTTGTATAGAATCCAAACTCCAATACTTGCCTGCCATTTCCTATTGTAGAAAGCCTTGTATTACAATGTGTATGCTGGAATTTAATAATGTAACAATTTCAACTATGATTAATATTATTTGTATAATATACACTATTATAATATAAGAGAATTTGATATGAAATGTTTTGGTTATCGTAAGGTAAAAACCTTGTCGGCATTTATTTGCGACGCAGTCTTACGAGATACATTTTGTTTTGATAAAGAAAAAGTTTTGATAATCTTAAAACTTTAAAATTCAGTCGAGATGTGTTTTTCTCATGCTGGTTTATCAGACTGATTCGGGCGTTCTTCTCTTTCAATGTTCGGGTCATACCGAGTATATTTACAGGTTTAGATTTGATGCTTTTAGAGCTTCAGTAGGCGAGTTGGAGATCTTCATGTCGTATACGCGTATCTGTTTATTTTTCCACTGCTTTGCATTTTTATTGTTGTAAATTATCAGCATTTGTGAGGACATGTTATTATAACCGTCCAAACTGACGATTACTTATTGTGTACTCTAATATTGGTTTATGTATATTATAGTTTCTCTTTGTAAAGATTATTGATCTATATTATATGTTATTCCGCTGCGATGTGAGATTCCGTATTGTTTTGGTTCTACTTCTCTCTCTTCTTCTTCTCTTCTCTCTTTCTTCTCACCCTCTCTTTTCTTTTTCATGATCATCTGCAATCGGTGCGCTCTAGGTCGGACACGCGTGTTTGGTGTTGGATTTAGAGGGTACCGGGTGCGGGTCGTCACACTTTTCAACTACCCTCAATGATACAAACTTTTTACAACAATTCATATTGTTAGAAATAAAGCTCTAATACCATGTTAGAATAATGGAATTAAACAAAAATAAAATTAATAAGAAGAAGGAGGAAAGAGAAAAAGAAAATGAATATAATTTAGAGACTGCATCTTTATTGAATTGATTTTGTATTTTAATGAATTAATACATATATATATATATATATATATATATATATATATATATATATTGCGTGTATGATAAGTTTACATAAAAGAGGAAAATATCAAATAATAGGTAAATAATAAAGTAGCCAACCTTTTGTAGTATTTTCTAACACCCCCCTCAAATTCAGAATGTGTAGCATCAAAAGTTTGCCAAAATAGGAAAAGAGCATAGAAGAACAATAATATGCAATGCCACCCAAACCATCCAAATATGCAAACCAAATATTGAATGTCGCTGGAAAGCAACCTCAAATATCAAATTAGATTGGTAGGCAACTGTGTAAAAAGACGGCAACAATGAATCAGAAATCCAGCATCGAAATTCAAGAATGGAGAATAAGAATACGGAAATTTGTTTGGGATTAGAAATGAAATTCCAATTAGAAATCTTAAGTTGGAATCCGCAAAAGGAAAATAGGAATAAGAAAATTCTTATGGGATTGAAAGCGGAATTCTAGTCGTGATTCATTGCCATTTTGGCCAGAAGTGGGACACCAATTAGAAGAACTTTATAACCAAACAGAATTCTTTATCTGTCGTGAATCATTTCATGTTGGTGGCGAACAAATGTAGATCAACATAACCGAACGAACTTCTTCAAAAAGTAATCAAACTACAAATTGATTCACAAAATAAAGCAATGAATCCACATGTGAAACGCTTCTGCACATAAGCGTACCATGAACCAAACACATAGATGTTAATACCGAGTGACGTGAGATAAGTGTAGCGGTTAAATGCACACCAATCATACATGTTTTGATACCATGTTAGAAATAAAGTTCTAATGCCATGTTAAAATAATTGAATAAAACAAAAGTAAAATAAATAAGAAGAAGAAGAAGAGAGTAGAAGGCAACAAATATAATTTAAAAGACTACATCTTTGTTGTATTGATTTTGTTTTTTAATGAAACATTAACATACAACATATATTTGTAGTCATAAAAGGGAAATGTATCAAATAATAGGAAAATAATAAAGTAGGTGATCTTTGTAATATTATGTAACACATGAAACATTTCAAAAGTTGGTTAATTAAGCAAGGTATGTGTGACTCGTACAACAAGATGATGGCTTATTTAAAAAGTTGAAGCACACGCTAGTGAGAACAAATTAGTTTAATATTTTCGCTATTTGTAATGCTATAGAAATAACTGTATAAAAAAGTGTTGGTTATTTGTTGCACTTTTTGGTTGATGGATTTTGTAATGTAAACTTTTGCTTGATATATTGCTCTTTTGTATGAAAACTTAAGCATACGCGTATTGAATTCGCCTCTTTTTTCCCCATTTCAATAAATATAATACTGTTTGTTAGTTTTCTAATATAATACTGTTTGTTAGTTTTCTGTCATACATATTGTGTTATATTATAATTTGAATAGCAGTTACGGTTTAGGTCATTTTTCGGTGTTTATTCCAACTATAAATATAACATACATTATTTGCCATTATTATTTGCAGCAAATGCCAATCACCATACATGTTCAACTGTCGGAGGCACTTAAAAGATGATAGAGGCACATAAACATGCCTGTACTGCCTTACATTGCATCTATTTTTACAATATTGGAGGACTTTTACTAATTGCCACTATCGTTTTATTTTTAGCAGTGGAGCCCGATAATCTGTTACATGCAAACATGAGTCGTCCATTCAAACCCAGAAAGATGGTTTACAAAAAGTATATTATTGATCCTTAAATCATGTATAGAACATAGATGCAGGAAGACATCTTCACTAATGCACAGACAAGTAACTTCTATATATAAAGTTTACGTTTTACATTTATCACAGATCAATATCTGCAAATGATTTTATGGTCTTAAAACCATGGTTCTCTGGAAGAGGAGCATTTCCTTGTCGAACCGATATCACCACTTCAAGACCTAACATGAAAATCAAATCAGTTATAAATCAAATCCATATAATAAAAGGTAATGCTAGCTATACATAAAGATATAAACTGTAGATAGGTGACTTTGTATTTTTGCTGATGCTGAACCTATATCATGAAGAGAGTAAGGCGGCGCCTAGGCAGCTTTGCTATAGTGTGTGTAGTCACAATGATATACACACATTCGAACTATAAATTCTGAAATTATTGCGATTTAGATATCACTTTTGCGTTAGTTGTAGAACTAGCATCATAACTCATGCCTTTGAGTTTAGACATTTTTGGAATGCATTTATGGCATTTCAAATAAACAAAAGAAAAAGAAACTCACCTGCAGCTTTTGCAGCAATAGCTTCTTGATAGACATCTGTTACAAATAAAATTTGAGATGGCTCATCCACTCCCACTGATTGAGTAATCTCAAAATAGCTGCGTGATTCTCTTTTGTTCCTACACATGAGAAATTACTCTTTAACACATTACCATAAAAATGTCAAATCTACAAGTTCCAATATTTTATATATAGAAACTTAATTTTACCAATCATAAAATTTAGATCCACTTTACCCAAAATAACATACTGAGATGGAGAAAATTTCATTCATGACAGCAATCTATACAGTAAACTTACCCAACAGTGGTGTCGAAAAAACCACACAAGTACTTTCTCAAATCTCCATGTTCTGTATTTCCAAAAATGAGTCTCTGTGCCTCTCTACTACCACTAGAATATATGTAGACCTGGAAAAAATAAACATATTTGTTAAAAATTGGAACGCTATACATGAGAAATTATCAATTAAAAGTTGCTGTGAATTACATATACTTGAAAGATAAAACAAAACAATACAACATTGTTTATGAAATCCAATTCTACCTATCCACTATTCTTCAAAAAGACCACTCCCACAGTCCCACACCTTGTAAAAAAAGGGGCTTGTCCAACATATTTCTTATTATAACAGATAATTGTGGCAGCTGATATAGTTTTAGTGTTATAAGTGTTCGGGATTCTGATTAATGCACTTGGCATATTAGAATTTGCATATATAGAAACTTTCAAACATGCAAAGAATACACCGAGAAGGGAGAAACTAAATGGATAGCAGACAGCATGCTCTAATACTTGCGTTCAGTATAAGACCTTGATTCCATTAGCATGCCATTTCTTAAGAGCTTCAGGAACATCCTCAAAAACAACCCCTTTTAATTCATTATTGTCGTACCCAGTTCTCCATATATGCCCCTGCATATATATGAATAAATAAAGAATTTTTGGAGCTATTCATGGTTCATAAGCACTGACACACATATAGAAGTACCATTCTTGTGAATTCTTATATACCAGTTTTGGTTACCTGCAATTGTTTGAGAGCGGTTATTTTTCTATCAGCTTTAATCATTGCTTCCACATTAGATACCAAGGCATCTATCACAATGTCTTTACCAGCATCATCAGGTGGAACTGGTACAGAGCCAAAAACACCTTGCCTCAAGTCATCTTCAATCTAGGCATGATTTTCAAACAGCAGGACACAAAATTAAATGTAAGGTAACAAATAATTTAACCTCAACACTTGAAGGTAACAAAGGACGTGGAAGAAAATCGAGGTTTTTCTATATTCCAAATATTAGCTATGCCTACACATAAACATATCAACACCTAAATGCCTACTAACATTTTTTCCTTCTGGTTTTCAAAAATTGGTAATCGTTGTTTGGGGGTTTCAAACTTAAAATATCCAGATCCACACTCCAGAGTTTTACTCCTGATTAGTTGTCGTGGACTAAACGGCTGCTCACATACTTTAATATGCAGATGTTCTCCTTCAAAAAGCATAACTCACAGGACACAAGCATTTAGTTATGCCATTCAATAGAAGAACACACACAACAAATGGAAAGCCATATGTACATACCTGGGCACGTAATAGCTTAATATCTTCCTTGGTTTCCTTGCTATCATATGTGGCTACTAAATGTTTTCTCACATTAGCACGAGCATAAGGGAACAGAACTTCAGTAACAAATGATATTGGGGTTGTTGTTCCTTCTATGTCAAGAAGGACACATTGCTGAAAAATAATCAATCGTTTTGGAGGTTAGAACTTGATGTACGTTACATTACATGTGCAAGTGCAACAACAAGATAACTGAGTGACTTCAGGTTAATGGAAGGAGCATTTTATCTCTCACAATTCACATATATTTATAGGGTTAAGCTTTAATTTAACCGATGTTATTTAAAACAAAATGGTTTAGTTTAACAAATTCATTCAAGATAGTTCAAGTACTTGGAAATGGAACTAAAAACCACGCAAAAGCATGATTGCAACAAAATGGAGTTGAAGAATGATATCCTGAGAGGACAAACATCAATTGAAAATTAAAGATTGATGGAGTGACTCACTCTTGGTGGTTCAATACTATGAATGCCATTAAGAGATGCAGCAGCAATAGTGCCATTTGTATGTTCCTCTCTTCCATGATGTATTTTGGCATGGTTGATAGGACCATGGCTAGGGCTAGTCCAGTCAATTCCCAGCTGATAGAGCTTGATTGCAGCATCAAAAAGATAATGATAGCACTCGGCCTGAAAATATTTCAATGGAAACTACTTGTCAAAAAAGAATTCTGGAAACAACCAAGCTGACGCCCCACCCCGAGTCTCACACTAACAAAAAATATTACATAGTGATATCATCTACTAGTGCGGAGAATAAGGCTGGATAGAAGCGACCATCCGTGAGTTTTACTTTAAGCGAACATTGATACGTCAGTTAATGTAATATATATATATTTATTTTCTCAAGTGGAATTGACGTATGCAATTCACGCTTAAAACAAAACTACGGAGTCTATTTTAATAATCTAGAACAACATATACTTTAAATACAAATCACGGAATAGGAATATATATATATATATACACACACACACACACACAGCGGAATATCAATAGACACAAGACTGCACCGACATAATACAGATACATGGTGTAGACTACAAAGCGGTGGTCATGACGATCCACACAATACAAAAGTACTACATCTCAAAATAGGTACAAATATGTCCACAAAATAAGTTTAGCTTGACATAAAATACAACATAACATAAATATACACATGGTGATAACAAGAGTAAACATCTAGCTAACCGGTATGAAGTCCACCCTAAACGCACATGCTGAAGGACATGAAATATTCTGGTCTGACCCGAGTATTATAAAATTATAAACGGGTCAGTTTAATCTAAAACAGATGAGTTAGACCAGATAAATGATATGAAAAATGAACTAGGTCTCAAATATAGTCACAAGGCCAAGTATTAACAAATATTAAGAAGGCTTCAATAACTTTCCCAACGCAATCACTGAATATCATAACCCAAGTAGCGTTTAAAGCATATTATTCTATACAAAATATAGAATTTGATAAGATAGTTCTCAATAGCAATTATAAAGTCATGCATAAGCAATACCCAAGATTACACATAATTTACCAAAAATACAATCACCAAATATTGAAATTACCCGGTTGGCTTGTAAAAGCGAAACTTAAAATATTTGATGAAAAACTAAATCTCATAAATTCTAGAAATCAACATTTGAAATCCAGAAAATCACAAAAGGGAAAACGGCGTCAAATGTACCCAAGATTGGTGGACAACTCCGCCTACATGCATGTAAACCCAAGATAGGCCAAAATCTAGTATCCTAAGATAGGGGTGAGCCTATATAAACCCAAAATAGGTGCAAGACCTATAAATCCTAAGATAGACACGAGCCTACGAACCCAAGATAGATACAAGACTTAACACAAGATAAGCGGAAACCTATAACCCAAAAGCGAGTCAGAACTCGTCGATAAGTGTTATGTACTCTCAAATAGCAATCGAATAAGTAACAACCGTGTGTCTCATACAACACGGGTTAACTTAAATGTTTGTTATAAGCTAGTAAAATCCACTCATCTGTATACATGATTCGGTCAAATGAGTCCGGGAATTAACCAGTAAAACAAACCCGAGTGTTCCATACCACTCGTTTTATTAAACCGTTTAAATCACTTTCTCAACCAATTGATACGTGCAATTTTATAAAAATACTTTATTTTGAAATCTCTTTTGAAACTTCTTTTGATTTATAAAACTAGTATACGCTTTAAAAGTCATTTATTAAGCTTATATGTGTGTGTATATATAAAATATATACATATTAAACCATTGTTCCCAAATTGATTTAAAACCACAACTTTATGTAAATAAGCATGAAATATATTTATATATATTTTTTCAATATCTTTTTCTTAAAAAGTATGTATTAGTATTCAAAAGATTTGAGAAAACGATTGATTTAAATATTTTCTTTTGGAAACATAAGTTAGAAAATCGTGCAATAAAATCGTGTGTATTATTATACATATCCATAGAAGCAACTCTTTGGAAGAATATCACCAAGATGAATCCACAAATTCAATATTCAAAAACCCAAAACTAAGAAACTGAAACAACTAAAAATAAACACCAAAATCATGTCTCGAAACAAAGAAATTCAATCCGGGTAAACTATATGAATTGCTAGATCCATGGAGTCAAGCTCTATATCATCTCTAAATGCATTTTATGAAATAGCGAATGAGTGGAAACAGTAGCCCAAAGAGCTGCACAAGAATACGCAAAGCATAGAAAACGAACAACAAGAAGCAAGGCAATAAATGGGCGAAGAAAAAGGCAGATCGGAGGGCTTTCCCTGGAGCTGAAATAGCTCCAAGTAGTCACCACCGATGCACCGGTGGTGCCTACCGGTCCACCGGTGGGATCGTTTCCTGGAGGTATTTCACCTCCAAGAAACTCTTCGACTGGCCACGGTGATGGTGGATCGATCATATATCGTATACAGCTGTTATAAGGTGATCTCAGGTATGCAAACAATCATCTAAACAACTACAATTGGCAATTAAAAGAGGTTAATAATCTAGGGTTTCGGCTCAATGAAAGGTTGAACAACTTAAAAGTAAGATTACCACAAGAAATAGAATTCAAATCATCCATAGATTCATTTAATTCAACAAACAGCAAATGCACATGATTTTAGACTAAAAGTGTGAGATAATCTCACCTTACATCCATGCTTAGATGGTAAACACCCATACTATTAGCATTGCACTCAAGTCTTGCCCGAAAATGAAGATTTGGATGAATTTAGAATTATGTAGGAAACCCTAGCTCTCTTTCTTGTTTTTAGGAATAATGAATGTATATGAAAAATGATTTTTTTAGAGAGGAGTAGGATAGGTGTTTATCTTTATTTAAACATAGGTTAGGTACTTATTTAGGCCCATTTAAATCTAAATGCAAGCATTATTATTTTCTTTTCATTTAACATAAAAATCCTTATCTATTAAATGAAAATTTACTATCCAATACCTATTATAGAATAAAAATAAATTTTCTATACATATATAATATATGTATATATACTTTCCAGAAATGAATTCCAAATTAAACTGTTCACAATATCAAAATATTTGCTAGTAAGATATAATTAAACTGTAATATATAATTAAACTGTTTATATAATTCCAAATTAAATTGTTTATATAGACTCACGCCTACCTTGGGATACTATAGGTTTCGGCCTATCTTGGGTTTACATGCATGTGGGTGGAGTTGTCCATCAATCTTGAGTATATTTGGCGTCATTTCCCCTTTATGATTTTCTGGATTTCAAATGCTGATTTCTAGATTTTGTAGGATTTAGATTTTCATCAAATACTTTAGATTTCGCTTTTACAAGCCAACTGGGTATTTCAATATTTGGTGATTGTATTCTTGGTAAATTATGTGTAATCTTGGGTATTGCTTATGCATGGCTTTATAATTGCTATTGAGAACTATCTTATCAAATTCTATATTTTGTATAGAATAATATGCTTTAAACGCTACTTGGGTTATGATATTCAGTGATTGCATTCGGAAAGTTATTGAAGCCTTCTTAATATTTGTTAATACTTTGCTTTATGACTATATTTGAGATGTAGTTCATTTTTCATGTCATTTATCTGGTCTAACTCATCTATTTTAGACTAGACTGACCCGTTTATTATTTTATAATACTCGTATCGGACCGAGATATTTCAAATCCTTCAGCATGATGCTTTTAGGGTGGACTTCATACCTGTTAGCTAGATGTTTACTCTTGTTATCACCATGTGTATATTTATGTTATGTTGTATTCTATGTCGAGCTAGACTTAATTTATGGACATATTTGTACCTATTTTGAGATGCAGTACTTTTGTATTGTGTGGATCGTCATGACCGCCGCTTTGTAGTCTACATCATGTATCTGTATTATGTCGGTGCAGCCTTATATCTATTGATGTTCCACTGTGTGTGTGTGTATGATCTATGATTCTATAATTTGTATTTAAAGTATATGTTCTGGATTATTAAAATAGCCACCGTAGTTTTGTTTTAAGCCTGAATTACATACGTCAATTCCACTTGAGAATATACATACATACATACATACATACATACACATATATATATATATACATATATATATATATATTACATTAACTGACGTAGCAATACTCGCTTAAAGTAAAACTCACGGATGGTCGCTCTTATCCAGCCTTATTCTCCGCACTAGCAGACGATATCACTCTGTAATATTTTTTGTTAGTGAGACACGAGGTGGGGCATCACAGCTTATCCATGCATTTATCTCAAAAAGAAAAGAAAAAATGCACTTAATATCTTTGTATAATATCTTTGTATAATGACGCTAAACCAAAAAAGAGTCAAGTAAAGAGTTGACTGTAAAATTAGATTCATACTTATGTGTAGTAACAAGAGTAGTGGAATGGTTCTATCTCCCACATAGAGTAATTAAATGTTTAAAAGTATTAAATATGGACGTGTGGATACTAAGACCCCAAAATGGAAATTTGAGACTGTCAACTGCTTTAACTAATATAAAAAAATATTTCTCTAGAACTAGCCAAAATCGCAGGTAATTCATATAGCATAAGAGTCACTACAAGAAAGGAAAAAAAATCTCGACTTCTACGGATCTTTCCAACATAATCACCAAAAGGATGTCGTAACCCAAACTAGACATAGGATAAAGCTATATTACAACAAATGAAAAGGCTTGAACAGTAATTGCAGCACAGACAGAAGAATCTGAATACAAGCGTATAATAGATTATTTACAAACAAACAAAAAGATACCTGGGTCTTTGCATGGATCCATGAATCTCCCCATATGTAAACACCATGATTACGTACAAGCACAGCGGTTGTTTTTGGATAGGCAGCAATCTGCATGAAGTGCACGAGTATTATCAACAATTATGACAGTTTTAGTTTCATCGAATGAGAAATCAGAGAACAGTATATTATTAATAGTATTAGCAGAAAAACATGGAGGTAAATTGATTTCTACTGAAGTATCTTACCGCTTCACTAAGGGATTCTGTGAGCTCACCCTCATGAGCAGTATTCTCAATTATAGGAACCACAAGTTCATCATGATAACCATGCCCTTGAATTCCTTTAATCATCTCCATGTGAGTTATCTGCAACAAAAGACAACAAATTTTCTTGTAAGAACATCAGTAGAGCAAGCATTAAAAATATCAATAAGCTCATGCCCACACACACAAATATATAATTTAACACAAAGTGAGATGACAGAAACAAGTTTGACAGATTTTCATCTCATTTCATCAACTTTTATCACAGCGATTTTTCTCCACTCTTCCACCATATATTTCGTTTCCTTGACTAAAATCACCTTTTCAATTCTCCTGCCTGTACTTCAATCCTACATGCTCAATCACGTTTCCATGGCAAACCTTTTTTCAATCACCCGTTTAGCACCCTTACCATATCTTGAGCAACGCTGCTTCAAATGTTATAAATTTTTGTGGATATGTTGACATCATACTTAAATCATCTCTACAACATTTGCCCTCATTTCAGTACATCTAGCATAATTAAATTGATGTATTAAATTAACGCTTAAGATAAATGTTACAACGTTTAATACTGACTTATAATTTTGAGAAGGTTAGAAGTGTGAAAAGATCTTATTTTTGGTAAAGATGATATTTATAGTATAGAATAAACATTTACAGGTTTCATTGCATTTAAAATAGTGTACCTCAAAATACAGTAAGTTGCTAAAACAGTGCTCCAAAAGAGGAGTGTTAGTGAATCTTCCCCGCACACACACACACAAGTTAATTAGTTACAGATAATGACAGCTTAGTGTCGGTTTTTTTTAAGCAGTCTCTTGTCAATTAATCAACTTGAAACCATCAAACTTGATATTATTTAAAAAAGAAAAATCAATGAATTGTGTTTTATTGCAACATGATAACAGAAAAAATAACAAAGAAAAGCATAGTTACTCGAAACTCCTTGGAGAAAGGGTGGATCATTGTGACAATGCATGATTCCATCCCATGACTATGAATGACTGCTCCAGCATTGCGCATCTCATATGCCTGCAAAACATAGTATAAGTGCAAAGTTTTAATGCAACAATATGTAGATTTAGGTATTGTTTGTTTGAAATGCTGATTGCTGAATACTTAAAATATTGTTTGTTTGCATTTTGATTAGAAATTTGTTTTGTGAACATAAATGACTACTTTGACAATATTACCCCTCGAAGTTAAAATTAATTATTCTTCGGTGCAACTACTATACCAAACACATTTAATCATTTTATTTTATGTCCTACATTTTATATACAAACCCAAAAAACAACAAACGCCCCCGAGTTTAAGTACTGCCAAATTTACAAAACACGTCAAAAATATAACTTGATGACGTAAATATATTTTATAAAAATTTGGTGAAGAAGAAAATATTTCATTATAATAAAATTAAAGCTTGCATAGTCTCTGGATTACCAATTAATGTTTTCAGCATTGTTAATATATGTTCAATGTGTTGAAATAAATTATTATAAAAATGTTACACTTTTGTCAAACTTTTCATAATTATTTAATATTTTGATTTTTCACATGTGTATTGCAGATTTTATTTAAGTTTTCATTTATTTAACATAAATTGATATTGTTCTGCTTGCCAAAATTATTTATTTATAATTTTTTCGCACCTGCATTACAAATTTCAATTTATTTACATTTTTATTTTCATTCTTATTAACCAATTTATAAATTATCATATTTTAACTTCAAATTGTATGTAAACGTCGCAGTAGATTGCCGTCATTTTTTTTTTCATCACTAGCTTTTAGTATAATCGTGTCTAGAGATTGGAAACTACGGTGTAAAATAAAAATCAAAACAAAACGAAAAAAATCACCTCATCGCAGAAGGAGATAGAACAAAAAAGTTTTGATGTTATGTTTGAACTTTTCAAATTGTTTGATATAATTAAAAAAAAAACATTACGAAACAATTACATGTTATGTTGCATACGGATACAACAGGAAAGTACAGTGTAATAAATGATGAAACTTACAATAAGCACTAAAATTTTGTTTATTCAATACGCCAAATAAAAGAACTCAATGAAAACACTTATTTGAAAACACTTCGGGTGTGAAGTGGAGCGTTTTATCAAAAAACATGACAAAGATCAAACATCTACCATCATGAATATATTGAATCTCAAATCCTCTACATGTACTTGAAACCCCCAAAGCATTCCATCTTTCAATCAGGAAAACACTTTTTTTTTCTTTTTTTTTTCTTTTTTTTTTACCTTCATGAATAGCGAAGCGCAATCTGTACACTTAGGCGCCTTATTTGGGTATGGCTTCTTCGTTGGAGCTGACAACACCGCCCCATTTCCAGATATTACATACATATCTTCTGGCAGCATCCTCTCCTTTTGCACTCCTAAAGAAATATGGTTCAAAATCAGTACACATTCTAGCTCCCTGAAACAAATAAGCTTATATTTTGGATTCCTAATTCATCTCTATAACTAGTTTGAAAGCATAAAAATAAATAAAATCAGATTTACCGGAAGGAGACATGACGATAAGTTGATTAGGTCTGGGAACGGAATCGTCATGTACTTTAATGGTGATGCTACCTCCAGTACCGGAAACCCAACCCTGGCTGTAAAAGTGGCGGCAGAGTTCAGAGACGAGGGAGCGGGTCGATTTTACCAGATCGCCCTCCAAGTAAGCTTGCGACGAAAGAAGAGAGGTGGTAGCGGCCGTCATGGATAGCGTTACTGTTGTCTTATCAATTATCAAGTATTTTGTTAGTTTTTTGCTAAATTATCTGTGGGGAGAATGAAATGAGTGAGCGATGTGGAGAGGGAATTTTATAGAGAAAGTAGGAAAGGGCAAGGAAGCTTGATAATTGCCGCTTTCTTTTTATACGATTATCCTCCACTTCACTTTTTCTTATATAGTTCTTCTATGTTTTTTTTTTTCCCTGAGCGCGTTAAAGGTTGAGGCAGCAGCTGAGTAAGGCGTCATTCGATATTTTGACTCGTTCCCATTGGAGGCGCGACTGACGCATCGAACGTCCCAACGTTTCCAGCTTCATTGTAAAAATAGTGAAGGAAGGTACGATGATCTCTGACGCGTCGGACGTGTCTCCAACGGTTGGCATCATCAACCATTGATTTTTTTTTTCTTTCTCTCCATCCTCTCATCAATACTCCGCTCAAATACTCTGTTTTGATCCTATACTCACAACACAAAAACGTTTACCTCGTTCACTCAACTTCCCCACTCAAATGCTCTGCTCAAGCTTCAGATTCTTCGTTTTCGTTCATTGCAAACACACCCTAAATAAAGGAGGTTGATGACATTATTTATAAATTGAAATACGGGGGACAATTCGGTAATTAATCATGGGGTCCATCGAAATTATGGCATATGTTTGACAAAATGGAATTCGGATGAAGCAGCATTTTCAAATAAAGAATTAATCATGTTTTACATTAACCATGTTTCATACTAATCACAAATACTTATTTACTAAATTCTCCTTTTAAATACTCAGTTTAAATTCATCGTTCATAATCAAAAACTTTCTTTCACGCCACTCATTCTCAACTACCTCTTTCAGTGTCGTGCTCAAGTGCTCGGGTGGTTCTGCAAAGACCATACCATTAATTGAAGTCGAATGCTTAAGTGAGCTTGCACATTTTGAATTTTCAATTATAAAGTCAGTTGCTAGATTTAAACTATAATTACTTATATTATAGTAATCATTTGGATAATTATTCAAAAAACGTAAATCGGTCATTTATCTATTAATTTTTGTAAATTAGCCAATAGAATTATAAGTGATCTCATTCATTTTAAGTTTTAAAATACCATATTTACATTAAATTTGATTAAAAATTTGTTACCATTAATTCTGTCAAAATTTCTAATATGTGTTATTAACGCATGAAAATCAGCTTTAGAAAGTAATATTTTTAAGAGAGAGATTTTAAGTGCCTTTCATAGTTAAATTTTAAATGCTTTCGAAAAACAGTATGATTGTTAAAAAACTATAGATTTGAATAGGGATCAAATTTTCAATTTCTTAAAATTGATATACAATGAATACCAAAAAAATTTCTTCCTCTCATAACAAGTCAAAATAATTCTGTAACTACCCTTGTTATGCAATTTTTCGGTGGACTCCAATCGCTGTATGATTTTCAGTTCAACAGAACCCCTTTTAAATTGATTTTTGGTGAACCGTCATTGTTTTTCTTTTCATCTTTCAATGGGGTGTTGCCGAATTTGCTTTGAGAAAAGGTAAAACAGTAAAACGTTTCACTTGGTTTCATTTATCACGTCCCTCTCATAACAATTCTATTTTTGGGTGGAATCCCCCTAAAATGATATTTTCTTATCTAAAAAAATGAAGTCTCTAACAATGTCCTAAGTTTTTAGCTAAATCCATTGATTTTCGATGATCTTATTAATTATATTATAATTATCTTTTGAAAACAAGAGTGGTACTCCTTAGGAGAAAAACACTCGTATCATCATCATCATCATCATCATCATCGCTACTACTACATTACAATGATTATAAATTACTCTAGTAACATGTGTAATAAACCGCCTTCCGTAACACTCAGAATCTGTGCATACAAGCAACCGGATTCCCCCAATAGTGCTACGGAAGACGTTCCATTAAAAGTATAAACAACAATAAATATCACGGTGCATATCTATCACTACTAACTAATTCTCGTAGCGGAAGGATATAAAATATAATATCAATATATACTTACATTCGTCTAAGATTGAGGCATGATTCTGGATGAAGCTACCGATTGGGAAGTTACAGCGAACAACACTTAGGCACTAATTACTACGGTGCTGGGAATATCAGAGGTGAAATATGTTACGTGACAGGAATGCTATTTTCTTATAGTTGGTTTAAAACCGATGCAATTTATTTGCCACTAATGTCCTTCTTTTCATTTCTTTTCTTTGTAAATGACTAAATATATACCATATAGAGAGACATAGGATCTAATCATAATACAAATAATCAGTAATACATCGAATTCCATAAGAATACGTGCCAAAATACTACATAAGTTAACATGTCAATACACCAAAAATTGGATAGATATAATCATAGCAGTAATATAACTATGGCTCTATGAATCGCCTCCCACTAGCAGAAATCCTTGTATATATTCAACCTACTCAAAAAATAGATAATAAAGAAACAACAAAGAGAGGGTCATACATAAAGTTCAATGAAAATAAAGTATCACTAACCTGCATGTTTACGATATGCTAATGCATTATGAATAATACCAAGTGGTACTACTCGAGGTAATGAAACCATACCTCAATCTACATCTTTACCCACATCCAACAAGTCAACACATTTCTACTATCATGCTACACTATACGATAAAAATATCATAAACAAAACATCACTGCATATATCATAAACCAAATGCTACACACAAGGCTGATGAACTACAGATCTTCTAGTAAGACCAAAACCCAACAAATGTGGTCACTAATATAAGATCGAAACTACTATGTCCTAACGTGAATAGTGACCACTAATGCAAGACCAAACCGTGTATGGTCACTAATATAAAACTAATACTATTTATAATCACTAATATAAGACCAATACCCATCGATAATCAATATCTAAGCCCAATGTCAAAACGAAGAGGTACAAACTCAGTTTGTATACATAACATCATAGGAAATCATATATCACAATATCATAGTCGTCTCGTCTCAAAATCATCGGATGACTCTATAAAAGTTACCATACCAAATCAAAATGCATCTTCAACATCAAGCATGACCTTTATTTCATTTAACATCTTTGATAAACCCTTTATTGTATCTCAAAAAAGTAAAATTTTGGTATACATGTCGTAGTGGGTCCCGTGTGGGCCCCGCTACCAAAACCTCATGGATCACTGTCCTTCGAAAATAATGCACAATGGCCAGTCCAAACTACGTTTAGATCTGACCTCATATGCGAAAGATATCACATCCCCAAGTTCATCGAATCGCCTTGGAGAAAACCCTAGAAACCCCCAGTAGCAGCTCTTTGGTCGACTAATCATATTTGGTAGGTTGATTAATCACATTTGGCCCGTCGACCGATCGACTGTAGTGAAAATTGGCTATAGTAAACAATCGACTAATCAACTCCAATCAATTAACTCCCCTTCTCATCAGTCGGCTGGTAGGGTATGACTAGTCCATTGTTTTAGGACCAAAATGGCATATTCTTTTATGTTCTAAACCCCACCTTTCCCACTTGATCAGCCGACTGATAGTGACCCTACCGTCGACTCATTGCCTGTAGGGGTGTGAGATTGAACTTAGATGAGGTAAATTTTCATAAAGAAATTTATCCCATCATTAAACTCCACTCAACTATCGTTTCGGCTTCATTTTCCCCAACACCGAGTCTTACCACTTCATGACCTACCAATACCCACTATGCCTCACAGTTGAGTTCACCTCTTCGACGATCCATCATGAGACAAACGCCACTATACGGTAATTCGACAAATCATTATAGAACAAAAACGCTTTACAAACCATTTAACAACTCAATAAGCCATCCCAACTCCATCATTCTATGAAAACTTCAACTATAATTCAAAACAATCATATCATTTTTACCAACCATTCAATCAATAGTTAACTACACATGTTAGTATCTAAGGATTTGGTTTTGATGACAACAACTTTAAGAAATCGTATAAATATAAATACTAATGTTTTATCAAGATATATATAGTATATAGTGTAGGATATTAAATAGTGTTGATATAAGAAGATTGTACATGTAACAATTCGTATTTCTGGGTCTTCGATTTGGGTATTTAATTTATTTAAATATTCGGATTTGAATTAAATTATAATAAAATCTATGTTTCAAATTTAGATTTGGTTTCTTATGACGTATTTTTAATTTAATTTTTAGAATATTTCCATAAGTTTTAATTTGGAAAATAAAAGTATTTTCGTTTGACGCGTTTTGCGCCAAACGTCGGTTCTTTTGAAATTTAACAGAATATATTAACATCTCTACTTTATTGTTGTTCTAGGATCGTATCACATTGTAGTGCGTGGTCGTATTTTTATTTATGTCATTCGCGTCTCATACGCGAACGTGATATTATGGGACAGCGTACCCTAAAATTTGTTTAAACCAAACTTTTACAAAACCAAAGGTCTATACAACACGCACCATCCTAAGATCCTTTCATTATATTTTTCTTGTACAACTTGGACTTAGCATTTAATGACTGTCTACATATACATGAACAGTTATCTTCTACAATCACCTTTGTTTCTCCGTCTAGCCTGTTTTGCTAAACAAATTGTTGGCTTGCCATAAATTGTTTTGTACTTTGGTTTCTCATGCATCGACATTGGTGGCTAGAAACAAATTATACACTAGGTGAAATTCTCAAGTTTTCTTGTCTGTACTCTTTCTTGGGGTTGCATATATATCCTCACGCACAGGGATGAACACGGAACATTTTCATCTTCTCTTTAATTTAGTTTCAGTTGATGAAAACAACATTTACCCTCATTCAAAAATCGATAACTCCCACTCCGAATGCAATTAGCGAAAACCTCCAACATGAAGTTTGTCCGTCTTAGTCTCTAGTATTTTAGGAAATTGACGTTATCCATTTCCGTCGAGTATCGATCGAGTAATTTCCAAAAATCAGTAAGAGAAAAATATGTTCTTAAACTTCGAAAATTAAAATCTCTCAATCCGTAAGGAATTACTCGATGTCGTCTACGCTGTTGAGTTCATACAGAGAAGGAGGATTTTTGGTGAAGGTTCGGCAGAGTTTGGTGTCGGTGATTTCGGAAGTCGAGATCTAGGGTTTGGATTACCTACTGATTCGGGCCTCGATTGATGATTTGTAGGGTGCCGGGGTTTTCATCTTTGAGAGAGCTTCGTTGTGGTAAAATTTGATGGGATTCAGCATCAATTATTGTCAAGACTTGTTCGACCAGCTGGATGCGTGCACTTCAGGTGATTTTAGGTGGGAGGTTGCGGTTTGGTCACGATGGTGGGGAATGAGTTACTTTCGCAAGGAGAAAGTTGATGGTGATGGCGATTCGAGGGTCAGTATGTGCGTGCACGTGCACGCGTGCATGTTAATGGAGGTGGGAAAATTTCGGGGAAGGGAGAAGAAGATGTTGTAAATGGTGGGTGGGCTGTGTGGCATGTTGTTGAGCTCGGCCTGTTTGTGGTTATGGTGAGAAATTAGTTATTTGTTTATTTTATTTATATAAGCATTTATAATTCAAAATATAATAACTCGCTCATATTTTATCCGATCGACATGCGAGTTTTTGCATTGCACTCGTACTGACGAGTACAATATTGTTGTGTGATTTATTGATAGCCTCGAACAAGTATAAATTTATGATATATGGAAACGGGTGGGTTTTAAATTATGTTATTTTAAATAATAATGTAATTTAAATTTATATACCTTAAATATTGATGTTTATTTGGCCAAATAAAATATTGTTGAGTTAAATTGAATTGAATGTGATAAATTGCACATTTGTTTAGCGGAAATAAATCACTGTTCCGCTAATTAAATTAATGGGACCCTGTTTAGCAGAGCACCATTCTGCTATTATAAATTGGATAAGTTAAATTTAGATATTTATTTAGCATAAATAAATTTCGTTCTGCTATTACATTAGTGTGGATACTTAATTATATTCCAATGGACTAGTATTGGATAAGTATTGTATTAAAAATTGCTTGTTGATTATAGATTTAGTTTACATATATGATGTTATGTGAATACTTGGATTATAACTTGGATAGTTAATGAAATTAATGGTGACTCGATTAAGTTCCATTGAAGTTGCTAAGCCTCTTTCCAAAGTTGATTTTTGAATCAAAGTTATTTTAAAAATAATTATTATTTATTAACAAGGTCATTAAAGTTAATTATTATTTGTTTAAAAAAAGATAATTAATAATTGTTTTATTAATGATTTTAAGTTAATTATTTTATTAATATGATTCTTAAATGTTATTTAAGAATATTTAATTATTGTTCCAAAGTTATTAAACTATTTAGAAATGTTTTAATTATATTTTAATTGATTATTTAAAAGGTTATCTATATTTTAATTCTTGATTAAAGTTAATTAATTATATTAATTTAAGTTATTTAATTATCTTTAAAGGATAATTAATTCTCATATTGATATTAGTTTAAGGTTAATTAATTACCATTTAATAACATTTAAAGTTAATTAATTTTTATATTAATATTAGTTTAATATTTATTTAATCATTGTTTTAATAACATTTAAAAGTTAAATAATTATTATCTTGGTAATATTTTGAAGTTAACCTATATAAAAATAATGTTTTAAAATTAATTTAATATATTATTAATTGATTTTCAAAAAAATATATTATTAATTAGATTTTAAAGTTATTATTTTAAAAGGGATTTAAAGTGAAAGGAATAGAGGGATATTTAAATAGTAACTTATTATTTAAGTTATATTAAATAAGGTATGGTTTATCAAGAGGACTTTATGGATTCGTAAAGTCTATTAAATGGGAAGAGTTTTACAAATGGTTTGGATACTTAGGAAATAATTTACAAATGAGTTTTAAAGAGTCTAAGAAGGAGGAGTTTTATAAATGGGATTTTTGAATTTATTAAGGAAGTTTATAAACGGGATTTTGGAATTTATTAAGGATGTTTTGCAAGGGGATTGGTATTTTGGGTTTCTCCGTTTAAGTGATAATTGAGTTTGATCGGTTTAAATATGATTTCAAAATAGAAAATCTTTCTAAGTGTTGGTGGATATACCTTCCAAGATGGAAATGAGATGGTTAAATATACTTATACTGGTGAGATAAGTATATGGTTATATTTTCTAAGTGTCAAATATAGTAGTTTGTGAATTACTTACCTTGTTGAGATAAGTATATGGAAGTGATTTCTAAATATTTAAAACATGATTTTAAATTAATGAAAGATTAATTTTAAAGAGGCTTAGTGATTTCTATGGGAAATGTAATCTTTGTTTGAATGGTTGTTTATTTGATAGTTAAATAACCGACTATCAAATCTGGACGAAAACGTAACTCTGGAAATATCTAGGAGAAACACGGGAATTATATGATACAGTTACCGTCGAAGGTGCTATATTGTACGTATAAACTTGTTTCGTTCTTTAGGAAGACGATAAGGAAATCCATCCAGTAATGGTTAGGAGGTGATCTCCGATCTTATCTTGGTTTGTATATTTCCTATAGAACCGAGGTTGAGTTTACCGAAAATTATCATAAGTTGTTTCGAAGAGACCGGGATCAGATATGTTATCCGAAAACCACTTCGATCCAACTCAAGCGTTCGAAATAAAGACATCGTGAAGAGCATGGAATCGAAGATGGATATCTAAAGTGCAAGGGCTAATCGCTACTAATCCTGATGGATGTAGTAGGAATAGTGCCTTCGGTTTCGTTCAGGCCAGAATAGACTTGTATGGATGAATGTTATCAGTACATTATCGTTGGAGGGCAATGAGCATTCTAAGTGTGAATTTCTTGAAAGGTAATCGTAGCCTCAAGCCTCATCGACCGGGAATGACTGAAAATCAGGGGAGAAGCAGCAAGGCTAAATGGGTCGAACCCATTAGGTTATGCTGTCACCTTTCTAGATACCCTACATCTACATATTTATGGATTGGTTGTGCATGAGATCTCAAAAGGGTTGCAAAGCAACCGGGGTGATGATATATTCAGTACTATCCAATAAGGGGTAGGCCAGTCTTGTGTTGGCAGGGATCGATAGGTTCGATCTCGGTATATTTTCTAGACGTGTACCATGATAGGTGGTACCCTAGTGCCTAGTCATTGTATGGAATTCATTCTCCAATAAGCACCATACGATATTGATTGTGCCCAACTATGTTGAAATGTGAGATGCAAGCATTTCAGCTATTTTCATATTTTACTTTGACCGCTAGACATTATTATAATATCACTAGATTTTATGATATAAAAGGTTTTGGTTATCGTAAGGTAAAAACTCATCCGTATTTATGTGCGGTGTGGTCTTACGAGATACCTTTGATTTTAAAGGATTTTTAAAAGTTATAACAAATAAAATTCCTTGTGATTTAAGTTCTCACGCTGGTTTTACCAAACTGACCCGTGCGTGGTTTTTCCTAAATGCTCGGGTTAGACCAAGCATATTTCCAGGTTTACTTGGATATTTGGAGCTTCAGGAGAGGAGCTGAAGGCCTAGAAACATATTCACGTAGATGATTATATTTCCGTTGCTTAAATTGTTGAGTAATATTCAGCAGTTGTGAGGACAAGGTGTTATAACTGTCCGTGCTGAATAGGTTAGTATACTCTGATTAATATCTGTATATATATAAATTACAGTTTTGTTTTTGTGTAAAGATTTGTTATATAATATAGATTATTCGTTCCGTTGTGAGATTCTGTGTTGTTTAGTTTCTTCTTGTCTTCTTTCTTTCCCCTAATTATCCACCTTTGGGTCGGACGTGTGTGGTTTATTGTCGACTTAAACTATACGAAAAAGTGGATCGTTACAGCATGGTATCAAAGATGAAGGTTAAGCGAGAACCTTGGCTTTGGTGGGTAGAACTCATTATAGATGGGGTTAGTTATACCCTAGAAGGAGTAACTCATTAGAAACATGGTAAGCGACACCCTAGAATGAGATTGAGTGTATTATTTATGAGAGCGTATTTGTTATTTTTATAAAAATGTTTTGCATTGTGTTGTTTGGTCTGTTGAGTGGCTTAAGAATTCTGGTCGATGCGTTTGGCCAACGTCATCGATAGGGATTTCCTAAACACACGAACAAGACCAATTGACATAGTATTGTTTTTAAATGGGTAAATGAAATAATTTTACCTGGAAATATATTTTATATATAAAAGAAATTTTTTCATAATTATTCAGATTTTGCTTGGTTGTTAGGAAGGATAATATTCCATCATTATCATCTAGAATTTGATCAGTCATGCTCGGCCATTCCGAGCATTGACTACATCCATCGGTCTATCTAGAATCTTCCTTTTGAAACCTGAATTGGAGAGATAGTAATTTTAGGAACATTGAAACGAGTACCTTGTGAATTAAATTTCACAATTTGAATATAAGGCATTCGTTGATAATGTTGAGTTAAAATTTTATTTCTAAGGGTGTTTATTTAAAAAGAGAATTTGAATATTCTAGAATAAATATTTTAGAAATATAAAGATTGATTTTATTAAGTTTAGATAAATGTTGTTTTGAAACATTTTGAAATAATATTTGGGATTGATTGAAAATAAAGGTTGGTTGTGATTAATTGGGGTTTATAAGAGAAGTTTATTAAAAAGAATGTTCAAACATTTCCAAAATAATACTTGAAGGACGATTATATAAGGAAGCTATCATATTTTCACAATAAATATTTGAAAATGATTTCCTTTAAATGGGAATATTTTATAAAATTGATTTGTGAAAATATGCCTTATAAATAAAAGGAATTTGAGTGTTTAAATCCTGGTGATTTTGGCAAAATGGTTTTCAAGGTTTAAAAGTTAATAATAGTATTGAAAATATTTTTGAGTTTCTAAGTAGGCAATTGCTGCCATTAGGACCTTGCTATATAATTGTTTAGATAGAACAATTTTTGATTCGATTCAAAGGTATGGTTTGATTTACAATAAAGTAAATGAGTATATTACTAATTCAAATGATTTTGGAGGAAAGAAATAATAGATTTATTAGAGATAGCTTGGAGTATGAATAAGGTTGGAAATGGTAATAATAGTTTGCTAAAATATACTTAAAGTATAAATTCTTTTAGAAAAGGGAATTTAAAAGAAATGTGTATTTCTTTGGATTGGTTCGGGAAATGGGTCCCAATTTGTTTTGTGATGATCAGAATAATCTTCTAAGTGATGATCAGATGTTTGCTTAGGCAAACGGTATTATGCACTTAGTAAATTATTCTCTTTATCATTGTATGGTCGGACAAGTTGAATCCGAACGAATCCGAAGTAAGTTGGAAATGGATAGTTTGTTAAAAACCATTTATTTGGAAATATACTAGTATGATTCCAAAGGAGGGATTTTGAAAATTGGAAATTTTGTTTTAAGTTAACTAGTTCGAGTGGTTCGGAAATAACTAAAAATGGGTAAGAGATACGTTCGGATGGTAAACGTTTCTCTTGAGTACTATTCTTCTTGTAAGGAAGTATATGATATTGTTTGGTAGTACCCAGTTCCTTGGTATAATTTTGGGGTTACTCGGGCTATTTATATATATATATATATATATATATTTGTTATGGATTAAAAAATATATATCATTTTAAAAGTTTTTGAAAATAAATATCCAAGTATTTGACCCTTAAGTTTCCAAAAATATATGGTGTGGTTTCAAAAAGGTGTTTTGAATGACGAATTGGATATTTAAAATTCTTAAGTGAATTCAGAATAAGGATTTAAATCTAATAGTTGTGTATACCCTTGTATTGTGGTAGGGTGTTTATAAGTTTTACAAATACAATGGAGTTATATAGAATGTTTTAGTAGGAATAGAATTGATATTGGAGTAACCAATTAAATAAGTGTGTGAGATGGACATAGACCATTTCTTCTTCCCATATAGTTTTGATCTAATATTCGAGTACAAGGCTTTGAGTTGTTATAAACCGTTCCAAATAAGGATGTATTACTTGATTTTCGATGGCGAGCACTTGATGATAGTTCTTAATACGGAACCAAGGTTTTCTATCATAGCTATGACTATGTTATTGGATAAGTTTGATTTCCTTGATTTTCTTGATAACCTTGATTTTCTTGATACGGAACCAAGGTTTCCCATATAGTATTGGATAAGTGTTGTATTAACAATATCTTGTTAATTATAGATTTAATTTACATATATAATGTTATGCGAATACCTAGATTATAACTTGGATAGTTAATGAAATTAATGGTGACTCGATTAAGTTCCATTGAAGTTGCTAACATATAACATATAAAAACACTTCGTTTGGAGATAGAGATTTTCAAATTAGGGCTCGAGACTAGTTTCATTGGATTCGAAATAGGGGTATAACATATAGAATGCAAGGCGGCACACCTCGTTTAGAGATAGAGATTTTCAGACGTTTAAACCGGGATATTTTAATATAAAAACATATATACATATTTTATTAGCTGTATGTTAGCCCATGCTTAAGGCCATACTCCATCAACGCACACCATACCCATCCACGTTCTGACCATACCCTCCCTCCCTCTATAAATCGCGACTACAAAATTTAAGAGAGAATTTTCCCTCTGGTTCGAATAAGCCATCCAACGGCCAAGGTTCGTTGGAGCCACTAACGTCGTTTTTAGGAGATGTTGTCAGCTAGAGAAATGACCTCGATAGGATGATGAGGAGGATGGATGGAGTCTTTGATGATCGGAGGTGAGGGAAATCAGGCCGCAACTGGGGAGGTGGACACTTTGATTTTTGGGTCATTTTCGGCGTCGACGTCGAGTTTCGGTCGATGAGCTCTGAAGGAAAGAGGAGAGGAAGGTCGAGGCTATGTCGTGGTGGAGTTTGATGAGCAATCGATGATTATGGCGACCGGTATCTATGATTGAACGACGTGGGGATTTTCTCGTTCTTTGCAGCGACGATGTGGCATTGGAAAGGTGCCATGGTTTCGGATAAAAATTATCTATTGGATGTTTGGATATTTATTATTGATAGTTATTGACTGTTTGGATAATTTACCAATTATTATTAGTTGGATTGGATATATTCCTACCTATTGGAGCGGATGAGACCCTATTACGTTCCCGTGTAAGAGCGGATGACCCTTTGTATACGATCCCGCCTTGAAGCGGTTGATTTATATTTTTATGATTATGTACTATATGTGATGCATGGGGACAAGTTGGAGGGATCAAACAGGATTCCTCACACGATTGATTTTATTTTCATATATATAGTGATATATGACTTGTTGAATGTTATATTGATGACATGAACATGATTTTTCTTAAATAGTGTTTTAATAGCACCGGGCCTCATTTTGGTATTTTAAAATACTATAAAATAGTGATTTGATTTAAAAAGGGATTTCGAGGTGATTTCAGAAATTTTATATGTTTTAGTATAAAAAATTCTATAATGAAAGTATGATTTTAGATATTATAAACTGATAGTTTTATAAAATATTTTAAATATAGATTTTCGAACTGCAAATATAGATTTTAAAAATCTTAAAATAAGTCCGTCTTTTACAATAAAGGATATGTTTTAAAGGAAAATATAAATATTTTGATTTTAATATTTATTAACAATTTTATACAAAGTGATATATATGTATATGTGTACATATATGAAAGATTAATTACAAATATGAGATTTTATAAGTGTGATAATTTATAAAAGTAATATTTTACAAATGAAGTGAGGATTTGTAAAATCGTATTTTGATAATAAAAAGTATAAATTTATAAACAGGTTTTATAAATTAAAGGAAACTATTATCGTTTAATAAATTGAAGAAATAAATCAAATGGTGGATTTATTATAAGATAAGGACTGATATTTTAGAAATAGTTGACTCTATTTTGAAAATTGAAGGTGAGGATAAATTGGAATGTTAAACGATTTTTTATATATAGAAAGAGATTTATAAAAGGAATTTATCCATATAGAAGTAACGTTAAAACGGATGGTGATTGATGTTTTAAATGAGATTTATGAAGATTTATGAGTAAGTAGATTCATAAAGAAAATAAAGTTATAAATGGAATTTAGAAATAAAAGGGTTTTATGAAAGGAAGTTTTTATAAATATGAACATGACTTTGTTGAGGATTTAAGAATGGATATTTATCAGGGAAATATATTACGTTTTAAAGTTGGTTATTCACGTTAATATTGCTTAAAGTTGTTTATTAATATTTAAATATTTTGAAGGGTTAATTATTTAAATTATTAATATGGTTTGAAATTAATAATATTGATTATTAATAATATTTTGGTAATTATATGGTAAAGATTAACGATTATTTTATCCATAATGGTTTGAATTATTAATTATTATTATTAAGAGGTTAAAAGTTAATAATAATTATTTATTTATGATATTTTAGAGATTCAGAAATAAAGTTTTATAAACGGACTTGGATTTTTATAAGAGAAACTTATAAAATGGTTTGAAGATTTAAAGGAAGATTATTTACAAGGTAAAGAGGTTTATAAATGTATCATCCCCCTATTTAGAGGCCCAAAACTAACGACTATAGATGCTGCAGTCATTCATAGTTATTAATCCTCGGCGACCAAACACGATGATATTAGATACATTGATACACAGAAACACAAGAGTAAGGAAAAAATTTAAACAGCAAAACAAATTCCACATTCCACTTCAAAATATTCCTAATTGATTACATAATCCTAATTCGCAGACCACATTCAGATAAAATATACAAAGTACACCGAGAGTGACATATGTAGATGCCTCCTTGGTAGAACAGAGTATATAGATAGGCAAGAAAACAATTTGCCTCTACAAACAAAACACACAGCGGAAATAAAATAACTCTAATAACAATCTACCTCCTACACGTCCTCGGAAGCTTTTATTCGTCTAAAAGAACACCTGAAAACCTTAACTCTCAACCTACTCAAAATCAGAGTTTAAGGGGAAAACAAAAACTTCAAGTCAGAAATAAAGCCTGGTATGCATAATAATTTACGATCTCAAACCATTTAGGTATCTAGTGAGACCACGCCGCTTAGCGGAATGGGTTTTCCCTCTCTAGTATCATAAAACATTTATAAAACCATATACTATGATCCTGCATCCACAATGGTTAAAACATAGTATTTCAAAATATTATGATAATATGCAAAACAAATAAATCAATCCTGAATTATCCATCCCCATTCATTCTAACTATCTGTCTCAATTATAGTTTCTAGGTTTACTATTAACCTTTTAAATGTTAAGGACTATCTCTCCAATTACTTAGTTTTCATAGGATCATTAAAAACCTATTAGTAACTCCAATATCTTATTTCTTATCCTAGTTTTTATCGACTAACTAGGAACCTATTGGCTGACTGCTAATATCTTAATCTGGATATAGTTTTCATAGGCTAACTACAAACCTATTGGCCTCTGCTAGTATCAAATCATAGTTTTCATGGGCTAACTATGAACCTATTAGCCCTTGCCAATATCATACAGTTTTCATGGGCTTACTATAAACCTATTGGCCACTGCCAATATATTTGATTAAAATTTTAACACCTGTTGAGTTATATTCACTACTGGGTCAGCCTAACTGGTTATTCTGTCCTTTCCCCAAAATTCAGTTATGGGTTAATAACAATGTGAATATTATTTTCAAAATCTATTATTTATGCCATGGTTTTTCCTTAAAAATGAGAATGATTTATTAGTTTTGAAACCTTAAATCATCACTTTCAAAACCCCTAGATAACCTCCTTCAAAAGCATAGAAAACCTCTTTCCACAACTCTAAGTATATATACCTTTCGAAACCAATAAGACTTTTTGATGGTATCAAGAAAAAATTCTTTAAAACATAGGCTTCAGAACAAATAAAATACCCTTTCGAAAGCATTGGGTTGTACTTTTAAAACATCATTTGGGTCAAGATGGTTGTATACGAAAATATCTCTTTCGAAACCAACAAAAACTAGAATTGGGAAAATTTGGTGGTGTCGGAACCACCTTAGTCGAAAGCAAAAGACTTTAAAATCAAAACTTCAAAAGTCCGAGTCAAAACCCCTTTTGACTCCATCTCCTTCGAAACCCCAACCCCTTTCGAAAGCAATCAGAATAAAGGTTTGGTTTAAGGTAAAAACAAGGGCAACCCTTTGAAAGCATTATTGGACAACATGGTCGAAAGGTAGAGTAGCGGTGAGGCTTCGACTAGGTCGAAACCAGCCCCTTTCGAAAGCTTTTATTTAAAGAAAAGGAACCCTTTCGAAATCTAGCACTTTAGTATACATGGCAACCTTCTTCGAAAGCTAATGTATAAAGCCTCTTTCGAAAGCATTTGTTTCAACTAAGTCGAAAGCTTTGAGTAAAATAAGGCAAGGATTTAACTTAGAAAACAAAGCTAGGTTTTGACCCCATCGGAAGCTTGCCTTTCAACGCTATAGCTTCCGCCTTCCTTCCAGTCCACTACGTACCATTTAAGTGATACCATGTGTATTGGTTTCTACTTTGTAGGTTTCGACTGTGTTGGTTCCGACTAGGAAGAGGCAGAGTCTATGGAGTCGAAAGGTACTACTATTAGAGGTGAAACACCTTTTTCTGATTTAAAGGCCGAAATATAGCAACTTTAGTAATTTCTTTTTAACAACTTGCATTTGGATATCATTGATTGGCTGCCCAAAAGCTTTTCAAATACTTTACTTATATAAGTGCCGCTTTTATACCAGATCTAAATCAAAGGATTTTAACGTTAATGTCTTTTCATATAACAAAGCCGACATTTGCAGAAAGCCCCTCTTTCAAAATAATTTATTTCCCTTAGTAAATCGATTGGGAAAAATCTCTAAAATCATAGAAATTCGATTTCATCATGTAATCAAACATACATAAAAATTTTAGACCCAAATCCTTTCAGGAATATTTGAAATAAATTTCTAACCGAAATACTTCATATTTACCATCGAAAAGTCATAATAAAATTTCAATAGCTTGGAAAATTTTAAAAATTAAAACTCATCTCTAAAATCATGTTTTACTCAACATAAAAATTTTCAGTGGCAATTTAAAATCAGTAAATCTCGGTTTTGACCCTAAAACCGTACGGATTTCACATAATTTAATGGTTTAAATCAAACAATTCATAAATTTAAGCATATCATCATTCAAAATAATCATAGAAACAAGATAAATACTCAAATCAGAAATCATATGACTATAAAACCAAAAGGAGATGGTTTGAATTATTATTCACCTTAAATTTGATAAGGAACTTGAGATTTGTGGTTGATTAATCCTTCCTAGCTTTTAGATCTTTAGATTTTGATAAATTTCTTACTTTCTTGCTTGATAATGGCCGGCTTTGGTTTTAGGTTTAGAATTTTCGTTTTTGAAAGTGGAAATGAAACATGAAACGTGAATGGACAATCACAAAAGGATATAGCCATGTAAAATAAATGGCTATTTACTAATATACCCATGTGTAGCTTAATTAATCAAGAACCAATTTAAAGCCCATTTATCTTATTAATAAGCATGTTCCTATTATGTAATTTAATCAAATCTCAATCTCCTTATCATCATTATTCTATTTAATTTATTTAATTAAATCTTCTGAATAATGTTATCAAAAATTAGGGATGTTACAATAAATAGATGGATATTAATAAACGAATTTTAGAAATAAGTTTATAGATTTATAAAAAGAGAGTTTATAAATAATTGCATGGTTTCATAAGAAATGACTTGAGAAATAATTTATAAATGGTTTATAAATGGTTTTATAAATTTATAATAGAGTTTATAAATGATTTTAGAATTTAGTAAAAAGGAGATCTTCCTCAGTGTTGGTAAAATACTTATAACATTGAGATAAGTATATGAATATTTTCTAAGTAATGAAAATAGAAGGGTTTGTGAATATATCTTTGTAAAAGTATTTTGATACAAGCATTTACAAGATGGTTTTAATTGATGAAAAGATTAATTAAGGAGGCTTAGTGTTGCTTGGTGCTTAACCAAATGTTAAATTTTCTTATGGAATTAAACCCTTGATTGAATGTTTGTTACTCGATAGTTAAATAACCGACTTCGAATTTGGACCCATAACTTTGGAAATATCTAGGGGAAACACGTGAGTTATGTGGCACAGTCATCTCCGATAATGTTGTACTATGCGTGTAAATCTCGTTTCGTTCTTCTAGGACAAATGATAAGGAAATCCATCCACTAACTCTTAGAAGGTGATCTCCGATCTTATCTTTGACTGTTTATTTCCTAAAGAACCAGGGTTGAGTTTACCGAAAACTATCGAATGTTATTTCAAAGAGACCAGGATCGGATATGTTATCCGAAAACCACTACGATCCAGCTCAAGCGTTCGAAGTGAAGACATTTTGAAGATGATGGAATTGGAGATGGAGTTCTCAAGCGTTTCGTTCAGTCCCAGAACAAACTTGTATGTATGAATGCTGGTATTGCATTGGTTGCCTGGAGGGAAATATTAACATTCCAAGATGGTTTGCTAGGAGGAAACAGTAAGAGCGTGGCCTCTTCGAGCCTCATACCCCGAAAATGAATAAAGCAGGGACATGCGGTAGTGCTAAGTGGGTCGCACCCAAGTAGGGTATGATCATCCCAAATCTACAGCGATGTTCATGTATGCTTCGGGATCTCATTGTGTGGTTGTTGATTGCAACCAAGGGGTGATCATATTCGATGCTACTCGAGAAGGGGGTAGTGCCGGTCATGAGTAGCAGAGGTGCAACGTTTTGTAACCTCCAGTACATTTGATCTAGAGGTGTACGGATTCGGTGGGTAGACCCTTACTCTATCATAATTGGAATCGATTATTCAATATGAGCCTTTGGTTTTGGTTGTAGAACTTAGTATGCTGGAATATAATTTATGTAACAATTTCAGTTATGATTAATAAGTATTGTATATTAGACATTATTATAATATCAGAGGATTTCATATGAAATGTTTTGGTTATCGTAAGGTAAAAACCCGTCCATTTATATGTGCGGCATGGTCTTATGAGATACTTCTGATTTTAGAAAAGTTTTTATAACTTTAAAAGTCCAATTAGGTGTGTTTTTATCACACTGGTTTTCCAGACTAACTCGGGTGTTATTTTATTGTAATGCTCGGGTCGGATCGAGTGTAACGACCCGTAAATTTTAAACTATTTTAATAACGTAATTAACTGAATTTTTGTGAAATTTTAAATTATTAAATTTTGGAATAAAAATTCGATATTTGGAATATGTCTAATTAAACATAGAAAATGATAAATTTTCATCTGTTAATATGGAAGTTTATTTTCTTGTGTAATTTTATTTAAATTTGAATCAGTTAATATTTGATGATAATAAAATAGTTTTCAAACCTGAATATTTTTATGTAGAAAATTTATAAATCATCTTCTGAGTGAGACGTCATATTTTGTTTCTTCAAATTTAGATTGCTATTGCTCCATTTATCTTATTTTCGACAGATTAGCAGCATTTTCGGTACCGATTATCGACTTTTGATAGGATGATCGTACCACTGATATATGTATATCGTTTTGATCATCTCATCGTGCTGATCTCTGCAGTATATTCGTTTCTGTGTTTTGAAGTCTGGTACGCAGCCGAATCCACGAAAACGGTTAACCACATCGGTACGTCTTTTCATTTTCCATCGGTTCAATTTAAATGGTTCCTAACTTTTAACATTCCTAGTAGCCGTGACTTTTAATATTTCCACTTTTCAATATGACCTTTGCGTTGATTCATCTCCATGGTTTCATTTGTGCTCTATTCATTTGCTGATAATAATAAAAAAGAACAATGCAATGTCCACTTTGGTTCCAGATTGCACTAAACCCTAGCGTCCTTTCTTTGCCAAACACCCTTTCCATCGAAGCCTTCCCTCCTACGCATGCCCTTCCGCATTCGCATGTCACCCTCCATGTGAGCACCATCAGCCACCCATCAACTTCCACTGCTTGGGCCTCTACCCCTCTCTACTTTGATCCGCCACCATGTTGGCAACACCGTCCAAACCTCCTCCTTCCCATAGCAGCCAGACCAAGCCCTAAACTCCTCCAACCGAACGCCAAGCAGCCACAGTCTCCCCTCGCCGGTAGCTCGACAGCCTCGTCCTTCGATCCGAGCCCCTCCTCCATAGTCGCTGCCTTGTTTGTCCGACCACAGCAAGTAAGCACTTTCCTTCATTTCTTATATAGCATGTATATATTTTTGAAAATGTGTATAATAATATATATCGTTTTACTAGCTTATATATATATGATATGTTAAGTGTGTGTTGATCTGTTGGGTTTTATATAACAGTTTATATAAGAAAGGCAATCTCATTGTTTACATACATAGCATTATATGCAGATTGGTTAAAAATATGTTTATATATATATATATATATTTCAGCTTATAGATTGTATAATAATGTTTGTTATATATCAGTTTAATATGTACGTTTTTGTAATCTAAGTAATTGATTTTCGAATATTGTTATTTTGCCGTATATATAAATACACATATAAGTGGTTTCAGCTGTAAGTTATATATTGATATTTGTGTTATAGTATATATATATGTTATAGTTTTCTGGATTTTAATAAAGTATTGTATGATGATTTTATATAGTATATATATATATATGTGTGTGTGTGTGTGTAAGTTTGTTTATATATTAGTATATACTTACTAAGTGTTTATGTATATTATATAAGAATGTGTGAAGTAGTATTTTATGTTAGTTGCAGCAGTATGTCAGTTATATATATATGAATTATGATTTCGCTTTTTCTATTTTTCTTTTATATAGTTTATATATATTTATACATTTTTTTGTTGTTCTAAAGTATTATATACATATATTATATTATGAAGCTGGGGACCACTTTATCAATTTACTTTTACGTATAAGTACAATAGTTATATTTAAAATCTGCTTATATATAAGACTAAACTAAGTGGCATATAATATGTTCATCTCATTATATGTATGTTATAGTAAGTTAAGTTTTTTTTACTATATATGATTCGGTCTGTTGTTATAAACTGGTTGTATATAAGTTAGTTTATAAATTATATATATATACATACATATATATATACATACTGTTTTATGGGAATGTGTTTTAAAATTTATTTTTGATTTTTATAATAAATATGGATCTTAAAGTGTAATATGCTAGTTTATATAAGTTTTAAAAAATATTGATTTGAAATTATATATATATATATATATTATATTTTAAATTGTGTGTTTTAAAATTTGGTTTTAAGGGAAAATTTATAACGTATAATTGTTTCAGATATATCTGGATGGTTCCGATTCGTTTTATCAATTCCAACTTACCAGCTATATTCGTCGTATTCGTGCCAATCTTGCTTTGCTTTGGAAATCGTCATTTGGATTGGTCAATTTCGCAATTCAAATCTAGCCTATTGTGTTGTCTATCCTCTCTAGCCTCGAAAGGTGAGCAATCACTCACGATTAACGTTCTTATATTTATTAAATTTGATTTCAGTTGAAATGACAATTGAAATATGCTGCTGTTAGTTGTTTACATTACTATATATGCTGTTATCTGTATCTATTCACTCGTGACATCTGACACCATTATCTGTTATTTATATCGATGATATATGCATTATCACTTTGCAAGTTCCCTGTTAGTATATAATTCCCTACGGGTTGAAATGATACATACCCGAATGATTTTGTAGAATATGAGAAAATCGTTATGGGTTGAAATGATAAACCCAAGCAATTTTCATTGGATTGAATTGGGATTGCGGGTTGAAAAGATATATAACCGTAGATATTTAAATTGCGGATTGAAATGATAAATATCCGTATCACTTGACCATAGGATAGAAAATTTTATACAGACACCGTTGGTCTATATATAAATATTTTGAAAAATGATTTCTATAGTTTTGGAAAGGAATATATGGTTTAACAAAAATCTATTTCAAGATATTATATAAATGTATGTTATAAGGTTTAAATTCTTGATTTTAAAATTTTATGTTTTGAAAATTTTAAAGTTATAAGTTAGTTTTGGAATTATATATTTTAATAATTTACTTCTAATTTTACTATTTTAAAATATGTATAAATTAGTTTTATTATAAGATAAGTTTGATAATAAGATCTAGTTTAATAAAGTTTGATTTAATTTATATATAATATATTTAAAATTTTATTTTCAAATATAGAGTTTATAATAATTTTTAATAAATTAAGGTTGGAAAGATTGATTTGAAATTGATTTGAAATGGTATTTAATTAAGAATTTATTTAATTTAATAGATTTGAAACTTATTGAATTTTAGATGTTTAAAGATATGATTTTATAACTTGATCTTGATTGAATATTTCAAGTTTAAAATAAATTGAAGGAAATGTTTAGTCTCTTGTAATTTGGGGTTTTATTTAATGATATTGGATTTATCAAGTGAATATTTCAAAACTAAATAATAATGAAGTTAAATTAAGATATATATGAAATTATCAAATTTAGTTTGAAATGTTGAATATTTAAGCTTTAGATATATTGAAATTAAAATGGTATATTTTGTGGTTCAAATCTGTATTTGAAATCGATATAATTTGAAATGGTTTATTGAGAAACTGAATTGAATTAAAATTGATGAATTAAGATTGAATTAAATTTGAATTTTGGAATTCGAGTTGATTTGAATCGATTTGTGAATTTTGAGGAAGCTGTTTTATTATATAAAGTATCTTAAACTATATTTAATACTATTTTATATTTTACTTTATAAATTATTTTAATATAAACTATTTTAATATACTGACTATTTTATTATAAACTATTTTAACTTATAACTGTTTTATATAAACTATTTTATTTTATAAACTATTTTAATATATATACTATTATTAATATCTAAACTATTTAAAGGGAAGTGTTATGATTTCCAAAGTGCTATGATTTCAAAATGTTGTGATTTCCAAAGTGTTTTGATTTTAAAAGACTTATGATTTCGAAAGCGTTATAACTTTGGAAAGTGATATGATTTTGGAAATGAATATTATTTGAAGTGAGAAATGATATCGTATTGATATGGTTTTGAAATGGATATGATATTTTGGTTTTGAAGTATAAACTATTTTGAAATGATCGCGGTGTTATAATAACGTTTGGTTGTTAAAGAGACCGGGATCAGATATTGTCATACTCTCTGCCAATACCGAAAACCACTTTAACAACTGTGTACGCGGTGGAGATTCCAGAATGAAGTAGGATGGTGGCGACGTTCTTGAGGTATATACGTGGTCCCAACTCCCGTGAGTTGGCATAAGGTGGCTAAAACATGAACGATTCTTGGGCCAATGAGGTAGCTCCTCTGATCGGACACACTCCTTCGATACCATTCTATTACTTCGTGATTGATTGGGTGCACCCCTCAGATTTTAGGGAGTGTGGCTCGAGGTGGGCGGTAGTGGCTGCTATGCGTTACCACCAGCCCGGATGCATAATTGGTATATCTACCCTGGCATTGTCTAGTTGTGCCGTGTCACCTACCTAGCGCGCCTTCTATGAGTTTGTTTTGTACCATACCTATGGAGTGCCCTCTGACGATGCCCAATACGGGGAAGATTACGGTACTGTATAGACTATGGGAATAGATACAATGTGTTAAGGGGGATATGGATAACGCCTTAACGCTATTTTAATAGTTTACTTTACTATAGACATTATTATAATAGCGTATATTACTACATAGTAAATAGTTCCACGGATCCTTAGAGGATGGTTATCCCAAACATCCTTTAAGTTACTTGTATTTCAGTTGATATTTCACTTGAGTTGGATTTATTGATATAAGAATGTTAATCCTGACTCGAGTGTTTTGTGTTTGCTTTACTCTCGGGTCAGACTGAGTATCACAGCATTTGAGACTCACCTTTGGAGTTGAGCTTCGCTTGGAGATCCAGCTATATCTATTCAGCTTTCGGTGATTCAGTTGACTCCAGTGATATATTCAGATTTGTATTTGATTATTGTATTGAGACTTCTATGTATTCGAGACTTCTGTTGTATCTTGTTTAACTCTGTTTATTCATTTGTTTCCACAGCTTATTATTGTTATATTACTCTGTGTTTGTAATTCTGTGATTATTTTATTTACTGTATATGCTGAGATTTGCCAAATTAAAATTAACAATCTGATTTTTTGAGTAATTCAAGTCCGACATATGCAGATGCGAATGGTTAAAAATTTCAGGATGTTACACTGAGCATATTTACATATTGCTTTGGAAGCATTGGAGCTCAGGAGGCGAGTTAGAGGTCTTCAAGTCGTATTCTCGTATATGTTTATTTTTCGCTGCTTTATTATTGAAATTATCAGCAATTGTGAGGATAGGATGTTATAACTGTCCAGGCTAATAATTTTGATTGTTGTTGTACTCTAATGGATGTATGTATATAACAGTTTCTCTTTTGTACAAATTATTGATATTATATAATATTTTGTTCCGCTGCGATAATGAGATTCTATGTTGTTTTAGTTACTTTTCTCATCTCCTTCTCTTCTCTTCTTCCTTCTTCTTTCTTTCCCTTAACTATCCATCTTTCCGTTCGATTTTGGGTTGGACATGTATGGTTTATTATCAACTTGAATTATACGAAAAAGCGGGTTGTTATAACGTGGTATCAGAGCTTAGGTTGAGCGAACACCTACACTTTGGTGGGAATTTACTTATTTGAGACAGAGTAAGCGAGACCCTAGGATGAGTTTGAGTGTATATATATGAGCGAGTATTTGTTAGTAATTATAAAATGTTTTATACTGTGTTAATTTATCTGTTGAGTGGTTTATGACTTCTGATCAGTATGTGGGACGCCACAATACGATACGGGTTTCTAAACGCTTAAACAAGGCGAACCGATACAGTATTGTTTTAAAAGTGGGTAAATGAAATAATTTTGCCTAAATTATATTTTATATATAAAGGAATAATTTTTCAGAAATTATTTTAAGCTATATATGGTGTGTTTGGATGTTAACGAATGATAATATTTGATTACTATCTTTTGTCGTTGTTCTAATAAAAGCTATTATTATTATAATCTAACAAAGATAAACAATTGTAAACTGAATTATATAAGAGAATAAATTTATAAGTATGAATTATAGAGAATTGATTATACTTAAATAATCAACAGTCATGAAATGAATTACATAAGAAGTGAGATTTTATAAATATGATTTATAAATGTGATTTATAAATGGAAAGGAAATGAAAATTTCTTAAGTATATTTATAAATATGATTTGTTAATGAAAATAGGTTTAAAATAAGAAGTTTGAGAACTTAAAACTTATTAATTTTGAAAATTGTTTTTCGAAAAGCTTAAGAAAAGTAATAATAGTGATATTTTGAAAATATTTGGCTAGAAATATTTTAAAATGGGATTTAAAGAAATAGAAAGCACTGAACTCACTTCAGTCGCTGGAAAATAATTTTGGCGATGAATGCAGCACCATTGGCATTCATTTTCGAGTTTCTAAGTGAGGGATTGCTACTTGAGTAATTTAACATTTAAGTTTTGTTTTGATAAAACAATTTTTTTTTAGATTCCAAAGGTGTAATTTGATATATAAAAGAGTTATGTATATATATGATTTCAAAATGATTTGAAAATAAAACTGGACATTAAAAACCTGGAATTTTATCTAAATATTTTGAGAAACATAAGATAATACTTTGAAGTTGGTATAGATAAGAAATAAGGTTACAACTTACGGATTTGAAAAGAATAAGTTTAAACAAATTTTAAATTTGTTGGATATGAATGTTAAGAAATGAAAATCATAAACTGAGATAGGTAATTAAATTTAACTTAACTTAAGTTAAATAAGGTGATTTTTGAAATGAATTGAATATGTTTTGGAATGTTATTTGCTAGAAATAAATAAAATTGATTGTAGTAATGAAATAAATGAGTGAAGTGAACTAGTAAAATGAACTAATGTAAGGGATGAATTGATTTGAGCTAATGAAATGAATTAGTGAATTGAATATGGTTTACAATGTTGCTTAATAGGATTGGATATGAATTTAAGTTATGAAGTGAAAATAAGCATTGGAAGTGTTGTATAAAATGTTTAAAATGAACTTAAGTAATTTTTTTTATGGAATGGTTCATAAGTAGTATTAGTATTGAAGAAATATACTAAGTGAAAATAAAATAAAATAAAATTTAACTTAGGAAAAGTTAAAATGAAATGATTTTATGAAATGATCCATAAATGAATTAAATATGGAATAAAATGTTGTTAAACATAATGTGAATAGTTGGATGTTAACCAATTAATGTAAATGGATTGAGCATAAATAAAGTGAATAAATGATTGAATGTAAGTCAATTGAATTGAAATAAATACGTAAGATGTACGTATTTTATTATTCGCATAACTGTTTGATCTAGATTCGAGTATACGATTTCGAGGTGATTTATACCGATACGAGTTAGGATTTTTCACTCCATTTCTTGACAGCAAACCTTGGGTATGGATTTTTGATTGATCTGGATATTCTCTATCATAGTATATGGCTATGCAAGGAGAATGACGGTTTCTAATCAAGGAATCAGATTTGAGTCCGCACTAGAGTGGTCGTGCAAACGATATCGAGTGAGTGATCATGTATGGTTTTGCATACGGATGATATATATACATCGTACGGGCCTTAATAAATATAATGTTGACATTGGAAAATGCAAGTAGATATGATTATGAAATAATTGGATGAACATTAATTGTTTGATGGTTTCTCTAGTTGCATTTGCTACATTTGCATATAGATATTGTATAGTTTATGTTATATATTGATATTACTTACCATATACATGTTCTCATTGGTTGTTGAGTGTTAGGTAGGTGCGGATGGCGTATGATTTGCATTTGGAACTCACTTTCGCGCTATATTGATTGTATATGCTCGCTAATACTAAAATAAGGTACACATCTTGGATTACATATCGTATTTTTATATTTTTCTCTACGGGAGGCCTCAACCTCAAAGATGAGATGTATATTTGTAAATTATATATATATGTATGTATTGTAAATTTTTATGATCGATCCGTGCAAAGGAGACGTTGGCGAAATTTTTCGTAAATTTAAGGCATTAGAAATTTTTTGAGAATTTTGGAAAAAAATTTGATAACTAAAATTTGGATTTTGGTTTTATAACTTTAAATGGTATTATTTAGTAACTATGAATTGATTTGAAAGACGTAGAAATTTTATAATCCATTTTAACTAATTGCTTTTGAAAAGTTAATGGGTTTGGGGCATTTTCCTTACTTGGTAATTTCGAGGACGAAATTCTTTTTAAGGAGGGAAAGTGTAACGACCCAGAATTTTAGTCAATTGAATTTGGAATATTTAATTGATTTTAAATATTGAAAAGTTATCTTTATAAGTTAAATAACTTGAATTTCAAATATAATGATTTATTTGATAATTAAATTGTTAAATTTAATTTTTGGAATTTGTTAAATAATTGAATCTTGAATTTGGTGTAAACGAAAATGATTTCAAAAGTTGATTTAAATTCTTTTTAAATAAGAAGGAAGATATTAAACTTTTAAATTTGATTTAAAAGTGATTTAATTGATTTTAGGAATTGCTCGTTTTAATTAACGTGTAAAAATAGCCTTTGAGGCACTGTCTTGGAGTTCGATGAAACCATTTTCATTGGATTCATGATAGTATATTATAGTATGCCATCGAATTTCATGCCAATTGGACGTATCGTTTGGTCATGCGAGTTTGAAATGTGTAGAAATTTATATCAAAAATTTAATATAATTGGGTTTGAAAAAGCTATCTTCTGCATATGCTCAATTAGGGTTCGAAATTATTTCCATTGCATTCGAAATAGGGGTATAACATATAGAATGCAAGGTGGCATACCACGTTTGGAGATAGAGATTTTCAGACGTTTAAACTGGGATATTTCAATATAAAAACATATATTATTAGCTATATGTTAGCCCATGCTTAAGGCCATACCCCATCAGCTTACACCATACCCATCCACGTTCTGACCGAACCCTCCCTCCCTCTATAAATCGTGACTCCAAAATTTCAGAGAAAACTTTCCCTCTGGTTCGAATAAGCCATCCAACGGCCAAGGTTCGTTGGAGCCACTAAACGTTATTTTTTAGGAGATGTTGTCAACTAGAGAAATGGCCACGGTGGGATGATGAGGAGGATGGACGGTGGTGATCGTCCCTGATGATCGGAGGTGAGGCAAATCAGGCCGCGGCTGGGGAGGTGGACACTTTGATTTTTAGGTCATTTTCGACGTCGACGTTCAGTTTCGGTCGATGAGCTCTAAAGGGAAGATGGAGAGGGAGGTCGAGGCTACGTCGTGGTGGAGTTTGATGAGCAATCGATGACTGTAGTGGCCGGAATCTATGATTGAACGGCGTGGGGATTTTCTCGTTCTTTGCAGCAGCGACGTGGCATTGGAAGGGCACGATGGTTTTGGAGGTTGCATTGGCATTTGGTGACTCTAGGATGGTGTCGGTGATGGTGGCGCATACGGCGACGTTGGCTGCGCTGCAATTGAAGATGGTCGTGATCGATGGTTTTATTCGTGCCTGGATATGAACGAGATGGAAGAAGGTTTAATTAGTTTAAAATTTAATTAAATTATGTTAACTTTTAATTTAATTATTTCGAACATTAATTAATTCATATTCAACTCGTACGAGGTCCAAATTGAGCACCACGAGTCGCATTGCAAATGTATCGACGAAGGCTACGCTATGGAATTGGATTGGATGGATTTGGAGCTGGTTGGAATTTTGGATTAAAATTGAACGTCCATTCAATTTTAATTAAAAACAGAATGTTTGACGACTATTAAAATCAAAGTGAGTTAATCTCACCTTTTTGGTTGACCATAAATATTTTTAGTAGATAAAAATTATCTATTGGATGTTTGGATATTTATTATTGATAGTTATTGACTGTTTGGATAATTTACTAATTATTATTAGTTGAATTGGATATATTCCCGCCTATTGGAGCAGATGAGACCCTATTACGTTCCCGTGTAAGAGCGGATGACCCTTTGTATAGGCCGAATCCTGCCTTGAAGCGGTTGATTTATATTTTTATAATTATATACTGTATATGATGCAGGGGGACAGGTTGGAGGGATCCAACAGGATTCCTTACACTGTTGATTTTATTTTCATATATATAGTGATATATGACTTGTTGAATGCCATATTGATGACATGAACATGATTTTTCTTAAATAGTGCTTTAGTAGCACTCGGCCTCATTTTGGTATTTTAAAATACTATAAAATAGTGATTTGATTTAAAAAGTAATTTCAAGGTGATTTTGGAAATTTTATATGTTTTAATAAAAAAAAATTCTAAAATGAAAGTATGATTTTAGATATTATAAATTGATAGTTTTATAAAATATTTTAAATATAGATTTTTGAACTGCAAACATAGATTTTAAAAATCTTAAAGTAAGTCCGTCTTTTATAATAATGATATGTTTTAAAGGAAATTATAAATATTTTGATATTAATATTTATCAACCATTTTATATAGAGTTATATATATATATATGTATATGTATATGTGTACATATATGAAAGATTATTACAAATGTAAGATTTTGTAAGTGTGATAATTTATAAAAGTAATATTTTAAAAATGAAGTAGAGATTTGTAAAATCGTATTTTGATAATAAAAAGTATAGATTTATAAACGAGTTTTATAAATTAAAGGAAACTATTATCGTTTAATAAATTGAAGAAATAAATCAAACGGTAGATTTATTATAAGATACGGACTGATATTTTAAGAAATAGTTGACTCTATTTTGGAAATTGAAGGCGAGGGTAAATTGGAATGTTAAACGATATTTTATAAATTGAAAGAGATTTATAAAATGAATTTATCCATGTGGAAGTAACAATAAAACAGATGGTGATTGACGTTTTAAATGAGATTTATGAATAAGTGAGATTCATAAAGAAAATAAAGTTATAAATGGAATTTATAAATAAATGGGTTTTATGAAAGGAAGTTTTTATAAATATGGAAATGACTGGGTTAAGGATTTAAGAATGGATATTTATCAAGGAAATATATTACGTTTTAAAGTTGGTTATTCATGTTAATATTGCTTAAAGTTGTTTATTAATATTTAAATATTTTGAAGGGTTAATTATTTAAATTATTAATATGGTTTGAAATTAATAATATTGATTATTAATAATATTTTGATAATTTGTTATTAATATTTATATGGTAAAGATTAACGATTGTTTTATCCATAATGGTTTGAATTCTTAATTATTATTTTTAAGAGGTTAAAAGTTAATAATAATTATTTATTTATGATATTTTTGAGATTCGGGAATAAAGTTTTGTAAATGGACTTGGATTTTTATAAGAGGAACTTATAAAATGGTTTGAAGATTTAAAGGAAGATTATTTACAAGGTAAAGAGGTTTATAAATAGATGGATATTTATAAACGAATTTTATAAATAAGTTTACAGATTTATAAAAAGAGAGTTTATATAAATAACTGCATGGTCTCATAAAGGGTTTAAAAATGACTTAAGAAATAATTTATAAATGGTTTTAGAAATTTATAATGGAGTTTATAAATGATTTTAGAATTTGGTAAAAAGGAGATCTTCCTTAGTGTTGGTAAATATACTTATAACGTTGAGATAAGTATATAGATATTTTCTAAGTATTGAAAATATAAGGGTTTGTGAATATATTTTTGTAAAAGTATTTTGATACAAGCATTTACAAGATGGTTTTAACTAATAAAAAGATTAATTAAGGAGGCTTAGTGTTGCTTGTGCTTAACCAAATGTTGGTTTTTTCTATGGAATTAAACCCTTGATTGAATGTTTGTTATTCGATAGTTAAATAACCGACTATCGAATTTGGATCCAAATGTAAATTTGGAAATATATAGGGGAAACACGCGAGTTATGTGGCATAGTCATCTTCGATGATGCTGTATTGTGTGTGTAAATCTCGTTTTGTTTTTCTAAGACAAATGATAAGGAAATACATCCACTAACGGTTAGGAGATGATCTTCGATCTTATCTTTGATTGGTTATTTCTTAAAGAACCGAGGTTGAGTTTACCGAAAGCTGTCGATTGTTGTTTCGAAGAGACCGGGACTGGATATGTTATCTAGAAACCACTTCCATCCAAATCAAGTGTTCGAAGTGAAGACATCTTAAAGATAATGGAATTGGAGACAAACTTCTCAAGCATTTCGTTCAGTCCCAGAACGAACTTGTATGGATGAATGCTGGTATTGCATTGGTTGCGTAGAGGACAATATTAGCATTCCAAGATGGTTTGCTAGGAGAAAATGGTAAGAGCGTGGCATCTTCAAGCCTCACACTCGGGAAATGAATATATTAGGAACTTGCGGTAGGGCTAAGTGGGTCGCACCCAAGTAGGGTGTGATCATCCCAAATCTAGAGCGATATTCATGTATGCTTCGGGATCCCATTGCGTGGTTGTTGATTGCAACAAAGAGGTGATCATATTCGATGCTACTCGAGAAGGGAGTAGTGCCAGTCCTGAGTAGTAGAGGTGCAACGTGTTTTAGCCTCTCGTACATTTGATCTAAAGGTGTACGGATTCGATGGATAGACCCTTACTCTTTTATAGTTGGAATCCATTATCTAATACGAACCTTCGGTTTTGGTTGTAGAGCCTTGTATGTTGGAATTTAATTAATGTAGCAACTTCGGCTATGACTAATAAGTACTTGTATATTAGGCACTATTATAATATCAGAGGATTTCATATGAAATGTTTTGGTTATCGTAAGGTAAAACCCGTCCATGTTTATATGCGGCATGATCTTACGAGATATTTTTGATTTTAAAAAGGTTTCTACAACTTTAAAAGTCCAATTGGGTGTATTTTTCTCACGCTGGTTTTCCAAACTAACTCGAGTGTTATTTTATTACATTGCTCGGGTCAGACCAAGCATATTTACAGATTTTTTTGGATGCATTGGAGCTCAGGAGGCGAGTTGGAGGTCTTCCATTCGTATTCTCATATATGTTTATTTTCCGCTGCTTTGTTATTGAAATTATTAGCAATTGTGAGGACATGATGTTATAACTGTCCAGGCTGATAATCGTGGTTGTTGTTGTACTCTGATGGATGTATGTATATAATAGTTTCACTTTTGTAAAGATTATCGATATCATATTATATTTTGTTTTGCTGCGATTGTGAGATTCTATGTTGTTTTAGTTTCTTTTCTCTTTTCAGTCTCTTCTCTTCTTCTTTCTTCTTTCTTTCGCTTAACTATCCGTCTTTCCATTCAATTTGAGTTGGACATGTGTGGTTTATTATCTTGAATTGTATGGAAAAGCAGGTTGTTACAAGACATGTTGTTAGTCTCACGTCTGGTTTCGGTGTATGTGGATGTATGTGGGTATATGTGGGTAGTAGATAGACGTATATTATGTATAGATGGGATTATACTTGAGACTATGTCCAGAGTATGATCAACCACGTATTCTTCTTTGGCAGACGACCTATTTATTATTGATTTGTTGTTATATCTCTTAGGGTCGATCAGTCGAGAGTTTTGCCTCTCCAAAGACTGTGGATCGAGATATATGATTTTATTTTGAGCTATCTCAAATCTTACTTATTGATTTGATAATGATATTTATAATATGAGATTGAGAGGGACCATGGGCATTGCCTCGTCATTGCCTGAGTGACTTGAGGATATCTCATTATTGATTCTCATTATTGATGGTTTCCAGATTTGATAATGAATTCTAGATATGTATGATTCACCCATTCAACATTGATTTAGTGATTTTTCTTTGATGTGATATTTATATGGGCGATGACATCTTTATGTATGATTTTGTGATATTTGATGTTATACGATCTATTTGAGACAGTCTGTGATATTTTAACTGGATAGATTTACATCATTCTTATATATTACATATTTGTTGATATTATAAATATCATACATTATTTACCCTTGATTTAAATATAGTCTGATCCGTGTGTTATTTATATAATACTCGGGTCAGGCCAAGACATTTCAAGTACATGGACTATGCGACCAGCTTATGTGTTTTTTGGGTTAGAGAAGATTATATATATATATAGAGAATTGTATATTATAACTTTGTATTATATAATTTTCTGTGTGTATATTGTTATGATTTGTATTGAATATGTACTGTATATGAGATATTATACATTATCGTTACTGTTTGCGCCAAAATTGGTCACAAACACCCAATTGTCGATGAAAGCACCAGTTCACAATCATAGATTACAGATAACAAGTATGTAGAGAATTAAAAATGAAGAACATTCAGAAAATTAAAAGGAAAGCAGTATAGAACACATAGTTTATAGTGGTTTGGCAATCTAGCCTACATCCACTTTGAAGTTGATGATTTTATTGATGTTTTCTTGCTGACTACAATGAGTTACAACTGATTACAACAACAAATTTCGAGTACAATTATGGTTCCTGTAGAGTCTGGACGTAGAAGAATAAAAAAGGCCCCTTTTCTGTAGGCTCTGGGATGCTATTTATAGATGTAGGCTGCAGATATCTCGCTCAGATCTCGGGAGACCTCATCTGGCACGTGCACGGGCCCACATGATCGATCCCGAATGATTTTGACTCGATCCATGATCGATACGAACGAGATTCGTATCGATCCAAATCTTGCCCAATTGAGCCGCGATCGATCACAAACACTCTTTAGGTTGTACGCAAGCTCCTGCGAAAATTTGGTGGCATTTGGACTTGTAGATCTCAAGATATAATCGACACGAATTAGAACTTTCTTTATGCGGCTTGGTTCGTATCGATCAATTCACATCGATACTTATTCGTATCGATACTAAGCACGTGTGCGTTGGTGACGTGGCTCTATTTTCAAGGCTTGATCCATTTTCCATGCCATGTTGAATGAGCCTTCATCCTTATAGCCTTCATTCATATTCATCTGTAATACTCCATTCGCATTCATCCATTTCAGCCCCTATTCGTATCGATAATTGATGGTGTACTTCGTATCGATCATTGTAGATATAATTGATACGAAGTGACTTTGTTTTGGGGGGTTTTCTGATGGATACGAACAAGGACTATGATGGATACGAACAAGGACTATGATGGAAACGAACAAGGACTATGATGGATACGAAGGCTCATGGATGTTATCAATTCGAACAACCATGAACTTGATGGATACGAATGAGGTCTGCAGGGTGGATGGATACGGACTAACCTTACTTGTGATCGATACGAACTAGGTCGGCCCTCGATGGATACGAAGTAGCATGGACATGATGTAGGCTGATGGATACGAACAAGATCGATATGAAGGAGGCCGCCTTTGGATGGATACGAAGAGTGTAGTTTCGGGTGGATGTGAACGAAAGCGATGCGAAGAGAGTGAAACGATGGATACGAATGAATTGATCTCCTTGATTTGCATCGATCATATCTTGAGCATACGAACTCGGATTATCTTGAAATTTGAAACGTTGACTTCCACAGCTTTAATTATCGTGTCATATCAATTCTAGCTTGATCTAGACTCAGGCAAAATTCGTCGATATCCATAGTGAACCTGTGTATAACCGATCTTCGGAACGAACTGTCTTTAATTTGTAACATCCTGAAATTTTCAACCATTTGCATCCATACATGTCGGACTTGAATTGCTCAAAATATCATATTGTTAATTTAAATTTGGAAAAACTCAGCATATACAGTAAATAAAGATCACAAAATCACTGACACAAAGTAATATAACAAAATGCAGCGGAAACAAAAGAATAGTAGTTCATGAAGCTACTATATATATATATATATATAACAGAGTTAAATAAGATACATCAGAGGTCACGAATACATAGATGTCTCAATACAATAGTCAAATACAAGATCTGAATACATCACTGGAATCAACTGAATGACTGAAAGCAGAATCAATAGATGGATCTCCAAGCGAAGCTCCAACTCCGAAGGTGAGTCTCGAATACTGGTACAACTCAGTCTGACCTGAGCGTAAAGCAAAACACAAAACACTCGAGTCAAGATTAACATTCTTATATCAATAAATCTGACTCAAGTGAAATATCAACTGAAATACAAGTAACTTAAAGGATGCTTGGGATAACCATCCTCTAAGGATCCATTAAACTATCTACTATGTAGTAATATACGCTATTATAATAATGTCTATAGTAAAGTAAACTATTTAAAAATAGCGTTAAAGCTTTACATTTTCCACCTTAACACATTTTATAATGCCAATAGTCTATACAGTACCGTAATACCCCGTAAACTGGAGCTACCAAAGGATACTCCATAGGTACGACACAAATCAAACTCATAAAAGGCATGCTAGGGTAGGTGACATGGCACAACTGGGCAATGCCAGGGTAGATTTACCAATTACACTTCCGGACTGGTGGTAACGCAGAGCCGTAGCAATCGCCCACCTCGAGCCACACTCCCGAATCAAAGGTGCGCACCAAATCAATCACAAAGTAATAGAATGGCATACGATGAAGTGTGTCCGATAAGAGGAGCTACCTCATTAGCCCGTTAATTGCTCATGTTTTAACCACCTTATACCAACTCATGGGAGTCGGGTCCACGTATATACCTCATATAGGATCGTCGCCACCATCCTACTTCATTCTAGAATCTCCACCGCATACACAGTTGTTAAAGTGGTTTTCGGTATCGACAGAGAGTATGCCCATATCCAATCCCGGTCTCTTTAACAACCAAAGGTTATTATAACACCGCGGTCATTTCAAAATAGTTTATACTTCAAAACCAAAAATATCATTTCCATTTTAAAACCATATCAAAACGATATCATTTTCACTTCAAATATATCCATTTCCAAAAAATCATATCACTTTCCAATGTTATAACTCTTTCAAAATTATAAGTCTTTTAAAATCAAAACACTTTGGAAATCAAAACCTTGAAATTCATAACACTTTGAAATCATAGCTTTGAAATCATAGTATTTTGGAATCCATAACACTTTCCTCTTAAACAGTTTAGATATTAAAATTAATATATATAATAAAGTAGTTTATAAAATAAAAATAGTTTATATTAAATAGTTATAAGTTAAAATAGTTTATAATAATTTATATTGAAAATGATTTATATTAAAATAGTTTATGATAAAATAATTTATATTGAAAATGATTTATATTAAAATAGTTTATATTAAAATAATTTATAAAGTAAAATATAAATAGTTTTAGATATAGTTTAAAAATACTTTATATAATAAAATAGCTTCCTTAAATTTCACAAATCGATTCCAAATCAACTTGAATTCCATAATTCAAACTCAATTCATCAATTTCAATTCAATTCAGTTTCTAAATAAACCATTTCAAATTATATCGATTTCAAATACAGATTTGAACCACACAATAAACCATTTCAATTTCAATATATTTCAAAGCTTTATATATTCCACCATTTCAAAACTAAATTCGATAATTTCATATATCTTAATTTTACTTCATTATTATTTAGTTTTGCAATATTCACTAAATAAATTCAATATCATTTAAAAAAAGCCCAAATTTCAAATCACTAAATATTTCCTTCAATTCATTTAAACTTGAAATATTCATTTTAAATCATCTTAAACCGAAATCAAGTTATAAAATCATATCCTTTAAAAATCCCAAATTCCATAAGTTCAGATCGATTTAATTAAATATAATTCTTAATTAAATACAATTTCAAATCAATTTCAAATCTATCTTCTCAACCTTAATTTATTAAATCATTACAACTCTATATTAAAATATAATTTAAATATATACTTACCATATTATATTTTAATAAAATCAAACTTTATTATTAAACTTATTTTATATTAAAACAAATTTATACATAGCTTAAAATCAAGAATTTAAATATATATAAAATAACATTTATATAATATCTAAAATCAATATTTTTATAAAACCATATATTTCTTTCTGAAACTATAGAAATCATTTTCAAAATATTTATATATAGACCAACGGTGTCTGTATATAATTTTCTATCCTATGGTCAAGTGATACAGATATTTATCATTTCAATCCGCAATTTAAATATACGGGTATATATCTTTTCAACCCGTTCCCAAATTCAATTCAATGAAAATCGCTAAGGTTTATCATTTCAACCCATAACGATTTTCTCATATTCTATTGATCATTCAGGTATGTATCATTTCAACCCATAGAGAATTCTATACTAACAGGAAACTTGTAGAGTGATAACAGTAATGATAATAATATAACAATAAGTAACAGGCATATATCATCAATGATAAATAACAGATAATGGTATCAGATGTCACAGGTGAACAGATATAGATAATAGCATATATAACAATGTAAATAACTAACAGCAACATATTTCAATTATCGTTTCAATTGAAATCAAATTTAATAAATAAAAGAACGTTAAATCGTGAGTGATTGCTCACCTTTCGAGGCTAGAGATGAACAAGACCGAGAGAGGTCACGAATCCAAGCATGAATTCCAAAGCGAAACAAGATGGGCACGAATTCGACGATCAAAGCTGATAAATGAAATCGATGAAAAACAAATCGAATCAGTTTGATAGACGGATAATATATTTTGAAACAATACTCATAAATAAAAAAAATAAAAAATATATATATCCATATTTAAAAATGAAAGATACTTATATATATATATACAATTTAAAACTGATATTATTAATTATAACATATATATCCCTATATACTTAACAAATCAATAATTAATTTAAACCTATATCTTATAAACAACTGTATATAATGGCATATCTACCCACTTAAAAACCAATGTTAAATAAACAAACATGTTATCTTTCAAAAGTTCATGTAGTATATGCAGACATAATGTACAGCCTTACAATATATATATATATATATACTGTCTTCATATAAAATGTATACAGTCAGATAAGATATAACATTAATATCATCTTATCCATATAATTCCCAGGAAATAATTATTTATGTAAATCTATACAGACTAACAGTATACAATATCAGAAACCAAAATGCAAACCCAATTACATAGCAAAACTAGTATAACCATAAATTAACTACTGTAACCGTGCACACATGCTAAAATATCTTTATATATCTCAAACCAAAACACATCTAACATATATATTTATCTATAGAGTTTATACCACTGAAACAACTTATATAAATATGTATATAGCAAATAAAAACTAAGTATATTATACTATCTATAATTAAACTACATAAGTACTTTCCTGACATACTTTCCAAAAACAAGCCACACATGCCAAAATTTTATACTTTTATATGAAATCATATATATAACATTCTGTAACTAAATATATACCAGTTTAAATATATACGCATAATCCTATTCATACTAATTAATTTGTTATATAACTATATATGTAACCATATATATTTACAGTAAAACAACTAAACTTATATAACTTATATACTAGAACATATGCATATTATAAACGTATGTAAATTAAATTAATATATAAACAAGATAACTCATTACTGATATATATATTGAACTTACATTATTATTTTACAAATGATATCAATACCTTGAAATAATATAATTACAGTAAACATTTTCATTTAAATATATTAAACACTAAACTTGTAACTTGCTTATATAAGAATATATATATATATATATATATATATATATATATTGTCAATAGATTTTCCAACCAATCAAAAAAAATGTATACATATACTTACGTCTATACAACAGAAGAGGGAAGAGAGAGGAGCTTGGCCGAGATGGAGTTCGAGTGGAGGAAAGAAAAGGCGGAGTTGACTGAGCGGAGATGCTTAGTTGGCTGGCGATGGTGATGATTAGGCAATGGGAAGGCAGAAGGTGTTTGGGTGGTTCGGCCTGGAGATGGTGATGATGCTAAGGGGTTCGGCTATGGTTTAGTCAAGTGGTGATGGTAGAGTGGAGGAGGTTCGTGGACGCGGGTGGAAGAAGTAGGGGTTGTGTTGACTTAAAGTTGCACCGATTGCAGGCTTCGGCTAAAGATGGTGGCGTGGCTGAGGGGATCGGCTGCTTGAGCTGCTGGGAAAAAAGAGGGTTTGCGTGCGGCATTTGTTAAGGGTGGAGCACGGTGTAGGCGGAGGCCATGGTGGAAGTGACGACCGGAGATGGGTGTTCAAGCATGGATGGGTGAAGTGAGAGGGCTGATATGTTTGCCTGAAAAAATATGGTGAAGAAGCAGATAGGAGAAAGAAGGTTACAAGAGGAGAAGAAGATGACTAGTTTGTTCAAAATAAATTCTCAAAGTAACAGGGCACCGAGATATTGAAAAGTTGGAAGCCAGCTAAAGTGGACAACGAAGGGACAAGATACAACAGTTGAATTCAAGAAATAATAAATTTAAATGACTTTTGCATCACGATGAACAAATGAAGGGGCATGAAGTCAAAAGACTCAAAATGGATACCGCTACGGTTAAATATTACGCGGTTTCCGCAACGCATCAGCCACCGAAACACAAAAGTGAATATACCGCAAAGATCAGCACAACATGACGATCAAAACGGTATACATATGTCAGTGGTAGGATCATCCTATCAAAAGTCGATATCGGTACCGAAAATGCTGCTATTTCGCCAAAAATAAGATCGACGGAGCAATAACAGTACAAATTTGGAGAAACGAAATATGACGTCTCACTCAGAAGATGATTTACAAAATTTCTATATAAAAATATTCAGGTTTGAAAAATATTTTATTATCATCAATTTTTAACTCATATGAATTAAAATAAAATTACACAAGAAAATAAACTTTCATATATTAGATGAAAATTTACCATTTGCTATGTTTAAATAGACGTATTTCAAATATCAAATTTTTATTTCCAAATTTTATTATTTAAATTTTCACAAAATTTCAATTAAATATATTATTAAAACCATTAAAATTTTCGGGTCGTTACATGATTTCTAGTCTATTTCTTGGTGTCACGGCCTTGCCAAAAGGCGGGACAACACTTGCCCCCCAAAACATGCCTTGCAATGGGAAGGTATGTTTTGTAGTTCGATAAGCTGGATGTTCGCATCCTGTTAATGACCTGCAAAGAGATTGATAATCTTACATGACAATAAATAGCGATCGTTCGCGATCGTATGCCGTTCGGGGCGGTATGTGACCGTTCGCAGTAGGGTGCCGTTCGAGGCGAATTGTGACTGTTTGCGGTCGGGGTCCATTCGAGGCAAATTGTTACCGTTCGCGGTCGGGGGCCGTTTGAGGCGAATTGTGACCGTTCGCGGTCGGGTGCCGTTCGAGGCGAATTGTGACCCTTCGCGGTCGGGTGCCGTTCGAGGCGAATTGTGATCGTTTGCGGTCGGGTGCCATTCGAGGCGAATTGTGTGTGCCTGGGGGGCTTAGTACCATTAATGTCAGATTTCATGTTCGAGTGAGTTTCTGAACTGTTTGTTATGGCAGTTTATCGCCATCTCAGAGCATGCCTAAGGATCGTTCGCGATCCCGTACATGTGTAAGTGACTTGGCCGTTATAGAATTATTAAAACCAACTTTACATTCAGATGAGCCTTTCAACAGAAATGTCCAGCAAAATCAAGTCTAAACATAAGAAATAGAAAACAAAAGCACAACAGAGACGTCAAAGTGCAAACACCTACACTGATGCGATTGATAGTCGTATCAGAACATGCATGAGGATCGCTCGTAATCCTGTACATGTGTAAATGACTTAATCATATTGGTGTGAAGTTTGCCACTTATTCGTCGTTATTCCAATCAATTGATGACAAGCTGATGCCTCGATCCGGAGCCACGTTCATTTGATGCAGGGGGTGGTTGCTCTTGCTCCCCTGCTGTTGTTCGCCTTCTCACATATTACGATAGCAGACCATTTCGGATATGTCCCTCGACTTCAAGTGCCTGCAATCATTCGTGCTATGACCGTTTAGCTCGTGGAATAAACAATACTTGTCTGATCTTCTCTCATTGCTGGTCGGATCCCTCCTCATTGGCTTTCGATAAGGAATCTGCCCCCTGGTGTCCTAGTAAACCCGTTCCAAAGTTTCATTCAACTCCGAATAGGAGGTGAATCTCGGTTCCTTTCGTGGTCGCTTTGGTCCATTGTCGTTATCCTTGGCTTTTCGTTTCCCTTTATCATTGCCTGAATCTTTTCCGGAAGGATTTCCGCCTTTGACTGCATAAACTTCAATTCCTTCTCCTTCCTCTCTTTCAGCATTTGCATCCTCTAATCATAAAAATCCTTCAACCTCATGATAAAATTTTCCTAGATCCATAGGGGGATCTCTTGTCAATGAATTCTTGAATTCTATGCCATCAGCTATGCCAGATACAGCTGCCATCAAAACCATGGATGGATCTGGCCGATCCACCGATGCTGCCGCTGCATTGAATCACGTCAGATAGCTCCTCAAAGATTCCCGGTTCTTTGCTTCAGTGTTGCCAAACTCATCACATTCTTAGGTCTCGAAATGTGAACTCTGAACTGCCTCATAAACTTCTCAGTCAAATCGGTCCATGTTTCAATGGAGCCGCTCTCCAGTTGTCTAAACCACAGTGCTGCAATTCCCATCAAATACAATGGGAAGCACCAGACCATGACTTCCTCCGATGCCCCCAGTACCTCCATATGCCTCATATACTATGTCAGATGAACTGCAGGATCCGTCCTCCCATCGTATGTCTCCAGTGTTGGTAACTTGAATTCTGGTGGATTCCTAGCCTGTCTAATTGCGGGAGCGAAAGTGCTCCTGTTCACGTCTTCCAAATCTCTATTCACTAGTCCACCTCTCATGGCTCGTCTGACCATCTCCGCCAGTCCGTCGTTGTTGCCAAGCAGTGTTCCTTGTCCGTTGCCTTTGATCTGCCTCCCGAGTTAACGAGGGAATTCGGCCGGAATCTGTTCTCCTGGACGAGCATCCATTTCTCTATCAACGCCATGTCGAATAGTTCTGTCGGGTATCCTGCCTGAGGATGGATTAACATACTCCATTGGAATGCCCCTAGCTCTGGGGCTGCTCCTGATGGTCCCGCTCAGTTCTGAATTCTGGTTGTTTCGGGCTCCCGATCACTATCTCCAACATCTCTTGTGGTTGCATTCCCTTGATTTTGTGCTCCAAGTTGCCCAACCTGTTGGAACAAATTCTGGATCATCTCATCTTGTCTTTTCAACATCGTCTCCATCTCATCCCTGGTGATAAAGACCGAGGCTTGGTTTGCTCCTGAGGAAGCCTCCTGACTCCCTTCATGCTGACTCCTTTCGGTTCTTTGTCTTCTCGTTGATTGCTTGGCCATGATTGCTTCTAGATCTGATCCTATAGCTTTCCAAATCCGAACTCCAAGCTTTAGAATCCCTGAGCGCTAGGTTCTCGGTGAAAGCACCAAAATGTTTGCATCAAAATTGGTCATAAACACCCAATTGTCGATGAAAGCACTAGTTCACAATCACAGATTACAGATAACAAGTATGTAGAGATTTAAAAATGAAGAACACTCAGAAAATTAAAAGGAAAGCGGTATAGAACACAGAGTTTATAGTGGTTCGGCAATCTGGCCTACATCCACTTTGAAGTTGATGATTTTATTGATGTTTGCTTGCTAACTACAACGAGTTACAACTGATTACAACAACAAATTTCAAGTACAATTATGGTTCCTGCAGAGTCTGGACATAGAATAATAAAAAAAGCCCCTTTTCTGTAGGCTCTGGGATGCTATTTATAGGTGTAGGCTGCATATATCTCGCTCAGATCTTGGGAGACCTCATTTGGCACGTGCGCGGGCCCACGTGATCGATCCCGAACGATTTTGACTCGATCTGTGATCGATACGAACGAGATTCGTATCGATCCAAATCTTGCCCAATTGAGCCGAGATCGATCACAAACACTCTTTAGGTTGTATGCAAGCTCCTGTGAAAATTTGGTGGCATTTGGACTTGTAGATCTCAAGATATGATCGACACGAATTAGAACTTTCTTTATGCTGCTTGGTTCGTATCGATCAATTCACATCGATACTAAGCACGTGTGCGTTGGTGACGTGGCTCTATTTTCAAGGCTTGATCCATTTTCCATGCCGTGTTGAACGAGCCTTCATCCTTATAAACTTCATTCGTATTCATCTGTAATACTCCATTCGCATCCATCCATTTCAACCCATATTCGTATCGATAATTGATGGTGTACTTCGTATCGATCATTGTAGATATAATCGATACGAAGTGACTTTGTTTTGGGGGGGGGTTTCTGATAGATACGAACAAGAACTATGATGGATACGAACAAGGACTATGACAGATACGAAGGCTCATGGATGCTATCGATTCGAACAACCATGAACTTGATGGATACAAATAAGGTATGTAGGGTGGATGGATACAGACTAACCTTACCTGTGATCGATACGAACTAGGTCGGTCCTCGATGGATACGAAGTAGCATGGACACGAGGTAGGCTGATGGATACGAACAAGATCGATATGAAGGAGGCCGCCTTTGGATGGATATGAAGAGTGTAGTTCCGGGTGGATGTGAACGGAAGCGATGCGAAGAGAGTGAAACGATGGATATGAATGAATTGATCTCCTTGATTTATATCGATCATATCTTGAGCATACGAACTCGAATTATCTTGAAATTTGAAACATTGACTTCCACAACTTTAATTGTCGTGTCATATCAATTCTAGCTTGATCTGGACTCATGCAAAATTCATCGATATTCATAGTGAACCTGTGTATAACCAATCTTCGGAATGAATTGTTTTTGATTTCTAGTCAATTTTTTGGTGTCACGGCCTTGCCAAAAGGCGGGACAACAGTTACGATTGACTCTATGTTCTCTATGTCTCCTATATATTATATATTGTTAAGTCCTGAAGGCACATATGTATATTGTTTTGTACTGATACTGTGTACGTCGAGGTGAGTCGGGTATTTAATATTTTAATCCGTACTAGTGTTTGTCCAATGGAATATTCATATGTGTACCTCATATAGTCTCATTCTCCATATTATCTGACAGTATTACTTTATAATACGTTTAGATAGTATGGGTCTAGAGGTAGGGTGTTACAAAATGGTATCAGAGGTGGTTGTTGTTAGAGCACATGAGATGGGAGGTTCTTGCCTTATGATCAGTGGCGAAGCATTGACTTTTACCCCCACACGTCCCGTTTTATGGTTTGGTTGCAGTCGACAAGCTAGCCGTAAAACCAGTGTGTCTAAGGTACCGGCGGTGGCCACAGTGGAGCCCATACCCACAAAAGCCATTACAAAATGATATCAAAGCAGATTTAGAACAATACATTATATATCAGAGCCATGAGTCATGACCTTAGATGATACTTAGAGTCCCAGTCTCCGTGGGTGTGGTAGATTTTTATTTATATTTAAGTAATATTAGGTGTATACGATGATTACTAGGGTAATCATCAAGGGACATATTTATTAATTTTTCATTATATATATATATATATAAAATTAATTAATTCCTTACCCTGTTGTTATGGTGTGTTTTACAACTTTATTGTGTTACTAAATTATATGCTTAAACAACAACTGTATTTTAAATACAATATTGATTTTAGTTATAGTGGATATACATACATGGAAGCTTGAAATATAAATATTTTATTCAAATAAGTATATGATTAACAAAAATGAATTTGATTTTATAAGAGGAATAGAAACATGTTGAGATTTATTTTGATGTTAGTTTATCCGTAGAGTGATTTAAGAATGCTGGTTGGTACATCTGATTGGCATTATCGATAGAGATTCCTAAATACTCATACAAGATAGTCCGACACAATATTTTGGAAAGATTTAAAATTATTAAGTGTTAGTTAAAAGTGAAGATTTCTAAGTTATGCAAATATTGAATATTCTTATTATTAAATGATTCGAGAAGTTAAAGAGAAGGTTTAAGTCAATTTTTTTTAGAAGATACGAGTTATAAGAGTAGCATTAATGAAGATTTGGTAAATGAATGAGTAAAGTTTTATAGGGACTAGTATATTGTTAATCAGTGGAGGTAATATTTATATAAGTTTTGAAAATAAAATGGTATTGACTTGTCCGTTGAGTGTGTTAAGAATTTTAGTCGATGTGGGTGCACACGTACTCGACAGAGGTTCTTAAACGCTTAAACGAGACATGTGGACAAGATGTTTTGGAAAATATATAAATAATATGTGAAAATATAAATTATTTTGAGTGACAATTGAATGTTTAAATGAATGATAAGAGATTATACCATTGGAATTAAAGTAGAATATTTTGGAAAGTGTTATGAAATTTTTATTTGCTTTGTTCTTGAAGATGAAAGATTATATTTATTAACATGATAAAATTTTAATTGCAAAGGGAATTGTAAATAGGGGGAATTAATTTAAAGGACAAACATTTGTATATTTTTAGCCTCAAGGACACGACCTCAATATTTTAACCACAAGGACAAACATTCTCCTAAAAATTATTCATAAGGATAAACATTCTTTTAAAATTATTCGTAAGAACAAACATTTTTCCAAAACTGCTACCGAACTAAAAACCGATACCTAAAAATTGCTACCGATAATTACAAACTGATACCTAAAAACTGTAAAAACTGATACCTAAAGAAAATTGTCCTTCAGGCTAAAATACTGAAGGTCTGTCCTTGAGGCTAAAATGCTGAAAATTTTTGTCCTTGACAATAATTTCCTGTTGTAAATATAGATGTTTATGTATCCGATGTTATTTTGATAAAATCAAGAAATGTAAAATGTTATAGATATGAAATATAATATAAAGAGAGCAATGTGGTATAATTGTGAAAGGTCAAATTTTGCAAATAAACATAAATTTTCCTCCTGCTATTGATGTAAATTATTTGAATATTTGTTTGAAGTTATGGGGAAAAATGAGTTAATTTAGCTTTTTGAGTTGATAAAATTTCAAAATATTGATTGAATAATCTGATGTTATTTGAGGAAAAAATTTAATTTCTAATTATGGTTGAGTTGGTATAAAGTGGAATTTGAAAAATAAGGATTAAATGGGATCATATATATTTAATAATGGGATTTATATAGGAATTGATTTCCTATATTTTTGTTTGTATATTTCAGTTTGAATTTTTTCAATTACTTTTCTTGGCCATGAACTTTTGATTGAATGATTATCTAGTACTTGCCTTGTTCATTAGTGATATATATTCTGATGTATTCACATATACTTTAGCTGTGGTTGAATTTCTGATTTTGGCCATACTTCAACTGGTTCATTTGTGTATCTCCTGTTCCTTGCTTTGCACTTTGCCCATTGCTCGAAACTATCGTGACAGTGATGCCTACTTGGTTTGCTCATGTTCCATGTACATTTGTCCTTGCATTGATCTTGTATCTGTCACTATGTTTGGTTTATATCCTTGCTTGTGTGCATTTGGCCTTTGACTTGTTTCATGTGTGGATGTTCTCTATTGTATATGTTGTTGCCTTTGGTTGCTTGCCGTTTATCTGGGTACTGACCCTATATGCTCTGTTCGTGCACTTGTGTGCACTGTTATCTGAACTCTGAGTTGCTTTTCTAATTTGTACGCGTGCACTTGTGTACGCATTGATCTCTGCCTTGCCTTGTTCAAATCTCTTTGCATTGCAGTATGTATCTCTGATACACTGCCTTTTTTCTCTTCAACCTGTTTCTATGCAGTGACACCTGCCCTGATTATCAATTACTCCGGCCTGATGTTGTTTGACTAGTTTACTGTGTGTGTGTATGTGTGTGTGTGTATATATATATATCCGAGACCCCTTAATAAATTTCGTATATATTTCCTCTATTGTTGATTTTCTAAGCTCGGCCTTGACTTGATATATCACTGCACTACGTATAATTCCCCTTGAATCTTCACTTGCATTTGCACTAGCCTGTTGATCTGCATCATTGCTGAATTCCCATTGTTGCACCTTATTTTTTTTTCCACTATGTTGCCATATGTATTGTGTTGTGTACATATATATTTGTCCTGATCTCTTTGAGCTTACTGATCCACGTTGTTGAATTGTTAAAACTTGCTTTTGCTTTTATTTGAACCTGTGCACTTGTATATTTCCATATGCTTGTCCCAGCAGTTCATCGGCCTTGTATTTGGTTTATGATATGTGCACTAGCCTGGTTTTGATACTTTACCACCTTGTTTTCATTGTTGCTATTTGGTCTTGGTCTTTGTTTCCTTAAATCTGAACTGTTTTGTAAGTTGGTCTTTGTTGATCTAGGTCGCTAGCGTGTTCTTATATGCTGAACTATGTTCATTTGTACTTCACTTTGCTGAATCCATTGAGTTTGTATGCCTGTTTGTATAAACAGCTTCTCCTAGTTGTGGCTGTTCCTATGTCTAGTGACAAGGTGATGATTGATGCCTTGTTGCCTTCGAAATGTTTTAGCCCTGTTCCCTTAAAAAATAGTAGTGGTAGTAATAATAATATATGCCACATTTGTTTTGTCATTTTTTTATAGTTGGATATATATTAGTTAAAATTATATAGTACCTTCACCTACAATTACATGAATACAAGTTTTCAAGATAAATATTTCACTTTACTGTAGTTTTCGCATTTTACTAAATATATGCTAGCCTTCGCCTATTATAGTGTGTGTGTGATGAAGCAGCATACCTAGGTTCGAAGACCAGAGGCTCCGACCTAACTCCCACCCCAATTGCCGACCTAACTCCAATTGCCGAACTATCCCCAATTGCCGACCTATCCCCAATTGCCGACCTAACTCCAATTGCCGACCTATTCCCCAATTGCCGATCTATCTCCAACCCATATGCCGACCTACGACCTATCTCTAACCATATGCCGACCTACGACCTAACTTTGCAAGCGAAGACCAGATGCTCCGACCTAACTCCAGAAACGCTCCCAGATAAATCGCGAGCGACCTTGTCTAAGTCGCGACATTGCAGTAAGTCGCGAGACCTATTCTGTGTTGAGGTAGTACTTCTTTAACTCGCGAGATTTGATAGTCGGAAGTGAAGATGATAACTCGTGAAGGAAGAATCGAAGCCGACCTTAGAATTTAGGTCACGAACTTGTTGTGATAAGTCGGAGATGAACTTTGATAAATCGGAGCCGAGTTAAGACGTAACCGACCTATGTACTTTGTTTTTTTTCTTTGTTTTTTGGTATGTTGAGTTGTAACGACTATAAATAGTGGGTGAGTTGTAACTTTTGGTGGTTGTTGAATATTGAAAAAAATTCTCTTTTGTTAGCTTGTTGCTTTCAATTTCAATTGGTAGTCGAGTGTATCTCCTATCTCCACTAACGTCATTCGAGTGCGCTCGGATCATCGTTTGTTGAAGCCGATTCACGGTATCTTGTGCGCAAGATCAACGTCGAAGAATCGTAGATCTCTTTCCCGGTATCTTCGGATCAACGAGTCAGAGATAGCTAGAGTTCGGTATCTTCGGATCAACGAATTCAGGCATTCCAGTATCCATCAATCCACGAATTGCTACTTTCATCGATTGAAGATCGTTTTGAATTATCCGCTGCGTCAGTTTGGTATCAGAGCTTGTTTTAGCCAATCATAGCTAAATCGAGTCTTGGAGCCGAGAATTTGAAGTGTTGAAGTTGTGTTCATCGTGTTCATCATATTTTGCAACAAAGTTGGAGTTTTCGATCCATTTCATTTTGGATCAAAGTTCGAAAGGTGTTTGAATCGTGAAGTGTGAATTTGTTGAAGTGTTTGAGAAGTATTCAATCATGCCGCCAAGACTAGTTCAACGTCATCGCAATATTAATGCTTTGTACGGAAGAGAAGAGGCCGACGAAATGGAGCAACGAATCAACGAGAATTTCAATGAGAAGCTTACGGAAGGGATTGGTCGATTAGAGAGGATGATGTTGGAGATGAGTCAAAATCAGAGAAGAGTATCACCTGAATCGAGCCATGGAAGGAGTAGAGTTTCACCACATTCTAATCGGGAGAGAAGTGTTGATAGTGATCATAGAAGCGTGGATCGAGATCGTGATAGAAATGTGACTGATCGAGATCGGAGGAATGTAGATCGTAGGAATGTTGGTGGAAGAAATGGTGGTGGTAGAGATGTTGGTGGTCAGGATCGACATCGATATACATCGGATGGTGAAGAAGAGTATGATGGTGGTAGTGTTCATGGACGAGGACGTGGACGAGGAAGGAATCAATCGGAGTACGATCACAAGTGGGAATCGGGAATGAAAACTGAAATTCCTGAATTCAAAGGTGGTATGCAAGCCGAAGAGTTTTTGGATTGGATGGCTAATGTTGAAGAAATTTTTGATTTTAAAGAAGTTCCAGAACGTCGTAGAGTGAAGTTGGTTGCTACAAGGTTGAGGGGTAGAGCTTTGGCATGGTGGCAGCAAACCAAACTTACACGTGAACGAATGGGAAAGTCAAAAGTTGAATCTTGGGAGAAGATGAAGAAATTGATGAAAGCAACGTTCTTACCTTACAATTATCAATCTTTGATGTATCAACGTTTGCAGAACTTGAGGCAGGGCACAAAGACTGTTAATGATTACGCAGATGAGTTTTACCAGCTTATTGCGAGGAATGATATTATGGAAACAGTAGAGCAGCTGACAGCGAGATTCATTGGGGGATTGAGAATGCAGATTCAGGATATGGTTAATATGTTCGATCCAAGATCTGTAGCAGAGGCACATCAAAAAGCGTTGGCTTGGGAGAAGCAGGGTAGACGAGGAGGTGGTGTGTTTACTAATTCCAACAATCAAGTGAAGGGTGTTAGTGGAAGTGCTAATGTTTCCAAACCTATCAGTAAACCAGTGATGAAGGAGGTTGAGAAGGCAAAGGTTAACAATGGTTTCAAATGTTACAACTGTCAGGAGTTGGGTCATAAGAGCAATGAGTGTCCAAAGCCAAAGAAGAGAGCAATGATTGCTGAGGTTGAGGATGAGGATGAAGAAGCTGAATGCTCTAATTCTTTACCAGTTGAGGAGGAAGACTTACTGTCGGGAGATGACGGATACGCATTGATGATGAGGAGAAGTTGTTTAACACCGAAGCAAGAGGAGGAAAGTAGTTGGTTGAGGAACAATATCTTTCAATCTACATGCACTATTCTGGGAAGAGTTTGTAAATTTGTTATTGATGCTGGGAGTTGCGATAATATTATCTCTACAGAAGCAGTGAAGAAGTTGGAATTGAAAACCGAGAAACATCCTAAACCGTACAAGTTAGCTTGGTTGAGGAAGGGTGGTGAAGTGAAAGTTGGACGTAGAGCTTGTGTGAAGTTTTCAATTGGGCAGAAATACAAAGATGAAATCTGGTGTGACGTCGTAGATATGGACGTTTGTCATTTGTTGCTGGGGAGACCGTGGCAGTATGATCGAGCTGTGCAGCATGACGGACGTACCAACAGTTACAGTTTCATGTTTGAAGGCACAAAGATTACTCTAGTTCCGAAGAAACAACAACAGAAGGAGAGTAAGCTGGAGGAAATTGAAGAGCTTAAAACTTTGTTATCATTGAAGGAATTTGTGAAGGAAGTAGAGGAGGAACCTGAAGTGTTTTTGTTGATTGGACGGGAGAGTCAGGAAGTGGTTGAAATTCCAGAAGAAATTAAACCAGTTTTGAAAGAATTTGACGATGTATTTCCAGAAGAGTTACCAACGGAGTTGCCACCGTTGAGAGATATACAACATCAGATAGATCTTGTTCCAGGTGCTGTGTTGCCACACAGACCACATTATCGAATGAGCCCGAAGGAACATGAAGAGTTGCGGAGGCAGGTAGAGGAATTGCTTGAGCAGGGGCGTGTGCAGGAGAGTCTGAGTCCTTGTGCTGTACCAGCTTTATTGGTACCCAAGAAGGATGGGACGTGGAGGATGTGCACTGACAGTCGAGCATTGAATAAGATTACTGTGAGATATAGATTTCCAATGCCGAGGTTGGATGACTTGTTGGATCAAATAAGTGGAGCTACTATCTTTTCGAAGATTGATTTGAAGAGTGGATATCATCAAATTCGTATCAGACCAGGAGATGAGTGGAAGACTGCTTTTAAAACTAGGGAGGGTCTATACGAATGGTTGGTCATGCCATTTGGTTTATCCAATGCACCAAGTACTTTCATGAGGGTGATGAATCAGATTTTTCGACCGTTCATTGGGAAATTTGTGGTGGTATATTTCGATGATATTCTTATCTACAGTGGGAGCCCAGAGGAACATTTGAATCATCTTATAGAAGTGCTGATGGTATTGCGACAAGAACAATTCTATGCTGCAACGAAGAAATGCGTGTTCATGACGCATAGTGTTTTATTTCTGGGGTATGTTGTTTCAGAGAAAGGAATACAGGTTGACCAAAGTAAAGTTGAGGCGATCAGAAATTGGCCGCAGCCCAAGACGATAACGGAAGTTCGTAGTTTTCATGGGTTGGCTTCATTTTATCGAAGGTTTATTCCACACTTTAGTAGTGTGATGGCGCCTGTTACAGATTGCATGAAAGATAAACAGTTTGCATGGACGGAGGAAGCCGAGGTTGCTTTTGAACGAATCAAAGATCTTTTGACCTCTGCACCAATTCTAGTGCTACCTGATTTTCAGTTGGTGTTTGAACTACATACCGATGCATCCAAGGTTGGGATTGGAGGGGTGTTGAGTCAGAAGGGGCGTCCTATTGCATATTTCAGTGAGAAGTTGTCCGGAGCGAAGATGCGATACAGTACATATGATGTGGAGTTTTATGCTGTTGTACAATCTATTAAACACTGGAGACACTATCTATTTCAGAAGGAGTTCGTTCTTTACACTGATCATGAAGCGTTGAAGCATTTACAAGGGCAAGACAAGATTTCAGCAAGACATGCATCGTGGATTGCATATCTACAACAGTTTACTTTTGTTGTTAAACACAAGTCAGGGGTGACAAATCGTGTAGCTGACGCTTTGAGTAGAAGGAGTCATTTGCTGACTACAATGAAAGTTGCGGTGACTGGTTTTGAATTATTGCCAGAGCAGACTGCAGAAGACTCTTATTTTAAGAAATTTGTTGAAAGGGACAATGAAGGGAAGACTGATGAGTTTATGATGGTAGATGGTTTTCTGTTCAAAGGAAATCGATTGTGCATTCCGGAGGGTAGTCTGAGAATGAAGATTATCAAGGAGTTACACGAAGAGGGACATGTTGGGAGAGACCGTACCTTGCAGTTGATTTCACAGTCCTACTTTTGGCCATCAATGAGGAAAGAGGTAGAAAGATTTGTGGAGAGGTGTCGTATTTGTCAGGTTTCGAAAGGAACAGCGACGAATGCGGGGTTATATATGCCGTTACCTGTGCCTACCAAACCATGGGTTGATATCAGCATGGATTTCGTGTTGGGATTGCCGAGAACTCAGAGGGGAAATGATTCTATATTTGTTGTGGTGGACCGGTTCTCGAAGATGGCACACTTTATTGCTTGTAAGAAAACGGCAGATGCTGTTCATGTTGCTCAGTTGTTTTTCAAGGAGATCTATCGACTTCATGGGTTGCCAGAATCTATTGTGTCAGATAGAGATACTCGATTTTTGAGTCATTTTTGGTTGAGTTTGTGGAAAATGGTGGGAACAAAGCTGAAGTTTAGTAGTGCTTATCATCCGCAAACTGATGGACAAACGGAGGTGGTTAATCGATCGTTGGGAAACTTGTTGAGGTGTCTTGTTCAAGATAACCTAAAGAGTTGGGATGTGAAGTTATGTCAGGCAGAATTTGCCCATAATCATGCTGTGAATCGAAGTACTGGGTTCAGTCCATTCCAGATTGTTTATTCGAGCTTACCGAAGGGACCTTTGGAATTAACGGTAATACCACAATCAAAGAAGACAGTTAAGAAAGCTGCTGATTTTGTTGAAGGGTTGACGGAGTGCCATAGAATCGTTCAGGAACGATTGGAAAAGACAAATGAGAAGTACAAACAAATGGCGGATAAGAAACGAAGGAGTGTAGTCTTCAAAGAGGGTGATTTTGTTTACGCGGTATTGACGAAAGATCGTTTTCCAGTTGGGACTTACAACAAGTTGAAAGCTCGAAAGATTGGACCAGTAGAAGTCTTGAAGAAAATCAATGACAATGCTTATCAGTTAAAGTTGCCAGATCACATTCACACTGCTGACGTTTTCAACGTTAAACATTTGATTCCGTACCATGGAGATGAGCTTGTTGAAAAAGTGAGAAGTACAAATTCGAGGTCGAATTTTTGTCAACAAGGGGAGGATGATGAAGCAGCATACCTAGGTTCGAAGACCAGAGGCTCCGACCTAACTCCCACCCCAATTGCCGACCTAACTCCAATTGCCGAACTATCCCCAATTGCCGACCTATCCCCAATTGCCGACCTAACTCCAATTGCCGACCTATTCCCCAATTGCCGACCTATCTCCAACCCATATGCCGACCTACGACCTATCTCTAACCATATGCCGACCTACGACCTAACTTTGCAAGCGAAGACCAGATGCTCCGACCTAACTCCAGAAACGCTCCCAGATAAATCGCGAGCGACCTTGTCTAAGTCGCGACATTGCAGTAAGTCGCGAGACCTATTCTGTGTTGAGGTAGTACTTCTTTAACTCGCGAGATTTGATAGTCGGAAGTGAAGATGATAACTCGTGAAGGAAGAATCGAAGCCGACCTTAGAATTTAGGTCACGAACTTGTTGTGATAAGTCGGAGATGAACTTTGATAAATCGGAGCCGAGTTAAGACGTAACCGACCTATGTACTTTGTTTTTTGGTATGTTGAGTTGTAACGACTATAAATAGTGGGTGAGTTGTAACTTTTGGTGGTTGTTGAATATTGAAAAAAATTCTCTTTTGTTAGCTTGTTGCTTTCAATTTCAATTGGTAGTCGAGTGTATCTCCTATCTCCACTAACGTCATTCGAGTGCGCTCGGATCATCGTTTGTTGAAGCCGATTCACGGTATCTTGTGCGCAAGATCAACGTCGAAGAATCGTAGATCTCTTTCCCGGTATCTTCGGATCAACGAGTCAGAGATAGCTAGAGTTTGGTATCTTCGGATCAACGAATTCGGGCATTCCAGTATCCATCAATCCACGAATTGCTACTTTCATCGATTGAAGATCGTTTTGAATTATCCGCTGCGTCAGTGTGTATATGTATACGTGTCTACCTTGGCTAGCACGCAATTTCATGCAATTAGGTACTTGAAAGCTTGTCCTTATGAGTTGTTATATTTAGTAGATATGTACAAGTATATCAAAAAATGCGTGTCCCATTTTGTTTTGCTATGTTTTAGAATTTCGGCCCATAGGTAATCTTGTTCACATAATTTTAAGCTGAATTGTTTTATGCATTATTTTGATTATTGGATCAAATAGTTCAACTAGTTTGGTATGCTAGACTCAGTTAACCCATTGTCCTATTGAGATTTGTATGTGGGTAATACATATACATTTTTTTAGTTTAATTTGAGATATCTAACTAGTCAATTTATTAAAAAATAGCATCAGGCTGTCATGGCAAGGTTGACATTGCTACACTTCAGTTGCACTTTTAACTTAGATTTTGTGTTAATTGTCTTTGTTTCTTTTTTATACAACACGTGTAGCAACTGACTATACTTCCAAATTCTAAAAGTAATAACAACCAATAATTTTTTTTCTAAACTTGAACTATATTTTTTTTTTTGTGCTCTGTTTTCTTTTGGTATATATCTTTTCACATGTTGTTTACATGCCATGTTTTCTTCATCACCTGCTCTTGCTGCTTCTAATATCATGTGCGTCTCTGTCCATTTTCGTGCCCTGTTTTATTCATTTTTGTTGGCACCTGTATATATTTGTGCTTTCTAACTTCACTTGTACCTTTGCACCCTTGTATATGTTTTATGTACATGAATATTGTTTGCAAAGTAATAAACAGGTTTGATGGGTTTACTTTAAGTAGTAGTATAATATGATCATAGATTGATATATATATAGATTTTAACGAATATTATTATAATTTGAAAAAAATGTGGGTTTGAATTATGAATTTCAATTTTTTTTAAGAGTAATAATGAGAAGTTGAATTTAAATCGAACTTGAGCTATAGCGAAATGAAATTTTTCATTAATATATAAGTTATTTCTGCTTAATGAAGTTATTATAATCCTATATAGTTATTCTTCATTATGGAAAGAGTGTATATACAAAAAAAGTTGAAAATGATATAATTAATTTATATAAATATAATTGTTTTAGATTTCTCCTTATAGGAAATTGTGAGAGTGCAATTTTGTTAAGGGGGAAGTTTGTAACAATCCAATTCTTAAGTAGTAATTGGTTAACATTAATAATTGAAATTTATCTAATCAAATTGAAATTTGATGCTTTATTTGATAAATTGATTTGGTAATAATTTTATAAAGATTTAAATTGCGGAATTGTGATATTTAAAATTAAATGGGTTATAAATACGGAAAATAAAATCTTATAATGTCAATAAATATGAAATCGAATAATAGCTTGGATTAAATTGAAATTAGCCTAAGAATGAAAAACAAATACATATTTTCTTTATAAACAAATCTAAAGCCCAAATAGCTCAAAAACTCCTTCCCAACCATTCATAATTCCTTTATTTTCTTTCTTTACGGATGCCTGGAAACTTCGCGACCTAAGGCTTCTTGTATTTGTACTTATTGAAATCCCGAGTGCCTCATCTTTTAAAAAAAATTAAGAATACTATATACAAAATGGATATTATCCCTAAATTCGATTTCGGGGTTCTCGATTTCATTCATCATGGATGTTCGTTGCTGACCTAGCTGGTGCGACTTGGACACGTGAAGCTATTAGTGTGTGATGAGTTGCGAGCGATGTGTTTGGAAGTGCTAGATGTCGACGAAGGAGGTTGCGACGGGGTTAAGGCGCTGTTTGAAGGATGTTGGCATCGTTATTGAGTTTGCGATCGTTGTTCGGTGAGCTATTCACAACTCACAACTATATCTAACTTGGTTGAATTGCTGTTAGTATATATTCATTGATTGCTGTTAACATATATATGTTTATATGCATCCTATTAGTTAGTGCAATTGTTTAATTGAATTAATTTGGATTGGTGATTGAATTTGTTTTGAGAAATGAATTGTTAATTGAATTGTTTGTTGTAAATTTGACTTTGAATTAATTATTTTAAAAAGAGAACATAGTGTATTATTATTTGATAAATTATACTTGGAAAAGTAAGATATTGATTAAGAGATTTTATAAGGATTATTAAAATAAAAGTCGAGATTATAATATGGGAATTTTCTTATATGGAATATCTTGTAATTGCAAAACTTGTGATTGTTTTTATGTTAAGTAAGGAATATGAATTATATTTATGATTTGAAATTGATAAAATGTATTTTAAAGTTTTTATATATATATATATTATGAAATAATAATTAATTACAAAAAATTATGATATAACTCTTATAAATATATATTTATCTTAGAAATCGAACTTTAATTATTTTATATAAATATTTGAATATTTGTTTTAATTGCTTTAATAAAAATATTTTAATGAACTTTGGTATTATTTAAATGTTGGAATTAAAAAAAATTGAGATTTTAGTATGATTTCCATATCTTTTGATTTCATATATTATATTCAAATTATTAATATTATGAGTAATTCACCGTTGGGTTCGATTTGGTTGATATTTCAGTATGATACGGTGATGACATCCTTTTGTTTGATTGTTTGGTATTTATTCTATGTAACGAGAAATCTAAATAACCGGTTTAGTGATACTGCTTGGTATGAGACTTTCGGTAACACTTTTCCGGTAATTCTTTGGACTCGTTATATAGAATATGGAAGGAGCGAGTGTGATGAATGAGCACTGAATAAATTGACTAGTAACACGCGGTGGTATAGGATGCCGTTGTGTCATTTATTCAGTTATTCTTTGCTCGTGGAGGACACTTATATGCGGGTATGTTGTGTATGTTGTGTGTGACTCGCTGTAGTGAGCACATATGTAGGCTACTAGCCATATTATTTGTGCACATTATATGTCTGTCTACCCTTGTCCAGCCCCCTTTATGTTTCGGGAGTGAACCGGATTGGCCAGTATCCTTCTAGCGGCCTGATTGTGGGGTCGCGCCCCAGATCTGCAGCACCATTGTTGTTTATGGTATTCGATGTGCACGAGATTGATAGTTGGTCGCCCTTTGTGTCGTATAGGCTAGCAGTCAGTTACCATAGGGGCACTTGTTGATAGTTGTGACCGAAGAGGCTACACGTTGTCAAGCCAATGGTGGATCATTGTCACGATACCAAGAGGGGAGAGGTTATGGTAACCAATGACTATAGTATTCATGTCATACGGACCACATGTGGCTCCTGAAGCAAGCATACATGCTGTCGGTCTCTCTTCTGGTTCCGATGTATGTGAATGTATGTGGGTATATGTGGGTAGTAGATAGACATATATTATGTATAAATGGGATTATACCTAAGACTGCGTCTAGAGTATGATCAACCCCATATCCTTCTTAAGCAGGCGTCCTATTTATTATTGATTTGTTGTTTATATCTCTTAGGGTCGATCAGTCGAGAGTTTTGCCTCTCTAAGGAATGTGGGTCGAGATATATGATTTTATTTTAAGCTGGCTCAAATCTTACTTATTGATTTTATTGATTTGATAATGATATTTATAATATGCGATTGAGAAATACTGTGGGCATTGCTTGACGTTACTTGAGGATATCTCATTATTGATGATTTCAGATTTGATGATGAATTCTGGATATATATGATTCACCCATTCGATATTGATTTAGTGATTTTGCATTGATGTGCTTATTTATATGGGCAATGACATCTTTATATATGGTTTTGTGATATTTGATTTTATACGATCTATTTGAGACAGTCTGTGATATTTGACGTTATACGATCTATTTAAGACAGTCTATGATATTTTGACTGGATAGACTTACATCATGCCTATATATAACATATTTGTTGATATTATAAATATCATATATTATTTACCCTTGATTTAGATATAGTCTGACCGGTGTGTTATTTATATAATACTCGGGTCAGTCCGAGACATTTTAGGTACAAGGACTATGCAACCAACTTACTTGTTGTCTGGGTCAGAGGAGATTAGATATCTATATATATATATATAGAATTGTGGGTTATGACTTTGTATTATATAATCTCCTGTGCGTATATTATTGTGATTTATATTGGATATATATTGTATATGAGATATTATATATTATCGCTGTGATTGACCATGTGTTCTCCGTGTATCCTAAATATTATGTATTTTTCTATCCTGGAGGCACATGTGTATATTAGTTTGTACTGATACTATGTACAACAAGGTGAGTCGGGTATTTAATATTTTAATCCATGACAGTGTTAGTCTAAGGGAATATTCATGTGTGTACCCCATATAGCCTCATTTTCAGTATTATCTGACTGTATTACTTTATAATACTCTTGGATAGTATAGGTCTAGAGGTGGGGTGTTACGGAAGCACCCTCCCCATGCTTTCCACTATTCATGTCATGCTCTTGTGTCCTTGTGTTGAAAAAAGTGTGTATTTATATGTATATACATATATTCCTTTATAAAAAATTTTTCCTTACTGGTATAAATCGCACGTACATGCATCTAATAGCTTTGATGGTCACAACATTTTTATTTAAAAAAGTTATGTTAGTGGTATCGGTTGCAAATTTATAGTAAAATTATGTTTAAGGGTGCTTGGGAGGGGGGGTGGTGGAGGTTGTAAACCGACGATAAGATTCCATTGGTGGATATAGGGCATTTTTGAAATTTCAAAAAGACACGGTTGAAATTTTATTCATCGAATTCTCATTATTAATAGTAGAGATATATATACACTTAAAAGAGAGCATATTTATGCACATATACACATGTATTTATCATGTTAAAATGGTTTATATTGTGTGCATATATGTTCAACATAGTGTTATGACATTTAAAACAACTTTTAACCATTGAAAAATCGATATTTCGAAAATAACTTCCGGTTATATTTTCTATTTTTCTATGAACTATATATTTTAGTAAACAAATTTTGAAAACGATTTTATCATCATTAATTACTATTTAAAATAGTTTTATTTAATAATAAAAATCCACTTATTAATTATTTAAAATATAACTAAATATTCATTTAAATAGCGATTAATTTCTAGGTAGTTATACTCTTCCCCCCTTAAAAGCATTTCGTCCCGAAAGTTAGCAATCAAGGAGATAAGTCAACTTACGCCAAAAAACTATATATTCATATCATAAAACACATACAAATACATACACTAGCATCCATAGCAAACAAACATACACTATACATACAACCTACGACTAGCTATCCTAACATCAACTCGAGATAGGCTTCTCTCGTACAATCCACTGTCTCCCAAGTACAATCTCTAGAATCCTCACTCCACTGAACCTTAACTAGTCGCACCACCTTGTTACACAAACTCTTTCATCCTGATCCACAATGTAAACTGGATGTCTAACCACTGTCACATTCGGTTCTATTTCCAATTCCTTTTGAACCAATGACTCCACAATTAGAGATGGGTCATAAACATATTTCCTCAAATGAGACACATGGAACACATTATGAACACCCACCGACCTTTCTAGCAACTCGACCCTATAAGCAAGTGGTCCGATCCTCTCAAGAATATGGAAAGATCTAACATACCTTGGAGCTAACTTCCCAGCCTTTCCAAATCTAACAACCCCTCTTATTGGTGAAATCTTCATGAACACCAAATCTCCAACCACAAATTCCAAATCCCTTCACCTTTTACCCCCATAACTCTTTTGGTGATCATGGGCCTCCTTCATTCTTTTCTTAATCACTATAACTTTCTCTGTAGCCTCTCGGATTATATCCGGCCCAAGAACTAATCTATCTCCCGTCTCAACCCCACATGTTGGTGACTTGCATGGTCTTCCATACAGGGTTTCATACGGTGCCATTCTGATGCTTGCTTGGAAGCTATTGTTGGAGGAGAACTCAACTAAATGCAAACGATCCTCCTACCATCCACCAAAATCTAGAATACATGCCCTCAAGAGATCTTCTAGAATCCGATTCACCCGCTCCGTCTGTCCGTCGGTTTGGGGGTGATATGTTATGCTTAAGCTCAACCTTGTTCCAAGGATTGTTTGCATTGCTTCCTAAAATTGACTAGTAAAAATGGGGTCTCGATCGCTTACAATACTCACAGGATCCATGTAACCTGACTATCTCCCACAAAAAAAATTCAGCTAAGGAAGCAGAGGTCCTTATTGCTTTCACCGGAATAAAATGCGCGCTCTTTGTTAGCTGATCCATGATAACTCACACTCCTTCATTTCCTTTTCTAGTGCTGGGCAAACCATCGATAAAATCCATTGATATCATTTCCCATTTCCAATTGGGTATCTCCAAAGGTTGTAATAATCCGGCTGTCTTATGATGATCACCTTTTATTTGTTGACAGCACGAACACCTACTAACAAAGATAGAGATATCTCTCTTCATTCCCTTCCACCTAAACATTCGCTTCATGTCCCTATGCATCTTTGAGACACCTGGATGGATACTCAACTTCAAACGATGGCACTCTGGCAAAGCTTCCTGTCTAAGACCGTTGACATTCGACACACAGATACGTCCATTCATCCTTAAAACTCCTCGGTTATTAATCTCAAAACTTGTACACTGCCCCTCCTCAACATTTCTGATGATCGCCATGAAGCTTCTGTCCTCTCTTTGCTTGCTCGCTATTCTTTCTAGGAGAGTCGGGGTAACCTCCAAAAGATTCAAAATAGCATTCCTGCTCAAGGCATCCGCCACCACATTTGCCTTCCTTGGCGTATACAGAATATCTAAGTAATAAGCTGCCAAAAACTCTACCCACCTCTGTTGCCTCAAGTTAAGATCCTTTTGATTAAAAAGATACTTCAGGGATTTATGATCCATGAAGAACTTGAATTTTTCACCAAATTAAAGAAAGAAAACTTACTCCTAAAATATTTAAAGATTAGAAAGAAACTAAGAGGAATAGAAGGATCCTTACCCAGCAAGTAGTGTCTCCACATTTTCAATGCAAAGATAACAGCCAACAACTCAAAGTGAAGAGCATAGTTCTTCTCGTGAGGCTTCAACTGCCTACTTGCATACGCAATCACTCTACTATGCTGCACCAGAACATCACCCAAGTCCTACTCTACACACTTCCTTGTAAACCATGAACCCACTATTTCCATCTGGAATAGCCAAAACTGGTGCACTGGTCAATCTTTTGAATTCTAGAAATGCCTCTTCACAATTAAGGGTCCATACAAACTTCTCCTCCTTCTTAGTTAAATTAGTCAAATGGGAGGAAATATTGGAATAATCTTGAATAAACCTCCTATAGTATGCAGCCAAACCTAATAAACTACGAACCTCGGTAGGAGTCCGCGGTTGCTTCCATTCTCGAACAGCCTCCAACTTCATTGGATCTACTGAAATACCTTCTTCGGTCACAATATGTCATAAGAATCTTACTTTTGATTTCCTAAGATGGCACTTAAAAAATTTCACCTTCAAGACATGTCTCCTCAATGTTTCCAACACCACTTCCAAATGATATTTACGCTCCACTACACCACAGATAGGATTTTGGCGCAACCTTAGGCGCCACATTTGATACGGCTATAAGCCGTATCAAATTTTAATACGGCTTATAGCCGTATCTATATTATTTAATACGGCTGTAAGCCGTATTAACATTTGATACAGCTTATAGCCGTATTAAAATCTGTGCCTCTTTTCGTGGGAAAATTTTCCCCAAAACGCACACCCTCCCTCCTTTTTTTATTTCCAGCTTTCATTTTTTTATTTCCAGCTTTCATTTTTTTATTTCCAGCTTTCATTTTCACCCTTAATGGTCGTTCCTTTCATCGAGATAGTTCTCTTGTGTCGAGGTAAACATCAAAGTCTTTCAGTTTATACTTGTCATAATTTCATCTTTTTTTGTTTTGCTGTATAATTATCGTTGGTGGGTATCCGTATTCTTAGGTTTTGCATACCCATTTGATGAATTAAAGAATATTATCTTGTTATCGCAAATCTTTCGAAGTGTTTTCGAGAGAAGTTGGGTGCCCATCTTGTGCACTGAACTGATTTGGTTATATTTGTTTACAAGTTTTTATGCTGTAACCATAATTTCTATTAACGAATGCCTCAAAGCTCGGTTAATGTTGTTATTTGTAAGATTGAGTTGCTGTATTTACAATCTGTTTGGGAACAACTTTTACTACCACTACCTAAAATAGTTTAAAGTTACAGCTTTTGCGTTGATTCACATGAATATGAGATAATAGAAGTGTTTAGATATAAGTTGAAATGTTGGCTAATTTACTTGTAAAAGATACAAAATGAAATAAGCAAGTTATGTATTATTGATTTGTTGGCAAAGTCAAAATTTTATGTAGTTAACAAACATATAAAAGTTACATAAGTAACTTATAAGTTATTTTCCTCATAAGGTGATGTAAAAAACATCTGTGTTGGTGTTTCTTTGAAAGCATCTCATTAGTTGGTGACCATTCATTTTGAGCCCTACCATTCACAGCACCGTATGCACTATAAAACATCCATTCAAAGCAAAATAAAAGGGTTAAATTAACAAAACGAGCTATAGATTAGCGACCATAGCAATTGACATCCTAGCTTAATCTCTGAATGATTGTGATGAGCCAAAAAACAGTTTAACTGGCAATACAAATTGGATGTGATACACGACTCATACACCAATATAAAGCGGATATGATATATTGTTTGATCTGTAGTAGGTTCTGCTGTAATCTTCAAATGAACGTGGTCAGCAAAAGTATATTTTGGATAAGTAATATGATTGGATTTTTTTTATCCATTAAACCAGTACACTACGTATGTATAATATGCAACACCCATGCATTTGACTACCCCTACACTTCTGCACTCAACATTGGAGAAGATCGAACTGAATACAACATACTGTACATGGCATGGCAAGAGCACCATGTACACAGAGTCTACTTGGTCTTTATTTTCTCTAGGCAAATTCTATTTGAACTCGTGAATTTGTTGAGTAACCCCATGTAATTTGAAAAAAATGAAGAAACCCAGTTTTTTTGCTGAGTAGCCCCATGTCTAATTAAAAAAAAACCAATAATACCATGTCTAATACAATAGTCAATCTTATGCTATTTTGTATTATTTTGATCTCCTTGCATAATTTACAGCTTGGTGCTAATGTTGTATATGGTTCTGACATTGTATATGGTTTTGACATTGTTGTATAAGTGGATAAAATTATTGTTAATGGCGCAAGCCAAGTATCAGGAGAGGGGTAATGCATAGACATTACTCCGATGCTACAAAATAGCGCCGTTGTAATGGCAAATTTTTTGGAAACAGTTTGGTGTTAATGTTGTATATTGTTCTGACATTGTTGTATAAGTGGATAAAATTATTGTTAATGGCGCAAGCCAAGTATCAGGAGAGGGGTAATGCATAGACATTACTCCGGTGCTACAAAATGGCGCCGTTGTAATGGCAAATTTTTTGGAAACAGTTTGGTGCTAATGTTTAAAATAAACCCTATATTTTGAGTTCCATTTATTGAAATTTAAATAGTCCATATATTTTAACTATTTAAAATTAATTAAATGTTTAAAATCATACTACAAAATTCTAGGTCGTACAGGAAAACAAAAAACGATCATGAAAAAGGCATGCATATAAATCTTACAAGGAAGTTAATTGTTTACTAAATTATATTGTTCTTTACTAAACAATTTATATTATGAACGATCAAGTAGCTTGAATCATGTAATCGAGTTGTGAACTTAGGCTAGTTTATATATTAAGTTTTAGGATATCATGTAGTGTTTTGCTTTGTCATATTTGGGAAAGTCGAAGTGGAAATGTACTGTTTTGTTTATGTAGGGCTGCGGAACAAATCTACGAGACTAAAAGTCATTAATGAGCTTTTGCAATTTCTTTAATTTAGAAAAGAACATAGTCTTTTAGTATCTAAATTATTGTTTGATGATTGCTATATGATCCCCGTTTAATTATAATATCTTGGAGTGGATGCAAATGATGATGTGGCACATCAAGTTAGGGTTGATCGTCGAATTGTTGATGCTTGATGTTCATCCATGGTCCTACTTTAGCAGTTACAAATTACTGATGTGTTATTACTCTTCATTTCTCTTTCTCTAGAAGCTTTATCTAATGAAAACACGTGGTTTTATTGGATGGTTAAGCATATCCTGTAACATAGTAATGATGGAGCATGTATCTAGAGAGGTTTTTCTAGGTTGATTCTCTTTTGTTGTTCGACCAAGTACATATAAACTATTAGCTTTCAGTGAATACTACCTTCGAATCTTGCCCTTCACGTTTTTTATTGTTAGCACAACAAGATAGAATCAACTAATGATTATATTAGTATTTTTTATTAAGGTCAAATGGTTTAAAAAAGAGACTCGACAGGGATAATCCCTTCAGCATTTCAAATTAAAGAATAAAACTCTTCTTATAACTTGTTTTATTACAGTAAGCTTTGTCCCAATAATCATTGACTAAATCAATAAAATCAATGGTCGAAATGCACCATGGCCACACTGAGCTTAGCACTTCTGAGCTTGTTCAGTTTTATATTTCTTCACTTTTGCTCACAACTTTTTTATCAAATCATGTAGTATATATTCTAAAAAAATCTTTCAACTCAAATTTTAGAAAATATTTTCTAATATCTTTTGCTTTTTATTATTATATTATAATCATTAGTGCTTTATAATTCTTTAACTATTTGACTTATAAATTATATGTTCATGTTTAGAGTTTAGGTGTTGTACTCTAGATGTTATTTGCTTTTGTAAAAACCTAGCCTCCATTTTATTTTGTTTCTTGTTTTTATATTTTGTGTTGGTGATGTATGAATTGATCTATGAATTGATGATCACTGATGATCCCTTGGATGTATGTTTTCTATAAATACTTTTCTCAATCAAATTAATTTCGATTTTACTTGTACTGAAATTTTGAGATACTCTATGGAAATGCACTTTGTGACAAGTACGAGTTGGGTTGTTTCTTATTTTTCAAAATTAAGAAGCTTTTCCACTCATCGGAATTTTTATTTATCGTGCTCTTGAAGATGGCTCTACCCCACTTTGCCTGGCACACCTTTATGAGGTATTTTTCCTTTTCAATGAATTTTAGATATCTCCTATAGATGCAATGCTAAGTCAATTGAGTCTGTATGCAATAGAATATTTATGTTTTGTTATCTTGCAACTTCTGGCTACTTTTAAAATGAAAAGGAAGGAGAGGACAAAGATCCCGTAGTGATTAAATGCTAGTATCTTTATTGTATCCATTTATTGGTTCTGCAGTTTCATTGATAATATTATTTAGAGCAATTGATTCCGACCAATCTCCATTTTCTTTTTCCAAGTTTGCATCATGTTTGTAATTGAATACCATTTCCTCGTTAGATGCATGCATAATTCCCATCTTACTTGATATTGAAACAAACGCTATAACCAAAACAACATATTTGTATCGGAAATATAATAGAAAAATCAAACATTAAAATTTTAACAATTATTTCTTTAACATTGTCGTAAAATGGTCATTCCATAAACAAGGGCTCTAAAAGCTGTGGTTGAATTTAATGGCAGCTTGCCTGTTGACCACATGCTTGGGTTTTATCTTCATCTCACCGCTCCTGATATTAAGGTATTATAAGCTCGAATTAATATTGTATTCGTAGTTAGTTTATTAAAGAAATTGGATAGTAAGGTATTATAAGCTCGAATTAATATTGTATTTGCAGTTAGTTTATTAAAGAAATTGGATATATGTCCGCTTCCATACTAGCCCAAATTTGACAGGCGATATTTGTGTTAGTTATATGCTTTGCTTGTGACTTGTTTTTACCCCCAAAGACCTTTTAATTTAATTTTATTTAATCTTTTACGCCTGTTGCAACTGGTTATACTAAATAACAAGCATTGCATATCACTGAATCTTGTTGCATTGAACAATAGATATTTTAGAATCCGATATTTGATGTGCTCCAATATGAAGTACTGTAAATAATTACTGTTACTTAAATATGCTTCTTTTGAGTAAAATTGAGTTATTTCCAGTATAGTTGAGAATGTTGTACTCATGTAAATTACATTTTTCTTGGGACTTGGTTTAACCTAATAACATTTTTCCTTAGCTTAATCAAGTTTGTTTATGTCTGATGCAACTTATTAAACCAATCTTACATATAATGCTGCCAGCTTGCCATAAAGGTCCAAACTTTCATTTTTTCTTCTTCCCTTTTTAGGGTAGCTCTCAGCCACTTAGATGATGTGTGATGTGTGTTAGAGGTAGACATACGTCTTTTATGTTAATTCTTTCATTTTCCTCCCTTTTCAATACACTAAGGAGTAAGGACAGAAATGAATTCCACAAAATTGATTTCTTAGTAGCATGTAAGCTGTACTGCAATAAATTGCTTAGCAAAGAGAGCTTGCATTATTTATGTCATACTACCACAGAATCTAATTTTAATATGCCAAGTTGGAGATATCGGTTTAATTAACTTGCATTGTTAAAGGTAGTTGAAGGAATAATTATATCAACTATTTAGCAACTAGACAGAGGTAGTTTAATTCATTTTTTACACTCCGTATTCTCTTTTGTCTCAATTATGTTATGACTAAATAACTTGCGTTCGCGTTATACTATAATATCACTGAACAAGAAGTGAAAGAGCTTAAGATAACGAGTACGTTCCATCCCCAGTAAACATCAGGTCACCTGCCATCGGTAACACCTAGTACCTACAAAGTGGGCACTGCCTTTTTTTCTTTCTTTCTTTTTACCTTTGCCTTTTGTACTCGGCGTCAAATTTAACATAGCAATGCTGAAATTTATAAATAGCTTTCATAATGAAGGCACCGAGCTGAACAATAAAAAGAAGTCCACCAAAAACTCGTATAAAAGTTTTGAGTTTGCTGTTTGTTTGTTAAAGAAAAATAAGTGTTACCCATTAGAAAAAAAAATGTAGTTTAACTCGTAACTCTGATACAACATTTGAGTTATTATCTTTTAGAAGTTAATTAGTAGTATATTTGTCTAATAGCAGTGATAAAGTTAAAGATTAATTCATACAAAGATGATGGGTGGAGAACTGTACTCATGATCATGTTTATGCAGTTATGACCTAAATAGTAAATGGGCGTATTTGATCAAACGTTCATTCTCGATGTGTATATTTCATATTATGAATATATCATGGTTTCATCAAGCCAAACAATTATTGACGTGTCGGCTAGAAGTTGATCAGATTCAAGATCATAGAAAAATGTTCGGCCATCTATACGCAAAACTATGCTGAACTGTATAGTTTGGACTTCTTAATAAACTGACTATGCTGAACTAGCAAAACGGCAATAGAAAAAAAAATAACTATTATATTTAACAAGAACAATATAATTTAGTAAAGTTAAATATGTAGAATTAATCTTACAACAAATTTCTGAATATAATTTCAAAAATATTCTTTTCGAGCAGTTGGAACGAGGACCCATTGAAGGGCAAGTCTCATGTTCTGTTAAATATGATATAGGAGGGCAGTATGTCTTTCAGCATAAACAAACAATGGATAAATGAATCAGATCTAAGATCTACATACTATATAGACGGGGTGCAGAAGTTCATTAGTTTTGTTGAAGAAAACGGTGGTAAGAAAGGATTGTATTTATGCCTTTGCACCCGGTGCAAAAATATGAAGACGATCAAATTAGATGACATTCATTTTCATTTGCTTAGATGGGGTATTATCCAATCGTATACAGCGTGGTATTTTCATGGGGAAAAAAGAGCGGAGATGGAAAAATAGCAACCAGTTAGTCATGGCAGAACTACTGCCGAGTCTGAACATATTAGGATGGAAGATCTGGTCAATGATGCAGATAGATTTCATCATTTTCAACCTACAAATTCGTTGCCTGATCTTGCTAATGTTGGAGAGCAGTCTACTGATTATCCAGATTGGCAGGCCAATGAAAGTAAGAAGTATAAATCGCTTTTTGGTAGCGTAAAAGAGCCATTGTATCCTTCATGTTCAAAAGGGATTACGAAGCTGTATGCCATTGTGAAACTGAATAGCTTGAAGACCCAATACAGCTTTTCAGATAATGGTATGACTGCACTTCTCGAACTAATAAAGGAGTTACTCCCCGAAGGTAACACGCTGCCGACAAAGTACTCCGACGTGAAGAAGATCATTAAGCAAGTTGGGATGAATTACAAAACTTATGATGCATCCATCAATGATTGCATATTGTACTGGAAAGATGATGCGAACAAAGTTTCTTGTACAAATTGCAATGAACCAAGATATATGACATCATTAAACGAAGAGAGGGTACAGTCGTCGTCAAGTATAGTCCATCAACAAATATCAGTCGTCGTCAAGTATGGGAGAAGACACACAGGAAAAAAGATGGTAGCATATCAGATGCCACTTCTTCATACTTTGTAAGTTAAACAAATATTAACTTGCATATTCTTTAAAATTCGTTATTCATGTAAGTATTATCATATTACAGGATCAAATTGCGAAAGCGAAGGAAAAGATCACTGATAGTGATGAAGAAAAATTGACAGTGGATGAAGACATCTTATCACAAGTGCTTGGTAAGGATGCAAGGGGTAGGAGCCGCGGTGTTGGGACCGTTATACCAAAGACTAAAGTTAAGGCTTGTGCCATTGCACAGAAACGACTCCGACATGTTCATGGCGAGCAGGATGAGTTGAAAATGAGGGTGGGAAGTTTGGAGGGTACAGTGGGAAATTTGTCTGGGCAAATGGAGGTTTTGATCAACATGGTGGGAAATATTGAATAGGGAATTCGTGCACCGGTCAATTCTTCTGATGGAGGACGCGCCACACAATTCAATGCTCCTGAATTCATTGCTTCGCAGTTCCAAGATTCGACCAATGTTACGAACAATCAAAAATGTGAAATCCTCAACTCTGATTTAGAAGTAATAGGAACAAGTATTTTTAACATTTAAACATTTATGACATAATAAGTAGAAAACTTAAATAATAATAAATATTCCCTTTTATTGCAACAGGTACTATATGCCGAGATTCTACATTGTCCAACATCCATGGGAAATCTGTGCCATCCACACAAGAAAAAGTGGTATTGGACAGTATACTCCTACCAGATGAGAGAACCAGCAAAATGAATCATCAATTTGCAGAGACCTTTGCTGATGTTGGAGTGGGTGGATATGTGTGCCATCCGAAGTGTCTTATTCGATATCTCTAGATGATGGAGCAGGTATATTTTTTGTTTATGTGGTCGATATTTCAAGTCCCATTAAATTGATTTGAATTTAATTCCAATTCGGATTAATATATTTTAAGTTGTTAATATACCATAAAACATCTTTTTAGATAAATGAATTATAAAATTAAAAACATCTAGCGAGTTAAATAACATTAGTTCATAGGAAACTACCATATTTTTTAAATCGTCGTATGCGTAATCGCATCAAAACAAGTAAAGTTTACAAACAAACATCTGGCTTGGTGCTAAATAAGTGATTCATCATAAATTGATTGTCCATTTTGGTTGCATAGAGTTGATATATTATTTCTACATTTTCTTTTTGACATTATGGCATAATAAAACCTAGAATTGCTATCCCCCTCTGTTAGCCATTGGACTTTTGATTGCTGGAGATTGAAAATGTATTTCTCATGCATTCTTTTTTTAGTAAATTGCCTTTAATTCTCTTACCACTCAAAAACGTTTCCAATTATTATTAATATTTTAAATAGAAAGAGAGCATTCCTTTCTAATATGAATTGAAACATCACTTGCAATTTAAATAGAAAGCGAGCATACTTTTCTAATATGAACTGAATCATCACTTGCAAAAATATGTAAATGATATTGCCATTTTTATACAATATTTTTTGCACGTGGAGCTCAATCTTAATTTAGAACCGTACGGCACGTAAAGCAACCATGAATTTACAACTATTCCATTTATTCCTGTTTGCAAAAAAAAATTGTGAATAGAAAAGAAAAAAAAAGAAAGAAGAGAGAGAATATGAAAGGTTAATGTTCTTACCAAGATTTACAAACTCAAGTAACAAACTTGAAAATGACAGAAACCATGTTCTATACCAAAAGTAGATGGCTAAAAAAGTTAAAAATCAGTAGTTATATGTATACTACATTGTATTACCTTTGATCTCTAGTTATAATCATCACTAATAATGAGATTTCTAAAACTATCAATGTGATGGACCTCCTTATTACATCTAAAATTTCTATATCATTAGTTAAATCTTTATTTATTACATTGCTAATTGGAACTATGTTAGCACTACCTTAATTGTGGATGTATTTTGGTTTGCAACCTTCTCTTGCCTAAACCCCTCTGACGAATTCAGGTCAATGTCCTTTTCATCTGTATGCTGATTATCATTGTTATTATCTACATGTTGAACTATATATTGTTTATCATTGCTGTTCCTTATTTTAGTAAATTGATCTTTTTGTACCTAAATTTTATTACACTTATTAGACAGTTGGCCTAATTCCCTGCATTTATCACACTAACCACTCATTAGGCATTGACGTCTGATGTGCCCGATAGATTTACAGTTGTCACAACTAGGTGGTTCATACGCATATTCCACAATTTCTAGATAAACACCACATGTGCTTGTTTTAGCCCGAACCACATTGATTCATCAAAAGACGCTCTTAATTCACCATGCTGTCACACAGCACCTTCTGATCTATCTTCATCAACCCATCGCCGAAGACAACCATTTTTCCCTAAATAACCGATGTATTTGTATCTTTTTTCACGTACCGTGCTCCTTTCTACTAAATGTCATTAGTGGCTTTATGTTAGACGCTGAAATTTTCATTGCCCAATGATCTATTTTTTTCATAAAAAGAGGGTTAAACTGAAGTCTGGGTTTGCAGCTGTAGATGCTATAGGCTTAAGTATAGATGGAATAAAATGATTTTTACTAAATTAACCCCATGTAGTTAATTTAAATTTTAGCTTATAATGCTATAGGCTTACGTGTTGATGCCCTATTACTTTCTCATTACGTTCGTTCCACCATGGTTTCCATTTCTCAGATTATGCTCCCACTGTTGTATTGGAAAAGGAGCTCCAGTTTAGTTTCTTATCCATCTTTCTGCTTGTGTAGATGTTTTGGGCTGGAGGAGTTAGCTCTTTGGCTTTGCATTGTGCAGTGGCTGCCGTAACAACATAGTATAATAGAGGCTTGTTGTGTATTTGTATTATGTAGTAATGTGATACATTTGTATTATTGTTGTGTATTTGGATCTTGGTACTGGAGCGATAGTGTTTTCTAGTATCCGCTACTGCGATATATTAATGTGCTAAATGCTAGTATTATGTAATGATATTATGTAATGATATTGTTAAGTTATTACGCACTGCAATGCAGATTATTGAATCATTTGAATGTGCACTGTCTATAATATTATTTGTTTTGATGTCTCGGAATGATTATTGATTATATATTGGATATGAATAGGTCTATAATATTATATATTCGATATGAATAGGTCTATAATATTATATATTGGATATTGATTATATATCTATATCTAATTGACTAATTAGATACGGCTTTTAGCCGTATCTAATTGGTTCATTAGACGCTACCTATTTGTCAATTAGATACGGCTAAAAGCCGTATCAGAATATTAAGCTCGGCATATTTTGATACGGCTTTTAGCCGTATCTAATAAGATTAGATATGGCTTTTAGTCGTATCAAAATATCATTTATGGTGTAGTGCTCCTCCTCGGATTTGGAGTAGATAAGGATGTCGTCGATGAAAACTAACACAAACTTATTAAGAACATCTCAGAAAGCATGGTTCATGAGATATACAGAATATGCAGGCGCATTGGTCAGCCCGAAAGGCATAACCAACCACTCAAAGAAACAATCAGGGCATCTAAAACCAGTTAAGGGTATACTATCTTTAGCAACCCTCAATTGATGGAATCCAATAGCTAGATCCATCTAAGAAAATACCGTAGCTCCATGAAGTTGATCAAAAAGATCATCGATGCGGAGTAAGGGGTACTTGTTCCTAATTTTCAACTTATTCAACTCCCTATAGTCCACGCACAACCTTAAAGATCCATTAGACTTCGTCGCAAACACCACAACAGATCCCCAACTCGAATGATTGGGTCTTATAAATCTTCTCCTTAATAGGTCATTGGTTTACTTTTCTAATTCTTTCCACTCTTTCAGGGCCATCTTTTTCTTAAGTTGAATCACGAGTCTTGCCCAGGGACCAAATCAATACGGAACTCTATCTCTCGGTGCAGGGGTAAGCTATTGACTTCTTCAAACACATTAGGAAATTTTTTAACAACTTCTACATAACTTAACTCATCTTGGGATGATTCCAGGGCATACAAGAAAGTACACATATTTATTCCGGATTCCTTACATGGTACTTTAGCAATTCTTCCCGACTTAGTTTTTAATGATACGGTCCTTTCAGCACAATCTAAAACAGCTCCATATTTTGATAACCAATCCGTATCCAAAATAATGTCAAATCCTTTGAAGTCTAAAACATATGGGTCGCAAGAAAAGTGATGCGAAAGGTAGGAAATTGGCACATTCTCGCAAATCATGTTTAAATGGGTTATGCTCCCTATAGGGTTAGACAAACACATAAGGTTTTCTACAATACTAGGAATAAGATGAAACTTATCTACCGATTCACAAGAGATAAAACTATGCGAGGCACTAGTATCAAATAATGCTCGAGCAAAAATACCATTAATCGGTAACGTACCTTAAAGGACGCCTTTCCCTTTACATCTGTTGAAGTAGATGGTTCATTTTTAATAACGTACATCTTAGGCTGCTGCACCTTCTTCATAAGTGGGCAGTCCTTAATCATATGGCCCGACTGATGACAATTGAAACAAAGCGACTTCAGGACCATTGGAGAGATGGGTCCACTTTGAGGCTTCGGAGCTTCACGGTTCGGACAGGACCTTGAAATATGAATATAAAAACTAATATTCCTGAACTTGCCTCCTTGACCTTCTGCATGTTTCCCTTTTCCTTGATTCTTCCAGTTTGGATTAAACTTCCTCTTGTTAGAACCATTCCCATCGGTATTTCCACTAGGTGCTACTGGGGTAGGCTTCTTTTTTTCCAAGGCCTTGTACCTCAGAGCCTTATCAACTAAATCCACAAACCTACCTTTAACATAAGCAGTCATCCTCTCATGGTACTCCTTCCTCATACCCAAGACAAACATATCATTCTTCTTCAATGGGGTGTTGATCAATTCTGGTCCAAAACAAGACAGCTCATTAAACTTAGTCTTATATTCTGCCATAGTTATCCTTGCTTCAAGTCCATAAAGTTGTGGTACATCCAGGTCCTTCCAACTGCCGATAAGAATTGATCCTTAAAAACGTCTTTAAATCGAGCCCATGAAAAATCTTCTTCTGGAATATTTGCAGTAAGAGAGTCCCACCAAGCTGCTGCTCCCTCTTGCAGTTGCCACACTGCTAAGAATCTTTTCTGCTCATCTGACAAACCAAGACCTTTAAAACTCTTCTTGCAAGATCGCAACCAAGCCTGCACCTCCATGATAGACTCGGTTCCTTTAAGTGGTTTCCCTCGAAGGTTAGTGTAATCCTTGCATAAGTTTGCAAAATTCACTCTTCGCTGCTCTGGCGCTGCCTCTTCGGCAATCCGAACTCCTCCAGGATTCGGGGTTTGACCATTTGTAGTGATGGTAGTACCTGCTCCCTACCTCGTCTTCCTCTATTACTCATGTCTTACTACTTGGATATAGTAAGATAATTCTTAGAATAATTAGACAAGATAAATCTTGGCAGAAGGGTACTAATCAAGCCTATCAAGTTGATCTATCTATTAGATATATATATATATATATAATTACAAATACGCACTCTCGAAGTTGACCCTCAACCCAAAGCCTAAGTGTTCGCTTAACCTAGGTTCTGATACGACAATGTAACGACCACCTTTCTTGAATGGAAAGACGAGCCATTAAGGATAGAAGAAAAAGAAAGATAAGAAGAAACTAAACAATCACAGAATCTCACCACGAATCAGAACAATATATAATAGATAACATAGGATATTACATAGTTATTCCCATAATAATAATACATCAGAGTCATTACAATACAATTTCAACTAGGCAGTTATACTTCCTTCCCATCACAAAATGCATAAATCATACATAAACACAGCAGAATAAGATAATAACTAGCCACAATGAAGCCACGTGCTCTAGCTCCTTCAAAATGCTTCCATAAGAAACCCGGATCACTTGGCTACTCATAAAAATTTGAGTACCCAAGAGTTTTAGGAAAAGAAAATAAAACTCCGGGTCAGACATGGGTCTGGTGTTAGTAAAACTCAAACAACTTAATTCTTACTTTATAAAACACTTTGAAATCAAAGGTATCTCGTAAGACCACACTGCACATAAACATGGATGGGTTTTTACCTTACGATAATCAAAACACTTTATGTAGAAATCCAGTGATATTATGATAATGTCTAGGGTTTTCAAATAAATAGTTCACATAGCCGAAATTGTTACATTAATTAAATTCCAACATAATAGGTATACAACTAAGACCAAAGGCACTTATTGGGAAATGGATTCCATACAATGACTGGGTTATTGGGGTACCGCCCTTCACGGCGCATCTCTAGATAAAGCAACACCGAGGTCGAACCTATTGACCCCTGCCAATACAGGACCGGCATACCCTTTACCGGACAGTACCGAATAAGATCACCCCTCAGTTGGGATCAACAACCGTACCAAAGCATAAATGAGTTAATGGTAGGGACTCTAGATAGGGATGACCTTACCCTCATGCGAGCGACCTACCTAGCCTTGCCGCATCTTCCCTATTTTAGTCATTCTTGGTTGATGAGGCATGAGGCTACGTTTACCTTTATTATAGCATTGCCACTTAGAATGCTAACATTGCCTTTCATATGTTGACAAAATGTCAGCACTCGTCCATACACGTCGTTCAGGAGATGAACGAACCGAAGGCACTATTTACACTACACCCATTTTAGAATCACCCTAAGGGTTAGTTGCAAACAGTCCTTGCACTACAAAGTCTTCATTTAGGACATTTGCCTTACTATTTCCAATTCAAACGCTTACATTGGTTCGAAGTGGATTTTAGATAATAACTAATATCCGATCCCAGTCTCTCTAAACCGACATTTGATAATTTTAAATGGTCAAGTTGTTTATAGTGGACTATCCCACTATCAGGGTGTAAAGATTTACATATGAAAATACATTCCATATGCTTAGATTATCATGAGCTGCTTATCAAAATTAACCCCATAGTATTCATCATGTTCCCAAAGTGTGGTATTTGTGATAAGTACAAGTTGACTTACTTTCAATAAAACATATCAACATTTTATTACAACTACTTTAATTCATTTGGCTACTTAATAGCATGGACAAGATTTCCTTTTTTTTTCAAAACATTTTTCCTATACAAGGAAGTTTGCTAAAAATAAATAACCGATAGAATTTAAAAGAAAACTTTAAAACAAATAAATTCTCATTTTAATCATAAGTTTAAATCCTCAATTAAACCTTAATTAATCTTAATTAGATCAAAATTAAATCGTAAATAACCCTAATTTTATTTACATTTAAACTTTAATTAAATAACATTTATTTAAAATTAAATACAAATTAAGTAGATAATTAATCTTTGATTAAATAATAATTAATTAAATAACTAACTCTAATTAAATAATTAATTAAATAAAATAAACTTTATGAAATAAAATTAATTCTCTTTCACCTTAATTAATCATTATTTAAAACTTACTTAATTAAAATAATTAACTTAGTTAATAATTTCTTAAACTCTAATTATTTAACCTAATTACTTAATTCAATAATTAAATAATAATTACCTTGATTAATAAATTAATTTACTAAATTATTAAATAATTAAAAATTAAACGTTTGACATACTTAATTATTTTGAAATGAGTTTTCAAAAACAATCCAAAAGAAAACACTTAAAACTTGAAATTGTGAAATTTTCCGAACTGCATCCATAGCGACTATCGCTGCGCAGTTCGCTAGAATTGATTTCTAGGCGAAATCATCACTTTAACTCTAGCTACTACATCTTTGAAAAAACAAACGGGAAAGTTTAGAAAACTTAAAACAAAGGTAAAAACTTGGAAAAACATTTTCAAAAATCCAAAGCTAGAAAATAACTTTCATTTTCAAATCGCATCTTAAGTCCTTTGCGACTTTTCAAGGTGCAAACTTCACGACATTTTCATCATATACACATGATTTGGATTTCATAAACATACTACCATAATATCATACCTAATATCATATATCCATAAACATATCTAAACATATCAACATATCAACCAATCACCAAATCCAAGTTCAAAAATAAACATATCATCATATGCCATAAATACGACATGATAATTCAACATAAAAATCACCATACTTTTACAACATATAGTGAAAGTGAGTGCAGATTAAAGATCTTAAGGCTAATTTAACACTAGAGGGGGGGTGAATAGTGTTTAATGGATTCTAAGACTTATATGGACTAATTTAAAAATTATGATATAAACAAATGCAGAACTTAATCATAGAACAATCACAGAATCAAACACAGATGCAGAAAGTAAATAAAAAGCAGTAAAAGGAAAGAACACACCGAATTTTATACTGGTTCGGAGTTATCCTACATCCAGTCCTGTACCAAGGCAAACACCTCATATAGATTTTTATTATACCAATGTCGAGATTACAATCCTCAATTTCTAAAGGCCTTGAGGTACCCTCCTGTCTCTCGAGTCCGGGGCAAACTCTCTTGATTTACGGGCCACAAGATCACTCAATTGATTTCCAGGCACAACCACACCTTATAGAGAGACTCGATAAACTTTTGATTACAAATTGATCCTATAACTCTGAATAACACTTTGATCTTCGAGAGAGGGCAGAGAATCAAACAAGAATGAGATTCTAATTTGATTCACTTGAGAATTTGGCAGAATTTCGGCACGATCTTAAAAATATGAAAATTTTAGAATATGGTTTTGTGGAGAAGGAGTGAAGAAAATAAGAAAATAGTTAGTTAAAAAATTCTTTTGTGAAGGCTATTTAAAGACCAGTAACGGTCATAACCATTCGTGAAGAGATTTAAACGAATAAACACTTCTTTTGAAAATTGAAACTTTTGAATTTAACGACCACCATGTCGACATGGGGTATCCCATGATGTCGACATCCCTTAGTTAAAAACAATGTAAAAATTGTTTTGAAAATGGTATTGAAAGGAAAACAAGATGAAATGATTCTGGAGTAAAATAAACTAATTTTCTTATGTTTTAAAATAAAGAAGAGTAGAAAAATATATTTTTAGAATGTATATATAAATTTGATTTTAAATCTTAAGTGTGTGTGTGTGTGTATGTGTGTGTATATATATTATAAGAGAATATTTAAAAGTCAGAAGATAGTTTAAAAAACAAACGAAGTTTAAAACAAGAGTTTATTTTAAAACAAAAACAAAGAATATTTTAAGGCTAAAACATTTTGAAAAGTAGTTTTGAAAACCATTTTGAAAAACCATTCTGAAGTAGTTTTGCAAGCTTCTTCCTGCAGAATATCTCATCACATCAGGACTCGAGAACTTGTACAAAACCAGGATGTTCGTGGGTTTGTAAGCCACTTGTCATAGGTTTGTAAGCTACTTGTGTGGGTTTATAAGCCACTAAGAAGATAGAAATGGGTTCCATCCCAAATGAAATTTGGAATGAAGATTTCCGTGCTATTGTGAAGTTTTAACAAAAACTAGACACATATCTTGAAATCTTGATCTTGATACTCTAGAGTCTTTAATCTTGATATCTCCATTCTGAATCTTGAGTCTTTATACTGATCAGTCTTCAGTAATCAATACCTGCATATATATATATATATATATATATATATATATATCCTGCATAGTTCCTGCATATACATATCTTATCTAGACAATAGTGTTAGTATATATTTTATAATAAGATAAGTTAAAAAGGTTGTTGTCATCAAAACCAACATCTCAGTTTCGAACAATCTCCCCCTTTTTGATGACGACAACCTGTATTTTTAAAATATACTTACCATACCATAACTCCTATCATAACTCCCCCTTACTCCATGACTCCCCCTTACTCAAATCATAACTCCCCCTTACTTCAAGCTAACTACTATTTTATAACTTCTCCCCATTTGTCATCAACAAAAACTTCTTACTAATAAATTCCCTAAACTTGATATAAGATAATCAACCATAATACAATAGAGTAATCCATATATAAGTGTAATAAGTGCTAAGTGTGATCATAAGTATGAAATGTGATCATAAATGTGAAATGTGATCATAAATGTGAAATGTGATCACGAGTGTGATCATAAGTGTAATCCAGAAGTAAATCAATCATCATCCAATCATATTTACAGTAATTATTCAATCCAATCATATATACAAACCACACCAAATGTTTTACATAAGTCAAGTCAATCAAGTTTAAAACACACCAATCAAATCAAACAAATAATATACAAAATGACTAGACATTCCTTAGTACTTCCACCCATACATCTTCTCCAAAGATACGGTCTGCTTTGATGGCATCCCATTCTTCTTTATCTTTGTCGAGAGTGACTGGTGGATTTCCTTCGAGATCGTCCTTGTTAAGGGCTGAGATCATCCAACAAAGGGCGTCAAAATGTCTCTCTTGCTCCTTGATCATCTGCATTTGACTCAATTCTAAGTGACGCTGATTATGAAGTATGAATGTAAGGATATTCTTGAAGGAAGTGTGAGTTTCCTCAATATTATCATCTAGATTCTTAATCGGAGAAGCCATAATTCAAGAAATAGGAAGAAATATGAAAGGGATTGACTAGAAATGAAGTTTGATAATTTATCTTGGAAGAAACAGGTATAAATAGGGGTAGAAAGTTGTTTAAAATGAATAGACACAAGTTAGTTACATGAAATTAAAATTTGAAAGTGTAACTACTTTCTGCCCGTTGCATGTCGACATTGGGGGATGGGGGATGTCGAGATGCCTCTGCCTAAAGTGACAATTTGCTTTGTTTTGAATATTATCAACAAATCTATGCAACTAAAATTTGTATAATATAAAAACAAGCAATTACAGAGACAAGTGAAGTTGAATAACAGGAAATAAAAGATTTCATTAATGATTCTAGTCAACATTACATAAAATAATATAATATTAACTAAAATAAAGGAAAATACATGGATAGAACTTGAAGCAAACAAGATAACATGAACTAAAACTAATTAGATGAAGATGAAGAAGATGATACTCCAAGTTTTCTACTAACTTTCCCGATGAACTTGTTGATTTTAGTGGAAATCTTATCTATTTTCTTACTCATTGATCTTTTGAGTGTCTTTTGATTTTCCACTATAATTCTTTGATTATTGAGAATGGTCTTATTGGATGGATTAGCGGGATTAGTAGGATATTCAATACTCTCTAAGGAAGTTTCTTGATCTTCCTCTTCCTCCTCTTCAATTTCCATTCCTTCCTCTTCCTCTTCCTCTTCTTCTTCTTCTTCCTCCATTTCTTCAATCTCTTCATGAGCAAGCCTTTCTTCCTTTTCTGTAAGTGTTTCATATGTGAAACACTAATGGAATTTGCATAAGGGAAATGTTTCCATGGTTCAACACTTTTCTAGTTACAAATTCTTCCCTTTTGAAATCAACTCCAAAGTAATTAAAAATCCGAGTGAGATAAACTCCATGATATAATGTGTTTTCACCCATAGTAAAATTCTTGGGCCTTAGCTCATCCAAAATAACTTGAGCCCAATTGATATCATAATTTCCGAAAATTGCAAAAACAGCTTTGCAAACTTTCAAAGTTGGGTTGTTGTAGTTTCCCGATCTTGGTATAAGGGTGCGTTGAATAGGAAGGTTAACAATTCTTGCTTTTGGACGAAAATAACGATTTTTGAATTCAAAATTGTCATCCCCTTCAAAGATGTGATGAAATGTCTCTCGATCATTTTCATTTATTTGAAATTCCGAGAGATTCATTCTGGTTTACTTGCATCCTAAAATATTTCCTAAAATTTCACAATCCAAAACTATTTGTGTTCCTTTAACACTACTCCAAATTTGTCCATCTTGCCCATCATAAAAACCACGATTCAAATTCGCATAAAACATCTTAACAAGATTTGGATAACATACAAAATCGTTTTGTTTGTTATCTACTACACTAAGAATAGAACATTGTTGAAAAATATTTTCAATTTCATAAGAAGGAAAATCTTCAAAAATAGCAAATTTCCCCGTATGAATTTTACCAAAGTTTACATAGTTGATATAAGCTTTGATAGCTTCCGGGTCATTAAAAAGAAAGTTTTTGATAGCTTTTGGAAGCCTAATGGTGTTAGGAGTGCTTGAAGAGGCCATTGAAGAAGTTTGAGAGGAGTTGAAGATAATGAAGATAAATTTGAAATTCGAAATAAAAGTGAAAAGTGATGATAAGGAGAGTGAATTAAATAGAGATTCTATAGACATGTTCTCTGGTCAAGAGGCATCTTTCCAGAGCAATGAAGTTGGTGAAAAGGTGGATGGAAATTCAAAAGTTTGAATTCAAATTTTGAAATCAAATTTCTAAGAGGCATGTCGACATGGGGTATCCAGGTATGTCGACATGTGCCTATTGAATCAAAGGACAAGTGTCCATTCCTAATTTCAAATAAATATATATATTATATCCTATATTCTACTTATATAATTCTTGTGATAACATTAAATATAATAATACTTAAATATTAATAATTTAATATTTAAAATATTATTAAAATAATATTATTTTTGAATTTAAAATTCAAATTTCAAGGGATAAATTTGAATTTAAAATTCAAGGAATTTAAAAAAAATCAAGCAAACAAACAAGCATCCATTCAAATAAGAAAAACTAAAAATAATGTAAATGCGTACCTATTTTTAGATCCATACTCCCAACGTCGTCTGATTTATGAATAGCAGTGAAACACAGATTTGAATTATCCGTCTTCTTTTCATCGTCACAGGATGATGAGTCTGAGTCATCAAGAGTTGTTGTGTATGCTTTCTTTCTTTTCCTTGATGAATCATTATTTGGAGGGAACAACTGTTTATCTGGATACGGACAATCTTTCCTATGATGCCCGACTTTATTGCAGTTGTAGCATCTATCATTGTTGACGTTCTCCATATTATTTCTGGAATTCCTTTGATCATTTCTTTTGTAATTATTCATTTTTCTATATTTTAGGAATTTCTAGAAGTTTCTTGTCATAAAAGCAATCTCCTCATCACTGTCTGGTTCCGAATCTTCAGTTGTTGCATTGAATGATAATGACTTCTTTTCTATAGCCTTGTTTTCTCTTCTTCCTTGCAGTTGAACTTCATAAGACATCAGATTCCCAATCAATTCTACTATTTTCATTAGACTGATATCATTTGCTTCTTTGATTGCAAGTGTCTTTTGATCCCATTCTGGAGTGAGTGAATTTAGAATTTTTCTGACTTGGTCTTCCTCCGAAAAGCTTTTCCCCAGTGCAATTAGTGAATGAACAATATCTTGAAATCGACAATACATATCGGAAATGGACTCATTTGCATGCATTTTAAACAATTGAAACTGATTAGTTAATATGGAAATTTTAGTCTGTTTAACTTTGCTTGTTCCTTCATGAGTAACTTGCAAAGTTTTCCAAATTTCAAATGCAGACTTACAAACAGACACTCTATTAAACTCACTCCTATCTAGTGAACAAAATAATATATTCATGGCCTTTGAGTTATTTTGTGCAACATTCTTTTGCTCAGTAGTCCACTGGGCAAAATCGGTAGTTGGTTCAACATACTCGGTTTGTATGATATTCCAAGTGTCTAATCCTACTGATTGTAAATAAATTTTCATTCTACAAGCCCAATATTCATAATTACCGCCATTGAAAAATGGTGGTCTGCAAGTAGACTGACCTTCTACTAATGAACTAGTGTTAGTGTTAATAGAACTAGTGCCAGAGTTGACATTACCAGTGTTGGTAGCCATTAAAACAATTTTCAAGTTTCAGATTATGAAAACTATGAAAACCAATGCTCTAATACTAATTGAAAGTTAGTTTGGATTAAGGATTTTAAGGCTAATTTAACACTAGAGGGGGGGGGGTGAATAGTGTTTAATTTAAAAATTATGATATAAACAAATGCAGAACTTAATCACAGAACAATCACATAATCAAACACAGATGCAGAAAGTAAATAAAAAGCAGTAAAAGGAAAGAACACACCGGATTTTATACTGGTTTGGAGTTATCCTACATCCAGTCCTGTATCAAGGCAAACACCTCATACAGATTTTTATTATACCAATGTCGAGATTACAATCCTTAATTTCTAAAGGCCTTGAGATACCCTCCTATCCTCCTATCTCTCGAGTCCGGGGCAAACTCTCTTGATTTACGGGCCACAAGATCACTCAATTGATTTCCAGGCACAACCACACCTTATAGAGAGACTCGATAAACTTTTGATTACAAATTGATCCTATAACTCTGAATAACACTTTGATCTTCGAGAGAGGGCAGAGAATCAAACAAGAATGAGATTCTAATTTGATTCACTTGAGAATTCGGCAGAATTTCGGCACGATCTTAAAAATATGAAAATTTTAGAATATGGTTTTGTGGAGAAGGAGTGAAGAAAATAGTTAGTTAAAAAAATTCTTTTGTGAAGGCTATTTAAAGACCAGTAACGGTCATAACCATTCGTGAAGAGATTTAAACGAATAGACACTTCTTTTGAAAATTGAAACTTTTGAATTTAACGGCCACCATGTCGACATGGGGTATCCCATGATGTCGACATCCCTTAGTTAAAAACAATGTAAAATTTGTTTTGAAAATGGTATTGAAAGGAAAACAAGATGAAATGATTCTGGAGTAAAATAAACTAATTTTCCTATGTTTTAAAATAAAGAAGAGTATAAAAATATATTTTTAGAATGTATATATAAATTTGATTTTAAATCTCAAGTATATATATATTATAAGAGAATATATAAAAGTTAGAAGATATATAGTTTAAAAAACAAACGGAGTTTAAAACAAGAGTTTATTTAAAAACAAAAACAAAGAATATTTTCAGGCTAAAACATTTTGAAAAGTAGTTTTGAAAATTATTTTGAAAAACCATTTTGAAGTAGTTTTGCAAGCTACTTCCTGCAGAATATCTCATCACATCAAGACTCGAAAACTTGTACAAAACCAGGATGTTCGTGGGTTTGTAAGCCACTTGTCGTAGGTTTGTAAGCTACTTGTCGTGGGTTTGTAAGCCACTAAGAAGATAGAAATGTGTTCCATCCCAAATGAAATTTGGAATGAAGATTTCCGTGCTATTATGAAGTTTTAACAAAAACTAGACACATATCTTGAAATCTTGATCTTGATACTCTAGAGTCTTCAATCTTGATATCTCCATTCTGAATCTTGAGTCTTGAGTCTTTATACTGATCAGTCTTCAGTAATCAATACCTGCATATATATATATATACATATATATATATACATATATATATATATACATATATATATATACATATATACATATACATATATATATACATATATATATATATATATATATATCCTGCATAGTTCCTGCATATACATATCTTATCTAGACAATAGTGTTAGTATATATTTTATAATAAGATAAGTTAAAAAGGTTGTTGTCATCAAAACCAACATCTCAGTTCCTAACGATCTCCCCCTTTTTGATGATGACAACATGTATTTATAAAATATACTTACCATACCATAACTCCTATCATAACTCCCCTTTACTCCATGACTCCCCCTTACTCCAATCATAATTCCCCCTTACTCCAAGTCAACTATTATTTTATAACTTCTCCCCCTTTGTCATCAACAAAAACTTCTTACTTGTAAATTCCTTAAACTTGATATAAGATAATCAACCATAATACAATAGAGTAATCCATATATAAGTGTAATAAGTGCTAAGTGTGATCATAAGTATGAAATGTGATCATAAATGTGAAATGTGATCAGGAGTGTGATCATAAGTGTAATCCAGAAGTAAATCAATCATCATCCAATCATATTTACAATAATTATTTAATCCAATCATATATACAAACCACACCAAATGTTTTAAATAAGTCAAGTCAATCAAGTTTAAAACACACCAATCAAATCAAACAAATAATATACAAAATGACTAGACATTCCTTGGTACTTCCACCCATCCATCTTCTCCAAAGATAGGGTCTGCTTTGATGGCATCCCATTCTTCTTTATCTTTGTCGAGAGTGACTGGTGGATTTCCTTCGAGATCGTCCTTGTTAAGGGCTGAGATCATCCAACGAAGGGCGTCGAAATGTCTCTCTTTCACCTTGATCATCTACATTTGACTCAATTCTAAGTGACGCTGATTACGAAGTATGAATTTAAGCATATTCTTGAAGGATGTGAGAGTTTCCTCAATATTATCACTTTGATTCTTAATCGGAGAAGCCATAATTCAAGAAATAGGAAGAAATATGAAAGGGAGTGACTAGAAACGAAGGGTTGTTTGCATTGCTTCCAAAAATTGACTAGTAAAATGGGGTTTCGATCGCTTACAATACTCACAGGAACTCCATTTAATCTAACTATCTGCCACATAAAAATTTCAGCTAAGGAAGCGACGGTCCTTATTGCTTTCACCGGAATAAAATGCGCACTCTTCTTTAGCCGATCCACGATAACCCACTCTCCTTCATTTCCTTTTTTGGTTCTGGGCAAACCATTGATAAAATCCGTTGATATCATTTCCCATTTCCAATTGGGTATCTCCAAAGGTTGCAATAATCCGGCTATCTTTTGATGATCACCTTTTATTTGTTGACAACACGAACACCTGCTAACAAAGATAGAGATATCTCTCTTTATTCCCTTCCACCAAAACATTCGCATCATGTCCCTATGCTTCTTTGAGACACCTGGATGGATACTCAACTTCGAACGATGGCACTTCGACAAAGCTTCCTACCAAAGACCGTTGACATTCGGCACACAGATACGTCCATTCATCCTTAAAACTCCTCAGTTAGTAATCTCAAAACTTGTACTTTGCCCCTCCTCAACCTTTCTGATGATCACCATGAAGCTTCTCTCCTTTCTTTGTTGCTCGCTATTCTTTCTAGAAGAGTCAGGGTAACCTCCAAAAGAGTCAAAACAGCATTCCTGCTCAAGGCATCTGCCACCACATTTGCCTTCCCTGGCATATACAGAATATCCAAGTCATAAGCTGCCAGAAACTATAACCACCTCTGTTGCCTTAGGTTTAGATCCTTTTGAGTGAAAAGATACTTCAGGGATTTATGATCCATGAAAATCTTGAATTTTTTACCTAATTAAAGAAAGAAAACTTACGCCCAAAATCTTTAAAGATTAGAAAGAAACTAAGAGGAATAGAAGGATCCTTACCCAGTAAGTAGTGTCTCCACATTTTCAATGCAAAGACAACAGCTAATAACTCTATGTCATGCATAGCATAGTTCTTCTCGTGAGGCTTCAACTGCCTGCTTGCATATGTAATCACTCTACCATGCTGCATCAGAACAACACCAAGTCCTACTCTACACGCATCCATGTAAACCGTGAACCCACTATTTCATATGGAACAACCAAAACTGGTGCACTGGTCAATCTTTTCTTTAATTCCAAAAATGCCTCTTCACACTTAGGGGTCCATACAAACTTATCCTCCTTCTTAGTTAACTTAGTCAAATGGGAGGAAAAATAATCTTGAATAAACCTCCTATAGTATCCAACCAAACCTAAGAAACTATGAACCTCGGTAGGAGTCCACAGTTGCTTCCATTCTTGAACAGCCTCCACCTTCACTGGATCTACTGAAATACCTTCTTCGGTCACAATATGTCCTAAGAATCTTACTTCTCATTTCCAAAAATGGCACTAAGAAAATTTCACCTTCAACACATGTCTCCTTAATGTTTCCAACACCACTTCCAAATGATATTTATGCTCCTCCTCAGATTTGGAGTAGATAAGGATGTCGTCGATGAAAACTAACACAAACTTATTAAGAACATCTCGGAAAACACGGTTCATGAGATCTACAAAATATGCAAGTGCATTGGTGGGCCTGAAAGGCATAACCAACCTCTCAAAGAAACAACTAGGGCCTCTAAAAGCAGTTAAGGGTATACTATCTTTAGCAACCATCAATTAATGAAATCTAGTAGCTAGATCCATCTAAGAAAATATCGTAGCTCCATGAAGTTGATCAAAAAGATCATAGATGCGGGGTAAGGGGTACTTGTTCCTAATATTTAACTTATTGAACTCCCCATAGTCCACGCACAACCTTAAAGATCCATCAAACTTCGCCGCAAAAACCACAGCAGACCCCCAACTCGAATAACTGTGTCTAATCAATCCTCTCCTTAATAGGTCATTGTTTTACTTTTCTAATTCTTTCCACTCTTTCGGGGCCATCCTTCTCTTGGGTTAAACCACGGGTCTTGCACTAGGGACCAAATCAATATGGAACTCTATCTCTCAGTCTGGGGGTAAACTATTGACTTCTTCAAACACATCAGGAAAATTCTTAACAACTTCTACATAACTTAACTCATCTTGGGATGATTCTTAGGCATACAAGAAACTACATATATTTATACCGGGTTCCTTATCTGGTACTTTAGCAATTCTTCCCAACTTAGTTTCTAATGATACAATCCTTTCAGCACAATCTAAAATAGCTCCATATTGCGATAACCAATCCATACCCAAAATAATGTCAAATCCTTTAAAGTCTAAAACATATAGGTCGTAAGAAAAGTGATGCGAAAGGTAGGAAATTGGCACATTCTCACAAATCATGTTTAAATAGGTTACGCCACCTATGGGGTTATGCAGACACATAGGGTTTTCTACAATACTAGGAAGAAGATGAAACTTATCTACCGATTCACAATAGATAAAACTATGCGAGGCACTAGTATCAAATAATGCTCGAGCAAAAGTACCATTAATCGGTAAGGTACCTTCAAGAACGCCTTTTCCCTTTACATCTATTGAAGTAGATGGTCCATTCTTAATAGCGTACACCTTGGGTTGATGCACCTTCTTCATAAGTGGGTAGTCCTTAATCATATGGCCTAGATGGTGACAGTTGAAACAAAGCGAATTCAGGACCATTGGAGAGATGGGTCCACTTTGCTGCTTCAGAGCTTCACGGTTCGGATAGGACATTGAAATATGACCTCTCTGCTTGCAAATATAACAACTAATATTCCTGAACTTGCCTCCTTGACCTTCTGCTTGTTTCCTTTTTCCTTGATTCTTCCGTTTTGGATTAAACTTCCTCTTGTTAGAAACATTTCCACCGGTATTTCCACTAGGTGCTACTAGGTTGGCTTCTTCTTTTCCAAGGCCTCGTACCACAGAGCCATATCAACTAAATCCACAAAACTACCTTTAACATAAGCAGTCATCCTCTTATGGTACTTCTTCCACATACCCAAGACAAACATATCATTCTTCTTCAATGTGGTGTTGATCAATTCCGGTCCAAAATAAGACAGCTCATTAAACTTAATCTCATATTATGCCATAGTTAGATCTCCTTGCTTCAAGTCCATAAAGTTGCAGTACATCTGGGTCCTTCCAGCTGCCGATAAGAATTGATCCTCAAAAATTCCTTTAAATCGAGCCCATGAAAAATCGTCTTCTGGAATATTTGCAGTAAGAGAGTCCCACCAAGTTGCTGCTCCCACTTGCAGTTGGCACGCTGCTAAGAATCTTTTCTGCTCATCTGACAAACCAAGACCTTTAAAAATCTTTTTGCAAGATCGCAACCAAGCCTGCACCTCCATGATAGACTCGATTCCTTTAAATAGTTTCCTTCTAAGGTTAATGTAATCCTTGCATAAGGTTGCGAAATTCACTCTTGGCTGCTCTGGCGCTGCCTCTTTGGCAATCCGAACTCCTCCAGGATTCGGGGTTCGACCATTTCTAGTGGTGGTACTACCTGCTTCCTACCTCGTCTTCCTCTGTTAGTTATGTCTTACTACCTAGATATAGTAAGGTAATTCTTAGAATAATTGGACGAGATAAATTTTGGAAGAAGGGTACTAATCAAATCTATCAAGCTGATTTATCTATTATATATAAATAAGTATGAATAAAAAATTACAAATATGCACTCTCGAAGTTGACCTTCAACCCAAAGCCTAAGTGTTCGCTTAACCTAGGCTCTGATACCATAATGTAACGATCGCCTTTCTTAAACAGAAAGACAAGCCATTAAGGGTAGAAGATAAAGAAAGATAAAAAGAAACTAAACAATCACAGAATCTCACCACGAATCAGAACAACATATAATAGATAACATAGGATATTACCTAGTCATTCCCATAATAATAATACATCAGAGTCATTACAATACAATTTCAACTGGGCAGTTATACCGCTTGCCCCTCACAAAATGCATAGATCATACATAAACACAGCCGAATAAGATAATAACTAGCCACGATGAATCCACCTGCTCCAGCTCCTTCAAAATGTTTCCGTAAGAAACTGAATCACTTAGCTACTCATAAATATTTGAGTACCCAAGAGTTTTAGGAAAAGAAAATAAAACTACGGGTCAGATATGGGTCTAGTATGAGTAAAACTCAAACAACTTAATTCTTACTTTATAAAAAACTTTGAAACCAAAGGTATTTCGTAAGACCACGTCGCACATAAACATGGATGGGTTTTTACCTTAGGATAACCGAAACACTTTATATAGAAATCCAGTGATATTATGATAATGTCTTGGGTTTTCAAATAAATAGTTCACATAGCCGAAATTGTTACATGAAATAAATTCCAGCATAATGGGTATACAACTAAGACCGAAAGCACTTATTGGGAAATGGATTCCATATAATGATTGGGCTACTGGGGAACTGCCCGTCACGGTGCATCTGTAGATAAAACAGCATCGAGGTTAAACCTATCAACCCCTGCCAACACAGGACCGGCCTACACTTTGCAGGATAGTACCGAATAAGATCACCCCTCGGTTGGGATTAACAACCGTACCGAAGCATAAGTGAGTTAATGGTAAGGATTCTAGATAGGGATGACCTTACCCTCATGGGAGCGACCCACCTAGCCTTGCTGCATTTCCTCTATTTTAGTCATTCTTGGTTGATGAGGCCTGAGGCTACGTTTACCTTTATTATAGCGTTGCCACTTAGAATGCTAACATTGCCTTCCATATGTTGACACAATGTCAGCGCTCGTCCATACGAGGCATTCGGGGGATGAACGAACCGAAGGCACTATTTCCATTACACCTATTTTGGAATCATCTTCAGGGTTAGTAGCAAATAGCCCTTACACTTCAAAGTCTTCATCTTGGACATTTGCCTTACTATTTCCAATTCGAAGGCTTACATTGGTTTGAAGTGGTTTTCAGATAACAACTAATATTCGATCCCGGTCTCTCCAAACCAACATACGATAATTTTAAATGGTCAAGTTGTTTATAGTGGACTATCCCACTATCAGGGTGTAAAGATTTACATATGAACATACATTCCATATGCTTAGATTATCATGACCCGCTTATCGAAATTAACTCCCTTGTATTCATCACGTTCCCGAAGTGCGGTATTTATGATAATTACTAGTCGACTTACTTTCAATAAAACGTATCAACGTTTTATTACAACTACTTTAATTCATTCGGCTACTTAATAGCATGGACAAGAGATCCTTTTTTTTCCAAAACAATTTTCCTATACAAGGAAGTTTGTTAAAAATAAATAACCGATAGAATTTAAAAGAAAACTTTAAAACAAATAAATTCCCATTTTAATCATAAATTTAAATCCTCAATTAAACCTTAATTAATCTTAATTAGATCAAAATTAAATCGTAAATAACCTTAATTTTATTTACATTTAAACTTAATTTAAACTTTAATTAAATAACATTTATTTAAAATTAAACCCAAATTAAGTAGATAATTAATCATTGATTAAATAATAATTAATTAAATAACTAACTCTAATTAAATAAATAATTAAATAAAATAAACTTTATTAAATAAAATAAACTTTATTAAATAAAATAAACTTTATTAAATAAAATTAATTCTCTTTCATCTTAATTAATCATTATTCAAAACTTACTTAATTAAAATATTTAACTTAGATAATAATTTCTTAATTTCTAATTATTTAGCCTAATTACTTAGTTAAATAATTAAATAATAATTAACCTAATTAATAAATTAATTAACCAAATTATTAAATAATTAAAAATTAAACTTTTGACTTACTTAATTATTTGAATAGAGTTTTCAAAAACAATCCAAAAGAAAACACTTAAAACTTGAAATCGTGAAGTTTTCTGAATTACATCCATAATGACTATCGCTATGAGCGCAGTTCGCTAGAATTGATTTCTAGGTGAAATATTCACTTTAAATCTAGCTACTTCATCTTTGAAAACACGAATGGGAAAGTTTAGAAAACTTAAAACAAAGGTAAAAACTTGGAAAAACATTTTCAAAAATCCAAAGCTAGAAAATAGCTTTCGTTTTCAAATCGGATCTCAAGTCCTTTGCGACTTTTCAAGGTGCAAACTTCACAACATTTTCATCATATACACATGGTTTTGTTTTGTTTTCATAAACATACTACCATAATATCATACCCAATATCACATATCCATATCCATATACATATCCAAACAAATCAACATATCAACCAATCACCAAATCCAAGTTCAAGCATAAACATATCATCATATGCCATAAATACGATATGATAATTCAACATAAAAATCACCATACTTTCACAACACATAGTCCATTAAAAACAAGTTAATTTCTTTTCCAAAAATAGAAGTTTACTCATCGAAATTTTTAAAAAATCAAAGCAACTTTTGCCGAAACTCAAAAACGCTTAAGAGTGTTGCAAATTTGAAACTTTTGGACCCTCGAACACTTGTTTTGGGCTCGACCAATTGAGTTTGGGCTAGGCCTTGTTGGGTATGGCCTTAGGATGTTTGGGCTCAGCCCTAATGGTTTTGGGTGGTGGAGTGTTGTATTTTGGAAGAGGAGATGTTGAATGAGTTGTAGAAGCATTTTAGTGAACTTTAGAAGCGATTTTTGCAAAAAGAAGTGAATATTTCTCAAATTAGAAGATATGAAGAGAAGCCATGAAAGTGTTTATCCAAGCTCTTAGGAATTTTAAAAGTAGAGAAGGAGATTGTAAAATAAAAAATATGAAAATAAAGGGATATATAGGCTTAGGATTTGATTAAAATAATAATAAGTGATTTATATTAAAATATAGGTATGCATGCATTGTCATACCTCCTCCCTCCCCTCAAAACTATTCATACAACCCCCTCCCCGTGCTTTCCACTATTCATGTCATGCTCTTGTGTCTTTGTGTTGAAAAAGGTGTGTATTTATATGTGTGTATATATATATTCCTTTATAAAATATTTTCTTTTATCCTTATATATATACACTTAAAAGAGAGCATATTCATGCACATGTACACATGTATTTATCATGTTAAAATGGTTTATATTATGTGCATGTATGTTCAACATCGTGTTATGACCTTTAAAACAACTTTTAACCAATGAAAAATCGATATTTCGGAAAATAGCTTCCAGTCATATTTTCTATTTTTCTATGAACTATATATTTTAGTAAACAAATTTTGAAAACGATTTTATCATCATCAATTACTAATTAATATAGTTTTATTTAATAATAAAAATCCAATTATTAATTATTTAAAATATAATTAAATATTATTTAAATAACGATTAATTTCTAGGTCGTTACACCTTACTGAAAAATAGTCATTATTATTTCATAAATAGTGTTCGGTACATTTTATGAAAACGATTTTCATAATATGATGCAATCAATAAGTGCTATATGGCATGCTCCCACTATTTCCACCATTACTATAATAGCATATTAAATTTGGAGGTCCATCATTTACTTAATATATTTATTTATTTCGTATACTGTAACTAGTTTACAACGGAAAGTTTTTGATCAATTATACTGAACTTAAGAAATAAATCTCATAGAAAACAATTTTGTATATGAAATTACATTTCGTAACAGACATCTCGTGTCTAATTCCAATGTCAAGTATCAAACATTATTATTACCATTCTCATTTTTGTTGATTCTTTATGAAGCAAACATGACTATTCACTCTCTTCATCCCAACTGTACCTTAAATCATATCTACACTTGTAAATTTGTTATTCTTTTTAAATGGTCAAACCATTAAAAACAAAACGCTTACTACAATATCATAATGAACTCTTTACAAAAGCGCATTCAATTATCCTTAGCTTTTAAGAACATTAGATATGTTCCGCTTTACGTAAACTGATCAAACTGACATTTCAGTGATCGAGTTTTTACATTTATATTGTAGTTTTGGTCTAGTATTACATTTAACACGATACGATCCTTTTGTAATCAATCAGATTGAATAATCGATCTCATACTAAGGTTTATTTGGTTTTTTGGATGAACTAATTTCATCAAAATATTGTACATTTCAAACTTTGACCGTTCACTATATAACATTTATATGCAATTGTATATGGATCAAATATCCATATTCTTATATTGCTTTTAGAGTTCGAAAATCATAAAATGCGATACATCGGCTTGACCAAATAAATGCATAAGTGACCAAACCGTGAATGTATTTAGTAGTTGTAAAATCAGGCACTTTCATGGGTGTTGAAACGTTAACATGTAATAATCTTTTATTTGCAAGTATATGTTATATTTTTATTTGTCAATTTTCAATTCATTTTATTTATATATATTAATTGATAAACGTTTTATCAATCATATTAAAAGCTCAAATTTATCATTGTAGATAATTATAACATTATTTAGCACATGTTCTTATAATACTAGAAAGGTTAAAATCAACCATTTCATTTTTCTAATAAGGCTCCCACTAGTCTTTTATGTTTCTCCAAACCCTAAGATGAAACGTAGAAGTTTGGCTTCACTAATGGGTGTTAGAACTCGTCTGTCTTGGTATTTTGACCTTGAGTTTGCTCAACAAATCATAGACCCACAAACGATGGATAACTCCTTATCGATTATATCACATACAACTCCTAACCCATGTTTTAGTGCCCTAACCTCATTTTGAGCTTGAGTTTGCTCAACAAATCGAAAGAGATTATTCACTCGTACCTACCATATCGTGACGACTTAAGTATAGTATATGTACCTTGACTTTGCTCAACAAATACATATAGTTATCTGACCTTTATTATTCAATATATTAATAATACTACACATAACATCCCTAGCTTGAGTTTGCTCAACAACTAAGGAGTGTGCAAGTAATTTATTAATATATATAAGGTAGAGGAAAGTGTTATATTAAAGTTTCACAATCTTTAATATATTATATTGAGTGATATCAACTTATGGACTAATATATTTCTTATGAAATACTCTTGTGGTTCAAGTGTCAGACACATCAAAAATCATGGTACACGTACATTTACGTATGCATTTATTCCTTAAGTCTATTTAGGTTTCTTTAAAGCTCTACCTTTAGTTTATACATTCGTATCATATAAGTTTCATTGTTATATAACTTTTATATTTCATATTACTTATATGATAGTCTTATGCATAATATTTTATTAACTAAATCTTTTTTTAATTAATTTAAATTAATTAACTCTTTAATTAAATTTATATTAGTATTCCAATACAAGTTTTATATTGGACATATCTACTGTAACCTTTATAATATAACACATATATCTTATATATGCATATTTTATTTAATTAATTAACCTTTAATTAATTTATTTAATTAACCAATTTTAATTAAATTATATTAATTTCAAAGTTTATCTTATATATACTATATGTATACTTATGTTATCTTAAACACTTTGAAATAACATAACATATATCAACATATATAATACATGCATATAAGTATTAATTAATTAACTTTTTTAATTTATTTATTTTATTAATCTTATTAATAATTTTTAAATTTCTAAATTAATATTTAAACAGTTTCAAACATTTTGAAATTTTCATTACCTTTTCAAATTTATGTTATATTTTAACTTTTATAACAAACATGTTTTTATTTAAAATTTAAAATTTTGTCTTAATTTTCAAAACTATTTTGAAAATTAGCCCAAGGGCCAATTCAAATTGGGCCTTTTCTATCAGAGGCAACCTTTGGACTCACTTCACATTTCGGGCCAGGTAGGTAACCAGGTAGGACGGTACTTGATTATCCAATTAGAATCCAAGAAATTACCTTTCTAGACACCGTACTGAGTGCGCAAGCTTAATTAGTTAGCCTTAACATGACTAATTTAGAACGCATAGGCTATTGGGCTCCGATACCATTGTTGGAACTGGGCCAACCCGTAGCGGAAGAAATAGGTGAATTTCAAAAAAATTACCATTTTGGATCTTTAATGGGCATATGAAGTCTAAATAAACTTAGAACTTTTCTAAGTTTCTTTTAAATAAAATCAATATTTTATTTAATTTTATGAATAAAGTTTCACTGTAATTTAATGTGAATATAAATTAGAGTATATCACATATACTCTTATATAAATATTTGTGTGTGAAGATTACATACTAAATTTATTTAGAGAATGAAACTTTAAATTTCCTTTCTCTTAACTTGTTCGATTAATGACGGGATATAAATTTATTTAAAGAAGGAAACTTTTCATTTCCTTCTCTTAATTCAATTAATGAGGGAGCCATTATTTATACAGAGAGAGAAACCATTCATTTCTCACTGTTTAATTAAATTGGTTGATACATCCATCATAACAATTAATACATGGCATAAAATGTAAGTTTGTCCAAATATATTCCTGTGTGAATTATGAATGTGCAACATTGTGGTGTTTATAAAGATATAAATTTTAACATTTATTTATATATATGCATACTCATATAATTGTGGTATAAAATGTCAGAATTTCTAACCATCAATACAACACTTATAAATTAGATTGTAGTTTTAATTTAAGATACCAACAGTAGATAAAGCAACCCTTGAATAAGTAATAATTGGCAACAAAACTATTTATACCCTACATACTTATGACCATAAATGAAAGTTTTAAAATACACATAAAGACACTTTGAATGCACATTAAATACACTTAAATGCACTTTATATTACAAAATAGTTTTATAACTAAACAGATGTTTATACATATGTATATGAATATAGAGATAAATAACATATGTATATATGTATATATATATATATGCATGTTTATATATATTATATGTATATATAGTCACATATATGGTTACAAAATATATGAACAAAACATTTCTTACACTAAACAAATTAACAAAACTTCCCTTTGCACTAAACAAATTAACAAAACTTCCCTGTACATATAATAAGATATATGATTGCACAACACCTTAATAAAACTTTCCTTGCACAAAGTAAATTAGCAAAACTTTACCTTAATAAAAATTTCCTTGCATAAAGTAAATTAGCAAAACTTTTCCTTTTTATTTTAAATCACATAATTAGTATCTAAAAAAATATGTATGTGAATTTAATTTGACAAATGTGCAAGCAAACAATTAAACATGTATAAACATATATGATTAAAATTAACAACTACGTATTAAAAACTGCAATTTTCTTTGTTATAAAATAGAATATATGAACAAATTCCATTGATTAGAAAAATCATATGATTATACAGTTATATATAAAATTATTTGTATAGATTAATGTTAACCTAATAAAACTTATTTCGAAAATTTGTCAAAATTAAAGTTAAGAAGAAAAATACAATTATGAATTCAATAACAAATTTACATCTCCAAACATATAAACATAACTAAGTTTTAATCAAAAATACACGCACATATGATCATGTTTGCATCTCATGTTGACAACATATATGTATAGGGAATTGTGATAATGGATAAATTAATTAGACAAAAGCATGTAATAATTAGTTATAAATGATTATAAGAATTTGTAAATCTTGATGATACATTGCTATTGCCTAAGAGAATAACTTGAACGATGAGTCGAAAGCTCTTAGATTCCATGAATCATTCTTATTATCAAATCTCTAAAGCACACATTGAAATTGAATTCCCCATAAGATGTTGCCTAGAAGTCACACCTTGAATGATGATATCTCCTCAGATCTTCAAGGTCACATTCAATCCTTGCAAAGATTAATGAACCACTTTTGTTTTATTTTATTTGGTCCTTTTTATTTGGATTTGAAAGTTTTTGGAAAATATATTTGTTTTCTGCCATGAAAAGTTAGAAGCGAAGAAAGAGAAAGAATAAATGAGGAAAAATGAATTGTAGGCACATAATGAATTAGAGAATATGTTTTATTTGAAAGAATGAAACTTTTCTCATTCTTTAATTAAAACTCCCTTAATTAATTCTTTTGACTATCTCTCTCTCCAATCCTTTCTTTACATATATGTCATCAAATAACATAAAATTTCCACAAATAATGTCATCAAATGACATAAAATTTCCATAAATCATGTCATCAAATGATATAATTTTTTTATTAATCATTTCATGCAATTATCTTTAAATCACATCGATATCGCTATATCAATGCGTGCAAATATAACTTTTATAAATGCATTAAAATAATTATAAAAAACTTTCAAACATTAAATAAATAATAATTAATATTTATCAAATATCAATTAATTTAATCAATTTACGACATTTTATAAATTAATTAATTCATGTGGTTTTTCGGAGAATTCATCATTACGGTTGTGCGACTCAAATGTGTAAATTCAGTCAGCAATTAATATCGAACTATTCGAATATTAACTTTCACACGTCACGTAGCAGGTGATGTGACATTTTGGCCAAAATTATTGCTTACACGTCTTTTGGTAAAATCCAATTTTACTTATTATAAGCGGTACCTAATAGTGACAATTATGTACATTAATTCTCTTCGTCAAAACTATATCACTTTGGATTTATGGAATTTTGTAATGGTCAAAATTCCAATATCATCCACATTGAACTTTGTAGTCCACAGACAAAGTCCTTGGTTCAATAATAACAATTATTATTAACCAAAATGCTCTGGCTATAGACTTTGACTTTGAGTTGACTTTAGTTGACCGTGATACTAACCTCGTATAACTAAGGAGACGAATCCTCTCTTGAATAGTGTTTCACTTTCAATGCTTCCACTCGACCCAACTATAGTCGTTCGATGGATGTCGTACCATAATTTAACTATAATCAAAGCGGAGGTTCCGCATTGAAGATCAATAATATTCTCAAGTTGAGAGAACTGTGTAAATTAGTCACATCGCTATTCTCTGCTTGACCTTAGTTATATTAACCAACAGAAAACTATCGAGTGGGTTATTCCATAGTTATCTAATAACTATCAGTACGTAACCCTTTGGTGCCCCCAACAGTCATGAGTAATACACTGCCCAACATTTGGAGAGCGTTATGTACTCTAGTCTTAATGGATATATCGATATCCTGTCCTGATGCATCTTGACTAGGAACATTAAATATGGTATATATATTTTTATTGTGATAAATTACTCTCGGTTACAACACTTTGTAACTACTATCACAAAACATATCATTTATGGATTTTCTGTTAAATATACTTTTAATTAAATTGATTAATTAATATAACCACATTATTTCAAGTATATAATAGAAAAAATATCTTTATTTCGAACAAGATTGGTCAACGAGTTAGATATATGTAACAAATTACATAATTGTCCCTAGGGCATACCCCTTACTCTATCAATCTCCCACTTGCACTTGGGGTCTGTTTCCTGGAGACTTGACCAGGCAACTAAGTACTTGGCATTAGCAAGCGCTCGGCATTAGCAAGCGCTCGGCATCCACGAAGCGCTCGGCATTAGCAAGCGCTCGACATTCAAGAAGCGATCGGCATCCAAGAGCGCTCGGCATTCAAGAAGCGGTCGGCATCCAGGAGCGCTCGGCATCCAGGAGCGCTCGACATCAGGAGACGTTCGGCTAAAGGCAACGTCCGGCCAGAGACATCGTTCGGCCAAAGGCATCGATCGGCTAAGGGTTTCGTTCGGCCAAAGGTAGCATTCGGCCAGATACTTCGTTCGTCCAAAGGTAGCGTTTGGCCAGATACTTCGTTCGGCCAGAGGCACGTTCGGCTTCGATTGCTATTCGGCCTACTCTTCCCACACAACAAGCGCCTCGTTCGGCATGAGGAGAGTGGTTTGACATCCGACCGTTCGGCCTGTTTGGTTCGGCATACAGTGACCACTCCATTTGGGCCAAGGTGTTCGGCTGCCAGGCCCGCCTGGGAAGTCCAACCCATCTTTGTCTATAAATAGAGGGGCAGGGGCACAATGAAAAAGGACCTTTTTTGGAGAACATTGGGGAGACTCTGCCGCTTTCAAGACTCATCCTCTTTACTTAGCAATTGTATTCAAGTGTTTGGTCTACGGATTGTATCTGTAATCAATCATCAAGTAAAGCAATAAAGTTTAACCTCAAAGTGGACGTAGGCAATTACGCTGAACCACTATAAACCCGGTGTTCTTACTTTCTGCATTTAATATATCATATTCTTCCTTGTTTAATTTAACTTCATCATTTACATCTCTACACAATCTTTCTCAACGAGGTTAGTGACCAATTTTGGTGCTAACACTTTGGTGCTTTCACTGAGAATTGAATTCTCAGACCTCAAGGATCTGCTTTGAAGCTACTGGATTGAATAAATCCCCCAAAGAAGATCCGACTCATTGATAGGACGTCTATTGATTCTACTCAGAGTTCATACCAATAACTCTACAATGGCAAGACCACGTACCAGATCAGCTTCTCATAATGCGGACGCCCACGAGACTGCTAGCGTGCAACAAGCAGGACCTAGCAATCAGCAGGCAATTCCAGGTGCAGGGACTACCGCCCAGGACCAAATGCCGGTTGTCACCAGAATAGAGTTCAACGACTTGATGAAAGAACTCAAGGAAAGCAGGAGACAACTCGGAGAGCAGATGCAAGCTAACGCTAACCTCATCGCACAACTCACTCAACAACAGCACCAGAATGCTGGGGGCAATCCCGCTCCTTATTCCTCATCCGACAGCTCAACTTCCTCCGATGAACCTCCTAGGCGTAGACGCCGTAAGACTGAAACTGCGCGGGCAGGTGCTGCTGTCCGAACAACTGGAGACCGTGACCAAACCGGAGCTGGAAACTTAGGAGCTGGAGTGCAGGTGGAGGCTGGAGGTCCAGACCATCAAAACGCTAACGATGTCGAACCTCAAGATGCACGTTTGGCAGATCGCCAGCAGAGGAGGCATCAGCATGATCAGTCACGTAGAACAGACTCTAACCTTCCACCTTCTATACAAACACCAGATCTGACAGCCATGATCAGGCAATTGATGAAAGAGAATCAAGGCTTATCGAACGACGATTGGGGAGTGTCGAGAAGTCATACTCCGTTCACAGACATTGTTCTACAGGCAGCGTACCCCAGAAAGTTTAGTATGCCAACTATCCCGGCTTATGAGGGAAAGACTGATCCCAGACAACATGTCATGAGGTACGAGTGGATGATGGATTCAGCTAGAGAAAATGATGCAACCAAGTGTAGATGCTTTCCAATTACTCTATCTGGGATCGCTACTATGTGGTTCACCCGACTCCCTCCGTGGTCCGTATCCAGTTTCGAGGAGTTGGCGAAGAAGTTTATAGAACAATTCAGGATACACACCACTTGTCCAAAGGACGTGATGTCTCTATCAAGTGTAATCCAGACTCTTGGGGAGTCATTGAAGGAGTATTTACAAAGATTCCATGTTGCGGTGACTGAAGTCAGTAATCCCAATGATCATGCAATTCTAATGGTTGTGATGCGAGCTGTGGATCCGGATTCTAAGTTTGGAGACTGGCTGGCAGGAAAACCTCCGACTACGCTAGATCGTTTTTACTCAAAGGCACACCAGTTCATAAGAAGAGAGGAAGCCAGGTGGGTAAGGCGAGATAAGGCACCGAGACCTGTCCAAGAGTCCGTAAAAAGCAACATTGCTGTGAAGCAGTCCGGAGACAACTCGGGAAAAGTCCAAGTCAATGTCCAGAACAAGCCCGGGCAGCTAAGGAATCCGGAGGAAGAAGTCAAGGGAAGAAGAGAGAAGCGGGGAAGTGGAAGCCGAGAATTCCAAGCTACAACGAGTATACCCCGCTGAATGCGTCTCTTGAGAACATTTACCTATCAACCTGCAATACCTTTCAGTACAGAAAGCCACGTCCAAAGGAGTCAACCGAGGAACAGAAGCAGACTGGGAAATACTGCCGCTTCCATGAGACGTATGGGCACAATACGGAAGAGTGCAGACACCTACACGACGCTATAGAGAAGTTGATCAAGCAGAAAAAGTTACAGGAGTTTGTGAAGGATCCACAGGAAGGAGGACAAGGAATATCCAACCCAGGTCGTGCACCAGCTCCGCGTCATCTCGAGGAGCCTGCCCGGACTGTGGGTAGACTAGTCATAAACACGATCATCGGCGGACCTCACCCCGCGGATAAGAATTGGCAAGAGATGGAGCGGTATGCTAGTTCCCTGAAGCACGCAGATTTCGAGTGTTGTTCCAACATAGAGGATGGGACCCCTGCTAAATAGCTGCGCGTGATGACAGACGATATAGTATTCAGAAACAGAGATGCTGACCAAGTGGAGGTTCCTACCATCGACCCGATGGTCATATCTGCGACAATCGGACCAGCTTATGTGAAAAGAATTTTGATTGATTGTGGAAGTTCTGTCAACATCATCTTCAAGAAGGCTTATGACCAGATGAAGATGGAAACGAAGGATTTGAAACCGTCTAAAGCTCGTATACATGGCTTTAATGGCGCAGCGACCGATGCAGTGGGGTATGTTAAGTTACCAATTGAACTGGGACAAGGCGAACGTCGGAGGGTGCGAATCCTACCCTTCGTAGTTTTGGATGTGGATTCTCCGTACAATGTGTTCCTGGGCTGACCGGCCCTGGCTGAGTTTAGGGCAGCATTAGCCCCGTGGTGCTTAACTTTGAAGTTCCCGACTGACAAAGGTGTAGGTGTTGTTCATGGCGACCAGGCGACTGGTCGTGCCTGTTATGTGGCTGAGCTCCGAGAGGCCCATCGGAGGGAGAAAGGAAAGGTTGCGGACAATCCCGTCCGCATCCAAAATACTGATAATTGACAAGTAGTGCCCGACCGCTGGCTCGGGCATAATTCTCGGATCTTCAGAGACATAGATCCGAGAGACGACGATGAGAAACCCAGGGAAGAAAAGGCAGCGCCGGCTGAATTAACAGTTGATATTTCAGTCACCCGAGACGATCCATCGCGAGTACTGAAGTTCGGATCACAACTCGGCCCCGCAATGACTGAAGACCTTAGTGATTTCCTCCGAGCGAATCTTGATGTTTTCGCCTGGACGCATTCTGATATGTGCGGGATTTCTCCTGCCATTACGAGTCATATGTTGAACATAGACCCGAAATACGTCCTGGTTAAACAAAAGAGGAGAGGAATGGACCCAGAGAGGTCCGCTGCTCTCAGAGAGGAGGTGGACAAGCTCAAAGCCAATGGGTTCGTCAGCGATGCCCTCTACCCTGAATGGCTATCGAACCCTGTGCTGGTGAAAAAGGCGAACGGGAAATGGAGAACTTGCGTAGATTATTCCGATTTGAACAAAGCATGCCCCAAGGACAGTTTCCCGTTGCCTAGGATTGATCAGTTGGTCGACTCCACTGCAGGACACGAGTTGTTATCATTCATGGATGCATACTCAGGATACAATCAAATCCCGATGCATATTCCAGACCAAGAACATACTAGTTTCGTCATAGACGTCGGGCTATATTGCTATGTAGTAATGCCTTTCGGATTGAAAAACGCAGTAGCAACTTATCAGAGTTTGGTGAATCGAATGTTCAAAGACCAGCTTGGTAGAACGATGGAAGTATATGTGGATGACATGCTCGTGAAGTCACGACAGTCAAACGACCACATTCGAGACTTAGCAGAGATGTTTGATATACTCAGATATTATGGGATGAAGATCAACCCTCTGAAGTGTTCCTTCGGCGTTGCGTCGGGGAAGTTTTTGGGATTCATTGTTAACGCAAGGGGAATTGAAGCTAACCAAGAAAAGATTCAAGCTATTCGAAATGTGCAAGTGCCCAGAACTATAAAATAGGTACAAAGCTTGAATGGGAAAGTGGCCGCGCTGAGTCAATTCATATCCAGAGCCACGGACAAGTGCATCCCTTTCTTCGATATAATAAAGAAAGGGAAGAGGAATTTCGAATGTACATCTAACTGTGAGGAAGCATTCCGAGATCTGGTGAGGCATCTGGAAAGCCCTCCAGTGTTGTCAAAGCCAGTAGACCACGAGATGCTGTACGTATACTTGGCCGTATCCCCACATGCTATAAGTGCGGCTTTGGTCCGCGAGGAGGACCGAGTCCAAAAACCGGTGTATTACGTTAGTAAACGTTTAACGGGGGCAGAAAGAAATTACCCTAAAATTGAGAAATTGGCTTATTGCTTAGTGATTGCATCACGTAAGCTGCGCCCATACTTTCAAGCACACTCAGTCAGTGTCTATACCGATCAGCCCCTACGGCAGGTACTCCAGCGACCAGAAACTTCTGGGAGATTGTTAAAGTGGAATATCGAGTTGAGTCAGTTCGATATTACCTACTTGCCACGAAGAGCCATATAAGGGCAAGCATTAGCAAATTTCATCGCTGAGTTTACTATATCCGACGAACCAGATAATCATAGTGTCATTCCCCGCATTCGATGGAAATTGTACACCGATGGGGCATCAAACAACCGTTGCTCCGGAGCTGGCATAGTTCTTGTAACTCCAGAAAATCGATCGATCTGTTACGCTTTAAAGCTCGATTTCCCGGCTACGAACAATGAAGCAGAATATGAAGCACTGGTTGCTGGCTTAAAACTCGTTGGAGAACTTGGGGTTAAATCAGTTGAAATCTTTTGTGACTCGCAGTTGGTGGTTTACCAAGTGCGGAGAGATTACCAAGCAATGGGACATAAGCTTGCTCTGTACCTTGTTTTGGTTCAGGAACTATTATCGAGTCTCGAACATTATAACATTTCACATGTCCCGCGTGAAAAAAATAAAGAAGCCGACTCATTGGCTAAATTCGCAAGCACTGGTGATGCACAGCAAATGGGATTGTTTCCCGTTGAAACCTTGCATGCTCCAGGCATCGAAATGATGAAAGTTGATTTCGTGTTTGAAACAGGAATCGAGAGAGAATCATGGATCACCCCATTCAAACTATACCTGACGACCGGGACTTTACCAGAAAAAAGGAGCGAAAGATGACAGGTCATTTGAAAGGCCGCGCGATATGTGATTCAGGATGGACTAATGTATCGAAAGGGGTTCTCGGTCCCCTTATTACGATGCATCGCCCATGATGAGACAAAGCGGGTCTTGAAGGAGGTTCACGAAGGAGAATGTGGCGACCATACTGGGGGGCAGACACTAGCAAAAAAGATCCTCCGCTATGGATACTATTGGCCAACCGTAAATCGGGATGCTGCAGACTATGCGAGGAAATGTGACAAGTGTCAAAGATATGCGAAAATCCCGAGAGCTTCACCAACAGAACTCACACAAATGGTTAGTCCCTGGCCATTTGCAATCTGGGGAATCAACATAATCGGCTCTTTGCCTATATCCAAAGGTGGTGCGAAATACGTGATAGTTGCAGTCGACTACTTCACAAAATGGGCCGAGGCAGAACCTTTAGCCACAATCACCTCTAAGAAGGTCATTAATTTCGTTGTACGAAACATTATATGCCGCTTTGGTCTTCCTCGAACCATCATTATGGACAACAGAATGCAGTTTGAAAGCAGAGAGTTCAAAGAGTTCTGTTTAAAGTATGGCGTTGATAAGAAGTTCACCGCCGTTGCGCATCCAAAAGCTAACGGACAAGTCGAGGCCATAAACAAAATAATCAAGGCCATACTGAAGAAGCGTTTGGAAAAAGCCGGAGGCAAGTGGGTAGATGAACTCCCAACAACATTATGGGCTTATAGAACTACCCACAAGTTCGCGACTGGCCACACTCCATTCGCCTTGGCATACGGCTCGGAAGCCATTATACCCGTGGAACGTGAAGTTCCATCGCATCGAGTGACATATTATGATCCCAGGATGAATCAGGATCTCTAGTTGGAATCACTGGACTACATCGATGAAAAACGTGAAGAGGCTGAATTAAGGGCGGCAGCATATAGGCACCGAGTCAAGCGATATTATGACGGCAGAGTCCACCCAAGAATTTTTGATGTGGGAGATCTCGTTTTGAAACGAGTTTTCCCGGTACCATCACGTATGAATCCCAATTAGGAAGGTCCATACGTCGTTGAACGGAAGCTTGGAGAGGCAACATTCAAGCTAGCGACCGTCGACGGCGTGACACTCCCCCGAGCGTGGAACAGTGAACATTTGCGACATTATTACATTTAGCCTGTTTCTTTCTTGTTTTAGGCACAATTATTTCCTGTATGTTTTCGTTCCGTTATCACTTAGTTTCTTTTTTACCGTGTAATCAGGCAATTTAGTTGGTTTTCATTAATAAAGGCTTGAAGCCATCTTTTCCACAAATTACTAATGTTTCTATATCTCACAGTCGGGTGATGAATTGCTGGAGTTACATTATTTTGTATGATGTACGAACTCGTATAAACGACTTCAATCTCCGAGTCCCCTGAGTGCGGACCGGAGTACTCTAAGTCCCCGGAGCGCGGACTAGAATATAAACGATTTCAATCTCCGAGTCCCCTGAGTGCGGACCGGAGTACTCTAAGTCCCCAGAGCGCGGACTAGAGTATAAACGATTTCAATCTCCGAGTCCCCTGAGTGCGGACCGGAGTACTCTAAGTCCCCAGAACGCGGACTAGAGTATAAACGATTTCAATCTCCGAGTCCCCTGAGTGCGGACCGGAGTACTCTAAGTCCCCAGAGCGCGGACTAGAGTATAAACGATTTCAATCTCCGAGTCCCCTGAGTGCGAACTGGAGTACTCTAAGTCCCCAGAGCGCGGACTAGAGTATAAATGATCTCGATCTCCGAGTCCCCTGAGTGCGGACCGGAGTACTCTAAGTCCCCGGAGCGTGGACTAGAGTATACGCGACTTCAATCTCCGAGTCCCCTGAGTGCGGACCGAAGTACTCTAAGTCCCCAGAGCACGGACTAGAGTATACACGACTTCAATCTTCGAGTCCCCTGAGTGCGGAACGGAGTACTCTAAGTCCCCGGAGCACGGACTAGAGTATAAACGACTTCGATCTCCGAGTTCCCTGAGTGCGGACCGGAGTACTCTAAGTCCCCGGAATGCGGACTAGAGTATAGACGATTCGAATCTCCGAATCCCCTAATTGCGGATCGAATTACTCCAAATCCCTGGGGCGCAGATTTAGAAATAATTCTAAGTACCCAAGAATGTGGAACAAGAAATATGCCACTCCAAAGAATGTTCGAACAATGTAAGAATGGATTGGGAAATTATGCAACTCACAAGAACTTGAGTTTTGACCACAGTTGTTCAGAAAGCTAAAGAAACAAAAGAGTCATTCAAGTGACAAAGAAACTAAACTTTATTTAATAGTCCAAAATGGGGTTACACAGCTATTCCTCCAAAACTTGGAGTCAAAAATCTATCTACATAAACTACGGAAACGAAAAAATGAAAGTAGTTACAAGACCTAAAAAAAATCTCGTTGAACGAGTATGGCAACTATTTCTTCGGTTTCTTCTTCTTGTCTTCCTTTGTTTTCTCAGATGACTCCTCTCCTTCACGCTTCTTCTTAGATTTTTTGCTTGCCAAAGAAGCAGAGTCAGGAGTGGGAGAAGGAACATCCAGCGGTTTGGATTTGCCGGGGAGAATGATTTTCAGAGGTCTATTCCGCGGGTCGGTCAGTTCCAATATTTGAGGCTCGACTTTAATCTCGACCTTCTTTTTCTCCTCTTTTGCGAGTCACTCCTTCATGCTCATCTTCGAAGTATGTTCGGAGGCGCCAGTGATCTCGATTTCATCACTCCCTTCGACGGGAGGTGAAGTGTCAAACTTGTCATCATCTAGCGCCCCGATTGAGCGCTATGCAGTTAAAGCGCCCTGCCGCTCCATAGCGTTTGAGGTGCGAAAAGTTGTAGCGGAGATATATCGGGGATATAGTAAGATATAGCGGATGACTTTAAAAAGAGGAATGATGAACATTCTACATTAAAAAGAGGAACAATTATTACTTATTATTTCCCACCAAGTAAAACAAGTTATAATAAAGTAAAGATAAACAAAGTTGACACTTAAAAAGTTAGAACTAGTTATAATAACCAATAGCGTATATCATTGTTACATCAACTTTGAAGTTATCATAAAACTTAAAAGCAAGACATCAAGTAAAATGCTTATTTATAGGAAAGGGGGATATAGCGGGGCAACAAAATCGGGGATATAGCGGATTATTGCCCTAATATCGGGGATAATAGCGGATCCGCTATATTGGGCTGCTTTATAGGAATATCGTTGCCCCAAAAGTCCGCTACGGGATATATCGGGGCAATATCGAGGAATTGACTGCACAGCTTGAGCGTCAGGGCCAGGAGTTACTCCCGCATGAGCAACATCACTTGTTTTCTCTGCCTCCTCCTTGGCGTCGTCGCACCTCGGAGTTGGTTCAGGATCAGAGCAGCCTGCATGAAAACATAAAGAATGAACGTTAGGACAAATAACCACTACCAGAAAGTGACAGATCTTTTAACTTCTAAAAGAATAATTTTATACCGGGTTCTGGCTGGCTATCAGTTGCGCGTGGAGTTTCACCCTCTAGAATAGGGGATAACACATGAACGCCAAGCCCGGGATCTTCTGGATCATAGCTGGCATGCTGCTCAAATGGGTCAAGTGTTGGCCGACCGGCCGATTGAGCAGAAGGAGGAGCAGAAGAAGGAGGAGCTGCAGCCTTAGCCCCAGATGGACCAGCTTCGTCGTTTTTCTCTTTTGGTAGGGGAGAACCTTTGCTATAAAGAGCTAAAGCTGCAGATAGGTCCGCTGGCTCGTTCCCCGTGAGAAATTCTTTCACCAGAGCATCCTCATCGACTTCCTCAGAGCCCGACTCAGTCTTTCTGATCTTTATTAAAGTTTCCCAGGCTTCAGCTAGAGATTCAAGATAGCCCTCGCCTAGGAATGTCAAGTCGCGGTGCATAAGAACGCGGGCGTTGTACTCGGCGATCAGCGGGTCAAACATGCACTTGACCTCTTCTCTACCCGTCTCTGCAGCTGCCTCGAGACGAGAGTCAATCTCCTCAGAAGCTTTTCTCCTGCCCTCCTCACGGGCTTCGTCTTTCATTTTCTCAACCTTAGCAAGTTCATCATCGAGCTTGGTTTTTAAGAGCCGTGTAGCAACAATTTCGTCGCAGTATTGTTGGGACTCTTCTAGAGCGGCTATTTTCTCCTCTTTCTCCTTAGAGAATAGCTCTTTCAACTCTCTGACTTGCAGGGCGAGCGCGTCCCTTTCTTTCTGGATAGAGTCTTTTTCTAAGGCAAGAGCTCCACTGCGCTGGACTGCTTCATCAAGTTCCTTTTTATGGGTCGCCTCTAGACGAGTGACGACCTCGGCAGTGTCTTTTGCACTCTGCTCTGCGGCTTCAAGTTTCGACTTATACGAAGCAAGCTCTTCATCTTGACTCTTGATGATGTCCTTGTCAAAGCCAGCTTCCAACTTCAAACGATCAATCTCCTGTTGGCGCTCAACAGATACTTCCGAGACTTTTTCGACCAAGTGTACAAATGCGTCATGTTGAACATAGACATCATTGTTGCAGGCAATGGCACTCTGCTTGACGTGCCCTGGAATATGATGAATAACTGGGAGGAATTTCAGGCCGTCAAAGCAGATTTTTGGGAATTTGGCCTTAAGATCGACCATTTTCTCTGCTATAGTTGGGTCAGCTGCAGGAGTAGGGGGAGGAGGCTTTGAAAGTTCTATTCTTTTCCGATGCTCCCGAGTTTGCCTTGTGCTCGACGAACCAGAATGTTGTTCTCGGGAGACATCGGGTTGAGACCCCTTTTGCGAAGGCTTTTCTCTATCTGACTCAGTTTGAGGAGGAGGATCACGAGAATATGAAGACTGGGAATATGTTTTCTTTCGATAAGACGAATCACGAGGACGGTTGTCTCGATCCTCGTAATCATCTCTGTCCCTTTGTCTACCTGAGCCTGAATCCCGTCCGGGATGGTGAAATATAGAAGAACCGTGGAGGCGATCGAGTCCGTGGGAGCGCCCCATGTCACCTGCAAAGAATAAAAATAACAACGAGTTAGGAAAAATTGGGGTAATGAAAAAACTTGAAGTGTATGGTGAAGTGCGTGTGTGCGTGTGTGTCCTAGTGTTCCCCCCGACAGACCGGTTCCTTTATCTTTACTGATTGGGGTGTTATCTCCCTGAACTAGGGGTTGAACTCCCACGTTGCCTCTAGCGGGAGAATGAAACTTAAGGGCTTCCGGATCGTCGAAACCATAGTTGAGTAGATCGTCGAGAATGGTGAGGTTTGACAGACCCATTAAAGAACTTTCCATGTGCTGTGAAGAAGTCTCTTTCTCTGACGGGATGAGCGTAACTTTGGAAGTTCTGCCAACTTTCTCCTTTCGTATCTTGTACGTCAATTTCTTTTTCCCCTTCGAAGGGGAAGATGATGTTTCAATATCGTGCACTTCGATCGCCGGGTCCCAAGCAAGACCCACATTCTCGCCTTGTGTCTCAGGAGCTTCATCCTCTTTGTTTTCTCCCCCTTCATGTGCATCGGGGGTATGGCGTGATGACGATTCAGCTTGTTTTTTCCCTTTAACGGATGCAGACTTGGGAATGGAAACGCCCTCAGGAAGGCTAATCCGGCGACCTCCTGCTAACACTCCGAACCTCGACAAGGATTCATTTGAAATGATGGTTCGGATGTCCCGTTCCTCTGCAGGAAGAGCTCTAATGGCTTCGACGGTCTCAGAATATCCTCGGCCCTCAGGACGCGGGTTGATACCTGAAAAGATGAAACAAGAAGTTAGAAAAAGCATAGATCCGATTGAACGCAAATGTCGACTCAGGGAAGAGACTTACTGCCTTCGACCCATCTCCTCGCGAAACCAGGAGGGCAGCGCACATAGAACCATTCCTGTTTGTACATGTCGAATTTGCTACATGCTCCGGTCAAAATCTGGCATTTGTGGTACGGCTCGAGGAACATAAAGGAGGGGCTATCTTTCCGCTTCTTGATCATATAGATATATCTGATGTCGTCGGGAGTTGGAGGCCTAGAGAAGACGTCCATGAAAAGTAGGAATGTCCCGTATATGAATGCGTGACCGTTTGGATGCAGCTGCGACGAGGCGATGTCTATGTATTGCAACATGTCCCAAAGAAATAAATTAAATGGAGGCACGCTACCCATCCAGCACATAAACTTATTACAAGTAGTATACCCGACTGGGGGCAGATGAGGACGATCATGTCTCGACGGGACCAACACATCGGCGAAAGGGATTCCGTGGATGGAGCATATTCGCCGAAGCGCGACTTCGTTAATCTTCGAAGCCTGTGAGTCGATCGGATTGTCCAAGAGAATCGATGCCTCCAGGGCATCAGGAGCTAAGTTATGAGCAGGGGAAGTCAACGGATTTGAAGTGTCCGCGACTTCTTGCCTTGAAGACGGCCCGGGCCTATCAGATATAGTGGCGGAGCTAGATTTTTTAGACATCTCTAATAAATAGTGAATATGGCTAAGCGCCTATGAAAACTATACTAGAAAAATGTTCAACGTTAGAATTAACAACACGAGTATTCCCCCCACGTGGTGTGTGAACTAGTGCAAGCAATCGTGTATAAGCGTTGAAAATTTGAAGGTCGCAAAGTTACTGATATAAAACTGAGCGTCAAATCATCGCCTTCGAAGACCGTCATCGCTGACCGTCTCCAAAAGACTGCCTTGTGGTGATTACAGTTTCAGATTCAGAAAACGTTAAAAGAAGCTATCCGATTATGTCAATTTATGTCTACTGAAGCTAGGGAGTTAATAGTCCAGGTTAGTTTGATATGCTAGTATGCTAGAGTCCTTGTCCTTGTTTGGTTATGTGATTAGGCAAGACAATTGATCGTGGCCTAAGTGTGGTTTGGCATTTATGTTGTTCGACACTTATGATTGTTCGGCATTTGTATTGTTCGGCCTAAGTGTGGTTCGGCATTTATGTTGTTCGACACTTATGATTGTTCGGCATTTGTATTATTCGGCTTAAGTGTGGTTCGGCATTTATCTTTGTTCGGCACTCATGATGGTTCCGCATTTGTGACTATTCGGCAAAGCATCGTTCGGCCAAAATTTTGTTCGGCCGAGACAACGTTCGACATCCTATCTGACTCATACTCCCTCCATATCCTTCCATTGCACTTCCTGGCATATGACTAATCATGCCGAGCCAAGGTTACAACGAGCGCCAATGCTCGACACACCATCCTTAACAGCGACCTCATTCCCCTCTTCTTCCTCCATCCACACTGAACCACAAGGACGAATCGTTCGGCGAGTCATACCGGACCATCCTGTTCGGCATTCTAGCCAAACCCTACTTTCCTCCACATCATTTGGCCCTAAAAGGTCCTAATCGAAGTTCGATTCCTTCATCCACGCAACACCTATGGGCTACAGTTACAATTTACGAACTCGAACCTCGTGTTAAAACCTCTTTGTTCAGGGAAAGGATTTAGTTAGAGGGATTATTACCTAGTTAGTAGATCGAAACTTGGAGAAATCTGGAGTTGAGGGCGCGGTTTTGATTAATGCCGAATAGGTTAGGAATAATTGTCAAGTATTTGAAGGCTGTTAACAAGCGAATTTCTCAAGTACAAGATAGAAGAAGTGAGTGTAAAAAAGAGAAGAAGATGGAGCAAGCCGGCCTTTATATAGGGAAAAAGGAGAAGTCGAAGAGACGATGACCGTTTGAACCGGTCAAAACGAAGTCGTTTGGCAGACACGGAGCGCTCGGCTTCAGCTGTACTGTTCGGCCTTCACATAACGTTCGGCACACACCACCTGGTAATCACAAGATGACACCTCCGAGAGAAATAAGACAAGGGTCGAAGCGGAACACAGAGAGCATGAAATCCAAAGCGTATCGCGTTCGGTCACGTGGTACACTTTAGGGGGCAAGTGTTTCCTGGAGACTTGACCAGGCAACTAAGTACTCGGCATTAGCATACTGTCCGGCATTAGCAAGCGCTCGGCATTCAAGAAGCGATCGGCATCCAGGAGCGCTCGGCATTCAAGAAGCGGTCGACATCCAGGAGCGCTCAGCGGTCGGCATCCAAGAAGCGTTCAACATCCAAGAGCGCTTGGCATCAGGAGACGTTCGGCTAAAGGCAACGTTCGGCCAGAGACATCGTTCGGCCAGAGACATCGTTCGGTCAGAGACATCGTTCAGCCAAAGGCAACGTTCGGCCAGAGACATCGTTCGGCCAAAGGCATCGATCGGCTAAGGGTTTCGTTCGGCCAAAGGTAGCGTTCGGCTAGATACTTCGTTCGGCCAAAGGTAGCGTTCGGCCAGATACTTCGTTCGGCCAGAGGCACGTTTGGCTTCGATTGCTATTCGGCCTACTCTTCCCACACAACAAGCGCCTCGTTCGGCATGAGGAGAGTGGTTCGGCATCCGACCGTTCGGCCTGTTTGGTTCGGCATATAGTGACCACTCCATTTGGGCCAAGGTGTTCGGCTGCCAGGCCCGCCTGGGAAGTCCAACCCATCTTTGTCTATAAATAGAGGGGCAGGGGCACAGTGAAAAAGGACCTTTTTTAGAGAACACTGGGGAGACTCTGCCGCTTTCAAGACTCATCCTCTTTACTTAGCAATTGTATTCAAGTGTTTGGTCTATGGATTGTATCTGTAATCAATCATCAAGTAAAGCAATAAAGTTTAACCTCAAAGTGGACGTAGGCAATTACGCTGAACCACTATAAACCCGGTGTTCTTACTTTCTGCATTTAAATTAGCATATTCTTCCTTGTTTAATTTAACTTCATCATTTACATCTCTACACAATCTTTCTCAACGAGGTTAGTGACCAATTTTGGTGCTAACAGGGTCAATTATGAAATCTTATTCCAACTTCTCCAATTAGTTTTCTCAAAACTAATTGGGTCAGTCCCTTTGTGAACGGGTATGCTATTATGTTTAATTATCTACTCTACCAATCAACTCTCTTCGACGGTGACAAACTGCTTTATCATGTGGAACAATTCGGAGTATGTCTCTCGACTTCTAGTGAGCTACAAATTCTGTTACAAACTATATCGCAACATTGTTACCATATAACAATGTTATGAGATTCTCAACATTTGGAATCGGCTCAGTAATAAATTTGTGCACTTATATTTTTATATATATTGTTTTTATTGTGGCTCTATTCAAGGCGATGTACTTAACCTTTTTCGTTGAATCAGCCACGGTCTTTCATTTGGAACATTTTCAACTTAAAGATTCTTAACTTGAATTTATTATTGACATACTATACTCAATATCACTTATGAAGTTTAAGTCCGAACACTCCTTAATAAGGAGTTTTTGTTTCTGTAAAAAATTCTCTAGTATTTCATGAATACACGAGAACACTTCAAACAACCATTTAGTGATATCAATTTGGATTTGATATTTGCTTCATATATCAATTATATGAACAAATCACGTTATCGTAGAGAACATAACATGTATGATCATTCCTATCGCAAATGCATAAGAAACTAATCTCACATGTTCCGTATTAAACAATTTAATAAGGTGTCTTTGCATATCGATTTGCGACATTCCCAATATCTTTTTTATTCACTATAAAAGACATCATTTACAATCCAAAGTTTAGTATTAAAACAACTAAGGTTGATTTTAACACAAGTACATCATTAAAATCAACAACGTGTTGTTATAGTTTAGAAATATCAATGTACCTTTTAACATTCTTTTCTTTTATGAACACACGCTTCCTCTGCATTTTGATTGATAATCAAACTATTTGATATTTCTATCAAACTGTTTTTTAATTTTGATTCCTATAGAATGATACTTTTTATCATTTTTTGGATCATTCCAAAGAATCACAAACTCAACATCGCTCCCACTGACTTTGAGTGATTTTTGGTTATTATGTGTAAATAGTTTACTCTAAATCGTTATTTAGAATTTTCTATTTTAATACAAATGTACTAAAGATAAAGTCATACTAAGTGTTAATTTTGTGAGTAAATCTGAATTAACTTGAGTACGTTGAATACTGAATCTATTATGCTAATTTCAACGATTGAAATTTGCGATATTATTCTTATCAGCTTTGCTTATTTAATTACAACTACATTAGTCTTACTCATAAAGACATAATCGTGGCTGATGGATCACATCCCTTCGGTTACGACTAGCAAAATCATATTTTGATAGTGTACTTGGAATTCTTTTAGATTTGCACATCATACCATAGAGTCAACACTCTTAATGGTTTAATTAGTCAACCGAGGATTAAGTATTTTTGATATTGATAAGAAACTCATAGTTTCTCTTCAATGTGTGAGAATACTAATTAGGCACTCTAATGCGTTGTGTTCATTTAGGCTAGTTAATTTCATTTCATCTCATCTAATCAATTCTATATATGGATCGTATCTAATTCTATTTTACTACCTATAATTCCTTGAAGAAATTTCTTCACAATGAAGTTGATATTTCATAAAACAACTATTGTTTCTCTGTGCAACAGAATAGGTATTCATAAACGTTTTATGAATTTATTTATTTATAAAATTGGTTTGGTTTTAGTATACAAAACTTATGTTCAAAATATAGATATGTCATCCAATGACAGTCTTTCAAAAATTCTTTTGGGGAGATTCAAACAAGATCCCTTATGAACAATTATTACGTGCAATCTTTCGACTCGCACAACCCGCCAACTCCTTGTCCTGGGATATGTTAAGGTTTCTTGTAGTCCTCATCTTGTGTGATTTTGTAAACTGTTATTTAGATGAAATAATATTAACCTTCTGTACTACTCTTAAGTACATGACCTTATAGAAAGAAACTAACTCAACTTCACTCATAATTAATCGTACATTGTCCGACAAAGTTTGATTACTCCTTATCGATGCATCATTATATATCACATGGATAAGTGACCTTTGAAATTGAATCTTTATTCATTTTTAGGCACATTCAAAAAAAATTTCCAGTATACTCATTCATTTGATCAAATCGAATCATTTCTATTGCATGTTATTTTATTTACTATTGTTTTATTCTCTATGTGTTTACATAGACATTCTACATGTGTATCAAATACACATGTCCATGTTTGTGATAACTCATCAGAATATGATGAAGTACATGGAAACATTTTGGTATTAATAGACTTACGATTGTATACATCTATGTGTATCAATCCGAAGAGTTCATCAACTCTTATGATGCTCCCATTGATGGGTGCATAGCTCTTAATTGTTTGAGATATAATTAACCAGTATCATATGATTTAAAATCATATAGTAATTTTTTTCTTCTTAAAACTATGGCTTAGTCTATAATTTCAAAATAACTGTAAATAATATTAGATACTTTTGTATTTTCCAATGCATCGCTTTTGTTATGAAAAAAAAATACCACATTATAGTTTTATTTCATAATGAATATTCATAATATTCATACTAAAATATAACTATGTCTATTTCTCAGTCCATACCAAAAAATAGTCATTATTTCATAAATAATGTTCGGTACGTTTTACGAAAACGATTTTCATAATATGATGCAATCAATAAGTGCTATATGGCATGCTCCGACTATTCCACCATTACAATAATTACGTATTAAGTTTGGAGGTCCATCATTCACTTAATATAATTTATTTATTTCATATACTGTAACTAGTTTACATTGGAAATTTCTTTGATCAATTATCCTAAACCCAAAGAAATAAATCTCATACAAAACAATTTTCTATACGAAATTACATTTCAGAATAGAAATCTCATTTCTATTTCCAATGTTAAGTATCAAATACTATTATTACAATTCTTGTTTCTGTTGTTTCTTTATGAAGTAGACATGACTATTCACTCTCTTCATCCCAACTGTACCGTAAATCAAATCTACTCTTGTAGATTTGTTATTCTTTTTAAACGATCAAACCATCCAAAACAAAACCCTTACTACAATATCATAATGAACTCTTAACAAAAGTGCATTCAATTGTTTTTGGCTTTTAAGGACATTAGATATGTTCCACTTTACGTAAACTGATCAAACTGACATTTCAGTGATCGAGTTCTTAGATTTATATTGTAGTTTTGGTCTATTTTACATTTAACACGATACGATCCTTTTGTAATCAATCAGGTTGAATACTCGATCTCGCACTAAGGTTTGTTTAGTTTTTAGGATGAACTAATTTCATCGAAATATCGTACATTACATACTTTGACCGTTCACTATATAACATTTATATGCCACTGTATATGAATTAAATATCCATATACTTGTATTGCTTTTAGAGTTAGAGGTCTATCCAGATTGAAAAACCACCTCCTATTGCATCAACTGCGTTCCCTTACTAGAAAGGGATTAAGCCACTATCATGGCAGGCGGGAGGCATACTAGCTATCAAAACATTCTTACAGTACTCTCCCAGTGCCATGGTATCGAATCTAAGTGATTCTGACTTCACCAGGTAGAGAATGTTCTTCCCCTTCATCTTAAGCTTGAAACTCATATAATGAAATACATGGTCTTGACCAAATAAATGAGCAAGTGACCAAACCATGAATTTATTCAGTAGTTGCAAAATCAAGCACTTGCAAGGGTGTTGAAACGTTAACATGCAACAATATTTTATTGGTAAGTATATGTTATATTTCTATTTTTGAATTTCAATTCAGTCCATTGTATATATTAATTGATAAACGTTTAATCAATCATATTAAATGAACAAATTTATCATTATAGATAATTATAACATTATTTAGCATATGTTCTTACCATACAAGAAAGGTTAAATGCAACCATTTCATTTTTCTAATAAGGCTCCCACTAGTCTTTAATGTTTCTCCAAACCCAAAGATGAAACATAGAAGTCTTTCGACTTCACTAATGGGTGTTAGGACTCGTTTGTCTTGGTATTCTGACCTTGAGTTTGCTCAACAAATCATAGCCCCACAAACGATGGATAACTCCTTATCGGTTGTATCACATACAACTCCTAACCCATGTTTCAGTGTCCAAACCTCATTTCGACCTTGAGTTTGCTCAACAAATCGAAAGAGATTATTCACTCATACCTACCATATCATGACGGCCTAAGTATAGTATATGTACCTTGAGTTTGCTCAACAAATAGATATAGTTATCTTACCTTGTCTATTCAATATATTAATAATACTGCTCATAACATCCCTAGTTTGAGTTTGCTCAACAACTAAGGAGTGTGTAAGTAATTTATTAATATATATATGGTAGAGGATCACATTATATTGAAGATTCATAATCATTAATATATTATATTGAGTGATATCGACTTATATAATAATGTATTTCTAATGACATACCCTCATGGTTCAAGTGTCAGACACATCAGAAATCACGTTACACATACATTTACGTATGTACTTATTCCTTAAGTCTATTTGGGTTTCTTTAAAGTTCCACCTTCAGTTTATACATTCATATCATATAAGTTTTATTGTTATATAACTTTATATTTCATATTACTTATATGATAGTGTTATGCATAATATTTGATTTAGTTAAATCTTTTTTTAATTAAATCTAAATTAATTAACTCTTTAATTAATTTCATATTTATTATATGATAGTGTTATGCATAATGGTGTATGCTATAACCTTTATAATATAACACATACATCTTATATATGCATATTTTTATTTAGTTAATAAACCTTTAATTGATTTATTTAATTAACCAATTTTAATTAAATTATATTAGTTTCAAAATTTATCTTATACATACATACATATATATATATACTTATGTTATCTTAAATACTTTAAAATAACATAACATATATCAACAAATATAATACATGCATATAAGTATTAATTAATTAACTCATTTAATTACTTTATTTTATTAATCTTATTAATAAATTTTAAATTTCAAAATTAATATTTAAACAGTTTCAAACATTTTTAAATTTTCATTACCTTTTCAAATATTTTGAAAATTTATGTTATATTATAACCTTTTATAATAAACATGTTTTTATTTTAAATTTAGCTTTTAAATTCAAAATCTTGTCTTAATTTTCAAAACTATTTTGAAAATTAGCCCAAGGCCCAATTCAAATTGGGCTTTTTCTATCAGGGGCAACCTTTGGTCTCACTTCACCTTTCTTGCCAGGTAGGTAACTAGGTACGACAGGGTACTTGCTTATCCAATTCCAATCCTAGACATCACCTTTCTAGACACCGTATTGAGTGCGCAAGTTTAATTAGTTTGCCCTAATATGATTAATTTAAACCGCGTAGACTATTGGGCTCCGATATCATTGTTGGAACTTGGCCAGCCCACAACGGAAGAAATGAGAGAATTTCAAAAATTTTACCATTTTGGATCTTTAATGGGCCTATGAAGTCTAAATATACTTAGAACTTTTCTAAGTTTCTTTTAAATTAAACCAATATTTTATTTCATTTCATAAATAAAGTTTTACTATAATTTAATATGAATATAAATTAGAGTATATCACATATACTCTTATATAAATATTTGTGCATGAAGATCACACATTAAATTTATTTAGAGAATGAAACTTTTAATTTCCTTTCTCTTAACTTATTCTATTAATGACGTGGCATAAATTTATTTAAAAAATGAAACATTTCATTTCCTTCTCTTAACTTATTCAATTAATGAGGGGGTGTACTATTTAAATGGAGAGAGAAACCTTTCATTACTCTCTTTTTAATTAAATTGATTGATACATTAAATGCCATCATTAGCAATCAATACATGGCATAAAATGTAAGTTTGTCCAAATATATTCCAGTGTGAATTATGAATGTTCAACATTGTGGTGTTTATAAATGATATAAATTTTCATATTTATTTATATATATGCATATCCATACAATTGTGGTATAAAATATCAGAATTTCTAACCATCAATATAATACATATAAATTAGATTATAGTTTTAATTTTAAGATACCAACACCAGATAAAGCAATCCTTGATTAAATAATAATTGGCAACAAATAACTGTTTATACTCTACATACTTATGACCATAAATGAAAGTTTTAAAATACACATAAAGACACTTTGAATGCACATTAAATACACTTAAATGCACTTTAAATTAGAACATAATTTTATAACTAAACATATGTTTATACATATGTATATGAATATAGAGATAAAAAACATATGTGTATATAATATATATATATATATGCATATATATAGTCACATATATGGTTACAAGATATATGAACAAAACTTTGCTTACACTAAACAAATTAAATACACTTCCCTTTACATATAATCAGATATATGATTACACAACACCTTAATAAAACTTTCCTTGCATAAAGTAAACTAGCAAAACTTTACCTTAATAAAAATTTCCTTGCATAAAGTAAATTAGCAAAACTTTCCCTTTTTATTCTAAACATAATTAGTATCTAATAAGATATGTATGTGAATTTAATTTTACAAATGTGCAAGCAAACAATTAAACATGTATAAACATATATGATTAAATTTAATAACTACGTATTATAAAAACTGCAATTTTCTTTGTTATAAAAATAGAACATATGAAAAATTCCATTGATTAGCAAAATCATATGATTATACAGTTATATATGAAATTGTTTGTATAGAATAAGGTTAACCTAATAAAATATATTTAAAAAATTTGTCAAAATTAAAGTTAAGAAGAAAAATACAATTATGAATTCAACAACAAATTTACATCTTCAAACATATAAACATAACAGAGTTATAATCAAAAATATATACATAGATATGATCATGTTTGCATCTCATGTTGACAACATATATGTATAAGGAATTGTGATAATAGATAAATTAGTTAGACAAAAGCATGTAATAATTAGTTATAATGATTATAAGAATTTGTAAATCAAGACGATACCTTACTATTGCCCAAGAGAATACCTTGAACGATGAATCAAAAGCTCTCAGATTCCGTGAATCAATCTTATTACCAAATCTCTGAAGCACACCTTGAAATTGAATTCCCCATAGGATGTTGCCTAGAAGTCATATCTTAAATGATGATAACTCCTCAGATATTTAAGATCCCCATTCAATTCTTGCATGAGATTGATGAACCATTTTTGTTTTATTTTATTTGATCCCTTTTATTTGGAGTTGAAAGATTTTGGAAATTATTTTTGCTTTTTGCCATGAAAAATTAGAATCGAAGAAAGAGAAAGAATGAATGAGGAAAAATGAATCGTAGATACATAATGAATTAGAGAATATGTTTTATTTGAAAGAATGAAAATTTTCTCATTCTTTAGTTAAAACTTCCCTAATTAATTCTCTTGATTGTCTCTCCTTCCAATCCTTTCTTTACACGTATGTCATCAAATAACATAAAATTTCCATAAATCATGTCATCAAATGGCATAAAATTTCCATAAATCATTTCATGCAATTATCTTTAAATTACATCGATATCGTATATTAATGCGCATAAATATAACTTTTTTAAATGCATTAAAATAATTACAAAAAAAGTTTCAAACATTAAATAAATAATAATTAATATTTCTCAAATATAAATTAATTTAATCAAGTTACAACACTTTATAAATTAATTAAATCATGTGGATTTTCAAAGAATTCATCATTACAGTTTTGTGACTCAAAGGTGTAAATTCAGTCAGCGATTAATATCGAATTATTCGAATATTAACATTCACACGTCACTTAGCAGGTGTGACGACCCGACTTTTTCTCCACAAAAAGTCGTATCATCAAGAAGAAAGAAAGGGATAGAAAAGAGATAAGATAGAGAAGAAAGAAAGAAACACATCAGAATCTAAACAGCGGAACGAATAAATTATATTAATCTAATAAGATATTACATTGTATCATATACATCAGAGATACACAGCTTACACAACACATGCTAGACAGTTATAAACATCTGTCTAGTCATTACAACCCAAATACAACTCAACAAATGACTCATACAGACTAACACAGCGGAACACTATATCTACGAACGCTGAAGCCTCCTGCTCCATTGCTCCTCCATAGATTCGTCAAAGCAAACCTGAATCCCTTGGCTACTCGTAAAAATTTGAGTACCCAAGGTTTAATAAAACAGAAAATAAACACTTGGGTCAGACATGGGTCTGGTGTGAGTAAACGGTTTAAATTGCTTAACTTCAAAACCCTTTTGAAAACAAAGGTATCACGTAAGACTCCCCACAAATAAACATGGGTAAGTTTTTACCTTACGCTAACCAAAACATTTGATAGGAAATCCAGTTATATTATAATAGGGTCTAGGGTTTTCAAGTAAAATACAGAAATAGCTGGAATGCTTACATCTCACGTTCCAACATAGTTGGGCACAACTAAATCGTACGGCACTTATTGGATTTTGGATTCCATACAATGGCAGAGCTACCGGGGTACCGCTCGTCACAGTACGTGGCCTAGATCAACGTACCGAGGATCACTCCCAATCCCCTGCAACACAAGGCCGGAACATCCCTTACTGGATAATTCCCGCATAAGAAACCCCGTGGTTGCGGCCAAACAACCACCCACACAGCCGAAATAAAAAGGGACTCTAGACAGAGGAATCTTATACTACTTGGGTGCTACCCACTAACCTTGCTGCACCTCCCCTGTTTTAGCCATTCCCGGTTTGATGAGGCTTGAGGTCACGATTACCTTTAATCAGAACACATCACTTAGAATGCTCATCGTCCACCTGACGATGTTCTGAAAGCATTCAATCCATACAAGTTCGTTCCGGGTTCGAACGAAACCGAAGGCATTATCTCGTTACACTCATTTTGGAATCACCCTCAGAGTTAACGACAATAACCCTTGCACTCTGAATCTTCATCTTTACTTGATTCACGACCTATCGTTAATTTGGATCGATGTGGTATTCGGATGTCCAAATCTGGAAACCCGATCCCGGTCTCATCGAATTCAAATCGCCATCTTTTAGGTCCAAGTTGTTTAAAGGTTTAAACAATTCAATTCAATTTAATACTTGAATTCACATAGCATTAACCATAGATAAATATCACACATTTATCACGGATATATCCAATATCATATCACAGAATATCATAACATATCATCCAATAGATATCCAATTCAGATATTCTACACAACAATCATATATAAGCAACCATTATTAACCTTATGTTATAATTAATTTAATTATCTTAAATTAAATTAATTACTTAAGAATTAATTATCTAATCTTGCTTAATCAACCATTAATTAATTACAAACCTTTAATTAATTAATTACTTATTAAATATTAATCACCCTTGATTAATTATTTATTAATTACATAAAGTAATTATCCTTTAATCAATTTCACAAATTAATTATTCTTAACCATTAACAGTAATTAAACTTTAATTACTCTTATTAATTAATTACATTAATCCTTAATTAATTAAACTTTAATTAATTACCTCCATTAATTAACCTTAATAAATTATAAACAGTAATTATCATCCTGTAATTACTTACCTTAATTAATTAACTTCTTAATTAATTATATTAATCCTTTAATTAATTACACCAAATAATTAATCCTTAATTACTTCTCCTAAGTAATTATCCTTTAATTAATTACATCTTGTAATTATACATTAATTACTTACAGTAATTACACTTATTAATTTCATTAAGTATTTATACTTAATCAGCATCAATATTATCTTTAATTAATTTACAAATTAATTAACTTAAATTAATCACATCCATTTACTATTTACAATTGAGTAATTCATTCCTTAATTACTCTTTAAACCAATTAATTAATCTTTAATTACAGATTAATTATTCCTTTAATTATTAATTAATAAACCTTAATTATCAATTAATAAAACTTAATAACAAATTAATTCATCCTTAATTATTAGTTCATTAATCCTTAATTTCCATTTGATTAATCCATAATTAATCTTTAATTACAAATTAATCACTCCTTAATTAATAATTAATAAAACTTAATAACAAATTAAGTACTTCTTAATTACTAATTAGTTTACCTCTAATTACTTAATTAATCAATCTTAATTACTTAATTAATTAATACTTAATTATCAATTAATTTATCTCTAATTAATTAACCATACCCTTAATTACAAATAAATAAATCTTTAATCATTAAAATCTTATTTATTAATCCTTTGGAATTTATTGTCATTAACTTATCTTAAAACCCTTAATTAATCTCAAAACTTAAATAAAACATTTATTATTAAAAAAAATTTATTAAGGAATGTTAAAACTTGATTCTTATTTAACCTTTAAAACTTGTTAATATTCTAAAGTATTGACCCGAGACAAAACAGGACTTGCCCGAATTAAAATCCGAGTCACCCATCCCCTACCCCGAGACCAACCCCGAGTAAATCCTTCTCCTTCTTTTTTTATTAACTTCGATTAATTTTTAAAACTGTTATAAGGACTCACGTACGACTCGAAGCAAACCCGTACAAAATCTTACACTACCCCGAGTCCAACCCGAGGCACTCCCCTTCTTCTCCAACAACAACATGCCCAAACGTGCACGTGCACGTGTACAAGCCACCAGATCGCCTCCGACCCTCGCTCCAGCCATCTCCAAGTCACCAACGATCTTCCTGATGAACTCGACCCCTCGGCCTCGTCGAACTCGCCGCGACACGAAATCGACCAATCCAGTCGAAACTGGAAACAAACTATCACTTGAAAACTTCCTCGAACCCACGACGCCGACCACTAGCACCGCTGTAACTCCGGCCATACCTTGCCGACCCTCCATGCTGCCATCTCCCAAAGTTTCAAGCAACTCGACTTACCAGAGGCTATGTTGCGATCAATAATTCCGACCCTGACCAATACCATCCCTAAACCCTAGTTCAACTTCGACTATCAACTCTGGCCATCAGAAAAATCCCAAACAATTTTTCCCGCGTTCCCCCACTTCCAATCCTCCTCCAGCCCAAACCCCATAGAGAAACTCGCCGCCGATCAACGTCAATTGACGAAAATGCAAAAATCGATCATCCCAGAATATATCAACAATTACTACAATAAAAATTCTGATCTTAATGTCTAAATTCATCATTTTCCTTAACGTTTCAGTTTATAAAACCAAAAATTGAAATAAGCATTATCAATTTTAACCCATTTTTAAATTTCACTGTTATTTTCCATTTCCCAGAGAGTTTCAAACTTAATTCATATAATTTAAATTTTAAAAACTAAATTGTGTTTAAACAAACAACTTTTGTTTGAAACTCAAGGCCTAACAGTAATTAGTTAAGGTGATTTGAATTTTAAAGTTAAATCTAAACCCTGTATCTGTAAACAGAGATGAACATGAACATAACAGACATGCACACCTTAATATATTCATATATATCCAAGAATCCATATACATACAAGCATAATTTATACCATACATTAAAGATCATTATAAGCAAACAACCTAAACAGATTTAAATTACTTTTTAGAAGAAAGTTTACTCACTAAAGAAAACAGAGACCAGGTTTTGTATATACAGACCTGCTCATACTATATATACATATATGTCAACACAGTTTATATTCAAGTGAAAACATCATGCAACAAATTTTATCCACAGATTTATCACATGCAGTAAAGTTTAGTTCCAGATTTAAACTGTTTTTAAAAGAAAAAGCTTACTCACCAGACATAAGCAGAGAACAGTTCTGTTCTTGTTTTCCTGGAGCTTTGTATTTGAATCTTATTATTGAATTGATCCTTATTGCTTGCTGTTGTTGAATTTGAACCGAAGTTGATTTACTTGTTTCTTCAGTTTGAGAATGTTTTACAGGCTTTAGTTTTTGTGAATGCTTTTAAACTTGAATTTGTTTTTGAGGAATGAATTCAGGTTTAAATATCAGAGTTTTGTATTTGAGAAGAGGAGTATGTCAGGTTTTTGGTTTTGAGGAAGTGATTTGTAAGTCTGGCCATATTTTCTTGTTTGAGAAAGTTTCAGGTTTTTGAAATGAGATTAGAAAAGAAATAGGAAGGGAAGATGAATGATTATATAAACTAATTTATGGTTTATTTAACATTAAAGAAATAAATAAATAAAATAAATTGTGTGACACTTGTCTTTTACCTTGATTAATATGTTAACACATGGTATTTAAGAGGTTTATATACTAACACATGTAACTTTACATGCATAATTAAATTTTAAATGATTTTTAAAGCTTTTAAATTAAATTTCCTAAATAGATAAATACATATCTTATTTAATAAATGCTTTTCTTAATTTATAAAAATAAAACCTTTAAAAGAAAATAAAAGAAAAACCAATCATATCTTAAATAAAATTATATATAATATATTTAATCCATTTTAAATGTTAATATAAAACTTTTATATTTATCTACTATCAACTAAATACTTTATAAATTCATATAAATAAATTCCTTTAAGGAAAATGATATAAAAGAAATCTTATTTTTAAATAAAAACTTTATTCATATATTTTTAAATCCAAACTATATTTTTAATTAACTCTTTATTAAATTGTTTGAAAATAACAATTTTACCAATTAATTTAAAAGATTATCACATTTTAAATTCCCCGAAATCCCGGGATATCACAGCAGGTAGTGTGACATTTTGGCCGAATTTATCGCTTACACATCTTTTGGTAAAATTTAATTTTACTTATTATAAGCGGTACCCAATAGTGAATTATTTACACCAATTCTCTTCACCAAAATTATATCACTTTGGATTTATGGAATTTGGTAATGGTAAAAATTCCAATATCGTCAATATTCAACTTTATAGTCCAAACACAAAGTCCTTGATTCAATAATAACAATTTTTATTAACCAAAATGCTCTGGCCAGAGATTTTGAATTTGAGTTGACTTCAGTTGACTGTGATACTAAACTCGTATCACTAAGGAGACGAATCCTCTCTTGAATAGTATTTCGCTTCCAATGCTTTCACTCAACCCAGCTATAGTCGTTCGATGGATGCCGTGCCATAATTTAACTATAATCAAAGCGGAGGTTCCACATTGAAGATCAATAATATTCTCAAGTTGAGAGAACTGTGTAAATTAGTCACATCGATATTCTCTGCTTGACTTTAGTTATATATTTTTTTAGAAAGACGGTTGTGCAGTGATATACTACACAGCCGGTTAATAATAGTAGAATAGTAGGAAATAAGGTCCGGTTGACAAGCCCAACCGGTGGCCCAAAAAGTAGGCTAAGCTAAATATCATAATAATGTACATAAGAGCAATGGATTACAGGATGGAACACAAGCACCATATTCGATGATTCAACAGACAAAATGGGGTCAGACAGTTTCGCTTTGGAGCAGCTACCGAGGGTTGGCGCTGGTGCTGGCCATTGATTCTGCAGAGTTAGCAGGGGCGGTCCTCAGTCGAAGTTTGAACGGGGCAGAGTTGGTACCTGTCCAGTAATTGAAAAGATGTGAGATTCGACTATAGATGGCCATGAGAGAAGATCTAGGTTTGTTGAAGACATGGGAATTTCTTTCTTTCCAGATGCACCAACAGAAAATGGTGATAAAGATGTCGAGTTTGTGATTTCCGAGATCTTGCTGCCAGTATTCAAAAAATGAAGTGAGCTCCGGTATGTAACCCAAGAGATGCGCGCTGGCTGGGCCCAAATTGCGAATGAGAAATCATAGTCTATGAAAAGGTGAGTAATGGTTTCGACGTGGGAGGAGCAAAGTACGCAGAGTGGATCTGTGGGGATGTTTAAGCGAATAAGTCTGTCCTTGGTGTTGATGCGGTTACGAATGAGGCACCATTGGAAGAAGAGGAATCTTGGGTGTGAATGGCATTTCCAAATCCTGCTGAAGGGGAATAGGCGGCCAGGGTGGGTGAGGAAGGAGTAGCAAGATGATACGGAGAAGCCTTTAGATGGATTGAGTGCCCAGATGAAGCGGTCCGGTGAGTGGGATAGGCGAAGAGATTGGAGGTTTTTAGAAGCTTCGAGAAGTTCATTAAAAGTTTCGATGGAAAAAAGAGAGGGGGGATGAAGGCTACTGGGGCCCAGGCGACAGAGGGTATTGATGGTGGCGAGTTGGAGGTTTGAGGAGGAGAAAAGGTTAGGTAGTGTTTTCGCCAGAGGGGAAGGGTCCACCCACGTGTCATGCTAGAATAGGCAGTTGTTGCCATTGCCTATTAAGACATGAAAGAGGGATTTGACTCGGGGGATGGTGTGGAGGACATTGGAACAGAATGGAGATGGTCTGCAACTGGGGGGGGAGATGCAGGGCTAGGTGTGGATTAGAGTAGTGATATGAATGTAGGATCCAATCTTTCCAGAGGAAATTGTCAGGGGAGAGAAAACGCCAGAGCCATTTTGTTAATAGGGCAGTTTTGAGCGAGGAGAGATCAGGGACACCAAGGCCACCATGGGGTTTTGGGAGGCAGACTGAGCGCCAGTTGATTAGGCACTTTGCTTTGAAGCCATTCCATAAGAAGGTCCCGCGAGATTTGTCAATTTTATTGGAAACCCAAGAGGGGAGTTTGTGGAAGGAGATCCAGTAGGAGGGGATGGCAGAGAGGACCGATTTAACTAAGATTAATCTACCAGCCGACGAGAGGGAAGCAGCTTTCCAGGATGCGAGGCGGGATTCAATTTTGTTAATGAGGGGTAGCCAGTCAGGACGTGTGAGTCTGGTGGGCCGAATAGGTAGGCCAAGGTAGGAGATTGGAAACTGGGAAAGTTTGCAGTTGAGGACGGCAGCGGTTGCAGGGCCAAGGTGGTTGGTATTGCCAAGCATGATTAGGCAGCTTTTGTGGAAGTTGATGGAGAGGCCAGAGATTAATTCGAAGACATAAAGGAGAACTTTGAGGCAGTGGAGGTGGTTAGGATTAGGTGAGGCAAAGAGGATGGTGTCGTCAGCAAATTGTAGGTTGGATATTTGAAGGTTAGATGTAGGGATGCTGATTCCGGCTAAGTGGTTGTTGGAGATGGACAGTTTAATCATGCGGTTGAAGACATCTGCAATTAGAACAAAGATTAGGGGGGAGAGAGGGTCACCTTGTCGTAGGCCTCTCGTAGACTTGATCAGACCACCAAGTTCACCATTGACTGATACGGAAGACATGCTGGAGATCAGGATAGAGGATATCCAGGAGCACCATCTCGATGGGAAGCCTCTATGTCGTAATAGTGCAAGAATGAAGTTCCAGTTGACTGAGTCAAAGGCCTTAGAGAAGTCAAGTTTAAGTAGGATTCCTGGGGTGTTGGTTCTGTGGCAGAAAGACACCACTTCTTGAGTGGCGGCCACACAATCTAGGATATTGCGACCGAGTATGAAGGCCGATTGCTCCAAGCCCACTAGGGGGGATATTACAGCTTGAAGTCGGTTTGCAAGGATCTTTGTAATGATTTTGAAAGTGGTGTTGAGGAGGCTGATAGGTCGAAAGGAATCAAGGGAGGTAGGGTCATCAGTTTTTGGGATGAGGGTAATGATGGCATAATTAATTCGCGCAATCGAGCTGGGATCATTTTGAAATTCAAGGCACATGTCTATAATGTCAGATTTCACTGTGCTCCAGAAGTGTTTGAAGAAAAGGGGGCCAAAACCGTCTGGTCCAGGAGCTTTATTGTCCGACATATCTTTGACTGCAGCCCAGATTTCTTCTTCCATGAAGGGATGATCAACTTGCAAATTCTGTGGGTCAGGGTAAAGGAGATTCCAGTCTAAGTCTGGTAGAGGGGTGGAAGGTTTGCCTAGGATGTTGCGGTGATGGTTGGTGAAGAGGCGGAGGAGATCGGATTGGTCAGAGTAGGAGACGGTGTTGTGTTGAATGTTAGTGATAATCGAGGATCTGCGGCGCCCATTTGCTAACCTGTGGAAGAAGGCCGTGTTTCTATCTCCTTCTTCAAGCCACTTTGCTCTAGAGCGTTGCTTCCAACCAATTTCTTCCTGTTTAAGGAGCCTTTCCAATTCCTTTTCAAGGACGGTCAACTGTTGCATTTCTGGTTCGACTAGGGGTTGAGATTCAGCAAGGATATTAAGATTGAGGATTTCGTCTTGGGTTTGTGAGATGCGAAATCTAAGGGAACCCCAGATGTATTTGGCCCAAGGTCTTATCAACTTTCTAAGCGAACGGAGTTTGGCCACAATACGAGCAGTAGGAGATTCTAGTTTGGTGGGTTGAGACCAGGCCAACTTGACGAAATCATCAAAGGAGGGCTCTAGAAGCCAGAGCTGTTCAAATCTAAACGGTTTGTGAGTGGTGTTCAATGAGCCAGAGTCAAACAGGAGAGGGCAGTGATCAGAGATCGTGGTTGCCAATCCCGAGACAGTTGAGAGGGGATGTTGGTCTTCCCAGGCTGTGTTAAAGAGGAATCTATCTAATTTGGCCAGGGATGGGTGGTCTCTACGGTTAGTCCAGGTGAAGAGGCGGTTACTGATGGGGGGATCAATCAGCACACAAGAGTTGATGAAATTATTGAAGGCGGTTGAATCTTGGGATAGGTTTCCAGAGTTTCTTTCGGAGGGGTGTCTAGTGGTGTTGAAGTCTCCAGCAATAATCCATGGGCCATTTATTCGGGCTGCGAAGTCCATACAATGTTCCCATAGGACAGCCCTGCCTTGTGAGTCGGTGGGTCCATATACGTTCGAGAAGAAGTAGATAATGCCAGATTCAGAGTTGCGAAGTGCGACATTAAGTATTGAGGGGAATTTGATAATTTGATGTAGGGACCATATACTTTCATTCCATGCTGTGATGATCCCTCCTCGGGATCCAATAGCATCAATGTGGGCCCACCCAGTTAAAAGTGTACCAACAGTTTGTGTAAAGTGTGATTGTGTGGGGTCAGATAACTTAGTTTCTTGAAGCATTAGAATATCAATTTTGTGGGGGGACAGAATAGTGTTAACAGCGTAACGCTTAGATGGGTCCCCCAACCCACGAACATTCCATGTAATGAGTTTCATTGGGATTGGGAAATACGCTCTTGTTCAAGAGTTTGCATGCATGTGTAGTGTTCATCATGCAAACTCACACCCACGCAACGTGATAAAATTTTATTAAGCCTTTTATTTACGGAGGAAAAAACAACAGGCATTAAAAAACTACCAGTTTGACCAGGATCTGAAGCTGCCCCAACCAATCTGGAGCTATGCCTAACCAGTGCTGGGGAGAAGAATTGCGCTGAGTCTATCTGGGTTGTCTGAACTTCCTCGTCTTTCACAAAAAGTTGCAGATGAGAATCTTCCTCCTAGGTAGCGTTTTCTTCATTAAGTTCATGCGGAGGGGCCACGATTATGGGGGAAGTGACATTGATGGAGTGGGTGTCGGCTTGGGCAGGAGCTGGGATAATGGGGGAGTCAGGGAGGATGTGGATGGAGGGGGCAAAGTCGGGTTCGGGAGGCTGGATAGACTGAAGGTAGAGAGGGTCGGAAAGATCGAGGTCTAGCATTGGGTCTCATCTATCCGTTTGGGCTGGGACCCCTCTTCTAGGACCCGAAACTTCAAAAGAGTCATCTTGGGGTGGCAGAGCTGGAAGTATAGGGGGAGGCAAGGTGGCTTCATGAATCATGGCGTCAAAGAGGTCATCTTCGTCTAGAAGGATTTCAGGGGTAGTCCACTTCTAGTCAAGAAAGTTGAAGTTTTGTTCAAGGTTGAAATCGAGGCCAAGGTAGGTGATGTCAGGGGCACAGTTCGGATGTGAGTGTTCCCAGCGGTTAATGGTTAGGAGGAAGTCAGTGTTATTAAGGGAGGCCACGTAGGAGCAGGGGGTGGAGATGCCCTCGAAGAATTGGAATCTGGCGTAGAGAAACCGGTGGTCAATGTAGGCCCAGTCACACTCGTCCAAGGCAATGAATCTGCCCATGGATTTCAAGGCTTCTCTAATAGCATCTGAGTTTTCCTTGAGGAGTTCGGGGAAACCTTCAACTCTCGTCCATGACTCGAGTTCGAGCGAGGGGGCGGTGAAGTTATCTTGGTCAGCCCAAGGTCTCAGGAATACAGTGCCACCTGGTTTTGCTAAGGAGCCAGTCGCGACGAAGACATTTCTCTCGATCTCAGAGTCACAGTAGATGAGAAAGCTATTATCAGTCAACATCCAGATCGGTCTTTCTCGATCACCATGTTGGTTAAGGGCAGCTTGGATATCTAGCGCACTCCAGAAGCCTTGGGTTATTATGGCAATGAGGTAACGGGCTGAGTTCTCCATGAGAAATTGAGGGCTTGGAAATTTTTTTGCGGAGAGAGGAGCTAATGGATTGTGTGGGGTGATTTTGGGAGAGGAAGGGTTTAAGTTGGCATTGGAAAATGGAGATAGGGCTGATGATGACGATGGGATGTGAATCGACTTTGTTTCAGTATGGGGGACCCGCACTTTTCTGCCTATGGGACCTTGGGAAAGATTTGGTCTGGGAATTCGGGTTTGGGATGCGGAATGGGGATTATTATTTGGAGGGGAGTGCTTTTTGGCATTATTAGTCTTGGAAGACGAGAGGACGGGCTGCACAGGGAACGAAGCCTGTCTCTTCGAGGGGCAGGTGGATGAAAAATGACCAAAGAATCCGCAATAATAGCAAATCTTTCCATTTCTGCAGGATTTTGCCACGTGTCCAATACCCGCACATTTCAAGCACCGCCCTCTGGAACTCATGAAAATGACCGTTTCCCGCGTGGATTTGAATTTTGGGACGAGTTTGGGACGCTTAGGTTTGGAAAGGAGAGGCGGAGGTGGTTGAGATAACACGACCTGAGCGTAGCTACGACCATCCTTTTGGTAAGTGGGGGGTTTGTGGGCATAGCAGTTGGACACTTCTGGCGAGGCAAGCATCGGGTCATCGGGGGGTGAGGCAAACGATGGTGGTGTAGGGAGGACGGAAGGATAAGCAGAGGCAGGATGACTGAAGTGTGGAGCATATCTGGGGGGAACAAAGGAGATTGGAGGAGGATGGGGAGTGGAGGAAGTGATGTGGGCAGTGGAAGACGCCATTATATGTCACTTTAAAGATATGAAGTGTTACTTTAGTTATATTAACCAACAAAAAACTATTGGGTGAGTCATTCCATTGTTATCTAATAACTATCAGTATGTAACCCCTTGGTGCCCCCAGCAGTCATGAGTAATACACTGCCCAACATTTGGAGATCTACTTTAGTCTCAACGGATACATCGATATCCAGTCCCGATGCATCTTGACTAGGAACATTAAAAATGGTATATTTGTTTCATTGTGATAAATTACTCACGGTTACAACACTTTGTAACTACTATTACAAAACATACCATTTATGGATTTTCTATTAAATATACTTTTAATTAAGTTGATTAATTAATATAACTACATTATATCAAGTATATAATAGAAAGAAAATACCTTTATTTCGAACAAGTTTGGTCCATAAGTTAGATATATGTGTAACAAATTATGTAATTGCCCCTAGGGCATACCGCAAACTCTATCAAGAGTTTGCCTCAGACTCGTGGGAAAGGAGGGTGTATCTCCAAGCCTTGAAATCAAGATTGTATTCTAGTTTATCTACAACCTAGTTAAAGTAGGCAATTGAAAAGAAATTTGTACTATATTGTACGGGACTGGATGTAGGATTGGTTAATCCGAACCATTATTAAATTCCTGGTGTCATATCTCTTACTTTACCTTTTGTTATTGCTTTTATATTTATTTGTGATTGCATCTGTGATTGCTTAATTAATATAGATTCTGTGTTGATAATTTATGGTTTAATTTAAATCTTGAAACTAAGTTAAAAATATTCATAAAAGTTATAAAACATTATTCATCCTCTCTAGTGTCAAAGTATTCTTAAGATCCGCGACATCATAATCCATAAATATTGCAAAATTAGGGGCTAGGGTTTCAAAAGGTGGGTTGATTTTCGAGATAGAATAGTAAAAAGGAAGTGAAGGGGTAGAATGAAGCAGTTAGAGTATAAAAAGGGATTAAAAATGTGTTCAAGTTTTGGAAAAAACCTCCACACCAGTGGACCGGTGGGTACTTGAACCGATACACTTCACTTTTCTAAAGTGTGGAATCGTAGTAATAATAACAATAATAATTAATATATTGTTAACCTTTGAGCGCAAGCTAAAGTGGTTGAGATATATTTAGCTTCATAATTAGATAGACACAACGTTTAGCTTTTTACTAAACCATAAAACTAAAGGTTGTCCTATAAAATGAAATGTGCCATTAGTGCTTTTTCTATCTGTTCGACATCCACCCATATCAACATCACTATACGACACTAACTCAAATGGACATCTTTTTGGATAAAAAAGACCCTAATATTTAGTTCCAATTAAATATATTAGGATTCTTCTAAAAGCATATAGGTGTAATTTTTTAGGATTTGCTTAAAACTGGCGCATAGACACACACTTTCCAATCATACTTTTAAATACTTTCTGATCGACATCTTCACCATTTTCATCTTTATCTAAGTGAACAGTTGTACTTATTGGAGTTGGCTTGCTACTCATATTTTCAGCACCAAATCTTTTAATTAAATATTTACAATATTTTTCTTATGAAATAAATATACTATTTTTAACTCAGAAAATAATTTAATTATTCCATGTGTGACATTTCATATTCTTTTCTCATAATTTCTGAAAAATGCGTGCAAAGTTTTTCAACAGTTGATCCAAAAAATAATGTCATCAACATAGATTTGGACAACTAATAAATCATTATTATTATGTTTCATAAAAGGAATTGAGATTGCTTTACCGATTTCAAATCCAAAGTGAAATAAATAATTTTTATGTCTATCATACCATGCACGTGGTGCTTATTTTAAACCATAAAGTGCCTTTTAAATTTGAAATTGTGGCTAAGATATTTTTCGTGCTTAAATAAAGGTTTTTGTTTTACATACATATTTTCTTTTATAAACCCATTTAAGAAAGCGCTTTTTACGTCCATTCGATATGGTATATTATGGTGACAAGCGGAGGCTGCTAATATTCTAATTGTTTCAAGGTGTGTAACAGAAGAAAAAAATTTCATCATAGTTAATTCCTTTTTGATTGTATCCTCGAGCAATTAATCTAGCTTAGTTTCTTATTATTTCTCCATTTCCATCAAGTTTATATTTGTAAACCCATTTTGTTCCTATTACATATTGGTCATTCGTTCTAGGTAGTAATTCCCATACATTATTTCTTTCAAATTGATTTAACTCTTCTTGCATTGCTAAAATTCAATATTCATATTTTCCTGTTTCTTTATAGTTTTTAGGTTCTATATTTGACATAAATACCAAGTGATTCATCTCATTTAATTGTCTTATAGTTAAAACTTTTGTGCTTGCATCTCCTAGAACATTTTCAATAAGGTGATCTTCGGTCACAATTTGTTCTGAAGATTTATTAGTTTCGCTATAATAAAATTTGTTGTTAGTTCCATTGATCGGTAGCGTTTCAATTCATAGAGAATCACTACTGTGATTTTCCATCGATAATGACTTTTGGGGGGTTATTTTCCTTCCCCGCTCAATTTGTTTTTCTCATGTTATCCCAAACAATTTTTATTAAAAAAAATTTCATTCTGCTATGAGAAAGCCTAAAAGAAAGGGAAATTTTGGCATATATCCTAGTGGTTATAAAAAATTAGCATTAAGTCCCTTTCAATTTTCTTTTATTAATTACATCCCTATTTTTCTAAAAAGAAGATGAAATTTATGGGGGTATTTGGGTAATTAAACTAACATTAACATGCATTTTTAGGGTATACGTCCATAATTCGTAATCGTCGTAATACACGTCGTAGCGGCTGCTTTTAAATTTGGAGACGAGAGAAGTAAAAAAAAGTAGAAAATAATTCTAAAAGAGAATGATGTAAAAATAGTTTACAAAAGATGTATGTGTCCTTGTGCAAGCTATCAACATAAGGTAAAAAGCTAAGGTGGACTGGCTTACTAATGGAGATGAAGCTAGCAAGTTTTTTATGCCAAAATGTCTAGTAGAAAGAAAATCAATAACATAGGAAAGCTACTAGATAATAATGGGAATATTATAAATGATGTATCTCAACTAGAGCAAGTGGCTGCAAATTATTTTACTGATTTATATAATACTGATTTGTACAAGAAAGAATTCCTAAATTTTGAAACAAAATTTCTTTTAAATGATAGTAGTAAAGACATTCTTCTTGCCCTTGTTGATTTGGAAGACATAAAAATTTGTCTTTGATTCTAATATAGATAAGAGCCCAGGACCTGATGGGTTTGGGGCTAAATTTTACAAAATTCACTGGGAGGATATTAAATTAAAATTTTTAGATGCTGTAAATGAATTTTTTACTACTGGAAAACATTTGAAAAGTTTGAATCATACATTTATAACTCTTATCCCTAAAGTCAAAATTCCTTCAGGATTGGATGACAACAGGCCTATAGCCTGTTGTAATTTTATATATAAGGTTATTGCTAATATTCTGAGTAATAGAATAATTTTTTTTTTCTAAAATACTTGATTTTAGAGAACCAATGTGCATTCATCCCAGGTAGGTATATAATAGAAAATACCCTTTTAGCCCATGAGATTATAAGAAATTTCAACATGGGCTGTAAAAATAAAGTTTGTATCAAAATAGATATTCACAAAGATTTTGACAAAATCAATAGATATTTTATCATACACATGATGAGGCAAATGGGTTTTCATGAAATTTTTTGTAATTTAGTTAAAGAATGTGTTGATACTGCTTCTTTTTCCATTTTAATTAATGGATCACCTTGTGGCTTTATTAATAGTAATAGAGGAATCAGAAAAGCTGATCCCCTTTCTCCTTACTTATTTACAATTGTTATGTAATTTTTAACTCTACAAATGGAAATAGAACAATACAAAGGCATCTTAGACCAGTTAATAGAAACTTGCCAAGTATAACACATTTATTATATGCTGATGACTTGCTTTTATTTATGAATGCAGATTTAAACAGTGCTTAAACCATAGTAAAAATCTTTGAGTACTTAAAAGATTTTGCAGGTCTTCAAGTCAATGAGAGTAAAAGCAAAGCATATTTTAGTAAGCATTGTGAAAAAAGGGAATTTCTTCAAATTCTTAAAATTCAGGAAGGACAACTGCCAGTCAAATACTTGAGGCTTCCTCTTAGTACAAATCAATTAGCAGACAAAGGTTGCTCTAGACTTTTCAACATTATTCAAGACAAAATTGAAAATTGGTCTAGTAGGCTACTATCTATTGCTGGTAGACTGAAACTCACACACACTGTCATCACGGCTAATATAATGTATTGGATTCAAACTCACAACATTCCAGAATCAGCCATTCATAAAATTGAAAAAATATGCGCAGATTTCATATGGAAAGGAAAATATCATAAAGTCTCATGGGATACAGTTTGCAAATCACAAAAGGCTGGAGGATTGGGATTAAGAAATATTAAAGATTTAAAGGAAGTCTGTAATATGAAACTTTTTTGGAAATTTGTAAAAGGCAAAACATTATGGTCAAAGTGGATGAAGAGTAAGTATGTTAAAAACAAAAATTTCTGGACCATGCCAGCAGAAATTCACAACTCCCACTCTTGGAAAAGTATATTAAATAGCAGAAATAATGGCATCAAATTATTGGAAAGAAACTTTAAAGATGGGAAAAACACCAATCTCTGGTTTGATCCTTGGATCAATGGAAAGTCTTTAATTAGCTTATTAGGATGGTCCAATCTTTTATATTTTGGTGGTGCTAATTTAAAAGCGGACAATATTATTCAAAATCACACTTGGAATGCTAGTCTTCATCCAGCAGCCTCAATTTTTAAAACAGCTATAGAAAGCATAGTTATTGATTCAAAAATAGTTGCAGATGGCTGGAAATGGAAACTCTCAAAGAAAGATAAATTTTTCTTTAAATCTACTTGGGAATATTTAAAAGCGTTAAAACAAATATGGATTGGCATCCTATTATCTGGAACAGAGCTAACTATCCAAAAATGGCGCATTGTGCCTATTTTTCTATGTTGAACAGATTACCAACCAAAGATAGATGTAATAAATGGAGCAAAAATAATTAACTAAAATGTCTCCTATGCAAGAATGATATTGAAATAGCCGAGCATTTATTTTTTGATTGCAATTTCTCAAGACACATATGGTTTATTGCCAAAAACAAGTTCAAATTCAGTCAAAATTCTCCAATTCAAAGCATCAAAGAAAGCATCCAATACATTTATCAAAACTTCAAAATCAAATCAAAAGAATTCAACACTGCTAGCATCATGCTAAAAACTGCCATATACTATATTTGGAAAGAAAGGAATGCTAGGCTGCACACAGAAAAGGAATCAGAAGCCATTCAAATTTGGAAATGCATTGAAACAGACTTTCTTATCTTAAATCGAAAAGCAAGCAACAACAGCAATTTTTCATGCCAACCATTTTCAGATACCAATGAGCAGGAAGATTATGAAACAAGAGTGGAAACATACTTACAGAGTGGGAATCTCAAAATTGATATTACCCGTGGCAAACATTTTTAGACCAATAATCATTGGCCTTTATCCCTGGGGAGAAACTCCAACAACTTCAACAGTTCAACTGCTAGAGGCGGCCATTCCAGTTCCAATACCAGAAGAGAATCCTGCAAGGGAAGTAAACAGGGTTATACTATACTTAATTTCTCACTTAATAATAATCAGGCTAATCTAAATAACACTCTACCTGATATTGACAGGAGCTACCGCTCAATAAGCAAGGATACATGTATCACAACTTGCAAAGGATTGGCAACTTGCAAAGGATTGGCAAAAATCACTACATTAGCAAGCTTAATGGAAACATGTATCACTTATCTATGTGGGAAAAGGGCGAAAGTAGCAAAACATCCAACAAAGAAGACTATTGGGTAGAGCATAATACTGAAAGCAGCAAGTTAAGCCTTCTGAAGGAATCAAAGAATCAAAGCAACCATAAAAGCAACCATAAAGGACATGACTTTATCAATAAAAGTGAAGATCTGAAGGAAAGCATCATTCTTTATGGCAAATCGACCGAACTTATAGCCATTGAAAGCAGATCTACTAATTTGATTAACAACTTAAGCTTGAAAGGCATTGACAATAATCATAAGAGGGCATAAAAGTATGGGATCCGCCTTAGCTAGAGATCGCACATGGCGGCTCGCCATTTTTGAGTTTTTTTCTGAGTTAAAGTTGGAGGCGATTTTTAACCCTAGGAATAACTAATAGGTACTCTAATATATTCCCTATAATTGAATCTAAATTTATTCTGAATATCAACAGTCAGGATATTCTTCTTGCCCCCATTTGCCTTGATGAAATTAAAAATATTATTTTTCATTCTAATAATGATAAAAGTCCCAGCCCTGATGGCTTCGGTGCAAAATTTTATAAAACTCACTGGGAGGATATAAAGTGTTCTTTATTCGATGCTATCTCTGAGTTTTTTAAAACTGGTAAGCTTTTAAAGAATCTTAATCATACTTTCATAACTTTGGTTCCAAAAAATCATATTCCAAATAGTCTGGAAGATTTCAGACCTATTGCTTGTTGTTACTTCATTTTTAAAATCATTTCTAATATTTTGTGCAACAGAATTAAAACATTTTTAAAATATCTTATTTTTGAAAACCAAAGCGCTTTCATACCAGGCAGACACATTGTAGAGAATACCCTTCTTGCGCATGAGTTGATTAGAAACCTTAACAACAAAAATAAAAATCTCATGTGTGTCAAGATAGATTTACATAAAGCATTTGATAAGATCGATAGACATTTTATTATTTATATGATGCAACAAATGGGATTTGGCAAAAAAAAATGTTCTCTTATTCTAGAATGCATAAATAATGTTTCTTATTCAATTTTGGTCAATGGTTCCCTCAAAGGGTTCATTCATAGCAATAGAGGTATTATGCAAGGAGACCCACTTTCTCCTTATTTATTCACTATTGCTATGTGATGCAGCATCGGATAACTGAAATGAATGAAACGGTGAAAGTAGCAATCGATGAATTGAAGAATACCAAAGGCCCAAATCCGTTGATCCAAAGATGTCGGATTCTAGCTATCTCAAACACGTTGATCGCGCACGATACCGTGTTTAAAGATCTACAATTCTTCAGACGTTGATCAAGCGCACTTGATACCATGAATTGGCTTCTACGATCGTTGATCCGAGCGCACTCGAATGCCGAAAGAGGAGATAGGAGATTACACTCAACTACCAATTTAAGAAGAGGCACAAAGCTCTCAAACAAAAGTTTATTCAAAATCAACTAAGAATTACAAATGAAACCACCCGCCTATTTATAGGCTTACAACTCAACACTTACAACACAACACTTAGGTCGTGAACGACCTAACACAGAAATGACTTACGACTTACGACTTAGTATAGGTCGTTAACGACCTAATCAGATATTTACAACACAATAGCGACCTAAAAACATTACAACACAACAAAGTACAGTAGTTACAGCATACAAAGTTACAAATATACGACCTAAGTACAACACATCATCACGTACAACATTACATAAGGACGAGCGACCTAAAAATACACGGCAGCGACCTATCTTGAGCGACCTAGGAAATGGCTTCTAGAATTATTCGAGCGATCTAAAGATGAGCGACTTAAAGTTGAGCAACCAAAGGACTCAGCGACTTAAGTTAGGTCGTTCGCGACCTAAAGAAAGGCGGCACTAGAATATCTCTTTGTTCATAACTTGTAGTTAGGTCGTTCGGCGACTTATCATAGGTCGCTGGATCTTCTTCACGCGACCTAACTAGGTCGTAGATCAGTCTCGCGACCCACTTAGTTCGTAACTCTTCTCTGCGATCTACCATAGGTCGTAATTCACTTTCGCGACCTAGCTTAGGTCGTAACTTGTCAAAGTAGAAACTTGGAAGGTCGGAGCGACCTAGAGGAATGAGTAACTCGTTAGCTCGTTCCAGCTTGCTTATCTCTCTTGGAGGCTTGCATGCTTTAACACTGAGTCCATTAACTCGTGAGCGACCTTCACTAGGTTGTGAGCGACCTAATTCACTAGGTCGTTCCAGCGACCTATTCCCCTGATTTAGCTCGCTAGGTCGTTCCAACGACCTATTCTTTAGTTTTAGCTCGTTAGGTCGTTCGCGACCTAAAAGTTCAACAGGCTGGGCTGCATCATCCTCTCTCGGTTGAAAAAATTTCGTCCTCGAATTTAAAAATTCTTCGACTTCGACATTCTCGTCCTTGTGAAACAGAACCAAGTGTTTGATATTGTCAACATTAGCAATAGGAAGATGATCCGACAAACTCAACTTACAATCATTCTCACAACTTTCCTTCACAATTTCCAAACGACCCATTCCTCCGGCATCTAGTTTATTGTACGTACCAACAAGAAATCGTTCAACCATCAAGTAGATAGATTCGTTGTCACTTTGTGTCTTCATCAAATCCAATACATTATACAACTGCCTTCTTTTGAATAGTAACCCATCAGCCAATCTTCTCAACTCTACCTGCTCTGTCGGACCCATATGATTACGTGGCATATACGGTACAATAGCACTCGACACTAGATTAACATGATGTACATTCCTCAGTAGCAGTAATTCTTTGAACATTTCTGCAGGAACTACATCTTCACATTCATTCACCATTGGCTTAACCTCTTCGACAATTTCAACACTTTTGTTGGTTTCAATTTCATTCAACAGGAACATTTCTGCACTACCCTCCACTTCTTTAACAAACTCTTTTGTAGATTGTAGACTAGTCGAATCCATTTCCTTCATCAGCAATTTACCCTCTTCATCTCCTGACTTGCTTTCTTCACCATCATCCAACTTTGCTGATTGTGAATTTTCAACCTCATGCTCAATAGATTTCGTTGGTTGAAACTCATCAACTTCATCTTTATCAAACTTTGATGATTGACAACAATCGACTTCATCTCCCACATCAACAAATTCCTTTAAAGACAGCAAAGTCTTTAGCTCCTCGATTTCCTCCAATTTGTTTTCACTCTGTTGATGCTTCTTAGGAACCAAAATGATTCGTGTATCCTCGAACATAAAACTGTAGTTGTTTGTGCGTCCGTCATGTTGCACAGCTCTATCGTATTTCCATGGCCTTCCCAACAACAGATGGCATACATCCATGTCAACCACATCACACCAAATTTCGTCTTTGTATTTCTTCCCAATGGAAAAATTAACACAAGCTCTTCGATTAACCTTCACTTCCCCTCCTTTCCTCAACCAAGCTAATTTGTAGGGGTTTGGATGCTTCTCTGTTTTCAATGACAATTTCTTTACAGCTTCTGAAGAAATGATATTATCACAGCTTCCTGCGTCAATCACAAATTTACAAACTTTCCACAGAATAGTGCATGTTGACTGAAAAATGTTGCTTCTCAACCAGCTAGAATCATCCTCTTGCTTTGGTGTTAAACAAGATCTCCTCAACAACAAACTACAACCCTCATCTCCAGACAATAATTCTTCTTCTTCAACTGGTATAGAATTGACACACTCTACCTCTGCATTTTCATTCTCAATCTCCGCAATCATTGCTCGTTTCTTTGGCCTTGGACATTCATTGCTTTTATGGCCCAACTCTTGACAATTAAAACATTTGAGATTACTATTGACCTTTGCTTTGCTGGCTTCATTCACAATCGACTTACTAACGACTTTGGAAACATCCATACTGCTACTAACATCCTTGTTCTGATTGTTGGAATTCGTAAACACACCACCACCTCTCCTCCCTTGTTTCTCCCAAGCAAGTGCTTTCTGATGTGCTTCGGCGACAGATCTTGGATCAAACATATTCACCATGTCTTGAATTTGCGTTCGCAACCCGCCAACATACCTAGCTGTTAGCTGTTCCTCTGTTTCCATAATATCATTTCTCGCAATCAATTGGTAAAAATCATCTGCATACTCATTCACTGATCTTGCCCCTTGTCTTAGGTTCTGCAAACGTTGATACATAAGAGATTGATAATTGTGTGGCAGGAATGTAGCTTTCATCAACTTTCTCATCTTATCCCATGTAACAATCTTTGACTTCCCCATTCTCTCCCGTGTAAGTTTAGTCTGTTGCCACCACGCCATAGCTCTCCCTCTTAATCTCGTAGCAACCAACTTCACTCTTCGATCCGCGGGAACTTCTTTGAAGTCAAAAATTTCCTCAACATTTGAAACCCAATCCAGAAATTCCTCCGTTACCATTCCACCCTTGAATTCTGGAATTTCAGTTTTCATCCCCGACTCCCATCGGGGATCATCTTCTACAATCCGATATGCATTCCGCACTTGGTCTCGATCTCGAGAGTGAACACTACATCTACCACCATCTTCATCAAAAACAGATGTACTTCGATAACGATCTCGACCACCCACATCTCTATGATCTCGCATATCTCTTCTACTTTGTCTTTCATCATCACGGTATGGTTCATGTTCAAACTCACATGGAGTTCTTCTCTCTTTATCTCTATACTCATGATGTTCTCTTCTCATTGAAACTGAAGATTCTCTTCTTCCTTGGAAAGATTGTGGCGATACCCTCCTCGCTTCCGTAACCGATGGCGAAACTCCGTTTCCTCCATGGTTCGAGATTGGCGATGTTCTCCTTTGTCCTTGGTTCATATCATTCATCAGTTTCTCTAACTTCCCAATGCCTTCATCAAACTTTTCATTGATGCGTTGTTCCATTTGCTCGGCTTCTTCTCTTCTATACAACGCTTCAACATTCTGATGGCGATTAGCTCTTCTCGGTGGCATTGTCAAACTTCAACTCTTGGCCTTGATTTATAAATGAACAACTATGCACGGCTCAAACACTTCTCTTAGCTCGGCTTTGCTTGATGTAGCTCGGCTTCACTAACTCCTCAAACTCTTCAATAAAAATTGGCTCCAAGACTCGGCTTAGCTATGATTGGCTAAGTCTAGCTCTGATACCAAATGATGCAGCAACGGATAACTGAAATGAATGAAACGGTGAAAGTAGCAATCGATGAATTGAAGAATACCAAAGGCCCAAATCCGTTGATCCAAAGATGCCGGATTCTAGCTATCTCAAACACGTTGATCGCGCACGATACCGTGTTTAAAGATCTACAATTCTTCAGACGTTGATCAAGCGCACTTGATACCGTGAATTGACTTCTACGATCGTTGATCCGAGCGCACTCAAATGCCGAAAGAGGAGATAGGAGATTACACTCAACTACCAATTTAAGAAGAGGCACAAAGCTCTCAAACAAAATTTTATTCAAAATCAACTAAGAATTACAAATGAAACCACCCGCCTATTTATAGGCTTACAACTCAACACTTACAACACAACACTTAGGTCGTGAACGACCTAACACAGAAATGACTTACGACTTACGACTTAGTATAGGTCGTTAACGACCTAATCAGATATTTACAACACAATAGCGACCTAAAAACATTACAACACAACAAAGTACAGTAGTTACAACATACAAAGTTACAAATATACGACCTAAGTACAACACATCATCACGTACAACATTACATAAGGACGAGCGACCTAAAAATACATGGCAGCGACCTATCTTGAGCGACCTAGGAAATGGCTTCTGGAATTCTTCGAGCGATCTAAAGATGAGCGACTTAAAGTTGAGCGACCAAAGGACTCAGCGACTTAAGTTAGGTCATTCGCGACCTAAAGAAAGGCGGCACTGGAATATCTCTTTGTTCATAACTTGTAGTTAGGTCGTTCGACGACTTATCATAGGTCACTGGATCTTCTTCACGCGACCTAACTAGGTCGTAGATCGGTCTCGCGACCCACTTAGTTCATAACTCTTCTCTGCGATCTACCGTAGGTCGTAATTCACTTTCGCGACCTAGCTTAGGTCATAACTTGTCAAAGTAGAAACTTGGAAGGTCGGAGCGACCTAGAGGAATGAGTAACTCGTTAGCTCGTTCCAGCTTGCTTATCTCTCTTGGAGGCTTGCATGCTTTAACACTGAGTCCATTAACTCGTGAGCGACCTTCACTAGGTCGTGAGCGACCTAATTCACTAGGTCATTCCAGCGACCTATTCCCCTGATTTAGCTCGCTAGGTCGTTCCAGCGACCTATTCTTTAGTTTTAGCTCGTTAGGTCGTTCGCGACTTAAAAGTTCAACAGGCTGGGCTACATCACTATGGAATATTTCTCTATACTTATGGAAACTGAACTTATTAAGGAAAATATTAAACCCATTAATAGGACCAAACCATATATTACTCACTTGCTTTATGCAGATGACCTTCTTTTATTTTTACATGCAGACTCTCATAGTGCTAAAACTATTGCTAATATTTTTATGAATTTGGAAGATAATGCAGGTCTGAAAGTAAATGAGTTTAAAAGTAAAATTTATTTTAGTAAAGGATGTACCAGAAAATCAGATATTCTCAACATTCTTAAATTTAAAGAAGGCAGTCTGCCAGTTAAATATTTAGGCTTGCCTTTGAGTGTTAATCAAATTAATGATTCAGACTACACTAGACTTTTGGACATTATTCAGAATAAATTTAAGGGTTGGGCTTGTAAACTTCTGTCTTTAGCTGGTAGGATAGAGTTAACCAGCACTGTCATCATCGCAATCATTATGTATTGGATTCAAGCCTACAATATTCCAGTCAAAGCTATACATAAGTCGGAAAAAGCTTGTGCCAATTTCATTTGGAAAGGAAAACATCATAAAATTGCTTGGGATATGGTCTGCAAACCAAAAAAATCTGGAGGTCTTGGCCTTAGAAATATAAATGATTTGAGGGAGGTTTGCAAACTCAAACTTTTTTGGAAATTTGTCAATGGGAACTCACTATGGGCTAGGTGGATGAAAGCAAAATATCTTAAAAACAAAAAATTTTGGATTGTGAAATCTGAAAATCATTATTCTTTCTCCTGGAAAAATATACTAAGTTGTAGGGATACTGGGCTAAAACTCTTGGAAAGAAAATTTAAAGATGGTAATCAGACCATCCTATGGTTTGACCCATGGATAAATGGTAAAACTTTGGTTAGTCTCTTGGGTTGGAATAATATGCTTTGGTTTGGTGGGTCTCTTGATAATGTTAACATCATTATCCAAAATAATTCTTGGAATACATTTAATCACCCAGCCACTTCAATTTTCAATGAAGCCATAAAAAAGATTATTATTGACCCAAATCTTCAAAAAGATACATGGGAATGGAGACTTACAAAAAAGGGGGTTTTTCTTTCAAAAAAACTTGGAATTTTATTAGAGGTCATGAAACTAAAGTAGATTGGTACAATGTTATTTGGAATAAAACGAATTGCCCAAAAACGTCCCACTGTGCTTTTTTTGCTGTTAATAACAGGTTGCCAACAAGGGACAGGTGCTCGAATTGGAATAAAAATGGTGAAACAGTTTGTTTACTTTGCAAACAAGATGCTGAAAGTATAAATCATTTATTTTTTGATTGTATCTACTCAAAACATATTTGGTTTATAGCCAAATCAAAACTCAAAATTAATCAACATCATGCTGTACAAAACATCAGAGAAAGCATCAAATACATTCAGGAAAAATTTAATAAAAAATCAACAGATTTCAGGAAAGCAAGCACTATTCTCACAACAACTATCTTTCACATATGGAAAGAAAGAAATAAAAGACTGCATGCCCAAAAGGAAACAGGAAGCATTCAACTATGGAAAACAATTGAAATGGAGAGCTATACTCTACTCAAAAAATTTGAAAGTCAACACAAATACTCTGATAACATCAATCATATTTTTTGCAGCACAAACAATTTGGAGGATGAGTTAGAAACTTTCTTACAGAGGAGGGAATTCGATCTCGATTTCCCTGGAAGCAGACCCCTTCACCACAGTGGTAATCACTGGATGAAGAAGCCTATTAGCTCCAGGAATTCCAAATATGAGACTACTTCTATTGATGGCGGCCACCTCTACCACCAAATCAAAGACCCCTACAAAAGAAAGGGAAGTGTACATTTTCTTAATCACGATGAAATTAATAATACAAATTCAAAAACTGATCTTTCTTTTATCTCACCTGATAGGGCGGAGGCTACCGCACACACAAGAAGAAGGAGCATTTGGATTCTCTCCTACATAATGATAAAATTTTGCAGTTGGATATGAATAATCAAAGAGTCTTAGATAATTTTTACAAAAGAAACATCAATAATCTTATTTATCACTTATTTGTTTGGGAAAAAGGGGATTGCAGCGAGCATCAAGCGAATAAAGAACTCGAAGCTTGGGACAACAACAAACTTTATGCTAATATAAAGCTCACTGCAGCTGATTACTTCGATTTAAACCCATCTGCTCCTAATTTCAGATGTCATAAGCAAAAGACGCTAATTTGGAATGATATCCAAGACATCTGTAATCGTGTTTCCTCAAACAACAGATATTCACCCTCATTAGAGCTATACTACAAGACTAGAAAGCAAAAGGAGTCTACTTGGAACAAAACTTCCTCTCAGATCGATTCGCGAGAGTTAACTCGAGAATCTTTGGAATTCAACAGAGAAAACAACAAGAAGAAGGAGTTTTCATGGAAGCCTCCTTGATTTCTATGCTTCGCTGTTAAATTGACATGGATCGCACTAATTTTCCCCCATGTTTTTAGAAGTAGGGTTTCTTTGTTTGTTTTGTTGCTGAGATAAATGTAAGTGGCGAGGGTTTTGGTTTTGCTTTATTCGGGTAGGGTATTATTACCTACCTGCTTTGATACCGGGCCTTGGGCCTGTTTATCTATTTAAAAAAAAAATTCAAAAATCAAAATAAAAAATTGGCAAATAAATTTCGTTGGTGTTTCCTTTGACATCAATTAATTGGATCATTACTATGTTTGTGTTATCAACATAGTAATTTTCTGTAGCTTCAATTTTGTAGTCTTCAAGTGGAGTTACATTGCTATCTTGAACATTATTTATTTTTTTCTACACATATTACCACTCTTCTTTCTCCCCTTGCTATCAGTTATGATATAGCATGCATATTTCATGGTGCTCTTGTCAGTATACTCGAACTTGGGTCTACTTATCGCTATTCAAGTCAGCTATATTGGTTACTATCTTATAAATGTTGTTACGTTACACAATCTTAGGTTAATTTCAAATTTCTATATGTATGTGATCGATTTTTTGGTTACACTTCCTCCATACAATTCTTACTTTACATTATTTTGTGTTTGAAATTAAGTCATATTAAGATATAATCATGGTATAATATTAATGCTATATTTTGTGCATAGCATGTAGCACTGTCTATAATCATGGAAGAATGAGCATAGATCCATTAATTCAATGTCTTTATATAGCTTTAATATTTTTACACTTTTTTATCACAACGCATTTTTTATACTCTTATGCCTTTTAAGAAATCTGCTTGGCTTAAAAGTTAAAACAGACTAAAATATGTATGATTTTATATGTAAAACAGTTATACCATCATATTACTTTTGCTTTTTTAAAGATTTCTTAATTAGAGTTACTAGTACATGAAGCCTTGCTAATGAATCAACTAGTCAGTTAATACAATACATCCTTTCACCATGGCAGAATACTTTGATTAGCGTTATTGCTTTTGGTTTTCTCTTTTCATCCTTAAAAGTAGAATTTAAGCGACCAAATGAGATAAATAGAATATGATAAAATTATGAACTAACATGATATTACATATAGGTAGATCTTAAACAATTATTTACTCTTCCTTCATTATTTATAGTATCATGTTACCTTATAACTGTGAGAACTTCAACTACATTATTTCATGTTTTCCATGAAGTTAGCACTACGCTCAAAGTTTGTAGGGTATGTATGTAGTGAGCATTATCGCTGTACCATATTTGTTATATAAACAACACTTAAATTCACTTTTATCTCGATATCAAGTTGCTATACATACCAGTAATCGTTGTACTTGCTAATGTCTCAGTATTTAGCTGCATGATTTACCTTGGAGCAACAATTTCTTTTGAAAACAACGTAATCCAAATTTTTTTAGAAGTTTACTAAATTTGTCCAGTTTGTTAATTTGGTTATCAAAAAAAAATCAAACTTACCATGTATGGTCATTTTAGAGAAGCTTTATCTTCATCTCCACCATCTAGAAAGCCATCTAGTCAAATAGCACATTCATCTTCTTGTTCATCATCATCAACCTTCAAATTCAGTTTTGAGAAATGATCATCTGATTAAATTTTTAGTACTAAAGAAGAACTTGATTTAGATGCCAACTAAGTAGCATTGATTGACCGCTGACCATATTCATAAGTCATGTATGCATTGTTAGATGAATGCGTTGCATCCAAAAAGTTCGAAAAATGATTTCTGAACCCATATAATCGAGAGAATCAGCATCCACGTCCCCTTGAACAAAAGGTTGCTGTGAAGTACTATGTCGTGTTCTTTCTTTTGCTAGTGCCATTATAAGTAGTGAAGAAGATTACAGTACTGTTATACTCTTGTACCTACATATACATATACATATACATATATACATACATACATATATATATATATATATATGTATTTATGTATATTATGTATATACATATACATATACACATACATACATAATATATATGTATGTATGTATGTATGTATGTATGTACATACATACATACATACATACATACATACATACATACATACATACATACATACATACATACATACATACATATATGTGAATATTAGGCTCAGGTCCCTAATAAGTTTCAAAATACACAAAAACCCCAGTAAAAAAAAGTATGTAAATTAGGTCCCTAGAATTAAGTTACTAAGTAATTGCATATAGTTATGCAATTATTCACTGAATAATTGCAGACATTTATGCAATTATATCCAAAAGTTGCATAAATTTATGCAATTTTTTCGGTGAATAGTTGCGAAAATTTCCGTAGTTTTTTTGGTGAATAATTGCGGAATTTTCCGCAAATTTTTGAAAAAATTGCGGAAATTTTTGCAATTTTTTGGTGAATAATTGCGGAAATTTCCGCAATTTTTAGTGAATAATTGTGGAAATGTGTGCAACTTTTTGATATAATTGCATAAATGTCTGCAATTATTCACTGAATAATTGCATGAGTGTATGCTATTATTCGGTAACTTAATTCTAGGGACCTAATTTACAAACTTTTTTTTACTAGGGTTTTTGTGTATTTTGAAACTTATTAGGGACCTGTGCCAAACTATCCCTATATATATATATATACATATACATACATATATATATAAATACATACATATATATATATATAATGATCAGTACTTAATTGGTACCATTATGTTGTTTCATTAAGAGCCAATAATTATACTTGCATGCACATTAATAGTTGGTATTCTTAGCAATAACAAGACAACGTCTAAGATTCTAAAATGCATGAGTTTTTGCAATAGTATTATTTTTAAACGAAGTTATTTTGCAATTAACTAAACTAATATAGCTAAGTTGTAGATAGGATATATATAGCACTAAAGGCAAATAGTAGTCAGCTGTGTTATGTATGCATGGCCAATTTAGATCTATGTGCAGTTTCCTTAGAAAGAGTTTAATGCAATACAGACCGATCAGGACGGATATTTCTCTACACAAGCAAGGCATGATTGAGAAGCCTGACTGCAATCTTCTTCTGTAATGTGCTGCAAATTAGAATTCCTTGTAATGATCTGGCTACAAGTTTGGGTTGTCAAGGCTGCTCCAATTCGAACTAAAGCCAACGACGGAAATCCGTTTTTCATTTGCTGAAACTGTTTGCTAGATCAACATTGAAGGCACCCAGTTTTAACTGCACTTCATCAACCAGATTGAGCAGTTGTATGGGTTATCTAGTTGTTGCAAGGCACCAAGCATGAAGCATGGATCTGAATGAATCTTCCACATGACAGCGTTTTCATTTTTGCCGTATCTATTCTTGATTGTTGGAGTTGCTGCAAATGAGCAGAGCACCAAGAGATGCAAAATTCCATTTTTTGATGTTTAGGCATGGCATTGTAGTGTACAAGTTGTGATGCCATATTGTTGTGTTGATTTATTGACACAACTATGGACATACCAAGCTGAACATCCAAGCGTGTACGCATGGTCACTGTATAGTAAATGAAAGAAATTACAATAGGTAATTGCTCTGTTACTTATTGCACTTATAAAATGTTGTCCTTGATTGCATGACATAAAGATACCCGAATCGCTAGAATTTTCAACACATAAGCCCTATGGATTAACATTGATAATGGTGCCGTGGTCAGTACTTTCATTGCTCATGCAATCCGGTATTACTTCATTCTGCAGTTTATTTTTGCAGTTTATCATACTTTGTACATACTATGGTTAAGGAAACTGCCTAACCATTTACTAATGCTCTTGTGGATGTTTAGGGGTGAACAACTAACAGTGCAAGCTCTTGGGATCCAGACTAGGAGTTTCTATTATGCTTCAGATATGGTATTTATATTATATATTTGTTGTTTATACGTGAATATTGGAATCTGCAGTAATTTTTTACTGTATATGGGAAAGCTCTTGGGGCCTGATGACATCCCATTGAGGTGTGAAGATGTCTTGGAGATGCAGGGATAGCCTGTCTAACTAAGTTGTTCAATAATATTTTCAAATCAAACAAGATGCCAGATGAGTGGAGGAGAAGTATATTAGTTCCAATTTTTAAGAATAAAAGAGGTATTCAAAGTTGTACAAACTACAGAGGAATTAAACTTATGAGTCATACAATGAAGCTTTGGGAGAGAGTCATTGAATATCGATTAAGAAGGATGACAAGTGTTTTAAAAAACCAATTTGGGTTCATGCTTGGGAGGTTGACCATAGAGGCGATTTTTTTGATAAGACAACTTATGAAGAGGTTTAGGGAGCAAAGGAGGAACTATACATGGTATTTATCGATTTGGAGAAACCTTATGATAAAGTACCGAGGAAGGTTATGTGGTGGGGTCTGGAAAAGAAAAGAGTCCCAACAAAGTACATTACCCTTATCAAGGATATGTATGATGATGTTGTGACTGATGTTAGAGCATCTGAGGGTGAAACCAGTGACTTTCCTATTAACATAGAATTACATCAATGGTCAGCTTTGAGCCTCTATATTTTTGTCATAGTGATGGATGAGATTACGAAGGGTATACAAAATGAGATTCTTTGGTGTATGCTCTTTGTTGATGATGTTGTGCTAATTGATGAAAGGAGGATTATGGTTGATGGACAACTGAAGCTGTTTAGACTGACTTTAGAATCAAGGAGTTTTAGGCTTAGTAGAACTAAAACAGGGTATTTGAAGTGTGAGTTCAACGGTGTCAGATCAGAGGATGGAGATATCACTCTGGCTAGACAAGTAGTGCCCAAGAAGGAATCATTTTGATATTTAGGATCAATGTTGCAATATGATGGTGAGATTGATGAAGATGTTAGTTTTAGAATTCGAGTTGGATGGGTGAAATGGCGACAAGCGTCTGACATTCTCTGTGATAGGAAAGTCTCATGAAAGCTTAAATGAAAGTTCTACAGAACGACAATCAGGCCTGCGATGTTGTATGGTGCAGAATTTGGCCTACTAAAAGCCAAGACGTACAAAAGATAAGTGTTGCAGAGATGTGTATGCTGCGATGGAGCTGCGGTCATATAAGAAGAGATCGAATTAGAAATGATGATATACGTGATAAACTTGGAGCAACACCAATTGAGGAGAAGCTAGTCCAACACCGCTTAAGATGGTTTGGACATCTCCAATGGAGGCCTCCCGATGCACTTGTGCGCATTGAAATTATAAGCCGCGTTGAATGCTCAAAGAGAGGTAGACGTCGACCAAGGTTGACATAGGAGGAAGTAGTAAAATCGATAAAGTAGCAAAAGAAGATTGACTTGAAGGATTTGAATATATCCGAAGAGTTGGTGTCGGACATGAGCGTGTGGAAGTTAGCAATTCACGTATCAGAACCATGAGCTAGAAGTTTTTTTTCTTCTTTTTTTGCTTAAGATTGACTTAAGGGTAGTGTTATAAGTTTTAGATTATAGGACTAGTGATAGAAGCTTAGGACGTAGTGTTTGGTCTTCAGTCAATATTACTATTAGTACCATTATTACTATTAGTATTATTATCATTATCATTATGGTTTTCTTAATATATTTTTTTATTTTTATTTTATTTTTATTTTTGTCTTACTTAGTTATTATTATTATTATTTGTTTACTTATTTGACTTTATTTTAGTATTATTATTATGGTCTTTATTATTGTTGTTGTTGTTGTTGTTATTATGACTTTTAAATTGGCTTTGTCTTTTAGTTTTGGATTCCATCTCTACCCGACCCCAACTTGTTTGGGGATAATGGCTTAGGTGTTGTTGTTGTTGGTATTTACAATTGTACATGTTATATTGTGAAGGTTAGTGGTCTTATTAACAATGATGGCACTGGCAGAAAATGTGAAGGATGTTAGTTATACTCTTATGTTTTACTCAAATATAAGCGTGTTTGTTTGTATACCACTCCTCCATTATCCTTATTTACTTTGATTGCATATACTACATTAAAATATTGAATATATATACAGCAACAGTGATTCCAGAACTCATGCATCAGATACAAATGTGAAAATTCCAAATGTAATGCATCTGTTAATAGATCAAAGAAAGTGATTTTGTAGATTTATAAATTTGTGTATAATTCCATGTATATTATCACTAAAAAAATATGTTTTGGTGGAAATAAATTAAACCTGGCCAGTGGTGATCTAGCACTGCCCCTATTCAAATTTTCTTCTACTGATTAGAGATTTATTAACTGACGTATCATTGTCTGTCTTAGAAAATAGTTGTTATAAGTTTTGTTTTCTATTGTTATATGCACGGAAGCATATTCTCATTCAAGTATAGCTCTACTTCAGCACTACTCCTATTGTTATCAGATTGAAATTGTACTGTGCACAAATTATGAACAAACGGTATTTACTCCAAAACTAGATTTGAAGAATGGCACTATTTAGTAGAATACTGATGAGAAGACTGATTCTAAGAGGCAGTGCGTTTCAGGTAATATTTTTCTTTATCGTTTTAAAACGCAAGGTCAAGTTGATAGTATCTGGATTAATTTTAAAGCATAATTTTCGAATCCAATTTGTTTTGGTTTTCTCAGACCGGAACTGAGACCAATCTTTCATCAAAAAGATTTAAGACCAAAAAGTTGTAAACAAGAGCTCCATGAGAAGGAAATGATTAGAACAAATATGCAGGAATAGAAAATTATGTTATTTCTGATCAAAACTCTACTAAAGTTTCTTAATAAAGCATTAATGCATCTGGAGAGATGACGGGAGCAGTTCATTCTCCTACCGATAAGGTTAGTGATTTTATATATTTGAATTTTTTTTCTTGCATATATGATTAAAATCTTCAAAATGTTAATGTATATTTTCTTAAAAACTCATAAAAAATTTTTTATATACACAAATAAGGAGTGGGTTTTGCCTCATACCAGTTTAATGAAATATTATATATACTCCAACTCAATACAAAACTAATGATCATTAGTTTTACCATAAGTACATGTCCTAACTCGCCGTTAGTAACCACTTCTTAATGGTACCATTATGGTTTACAATATAAGTGTAAAAATCTTATAACCTATTTTTAATGAATCAATAAACTTCAAAAATTTTAGAACAGTTAACTGTAATAATAATCTAGGAAAAATTAGAAGCTATTGGTTTATAAGAAAATTTGGCTAATAATGTATTCAAAATTCTCTTTTGGCAGTGTGTAAAACATACGATATTATCAATTTGCCTAATGTTTGCCTTGGTTGCTTTACTTTGTATATTATACATTTTAATGGTATTTGATCAACTAATTCAATACATCATACTCTCTCAGGTAACAGGTTGTTGATGATTAAGCAAGTTTATGACAGACTTTGTGTGAACACTGACATGTACTACAAAAATACGGGGCTTCCAAGGAATCTCTGCCTGAACCAAAGAAGCCCAAGAGTTGCACAGGATGAGGTAGCCAAGACATACATGTAAAAGTATGTTGTGAACCACATGTACTGACAAATTAGTGTATATTAGATAGAATTTGTAATCAATATGATGATTTCAGAATATTGAGAAAGAATAAAATGTTTTGCTCTTTATTAATATGATTGTATTGATACAAAACTGAATACAATATGTTGTAGAGTGATTGCTCTTTATATAAAGCAGAGAGAGGATAAATGGGCTTTTATATACTCAGCCCAATACAAAGATAAAGGAAATAAGACTGGTTGCGTTACTCTATCGTTTCATTTTACTCCCCCCTCAACCAGAAGCTAGGGTTAGGGTTTCTTTATCTTTCGAGAGCAATTCAGAAGCTTGGCCGAGCTGATTCTTTTAAAATCCTACTCTCTCTTTTCCTCTTGAATCTCTGTAACATGATAACATACTAAGATTGTGATCTGCTTTGATGCAGATCTGAAGCAAAATCTATTGCTGCTTCAATTCGTCTTCGAGTTTTGATATGAAGACTGATGCAGCTCTAGATCTGAAGCGTTGAGCTGAAAGATGGAGCCTTTGTTTATTTCTTCAGTGATTGCTTCAATCTTCAAGTCTTGTCTGAATCGATGAAAATTCTTTGCAGATAATGCCTTTGTAAGTATGTTTGCACGTTGGTAAGTTGATGGTAAGTGATTCACTTGAAGTTTTCCTTTTTCTACCAACTCACGAACAAAATATAAGTCAATCTCTATATGTTTTGTTCTTGAGTGCATAATTGGATTAGCTGCCATGTAGACTGTACTTTGATTGTCGCACCATATCGTTGGTTTAATCTCTGTTTTGATGTTCATTTCTGAAAGTAATGATTGAATCCAAGTAATTTCTGCGGCAGCACTAGCTATACTTCGGTATTCAGCCTTTGCGCTGGATCTGGAAATAGTAGTCTGCTTCTTTGAGCACCAAGAAATTGGATTGTTGCCTAAGTATATATAGTAGCATGTCACTGATTTTCTATCATCGACATCTGTTGCCCAGTCTGCATCTGCATATGCTGTGATGCTTAGTTGTTTGCACTTCTTTAGCATAATTCCATAATTTGTTGTGACATTGAGATATCTGAGTATCCTTTTGACTACTTTCCAGTGTTCTTCGTGTGGTTCCTGCATAAATTGTGAAACTTTGTTAACACTGAAAGATATATCTGGTCTTGTTATGGTGGAATATTGTAGGGCTCCTACAATACTTCTATATTGTTTGATATTTAATATTGGTTCCCCCCTGTGTTTGGATAGTTGTTGATGACTAATCATTGGTGTAGGCTGGGATTTAGCACCATCCATTTTTACTTTAATCAGCAACTCCTTGATATACTTCTTTTGACTTAGGAAAATTTCTGAGTCTGACTTTTTCTTTACTTCTATTCCCAGGAAATAATTTAGTTCACCCAAGTCCTTAACTGAGAATTGCTTGTCAAGATACTGTATTATCCCTTTGATCTCATTCTCATCATTACCTATTATAATTAAATCATCAACATATATTAGTATGTAAACAATAAGATTACTGCTAATTTTGATGAATAAAGAGGAGTTATCAGATTTGGTAGATTGATAGCCCAAATGAACTAGTGTGGCTTTCAATCTATCAAACCATACTCTGGGGGCTTGTTTTAACCCATATATGGCTTTGTTTAGCTTGCACACAAGGTTAGTGCCTTGCTTGTATCCCTGTGGCTGCTTCATGTAGATTTCTTCCTACAGAACACCATTTAGAAATGCATTGTTTACATCTAACTGTCTCAAGTTCCAGTTATTATTTAAGGCAATAGTAAGAACTATTCTGATGGTTGTTGGTTTCACCACTGGTGAGAAGGTTTCACTGAAATCAAAGCCATATTCTTGTGTGTATCCTTTGGCAACAAGCCTTGCTTTATATCTGGACACTGTTCCATTCGGATTTCTTTTTAATTTATAAGTCCATCTGCATCCTATGATGTTTTTGTTGCTTGGTGGATGAACAAGGCTCTATGTATTGTTTTTCATTAATGCCTGGTACTCTTCATCCATTGCTGCTTTCCAGTTTTTGTTTTTAAATCCTTGTTCAAATGTTTGTGGCTCTGTGATGCATGCAGTTGCAGTATAAACCTTTGGTTTATAAATTCCACTTTTTGATCTGGTAATCATATGATGACCTGGTCTGGTCTGTAGTTCAGCATCAGATGACTCTGAACTGCTGTCCTGATTTGCAATATCATCTGGTTGATCTTCATAATTATTCTGATCTTGATTGCTTGATTCTACAGGTGACTGAGGATGAGTAGCAGGCTGATCAGCTGCATCATGACCTGGTCCAGATGACATTGTGTGTTGTGATCCAGTGGCTTCTGTTCTTTTCTCAGTTTTACCAGCATGCCATATATGTGGCAATACTGGTATGTTTGGTATGGAAACCTTTGGATTATAAACTTTATGTGTAGTTCTAATACTTGCATTGGCAAAAGGAAATATTCTCTCATTAAAAACTACATGTCTGCTTATAAATATTTTTCCAGTTTCATCTAAACACTTGTATCCTTTATGTTTAATTGGATAACCTATAAATGTACATGGTTGAGATCTAAAGTCTAGTTTATGATTGTTGTAAGGTCTCAGATAGGGAAAACACAAGCATCCAAAAGTCTTTAAGTTTTGATTGTCTGGTTTGACACCTAAAAACTTTTCTAAGGGACTTATTCCATTCAGTACTTTAGTTGGAAGTCTATTGATTAAATAAATAGCAGTACTGAAGGAATCTGGCCAGAATTTCAAGGGTAGTGATGCTTGTGCTAGTAATGTCAGACCAGTCTCAACAATGTGCCTGTGTTTTCTTTCCACCAGGCCATTTTGTTCAGATGTGTAGGGACATGTGATTCTATGAACTATTCCATTATCTAGAAAATATTTACTAAGAGGCTTGTATTCAGTACCCCCATCACTCTGAATGATCTTAACTTTATGATTGGTCTGTTTTTCAACTTGAGTGATAAAATATATAACAGCATTATAAGTTTCTGCCTTGGATTTTAAGAAATATATCCAAGTGAACCTTGTACATGCATCAATAAAGGATATGTAATACTTACACCCATAATCTGAGCAGATAGGTGCTGGACCCCACAAATCTATTGAGATCAGTTCAAGAGGTACTTTGTATTCTGTTACAGAATCCGCAAAAGCTAATTTGTGGCTTTTGCCCATTTGACAGTAAGAACATATATAAGGCAAAGTTATATCATCAAAAGAAATTTTATTTTCTTTAAGAACCTGTTTTACAATACTTGTACATGGATGACCTAATTTGTAGTGCCAAAGATCAAAATTATTTTTACTGGTTTCACATGACTGCAATTCACTGTAATTACAATTTGTCATTCTTTGATTTGAACCTTTGCTATTAGTTAGTGTGAACTTGTATAGACCATTTACTGCATTACCCTGCAAGAGTATTTCCTTAGTTAGAATATCTTTAACTAAGCAATAATTTGGGTAAAATTCAAAATAAACATTATTATCATGAGCAAATTGAGAAACACTCAACAGGTTTTTCTTAATACTGGGTACTCTTAACAGATTATTGAGATATAATTGTCTTTTACCTATGATATAAGCATTACCTGTGTGTGTGATCTCAATTGCTTTGCCATTTCCCATAATAATATATTGTTTACCTCTGTATTCTCTGCTGCCCAGATTTAGATTCTCTAAGTTGCTTGTTAAGTGATTTGTTGCCCCTGAATCTGGATACCATGACTCATCTTGAATATGATCTGCTTTAGCAATTTCATCCTGATTTTGATTTCTTTTTCCACTGGGTTGTTTGCCTGTATCCAGTTGTACTTGTTCCATATTTGCACTGTAGTTACTATTTCTCTGATTGTTTGGTCCCTGACCTGGCACATAATTTGCATTAAATCTGAAATAGCATTTTACAGCAGTGTCACCAAGTCTTTCACATATCTGACATTTTGGCTTGTTATTGCCATTAAATCTTCCTCTGCCTCTTCCTCTGGCAGTCTGACCTCCCCTCTGTGATTGCTGGTCTGTTCTTCCATAGTTCTGATTTCTGTTTTTACTATTTGAAGCATAGTTGATAGACATGTCTGTATCTGAGGGTTTCTTGTAGTCTAACCTTCCTTCATGAGCCAATAGTATAGAGTGGACATAGTCAATAGTGGGCAGTGTTTCTTGTGATGCAATGACTACCACCACTGCTTCATATTCATCACCTAACCCACTCAGTATTGTTAAAACATGCTCTGTATTGGACATCTTATGTCCTGCTGCCTCAAGTAGATCACAAGTATTCTTGATCTTGTAGAGATACTCTTTCATGGATTGACTGTCTTTCCTTATATTATGTAGCTGCCTTTTGTAATGCATTATTTTGACTGCTGACTGTGTATTGAAAATCCTTTCAACTGTAGTCCAAATTGCATTTGCTGTTTTGCACCCTATAACTTGTGGTAACAACTTTACACTGATTGAAGAAAGCAACCAAGAACTTATTAGACTGTCTTGCCTTAGAAATTTGACATATTCCTCTTTACTCATAGTTTTGTTATCTTGATTAGTGATAAACTTGGATGGAGTGGCTATCATGCCAAGAATGTATCCATCAAGACCATATCCTCTGGCAGCAGTTTCAACTTGCACTTTCCAGAGAAGAAAATTGTCATCTTCAAGATGTGCAGTGATGAGATTGGAGTGTGGGCTGATTACAGTTTTGATTAAACTGTCAGTAATATCCATAGATTGTGGTGAGGTGCTAGTATCATTACCTGATGTTGCACTGCTTCCTTCAGCCATGAAGAAAATTCTTTAAAAAGAAATAGAATTGAGAGAAGGAAATCAAGAAATGGGTAATCAAGAAATTCTTCTTTCAACAGGTATGTTGCAACCGAGCAATATGATGAGGCTTCTCTGATTGCTCCTGGTATGGCACTTACTTTCTTTTGATTGATGAGTTTCTGTTCTCTTCCCTGTCTGAATTTCTAATTTTTTTTCCTGATTCTTGAATCTGTTTCTGTGGATATGCTGCAGCCGATTGCAAATCTTGGCAAGGCAGTAGATCCTTGAACAGATTCCTTACCCAAGTGATGATAGAAGGATTCTGATGGGTAAACTGATCCAGATGATGAGATTTCTCTGATGGATCAGTTTTTGTATGAAAGCTGTTAAGCCTATAGATGATTCTGTCTATGGCTCTGATACCAAGATAGAATTTGTAATAAATATGATGATTTCAGAATATTGAGAAAGAATAAAATGTTTTACTCTTTATTAATATGATTGTATTGATACAAAACTGAATACAATATGTTGTAGAGTGATTGCTCTTTATATAAAGCAGAGAGAGGATAAATGGGCTTTTATATACTCAGTCCAATACAAAGATAAAGGAAATAAGACTGGTTGCGTTACTCTATCGTTTCATTTTACTATATTTCACAATTTAAATTGGGATACGGGTATTTACTATAAATAATAAACTGATGCAACATTGTTATTTACTCCATATTGTTTGTTAACTGTGATTTTCAACTTTAATTGGGATGTAGGATTCAAATATTGCTAACAATATACACATTCAGATCATACATTTTCCTACTGAAGTTTGATATTGAATACTTTCGCTACTATTCAACATCTTCCATTTGTTAACTACTACCGACTGCCCGTATGCGAAGCACGGGTGTTATTCTATTTTTTAAGAAAATAAGAAAGAAAAATAGTAACAAGATGAAACAAATCACTTTAATTCGTGAATGCATGTTTGTAGGGCGTGATGCGGGCTTGTGCGATAGCATGAACTCTGATGCGTATGACTACTGTGTGTGCCTATTAGATGCCGAAGATGTTTATACATTTGGTGGAAATCAGTTTGGACAACTTGGTACTTGTTATAATCACGTTGAGGTATGTACTGAGTTGATATTTTCATTCATTATAATGTGTTGAGTTGAAGCACTGTCATGTCCAAGTTGGACACAAACCTTCAAACTGTAAACCCCAATGTTGTAATATTTGACTTATTTGGAACATTTATACGTGCTTGTAAATTTGAAATTTCAAAATCTAACGTACATCTTCCTTATCTTAAGAAACAAAACCTTACCCAATATATGCACTTAAATTGAAACAGCTAGTCATAACTGAGCATAGTCATGTTCTATTTTCTTATAGTTACTGGAACTATTTTAGAAGCGCATTTAGTAAGTCAAATATTCAGGCACTACAATTTTACCAGAACATCTCAAAGTCTCATTGTACAGGTTCTATATGTGTAGCACTGTGCAAATCAATTATTGTCGCTAATTAACTGGCGAGCATATTATTGCAAAATGGATGTTTAATCTTTCTCGATACATTGAAGATTTTGAAGAAGCAATCGTTCTGAAGCAGACTATGCCAGATTACCAAAATCTGCCACAGCTTATTATCCAGGCTATATCCTGTTGACAAAGGAACAAAAAAACTAACATCTTATCATTTTGAATAATTCATCTGTATTTTTCTATAAAGTTCGTATAAGTATATGATGCTGGGTTCAACCACAATCTTGAACATATTTATAGCTGGAGACTGGATAGTTAATCAACATGGATCCTGGTCACAAGTTAGTAAAGATTGGAATCAAATTTATTTATGTATACTTATCATTCCTCGAACTAAGCAGAAAATATAAAGGAAAATGTATATGTGACAGGCCTTGAAGCATATTCATGGATAATCGAATTTTTCCCGATAGTACGGGAAAATAGTAAGTCTGATATTTCAAAGCCTCTTCTTAAATTTAATTAGGCAATTTCATCTTACCCTGCAAGTAATTTCTGAAATATTCCTCCAGTTACTTGAATTATATTTCCTGGCATATGGGTATTGATATGCAATTCAAATACTTAGACCATCTCCATTAAATAAGAAAAGTTTGTATTGTTGTATCATTAAGTTAACTAAGTTTTATAAAAATTAAATAAGTTTATAAAAATTAATTTATATTAGAAATATTTGTTAATTTTATTTTTTCTGTATTTAGAGTGATATTTGTAGATTGATTTATATTAGAAATTTTAGTATCTTCAGACTTATTAAAATTTTCGTCAAAGGAAACGTAAAGAGTTTCTTTAAAAGTATTTGTTCGTTCATTGAAAATTCTATAAGCTTTACTCCTTTTTGAGTATCCTACAAAATGCCTTTATCGGTTTTAGAATCAAATTTTCCTAGATTATCTTTAGTATTTAAAATAAAACATTTTGCATCAAAAACTTTGAAATAAGATATTTTAGGTTTTTTTATCAAAGAGTTCATGTGCAAATTTTGGTCTACACCAGCACTGCGAGATCCGAGGGTGTCTCTGGAAGCTGAATGGAATATTGGACCCGACAAAGGTTGTTGACGTGATATAATCAAGCTTTGAGTACGAGATGCTGAATCGTAGAATAACAGTAGCACATGCAAAAAAGGTAAAACGTAGAAGTAATATCACCAAGACTTTTATAGTGGTTCGGACCGAAAGTCCCTACGTCTACTGTTATTTCCTTGTTTAGTCACCCTTATATGGCTGAGAGGCTTATTACATTGAATCTAGGCATTTTCGGCATTAATGAGTTTTCGAATAGAGCCCTACCATAGGAAAGTACTATATAATTTTATGTTGGTTCTTTTTTGCATCAGAAGATCCCTTGAGCCTTAGGATTGTTTTCTATTTGTAGTCGGTATGCCATAATACCATTGGTGGTGAGCCTTCTTCTTGGATCGTTGACCTGGCTTATTATAAGCGACTTTGATTCAAACAGTTGCCATCATCTGGTTGAAAGTGCTTTGACTTGGATTGCTAACATGACGCTTATATATATATATATATATATATATATATATATATATATATAGCTTCTTTAATTCCGTTTATCTATCCCGACTGTTGATCCCGGTCTGGGGCTATCTGAGCCGTTGAATGTTGAAATACTTTTGGCTTTAGCAACTATTGCCTTCGACTAACCTTTTATCTTACCTGAACAATGGTCTAGATCTTGGTAGACATTTTAACTCATGCTTTCGGATTCATGCTCTCAGCTACTAAGTCTGAAGCTTAAGCTCTCGTTGAATACTAAACAATGGATCATGAAATTACAAGCCGAAGAACTTTCTTCCAAATATTCGTGAGTTGTACTTTATGAAAATTATAATGTAACACATACCCCCTAAAGTTCACCTTATATGATTGATATGAGGTGGACTTTGGAAAGAATAGTGTCATGTCATGTTTAATATCCGGCTTGTTTGTTTCGTCCCGATTAGGAAGTTGATTATGAGCTTTCGGGTGAAATAGTATTCTGAGAACTTTTAAGCGAAATAGTATTCTGAGAACTTTCAGGAGCATTGCTTCACTTATGAAACTCAGAAAGTGTTTGTACCAAAATTAGGCACAACACTCTTCGGATATGTTTGAAAAGATAAAATGAAGAAATTAAATGTGAAATGAAGCAGATCTAACAAACACACCAATCAACAGACAAGAAAAAATGCAGAAACACACAAATTTAGAGTGGTTCGGCGTATAGCCTACGTCCACTATGAAATGATTGATGTTTATTGATTATAACTCGCTGGTTACAGAGGTTTACAACTGTACAATCGAAGTACAATAGAAACTTTGGCAGAGTATCGACATAGAGAGGCAAAAAATGACCATTTTCTGTAGGTCCAGGGTCACTATTTATAGGCATAGGCAGCAAATATCTCGTCCAGATCTCGGAGGACTTCTTCTCTCACATGGGTGGGCCCACGGGATCGAGTTCAGGTGATTTCGACTCGATATCATAGCGATACGAATGGAATTCGTATCGATCAAGAATTGATCCTTTTTGGCTGAAATTGATCTGGTACATTCTTGACGTTGTAGGCAAGCTACTGTGAAAATTTGGTGGCATTTGGACTTGTAGATCTTGAGATATGATCGATGCAAGTTTGGATTTGTATGACATTGTCGTCTTCGTATCGATACTATTTCGTATCGGTCATGCGTGGCTCTGTTCGTATTGATGCTTGCATGCTACTTCTATCGATGGTTGGAGGCCGCCTTCGTATCGATGCTTCATGTTGCCTTCTTCGTATCATCGGTGGTTGTTGCTCTTCGTATCGATGGTAGGAGACCGATACGAGATGGATGGAGGGAGATCGATATGAAATGGACATTTGTTGATGGATACGAAGTGTTGTTAACATGATGGGTACGAAGTAGCTTCATTTTGATGGATATGAAGGAAGTTAGTAGGCGATGGATACGAACTGAATCTCTCTTGGGGAATGGATATGAAATTGGATGGATACGAATAGAGTTAGATTTATCAACCTTGATCGATCAATATCTTGAGCATACGAACTCCGATTGACTTGAAATTTGGAACGTTGGCTTTCATAGTTTTTCTTGTCGTGTCATATCAATTGTAACTCGATCCGAACTATTGACCAGTATCCATAGTGAACCTATGTATAACCGATCTCCAGGACGAACTGTCCTTGGTTTCTAGTCAAGTTCTTGGTGTCACGGCCTTGCCAAAAGGTGGGATAACAGAAAGATCTAACCTCATCTAGAGGGTTTTAAAAATAATTTGAAATCAGTGGTCAAGGGCGAAGGCTCAACTGGTTGCTTTAGTTAAGTGGTAAATATTTAAAGGTTTTAATAGCCAAAGGGGAAGAATTAGTTTGGGACCATGAGGTCAAATTTTTTTGGAAACTCTGCTCGCTATTTTAAACCATTTAGATTAAGCGGTAAACAAAACAGTTTGGTGTCGAAAAATGAAATCAATTTGAGACCATAAGGTCAAAATTTTCGAAAACCATGCTTACTATTTAAAGCCATCTAGGCTAAGTGGTAGCAAAAATACTTTGTTGTCGTGAGGAAAAATATAATTTGGGACAATGAGGTCAAAATTTTAAAATTGTGCATACTACCTGAAGCTATCTAGGCTAAATGGTAAGCGAAACTACTTTGTTGCCGAGAGGAAAAATATAATTTGAGACCATGAGGTCAAAATGTTTGAAACTATGCTTACTACTTGAAGCCATCTAGGCTATGTGGTAAGCGATACTACTTTGGTACCGAAAGGCTAAGTTTAAACTGGACTATGAGGTTGAGGAGGTACTTGCTTCTCGAGACCTGTAAAGCAGAGAGACCGAGATTTGATTTTGAAAAGATGGGTCTTGGTCATGTATTTAATGCTCATGACAACTGTCACAAGTCTATTGGTTTCTCTAGAAAAGTGCCTCCTTTTCCTTATCCCATGATTATTTGACATTGCCCCATTTACTCTACGGTTAGGATTTTGATGCATAGATAATCTCCACTATTGGTTTCGATGTTTAAATAAACCCTTTCTCTTTCCTTCTTTCTTCTTATTCACAATATTAGCAACCGAGACTCCCATTAAAACTCGGAAACCTACACCAATTGCTGTGAACTTCTCAATTTAAAAAGCGAGTCCTTGATCCTTCTTTATGATTTTATTAGTATTCTTTACTGCTATCAATATTCATGAGCATTTCTCTTTTTTTCCCTCAAAAAGTTCGATTTAGGTTTTTACCATGATTCCAGTGCTTGCTTTTGATTTGTGATACCATTTGATCAGTCAAACCATGACATCTACTATTTGCAGACTTAAGTTTTGTTTCCACATAGAGTTTTTCATTAATTTAGGTCGATAATCATAGTATTGTGAAATTTACTATTTGAGGAGATTTTAAGTTTTGAACTTTGGCTGTAAGATCCAATTTCAGGTCTAATTCCTTTTGTGAACCATAAGACTTTAAGCTTTTTAAGTCGAAGTTTCAGAGTTCTTACTGAATAGTTAGCTTAACATTAATTTTCTCTAGCCTCTCCAATGGATAAACTGATAACTGATAAGAAGGAGTTAGAGAATTGGATTGAGAGCTATGGGATTGAGGTGGTTAAGGTCAAAGCTCCTAGTTTAGATGATGACTAGAGTGAACCACCTGAAGGGTTCTTCACTTAGACAATGGCACATTTAGCATATGAAATATCGCTTCCTCTTACCCCTTTGTTTGTCAACATTCTAGAATTTTACGGAATCAATCTAATTCAACTTGGGGTGGCCTCGTATAGCACTCCATCTGCTTTAGCGATCTTACACCGGAAGAAAGGATACCACAACAAGACCACTTTCGAGATTCATTAAATTGTACAACTTGCATAGGTCACCTAGTGAGTCGTTAGTTCCCATGTATTTTCTTTGATTCTGGAAGAAGATGCCATTGATTAAACATCTTAGCAAAGCAACAGCTACCCATTGGTTCTTCGTGAAGATAGATGATCCCCGAATTGTTACCGAGTTACCGAAAACTTGTAAGTTTTAAAACTCTTCTTGTCTAAAATGCTTTTGCTTCTAAACTTTGGTTACGCCATTTCCTAATATCTTTCCCCTTTTATCTTTTCAGATAAACTTGGTAGGGATAAGGCCCCAACCCTTAGGGATCTCTTCGACTTTGGATATAAAGAGGTGATGAAAATTTCTAAAGGGGAAAGACTTAAGCATGTTGTTCTCATTGAGGCCAATCTCAAGGCTTGCGGGTTATTATCATCTTCTACTAGGTTTCTTGGATATGATCCCTTTTTAACTAAAACCATGCCCCTAGATGTGATTGATTTGTGTAATCTTGAAGAATCACTTGCTTTGACGTCAAAAATGCCAAGACCAAAAGACTAGATGTTGCTTCCGAGGGCAGACCTCGGTTTTAAATATCTTATAGCACGTATTCTAGGATGTAACTTTTAGGAACTATAACCTTGCTTATCTAACTCATTTTATCTTTTTATGTAACAGTGGCTTCAGACGATGTGCTTGAGATTGGTGGGTTGCTGCTGAACAAACAGCTTTCTTCTAGTTCCATTAGGCTGAAACCAGCTTTGGTGGATCCGTCCATAACTAAGAAATAAAAGAAATACAATCTGCCAAAGCCATACCTGCTTCTGATGCACATGCTCTAACTTATGCTTCGAATGAACAAGTGGTTCGGGTGGTCTAGGTAACCCACTCCGCTATTGACATCCATCTGTCTAAGGTTGTGGGGAACTCTCGGGTGGAGTTAGCTGATGACATGGGTAGTTTTAAAGGATGATGAGTCTGGGGATGGAGGATCAACTTAAGGTATATGCTTTTTTTGAAGTATTTATCTCTTTGTTTTTCATTCGAACCTTCTTTCTACAGGCTTTAGCTGACCTCTCGGTTCTATATTGAGGGTTTCAAAATTTGGAGGGGGGTGGAGAAGGTCGAGGCTTTGAAGAAAAAATTTGATGAATTCAAAAAGGATGCCTATGCCGAAAGGGAAAAAGTCTAAAGGTTTTTAAGGCTAAAATTGCTAACCTAGAGAAGGCTCTGAAATATCTAGAGACCAAGCATCAAACGGTTGAGGGTGAACTTACAAAGGCCAAGGAGGAAATTTCAGGCTTGATTACCAAGGGGGAAGCTGAGAAGGTGGCTGTTACTGAGGCCATCCAAATTCTCTATGACACTTATGAGAATAACCAAGACAGAGGCATGACTCTTTCTATGGGCTTCAATCCCAATGGTAAAAAGATTGAGGATAACTTTTCCCAAAAGTATGAGAAAGCACGAGCTTCAGGAGGCGTTGGGCACTCAATACCGGGGGAGGAAGAGGAAGATAGAGGAAAGGTACGCGATGATTTTGAATCCCAGAAATCTCTTGTCAATGATATCTGAATTTTGGTTTGTAATAATTCTGCTACACTTTCTTTATGCTTTTGGCTATGGTGACCTTTGACTTTTGGGATATTCCTGTCGGGTGTTGTGTTTATAATTGAATTGTTTCCTGACTGCCATCGTCGTGTTTATTTTGAAGTACCCTTTTCTTGAAATGTGTTTAAAAAGCCAAATTTCACCTCCCACTATGAAGTGTTATGGAAAAGGAGTCAAACTAGAAACTCAAGGTTGTTAGCAACCGTAGGCACCCTTAAAACCCAATTAAAATCTAGTAAACTAAGAAATGTTAACTTGTCCAAGAATATCGAGGAGGTATAGGAAACACATGACGGATCCTGTGATCCTGTGCCAAATCAATCAAGTTCCTTAGGCTTAGAGATACTAGGTTAACAAACCAAATCTTGGATCTTATGGGTAAATTAAAGCTTGCTTTAGACGACCAAGACGAGGTCTTTCAAGAGTTTGCTCGGCTCTCTAAACTGTATCCGAGAGATCCAGAGTTGAAGAACAAAAGGTTATCTTTCCTCAGAAGATTCTATGATCCAAGCCTAACTATAACTCTGAAGGCTCTTCCTGGTTACCGGAGTGTAACCCCACCTCCTTTGGCTATTACCGAAGGGACTCTTGAAAGTGAATATGTTTTGGAATATGTTCTCCAGTGTGTTTCAGAAGCTAATCTTAGACTGCCATAGTAGACTCTTCTCCTTTAGAACTATTTATATCGAAGGGTGGTTTAGGGAAAGATACCACTTTATCCAATATGGTCAGACCCTCCTGGTCCCTTGCTGATACTAGGAGTAGAGGCCTTAAGATTATTTTAGCCATTAAAGAGAAATTTGCCTATCTTAAGGGACCGTGAATTTTGTACTTTTCATTTTTCACTATCTGTATTAATTCTCTATGGAATGAAATTGAATTGTTCTTATGATGACGTATCTTTTCTTATTCTAATTTAAATCTCTTTTAGGGGTAATCATGTAACATCCCTATTTTTGACAACATTATTCAGGAAATTTAATTAGATAAATTAAATAGAATAATCATGATAAGGGGATTGAGATTTGAATAAATTATATATAGGGTCGTGGTTAATAATAAAATAAATGGGCTTAAATCGGTTTATAGGCTAATCAAATTACACATAGGCATATTAGTAAATAGCCACTTCATTATACAAGGCTATAATGCTTTGTAATTGCCCATTCATGTTTCATATTCTCATTTTCACAAACGCAAATCATAAACCTAAGATAGAGCCGGCCATTAACAAGGAGGAAAAGAGGAAGAATTCAATCTAAAGCTAAGGATCAAAGGCTAGGAAGGATTAATCAATAACAAATCTCAAATTCCTTATCATACCAAAGATGAATAATAATTTTATACCATCTCTATTTTATTCCAGGATTATATGTTTTCAGATTTATGATTAAATTCGTTTTTGTGATGATATGGATGATGATATGCTTGAATTATTATTTGTTTGATTTAAATCAATTCAATTACATATAAGTTTGCTCGGGTTTAGTACAAAACCGATTGCTATTGATTTTAGAATGCCATGGAAAAATTTTATGTTAAGAAAAACATGATTTTGGAGATGGGTTTAATTTTTAGAATTTTCCAAGCTATGGAAAATTTATAATGAATTTATAAAGCAAAATATGATATAATTGGGTTTAAAATTTATTTTGAGTATTTCAGGAAGAAACTAGGTCTGAAATTCTAATATGTTTGATTACAAGACGAAAGAGATTTTTTGCGATTTTTGGGGATTTTTCTCAATTGATTTACTAGGCAAATTAATTTAAAAGAAGGACTTTTCTGTAAATGTTGGTTTTGTTAAATGGAAGGGCTTAAACGTTATAATTTCTTTGATTTAGACCTAATTAAATGCGATAGTTTTATTTGTAAAGTATTTGAAAAGTTTTAAGGCAAACAATCAAAGGTTTACAAATAGGCAAGTAGTTACAAAGCAATTACTAAAAGTGGCTAAATTTTAGCCTTTAACTTAGAGAAGTTAGTTCCGCCTCAAATAGCAGCACCTTTTGACTCCATTAACTCCGCCCTATCTCAGACAAAACTATCCCAGTAAAAACTCATACAGTCGAAACCAATACACAAGGTATCACTTAGATGGTACATAGTGGATTGGAGGAAAGGCGAAAGCCATCGTGTCAAAAGGAATGCTTTCGATGGAGTCGAAACCCTATTTTTTTTCAAAAGATAAGATCTTGCCTTGTTTTACTTAAAGCTTTCGACATAGTCGAAATATATGCTTTTGAAAGGGTTTTTATAAATTGCTTTCGAAGAAGGTTGCTACACTATGTAAAGGTGTTAGCTTTCGAAGGGTTACTTTTTCTTTAAATAAGAGCTTTCGAAGGGATTTGTTTCGACCAAGTCGAAACCCAGCAATTAATCTTCCTTTCGACTGTATTAAAGCCATCAATGCATTCGAAGGGTTATCTTTATTTTACGTAAGCTAAGCCACTTCCTAAATGCTTTCGAAGGAGGTTGAGGGTTCCAAAGGCAGTGGGGTCGTAAGGGGGTTTCGACTCTATCCTTCAAAGTTTTAATTTAAAGGTTGTTGCTTTCGACTAGATGGTTCCGACACCATCAACTTTTCCCCAAATAATTTTGCAAGAATTTCGAAAGGGATACTTTCGTATATAACCACTTTGACCCAAAGGACGTTTTTATAGAGTAAAACCCAATGTTTTCGAAAGGGGTACTTTCATTAGTTTCAAAGCTATTTTCCTAAAGATTATTAAGCAAGGTTTTAATACATTCGAAAGGTATGATTTGGTTTCGAAAGAATTGATTTATTGAGCTTCAAAAGGTATATACTTAGAGTTTTGAAAAGTGGTTTTCTATGCTTTCGAAGGAGGTCATCCAATGGTTCGAAAGTGATGTTTTAAGGTTTCAAAACAAATAACTCATTCTCATTTTAAAAGGAAATACCATGGCACAAATAAAGATTTTTGAAAGTATTACTTCTTCTTGTATTTATTCACATTGTAATTAACCTATAACGGTACTCTGGGAAAGGGCAGAATAACCAACTAGGTTGACCCAGTAGTGAGTATAACTTATGAAATGATAAACGCTTAATTAAAGATATTGGCAGGGGCCAATAGGTTCATAGTAAACCCATGAAAACTGAATAAAGGGAAAGATTTTGGCATGGGCCAATAGGTTCATAGTCAGCCCATGAAAACTATGATTTAATATTGGTAGGGGCCAATAGGTTTATAGTTAGCCTATAAAAACTATATCTGGATTAAGATATTGACAGTTAGTCAATAGGTTCCTAGTTAGCCCATGAAAACTAGGATAATAGAAAAGATATTGGAGTTACCAATAGGTTCTTAGTGATCCCATGAAAACTATGAAATTGGACAGATAATCCATAAACATTTAACATGTTAATAGTAACCCTAGAAACTATAATTGTGAAAGATAGTCAAAATGAATGGGGATGGGTAATCCAGATTTGGGGATGGGTAATCCAGATTTGATTACATGTTTTGCATATCTTCATAATGTTTTGAAATACTATTTTTAACCATTGTGGATGCAGGAGTACAGTATATGGTTCTATAAATGTTTAGGATACTAGTGAGGAGAAAACCCGTTCTGCTAAGTGGCGTGATCTCACTGGATATCTAAATGGTTTGGGATGACAGGTTATTATTCATACCAGGCTATATATCTGACTCGAAGTTTTTTTTTCTCCTTAAACTCTTGGATACTTAGTTGATTTTGAGTAGGTTGAGAGTTAAGGTTTTCGGGTGTTCTTTTAGACGAATAAAGCTTCCAAGGACGTGCATGAGGCAAGCTTGTTATTAGAGTTCTTTTATTTCCACCGTGTGTTTGATTGTAAAGGCAAAATTGTTTTAGTACCTTATTATATACTCTGATCATCTAATGGGGCATCTTCATATGTCGCTCTTGGCATATTTTGTATTAATTATATGTTATCTGAACGTGGTCTGCATGCTGAGATTATGTAATGAATTTAAAATATTTTGAAATGGAATGTGGACTTTGTTTGCTGTTTTGAATTTTTTCCATATTCAAGTGTTTCTGTGTATCAATGAATCTAACACCGCCGTATTTGGTCGTCAAGGATTAATAACTATGGATGACGCAACATCTGTAGTCGTTAGTTTTGGGCCTCTAAGTAGGGGGATGTTACAAATCATGTCCTAACTGCTTAAGGTTAGAGAGAGATCTTGCCTCCCTACAACAGAGTCTTGATGATAAGGTAGCTGAATTGATGAAACATAGTCCCGACCTTGATACTAACATCCATGCTGTCTTGAAATGTAATGAATCCTTGAAACACGCTCTTGAGGAACTATCCAAAAAGATCTCTGCTATCCCGGAGGCAGTGCTAGTCACTTGTCAGGCTTCAGAACCAGTTGTTTCGGGGCTGTGGGAGTCGGTGGCTACTCTTAGACAGCAGCTGGGTGAAGCTCAATGAGAGCTTTCGACAATCAAGCTACAAGAACTTGAGACTGATACTGAACATACTAACAAAGTTACGATTGTAGCCCCTTTGGTCATGAAATAGGCAGAGGTAGAGGGTATGCTGCTATGGAAATTCTTTCTTCTCATAAGACTACAATTGTCTCTTCCGGGTCTCGTTTTCGACACTCCCCATTCGAAAGTAGTTCTTCCTCCATCCTGGTGCTTAATGCATCAAACATTCTCATTTGTACTAGGGGCAGTCGAAGAATCTCGTTTAGACAATTTAAGAAGGAATGGATATCTAAGACATACGACGAGATGTAGGAGCATTTCAAATCTCGCCTGAAGGGGGCTATAAAGGAGGCCAAAACTAGGGTTAGAAATATGTATGAAGGCTTATGAGATGTTGCCCCCACCCCTCCTATTTTCTTTTTCATTCCTAATGTATTAATGATCACTTGGATAATTTCTCTATAATATTGAGGACCTTTTGTCCTTTCGGTTGACTTATTCTTTCAACTTGAACTATCTTGTTCTTTTAATTTTTTTCTCAGTGTACTTCTTGGCCCCTGGTTCCTTACCATATTGATATCTTTGGTGTCCATTCTTACTGGCTTGATGCCATCCTTGTGGACCTGATTAGGATTCTTTCCTAATGCTTATTCTTCCTTAGGAACTTTCCTCCTAAGGCTCTAATCTATCTAATTCTGCACTTATGCATGATACTTCTTGACCGTGGCTCACTATTGCTGAGAATCTACTCGATACTCTGATCTAACTCGGGATCTACCTAATGCACGACACTTCTCGTCCATGACTCACTATCATTGGGAATCTTCCTAACATTGTAATCTAATTAGGAATCTACCCAACACATGGCACTTCTCGTCCATGGCTCATTATCATTGGGAATCTACCCAGTACTCTGATCTAACTTTGGATTTACCCACGCATGGCAGTTCTTGTCCATGACTCACTATTATTGTGAATCTACCCAATACTCTAATCTAACTAGGAATCTACCCAGTGCTTGATACTATTTGACCATAGCTCACTATTATTGGGAATCTTCCTAATATTCTAATCTAACTGAGAATCTACCCAGTACATGGTACTATTTGACCATGGCTCACTATTGGGAATCTACCCAATTTCTAATCTAACTAGGAATCTACCTAGCGCATTGTACTATTTGACCATGGCTCACTATTAATGGGAATCTATCCCAAATTGTAATCTAACTGGGAATCTACCCAGCACATGGTACTATTTGACCATGGCTTACTATCCGCATGCATTCTACTTTTTGATGTCTTTTTAAACCCAGGTGATATGGCCTTACACTTTGTAGCACATCACTATGGGGGTGCTCTTATGGCGAGGTCTACCAACTTATCATTGGATCCAAATATATAGCCACTTTTGGCGGGCACCGGCTATCTACAACCATTTTGGCAGGCGTCGGCCATCTACAACCACTTTTGGTGGGTGTTGGCCTTCAAAAATTATTTTAAGTGATTGGTCATACGGAATGCTAATTACAACTTGGTAAAGGGAAATATGAATTCTTTGAAAAGAGCATTTTTGGGCTATCTTGTACAAGACTTTTAAAATCATATAGTTGGCAAACCTTGTTGTTCAATAAAAAAAACTTATTAAATTTGAGTTTGAGAAAGAGAATTGTTGTAGGGACCTTTACCCTTTCCCTCCTTTTTTAGAAAAAGCGAAACTCTTAATTGACCCCATCATATCAATAGAAGAATTTTGGTCCTTAGACTCTAAATGCAGACACTATAAATGAAAATAACTGAAAGAGACATATATTGGGTAGAATTTTGTTTGTACTAAGACTGAATTATACTTATTGAGAAAGGAAAGAGTCAAACCTGAAAGAAGCGTTCCTGGAAGGTAAAAGACTTCTTTAAATGTAGAGATCCATGTAGCATTACTCATCTTTGAAGGAGAATACATACATACACACACACACACATATATATATATATATATGTATGGTTAAACGACCTTACATAACACGAATTTCTCCTGAAACACAAAAGTCAAGTTAGATATATATAAAAATAAGATATTAAACTAATTATTTAAGAAATTCAGCCAATCTCCTTTTTTGTATGAAGTTTTCCACGGTTTGAGAAAGTCTTCGACATCCGTCTCTCTCATGCCCATTCACTTGATGGTAGATATAATAGTTCTTTCCTTTCGGATCTTCTTTGGTAGATGGGGGATAGTTTGGATAATGAAGCTCTCCATGAGTTCCAAAAAGACCTGAGACAGTTTTTGATTGAGCAGAGTAGAGACTTGGTCTCGTTTGATCTTCTTCCTTGATTAGAGAGTGGATATAACTAGGAAAGTACTTTTATTAGGGCAAGATTGTCCTTTACTTTTCACTATTACGATACTTAAGTCCTTAATTTTGTTTGCCATAGCCTTAACCATCCTTTAGATTCGAGCCGACTCTTGGAGAGACTCTTGAAGATGCTCCGAAAGCTGTCTAATCTGGAGAGCTTGAAGTTCATTGATGGGATCATACCCCTGGTCTCGATCTTTTTCCAAGACAAAAGTAGCCAAGCACTCATCATTGTCTTCTTTAATGAGCTAGATGCGGAGGTTAAGGGGTAATTCCAAAAGGGCTTCTTCATTTTCAAATCTAGTCATAATTGATTGAAACGTTCCATTGGACTTCCGAGAGGAAAGGTGGTTTAGAGGTTCAGACTCTCCTTCTAGCACCAAAAATGTTAGTGCTAATTTTGGTCTACAACAACACTTTTATTTCTTCATACGCTGAATGGAATATTGGACCTGGCAAAGAGATTATTGATAAGTGATGTAATCAAGCTTTGAGTACGAGATACTGAATCATAGAATAACAATAAAACATGTAGAAAAGGTAAAACGCGGAAAGTAAATAACACCGAGACTTTTATAGTGGTTCGGGCCGAAAGTCCCTACGTCCACTGTCCTTTCCTTATTTAGTCACCCTTATATAGCCGAGAGGCTTATCACATTGCATCTAGGAGTTTCCGCCATTAGTGAGTTTTTGAATAGAGCTCTAATATAGGAAAGTACTATATGATTTTATGTTGGTTCTTTTTCACTCCAGAAGATCCCTTGTTTCTTAATATTATTGCCTACTTATAGCCGATATGTCGTAATGCCATTGGTGGTGGGCCTTCTTCTTGGATTGTTGACCTGGCTTGTTATAAGCGGTTTTGATTCAAACACTTGCTATCATCTGGTTGAAAGTGCTCTGACAAGGATTGCTGACATGATGCTTTTATATATATATAGCTTTTTTGATTCCTTTCATCTATCCTGACCATTGATCCCAGTCTGGGGCTATCAAAGCCGTTGATTGTTGATACTTGTTGAAATGCTTTTGGGTTCAGCAACTATTGCCCTCGACTAGCCTTTTATCTTAGCTGGACAATGGTTTAGATCTTGGCTGACAATTTAACTCATCCTTTTAGATTACATGCTCTCAGCTACCGAGTCCAGAGCTCATTGAAAACTAAGCAATGAGTCTCGGAATTACAAACCGATGAACTTTCTTCCCAAATATCCGTTAGTTGTACTTTATGGATATTATGGTGTAACAATTCATATGGAGTACATTTCATTTTAGGTCTTATTGACATGTGATTTGGAACATAACATGTAGTAGCGACTACTTAAGCCCAGAAATTTTGAGATAGTAGTGCTATTTAGTAATGTTCTAGCGCACTCTTGTAAAGTTCTACTCCTTCTTTCCACAACACCATTTTGTCGTGGTGTTCTGGGAAAAGATAAATTATGACTAATTCCCTTTGTAGTACAAAAATTCATAAAATCATCATTTTCAAATCCTCCTCCATGATCGCTTCTAATATTTTTAACTTTTAAATATTGTGAATTCTTTTTACAAATTTTTTGACGTTGAAAAATGTCACTTTTAAGTTTCAAAAACAAAGTCCATGCATATCTTGAAAAATCATCAACTATTATAAAATTATATATATTATTTTATATTGACCTAACTTGAGTTGGGCCAAATAAATATAAGTGGAGAAATTATCGATTTAAAAGAAGATTTTCTTAATTTACCTTTTTGACAAGCATTAGACAGATTATTAACTTTAAAATTCATTTTTGAATGACCTCTTGCAATCTCATGTTTTGCGACTTTATTTAATATTTTAAAGTTAATATAACATAAACGTTGTGCCAAAGCCATGGAACATTAGAGTTTTCCATAAGAAACATGTTAACATCATTATTGTTGGCGTCAAAATCGGCCACCAACACCCAATTATGCAAAAGCTCCGATATCCAATCCAATCACAGAAATAAATGAAGAACAAAATGAAAAAAATCAAAAAGCAAGTAAAAGGAGACAAGATTTATAGTGGTTCGGCTAACTCTAGCCTACATCCACTCCTAAATAATCCTTTTATTATACTGAAGTTTGTTTACAGTTACAATATGAAATCCAAGAATAAAATTGACAGAGTGTAGCCTAAGTTGAAGATAAAGAGAGAGAAAAAGAAGATCACTTTTTTGATGCCATGCCTGCTACATTTATAGGGTAAGACGTGCATGGATCAGGCTGAAATTTCGACAGAAGGTTCGGGAGACCAATACAAGGCCACCCAAAAATTTCCAGGCCCATTGGGACCCAAAATAGGGATAGGTACCGATCCCTATTTTGGTGTTCAAATGGGGTGCGATCCTTCTAGGGGATTCCCCATGATGTTAGCTACTTATCATCTAAATTTCATGCCATTTCAACTTACAATTTGTGAGATATCGCGTTTTCCATGAAGTGGTGTTGTTTAAATCCTAACTTCTGCCGATCCCTATGGAGGGATAGGTACCGATCCCTCCAACTTCTTCCAAATGCCATGTGATCCCTATGGGAGCTTCTCCATGTTGTATTATTCTTAGCCTCCAAGTTGCATGCCAATTGGATTAGTAGAACTTGAGTTATTGACCGATCTTTGTTGCAATATGGTGTTAAAGCTGATTATAGACGATCCCTATGGAGGGATAGGTACCGATCCCTTTAACTTGCTCCAAATTCTATGCGATCCCTATGGGGTGTTCCACATGTTCTAATTAGCTTTTCCTCTAAGTATTATATCAATTGGATGCGTAGATGTTGAGATATTGATCGATCCTTGTTATGAAGTTGGGCTTAGCTGATCCCTAAGAGGGATAGGTACCAATCCCTATTGTGGGATAGATGTCGATCCCTCCAACTTCTCCAAATGTCATGCGATCCCTAAGGTAGACTCCTTAGGGTTCCCTGTTCTTATTTTCAAAGTTTCACTTTAATCCGCCTTGTGGTTGTTGAGTTATGGTTGAGTTGTGCTGTTGAGCTGAATATGATCCAATCCCTCTTCTTTTGCCCATAACTCTAACATATGAATTCCGATCGACTTGAAATTTGAAATGTAGCCTAACAAGGCCTTCCTTATCACTTCATACCAATTGCACCTTGATGAGGACAAGAATTAAGGATCCGATCCGAATTCGCTTGACCATCGTTCATACTCTCGTTTATAGCCGATCTCCGAGCTTGGTAACCGTTTCTCCAGGCCTTCCACCTTGATGACCATGATGTCCATTGGCTAAATCCACCTATGTAATGCTTTGCCAAAAGGTGGGTTAATAATTATCGACTTTCATATTTAAAATGTAAATATTATGTTTTCTTATACTTTTGAAAATAATTCTTTCGTTTTGATTAAAAATATAACAATTATCTTTTCAAAATTTATTTTAAAACCTTTATCATACAATTGATTAATACTTAATAAGTTATGTTAAAATTTTTACTAAATAACATTTGTAATCAAAGGTGAATTCGGGTTACCATTATTGATAACGTCCTCTATTCTAATGACACATCCTTCAGAGTTATCACCGAAGAAAGTTTGCCTTTGTCTATAGGTTTGATTATTTGTAAGCATGCTAGAGTTTACTCTTATATGATCGGAACATCCGCTATCTAGAATTCATCTTTTTTTGCTAATATTAGTGGCTACCTGCAGAAAATAGATAAATTTTGAAACACCCCACACCCCTTAGTATACCCAAAAGGGCACACTAAAAGATATGGTGCGTTGTAGGTATAGCTAAAACTTTACAGAGACTAAGATTCACAAGACAAATAAATAAAACAACGGAAATAGTAACTCATTAAAAATTAAAAACCTCATAAATAAGTCATAACCAAAATATGTCTCAAAATACCAAATACATGTCTTGTGAAAAATACCATCTCAGTCACAATATCAGAGTACATAAATAAAATCATCCCTCTCAACAAGTACCAGTACATCCCAAAAGTCAAATGAAAAGAAAACTGAAAAAGAAGAATACATGAAGAATATCCCTCCAATATAGCTGAAAATCTATTGTCCTTGCCTCTGCTGGCCTATGGAGGAAAAATGGGAAAATAGAGGAGTGGTCAGACTATAAGTCTGGTGAGTGGAAGTAACTACTAGTATTTTTAAACAAGGTAAAGATAATAGACTTATCAACAGTTCTAGTATAAAAGAAAACAAAAGGAAAAGATAAAGCTGGAATAAAATACTGTTTAATTGCTTGCTTTGATTATTTCGATTGTTTGTACTTGTCTTAGATAACTGCTTTGATTAGACTGAAATCCTAATCCTACTTTAATTATGCTGAAGTCCTAATTCTACCCTTTGATCGACCTTCTATCTCTATTGTGCTACTGTGAGCTAGTACCATCCTGTGGGTCCTACAGCAAAAAGACACCTGCTTAGCACTTTGGAACTCAATAGTGACTTATATCCCGGCTCTGAGGCTGCACGTTCGGCTACCGTTGGATCGCACTATCTGTTGCTCCCTCTTTTGACCTCTTATCTACCCTAAACAACATAAGCGTTCCCAGCCTCACCTGATCTATTGTGAAACCATCAGTCCTAGTCTGACAGGGTCCTGCCCAGCGTCACCTAAGTGTGTTGTGAGACCATCAGTCGTAGTCTAAAAGGAAAATGCTGCCGGTACGGGTCCTAACAAACAAAATCTAGTTGCACCCCTTGCCCAAATCCCCTGATTTGGGCTTCTATCTGTTGACCACTTATCTACCCTAAACAGCATAAGCGTGTCCCAGCCCCACCTAATCTATTATAAGACCATCAGCTCCTGACTGAAGGGGAATGCTGCCGGTACGGGTCCTACTTCTATCTTTGCTTATTAACTTAGTATAAGTCTTTTAAATAAGCCACTTCTGTTAATTCTGCTCTATTTGCTTATTAACTTATTCTAAGTCTTTAAAATAAGCCTCTTCTGTTATCTCTGCTATATTTGTTTATTAACTTAGTGTACGTCTTTAAAATAAGCCTCTTATGTTATCTCTGCTATATTTGCTTATGAACTTAACTCTAAGTTTTAAAATAAGCCTCTTTCTGTTCTTTCTGCTTAATTATAACCTACGTTATAATTTCTCCTTTATTCTGTCTTCTTAGTTATAACTACTAGTTATAAACTTGCTTGCAAATGTCAAATTTGCCTATTTCAGTCTATATTCTTTTTATTACAGTTTTTGCATCAAATTTTCTATAAATTTAGTATTCTATATTTTAGTCCATATTAGCGAATTATCCTCTTTTTATTAATTTATTCGCATAAAAAGGAACAAAAAGAAACTAACATTTACAGACTAAATTCTAACTTAAAATGGATGTAAATGAAATACAAATAACTATAAATAAATGAATAAAATAGCTGAATAAAATAGACTGAAAAGAACTTTAAAAATTAACTTTAAACAACTTATATAAAAGTAGTCTCAAAAATTGCAGAAAAACTACAACTACTGAGAACCCTATTATTTTAAATTATTTAAAAATCTAAAATAATTACTTAAACACTCACCTTGGTCCTTAGCTCTTTTCCTTGGCCTTCTCGGATACACTTCTAGGATATAAAATATTTTAATTAAAAAGATCTTCTCCTTGGAAAAATATTCATTTTAGGGTCCAGCCTTAGGCAATGAACCCAGATGGAGAAAATCTGAATGAGAGAAATAGCTAGGCCTAGGGTCTTATTTATAGTGTCACTTGTGGATCTCAGACCGTTGGATTTAAAGATTAAATCTAGCGCAACCACGTCATAGGTTTGATGAGAACCGTCGGATGGAAGCACGGACGCACGAGATGGAATAAAAATCAGAAAACACGTCACTTTGTAATCTGGATGATTACTTGTCCATATGCTTTGGCGGGTCAACCTAGGTGTCAACCCCCATATGAGTTAGGTCGACCTAGCTGATGGGAGGGTCGACCCTAGGGTCGACCTAGACTTTTTTTTTCTTTTTTTTTTCTTTTTTTTTCGATTTCTTGTTTAATTCAAAACTTCTTCGTTCTAGCTCGGATTTTGACAATCTATATATGGAAATTGAGCAGAAAACTACCACGGACACAATCGTGCAATTCCCGTGGCTCAATTCTGATAATTTCACAAAGTTATTTTATTATTTAATTAATATTTTAATTAATTATTATAGCTTAAATTTTGGGTTGCTACAAATTTATTGGTATCCATTTCCTATGTTAGGGTCCTAGGGTTAAGTTTAAGTTACCATACCCAGGAGGGTTTGGTAAAACCTTTAAAAGAATAATTAACATTGTTATGAACATCTATCATGAATATTTCTATATGTTTCTTTCTAGTTAAATTATTATTCGTTTTTGGAAACCATATTTTAACTATCTTATTTTTGCGTTTTTCTACTTAAATTTTTGATTTGTTTGACATTTTAAATTTTGTATATGGAGAACTATATTTCTTTGGCATGTTCTTGTTTTATATTTCTTAAATCCCGAGCCATTTTTTTATGAGATGGTTTTGATTTTTTTTATTAAATTTGATAAATTTTCTCAACCTATATTAAATTTAAAAATATTTGTTGAAATCTTTTCAAATTTTTCTTTAAAATCCAAGATTACAAATTTTAACTTTTCTGTATTTGAAGTTAATTCACAATTTTCTTTTGATAACTTGACGTTTTCATTTTTGTATGTCTTAAGCTCTTCTTTAAGAACATAAATTTGATTTGTCAATTTTTTAAATAAATTTTTTGAATTTTCTAAATCTTGAATTTTTCTAAAACTAATATTTTTATTTTCTAAAACATTAGTTTTTTTCCAAATAATCAATTTTAGAGTTCAAACAGTCAATTTCAAATTTAATTTAAATCTTTTAGTAAATCATATTCTTTAGAAAATTCTAACTTTTCTTGAAATAGTATTTTAGTTTCATTTTCAGAGTAAATTTTTTCTAAAGATAGTTTTTATCATCAATAACTTTTTCTAAAACAGTTTTTTCATTTAGCATAGTTATTTCCGATTCAACTTTACTTAGATTTACTACAGTTTCTTTATTTGTTTTTTGAAGATTTCTAAATAGTTTCTCTAATTCAAAAAGCTCATTATATGTTAAGTAAGTTTGCGCCTCATTCTTTATAGCTATGAAGTAGACATTTTCTTGCTCATCATCGCTATCACTTTCCAAAGAAGATGAGTAATCAGAGTCATCCTATGTGGCTTGAAATACTAGCTTCTTCTTGTTATATTTTTCATATATATATATATATATATATATATATATTTGCTTTTGAACTCCTTTTTCCCATTATTCCAACTCAGACAATCCTTCACCATATGACCAAATTTGTTACGTCCGGAGCTTTTAAGTGAAGAATTGTCATTTCCATTGTTGTTTCCTCTCTGCTTGCTTCTTAAACTTTTTGCCATTCTTTGCAATATAACAATTTCATCTTTGTCAAGCTTGAATCCTCTTCAACTTGGAATGCGATAGTTTTCTTTTCCTTGTACTACTTGTTTCTTGCCTACAAATTTAATTCATAGGCCATTAAATTACCAATTAACTCTTCAACCGTCAGTTGTGAAAGATCCTTGGCCTCTTCGATGGCTAATACTTTTCTTTCCCAATCATTGGTCAAAGAGTTTAGAAATTTTATAACCATGTTGAAATCGAATATGGTCCCTCCTAATCTAATAAGTGCATGAGTGATATTTTGAAGATGAAAGTACATATCTGATATATTTTCGTTATCTTTCATTTTTTTTGGAACTTGCTTTTTAGCATGGTAATTTTAGATTGTTTAAATTTATTTGTGCCTTGTTGTGTGACTTGTAGTATGCAAATATCATATGCAGTATTGCAAATCATTACTCTAGTAAATTCATTTTTATTTAAAGCACAAAATAATATATTCATTGCCTTTGAATTCTCTGTGCCAACGGTCTTTTTTTTAGGAGTCTACATGCTTAATGGTGCAGTTGGAGCTTCATATTGATTTTGTGTGACATCCTAAAATTGATATTAGATAGTTATCTTAAGAAGTACCCTAGGATTCACACCTTGAATGAATAAATAACTCCTCAAACCTCCAAGATTCACACACAATACTTGCAAGAGATGGATGAACCACTTATGTTTTGTTTTATTTAATGTTTGAATTTGATTTGGAGTTGATAAAATTGTGGAAATTTTTATTTGATTTTCAGTCATGGAAAATTAGGAGGAGAGAAGAGAAAAAAAGTGAATGGAAAAATGAATGTCTATAGGAAACGAATTAGTGGATTTTTTTAATTGAAAGAATGAAATATTTTCATTCTTTTAGTTAAAACTTCCCCAATCAATTCACTTAATTTTACCTCTCTCTTGAATCCTCTTCCTAAACATGGTTTGAAAAAAAATACTTGCCATCAAATGGCGTAAAACATTATTTATTGTCTATATATGCATGATTGAATAAATGAGTAGTCATCATCAAAATGGGGGAAAACATTAGAGCAAGATTTCTTGGAATTTTGATAATGGCAACTTTATACATTAACCATAGCAGAAAAAAGAGAATTGTATCTTGATGGACTACCAATGAAGCAAAATTCTATGCAGAGTTTAACAATGCAGGTCCGTTGTCTTAGATATAACTTGTTAAAACTCACAAGAATCTCGCCATAGTCTCCCAAGGCTTTAAAGTTGCTAAATATAATTTTTAATAATTTTTGCAAATTTACTTACTATTTTTAAAAGCCTTGTTTAAATGCTTCGAGATTTTTGAAAAATTATGTGCACGATCCACCGGTGTGAGTAAACGGTGCACCAATGCACATATATTTTCAAAATTTCTAAAGGTTGTAATAAAACTTTGAAACATCGCTTCTCATCTCTTTAGTCGGTCAAAACCTTCTCTGTAGTTTCTAATGGAAACATATATTTCTCTTCATCAAAACCTTTCAACATCTATAAATATGTATTGATTTTGAAGGAATTTTCAACTTATTTCTGATTTTATTCTTATTTTCTAAAACCCTTGATTTCAAAAAGCTTCCTATAATCAACGATCATTTAACTATAAAAATCAGTTTTCTGATTTTAGTTTGTCTTAAAACTTTTGCTCATTCAAATCCAAAAGGATTTTTGTGAGTTATCGGTCTCTTGTACTAATGTCAGCATATTAGTTTATTCAGACACCACTACCGTCGAAGATAGTTTTTCATTTTAAGTTTGTGAAAAGACCCATTTAACAGATCAGACACTGTGTAAACGTATTCCTTCGGGTGAAGTGAGGGTGTTAGCTAGTTAAAAGTCGGAATAGAGATTCTCGGACTAGATGTTGGGCGATACTCTGAACCATTATAAAAAAATTCCGGTATGCTAGTTTATTTACTTTATTCGATTGCAGCTAGTTATATTATTTATATGCATATCATATACTCTATTAATTTGGCCATATATATACGATCCACTAGAATTTCAAAAACAACTACTCATCAAGTCTTCTTAGCACGCACTCGAGCCATGCTCAGTCCTTATCGGTGAGTCAACCCCTCCAACGGGATCAACCAAGAATATCTTTGACTCTTTGATGACCTCGGGAGTCTCCCTAACTTCCCTTTTGGAGAATTGAACTTCGAAGACATCTTGGCATCTAGTCCTCATGACTTTAGCTTTCCTTCCGGCGATATACTCCACCCTACCGAAGTTAACAAGCCCTGAACATGGTCTGTAGGCTACCTAAGACTCGCTGGCACTTCACACACTTCTATGATCACAAGAATGACCACTCTACACTTATTCTTAATCAGTGATTTGATTCTAATTCATTTCTTCTTCTTTTTAGGTATAATGGGGGAAGTAGTCCAATAGAAAGACTATGTGAAGGCACTTGTCAATATTGCTCCCAAAATCTGGAAAGCACTTACCCCACCGCGGCTCTTACTATGGGTCTGAGAGTGAGAGGCTAAGTAGGAAAGATAAGGAACCTCATGAGGCTGAAGAAAGATAATGTCGCCATAATTATTGTAGGGATTCACGCGACCACTCCTAGCATGACTACAACTCCCGTCACCTTCTCAGTTTTCATAACTTCACCAATCTTCCCATCTTAATATTCCTCCATCTTCTCAACCTCCTATTGCCACCATCACCGAGTGGCCTAATTAAGGATCCGATTACAACTCCCCAACACTCTAAATGTACAAGCCACATTGCTTCTCCTCCTTCCCTAGAAGGTCAATCACTTGCCCCTATTACAAAGATGCAGGTCGTCCTTATTGACTTCTACCTTGAGGGGTCAAGTTTGACTGTGATGTCAAAGACCTTCCAAGAAGCTATGTGAATGAGAGCATAGACATGAATTAGGAGGTTGCAAACCAGTTATTCTAGCGGAAAAATTTAGCCAAAGTCCACTCGGATGTTAGCTGAGAAAATCAATTGATCATCCAAAGCTCTGACATCGAGAGAGCCAATCACACCCGTATTTGTGAAGATTACAAGAAAGAGCTAACCAAGCTCGAAAAGGAGAAAGAAGAGAAGGCCAAGACTACAAAAGATTCTCAGAAGAGATTGTCAGAGGAGGTTGCAGCTCATAAGGCTTAGCGTATGGTTCTTAACAACCCATTGAAAAAGGAAAACGTTTATAGTGGTAGTCTCAAAAAAGAAATCAAAGAACAAGAGGCTTAAAAGGGCAGGATAAACTGAAATTAACAAAACTTAGAGCAAACCTAAAGGCCGAAAAGGAATTGTGGGAGTAGGCTCAGAAAATAGCCCAATCTTCAATCGTTGAGTATGTCGAGTTAAGATAGAGCTTGCCAATATAGAAAAGGAGATTGAATATATGAAGGCTAAGGCGAGCCAGGCCAAGGAGGACACCAAAGCCACTATTCTCCAATTCTTCCTAATGTTATCGAAATGAAGAATCTTAAGTGGTTGGGAAGTAGCTATCCCCTCACATTAGCCGAGGCGTTGGTGAAGATTTCAAAAAGGATCAGAGAATCTAGCGATGAAGTTGATGAAGAGAAGCTAAAGAGCAAGCTTCTAGATAAGAATGATCTAGTAGCCCCTGAGAACGGCGTGAAAATCAAGGCAGTAGATGCTGCAGCTGAGGAATATATGCCTACCAAGTCTCTCGTCGGTTCTACCTCCTTGGATCAATTAGATGACGTCACTCTAACTTGAAAAGAGGCTCAAGTTGAAATCTTTACTTCTGTAGTGACCACTCTTAACACCTTTGTCCATAGCTCCTGACACTACCACTTCTAAGGGCTATAACTCCGGTGCCCCCACTTATATTCCTCTGGCGATATCTCCTACTTTACCTACACCTCTAGAAGTTATAAAGGAAAGGGAAATTGCCAAGTCTCCTTTGATAGAAACTTCACCTGCTTAAGGTATATCTCTCGTTTCTTCGGCCTTTGAGGAATTTCAATTCTCTCCCGGAGACTTCACTAACCTATATCATTCTGTTTCTTGACTTAAAGATCAGCATACACCATTCTCGTCTCCACCACTGGTTACACATGCCCCAGGCTCAAGTGCTATCACAACCATGTCTACCACCATTACCACAATGTTTATCCATCCATCTCTACCTTCCAACTCTGGCCTTGGTACCAACTCTGAGAAAATAGGGGCACTAAAGGGTCTAGATGACATCGATGTCTCTTTGACAACAAAGTGGCCATCATTGGTGTGATAGGGTCCAAAACAGCTCCCATGGCGGAGAAAATGGCGATGGAACTTGTCAAAATATTGAAGATCAAATTCAAACCAAGCATGGAGTAGATCCCTCCTTCTTTATCTACCACTCTTCCAAGCCTGACTATCCATATCAATCCTCTGCATGGCTATGCTCAAATCCGAGCTGCACCTGGGCTAGCAGTGGCCTTCGATGATGATGACAAGAAGCCGCTCTTAGAATCTCTAAAACGGGGAAAGTACAAACCACCAAAGAAAGGCGGCTATCAAAGAAACCAAAAGGATAGTAGGGCTATTAGCTTCGAGCAGACTGATTTTGGGTTTTGTATTTTGTTTTTTCCATTTACATGCCCTTTTGTACAAGGTTTGCAGGAGTGGCCCTGTAAATCTTGTACAAAAGGGCATGTAAATGGAAGATTGTTTTTATTCAATCTTTACCATAGCTATATTACCACGTCCTTTATTTTTCTTGCCTGCATACTTTCCTACATGTATAAGTATAATCTTTTGTAATTCAATTACGTTTATATTATACTTGCTTGTGTCTGCGATCTGTACAATGCGATTATTTACTGCAACTCTATACATATAAATAAAATTTGACAATTATTTAGTGTCATTTTGTCATTTAGTATTGTTTTTCATCGACCAAGCGTATCTTGCTTGGCTAAACAAAACCAGTTTACATCGATCAACCTTGTTTATCATAGACTAACATGTCAAGTTCGGTCGTAAATGAGGTCGCCTTATTGACGTGTCTAGACTATGCGGTTTATCTGTTTATGTCAACACAAACATCAATATAACCCAATAGTGTACCTGCAATAAGATTATATTCCATTATGATTCCTATCTTCGGGCATTAATTCTTGACCTCGCCTATCTTCACGTAATCGAAGAATAGATATGCAAGGGTGAATCATCCGATCGAACCTCATATGATAATACTTCCATGACCTGATCATGGATCTAAGTGATAGAGTTAAGCGTATGCCCTAGGGGCAATTATGTAATTTGTTACATATATCTAACTCGTTGACCAATCTTGTTCGAAATAAAGGTATTTTTTTTCTATTATATACTTGATATAATGTGGTTATATTAATTAATCAATTTAATTAAAAGCACATTTGATAGAAAATCCACAAATGGTATGTTTTGTGATAGTAGTTACAAAGTGTTGTAACCGTGAGTAATTTATCATAATAAAACGAATATACAATTTTAAATGTCCGTAGTCAAGATGCATCGAGACTGGATATCGGTGTATCCGTTGAGACTGGAGTATGTAACGCTCTCCAAATGTTGGGCTGTGTATTACTCATGATCGCTGGGGGCACCTAGGGGTTACGTACTGATAGTTATTGGATAACTATGGAATGACTCACTCGATAGTTTTCTATGGGTTAATATAATTAAGGTCAAATAGAAAATATTGATGTGACTGATTTACACAGTTCTCTCGACTTGAGAATAATGTGGATCTTTAATATGAATGCTCCAATTTGATTTTAGTCAAATCAAGGCATGGCGTTCCATCGAGTGTTGGATCGAGTGGAAGTATTGGAAGTGAAGCACTATTCAAGAGAGGATTCGTCTCCTCAGTTATATGGGGTTAGTACCATGGTCAACTCAAGTTAACTCAAAGTCAAAGTCTCCGGCTAGAGCATTTTGGTTAATAATAATTGTTATTATTGAACCAAGGACTTTGTGTTTGGACTATAAAGTTGAATGTGCATGATATAGGAATTTTCACCATTACTAATTTCCATAAATCCAAAATGATATAGTTTTGATGAAGAGAATTGGTGTAAATAATTGTTATTATTAGGTACCGCTTATAATAAGTAAAATTGGATTTTACCAAAAGATGTGTAAGCGATGAATTAAGCCAAAATGTCACACCACTTGCTAAGTGACGTGTGAATGTTAATATTTGAATTGTTCAATATTAATCGTTGATTGAATTTACACCTTTAGTCGCACAACCATAATGATGAATTCTTTGAAAAACCACATGATTTAATTAATTTATAAAAAGTTGTAAATTAATTAAATTAATTAGTATTTGAGAAATATTAATTATTATTTATTTTATTTGATGTTTGGGAGTTATTTGTAATTATTTGGATGCATTTATAAAAGTTATATTTTCGCACATTGATATATGATATCATTGTGATTAAATAAAAGATAATTATATGCGTTAATTTATGGAATCTTATGTCATTTGATGGCATGTAATTTTCAGCCATATCATGTAAAGAAATAGGAGTGAAAAGAGAAAGTTAATCAAGAGAATTAATTAGATAAGTTTTAATTAAAGAATGGGAAATGTTTCCTTCTTTCAAATAAAACATATTCTCTAATTCATTATGTACATACAATTAAGTTTCTCATTTTTTCATTCTTCTTTCTATAGCTTTTCTAGTTCTCTCCTTCTCTAATGGCTGAAAATATGAGATCTTCCATGGCTTCAATTATTTCTAAAATCAAATACAAATAAAATCTATAATGAAAAGTGGTTTTTTCCTCTTGATCCTTGCAACATCTGGAGGATGATTTCAAAATCTAGGAGATTTGATTCATCATTCAAGGTTGAAATCATTGGCTTCAATTTTGGTAATTCTAATTTCATTTATTTGTATACTCATCGTGTTGAAATGGTCTAGATCCCTTTTTGTTCATCTCATTTAATTATATGATCATTATGTATATTTAATTTGAATCTCTCCTCATTTACATATCCATTGACTATATGTTTATTATGGTTGACTTCAAATCCTTTATCTATTTTTTTTGTGTCCCTTTTGTATAGTCAGATCTGATTAATCATATAACAAATTTGTATATCTCTAAGTTGTCCGATATTTTTTTCTGTCATTGTTTTGTAATTGTAAAAAATGGAATGTGAAAATATTTTATTATGTTGTAATGTTGAATACAAAATTTTGTAACATCTGTATACCTAAACATTAATAAACTATATTTGTTGGTGGTTTAATATAGTAAAATTAATTTCCAATATTGCATAATTAATTTCCAAAATAATTTAGTTTTACTTGTTTTAGTCATAAAAGTACATTTTTCCTTTTGTTTTAGGATTCATAAGTGGTCATTTATGCAAAGTTATAGACTTTTATTTCATAACTAAGATTAAAAGATTGAATCATTTTGTTAGCATTAAATTTAAACATATATGTTACTTAAATTGCAATCTTCATACATATACATAAATATATGTGTTATTTTAAAATGAATACATAACTTGCAATTATTTATACATATAGATATACATGTGTTTATGCTATTTTAACCTAAATCAAAACAGACACTTTTATGAAATTGTAGAATTTAATTTCAAGCTCTTCCTTAATTGAAACTTTTGTTATATTTTTTAATTCTTGTTTTGACAAACTCGTATATGTAGGAAAACTTATTTTAACATGTGTATGTGTAAACTTATCAATTATTATGCATGTATATTTTATTACTTAAAAAAATCTTGGACAACAAAGGCATATGCAATTCTATTGCAAATGCCATTTAATATGTCATTCAATGTAATTAAAAAGAGAGAGAAACGTAACGGTTTCTCTCTCTACATTTATAGCCTTATCTTTCCTCAATTTATTATACATGTCAAGAGAAAGAAAACCAAAGGTTTTCCTTCTCTAAAATTTCTCATGCTTAGTTACACAAATATACACTTCTTATATGTTACGCTTATATTTCACAACATGAGTGTATTTGGTACATTCATTCCATTACACATAAATATATGCATAAGAGTACATTTGATATACTCTAATTTACATACACATTAAATTAAAGTAAAAATTTATTTATAAATTAAATAAAATATTGATTTTATTTAAAAGAAACTTAGAAAAGTTATAAATGAATTTAGACTTCATAGGCCCATTAATGATCCAAAATGGTAAATTTTTTGAAATTCACTCATTTCTTTCGCTGCGGGCTGGCCTAGTTCTAACAATGGTATCAGAGCAAGGTTGGTTGAGGCGTTCACCTGGCACATTGGATGTCCCCGGTTTGAACCCTACAACTAGCATGATAGAGGGTTCTCACATTGTGATCTGTGATGAAGCATTGCCTCTTACCCATACATGTCCTGTGATGGTGGTGTTAGTCGAGAGGCTGTATGTAAAACTCACTAGTGAGGTATCTATTTGTGTCACCCCAAAGGAGTTTGGGTAGGAGTAACAATGGTATCAGAGTCCAATAGCCTATGCGGTCTAAATTAGTCATGTTAGGGTTAACTAATAAAGCTTGCGCACTTGGTACAGTGTCTAGAAAGGTGATGTCTACGATTGGAATTGGGTAATCAAGTACCTTGTCCTACCTGGTTACCTGCTTGGCCTAAAAGGTGAAGTGAGCCCAAAGGTTGCCCCTAATAGAAAAGGCCCAATTTAAAGTGGGCCTTGGACTAATTTTCAAAATAATTTTGGAAACTGAGACAAGATTTTAGATTTAAAAGTTAAATTTCAAATAAAAACATGTTTATTATAAAAAGTTATAATATAATATAAATTTTCAAAATGTTTGAAAAGGTAATGAAAATTTCAAAATATTTGAAACTGTTTAAATATTAATTTCAAAAATTAAAATTTATTAATAATATTAATAAAATAAATTAATTAAAGGAGTTAATAAATTAATACTTATATGCATGTATTATATATGTTGATATATGTTATGTTATTTTGAAGTGTTAACATAACATAAGTATACATGTATGTAAGATAAAATTTGAAATTGATATAATTTAAATTAAAATTGTCTAATTAAATAAATTAATTAAAGGTTAATTAACTAAATAAAAAATACGCATATATAAGATATATGTGTTATACTATAAAGGTTATAATAGATATGTCCAATATAAAAGTTGTACTGGAATACTAATTGAAAATTAATTAAAGAGTTAATAATTATAATTAATTAAATAATATTTAATTAATAAAATGTTATATATAAGATTATTGTATAGGTTAACTAAAATATAAAAAGTTATGTAATAATGAAACTTATATAATATGAGTGTATAAACTAAAGTTGGAACATTAAAGAAACCTAAATAGACTTAAGGAATAAATACATACTTAAATGTACATATACTGTGATTTCTGATTTGTTCGACACTTGAATCACGAGGGTATTTCATAAGAAATATATTATTTCATAAGTCGATATCACTCAATATAATATATTGAAGATTATGAATCTTCGGTATAATGTTATCCTCAATCATATATATTAATAAATTACTTGCATACTCCTTAGTTGTTAAGCAAACTCAAGCTAGGGATGTTATGTGTAGTATTATTAATATATTGAACAGACGAGGTAAGATAACTATATGTATTTATTGAGAAAACTCAAGGTACATATACTATACTTAGGCCATCATGATATGATAGGTACGAGTGAATAATCTCTTTCGATTTGTTGAGAAAACTCAAGGTCGAAATGAGATTAGGACAAAGAAAAATAGGTTAGGAGTTGCATGTCATACAGCCGATAAGGAGATATCCATCATTTGCGGGGCTATGATTTGTTGAGCAAACTCAAGGTCAGAATACCAAGATAGACAAGTCCTAACACCCACTAGTGAATTTGAAAGACTTCTATGTTTCATCTTAGGGTTCGGAAAAACATAAAAGACTAGTGGGAGCCTTAATAGAAAAATGAAATGGTAACATTTAACCTTTCCAATATTTTAAGAACATATGCTAAATAATGTTATAATTATCTACAATGATAAATTTGTGCATTTAATATGATTGATAAAATGTTTATCAATTAACATATACAAACGAACTGAATTGAAAGTCGACAAATGGAAATATAATGCCCAATATTAAATTCCTATTACATGTTAACGTTTGAACACCCATGCAAGTGCCTGATTTTACAACTACTGAATACATTCGTGGTTTGGTCACTTATGCATTTATTTGGTCAAGACCATTTACTGCATTCTATGAGTTTCGAACTCTAAAAGCAATACAAGACTATAGATATTTGATCCATATACAATTGCATATAAATGTTATATGGTGAATGGTCAAAGTTTGTAATGCACAATATTTTGATGAAATTAGTTCATCCGAAAAACCAAATAAACCTTAATGCGAGATCGAGTATTCAATCTGATTGATTAAAAAAGGGATCATATTGTGTTAAAGTAACACAAGACCAAAAACTACAAGATAGATATAAGAACTCGATATCTGAAATGTCATTTCGATCAGTTTATGTAAAGTGCAACATATTTGATGTCTTTAAATGTTAAGGATAATCGACTGTGATTTTGTAAAGAGTTTGTTATGATATTGTCGTAAGGTTTTCTTTTGAATAGCTTGACCATTTGAAAGGAAAAAGAATGTATAAGAATAGATGTAATTTAAGGTACAGTTGGGATGAAGAGAATGGATATTCACTTCTGCTTCATAGAGAAACATTGGAAACGAGAATTATAATAATAATTGATACTTAATATTGGAATAAGAAATATGATTTCTATTCTAAAATGTATTTTCATATAGGATATTATTTTCTATGAGATTTATTTCTTTGAGCTTAAGATAATTGATCAACGAACTCTCCACTGTAAATAGTTACAGTGTATGAAATAGACAATGCAACGACCTGCCTTTTTGGACGGTTTAAATCAACGATAAACCACACACGTCAGACTCAAACCATTCAAAAGGGAAGATTGTTATGGGTAAATAAGAAAAAGCAGAGAAAGAAAGAAAACAAAACGTAGAATCTCATAGCGGAATGATAAAATATAATAATCAAATAAACAGTTCATGAAGTGTTTTACAAATAACATTTGATTAAACATTTACATTTCAGAATCAGAGTACATATAGCAGTAATAAAGAATAATGCAGCGGAATAAATGAAATAAATAATAATAGTACTAAATCTTCGTCTTCGTCCTCCAAAAGCAGTCTTCGATACATTGAAAAGCTCAGACTAACCCAAGTGAATTGAAAAGACAAAACACTCGAGTTAGAACTAAAAGATCTTATGTAAGTTAAATCAACAGTAAATAAATATGAGTATAACGGTGTCGGAGATGTTTACGGGGTTTGACATCTCATATCCAGTGTCTAACGTGAGTGCAATAACTTAAGAGATGTTCGTGATTACCATCTCCCAAGGATCCGTTAAACTATCTACTATGCAGTACAATACGCTATTATAATAGTGTCCACAGTAAAGTAAAGTATTAAAATAGCGTTAAGGTGTTACCAATATCCCCCTTAACACATTTTTATATATTCCCATAGTCTATACAGTACCGTAATTCCTCCATAAACTGGAGGGCTATCAGAGGGCACTCCATAGGTATGGTACAAACCAAACTCGTAGAAGGCGCGATAGGGCATGTGAACACGACACTCGAGGCAATTCCAGGGTAGATATACCAATTGCACTGCCGGACTGGTGGTAACGCATAACAGCTACTACCGCCCACCTCGGACACACTCCCATAATCAAAATCGAGGGGTGGCCATCAAATCAATCACAAAGTCAAAATATAGTATCGAAGAAATGTGCCCGATAGGAGGAATGACCTCACTTGGCCCGGTATAGCTCCTATTTTAGTCACATCTAAGCTGACTCACGGGAGTCAGGGTCACGTAAATACCTCATAAAAAATCATTTTCCAAACCATCCTACTTCATTTCTGGAATCTCCACCACGTACACAGTTGTTAAAGCGGGTTTCGGTATTGGCAGAGAGTATGAAAATATCCGATCCCGGTCTCTTTAACAACCAAACGCTTATTTCACACCGGATGGTTCTCTTACATTTCAAAAGTCAATTCACAATTGATATCAACATATCATATTCTCAAAATCATATCATTTTTGAAATCATATTTACTCCCGAAATTATATCACATTTGCAATCATATCACTCTCGAATCATATTCACTTTCAAAATCATATTCAACTTTTGAATTTATCGATAAGATAGGTTAATTAAATCTCGTTCCAAAACCATCATATTTACTCAAATATGTCATTTCACAAAAGGTATCAATTTCAAATTCCAACTTAGGTTGTATCATCATCAAGGATTTAAATATAAATACTTCAACTTTACACAGCCTGAAATTTTAGAAAATAGTTTAGATAGTCATAAATAGTTTTAATAGTTTTAAAATAGCTTAAAACAGATTGAAATAGTTTAAATAGTAAAAATAGTTTAAATAGATTTAAATTTGATTTTATTAGATTTAAAATGAATTATATAGATTTAAAATAGATTAAATAAATTTAAAATAGATTAAATAAATTTTTAAATAGATTAAATAAATTTAAAATAGATTAAACTGATTTAAATTATATTAAATAGGTTTAAAATAGATTAAATAAATTTAGTTAGTTTAAAATAGGTAAAATAGATTAAATTGGATTAAATAGGTTATAATAGATTAGAATAAATTAAAATATAGTTTTAAATTGATTAAAATAGTTTAAATTCATTAAAATAGTTTAAATTAATTTAAATAGATTTCAAAGTTATATCCAAACATTTTCAATAACTCAATTCCGATAAATTCATTTATATTTGACACTTCAACTTTGAAATTCCAATTTAAATCCTTTGAACAATTCATTAAATCAATTCCAATTTCAGCATTAACGCTTGGATTATCGAAAATAATTCAATTTATATAAATCAATTTCTATTTCAAAATGCTAGTTAACTGAATTCAAAATTTAAAGAATTAAAAAAAATCATTTAATTTAACCAATCCGGTGTCCGTGTATAATTTTCTACCCTATGGTCAAGTGATATGGATATTTATCATTTCAATCCGCAAATATTTAAATTTACGGATATATATCATTTCAACTCGAAATCCTGAATTAATTACAAATCCATGAAATCGCCTGAGTTTATCATTTCAACTCATAACGATTCCTCCCTAATCTATTTGATCATTCGGGTATGTATCATTTTAACCCATAGGGAACTTGCAGTGTTATAACAATATAGAGATATAACATCCAGTCATCCAATATCATCAATCAAACATCCATCACAATCATCATACAAATCAATCAATAAACATCAATAGATAACTGATTATCATTAACAAGTATAAGCTGGCGAATTAAAATTTAATATTAAATTAAATAACGATTAAATGCAATAAAATCCATATTTAACTGGAATGACAATTTAAACATACCAAACATCAACCAATTAATTTCTAATTACATCATAAATTTAATTTAACCAACATAAGATAATTTAGTAGTTTTGAGTGGGATAAAACACTCACCTTTGATTTCAAATCGATTTGAAATCCAAAATAAGGTCCAACATTCAATGGTCTCCGAATTCACCCAAACCAGTTCCATAATGTTCGGAATATCGAAATGATCCCAATGAAACAAACCGCGTGTAAATCCGACCTCGTACGTGAAAGTTATTAACATAAGAAGTTACACATTTTAAAATATAAAACAAAATAAAAGAAAAAAATGAACAACACGTTACCTGCCACGCGTCACGCACATTTCCCTCGTGAAACCCGAGAGTGCCTCATACACGATCGTAGAACAAAGCACGCCGCTGCCAGAAAATCATCATACGCACGCCACCATGCGAGGTTTCACCTTGATCAGAAGTCGCCAGAGTCTCCAGCGCCCAAAACCGCACCCACGACCACAACGGCGTGGATTCCGGTCATCCCTAGCTCGACCACCACCATATGCCTTCATCACCGATTTCAGCCTAACCATGACCACTTGGAGGCGAACGAATAGTACCGATGGGTGCTGCTCAACGTCAGCTTCCCATTGCCACTTCCCGATCGTCGATCGGGCAACGATCCACCGTTGGATCGTCTAAAACCTAGAATGGACGGTTGAGGTTCCTCTTCGATTTCTGGACAAATGGTGATTCAATGGCAAAAACGAATCACAGTAGTGAATTACGCTCATCGAGAGCTTCAAAACAATATATAATTTGATATGGTTTGAAAGAGTTTGATTTTTGGAATTGATTTGGGAATTGAATGTAGGGTTTGGATTAGGTTTTGAAATTTCTGCCATTGAGAAAGAACTGTACGTACAGAAGAATGAGAATAGGAAACAGCTAGGGTTTGAGAAACAAAATGTAATTATATGGACAAGGCCCGATAATAAAGAATGAACATATCTAAATTGCCCGAACAACGAATAGCGACCCAAAATGCCCGCTTCGCTTCCGAAACGAAAGTGGGTCGCCCCATATATCAAAATAGATGTTTTCGATGGTTTTAAACTCAATGGAATAGGTTTCCAAGTCCTAATTCCATCATATATAGAAGTTAGCTTTTAAAATCAGATTATATTCATTTAAATCCTTTCAATTGATTTCTACGCATTTCGAGCCCGCACGATCAAACGATAAGTCTGATTGCTACGAAACTTGAAATCCTACAATAATTCACTATTACGATCCGATGATACTTGTTTCGTCGGAATCTGAGACAGTGGCCAAAATGACTATTTTCACATTAATTAAATAAATTATTATTAAATTAAATTTATCACTTCTTATATTCAAATTAAATAACTAACCATTTTTATCATTTTTGATTACTTAGACATTTACAATAATTTAAAACAAATTTACATATCAATTCAGTGTTGAATATTACACTAATTACGGTGTTCAATTTCAACTGTAATTAAATCCAATTAATTATAATTTAATTCCAATAAATTGATTTAATTTGATTTCAATCTTTTTATTCAATCAATTATTATTCCAAAGACATAGTTAACATTTGTTTATATCTTATAACACTAATATTCTACAATTATCATCTTTTACCATATTAGTTGCAATATTTCAATTATTTTGAATTTTTTCAAATCTTATTATAATTTAAAATCCCAATAAATTAACTTACCTTGGTTTCAATCTTTTATTTAAATCAATTATTGCCTTATGAATATAATTGAAATTTCTGTACATTTTATTGCATTCAACTTTTACATTTATCGCCTTAACTCATTTTACGTAACATTTAATTTCACTTATTTATGATTGATTAAATGAATTGGTAACAAATAACAATTATCACCATTTCTATATTTAATCACATTTGTATGTCTATTATCTACAAATAGATGTTATAACAACTTACACTATACTAATTCTATCCAATTACAATTTATTACACATTGTTTCATAAATTAATCAACATTTAAATTACCAATTACTCTTTTAATCCAGTTATCAATTAATACACACATTACAATTAATTTACAATCTATAACCAATTATACCTTTTTAATCATTTCAATTAATTGGAATTACATTCAAAACAGTTATCAATTACCTTAAATTAATACTATTACATTTCATTCCAGTTATATTCTTATTATTAAATCATAAATTTTTATTTCTTCCAACATTAAATCACAAAACCTTATAAATTAACTATTTTTAATTATCAAAAATTATGGATCGTTACAGACAAATTGTATTAAATGAATGATGGACCTTCGAATTTAGTATGCTATTATAGTAATGGTGGAAATAGTGGGAGCACTCCATATAACACTTATTAATTGCATCACAGTACGAAAATCATTTTCGTGAAACTTACCATACATTATTTATGAAATAATGATTATTTTTCGGTATCGACTGAAAAAAATAAACATCGCTATATTTCAATATGAATATTATGAATATTCTTTGTGAAATAAAACTATAATATGGTAACTTTTTTATAACAAAAGTGATGCATTGGAAAATACAAAAGTATCTAATATTATTTATAGTTATTTTTGAATTATAGAATAAGCCATAGTTTCGAGAAATAATTTTATTGTATGATTTTGAATCACATGATACTTGTTAATTATATCTCAAACAATAAAGGGCTATGCACCCATTTAGTGGCAGTATCATAAGAGTTGATGAACTCTTCGGATTGATACATATAGATGTATGCAATCGTAATTCTATAAATACCAAAATGGTTCCACATACTTCGTCATATTCACCGATGAGTTATCATCGACATGGACATATGTATTTGATACACGTGTAGTATGTCTATGGTAAACTTATAGAATATAAAATAGAGTAAATAAAATAACATGCGATAGAAATATTTGATTTTATCGAATGAGTGAGTATATTGGAAAATGTTCCGAATGTACCTAAAATGAATAAAGATTCTATCTCAAAATTACTCCTCCATGTGATACATAATGATTCATCGATATAGAGTAACCGAACTTTGGTGGACAACGTACGATTAATTGTGAGTAAAGTTGAGTTAGTTTCTTTCTATGAAGTAATGTACTTAAGGGTAGTACACAAGGTTAATATTATTTCATCTGAATAACAGTTCACAAAATTTTACAAGATAAAGGTTTATAAGAAACTCCAACATATCATAGGCCAAGTAGTTGGCAGGTTATGCGAGTCGAAAGATTGCACGTAATAATTGTTCATGAGGGATCTTGTTTGAATCTCCCCAAAAGGATTTTGAAAAGATTGTCATTGGATGACATATTTATGTTTCGAACATAATTTTTGTAAACTAAAACCAAATCAGTTTTATAAATAAAGAAATTCATAAAACGTTTATGAATACCTATTTTATTGCACTGAGAAACAATTATTGTTTCAAGATATACCGACTTCATTGTGAAGAAATTTCTTTGAGGAATTATCAGTAGTAAAATGAAATTGGATACGATCCATAGGTAGAACTGATTATATGAGATGAAATGAAATTAACTAACCTAAACGAACACATATCATTAGAATGTCTAATAAGTATTCTCGCACATCTAAGAGAAACTATGAGTTTCTTATTAATGTCGATAATATATAATCCTAGATTGTTTAATTAAACCATTGAGAGTGTTGACTCTATACGGTATCATGCGCAAATCCGAAAGAATTCCAAGTACACTATCAAAATATAGATTTTGGTGGTTGTAACTAAAGGGATATGATCCATCGACCTCAATTGTGTCTTTATGAGTAAGGCTAATGCAGTTGGAATTAAATGAGCAATGTTGATAAGAATAATATCGCAAATTTCAATTGTTGAAATTAACATAAAAGATTCGATATTCAACATGTTCAAGTCAATTTAGATTTACTAAAAAAATTATCGCTTGAAAAGTCCTAGTGTTTTGGTACATATGTATTGAAACAGAAAATTCTAAATAACGATTTAGAGTAAGCTTTTTACACATATTAACCAAAAATGTCTCAAAGTCAGTGGGAGCGATATTGAGTTTGTGAGTCTTTGGATATGATGCAAGAAATGATATGAAAGTATCATTTTATAAGCATCAAGATTGAATAAGTATTTTGATAGAAATATCAAATAGTTTGATTATTAATCAATATGTAAAGGAAGTGTGTGTTCATAAGAAAGAACATTAAAAGGTACATTGATATTTCTAAACTATAAGTAAATAACACATTGTTGATTTTAACGATGTACTTGTGTTAAAATCAACCTTAGTTGTTTGAACACTCAACATTGGATTAATAAATGATGACTTTTATAGTAAGTATAAAAGATGTTGGGAATGTCCCAAATGATATGCAAGAACACCTTATTAAAATGTTTAATACGAAACATGTAAGATTGATTCCTTTGCATTGGCAAAAGGAATTATCATACATGTTGTGTTGTCTACGATATCATGATTTGCTTAAGTATTTGATACATGAAGAAAATATCAAATCCAAATTGATACCACTAAATGGTTGTTTGAAGTGTTCTCGTGTATTTACGAAATACTAGAGAATTTCTTATAGAAACAAAAACTCCTTATTAGGGAGTGTTCGGACACAAACTCCATAAGTGATATTGAGTATAGCATGTCAATAATAAATTCAAGTTAAAATCTTTAAGTTGGAAATGTTCCAAATGAAAGATCATGGCCGATTCAATGAAAAGGCTAAGTACATCGCCTTGGATATTGCCGCAATAAAGACAATGTATATAAAAATATAAGTGCACAAATTCACAATTTAGCTGATTTCAAATGTTGAGAATCTCATAACATTGTTATATGATAACTGTGACGACCTGACTTCCTATGCCCAGGAAATCGCATCATCAATAAGAAAGAAAGGGGTAGAAAATAGAAAAGAAGAGAAGAAAGAAAGAAACAACAACAATGATCTCACAGCGGAACGAATAAATTATATTAATAACATAAACTATTACATAGTATACAACAATTTACAGAGTTACACAGCATATACATCACTTACTAGACAGTTATAAACATCTGTCTAGACATTACAACTCAATACACTACAGAGATACAGACACAGCGGAACTACTATATATATCTACAACGCTGAAGCCTCCTGCTCCATTGCTCCTCCACAATTCGTCAAAGCTAAACCTGAATCCCTTCGCTACTCGTAAAAATTTGAGTACCCAAGAGTTTATAAAACAGAAATAAACACTTGGGTCAGACATGGGTCTGGTGTGAGTAACAGGTTAAAGTTGCTTAACTTTGAAAACCTTTTAAAAGAAAAGGTATCACGTAAGACTCCCCACAAATAAACATGGGTAAGTTTTTACCTTACGCTAACCAAAACATTTGATATGAAATCCGATTGTATTATAATAGGTCTAGGGTTTTCAAATAAGTATTCACATAGCCGAAATTGTTACATTCATTAAATTCCAGCATACATAGGTATACAATCAAGTCTGTTATCACTTATTGGAATTTGGGTTTCCATACAATGGCAGAGCTACTGGGGTACCGCTCATCACAGTACGGGGCCTAGATCACCGTACCGAGGATTACTCCCAATCCCCTGCAACACAAAGCCGGAACCATCCCTTGTTGGATAATCCCGAATAAAATCACCCCACAGATGGCCGTCGCCAACTGCACCACTAAGCCGAAATAAAAGGAGGAACTCTCTAGACAGGGATGACCTTACTCTCAGTGGGTGCTACCCACGAAGCCTTGCTGCACCTCCCCTGTTTTAGCCATTCCCGTTGATGAGGCTTGAGGCTACGATTACCTTTAATCAGAACACATCACTTAGAATGCTCATCGTCCACCTGACGATGTTCTGAAAGCATTCAATCCATACAAGTTCGTTCCGGGTTCGAACGAAACCGAAGGCATTATCTCGTTACACTCGTGTTGGAATCACCCTCAGAGTTAACGACAATAACCCTTGCACTCTGAATCTTCATCTTCACTTGAGATTCACGACCTATCGTTAATTTGGATCGATGTGGTATTCGGGTCTCCAGACCTGGAATTCCGGTATACGGAAACCCGATCCCGGTCTCATCGAAATCCAAAACGTATCTTTTAAAAGGCCAAGTTGTTTTAAGGTTAAAACAATTCAATTCTTATCTATACTACACACAGATAGATAATTTACAATAGATAATCCATATTATCATCCAAACAGATAATTCATATTATCATTTCAATCCAACCAAACATCTATATCATAGATCAGCACATCTCTTATCAGAGATATCAACAATGTAAAGCATTCAATATCATTCATCCATTCTTAAGTAATGATTTATCATCTCTAATTAATTTAAAGTGAATTAAATTAATTACTTCATCCTATAAATCCTGCTTACTTAATTATTAATTAAACCAATTAATTAATCATTACTCTAAGTATCCATCTTAATTAATCATTCCTGATTAATTACCCTTTAATTACTTTAATTAATTAATACTTAATTAATTTCACAAATTAATTATCTTAAACCATTCAGTAATTAATCTTTAATTACTTCATTAATTAATTAACTAACTATATTTAATTACATTAACCCTTAATTAATGACAATTAATTAATTACTTTAATCCTTTATTATTGATTAATTAATTTTAATTAACCAATCCTTAATTACATCATTTAAATTAATTTTATTTAATAATTAATTCTTAATTAAACCATATTTATTAATCTCATTTAGTAATTAACTTCCCTTAATTACTCCATTCCATAAATTAATTACTCCTTAATTAATTATCTTTTAATTAATCCCTTGATTAATTATTCAAAGTAATTAAACTTAAATTACTTTTATTAAACCATCTTTAGTTAATTACATCCACTAATTAACTTTAATTACGTTCCTAAGTAATTACACTTCACTACTTACATTTAAGTAATTATACTTATCACATAACCAAGTGATTATCTTAAATTAATTAAATTAATTAATTTAACTTATCAAATTTATTTATTTAATTACCTTAAGTAATTAATTCATTTAATTACTTTTATTAAGTAATTATACTTAACCAATTCCATATTAATTAATTAATCCAATTGATTATCGAAATTAATCCCATTTATTAATTATTTAATAATCCCTAATTAATGATCCCTCATAAATTATTAATAACCCTTTAATTACTTCTTTAAGTAATTAAGCTTTAATCAATTATTTATTAATTACACTTAATAAACTCTTAATTACCAATTAATTAATCTTTAATCGCTTGATTAATTAATTTCTAATCATTTATTAAAAATCTATACTTATTTAAATAAATGATTCTTAATCCCAAATTAATTAACCTTATAATCTTAATTAGTTAATTAATTAACACTAAACCATTAATTAATTAAATTATCAAATTATTCTTTAATTTCCCTATTATTTTAATGAACCTAATCATTAAATCTTAGTTAATTACTAAATTAAAGTATTTATCCTTTAACTACTTAAATTACTATTAATAAAGATTTAAAACATTTTACTTTAAAAATCTTTCTTTTAATTCAATTTAAAGATTTAAAATAAATTACAATTTAACTTTAACAAATTTTGAAATCAAATTTACAAAATCTTCTTAAATTCAAATGTTAAGAACACTTAACATTTATAAAGATAATTTATAAGATTTTTAAATTCAAACCTTTATAAAATTATACTTTTAACATTTTTTCATTTTGTTAAAACATTATAAATTTTATAAAACTTTATTTATCTCAAATTCTAGGATACAAATTTTAAGCTTGAACTCGAATGAAACTTGATTTAAAACTGGTTTTAAATCCTGTTTTCAAAGTTTAAAACTCAATTCAAATTTTAAAAACACTGTCAAGCTTTAAACTTCAATTACTAAATCTACCCGAGACAAACTCCATTTTCCCCGAGCAAAATTACAGAAATCCCGCGTACTCCTTCGAGTTTCCTTCTCTTCTTTTTATTTTAAACTTTGTTATAAAAATTTTTAAAAACAGTTTACCCACGCGAGTTCCCTTGAACGACCCCGAGCCAGAACCTTATTTCCTCGATCATGACTTCGAGTCACTCGTCAACTTACTCGAGTGCACTGCTTCTTCCTCAATTCTTAAACACGAACCCAACTGATACCATGTGCACGTGCACAGGCGAGTTGATCGCCTCCGACCATCGCTTCCAATGCCGACATCTCGTCAACGACCATCTCTTACGATCTCGATCACCAGAACCACGAACAAACGCCTCAATCGAATTCGAGCATTACGATCACAATCTGGAACAGAACTTCGATCACCAGTTTCAATTTGCCTCGTCGATCGAGACCATCTGAAACCTCACCATCACGATCAGTTTTCCATCAACGATCCTTGCTTCGATTCCAACCATCCCGGCCTTGACCGATTCACCATGGACTACGAAATTTCCCCGAGAACAACCTCAACAAAACTGTGCCTTAAACCCTAAATTACTCTCGTTCATCCTCCACAATGATTTATAAAATCAACGAGCATTTTTGTGATGATCCCCAACCACTTAGCAAACTATTACTCAAATCACGAGATCTGAAAACCCACCGATCACCAGAATTTCGACAAAACCCACTTCACGTTCATCTTACTAATTCTCGAGATATACCCAATTAAAAATTGTGATTCTTCTTTCAAAAATCATTAATTTGTATAAGGAATCAGTTTATAAACTTGAATTGATAAATAAAAATACTTAAATTTCCAGTTATTTAAACATGCACTGTTCTTCCTTTAGTTTCTAGAGACATTCATATATATTTTAACTTAATTATAATTTAAATACCAATCTATGATTAAACCATCAATTATTGTTTAAAATTTTAAATCATAACAATGCCTAGGTCCAGAGATACAAAATTTAAACCAAAACTGAGTTTGAAAACTGGGAACAGAGTATCATAGATAACATACATGCACACCAACATATATATACAAACATGCACAGAGATATACTTAAAACTATACTCACATATAACTTATTTTCAGAGATATGCATACAACCAGATCTTATAGAATACTTAAGCTTTTTCGAAAGTGTTACTCACCAATTTGAAGAAGAGGAACAGAGCCTTATTTTGAAATTGCTTTTAAACTTTAGAACTTGAATTGCCTTTGCTAGAAAATTTGCATGCAGACTTGATTTATTGAGATGTTGCTCTAAATCAGGTTACTTGCTTTTGACTTGAAAAGAAAAACAGGCTTTGCTTCCATGGTTTTAAAGAAATGCAGTCTTGTTTGAAAATGCTTCCAAAAACAAAATTGCAGGCTAGAATTCCAGAACTTAAAAGAATTTGCAGGCTAAACTTAATTTAGATTCTGGAAAATGGGTTACAGGCTCTTGATTTTGAAATGAATTACAGGTTTTGTTTTTGGTTTTGAGGAGTTGATTTTGATAAATTTTGGTAGAGGAATGTTGATCTACGGATTGTTTATGAGGAGAGAAATGAGTTCAGATTTGGTTTTGAGGATTTGTTAGAGAAAAGTTTTGATTACAGATTATTTTTGCTGAAGTTTTTCTTAAGTTTTTGGAAAGAAATAGAAAAGGAAAAGAAGATGGGAACATATGTTTATATAAGTGAAAATGTAGTTTATTAAAAATAAAAGAAAATTAAAAGTAAAATTTGACATTTGTCACATAGAGTTGTTAATAAATTAACACTTGTTACCATATAGCTTTATATAATTACACTTGTCTTTTTAAGTAATTCATATTTATTTTATAATGTTAATAAAGCCCTTTTCTTAATTTATTAAATACTTATCTATATATATATAAATTTCTTTAAAGAAAATAAAATCAATTATACTTATAAATAAAAGTTCATACATATATATTAAAATCCAAAACTATTAAAATGTATATTAGAAATTTAAAACAAGACTTTATTTATTTATTAAATTTCAAACCAAAGCCTATCTATTTACAATATATATACACATATATATATACATTATAAATAGAAATCATTTTATTAGTTTTTAAAAGATAAAATTCACTAATTAAATATTTATTTAATTAGATTATTAAATCAATTCAAACATTTATTATCAAAGATTATCAAATCAATTTAATTATTTAAACAGATTATTAAATTGATATTGCCCATAAATTCCGGGATATTACATTCCTCCCCCCTTAAAATAATTTCGTCCCCGAAATTTAAAACAAATGTAATTTAATAATCTATTTAAATCACAAGCATATATTATCATCCATATGCTAACAACCATAGCAACCAATTCACCCAATCAAACAATTCTAATTATCCAGACAAAATTCTGGATACAATTTCCTAGAGTTTCCAGATATAAATACCGGGATACTCGCTCTACAGAATCCAAACAATCAACACTACTAAGCTATAGAGCTCCTACTCATCTAGATCTACAGAACTAAACAGAATATCAGACTACAAACGAGTCTGACTCAACAACCAAATCCTGCAGAACTGCTGGTTTCAAAATCATAGATAGATCAAATACGTACTCCCTCAGAGATACGTAAAATACATTGAATTCCAGTTATCCAAACTGACAATTCAATCCAGTAGATCAAAGCACTTATCCAAATCAGAACACAGAAGAGATCCAAAACAATTCGGAGCTGACTCCCCAGACTTACCTAATCTTATAGCTCCTTTTTACCAGAGAAAATTTCAACAACAACGAAGTCTCCAACTTCGAATTCAAAATTCCTCCGTCTCTTATCCACAAAATCCTTCAGACGATCCTGGCTTCATACAAATCCTTCCTGATCAGCTCAACCTTCGCTGATGCTTCTCGAAACAAACTGGACCAGAAACAACTTAACAAAATGATCCTCTCAAGATCTACCCATAATCCAAAACACAACTCTACTCACAAACATCAGTAGATTCCAAACTTACTTCTCCTATCTGGAAAAGACAAACACAAACAGGAGCACTCGCCAAACTGCTTCCGCTGCACCATTCTGATCTGGAGTAGAATGAAAATGCTGATGAAGAACACAAGCACAGACTGGACAACACATCCCCGAAAATATCGGATAACTCAAAAGAATACTCAAACTATCGCAAGTCACTTTTGCGATCAACCCAGCCAAAATGCAAAGAAACTGCTCTCTCTTTACCAATCAGAACAGCTTACACTTATCTATCCTATCTATCGAAGAAATGAATCCACTCTGCTGCTTCTGAACTCCACCTTCAGAAAAATTGCTCAGCTAGAAGACTTCCTGCCAATGCACAGAATACTCCGAGCTGCACTACTGCCACGGATGCCAAAGACTTCTCAATCCAAAGTTCTTCGAGAAACTCGGACCTCAAACCAAACAGAAACACCTTGCTGAACTCAGCCACAACACCGAAACAGACATACTTCATTAACTTGTTCCAAAGAAAACATCTTCGGGAACATCCATAGTCACTGCATCTCATCACACAGCTACTTCTTCCTGAAGTTACCAACATACCATCACTCGCTTATGCCAACCGACAGATCCAAATCTACTCATCCAATTTCAAAGATAAACTCCGAACCTTAACAGGTTTTCTTCAGAGATTGTGAAATCCTTACAATTGAAAAGTTCACTCGAGACGGTATTAGGTTTACAGTCTCGACAAATACACTTCCAACCTCAACACTCAGACTCCTAATCCTAGATGATAAATTATTATCATCTCAACCAATCATTACAAATACCATATACATTTAAAAATGATATTTTTTTATATAGAAATTATATCTGGGTAAAATTATTTCATCTACCTTTTTAAAACAATATTGTGTTCGTTGGCCTGGTCCAAGTGTTTAGAGATCCCTATCAATAACGTTAGCTACTCGTATTGACCAGAATCCATATACCACTCAACCGATCAATTAACACAATATAAAACCATTTTATATAACTAACAAATACGCGCTCTCGAATATATACACACTCAGACTCAAACAGGTTGTTACAGATCCTGTCTCTAATGAACAATCCTTCCGAACCTAGGTATTCACTCAACCTAGTGCTCTGATACCAACTGTGACGACCCGACTTCCTATGCCCAGGAAATCGCATCATCAATAAGAAAGAAAGGGGTAGAAAATAGAAAAGAAGAGAAGAAAGAAAGAAACAACAACAACGATCTCACAGCGGAACGAATAAATTATATTAATAACATAAACTATTACATAGTGTACAACAATTTATAGAGTTACACAGCATATACATCACTTACTAGACAGTTATAAACATCTGTCTAGACATTACAACTCAATACACTACAGAGATACAGACACAGCAGAACTACTATATATATCTACAACGCTGAAGCCTCCTGCTCCATTGCTCCTCCACAATTCGTCAAAGCTAAACCTGAATCCCTTGGCTACTCGTAAAAATTTGAGTACCCAAGAGTTTATAAAACAGAAATAAACACTTGGGTCAGACATGGGTCTGGTGTGAGTAACAGGTTAAAGTTGCTTAACTTTGAAAACCTTTTAAAAGAAAAGGTATCACGTAAGACTCCCCACAAATAAACATGGGTAAGTTTTTACCTTACGCTAACCAAAACATTTGATATGAAATCCGATTGTATTATAATAGGTCTAGGGTTTTCAAATAAGTATTCACATAGCCGAAATTGTTACATTCATTAAATTCCAGCATGCATAGGTATACAATCAAGTCTGTTATCACTTATTGGAATTTGGGTTTCCATACAATGGCAGAGCTACTGGGGTACCGCTCATCACAGTACGGGGCCTAGATCACCGTACCGAGGATTACTCCCAATCCCCTGCAACACAAAGCCGGAACCATCCCTTACTGGATAATCCCGAATAAAATCACCCCACAGATGGCCGTCGCCAACTGCACCACTAAGCCGAAATAAAAGGAGGAACTCTCTAGATAGGGATGACCTTACTCTCAGTGGGTGCTACCCACGAAGCCTTGCTGCACCTCCCCTGTTTTAGCCATTCCCGGTTGATGAGGCTTGAGGCTACGATTACCTTTAATCAGAACACATCACTTAGAATGCTCATCGTCCACCTGACGATGTTCTGAAAGCATTCAATCCATACAAGTTCGTTCCGGGTTCGAACGAAACCGAAGGCATTATCTCGTTACACTCGTGTTGGAATCACCCTCAGAGTTAACAACAATAACCCTTGCACTCTGAATCTTCATCTTCACTTGAGATTCATGACCTATCGTTAATTTGGATCGATGTGGTATTCGGGTCTCCAGACCTGGAATTCCGGTATACGGAAACCCGATCCCGGTCTCATCGAAATCCAAAACGTATCTTTTAAAAGGCCAAGTTGTTTTAAGGTTAAAACAATTCAATTCTTATCTATACTACACACAGATAGATAATTTAAAATAGATAATCCATATTAGCATCCAAACAGATAATTCATATTATCATTTCAATCCAACCAAACATCTATATCATAGATCAGCACATCTCTTATCAGAGATATCAACAATGTAAAGCATCCAATATCATTCATCCATTCTTAAGTAATGATTTATCATCTCTAATTAATTTAAAGTGAATTAAATTAATTACTTCATCCTATAAATCCTGCTTACTTAATTATTAATTAAACCAATTAATTAATCATTACTCTAAGTATCCATCTTAATTAATCATTCCTGATTAATTACCCTTTAATTACTTTAATTAATTAATACTTAATTAATTTCACAAATTAATTATCTTAAACCATTCAGTAATTAATCTTTAATTACTTCATTAATTAATTAACTATATTTAATTACATTAACCCTTAATTAATGACAATTAATTAATTACTTTAATCCTTTATTATTGATTAATTAATTTTAATTAACCAATCCTTAATTACATCATTTAAATTAATTTTATTTAATAATTAATTCTTAATTAAACCATATTTATTAATCACCTTTGATTAATCTCATTTAGTAATTAACTTCCCTTCATTACTCCATTTCATAAATTAATTACTCCTTAATTAATTATCTTTTAATTAATCCCTTGATTAATTATTCAGAGTAATTAAACTTAAATTACTTTTATTAAACCATCTTTAGTTAATTACATCCACTAATTAACTTTAATTACTTTCCTAAGTAATTACACTTCACTACTTACATTTAAGTAATTATACTTATCACATAACCAAGTGATTATCTTAAATTAATTAAATTAATTAATTTAACTTATCAAATTTATTTATTTAATTACCTTAAGTAATTAATTCATTTAATTACTTTTATTAAGTAATTATACTTAACCAATTCCATATTAATTAATTAATCCAATTGATTATCGAAATTAATCCCATTTATTAATTATTTAATAATCCCTAATTAATGATCCCTCATAAATTATTAATAACCCTTTAATTACTTCTTTAAGTAATTAAGCTTTAATCAATTATTTATTAATTACACTTAATAAACTCTTAATTACCAATTAATTAATCTTTAATCGCTTGATTAATTAATTTCTAATCATTTATTAAAAATCTATACTTATTTAAATAAATGATTCTTAATCCCAAATTAATTAACCTTATAATCTTAATTAGTTAATTAATTAACACTAAACCATTAATTAATTAAATTATCAAATTATTCTTTAATTTCCCTATTATTTTAATGAACCTAATCATTAAATCTTAGTTAATTACTAAATTAAAGTATTTATCCTTTAACTACTTAAATTACTATTAATAAAGATTTAAAACATTTTACTTTAAAAATCTTTCTTTTAATTCAATTTAAAGATTTAAAATAAATTACAATTTAACTTTAACAAATTTTGAAATCAAATTTACAAAATCTTCTTAAATTCAAATGTTAAGAACACTTAACATTTATAAAGATAATTTATAAGATTTTTAAATTCAAACCTTTATAAAATTATACTTTTAACATTTTTTCATTTTGTTAAAACATTATAAATTTTATAAAACTTTATTTATCTCAAATTCTAGGATACAAATTTTAAGCTTGAACTCGAATGAAACTTGATTTAAAACTGGTTTTAAATCCTGTTTTCAAAGTTTAAAACTCAATTCAAATTTTAAAAACGCTGTCAGGCTTTAAACTTCAATTACTAAATCTACCCGAGACAAACTCCATTTTCCCCGAGCAAAATTACAGAAATCCCGCGTACTCCTTCGAGTTTCCTTCTCTTCTTTTTATTTAAAACTTTGTTATAAAATTTTTTAAAAACAGTTTACCCACGCGAGTTCCCTTGAACGACCCCGAGCCAGAACCTTATTTCCTCGATCATGACTTCGAGTCACTCGTCAACTTACTCGAGTGCACTGCTTCTTCCTCAATTCTTAAACACGAACCCAACTGATACCATGTGCACGTGCACAGGCGAGTTGATCGCCTCCGACCATCGCTTCCAATGCCGACATCTCGTCCACGACCATCTCTCACGATCTCGATCACCAGAACCACAAACAAACGCCTCAATCGAATTCGAGCATTACGATCACAATCTGGAACAGAACTTCGATCACCAGTTTCAACTTGCCTCGTCGATCGAGACCATCTGAAACCTCACCATCACGATCAGTTTTCCATCAACGATCCTTGCTTCGATTCCAACCATCCCGGCCTTGACCGATTCACCATGGACTACGAAATTTCCCCGAGAACAACCTCAACAAAACTGTGCCTTAAACCCTAAATTACTCTCGTTCATCCTCCACAATGATTTATAAAATCAACGAGCATTTTTGTGATGATCCCCAACCACTTAGCAAACTATTACTCAAATCACGAGATCTGAAAACCCACCGATCACCAGAATTTCGACAAAACCCACTTCACGTTCATCTTACTAATTCTCGAGATATACCCAATTAAAAATCGTGATTCTTCTTTCAAAAATCATTAATTTGTATAAGGAATCAGTTTATAAACTTGAATTGATAAATAAAAATACTTAAATTTCCAGTTATTTAAACATGCACTGTTCTTCCTTTAGTTTCTAGAGACATTCATATATATTTTAACTTAATTATAATTTAAATACCAATCTATGATTAAACCATCAATTATTGTTTAAAATTTTAAATCATAACAATGCCTAGGTCCAGAGATACAAAATTTAAACCAAAACTGAGTTTGAAAACTGGGAACAGAGTATCATAGATAACATACATGCACACCAACATATATATACAAACATGCACAGAGATATACTTAAAACTATACTCACATATAACTTATTTTCAGAGATATGCATACAACCAGATCTTATAGAATACTTAAGCTTTTTCGAAAGTGTTACTCACCAATTTGAAGAAGAGGAACAGAGCCTTATTTTGAAATTGCTTTTAAACTTTAGAACTTGAATTGCCTTTGCTAGAAAATTTGCATGCAGACTTGATTTATTGAGATGTTGCTCTAAATCAGGTTACTTGCTTTTGACTTGAAAAGAAAAACAGGCTTTTGCTTCCATGGTTTTAAAGAAATGCAGTCTTGTTTGAAAATGCTTCCAAAAACAAAATTGCAGGCTAGAATTCCAGAACTTAAAAGAATTTGCAGGCTAAACTTAATTTAGATTCTGGAAAATGGGTTACAGGCTCTTGATTTTGAAATGAATTACAGGTTTTGTTTTTGGTTTTGAGGAGTTGATTTTGATAAATTTTGGTAGAGGAATGTTGATCTACGGATTGTTTATGAGGAGAGAAATGAGTTCAGATTTGGTTTTGAGGATTTGTTAGAGAAAAGTTTTGATTACGAATTATTTTGGCTGAAGTTTTTCTTAAGTTTTTGGAAAGAAATAGAAAAGGAAAAGAAGATGGGAACATATGTTTATATAAGTGAAAATGTAGTTTATTAAAAATAAAAGAAAATTAAAAGTAAAATTTGACATTTGTCACATAGAGTTGTTAATAAATTAACACTTGTTACCATATAGCTTTATATAATTACACTTGTCTTTTTAAGTAATTCATATTTATTTTATAATGTTAATAAAGCCCTTTTCTTAATTTATTAAATACTTATCTATATATATATATAAATTTCTTTAAAGAAAATAAAATCAATTATACTTATAAATAAAAGTTCATACATATATATTAAAATCCAAAACTATTAAAATGTATATTAGAAATTTAAAACAAGACTTTATTTATTTATTAAATTTCAAACCAAAGCCTATCTATTTACAATATATATACACATATATATACATTATAAATAGAAATCATTTTATTAGTTTTTAAAAGATAAAATTCACTAATTAATTATTTATTTAATTAGATTATTAAATCAATTCAAACATTTATTATCAAAGATTATCAAATCAATTTAATTATTTAAACAGATTATTAAATTGATATTGCCCATAAATTCCGGGATATTACAATAACAATGTTGTAATATGGTTCGTTATATAACATAGAGCTCACTAGAAGTCGAGAGACATACTACGAATTGTTCCAAATGATAAAATAGTTTATCACCGTCGGAGAGAGTTGATTGACAGAGTAAATAATTAAAACATAATAGCATACCCATTCACAAAGGGACTCACCCAATTGGTTTGGATCAAACCAATTGGAGAAGTTCGAATAAGATTCCATAACTGACCCCTAGTGCAAGTGGAAGATGATAGAGTTAAGGGTATGCCTTAGGGGCAATTATGCAATTTGTTACATATATCTAACTCGTTGACCAATCTTGTTTGAAATAAAGGTATTTTCTTTCTATTATATACTTGATATAATATGGTTATATTAATTAATCAAATTAATTAAAAGTATATTTAATAGAAAATCCACAAATGGTATGTTTTGTGAAAGTAGTTACAAAGTGTTGTAACCGTGAGTAATTTATCACAATAAAATGAATATACCATTTTAAACGTTCCTAGTCAAGATGCATCAAGACGGGATATCGGTGTATCCATTGAGACTAGAGTATGTAACATTCTCCAGATGTTGGGTAGTGTATTACTCATGACTGTCGGGGGCACCCAGAGGTTACGTACTGATAGTTATTGGATAACTATGGAAGGACTCATGTAACAACCCTGGTTTGGAGAATACCTTTCAATATTGAATTATAGTTATAATTATAATTTAATATTGTAAGTTAAAATAAAAATGGAGAAATTAAATTGTTTATTTTGAATAAACAATGAATTTTGGAATTTAAAAGGAGAAAATGAAATTCCAAGCTTTATTTTATTTTGTTTGGAGTGATAATAAATGGAATATCGGCTTTAAATAATGAAAATGATTTCATTTTAGAGAAAAATGCAATAATTATATTAATTATAGCCCATTTGCTTCTTTTAATAATTTTTAAAAGAAGTATGTAATTTTTAAAGGTGGTTTATTGAAATAAAAGGTGGAAATTGGTTTAAAAATAATTTTTGGCTATAAATTATGTTTGGAAATGGTTTGAAATATTTTTCTAAGTGAGAAAATAAATTTTGTGGAATTTTAGAAGTTAAAAACAATGTTTTATTCATTTATTTGAGTAAATGGTGTATTTTTGTTAAATTAAGTATTTTAATAATAAAAATGTTTTAAATATATAAATTAACCTTCTATATGATAGAAAATGTTTTATTTTGCATATATACAAGTTTTCATATTTTTCTTGTGTGTAAATATGAAGAAAATGAATTTTATTTGTGTGTATATGTGATATGCACACATAATTTGGCTAAGTGTTGATTTTAATCTTAAGCCACCTTATTTTCTTTTTAATTTGGGTCCAATTCAGTCAATTACCTCACTAAGCCAGGTTCAAAGGAGAAAAAGGAGTTGTTGTACGTTCAGTTGCACACCTCCTTCTTCTTCCTACAGCTGAAAAGAAAAATATAGTAAACAAATTTCTCAAATTGCAAACCCAAGCTCAAATCTTCAATTAAACTCACCAAATTCAAATCTTTTTGCAAGCTAATGATAAATCTAAGGTAATCCCCTCCAAACTACTGAATTTCATCACCAAATTCTTATTACAGTAAGAAGTTTTCTAATTTTTACTGTATACTGTTTTGCATGTTCTTCATTTGCATTCTATAGGTCCTTAGAAGCTCTAATCTTGCTAAAAGCTTCAACTTTGCAGATATAATCCGAGTTTTAGCATCTAAGCAAGGTGAGATGAATAGCTCATAATTCTAGATGAAGCCAATGCTTCAAACTGCTTAAATCTGCGAAAAGTTTGCTCTGTAATTTGTTTTTACTTTCAATTTTGTTTGTGTCAAAACCTTCTCTGGTTGGTACTTTGCAAGCTAATATCTTTCAATTTCGGCAACGAAATGCTGCCGGATTTTCTTCTGATGATAGTTCAAATGTAGTAGTATATGCCTGTAAAATTTCATTGCAAAATATTGTCATTTGAGTGTTCAAAACTGTGACGCCCCACCTCAATACTCACACTAGCCAAGGACACTACGGGGTAATGTCGTCGACTAGCACGAAGAATAAGGCTATTGAGGAGCGACCATCTGTGTAATTGCTTTATGCGAGTACCGATATGTCAGATAATATGACTTGTATTTCATTTCAAGAGGAAATCCGACATATCAAATACAAACTCAAAGCTACTACACAGTGGCTATGTGGGCTTCGGAAACAAATATAGAAATAAGCATAACACAAATCAGTCACAGATATTCATATCACAAAGGTGGAAACAGATATGAATATAACACATAGAAGTGTACATCAAAGCAGTGGTCATATAAGATCTACTACATCACAAAAGAATATGTAGAAGTGCAAGACAAAAGAATAGGTATACATCAAGGAGTCTCTATCTCGAATGTATAAAACAAAAATTACTGAACTAAAGTAGTTAGCCAAAAGTCAGAAGCTAGTCCCAGATAATAAGTCAAGTGGAAGCACCTGAAACAGCTCGGTCTGACCCGAGTATTATTTAAGAAGAAAAATAATAAACAGACCAGTCTAGCTATAAATATCATGTAAGATGAGATAGGATAAGAGATACAACAAAAATATATGATAACAATAATGCCATACTTTGACAAGCATGCATTTGATAACATCAAAAATCATACAATATCTCAAATCATCTCAAATATCCAAAAAGAATATCACATTCTTTATCTTATTCATCAAACCTCAAATATTGACAAAACATATCAATGGCAATCACAAAAATTGGTGAAACACAAATTCCAGAAATCATCAATTAGAAATCCAGAAAACACAAAGGGGGAGGCCTATCACAAACGAGAGCATGAAAACTCACCAACACGTGTATCACAAACGGAACGCTATTCCATGGTCGCTAACCATCAAGTTTGAGCCGAAGCTCCACAAACGGCCCAAAGACCATGGGTCGCTACCCCACCAATTTGAACCGAAGCTCCACAAACGGGGTTTTTAGTCCCCCACACAAACAAAGAGACATCGCACATCGCTAGTCTAAATCACCAAAGGATCATCATTGATCGATAAGTGTAAATTACACTAAGCTAGTAAATAAATGAGTTTAGCTTCATGTCCCATAACCACTGGCTTGACTTAAATATTTACGAACAGATTGTAGATTTCCACTCGAAAATTGTCACGAAAGTTCAATCGAACAAGTCCAAGAATTAACCGACGAAGTAAACGCAAGCGTTTCATACCACTTGTTTTGCTAAGCCGTTTAATTAGATTTCTCATACGAATGAGGTAAGGTTTGTATATACTAATAGATTGGAAGACGGTTTTAAAAGCGAGCTTTATATTTAAAATAGTGTCGAAATCGTTTTAATGAAAGAGTTTTAGTATTTACTACTAGTATCGAAACCTTTGTATTTTAAAGTGACAAATCACAAAAATGATTGTAAAAACAATCAATCACCAAAAATTCACATACGACATGTGAATTAAATCCATAAAAATCGATATCAAATCCATCAAATGGATATTCCCAAAAATCCAAAGAAAGAAGTCATCAAAGTCGATAATAAGTGATAACAACTAACCGGATCGACAAAAATTGGAAATCCAATCAAAAATAGCCAGAATAGGCAGAATTGGCAGTTCCACACGTCTGGCGGTTCATCCAGACGTCTGGATTTGGGTTCTGGAAATATTCCAAAAACCTACCACACGTCTGAACTCTAACCAGACGTTTGAAAACTAACCAGACGTCTGGTAGGTTTGGACCAGACGTCTGGTCCAAGTCTCTGTCATTTTTTTCTTTTTTGCCGTATTTTTTTTTCATCTGCTGCCCTAACCAGACGTCTGGACCTTCCAACCAGATGTCTGGTTGTCTTTTCTGGGCAACAATTTGTCTAGGCCAATGATGGCCAAAATGATTCGGAAGCGATCAGACGAGCTACGAAGGCTAGGGATTTATGCCAAGCGACAACCCAGTACTATATGCTCTTTGATACACCCGAAATAACACGTCCAAATATCTAAGATAGGATCTTTAAAGATTTTGACTTCAAAACACCAAAATTTGGAAAATTCACCAAATCAATTCAAATCAAAAGCAAATGAATGTGAATAGATGTTAGGAATTCATACCTAACAACAATGAAAACTATAGACATAGATGTGAGTTCAAGAACTCACCTTTAAACCCAAAAACAGGAATTGAGAAGCTCAAAAACAAAGGAAAGATCAACCACACTTCAACTTCAACTCTAGAAGCTCCAATCTAAGATCATAAGCAAATATTTACTAAGTTAGGTTATAGGAAATTTCTGAAATTGGAGAGAGATTGAGATGGAGAAGAAGAAGGCACTATAACAAAACAGGCTTTTTACAACGGGCAATGCCCGTTGTAATATGTGTTCCACAACGGGCAGTGGACCGTTGTAATAGGCGATGTTGTAATAGGTCACCCATATTTTACAACGGTCAGTTAATGTTGTAAAGACCGTTGTAGTAAACATTTTTACAACGGTCGCCGACCGTTGTAATAGACTGTAATACAAGCTTCTTTGCCCGTTGCAAAATACTATCATACAAGATGGATTGCATGTTTTACAACATTCCCTGATCGTTGTAAAAAACATTTTGACAACGGTTTTCGACCGTTGTAAAAAACTTTTTGACAACGGTTATTGACCGTTGTAATAGAGTATAATACAATGCGCTTTGCCCGTTGCAGAAAAAATGCAAATTAAAAAATTTTTACAGCAACATATAGGTAGCACATCCATACAAATAATGAATAATTTAACAGTAATAAATATTACGCACAAACAACCAAAATCACATGCGAAAAGACTAAAAGATAGTCATAAAATTCCAACACTCCAAAAAGTCAGATAAGTTTACCTCCCAAATTCATAAAGCATTAATACATAACAGTCGGCTATAAATATCAAGTTCTAAGTACAATCATACTAGACTAAGGATATAAAGTCTTTGTGTCACGCGACGGTTGATCCAACGGCCTCTTTAATAGTGGACATATCTGAATTTGGCCTAAATAAAAAAGCTTCTGGTTCCACTGCAACATCCACCCATACTTTCCAAGCTTCTGCTCCAAGCTTTACAAAATGTACCGACGCATCAGGATCAGTGCTTGCTATTGTCCCCTCTGCAACTACGTTCTTCTCTCAACTCAATAGCCTGCACTTTTTTTTCATCAAACCATCCACAATAACTTTTTAGTTAACTAACATGTTTAACTATTGATAGTTCTAAAATTACATAGGCAAATCTAAGTTACAAATGAACATCTAACTGCTACTATCAGTAAGGCTTATGATGTAGGAAAGGTAAAGAAAAGGAAACAGTAAACTCTGATTCTACTATTTCTACATCGAATCGATTTTCTTGTCTTGATGCCGATTCCGGTCTCTCAACTTCAATTTTGTCCCATATCCATCTCGCTTTTCTCCTAATGTTCTACGTTTTAGTCCATATATCCACGTTAATTAGGCAATCTTAAATCTAAACTAATAAGATAAATATAGTTAATAATATTCGTTAGTTCTTATACTAAATTATATAGTAATGTGACCCTACAAACTAAGCCTAAAAGAAAGAAAACTAATAAAATCAAACTATTTTACTGTCAAACTAAGCACTGGAAAACATATTTCATAAATTTGCTGTCAAACTATTTTGCTGTCAAACTAAGCACTGGAAAACATATTTCATAAATTTGCTGTCAAACTATTTTGATGGATTAAGTTATGTTAAATAGTTGAAAGATCCATGCCATAACTAAGGCTGGTAAAGTATGCGAAAGGAAACAATAGTATAGCAATAAAATAAACAAACATCTAAAAAAATGACAGCGATTGATAGTGGCTTTATACAATGAAACCATCACAACAATTATACGCCATATACATTATCAAATGTTGGATTATTATGCAAACTTAAGCCACATGACTTCCTTTTATTTACCTTATTTACTTTGATCTTGCGTGCCCAATCTTTATATTTCTTAGAAAACTTTTATTGAGTAATTGCAATTTACAGCTTAGTGTTTAATAATAATACATAATTTCCCACAGGAGAGTACATTGGTCTAACCGGTAAAAGACTGGATGGATCTGAAATGCTTGCATCTGGTCTTGCAACTCATTTTGTTCCTTTAGAGCTAGTGTATGCATTGATGAAATTTTTAGGCGCCAAAGCTTGATGAAGTGGCGTTCCAATATAACTCAGTATAATGCATGTGTAACAAAACACATACTTTTTGGACTTATTCATCTCATATTAAACATTTGAACATGATAACTACCACTGTAGAGTCCAAAAAGAGCAAAAATTTGTTTAGATTAAATAAATATATTGTATAATAATTAACTGTGAAGATGGCTCAGAAGTTGCATAAAAAAGCGTCATGTAATATCATACTAACTGATAAAAGATGAGTCCCAACAGTATCTACCAGAAGAGGGAACTGTTTCCCAATCCAGTTTGTTAATTAAAAGCTATTTTAGAAGAAACTTAACAAACAAATAACAAGTGTCTCCCTGATCCAGAAGCTATTTTTATTATTTTGGAATAGATTATACATTCTTGATATGTTTTCAGATTCTTTTTTCTTTTTGATAGCATATGAGCGTTGAATCCTGGCTACGGTAAGAGCCTAGCAAATCATTTCTATGTTTTGTAGCCACCAAAGTGGCCATAACATGTTATTATGTGTGGTTCTTACATTATATGCATTTTATTTTATATATTTATTATTTACTTTAATTTCAATTATTTAAACATTTCAGAAATTAGAGATACTGGAGCAATCACTTGTTAGGATGACCAGTTCCAATCCTTTTCAAAAAGAAACAGAGGAAATCATATTCATTGAATTCTTTTTACTAATAGTAGAGATTGCTATTTTCTAATATCCTTCTGTACCCTAAACTCAACAATGATATATATTTTATGACAAAGAATACAAAAACCTGTTCGTAAAGGGACTGTTGGCTTTTTAATTGTAGCATCTATGTAGCTTAACAATGTAAAACCAAATATAAATTGAATTAATTCTTCTTGGAGAAAGTTATCGAAATTCACGTGAAAGTATGTACGCTGTGAATTTGCATCTCATTTCTCATCCGAAGTGCTCTGTAGAAATAATCCAAAGGATTTTTTATTAGCAGCCTTGAAGATTATTTCGCGTTACAACAGTAGCTTTTTCAATATTGTAACTATGGGTATGGAATTCACATTTAGGTCTATAGGGGTATACTGAAAAATAAACTAAACTAACATTTCAGAAAAACATCTGATAATTAGAAAACTAAAATTTAGGAACTCAACTCTACAATCGGGAATTTTAAGGTCTAAACTCAAAGTTAGTCAAGAGTTTAACGGGCAAACTCTAGTTATCCATAAAAATAATATGGGGGTGTAGCATATGTGAAACATCGAGGTATTAAACTATAATTGTTCTTCTTCCAAAAGCACGGTTGTTGTAATACAAGTTGTAGAACTTACGAGTTACTATTTACTGATGTGAAACTAGAAGTTAAAATCCTGCAAATGCAAAAGGAAGTATTTAAGTTCAGATATAATTTTAGTCAGAATGGATGAATTTGATCTATATAATAATGAAAAAGTCTCCTACATAGAGCCATCAGGGCAATCAGATAGAGAAGGATCCCTAGTGAATTCATTATATGATATGTCTCTGCAATATAGAAGTTAATTAGTAATATGACTATAAAGTACACTTGAGATAGTACCGAGAGCAAAAACTTACACAGCTCTACCCTTCGACAGTATCCAATCAGGTATGTTTCCATTTAGCTTGTTATTGCTAAGATACCTACACAAGTATGTAATATAGGAAGAGTTTGGTTTTTTAATATTGTATACTGTAATGATACAGACAAAAGCTTGCAGATATTTGTTTGTTTGTTTGTTTTTTAAAAGTTTGTCAAACTCAGTTCATCTGATACATGTCTGAAATTACATTAAAAAATGCTTTTTACCTCAGGCACAGTTGAGACTTCACAAGTTTGTTCACCTAGAGAGACCACAGCTAGCACAAGGAACCCTTCTGGTCTGTCCACTGCAGTAAAACATACCTAGCTGCCTCTACTGCTGCGTCCGAGCATATTATTGCTTTTCCAAACTGAACCATGTACAGAAATAACCTCAAACAATGAATTCATCATCACGTCATTGTATGTAGAAGTAAAAATTTTACTTTACCATATAGCCAGGCGCTGGAATTGAACAAACTGCAGGCAAGAAGCCTTTGCGCAAGTGCCTCATTAAGTTCGAGCTTCTTGTTCCTGAAAACCATACATTATTGTTTCAGAATTTACACTGTCTTTTGAATGAACAAAAAGCAAATTGCAGTGTATTTTAGCATTGACAAATGCATTCACCCATTTATTATTTACTGATAATTATGGATGTCAAATATAAAATAAATTTGAGAATTTTTTTTGATAATTATGCTGAACTTTGGCATTTGCAAATATTAGATGTTCAGTCATTATATAGCCAAATCCTGGATTCTATGAGACATAAGCACTTTAATTAACAGCCATACAAAACATTGGTACAAGAAACGTGATTTTAAACAAAAGCAGCAGTGAAATATGTGTGGAATGGAGAGATGCAAAGGACAATAATTAAAACTCAAGAAACATTGAATAATTATATCTCCAACCACTTGTTATTTTTTCTAATATTCCTACTATGACAACTAACAGCGTATAGGATATCATAAGAAAAGCATGACTAATAAACTAATCCTAGAAAAGTTTTCAACATGGAAACAAACATATTTGGTTGTACGTTGCAACATTCCAAATAGTTTAGAACAGTTTACTAAATAAACAATGAAATTATTGTTGAAAATATTTGAGGTAATGAATCAATAGCAATCTTATTTGCCAAATATAAAATAAATTTAGCATTGACAACCAAAATTGTACTAAAAAACACAGGATATAACAGAAAACCAAACCATATTTTTTCACTGAGCACTGAGCTTGGGCATAATTATTTTTGTAAATAGCTAATCATATGATACTTGAAAATCAAATTAGGCAAAAGCAAGGCAGATGAAGCTGAAGCACTTAACTTTTCGGTGGTATCCATGTTTACCAGCAGGATTTTCAGTGCACAAGTTTGGTTGCCTCTATGTTAGTTGAACAATCTACGTACTTGTCATTCCCTAACAGAAACGCAATTTACTTTAATTGTGGCTATAAAAGCTACAGCATCTGGTTTTACTCAAAAGCAATGAAGCTACAGCAGGCGGTTGCAAGGTGGATGTAGGCGGCTGCGAAGTGGAGGTAGGCAGTTGCGCTAGCAAGGCGGTAGTCGAGTTTAGGTTTTAGGGATTTTGGTTTTAGGGATTTTGTTTTGGGGATCTACTTTATTTTGTGTCTGGTTGCGTAAAATGAAAATGAGAAAAGAAGTAGGCGGGGGTTTATTCGAGTACGAAGACAAAAGCATCAGAAATTACCACGGGCATCTATTACAACGGTCCTGAATGGACCGTTGTAATAGCCTTCTATTACAACGGGCAGCAAATGCCCGTTGTAAAAAGGTATTGTATAGGACATCTATTACAACGGTCCTGAATGGACCGTTGTAATAGTCTTCTATTACAACGGGCAGCAAATGCCCGTTGTAAAAAGGGCGTTGTAATAGGGTTTTTTTTGTTGTAGTGAGGGGATGCTTACCTAAGCTTCTCTTTGATTTTAGAGCAAGAACTTGAACTTCCTAAGAGAACTAGGGCTTAGGAATTTCTAATTTCCTTTCTTTTCCCCCATTTTTCTTTTAGTGCTTGAGTAATAGGAAATTGGAAATGAAATGAATAAAGAGTAGAGGGGTGGAGTGGGAGTTATTATGTAGAGGAGTTGGGTTCTCTTAGTGGGCTGAAACCCAAACCCAAAGCCCTAAATGAAAATATCAAAATTCTACTCAACTCCAAACATATCGATGTTTATACTCAAAAAAGTTGTAAATGCCATTTTGGACTCAATGGAAGTGCTCTCGAGTCCCAATTCGACTGTTTACAAGAAGTAACATTTTGGACTTTAATCCGATTAACGATGCTATATTTAAATAAAACATTTAAATATACAATCGTAAAATATGCGGGTTGTTACAAAAACTTTTCTGCAAAATCAACAAAAACCCAGATTTTTGCCTGGGCATATTTTATTTTTGAGTTGCTACAAACATAGCCTGAGTTCATGTTTGAGACAACATAACTCTTTCATTTCTTACTGGAATTCATCGATTCTTTTTTTGTTTGAAAGATAAAGTATTTTACTATGTGCATACCAATTTTTAGCTCAATCCGAGGTAGTTTATTCCTTTGTTTCATGCCTGAAAGTTGAACCCGAGATGGTTTTCAGGCCTGTACATTTGTTTTTTTGAACTGTTGTAAACATGGCCTGAGTCCATGTTTGAGACAGCGTAACTTTTTCATTTCCAATCGGAATTCATCGATTCTTTTTTCTTTGAAAGCTGAAGTTTTCTACTATGTGCACACTAATTTTTAGTTCAATCAAAGGTAATTTGGCCACCTATTTCATGTTCAAAAGTTGAACACAGAGAAGATTTCAGACCTGGGTATTATTTTGCCTATGCATTTATGTTCTTTTTCCTTCCGACTTTTGACTTTTACTTCATGTTTTTGTGATATTTCTGAAATGTTTTGAGGGCTATGATGCCTATCAATAGGCTAGCCAAATTTTGATGAATTCGAAATTCAAATTTGAATTGAATTTGAATGACGGTTTTGAGTGATTTCTTTGATTTCGAGCACGGATTTTTCCAAACAATTTTGAAATAATTTTTTAAAAAAATTGGCATGTAAAATAATTATTATATAATATTTTTAAATTATTTTATGCTATAAGATCTATTTATTCTCTATAATCAGGGAATTTTCAAATATTATCTTCAAAATTGATTTCGGAAAATGGTTTTAAAAGCTTGTTTTCTCAAATAAATTATTTTATATATAATATACATTTTTTTGCACTATTCGAGTGAATGAGAAGGAGAATTAAACGGTTTGGTAAAACACGTGGTATGGGACACGTGCGTTTATCTTATCGGTTAATTCCTGGCTTGTCCGTTTGATCGTTTTGACCTTCGGGTCGAGTTTACCAATGAGATGAGGTAAACTTTTTACTACTTTGAGTGTGAAATTTACTAGCGGTTAGTAAACCATTTAGTGTCAACGTGTGGTATGGGACGCACGTTAACACTTTTCGGGTTCCTATCCGAGAGTTTGTGACACATTTACCATTACGGCGTATTGCCAGTATTGGACCATCGGGTCATTGCCATTGCGGCGTATTTGTCTTCAAGACGTTTGCCATTGCGGCATTTTCCATTGCGGCGTATTTGCCATTGCGACATATTTGTCATTTGTGACGTATTTGCCTTCGGGCGAGGTACCTATTTTGAGAGATCAGTACTTGGAAGGCTTCGGCCAAAAGCACGTGCAAAACTTTTGAGATGATTTCATTGATTATTGTGATTTCCCGAGTATATCGCCTTTTATTTGTTGGCCATTCGAGCCGTTTGGGATACTATATATATATATGGCGATTACCTTATGGGAATTTGAACTCTTGTGAGTTCCATCTTTGAGATTTGAGTTGCCTACACTGGCGTTATTTGAGATTTGCCTTTTGGCGTTTATATGGGATTATATTCTCCTATGTTGGAGATATATATTTAATTGCCTTATGGCGTATTTTGAGATGGTGATTTCTATGAGTTGCTTTTGAGTTTGCCGATATGGCGGGTTTGGGATTTCTCCTTTTTAGGAGTTATATTTTTCCCTAAACCATTATTGATGATTTGTGATATGCCGATGGTACGAGGTTTGCTATATTTAGCGTTTTACGGATTGTTTTATATCTTTTGAGATTGTATGTTTGTGTAGTAATATCATTCCATCACTTGAAGTAACCATACCATGCTTACACTTAGAATTGTCTCTTCTCTTTGAGAAGAATATCACTCTTATCCTTATACTCATATTATCGCTTATCCCATTTAACCGATTTGTTTAGCTAGACTGACCCATGTATTTTATACTCGGGTCAGACCGAGGTGTTTTAGGTTAGGTACCCTTAGGACTTAGCCTATTCTGCTTTCGCATGGACTTTTGTACTAGCTCCATTTGTTGTAGCTTTCGTGTATTCCTTTTTGTTGCTACTCTGATATGTATATTCTTTTGACTCATGTTTGTATTGTGGTCGTCATAACACATATGTGATGTATCATTTTGTATACTCTATGATGTATCTGTATATGTGTATATATATGTGATTATCTGCTGTTCTGTGATGTGTTTGCATTCGAGTTGTTGTATTTTATTCTGATAGATCCTATTGCCACCTATGGCTTTGTATCAAGTATTTATTGGATACGTCGATCCACTTAGGAGAAGAAAAAAATAAATATAACATTTGTCGACGTATTCAATAGATATTTAAGACATGGCTATAGATGGTCGCTCCTAACCAGCCCTATTCTCCACATTAGCAGGCAGTATTACCCAGTAATACTCTTTATTAATGTGGGTCTCGGGGTGGGGCGTCACAACTCAGTCGATAATTTTCTGTTGGTTAATATAACTAAGGTCAAATAGAAAATATCAATGTGACCGATTTACACAGTTCTCTCAACTTGAGAATACTGTGGATCTTCAATATGAAAGCTCCACTTTGATTATAGTCAAATCATGGCATGGAGTTCCATCAAGTGACTATAGTTGGGTCGAGTGGAAGTATTGGAAGCGAAGCACTATTCAAGAGAGGATTCATCTCCTCAGTTATATAGGGTTAGTATCATGGTCAACTCAAGTCAACTCAAAGTCAAAGTCTCTAGCCAAAGCATTTTGTAATGCACCAGAAATTCATGGAATCTTATTTTAGTTGAATTTTGAAAATATTTGAATTTATTTATATAGGAATATATGGAGTTGATTGTGTGCAAGTATGTGTGCATGTGTGCACGTGCACACTGATATGGCACAAGGAAGAACTCCAGATTTCTTGAATTTAAAACAAGAATTAAAAAGCATTACAAACATGATTTTGTAACATGGATATTTGATTTCTGGAATTATATGGATCATCTTAGAAAATAAGAAAAGTAAGTTTTACTTTAAATCAGTAAACAGATTTTATTTAAAACCCAGAAAAGAAAATTATACATATATATGTTATAAGGATTTGTAAACCTGTATACATATAGGTGCATATGTTTCTGAAATTAAAGAAGAATTAAATAAGCCTAGATAAGATATGTATACAAATATACATTTTTAAGTACTGAAAAGTATATATATATATATAAGCAAGTAAAACTATAACATTAAAATGACATGAAATGTGATACAAGTCAATATGCTTGTGTAGGCAAAAATAGCAAAGGGGATTCTCAGGAATAATTAAAATATAAAATAGGATAGTCACACTTTTAACATGACTAGGTGAGTGGCCATTTTCTGAAAAGTAAAAGAAAGAAAATGCAGCCTTTAAATTGGTTAATATGGCCGGGGGTAATTAGGGATAAAAATGAGAAAATGCAAACACACAATGCATGATGCTAGCCAGGTCAGAAATGGAATTTTGTTTTAACAAAACCCTAGTGGAAAAATGCATATAAATAGGCAGTTTTAGCCAGTAAAATTATCTTTACTCCGAGCTGCACAAAAACAAGAAAGGAAGAAAAATATTGGAAGGAAGGAGAAAACACACATACAAGGGTTTTCAGGATCAAAAGAAGACAATATTTAGGTGAGTAATCTCACTGAGTTCATGGCATTAAGACCTGAGATGAGGCAGCCACTTTTTATATTGCCATTTACATGTTTTTGGTTTCGTTAATATGATTCTATCAATGATATTTGGATGTTTTTGGATCTGATGTGATTTTATCATGGATGTTTCTGGATGATAGTTGATTTGTTGAGAAGTTTGCCTTTGGATGTGCAATTTACTGTTTCATTTTGCTCAAAAATGTTAAGGTCTAGAATCTTAAAATTACATAGAGAATACTCTCAACTGTTAAAGATCTATGGCATGGAAATTGTACCTAAGAAAAATGTTGTGAGCTGCATTATACTTTGTATAAGTGCTGAGGCTTGGAAAGAAAGAAGTTAAGGGTGCAATAGAAATTTTCTAGTTGCTGAGCCCTTACTCAAATAAAAAATAATAATAATAATAAACTCACAAGCTAAAACTATGATGGAACCAGATCATGAATCTGAATCAATCATAAAGGCTTGCAGATCAATATAATAAGAACATGCCATGCCTCTTATTATAGTTGAAAATATTCTTATATAATTTTACTGAGATCAAGACATAATGACCCCATTTAGGAAATAACTGTCTGCTTATTTCTGAGGAGAATTATGCTAGGAAAGATTATGGATGTTCCCATGTTTGCAGTGACATGTTCACTTAGCATATTTGATGATAGGATTTAAATCAATGTACTAGTAAATAAACTAGGGAAGGGAAGGCCAAGAAGGCTGCTGGAATGCTTGTCATATTTGAAGTATGCAAGTTGGCACATGGTTTGTTTAAGCCCTGAGATCTTTGTGCAATGATGTGAATTAGTTCATTGCAATGTGTCCCTGTGATTCCTTAATAGCAGATGAGGCAGGAATTTAAATTGAATTATACGACCTGTAAATGAAGAAATAGGAATATGAATATTTCTTAGGTTGGATGGTATGGAACCATGATGGTTCCAGTGAATGCAATTGTTGCAGATAGATAATTATGTTTGCATGATTATGTAAGTAAGTGTAAGAATGATAGATGAATATATCATACCTGAATCAACTTATTTATACCAGGTTAAAGTAATTGATCGCAGAAATTTGCTTAAATAACAAGTTAGTACTCTTGCATTCTCTGTTGCTTAATATCATGAATGTATTGATGATGCTCATACCAGATCATAGATCTGACCCTTATTTGCTCATGGCATATGGGGGTGTCTCACTTTAAAATGAGGCAGCCTCTAATGTTCTTGCAGGGAGTACTAAGCTTTAGTAGAAAGTGAAGTTGTGACTGATGGAAAAGAATTGAATGAACATGCCTGCTAGTTCTTTTTAAGAGTTTAAGATAATGTTATCTTTATGTATTTGTGAGATAGTTGAGTTTGATTCTGATGCTATGTAATAGATTCTATTATGATTAGATGGACTAGTTGTATCATGTTAAATATTGTTATGCACTAAGGTTTAAAATCTAAAAGAAATATTTGAGTTGGGAACAAGAAAATGATCTTAAGTATTGATATGGATGCCTGGAAAAGAAATATGCATATGTAGGTGAGCTACTGTTTTGCATAATTTATATTATGTATTAGCTACTCTTGAAACATAACAGAGCACTGAGTTTTAGAATAAAAATCTGGATTTAGCTAGAAGTAAACTTATAAGGATTCTAGTTTCTTTTTACTGAAATGCTTTGCAAATAAGTTTAAGTTCATTTCTGAATTGTATTGAGAAAAGTAAAATGTTTTTAAAAGCTTCAGATAGAATGCAATGAATGGTATCTCCATTGCTTTGAACTAGTGTGAAGCAGACACAGGATACATGAGTTAACCAGCTTCAATGAATGAAGTATTGGTTGATCATGTTAGATTGTATTTTGAAAATAAAAATGCATTTCAAAAGTTTAGTTCATTTAGCAATTGTTTCACTACAATCATCTTTAAAAGGCTAAGACAAATAAGCAATGTAAACTGGTTTGAACAAACAAAACCTGTCAACACTCCATATACTTTGAGGTTTAGAACCTTGTCATAGTAAATTCATATGTAAATGATAAATCTACAGCGTGATATCTAGGTTAAAATTGTAACAGACAAGTTGTATAAATTGATTCAAGATAAGAAGGTTTTAAAGAAAGTGGATAAGTGGAAAATGATAAGTGAATATATCATTTTTGGCATTAACCAAATATCAATACCTATGATCCATGATTTGAAATAAAAATCTCAAGAATCTTGAGATTTAACTGTCATGGTAAATTGATATGAAAATCTAACAATTAGAATGAGCAAGTTCATATAAATTAAATATGCATAGGATTTACTGACTTGTTACAAATATTCAAAAGTATATAGAAATTAACTTTAGTCAGAATTGCTAGAATCCAAATCAAGCAGGATACTCTTGTTTATCAAAAATATATATACTCTGAATTTAAACAAGAGAAACATGTACATCTTCATATGTATGTGTATATTATTAGGGATATACTGATATATTTATATTGGTAATGAGTTTTGAATCCTGGTTGAATTGTTTAAAAGAAAAATGACTCTGATATATTCAAAGGAAGTTTAAATCAAACTTAAAAGTGCAAATGAATATAGGTGGATATTTAGACACTCTGAGACGTCGGTCACAAATATTTAGACGTCTAAGATCAATATAGACGTCTGTCATAAATATTTAGACGTCTAAGATCAAATATAGACGTCTGTCACAAAATTTAGATGTCTGAATTTAGTTCAAAATGTTTTTTACTCTCTGTTTCAATTTTAGATTTTTGAGCCGTCTGTCATAAAAGAATCTAGACGTCTGAGATTAAATTTAGACGTCCGTCATAAATATTTAGACGTCTGAACTGCTGATTTTGTCTAATTTGTCTACTTAGAAAAGAAATAAGTGGCTATGTCAATAGCATGTATGGTATTTTGATTTCTATTTGATTTAAATTCCCTTTGATGAAGAAAAAAAAATCCTTATGAAATTAAGGTAGAAAATAGGAGGGTCATTTCACATTTTGGTTAATAATAATTGTTATTATCGGACCAAAGACTTTGTGTTTGGACTATAAAGTTGAATGTGGATGATATTGGAATTTTCACCATTACCAAATTCCATAAATCCAAAGTGATATAGTTTTGACGAAAAGAATTGGTGTAAATAATTGTCATTATTAGGTACCGCTTATAATAAGTAAAATTGGATTTTACCAAAAGATGTGTAAGCGATGAATTCAGCCAAAATGTCACACCACCTGCTAAGTGAGATATGAACGTTAATATTTGAATTGTTCAATGTTTAATCGCTGATTGAATTTACACCTTTGAGTCGCACAACTGTAATGATGAATTCTTCCAAAAACCACATGATCTAATTAATTCATAGAAAGTTGTAAATTAATTAAATTAATTAGTATTTGAGAAATATTAATTATTATTTATTTTATTTGATGTTTGGGAGTTATTTGTAATTATTTGAATGAATTTATAAAACTTATATTTGTGCGCATTGATATATGATATTATTGTAATTAAATAAAAGATAATTACATGCATTAATTTATGGAATCTTATGTCATTTGATGGCACGTAATTTTCAGCCATACCATGTAAAGAAATAGGAGTGAAAAGAGAAAATTAATCAAGAGAATTAATTAGAGAAATTTTAATTAAAGAATGAGAAAGGTTTCCTTCTTTCAAATAAAAGATATTCTCTAATTCATTTTGTACGTACAATTGAGTTTCTCATTTTTTCATTCTTCTTTCTATAACTTTTCTGGTTCTCTGTTTCTCTAATGGCTGAAAATATGAGATCTTCCATGGCTTCAATTATTTCTAAAATCAAATACAAATAAAATCAATTATGAAAAGTGGTTTATTCCTCTTGATCCTTGCAACATCTGGAGGCTGATTTCTGAATTTAGGAGATTTGATTCATCATTCAAGGTGCAAATCATTGGCTTCATTTTTGGTAATTCTAATTTCATTTATGTGTATACTTATCATGTTGAAATAGTCCAGATTTATTCATATTATATATCTTCTACCTCATCATGTTTAATAGGTTTAGATTTATTCATATTATATCTCTTCTATCTTGTGTATTCAACTTGTAATATAACTTAGATCCCCTTTTGTTCATCTCATTTAATTATATGATCATTATGTAGAATTAATTTGAATCTCTCCTTATATACATATCCATTGACTATATGTTTATTATGGGTGGCTTCAAATCCTTTATCTATTTTATTGTGTGTCCCTCTTGTATAGTCAGATCTGATTTATCATACAACAAATTTGTATATCCCCAAGTTGTCCAAAAAATTTTATAGTCATTGTTTTGGAATTGTAAAAAAAAGGAATGTGAAAATATTTTATTATGTTGTAATGTTGTATATAAAATTTTGTAACATTTGTATACATAAACATTAATATAATAAACTATATTTTTTGGTGGTTTGATACAGTAAAATTAATTTCCAATGTTGCATAGTTAATTTCCAAAATGGTTTAATTTTGCTTGTTTTAGTCATAAAAGTAAAAAAATTCTATTATTTTGAATTCATAAATGGTCATTTGTGTAAAGTTATAGAGTTTTATTTCATACCTAAGATTAAGAGATTGAATCATTTTGTTATCATTAAATTTAAACATATATGTTACTTAAATTGCAATTTTCATACATATTTATATATATGTATGTGTGTTATTTTGAAATGAATACATAACTTGCAATTATTTATATATATAGATATACATGTGTTTATGTTATTTTAATCTAAATCAAAACAGATCCTTTTGTGAAATTGTAGAATTTAATTTCAAGCTCTTCCTTAATTGAAACCTTTGTTACAATTATTAATTCTTGTTTTGACAAACTCGGATATATAGGAAATCTTATTTTAACATGTGTATGTGTAAACTTATAAATTATTATGCATGTATATTTTATTACTTAAAATAAACTTAGACAACAAAGGCATATGCAAATTCTATTGTAAATGCCATTTATTATGTCATTCAATGTACTTAAAAAGAGAGACCAACGTAAGGGTTTATCTTTCTACATTTATAGCCTTATCTTTCCTCAATTTATTATACGTCAAGAGAAAGAAAACCAAAGGTTTTCCTTCTATAAAATTTCTCATGCTTAGTTACACAAATATACACTTCTTATATGTTACACTTATATTTCACAACATGAATGTATTTGATACATTCATTCCATTACACATAAATATGTACGTGAGAGTACATTTGATATTCTCTAATTTACATACACATTAAATTAAAGCAAAACTTTATTTATAAATTAAATGAAATATTGATTTTATTTAAAAGAAACTTAGAAAAGTTCTAAATGAATTTATACTTCATAGGCCCATTAATGATCAAAAATGGTAAATTTTTTGAAAATCACCCATTTTTTCCGCTTGGGTTGGCCCAGTTCTAACACTAAGGAGTTCATTGGTACCTACCTTCAAGTACCTAGACATCTAGCTTTTCAAAATACAGAATGTTTGATTATGCCACTAATCGAACATCACAAACCCAAACTCTAAGAATACAGTTCCATTGATTCAAAAAGCCTACTTTATTTATTGCCAAAAGGTTGAAAATCGGTACCTTATTACATCAAATCTCAATGAATAGGACGTCTTATTTGTAAAAAAGGAAATCAAGGAAAAAGCACTGTAAGTTCTTGCTATGCCATGCTCGCAGAATTAAGATCCATCAGTAGTCGATAGGTCGAAAGTTCTATCTTCAAGCTTTTATGCAATCACATAGGGACCTTCCTAACTTAGACCAAGTGCCCCTGTACTAGGAAAGACTTGTTTCAAAACAAGGTCGCCTATCTCAAAGTTACAGTTTATAACCTTGATGTTGAATTGCTTTGCTACTTTTATCTGGTGAGCAACAACCCTCAAATCGGCCTCTTCCTGTTTTTCTTCAACTAAGTCAAGGGAATCAACCAAGAGCTCCTTGTTCAACTTAGGATCAAACTACAATCTTTTGTGAGAAGGGTCTTCGGACTCGATCAGTATTAAGGCCTCAGTATCATAAGCCAAAGCAAATGGAGTTTGGCCAATCGCAGACTTGTGGATCGTCCGATAAGCCTGCAATGCAAGTGGTAACTCATCAACTCAGTTGCCCTTGGCTCTTTTCAATCTCCTATTAATGGTAGACCTGATGATCTTGTTCACCGCCTCTACCTGTCCATTCGTCTGCGGGTGTGCTATCGTCGAGAAGCTCTTCTCAATTCGGTATTAAGCACAAAATTTTTTGAACTCGACACTCTCGAATTATGTTCCGCTGCTAGTGATTATATTCTTTGGAACTCCAAACTTGCATAAAATGTTCTTTACTGCAAATTAGATTACTTTCTTCAAAGTGGTCTTCTTAAGCGGTTCTGCTTCAGTCCACTTTGTGAAGTAGTCTATAGCCAGTATTGCATACTTTGCCTCACCTCTCGACATCCGTAGCAAACCAATGATATCTATTTCTCATACCTTAAACGACCACGGGCTAACCATTTATTTAAGCTCAGTGGATGGAGCTCGTGATACCTTCACAAACCTCTAGCACTTGCCACATCTTCTAGAATAGTCAATCGCATCCCGATTGACTATTAGCCATAAGTATTTATAACGTAAAAACCTTCTTCTCTAATGTCTGCCCTTCAGTGTGATCACCACAGCTTCCTTCATACACATCCATAAGGATCTTCCTAGCTTCATATTTGGTGACATACCTCATAGAGTGCATTGAGAATTCTCTCCTATATAACACTCCTTACATAATGAACTGAGGTACTAGGAGTTTCATCGTTCATTCCATCCATTAGGGAGAGTCCCTTTAAGCAAATTTTTCTTGATATGAGTCATCTATGACTCCTTCTCTTCCTTGGCCTCCAAGATCCAATCAACATCCATTAGCCATCACATAATTCCCAAAAGCTATGCATCCCAAAAACTTAACAATTTAGCTAATGAATTTGCATCCACATTCTCTTCTCTAGGGATGTGCGTTATCATGTAATGCTCGATATCGCCCAGTAGTTCCAACAACTTTTGTCATTTATGGGGCAAGTCTTGCTTGTTTATCCTAAAATTCCTTCTTTACCTGGAAGACCACCAGCTGAGAGTCACTAAATATATGCAATGTCTTGGCTCTTGGTTCTTTCTTGTCTTGAGTCCCACAATCAAGGCTTCGTATTCAACATCATTGTTCATTGTTCGGAATACTAGCTTTAAGGCGTAACATATCCTTCGTCCTTCTAGGGTCACGGGAACTACTACTAACTTGGAATCATGCACATTGAAGGCTCCTTCTATGTACAACTTCCACTGAGAACGTCAAACCCATTCCTTTTCCACATTATTATCCCGAACGGTGAATTTGGCAATGAAATTTGACAATGTTTGTCCTTGTTACACCTTCCTAGGATGATATATTATATCCTATTGGCTCAACTAGATATTCTACTTTATTAACCTTCCTAAAGTCTCGAGTTGATGAAGTATTTGTCCCAACAGCTAATAAGTTAGCATTTTTATCAGATGAGCTTGGAAGTATGGCCTTAACTTCCTCGCTGCAATCAACAAACAATTCACTAGTTTATCCAACTTCAGATAATTATTTTTCAGTTTAGTAAACCATTTGTTGATATAGTACTCCATCCTTTGGATTCTTCTCTCCTCATGTACAAAGGCTGCATTAAGTTTGTGAGTAGAAACTACTAAGTAGATAAAAAAAACATCTTGTCCTTCTAAAGGCTTTGACAACACCGGTGGCCTCTCCATATGATCCAACGAATTCTAGAAAGCATCTTGACATTCCTTTGTCCCCATGAACATTCCTTCCTCCTTCTTGAGGGCATTAAAGAATTGTATACACTTATTGGTCACTTTTTAAATGGATCAACTTGGAGTGGCGACCTTCCCGTGCAAGCTCTGCATCTTCCTCCTTGTCTTCGGGCCAGTAACCTCAATTAACGCTTTAATTTGTTCAAGGTTATCTACTATGCCCCTTAGGTTCATGATAACACAAAAACTTTCCCAATACAACTCCAAAAGAACATTGTGGATCCAGCTTTATTCCATACCTTCGAAGTATGTTGAACATCCCTGAGAGATTTCCCATGTGATCCACCGATTGTTGTGACTTCACCAACATATTGTCCATATAGACCTTCATAGTTTGTCTAATCTAATCTTTAAACATTATGTTCACCAAGCATTGGAAAGTAGCTCCAATGTTCTTCAAACTGAATGGCATGACTTGTTAATAATACAACCCCAAATCTGTGATGAAACTAGTATGCTCCTGATCTGGGACGTGCATCACTATCTGATTGTAGCTGGAGTACGCATTCCTGAAGGATATCAGTTCATGTTTGGTTGTTCGATATACAAGTTGGTTGATCCTAAGCAAGGGGAAGCAGCCCTTTAGGCATGCCTTATTCAAGTCGAAATAGTCAATGCATGTACGCTATTTCCCATTCGTGTTCTTGACCAACACAAGGTTCAATACCCTCTTCAAGTATAATGCATCATGAATGAAGCCATTTACCTTTAGCTTATTCACTTCTTTCTTTAATATAATAGATCACATAGGTTCCATATCGCATCTCTTTTGCTCTATAGAAGGGTATCTTGGTCCACATTCAATGTGTTGCACAATATCTGCACTGAAATTCTACACATATCAAAATGCATCCAAGCAAATACATCCATGTTTGTTCAGAGAAACCATACCAACTCCTTCCCCATTTTCAGGCTGAGTTGAGACTTGATCTTGAGAACCTTCATAGGATCGTCATCATGAATCAAAATGATGATTGTTAGCTCTACCGGGGCCTCCCTCGCTTCTTATGTCTCTTTTCATGGGTCCATAGGCTTATGAAATTTGCTATTGGACCCAAGGCAGGGCTTGGATGGTAGTTGATATGCCTCTCAAGAGTTGATGCCGGGAAGCTTCTCTGCATCCTTCCCTTTCTCTAGTCGTTTGGCTCTCTAAGCTCTATGATATAACATTCTCGACCAGAGCTCCGGTCACCTTGTATTTCTTCTACTCTATTCTCAGTGGAAAACTTCAATATTAGACACCAAGGAGCAATAGAAACTCTGAAATTAGAAAGGGCCGATCTCTCTAGAAAAGCATTGTAGGCAGAAAATCCATCCATCACAACAAACGTCTACAGCCGCACCACCTTGTAGTCTATTTCACCCAAATCAATATGTGATTCTATACACCTAACAGGTTCCTTGACCTCTCTGGTAAACCCCTAAATACGAGATTTACAAGGCTTAAGATCCTTTTTTCATAGGCACATCTAATTAAAGGTTTTCTAAAAAATACATTAATCGAGCTCCCACAGTCCATAAGGAGTCGGTGCATTGTTGCTATCCCAATCACGGATGTAATCATCATCGGATCAAGTGTCGGCTCTTCAAGCCTATCTTCCTCTTTATTTGGGAACACAATATCATCTTCTACCAATTTCCATTGCCCTATCGAAGCATCCTCCTCAATGGCATAACACGCTTCTCAAGGCATGTGCCTCAACGAGCTGCCATACCACTCCATCTCATTCCAGCTCTTTTTGGTAGGATGCGAATATCTAGAGATAGTATTTAGCATGACTCCTCTAGCCAACTGTTTTGATCCCACTCCATTAGATGCTGCCCGATTCCCTTGTGCAAACTACCCTTAAGGTTAATTATTATTTGGCCCGCCAGCCTATGGGATCCTCATATACCGCTGCAATTTCTTTTTCCGAATCAAATCTTCAATAACATCCTCACATGCCTACATTCATTCCTACTATTCCCACGGATCTCATGGAAGAAACTATATTTCCTCGAACTTCTTTTTTCTTTAGTAGTCTCCCTTGCGAGTGGCTTCTTGTAACAGTTTGTACCTTGTGAAGAAAGGTTTATGTTCTTAACTGTATTAGTCCATGGAGTATAATCTCCCGGTCTGGTGTACCTTGTGCTCTTCTTGGTGTCCTGCTTCTTAATACCACCACCTTGGTTCTTGCTCATACTGTTATTGTTATCCCGACATTCTCCGCAACATTTCCAACACTTTCACCACTCTTATTGATAGCAACGTTGCTTTGTATCACACTACTTGATTCCTCTTGATCGTCAACAACCAATCTAGCAGCTAAATTTGCCTCTTTTAAGTGCAAAAGGTAGGATGGTTTTTAGTAAAACTCTTCCATAGTAGATGGTTGCTTTCTTTTGAGCCATCTCCCAAAGTTTGTCTTTGGGTGAACCCCATTGATTAGTGTCATCATCTCTTTGGGGTTGCTCACCTTAGTAACCGCAACATTAAATCTATTCAAAAAGTTTTTAGAATCTCCCTTGAACTCTTATGCACGTTAGATAATGACATCACGCCTTTTGGTTGAATAGTGTGGAATTGGAACTACTCCATAAACTTCTTAGCTAGCTGATCAAATGATGATATGGACCTCGATGGAAGCCAAGTGAACCTCGTCGTTGCTACTCCATCTAGAAATATTTGAAAACACCTATATCTAACAACGTTCGTTGCACAAGTAATGTTCATATGCCATCCATGCTTCAATAGCCGCTGTCTTGGATTCACAGTTCCATTATAGGTTGACATAGTCGGCATCACAAACTTCTTCGGATACTTCACATCAAGGATCTTTTAGGTGAACGGGGTCCGACTTGGTGATGAACCCCACTCCTCATCCCTTCTATGCTGGCTCTCACTCAACAACCTTCTAACCATATCGACAATATATTCTTCACTACTTTAGGCGGCTGGACGGCGATCATCACAAACATCCTCGAATGTTTGACTCTGTAAACATTCTCGGTTGGTTGCTTGACGTCTAGGTTCCCCTATCTCCGAAGGAAGCATTCGTCATGTCCTACTCTATCGATGCCTTATTGGATGATGTTTCCTCATGGTTGGTTTTGCGGTGTTTGTCTAAACACCACTTATTTGAACACCAACAGTCTAAGCACAGTAGCTTGACCTTCACTAGCATCAACATCCTGCAAATCTTCTTTGCTATAAGTCAAATTTAGTGCTTCAACAAACATCTCAGTACCGATTTAATTAGTTCTCTCAGTACTAACATGTTTTGATGTCCTCTAATTTGCTTCATCTTTCACAACTCTCCTTTATGCTAACTCAATCTCTCTCTTCATCGATTGTTTGCATCTCTACTATTCCGTTCCTATCCAAGACAAGCTTTCGTCACTGGAATCAGAAGATGATGATTGCTTTCTACTTTTCCTTCACCTTTGCAATTCAATCCTTTGTCGAGGTTGGGCCAACGTCGTCAACTACTCTTGCATACTACTCAACAGTTCCATCTGAGACCTTTGCTATTCTAGCATCTTTGTGTTCATATCCAGCATCATCTTCTATATTTCAGCTCTAGTTACAACTTCAATCGGCTGAGATGAAGATCTTGGTAAAGCAGTCAAAGGTTGAGTTATTTCATCTTCAGTAAGGTAATATCCTTCAGCATCACCTTCAGAAGTTGCACCATGTTTGGTCTTCTTTTGGGCCATATCTTCTAGATCTTATAGTAGATTCTTCTCAAATCCAAGTAACCATAGACTTTCAATCAACAAACTCTAGATCTAGCTTTTAGACTCTTCAAATCCAACATGAAAGAAAATATCTACCCTTGAGATTAATCCCTCTCAATGAAAGCACTAAAAATGTTGCACCAAAAATTGACACAACAACCCAAATCAGATAAAAACGAGATGAATTCAATAGAAAACAAAATTAGAAAGTAGAAAGACAAGATTTTTAGAGTGGTTTGGTCTTAATTATATTGCCTACGTCCATTACAAACTTTATTTCAATGTATTAGCATAAATACAACCGAATTACAAAGTTCTCCTATCTTGAAATCTATTGAAGTTCGAGTTTAGCAACACTTCATGGCAAAAACAAGATGGAGATCCCAAAAGTCCTTATTTTGTTGCCAAAGATGAATAGTTATAGTAGAATTCATCATTTAAAGTTGTTAGCTCATGGAAGAATTGGTAAAATCTCATATCTAAGCTTTCAAGCATGAGGAACAAGTAAATCTCGACATCCATAACAAATCGATATCGACATGATTAGGTGGGTGGTGATATGTTTTTTGAACTTGCATCTTCGACTTTTCTTCATATTTTTTAAAGTCTCCAAGCTTCTAATCTTTAGTTAACAAAATTTCCCCTCCAAATTATGTTGATATCGACATGTTTTTCATATTCGAGTCTTTGTCTTTTTCTTTAAAGTACAAGGCAACTTCATCTACGATTCAATATAGGTCCCACTTCTCCAAACAATTCGGTAATGACATCTTCAATCATGTCCATATCTACATGATTTTCCTTATGCAATCTTGTCCAAACTTCTTGTGCTTTATCTACCCATTATTCCTAACACCTCTTAAGATTCTTGATTCATTTCTTTATCATCTTAATGTCCGGACACATTGAGATGCCGCTTGATTTAAACGCTGGATAACACATATATTCTTCCAGTATTAGAAAGCTTAAATGTGTTTTTTTCATTTTTCTAATAAGTCTCCAAGTAGATTTTTATATTCCTCAAAACCCTACGAGAAATATAGAAATCTTTCGATTCCTCTAGTGAGTGTAAGTACTCATTGCCTTAGGATTCTGACTTTGAGTTTTCTTAATGAATCATAAGCCCACAAGCAATGGATAACAATTTATCGGTTGTATCATATACAACTCCTAACCTGTGGTTTTTGTTCTTATCTCATCTTGCCATTGAGTTTGCTCAATAAATCGAAAGAAAGTATTCACTTATATTCACTGTTTCACGACGGCCTAAATATAATGCATGTAACTAAGTCTGCTTAACAAATACATGCAGGTACTTTCCTTATCTAGGCAATATACTAATAGCACTACACATAACATCCCTAGCTTGAGTTGCTTATGAACTAGAGAGTATGCAAGTAATCTATTAATATATAAATGGTAGAGAACAACTTTATATATAAGAGATTAATAACCTTTAATATATTTATATTGAGTGACATCGATTTAAGGAGTACTGTATTTCTTAAGAAACAACCTTATGATTCAAGTGTCGAACACATCTAAAAATTACGGTATACGTACATTACGTATGTACTTATTCCAAAACCCTAAGTTGGGTTTGTTATAGTTCCAATTATATTATTTTATAAATATATAGTTATATATGTATAATTTATTTATAAATTTTATAATTTAATTAGCTTATAAAATGTATATGTATCTTATAAATTAAATTATATTAATTTTAATTCTTATTAAATAAATCATATATAACTAATTTAAATTTATTAATTATATTATATTTAATTAATTTAAATTATATGAAATTACTGAAATTTATATTATTTGTCTTAAACTATTTAAGATAAATAATTAACTATAACATTTATATTTTGTGTATACACATATACATATATCAATATATAAATTATCTTTTAATTAATTTAATTTATTTATTTAAACAATTTAATTAAATGTTAAATTAATTTGGAAATTTTAATATAATTTTTCTTAAACAAATTTAAGATAAATACATAACTATAATAATTATATTTACATATATATGTCTAATTAACTAACCTTTTAATTAATTATTTCATTTTATGTAATTAATCAAATTAATTAAATATATATTAAAAATTGGAAAGTAAATATTTTACCTTTTTAAAACATTTTTGAAAAAATTAAATTTATTTTATAACCTTTACAAAATTTCATTTTAAATTTCAAATTTAACATTTAAATTTCAAATTTACTTTTAAATTTTCAAACTAAATTTTAGAATTAGCCCAAGGCCCAAATCAATTTGGGTCTTTACATTTGGGCCATCCTTTTTGACGTACACCACCCATTGGGCTTGGACAGTAGCCAAGGAGGGGAACATACTTGATTATCTAACCCCAAGCGTACACATTATTATTCTAGATAACTATCAGATATGTAGGCTTTATTAGTTGGCCCTAAAATTGCTAGTTTAGACTGTCTAGACCATTTGGGGTCTAATACCATTGTTGGAACCAGGTCGGTCTACCATGGGGGAATAGATGGATTTCAAAAAAATTCCTATTTTAGATCTTATTGGGGCTATGAAGTCTAAAATGTTGTATTAGATCCAAACTAATTGATTTAAATAACATCATATTTCATTTATTTTTTGACTTATTTATCAACTTAATTAATCAATGTATGTATGTTAATGAGTACATCGTTATATACTCATGCATGTATGTTGTTTATGTGCAACATAGTAATTGTGTAGTGACCTGCATCACTTTGATAAATTATATTTATTTTTAAATTTATTTAAATAAAATTTTGATAATACAACTAATATTGTTATGACTAATAATAAGTAATGGTAATTTTATTTTGAATAAATATTTAAAAAATATTTTCCTTGAAATCTAAATCGATAAAATGCCTAAAAACTGTTTTATCAATAAACAACTCTATAATCGTAAAACAACATGCACGAAGATGAATACATACACTTATTTTTATAATTAAATAATAATATGAAATAAAATCAATTGATTTGTTTTTGAAATTAAAATGTGTTTATAACATTAGTAGTAATGCCCTTAAATATGATAATTGATTTATTAAATTAAATTGAGATTTAATGATTAAATAATTATTATAATTATTCAAATAATTGTTTTTAAATGATAATAATTCATTTTGAATATCTATAAAGTGATAATAAATCCTTTATAATAGTTTTACAAAGAGATATATTTGATTTGAAAATATAAGGAAAAATCGATATCGCTTTATCGGTGTAATAGCAATTTTGTAAATAATTGTAAATATAAATTTATATGGTTTTATAAATCAAATATTATCATTTTAATTCATCTAAATGATAAGAAATTTATTTTGAAATTTGGTTGCAAATATATGTACGTTAAAGTATAAGTGAAAATGTGACCGGGTATCGGTTCTCCGATTGGCAACGGTTTATCGAACGAAAGTTATTCAGAATCAATGCAACGTTGTTTATATGTCATGTATATATATGTAACATACAAATGCGTCCACTAACATGCACATGAACATATGTATACATACATTTATACTTATACACTTATAAATACATACATAAGACAAAAATCAAAGTTATTTTGTATAAAGCTTCTTCCTTAAGCTTTCATAAGTCTACTTGTGAATACATGAAGTGGATGGAAGTGATCGGCACATGGAAGAAAGGCTTTTGTTAGCCTAGGAAGGAGGGAAAGGTGTGTTGGAGAAGCCATGAAGTGATGATATGGTGTATGACTTCCTTTGCACACTTCCTTTGGCTATAAATAGCTCACCCTGTCATCACATTTTTTCATTTTCTACACTCTAGCCTAACTTCCTCATATCAGACCGAAATGAGGAATTTATCTTTTTTGAAACCCTTCAAAACTTCAGTGTCTATAAATTTCTAGTTGACCGCTTCTTTCCCATTTCAAAGTTAGCTATGCTCAAAACTCCATTTTCTCCAAAGCATTTTCAAGCCCAGTTTTAATGGCCGAAAATACCTCTTTTTCATTCAAATATAACTCCTTCAAAATAGATTCAAATGAGGTAATTCTTTCTTTCAAATTATATAAAATTCCAGTGGCTACAGTATTCATGCGGAGCACATCTACTAATTTTGAGTCTAGATATGTCAAAATTGCACTTTTTCACAATGCATTTTTGGACTCTGTTTTGACGAATCCGAAAATATCTCTTCTTCTATTGGACTTAACTTCCTCATAACTAATCCAAATTAGATGATTCATTTTTTGGAAACCGTGTAGAAAAGAATTTATACAACTTTAGTGTTGACCATATTTCAAAATTCAGAGAGTTGTGGGTCCAAAAACCCGATAGAAAATGACCTATTTGTAGGTCTAGTTTTTGGTAAATTCAATGATAATCCAAAGTCCTACACCTCATTCCCCATGCTTGACCGAGCACCACTTTGGCATGAAATGGCCAAGAACACTAGGAGGCAAGGTTTTGGGGTTTATGAGCTTGGATCATGAGTTACTGAAGTTTATTAATGATGTAGATGAAGTATTGTGGTGATTTGAATGTTGGTAGGAAGTTTGGTTTGATTATAATGAGAACTCCTAAAACTATAATAGTGTATATGTTGAATGATGATATAATGTTTACAATGGATGTTTAATATGCTTTAATCATCAAGTTTGGTTGTTTTGAAATGAATGTTGAATATATTTGCAAGTCACGAATATACAGGTCGATAAACAAAAAGGAAATCACTTTCCTTGAATTAATGAAATGGTGTATATGAAAGTGTTAAACCTCTTAAAAATGTATTTAAAATGTTTTATAAACATTCAAAAGTGTTTTGGTGAAGACTGAAAAGAAATGGAAAATTTAGTTAAAAATAAGCGCGTCGCGTAACGGTAGTTCGCGATTTCGCACTATAAAAGTCAATCTACTGTAAAAGTTGGAATGTAGTTCAAAATTCTTCGAGATAAGAATTTTCTGAACTATTATATCCATACTTTTCCAATGAAGAAAGAAAATCGAAATTTTGATAAGTAGATTTTGAAATATGAGCAAAACAAGTCTTTGAAAAATCCTGAATTTGAAGTTCATAATCCAAAACTGAATTTCTTTACAAATGATGTTTTAAAATTGTTTAAAAATATGAAATAAATCTTATAAATGTTTTAAAAGGTTTTAAAAGTGATTTGAGTAATAAAAATGGATTTTCAAATAATACAAAAGTCGTTTTGATCAATATAGCTTGAAATGCACTTTCCGCAACACTTTTCCGCATCACTTTTCTATAACTTTTGAAATATATGTAACGACCCGTATTTTTACGGATCGAAAGACTGTAGAACTGTTGTCATTAGGTCGTTTGTGTTGATATGTTGTCCAGAGTTTAAGTCGACCAAAGCTTAAGTTGTCCAGAGTTAGGTCGTGTAGTAGCTTAGGTCGTGTAGAAGTCTGGGTCGGTTGAGCGACTTAGTGGCTTAGGTGAGCGACCTAAGGAAGTTGAGGACCTAAGGAAGTTGATGACCTAAGGAGTAGACGACTTAAGGGGTAGACGACTTAAGGGGTTTAGCGACCTAAGGGTTGAGTGAGTTAACGACCTAAGGAAGTTAGGTCGTGGACGAGTTAAGGATAGGTCGTTGAGACCCTGTGTAAAGTGTTAGGTCGTTGAGTCGCTATGCCGTGTTTAGTTAGGTCGTAGACGACCTATGTTAGTATGCTGGGTGTAGTTAGGTCGTGGGATGACCTAGTTAGGTCGCGTAAAGGCTAAGTTGTTAGGTCGCGTGAAGGTGTGTGTTAGGTCGGTACTCCTGTTAGATCGTTAGGTCGGCTATGCGTTAGATCGTTAGGTCGTGTAGCGTTAAGTCGCTAAGCCACTTATGAGTGTTAGGTCGTAGGTCGCGTGAGGGCTTATGAAGTTAAGTCATGGTATATGCTAACTCGTTAGGTCGTGGATGCGCATAGGCTTGGGTCGTTAAGTCGTAGGTCGGGGATAGTTAGGTCGTGGACGACTTAAGGGGGCGGACGACCTAAGGATTTCCAGCCTATAAATACACGGTTCTATTTCACTTTTTGGGGATCGGGATTTTGAAGCTACGAAGTGCTGTCATTTTGAGAGCTCGAGAACTACACTTCTTCACTTCTTATCTCTTCTTAAATTTAGTACTTCCTTCGAAGATCCAAGAGCTAAAGTTGAAGATCTACATTCTTCGAAGAGAGATTCCATCGTTTGAAGCGGAATTGTTAGATCCTTCGCTGTCCAGATCTGAAGTGTGTTGCTTTTGAAGTGTTTAGGTGATTTGGTGAGTGGTGGTTATCTCTCACATGGATACAAATGAGTATATCGGATCGGTGGCTTGATTATGTGTTAAAAATAGTGATTTCATGCATTTTCGTAAGCTTAAGTATAGATCCGTTGTCCATGATGATTTGACATCCATTTTACTACATGTTTCATCAAGTTGTAGAGATAATGCTCATGTTTCATGCTTGTTAGATTTGGACTCTTTATTTACAAAATTGCCATTTTAGCTATAATTGCTTTTAGATCTTGTTTGCATGATTGATTACTTGGATTAATGATTGATTTGATTGATTGTTATAAATTAGTTGATTAGTTGTTGGATTTAGACAAGATGGTCGAAGATGATTCAAAGGCTAAGGGAAAGGCTCTTGAATTGGAAAAGCTGCTCGTGGCATATGTGGCGGATGATGAAGCTCATATGGATAGATTTGATGATGATGATGAGATGAGGCTTTGCTATGATGTGATGTAGCCTTGGTGTAATCCAGACGGGATCATTCCAAGCATGTTGATAACTCGAGGGATGGTTCGAGTTCGTTGATAATGGATGGCTCGAGAGGGGTTTGAGCTAGTATGAGAATAGTCGTCGAGGAGGATGACTAGAAGGCTGAGATTTCATCATTATTGAAGGTTCTAGCAGACTTAAAGCAAGAGTACGCTGGGCAGATTCGATAGTCCTAAAAGATTACAGTTGGTAGTCGAGTACTCTGGGCATATTCGATAGTCCTAGGCACGGGCTGCGACGACGTGCGGAGTTCTGTCTAGAACCGGGGTTACCATTAGCCCTTGACGGACGGCTGAAAGAATGTGCCGGTCATTCAATTAACGGTGGTATCGAAGCAATGATAACAGTGATAGCCAGAGTCATGGATGTTTGGTTGTATCGTCATTCGGTCTCAAGAGCGATATTTTCTGGGTACTTATCTGATCTTGGTTTAGGCCTTAGGGGTTTGTGCTTGGAAAACATTGACCTTGACTCGAGTGATAATTGCTTTACTTTAAATGTTTGCCTTACTATGTTTACTTCTGCTTAGTGTGTCTGGGAGGCTATCACTGTAGAAAGAGGTGGAGTGGGAGGGTTGGGTTCCTATTCCTTTTACCTTTATGCTCTTTTGGTATGTTGTTAGTTAATTTACCACTCACTAAGACTGTTGTCTGACTCAAGGTTTTATGTTCAACTCTTATTACCTTGGGTTGTTCATCCATTTTGGGATGGGCAGACTAGGTAGCAGGTGACAGGTGCTGTTCTTAGTTACTGACGATGCTGATGACGAAGACGAGCTGGAGGCTTGCGTATTATTTTCTTACTATATGTACTGGATGTTCCGCTGCTTGTATATTCTCTGAGTGATATGTAGTGAGGCTGGATGTATTGACTATTCTGATTTTTGTATCAAACTACTATGAGGCTTATTTGATGCAATTCTGTTCTGTGTAGCTTCACTATGTATATTTTTCTCTATTGTATTTTATCCATGCACTGTGAGTAATACGATAGATTCTGCTGTTTTAACTTACCTCTGACGATCATCCATGGCTGCCTGGCACACTTTTCAGCGCACTATTTCTATGTTTAGTGCAGGAGTCATGGGCGGTCGTCACATTTGGTATCAGAGCCTTGGTTAATCGATTTTACCCAACGCCCGCTGACGTAACTACGTATGAGAGACGTAATTGTATTTTGATGGATGATTACTATATATAATATAGTAGCTTAGAAGGATTTGAGTCCTTTATGCAGTTGTTTCTCAAGGTGTGCTGATCATTTCTTTTATAGATATTGAGAATGAGTCGAAGAGGGAGACCAGCTGTTAGGGAAGGCCGTGCTGTTGAGGGGGCTGTTGATTATGCAGCTATGTTCGAAGCTATGATGACTTCGATCATGAGGAGGGTGCCAGCTCCGAGGCTAGCAGTTGATGTTGGAATTCAAGTTCAAGCTCCAAGACCGATGGATTTTGCTAAGCTGTGTAAAGACTATACTGCTCTTGGAGGAAAGGTTTTCTTGGGAACAGAGTCAACCATTGAAGTCCAGAGATGGATAGATGCTTGTAGAAGAACCTTTGGTGATTTGGGAATCGAGGATGCAACTAGAAGGAAGCTCGCATCAAGACAGCTTCAAGGGAGAGCTTCTGACTGGTTGAACTCTATCACCATTGATACTCCGGAGGAAGAAATTACTTGGGAGCAATTCCAAGCCAGATTTGAAGCTAAGTTCATTTCTACAGCTCAGAAATCTGTTCTGTTTAAGAAGTTTGTAGAGCTCAAGCAAGATGGAAGACCAGTTCTTGAGTATGTTTCTGAGTTTGAAGCTTTGTCCAAGTATGCCCGGTCGTATATTGAATCTCCTTATCAGAAGAACGAGAAGTTTGTGATAGGCTTGGACATTTATCTTGGGAGGCAGTTGGTGGATCATCTGGACGATCCATTTGAGAAGCTTGTGGAGAAAGCTCTCAGGCACGAAAATCTGTTTCCTAAAGAAGGATCTATTGTTGCTGTGGCCAAGGAAGAGTCTAAACCACAGTAGGGTGGAAACAAGAAGAGGAAGCAGCAGCAGCAAAAGGGTAAGGATGGCCAGAAGAAGCCGAAGGGCGAAGTGACCTGCTACAATTGTCAGCAGAAGGGCCATTTCTCCAGAGATTGCAGGAATCCAAAGGTGCCGATGAAGTGCCACAACTGTGACAAGCCGGGGCATATTAAGAAGAATTGTCCAGAACCGCGGAAGGACAAGCAGATTGTGAAAGCTTATGCTTTGGGGGCTGTTCCATCATCTTCAAAAGCTCCTACTGCAGAAGAGAAAGGAAAGAGTGTGGTGGTACAAGGTACTCTTTCCATATGTGGTGTTCCAGTTAGAGTGTTATTCGATACTGGGGCGTCACATTCTTTTGTTTGTAATGAACTTGTATACCGGTTGGGTTTAAAACCGGATATTGTTGATAGACCATTGATTGTGACTAATCCAGTTGGGGGTTCGTCCTGTCTGTGTATGCTATACCGTGGTTTGGTTGTATCGAGTCATGATTGCTCTTTTGTTTGTGATTGTTTTGTTCTGAACTTTGCGGGGTTCGGAATTATTTTGGGTATGGACTGGCTTAGGAAGTATGCGTCAAAGATTGATTGTGAGAGGTTGGAAGTGACAGTTGAGAATGTGGAAGGGCGAAAGGTTGTGATACGATGTAAGCATGAGGAAGGCGTCTTCATGAGCTTCATGTATTCGTTGGTTGTTCCACGGGATGGACTGTCATCGGTGCCAATCGCTAATGGATTTGAGGATGTCTTTGATGAGGTCAAAGGGTTACCACATAGAGAGATCGAGTTTCGTATCGATCTAGTTGAAGGAGCCAGACTTGTTGTGATGCCTCTTAGGCGGATGGCGCCTAGGGAACGGCAGAAGTTGAAGGTGCAGGTTGATGATCTTTTACAGAAAGGATTCATTTGGCGTAGTGTGTCCGAATGGGGTGCACCAGTTGTGTTTGCAACCAAAGCAGATGGATCATTGAGGTTGTGTGTGGATTATCGTGAGCTGAATAAAGTGACTAAGAAGAACAAGTATCCATTGCCAAGAATAGATGACTTGTTCGATCAACTTCACGAAGCTAAGGTGTTTTCTCAGATGGATTTGGCAATGGGATTTCACCAGTTAAGAGTGGCTAAGGATAGTGTGCCGAAGACTGCTTTCAGGACACCATCCGGTTTCTTTGAGTGGCTGGTAATGCCGTTTGGATTGACCAATGCGCCAGCATACTTTGTGGATCTTATGAATAGAGTGTTCAGAGATCAGTTGAACAAGTTCGTACTAGTGTTCGTGGATGATATTTTGATTTATTCCAAAACTGAAGAAGAGCACATGACGCACTTGCGTATTGTTTTGGAAATCTTACGGAAACATCAACTGAAGGCTAAGTTTTTGAAGTGTCACTTCTGGAAGAGTGAAGTGAGGTTCTTAGGCCATATTATCTCTGGAAATGGAATAGCGGTTGATCCCGCTAGAGTGGCAGCAATCCAGGATTGGATTAGACCTAAGAATACATCTGATGTGAGAAGTTTTCTTGGATTAGCAGGATATTATCGTCGATTTATCAAAGACTTTTCCAAGATAGCTGCACCATTAACAAGATTGACGAAAAAGAACCAAGTATTCAGATGGGATGCTAAGTGTGGGCAAGCTTTCGGAATTCTGAAAGAGCGACTGACAAGTGCTCCTGTTTTGACTATTCCAAGTGGAAATGATGAGATGGTGGTTTACACCGACGCATGTGGGACTGGACTTGGAGCAGTACTGATGCAGAAGGGTAAAGTTGTTGCGTATGCAAGTCGACAACTGAAGCCGCATGAAAGGAATTATCCGACTCATGATTTGGAGTTAGCAGCGATTGTTTTTGCTCTAAGGATGTGGAGACATTATCTATTGGGAGTTCGATTCGAGTTGTTTACAGATCATAAGTCGTTGAAGTATCTTTTCTCCCAAAAGGATTTGAATCTTAGGCAGCAACGATGGCTAGAGTTTTTGGCATCATATGATTTTGGTATAGCCTATACTCCGGGAAAGGGTAACGCAGTGGCAGATGCGTTAAGTCGAAGACATGCAGGATTGGGAGCCATGTTTTCAGAATGGAAGAGTCTCGAGTATTTAGCTGGATTTGACTTCAGGCCCAGATGTGAATTGGAACCTGAGATGTTGGCAAACTTATCGATAAGACCGACTCTTGTGGAAAGAATTGGTGAGAGACAAAAGCGAGACGATAAGCATGTCAAGATTATCTATGATTTGGAATCTGGATTGGACCCAGAAAAGGATAAAGGATTCGAGGTCGATCGAGAGGGTTGGCTTCGGAAGCAAGGACGACTAGTTGTTCCTGATATAGATGAATTGAGAAATGAAGTTCTGAAGGAAAGTCATCACTCGAAGCCGACAATTCATCCAGGTGGAAATAAGATGTATCGGGATATGAAGAGAACCTATTACTGGGAAGGTATGAAGAAGGATGTTGGAAATTTTATTTCCAAGTGCATGAACTGCCAGTTGGTAAAAGCTGAGCAAAAGAAGCCCAGTGGATTGCTTCAGCCATTAGAAGTTCCTACATGGAAGTGGGAGCAAATATCGATGGATTTTATTGATGGGCTACCTAGAACAAGAACGGGAAATGAAGGGATTTGGGTCATCGTAGATCGTTTGACCAAGAGTGCAAGATTCATTCCTGTTCGATCAACCAGGACTGCATCAAAGTTGGCTGAGCTGTATGTTAAGTGGATAGTTCGATTCCATGGTATTTCGAAAAGAATAGTGAGCGATCGAGACCCATTGTTCACCAGTGCATTTTGGAAGAGCTTCCAGGAAGTTTTGGGAACTGAACTGTGTTTGAGTACAGCTTATCACCCCCAAACAGATGGTCAGACCGAGAGAGTCAATCGAGTTTTGGAAGATCTCCTTAGAGCTTGTGTTTTAGATTTCGGAGGATCATGGGAAGATCACCTTCATTTGGTAGAATTTTCGTATAATAACAGTTACCAGTCAAGCATTGGTATGGCACCGTATGAAGCATTGTATGGAAGACCGTGTAACTCTCCGACATGTTGGTTAGAAACAGGAGAAAAGCTGATACTTGGGCCAGAAATGATTCAACAGACTTCGGATTGCATAGAGATCATTCGGCAACGAATGAAGGCAGCCCAAGACCGACAGAAAAGTTATGCCGATAAGCGTCGTAAGGATTTGGAATTCGACGTAGGTGATATGGTTTTTGTGAAGATTTCTCCACTAAAGAATGTTGTTCGATTCGGGAAGAAAGGATAATTGACTCCGAGATTTGTTGGACCATTCCCGATCATCGAGCGAATTAGAAAGCTCGCCTATAAATTGGAGTTACCAGAAAAGATGGTGGGTGTGCACAATGTTTTTCACATATCATATCTACGGAAGTATGTGCACGACTCGAATACTGTGGTTTCTGCTGATAGCTGTGAAGATTTTGAAGTTGACCTAGTTAATAAGAGACCCCATAAGCCGCTTCGGGTTATGGAAACTGACATGAAACAGCTTAGGAGGAAGGTAGTTAGGTTGCTCAAGATACAATGGGGTGATGATGTTAACGACTGTACATGGGAGGTGGAAGAGAGGATGAAGGCAGCTCATCCTGAACTCTTCGAGGTATGGCCATAAGGTGTCGTGTCATCTCACGACATTGTAACTTGTTCTAGTTTTTAGAATTCTGCATGTTAGGCTAGTAATTGGACGCATGGTTTGTTGATTGCTATGGATGGTAGGCATGCAGAATAGTTTTTGATTGCTCTTGTTTGTTTGGAATTTCGGGGGCGAAATTCCTAAGGGGGAGAGAATGTAACGACCCGTATTTTTACGGATCGAAAGATTGTAGAACTGTTGTCATTAGGTCGTTTGTGTTGATATGTTGTCTAGAGTTTAAGTCGACCAAAGCTTAAGTTGTCCAGAGTTAGGTCGTGTAGTATCTTAGGTCGTGTAGAAGTCTGGGTCGGTTGAGCGACTTAGTGGCTTAGGTGAGCGACCTAAGGAAGTTGACGACCTAAGGAAGTTGACGACATAAGGAGTAGACGACTTAAGGGGTAGACGACTTAAGGGGTTTAGCGACCTAGGGGTTGAGTGAGTTAACGACCTAAGGAAGTTAGGTCGTGGACGAGTTAAGGATAGGTCGTTGAGACCCTGTGTAAAGTGTTAGGTCGTTGAGTCGCTATGCCGTGTTTAGTTAGGTCGTAGACGACCTATGTTAGTATGCTGGGTGTAGTTAGGTCGTGGGACGACCTAGTTAGGTCGCATAAAGGCTAAGTTGTTAGGTCGCGTGAAGGTGTGTGTTAGGTCGGTACTCCTGTTAGATCGTTAGGTCGGCTATGCGTTAGATCGTTAGGTCGTGTAGCGTTAAGTCGCTAAGACTCTTATGAGTGTTAGGTCGTAGGTCGCGTGAGGGCTTATGAAGTTAATTCGTAGTATTTGCTAACTCGTTAGGTCGTGGATGCGCATAGGCTTGGGTCGTTAAGTCGTAGGTCGGGGATAGTTAGGTCGTGGACGACTTAAGGGGCCGGACGACCTAAGGATTTCCAGCCTATAAATACACGGTTCTATTTCACTTTTTGGGGATCGGGATTTTGAAGCTACGAAGTGTTGTCATTTTGAGAGCTCGAGAACTACACTTCTTCACTTCTTATCTCTTCTTAAATTTAGTACTTCCTTCGAAGATCCAAGAGCTAAAGTTGAAGATCTACATTCTTCGAAGAGAGATTCCATCGTTTGAAGCGGAATTGTTAGATCCTTCGATGTCCAGATCTGAAGTGTGTTGCTTTTGAAGTGTTTAGGTGATTTGGTGAGTGGTGGTTATCTCTCACACGGATACAAAGGAGTATATCGGGTCGGTGGCTTGATTATGTGTTAATAATAGTGATTTCATGCATTTTTGTAAGCTTAAGTATAGATCCATTGTCCATGATGATTTGACATCCATTTTACTACATGTTTCATCAAGTTGTAGAGATATTGCTCATGTTTCATGCTTGTTAGATTTGGACTCTTTATTTACAAAATTGCCATTTTAGCTATAATTGCTTTTAGATCTTGTTTGCATGATTGATTACTTGGATTAATGATTGATTTGATTGATTGTTATAAATTAGTTGATTAGTTGTTGGATTTAGACAAGATGGTCGAAGATGATTCAAAGGCTAATGGAAAGGCTCTTGAATTGGAAAAGCTGCTCGTGGCATATGTGGCGGATGATGAAGCTCATATGGATAGATTTGATGATGATGATGAGATGAGGCTTTGCTATGATGTGATGTAGCCTTGGTGTAATCCAGACGGGATCATTCCAAGCATGTTGATAACTCGAGGGATGGTTCGAGTTCATTGATAATGGATGGCTCGAGAGGGGTTTGAGCTAGTATGAGAATAGTCGTCGAGGAGGATGACTAGAAGGCCGAGATTTCATCATTGTTGAAGGTTCTAGCAGACTTAAAGCAAGAGTACGCTGGGCAGATTCGATAGTCGTCGAGGAGGATGACTAGAAGGCTGAGATTTCATCATTGTTGAAGGTTCTAGCAGACTTAAAGCAAGAGTACGCTGGGCAGATTCGATAGTCCCAAAAGATTACAGTTGGTAGTCGAGTACTCTGGGCATATTCGATAGTCCTAGGCACGGGCTGTGACGACGTGCGGAGTTCTGTCTAGAACCGGGGTTACCATTAGCCCTTGACGGACGGATGAAAGAATGTGCCGGTCATTCAATTAACGGTGGTATCGAAGCAATGATAACAGTGATAGCCAGAGTCATGGATGTTTGGTTGTATCATCATTCGGTCTCAAGAGCGATATTTTCTGGGTGCTTATCTGATCTTGGTTTAGGCCTTGGGGGTTTGTGCTTGGAAAACATCGACCTTGACTCGAGTGATAATTGCTTTACTTTAAATGTTTGCCTTACTATGTTTACTTCTGCTTAGTGTGTCTGGGAGGCTATCACTGTAGAAAGAGGTGGAGTGGGAGGGTTGGGTTCCTATTCCTTTTACCTTTATGCTCTTTTGGTATGTTGTTAGTTAATTTACCGCTCACTAAGACTGTTGTCTGACTCAAGGTTTTATGTTCAACTCTTATTACCTTGGGCTGTTCATCCATTTTGGGATGGGCAGACTAGGTAGCAGGTGACAGGTGCTGTTCTTAGTTACCGACGATGCTGATGACGAAGACGAGCTGGAGGCTTGCGTATTATTTTCTTACTATATGTACTGGATGTTCCGCTGCTTGTATATTCTCTGAGTGATATGTAGTGAGGCTGGATGTATTGACTATTCAGATTTTTGTATCAAACTACTATGAGGCTTATTTGATGCAATTCTGTTCTGTGTAGCTTCACTATGTATATTTTTCTCTATTGTATTTTATCCATGCGTTATGAGTAATACGATAGATTCTGCTATTTTAACTTACCTCTGACGATCATCCATGGCTGCCTGGCACACTTTTCAGCGCACTATTTCTATGTTTAGTGCAGGAGTCATAGGCGATCGTCACATATAGTTTAAACATAACAACTCTATTACAAATCCTTTACAAATGGTTTTAAATGATTAATAAAGCTTTTTAAAGGAAATTTGAAGGATTTATGAAATGCTCAAAATGTTTTAATGGTTTAGAGTCGATCAAATAACTTGACCGCCTTATGGGTGTTAGAGAAATAATGTCTAGGCTTGAGTTTGGAAAACCAGTTTCCTGCTCCCCTGGCCATCCGGACTGGCCCGACGGATGGGATAGTGAATTTGATTTAACAGGATCGAAATTTCCAAAGGATAAAGAAAGATATTTTTCAAGATTTAAACAACTTGGATTTTATAGATATGATCTTTTTGTACTCGATGTTAAAACCCGAAGAAAGAACTCGTACTCTTCATGGAATTTAAAAGGTGATTTCACTGTTATTCCATCCAAAGTATTTGTTGAATATGGGGATTGATATTGAGTAGAATTAGATGATTTCTGTAGATTCTGCTTACTTAATATTTACTACTTTTAGGATTAACATACTAGATAACATGGTTTTAACTCAATCAAATTTATGAGTTTATGATGGAAGAAATCTTTGTTAAGATTTAAATGAAATGATTTTGGAAATATTTCCCTAAGTATAAAAGAAATGATTTCAAATTAGTCCAAGTTTAAAAAGGGTTTTAAGTAATCAAAGATTTGATGAGAGAGGTTTGATAATTCTGTATATACTGGTAAGTATGTTTTAGAAATATATATATATATATATATATATATATATATATCTCCAAGGGAGATTTTTGGTAAAAAGAACTTAATTAATTAAAGATTGATTCCCTATTCACAAAACCTCTTTTTTATCGATGATTGGACTTGAAGGAACTGGGATCGGATCTGGATAATTCCTATCCGAAAACCACTTCGAATCAATGTATGCATTTGAAAAATAAAGTCCTGATAGAGAGAATGAAGAATGAAGATTAGGTATTTTCAGGATGAAAGGACTGCTTGTTGATAATTCTGGTTAGCTCCCAAATACTAAAGTAGCAGTGGTCCTTTCATTTCTGAAATTCGTTAGGTCGCAAGGACTTCTCGCTACTAACCCTAGGGTCAATTCTCGATAGGATGTGGTAGGAGAGTACCTTCGGTTTCATTCAAACCTAGAACGAACTTGTATGGATGGATGTCTGACATTGCATTCTTGAGATTTCATCATTGACTTTTATGAACATGCATCTGCTTGGTGACGGAGAAGGCAACTTCTCTTACCTTAACACCCTTCTCTGAGACGTACGAGCTCGGAAGTTGTATGTTTGTGGAAGTCAATAGAGATCGATATAATGGCAGTGTGGCATTCAAAGGAAGATGATGTGCTATGTGAAAGGTCATCGTTACCTCAAGCCTCACACCCGGGAAATGAACGATACAGGGTTAGATGTGGCAAGGCTATATGGTTCACAACCATTAGGGTATGATCATCCCCTTCTAGATGTATTTCTTCCCGCTATGACGTTCAGGATGTAAATTAATGTGGATATATGCTTTGAGGTACCTCGGATAGGTCGATAACGATTGGGGTGATGACATATTTGGTACTGTCCAAGGAAAGGTAGCCTGATCTTGTGTTGGTAGAGGTGCAGATGTTCTGTTGACCTCGGTACATTCCTCTAGAGATGTACTACCGGAAGGTAGTCCCTTCACCTGGTCATTTGTATGAAATCCATTCTCCACTAAGTGCCTGCCATTTTGTTTGTAGAGCCTAGTATGCTGGAATTTAATAATGATAACAATTTCGGCTAAGATTAGTAAGTTTACATGCAAATATTTTCAAAGATATATCATTAAAAATAGTATCCCTGATTTTTACGTAGAATGATTTGGTTATCATAAGGTAAAAACCAGTTCCATGTTTATGTGTGTCGTGTTCTTATGAGATACCCTTTTGTTTTTAGAATGCGTATTTTGAGTTCTCACACCAGTCCTATGACTGACCCGGAGTTTATTTTCTCTTTCCTTAAACTCTGGGTGCCCTAATTTTCCCCGGGCAACCTAGTAGTTAGGTTTAGCTTAGAAGAATCTTGATGGAGCTAAAAGCATGGAGTCAGAAGATTTGTTGTCTATTTCCACCACACTTTTGTAGTATTGCATTCTGCATTTGTAAGTACAGGAATTTATAACTATCCATGTTTTTGCCTCTAATAAATGTATTTTAATTTCCGCTGTAAATATTATTTCTTGAAATAATATATGTGAGATTCTATTTTGTTTTTATTTTCTTTCTTACCCTTAATGATCCGCTTCTCCGGCACTTGGATTTACGGCACGTGAATACCGAGGATGTATTAGTGTCGATTTCTAGGAGTCGAAGAAATGGGCCGTTACAAATTGTGTATATGGTTAATTTATACGTATATATATGTTGGGATTAACATCTATAACGTATATATTTGCCATTTATATATGCATTAGTTGTCACAAAATATTATTTAAAAATTATATATATTTGGTAAATAAATTTTGGAAATTATTTTACATTAAATAAAATATATTTTTCTTTTAAATATCTAAATATTTATTGAATAAGTCATTAAAGTTTGAATTCAAAATAATATATAAAATATCCAATATTTGACTTTGCAAAATAATTTGAATATCAAATTTAGATCTATAAAATGCAAGGTAAATACCTTTTACTTATCTAATATATATATATATATTATAGATGCATACATACATACATACATATATATATTATACATACATACATAGATGTGTGTGTGTGTATTATAAAATAGTTTATAGCGGATTTTTTTGAATCATTTACAATTTCATAATAAACTAATGTATATATATTTATTACAATGAAATAAATATTAAATAAATATATATACACACACTACATAATTCTTTTCATTTGTATATCTTTTTATTAAATCCAAAAACATTATTATTATTATGTATGTATGTATATGGATTTATATAAGCACTAATTTTAAACATTAAATATAAGTACAATAATATATATATATATATTAAAATAAGTATTTGAATTTTTTTAAATCGAAAACTATTTTAAGTTTATTCTTAGCTTTAGAACAATTTAAAACATATTACTTTTGTATAAATGACTTAAAATACAAACAACCATTTTAAATGATTAAAATTCGATATTAATGTTTTAAAATTATAAATTATATATTATATATATAGCATGGTCAAAAATATATTTTTTAACTTAAATAACAATATCAATAATCATAACTCAATCAGTGATATTAGATATTAAACAAGTGACAACTGATGCAAGTTAAATTTGCTGAATATATATTACCTACTACACGACATGTATAATATAAATGTAAACCTAAATTTATACCTTTAGGATGTTGCCTTTGAACACATGTAGATTGATGTAATCTTTAGATTCACCTTAAATCAATCTCGAGACGTTGCAATGACCTGGATCACCATAATTTTTATTTGATTTGTTGTGATGGGGCTTTAATCGTTTTTGGCTAAGAAAAGGGGGATAGGAGTTTACAGCTATGATGGTTAAGGAGCAAGAGAGAAAGAGAGTGCATAATCAAGGAATGAGGTGTATGCTTCTTTAAATAGAGAAAGGCGGAGACTATTTCTCCTTCTTTTACTAGTTTTTTGTTTATCAATTCCAGATCGGATCCAGAATTCAAAACCAAAAACGATCCCCATCCTTGAGTTATGGCCGACCATGATATGGGCTTCATAGGCCATCAAATCACTCAAAACCTGTTAAGTAATTAATATTATCTAAATCATATTTAAATGTGCATTGATACCGTACACCGATACGTACATTTGTAACTTTTATGTACTCCCCAATTAATTACTAGTGGCATCTAGAAAACACATATAACACCCAATACATCAAATAAATAAATAATAAATATTTATTAATTTAATAAATTTACCACAATTAAAAATTAATCAAATCATGTGGTATTTCAAGGAATTCACTAACAAGGTTGTGCGACATGTAGGTTAAATTCAATTAGCGATTAATATTGAACTATTCGAATATTTACGTTCATTCATCACCTTAGCTAGTAGAGTAGTAGTTTAGCTGAATTTATCGCTTAAACATCCTTATAGGTAAAATCCAGTTTTACAATTTAAGCGGTACATTTTAGTAACAATTGTTTGCACCAATTCTCTTCGTCAACACTATATCACTTTAGGATTTATGGAATTTAGTTTTGGTCTAAATCCAATCATCCACATTCAACTCGGTTAGTCCATAAACAAAGTTCTTGGTTACGTTTGTTAATAACCTACTACTTTGGCCATAGATTTTGACTTTGAATTGAATACTATTGATCGTGTTACTAACCTCATACTACCGAGGAGACGAATTCTTTATTGAATAGTGTTTCACTTCCTATGCTTCTACTCAGACCCAACTATAGTCACTCGATAGATCACCATGCCATTATTTAATTAAAGTAGAGTATCCACATAGAGGTTCAATAGTATTCTCAAGTTAAGAGATTGTGTAATATCGTCACTTCAAGATTTCCTACTTGACCTAGTTGTTACCAACCAACTGGAAACTCTCTTGTGAGCCATTCCATAGTTATCTAATAATTATCAGTTACCCTAGCAGTCATGAGTAATACACTGCCCAACAATTGGAGAGCTGTACATACTCTGGTCTTAACGGATGTATTGATATCCTTTCTCAAAATATCTCAACCATGAATATTTATAATAATATGTTATATTATATTGTGATAGTTTTCTTATAAGTATAGCTCCTTATAATTATTATTGCATAGTATATCATTTATGGATATTCTATTATGTATAATTTAAGTTAATTAGTTAATTATATCATTATATAACAAAGTATATAAAAGAAATCAAATACCTTTTTAACGAACAAGATTGGTTATAGAGTTAACAAATAATTAAAAAATTATATAATTTCCCTTAGGACATACTCCTAACTCTGACTAATTTACTATAATCAAAGTGGAGTTTCCCAATTGAAGTTCAATCATATTCTCAAGTCAAGAGAACTATGTAACATCATCACTTTGAGATTCTCCATTTGACCTTATTGTTATCAACCAATAGGAAACTCATGGATAAGTCATTCCATAGCTATCTAATAACGATTAGTATGTAACCCTTTGGTGCCACAATACTAGTGAGTAATACATTGTCCAACATTTGGAGAGCGTTATGTCCGGTCTCAAATGGATGTATCGATATCCTTTCTCAAAACATATTGACCGAGATTATTTAAAATAACATGTTATTTTATATTGTGATAATTTTCTCATGATTAGAACTCTTTGTAATTATTATCACATAACATATCATTTAAGGATATTCTATTTAATATACTTTAATTTCATTACTTAATTAATTATATCAATATATTGAAAAGTATATAATAGAAATTGTATACATTTATTACGAACAAGATTGGTTATAGTATCTGTAACAAGTTATATAATTTCCCCTAGGCATACCCCTAACCCTTTCACTTGGATCAACCAAAATTCCATGCTCGGAGTCTTGGACATAACATGAGCCAAGAATCTTACTTCTCTTCTCCAAAAATGACATATATAAAACTTAGCCTTCAAGCAATTTTGCCTTAACACATCCAGCACTTCTTTCAGTTTAACTTATGCTCTCCTTCACACTTGTAGAATACCAAAATATCATTTATGTACATCATCATAAATTTATCGTATTGGGCCCAAAAGACACAAGATTAATAAAATATGCTTATGAGTTCATAAGGATGGATGACAGTACCAACCATTCATAAGATGCATCGGGAGTTCTAAAGGTGGTTTTTAGAATGCTATATTTAGCTACCTTTAGTTGATGAAAGATTATAACAAGATCGAGCTGAGAGAAAACCTTTGCTCCTCCGAGTTGGTCAAACAAACCATCAATACCGAGGAAGAAGGTATTTGCTCTTTCTTGTAAACTTATTCAATTCTCTATAATTGACACACAATCTCAATGACCCATCTGCTTTAGTGGCAAACATGATGGGTTCTCCCCAATCTGATGTACTTCTTTGAACAAGACCCTTTTTGAAAGTTGGAAAATTTTGGTTTCTAGGTCTGTTCTTTGTATAGGAGCCATTCGCCTAATAGGCAGGACAACCAACTTTGCTTCTCATTTAATTCAATATGGAATTCAATATCCCGATGAGGAGGTAAACCCAGAACCTCTTTGACTACAATCGAAAAATTCCCAACAATTAAAACTTGTGCCAACTCATCATAAGAGAGATTCGAGTATAAATAACTCGATATCTATGAACTCTCGGGCTCACAATACACATTAAGCCTCTTTCTACTACTATCCTTCATATGGACAACATGACTATCACAATTTACAACAATACCATGCTTCGTCATGCAATCCATCCCTATTATAAGTTCATAGCCTAAAAACCTAAGCATAAAAGAATCATAAGAAATCCTGGATCTACCCTGAGACAATTTAATGTCCCTACATATCATAGAAATATAGGCTAACTCCAAATGAGATTCGACACAACAAGATTGTCATCGATAACTTCGAGCACTACGCATAAACTATCTTAAGATGACTAGCAATAAAAGAATGTGAAGCCCATGTATCAAATAAAACACGAGTAGGAAAGTCATAAATAGAAAACATTCCTTCCATGATGATGTTTTCCCCTTGTTAAGCTTTGGCGAAGCGCTCGAACTAGGAGTTGCATGGATAACATAAGTTTTGGCTATTTGCCCACGCTTTAGAAGAGACGAATAGTTTCTCTTGAAATGTACCAGTTGATCACAATTGAAACATTTCTTTCCTTGGAGGTTAACTATACACTCTTTAACAAAGTGCCCCTTTAGATGGTACCAATTACAAGTTTCCCCTTCCTTCTTCTTTTGGTCTTAGTCATTCTGTTCCACTTGCCCTTCCTCTTATCTTGGAAGTTGGAACTTCGTCTTTACTTTCAACTTATTTTCTTGCTCTTTAGAAGCTCCTTGAGAAAGAGTTTAGCAAATCCACTTCCACAAGACTCTCAAAGTAGCACTCATAGAAATATGGTTAAGAGCAAGGTCCTTAAGAGGTTGATTGAGTCCCATAACAAATTTTTTGGCATTCTTAGCAGGGGTGTTAATCATGTCCATTTTGAACTAAGCTAATAGTGCGAACTAATTTATGTACTCCTTCACAGTCTTATCATCTTGTTGGAGATATAAGAACATCTCAGTTTGCAAGCCCCTCTCCGCCTGAGAAATAATTGAGCCTCAAACCTTTTCTGAAACGCTTCCGAAGTATAACATGCTCACCGACCTCTCCATTTACAACATCTCACCAAAACAAAGCTTCTTCTTGAAGTTTCCTAGAAGCAAGTTGTCTCTTCACTAAAATATCAAGTGTCATATCATCATAGATCTGCTTACTAATGCATAGCCATGCCTAAGTTTCAATAAATGACTCTATCCTCAATATGCCTTGCCTTCCATACATAGGTAATATTTATAAAGCCATCGAAAATCAAGAGCTTCCATCGAAAATCAAGAGCTGGCGGTGAAAGCAATTAAGGAACCAGCATTACCCTAACTACTATCGGTACATAAGGGACGCCTACTAGAGGTGAGATACCCTATGTTGTAGCCTGAAGTTATCTTTGAAAACATGTTGGCATATGAAGATCCAAAACCTTAACATTGTCCCTAGTGACCATTGCAAGAGTGGAACGACCTATAGTAGCTATCTACAAATGGAAATCACTTACAACTTTACCATAATATAGTACATGAGGATAGAAACAAATGTGTTGTGCCTAAATGCTATATGCATAAGTATAACAAAATACAAACACTCTCCCTTAACTTATCCCAATTTATGGTGATCGGGTAACCTAAGCTCAAATATGAAATGTATCGACCCCCGTCTCGTAACACAAGAATCTATGCAAACATGGAACTGGATTCTCTAATGGTGCTACAAATGACATTCCATTATGGGAAATATGTATAAATAATAATGAATATCTCAGAGCGTATCTGTCACAACTAACTAATTCATATAGTGGAATGATATAATATATATGTATGTATGTACGTATATGTATATGTATATGTATGTATGTACGTATGTACATGACTAAATGAAAATCATATAAAGAGTTATAAGACCTAACATCATAATACAAACCATAAGTTATACATCGAATCCCATAAGAATACATGTCCTAAAATAACACCTAAATCTACTTATAAATGCACCAAAATATGTATAGATATAATCATAGCGGTAATATATCTATGGCTCTATAAATTGCCTCCAACTAGTAGAAACCCATTTCTATGTCAACCTACTCAAATAATAGATTACGAAGAAACGACAAAGAGATGTGATAGACATAAATCCAGTGAAAATGAAATATCACCAATCTGCATGATTACCAATATGGTAACACATCATGAATAGTACCAAGTTGTATTACTTGAGGTAATGGAACATAACTCAACTTGCATCTTCTCCTACATCCAACAAGTTAGTACATTTCTACTATCATGCTACACTATATGAGAAAACTATCATATACAATACGTTACATCTATCATAAACCAAATGCCATAAACAAAGCAGCGGGTTTCCCATTAGGGCCAAAACCTGACAAAATGTTGCCACTAGTATAAGACCGAAGCTACCAGGCTTTAACGCTTAAGGTCACTAATGTAAGACTTGAAAGAGTAAGTGGTATGCCATAGAGTAAATTATGTAATTGTTACTCACATCTAACTCTGTAGTCAATCTTGTTCGAAATAATGGTGTTTGTTTTCTTTTGTATACTTTGTTATATTGTGACATAACTAATTAAGTAATTAATTTAAAGTATGTAATAAGAAAATCCTTAAATAAATTGTTATGTGATTGTAGTTGCAAAGAGTTTGCAATCGTAGGTAATTAATCACAATATGAAATAACATTTTGTTTTCATTATTCCTAGTCAAGATGTTTCGAGAAAAGGATATCGATTCATCAATTGAGACCAGAGTGTGTAATGTTCTCTAAATGATGGGCAGTGTATTACTCATGGCTGCTGAGAGGGGACTATGGGGTTATGCATTCATAGTTATTTGATAACTATGGAATGACTCGCCTAAGAGTTTCATGTTAGTTAATAACAACTAGGTCAAATAGGAAATCTCAAGCGATGATGTTATATAGTTCCCTTGACTTGAGAATAAAATGGAACTTCAATATGATACTCCACTTTGATTATGGTTAAGTCGTAGCATGGAAATCCATCGAGTGTAACACCCCTTAGTTTTACGATAATTAATTAAAAAGAAACTAAGTAATAAATAAGACGTTGAAAAATAGAATTTTTATAAACATCGGAATTTGGCTATGAAACTTGCACCATTGGGTTGGTTATGATTTTCTAATCAATTTTCTTATATAGATTTTTTCGATCGAAGTTCAAACGAAAAAGTAAATAACTTTTGAATCTTTAGAATCGAAAATAATTATTATGCAATTAAGGAAATAAGAACACTTAACAAATGTTAATTACTTTCAGTTAAAGTTAATAGACAGTTAACGTTAGCTTAAACGTTAAGAAAACCGTTAAAGAAAATAAATTATATCGGTTTCTTAAATGAGGAAGCAAACTAAATAAATCAAGTAACGATAATTAATCATGGCTAAAACAAAAAGATAGATCGACCCTTGATGCAGCTAGGTCGATGGTAGCGGTCAACCCGAAGCAAGGGGCGGTTGAATGTTGCCTTAGTAAAATTGACAATAATGTGTGGCCAAATGGCCCGGTATCAATATACTTCAATCGAATGGCTGATATTGACTTGAACCTCTATGAATATAGATCTAGACCCTCACTTCTAAACTCATATTTTCAAAGCGATGTCGGAGCTCTGCAATTTTCTCTTCTCCTCCAAATCCTAAATTCTTAGAAATAGTTATGGATTATACGTACATACAATTGGAGAATCGTAGAAGATGATTAAGGAAGAGAATATGGTCAAATCAAATTGCCAAAGTAAAAGCGTAGATTTCAACAAGGAATATACCTGAAACGAAAGAGATGTATAAAATAGGGATACTTACCGCATTTTGTACTGCCTATTTCAATAACTATGAAAAAGATAATTCTTTATAATTCCAAACGTACCACAAATTCCATTTTAGGTAAGATATAGAAATTTGCAGTGCTAATCATTCCATTTTCAGAAATGTAATTCCAATGCAATAAAATGCAGAAATCCCTAAGGATAAATTAAAAGAATTATAAGTGTGAAAAAATGGTCTAAGAAAAGAATATGCGTAGTATAAGTAAAATGGAAGTGAAATAAAAAGAATGAAAAGATAGCTAAGTCATAATTTAAAAATAAAAAAGGTATAGATAGTCCTCTAAAACAAAGTAGGGAATTAAGGTTAAAGATAGAAAGTAAAATAGTAGGGGAAAAAAGGAAGTAAATGAGAAAAGGTATTTAATTCTTTTAGAAAGAAAGCGGTAAATGACCTTAAAATAAATAAGATGTAAACATATAAAGAAATAGAGAAATATTGTTAACAGTGAACAGTAGAGACGCAATAATTAAAAAAGAATGAGTGAAGATACACACACATACATATACATATATATTCATAGCCTCAAGTATGCGTTTATGGCGGGTGTGAATTATGTAAGTATGTAAGTAACTTAAATGGATAAAAAAGACGTAGTCATTATAATGGGTTGGAATGGCAGGTCAGTAGTGTTACATAATAGAAGCTTGCTCGCCACAAGGGGCTACTGGCAGTTGTGTATACATTATACCGATGTGGGACATATCCAATTATAGGACAAGTGGAGTTATATATGCTTGCATATAGGTGAAGGAATACCCTCAGTAGAGTCTGCTTCAATAAATTAGGGGGTATTGCCTTGATTGTGTTAGTCAATTTAAATAGGATGGTGAGTGGCTCGATGTCAGTATGTGTTGGTACTACAAAAGTAGGAGTTGTACATAGGTTGAGTGCGTCATCGGTCATGCGTGGTCAACAGGAAAGACATGGTACACCTAATGGGCTACACCACCTACTAGGGTAGGTCACATTAGGTCATGAACCGCCATAGTTGTTTGCTAGTTTGTTTATTAGGGGCAAAGCTAGTTAACCAATAAAAGAGATCTTTCAAAACAAATAAGGTAGTCCAAGGAGCCGAGTACTCTATTGTCTGTGGAGCTGAGTCCATAATAGGAAGCAGACAAGTAATAAATCCCCAAAGTGAGATAAAATACAACTAAGCTATTGTGACACCAATATTAGGCACTGCGGCACGCACAATGAGACATAAACTTCCATTGAGAGGTGTACACGAATGAAGACGATGAGACACATCGACTCGAAATTTCGAGTTTCCCTCAATGCATAGTTGTATATATGGTCGTAATATGAGATATAGTTCCATACGGACGTGATACTGCAGTGATGATGGATCCTGATGATGTGTCGTGTTTCAGATACTAGCAGGATAGTATCTTGGTCCAAAGGGGGGGTACTTATATATTTGTATATACATATGTAGTTATGGTCTACTTCGGGTAGATGGGGCGTATCATTTCTGTATGTGGAGTTGAGATGACTAAGTAAAATAAAACGACATAACATGTGATGGAAGGCAATCGGCATAAACTAGTGTTATGTATAAACTGTATAATTTATCAGTCACCGGAACATTGTTATGACCCCCTCCTCATTACAACCCACAAGATAGCTTTAGAGGGACAAGTACTAGTACAAGGCAGGAATAGTGGAAGGACAAGTTTCCATATGCATGATTCGACACTAACAAGGACACTTAATCTCAGAAGTGTCAACCTTGTTCAATAACTATATGTTTTATTATACTTTACTATTCCGCTGTGAGTTATATCGATAATATCGTGACATGCATTTATTTGTTTATTTGCAGGATGTCGAACCGACAATCGACACTTTGGCGGATTGGGTTTTCGATTTAGCAAAAATTCAGGCTCATTAGGGTGCGGGTTGTTACATCAAGCAATTATGGTTGGGTTTGAGTTGAAGCATTGGGAGTGAAACACTATTCAATAGAGAATTCATCTTTTCGATTGTGTGAGGCTGGTATCACAGTCAACTGTAGTCAAATCAAAGTCTAAATCTTTGGCCAGAGAAGTATGGTTAGTAATAAATGTTATTATTGAACCAAGAACTTTATTTTTGGACTAACTGAGTTCGATGTGGGTAATATTGGAATTTTGACCACTACCAAATCCCATACATCCTAAAGTGATAGAATTTAGATAAAGAGAACATGTGCAGATTATTGTCACCATTAGTTCCAATTTAGATAATATAAAATATGATTTTTACTAGAAAGGCCTGTAAGCGATGAATTCGGCCAAATTGTCATACCACTAATTATGGTGACATGTAAACATTAATGTTTGAATTGTTTGATATTAACTGCTGACATAATTCACATCTTTGAGTCAAACAACCGCCTTTGTGAATTCTCTAAAAAACCACACGATTTAATTAATTAATAAAATTTTCTAAATCAATTAGATTAATTAATGTTTGAGAAATATATATATTATTATTTAATTTGTTTGATATTTGATAGTTGTTTGTAATTATTTAAATGCATATATAAAAGTTATATTTACGTGCATCGATATACAATATCAGTGTAGCTTGTAATGAGTTTAAATAAAAATTAATTACATGAATGAGTTTTAAGGAAATTTTATGCTATTAGATTGCATCATAGGGCCGACCATATATTAAGAAGGGCAAGTGATGGAGTGAAAAATATTTAAACAGATCAATTAGGGAAGTTTTCATGGAAAATGGTTTAGTACTAATGTGAATGGATCTTAAGGCTACTTTAACACTAGAGGGAGGTTGAATAGTGTTTTATAACTTATATGGAACTTTTCTAAATTATTTCAAGATTTAAGTTTTGTTAGAACCTTATGTTTTGATAGTGACAGTTATACAAGTATATATTGTATATACTACCACTTTTGTAGGAAATGGTATCAACTTTACAAAGAGACAATTATATAAAAATGAAGACCAAATTGACGCTATAAAGTACTATCAGTAATAGTGTCTATGTCTATAGGTATAAAGTTATTAGAATATCTTCTATGTGGTATATATACACACGACTTTTCAGCAATTAAATTTTCAAAAACATCACAACAAACTTGAAATTCAACCGGCTAAACCACCCAGGTCAACCGACTGAATCTGTGCATGTACATATGAATATTTTTGAATATTCAGCCGACTGAATGACCATATTCAACCAGCTAAAAATTGCCTAAAACGAACTATTTCCTTACTGATTTCAAAACCATCGATTCAGCTGGCTGCCACACTCTATTCGGTCGGCAGAATTTGTATAACGACTAGTCTTCTGAAAAGGTACCTCTTCTTCATGAAGGGTTACATCTCTTAAATCAAGAGTTGCAGTCCTAAATTTTCACCATTTCTTTTCACGAATGATTGCAACTATTAAATTCTATACAAAGCAAATTATTTCATTGTTTTCATAATCAATTCTATTTGCAATTTCTCTACCTTTACTACCGAACTCTCAAGCATTCAATTCCAAATTGCTTTATATTTTTGATTACATGATCATTCAAGAATATTTTCTTGTGATCAAAATTACTTCCTTTCTTCACAAACCACATGATATACCACAAAGAAGAAGATTATAAGAAAATATACGTTATTGACTTATAAGTGCTATTCAAGAGTATACTCAGTCAAATACATTTCTACTATTAATATTTGAAGTCCTGCTGTAGTATCCTCAGGCGGTTGAAGTCCTATTCGGTTGTCTAAGTGGTTGAAGTCCTCTTCAGTTGCTTAGGTGGTGTAATACCTGTTCCTCCGAGTTAAGTCAGGGTATCGATAAAATCTAGAAGGAATCTGGGACTGGACGTAGAACAGAAAGTTTGAACCAGCATAAAAATCTCTGGTGTCATTTACTTTATTACTTTTATATTTATATTCTGCATAAGTAAATAGTTTAGTTAATATTTCATATTACATGATCCTTAGTCACTTTCATTTGGTATCAGAGCTAGGCCATCATATAACAGTAACAAAGTTTTTGATATTCAAGTAATATGGAAAATAACACAACATCAAGTTTTGTTGAAGGTCAATCTACTAAGTGACCACCACCATTTAATGGATTAAACTATAACTATTGGTCAATTAGGATGAGAATTTACATGCATGCAAATGGATACGAGACTTGGAATATCTGTTACTCAATAAATTCGCCTTCCGCTTAAGCCAGAGAATCTTAAACAAAAGATGGTAGAGAAAGAATTCAGATCAGACTTTCTGAAGAGTTCGAAGGGATGCAGCTAGCAAAATGAGACGTCTCAATGCCTTTTGAGAAGACATAGGGCATTATCCTACAATGTCTAAGGAGCTCTTACCCTCCAAAGGAGAAAAACAAGTGGAAACAAGGGTATACGACCCTAGGACAACCTTTCCGAAAGCACAATAAGCCTTTCGGACCGGATAATACACCTACAGGATACCTTTCGATGGTGCCGAAAGGTTTAGGTAAAAGCAGCATCCATGAGTCAACAGAAGACAACCTTCCACCATCATTCAAGAAAAACGCAACTCTTGGCGGTAATCAAGTAGGAAAAGCACCCTTCTGACAAAGCCAAAGGGTTCACTAAAGCCAGAAACCCTCCGGTACCATCGGAAGGTTCATGTGCCGTACATATAACAAATCTTCCGGCAAGGGCAGGGGGTTCCTACAAAACAAAAGAAGGAAAAGACCCTTCGGCAGCATTCAGCAGTCCATGATAATGCACAATAGACAAACCTTCCATCAAGAACGGGAGGCCTACAACCGTGTACAAGAAGCAATCTTTTGGCAAGATCAAAAGGTTTGCAACTGCATATAAGAGGCAACCTTCCATTCTCGACGAAGGCATAAAGCTGGGAGGAGTGCCACCTGCATCTATAAATATGACCCAAGGGGTCCTGTTTTAGGGGCGGATTCTCTTTCATTCTCATCTTATAATCTCTTAATTATAGCTTTGTAACCCTAATTGAGTAACGATTTGGGAATTTAATAAGAATGAAAATTCGTTCGTGGATCTACATGAAGTCTTCAGCCTTTTAAATTTACTTTGTAGTCTACTTTAATCTCTGTTGGTTAAACTCTATTTTTCATGAATGGTCTCTTTGAAAGATCTATGTCAAAAAAGATAATGATTTTACTTTTTGAATAATCTTTGTAACCCTTCGGAGACCTCAAATCAGTTGCTCAAACCCTTCTATCATAAGGGAAATTTGCTTGCATCGTACTCTATAAAACCTTTTGGAACTATAAAATTTGTATGCTGAACCTTTCGACAAGAGCCATAATCCATCACATCTGATAACCTTAACAACCTTCCGGACCCAATAAAACTATCTGCCAAACCTTTCGGCGAAAACCCAGTTCAATCGTCCATAGAAGATTAAATAAGGAAATTCCACCTTAGCCTAGAAAAAGCTTTCAGAATAGATTTTATAAAGGTTATACTAAATCAAGATTCAATCTTCATAAATTCAGTAAATCCGGAAGGTCTTTTCAAAACTAGAACCTAGATCCTCTTGATGTCCTTGAGAAGTTGAATTCAAAGTCTAGTCCTGAGCGAGGATTCATTAGCGATTCTGCTGGATATGAACCTCTCGGAATAGTTTGGCTTAATCTCACTACTTGAGTCAACTCAGAATTACTAACCAGACATTTAAAGTCTCTTTGGGAGATTCCACTTCCCACCGTTTCTCGATAACTTCATCTACAGGAACCTTTTAGGGTGTTAACCATAAATTTGATTAACATTTTTGGCGCTAGAAGGAGGGTCTGAACCTCTGACTTGATTGATTTCCTGACACTACAATTCTCATCGAACCAGTTTCGCATAAATTCACCCATTACTGATTAGATCATGGCTAAAAGATTCAAGAGGTCTGAGCAAGGGTCTTTCGAACCACATCTCACAAAGCTTTCTTATGTAAATATCAAAGACTCTAACCAAAATGAGGAACACAGGTTAAGACTTGAAGCCTTGAAGATTATAAAAAAAAGAAGGTGGAATCTTATGACCCAGAAAAATGGAGCTTGAACCCCTTTCATGTGGGACCGACCCCGATTTTTGCACTTAGAAAAAGAATAAATGGAAGTGACAACATTTTTAATCGAATGAGGAGAACTATCCAGTCATATTCCTAGGGAATTATCTTTGAAAAAGAAATGATAAAGGATTATGATAATTTCACGAACAAATGGAGTAAGATCATAAGCAAGGCCTACCACCCAAGGGAGAACTATGAGCATTTGGAAAAATCCACGGCTGAAGAAATAAGACAGATAAAAAAACTGCCCGGCGGAAATATAAGAATTACCAAAGTGTTTCCAACCGAAACACTAAGACTAAAAGGAAAGCCTTTGGAAGAGAACCAACAACTATGAAAAGGAAGCCTATCCCTCAAGAAGAAGTATTTGAACCAGGCTATAAAAGAGTTAGACGCCTGTTAAAAACGGCTCAAAAATCAATACTTCTTGGAGAATACAATCTTTCAACGTCAATCGAGGACATTTATATTAGAACCAAAGAGGAACTGAACTATTGGCCCTCTCAAAAGAAAAGGCCAGGTTTTGAGAGAAGGTCTAAAGGAGTATATTACAACTTCCATCTCATGAACGGACATGATACTGACCAATGTAAAGTACATAGAAAAATGGTCCTACACTTTATAAAACAAGGAAAGCTAAAACAATTTGTATGGTATTGATCGAGTCATGAAATAAAGGCTCTATTCTCAAAATAAGAAAAGTCTACATGATCGGGAGAAGAATTCTCCTTAAACTTGGACCACCTAAAAAGGTAGGCTACCAATAATGGTAGAAAGCCCTTGGTCGCGCCAAGATGGCCAGGTCAAGGCACCTCCTGGAGGGAGGGCGTAAGCTTTTATCCACGCCAAAACCAGAAATGGCTAGGTTAAAGCAGCACAAGCCCTTATCCACATCACGCTATGGCCAGGATAAGGCACCTCCTGGTGGGAAGACGGGTAATCCCTTAGTCCTGCCATGCTATGGCCTAGCCAAGGTACCGAACAAGCCCTTAATTGCATCACACTTTGGCCAGGTTAAGGCACCTCCTGGAGGGAGGTCGGGTAAGTCCTCGGGCCCTGCTTTAGAATAAGCTAGTTGAGCGCACCGGAAACTCGGACGAAATGTTCAGCGGACTAAGAAAAGTCCATGCTTGAAATAGGCACTGCCAGAAATCGGCATAGCTTAAAATAGCAACCACCAAAAAGGTCGGTAATGTCAAAGATGACAAACAGCCTGAAATAGTCTCTGCTTAAATAAGCACAAAACCGGACAAAAGAGACCCCACCTGAAATAGGCCAAAAACAAATAACAAATGGACAAAGAAAACTCGGGCCTGAGAAAGCAAAAGCATGCATGACATCCTCAAAGCCTGAAGATGGCACATTCAATAGACAGAATCAGAAAGAATTCTCGAGCTTCTGCCAGACGGGTATTCTGGTCTTCTATTATTAATTACCAGAAATGGTATTCTGATCTTCTATTATTAATTACCAGAAATTCTGGTCTTCTATTGTTAATTTCCAAAAATGGGATTATGGACTTCTGTCATTAAATATCTAAAATGATGTTCTGGACTTCTACTATCAAATATTAGAAAAGGATATTCTGATGATCTATTATTTATTATCAGAAGCAGGTTTTTGGATTTCCATTATCGGTGCTGAATTAGATTGCTGGCCTTCCATTACTCATTATTAAGATGTACACTCCCGTTCTTTTAACACTTATTACCAGAGATGACATTCAGGTTATTTATTACTTGTTATCGAAAATGATATTCTGGCCTTCCATTATTAACGGTACCTTTGACTCATATTACCAAAAATGAAATTCTGGAAGTGGCATTCTAGTCTTCTATCACCTATTACCGAGAATGGTAGTTCGGTCTTTTATTGCTCATCGCCAGGCTAAGTCACTAACCCTTATTATTGACTGTTAAATATGGTATTCTAAACTTCTATTACCCAAATTCCAGGATGGGCTTTCTGGTCTTCTGATACTAAATACCAGGGTGAATTCATGGTCTTCTACTAATTATCAAGTGCTGCATTGGGCATTCCGAACCTTTGTTATCTAAATATTACATATGGTTTTCTTGACTTTTACTATTAATTCCAGATTAGAGATCCCGGTATCTTATCAGCAAATATGAATTTCTATCCTTATGATGACCATCATTGGAAACGATACGGCAGGGTTCTATTGCTTATCATTAAGGGAAGTCATTTCAGCCTCCTAACTCTCCCTTGCCTATTATCAGAATATACCAAAAAGCGACTGCCAAATTATCTCAATATTTTCTAATACCCGAATTTGGGTCCGGTGATATCTTGTAAAACTTCGTCATTAATGATGCTAAGACTACTGGTTATCAAAAGCTCCAATCTGAGTGCACAATCTTTGGGTTCTTATTTATCTCAAGTAATTTGACCCGAGTCAATGAATATTATCGGAAGAAGATTACTGCCAAAAGAGTCTCCTAATGGAAACTTCCGACCTTCTTTATTCTCAGATCCCCAAGATAATGAAAAATGAATTCAAAAACTACTTTATCAAGATCTCAGTCATAAATGTCCCATCAAGGTCTTCATTGGGTAAATGTTAAATTTCGATGATTGTATACAACCTAACATTAACTATTCTCAGGAATGCCGAACAGGAAAGGTAGGATGACAAAGAATCTAGATTCGCTTAATCAGAAGAGGAGTCAAGGATTGGAACGAAAAGCTTGGAGACATCAATCTCCAAGAGGCATATCCAATCAAAGATAAATAAGGTGTAAACAAAGATAACGAAACAGGTAGCCTGTACAACATTATAAGTATTACATTATGTTGCATAACATTACTAAGGTATGGAAAACACATCTTATGTATAAATTGAGATACTCGTGACCTTATCAATCATACTAGCAAAACTCATGGATATTATAGTATTGACACTTGAAACTGAGATACCAAATAGGGCTTTTGAAGATTTGCATAGAACCCGACTACCTTTAGATTTTATTTCCAAGCTAACTATCTTCTCATGAAGCTTAGTCATTTCAAGTCAAGTTTTATACAAGTAACTCCACCAATAAAATGCTTTAAAATTTCAATACTCTAGCCTCCCTCTTTCTTGAAGTTTTAATTCAAAATCTCAATTTCCGTAAAGAATTTTTAAATAGTGCAACATTTGAGCTTAGAAATTAAAGAAGTTTTTGTAAAATTAACTTTGTTTGAGCTCCATTCTTAACTTATCCAAAATCATTGTGAACTCCGAAGAAGGAGGTTCGGAAGGAAAAACTAGTCTTGTTAAAGTCTTCCATATCAACAAGCAAAACAAGTTCCTTTATTTCAACAATAAGAACACATATTAGAGTATGTTTATTGTCGAAACTCGTTGTTAATAATAAGATACAATAACCCCGTCTAGAATGGTAACTAGTGTGTATTTGCTAATTTCATCTCTCGGTTAGAAGGGTATTATAGTGTAACTATCAATCAATATCGAAAAATATATCCCAAATTTCTTTAAAAGGAATTTTCCCTCTACCTTCGAAGGAAGCCAGGTGAGAAGTGGGGGTGTTCCACGTACAAAAACCATTTACCCTAGGGCAGCCGATATTAGGTCATTTTGGAAGGAGGCCTTCATCTATATAGCATGTTAACTAGGTTGGCTTATTGAGGAGACATGATTTAAGGAATAGATAGTTTGGAATAACATAGTATAGATAAGCGAAGTATAAAATACGTACTAAGAAATATATATTCATAGAATAAATACTTGACACCCATTTATAATCGCTCCCCCATTTCATATGAAATGGACTTAGAAAGAAATTTAAGAACAAACTTATACTTATAATGCCTGAGCCATTTAAGGAAATTTTTTGACAAACAATCCGATTCAAAGCAAATTATAACGTGCACCAAGATTTAGGCCAAGTCCTAATTTACATGAAAATAGAAATACAAAAGTAAAACTCCTATTGAAATTTACCCAAATACTAAAATTTCAGAGCTGAATGTTAAAAGTGTACTTTACATAAAAATAGCCAAAGTGTCTCTATTAACTTGTCATCCAGCGGAAGGTTAAGAGTTCACCACTCTTTCTCAAAAAGCGCTGAGTTAGGGCCGTCGTTTGCAGAATTTCTTCAAATAAGACTTAACCAACAATTGCTCAAATCGAAGTTGAAACGGTAATCATACAAAAAGACAAAAACATTTAATGATAAATCTCTGGAAATATGAGAGAGAGAGTGTGTATAAGACTTCGTGCCAAAAATCTCTGCTAGAAATCCATTCGTCTTCCTTCACTTTCCCTTCTAACTTTTATTACGAAAAAAGGCATCAATGGCCGCTTGGAATCTCCATCAAATTCATCCTGATTTCATCAATGTGGAAGCACCACACTGTTGTTGTTGCTTTGCGTTAGGCTTATTAAACCCACTGCATTAGGCGGAAGAGGTCAATAGCACACAATCTAGCAATATGGATCACCTGCAACCTAATTTCCTTAATCCACACATAAAGGCAACATACTCCTTACTTTTCAATCTGGCTACAAACACATTCTGGATGGATTTGGCCATCTGGGATGTTTCTGGAGAAAACCCTGCGTTAATAACCTACTCTACTTATCAGCCCATATGGATTGAACCCGTCATCATCAATCCCATCAATTTAGTTCTGAACCTTCCGCCTTTTCCAGATGGGCTGTAGGGAAAAGGGGGAAAGAAATCATCTTGTTGGTTTTGGAAGCCTTCGATGATCAATTCTAGGACGCTAGTGTAATTTTGAATATGTACATATTAACAGATCATTTTGAAAAGTGTAATATGAAGTAATATCTATATATGTGAATATTTAGATGTTTCAGTTGAATTTCTTGAGTTATATTATACAGCTGAAAATGTGCTTGTTACTTGATTATATGGTGTTTTGATGAACAGAAAGGAATCGGAGGGTTTAGGACTTCTAAATCCTAATGAAAGCTTGTTGTTGGAAGGACTAAACGTTAAGCTACCTAGACCTTTCGCCAATAAGGGAAAATTGAAGTTGGAATACCTTCCGGTCCCATCGGAAGTTTTAGTGCCGCAACTTTAATTCCTTTCGGAGGGAATGAATAAGTAGGAAAGATGATATTTAAATGGATCTCGGGTCATACTATTAATTTAATACTAAGGGTAAACATTACTAGAATAAATGATGATGAATAAGTAGGAAAGATAGCTTGAAAGTTTTAAATCAGGTTTAAGAAATGACCTCCTTATTTTGGGGAAGGTCAAATTGTTTGAAAAGGACTCTTTTACTTGTACTTAGAACTTACATTTACAAGAAAATGATGCTTAGAGAGGATGACATGAAAAGTCAAGAGCATCCCTTCGCATGGGGGGGGGGGGAATGTTACTTAATAAATTCGCCTTCTTCTTAAGCCATAGAATCTTAAACAAAAGATGGTAGAGAAAGAATTCAGATCATACCTTCCGAAGAGATCGAAGGGATGCAGCTAGAAAAATGAGACGGCTCAAGGTCTTTTGAGAAGACAGAGGGTATTATCCTATAATGTCTAAGGAGCTCTTACCCTCCGAAGGAGGCAAACAAGTGGGAACAAGGGTATACGATCCTACGACAACCTTTTCGAAGGCACAATAAACCTTTCGGGCCGGATAATACACCAATAGGATACCTTTCGATGGTGCCGAAATGTTTAGGTAAAAGCAACATCCATGAGTCAACAGAAGACAACCTTCCACCATCATTCAGGAAAAACGCAACTCTCGACAGTAATCAAGTAGGAAAAGAAACCTTCCAACAAAGCCAAAGGGTTCACTAAAGTCAGAAATCCTCCGGTACCATCGGAAGGTTCATGTGCCGTACATATGACAAATCTTCCGGCAAGGGCAGTGGGTTCCTAAAAGCAAATGAACGAAAAGACCCTTCGGCAGCATTCACCAGTCCATAATGATGCACAATAAACAAACCTTCCGTTAAGAACGGGAGGCCTACAACCGTGTACAAGAAGCAATCTTCCGGCAAGATCAAAAGGTTTTCAACTGCATATAAGAGGCAACCTTCCTTTCCCGACGAAAGCATAAAGCCGGGGGGAGTGCCACCTGCATCTATAAATAAGACCCAAGGGGTCCTGTTTTAGGGGCGGATTCTCTTTCATTCTCATCTTGTAATCTCTTAATTACAGCTTTGTAACCCTAATTGAGTATCGATTTGGGAATTTAATAAGAATGAAAGTTCATTCGTGGATCTACAAGAAGTCTTCAGTCTTTTAAATTTACTTTATAGTCTTCTTTAATCTCTGTTGGTTAAAATCTATTTTTCAGGAATGGCCTCTCTGAAAGATCTATGTCAACAATGATAATGATTTTACTTCTTGAATAATCTTTGTAACCCTTCGGAGATCTCAAATCAGCTGCTCAAACCCTTCGGTCACAAGGGAAATTTGCTTGAATCGTACTCTATAAAACCTTTCGAAACTATAAAATTACTAGGCCGAACCTTTCGACAAGAGCCATAATCCGTCACATCTGATAACCTTAACAACCTTTTGGACCTAATACAACTATCTACCAAACCTTCTAGCGAAAGCCCAGTTCAATTGTCTATAGAAGATTAAATAAGGAATTCCACCTTAGCCTAGAAAATAGCTTTCAGAATAGATTTTATAAAGGTTATACTAAATCAAGAGTCAATCTTCATAAATTCAGTAAAGCCGGAAGGTCTTTTCAAAACTAGAACCTAGATCCTCTTGATGTCCTTGAGAAGTTGAATTCAAAGTCTAGTCCAGAGCGAGGATTCATTAGCGATTCTGTTGGATATCAACCTCTCAGAATAGTTTGGCTTAACCTCATTACTTGAGTCAACTCAGAATTACCAACCAGACATTTAAAAGTCTTTTTGGGAGATTCCACTTCACACCGTTTCTCGATAACTTCATATATAGGAACCTTTTGGGGGTGTTAACCATAAATTTGATTAGCAATATCACTCAACAAGAATATTTTGTACCTACCACTCCATATGCACAATGGTCAAATACATAGAAATTAGATGCTATTGCAAACGCTAAAGCTATGAATATATTGTTTTGTTCCTTAGATAAAATGAGTTTAATAGAGTTAGTATGTGTACTTAAGCATATGAAATTTGGCGCACCCTTAAAGTTACTCATGAAGGTACTAATAAGGATAAACAAAGCAAGATATCTATGTTTAAGAATCAATTTTCGAATTTTAAAATGAAGCAAGATGAAACCATAAATGAGATGTATTCCAGATTTCAAGATATATATCACTCACTTCTCGTATTTGAAAGAAATACACTAATTTTGATATTGTTTCAAAAATCTTAAACTCTTTAATGAATGAGTAGGAATGAAAAGTCTTAGCAATTGAAGAAGCTAACGACATTTCTGCCATAAAACCGGAAGAGTTTATAGGAAATCTCATGTCATATGAAGTTAATTTGCAAGTAAAACGAGTCCAAGCTCAAGATAGAAAAACAATAGCATTCCAGGCTGAAAAAGAAGAATCTGACGAATATGAAGATGATATGGCGTTTATAGCTAAGAATTTCAAAAAAAATTGAAATTTAGAAAGAACGGAAAGTCTGGGAATAATAGAAACAACAAACCATCATCCTCAACTCTTGAATGCTACGAATGCCATAAAAAGGGGCATATGAAGAAAGACTGTCCAGATCGCAAGAAAGACAGTAATAATTACAAAAGCTATAGCGATATATATAAGAAGAAACAAAAATTTTCAATTACATGAGATGATTTGGATTCCTCTTTCTTATCAGAAAGTAATAGTGACAGTGATTCAGAACAAGCCAACGTATGCTTTATGGCCATAAACGATGATGTAAGTGATCTTACTTTTGATGATTTAGTTGATATAAATTTCGAAATATTAGATAAACTAAGAAATCTTAAGAGAAAGTATAATGATTCATTAGAAAGGCTAAATAGAAATGAAATTGAAGTTGATATATTAAGAGATGAAAAGAAAATCTTAGAAGAAGAATTTGTTATTTCACAAAAATCTTGTCCTAATATTCCTTCTCAACTTACTATGTTAAGTAGTGAAATCGAGACTCAAAAAGAAAAAAATGATATATTATCAATAGAAAATCATGAGTTGAAATCAACTGTAAAAATATTAGAATTAGATATTACTAGTCTTAAAACAAAGTTAGTACCAAAAATGTTTCTAACTTTAATAGAGGCAGAGAAAATCTTTCTAAGATTATAAAAAATTCGTAATCTACTTCTAATGGAAAGGGATTAGGATACAACAAATATACAAGAGTAAAAACTAGTCATAAACAATATAACTCTTAATATACAAATTTCAAGAAGAAAAATAATAGTCTTAAAAATCCTGTTTTAAAATCTATTGGTCAAAAGAATACTACAACCCATTCAAAATCTATTAAGATTTGGGTCCCAAAAACTAATAATCATTTGATTAGAAATAAGTATATAAAATCTTTTATAACTTTTGTTCATAGGAATGATAATTTTGTTTACAAAGGGAATTCTAAACCCTTATGGGTTTGGTTTTCTAAGATCTAACTCTTAGGACCCTAACAAAAGAAGTGGGTACCAACATCATTTTTATATTTTCCCAGGTACCACATAAGAAAAGAGGAAAATGGATAATTGATAGTGATTTCTCAAAACATATGATGGAAAATAAAGAAATGTTAACAAACTTTATCTACTCAGATGGAGGATCTGTCACATTTGGAGATAACTCCAAAGGATATATCATTGGCAAAGGCGATGTAAGCAATGACAGTATGTCTAACTTACCTCTTATTAAAAATATTCTATGATGTTTTAGTCTAATACTGCTTCTCGTAAATTGTTTATTTTTACAAAGTTTTTATTTCTCTTATTGATATCTATTTCCTTTTTGTCGATGAAAAAGGGGAAGAATAAAGTAAGGTCATATCGATGGGGGAGTATCAAGTTGTGGGGAGAATAACTCAATTTAAAACTGAACTTATATAGTTTTCATCATCAAGGGGAGAATGTTAGAACATTATATTTTTATGTTTTGATAGTGACAACTATACAAGTATGTATTGTATATACTAACCACTTTTGCAAGAAATGATATCAACTTTATAAAGAGACAATTATATCAAAATGAAGACCAAATTGACGTTACAAAGTACTATCAGCCATAATGTCTAGGTCTAATGGTATAAAGTTGTTAAAATCTCTTATATGTGGTATATAACACATATGATTTTTTAGAAATTGAATTTCAAAAAAATCACAACAAACTTGAAATTCAACCGGCTGAACCACCTAGGTCAGCCAACTGAATCTGTGCATGTACACATGAATATCTTTGAATATTCAGCCGACTGAATGACTATATTCAACCAGCTGAAAACTGCCTAAAATGAACTATTTCCTTACTGATTTCAAAATCGTCGATTTAGCTGGCTGCCACACTCCATTCAGCTGGCTGAATCTGTATCACAACTAGTTTTCTTAAAGGGTACCTCTTCTTCATAAAGGGTTGCATCTCTTAAATCAAGAGTTGCTGTCCTAACTTTTCACAGTTTCTTTTCATGAATGATTGCAACTATTAAACTCTATATAAAGCAAATTATTTCACTGTTTTGATAATCAATTCTATTTGCAATTTTCTCTCTCTTTACTATCAAACTCTCAAGCATTCAATTCCAAACTGCTTTATATTTTTGATAACACGATCATTCAAAAATATTTTCTTGTGATCAAAATTACTTCCTTTCTTCACAAACTACACGATATACCATAAAGGGGAAGATTATAGGAAGGGTGTATGTTATTGACTTATCAATGCTATTCAAGAGTATACTCAGTCAAATACATCTGCTCTTTATAGTTGAAGTCCTATTGTAGTATCCTCAGGCAGTTAAAGTCCTATTCGGTTGTCTAGGCGGTTGAAGTCCTGTATGAAAGAGAATGTGGATCATGCAATATGGAAATATACTATATATGTATGATATTAAAACAAAGATAGTAGATAGTAGAGTAGAGTAAAAATAAAAGTGAGCACACTAAGATTTTTATACCAGTTCGAACTTCCCGTTCTATGTCCAGTCCCAGACTCCTTCTAGAATTTAACTAATCTATAACCCTCACTTAACCCGGAGGAATAGGTATCTAACAAACTCCTGAGCAGCAGAATAGGATGCCTCAGCAACTGAAGAAGACTTAACAATGCCTGAGCAGCATAACATGACTTCTACTAGTATATAAAATTGTCTGACTAATGTGTTCTTGATAACACAGATATGTCAATGTGTGTACACCCTTCCTATAATCAAATCCTCAAGTATATGAGTGTGTGTGAAGATATGAAAGGAAGATTATCGCTATGAATCAAAGAATATGAATATGAATTCAAAGATTCAAGCAATGAAGATGGTTTGATTGCTTTTGAGTGCAGAAAATATAGAGTGTAACTAAGATCAGTAAATTATTCAAGAATCGGTGATTTGGAAAATGATTTTGATGTGTTTATATAGTGCATAGATAGATACAACATTTTGCTAAGAGATTCAATCAATAGATGCAGCCATTACTCTTCGAATTGGATTGAAACTCTTCGTGAGAGGAAGCATCCGTTCAGAAAATATAGCCGTTATACGCAGGTCAGTCGACTGAGTTCAGAAGCTCAGTTGACTGAAATTCAAATTTGTATATATATATTTTCTGCTCACTATGCATTTTGCACCAGGTCAGTCGACTGGTCGACTGTAATCAGTCGACTAACCTGTGCAATTTTGCACAATGAATTTCAATGCATATACAAATGAAAATAATTTGTTTTGTGTGCAAGTGTAACTACTTGAGGAAGGATTTTAACAGTATCTAAACATATCTAAGACTCAAAAACATAATAAATAATCATACGAAAACTAGTTTTGAAGTCTCTTCTCTTTGTAGTTTATACCATGTATATGTTACTCTCTTTTTGTTGCTATCGCCATATAGTCTTTGTTAATGCTCCTTGTCATGAATCAAAACTCATGATTCAACATTCTCTCCCTTTTTGATTGATGACAACCTGTAACTGACGAATTGATATACAGTAGAAGTTATATAACAAAAGTTATATATATTTATCCCCTTGAATGTGTGGCGATAATGTAATCTGCATAAAACTTATTAGTAGACATTTTTCTCCCCCTTTGTCATCGACAAAAAGGAGTAGACATAACCAGTAAAGCATAGAATAAGAATAACTAACATAACAAACCAAGATGTAGCTACATAATGTATCATAGGAAAAAGCAAATAAAGTTCCATAAACCAAAATAACACAAGGCTATTTAAGTACAAGCCTTGATAGAAAAGAAAGTTGATTAAAAGAACAAAGAAAATACCATATCCAAATACGATAGCACCCAACTATTCATCGGCATCCCAGTCATATTCTTGTTCTGGAATGGTGAGAGACTTGCCTCGAGGTGATATTTCACCACCAAGTCTACCTCCGCTAGTTTCGCTAGTGTCCGTGCCGGTGTGATCCTCGGATGTGCTCCAGGTAAATTGTGGCGCAGGGCGTTTTCCGTAATTGCTCACATCGCCTTTGCCGATGATATAACCTTTGGAATTGTCTCCAAATGTGACAGAGCCTCCATATGAATATGTGATATTTGTTAGCATATTATTTTCTCCTGTCATGTGTTTTGAGCAGCCACCGTCGAGTATCCATTTTCCTCTTTTCTTAAGTGGGACCTGCAAAAAATAAAAGAATAACATTGGTACCCACTTTTTAATAGGGTCCTAAGAGTTAGGTCTTAGGAAATCAAACCAAAGAGGGTTCAATATTCCCTTTATATAAATAATTTTTATTTTTATGAACATTTTTCAAAAAGGACTCAATATATTTATTCCTAATCAAACTGTTGTTTGTTTTAGGAACCCATATTTTTATGGTTTTTGAGTTTTGATCCCTTTTTTGTTGAACTATGGTAGACTTAGGTTTATAAATATTTCTCTTATTCTGCTTAATTTTTGGTGGAGCTACTGATTTCTTAGTATAACCTAGTCCTTTCTTATTTGAGACAGACTGAGAAGTCTCAATAATTTTAGATAAGTTTTCTCTTCCTTTATTAAAGTTTGACACATTTCTAGTAATATCGTCTAACTTAGTTTTGAGACCAGTGTTATCTAATTCGATCATTTTAACTTTTGATTTTAGCTCATGATTTTTAGAAACTAGAGCATCATTCTTTTCTTTTTGAGTCTCAATTTCTTGACTCAATAAGGTAAGTTGAGAATTAACATTAGAAAATGAATCTTGAATTTTCTCAAGTTCTTCTTCCAATATTTTCTTCTCATCTTTAAGCATATCTCTTTCGAATTCTGCTCTATTTTGATTTTCGAGAGCTTCTTTATATTTTCTTTTGAGATTTTTCAAAGTATCTAATAATTCAGAATTTGTTTCAATCATGTCATCAAAAGTAAGATCATTTACCTCATTATCAGTAGCCATGAAGCAGACATTTTCTTGTTCATTTTCACTATCATTGCTACTTTCAGAAGACGAAGAATCTGAGTCATCCCATGTCACCGAAAATGCCTTCTTTTTGAATTTGTACTTTCTGTATTTATTTTGTTTTCCCTTCCTTTTTTCTGGACATTCTTTTTGTATATGACCCTTCTTATGGCAATTGAAGCATTCTAGTACTGAGGATGATGGCTTATTGTTGAAGTTTCTTTTGCCATTATTTCTATTTCCTTTTCTGTACTTCAAAATTTTCTTAAAATTTTTAGCTATGAAAGCTAAATCTTCATCCTCTGAATCTGATTCCTCTTGTTCTGCATGAAATGACATATTTTTCTTGTCTTGTGCTTGAACTCTTTTTACTTGTAAATTTACTTCATAGGACATTAAATTTCCTATTAACTCTTCCGGTTTCGTTTGCTTCTTCAATAGATAAGACTTTTCTTTCCCATTCATCGGTTAAAGAGTTTAGGGTTTTGGACACGATATCAAAGTCAAAATACTTTTCTCCTAGTCCTATTAGAGAATGATAAATATCTTAAATCGGGAGTACATATCATTTATGGACTCATCTTGCTTCATTCTGAAATTTTGAAATTGACTCTTGAGCATAGATATTTTGCTTTGTTTAACTTTGCTAGTTCCTTCATGAGTAACTTTAAGTGTTTGCCATATTTGATATGCAGTGTTACATATGCTAACTCGGTTAAATTCATTTTTATCTAATGCACAAAACAACATATTCATTGCTTTAGCATTAGCAATAGCATCTTGTTTTTGTGTAGCTGTCCATGTAGAATATTCAGTAGTGGTGCAGTATATTCTTCTTGTGTAACATTCCATGCATCAAAACCATTGGCTTGCATATAAATACGCATTTGTGTTGCCCAATAGTTGTAATTCATGTCATTGAATAGTGGAGGTTGTGCAGTAGATTGACCTTCAATAAAACTAGTGTTAGTGATAGTGCTTGTGCTGGTGTTGTTTTCCATATTAGCAAAATATCAAATAACTGTGTAACGGTTATAAGATGCCTTGCTCTGATACCAAATGAAAGAGAGTGTGGATCGTGCAATGTGGAAATATACTAAATATGTATGAGATTAAAACAAAGATAGTAGATAGTAGAGTAGAGTAAAAATAAAAGTGAGCACACCAAGATTTTTATACGGGTTCAAACTTCCCGTTCTACGTCCAGTCCCAGACTCCTTATGGAATTTAACTAATCAATAACCCTCACTTAACCCAGAGGAATAGGTATCTAACAAACTCCTGAGCAGCAGAATAGGATGCCTCAGCAACTGAAGAGGACTTCACAATGCCTGAGCAGCAGAACATGACTTCTACTAGTATATAACATTGTCTGACTAATGTGTTCTCGATAACACAGATATGTCAATGTGTGTACACCCTTCCTATAATCAAATCCTCAAGTATATGAGTGTGTGTGAAGATATGAAAGGAAGATTATCGCTATGAATCAAAGAATATGAATATGAATTCAAAGATTCAAGCAATGAAGATGGTTTGATTGCTTTTGAATGTAGAGAATATAGAGAGTAACTAAGATCAGTAAATTATTCAAGAATCGGTGATTTGGAAAATGATTTTGATGTGTTTATATAGTGCATAGATAGATACAACCTTTTGCTAAGAGATTCAATCAATAGATGCATCCATTACTCTTCGAATTGGATTGAAACTCTTCGTGAGAGGAAGCATCCGTTCAGAAAATATTATCGTTATACGCAGGTCAGTCGACTGAGTTCAGAAGCTCAGTTGACTGAAATTCAAATTTGTATATATATTTTCTGCTCACTGTGCATTTTGCACCAGGTCAGTCGACTGGTCGACTGTAATCAGTCGACTGACCTGTGCAATTTTGCACAGTGAATTTCAATGCATATACAAACGAAAATAATTTGTTTTGTGTGCAAGTGAAACTACTTGAGGAATGATTTTAACAGTATCTAAACATATCTAAGACTCAAAAACATAATAAATAATCATACGAAAACTAGTTTTGTAGTCTCTTCTCTTTGTAGTTTATACCATGTATATGTTACTCTCTTTTCGTTGCTATCGCCATATAGTCTTTGTTAATGCTCCTTGTCATGAATCAAAACTCATGATTCAACAATGTATAATTGCTCAAGCGGTGTGATACCTGTTTCTCCGGGTTAAGTGAGAGTATCGATTAAATCCAAAAGGAGTATGGGACTGGACGTGGAATGAAAAGTTTGAACCATTATAGAAATCTCTGGTATCATTTAATTTATTACTTTTATATTTATATTTCGCACAAGTAAATAGTTTAGTTAATATTTCATGTTACACGATCCTTAGCCACTTTCAAATTCGAACACAGATAATCAACACAGATATATTTTAATAGGCAGTCATAGAATATATATAAATGAAGTAAAAGTTAGGTAAATGTAAGAGATATGACATCAAGAGTTTTATACTGGTTTGGATTAACCAATCCTACGTCCGGTTCTGTACAGTGTATGTACAGATTTCCTTTCCAATGCCTACTTTAAATAGATATCAAGCAAACTAGAATATAGTCTCTATTTTAAAGTAACGAGATACACCCACCTGATTTTTGAGTTCAGGGTATATTCTTTTGATTTAACAAGATTACCCACTTGATTTAAATGGGTAACAAGCACACTACTTGATTTGAATGGGCAACAAGCATATCCAAACAAATAATGGTAGAGAGTTGTTGATTCCAAATATAAATAATTGTACTTTGGATATAGAATATCCTATAGTCCTTTAATAGCACTTTAACATTTGAATTGATGAGAGAATACTTTCAAATCAGTAAGTAAATTGTAGAGAATGAATGTAGTAAAGTAAAGATTAAATCCGAGTGAATTAGAAGAGTATAGAAAGTCGATTTTGTGAATATATAATGAGAATTTGAAGTAAGAAGAAAGTAGAGAACGTTTTGAAAAACCTATGTAGCATATGTCGACATACTTCTGTATATTTTGAAAAACATAAATACTTTAAATATGTTGTAAAATTCTGAACTCTTGTAAAATTATTTAAGCATGGTTTTTTTGAAACTTGGTTAATAATTTTATTGCCGGAGAAATTGTTCAGGCCCAAAGCCCATAATTACAAAATCGGCCGTATAAACAAAAAAAATAGCTACCATCAAATACACAGACAATAAGCTTAAACTCGAACAATTCCATTTTCATAAACTCTAACTTTCCAAAAAGAAAGAGGCTTTCATGGCAGATCCCAAAAGTCTCGTTGATTTCCTGAGCAATCTTCCTTCCACTTCATCCTCTCCAGCAATTGTCTTTCTGGTCCCGTTAGGGTGGTAAGCTTCCTTTTGTTTATCCGACTAACTATTAAGCTCGTATCCTTGTTAATTTGGGAATTGACTAATTGAACTTCCTTTCTATTTTTGTTGAAAGCCATGTGGTTCCTTTCTCTCCAGAGATGCATATGGTAGTTGTGAATCTAATTTTGAGTATTTCTTACATCAAGTACGATCCGTTGCTCCAGTTGTTCAGGTAAAAAATCTCATCTTTCAGCGATTTAACTTCATTCGAGAGTATACATTTCATTTTTGTAGACCCCATACAGTTTTTCTATAAGAACATTCAAAAAAAAGATGAGCATGACTTTCATTTTCTTCATTGCACAAATTGCATGTAGTTTCCTCAATTATCCCCCAATTGCGCAGACGATCTTTAGTAGGAAGCCTGCCTAGAATGGCTTTATACGTTGTGCGAGCCATCTTAGGATTAACTGATTTGCTCTAAATAATTTTGTACCAGTCTATAATCTGATGCCTGTTCCTCGTCTCTTCCTAGACCTTATGGAATAGGAATTGACCTTTATTAGAGTTTTTTATACACCATGCATCATCTGTTCTACCATTGTATATTGGCATAATTTTTTATATATTAAAGTATGGTTTCTAAATACTTTAATATATAAAAATTTTATAAAATATTTATAAAAATTTATTTTGAAAATAAAATAAATTATTTGATAAGGGAGTATTCAAAGAAAAGAAAGTTGTTATTCAAGGATTTTAACAAATTAATCTGTTGTCTATTGACTATAAACTATCCACTTGAATGCTTCGTGTCTTTGTTTCCAAACTCACGAGTCTTCAAATTTCTTGATCATCTCTGAATATTGATCTCTAGTCTTTTTACTGAGCAGTCTTCAAACTCGATTATCTTGTATTTGTATAAACCTGTATAATATCCTACAAAATATTCCATACAACTTGAAAACATATCAATACCTATATTTATATGGTTGATGTCATCAAAATCAATTTCTGTGATATTAATAATCTTCCACCTTTTGAAGATGACAACCATGTAAATGTAACTCCCCCTAAATTGATTAACTCCATATATTTTGTATAACTCCCCCTTAGTATATGCATATTTTATATTTTTCACCCCTTCTATCATCAACGAAAATGGATAAAAAAACCCCCTAAATGTGACATATATTTAATACCTTTAAATATGATAATATTGAAGACGGTATCAAATCGATACTAATTGCAAAACGATATTATAATTAATTATATAATTACAACTACAATGTTTTAAACATACATCATAAATTTAACATTTATACATACTTATTCAATTAATTACATAAAAACACAAATATAACCAGAGTTAATTATACAAATTGAAATGTATAATACATATTACAAATTATAAATACAAATTAAAAATACAAATTAGAACCTAGATTTTCTTAGGAACTTCGACCCATCGTTCGGATCCAAAGATAGGATTGATGTTGATAACTTCCCATTCTTCATTATCCACTTTTGCTTTAGAGTTCGAGCATTTAGGAGCATTGCTTTGAACTTGTTTGGCAAAACTAGAAATATAACATCGAAGAGAACCGAAATATTTTTCTAGTTCTTTGATTATTTGCATTTGACTCAAGTCCAAGTGTCATTGATTGCGAAGAAAGAAGCAAATAACATTTTTGAAAGATTGAAGAGTTTCTTCTAGAATTTCACTTAGATTTTTTTTTTGAAAAATTGTTGTTTGGATTCATTTATGTGGAAAGAAATGAGTAGAAAAGAATTAGATAAGAAGATGAATATTTTTCTAAGTTTTTCTGGAAGAAAAATCATTTTATATAAGTCAAAAATCGGGTTAGTTAACAATCCCTCCAAAAAATAACTAACTTTTTGAAATTTAAAATTTTGAAAATCTACTAGTGTATGTCAACATATAGGTGACTTATGTCAACATATATGCAGTATTTTGCATGTTTCTTAATTTTTTTTTTAATTTTTGTATATTTTATATTATTTTAGTATATGATTCCAAAGAGCAAAAGAACATTATTGACTATAGAAATAAAGTCGCTAAGAAAATTTCATTAATAAACTAAAGATGAAAAATATATGAAAATAACATAAGTAAAACTAGAGAACATGAAAGCTAAATAGATCTAGAATGATGTTGATGAGGATGAAGAATTTCTACCAAGCTTTCTAATAATCTTCCCAAAGTAATTGTCCATTTGTTTGAGAGGCTAGTGAACTTCTTACTAAAGGAACGTTTAAGCTTCTTTTGATTATTAAAAATCTTCTCTTGATTTATAAAAATTTCTTTGTTCGAATAGCAGGATGTTTTATCAAAGCTTTCTAGGGAAGTATCCATTTCCTCTCATTCTTCTTCTTCTTATTCTTCCTCCTCATCGAGTTCCATATTTTCGCTTTTTTTCTTGAAGAATTTCTTGTTCTTCTCTTACCAATCTTTCTTTCTTTTTGGTAAGAGATTCATTGGGTTCAAATTCAAGAGGGATGTACATGAGAGAATGGTTTGTTTTGTCGAAAAATTTATGAGGCAAAATGTTTTCTTCCTTTAGATCAATACCAAAATAGTTGAAAATTCTGATGAGGTACACGCCATGGCAAAGTGTGTTTTCATGCCTAGAAATTTTCTTTTAAACAAAGTCATCCAAAATCATTCAGCCCAATTTATATCATATTTTCAAAAAATAGCAAAAATAGCTTTGAAAAACTTTTTGAGTGGGTTTGTTGTAATTCCCCATCCTCGGTGTAATACTTTATTGTAAAATAAGACTCATTAGCCTTGCTTTAGGCTTAAGATTCTTACCATTAAAACCATACTCTTCATCATTAGAAAATTAATCGTGCATAACTTCTCTATTTCCATAATCAATTTCAAAAGTGGAGAGGTCATTTCCACTACTTTTACAACCAAAAAACTGACCAAGAATTTCGCAATCCAAAATGATAGCAGTATCTTTGAAACTACTCCAAATTCAACCTTCTTCTCCTTGAAAAAGCATTCCATTCAAATTAGCATAAAATATTTTAACCTAATAGGATAACAATCAAAATTATTTTGAGATAAATCGATTAAACCAAAGATACCATTTTCTAAAGCAAGATCTTGTAAACCATAAGAATGAAATTCATTAAAATTTGCAAATAGTCCCGAAAAGACTTTTCCATAAGTAGCTTACTCAATATAAGTTTCAATGGACTCTTGATCTTTGAAGAGTTGATTTTGATTCTTTTGGTAAGCCTAATGGCTTTGGATGAAGAAGGTTGATTTGAGGAAGACATTATTTAATTGTTTTGGAGGATAGAGAATAAAGAATAAGTTTGAATTTTGAGATAAGGTGTGTGTAGAAGATGAGATAAGGAGTGAATATATAGGAGTTGAATTGTCATTTGACAGGTGAAAAGGTGGCTTTTCAAAATTTGAAATTAATACAAAAGAGAGGGAATTTCAAATGTTTAAATTTTGAAAAGATTCTCTAAATTTTGACAAGTATGTCGATATACCCATGTGACAAATGTCGACATATAGGCCGAAATTTAAATGTTCAAATAATAAAGAAATAAATTCACATATACACAAACACATATATATTCTTCTTATTATCATTATATATTTTTACACTCATATATACTGATTATTATTATAAATTTATTTTTATATTAAGTAATTTAAAAAATATTAAATGTAAAAGTACTGATTCTGTAGTTTCCTTTGTTTGATCTGATTAATCGTCCATCACCATGAAACACATGTTGATATGTTCAATGTCTGGTTCGTTGTCGCTGGATGTTGTATCAGTATCATCCAAAGTTTCATTGTTAGCCCTTTTCTCATTTTGACTGAATTAGTGTTTGGTGAATTCTTTGTCTTCTTTTGTCATGGGCGGTCTCTTCTTAGATGGCTAGATTCACCATAATTGTAACACTTAAAACATTTCCATTTCCAGAGTTTTTGTTTTCAGTTTTATGAAAGTTTTTCATCTTCCTGTACTTCAATTTTTTTTTGAAATTTTGAGTCATAAGAACAATCTCCTCATCATTATCATCATCAGTTGTTGCATTGAATGCAATTGGTTTCTTTTCGATTGCCTTGTTTTCCCTTCTACCCTATAGCTATGCTTTATAGGACATTATATTACCAATTAATTCTTCAATTTTCAATAAACTAGTACCATTGGCTTTCTCTATTGCTAATTCTTTTGATCCCATTCATAAGAGAGTGAATGAAAGACTTTTCTAACTTGATCCTCTTCTGATAAATTTTTCCTTAATGATACTATTGAATGAACTATATCTTGAAATCTAGAATACTTATCAGAAATAGACCCGCTTGGTTTTAATTTAAAAAGTTGAAATTGGTTGGTTAGCTTGGAAATCTTAGTTTGTTTTACTTTACTAGTACCCTAATGTGTAATTTTTAGTATTTTCCAAATTTCATAAACCGTCTTGCAAATAGAAACTCGATTAAATTCATTTTTATCTAAGGAGCAAAATAAAATATACATGGGCTTAGAGTTATTGAGTGCTTGTGACTTTTGGTCTGGTGTCCATGTTAAGTATTCAGTTTGGGATTTAGTGTACTCAGTCTATGTAATGTTCCAAATATCTAAACTATTGGGTTGTAAATAAATTTTCATCCTACATGACCTATAAGTGTTATTATTAGCATTACATAGCGGGGGTCTAGCAGTAAAAGTAAAATAAAAGTTAGAGAAATGACACTAGGAATTTTATACTGGTTTAGATTAACCAATCCTACGTCCAATCATGTACAGTGAATGTACAAATTTCATCCCCAATGCGTACTTTAAATAGGTAGCAAGCAAACCAAAATATAGTCTTGATTTCAAAGCAACAAGATACACCCTTTTGATTTTTCGAGTTCAGGGTAGACTCTCTTGATTTAAACGAGCAATAAGACCACCCGCTTGATTTGAATGGGCAACAAGTACACCTTGAACGGGCAACAAGCACACCCAGTTGATTTGAACGGCCAACAAGTACACCCAAACAGATAATAGTTGAGATTGTTGATTCCAGATACAAACATTTGTACTTTAAATACATAATATCCTATAGCCCTTTGATATCACTTTGATCTTTAAATCGATGAGAGAATACTTTCAAATCAGTGAGTAAATTGTAGTGAATGAATGTAGTAGCGTAGAGATTGAATTTGAGTGAATTTGAAGAGTATACAATGTGGATTTTGTGAAATATATAATGAGAATTTAGAGTAAGAAGAAAGTAGTTTTAAAATTTCGTTTTCCAGTCCCCTTTATATAGTGTATGAAAGGACGTGTGTATTCGCGAAGAGATGTAACCAAAAATCACAACTATTTAGAATATAAAAGTCCTGTAATGACCTAGAATTTCAGCTATTCAAATTTGGAATATTTAATTGATTTTAAATATTGAAAAATTAATTTTATAAGTTGAATAACTTATATTTCGAATATAGCGACTTATTTGATAATTAAATTGTTTAATTTAATATGTGGAATTGCTTAAATAATTGAATCTTAAATTTAATATGAATGAAAATGGTTTAGAAAGTTGATTAAATTCTATTTGAATAAGAATGAAGATAGTAAACTTTTAATTTGATTTAAAAGTGATTTAAACTGATTTTGGAAATTATTCGTTTTAATTAACATGTAAAAATAGCTTTTTGGGACATTGTCTCGGATTTCGATGAAACCACTTTCATCGGATCTGTAATAGTGAATTATTATATGCTATCAAATTTCATAGCGATCAGACATATCATTTGGTCGTGCGAGTTCGAAAGTCGTAGAAATTAATTAAAGGAATTTAAATTAACATAATATGATTTTGAACAGCTAACTTCTGAATATGATGGAATTGGCTACCGATATATATTCCATTGTATTCGAAGTATGGGTATAACATGTAAAACGCCGGACGACACACTTCGTTTGGAGTTCGAAATTTTTAGGGATGAATAGTGCTATGGAAAATTTTCTATAAAAGGCCATCAACAATCTTCATTTTTGCAAACCCTAAACCTAATTTTCATCAGCCGCCATTAAAAACTTAACCATCCAACGGCCTTAGTCGATCGAATCCTCTAAAGGCCGAATTAGCCTTCGACTTCAACTAGGAAGATGGAGAGCTCGACGAGCTTTATAAGATCAATGGATAGATTGTCATTTGGGGGAGGCGTGGAGGGCGAAATTGTGCTGCATTTGAACAGGTGCTACGGGTTTCGATGGTGATTTTGTGCCCCATGCGCGTGGATCAAGCGAGGGCCGTAGACGATGGCGCGGCGCTGGTGGCGTGGTCGGGGGCGTGTCGTGGGTGGCCCGCAATTGTTCGAAAAAAAATAAAAAAAAGAAACGAAAGTGCGGCCTGGAGTGTGCATGAGGAGGGAAGCTAATGGAAGAAAGGTTAGACGTTTAAACTTTTATTAAATTTAGTTAATTATAATTTTAATTATATCGTTTGTTAATACATTCGTAACTTTCTCGTATGAAGTCGGTGTCGATCGTGAAAAGTTGCATTCGCATCAGCGAGAACTACGTTATGGAGATAGATTGGATTAATTCGGACCTACTAGGAATTTTGGGTTAAAAAGAATGACCGTTCAATTTTAATCCAAACCGAAGCGTTTTGGGATTTCTGGAATTTTTATGAGTTAACTCACCTCTTTGGCCTGCTTATATTTTTATATAAGTGGGAATAATTTTAATTATGTTGTTTGTTACTTGTTTGGATGATATAGTATATTTATTAGTTGGTTTGGATATATTCCCATATATTGGAGCAGATGAGACCCTATTACGCTCCCGTGTAAGAGCAGATGACCATTTGTATACGAATCCACCTCGAAGTAGTTGATTTTTATATTATTTGATTATGTTGTATTTGATGCGGGGGGACAGGTTGGAGGGATCCAACAAGATTCCTCACACTGTTGATTTTACTTTTTATATTATTTATTATATGCTGTCAGTGATTTAGAGGGACGGGTTAGAGGGATCCAACATGATTTCTCACATAGTAGATTTTACCTTTTATATTATTTGATTATATGCTGTTTGTGATGCAGTGGGACATGTTGGAGGGATCTAACATGATTCCTCACACTGTTGATTTTATTTTCATATATTTTGATATATGATGTATTGGATGTCGTATTTGATGACATGGATTTGTTTTGCTTATTCAGTGCTATGGTAGCACTGGGCCATATTTTTTAGTATTTTGAAATACTATAAAATAGAGATTTTGATTTGAAATTATTTTCAAAGTGATTTTGGAAGTGTATATGTTTTAATAATTTTTAAATTATTAAAAGCAATGAATTTATTTTTAAATAAATATCAAGTATGATTTTTGGATTTATAAAAGTATAGTTTTGAGATAAACTTTAAATAGAGATTTTAGAATAAGTTTATAAAAAGGATTTATAAAAGTGATATTTTATAAATAAATAAATAGATTTATAATTGGAATTTATAAATATTTTGTAAATGGATTTTATAAATAAATTTGATTTATAAAGAAATGGATTTATAAATGGATTTTGATAGTAAAACGAGTTTTTATAAAGAATGATTTATAAATAGAATTTTATAAATAAAGAGATTTTATAAAATAGAAGTTTTATTAAATCGAAAGGAGATTTATATGTATAATTTTATGAATATGGAAATGATTTATGTTGGGATTTAAATATGGAATTTTATATAAAGGAAATATATTTAAGTTTTTAAGAGTTAAATAATCCTTTAAAGGAATGTTTTGAAAGTAATGTTTTTCGATTAAGTTAAAGGCTTTAAGAAGTAATTTATCTTTTTAAAGTATTGTTTTTGAAAGCAATAATTTCAAATGTAGTTTAAATGGTTTTGAAAAATGATTTAAAATGCGATGTGTATCGAAAACATAGATTTCAACATTTATTGTTGTAATAGATGTTTTTGAGGAAGCATGGAAGGCATGGACTATAACACTGTTGTTATAGTAGATGACTTCCAAAAGGAAATGTTTTATACAGTATATGAGATTATATATATATAATTATTTGAATCCCTATACTAATGTTTTGGGTTGTCGTAACGATGTTTTATTCGACATTCGTTTTGACTCAATAAATTGTATTTTGACCTTTAATTGTGAAATACACGAATTGGTTCTAATGATTGTACTAAAGGCTTGGCGGTGTAGGAGCATGGCTTCCTATACATAACACCTGTCTGGAGGCATATGAATTTTGGAGTTATACAATTACATAAATATATTTGGTGTTTCTCCAAATGGTAGTCTTATTGAATATACTTAAGTAGATGGAAATGTTTTCCAATATCGAAGATTTGAAATGGTTTTGACGATATATCTTTTAAAAGATAATTGAAGTAAATATTTGGAAATTGATTTTATTAATAAAAGATTAATTAAATGGGCCTAGTGATTGCTTATGTGCTAGATATTGTTTGTTGCTTTGATAGATAAATAACCGACTATCAAATTTGGCCATTTTTGGTTCCTTGACTTGATATGGGAACTTATTAGTTGTGCACTTAGCACGAAGCCGACTGAGTAGCTTAATTATCATTTGAATTAAGAATGTTGATTCGAGTTGTGCGGAGTGTCTATGGTACTCCAATTTACCGGGCTTCCTTCTTGGCCGAAGGATAGCAAGTTGAGAGTTGGAAACGTGATAAGACTACGAGACTTGGTTTTCGTATGAGGTTAAGCAGCCTCTTTATCGTTGTTGGTTCGGAGAGTCCGGGGTCGGATTTATCCGAGAACCACTTCGGACCAATGTATGCATTCGAAAGTGCATGTTGATGATGATTTTGAAGACCGAAGATCTTCAGAGTGTAGTGATTGCTATCACGTGTCCCGGGGGTTTAGCCTATATTATATTTATACGGTAGTGGTGTCTGCATTCTGAAATCTTTTTTGTATTAAAGACCAAAGATCTTTATAGCGAAAGGACTGCTTGTTGACATTCTCTGGGTCGCTCCTAATATAAAGATATTTAGTAGCAGTGGTATCTTCGTTCTGAAAATCTTTGGATTACAAGGACTACTCGCTACTAATGGTAGTAGGAGGAGTACTTTTGGTTTCGTTTAGTCCTAGAACGAACTTGTATGAATGAGTGTCTGATAGTGCATTTTTGGTTATATTAATTGATCTCTATAAACGTATCATCTGCTTGGTGGCGGAGAAGACAACTTCTCTTAGCTTAACACCCTTCTCTGAGATGTACGAGCTTAAAGGTTATACGTTTGTAGAAATCAGTTGTATGTTTCTGAAACGGCAGTGTGGCATTCAAAGTGGAACCTATTATGATCGAAGCTTGGCTTTGTGGAGCGTAGTTTCGCAAGCCTCACAACCCGGAGATGATGTGGGATACTATAGAAGGCATTTGTTGCCTTAAGATGATGAGATGGACATGTATTGGAGGCTGACGGAGATCGTGTAAAGCCACCATGTAATGCTCTGGTCCATAGTAGTGTAACGCGTAGTTCGGAGGCTAACAGAGATTGTGTAAAGCCATGCGGAAACTATGTGTTATACGTGGATTTTTGGCCACTAGTTCCCTACCATTTTGGAAATCCATTCTCCATTACGTGCCTGCCATTTTGCTTGTAGAGCCTAATATATTCTGTAATTTAATAATAGTAACAATTCAACTATTTGAATTTTTATTTGTATACTAGACACTAGTATAATATAACATGATTTGATATGAAATGTTCTGGTTATCGTAAGGTAAAAACCCGTTCGTGTTTATGTGCGACGTGGTTTTACGAGATACCTTTGTTTTGATAAAGAAAAGTATTTTAACTTTAAAATAAATTTGAGATGTGTTTTCTCATGCTGGTTTACCAGACTGATCCAGGCGTTCTTCCCTTTCAATGCTCGGGTCAAACCGAGCATATTTATAGATCCAAATTTGGATGCTTTGGAGCTTCAGCAGACGAGCTGGAGGTCTTCAGGTCGTATTCCACATATATGTTTATTTTCAGCTGCATTGTTGTTTAAATTATCAGCATTTGTAAGGACAAGTTATTATAACTATACAGGTTGATGATTGTGATTTGATTGTTGTACTCTGATGGATGAATATATATAAAAGATTACAGTTTCTCTTTTTAAAGCTCATTGATATTATATTATATGTTGTTCCGCTGTGATTGTGAGATTTTGTTTTTTTTGTAGTTCTCTCACTCTCTTCTTCTTATTTTTCTTTGTTTTCTTTTCTCTGTTTTTCTTCTTTCTTCTTCTCTCTTGTTTCTTTCTTTCTTTTTCGTGGCTATCGGTTTTCCGGCACTTGAATTTCCAGCACGTGAATACCGAGGATGTATTAGTGTCGATTTTCGAGCATCGAAAACCCTAGTCGTTACATTTGGTATCAAAGCTTAGGATTGTGAGAACACCTAGGCTTTGATGGGTACTCATTATAGATAGGGTTAGTAACACCCTAAGATGAGTTGAGTGTATATATATGAGCATGTATTTGTTAATGCTGTATATAAATGATTTTGTTTTAGGAAATTAGGTAAATTAACCTAAATTATATTTTATATATAAAAGAATAATTTTTCAGAAATTGTTATAGTTGTATATTGTTATCCCGCCTTTTGGCAAGGCCGTGACATCAAGGACTTAACTAGCAACCGGTGACAGATCGTCTCGAAGATCAGCTACGCGCAAGGATCGCTATGGATGTCGATGAAATTTGTCCGAGTCCAGATCAGGCTGCAATCGATAAGGCATGTCAAACAGGGTAGTGAGAACCAGTGTTCCAAGTTTCGGGTCAATCAGAGTTCGTACACTCAAGATATCACCAACGAAAAATGGAGGAGACAGCCTTGTATTCGAATCCATAAAAGAGCCCTATGTTCAAATCGATGAGTTAGGAATGCCGTTCGAATCCATCAGCTCAGAATCCATTCGAATCCATCAAGTTTAGCTCCATCGTCTTCGAATCCATCAGAGCAGATTCCGTTCGAATCCATCAAGGTTGACTCCATCGTCTTCGAATCCATCAGCTCAGAATCCATTCGAATCCATCAAGTTTAGCTCCATCGTCTTCGAATCCATCAGAGCAAATTCCGTTCGAATCCATCAAGGTTGACTCCATCGTCTTCGTATCCGCCAGAGCAAATTCCGTTCAAAGCCAGCACGTCAAGCTCACGTGATCTACTTCGAATCGATGAGGTCTTAGTCGATTCGAAGCCATCAGGTTCTCCTCACTTCGAATCCAGGCAATCAATACCCTACGACTCCATCACATAAATTACTTCGAAACCAAACTTCACGTCCAGCTTCGCATCCATTACCTCGAATCCAAACCATGGATTCGACCCAGTCAAACCGGAGTAAAAAACGGATCGATGCGAGAAGCACGCGCCACGTCACTATGAGCATCGAGTCGACCCTATCGATTCGAAGGGATCGATTCGAAGTATCCATGATTCACCAGAAATGCAACATTGAATCGATCATATCTTGAGATCTACGCATCCAAATGCTATGAAATTTTCACAGAAGCTTGAGCACATGTTGAAGAATGTCCACACCAAATTTCAGCTCGATTGGACAGTTTCTTGATCGATTCGAACCAAAGGTCGAATCGATCCCAAAGTGGGCCCGGATCTCCAGATTTCGGCCATGTGAGCCCCCTCACATGCCAGAAGCGGTCTCCCCGAATTTTAGGCGAAATATCAGCCTCCTACACCTATAAATAGAGCCCCTGGTCATTCAGAAAAGAGGTCGGACAATTCTAAGTACTGAAGAGCGCCCAGATTCTGCCAGATTTACTCCAGAACACCACCGCTGCTTTAGATTGACACTTAGCATTTAAATTCAGTTGTACTACAGTATAAAGAATTGTAATCTTCAAGTATCGAGCAATAAAATCATCAAACTTCATAGTGGACGTAGGCAAAACGCCGAACCACTCTAAATCGCTTGTCTTTGCAATTTACTTTCTGTTATTTGGAGTTTTTGTTAGATAATCCCCAGTTTTAATTTTCATTCTTCACTTTTATCTCTTCAAAAACTTCCGAAGAGTGTTGTGCCCATTTTTGGTACAAACACTTTGGTGCTTTCACTGAGAAAAACCAGCTTTTTTCTCCTGCTCCTTGGATCTACCGTCGATACCGGATTGCACAAATCCAAGAGGAAGATTCAGATCTCTAATTCATCATCCTTCCATTCTATTCAGATTTGCATAAAGTCTAGGAAAAGGATTCATCATTCAAAATGGTTAGCACAAGAACCACTTCTACAGCTGCTGGACAAGAAGGTAGGGATGGACGAAATCCTGCTCAACAGCAGCCATCCAACCAAGACAATACTGCTCATTCAGATCCGTCTGGGGCAGTCACCAGACAAGAATTCCATGTGTTGCTTCAAGAGTTGACTCAAAGTCGGCAACAATTGGCCGAACAGTTGCGTGCTAATATTGAATTGACAAACCAACTGAACCGCTAGGGCCGTAGGAGGTCCAGAAGGGATGATGTTTCCCGCTCATCCACTGAAAGCTCTGCCTCATCTGACTATCATCATAGATCTACCCGTCCCCGATTGGACGGAAGTCATGCTCAAGCTGCTAGATATCAACCCGCCCTGACTGTCGGACAGTTGAGGGCAGGACCGTCAACCAGCTTCCAGGCTGGGCCATCAGCACGAGGTGGTCGTACTCCACAATATACTACGGACAATCATGTCACAGCTGCCACAGTAGAAACAAGGGTTGATACCCGACATCTTCCAGATTCAAGTAATCAACAGCAGGGACGTACTTCTGAACCATACGTCCCAGAAGATGCTGAGCCAAGGAGGCGAAACTTGGACCGTCGACAGCGCCCGGTCCAAACTCGCACTGTGGAACCCGACCACACCTTAGCTCAGCATGCTCAAAATGTAGCAATGCCAGACATCTCAACAATGATACGTCAGATGATCCGCGAAAGCCAAGGTCTTACCAACGACGATTGGGGGATTTCTCGAAGTCATACTCCTTTCACGAACGAGATACTATACGCTGAACCTCCTCGATGATTCAGAATGCCAACTCTCCCTATGTACGAAGGAAATTCTGATCCCAATCAGCACATATTGAAATATGAATGGTCAATGAGCGCCGCAAGGGCCGACGATGCAGTGAAATGTCAAAGTTTCCCCATCTCACTAGGAGGAATTGCAACAATGTGGTTTACAAGATTACCTCCAAGATCTATCTCTTCATTTGACCAATTGGCTAAGAAATTTGTTGAACAATTTCGCATGCATGTCGCTAGACCCAAAGATGTTAACACCCTGTCCAGTGTTACCAAAGCTCGTGGGGAAACACTAAGGCGTTACTTGGAGAGATTTCATGCGGCATGTGTGGAGATTAGTAATCCCAACGACAACTCGATTTTAATGGCATTAACAAAGGGAATTGATCCTGATTTCGAATTTGGAAACTGGTTAGCCGGAAAACCACCCGCATCGTTGGACCATTTCTATTCCAAAGCCGCTCAATTCTTACGGCAAGAGGACGCGAAACAGTCTAGGAAGCAGGACGATGCGAAGCCCGGAAGTGAGGGAATACAGAGCAATGTAGCAGTTAAACAGTCCGGTGACAATTCCGGAAAAGTTCAGTTAAACATACAGAACAAACAAACTCAGCCAAGAGGTAGCAACGGTCAAAATAAGAAGAGAGATCCGAATCCAAGCCCACGGCGTAGGGCTCCGGTGTTCGAAAGTTATACACCATTAAACACATCGCTGGAAAATGTGTACCTACAAACTTGCAACACTGAACAGTATAAGAAACCCGCTCCGAAGCGGTCATCAGAGAGGCAGATTCAGACAGGAAAGTTTTGTAGGTTTCATGAAAGTTATGGCTACAATACTAATGACTGTCGTCATTTGCAGGATCTCATAGAAAAGTTGATCAGGGAGAGAAAGTTAGATCAATTCGTGCGGGCACCGTAGTCTGGTGGTGCGGGCCCATCAAACCCAAACCGTGCGCAAGACCAAGAAAGACAAGAGGAACCCACTCGTACAGGCGGGAGGCTAGTTATCATACCATAAGTGGTGGTCCTCATCCAACGGACAGAAGCTGGAGGGAAATGGAGTCGTATGCTAGCTCTATCAGGCATGCGAGCTTCGAATGCTGCAGTCATTGTGAGGATGGAACCCCGGCTAAACAACAAAAGACAATGTCCGATGACATCATATTTAGAAGCCGAGATGATGAGAAAATCGGAGCTCCAACAATCGACCCACTAGTCATATCTGCCCAGGTTGGTCCTGCTTGGATGAAGAGGATCCTGGTCGACAGTGGGAGTTCTGTAAACATTTTATTTAAACAAGCTTATGATTTAATGAAGATGGAAGCTAAAGACTTGAAACCCTGCAAATCCCGAGTTCACGGCTTCAATAGGAGTGCTACAATACCCACTGGGATAGTGGAACTGCCGGTGGAACTGGGGGTTGGAGAACCCAGGAGAGTCCGACTGCTGCAATTCGTTGTTCTTGACATCGCTTCACCGTATAATGCATTCTTGGGCCGACCAGCCCTTGCTGAATTCAGGGCAGCCATTGCCCCGTGGTGTTTGACTTTGAAATTCCCAACTGACCATGGGATTGGAATCATTCAAGGAGATCAGGCAGCGGTAAGAGCCTGTTATGTTGCTGAATTGCGTGAAGCACAGAAGAAGGAAAAAGGGAAGGGCGTAGAGGAATCTCTCTGCGTCCGTTTTACTGATAATTGACAACTAGCGCCTGGGTCCCGGCCCGGGCGCCACTACCAATTCCTTAAAGATCTTGACCCTAGAGATAACGAAGATAAAGAGGAAGTTAAAGAGAATCAAGCGTCTCCAGCCGAACTGACTGTGGACGTCCCGGTCAGTGAGGATGACGACTCAAAAGTACTAAAAGTTGGGTCTCAACTGGGAAAACAGATACAGTAGGAATTGGTTGAATTTCTCCAAGCGAATCTCGATGTCTTCGCCTGGGCGCACTCTGACATGTGCGGAATCTCACCGAACATTGCAAGTCACTCCTTGAATATTGATCCGCGACATGTTCCGGTCAAACAAAAGAGGCGTGGTATGGATCCAGAGAGATCTGCCGTCCTTAAAGAAGAAATTGACAAGTTGCGATCAAATGGTTTCATCCGAGATGCTCTATACCCGGAGTGGGTGTCAAATCCGGTAATGGTTCGAAAACCGAATGGGAAATGGAGAACTTGTGTCGACTACTCCGACTTAAACAAAGCTTGTCCAAAAGATAGTTTTCCACTTCCTCGAATTGACCAACTCGTAGACTCAACTGCAGGCCATGAATTGTTATCCTTTATGGATGCTTATTCCGGTTATAATCAAATACCTATGCATCTACCCGATCAAGAACATACCAGTTTCGTGACCGATCTGGGACTCTACTGTTACAGAGTCATGCCTTTTGGTTTAAAGAATGCCGGAGCAACTTACCAACGCTTGGTTAATCGAATGTTCGCTGACCAGATCGGGAAGACCATGGAAGTTTATGTGGATGACATGTTAGTTAAGTCCCGATTTTCCACAGATCACGTCAGGGATTTAGATTCAATGTTCCGCATCCTACGTGAATATGGAATGAAGCTTAACCCGTTGAAGTGCCACTTTGGCGTTGTATCCGGAAAGTTCCTCGGTTTCATCGTCAACGCTCGTGGGATAGAAGCAAATCCCGAAAAGATCTGGGCAATAAGGAATTTGCAAACTCCAAGGACCATAAAGCAAGTCCAGAGTCTCAATGGGAAGGTAGCAGCGCTAAGCAGGTTCATTTCAAAATCCATTGATAAATGCATTCCTTTCTTTGATCTAATCCGGAAGGGAAAACGAAACTTTGAATGGACCATGGAATGTGAAGGCGCATTCCGATCGCTGGTTCAGCATCTCTCTACACCACCGATCTTGTCAAAACCGATTGATCACGAACAATTATACCTTTATCTGGCAGTATCAGAGCATGCGATCAGTGCTGCTCTGGTCCGAGAAGAGGATCGAGTGCAGAAACCGGTCTATTATGTTAGTAAACAATTGACCGGAGCTGAAAGAAATTACCCCAGGTTGGAGAAACTGGCTTATTGCTTGGTCATTGCCTCAAGAAAGCTTCGTCCTTATTTCCAAGCTCATCCGCTTACTGTGTATACCGATCAGCCGTTACGACAGGTCGTCACGCGGCCTGAGACGTCTGGTAGGTTACTCAAGTGGAATATCGAACTGAGTCAATTTGACATTACTTATGCTCCGCGGAGAGCCATTCAAGGGCAAGTCCTGGCTGACTTCATAGCTGAATTTACTGTTCCAGACGACTTACCCGAAACTAGCGAATCTCCTGAATATGTCTGGAAACTTTATACAGACGGTGCATCAAACGATCGGTGTTCGGGCGCTGGTGTTGTACTAGAAACCCCCGAAGGTCGATCCATATGCTATGCTTTGAAGTTTGATTTTCACGCAACCAATAATGAAGCTGAATATGAAGCTCTATTGACTGGGTTAAAGCTTGCCAGAGATCTGAGAATTATCGCTATAGAAATTTATTGTGATTCACAGTTGGTTGTGTGCCAGGTACGGGGAGAATATCAAGCGAGAGACCGGAGGTTAGCTGCTTACTTGGTTCGAGTTCTAGAAATACTGGATCAATTTGATTATTACGCCATTTACTATATACCTCGAGATCACAATCAAAAGGCCGACTCCTTGGCAAAGCTGGCCAGCACAGGTGAAGCACAACAAATGGGACTTGTCCCGGTCGAGACTTTGTCCTTCCTAAGCATCGATCAAATAAAAACGAATGATGTGTTGGAAACCTCTCCCACAAATAATCATGGATGACTCCGTATCGAAATTATATTGAGAATGGGATATTGCCTGAGCACCGAAATGAGAAAAGGCAAATTCTACGAAAAGCTTCGCGGTTCATCATTCAGGACGGGATCATGTATAGAAAAGGTTATTCTGTTCCACTCCTCCAGTGTATCGCTCACGACGAAGTCAAACGAGTGTTACATGACGTGCACGAAGGAGAATGTGGCGATCACACCGGTGGACAAGCGCTTGCTAAGAAAATACTCCGATATGGATATTACCGGCCGATAGTGAACCGAGATGCAGCCAATTATGCCAGAAAGTGCGACAAGTGCCAGAAACACGCTCGAATTCCAAGAGCCCCACCTACCGAGATAACTCAAATGGTCAGTCCCTGGCCGTTCGCTATGTGGGGTATCGATATCATCGACGCTTTACCTCTGGCAAGAGGTGGTGCGAAGTATGCCATCGTCGCAGTTGACTACTTCACGAAATGGGCCGAGGCCGAAGCTCTCGCAACGATTACGTCGAAGAAAGTGATAAACTTTGTAGTCCGCAATATCATTTGTCGATTTGGACTCCCACGTACCATCATCACCGATAATGGGACCCAATTCGAAAGTTCGGAGTTCAAGAATTTCTGTCAACGGTTTCATATTCATAAAAAGTTCTCTGCAGTCGCACATCCACAAGCAAACGGTCAGGTCGAAGCTGTTAACAAAGTTATCAAATCCATCTTAAAGAAACGACTGGAAAAGGCTGGGGGCAAATTGGTCGATGAACTTCCTATGGCATTATGGGCTTATCGAACAACTCACAAGACCGCAACTGGACACACCCCATTTTCCTTATCCTATGGCTCGGAGGCCGTTATTCCAGTTGAGACAGAAGTATTTTCTCACCGCGTAACTTATTACGATCCAAAAACAAATGCTATATTACTTGCTGAATCTTTGGACCTGTTGGACGAGAAACGGGAAGAAGCTGATTTGAGAGCGGCCGCATACCGAAGTCGGGTCGCACGGTTATATAACACCAAAGTTCGACCCCGAACCTTTGAACTCGGTGATCTTGTCCTCAAGAGAATCTACCCGGTTCCTTCACACATGAAACCAAATTGGGAAGGACCGTACGTGATTACACAAAGACTTGGAGATGGCACATTCAAACTATCAACCGTGGACGGTCTAGTTTTACCAAGGGCCTGGAACAGCGAGAGTCTCCGTCGCTACTACATATGACAGGCTTTATTTATTATGTTTTTTATTCAGCAATTTACTTTTACATTTCGAAATTAGAATTTGTAATAAGGCAACTGACTTGCCATATTTTCTTATTTCAGCAATAAAATACCATCTCTTCGAGCCAGAGCTGTGATTCATTAAATACAATGTACAACATCACGATGCACGAAGAGCTAAATTCCATCACATCGTGGGATTTATTCAAGTAGGGAGTGGCTATGAAGCAATCAACCACTCACTAAATGAAACCCGAGCTCGGGGGCAAGCCATCACATCAGGCCACGAACGGGTTGATACACGACAACCCTTCACTTAACTCCGTACTCCCAGAGCGCGAGGCGGAGTATAAACATTTTCCTAACTCCTTGCTCCCAGAGCGCGAGGCGGAGTATAAACATTTTACTTAACTCCGTACTCCCAGAGCGCGAGGCGGAGTATAGACATTTTACTTAACTCCGTACTCCCAGAGCGCGAGGCGGAGTATAAACATTTTCCTAACTCCGTGCTCCCAGAGCGCGAGGCGGAGTATAAACATTTTACTTAACTCCGTACTCCCAGAGCGCGAGGCGGAGTATAAACATTTTCCTAACTCCGTGCTCCCAGAGCGCGAGGCGGAGTATAAACATTTTACTTAACTCCGTACTCCCAGAGCACGAGGCGGAGTATAAACATTTTCCTAACTCCGTGCTCCCAGAGCGCGAGACGGAGTATAAACTATTTACTTAACTCCGTACTCCCAGAGTGCGAGGTGGAGTATAAACATTTACAAAATCCCAGAGTACTCCGAGAGCGCGACCTGGGTACAAACATTCATTCAACTCCGTACTCTCAGAGCGCAAGACGGAGTATAAACATTTACTTAACTCCGTGCTCCCAGGGCGCGAGGCGGAGCATAAACATACGTCAACTCCACACTTATCCCCAATACTGGGGGCAGAACCATAACGCATAACAAGTTGAAGACAGAAAGGGAATAAATTTTTATTTCCACTATCAACAAAAAGAATCTGATTACAAAGTGTTTCAAAAAATTCTGCTAGTGGGAGCCGAATCCACATCTATACACGGCTATAGAAAAATCAACAAAATACTACCCTTCACAACAGAAAGTTAAAGAAAGAGTTAAATCTTTCTTCTTCCGTATTTTCTTCTTCGGGGAAGCTCCACCAGATCCGCTGCCTGATTTTCCCCTCGACCGCTTGCTCTTTTCAGGCTTGTCCTCCGGCAGCGACATAATATCAACGTCTTCCTCGGAGCTTGAGACGATGGAAATTCTTCTCGGAGGACGAGTTGAAGGCATGGGAGCAGTAGCAGGAAGTGGGACAGGAGCGGCTTCGATCATTACAGTACCGCCCGGTGAAATCACCATTAACGGGGCAGGCCCGGGCGGATTCATACCAGCATTCCCTGCTGCCATCTCGGCATCAATCTCGGCAATAATTTCATCCTCACGGGATGCTTGGGCCGCATCAGATGCAACAGTAGTGGGCATAGATGAACTAACGACCAGAGCAGCCCCACTCATAGCATCGGACGGATTGACGGAGGGATTGATGGGTTCATTAAGAAGCTCCTCAATCATTTGAGCGCTAAAAGAAAACATGTTTGCATCTCCCTCTTCGCCGACCAAGGTAGAAGTCGTGATGGCTTCAGTAAAAACAACCCCTTGTGTTTGATATGGGACTGATAGAGCAAGAGGCGCAGAAACAACGACTTCAGTCACTGAAATGCGACAAAGCGAAGGTTGTTAGCCAAGTGTGTTGCTTAAGGTTCTTCACAACTAAAATACGGGAAGCGTTCAAATACCTTCCTTAGTCTGGACCGAAACATGGGCAGAATCATCGGCGGAAGATAATAGCGGTTGGTCAGGATTATATGCAGGAACAGACTGGGGATCTACCGCACCAGTGGTCTCGGGAAATGTTGGAATTACAGCTTCAACCCTTGCCTTGTGATGCGCGATCCCCAAGCCTTCGCCTGTCTCTAGAGATTGAACACCAAGCTTTTCTTTCGCCATAGAGATCACCGCCTCATGAAGGACCTTCCTCTCATCCTCGGTGAGCAAACGCATCTCCAACTCAAAGTCGTCAAGTGTTTCATCTGGATGCGCTGTTCTCTTTTCATCCACTAGCCGGGTCCAGGCGTTGTACAGGATCATGGAGTCATCTCCCAGCCACGCTAAATTTCTGTGCTCCAGAACATTAGCGTTGTACGTGACCAAGAGATCATCAAACTCAGCATCAAGCCTGGACCTCTCCTCCAAAATCTTTTCTTGGATTTCTGCTTCCGCAGACTTAGTCTTGACCGCCGCCGCAGCAAGTTCGGCCCTAAGAGATACTACTTGGTCGCAAGCCTCTTGTGCAGTGGCGTTCGCGTCATCCTTCTCCTTCACCATTTCGGCAAATTTGGCCTTGAGCTCGTTCAACTCTTTAACGGCTAAGTCTCGCTCAGCTGCAATGGTGGTGTTGCGGTGGCCCATCTCCTCTACCGTGGCGCAATGTTCTTGTTGCATCCTAGCCATTTTGGCCACGGCGTCCTCGTGCTTCTGGAGAGCTTGAAGTTCAGAATTCCGGGACGTCTCCATTTCAGATTGAAGAACTTCAATGACGCGTTTCTTTTTAGCAATTTCAGCATCACGTTCAGCGATAATCTTCGCCCGGTCAAAAGCTACTCTAGAAGCCTTCACGGCTGCCTTGTACCACTCCTTATACTGAGCGTAGAAATCACGGATATAACTATGAGCAGTGGTCTCAGCATCCGAGGGAATTCTTTTAAGGTTAGGAGGGAAGACATAGCCATCCATGCAAATTTCAGGGAAGTCATTTTTCATTTGGGCGAGTTTAGCGGCTCCCTCACTTGTCAACTCAGTCGGAGCTTGTTCTATTATAGCGGCTGCTGTCGGTTCTATTCTTGGCCGCTGAGTATCAGGCCAAGAAGATTGAGAAGGCGGGTGCTGCTGATGAGAAGGCCCTGGAAGGTCTACTGGGGCCCTAGGAGGCGGAGGAGAGCGAGATCAAGATCGGTGCTGATATCCCCGATCCCTGTCAGAATAATCATGGCCAGAGCGGCCACGCGAGTAACCTCTATCATAGCGGTCTTGACTTGAATAGCCTCGCCCGCGATCCCTATCTGACTCTCTCCTGCGGGAATCATAGAATGGAGAAGATTGGCGCACATTTCGAAGCCTATCCAGAGTAGAGCCACGTCCTGACATCTCACCTGCGATAAGAAAGAATTACGGATTAAGATCCCATAAAGTAGTGTTTACTACTCAGAAGTCGTGAAGTGCTGTGGAAGTGTGTGTAAATGTGTAAACCCCCAAACCGACCGGAAATGTTGACCGCACTAAAAGAAAAGGGCTCGCTCATGTTTAGGACATCTTGAAATTCCTCCAACCTAGGATTATGAGAAATCGATATATAATCTGGGATGGGAATATCGTCAAGCCCTTTGAAAATGTCTCTCGAATGAGAAGGGGCGGCCTCAGAAATCATAACTCCGGAAATGGGAGGAGACACATCCACAGATTTCCACCCCTTAGACTTAAGTTTTTTGGAAACGGCGGCCTTGCCTTTCCGTCTTTCTCCCGACTCCTCCAAGTTTCCCGAGAGGTCAGCCATCGGCTCCAAATCCGTGTGGGTTCTTTCTTCGTCACTCGCCTCGATTATTCTGATTCCGAGTGACTTCTTCACCTTTCTCTTCTTGGTTTTCTTCTTATCTTCCTTCTTGGAAGCGGGCTTTGCCAATCCCTCGACGACTATACTTTGATTGATGTCGATCAAACCAAGAATTCTTAAGTTATAATCGTTCAGCACCGAGTCAATATGTCTCAACTCGCTTGGAACTTCTTGAAGACTTTGGACGATACCCTTGAAACGCCCTCCATCGGGTCTGGAGATAATGGCTGTAAAGGGAATGAAATGTCAATTTTAACACCAAAGAGCTATTGGTCAAGAAAACAGGTTAAGGCGCTTACGTCTAGACAACCATCGCCTAGCGAAACCCGGAGGGCACCGAACATAGAACCACTCGTTCTTGAAATAACTCAGTCGGGTCCAAGCTCCAACTACAACTTGGCAATTCCTAACTGCCTCCAGAAATGTAAAAGACGGGCTATCACCCCTACTCTTGAAGTTAAATATGTGTCTGATCTCGGTGGGCCTTGGCGGGCGAAAGAGACAGTCCATAAATATGACAAAGGCACTGTTCAGCAATGCGTGCCCATTGGGATGAAGTTGCGAAGGAGCAATTCCTAGGTAGGATAGCATCCCTTTGATATATTGATTGAAAGGAGGGAGAGTTCCGGCCGCAAAAGCATGGCGATAGAATGCTGTATATCCTTCAGGCGGATTATGCGGTCTATCAACGGCACTGGGCAATAATACATCACCTAGAGATATGTTATGTCTCAAGCAAATTCGGCCCAATAGGGATTCAGAAATGTTAGATTGGACAGAGTCAGCGGGGTCCTCAATAAATATAGCATCCGGCAATTCATCTGGAGCTGGATCGATTACATCGGTAGGAATATCGGGAATCTCAAGCACCGGAGGAGTCGAGCTCTGTACCTCTTGTTGTTGGGAACTCGAAGATTCCATAATTAACTAACTCATCATAAAGCAACATTAAGTTCATAAACAGCCCGTGCGTTCCCCAGTGTGGTGTGTATGGATGTGTCGTGCAGTACGAGTGCTGTGCGTTACTTAAGCAGATTTTACAGATTGAAACAAGATGTTCGTGCAACAAAACTTGGGAATTTGAGAGTGAGAATGACCGTCATCGCTGACCGTCACTCCCACGCCATCCAAACACTATGAACTACTTCAAGTATAAGTCAGTTATATTGTTGGTTAAGTCACAGTTCCATCGACGAGCTTCAAAAAGGAGATCAAATCTTTCAGTCAAGTTCGACTATGCAAGGCCGAAGCTCGTCGGAGTCAAGTATGCTAAAGTTCATTATGTTCGTCAAAGTTCAACTTAAGATTGGTCGTAGTTCGGATGTTGGAGCAAAATCAGAAGAGGAGATATCAGAACGTTCGAATCGATTGACTCGAATCGATGGCGTTCGAATCCACACACCTCGACTCCATTAAGGTCGACTCGGTGAAGCCTTAGGATGGAAAAGCACTACGAGTCCATGATCTTTGCATGACTTCGAATCGATCAATATTGAGATCCTTCGAATCGATCGATTTATCGCTACTTCGAATCGATCGCCGCGAACCTTCTTTCCTTCTTTCTCTTGAGACGATCAATTCGAAGCTCTACATTCAAAATCGATTCAAATGACTCGTTCCTGGAGCAGTGCGAAGCAATGGAAGGCGACACTCTAATCAATACGACTCGAATGATTTCATTCCCCAGTTCCATCGAGTCGACCCACTTTGTTCAGACCTCATCACTCCACGAAGTTTTTAGAAGGGAAGACTGAATCGTTGCTAAAGATTCTAAGTTCTATCTTTCACATCTCAAATCGATCCCTTGATTACCTGATTTTATGAGAGCGTGAAGGGGTTCGATCGATTCGAGGAGAGCACGTTCGTCTTGGCCTTGGAGAGGTCGATTCGAAGAAGAAGCTATAGCAGCAGTAAAAAGTAAAAAGTGAAAGTGACACTGGCATCGCGTATTTATATGGGCCTCCCGAAGGAAACGGGACGATTCGTATCCCGGTCAAAATGACCAACTCCAGCCGGTCACGCGCTATTCCACTCGAATCCATCGCATTCGAATCCATCACGTTTGAGCTCATTGCATTCGAATCCCTGAAAACTTCGAATCCATCAAGGCTGCATCTTTACAAAGCCTCATCGATGCGAAGCTACATCGATTCGAAGCTTTCAAAAAAAGTTAAATTAGAGTCGTTGCGTCCCATCGATTCGAAGTACTGACTTCATGACCATCAGCATGCAATGATTCAAAAGCTATCGATTCGAATGACCGTTTCGAATCCATCAGATACCAGCGATTCAAACCATCGATTCGAGCAAACACAGCTTCGAATCCATCACCAACCACTAATGAAAATGGACGGACCGTTTCAATGTGAAAAATTGCTTGTCTACTCTTTATACCGATTCAGGAGAGGATCGATACGAGAGGATGACCATAGACAATCATAAAAGCAATATTTTAGCTCGAATCTCAAACCGGTCCAGGAGAGGACCGATGCAGAATTCGATAACAAACCGAACTAACAACGACTTGCGATCACGCAACGTTAACCAAAGTCAAGATAATACACGTATGCACATATCTCTGACTAAGGTTCGATCTTTGTCATTTACAGGAATCAAATGTTCATCTCGTCATAACTCGAAGAACTAACAGCCAGTCACAATTATACGACGGTCAATTACAGCGATACAGAATGCAACTTTCGGTAAAGCATGTTATAGCTATCCAATGAGAGACTGCAGCTTTTCAAAGCACGTCGTGTTTACACAGGATGTACTTTGGGGGGCAAATGTTATCCCGCCTTTTGGCAAGGCCGTGACATCAAGGACTTAACTAGCAACCGGTGACAAATCGTCTCGAGGATCAGCTACGCGCAAGGATCGCTATGGATGTCGATGAAATTTGTCCGAGTCCAGATCAGGCTGCAATCAATAAGGCACGTCAAACAGGGTAGTGAGAACCAGTGTTCCAAGTTTTGGGTCAATCAGAGTTCGTACACTCAAGATATCACCAACAGAAAATGGAGGAGACAACCTTGTATTCGAATCCATAAAAGAGCCCTATGTTCAAATCGATGAGTTAGGAATGCCGTTCGAATCCATCAGCTCAGAATCCATTCGAATCCATCAAGTTTAGCTCCATCGTCTTCGAATCCATCAGAGCAGATTCCGTTCGAATCCATCAAGGTTGACTCCATCGTCTTCACATCCATCAGCTCAGAATCCATTCGAATCCATCAAGTTTAGCTCCATCGTCTTCGAATCCATCAGAGCAAATTCCGTTCGAATCCATCAAGGTTGACTCCATCGTCTTCGTATCCGCCAGAGCAAATTCCGTTCAAAGCCAGCACGTCAAGCTCATGTGATCTACTTCGAATCGATGAGGTCTTAGTCGATTCGAAGCCATCAGGTTCTCCTCACTTCGAATCCAGGCAATCAATACACTACGACTCCATCACATAAATTACTTCGAAACCAAACTTCACGTCCAGCTTCGCATCCATTACCTCGAATCCAAACCATGGATTCGACCCAGTCAAACCAGAGTAAAAAACGGATCGATGCGAGAAGCACACGTCACTATGAGCATCGAGTCGACCCTATCGATTCGAAGGGATCGATTCGAAGTATCCATGATTCACCAGAAATGCAACATTGAATCGATCATATCTTGAGATCTACGCATCCAAATGCTATGAAATTTTCACAGAAGCTTGAGCACATGTTGAAGAATGTCCACACCAAATTTCAGCTCGATTGGACAGTTTCTTGATCGATTCGAACCAAAGGTTGAATCGATCCCAAAGTGGGCCCGGATCTCCAGATTTCGGCCATGTGGGCCCTCTCACGTGCCAGAAGCGGTCTCCCCGAATTTTAGGCGAAATATCAGCCTCCTACACCTATAAATAGAGCCCCTGGTCATTCAGAAAAGAGGTCGGACAATTCTAAGTACTGAAGAGCGCCCAGATTCTGCCAGATTTACTCCAGAACACCACCGCTGCTTTAGATTGACACTTAGCATTTAAATTCAGTTGTACTACAGTATAAAGAATTGTAATCTTCAAGTATCGAGCAATAAAATCATCAAACTTCATAGTGGACGTAGGCAAAACGCCGAACCACTCTAAATCGCTTGTCTTTGCAATTTACTTTCTGTTATTTGGAGTTTTTGTTAGATAATCCCCAGTTTTAATTTTCATTCTTCACTTTTATCTCTTCAAAAACTTCCGAAGAGTGTTGTGCCCATTTTTGGTACAAACATATATGGTTTATTAATTGATAATGAATGGTAATATGTGATTTTTATCATTTGTTATTTGTTGCTGTGTTTAAATAAAAGTTGTCATTATTATAAATGTAAGAAAAGATAAACAATTATGAGTTGGTCTTATACAAAAAAAGTTAAATAAGTGAAACTAAAAATTTATAAATATGACTTGTAAATAAAATGGAATTCTGTATATATGATTTCAAATGATTTGAAAAAAATAAAAAACAGAATGTTAAAATTTTGAAAGTTGTTATCTAAGTGTTTTGTTGAAACATAAGAAACTAATTTTATAACTTATAAATTTTAAGAATTAGTGAGTTAAAACAAATTTTTAAATTTGTTAAATATGAATGTTAAGAAAAGTAAATTTGATAATTGAACTATGAAATTAAATTTAACTTAAGTTAAGTTAAATAAAATGAATTTTGAAATGAAATTTAACTTAAGCAAAGTTAAATGAAAATGAAAGTGAATTTGATTTTTAATAAATTAATGTAATGAATATGAACTTGAGTTATAAAATGAAATTCAACTTAAGTGGCAAAATGAATTGAATTGAGCTAACGAAATCAATTAGTGAATGGAATATGTTTTGGAATGTTGTTTGTTAAAATTGAATATGAACTAAATTGTGAAGTGATAATGAAAATAAGTTGTGTTGTATAAATTTTTTAAAACAAACTTAAGTAAAGAAATTTATGGAATGGTTATTAAGTGTTATTAGAATTAAAGAAATATACTAAATGTAGAGCGAATGTAAATGTAAATGAACGTGAATTAAACAAAAGTGAATGGTGAATATACATGTAAATAAAATTGAAAGTTAATGAATTGAAGGATAATAATTGAATGTAAGTCAACTGATTTAATTAGAATGTAAATTATTGGAATTTAAATTAATGGAATGTAAATCAATTGAACATAAGTAAAATTGAGTGTAAATGAATTAGATGTAAATGAAAGTATAAATTAAAAGTTGACATTGAAAATGCAAATCGAAATGGTTATGAATTAATTGAATGGATATCATTTATTTGATGATTTCACTTATCATATATGTTTCATTTGCATATAGTTATTGTAATAGTTATGTTATATATTTATATTACTTTCTATATACTAGTTCTCATTGGTTGTTGAGTGTTTAGTAGGTGCGGATGGCGCATGCTTCGCATTTGGAGCTCACTTTCGCGCTATATTGATTGTATATGCTTGCTAATAAATATAAAAGGTATATATCTCGGATTACATATCGTACTTTTACACTTCTTTCCCTAAGGGATGCCTCATCCTTGAAGATGATGTATATTTTTATTATATATATATATATATATATATTGTGATTTTTTTCGATCGAACCGCGCAAAGGAGACGCTGGCGAAATTTTCCTTAAATTTAAGGCGTTAGAAATTTTTTGAGGATTTTGGAAAAAAAATTGATAACAAAAATTTGGATTTTGGTTTTATAAATTAAATGGTAATAGTTAGTAACTATGAATTGATTTGAAAGACTTAAAATTTTTATAATGCATTTTAACTGATTATTTTTGAGAAGTTAATGGTTTTGTGACATTTTCTTACCTGGTAATTTCGGGGACGAAATTCTGTTAAGGGGAAAGTCTGTAACGACCAAAAATTTCAGCTATTCAAATTTGGAATATTTAATTGATTTTAAATATTGAAAAATTAATTTTAAAATTTAAATTACTTATATTTCGAATATAGCGACTTATTTGATAATTATACTGTTTAATTTAATATATGGAATTGCTTAAATAATTGAATCTTGAATTTAATATGAATGAAAATGATTTAGAAAACTGATTTAAATTGTATTTGAATAAGAATGAAGATAGCAAACATTTAATTTGATTTAAATATATTTTGGAAATTACTCATTTTAATTACCATGTAAAAATAGCTTTTTGGGGGCACTGTCTCAAATTTCGACGAAACTAGTTTCATCAGATCCGTAATAGTAAATTATTATATGTGCCGAATTTCATGGCGATCGGACGTATCGTTTGGTCATGCGAGTTTAAAATGCATAGAAGTTAATTAAAGGAATTTAATTTAATATAATATGATTTTGAGAAGCTAACTTCTGAATATGATTGAATTGACTTCTGATATATATTCCATTGTGTTCGGAATAAGGGTATAACATATAGAACACCGGACGGCATGCTTCATTTGGAATTCGAAATTTTCATGGATGAATAGTGCTTTGGAAAATTTTCTATAAAAGGCCATAAAATATCTTCATTTTGCAAACCCTATACCTAATTTTCATCAACCGCCATTAAAAACTTAACCATCCAACGGCCTTAGTCGATTGGAGCCTTTAGAGGCCGAATTAGCCTTCGACTTCAACTAGGAAGATGTAGAGCTCAACGGGCTCTACAAGATCAACGGATGGATCATCGTTTGATGAGGTGTGGAGGGTGAAACATGCTGCGTTCAAGCAGCAGCTTTGAGTTTCGACCGCGATTTTGTGTCGCGCGCGCATGGCGCAAGCGAGGGCAGCAGGCGATGGTGTGTCATGGTTGGCAGCGTGTCATGGGTGGTGCGCGATCATTCGAGGGAAAAAAGAAAAGAAAGCATGGCCTGGAGCGTGCATGAGGAGGGAAGCAGATGAAAGAAAGGTCAAACGTTTAAACTTTATTAAATTTAGTTAATTATAATTTTAATTATATCGTATGTTAATAAATTCGTAACTTTCTCGTACGAGGCCGGTTTCGAGCGCGACAAGTTGCATTATGTTCGTATCACCAAGCACTACGCTATGGAGTTGGATTGGTTGGATTTGGAGCTAATATGAATTTTGAGTTAAATTGAACGACCGTTCAATTTTAATCCAAACCGGAGCGCTTTGGCGATTTTTGGAATTTTTGTAAGTTAACTCACCGCTTGGCTTGCTTATATTTTTTAAGTGGGGATAATTTTATTTATGTTGTTTATAGCTTTTTTGGATGATATAGTATATTTATTAGTTGGTTTGGATATATTCCTGCCTATTGGAGCGGATGAGACCCTATTACGTTCTAGTGTAAGAACGGATGATCCTTTGTATACGAATCCTGCCTCGAAGCGGTTGATTTTTATACTATTTGATTATATGCTGTATTTGATGCAAGAGGATAGGCTAGAAGGATCCAACAGGATTCCTCACACTGTTGGTTTTACTTTTTATATTATTTGATTATATGTTGTCTGTGATGCAGGGGGACAGTTGGAGGGATCCAACAGGATTCCTTACACTTTTGATTTTACGTTTTATATTATTGGAATATATGCTGTTTGTTATGCAGTGGGACAGGTTGGAGGGATCCAACAGGATTCCTCACACTGTTGATTTTATTTTCATATATTTTGATATATAATGTATTGGATGTCGTATTGGATGATAGGAATTTGTTTTGCTTATTTAGTGCTATGGTAGCACTAGGCCATATTTTTAGTATTTTGAAATACTATAAAGTAGAGATTATGATTTGAAATGATTTTAAAAGTGATTTTGGAAGTGTATATGTTTTAATAATTTTTAAATTATTAAAAGGAATGAATATCTTTTTAAATAAATAGAAAGCATGATTTTTGGATGTTATAAAAGTATAGTTTTGAGATAAACTTTAAATAGAGATTTTTGAATAAGTTTATAAAATGGATTTATAAAAGTGATATTTTATAAATAAAGAAATAGATTTATAATTGGAATTTATAAATATTTTGTAAGTGGATTTATAAATAAATTTGATTTATAAAGAAATGGATTTATTTGGATTTGGATAGTAAAATGAGTTTTTATAAAAGAATGATTTATAAATAGAATTTTATATAAAAAAGATTTTATAAAATAGAAGTTTTATTAAATCGAAAGGAGATTTATAAGTATAATTTTATGAATGTGGAAATGATTTATGTTGAGATTTAAATATGGAATTTTATATAAAGGAAATATATTTAAGTTTTTAAGAGTTAAATAATCCATTAAAGGAATGTTTTGAAAGTAATGTTTTTTAATAAAGTTAATGGCTTTAAGAAGTAATTTATCTTTTTAAAGTGATGTTTTTGAAAGTAATTATTTCAAATGTAGTTTGAATGGTTTTGAAAAATGATTTAAAATGTGATATGTATCGAAAACATAGATTTCAACATTTATTATTGTAATAGACGTTTTCGGGAAAGTATGGAAGGCATGTACTATAACACTGTTGTTATAGTAAATGATTTCCGAAAGGAAATGTTTTATACAGTATATGGGATTATATATATATATAATTAATTAATCGAATCCCTATACTAATGTTTTGGGGTTGTCGTAACGATGTTTTACACAACATTTGTTTTGACCCAATAAATTGTATTTTGACCTTCCACTGTGAAATACACGAATTGGTTCTTATGATCATACTAAAGGCTTGGTGGTGTAGGAGCATGGCATCCTATACTTAACACCCGTTCGGAGACGTACGAGCTCTGGAGTTGTACGGTTATTGAAATCTATTTGGCGTGTCTCCAAATGGTAGTGTTATTGAATATACTTATACAGTTGACATAAGTATATGGAAATGTTTTCTAATATCAAAGATTTGAAATGGTTTTGAGGATATATCTTTTTAAAGATAATTGAAGTAAATATTTGGAAATTGATTTTATTAATAAAAGATTAATTAAATGGACCTAGTGACTGCTTGTGTGCTAGATATTGTTTGTTGCTTTGATAGTTAAATAACCGACTATCAAATTTGGCAATTTTTGGTTCCTTGACTTGATGTGCGAACTGATTAGTCGTGCATTTGGCACGAAGCTGACTGAGTAGGCTTGATTAAAGTTTGGATTAAGAATGTTGATTCGAGTGGTGTGGAGTGTCTATGGTACTCCAATCTATCGGGCTTCCTTCTTGGCCGAAGGATGGCAAGTTGGGAGTTGGAAACATGATAAGTCCAGGAGACTTGGTTTCCATATGAGGTTAAGGAGCCTCTTTATCGTTGGTGGTCCGGAGAGACCGAGGTCGGACTAATCCAAGAACCACTTCGGACCAATGTATGTGTTCGAAAGTGCATGTTGATGATGATGATTTTGAAGACCGGAGATCTTCAGAATATAAGGATTGTTGTCATGAGTCCCAGAGGTTTACCCCATATTATATTTATATGGAAGTGGTGTCTGCATTCTGAAATCTTCGTTGTATTGAAGACCAAAGATCTTTATAGCGAAAGGACTGCTTGTTGACATTCTCTGGGTTGCTCCTAATATAGAGATTTTTAGTAGCAGTGGTCTCTTCGTTTTGAAAATCATTGGATTGTAAGGACTACTCGCTACTAATGGTAGTAGGAGGAGTGCCTTCGGCTTCGTTCAGTCCCAGAACAAACTTGTATGGATGAGTGTTTGACTGTGCATTTCTGGTCATATTAATTGATCTCTATGAAAGTATCATCTGCTTGGTGGCAGAGAAGGCAACTTCTCTTAGCTTAACACTCTTCTCTAAGAGGTACGAGCTCAGAGGTTATTCGTTTGTAGAAATTAGTTGTATCATTCTGAAATGGTAGTGTAGCATTCAAAGTGGAACCAGTTATGATCGAAGCGTGGCTTTGTGGAGTGTAGCCTCGCGAGCCTCACAACCCGGAGATGATACGCGATACTATGAAAGGCATCTATTGCCTTAAGATGATGAAATGGACAGGTATTGGAGGCTGACGGAGATCGTGTAAAGCCACCGTGTAATACTTTGTTCCATAGTAGTGTAATAGTGTAGTTCGGAGGCAGACAGATATCGTGTAAAACCATGCGAAAACTATGTGTTATACCTAGATTTTTTAGCCACTAGTTCCCTATCATTTTGGAAATCATTCTCCACTACGTGCCTACCATTTTATTTGTAGAACCTAACATATTCTAGAATTTAATAATGGTAACAATTTCAGCTATTTGATTTATTATTTGTATACTAGACACTAGTATAATATAACAGGATTTGATATGAAATGTTATAGTAATCGTAAGGTAAAAACCCATCCGTATTTTGTGTGGCGTTGTCTTATGAGATACCTTTGTTTTGATAAAGAAAAGTTTTCTAACTTTAAAATAAATTTGAGATATATTTTCTCATGCTGGTTTACCAGACTAATCCGGACATTCTTCCCTTTTAATGCTCGGGTTAAACCGAGCATATTTACAAATTCAGATTTGGATGCTTTGGAGCTTCAGCAGACGAGCTGGAGGTATTTAGGTCGTATTCCATGTATATGTTTATTTTCCGCTGCATTGTCGTTTAAATTATCAACATTTGTGAGGACATGTTGTTATAACTGTCCAGGCTGATGATTGTGATTTGATTGTTGTAATCTGATGGATGTATGTATATTAAATATTATAATTTTTCTTTGTAAAGCTCATTGATATTATATCATATGTTTTTCCGCAGCGATTGTAAGATTTTGTGTTTGTTTTAGTTCTCTCTCATCTTCTTCTTTTTCTACTTCTTTTCTCTCTTCTTCTTTCCTCTTCTCTTCTCTCTTCTTTCTTTGTTTCCCATGACTATCGGTTTTCTGGCACTTGAATTTTCGGCATGTGAATATCGAGGATGTATTAGTGTCGATTTTCGAGGGTCGAAAACCCCGATCATTATAAGACATCTCTTCAATGGTACATATGTCGACATATCTATGTAGTGTATGTTGACAAACTTCTGTATGTTTTGAAAAACATAAATATTCTAAATGTGTTGCAAAATTATGAACTCTTGGAAAATCATTTAAGCATGGTTTCTAAATACTTTCATATATAAAACTCTTATAAAAATTTAAAAAAAATTATTTTGAAAAATAAAATAAATTATTTTATAAAAGAGTATTCAAAGAAAAGAAAGTTGTTATTCAAGGACTTTAACAAATTAGTCTATTCTCTATTGACTATAAACTATAGTCTTAAACTCTTCATGTCTTTGTATCTAAATTCATGAGTCTTCAAATACCTTGATCATCTCTGAATATTAATCTCTAGTCCTTTTACTAATTAGTCTTCAAACTTGATTATCATGTACTTGTATAAACCTGTATAATATCCTTCAAAATATTGTATACAACTTGGAAAAATATCATGTACCTATATGTATATGGTTGTTGTCATCAACATCAATATCTGTAGTATTAACAATTTTAATTGAAATATAGGAAGATGTTTCATTCTTTCAAATAAGAAAAATCCTATGATTATATTCTCATTTTATTTTTTCCTTCTCTCCTCCTTCCATGCTATGGCCAAAATTTGGTGTCCCCTTCCAAAACAAAAATCCAAGTCAAATGAGAAACTTCAAACAAAACAAAACAAAACATAAGTGGTTCATCCATCTCTTGTAAGAATTGTGTGTAGATCTTGGAGACCTAAGAAGAAGTCACATGGTGAGGTGTTACAAAGGGCTAGGCTTTTTAGGTTTGACATTCCATCTTAAATTCATTCATGATGTTATGATCTAATTTAGTTCACATATATGTATGTTCATTTACACTAATTGAATCTAATTTTTAAAATCCTCTTGTGTATTGGAAACTAAATTAAAAGTCGATCTTATGTATATTTTATTTTGAATATTGATATTGTTCTGATGGGATCTTAATCCATTTGTTGATATATATTTGATTTTCTATCAAATTTATTTTGTTATCACAAATTTAGTCAATTAATTATTTAATTAACCTAATTTGTCTTTGATTCATTTATGTTCTGAAACTAGTTTTCTTATTTGTTGGATCTGAGATTACGAGTTTATGTAGACCGAATATGTTGTAATAAAATTTACTATTATTATTACAACTTAATTCTCTTACAATTGTGGACTTAATATTTAACTAAATTAAGTTATGTGTGTGTTTGTTTGTGTATTCATATGATTTATCCTTTTGCTCTTTAAAATTGTAAATCGACATCAAGTTTAAACTTTCAGTTGGGTTAATTTGTTTTAAATTAATATATTCAAGTTCATTTCTTAGTCTAATGTATGTTTTAAAATTAAATGTTAATTTACTATATATATATACATATTTGTATATGTATATGTGTAATGTTTTAAAACTGATTATGTCATCGGAGCAATACATTAAATTATGACAATGCTTTTATTTTTATGTTGGATATGTACTTCATATCTGCAATTTTAAATGTTTGGATTTTGTTTGATTACTAGAGGAATCCATTATTAAATGGTATTTGTAAAAAAATCTAAAATATCACTTCATATTATTTCCTTTTAATTTTGATTTGATTTGATCTAGATATAATATAAAATTTCATTTCCATCTTTAATTTTCAAGCTCTCTTTTGTTTGAAACATCTAATTTTATGAAGGTTTATTTTCAGTGTATATATGTATATATATTAAAAATATATAAGTGGTAATAAAATATCACATATGTGTGTATATATTTCTAACAATTTGTAGTACTACAATATGTGTATACAAATCATATATATTGTAATATATTAAAACAATTGTATACACTTAGGCATTCATATTCCCAATATGCATATGAATTGGTTACATGTATATGTAATTATAATACACACACACACATATACAATAGATATAAATTCCAATATCTATATGTATATATATAGTTATACACATGTTTATATTATGTTATGTTTATTAAATGTATAAATTATGCATTCAAAATTAAATATTTACTTGAACTAACTAATAACTAATAATTAACAAATGTAAATTAAAGTTAAATGAAATATGATTTTATTCAATAGATAGATTGGATCTAGTGAAATCCATTAGACTTTATAGGCCCATTATGATCCAAGTTGGGTTTTTTTGAGATCTTCCCTTTTCACCCGTTGCACACAATCTCGATTCCTACAAATGGTATCAGAGCCCAAATGGTCTATGTGGCCTAATTAGCCAGCATTAGGGGCCAACTAATAAACTTTTCTATCTGATGAGTATCTAGAATATTAATGCTTAGGCTTAAGGTTGGATAATTAAGTATCGTCCCCTTCTTGGCTACTGGCCTAGCCCAATGGGTGGAGTATGTCTTAAGATTAAACCAAATATAAGGCCCAAATTGATTTTGGGCCTTAGGCTAATTTTTAAATTAAGATTTGAAAATTTAAAATCTATTTTAAATTTAAATGCTAAGCTTAAAATATAAAAGAAAATTTTATACATGTTATAAATTAATTTTAAAATTTTTCAAAATTGGTTTGAGAAACTAATTTAATTTTTTTCAAATTTGTAAATATTTAACTAATTTGATTAATTAAATAAGTAATTAATTAAAATTTAACTAATTATAAAATGCATATGTACAATGATATATGTATATGTAACTTTAAAGGTATAACAACCCTGGTTGAGGTTAACTAGTTTATAATCTAAAATATAGATGAATTAAGTTTTAATTAGTTGATTGAATAAATTGGGAAAATTATAATTTATTGTATCTTCAAATTTAAATGGATTTGGAATATAATAAAATTGGAAGTTTAACAAATTATCTTTTATATTATTTAACTCCTATATTTAGTAATATAAGAGCTATTTAAAGGAAATGAATAAAGAGATTTTAATGGAGATAATTTCATTATATGGAATGTGATTTCTCAATTTAATGATTCATATTACTAAAACAATAAAGAAAAAAAATTTGATTTTAAAATACGATATTTTGACACAAACGGTGTATTTTGTAACGTTAATATCAACGACAAAATTTAATTGTGAAATCTTGTTTAATTAGATTCAAATAGGTTTTAATTTATAAAATAGATATTTTATAATGTATATCTTGTTCTAAATATAATGGTTAATTTCATAAAATTAACAAGTTTGTTTCAATATAAAAATAAAATGTTTTATAATTAAAAGTTATAGTTAGCAACACATTGTAATAAGAAGATTTTAACAACACTTCTTTTTAGGTATCTAACCAATACCCTAATGCTCATTAACACTTAAACAAATAAGGATAAGTTCGTCTCATTTCCTTCTCTCTAAAACCAGCAAACACAAAATCATCCTCAACCTCTTCCCAAACCAAATCAAAAGAGCAAGCTCCATTTTTCTCCAAATTTCTCAAAACCCTAGGCTGTTCTGAAAATTAAAAAAAAATCAAATAAATTCCAAAAAATTCTCAAATTCGGGTATGTTGTTGCTGATATGTAAAAGCACCTCTGATCCAAATTTCATTGCATCTGGTTTAGTTTTGATGGGTCAAAGGTCTTCTTTTCTCTAGTGGTTTCCGGGTTAGATCTGGGCTGAAAACGAAGGTCACTAGAAAATTCATAACTAATTGTATAAAAATCATAAAAATACAAAATTTGGATATGTTGTTCTCAACTCATAAATACAGCTTCTCTAAAAGTTTCGTAGGAAAATACGTAGTTTTTCTATGCCAAACCCTTGCTGCACTGAGAATGAAAAGGCAAGTTTTTTAGTGATTGTTTGTATGTTGATGCATGCAAACTTTGAAGATGTTAAGGTGAGTTAACCTCACACTTCTAGATCAAATATGTTGTGCATGCTGATAAATCTTGGCTTTTGATTATTTACTGTAAGTTTTAAGCTATTTGAATGTTACAGTAACCTTATCCTATTACTGTCAAATTCTGAATCGGAGCATGTTTTGCTCCAGCTGTTTACAGTGAAATCTGGTTGTGAGTCCAACTTTGTGACCTTGTATCTCTCCCGTTTATTTTTGGATTGTGTTCATTCTTGTTCTGATTGACAGTAGAGTTGTTGAACTCTATGCATGTAAAATTTCAAGGCTTTTAGACCTCTGTAACTATTTGAAAACTTGCATGGAACTTTGAATCGGATCATGTTTTGCTCCAGCTGTTTATAGTGAAATCTGACTGTGGGTCCAACTTTGTGACCTTATATCTCTCTCGTTTCTTATCCGATTTGTGTCAATCTTTTTTAATGATAAAATTTTTGTTGTAATATATGCATGTCAAATTTCAGGTCATTTCGACCTCTGTAGCTTATATTTTTTTTTTGAAAAGAAAAACCGCCTCATTAAAAACCTGATCCTATACCCAGAGTGGGAATAGGACAGGGAAAAAGAGTGCGGCGCTTTATTAACAACATATTAACAAAGCAAAGGTATAATACCAATGTATATACAAGCGACACAACTGCCAATAAGCAAGACAAAAAGAGAAGAAAGTACAAATCGCAGCAGCAAACAAAGATCAAACCCCCAGATCAACTAAACCGAACAAAAAAGGAAAAGAGAAACACAACCAACTTCAACAACACTGGCGAATCATTCCCCCATCAGATCAATGCCCCATCGTTCAAGAATTCTCTTGCTTCTAATAGAAATCGAGCTCATCTTCTTCAATTTGTTTTTACCCAGCAGTTTCAGATCTATTTCTATAAGTTTCCAGCGATCCCGATTCGAGAAGTTTCGGCCATCATGAAGTCTACAATTTCGTTCCTGCCAGATGTGGTGAATTACAGTAGAAAAGCTAGCAAAAGCCAATCCGGTTGCTTGATCCGCTGCAGCGAAGTTTGCAATTAACAACTGGCATCCCTCTTCCAAAGTCAGAGAAATCGGCTGAGGTAAGTCTAAATTCTTGCAACACGTAGTCCATAAATAGGCAGAGTAAGGACACGCAAAAAATAAATGGGTATGGTTTTCAGGGAATTGATTACAAAGTAAACAGATAGTATCAGATACATAACCCCAATCTATTAGTTTATCTCTGGTAGGTAAACGATTGTAAATAGCTTTGTAGGCAGTTAAAGACATCCTAGGATTATTACACTTGTTCCAGATAATTTTGCCCCATTCTACAGTAGGATAATGATTTCTAGTCTCATTCCAAGCAGATCTGAAACTGAAACCTTTTAAATCACTAGTCCATTTCCAATAATCAGAGGAAGACGAAGAATCTATACACACACTTGAAATCAGATTATTTAGTTGCCTAGTGAATGGAACTAAATCCAGATTAAAAACTCCGTCTTGAATGATAGAAGAAACATTATCAGTCTGATGGCCATATAGATATAAGCTATCCCATCCAAGAATAGAAACCATGCTTTCACTATTAATCCAAGGATCATGCCATAACAACGTATTCCTACCATTTACAATGACTCTGGAAATATTATTCCGAGCAACCTGTCTATGCTTGAGAATGGATTTCCAAGTACAGGAGGAATTGTTATCAATCTCCATGGTCCAAAAATGCTTATTGTCGCAATACCTTTTGCTCATCCAGCGAGACCAAACATTTTTCGAATTAATAAAATGCAAAAGAAGTTTTAGACTTGCCGCTTTTCTGATATCCATAAAATTTCTCAAGCCAATTCCTCCTTCTAACTTAGGGTGGCATAGAGTATTCCAAGCGATTTTATGAACTTTACCATTCCATATAAAATTAGCACACATTTTATTTAATTTGTCAGTAGTGGCCAAAGGGAGCTGGTAAACCATCATCCAATACATAACCATAGGAGTTATAACAGAATGGATTAATTCAATTCTTCCAGCCAGGGATAATAATTTGCTATTCCAACCATTTAATCTATTATTAATGTTATCGAAAAGAGCCCCACAATCAGCAAAATGAAGATAGTTATGAGATAAAGGCACCCCTAAGTATTTGACTGGAAGTTTGCTCTCTTGCATATTAAGAATATTCATAATCTCATGCTTACTTGTAGTGCCTTTACTAAAATACAGCTTAGATTTACTATTGTTAACATTTAACCCCACATAGATTTTAAGCTTCTCCAAGCATTTACTAATCACCCTGGCACTTTTAATGGAAGCCCGAACAAAAATCATCAAATCATCAGCATAAAGTAGGTGAGTAATGGCCGGTTCAAAATTAAAAGGAGGAGTAATGTCCTTGACTTTGTAAGCCTTCATCATCAAAATAGAGAAAAACTCCATAGCCACACAAAACAAATACGGCGAGAGAGGATCGCCTTGTCTAATACCTCTAGTGCTAGGAATCAGGCCTTTGGGGTAACCATTAATCATAATAGAAAAAGTAGGAGTAGAAATGCAGTTGTAGATTAATTTAACCAATTTTTCAGGAAAACCCAACTTTTTAAGCATATGGCAAATAAATTTCCTATTAACCATATCATATGCTTTGTGTAAATCTAGTTTCAAACAAAATTTACCAGCACCTTTTCGATTAAAAAATCTTACCTGTTCATGAGCTAGTAATATATTTTCCGAGATAACTCTTCCAGGAATAAAAGCAGATTGAGCTTCTGAAATAAGATAGCTAAGGAAAGGCTTAATTCTGTTACAAATAACTTTAGCAATAATTTTGTAAATAACATTGCAGCACGAAATAGGCCTATAATCAGCAAGAGAAGTGGGATTATTGATTTTTGGCACCAGAGTTATGAAAGTATGGTTCACACCTTTGTCTAATTTGCAGGTAGAGAAAACCTGATTTATCATGCGAGTCATGTTACTTTTTAACTCATTCCAGTGTATTTTATAAAATTTTGCAGAGAATCCATCTAGGCCCGGACTACTGTTATCAGAAATGGAAGAGATGGCTTTGAAAATTTCATCTGAGCTAACACTGGTAGACAAGAACTCCCTACCACCCTCATTAATGCGACAGATACAGTTTACATCAGGTAGTGTAGTATTGATATTATCATCATTAAAAATCTGAGTAAAATATAAAATAGCTTCATTTTCTATCTTATTGGGATCATGCACAAGTTTACCATCAATGGAAATAACGGAATTAAGATTAGATCTGTGCTTCCTTATCGACATTTTAGAGTGAAAAAATCTTGTACAGTCATCCCCTTCTGAGAGCCAATCCACTTTAGCTTTTTGAGAAGCGTTGAGAAATTCGATATGATTTTGATCCTTCCATCTTTTACAGGCTGCCATTAAGTTGTCAAAAGCTGCAGAATTATCTGGGTTGCTGTCTACACACTTAAGAGCTGCTGCATACTCCTGTTCCAATTCCTTAACTATTTGACTGTCTAATCTTCTTCTAGAGCTCCAGTCTTTAAGGTACAATTTACATACTTTCAACTGTTGTCTAAAAATATGTAACTGAGAGCCTTCAAAAGATAGCTTAAATGCATTAGAGAAACATTCTCCATATCCCTCTAATAAATTCCATGTGTTCACATATCTGAATGGTTTTCCTACATTTGATATAGGGGGATTAAGTAATTTAAGACAGATAGGGATATGGTCACTGATGGGATTAGAGACTCCAAAGCAGGCTAGGTTAGGGAATTTGTTCATCAAAAGATCATTAAATAAAATTTTGTCAATTTTAGTAGCCATTCCCCTTTTTCTCCATGTATAGTTGAACCCCAAGATAGGCAAATCAACCAAACCCGAACTGATCACACAATTTTTGAAACCTTCCATTTGGCTGAAAGGAACAGAATTACCTCCTTTTTTATCTGAAGTAGATAGAATATTGTTGAAATCACCAATTAGACACCACGGCACATCAGTATATATTGACTCCTTTGATAGAATATTCCATAGAAGTTCTCTATCTTTTAGAAAATTACTAGCATAAATAAATGAAATTTTCATTTTGAAGCCCCCAGAATTCACAATATTCAACGAGATATGCTGAGAAGACATATGAGTAGGCTCAACCTGCCAAATAGAGTTATCCCAAATAACAAGAATTCTTCCTTTACAAGAGCAAATGTTATTGTCTAAAGAAGACCAGCCACTATTCATTTTAGACATTAGCTTATTTTTGCCTTCATTACTAAGTTTATTCTCTAGCAAACCAACCAAAGTTGGTTTATGAGTTGTTAGAAATTTAAAAACTGCTAATTGTTTCTCAGCAGCATTTAAACCTCTAACATTCCAAGCAATAATAGTCATTTAACTTTAGAGTGGCTCCTTGTTTGCCTTTTAGGAGGAGCAGTGGATATAGAATGAGCATTACCATTTTTCTTAATCATCTTTCTATTATTTATCTCGTCAATTTCCTCAACAAATTCCTTGTTAACTTCAACAAAATGTTCAACATTCATAACAGGATCCTGCGAACTAATTGGATTATCCTCCACAGCAATCTGATTTATAAACTCCTCGTCAGAGTCAGAAAGAGTATCAACAAGATCTTCTCTAGCCCCTAGCGACGAGCTAGGATCTCCCTCTGTTTGCTGAACCTACTGTCTATCATTAAGATTACAAAAAGAATTAAACATACCCATTTCTTCTGTTAAATGATTTGAAACATTATCTTTTAATGAGCTCCCAACCACATTTGCATTAATTGTCTGAGACTTTCTAACAACTGTTTCTGAATTAGATGCAAAGCCTACCTCTGGATTTTTGACTTGTATATCAACACATGTTACAGACGCACAATTTTGTACTTCAGATGATGGCTGTCCAAGACCTTGCACGTTAACCTCAGCTTGAATATTCGGCGAACGAAATTCATGTTCCAGAACCAAAGGATTGAGACAATTTACATTAGTTATGGTACTGGGATGTTTAAGATTTATGTTATCTTGTGCCTGTAAATCTTGTTGTAATAAGTTTAATTCCGCATCCCTGCAATTCCCATTGTTTAGTTGGAACGATCCAGTTTCAAAAACTCTGCTAGCATTATTTATAACATCTTCAGTAAAAACTGGAAAATTATTACTAATTATATCAACTTCCCTCAAAGACTGCAAAGATTCGTTACAATTAGCATTAATTTTCGGAATCCATTTACTAGTTTTTTTTATTTTACATAGATCGGTAGAATGTCCAAAAATTTTACATTCCTTACATAGTATAGGTTTATAGTCATATCGAACTGAAATTTGAAGTTCTTCCCCATTATGCATTAATACATCAACATAGTTAGGAAACCCATCCTCAGCAGACATTTCTATTAGCACCTTAGCATAAGCAATTCTGGATTCATCCGCTGTGATTTTGTCCATTTTCATTGGTTTACCCAGAACACTAGCTATAGCACTTATAGCTTCCTTATCCCATAAATCCAGTTCTAGGTTATGCAACTTCACCCAAATTGGCATTGTAGATAGTAAATCTCTGCTAAACCTCATCCCTGCCTGCCACTTCTTGAGAATTATAATACGATTGTCAAATAAATAAGGACCTCCCTTCAACACATTCTCACAATCCGATGCCTCTAAAAATCTGATAATAAAGAATCCATTATCCCGAGCCAATAAGTTAAACTGTTTTTTAGGTTTCCATGTTCGTTCAATATACGCTTTCAAATGTAAATGATATGGTCTGGATCCATAAACATAGAATATAATTGAATTCTTCCACTTATCAGCCGCTCTCTTGTTCATTTCAATGTCAATTACAGCCTTTTTCTTCTGATTAACTAAAACTGGTTGTCTGTAGTTTAAGTCTACTAATTCATCTGTTCCACCAATTCCCCCATCAGCAGCATTTCTCCATTCTTTATTACGCCCTTCTGCTAAACCAGTCTTGATCCTATTCCAGTCAGTCGCACGTACAACGAACGATTTTCGATAATTTCCTGAGTTACCAGAAGGTTTCGAATTATTGGAAATATCATTCCGTTCTCTGGCGCGGTAATGATTCGCCTGTTTGATGATACCCGGATTATTCGCACTTATAGATCTACCATTTACCAGTCGATTGTTATTATCTAAATTCTCCAAATTCTCTAAATGATCAGAACGAGTTTGCAAACCATCGTTATCGAATTTCCCAAAACTTTCCGATAATATATCACTGCTAGGGTTCGGGGCAGAGACACCAGATCTACCATGTTGATTGTCGATACTTATTTCTGACACCCTAGCTTCATCATCTAAAGCGGATCCAGATCCATCATGATTATCCGGAGGACAAGAAAGGGAATTGACGCCGCCTTGAGATCCACCAGATCCACCAAAAGCCGCCATTCCTTGTCCTGTAGCTTATATAATTTGTTGTCGAACTTTGAATCAGAGCATGTTTTGCTCCAGCTATTTACAGTGAAAACAGACTATGAGTCCAACTTTGAGAGCTTATATCTCTCACATTTCTTATCCGATTATGTCAAAATTTCTCTAGTTGATAGTATTGTTGTTGAACTATATGCATGTCAAATTTCAGGTCATTCTGACCTCTGTAGCTTATAGAAATTTGCTGTCGAACTTTGAATCGGAGCATGTTTTGCTCAAGTTGAAAATTTTTGAGTGGTTTCACATGAATTTTTGAAGCTATTTCCTGCATTTTTCTGGAGCCATTTGGAATGATTTCAAAAGGCAATCAACTCCATAATGGAGTGCCGACATTTACAGCAATTTGCCAAGCGAATTGACAATGTTTGTGTTGAGTTTCGGACTGTTAATTTCATTATTTTCTGATGATTTCGTGCACGATTTATAAACTATTTTCAAAGTGGATTTCCATATATAATTAGATTTCAAAATAAATGTTTTCAAATTGATTTATAAAAATAAAAACATATTCCCAAGCTATTTTAATATATATAAATTATATTATACCCGATAAAGTGAGAATTTTCAAAGAAACGGTTTCAAATAATTTTCAGAAAATCGTTTTCAAACCCCATTTTCTCGATGTATATTTTCTATATAAAATGACATGTTTTTTCACTCTTCGAGAGAATGAGGAAGAGATTTAAACAATGTAATAAATTGTGTGGTATGTGACGCGTATGTTTATTATATCAGGTTAAATCCGAACTTGTTCGCTTGAAGCTACACTAGTGTGAAGTTGACTGATGTATAGGAAACCGATTAATAAGAACGTGTGGTATGGGACACACTGTTGTCACTTTTCGGGTTACTATATGGAAGTTGGTGGCACATTCCGATGGTGGTGATGCTGGTACTAGGCTGGTGGGCCATGCATTGACTAGTGGATCAAACATTCGACTGGTGGGTCGATCAAAACTCTGGTGGGACTTTATTTAGACTGGTGGGTCTATTATAGTACTCAGCAGGCTTCGGCCATTTATTAAAAAGCATGCGACGAAGATATGGATCCATTTTTATTATATTTTTTGGTGATTTTTAAATGTTTTCACCTTTTAATTGGTGTTGGTGTTATACATAGCCTTAGTGCGATACAGTGATTTTATATACAAGGTGATTACATTTATGGTGTTTTGAACTCTTATACGAGTTCTATATGGTGTTTTGGTGATTTCCATCTTGGTGTTTATTGGTGTTATGATTTTCTATCGCTTAACCTTAACAAGTAAGCGAAATTGGTGTTGATGGAAATAGATGTTGTTATTTATTACATGAGATTTATATGTATATTGAAGTTGAACTGTATCTCATGTACACAAGTTGCTTATATACCATATTGACCTTCTCTAGAGAACTATTGTATATATGAACTTATTCACTATCTTATCATGCACTAATACTGTTTAAGCTAGATTGACCCGGTGTATGTTATGTACTCGGGTCAGACCGAGTTGTTTCAGGTTAGTCCCTGTAGTTGATGCTCATCTTGCCTTTGCTTATATATAGGGACTACCCTAGTGTCTTCTTGTGTGTAGTGCATGTATTAGCGTTTTGTTTGGTGTATCACTTCGATGTATATTTGGCGTACTCTAATGTATTATATTCTTTTAGTGACTCGATGTATATGGTTTATAAGAACCGAGGCTATGTTGTACTCCTGTTGTATCTGTGATCATGTACTTATGTATTACTGTTTTGTGATATGCAATCTATGTATTGTTATATGTTTTGTTCTGATAGATTTATTAGCCACTGTAGTTTTGTTTTAAACCTATATCGAATACGATCGATCCACTAAAAAAAATGGAGCATTTAATCGACGTGTTCGACATTCGTTTAAAGCAAAGCTTACGGATGGTCGCTCCTAACCAGCCCTATTCTCTGCATCAGCACACAGTATTACCTAGCAATACTCTTTATTAACGTGGGTCTCGGGGTGGGACGTTACAAAAGGTTATAGTTGAAAATTTATCTTAAATTTTTTAAGGTAGATTAATTATTTTTTTGAAATTTAATAAATTATTTAATTAAAATGTTTAATTAAATAAATGATTTGTTTGATAAATAATAATTAAATGTTAATTAACTAAATTAGATATGTTTTTATATTTGTAAATAAAGTTATAAAGATTATAGTTAAATAACTTGAAATGTTATGATTTTCTCAAAATTATTTTGAGAAAATAAACTGAAGAGAATTTTGCAATTGATTAAACATTTATTAAAAATGTTTAATTAAATAATATTAATTAAATAATTAATTAACAAATAAATATATATTTGATGTATATAAAACTATAATGATTACTGTTGAATATTCTTCTTAAAATAGTTTATGATGAATAAAATAAAATTTCTAAAATTTTAAAAATATTATTTAAATAAAAGAATTAAAATTAATTAAATATGCTTTGATTAATAAGATTACCATTAATTAAATATGATTTAATTGGAACTTGGTTCAATTCCTATAACAGTATGCAGTTAGTAAGAATTGAGCCCTCGACCTTAAATGTGAGTGACACATGTTCTAATCAACCGTGCTACCTTTTTTTAAAAACCCTACTCCGGAGAGTAGAGCTAGGGAATTCAGCTATCCGCCACACTGATCCCCCTTTCAGCTAGCCCAGCCCAGAGCACCAATCCTCTACCAAGTTTTTTAGGTTTTATAGAGGATAACCGCTCCAAGCCTTAAGGGAAACATATCTCGGCTGTGAGACTCGAACCCGCAACCTCCAGGAACTTTGTTCCATGGTTGCAAGGTAGTCCTCAACCAGCTGAGCTATGCTCGTGGACAACTGTGCTACCTTTGTAAGTACATGTATATATTATAAGTTGATTAAATTATAAGGGTTGTAAATAAATTGAAGTTATATAACTATATATGTGTAGGATCGATTTCACCCTAGATGGGGGGTGAATAGGGTGATACTATCAATTATAGAAGTTTAATGCGGAAATATATAAAATAATTTCAACACAGATATAGCAGAATAATAGCAGCACAGATAACTAACCTAACTCTACGCTCAAAACCCTACCACAACTCAGCCACTGAGTTGCGAATTCTCGAACTACACCACCGTAGTTTGTCCCCTAGCCACACGACTAGAAATTACAAACTTTTAAAAGTTAAAATACAAAATAAAAACAATTAAAAAACTCAAAACCCTAATTTTAAAATATTAAAGCTCAAATAAAAAGTTAAGGAAGCCGGTCCAAATAAAAGAGCATCCCTCTTCTTTTTTTTTTCGGCCCATATCCTTTTATTTCTTCGTTCAATCTTCTTTCAGTTTTTAGGGCTTTGCGATTTGAAGTCGTCGCTTTGAATTGATGCTTCGATTGAGATATGGATTGATGTCTGCTTTGTTCTACTTCGGCTCCTTCAACTAGTCGAGCATGTATACCTGGTTGAAAATTTTGTAAGTGATATAACTTTTGATTTCGATTGTGCTCGGCTATGATTCGAGTTGTATGATTTATTCTACTCTATTTTTACTTGAACTCGAATGCCTTTTTAGGCCAATAATGATTTGAGTTAAATAGGGTTTAATCCCCAATAATTTCATTTGTATATTTTCTACGAATTCGTCTGATAATTTTAAGCTCGGCCACTCGATTTTGCATGGATGTTGGTGATTTCTGTAGGCTTGTTCAATTCGTTTATATTGTGTTTACTTGATAATCATGGTTTTGATCGATTTCTTGGCACCACGACTTGTTTGATTTGGTTCCTTTTTGACTTCGGCCTTGACTTTTTTTATGTGATGATAGTTAAGACACCTCTTTCTTTGTTCCAAACTGCTACTTGTTGCATTGCATCTTGAACTACTCTGATTGTCTGGAACTTCGGTCATTTGCTCACGACTTCATGTGATTTTCTGAACTGCTATGCTGTCATGCACTTGATTCCATGTGCTTGCTGTATATAAATGCATATGGTCTGGTTTGTTTGCCTCCATGCCTTCATGAGTCTGTTCATTTGAACTGTGTTTGCATTGTTGCCATGTATGTGAACTTGAAATTGTACATTCACTTATGTACTTGCATATGTATGTATGATGTGTTATTCTTGTTGTTGCTTCATTGTTGCTTTGCACTTGTAGTCAGGACTGCATTGCTGTCACATGTGCTTGTTCCTTCGAGTCAGTTTGCATTTGAATTGTATACTTGAGTCTTTTTGAACTGCTATCTCATATGTATATAAGTGCATGCTGTATAGTTGCCTGGTCTGGTGCATTGTGACTATGCCTGATGTTGTTGCCTTTGATCATATCATACATGTATCCTGCACATATGTATGTTTACTTATGTATATGTTCTTGTGTCATTTGAGGTGTGCATTCATTTGTGATCTGCACTTTATGTTGACCTTGTTTCTTTAAAGTCGTGGCATTCATACTTCATGTGGTCTGCTTGGAGTCTGGTCTTTGTTTCACTGGTGCATGCGCTTATGCCTTCATCATGTGTACACATGCATATGCATGTGTGTGTATATATGTTGTTGAGACTGTTGACATGTGCATTTCTCTGGTTCACTTAGTCTGGTTGGACTTGTCTAGTCTCCTCATTTTGGTACTACCTTTTGTACTTGTTCATTTGTGATTTTTGACCAGTGTCGAATCCAGCTTAAAGCTCGGGTTTGACCTTGTGCTCATGTCGTGACTTTATTTGTATTGCACTTGAGTTTAACCCGGCTTTTAATTGGGTTTGACCTTGTGCTCACCTGTCCCTGTAATTTTATCAAGTGTATATCGGTGTGCACGGTCTTGTGGCATGTACAATGATACACTGTGCATGTCACAAGTTGTTCGTGTTTGAAGAATTCAAAATTAAGTGATGACGAACAACCCAAATAACTGAGGCAAATAATATTTTCCAAATACATTTTATTTTACACTGCAAAAATACTTCGTTTTCAATTTTACTGCGTTAGTGTTTATTTTGCAGATTGCTCAGATGCTGGATTCAATCTGGAATGGAGTTGAAGATCAAATATGAGTGAATGAGTGAAATGTAGTGAGGTGCAAATGTATGTATTGTGAAAAATGTGATGTGATTGAAATTTTAATATAATTGAAATTTGTATATAATGAGAGCACAACTTTGTACTATTCAAAATTGTAATAAAATATTTGTTTGAATAAAACATCTGTTTGATTTTAAATTCTATGTTATTTATTTTATTAATCAAATATTTATTTAATTATGTGAAAAATAAAATAGTACATTAACAAATACATTGAAATGAATATATATATATATATATATATATATATATATATATTATCATCAAACAAAATTATATACTCGCATATTCAACAATCTCCCCATTTGAAGATAACAAACATATATTTAAGATTTTGAATTTGTTAAATGTATTTGAACATTCGTTTTGCTTCCCCTATTTGAATGCTCCCTCTCTACACCAAAGCTCCCCCTTCATATATGCATGAAAATAAATAAAAATATGCAAATGGATCTTCATGCAAATAAATAAAATATTTGACCTTTATTTGCCAAAATCTTAAGTCAAAATCTTAACTTCTCTCTCCCCCTTTTGTTGCAGCAAAAGAGTAATAGTATTAGAGAAATAGTGATAAAGTTATAGACATTAATACAACATTAAAACTCAATCGAATATAAATATTAAATTTCAATAAAAAATCAAACAAAAATCATAAATACTCTGTTTGATGCATATTCCACTTTAGAATGATAGGGATGATGTCATCATATAAAACCATATAGTTCTGTCTATTTGTGGTATATTTATATCAGGAATTTGAATATCTACTAACCATGCATAACCGTTAAGACTTTTAAATGAGATTAGTATTATTCCAAATATATTTTTTAAAATGAATTCAAGTATCTTCTAACCATGCATAACCGTGAGGACTTTTAAATGGGATTAGAATCAACTTGTCTATCAATCAATTTTGATATGCGTTCCATACATGCATAACCGTGAGGACTTTTAAATGAGCATGGAAGCACATAATCAAAAATTCCCAGTAATTCACCCATGCATAACCGTGAGGACTTTTAAATGAGAGTGAATACTTTGGATGTTTTTATTTGTTATGAAATACGAATGATTTCCCATTTAAAATACCACATATTGACATACTATATGGATTTTGATGAGAGACGGTCAATAGAAATATGATAGAAATAGAAATGGTCATGGAATTTTTGCCAACAAATTTTTTTTATAACTCTTGTTTAAATTTCTAGAGAAATTTACTAAATATATTGTCTCAAGTTATAATAAATGATCAATATCAACACTCATCACTTTTCAATCACTATTTATATTTTTGATAATCAATAGGGAGTCAGATTAGTTAATGTAGTCATTTAAAATCAAATCCAAAAATAATTATAAAATTAAAATTTCCAAAATGACTAATCTGAAATAAGGTCAACAAAAACTATTTTTTGGAAGGGGTTTTATAAAAGAAAAATGTCTGCTATTTGAAAATTATTTCAAGTGAAAAATATGCAGATATTTTCTTTGAAAAACGATGCAGCTACTGAATGTCTCAACATAAATCAGGTTCCACCAGTAATTTTTCTATCAACTAGATTACCAGTGTAATCTGCATCTGAATTTTTCTTTGATTCAAGATTATCATTAATTGGATGTTATAGACCAGATTGCGGAGTTGCAACAATTCCTTGAAATCCTTTTTACAACTTTTAGATGAAATTCTTTTGGATTTTAATTGAAGTCGTGCCAATAAACAAAACCATGAATATAGAGTCAGTAGTAAAATAACCAAATGTATTATCATCAATCAATAAAACACTATATTAATCCAAACAATTCTATATAAACGAATTCAAAGTATCTAGAAATACTTATTGTATTCTCGGCATAAAAATGTAATTGGCCATCAATTTTCATAAGTCAGAATCATAATCAACATTCATTATAACTGGCTGAACTAAATTAGATTATGGTGCAGATTATCACTTTTAATAAATCGTTCAAGATAAATATACCGTTACCTATTTTACCTTTCCAATAATTTTTCGTTGTAGCAAATTGTGATTCTGCCACCTTTATACTAGGCTACAGAACTTTGATTTGTCGCCCGTTGTGTGTCTGGAACAGCCAAAATCCAGATAACACTGTTGTTGTTCCTTAGCTTGCCACCATACCTATACGAGAGAAGATTTTTGTTTCCTATTTGTTTTTATAGGTCCATGGTTGTTAGTGGCAAAAGATTTTGAAAAATATGTTTGTGGAGACCCGAAACTATTTATATATGTTCCTTTTGGCATCCAGATTTGTTTGACTTTAAGGGATTTTATATTCATGCATTTTGGAACCCAAATTGGAATGGTTTTCACGAGTTTGGGGCTATACCAGCAAATATTTTGATTGTGTCCAAATTTTCTACAAATTGTGCAGATGGAATTGACTTGTTTAATTTCGCCTCTATCAAGTTTAGATTGATTATATCCAAGTCCTTGTCTATCTGTATTAACAGTTTGTTTCCCTAACAGCATATTTAACGATTTTTCTCCTTTGGAAAATTTTCCTAAAGTTATAGACAATTGTTGGACTTGGGCTTTGAGCGATTCGTTTTCGTTCAATAATTGAGTGCACCTTTTAATAGAATTTTCTCACCTAGTATTTTCACTTTCTTTTAAAATCAGAATTTCATTTTCAAGTGATTTAATTTTGATTTCTGATTTTTTAATTTCATCTTCAAATGTTGGACACTTTTCACACTTAGGGCTCTTGCTTTGATAGTTTTTAACCAATTGATCAAGCTGTTTATTTAAATCTATCAAAGTATCTCTTTGTGATTCAATTTTAATGTATTTCTCCCTAAGTCGTTCAAAACAGCCATTTACTTCGTGGAAATATATAAGTAATTCTGATTGAGTGAGTTTTGATACCTCGCTTGGCTTCTCATCATCGCTATCGGTTATATCACCTCGAAGGCACAGATCTGCTTTATCAGTCTCACTGCTAGTATTTTATTATCTTCATCACTTGTATTCCACATGGCTGCAAAACTTCTTTTTGATCTCTTTTCTTGGCCGAGTCGATTTCGAGGACAATTGGGCTTGATGTGGCCAAGTTTATTGCACTTATGGCAGATGATCTCCTGCTCTTCTGGGTTGTCTAGTACTTTAACTATTCTGCTTTTCAGTTTTTGATTTAGAGCTTGATTTCCGTATTTATGATTCCACTTTTTGAATACTTTTATTAGTAGCGCCAGCTTAGCTGCTCCATCATCATCATCATTATCACTTTCTGTTGTTCCTTTAAGAGCTATAGATTTCTTTCGCGTATCACCTCCTTCACGTTCTTCCTTGAATTTCATTTCTAGCTCATAAGTGGTGAGATTTCCAATGAGCTCTTCAACTTTGATTTGTTTTAAATCTTTTGATTCTTGAATGGCAGCTACTTTGGCTTCAAAGTTCTGTGGAAGGACTCTGAGGATTTTTCGGACTATTTCCAATTCTGTGTATGGTTTTCCTCGAGCTTTCGATTTGTATATGATATTAGAAAGTCGTCCGTACATCTCTTTGACATTTTCTTCCTTGGCTATTGTAAAATTCTCGTATTCGCTACTATGCATGGCAAGGCGGGATTCTTTGACTTGAGATGTTCCTTCGTGAGTCACTTCGAGTGTATGCCATATTTCCTGCGCAGTTAGACAATGTGAGACACGATTAAATCCAATTTGATCTAATGAACAGATAATAGAATTCATAGCTTTAACATTTGTATTTTGTAGTTTATTTTCAAGGTCTGTCCATTGATCCATCGTTTTTTCTATCTCCTGATTATTTACCACTATGGTTGGTGTCCTATATCCTGTCTCGACTATATTCCAAGCATCAATGGTTTTCAGAAAAATTTTCATTCTATTTTTCCAGTAAGCATATTCACCATTGAACAATGGTGGTCTAACTATGGACCGACCCTCAGCAAAAGCATGATTAAAAGAAGCCATTTTAAAAATTCAAAAAACAAAAATTGGTTTTTGAAAAATCAAATTTTTAAAACAAAAATTGACTTCTGTTCCTAGCTCTGATACCACTTGTAGGATCGATTTCACCCTAGAGGGGGGTGAATAGGGTGATACTATCAATTATAGAAGTTTAATATGGAAGTATATAAAATAATTTCAACAAAGATATAGCAGAATAATAGCAGCACAGATAATAGCAGAATAAAAATGCAGAAATAGAACAACACAGATTTACCCAACTTCGTCAAAACCCTACCTACGTGTTGCCCCGAAGGTTTCTACTAGAAATTAAGTAGTCAGACGCTTATACACGTAAACTCATGACACCCGCTATCGACTAACCCAACTCTACGCTCAAAACCATGCCACAACTCAGCCACTGAGTTACGAATTCTCGAACTACACCAACGTAGTTCGTCCCCTAGTCACACGACTAGAAATTACAAACTTTTAAAAGTTAAAATACAAAATAAAAACAATTTAAAAACTCAAAACCCTAATTTTAAAATATTAAAGCTCAAATAAAAAGTTAAGGAAGCCGGCCCAAATAAAAGAGCATCCCTCTTTTCTTTTTATAATTTCGGCCCATATCCTTTTATTTCTTCGTTCAATCTTCTTTCAGTTTTTAGGGCTTTGCGATTTGAAGTCGCCGCTTTGAATTGATGCTTCGATTGAGATCTTGATTGATGTCTGCTTTGTTCAAATTCAGCTCCTTCAACTAGTCGAGCATGTATACTTGGTTGAAAACTTTGTAAGTGATATTCCTTTTGATTTTGATTGTGCTCGGTTATGATTCAAGTTGTATGATTTATTCTTCTCTGTTTTTACTTGAACTCGAATGCCTTTATAGGCCAATGATGATTTGGGTTAAATAGGGTTTAATCCCCTATAATTTCGTTCGTATATTTTATACGAATTCGCTTGATAATTTTAAGCTCGGCCACTCGAATTTGAATGGATGTTGGTGATTTCTGTAGATTTGTTCAATTCGTATATATCTTGTTTACTTGATAATCACGGCTTTGATCGATTTTTTGGCCACCACGACTTGTTTGATTTGGTTCCTTTTTTACTTCGGCCTTGACTTTGTTTATGTGATGATAGTTAAGACACCTCTTTCTTTGTTCCAAACTGCTACTTGTTGCATTGCATCTTGAACTACTCTGATTGTCTGGAACTTCGGTCATTTGCTCACGGCTTCATGTGATTTTCTGAACTGCTATGCTGTCATGCACTTGATTCCATGTGCTTGCTGTATATAAATGCATATGGTCTGGTTTGTTTGCCTCCAAACCTTCATGAGTCTGTTCATTTGAACTGTGTTTGCATTGTTGCCATGTATGTGAACTTGAAATTGTACATTCACTTATGTACTTGCATATGTATGTATGATGTGTTATTCTTGTTGTTGCTTCATTGTTGCTTTACACTTGTAGTCAGGACTGCATTGCTGTCACATGTGCTTGTTCCTTCGAGTCAGTTTGCATTTGAATTGTATACTTGAGTCTTTTTGAACTGCTATCTCATATGTATATAAGTGCATGCTGTATAGTTGCCTGGTCTGGTGCATTGTGACTATGCCTGATGTTGTTGCCTTTGATCATATCATACATGTATCCTGCACATATGTATGTTTACTTATATATATGTTATAAGTCGCAGTCTTGAATCTTGTGTCTTTTGAGGTGTGCATTCATTTGTGATCTGCACTTTATGTTGACCTTGTTTCTCTAAAGTCGTGGCATGCATACTTCATGTGGTCTGCTTGGAGTCTGGTCTTTGTTTCACTAGTGCATGCGCTTATGCCTTCATCATGTGTACACATGCATATGCATGTGTGTGTATATATGTTGTTGAGACTATTGACATGTGCATTTCTCTAGTTCACTTAGTCTGGTTGGACTTGTCTAGTCTCCTCAGTTTTGTACTACCTTTTGTACTTGTTCATTTTTGATTTTGGACCTGTGTTGAATCCAGCTTAAAGCTCGGGTTTGACCTTGTGCTCGTGTCGTGACTTTATTTGTATTGCACTTGAGTTTAACCCGGCTTTTAATTAGGTTTGACCTTGTGCTCACCTGTCCCTTTAATTTTATCAAGTGTATATCGATGTGCACGGTCTTGTGGCATGTACAATGATACACTGTGCATGTCACAAGTTGTTCGTGTTTGATGAATTCAAAATTAAGTAATGACGAACAACCCAAATCACTGAGGCAAATAATATTTTCAAAATACATTTTATTTTACACTGGAAAAATATTTCCTTTTCAATTTTACTACGTTAGTGTTTATTTTTCAAATTGCTCAGATGCTAGATTCAATCTGGAATGGAGTTGAAGATCAAATATGAGTGAACAAGTGAAATGTAGTGAGGTGCAAATGTATGTATTGTGAAAAATGTGATGTGATTGAAATTGTATTGTAATTGAAATTTGTATATAGTGAGAGCATAACTTTGTACTATTCAAAATTGTAATAAAAATTTGTTTGAATAAAATATCCGTTTGATTTTAAATTCTATGTTATTTATTTTATTCAGCAAATATTTATTTAATTATGTAAAAAATAAAATAGAACATTAACAAATACATTGAAATGAATATATATATATATATGTTTATTATCATCAAACAAAAATCATATACTCGCATATTCAACAATCACCCCTTTTGATGATAACAAACATATATTTAAGATTTTGAATTTTTTAAATGTATTTGATCATTCATTTTGCTTCCCCTATTTGAATGCTCCCTCTCTACACCAAAGCTCCCCCTTCATATATCCATGAAAATAAATAAAAATATGCAAATGGATCTTGATGCAAATAAATAAAATATTTGACCTTTATTTGCCAAAATCTTAAGTCAAAATCTTAACTTCTCTCTCCCCTTTTGTTATCAGCAAAAGAGTAATAGTATTAGAGAAATAGAGATAAAGTGATAGACATTAATAAAACATTATAACTCAATCGAATATAAATATTAAATTTCAATAAAAAATCAAACAAAAATCATAAATACTCTATTTGATGCATATTCCACTTTAGAATGATAGGGATGATGTCATCATATAAAACAATATAGTTGTGTCTATTTGTGGTATATTTATATCAGGAATTTGAATATCTACTAACCATGCATAACCGTTAGGACTTTTAAATGATATTAGTAGTATTCCAAATATATATTTTTTAAAATGAATTCAAGTATCTTCTAACCACGCATAACCGTGAGGACTTTTAGATGGGATTAGAATCAACTTGTCTATCAATCAATTTTGATATGCGTTCCATACATGCATAACCGTGAGGACTTTTAAATGAGCATGGAAGCACATAATCAAAAATTCCAAGTAATTCACCCATGCATAACCGTGAGGACTTTTAAATGAGAGTGAATACTTTGGATGTTTTTATTTGTTATGAAAAACGAATGATTTCCCATTTTAAATACCACATATTGACATACTATATTGGATTTTGATGAGTGATGGTCGATAGAAATATGATAGAAATAGAAATGGTCATGGAATTTTTGCCAACAAAAAGTTTTTATAACTCTTGTTTAAATTTCTAGAGAAATTTACAAAATATACTGTCTCAAGTTATAATAAATGATCAATATCAACACTCATCACTTTTTCAATCACTATTTATCTTTTTGATAATCAATAGGGAGTCAGATTAGTTAATGTAGTCATTTAAAATCAAATCCAAAAATAATTATAAAATCAAATTTTCCATAATGACTAATCTGAAATAAGGTCAACAAAAACTATTTTTTGGAAGGAGCTTTATAAAAGAAAAATGTCTACTATTTGAAAATTATTTCAAGTGAAAAATATGCAGATATTTTCTTTGAAAAACGATGCAGCTACTGAATGTCTCAACATAAATAATGTTCCACCAGTAATTTTTCTATCAACTAGATTACCAGTGTAATCTGCATCTGAATTTTTCTTTGACTCAAGATTATCATTAATTGGATGTTATAGACCAGATTGTGGAGTTGCAACAATTCCTTGAAATCCTTTTTACAACTTTTATATGAAATTCTTTTGGATTTTAATTGAAGCCGTGCCAATAAACAAAACCCTGAATATAGAGTCAGTAGTAAAATAACCAAATGTATTATCATCAATCAATAAAACACTATTATTAATCCAAACAATTCTATATGAACGAATTCAAAGTCTCTAGAAATACTTATTGTATTCTCGGCATAAAATTGTAATTGGCCATCAATTTTCATAAGTCAGAATCATAATCAACATTCATTATAACTGGCTGAATTAAATCTGATTGTGGTGCAGATTATCACTTTTAATAAATCGTTCAAGATAAATATACCGTTACCTATTTTACCTTTCCAATAATTTTTCATTGTAGCCCATTGTGATTCTGCCACCTTTATACTAGGCTAAGGAACTTTGATTTGTCGCCCGTTGTGTGTCTGGAACAGCCAAAATCCAGATAACACTGTTGTTGTTCCTTAGCCTGCCACCATACCTATACGAGAGAAGATTATTGTGACCTATTTTTTTTTATAGGTCCATGGTTGTTAGTGGCAAAGGATTTTGAAAAATATGTTTATGGAGACCCGAAACTATTTATATATGTTCCTTTTGGCATCCAGATTTGTTTGACTTTAAGGGATTTTATATTCATGCCTTTTGGAACCCAAATTGGAATGGTTTTCACGAGTTTGGGTCTATACCAGCAAATATTTTGATTGTGTCCAAATTTTCTACAAATTGTGCACATGGAATTGACTTGTTTAATTTTGCCTCTATCAAGTTCAGATTGATTATATCCAAGTCCTTGTCTATCTGTATTAACAGTTTGTTTCCCTAACAACATATTTAACGATTTTTCTCCTTTGGAAAATTTTCCTAAAGTTATAGACAATTGTTGGACTTGTGCTTTGAGCGATTCGTTTTCGTTCAATAATTGAGTGCACCTTTTAATAGAATTTTCTCTCCTAGTATTTTCACTTTCTTTTAAAATTAGAATTTCATTTTCAAGTGATTTAATTTTGATTTCTGATTTTTTAATTTCATCTTCAAATGTTGGACACTTTTCACACTTAGGGCTCTTGGTTTGATAGTTTTTAACCAATTGATCAAGCTGTTTATTTAAATCTATCAAAGTATCTCTTTGTCATTCAATTTTAGTGTATTTCTCCCTAAGTCGTTCAAAACAGCCATTTACTTCGTGGAAATATATAAGTAATTCTGAGTGAGTGAGTTTTGATACCTTGCTTGGCTTGTCATCATCGTTATCAGTTATATCACCTCGAAGGCACAGATCTGCTTTTTCAGTCTCACTGCTAGTACTTTTATGATTCCACTTTTTGAATCCTTTTATTTGTAGCGTCAGCTCAGCTGCTCCATCATCATCATCATCACTTTCTGTTGTTCCTTTAAGAGCTATAGATTTCTTTCGCGTATCACCTCCTTCACGTTCTTCCTTGAATTTCATTTCTAGCTCATAAGTGGTGAGATTTCCAATGAGCTCTTCAACTTTGATTTGTTTTAAATCTTTTGATTCTTGAATGGCAGTTACTTTGGCTTCAAAGTTCCATGGAAGGACTTTGAGGATTTTTCAGACTATTTCCAATTCTGTGTATGGTTTTCTGAGAGCTTTCGAATTGTATATGATATTGGAAAGTCGTCCGTACATCTCTTTGACATTTTCTTCCTTCGCCATTGTGAAATTCTCGTATTCGCTACTAAGCATGGCAAGGCGGGATTCTTTGACTTGAGATGTTCCTTCGTGAGTCACTTCGAGTGTATGCCATATTTCCTACGCAGCTAGACAATGTAAGACACGATTAAATTCAATTTGACTAATGAACAAATAATAGAATTCATAGCTTTAGCATTAGTATTTTGTAGTTTATTTTCAAGATCTGTCCATTGATCCATCGGTTTTTCTATCTCCTGATTATTTACCACTATGGTTGGTGTCCTATATCCTGTCTCAACTATATTCCAAGCATCAATGGTTTTCAGAAAAATTTTCATTCTATTTTTCCAGTAAGCATATTCACCATTGAACAATGGTGGTCTAACTATGGACTGACCCTCAGCAAAAGCATTATTAAAAGAAGCCATTTTAAAAATTCAAATTTGTAAAACAAAAATTGGTTTTTGAAAAATCAAAATTTTAAAACAAAAATTGACTTCTGTTTCTAGCTGTGATACCACTTGTAGGATCGATTTCACCCTAGAGGGGTGTGAATAGGGCGATACTATCAATTATAGAAGTTTAATGCGGAAGTATATAAAATAATTTCAACACAGATATAGCAGAATAATAGCAGCATAGATAATAGCAGAATAATAAATGCAGAAATAGAACAACACAGATTTACCCATCTTCGGCAAAACCCTACCTACGTGCTGCCACCCAAGTTTCTACTAGATATTTAATAGTCAGACGCTTACACACGTAAACTCGCGACACTCGCTATCGACTAACCCAACTCTACACTGAAAACCCTGCCACAACTCAGCCACTAAGTTGCGAATTCTCGAACTACACCACCGTAGTTCATCCCCTGGTCACACGACTAGAAATTACAAACATTTAAAAGTTAAAATACAAAATAAAAACAATGTAAAAACTCAAAACCCTAATTTTAAAATATTAAAGCTCAAATAAAAAGTTAAGGAAGCCGGCCCAAATAAAAGAGAATCCCTCTTTTCTTTTCATAATTTAGGCCCGTATCCTTTTATTTCTTCATTCAATCTTCTTTTAGTTTTTAGGGCTTTGCGATTTGAAGTCGCCGCTTTGAATTGATGCTTCGATTGAGATCTGGATTGATGGCTGCTTTGTTCTACTTCGGCTCCTTCAACTAGTCGAGCATGTATACTTGGTTTAAAATTTTGTAAGTGATATTCCTTTAGATTTTGATTATGCTCGGCAGCTCGGCTATGATTCGAGTTGTATGATTTATTCTTCTCTGTTTTTACTTGAACTCGAATGCCTTTTTAGGCCAATGATGATTTGAGTTAAATAGGGTTTAAACGCCTATAATTTCGTTCGTATATTTTATATGAATTCGTCTGATAATTTTAAGCTCGGCCACTCGATTTTGCATGGATGTTGGTGATTTCTGTAGACTTGTTCAATTCGTATATATTGTGTTTACTTGATAATCATGGCTTTGATCGATTTCTTGGCCACCATGACTTGTTTGATTTGGTTCCTTTTTTACTTCGGCCTTGACTTTGTTTATGTGATGATAGTTAAGACACCTCTGCCTTTATTTTAAACTGCTACTTGTTGCATTGCATCTTGAACTACTCTGATTGTCTGGAACTTCAGTCATTTGCTCACGGCTTCATGTGACTTTCTAAACTGCTATGCTTTCATGCACTTGATTCCATGTGCTTGCTGTATATATATGCATATAGTCTGGTTTGTTTGCCTCCATGCCTTCATGAATCTGTTCATTTGAACTGTGTTTGCATTGTTGCCATGTATGTGAACTTGAAGTTGTACATTCACTTATGTGCTTGCATATGTATGTATGATTTGTTACTCTTGTTGTTGCTTCATTGTTGCTTTGCACTTGTAGTCAGGACTGCATTGCTGTCACATTGGCTTGTTCCTTCGAGTTAGTTTGCATTTGAATTGTATACTTGAGTCTTTTTGAACTGCTATCTCATATGTATATAAGTGCATGCTGTATAGTAGCCTGGTCTGGTGCAGTATGACTATGCCTGATGTTGTTGCCTTTGATCATATCATACATGTATCCTGCACATATGTATGTTTACTTATGTATATGTTATAAGTCACAGTCTTGAATCTTGTGTCATTTGAGGTGTGCATTCATTTGCGATCTGCACTTCATGTTGACACTGTTTCTCTAGAGTCGTGGCATTCATACTTCATGTGGTCTGCTTCGAGTCTGGTCTTTGCTTCACTGGTGCATGCGTTTATGCCTTCATCATGTGTACACATGCATATGCATGTGTGTGTATATATGTTGTTGAGACTATTGACATGTGCATTTTTTTGGTTCAAGTAGTCTGGTTGGACTTGTCTAGTCTCCTCAGTTTTGTACTACCTTTTGCTGTGTTGAATCCAACTTAAAGCTCGGGTTTGACCTTATGCTCGTGTCGTGACTTTATTTGTTTTGCACTTGAGTTGAACCCGGCTTTTAATTGGGTTTGAACTTGTAAACACCTGTCCCTGTAATTTTATCAAGTGTATATCGATGTGAACAGTCTTGTGGCATGTACAGTGATACACTGTGCATGTCACAAGTTATTCGTGTTTGATGAATTCAAAATTAAGTGATGACGAACAACCCAAATAACCGAGGCAAATAATATTTTCAAAATACATTTTATTTTACACTGCAAAAATATTTCTTTTTCAATTTTACTGCGTTAGTGTTTATTTTGCAGATTGCTTAGATGCTGGATTCAATCTGGAATGGAGTTAAAGATCAAATATGAGTGAACGAGTGAAATGTAGTGTGGTGCAAATGTATGTATTGTGAAAAATGTGATGTGATTGAAATTGTAATGTAATTGAAATTTGTATATAGTGAGAGCACAACTTTGTACTATTCAAAATGGTAATAAAATATTTGTTTGAATAAAATATCTGTTTGATTTTAAATTCTGTGTTATTTATTTTATTCAGCAAATATTTATTAAATTATGTAAAAAATAAAATAGTACATTAACAAATTCATTGAAATGAATATATATATATATGCTTATTATCATCAAACAAAAATCATATACTCGCATATTCAACAATCTCCCCCTTTTGATGATAACAAACATATATTTAAGATTTTGGATTTTTTAAATGTATTTGATCATTCATTTTGCTTCCCCTATTTGAATGCTCCCTCTCTACACCAAAGCTTCCCCTTCATATATCCATGAAAATAAATAAAAATATGCAAATGGATCTTGATGCAAATAAATAAAATATTTGACCTTTATTTGCCAAAATCTTAAGTCAAAATCTTAACTTCTCTCTCCCCCTTTTGTTATCAACAAAAGAGTAATAGTATTAGAGAAATAGAGATAAAGTGATAGACATTAATACAACATTAAAACTCAATCGAATATAAATATTAAATTTCAACAAAAATCATAAATACTCTGTTTGATGCATATTCCACTTTAGAATGGTAGGGATGATGTCATCATATAAAACCATATAGTTATGTCTATTTTTGGTATATTTATATCAGGAATTTGAATATCTACTAACCATGCATAACCGTTAGGACTTTTAAATGAGATTAGTAGTATTCCAAATATTTTTTTTAAATGAATTCAAGTATCTTCTAACCACACATAACCGTAAGGACTTTTAAATGGGATTAGAATCAACTTGTCTATCAATCAATTTTGATATGCGTTCCATATATGCATAACCGTGAGGACTTTTAAATGAGCATGGAAGCACATAATCAAAAATTCCAAGTAATTCACTCATGCATAACCGTGAGGACTTTTAAATGAGAGTGACTACTTTGGATGTTTTTATTTGTTACGAAAAACGAATGATTTCCCATTTAAAATACCACATATTGACATACTATATTGGATTTTGATGAGTGATGGTGGATAGAAATATGATAGAAATAGAAATGGTCATGGAATTTTTGCCAACAAAAAGTTTTTATAACTCTTGTTTAAATTTCTAGAGAAATTTACAAAATATACTGTCTCAAGTTATAATAAATGATCAATATCAACACTCATCACTTTTTCAATCACTATTTATCTTTTTGATAATCAATAGGGAGTCAGATTAGTTAATGTAGTCATTTAAAATCAAATCCAAAAATAATTATAAAATCAAATTTTCCAAAATGACTAATCTGAAATAAGGTCAACAAAAACTATATTTTGGAAGGGGCTTTATAAAAGAAAAATGTCTGCTATTTGAAAATTATTTCAAGTGAAAAATATGCAGATATTTTCTTTGAAAAATGATGTAGCTACTGAATGTCTCAACATAAATCAGGTTCCACCAGTAATTTTTCTATCAACTAGATTACCCGTGTAATCTGCATCTGAATTTTTCTTTGACTCAAGATTATCATCAATTGGATGTTATAGACCAGATTGTGGAGTTGCAACAATTCTCTGAAATCCTTTTTACAACTTTTAGATGAAATTCTTTTGGATTTTAATTAAAGCCGTGCCAATAAACAAAACCATGAATATAGAGTCAGCAGTAAAATAACCAAATGTATTATCATCAATCAATAAAACACTATTATTAATCCAAACAATTCTATATGAACGAATTCAAAGTCTCTAGAAATACTTAATATATTCTCGGAATAAAAATGTAATTGGTCATCAATTTTCATAAGTCAGAATCATAATCAACATTCATTATAACTGGCTGAATTAAATCTGATTATGGCAAATTATCACTTTTAATAAGACGTTCAAGATAAATATACCGTCACCTATTTTACCTTTCCAATAATTTTTCGTTGTAGCCCATTGTGATTCTGCTACCTTTATACTAGGCTAAGGAACTTTGATTTGTCGTCCGTTATGTGTCTGGAACAGCCAAAATCCAGATAACACTATTGTTGTTCCTTAGCCTGCCACCATACCTATACGAGAGAAGATTTTTGTGACTTATTTTTGTTGACACCAAATTGGCTATGCTTAAATAAACAAAAACACAAATCACCTCTTCATCTACATATGATGTTGGTAATAAATTGGATTTTAGAATCAAAATTTGATGGTCTATATTACTAATCAATAGTAAATAGATTATGCTTAGAATATATTTTATTTTTAACTTCATTATCATTTTCATGAGAGCAAACAAGTGGTTCGCTGGGTGTGTTAAAGTTTGATGGTTTATGTTGGGCTAATTAATAGCACAAATAGACCATACTTATGATAAACACATCAACTAAATTCACAAATAACCAAAAAGAGAGATCATAATTCCATTATGATGATTTATGTGGTCATGAGAGGGGATTTGCCTCTAAATTGCCTTCTACTCTCATATTTTTATTCACTTTTGCTTGTAGTTAGTTTTTACATTTTCTTTAGCTTAAACAATTTCAAACTCTTTGGTTAATTTGATTGAGTAGGATTTAAAATCACTTCAATTCCTTGCGGATCAACCCGTACTCACCACGTACTAAAATTGTACGCCGTGCGCTCGTGGTTATTTTTATTACAATTTTTCGGTGATTTTCTAACCGATATAAAAACTGTCGATGCAATAAGTTTTTGGCGCCATTGCCGGGGAATTGCAATTTGATTTTATTTCCATTCTTCGAATTATTTTTGTTTGATTTTACTGTCTGTTCATTTGTGTGTTGAGTGCATTTAAAAAAAATTGTTGTGTGTTTATGCGTAATTTTTGTTTTCATTTTGTTTGTGTGCTTGTTGCTTTTCTAGTTGCATTTTCATTTGCATATTTAAAAAAAAACAAAAATAAATACACAATTTCATTTCTAAAAAAGAAAATTCATTTCATTTTGCAATACATTTACAACTTTTCTTTTTACAATTTTTTTTAAACAGACACTATTACATACAGTGTTACCAATTTCCCTATACAAACACTACTCTATGCACTGTGCACTTGCATACAACAGACTTCCCTATATTGCCATTGCAACATCAACTTCAAATACAACAATAGTGCACATCCATTTCATTCATCCCATTACAACCTCCATCACCTCTTAACTGCCACCCTCTTTATACAAACTGAACCAAATACCCTCACACTGTTACAAAATTATGCATTGAACAGATACAAATATCTATGCACAAACAACTTCCCACAGCCTCATCTCCTGCTACTATAACAGTCATACTCACTTCATTTACATAAACCCACTTCACCACACTACAACAAAAAAGACTTTTCACAGCGTTTGAAAACGCTGTTAAAAGTTTTCACAGCGTTTTTAAAAACGCTGTATAACGACATGCGGTCGTTGACCCTAAATTTTTAACTGCAAAATATAAACGCTGTCAAAAACTCACTTTCTACAGCGTTTTTTAAACGCTGTTAATAATTTTTCTACTGCAAGGCATAAAAGCTGTTAATAGTTTTCTACTGCAAGGTATAAACGCTGTCGTAGGGATATGCATTTTTTTCCCAATGAATTGACAGCAATGTATAAACGCTGTCGTAGGGATATGCATTTTTTTCCAAAGAATTGACAGCAATGTATAAACGCTGTCGTAGGGATATGCATTTTTTTTCCAAAGAATTGACAGCAATGTTGTGCCATTGCAATATTCACACATATCATTAATATAAACTACATTTAATTATATTTTAATCAGTTAATGTACATAACATAAACAAATCGAACTAAAAATTGTAAAACAAAAGCATAACTATTAATCACTTCCATAAAATAAGTTGAACACAATATCCATGAACAAAGTTTACATAAACCCGTAAACACTACTGCACTACAACAACAACATCACCTACCCTTTCATCAACAACACAGTTGCTTCACCACATCCACCATCAAACTGTTTCATTGACTCACTGCCTTGCTTCTGCCAGAACTGTTTTCTACCAACCTCTCCATCACAGTTCACTATTTCAGCGTGCCACTATCATTAACATCAAATCCTCTGCATTTCTCCATTGCCTCCACCAAATCATCCACCACAAACTCATCATACCACTTCACAACCCCTACAAGCTGTACCATCCAAACCAACCCCTGTAGTACTTCACCTTCATACAACCAATAACCCACTCCAAAATCAATTACTGCTAAACAATCATCCTACAAAACTTCAGTTCAAAACATACCACACCAGCAAACAAGCCTCACAGTTCAACACCCCAGCCTCAACATTCAACCAAAGACCAACCACCATTCTCTGACATCTTTCTTCCACCATCCTCTCACAGTTCCACAAAGCACAGTTCCACAAACCACCGTTCACTACACCATCCTCTCACAGTTCCACAAACCACCATTCTCTAAAATCTGCATCTTGACATGGTTCAAGAGAGGAGTGCACTAATGTCTCTGTCAGTGGAAATGCATATTAGCAAACAATAAATAATAGAATATGACTCAAAAGAAAAAAGTTACATATTAACATGGTTAAAATAAAAAATCATATGTTACACTATATGTTGATTTTCATAATTTTATATAATTTCACAAAATTTGTATAGGTCAAGTAAATAATTTCACCTCAAGGTTAACAAGTTGTCTTCATAATCTCATCCATCTGTTTATGCACAGTATTATTCATTATGTGAAATTTCTGTGGATTAATTCATTAGTCTGCTTCACCTTATACTGCTTTTTATAAAAACATGCAGATTTAAGAAATATTATCAAAATATGAGAGTTAAAGGCAACAATCTATGATGTTTTTCCTTTTGAATAGAAAAAACTAAATACATGGTAGTGACTGTTGCATCTCTCTTGACAATTTAACTTATCATATTATACCACCCGCTTTAACTTATTTACTATTTAACTGTAATGCCTAATGCATCGATTGCAAAATCGCTATGTTATTGCTGAAACCCTTGACAATTACTGAGATCATGAATCTATCTGGGCCTTTAACATGATAAATAGTATGCAATATATGATTATTATTATTTGCTATTCTATAGTATTTGATTGAGTGATTGCTTATGCCTTAAATTTTGAACAAACTGTATGTTAAAAATGAAAGTCAAATTAAAAAAACAAATACAAGTTAGCTGAACAACCCCCTTAATGGGTGCAACAACTAAAAATTTTGTAGTGGTAAATTGTTAATGATGCATGAATCGTAAACTAACTAGGCTGTCAATGCCATTGAATTTATTTTGTTCTGTTGCAATCTCCTTTATTATCTAAAACCATGCAGAGAGGTCATGAGATAAAAAAAGAAAGAATCACAGGGACTGAATTATGTCCTGAGAAGTATAAATTATTAATGACTTGATTTTCTACAAAGGGAGAATATTACTAAACTTTGCAAATAGGCGAAATGTGTCTGACATCATTACATTCATTTTTATGGTCTTAAACATCCATACACAACAAAAGTATGTTTTGATGGTGTTTTAAATTACATTCTACGTCAAAGACAATTATATGTGATAGACTCACATTTCCTATTTGAATTTAAAGACAGTTTGAAGTTACCTAAGGCTAAGGAAATATACTGAAACTTGCAAATAACAAAAGAAAAGGAAAGAAATTTTTTGCATGTGAACTTCAAAAACAATGATGCATATGTTAGACAATCAGGAAATTGTGAAGATGAGCACATAAGCAAATTGCTTTACATTAACTTTGCAAGCTATTAACTTTGCAATTTGATGCTCACAAAACAATCGTATTTGCATGTTTTGATTTTCTATGTGGTGTAATCAACTTTGAAATGCATAGAAGGCACACAAGGAACCATACAAGGAAATTGATTCAAAATTTACGAGAAAAATGAAATTGATATAATTAAGATCATCATCTAGACAGACCATACAAGGAACCTTTTAACATGTTTCTAAAAGATGCAAAGGGAAGTATCATCATCTATAAGATGCATTCATTTAGACTTTCCACCAAACTACAATTAATAACGTGTAATTACATGAATACAAGAAATTAAATACTCCCTCCGTTTTTAAATATAAGATGTTTTAAGAAAATGCAACTTATTAGTATAGATTCATTTACTAGAAGCTTGAATATGCTACTATGCAGTATAATACATATGACATTATGCAATATTATGCTACTAATTTAAACAAAGAATTCACTTTATTACCTAATCATCATTCATAGATCCTGGGTAGACTTCTATGTTAGAACTATTGCACCATTGAAAATGGTAGCATGCTCCTTGTTCCTACCAAAAAATAATAATTATTGAAATAAGAGCATATTAGACATGCTAATCCATAATTATTATCTCGATTAAAACAAAAATTACTAAAATATTAGTTAAATTCCATTACCCTTTCAATATGACAAACATAATATTGTCTTCCTTCATTTGGTTTCTTGTCACATTCCTCTATTAAACATGGTCCTGCCCCACATATGCATATTGGATTCATTTCCTTCCTGTGAAAATTAGATATTATTATTAGTATAAAATTTTGCTACTGCATACAACATACGAATTGTACGAAACTAATGATATGATGGACTTTTCATTAAACTGTAGTTGTGCACTTCTTTTATACTACATTTGGTTACTACTACAACATACGAATTTGCAAGTATTAAGTTTGAAAACAGGTGCCATAATGCAAAGCCAAAATATAATACTGAATCTGAGATTCTGAATAGATCGATAAAGCACCCTTTCTATGATTGAAGAACCAAAAGAGACTAGCACTGAAGCTAACTTACCTATGTGTATACATACATACATACATATATATATATATATATATATATATATAATCCAACTACACAAGTGTGTGTATCCAATTTTTCAGGCATTAAGCAAATGATTTTCCTTACATAAGGTTTTGCATATTAATATTTGGTCCACTATATCCTCTCTATATGTACTAATTATCTTATCAACTCCCCTCTCTCTCCACCGTATATTTTTGCAACATACAAATAAAGAAAACATGCAAAATTGATAACATAGTGTAGCCTAGTTACTTGTATTTTCCTAATTCATACCCAGATACAGTACCCAGAAACAGAGAGCTACCAGACCAACATGAAAGATTTAACAAATCAAAAGAAAATAAGTTTTACAAATGACAAAAATTGTTTAAATTTTATATTCTTAAAAATCCAGCACACCTGAATTAGAAACCAAAGATGTAACTTTTATGTATCAAGAATGCTTTAGCATCTCAAAACAATATGATAATCAAACTCAAAACCGGATGATCTTCTTTTCGTTAATGAAAAATACTAAGTAAAATTGACATAGCATAGCTATTATAAGCTAGATCAGGTTACTGTAAATTATTATGTAGGACAATCATTTCCCTAATTGGTCTAATACTTACATGACAGTATAAAAAATGTAAAGTAAGATATAAGTCAATTAACCATAAGGGAAAATAATGCCAGTGTGATTTTAGTAGGAAGATAAACAAACATAAAGTGTTCTTGCTTGAATGTAATATCCTAAAATGACATTAAATTCTATAACTACCCGAAAACAAAAAATAGTGTTTCATAACAACATACACTATCATGGACTTGTAGCACTCGGTGCCATTCATCAAATCATGCAAATAGCCTACAACACGCCTTGAAGGAATCTGCAAAGGTTTACTACCTTTATTCCGGTTAAAATTTCAATGCCTATTAAAAATTTATGCCTTTATGACTACTAACTTAAAAAAACGATTATGCACTGTTTTAACTACAAAATCAGTTTAATTATTCCTAAAGTAAACTAACTACAAAATCAAAACTAACTACACGGTTAAAAAATCAAAACTAACTACGTGTGTGCTGTGCAATAGGATGGATGAAAGTAAGAGCCGGTTCCAGGCATTTGGTTTCTCTAGGCAAGATACATATTTGTTGCCTATATATATAAAAAAAAATTCAATGCTGAAGTCCAAAACAAAATGACAGTGAACACTTTCAAGCATACATTATGTGTTCTACATTCTCAGAGGCTTTTGCAGCTTGTTCATTCAGTTTTGCCTCTGCATTAGATCTCCTTTCTTCAGCTTTTCTCTTTGCATGCATTATGGTTTTCTTTGTTGGGGTGATAATGGTTGCTTTGAAGAGGTCTTGATTGCATAATTTATCATCCAACGATCCCATTTCTTCAAAATGTTGTAAGGCTTCTTACTTTCAGTACCTAGGTACAATGCAAAGATATGATGAAACAACTACTATGTATAAGAACTAAAGTAATGTGGGAAATAGCGTTGACAAATATTATATACAAAATGTGTACTAACAAAAAAGATTTGTGATGCAGCACTGAAATCAATAAAGTGCAGAAGTCAATATGAGATTTGTTGCCAAAAAGATGCAAAACAAAAACACAGATGATTCTTTTAGTTTTAGCAGAAGATGGTGACAGAAGAACTCACATTTCTTGCCTTTAAAAAAAATCAATGCTGAAGTCCAAAACAAAATGACAGTGAACTGAACACTTTCATGCAGCAGCAATCTAACAATGTATTCATTCCACTATTATAAGCAACAAAAAGACAGTGCATTGAAGTACATATGCAGCAACAAACTGAACTTAAGAAAACTATATATTCACTATTATAATTAACAATACATGATATTAAACATGAAAAAGAAGGACTATAAACATCATATTATTACATACATAACAAAATGCACAAAATACATGATATTAAACCAAAAGTGTGACACAGTAGACATCATATTTTTACATACATAACAAGACACAAAATACATGATATAAAACCAAAAGTGTAAACATGTCATGGCATCTTTAATACTAATATTATTCAACAAAAACTTTTGAAAATCAACATATACTCTACAATGTTATATACTCTTCCTTATATTTGTTTGTTTTCTGTTGATAATTTCACAAAATTTTAGGTCTTTCGTGCATACATGAATGGGTCAGCGTTTAGGTTTTTGCTGAGTATATATTCAGATATAAAAAGACCTATGTATTATGATATTACCATGAAATTCCTACTCCATCACCCAAGATTCAAATATCATCCCATAAAACATTTATAAACCATAAATTGATAAATCTGATTGTGCTGAAAAGAAATGAATCATGTAAATATATTCATTAATTTGTAACTTAATTTTTAAGCATTACGTTAACAATATTTTATCACTAGTTATAATATAATATAGCAATCATGTTGTGTTTTGTGTTTATATATGGCAATATGTAAATCTGTATATTAGCACTAACAGCGTAGACCGACTACTGACCACCACCGACTGCAATATCATACAATTTTGTATACAACGAGCTTGTCTTCAACGTAATCTCGTTCTTATTGTCAAGACCACAATTACCAAGCAAATTTCTCACTACACAAATGACTATACTTTTAAATGGATATTCAGCTTTAACTAAAAGAAAATAAAAGAAAATTACCTTAGTTAATGCTTAATCGAGTCTGCTTACTATTGAGAAAATTAGATAACTAGAGAAAGTGGTGGCATGGCGATTGATGGTTATGACGGTGGTAGATGTGTTCTCAAGCTCGAAGCCAACGGGTTTGATTAGGGTTCTTCAATTTTTACGAATTGATTTAGGGGGTTGTCGTCGCTCTTGAGCCGCCAAAAAGATGATTTCGAACGACGTAGGAAGAAATTACCTGGGATGAGTATGAATGAGAGAACTTCCTCAGATTTGAAGAAATTCAGAGGATGAATAAAAGGTAATCTTTTTTGGAGATAAATTATTTTGGGAAAGATGCGTAGTGGTATAAAGAGGCGGCCTAAAAGAGTTCTGTTACTTATTCTCTCTTCAGCTTTAACGCTAATGATTTGCCAGCGTTTCCAATAGATATATTTCTGTTGAAATAACTTTTAACGGCATTTACTTCTTAAACGCTGACCTATAATGCAGTTGTAAGTGATTTTTCTTGTAGTGCCAATACCTGACCATTTTCCACTAATACCTGATCATTCTCCATTCTTCACTAATACCTGACCATTCTCCACTACCATAATAGTCATCAACATCAAAATACTTTACTGCAACTCACCGATTCACCAGTTCCTACCTCTGTCACTTCCTGCTCATTTACATTACACTTCACTTCATTTACATAAACCAAAACTTCATACAACTTCACTTCATTGCACTCACAGAATAGCAGCAACATCCCCACAACCACTTCATATCAATACTTCACATCCTATGCCTGCCCCATTTACAAACAATCCACCTCCTCGACCGATCCAAACCACATCACTAAACTGCCTATTCACTGTCTACTGCTCCACCCCTCCTTCAAACTGCCTCAGCTGCCTGCCATATCAAATCCTTCTACTGCCTATATACCAGTGCTACTGCCTTTATACCAGTGCAACTTCTTCATATCACATTCACTTCCATATAAAATATTACATCACACCACTTCAACATTGCTGCTCATACCATCACCGACAATCTCCCATACTTCTGCCTCTGGCCATACCCCATCACCAGTAACTCCACATTACCCAAAATTCATCGTGTCCATTCCACAACACAACTGCAACTTCAACCTTACTACTTCAACCACCACTGTCAGCAACACACAAACCACCCATATCTATTCTAACTGCTCCTCCACAAACATCTATCTATTGCACTTCTCTACCACCCAACTGTTTCAACTTCAACACTTCCTACATCACCAGAGAACGCACCATAACCACCGCCACTCAAAACTGCTATAGACATCACCACACTAACCTACTTCAACACTTCCTCTGCCATCACACCCACAACCAGCAATCAAACCCCTCTGCAATTCATGAATTTCAGTATCGCCTCGAAACCCAAATCGACGATCACTAAAACACCCGTGACCATCCTCGGCCAAATTGCCTCAAATCGCCGAACACGAACATAATTCTCTAACCAAAAATTGGTCGCGGTGATTGGATTTATTAACCCATGGTTGTTTGATTAGAGAGTTTTGATTAGAGAATTTTGATTAGAGAATTTGTGAATTTTAATTAGAGATTTTGTGAGTTCTGATTAGAGAATTTTTTACGTACGCTCGTTTTGAAATTTCGTTTGTTGTGGGTCGGGCCCTAATTAGGTTTTTAATATAAAAAATTAAGTTTGTTTTGTTTTAGTCTTCCTTCTCCTTAAAAAAAGAAAAAATCAAAGAAAAAAATTATGTTTTGTTTAAGAAATATATATATATATATAATCTTGTTCAAAGTTTCAGGTTGCAAAAGCAGAAAATCAAAAGAAGGAGTGCTTGCTAAAAACTACCACTTTGCTGGCCAAAAATAATTCGCTTGCTTGCTTATATATAAAAAAACACCGTTTAAATACAAAATTCCTAATAATTCTGCATGCTCTGATATCGTGCTCTCATATCTTGTTTTTATTTGCTTTGCATTGTTGATTGCTTGCATTTTATAAAAATAATTTCAAAAACAAAAACAAAAATCCATTCGTAGTTGCATTGTTAATTCACGTTTAATTTCTGCTTTGCATTCATCTCATCTTATTTTCTTTTCTAAGGGCAACACCCCAATTCACATAAGGTGGGGGATTTCATCATCCTTCCTTGGTCCACAAATTGCATTTCATCCTAGGAAATTGACTAATAATAACGGTTAGACTTCGGACTTAAGGGAGTCACAAGCTCACTAAGGGCTTAATTGTATCTTGACAAGTTGTCCTCTTTGAACAATTTAATTTCTTAGGGTATAAGCTATGGCAGAGCAATAATTAATTATAAATATTTCGGTGATTCATAAATATTATACTTATTATTTCTTTGAAGGTACTTAAACCTTCCGTTGCATTGGTACGGTGATTCATGGTGCACCGATAACTCATATCCGTTATCTGGCTAAGAACTATCTTATTGGATTAAGAAAAAGTGTGATTATACAATTTTAGGTTAGGATCTACTAAGGACATCAAATTTATAATTAAGTCCTTGCATTTATTTAGTTGCATTGGTTCATGCATATTAAAAAAAATCAAAATCCAAAACTAAAAAAATTGTAAATTTTCCTTAGTTTTTAAATCCTTTCCTTTGAAATTTTCAATCAAAATCAAAAATCAAAAAAATTCGAGTTAGTTTTTTTAGAAAAACAAAATTCCAAAAAAATATATATACATATATAATCTTTTCAAAACAAAACATGCAAAAAAATTTGAAAATAAAAAAAAACAAAACAAAAATCAATTTCCCTTTTGAAAATAAATTCTTTTTGGTAAATATTTTTCCTTTATAAAAATCTAAAAAAACATTTTTGAAAATGTTTGAATTTCCCTACTTGCAAGAATTTTACAATAATTGTGTAACGACCAGCCTTTTTGGACGTTTTAAGCAGACTCACATGCCAGACTCAAACCATTCAAAAGGGCATATTATTATGGGGAAATAAGAAAAAGAGAAAGAAATAAAAAAAACACAGAATCTCGCAGCGGAATGACAACATATAATAATCAAATAACAGCTCATGAAGCTGTTTTAAAAAAATATACATTTGGTTATTCTTTACAACACAAACATCAGAGTTACATAAACAGGAATAAATAAATAAATGCAGCGGAATAACATGACGTAGTGAAATACATATCATAAATAATAATAGTACAAGTCTTCGTCTTCGTCCTCCAGAAATAAGGTCTTCAGCCTTGAAATGCTCAGGCTGACCCGAGTGAATTGAAAAGACAAAACACTCGAGTCAGAACTAAAAGATCTTATGTAAGTTAAATCAATGGTAATTATGAGTGCGACAGCGTAAGAGATGTTTACGGGGTCTGACATCTCCTATCCAGTATCTAACGTGAGTGCAATAACTTAAGAGATGTTCGGGATTTCCATCTCCTAAGGATCCATTAAACTATCTACTATGTAGTACAATATGCTATCATAATATGTCTACAGTAAAGTAAAGTATTAAAATAGCGTTAAGGCGTTACCCATATCCCCCTTAACACATTTTATATAATGCCGTAGTCTATACAGATACTGTAAACTCCACCCGTGGGTGGGCTATCAGGGAGCACTCCAAAGGTACGACACAAAACAAATCATAGAAGGCGCGATAGGGCATGTGAACACGGCACTCGAGGCATTGCCAGGGTAGATATACCAATTGCACTCCCGGACTGGTGGTAATGCATAGCAGCTACTACCGCCCACCTCAGAACACACTCCCAAATCAAAATCAAGGGTAGCCACCAAATCAATCACAAAGTCAGAATATAGTATCGAAGAAATGTGTCCGATCGGAGGAATGACCTCACTTGGCCCGGTATAGCTCCTGTTTTAGTCACATCTAAGCTGACTCACGGGAGTCAGGGTCACATCATACCTTATACAGAAATCGTTCGCCAAACCATCCTACTTCATTTCTGGAATCTCCGCCACATGCATAGTTATTAAAGTGGTTTTCGGTATTGGCAGAGAGTATGACAATATCCAATCCCGGTCTCTTTAACAACCAAATGCTTATTTCACACCGGATGGTTCTTTTACATTTCAAAAAGTCAATTTACCAATGATATCAAAATATCATATTCTCAAACCATATCATTTTCAAATCATATCCACTTTCAAAAATCACATTCACTTCCAAAATCGTATTTACTCAAATATGTTATATAAATCATAACTCAGGTTATTTCATCATTTAATCATATTTCCTTTAAATCAAGGATTTGTATTTAGATACTTCCACTTTACTAAATCTGAAATTTTGAACATAGTTTAAATATAAATAGTTTAGATAGTTATAAATAGTTTAACATAGTTAAAATAAAATTTTGAATAGTAAAATACTCTACAATATTCAAAGATGGATTAAAGATAGTTTTAAATTAATTTAAGATAGTTAAAGAGATTTTAAACTAGATTAAATATAATTAAAAGAGATTAAATAGCTTTAAAATAGATTAATTAGATTTAAAATAAATTAAAAGGTTTAATTAGTTTAAAATAAATTAAATTGGTTTAAATAGGTTAAAATAATTTATATAGTTAATATAGTTAAAATAGTTTAATAGTTTTGAAATCTTAATAATTAGGAATTTTAAAATAATATATTTTTAAACAGTTTATATTGAAATATGAATTTGGGATTTATATCAATATAACTATTTATTTTATTTCAACATATCTGGACCATTTCAATTTCCAAATCAACAAAACCCAATTTCAAATCTTTCAATTCAAATTCTCAGTAAACTATTTAATTCTTTATCGATTACAATCCATGTTTGAAATGTCAATTTAAGCTACTCAAATTCAATATATATCAAATTTATATTTCACAATTTTATTGACTCAATTCCGATAAATTCCATTTATGCTTTAAAATCCAACTTAAAATTTCAATTTAATTTCCTTAACCAATTTCTTTAAATCAATTCTAGTTTCAACATAAAACTTGAATTTCGATAATAATTCAATTTATTTGAACCAAATTTTATTTCAAAATATCATTTAACTAAATTCAAAATTTAAGGATTTTAAAATCATTTAATTTAACCAATCCGGTGTCGGTATATAATTCTCTACCCTAGGGTCAAGTGATACGGATATTTATCATTTCAATCCGCAATTTAAAATTTTACGTTTATATATCATTTCAAACCGCAATCCCGAATTAAATAAAATCCATAAAATCGCTTGAGTCTATCATTTCAACCCATAGCGATTTTTCCCTAATCTATAGAACGTTCGGGTATGTATCATTTCAACCCATAGGGAACTTGCAGTTTATAACAATATAAAATACAACATCCAGTCATCCAATATCGACAATCCAACATCCATCACAATCATCACCCAAATCAATTGATAACATCAATAGATAACTGATAATCAATAACAGGTATTAAATTGACAATTTAAATTCAATATTAAATTAAACGATGATTAAATGCAGTAAAAGTCAAATTTAACCAGAATAACAATTTAAACATACCAAACATCAATCTATTGATTTTGAATTTCATCCTAAATTTAATTTAACTAACATAAGAAATTTTAGAAGTTGTGAGTGAGTTAGACCACTCACCTTTGAATTTAAATCGAATTAAAATCTAATTTAAGCCCAAAATTCAAGTAGTCTTAGAATTCGTCCAAACAAGCGTCAAAATGTCCGGAATTTCGATACGATCTCAGCAAAACAAACCGCGCGTGAAACGGACCTCGTATGTGAAATTTATAACGATTATAAGTTATAAGATTTTAAATTAGAAATAAATAAAGTAATTAAAATATTATCCACGTCACTACCTCCCACACGAACGCAAGCACCACCGCGTCGCCGAATGAAACCCAGGTAGCCCAGCCGCCGCCATATGCTCCAAACCCTATTTCAATTGTTGCCGAGAATCTAGCCATCGAAAAGCTGAACGAGCCACGCCGATGACCTCCACTCGGTCCTCTCCACACAACGGTATCATCGATTTGGCGATCCGACAAAGTTGATCGTGACACGATGAACGGCCGAGGTTTATTCCTCGAATTCTGGACACACAAAAACCCAAATTGAAAAACTAACTGCAGATTGGACTTGCGCTCGTTGAGAGCTTCCAATCGATATATAATGTGATATATGTTGAGGAGTTTGATTTTGGAATTGAATTTGAAATTGAATTTGCAATTTGGGAATTAGGGTTTTGTTTATCTGCCATTGGAAAAAGGAGATGAGAAAGAAATGTACGTACAGGCAATAGAAAATAAAAAGATTGCTAGGGTTTATAACGGGCTATTTATAGGAAGATCAGAAAGAGAAATGAATGGACAAGATTGATTTGAAAGTTGAACGATAAACGACCCGAAAAGCCCGTTTTGTCTCCGGAACGAAAATGGGTCATCCCATATATCAAAATAAATGTTTTCGATAATTTTAAACTCAATGGAACAGGTTTCAAGTCCTAATTCCATCGTATGAAGAAGTTATGTTAAAATCAGCTATTTCAAATTGATTTCAATTAAATTAATTTCTAGCCGTTTCGAGTCCGTACGATCAAACGACAAGTCCGATCGCTACGAAACTTGAAATCCTACAATAATTCACCGTTATAGACCCTATGAAACTGATTTCATTGAAATCCGAGTCAGTGGCCAAAATGGCTATTTTCACGTTAATTAAATAATTAATATTAAATTAATTAAATCACTTTTCCAATTCAAATTTAATAATCAACAAATTTCATCAATTTTGATTAACTGGACATTTACAATAATTTAAAATAATTTTACATATCAATTCAGTGTTTAAATATTACACTAACTACAGTGTTCAATTTCAATTGTAATTAAATCCAATTAATACAATTTAATTTCTATAAATTTATTTAATTTGGTTTTAATCTTTTAATTCAATCAATTATTTCTCTACATACATAGTTAGCATTATTATATATTCTATTACGTAAATATTTTACCATTTTCATCTTACTTTTCCTAAACTTAATCTTTAATTACATTTAATTGTAATAAATCCACTTATTATAATTTAAATTTCAATGAATTCGATCAAACTTGATTCCAATTCTTTTTATTCAATCAATGTCCTATTATGCATAAAATTTTCATTGGTTACATCTTATTGAATCAACATTCTACAATTACCAATTTAACCTACATTAACTGCACTAATTAAGCGAATTAATTTCAATTGATTTCCAATTAAATTTAATAGACCAAATAAATAGGTAACATATAATAATTGTTAGCATTAACTTTTAATCACACTATTAGTTCATTATTTACAAGCAAATGTTACAATTACTTACCTAACACTGATTTTATTCAATTACCCTTAATTATGTATTATTTCATTAATTAATTCAATATTCACATTTGTTTTCCTATATTCACTTTATAACCAAGTATAACTTTTAAATCACTTCAATTGATTGGAATTCCAATTAACTTGTTAATATTTAATTTAAATTAACATTGTTACATTTCATTCTATTTATTATTTCATTAATAAATAACAAATTTTTTATTTCTTCCAACATTAAATCACAATATCTTATTAAATTAACAATTTTTTTATTATTGAGAATTTACGGGTCGTTACAAATTGTGAAAATCAATATAATCCATATAATTTCACATCAAACTGTTATGGATATTTTAATAACAACTGTTATACGAACAATTCGGATTTTGCACCACAAAGTTTTCAGAATGATGACCAACCATTAACCCTTGAAAATAGCATTGATACGATTTGGTCTTTACTTGAACAATGAAATCAAATGATAAATAATTTGAGTAACCTGTGCAATAACTCAAGTCAAAGATTTCAAAATAATCAAAATTTGAATTCACTTCAAAATTCAAATGATTTCGATTATAACTCATGCCAATACAACTTCGAACTACAAAATGAATTTCAAAGTCAAAATGGAAATGTGAACAAGTTTTTAAATGATTTTGGCAATGTGAATAGTTTCAGTCATGGTGAAAAATTTTACTTCCAACAATTTCAAATTGAAAAGTCTCAAATTAATAAGTACAAATTTGATTTTGTTGTGCAAATGGACGAAATTCGGAATAATCACATGGATTTGTTGTTTGAAACATATATGAAACAACATGAGCAATAAAATCAAATCCCTTCGTGTGATGAGTCAGATAATAATCCACCTTTTATCAAAATTGATGATTTTCAAATAACAACTTTTGAAATTGAAAATGCCAATCTTAATGAAGCTGTTGAAAATGCGGTAATTGAGTTGGATTTTAATTCTTTTGAGAGTGTGGAACCAAATTTAAAATTCGATCTTCCTTTTTTCAATTTTGAAAAATTGAATACAACAACTTTAGATATGGAACATGATACATGCAATGAAGTTGTGAATAATCCAACAAAGGAAGACAAATTTAGTGAACATAAATTTTTTGGACTTTTTGAAGATGAGTTGTTGAATTCTGAAGGGATGAACTTAAATCACCATTTTTATTTTGAAATCAATAATTATGAAGAAGTTTTTAATGATAAGTTTGAATTTCAATTTGGTAAAAATAAACCTGAACTCAATCAATAGTTTTATCTACCCCAAAAATCATCGAAAATAAAACAACTCATACAATTTTTAATAAAACGACATTCATTTTTCCAAATCAACATTCAACTTTGAAATCTTTTATGGTTCGGTTTTCTGTGCTTAAGCTATATCTCTCATACTTGATGAGACAAATGAGTTGGTCTTTAAAAGACCGTTTCATTTACTCTTTAACGGTATATTTTATGATATCGTGTAAATAATAACCGTTTCATTTTCATGTAAATATAGGTCATATTTTTATTTTTATTTTAGTTTCCTCCTTTCACTTGGATTGACTATGGGGACACAGTAAAAATCAAGTGTGAGGGGGAGTCTCATCTTCATTTTTGATTTTTCATGGTTTATTTTTTGCATTTTCTTTCCAAACCTCAAAATTTCTATAAAATAATAAAAAACAAAAAAATCCAAAACAAATTTTATTTTTAGCATATTGATTTACTTTTAAAGAAACACTATAGGATAAGTATAGGATTTTGGTTATTAAATTGAAATTTTTGAAAATTTATTTCTTAACAAAAACAAAAATAAATTTTGATTACAAGTAACAATGGTTTAACTAGTATATATGAAGGTTCATGGGTGTTAATTATGAAGTATATCCTAATTGATATGTTTAATGAGTGGTTGATTTAAAATAAAGGCTATAACATTTTTGATCTTCTAAGTTAAGTTGTGCTAAGATGATTTTGCAAAACTCTCTCCTATAAAGAAAAGAAAAAAGAAAAAAAATATAACAAAAAAAATGGTTTTTGTGAAAATAAGAAACACCTAGAGTCATGTGTTCATACACAAGTGTGTGCACTCGCCATGCTCTGTACCCTTCTTATGTAAGACCGAAAGGCAGTGCATGATCGGTATATCTGGCCTTGGTTTATCCGAGTTAGGTGTATGTATATAAAATTCTTTTATTAATAATGCTTATAGTCAATAGGTGTACACACCTGTGTGTCCACTCACCATGCTCTGTACCCCCTTTAGGTAAGCCCGCAAGGCAGTGTATGGGTGATATATTTGGCCTCGGTTTTCTGAGTTAGGCATATGTAAATATTGTTAATATCAATAAAATTTTCAAATAAAGAGAGAGTAAGCAATTGAAATCCAAGTACTATTTTTACTTATTTGATTTGTTATTCAAAATAAATAAAAATAACACTTTGAATTTTTTTGATAATCAACTAGGGATCCATTTGATAGTTGAACTATGTTATCAACCGAAACAACTAGCCAAACTAGAGTCTATTTGTGATGATAACTTAATTTTTGTTGTAAATTTTGAAGAGTAAAATGACTAAAATTTCTTGATAATGACCAAAACTTATATTTAACTTAATCGTGTCAATTTAAAAGTAATTCATTTGTAAATATTTTCAAAAACTTGCGTCCATATCCTTGTAAATAAATCTTGCCTTAAGGAATTTTCATGTTGCATTTGGATTTTGTGTGTAGTATCCGCTGAAAACCCTCATGAGACAACACTCGTCCTACTAGAGACACCTAGATGTTTAACGGCTTGTTGCATACGCTCAATGCAATCACATTTCCTATGAAAACGGATTTATCTTAGTTTTAGTTTATTCGAGGATGAATAAAAAGATAAGTGTGGGGGTATTTGATGTGCACGTAAATGTACATATTTTTACTTCCGTATTTAATCTAATTTAATTAAATAAATGAGCATATAGGGTATTTTAACATGTTTAACCAAACTTTCAATTGTTTTCAAATCATCATTTATTCATCTTCATATGGGGGAAAAATGTTCATTTTTGTGTGCGAATTAATTTGAGAAAATTTACTCGCACATTTTTATGTTGTTTTGCAGGAATTTGGATAGAATTTAGAAGAGGCTTCATGTATTCATGCATGCATAAGTGAAGGAAGACAAATGAAGATGGAAATAAATCAATTTATGCAGCATGGAGGACCCCACCTACCCACTTACCATGATCTACAATTAGGAGCTAATGCACATGTTAGTGGGGATTAAAGTTACATGCACACTTAATGGAGGAATAATTAAAAGCTAATGATAACTTGGTGGCCACACTTCCTCAAGGGAAATTTGGGTAGTCCTCTAAAATATGGATTAGGGTTTTAGGCATGTATAAATACCTCTTATGTTTCATGTAATGAGATCTTAGCACCACCTTCTAGTTAGTTTAATGGTAGCCAGAAATTACAAACATAAACTCTCTTTTTCTTTTTAATGGCTTCTTAGCCTTTTCTTATGTAATTTATTTACATGCAATTTTAATTCATGCACTTTTAATTCATGTTCTTTTCTTGTTTTTTCTTCTTATGTTAGTAGTTTAGATCTCTTTCTTTTATGCAAGTAGATTAGCTTTTAGTTTATTTCAATTAGCTCTCTTTTTTTCCTCTTGTTTATGTTTATGTTGTAATCTACATTTGTTGAAATGATAACAAATATGAGAAGCTAAACCACTTCAATTTAGGGGTAATGAAGCTCTCTTAATGATGTAGATTCAACATATTTGCTAATTTATGATCTCTTTTTGTGCTTAATTGAATTTTTGGATGTGGTAAAATTATGTTGTTTAACTTTGAATTTGATAGCCTATGTTGTTGATACCAAATGGGCTATGCTTAAACAAACATAAACACAAATTACCTCTTCATCTACATATGATGTTGGTAACAAAGTGAATTTTAGAATCAAAATTTGATGGTCTACATTACTAATCAATGGTAAATAGATCATGCTTAGAATAGATTTTATTTTTAACTTCATTATCATTTTCATGAGAATAGACAAGTGGTTTGGTGGGTGTGTTAAAGTTTGGTGGTTTATGTTGGGCTATTAATAACACAAATAGACTATACTTATGATAACCACATTAACTAAATTTACAAATGACCAAAAAGAGATATCATAATTTCATTATGTTGATTTATGTGACCATGAGAAGGGATTTGCCTCTAAATTGCCTTCTACTCTCATATTTTTATTCACTTTTGCTTATAGTTAGTTTTTACATTTTCTTTAGCTTAAAAACATTTCTAACTCCTTGGTTAATTTGATTGAGTATGATTTAAAATCACTTCAATTTCCTATGGATCGACCCGTACTCGCCACGTACTAAAATTGTACGCCGTGCGCTTGTGGTTATTTTTATTACAATTTTTCGGCAATTTTCTAACGGATAGAAAAATCGTCGATTCAACAGTCTGTCACTTGAATCACAACGGTATTTCATAAGAAATACATTGTTTCTTAAATTGATAGCACTCGATGTGTGTGTGATATATATCAAAGATTATGAATCCTTAATATATAAGTTGTCTTCTACCATTTATGTAATAATAAATTACTTTCACACTCTTAATTGTTAAGAAAACTCAAGCTAGAGATGCTATGTGTAGTAATTTTAATATGTTGACTATACGAGGTAAGAACATGCACGTATTTATTAAGCTTCCTCAAGGTACATGCATTATACTTAAGTCGTCGTGAAATGGTGGGTATGAGCGAATATTCTCTTCCGATTTGTTAAGTATCCTCAAGGTCAACATGGGATTAGGACAAAGACCCCACCTCTATACTCATATTGCAAAAGATTTTTATTAGGTAATACTGTCTGATAGTCAAGATAATGAGGTGATATTGGGGTGTCACATATTAATATTCCTTTAGGTTAATACTAATACGTATTCAAAAATCAAATAAACGGCTCATCTATACATACTCGGTATCGGCACAAAAGAATAATCATGTGCATCTAGGACATAAAATAATCATAGAGAACACAGAGTCATGAACAAGCAATAACATATAACATCAAATGACAAATATACACAAGTCAGAGTGGGATATAAAATAGGTTAAACTCCCACCATCTCAAAAATATACAATGTACAAATCCAATACATACATCTCAACATCATCAATATAAATGAGGCTACAAAATTAGATAATGGTATGCTAGTCAACTAATAAACTAGACTTCATCTATGCCCAATAGTCACAATCTAGTCTCTTCGTCCTTTGAACTATAATGTCTCGGACTAACCTGAGTATTATATAAATAACACACAAGTCAGACTATATCTAGAATATAAGTGTCGAAATATAGCAACAATTAGATATCTCAATGTGGCAAGCAGAAAACTCAATATATGTACGCCACAATATAAGATACTATGCACATATCATCACCCTATTACCTAATAATCAAATAACACATCAAGAAATATAATATCAAAATTGTTAATATAACAAACACATCCAACTATCAACACACATAAGAGGTTTTCAAACATCATGTGGCATGCACACAACAATGTCAGGATTATCACTTAGATAATCGTAAAGTAGACATACCCTAGGTCCATCTTACTCAACATATATAAAACACATAACAATCACCCAAATCAAACATACACAAAATATAAATATGCATATCCACGGTAGCTAGGGTCATCTCTCAAATGGTCATATAAAAGATAGGTACAGGGTCCGGCTCTATGCTCTCAGTACCTCTAGCTATCCTCAACAGCGGTATAATCGATGTGTACGGGGTTACACAACTTCATTGACTCACGGCCTCATGAATAATGCAAACGATCGAGAATCATGTAATGATCATCTAGACTTTCAACCTCATAGTAATCGTCTTGGCTCTTAGACAATAAGATAACCATATAGTCTCTCAGACCTCTACTAATCCACTCAACTCTCAATATTATGGATAGTCACCTGGACTCTCAGTCATGTATGCTCTCAACATCATAAATAACTATATCGTCATCAGTCTCAACAAATGATCCGACCGACTCTCAATCGTGTAAACAATGATCTCAAATAGGTGAATAAGTATGTGTCTATAACATCTCATCAATAATAACTAGATGGAAGACTGACAGCTCTCAGCCTGCTTCAAGAGCATTCCTCACACGCTCTTAGCGCTACTCCTACAGTCTTAGTTACCTCGACAGCTGTGATGACCCACTTTTTTGGACGGTTTAAATTGACAATAAACCACACATGTCTAACTCAAACCATTCAAAAGGGCAGATTATCAAAGGGGTAAATAATAAAATAAGAGAAAAGAAGGAAAATAAAACATGGAATCTCGCAGCGGAATGACAAAATATAATACTCAAATAAACAGTTCATGAAGCTGTTTACAATATACATTTGATTACATAATTTTTACAACATAATTAGAGTACAATCAACAAACATACCAAAATAATGCAGTGGAATAATAATAGTAAATAAGGTCTAGCCAACTCCATCTTCATCTTCAAGGAATAATGTCTTCAAACACTGAAATACTCAGGCTGACCCGAGCGTAATGAAAAGATAAAACACTCAAATCATAACTAAAGTTCTTATGTACGTTAAATCAATAACAAGTAAATTTGAGTATAATAGCTTTAGAGATTTTTACGAGATTTCCATCTCCTATCAAGTGTATAACATGAATGCAATAACTTAAGAGATGTTACAGTATTTTCCATCTCCTAAGGATCCGTCAAACTATCTATATTTAGTAAGATACGTTATATATGTAATGTCTATTAATAAATAAATATTTTTTCTAGCGTTAAGGCTTTACATTAATCCCCCTTAACACATTTTTAGGCATTGTCCCACAGTTTTCCTTAGTAATACAACTAGTAACGTCGGTAGCCAGGGAGGCGCCGTGATAGGAGAACACTAAAACAAAATCGTAGTGGTCACGAATAAGGATAAAGAGTATGACAAGGCACGTGAGGCGATGCCCAAGGTAAGATACTGCCGTTTTGCATTTCCTGACTGGTGGTAACCCATAAAGGCCCACCACGAACATCCATCCCATAATCAAATCAAGGTGCACCAATCGAGTCAAAAGTCAATGTAGTAATATGAAGAATAGATGTCGCTAGAGGTAGCTAGCCTCATTGGTCAGGTATGGCTCTTGTTTTAGTCATTTCCAATTGACACAAGTGTCGAGGCTATCCATCATCGTTCCCTTTCTTCAAATCCAGCAAACGCCTCCAATTCAACCTCTATATTCTGGATAACATCCACCACGTACACAGTTGTTAAAGTGGTTCCGGTATTGACAAAGAGTATGCCAATATTCAGCCCCGGTCTCATCAACCACCAAACGTCATTTTTCACACCGGTTGGTTCTTTTAAATTTCAAGAACAAGTCATATTTCATATCAAAATATCAGATTTGCTTCAAAAATCATTTTGAATTCAAATAGGTTGTACCTTCAAAACATTAGTATTTAAATCAATGATTTAAATCTAAATAATTCCCACTTTTAAAACAGTTTGAATATTGAAATTGGTTTTGAATAATGAAAATAGTTTGAATATTGAAAGTATTTTGGATAATTAAAATAGTTTTAATATTGAAAAATAGTTTGGAATAATTAAAATAGTTTAAAGATTAGAAATGGTTTTAAATATAAAATAGTTTAATATTGAAAAATAGTTTGGATAATTAAAATAGTTTATATATTAAAATAATTTGACTATTAAAATAGTTTATATTAAAACTGTTTCTTTCTTTCACAACAAGATTCAAATTCCAAATCATAACGAATTCAATTTTTCGACTTCCAATTCAAGTCAACTCCATATTCAAAATTCCATTTAAATCAACCTCAATTTAACGATTTTAAAATTACTTCAAATTCAATTTAAACAGTTTCGTTCAAAGGCTGAAAGTTCCAATTCACATTCTCATTTTAAAACAATTAAGTTTAAATCCATTTCACCTCCAAACTTGGAAATACCAATTTAAACCATTTTAATTACAGTAAATTCAAAGTTTAAATTATAATTTAAACCTTTAAAATAATTCACTTTCGATAGATATAAGTCATTTCTAAAATTTCAACTGAAGATTTCAAATTAAATCCTTTAAACAATTTCATTTAAACCGTTTCAATTTTAACATTTCAAATCTCAAATTAGAAAATAATTCAATTCATATAAATCAATTTTTCTTCTTCTTAAAACAATATCATTTAAACAAATTTAAATTCAAGATTTAAAACCATTTAATTTAACAAAATCCGGTATCCGTATATAATTTTGTACCCTATGGCCAAGTGATTACTTATTTCAATTTTTAATTATATGGATGGATATATATCATTTCAACCCATAATTAAATGACATAGGTATATATCATTTCAACCTATTTCTTAATTCGTTTCAAATATTACAAGTGACAATTTATAAGATGTCAAATAATAATAGGCTAATAACAAGAATATATCAAAAATAAATAACAACCATCATCAAACATATCAATCAATAGGAATCCAATTACAATCAACCAATATATCATAAAAATTTCTAATTATCAATTGTTGGTGTTTAACTTGAAATTAAATTCAATATTAAATTAAATGTCAATTAATTCAATATAAAATTCAAATTAATTTAAATGTCAATTTAAACAACCAAATATCAACCGATAAAATTTTATCACTTCATGATTTTAATTTAACTAACATCAAAAAATTTAGTATTACGTGAGTGGGTTAAATCATGCACCTTTGTTTTATAGGTCCATTAAAAATCCAATAAAAGCTGAAAATTTCAACAGTCTCCAAATTCAACCAAACTAGTTTCATGTTGTCAGGAATTTCGATACGAATCCAATGGAAGAAACCGTGCATCAATTGAATTTCGTATGCAAAAGTTATTCGCGTTAGAAGATTTAAAATTTAAAATTAAGTAAAAATAAACGAGGGCAAAAACATAATTTTGTTTACCTTCCCAAACCCTACGTACAACACGTGCAAACCCATACCTACCATTCCTCATTCGCCTGACGCTATGCTTACATGCCCCTGCACCATGATCGGACCACGCCACCTTATAGCCCTAATTGAGCTGACCTCCTCCACCATGCGTGCCACTCTGAGGTGCCGCCAAAGACTGTCGGCCGCCGCAGCCTTCCATCGCCAGTATGGCGGTCTCGTGCATCTACAAAATGATCCAAGTCGACGGATGAACTCGTCTTGACCACCTCTACACTGCAGTGCTTCCCGATCGTCGAATGGTCGATGATCCAACGTTAAACCAAACATAGTCGATAAACGGGCGAGAATAAAATCACTGATTTCTGGACAAATAGAACCTCTAATCGAAAAATGAATTGCAGATGCTGATTCCATTCATCGAGGGCTTCACGAGGATATATTATATGATTGGGTTTGAGCAGTTCGAATTTTTGGATTTGATTTGAAATTGGAATTAGGGTTTTAGGATAATGATCATTAAGGAGGAGCAGATTAGAACTAAAACGTATGTACCAAAAATAGAATAGAAGGCTGTTAGGGTTTCATAACAGCATATATATAGATAAAGATGGAACATGAATAGATGGAATAGATCGATTAGGCCAAAGCGATAACAAAGGCCCGGAAAGCCCGTTTCGTTCCTGAAACGAAAATAGGTCATCCTATATGTCGGAATATAGGTTTTCAATATGTTTAAACTCAATGGAACTAATTTCAAACCTAATTCTATGGTATATGAAGTTAGCTTTAAAATCAAATTATATTTATTTTTACGCATTAATTAACCGAAGTATTATTAAATTGATTTAATCACCTTTAAATTCTACATTAAAAGTTTTCTATCATCATTTGATTAAACTAAAATTTAAAAATCTTTTAAAATTAAATTTTCTATGTTAAATCCAAGATTTAAATATTAAATTAATTTCAATATTTAATTACAACGGTAATAAAATCCTAGTTCATTATATTTAAATTTCAAACAAATTATTTTATTTTGATTTACATGTTCCTTATATTAAATCAACAATTTCCTTATGTACTTACTAACATAAGTTTCCATTTTATTATACTCATTACTCTACAGTTAACATCTTCTCTTGTATTAATTAAAACATTTCAATTACATTAAATTCCAATTTATTACCAAATTAATTTCAAAAGGATTTAATAATAAGATGATAAATAAAACAATTGTTATACATCAATAGTTCATACCTATTAACTTATTATTTACACACAAGGATTATAAATTACTTAGCACAAAACTGATTTCATATTCTATATTAAAACCAATATCAATTAAATAACATATGATTGCACCATTAATACATCATTTATTTTATTTCTTATTAACCTTTATTATTATAATTGATTGAAATTACATTAAAACGGTTGTCAGTTACATTCAATCAATATTATAAAATTATATTCTAATGATTTTTTGATTAATAAATCATAAACTTTAATTTCTCACATATTAAATTACAAAGTCTTATTAAATTGAATATTTTTAATTATAAAAAATACGGGTCGTTACAACAGCCATTGTGATTAAATATCTATCATGTGCAAGACTACACTATACAATGGTTATGACCTTATAGGGGCCCCTAATGGTAGCAGACTGCTAGTCTATGTGACACAGGGGCAGTGACTCTCGATCTTGGCTCTCAGCCACACACATAAAATAGTTATGTCATGGATTTGGGGAGCGACCCCATAATCAGGCTGCTGGGATGGATACTAGCCAACCTGGTTTACTCCACATCGTATAATAGGAGTATACACACAATAAATAGATGCACTTATGGCACTCGGCCAGCTCAGTCTTAGTTCGCATCACCATAAATATAACACCCCTATACTCGATAGTGTTTGAGTGATATCTACTCACAAAAGGTAATTTAACAAATATCAGCTCAGGCATCCCATACCATTTGGTGTTATTCGCTCGTTTACTCAATGCTCGTAAATTACACTCGCATAATATTGAGTCAAAAGAGTAATCGAAATAATATTACCGAATGTCCCGTACCTAATGGTATTACTAATCCATTTACTCAAATTCCTCACATTCTAGAATTTCGCACAATATTATTCTATATAACGAATCCAAAGAATAATTAAAGGAATAACACTGAAAGTCCCATACCAGACGATATTATAACTCCATTTATTCAAATTTCTTGTTATATAGAAAAATAAATCATTCAAAACACACATTATAACTATTTATTGATTTAGAAGGGTATTATCATAAACTACTCTTTTCCCAAAGCCATAATACATAACTCCAAAATCAATATATTTAAATCCCTCCTTCACATTCCAAATCCTTTTCAAAAAATTTATTGATTAATAATTCATCAAACTAAAGTCATATTTTATATGAAATCTTCCAGACATTTAACATTGAAATATTTTCGATTATAAAATATAGCTGTATAACCAAATCCACAAAATTACACTTTCCATAATAATTTAATTAAAATTTCTTTATATATATATATATATATATTTCCAAAGACCTTTAAAAAAATTCCTTTCTATTTAAAAAGATAATCAAATACTAATGATATTACTTCCAAAAATTATTCTTAATAAAATATATAATAAATCTCAACTCTAAATAAATTTACATTCAAACTTATTATTATTTGAAAATATTATTTTACAAAACTCTCAATTATTCAATTCCCCTAAATATAACTTGTCGCTTTTAAATATTTTCTACCACTAATAAATTTTTTCAATATTAAATTAAACTCTTTGTAAATTCACTTTATGATATAAATTTTAAATACCCTTTTGAAAATATTCTATCGAAATTTTATGGCCAGAAATAAAAAAATATATATATTCAAAAGTTCGCTAATTTAAACAAATTCCAAAAATCACCCTTTTCCAATGAGTTTCTATTAGTAATAACATTTTCATTTTCAGAATTAAATGAAGAAAATTCATTCGAAAACGAAAATTTATATTTAAAATATTTTATTTCATTCAAAGCTTACACTTTAATTCATTTATTTCCTTTCGGTCAATTTCAAATATCGTGTCCAACTATTGCAAACATCTATTTATTATGCACAACATATAATGAGCGTATTCAAGCATTAACTTGTATCATGTAAAAACAACCAATAAACAAGAATATACCACTCGATTTCAAATCATTCAATCCATATCACCATAAATTCATCATCCAAGCAATCAATGAAAATAGAAGAAACAAATCTTGATAATAGTTATGAGTTATGAAAATAACTCACGTTGTTTGCGCTTACTCTTCTCTCAAACAAGCATCCAAAATCCCTACATTTACACTATTCCGAACCCCAGCTTCACCAACTCACACTGCACCAAAAATACACCTCCGTCACCGATTAGTCCCAACCCCCAAGCACGTATGAGCCTCCATCTCTCGTTGATTCCATTTGCACACCCCAGGTTGAATCATCATCCTCCACCATTATGCGCCCAGACACATGACTCCTCCATCGTAAATTCGCCTAGGTCATGGTACTCCACTTGGTCGCCTTCAATTGCATCGCATGCCAAAAAATTCGTGCGCAACTTTGTTCGTTCATTTTTTCATTAGGTCGCGATTTGATTTTGAGAAAATTCTAGAGGAGGGGTTAGGCTAACAAATGGAAAAAATGGTAAGGGTACAAGCTGGTTTGGAGTGAAACGAAGGAAAGGGGAAAAGAAAGAGAATGGGTTCGTTGGGCTCTTTAATTTTAATCAATTCACTTTCCTTTTCTTTTAAATAACTCTTTCAATTTATTTGAAGATTTATTTCAATTTAATTTTAATTAATTTATATTTCATTTACAAAGTATAAGTTGATAACTACAAAATTTTATTCAATTCAATATTTGTATATTCTAAATTTCTAATTTAACCATTCATTATATTATTCAATTTCAATAAATTATTTGAAAAGAATTTATTAAGCTAATTCAATTTATTAAAACAAAAATCATTTATTAAATAGTCTGCAATTAAATAAATATTTACTTCCAAAAAATATAATCATCAAATATCAAATTCAAAATTTTTTATTCTAATTAAATCTATTTATTTTACGGTGTAAAAAGCAGGGTTGTTATAGGTTAGGAGTTGTAAATGATACAATCGATAAGGTATTATCCATCGCATTCGGCTCTATGATCTGTTGGGCATCCTCAAAGTCAAAATTCGAAGGGAAGTGAGTCTCAACATCCACTAAATAAATCGAAAGATTTCTATTTCTTTCTTTACGGTTTTGAGAAATATAAAAATCTAGTGGGAGCCTTGTTAAGAAACTGAATGAACATAATTAACCTTTCTAATATTGTAAGAATATATGTTATTCAAGCTAAACATAAGTGGCTTATCCATCTCTTGCAAGGATCGGGTGTAGATTTTGGAGATCTAAGAAGAAGCCACATAGCAATGTGATATAAAAGGCAAGGCATTTTAGATTTGATTTTCCATCTTGAATTCATTCATGATGTTTAGTTCTAATTTAGTTCACATATATGTATGTTCATTTCCACTTATTGAATCTAATTTTAAAGTCTCTTATGTATTGTCAATTAAATTGAAAACCAATCTTATTTATGTTTTATTTTGAATTTTGGTATTATTATGACATGATCTAAATTCATTGGACGATATATATTTGATTGATGTAAAATTTATTCTGTTATCACAAATTTAGGCTTAATTATTTAATTAAAACCAATTTCTGTTTGATTCATTTTTGTTTTGAAACTAATTTTCTTATTTTTTGGATCTGAGATTGCGAGTCTATGTAGATCTAATATGTTGTAATAAAGTTTACTTTTATTCTTACAATTTAATTCGGTTACAAGCATGGAACTAATATTTAAATAAATTAAATTGTGTGTGTATATTCATATAATTCTAGGTTTTGTTTTTCAAAATTGTAAATCGATATCAAGTTAAGGTTTTAGTTAGGTTAATTTGTTTTAAATTAATATATTCAAGTTCATTGCTTAGTCAAATGTTTGTTTTGAAATTAAATATTAATTTGCTACATACACATATATGTATAGTGTAATTTTCTAGAATTGATTGTGTCATTGTAGCATGTTATAGCCAAAGTTTCAACAGCCTTAAAACAAGCTCAAACGAATGGTATGGATTTGGGAATAGCAAAAGAATGTTTCTAGAGACTTAGAAAAACATCAGGGATGTGATGGAAAGAAGCACGAGAGGATTGGGCAAGTTCTGAAAAAATAAGTCAATTTGGTACTAACATGAACTAGTCGATACCTAGAAGATTTAGAGCATGACTCGGCAAAGCTTGAGGGGAGAGAACTCGACCATGAAGAAAGATGTGGAAAAATAATCAAGTACCGACTAGAATAAGTTGGCACTGATATGATTTGCACCTCAAGAAATGAGGAAATGTGATTAGATCTTCATGCTTGAATACTCGAATCTTGAAGTTGTGATTTCTTCAGACTTGAGTAATAAGATCTATGCTAGATGAGGCTTATAAATATCAAGATCTTATAACTAGGAGGGGACTTTTTTCGGCTTTTTAGGACTTTTCTTTTTGGACTTCTTTTTCTATCTTCTTCTTCCATAAACCTTAGCAAATCCAAGATCTACCATATTGCGGTCGGATTTGACTATTAATCTTTGTATTCTAGAGAGGAAACATAGGATAATAAAATTAAATGGGACATAGGCCGGAGAATTTGTCGAACCACTATAAAAATCATGTTCTTGTCTTTATTTATTTTTATAGATTTACATTTTTGGTGCTTTCATATGATATTGAGGTGTTGTGTCATTTTATATCGCAACAGAGCAATACATTAAATTATAATAAAGCTTTTATTTTTTTGTTGAATGTACACTTTCAGATCCACAATATTAAATGGTTGGAATTTATTACGATTAGACATGAAATTTTACATGGTATTGAATCTATTATTAAATGGTGTTTGTAAAAGGAAAAATCTAAAATACCACTTTATATTGTTTTCTTTTAATTTGATTTGATTAGATCTAGATTTAACATTAAATTTCATTTCAATTTTAATTTTTCAAGCTTTCTCCTATATTGAAAAATCTAATTTTATGAATATTTGTTTTCATAATTTTATAAATGTATATATTAAATGTATATAAGTGACAACAATATATCACATATATGTAAATATATGTCTAAACTCTACATATATAGTACTATCAATATGTGTAAACATAAAATGTATTGTAGTATATTCTAATATATGTATATACGTAGGCATTTATAGTCCCGATATGAATGTGAATTTATTACATGTATATGTAAGTAAAATATACATGTATATACAATAGATATAAATCCCAATATCCATATGTGTGTGTGAATTTACACATGTTCATATTATATTATGTTACGTTGTTATTGAATGTATGCATGATAAATTCAAAATTAAATATATATAGTAAAATTAATTAATATAATTAATTAACAAATGTAAAATAAATTTAAATGAAATATGATATTATTTAATCACTAGATTAGATATAGTGAAAGGCATTAGACTTTATAGGTCCACTATGATCCAAATGGGGAAAAAATTCAAATCTACCGATTTCACCCGTTTTAGACCGTCCGGCGCCTACAAGACCAATAACATGTATAGTCACCAATGTAAGACCAATAATGCAATGGTTACTAACACAGGACCAATACTATTTATGGCAACTAATGTACGACAATGGTCACTAATATAATAACATTACTAGGTATGTCATAAATATAAGAGTAATACCCATGGTCAATTAATATCCAACCCCAAGGTCAAAAGTAAGAGGTATAGACTCACTTCATATATGTAACATCATATGGAATCATATATCACAACACTCTACTCGTTTCATCTCAAAACTGTCGGACGACTCTATAAAACTCTCCATACAGACCAAAATGTATCTCTGTAACGACCCGGAATTTTGGCCGTTTAATTTTGAACATTTAATTTATTTTAAATGTTGAACTTGAATTATAAATTGATTTTGAATATGGAGATTTCGGTTGAATCAGTGAAGCAGTTTAAAATTTCAAATATAGCGATTGACGGATTCAGTAAATGGCAAAATTAATATTTGAAATTGTGCAAATATGGGAATTTGGAGTTAGATATGAATGGAAATGATTTCTAAGTTATTTTAAACTCTATTTGAATTAGAGTGATGGAAACAGACTTTGAATGGAATTAAAAGTCGATAAGTTAGAATTTGGGATTTTATATATTTATTTAATAGTAGAAACTAATATATAGTAATAGTGTAAATAATTGAACTTTGATTTAAAATGAATCGGAATGATTTCTTATATGGATATAAAATCTATTTGAGTTATAATGGAGTTAGTAAGTTTTAAAAATTGAAATTTTAAACGAATTCGACGAATTTGAAAATCGCTCGATTTAATCGACGCGTTAAAATAGCCTTCCGGAGCACAGTATTGGAATTCGATGAAACCAGTTCCATTGGATCCATAATAGTGTATTATTATCGGATTTCAAATTTCGTAGCGTTTGGAGTTATCATTTGGTCGTACGAGATAGAATCGCGTTAAAATTAATATCGAAAATTTAATATTTTAATTCGATTCAAAAAGCTATCTTCCACATACGATCGAATTAGGCCCTGAAACATGTTCCATTGTGTTCGGAATAGGGGTAAAACATTATAAACGCCAGGCGGCACGTCTAGTTTGGTGTTCATCCGAAAAATTAAGTATATTGTGAAAATAATATTAAATTAATGCTTGTACACGCATATATATATATTCCTCAAACAGTAAACCCTAGCAAAACCGAACGCAGTCGCCTCTTAAGCAATCAATAGCCGAAAGCTTCTTCTTTTTCCCCTCGATTTTCTTCAAATCCATAAACTAATAGCAAAAACTTCCAACTAGTAAATTGTCGAGCTCGTCGAGTTCTTGCTTTTCAACGGTTATGATCGTCATCGAAGTGACGTGGAGGTGCGATTTGGCTCGCATTCATACAACTTTTGTTCGTGTTTTTATGGCGTGGGGGGGTTCGAGTTCGTCGGCGACGTGGGTGGTGGTGCGCGCCGTGATGGCCTTCGACGTGGTGGTCGCCGATCAACCCCTAGGGTCATGTGGTGGTCGCGACGATGGTTTTGTAAGGGGATGGTGATGGGTTTTGTTGGTTCCAGTGTTCTTGAACGAAGATGGGAAGAGAAACCAAGGGACGGCCTTGATTTCTGATGCGCAAATGTACAGCCGAGATTCATTTGATAAAAGAAAAGGAAAAGAAAAGTAAATTTATTTATATAAATTATATTCCAATCTTTAAAAATCCATATCTTTGTCATACGAAGTCGGAATCGAACGAAACAGGCAGCGTTGGAATCATAGCGACGAGCACCACATGCTGTAGCAGATCTAGAGATGTTTGGAGCGAGTGAAAATTTTGGGTTAATTCAAAAGTTCAGTTTAATTTAAAATTTGAACGTTTGGCGATTTAAAACTCAAGGTGAGTTAATCTCACTCAATTTTGGACTGCTGGCTTTAATTTTCAATAGTTAAATTTAATAAATGAGTGATTGGTTGAGTTGATACATTTTTATCAGTTGAATGTGATATTATATATAGTAGTATATATATATTGGAGTGATTGATATTCCCGCATATATATATATATATAGCGGATGAGACCCTATGCGCCCCGCATAATAGCGGATGACCCTATATACCGCGATATTCCACCTCAAAGCGGAATTGTTATTTTTATGTTGTGCTAACATCTGTGGATGCAGGGAAACAGGTTGGAGGGATCCAACTAGGTTCCTCAAAAATGTTGAATTTAAATTCATATATGGTGATATATGTTTTGTTAGAATAATCTGTGATAGGTTATTGCGTGATTTGAATTGATTGGTTGTTATGGCAGTTAACCTGGATTTTGGGTATTTTTTAAATACCAATAAAATATGGTTTTTGAATTGGTGAAGAATTGTAAACAAGGATTTTGAAGTAAATATTTATATAGAGTTTTGGGTAAGCCTATTGGATAAAATAAATGGTTTTGGAATTGTAATGTAACTATTTCGGGTTACCGTGAACAGGAATTTTGGAATAAAGTATATAAAGGATTTTTATAATAAATGCTTAGGTGGTACTTGTTAAAATAAAAGGTTTTACAAATCGAGATTTTTAATATTTTGGAAGGATAGAAGTGGATTTGGAAATAAATATAAAAATTGGTTATATTGGAGTACAAGTAAGATTTCCAAATTTACGAGGTGAAATTAGAATCGAGGAATTGGGCTTGTCTTGAAAAGAAGATTTTTAATTATTAACTAAGTAACTTTAAGGCTGTTAAAAATATTCTGGAAATTAGTTATTTAATTATTTTAAATTGTTTAAAGCATATTTAAATATTAATTAGTTACCCTATAAAGATTGTTAAAGGTTTATTATTATTTATTATTTAAAAACTAGTCAGCATTTTTATTTTAAAAGATAAATTATTAAATATTTTTATGGCTTTGTATAATAACTTTTATTTAAGTATATTTGCCTTGATTAAAGTGGGAAATTTATTTTAGAACCTCATAAGCATTATCTGAGATAATTTTCAAATAAAGTTTCGGGAAGTAATGGTATACTCGCATGGCGTAATCGGAGGCAGTGAGTGCCTGCAGTTAAGTCTTGGATTTCTCTAGGATAGAGACGTAACCATTGAGCTGTGAATCCATGGTTTGATACTGCAGTGGTACTTTCCATATTATTTTAAAAAGGTTTTTCAAATATTTTTGAAAGGGATAAATTGGGAATATACTGAATTCGATAAGATAAGTACATACTTTTGGAATTAAGAGATTTAACATTTGATATTTTAAATTAAATAAGACTTGGTGTTTTTCAGTGGAAATGAAAATATTTGGTTGAATGATTATTATTTGATAGTTAAATAACCGACTATCAAATCTGGACCTAAATATAACTTTTGAAATATCTAGAAGAAGTACGAGAATTATATGGTATAGTTACCATTCGAGGTACTATACTGTACGTATAAACTCGTCTTGTTCTTCTGGGACGATGTTAAGGAAATCCGTCCACTAACGGTTAGGAGGTGGTCTCTGATCTTACTTCTTCTGTTTATTTCCTAAAGAACCGGGGTTGAGTTTACCAGAAATATCGAACGTTGTTTCGAAGAGACTGGGATTGGATTTATTATCCGAAAATCACTTCGATCCAACGAGTACGTTTTCGAAATGAAGACAAAAGCATGGAGTCGAAGATGGAGCAGTGAAGTGCAAGGGCTAATCGCTACTAATCCTGAGGGTGATTCCGAAATGGATGTAGTAGGAATAGTGCCTTCGGTTCCGTTCGGACCCAGAACAGACTTGTATGGATGAACGCTATCAGAACATTGTCATTGGAGGACAATGAGCATTCTAAGTGGAAATTCCTAAAAGGTAATCATAGCCCCTAGCCCCATCAACCGGGAATGACTGAAAAGCAGAGGAGATGCAGCAAGGCTAAGTGGGTAGCACCCAATTAGGGTATGTTTATCACCTTTCTAGACGCCCGCGGATATTATTATTACTACGATTCATGGAAGGAGCTCGATAAAGGGTGGAAACACCCGTGGTGATAACATATTCGGTCTATCCAGGTTAGGGATAGTCCGGTCTTGTGTGGCAGGGGATCCCGGCGTGGTCCTTGGTACAGTGTTTCTAGACATGTACTGTGACACCCCGGTACCTAGTCATTCAGATGGAATCCATTCTCCAATAAGCGCTATACGGTTTTGATTGTGCCCAACTATGCTGAAACGTGAGATGCAAGCATTTCAGCTATTTGAATAAGTATTTATATTTAGACACTATTATAATATCAGATGATTTTGATATGAAATGGTTTGGTTATTGTAAGGTAAAAACCCGTCGTGTTTATTTGTGGCATGGTCTTACGAGATACCTTTGATTTTCGAAGGATTTTGAAAACTTTAATAATTCAAATTGAGTGTGTTTTCTCACGCTGGTTTTCCAGACTGACTCGGGTGTTATTTTATTATAATGCTCGAGTCAGACCGAGTATTACAGGTTCAGGTTAGGATGCTATAGAGCTCAGGAGACGAGCTGGAGACCGAGACGTATTCACGTACTTGTTTATTTCCGCTGTAGTGTTTTGGTTGAAATTACCAGTGGTTGTGTGGGCAGGTTGTTATAACTGTCCAGCCTGGTAATTATTGATTTGTGTACTATGATGTGAAATATGTATATTACAGATTTGATTTGTGTAAAGAGCTATTGATATTATATATTATTCAGTCCGCCATGAGATTCTGTTTTGTTTAGTTTCTTCTTTCTTCTACCTACTTTCTTTTCCCTCAACAATCTGTCTTTCCGGCACTCGACCGTTCGGCATGTTATACGATGAGCGTATTTATGTCAATTTTCGAGGGTCGTGATAGGCGGGTCGTCACAATCTCCAACATCATGCATGACATTCATGTCATTCAACATCTCTTATACACTCTTCCGGTCTATCTCATAAACCATGGTTTTGGAATATGTGTCAGAGTGGGTCTCGCATGGGCCTCGGAATCAAATTATTCCAAATCTTAAAACCTCATGAATCGTTTTCCTCCATAATTAAAAGTGTCCATACCACGTCTCAATCCGACCTCGTATGTGAAACATATCGCGTCCCAAAGTTCATCGAATCGCCTTGGAGAAAACACTATAAATCCATCAGTAGTAGCTCTTCGGTCGAATTGTAACACCCCACCTCTATGTAACAAGTATCCATAAAGTAATAAACACGTGTGCCTCTAAGATAGAATAATACATAATATAAATAGAAAATAGAGAACATAGAGTCATCAATGCAGCAATAATATACAATAAGAAATATACACAAGTTCATGTGGGTCTATAACAGAGTTCAACACCCACAATCTCAAAATATACAAACTATGACAAATATACAAATCCCATCAACAAAAATACATAAGTGGCTACATAAAAAATAATGGAGCACTAATCTACAAATATACTAGCCTCGAACAATGCCAAACAACCATAAGCTGGTCTCATTGTCCCTGAAACTAAATGTCTCAAAGTGGCTCATGTATTGTATAAATAACACACAGATTAAACTATATCTAGATGTCAATATATAATAACAACTGACATAGTATAAACAAAATTATCACAAAGTGGTATATAAACATCCTTAAGGTATCAACATATCACAAAACCATGGACATGCAATATCACCCATAAATTCAATCAATGAACACATCAAATGGCTCTAGAATAAAGTAAGTGAGTCATCATCAAAACAACCAATTACTAACAAATACAATAATCTATAATCTATAACTCAACCATCGGTCCTAATGAGAGACGTGAACTCTCGATACATGGCCCTAATAGACATATGATTAACATGATATGCAGACTCATTGTAACGACCCGTATTTTGGCAATTAAAAATATTCAATTAAATGAGACTTTGGAGTTTAATATTGTCAGAAATTAAAATTAATGATTTATAAATGGAAAAAAATTATTAGAATATAATTTAATAATATTGATTGAATGTAATTGACTACTGTGTTAACGTAATTTCAATCAATTGAAATAATAAAGGTTAATAATGAATAAAATAAATGATGTATAAAACGAGGAAATCAGATGTTATTTAATTGAAATTGGTTTTAACATTTATAAGTAAATTTATAGCCTTTGTCGTAAACAATAAATTTATAAATGTGTTCAAAATTATTTAAATGTAACAATTGTTTTATTTATCACCTTATTATTTAATCCGTTTGAAATTAATTTGGAAATCAATGAAATTAATGGTAATTGAAATATTGTAGTTAATATAAGAAAAAATGTTAATTGTTGAGTGATGAGTGTAATAAAATGAAAACTTATGTTAATAAATTTCATAAGGGAATTTTTGATTTAATAATAAGAATGTAAATCAAAATAAAAGGATTTGTTTGAAATTTAAATGTATAATGAATGGGTTTTATTACAGTTATAATTAAACGTTGAAATTAATTTACTATTTAAATATTGGATTTAACATGGAAAATTGTATTTTAAAAGATTATTAATTCCTGTTTGATCAAGAATGATGATAGAAAACTTTTAATTTAGAATTTAAAAGTGATTAAATTGACTTTTAAAATAGATTGTTTTAATTAACGTGTACAATTAGTCTTTTTGGGCACTGTCTCGGATTTCGACGAACCAGTTTCATCGGATCCGTAATAGTGAATTATTATAGGATTTCAAGTTTCGTGGCGATCGGACTTATCATTTGATCGTGCGAGCTCGAAACACGTAGAAATCAATTAAAGGAATTTAATTAAAATAACATGATTTTATAAGATAACTTCTATATACAATAGAATTATAGTTTTAAATTAGTTTCATTGAGTTTAAAAATATTAAAAAACCTATATTTCGACATACAGGATGACCTACTTTCATTCCGGGAACGAAATGGGCTTTTCGGGAATTGGTTATCGCTTTGACCCAATCGATCTGTTCCATCCAAACCTGTTTCATCTTAGTCTATGTATAGGCTATTATAAACCCTAACAGCCTTCTATTCTATTTTCTGTATGTACATTTCAGTTCTTATCTGCTTTTTCCCAATGGTGAACATCTCAAACCCTAATTACAATGTCAAATCAAATCGAAAAATTCAAATTGCCCAAACCCTATCAAATTATATATCACCGCAAAGCTCTCGATGAATGGAATTTGTATCTGCAATTCTTTTTTCGATTAGAGGATCTGTTTGTGCAGAAATTAGCGAAACATTCTCGACCTTCCGTTGTAGGGTTTCGATTCGACAGTGGATCGTCGACCATTCGACGATCCGAAAGTTACAGCTTATTGAGGGGACGAAGTAGAACTCATCCTTGTGGTACGATCTTTGTTTTGGCACTCGAGTTTGCCAGGAACGGCGAATAAATGGCAACGGAGGTGGACTATTTTGGTGCAACGTGGCAGTCGCGCGATGGGGTCTAGAGGTGCGCCTGGCCAGGGCGAGGTGTGTGGCGGCGTCGGATCGGGGGGCAGCACATCATGGCGAGGGCGATCTAGAGTAAAACGCGGCGGTTGATGGTCAATGATGGGTCATGTTCGTGTTAGGGATTTTGGAGAGATAGGTATTTACTGTTTTTCCCTTTGCTTAGTTTAATTTTAATTTTAAATTTCAAATGTTCTAACTTTAATAACTTTTGCATACTAACTCGAATTTGCACATGGTTTCTTCTATTGGGTTCGTATCGAAATTTCGGACAACATGAAACTGGTTTGGTTGAATTTGGAGACTATTGAAATTTTGGGCTTTTATTGGATTTTTAATGGGCTGTAAATCAAAGGTGAGTGATTAAGCCCACTCACGCAACACTAAAATTTCATATGTTAGTTGAATTAAATTTATGAAGTGATAAAATTTATTGATTGTTGTTTGGTAGTTTAAATTGACATTTTAATTGAAATTGAATTTTATATTGAATTAAATTGACATTTAAATTAATATTGAATTTAATTGCTAGTTAAACATCGACAATTGATAATCAGTAACTGTTGTGATATATTGGTTGATTTGGATGTTAATTTTTATTGTATGCCTATTGATTGATGATGGAAATATGGTTGTTTATTTATTTGATTTATTCCTGTTATTACCTATTTATTTATTGACAACATTTATATTATCATTTGGGCCATTGGAAATGAACTAAGAAATAGGTTGAAATGATATATACATATGTCATTAAATTATGGGTTGAAATGATATATATCTGTTCATGTAATTAAATTGAAATAAATGATCACTTGGCCATAGGGTAGAAGATTATATATAGATACCGGATTGGTTAAATTAAATGGTTTCAAAATCTTGAATTTAAATTGGTTTAAAATGATATTGGTTTAAAGAAAATAAAATTTGGATTTATATGAATTAAATTATCTTCTAAATTCAGGCTTTGAAATGTTGAAATTGAAATTGTTTAAGGATTTAATTTGAAATCTTAAAGTGGAAATTGGAATATGATTTGAATTTATCAAAAGTGAATTATTTGGAAGGTTAAACTTTTAATTTAAACTTTGAATTTACTTTATTTAAATGGTTTTAAATTGGTATTTTCAAGTTTGGACGTGAAATGGATTTAAACAAAAATTGTAAAAAAAAATGAGAAATTGAGTTGTGACTTTCAGCCATTTGAATAGAACTGTTTAAATTGAATTTGAAGTAAAGTTTGAAATCGTTTTGAATCGAGGCTAATTTAAATTGAAATTTGAATATGAAGTTGACTTGAATTGGAAGTCGAAAAGTTGAATTGGTTGTGATTTGAAATAAGAACATGAGTTCAAATCATTTTGAAAAGGAAGAAACAGTTTTAATATAAATTATTTAATATATAAACTATTTATCCAAACTATTTTCAATATTAAAATCTATTTTATATTCAAAACTATTTCCAATCTTTAAACTATTCTAATTATTCCAAACTATTTTTCAATACTAAAATTATTTTAATTATCCAACTTATTTTCAATATTCAAACTATTTTAGTTATTCAAAACCATTCTCAATATTCAAACTTTTTTAGAGTGGAATTATTTAGATATAAATCATTGATTTAAATACGAATGCTTTAATATGAAGGTATAACCTGTTTTGAATTCGAAATGATTTTGAAGTGAATTTGATATTTTGATATGAAATATAACTTGTTCTTGAAATGTAAAAGAACCATCCGTGTGAAAAATGATGTTTGGTTGTTAAAGAGACCGGGGCCGAACATTGGCATACTCTCTATCAATATCGGAACCACTTTAACAACTGTGCACGTGGTGGATGATCCAGAATGAAGTGGTTGGATTGGCGAACGATTGCTGGATTTCAAGAAAGAGAACGATGATGGATGACCCCGGCACTTGAGCCAATTTGAAATAACTAAAACAGGACGGCTTGTCAGGGCCAAGTGGGTTAGCTACCCCTAGCGAACACACTTCTTCGTATTACTATGTTGATTTCGACTTGATCAGTAACATCCCCCTACTTGGAGGACCAAAACTAACGGCTATGGATGCTGTAGTCATCCATAGTTATTCTTGGCAAATGATACTTATTCTTAGTTGTCCATTCGTTTAGCTTACGATTGTCAATACACATCCTTAACGACCCATCTGGTTTCTTCACGAACACCGCGGCCGCTCCCCAAGGCGAACTGCTTGGTCTAATAAAATTCTTTCCTTCCATATCCACTAGTTACACCTTCAATTCCTTCATCTCAATTGGTTTCATTCTGCTAGGTGGTCTACTTACAAGTTCGGCTCCTGGCATAAGATCTATTCTAAACTCAATAGCTTTTTTCGGGGGTAGTCCAGTGACTGGCTCAAAGACATCTGCAAACTCTATTGCTACCTGAACCTGACTTAACTAGTTTCCTACCTCCGTAGCATTAAGCATAGCACTAACACTCCGGTCAGTATTTTCTACTGAGAATATCACTCGGTTATGACTATCAGGGTGTCTCAGTTATATTTCCTTATCCTGGAAAAATGTTCTAGCCTCATACTTAGTCAACCAATCCATACGTAAAATGATCTCGAAATCTACAAAATCAATAACGTACAAACTACATGCAAACTTATGACCTAACAAGTCAAGTTCTAACTGGTCACTTCTTAATCCTAGAGTTGCATACCCTCCTATTTGATTCGCAACCCTTAAGGAAGTAATAAGGTAGGTGGGTTCTAAGCATAATCTATCATCCAAAAACTGAGATATGAATGAATGTGATGCACCGGTATCAAAAAGTACTCTAATTGAAATACTGTGACGCCCCACCTCTATACTCACACTAGCCAAGGACACTACGGGGTAATGTCATCGACTAGCATGAAAAGTAAGGCCGTTGAGGAGCGACCATCTGTGTAATTGCTTTGTGCGAGTACCGATATGTCAAATAGTATGACATGCATTTCGTTTCAAGAGGAAATACGACATATCAAATACAAACTCAAAGCTACCACACAGTGGCTATGTGGCCTTCGGAAAAATATATAGAAATAAGCATAACACAAATCAGTCACAGATATTCATATCACAAAGGCGGAAACAGATATGAATATAACACATAGAAGTGTACATCAAAGTAGTGGTCATACAAGATCCACTACATCATAAAAGAATAGGTACAAGTGCGAGACAAAAGAATAATTATACAGCAAGGAGTCTCTATCTCGAATGTATAATAACAAAAACTACGAAGCTAAAGTAGTTAGCCAAAAGTCAGGTGACGGACCCTGATAAGAAGTCAAGCAGAAGCACCTGAAATACCTCGGTCTAACCCGAGTATTATTTAAGAAGAAAATAATAAACGGATCAGCCTAGCTATAAATATCATATAAAATGAGATAGGATAAGATATATCACAAAAACGTATGATAACAATAATGCCATACTGTGACAAGTATACATCAGATAACAACAAAAATCATACAATATCTCAAATATTCTCAAACGCTAAAAAGAATGTCATATTCTTTAAATTATTCAACAAAACACAAATATTGACAAAACATATCAATGCCAATCGCATAAAAATCGATGAAACACAAATTCTACAAATCATCAACTAGAAATCCAGAAATCACAAAAAGGGGAAGGCCTATCACAAACGGGAGCATGAAAACTCACCAACACGTGTATAACAAATGAGCCGGGGCTCCTCCAAATAGGGTATAGTCCCCCCTTGTGGACTATGAGCCAAAGCTCCTCCAAACAGGGTATAGTCCCCCCTTGCGGACTATGAGCCGAAACTCCTCCAAACGGGGTATAGTCCCCCTTTGCGGACTATGAGACGAAACTCCTCCAAACAGGGTATAGTCCCCCTTTGCGGACTATGAGCCAAAACTCCTCCAAATGGAGTATAGTTCCCCTTTGCGGACTATGAGACGAAACTCCTCCAAACAGGGTATAGTCCCCCTTTGCGAACTATGAGCCGAAACTCCTCCAAACGGGGTATAGTCCCCCTTTGCGGACTATAAGACGAAACTCCCCCAAACGGGGTATAGTCCCCCACGCGGACAAAGAGACATCGCACATCGCTAGTCTAAATCACCAAAGGATCATCATTGATCGATAAGTGTAAATTACACTAAGCTAGTAAATAAATGAGTTTAGCTTCATGTCCTATAACCACTAGCTTAACTTAAATATTTACGAACAGATTGTAGATTTCCACTCGACTCCAAACATATCGATGTTTATACTCAAAAAAGTTGTAAATGCCATTTTGGACTCAATGGAAGTGGTCTCGAGTCCCAATTCGACTGTTTACAAAAAGTAACATTTCGGACTTTAATCCGATTAACGATGCTATATTTAAATAAAACATTTAAATATATAATCGTGAAATATGCGGGTTGTTACAAATACTCTGAATCAAAAGCATACATTCCATCACAGTCTTTCCCTTATCTGTTGCAGTAGGCCTAGCTGGTCCTATGGAAAAAACTTTTCCTTTGTCCTCCCTAACTGGCTCTAGACACTGATTCTTGTAATGCCAAACTTGATCATAGTTGAAGCATTTCACATTCTTCTTAACTGCAGCTTTCTTCCTATTTCCTAACCGGCATTCATTAGCAAAGTTACCCTTCTTGTCACACTTATAACAAACTACCTCAGCTTTTGACTTCTTCGCAGTATCTCCCTTCGGGATTCCCTTCTTCTTAAAGAACTTCCTCTTCTCCCCCTGATAACCCTGAGTTTCCACTGACTTCTCTTAGCTAAATCAGCAAGCAACTCTTCATGGAGAATGGCAATCTCCACCACTATATTACAAGGATCTCGGACATGTGTCATGGTCATTCTAGCAAGCTCGGGCCTCGGTCCCCGAATGAACTTCTCATTCCTTTTAATGTCAGTATTTATAATAGCATATTCGTATCTAGACAGCTCTTCAAACTTAGTAGCATACTCTACTGCTAACATCTTTCCTTGTACTAAATCCATAAATTTCCTCATCAGCTCAGACTTAGCAAACTCCGATACAAACTTCTGCTCAAATCTCATTTTAAAATCAGCCCAAGTTAACTTCTCTTCCGAAACTCCGGTAGTAACACTATTCCACCAATGTAATGCTGACCCATGCAACTGTCTAGAGGCCAACCTCCTCTTTTGCCCATTATTCAGGCCTAAATAAGTAATTATACGCTCACAATGCAACAACCAATTCCGAACCTCTACGGCACTCTCCGTTCCCAAGAATGGCTTCCCACCCAAACTGGTGTAATCTCTACTCAACAAAGCAATATTCCCAACTGGAGCCACAGGATTAGCTCCTCCTGCATTTCCAGCAACACCAGCCTTAGCTCCAACTTGCGTCAAACCAGCAAAGAACTGATACATCACCCTTATATCTACTGGTGGATTTCCAGCACCCACATTGGCTTCAGTATTTTGGTTACTAGCATTAGCCGGTTGACCCAGGTTTCTCCTGGTAGTGGGTCTAGCATTTCCATTAGTTGTGGTGCTTCCTCCATAGAGATTAATGATGCTATATTTAAATAAAACATTTAAATATATAATCGTGAAATATGCGGGTTGTTACAAACTCCCCTCCTTAAAGAAATTGCGTCCTCGCAATAATTAAGAGGAAGATAAAAAGTAACTACCATACTAAGGCATAACAACACAAAAGAAGAAATTTTGAAATGAGAAGTTCACCTTAAGGAGCACGAGAGAGTAAGTCCGGATGTGTTCGCTCGATGAATTCTCTAGATTCCGAAGAGCAATCCTTAGGATTTGAGGACCATTGAACTTTCACAAGCGAAACACCTTTATTTCAAAGACGTTTAACCTCCGTAGCAATGACACGAATAGGATGTTGCTCATAAGTCAAATTAGGTGAAACCTCAATTTCTTCAATTACACCGGGCTCAAGAATAGAATCGGAATCCCTAAGGCATTTCCGTAGTTGAGAGACGTGGAATACGTCATAAATAGTAGAAAATTGAGCCGGTAACAAAAAGACGATATGCCACGGAACCAATGCATTCGGTGATGGGAAATAGACCAATATATCGAGGTGCTAATTTTCCCGATCGACTGAAATGCACAACACCCTTTATAGGTGAAACACGAATAAAATATGGACCTAAAACCAGCTTCTCACCGGCTTCAAGCCAACACGAAGGAGATCGGCACAGCCTTCCGTAGAGTGCCTCGAAAGGTGCCATACCAATACTAGATTGGAAGCTATTATTATAGGAAAACTCAACAAGAGAAATATGATCTTCCCAACTTCCAACAAAATCAAGAACACAAGCACGAAGGAGATCTTCAAGAGTTTGATTCACACGCTCGGTTTGTCCATCCGACTGAGGATGATAAGCGATGCTAAAATTAAGCTTCATTCCAAAAGCTTTTTGAAGACCTTTCCAAAATACACTAGTAAATAATGGATCACGATCGCTAACGATAGAAGTAGGAACTCCATGCAATTTAACAATTTCTTTCACATAGAGTTTAGCCAAAAGAGGTACGGTCCGATTGGACCGAACGGGAATAAAATGGGTCGATTTTGTAAGTCTATCTACTATCACCCATAGGCTATCATGACCCGAATGAGAACGGGGAAGACCGTCAATAAAGTCCATGGAGACTTGATCCCACTTCCAAACGGGAATGTCCAAAGGTTGCAATAACCCACCGAGCCTTTGATGCTCGGCCTTTATGAGTTGGCAAGTCATGCAATGCTTAATGAAGTTAGCAATATCAGATTTCATTCCATCCCAATAATAAAGTCGCTACTACTACCGGGATGAATGGTAAATTTAGAACGATGAGAATCTTCTAAAATGCCTTTATGAAGATCACAAATGTTTGACACAATAAGTCTACCAAACTTTCGAATGCCACCACAAGCATCGATTTCAAAATCTTTCAAACCATCAACCTTATTTTGATTCCTACAACTTTGGCTAAGAAAAGCCAATTCGGGATCTTGCTTTTAAGCTTCAAGGATGCGATCTAAAAGAGAAGGATGAGCCTTAGGGCTACATAAAACAAGAGATGAATATGAATCAGATTCATGATCTCAAATCTCACAAGTGGATAAAGTCTCGAGATCATTCCATTCGGATATCATCATGGAAACAACCGCTTGTTGCTTTCGGCTAAGGGCATCGGCAACATGATTACCCTTTCCAGGAGTATAGAGAATATCAGGATCATAAGATGCAAGGAACTCGAGCCAACGTTGTTAATGCAAATTAAGTTCCTTTTGAGAAAATAAATACTTTAAAGATTTATGATCGGTGTAGAGAACAAATTTCTCTCCCAAAAGATAATGACGCCAAATTCTAATGGCGAAAACAATATCCGCGAGCACTAGATCATGAGTGGCATATCCAGTCTCGGTAGGCTTTAATTATATAGAAGTATAAGCGATAACGCGTTCCCTTTTTACATGAGAATGACACCCAAACCAATACGACTAGCATCGGTACAAACAATAGTCTTGATTCCCCTCGGGAATCACAAGAATAGGAGCATCGGAAAGGAGTTCTTTTAAATGATCCTCTTTCCCGAAAAGCTAAGACATTCAAAATTATAATTAACTTCATGTAATCATCTTTTTAGAAAAATTTACTTTTTTACAAGTCAATTTATTGCGTCTGACTGTCTCATCATAGCGTTTAGGAGATTCCTATCGATAACGTTGATCAGGCACATCAACCAGAATTCTTAAAGCACTCGATGGGCAAAACAACACAAAATCATCTTCTATTTGATAAACATGTCTCTTAAAATTTTACGAATATTCTTTGCTCGTTTTAAGAACAAAATCCAATCATACTTATAAATATCTTATTTAAAAGATTTGCAAATTTTAAATTGTAGTTTTCATCCATAATCAATAAATACAAGGATGGTCTCATTGAGATATTCACAGAATACTCGATTCATAAGATGGATAAAATAAGCTGGACAAACTGAATGACATCATGGGTCACTCATAAGAATCATAACGAGTGCGGAATGCGGTAAGTGGAATGCTATCCTCCGCAACTCATAGCTGATCAAAACCGGTAGCAAGGTCGAGCTGAAAAGACCTTAGCACCACTCAATAGATCGCTTAGGTGGTAGTCCTAAGACAAGCTCAAAAATATCGGAAAATTCACAAACTACTTGAATGAGAGAAATAACATTTTCCTCATCAGGTGGGTTTAAAGAATAAAATGATGCCACCGAATTAGAATCGAAATCATTAAGAACAATAGAAATCTGCTTAACAGATTGAGAATGTCAAAGATGAATAGTCCTCTCAGGACATAGGATATGGGCTTCATAATGATTAAGCCAATCCTTTCCCAAAAATTCAATTCTGAAACCTAAGTAACGCATAACATGCAAATCGGCTCGGAAAGAATAATCACATAAAATAATCTCGACATCTCCACAAAGTGAAATGAGTGTTGCGGATCCACCAACCGGATTTGTAATTCTCAATTAAGTCATCAAGCCCATAAGATTTAAAGAAAAAGTAACAAAACGTTCTTTCGATATAAAAGAGTGAGATGCACCCAAATCAAAAGAAATTCGAATAGGATAATCACGAAACAAAATAATGCCATCAAGGATAGAATGAGAAATACCTTGACCAAGAGAAGTGTTACTAGGGGCTTGCACAACATTCAGCTTTCCCTCTCTCCTACTTTGAAGTTTGGGACATGAAGATAAAAGATGACCCAAACCTTTGCAATAGCAACAAGAAAAGGGTTTTGGACACTCATTCGCATAGTGGTCCATAGAACCACAATTGTAGCATTGTCCACGACTAGAGGTAGGAGTCTTTGCTACCGAAATTGCATGCTTCCCTTTCTTGTTGGGATTAGGGCTTTTGAACTTAATATGCCTCTTCTTGTTGATGTTGAAGTTTTGTTTGGCATCCACAACTTCAACATCACTTTCTTTATAGGCATCTTCAAGTCGAAGAGTGATATCTACAAGCTGATCGAAAGGAACTTCTAGTTTCAGAGGTAAAACCTTTTTGGGGTTCTTACTCAAAGCACAGGTAAACCTTTGATTCTTTACAAGATCCAAAAGTTATTGGGCAGACATGAATACGCCATCCAGAGAAGGACTACTGGATTGACCAGCGCTAGGACTGCCAGATCTAACCATTTCTCTTCTTTAAGAAAGAAAGAAAGAAGAGGAAAAAGGCTATTCTCAGATGAATATCAAACAAACTCGATTGATAAAACAAGGCATCATAAAAGAAAATATTATATAACGGGTCCTAAGACTCGGATAAATCCTAAGGCACGACTCCTAAGAAAAACTTAGGACAATGATCCTTGTTAGATTATTCTATATTATTCCAAAGTTTGGCTCTGATACCAAGCTGTGATGCCCCACCTCTATACTCACACTAGCCAAGGACACTACGGGGTAATGCCGTCGACTAGCACGAAGAGTAAGGCTGTTGAGGAGCGACCATCTGTGTTATTGCTTTATGCGAGTACCGATATGTCAGATAGTATGACATGCATTTCGTTTCAAGAGGAAATCCAACATATCGAATACAAACTCAAAGCTACCACACGGTGGCTATGTGGCCTTCGGAAACAAATATAGAAATAAGCATAACACAAATCAGTCACAGATATTCATATCACAAAGGCGGAAACAGATATGAATATAACACATAGAAGTGTACATCAAAGTAGTGGTCATACAAGATCCACTACATCACAAAAGAATAGGTACAAGTGCTTGACAAAAGAATAATTATACAGCAAGGAGTCTCTATCTCGAATGTATAATAACAAAAACTACTAAGCTAAAGTAGTTAGCCAAAAGTCAGGTGATGGACCCTGATAAGAAGTCAAGGAGAAGCACCTAAAATACCTCGGTCTGACCCGAGTATTATTTGAGAAGAAAATAATAAACAGATCAGTCTAGCTATAAATATAATATAAAATGAGATAGGATAAGAGATATCACAAAACGTATGATAACAATAATGCCATACTGTGACAAGTATACATCAGATAACAACAAAAATCATAGAATATCTCAAATATTCTCAAACCCTAAAAAGAATGTCATATTCTTTAAATTATTTACCAAAACACAAATATTGACAAAACATATCAATGCCAATCGCATAAAAATCGGTGAAACACAAATTCTAGAAATCATCAACTAGAAATCCAGAAATCACAAAAAAGGGAAGGCCTATCACAAACGAGAGCATGAAAACTCACCAACACGTGTATCACAAATGAGCCGGAGCTCCTCCAAACATAGTATAGTCCCCCTTGCGGACTATGAGCCAAAACTCCTCCTATAAGCCGAAGCTCCTCCAAACAGGGTATAGTCCCGCCTTGTGGACTATTAGCCGAAACTCCTCCAAACGGGGTATAGTCCCCATTTGCGGACTATGAGACGAAACTCCTCCAAACAGGGTATAGTCCCCCTTTGCGGACTATGAGCCGAAACTCCTCCAAACAGGGTATAGTCCCGCCTTGCGGACTATGAGCCGAAACTCCTCCAAACGGGGTATAGTCCCCCTTTGCGGACTATGAGCCGAAACTCCTCCAAATGGGGTATAGTACCCCTTTGCGGACTATGAGCCGAAACTCCTCCAAACAGGGTATAGTACCCCTTGCGGACTATGAGACGAAACTCCTCCAAACAGGGTATAGTACCCCTTGCGGACTATGAGATGAAACTCCTCCAAACAGGGTATAGTCCCCCTCTGCGGACTATGAGACGAAACTCCTCCAAACGGGGTACAGTCCCCCACGCGGACAAAGAGACATCGCACATCGCTAGTCTAAATCACCAAAGGATCATCATTGATCGATAAGTGTAAATTACACTAAGCTAGTAAATAAATGAGTTTAGCTTCATGTCCCATAACCACTAGCTTAACTTAAATATTTACAAATAGATTGTAGATTTCCACTCAAAAATTGTCACAAGAGTTCAATCGAACAAGTCCAAGAATTTACCGACGAAGTAAACGCAAGCGTTTCATACCACTTGTTTTGCTAAGTCGTTTAATTAGATTTCTCATACGAATGAGGTAAAGGTTTGTATATACTAATAGATTGGAAGACGGTTTTAAAAGCAAGCTTTATATTAAAAATAACGTTGAAATCGTTTTTGTGAAAGAGTTTGAGTATTTACTACTAGTATAGAAACCTTTGTATTTTAAAGTAACAAAACACAAAAATGATTGTAAAAACAATCAATCACTAAATATTCACATACGACAATGTGAATTAAATCCATAAAAATCGATATCAAATCCATCAAATGGATATTCCCAAAAGTCCAAAGAAAGAAGTCATCAAAGTCGATAATAAGTGATAACAACTAACCGGATCGACAAAAAATCGATTAAAATTGGAAATCCAATCAAAAAAATAGGCAAATAGGCAAAATGCACAGTTCCAGACGTCTGGTTTAGAATCCAGACGTTTGGATTTGGGTTTTGGAAATATTCCAGAAAACACCCAAACGTCTAAAATTTCAAAGCAGACGTCTGAGCCCCAACCAGACGTCTGAACCTATAAATCAGACGTCTGGAATATGTCTCTACCATTTTATTTTCTGCATACTTATATTTTTTTCCAAAGATCATAACCGGACGTCTGGACTTGATAACCAGACGGCTGGTCACCTGGTCTGGGCAACAATTTGCCTAGGCCATGATGGCCAAAACGATTCGGGAGCGATCGGACGAGCAACGATGACTAGGGATTTATGCCAAGCGACAACCCAGTCTTATAGGCTCTTCGATACACCCCAAATATCACGTCCAAACATCCATAGTAAGATTTTCATAAAATTGGACCAAAACACCAAAATTTGGAAAATTCACCAAATCAATTCAAATCAAAAGCAAATGAACATGCACAAATGTTAGGAATTCATACCTAACAACAATGAAAGTTATAGACGTATATGTGAGTTAAAGAACTCGCCTTTTAACCCAAAGACAACGAATGAGAAGCTTAAAAACAAAGGAAAGATCAACTACTCTTCAACTTCAACTCTAGAAGCTCCAATCTAAGATCATAAGAAAATATTTCCTAAGTCAGGTTATAGGAAATTTCTGAAATTGGAGAGAGATTGAGATGGAGAAGATGAAGAGGATTCTTACCTAAGCTTCTCTTTGATTTTTGGACTTGAATTTGTATTTCCTATTCAAAATAGGGTTTAGGAATATCTATTTCCCATTCTTTCCCTCATTTTTACTTTAGCTTGAGTGTTAGGAAATAAAATGAGTGAATGGATGAAGAGTAGAGGAGTTAGGGTATTATGATGGGTTAGTGGGCTGAAACCCAAACCCAAAGCCCAAAATAGAAAAATAGCAAAATACTACTCAACTCCAAACATATCGATGTTTATACTCAAAAAAGTTGTAAATGCCATTTTGGACTCAATGGAAATGATCTCGAGTCCCAATTCGACTGTTTACAAAAAGTAATATTTCGGACTTTAATCCGATTAAGGATGCTATATTTAAATAAAACATTTAAATATATAATCGTGAAATAAGCGGGTTGTTACAAATACTCTGAATCAAAAGCATACCTTCCATCACAGTCTTTCCCTTATCTATTGCAGTAGGCCTAGCTGGTCCTATGGAAAAAACTTTTCCTTTGTCCTCCCTAACTAGCTCTGGACACTGATTCTTGTAATGCCCAACTTGATCATAGTTGAAGCATTTCACATTCTTCTTAACTGCAGCTTTCTTCCTATTTCCTGACCGGCATTCATTATCAAAGTGACCCTTCTTATCACACTTATAGCAAACTACCTCAGCTTTTGACTTCTTGGCAGTATCTCCCTTTTGGGTTCCCTTCTTCTTAAAGAACTTCCTCTTCTTCCCCTGAGAACCCTGAGTTTCCACTGACTTCTCTTTAGCTAAATCAGCAAGCAACTTTTCATGGAGAATGGCAATCTCCACCACTATATTACAAGGATCTCGGACATGTGTCATGGTCATTCTAGCAGGCTCGGGCCTCAGTCCCCAAATGAACTTCTCATTCCTTTTAATGTCAGTATCTATAATAGCATATCCATATCTAGACAGCTCTTCAAACTTAGTAGCGTACTCAACTGCTAACATCTTTCCTTGCACTAAATCCATAAATTTCCTCATCAGCTCAGACTTAGCAAACTCCGATACAAACTTCTGCTCAAATCTCATTTTGAAATCAGCCCAAGTTAACTGCTCTTCCGAAACTCCGGCAGTAACACTATTCCACCAATGTAATGCTGACCCATGCAAATGTCTAGAGGCCAACCTCCTCTTTTGCCCATTATTCAGGCCTAAATCAGTAATTATACTTTCACAATGCAACAACCAATTCTGAACCTCTACGGCACTCTCCGTTCCCAAGAATGGCTTCCCACCCAAACTGGTGTAATCTCTACTCAACAAAGCAATATTCCCAACTGGAGCCACAGGATTAGCTCCTCCTGCATTTCCAGCAACACCATCCTTAGCTTCAGCTTGCGTCAAACCAGCAAAGAACTGATACATCACCCTTATATCTACTGGTGGATTTCCAGCACCCACATTGGCTTCAGTATTTTGGTTACTAGCATTAGCCGGTTGACCCAGGTTTCTCCTGGTATTGGGTCTAGCATTTCCATTAGTTGTGGTGCTTCCTCCATAGAGATTTTCTCTTTCGTTTCGTGCTTCCATATCTCCTTTCTCGTAAATCTGCATACGAGCCTTAATAAGATACAGAAGAACGGTCTAAGAGAACGGGGGATACGTACTTATATATATATAACTATATATAGAAAATACAAGTACGTTACTATAGCGTTAACCCATACCTCAATCTTATTATCTGATTCATTGGATTATGTTTGGAAAATCTTTTAGGTTTAAGTTTCTTTTAAAGTTTCATAAACCTATGCTCTGATACCAACTTGTAACATCCCTCTACTTGGAGGCCCAAAACTAACGGCTAAGAATGCTGCAGTCATCCATAGTTATTAATCCTCAGCGACCAAATATGACGACATTAGGTACATTGATACACAGAAACACAAGAATATGGAAAAAAATTGAACGGCAAACAAATTCCACATTCCATTTTAGAATATTCCAAATTGATTACATAATCCCAATTCGCAAACCACGTTCAGATGACATATAATTATTACAAAATACGCCAAGAGCGACATGTGAAGATGACCCTTGGTAGATCAGAGTATACAGATAGGCAAGAAAACAATTTGCCATCTCAAACCATTTAGATATCTAGTGAGACAACGCCGCTTAGCGGAACGGGTTTCCCCTCACTAGTATCATAAAACATTTATAAAACCATATACTGTGCTCCTGCATCCACAATGGTTAAAACATAGTATTTCAAAACATTATGATGACATGTAAAACAATTAAATCAATTTTGAATTAGCCATCCCCATTTATTCTGACTATCTGTCTCAATTATAGTTTCTAGGGTTACAATTAACCTGTTAAATGTTAAGGACTATCTGTCCAATTACTTAGTTTTCATGGGATCACTAAGAACCTATTGGCAACTCCAATATCTTATTTCTTATCCTAGTTTTCATGGGTTAACTAGGAACCTATTAGCTGACTGCAAACCTACTGGTCCCTGCCAGTAACAAATCATAGTTTTCATGGACTGACTATGAACCTATCGGCCCCTACCAATATCATAAAGTTTTCATGGGCATACTGTAAACCTATTGGCCCCTGCCAATATCTTTATTTAAAATTTTAACATCTGTTAAGTTATATTCACTACTGGGTCAACCTAACTGATTATTTTTCCCTTTCCCCAAAATACAGTTATGGGTTAAAAACAATGTGAATAACGTTTCAAAATTTTTATTTATGCCATGGTTATTACTTTAAATTGAGATTAGGTTTATGTTTTGAAACCATAAAAACATCTCGTTCGAAACCTCCGGATAGCCTCCTTCAAAAGAAAAAACCTCTTTTCAAAGCATTATATACATACCTTTCAAAGCCATTAATAAACATTCTCTTTTGAAACCTATTATACCTTTCGACGGTATCAAATCATCTTTTAAAATATGGAGCTTCGAAACAAATGAAAGTACCCCTTTTGAAAGTATTGGGTTTACTCTTTAAAAACATCATTTGGGTCAAAATGGTTATATACGAAAGTATCTCTTTCAAAACCAACAAAAATTAGTTTTGGGAAAAATTGATGGTGCCGGAACCATCTTAGTTGAAAGCAAAACCTTCAAAAGAAAAACTTTGAAGGACAGAGTCGAAACCCCTTTCGACTTCATCACCTTCGAAACCCAACCCCTTCGAAAGCATTCAAGAAAAGGATTAGTTTAAGATGAAAATAAGGGTATCCTTTCGAAAGCATCACTGGTCAATATAGTCGAAAGGTAGAGTAGTGGCTAGGTTTCGACTAGGCCGGAACCTACCCTTTCGAAAGCAATTATTTAAAGGAAAAAGGTACTCCTTCGAAAGCAAAGTGAAAATCTTTTCGAAAGCAATTATTTAAAGGAAAAAGGTACTCCTTCGAAAGAAAACTGAAAATCTTTTCGAAAGCATATGTTTCAAACGTGTCAAGAGCTTTTGGGTAAAACTAGGCAAGACTTTAACTTTTGAAAACAAAGCAGGGTTTCAACCCCATCGGGTGCTACCCTTTTGACACCACGGCTTCTGCCTTCCTTCCAATCCACTGCATACCATCTAAGTGATATCCTGTGTATTGGTTTCGAATACATGGGTTTTGATTATGTTGGTTTTGACTGGGATGAGGCGAAATCAAAGGAGTCGAAAGGTCCTTACTAATAGGGGTGGAACACCTTTTTCTGGTTTAAAGGTTGTATTATAGCAACTTTTAGTAATTACTTTCTAACAACTTGCCTATTTGTAAACTATTGATTGGCCATCATAAAAGCTTTTCAAATACTTTACCATTTTAAAACTGCCACATTTATTCAGATCCACATTAAAGGATTTAACGTTAAAACCTTTCTATATAACAAAAACCGACATTTCGTAGAGAATCCCTTCTTTTACAATAATTTATTTCCCCAAATAAATCAACTGGGAAAAATCCCTAAAAATCACATAAATTTAGTTTCATCGTGTAATCAAACATATTAAAATTTTAGACCCAATTTCTTCCTAAAATTCTCAAAATAAATTTTAAACCTAAATATATCATATTTTTCAATAAAAATTCATAATAAAATTTCCATAGCTTGGAAAATTCTGATAATTAAAACACATCTCCAAAACCATATTTTACTTAACATAAAAAATTTCCATGGCAATCTGAAATCATATATTTTCAGTTTTATACTAAAACCGTACAAATTCATGTGATTATGATTAAAACAAATCATCATAATATAACTCAAGCATATCATCATCCATTTTATCTCAAAAACGAATTTAAATTATAAATCCGAAACCATATAATCATAGAATAAAAATAGAAATGGTAAGAAATTATTATTCACCTTAAACTTGATAAGGAATTTGAGATTTGTTGTTGATTAATCCTCCCTAGCTTTTCCTTAGCTTTAGATTAAAATTCCTCTTTTCCTTCCTTGGTAATGGCCGGCTTTAGTTTAGATTTTTGATTTTTTGTTTGTGAAGGTGGAAATGAAACGTGAATGGATAATTACAAAAGGATATAGCCGTGTAAAATAAATGGCTACTTACTAATATGCCCATGTGTAGTTTAATTAACCAATAAACCAATTTAAAGCCCATTTATCTTATTAATAAGCACGTCCTTATTATGTAATTTAATCAAATTTTAATCTCCTTATCATTATTATTCTATTTAATTTATCTAATTAAAATTTCTGAATAATGTTATAAAAAATTAGGGATGTTACAGACCGCTAGTCCATGCTCAAAGACAACATGTCCTAGAAAGCAAACCCCTTGTGCTAAAAATGACACTTGGAAATTTCGTCTTCAGCTTATGCCTACAGAGAGTATTGAGCACTTCTTCTAAATGCAAGTTACGCTCTACCTCTCTTTTCGAATAGACAAGCATGTCATCAGCAAATACCACCATGAACTTATTCAGCAACCCTCTAAAGACTCGACTCATAAGATCGATGAAATATGCTGGGGCATTGTTCAGTCCAAATGCAAGACTAACCACTCATAAAGTCCATTAGGTGTACGAAAAGCTGTTTTCTGAAAAATATCCTCGGCCACATGCAATTAATAGAATCTAGTAGCCAATTCAAGCTAGGATAATAACCTTGCTCAACTAACTAATCAAAGAGATCATCTATACAGAGTAGTGGATAATGATTTTTCTTTATCATTTTATTTATTTCACGATAACTGACGCAAAGCTTTAAGAAGCCATCTGCTTTAGTAATGAAAATAGAAATTGCTCCCATTCCAAAATAATTCTTTAAATAAATTCCTTCTCAAATAATTCATTTATTTGCTTATTTACTTGCGTCTTTCTTTAGGAGCCATATGCCTAAGAGGCAAGACAACGGGTCTAGCATTCACTTCTAAGTAAATTCAATACTCGATCTCCCTATAGGGTGGAAGACTACAAACTTTGGCAAAGGCATCTAGGTAGTCACGAACAACTTTTACCGAAGCTAACTCATTGTGTGACAGGTCTAAAGAATATAAGTAACTCAACATAACTGAACCTAAGATTGCAAGCCGTTAGCAACAGTGAGAGTGAGCTTTCAAGTTCACAATTCGCTTCCCTTTCGCTTGAAGCTACGGGCTAAGCTTTGGGATCATAGTAAACATCATGGCTACGCCCATTACAACTACCTAATTGAACTACCTTCATATCAAAATTTAGCACCGCTTTATACATAGCCATCTAGTCCATCCCAAGGATAAAATCAAATCTAGAAAGCCTGAAACAAAAATCATCGCAATTGAATTTGACCCCGAAAATGTACAATTTCAAACCCTTAAAAAATCGTGGATAAAAGAATCGATCCTCCAACTGGGTGGGTTTGATGCAACTGAAGGGTCTGTAAGTATACTAGTTTCTAAGTGCAATTCATCTACTAATTTACTCAAAATGAATGAGTATGATACCTCGGTGTCAAATAAAGTGTGAATAGATAAATTAAAAAGAGTTAATACACCTTATACGATGTCCTTCTTTCCGTAATCCACAATTGAAGCTGCACTCGAGCTAGGAATTATATCCAGTGCATAAGTTCGAACCATCTGGGTACTCCATCCACGTGTGCCCAAATAGATTATAGTTGTATAATTTGATCTTCGAGAGATTCACCTTACAATCCTTTACTAGATGCCCCTTGTTATTACATCTCATACTCCTGATTCCTTGCTTCTTTATCTTGCACTGAGCTCCCATTCCACCTTTGCGCTAATTCTGTTGGAATGATTTGCCTTCTCGGGTTCATCCCTCACATCATCTTTGGAAATGGTATTTATCAAAACCATTTCCACCATACTCTCAAAAGTAGTCCCTGTGGGAATGTGGCTAAGGGCTAACTCTTGAGGAGGTTGCTTTAGCCCCTTTGCAAACTTCAAAGCCATTTTATATAGGGTGTTTATCAAGTCAAATCAAAATCAACAACATCCCCCAAACTCAACCCTAATTAAATAAGTAAATTAAGAGAAATTCAATTAATTCTGGTCAATTTTCTAAAAACAGAGCTCAAACAAAGAAGATATGGGCATTTGAAGTTTTCAAATTTAAATTACTTTAATACGAATTCAAATTGAAATGAGCAATTAAATTAAATGTTTGAATTTCAAAAATTAACTATGATTAGACTTAGGGGTTATGTAAACGTTAAAATTAACAATAAACGTTAAAGTAAATTAGGAAATTAAATAAACAACGGTTGAAATTACATAAGCTTCCCAAAATAGGGGGAAGAGGTCGACCCTTTGACCTTAAGAGGTCGATCCCTAGCGGTCGACCGCTTCTTGTGTGGCGGCTAGGATTTTGGTTGCTTTGTAGGCTCTAGATTTTTTTTTCAACCTAGTTTCATATTACAGTTTTGGTGTATTTCGACCACTATAAATAAGACCCCAGACGTCTCACTTTTATTCCCAAATATTTTAGGAACATCAGCGATGCTCTGTCCGTTCATCTCTTCTTAGATTCAGAAAACTCCACTAGGGTTTTAGGTAAGAAATCCTATATACTATCTTTGTTTATTATTTAATTTCTAAACCTCTTCTCCTCCAACCTTTCTGAATCTAATTTACACACACACACACAACTCCCTTGTTGTGTATATCAAAAAGACGAGACCTGAAGCAGATTATAATGGGCATTGCAAATCCAAAGAGAAGTAAAGTTAAGGACCAATGGTGAGTGGAAATCTTAGTTTTCGGTTTTATACTAGTTTTCATAGGCTGACTCCAATATTCTCTTTTCTTACACTAGTTTTCATGGGCTGACTAGGAACCTATCGACATCTGTTAATATCTTAATTTGGATATAGTTTTCATGGGCTAAATACAAACCTACTAGCCCCTGCTAGTATCAAATCATAGTTTTCATGGGCTTACTATGAACCTATCTTTCTGACATCTTCCTTTATATATAATTTTCATGGGCTAACTGTGAACCTTTTGGCCCCTGCCAATATCTTTTCCTATACACAGTTTTCATGGGCTTACAAGAACCTATTGGCTCATGCCAATATCTTTATTTTATATTTTAGCATTCTATATTCTGGTCTTCCTGACCTCTTGGATGCAATTCTACTCATTCAGGAGTTAACTTAAATTATATTCACTACTGGGTCAACCTAGATAGTTATTCTGCCCTTCCCCAAAATATAGTTATGGGTCCATTACAATGTGAATATATACATATATGAAGAAGAATACATAATAACTTGGTTAATCCCTTTAAACTTTTAATCAAAGAAAACTTCTTCAAAAACTCCTTTTCAAAACACTTTATTTAATTATGCCATGGTTCTCTTTCAAAAATGAGATTGGGTTATTTTCTTTGAAAACTAAGGCTGTCGAAACCTTCAAAACCTTGCTTTCGACGTCACTAGATAACCTCCTTTGAATGCATATAAATCTCTTTTCAATACATTAGGCCCCTGCCTTTCGAAACACTTTAAAACATCTCTTTCGAAACCTTTCGAATGTAATAGAGTGTTACTTAAGAACACTTAGAAGCATAGCTTCAAAACCCTTGAAAGTACCCCTTTTGAAACCATTGGAAGTATTCCTTCCGAAATCATTGAAAGTCCCTCTTTTGAAACCATTGGAAGTAACCCTTCCGAAATCATTGAATGTCCCCTTTCGAAACCATTGGGTTTATACTTAAAATATTATTTGGGTCAAAGTGAATATAAACAAAAGTATCTCTTTCGAAACCAACTTTTATCATATAAAAATATTGGGGAAAACATGATGGCGTTGGCACCATCCCTTTCGAAAGCTTCAAATCATTTAAACAAACCAGTGAAGGATAGCGTCGAAACCTCTTTCGAAGCCATTGCCTTCGAAACCCTTAGACCCTTTCGAAAGCATTTAGGAAGTGACTTAAAACATCTTTAAAAACAAACACTACCTTCTTTTGAAAGCATTCTTTTATATGTAAAGAACCCCTTCGAAAGCTTACTCTTTAAAACATAAGTTGATGGCAACCCCATTGAAAGCTTTAAAAACCTCTTTCAAAAACATATGCTTTGACTCCTTTGAAGGCTTAAATAAAACAATGGCAGGCGCTTCTCTTTTTAAAACAAACAAAGGTATCGACCCCATCGGAAGCCATGCTTTCGACATCTAGCCTTCCGCCTTTCTCCAATCCACTACATACCATTCGAGTGATACCTTGTGTATTGGTTTTGGATTAGCGGTTTCTACTTGATTGAAGGCAGAGGCTTTGAGTTGAAAGGTACTTCTAAAGAAGGCGGAACCAACTTTTCTGGGTAAACCTGATTTAATACTAATTAAAGCAAACCCTTTTCTAACCAACCTTCCACGTGTAAACATAAGATTGGTTGCCTTAACTTTTCAAATTCTTTAATAAAATAACTGCCTCTAATTTCAGATCTAAACCATGGTTAAGTTAACAAATAAGCCCTTCCATTAAGCAACACAAATATTGCAAAGAAGTCCCTCTTCTAAAAAAATTTAATTTGTGTAACAATTCACTTACGAAAAATCCCCAAAAATACCAGAAATTCATTTAATCATTTTATCTAACATATCAAAATTTCAGACCCAAATTCTCAATATACTTTATGAAATAAATTTATAAACCCAAATAACCATATTTTCCTTTGAAAATTCATAACAATCTTTTCATAGCTTGGAAAATTATCGAAATTAAAACCTAACTCCAAAATCATGTTTTACATAACATAAAATTTTCCCATGGCATTTAAACATCAACTGGTTTTACCCTAAAACCATGTATCATCTTATTTAAACACTCTTGTTTAAATCAAACAATTTGTAGTTAAAGCATATCATCATCCAAATCATCATAAAGACGAATTTACCCTTAAATCCAAAAACATTTGATTACAAGAAAATAGAGAGAATTATTATTCACCTTGATTAAGATAAGGAGATTGGATTGAGATTAATTTCCCCTAAGCTTGAATTCCCTAGCATTTCTTTGATTTCTCTTCTCTTAATGGTTGGCTCTTCTTTAAGTTTTTACTTTGCGTTTTCAAAATGACATGAATGGGAATAAAAATGGTAGGAACAAAAATATATAGGGGTTAAGGGTTATGTGCGGCAAATACAAGATATACCCTTATGTAAATTAATTAGCTTATAACCCATTCTTAAGCCCATATAATTATTTTATTAAGCACGGCCTTAATTATATTTATTCAATCTCAATCCCCTTATCACTTATCATTTACATTATTCTATTTAATTTATCTAATTAAATCTCCAGAATAATATTATCAAAAATTTGTGGTGTTATAGGCTTCCCTCCTTAAAGAATTTCATCCTCGAAATTCAATTAGGACTAAATACTAAGCATAGCAATCATTTGTAACAACTCCTAAAAACCATACTAGTCTACTCGACTAGCTAATATCCATATAAATCTAATATAGACATACCCTCAAAACAGATCAGGATAAGTATCTCGAATCCTGTCTTCTGTCTCCCAAGTACAGTCCTTCTCGTTGTCGCTCCACTGAACTTTCACCAACTTGACTGTCTTGTTCCTAAACTATTCTCACTCTCGCAACAACCCGAATTGGTTGTCTAAAAAAAGTCAAATTAGGCTCTACTACCAAATCTTCTAACCCTGTCGGAGGAATAGTAGCCTCTGGATCATGCACATACTTGCGAAGATGAGACACATGAAATACATTGTGGACACCTACCATACTGCTCGGCAACTCTACTCTGTATGTGAGCTTTCCAATCCTTTCTGTAATCTGGATGGACCAACATATCTTGGTGCCAGTTTCCTTGACTTTCCAAATCGTACCACACCCTTCATCGGTGATACCTAAATGAAAACCCTGTCTCCAACTGAGAACTCTAGGTCTTTACGCTTTTTATCTGCGTAACTCTTTTACCTGGATTATGCTTCCTTCATCCGTTCTCGGATCATCTCAAACTTCTCTGATGCCTCCCTAACCAAATCTGGACCTAAGTGATAGAGTTAAGGGTATGCCCTAGGGGTAATTATGTAATTTGTTACATATATCTAACTGTTGACCAATCTTGTTTGAAATAAAGGTATTTTCTTTCTATTATATACTTGATATAATGTGGTTATATTATCTAATCAATTTAATTAAAAGTATATTTAATAGAAAATCCACAAATGGTATATTTTGTGATAGTAGTTACAAAGTGTTGTAACCGTGAGTAATTTATCACGATGAAACAAATATACCATTTTAAATGTTCCTAGTCAAGATGCATTGAGACTGGATATCGATGTATCCGTTGAGACTAGAGTATGTAACGCTCTCCAAATGTTGGGCAGTGTATTACTCATGACTGTTGGGGGAACCTAGGGGTTATGTAGTGATAGTTATTAGATAACTATGGAACAACTCACTCGATAGTTTTATGTTGGTTAATATAACTAAGGTCAAACAAAAAATATCGATGTGACTGATTTACACGGTTCTCTCGACTTGAGAATACTATGGATCTTCAATATGAAAGTTCCTCTTTGATTGTAGTCAAATCATGGCAGGCATTCCATCTAATGACTATAGTTGGGTCGAGTGTAAGTATTGGAAGTGAAGCACTATTCAAGAGAGGATTCATCTCCTCAGTTATATGGGGTTAGTATCGTGGTCAACTCAAGTCAACTTAAAGTCAAAGTCTGTGGCCAGAACATTTCGGTTAATAATAATTGTTATCATTGAACCAAAGACTTTGTGTTTGGACTATAAAGTTGAATGTGGATGTTATTGGAATTTTAACCATTACCAAATTCCATAAATCCAAAGTGATATAGTTTTGACGAAGAGAATTGGGGTAAATAATTATCACTATTAGGTACCACTTATAATAAGTAAAATTAGATTTTACCAAAAGATGTGTAAGCGATGAATTTAGCCAAAATGTCACACCACCTGCTAAGTGACGTGTGAACGTTAATATTTGAATTGTTCAATGTTAATTGCTGACTGAATTTACACCTTTGAGTCGCTTAACCGTAATAATGAATTCCCCGAAAACCACATGATTTAATTAATTTATAAAAAGTTGTAAATTAATTAAATTAATTAGTATTTGAGAAATATTAATTATTATTTATTTTATTTGATGTTTGGGAGTTATTTGTGATTATTTGAATGCATTTATAAAAGTTATATTTGTGCGCATTGATATATGATATCACTGTAATTAAATAAAAGATAATTACATGCGTTAATTTATGGAATCTTATGTCATTTGATGGCACATAATTTTCAGCCATACCATGTAAAGAAATAGGAGTGAAAAGAGAAAGTTAATCAAGAGAATTAATTAGATAATTTTTAATTAAAGAATGGGAAAGGTTTCCTTCTTTCAAATAAAACATATTCTCTAATTCATTTTGTACGTACAATTGAGTTTCTCATTTTTATTTCTTCTTTCTGTAACTTTTCTAGTTCTCTCCTTCTCTAATGGCTAAAAATATGAGATCTTCCATGGCTTCAATTATTCTTAAAATCAAATATAAATAAAATCAATTATGAAAAGTGGTTTATTCCTCTTGATCCTTGCAACATCTAGAGGCTGATTACTGAATCTAGGAGGTTTGATTCATCATTCAAGGTATGATTCATTGGCTACATCTAGAGGAAAAATTTAATGTTTCAAGGTGTACTTCAAAGCTTTGGAATTAAGGTACGATCTTTTTATTCGAATAATTTTGATATAATTTTTTAATGAACAAAATTGAACATCTTAATTTTTATATGTATAATATTGTCTTATTTGATTTGAAAATTGTTTATGTATTTCAAATTGTTTATTATATGAATTGATTGTTTTTTTATTTAGATAAATCGAAACTGAAACTTGTATATGATTAGACAATATTTAATTTTAGATCTATGTTTAATCATTCAAATCAAAATGTAATTTTTTTTATTTGAATGTTTACATGTTCTTATTGTTTGCATTTTTCTGTAATAGAAACTTACATATGGTTAAATGATGTTTTGATAATAAATTGAGTACAATTAATTTCTGAATTTGTTACTTTATTTGACATTACAATTATCCTTCTTTAACTTTTTTAAAGGATTTAAACATATTGCTTAGTTCAGTATGTATCTCCTTTTGTTTTATAATTATTTATTCATATAGGTTGAATCTCCTAAGATTTGAAAGTTTATTGGTTCTTATTATCTACATCTTATTGTAATTGAAACTCACACATGATTAAAGGATGTTTGGATAATAAATTGATTACTATAAATTTATAAATTTGTTACCCTATTTGACATGACTAATATCTTTCTTTAAGTATTCAAAGGATTGTTAATATATTGCTTAGTTTAGTGTGTTTCACTTTTGTTTAAAAACATTATTTAGATAGGTTGAATCTCTTTAGATTTGAAAGTTTATTTGTTCTTATTATCTTCATTTTATTGTAATTGAAACCCATACATGATTAAAGGATGTTTTAATAATAAATTGATTGCAATAAACTTATAAATTTGTTACCCTATTTGACATGACTAATAACTTTTAAGCATTCAAAGGATTCTTAATATATTGCTCAGTATAGTATGTTTCACTTTTGAAAATGAAAATTCATATAGGTTGAATCTCTTGATTTAATTATATACATATTTATTTTGTTAATTTAAGTTTATATAAGTTCGTAAATACATCAGAAAATTTAAATGTTATATGGTTTATTTTGAATTAATTAAGAATTTTTTGGTTAATCTTTATATAGAAATAATTATATATATATAATTATATATATATAATTATATATATATATAATTATATATATATGTATGTATATATATATATGTGTGTACATATAAAACTTAATGTTTACATTTCAAATTGTATAGTTTAAATGCTTTATTAATATCAAACAATTTTAAATGAGGCAGTAGTTTATGCGTATGAATTATTGTTGGATATTCCTAATCTAATGTCATAATGATTCATTGATTGCTAATTGAATGCTGCACAAATCAAGTTTGTCAAAAAGGGCAAGATGAATCATTCATCTTTGTCATCTTTTATTTCTTTCCTTTTTGTCCCTTATGTGATTGCCTTTAAACTTATTTTTTTTTGAAACTAAAGATTCTTTATTAATCAACAAATAGAACCATACAATAGTAGAATTCACCTCCTTAAATAACCTTACCATTGTGGTAAGGAAAAAAGAGTGCGACATCCACTATTCCGGTACAACTCTATTGCAGTTGAAACAACTTACACCAATACAAAAACAAAATGAAAGAAAAAGGAAAACAAACAACAGCTGCGTGTAAAATATAAAATACAAGACACCTCCGAACGGCCTTCGAACGAAACCAGCCTATCCCAAAGAAACAAATATCTCCACCGAAGCTCGCGAAAGATCAAATAGATCTATCCAGAATCTCCTAACTCTATACCCCATTTAAACATTTTCTCTCTCTCAATCGAAGAAAGAACTTGTGAATGGAAGCGACGCACGAGCTGTAAACGGACATCAATTTCATAGTGCTTCAATCGTTGATCTGCTGAACACAACTTCCCTTCAAAGCGGCGACAAACTCGCTCTGTCCAAATATGATGAATCAGCGTGAAAATCGTGACATAGGAGAGAACTTGAGAGGCTGATTTGTGAGGGAAGCTTTGTCTCACATACGAGAGGCACTGATGTAAATTGGTTACGGCGTTTGGTTGCAAATCTAAATGATGGAAAAAACTACTCCACTGATAATTACTGAATTTACAGTTTACAAAAAGATGGTCATGAGTTTCAATATGAGAATTGCGTAATGAACATTGAGGCTCAACCATCATTCCCTAATTCATTAGTCTGTCTGCAGTTGGTAAATGGTGTGTATATGCTAAAAATGTTATAAATGAAAATTTCCTTGCTGTGATGTTGTGCCATATAAGTAAATAATTGTCATTTGGCTCTGCATGTTGTCGAATAACGTTTTACATTGATCTGAAAGCGAATTTTCGTGGATTGGCAATAGTCCAAAAATCGGAAAAATCTTCGTGACTTAGACTCACTTGGTGGATTTGTGATGCAACCTCTCTAGTTTCTGGCATGTTCTGTGGTTGTAGTTTTTTGTCATGTATAATATAGCTCACTGTCCTGTTACTTGCATTGCTTAAGAACACTCTGTTCCAACCAATAAGATCAACTAACGATTTGTGGTTAATCCACGGATCAAACCACAAATCTGTATGCTCTCCATTAACTACTACCCGATTCATAATTTCAACAGCCACATCACGTTGCCTTAAATTTGTTTAAAGGTACCTGAGAAATTGTTATTGATTGCCAGAACCCAAAAATTAGTCTTGATAAATATTTCGATCTCATCCATCTCGATCAGAGGTCATCAATGGTTAGCAAGTTCCATAACAATTTGAGTCTAGCAGTAACAGTAAGATCCGTAACTTTTCTGAGTCCAATAATCCCTTCAATTTTGGGTACCGTTAAACTTATTCTTATTTATTCATATAAATCATGTTATCAATTGATCATACTTGCCTTATATTTAACTACTGTCGCACAATTAAGGAATGAATATATTTGATATATTCAAACCTTATTTTTATATCTCATTCTTTATTGTTTTAGAATCAAATTAATGAAACAAAATATGGTATTAAATAAAATACTGATTTATTTGAAATAAATTTAGATAAGATCTAAAGACATTTAGACTTCATAGGCCCATTAATGATCCAAAAATGGTAAATTTTTTGAAATTCGCTCATTTCTTCCGCTATGGGCTAGCCCAGTTTTGACAATGGTGTCAGAGCCCAATAGCCTATGCAGTCTAAATTAGTCATGTTAGGGCTAACTAATTAAGCTTGCGCACTAGTACGGTGTCTAGAAAGGTGACGTCTAGGATTAAAATTGGGTAATCAAGTACCCTGTCCTACCTGGTTACCTACTTGGCCTGAAAAGTGATGTGAGCCCAAAGGTTGGCCCTAATAGAAAAGGTCCAATTTGAGTCGGGTCTTGGGCTAATTTTCAAAATAGTTTTGAAAATTAAGACATGATTTTAAATTTAAAAGTTAAATTAAAAATAAAAACATGTTTTTATAAAAGTTTATAATATAACATAAATTTTCAAAATGTTTGAAAATGTAATGAAATGTTCAAAATGTTTGAAGCTATGTAAATATTAATTTCGAAATTTAAAATTATTAATAAGGTTAATAATATAAATTAATTAAATGAGTTAATTAATTAATACTTATATGCATGTATTATATATGTTGATATATGTTATGTTATTTTAAAGTGTTTAAGATAACATAAGCATACATGTATGTATATAAGATAAATTTTTGAAATTAATATAATTTAATTAAAATTGTTTAATTAATAAATTAAATAAAGTTTAATTAATTAAATAAAAATAAAAATATATAAGATATATGTGTTACAGAATAAAGGTTATAGTATACACTCTAAAAGTTATAGTAGTTATGTCCATTATAAAAGTTGTATTGGAATACTAATATAAAATTAATTAAAGGTTAATTAATTAAATAAGATTTAATTAATGAAATACTATACATAAGACTATCATATAAGTAATATGAAATATAAAAGTTATTTAACAACAAAACTATATGATATGAATGTATAAACTAAAAGTGGAACATTAAAGAAACCCAAATAGACTTAAGGAATAAATACATACGTAAATGTACGTACACTATGATTTTTGATGTGTCTGACACTTGAATCATGAGGGTACTTCATAAAAAATACATTATTCCATAAGTCGATATCACTCAATATAACATATTGAAGATTATGAATCTTCAATATAATGTTGTCCTCTACCATATATATATTAATAAATTACTTGCATACTCCTTAGTTATTGAGCAAACTCAAGCTGGGGATGTTATGTGTAGTATTATTAATATATTGAACAGATGAGGTAAGATAACCATATGTATTTGTTAAGCAAACTCAAGGTACATATACTATACTTAGGCCATCACAATATGGTAGGTACGAGTGAATATCTTTCGATTTGTTGAGCAAACTCAAGGTCGAAATGAGATTAGGACAAGGAAAAATCACTACAAGAAAATTTATTTTTGGGGGCGCATAAAAAGCACTACCAAAACTTATGGCGGCGTTTTAATAAATGTCGTGATAAAGCCCACAACTAAAAATACATGTTTTTTAGTTGCATTTATATAAACGCCACTATAAATATCTTTATTGCAGCATTTCAAAAACGTTGCTAATAAAATTAATTGCAGCGTTGCTTAAACGCCGGTAAAAATCGATAGTTTTATCGTAAACTATTTTGGCATTTTCTAAACGCTGTAATTTAGGGCGCAACTTATAGCCAAACTCTACAGCTGCCTTTATTAAACGCTACCATATTAATTTTGTGTGCTATTTCTCCAACTGTACATTTTTTGCAGCGTTTTTTGTTTACCACCATATGTTTCAGTTTTGCCACTTGATACTTCTGTAGCGTTTTTATACCCATGTTTTCACTCTAAAAGCTGCTACAAGTCTTCCGCCCTCCAATTCAATTTTTTCATAGCTTATATCATAATATATACAATCACATACTTAGTTAAACATAAACACATTCAACAACCACAAAATACATAAGCATACACATTCAAACATAAACACATTCAAAGAACCACAAATACATAAACAACTGCACTAACATAAACATAACTAGTTCATAACCGAACAGTAGTTTCAAGACAAGAAGTTAACCATACATGTAGTTACACAAACGAAATACCATAAACAGCGCTGCAGCTAAAGTTCCATAGACAGTTGAGCTAAGCAAGTACAACAAACAACCGAATTACCTAATAAACAACTAGTGCTGCTGTTGCTCGGTTCTTCAGAAACGATGATCTACCTTTGGACAAGTAATAACCAACAATTAGATTCAAGTTATAATCAATACTGAAACTTTATCCAAATGTGATATTGCAAATGTGTAATGTGATATTGCAAATGTGATACCTGAAGCTTCATCCAAAATATCAGCAGCAAGTCATTATCTGCATAACACAACCAAAATATAATAGGTCAAATACAAACGGCATACGTTCAGTGATAAAAATAATATGAAGTGCATGCCAGACAGTATCCATAAGAATATTATAAGAGGGGTTAAAATATGACAACGACCAGATAATAGTTCACGTGCTCGTCTGCAAATAGTACTTTGATATTTTATGGTCAAGCTTAAATTGTGGACCAGTGGTATCAATTATCATCTTTGCATTGTTCACATGCTCGCCATTTTCTGCTCGAACATACAAAACTGAAAAGGTGTATGGTGCATATCAAAATTAATACCTATTGTACACATAATCCTAAACTTAAACTTGGTGTAATTTTGGAAGTTCTGATATCAATTAAACTTGGCATTAAGTACATCATGATGAAAGTGCATAAATTAACGGAGAATTAGTCATAGATAACCGGGGTATTTGTAATTATTTCTGACTTAAATCTGTTGTATATAGAGCTTGTTGTGCCAAAAAACAATAATTTATATAGCTTAATTACTGTGCATCTTATCCAAGGTTTCAAATCTCGGATTTTGGCCAATATCTCGGGAAAATATCTCGGCTGTCTCGGGCGATATTTAAAAGACTTATAACTAACCAAGCTGCCAAATCTCGGATTTTGGCTAATATCTCGGATTTTCATCTCGGCTGATCTCGGGGAGATTTAAAACCTTGATCTTATCACATCCCCATGAATTCACATATGCGCACACACTTCAGAGTTCAGACTAATAGTATTCTCTAGCATTTCAGATTGCATTAAGTAAGTGGGAAATCATATATTGTTTGACTATGGTAATCGAGCAAATGGGTTTCAGGAAGTTCAAAATTTTAAAATTTAGGCTATACATAATAAAAAATGTTGTTATAATTGAATAACATTATGTCAAATTGTACATGAAAAACAAAAATTCAGGAGGAAGCACGCATCAAATTATCAATGTATCCCACGTTTTACACTATTTCGTGCTTTTTGACTAAATAAACTTTGGGAATGCTAACCCAGTCCATACATACTGTACCAAGTTGAAGTTCACATCCTATAGAATAATCTGATACCAATTGATCTGCAATGCGTCGATGTTGTAGTGTGTTTTATGTTTGCAACACTTTGGTAACAAAAAAATAACCGGCATTGCACATATAGCATGCGTTAGCTCCCCATCACTCAATTGGCTTCATTACCTTACTAGGCAAAATGCTCATAACTGAACTTTCAAACCCAACTTAGCTGCAACATGACTCGAACATACATAAATCCTCTCCGAGCACTTCTACAACCTAAAACAATCACCTTCAACACCCCTACCACCGCCGACAATCATCATTCCACCACAAAAATATACAGAAAAATACTTCCTCTTCCTCGACCAACAAAAAACATCAAATTGCTCTTCATCACCTCCTCCCACCATACTTCTGTATCATGACCCAATCACCTTTCTGCCATCAATACAATCGCAACCTAATAGCCACTTCCACAACTCGCGACCTCACATATCTTCCCTTCCTTCAAACAACAACCCTCATACACTCCACTTAGAAACCAATTACCAAAAAAACTTTGACTGTCACTAACTTCTACAACTCCAAACCAATTCATTATCTTAAGTGTGTTTCTATTTCTGACCTGTCATATAAACTTTTTATGTTTCTTTGGCTAATTTTTACCACAATTTTCCACTTATTTTTCATATCCAGCTGTTGAAGGAACAAATGACGTCCAACAGGATAATTTCTTACAATTCTAAGCTAATCACGGCCAATTATAAGGTAAGTATCCATTATGCTCTCTATACCTCTGCCATTAACTACATATATAAGTTGTAACCATATGTTAAGTAAATTTTGCAACATTATGTTATTTTTAATCAACTTTTCAGTGTATTGCTACACTTGAAAGAAATTTTTTCTATCAAAATTATGTTTTCAAACATTGCCTACATATACTGTCAGAAAATCATTTACACTGATACAATATGGTCTAAGTTCATACTCCTCTCATTTTTGAACATTCAATTTAATCACTTCATAATATTTTAAAGCAATATTATGACATTGATAGGAACCAAAATATTTCAATTACATACAAAATTTCATACCTTTCATTGTGTTTCCTTAATACTTTTCCAATTGGCCATGCTATGGGAACACCAAATGCATCCTCCATGTACGTCAACTCTGATGTGGGTCTCCATAGCTCTGCATTCGGAACTCTTACTATTTCAACCCAAATCTTAACAGCATCACGTCCCAATGGACGACAATGAACCATCGTTATTGGATCGGTTGAAACGATGGTTCCTTCAGCCACTACTTCATTGGTTCCACCTACATCATTAGCTTACATTTATCATCTTTTACCAACTTCGCAATTGGCTGGAAAAAAGATAGATTATTATGCAGAATAGATACAGACACAAAAATACTGAATATATATGCAATATTTATATACATACACATAAATACTAAACATAAATACATCGACACATAATAACCACAATTATACTCATCATAAATGATAAAAAGAAGAACTCATCCACATTCCATCATTCATCATGTATACTTAAGTTTGAAACCAACAATAAACAGGAACCACTTATACTATAAGTCATGTTGCCACTTCACAAAAAGATTGGGAACGAGTTCGGAATCGTAAATTATATTGAATATCATTAGAAGCTATATATTTTAACATTATATCTTAAACTAACAAAGCCATAAAATTGCACAACCAGTGGAACTGAAGCCAAATTAATAAGAAAACCAACGCATTAAATGAATCCAAAATAAAAATGATGAACAAACAAAATAAATAAACCATGATCCAAAATAAAGTTAACTCAGAAAGTAGATGTAAAAACCGGTACCATAAACATGAAATCAAACAAAATCATCGTTATTGTATAGGTAAACATTAAATTGAATAATTAAATTGAACTGATGAATAAACATGAAAGCATGAAAAAATATAAACTGCAGAATATATACTTACACATTCTTGTGTATGTTTCTTCACGAATGAGGGTGTGGATCTCAAGGGAGAAATTCCACAATTTACAGTCACATTTAGATTTTCATTATCAACTTCAACTTTTGATTTTGGGCATGCTATTTTCATATCGACTGCATCTCAATGCACGACATATCAAATGTGGGTCACCACAAGTAAGCATCTCCATTTATTACATTGTCTACCCAAATCACAATAGCAGACGGACTGAGCGAAATACCATTAACAATATGTGAGGATCTCTAGCGTAGATTCTTCCTTCAGCAACTACCCCCTCACCCTCATTCCAACCATAAATCTTGCATTTGTCATCTTGGGTGCTGCTTTCACTCCAAAATGGAGAAGTGTAAATCAAGAGTTTAGTGATTAAGTGAAAATATTGTACATGACATATTTCTAAATTAAATTTGTAGAAGACCTACTAAATTATTGTGAATTGTAAAATTTATCGTACCGACTTTATTTAAGCGTGCTCATAGTGCCCTCTTTATGCAAGTAGATGGCCATGCTACTGCCTTATTCTCAGTGTTTGCTAATACTATCATTTCAGGTGTAGGCCTCCATAAATATGTATCTGGATTTTCCACGAAAACTATAATAATGCTCACAGCATTTGGTCCAAGACGAATGCCATTAACAACCTCATTTGGGTCCTCGAACAACACTTTCCCACTGGCAACAATTCCAATGGTTCCATCCCAATTATACACCGAACATACGTCGTTATTGCTCTATAATTATTCAGCCGAAAATTATATCAATTACTGGATCAAAAACTAAAATCCAAATGTTATTTCTTGAGTAATATAATTATTAGTTTTACCAATTCAGGTGTGCTCCCATCTTTCGAACATTCTTTACCTTTCAAACTTTCTTTACCCTGCAGCAAAGCAGTAATATTACCATACTTTAATCTTAGGTGCACTAAAGTGGATATGCACAATTAAATCACAAATAGCTCACATTTGTACACCATTGTACATGTGAGTCTGTGTACACAATCACAATTAAATCACAAATAGCAAAGAAGCAGTAATTGTGAGTCTATATACACCATTGTACATGTATTACACTAAAACTACACCCACAAGCCAAATAAAACCATAATCTTTATCAGATCATAGTTATAGAGTTTTCAAAATATATTATCTAAACATGACCCAAATAAAAAATACTACTAATTTTTATACTGCAAACAGAAAGAAAACACTATAAAATTAAGCACTGCATCTTAAATTTGTCAGACGCTGAAATATCCCTTATTTTATGTTTTACATATATAAATTACTTTTAAAAGTTTACCTTCTGGTCCACCGGCATCTGTACCATACTCTTCAATTATGCTATTTGTTGTTGACACTGAGATACTTGTATATCTCTGGACTTGGCCACAGCTAGCTTAGTTAAGGTACAACCCCTTCCCAGTGCCCACAACCGTCCTAATTTATCTTGTCCCAATACATATGCAAGAACATATCTGTTGGCATTCTGTGATGAGCTAGACTGTAATAGGACACCAAATTTTTTAATCTCCTCCTACATAAATAAATACATACAGATAATGTATGATGGTAAAAGTATCATAGTATCGGACAAATTTTCATATACCGAAAAAAAATTCTTACAATAGTATTTGCAGCTTCCGCGGTCACTGGTTCACCATTTTTTTTAACGTGAGATTTAACCCAAACATCAACTCTAGTTACGGTCGATGGATCTAGACTTCCTTTTTACTAAATTTAGAATAACATTAAATAATTAAACTGATAGGTATTAAATACTATTACATAATGCTTTGCTTAATTAACTAATCATGTCGTCGGGCAATCTAACCATTCCCCTACGACCAGATGTGTGTGGAAGTTGTTTATCCCTAAGGGTCGAATATTTCTTGCTTCGTTTCTGAAATTATTGGAAGGTGGTAGAATTTAGTGACCACTGGTAAGCTAATTTGCTTAAGTTGATTTGATTGTTACATACAAACTATACAACAATTAACAGTACACGGGTAATCGATGGTTCAATTTTTGAATACGTATTATTATATTGCTTGATATCGACAATGTTATATGTTGCTTTACATTCAACATATGAATAAAAAATATCTTAATGTTACCTTAAACTCCGGACTAGTTTTCGTCTTCACAAACTTTCTCCATTAGTTCATGCTTTTGATGTTGGTTGGTTTTAGTTTCAATCTTTCCTTTTCGTTCTCCGCTTTATTTAATTTTCAAACCAAATTGCTTTTTAAGGACCTCCAAATTGCTCCCATTTGTTGAAATACGGCTTTTCTTTGCCAATCCTCTTCCAATTTAAATCGAACCTACAACAATACATGAAAACATGATATTAACACTAGAACACATGATATTAACAATAACTATTTGCCAAAGCTTTGTGTTGTTGTAAAACTGTGGTTGTATACTATAGTGGGATGAAAGAATAAATTAGTTGGAATGCTCATGAAAGAATAAATTATAGTTGGAATGCTCATGGATCTCTGCTAATGCTCATAAAACTGTTACTGTATTCAATGTTGCACAGGCACATTTACGGAAAATAATAGTAGCTTTTGGTATTAACTCATTTCTTTTTTATATTACTATGATTGTATAACTTTAAACTACTAACACTAATATCAAAGAAAATTACATAAATCTATGTTTTTACCTAATTATTGATTCCCATGTCAACGGAATATTTTGTTAATTCAATGTTGAAATGTATATGTTTTTGAATTTGGTACACATTAAAGAAGGTACAGGCATCAAATGCAATAATCTTTTAGTTGTCCACATTACAATTTAAATGCCTAATATAGAAATGGATTCAACCATAAAGATACCAGTAAAATGGTATACAAAAATAAAAGTAATAAACTAATCTATTCTGCTCTCAAAAAGAAAAAATGTTGGCATTTCAAAAGTTATTCTAGTAAGTGTAATTATTTGCTTTCCATACTTGAATCGATCGCCACAAAACAACTTTTAACTCATCACTTAGATTCCTCCAATCATCAAGTGTGTATGGGACCTGCTCCCACACAAGCGGTCCAAGAAAGGAGGATAAACATACTGACCCTAGCCCTATTGGTATGCCTACTTCATTGAACTCAACTTTAGTTCGATTATGAATGTTTAATGGGAGTTTTTTTTGCTTTTGTTGGACCTCTACTGCCTCTTTTATGAGATGTACTTGCAGTTTCAGCTTCACTTAATCTCCCAATTTCCATCTCAGCATCATCAGTTTTGTCAAAATGGAATTCATTTTCCAAGCGGAGTTCTTTGTCTTCATTGCAAGCACCGGCTCGCTTTCTAGCATCAACTTCTCGTTCTTGGCCTTCACTGCAAGCACCGACTGGCTTGTTAACATTGATTGCTTGTTCTTGCCCTTCATTGCAAACATCGGCTGGCTTCTTACATTTGCCATTTAAATTATACTTTTGCTTTGAATTATACTTGTGGGATTCCCCTTCGGTCTTTCTCTGGTTGCGAGTACGTACAAGGGTTGGAAACATCTCTTTTCTACAAATGAAACAAAATATGGTATTGTTTAGATTTATGATAAAAAGGAAATAGAGGATAAAACATAAATTAGTTCAGTGAATCTGAAGGCACCTTAAAATTAATTCATAAATAAAAATTTTGACAGTGAGCATAATATCCATGTGCTTGTAAAATAAGAGCTAACATCTTTTACATTAGTGATATCACTTATATGTAATGAACATTTTTAGGCGCCAAAACATTGTCATGAATAGGTTTTTTTGACTTGAGGATTAAATATGCAGGTACACACATAGAATATAATATAATCAAGTCATGTTTAGACTTGACATGAGGATTAAATATGACTTGAGGATTCAAATGCAGGTACACACAGAGAATATAATATAATCAAGTCATGTTTAGACTTCAAAATAGTTCATCACGTGACTAAGCTAATTAATATAACAAAAATTAACTGTATAATTATGATTGAGTATACATATGCGACACATGAATTTATGATAAGATCTAATAGCCAACAAAGAACTATGAAAGAAGACAAAGGAGTGCATTTATATTTTAAAAACTAAATAATTTAAGAATTATCTAAATTCTATAACTTATGACATGGGATCTATTGTTATTTTGTTGTGAATATATGTAATTATACAATGGTCTTCTGAAAAATATTTGTAAATAATCAACATATATCATTGACTGATATAAAATTCTTATTATAATTGTTGTTGGTCAAATGCAATAAATGCGGCCAATACATAGTACTATATTTAGATGCTAATAATCATATGATGCCGAATAATACAATTTAAGAAAAAGCTCATATCCACATAATATGATAAATACTCAATATAGTATGCATCATCAACTATGTTAGAGTTGTGAAACGAAAAACATTAATTACTAAGGTATAAACATGATTGAGCAATACTACAACATGCATATATTAATGTTATTTGAGAAAAACATTAATTGCTAAGGTATAAACATGATAGGACATTCACGCTTTTTGCCTACACTTATAGTCACAATATAGTCAATGACACGAGTGGAGATATAGACATGAGTAACATGAATAAAAAGCAATACACTTAAAGACAAATCAACAGAAACAATATAGCCAGTGACACGAGTGGAGATATGTAAAGGAATGCATTAGTATAGAAACAGCTAATACATAGAATAACAGTGCAGATGAACAATAGTCACTAAAGAAAATTAATACAAGTTCAAATGAATTTCCAAATAGCCCAGATTTATACTAACATAAATTAATAATCGTGTTCAAGTAGAACATATAATCTACTCAAGTATGCCTTCACAATCCTCCCTAACATAGCTAACATCTTCATCATCCATTTCGGTTATTTTGCAATCTTCCACGACTTGAATATCTTCCTCAACACAATCATATGACTCTGAATCATCAAAACTTCTTAATGGTGCATTACAACATACCAATTAGAAACATCATTTTCTCTTGAATAAAATACTTTTCTTGCTTGAGATGCAAGTATGTATGGATCTTTTGAAAACGATGCTTGATGTAAATTAACAAGAGTGAACCCATCATCATCAACTTTTACTCCATTTCCTATATACGTCCAATGACACTTAAAAACAAGAATGTAAAACAAATGATAATCTAATAAAATTATATCTGTCAATATTTCATAATAAGTGACCACATCAACCACTTGGGACGTATCTTTTGCACTTGCTCTGCACATGGTAGTTACATCAAAAGTCACCCCATAATTATGGGTTTCTCTCCTTGAATCTATTATATAAAAACATTGCCCATTGATGATATATCCTTTATAAGACATGGCATCATTCTTCGAACCAAAAGCAATCCATCTTAACATGTCATTATGATCCTTGGAGGTAATAGGTATGTACAACAAATTCCATTTGGCAGGTATATTTTAGAGTAATATTAGTAGTCGAATGAGAATATATTTGGAATCTAACTAACCTTTCTTTTAATCCAATCGGCAAATAATTTTGTATGTGTTTCCCAAAGTAAGGTCGAATTTTTTCTCATACGCTGGTCTGAATATTCTAATTCCTCCAAAGGTAAACTAGTATGGAACAAGTGAATATAAGCTATACTTAGCATTACGAACACATCAAAATAATTAAAACAATGTAACACAAACTTACTCTATAAATGGTTCCACCACAGCCATATTCATTAATACGGCTAAATGGGCACTTTCTTTCTCATTACTGACAATGTAACTGTTTTGGACATTGAAATCAGACGTCCCTCGAGTATTACACTGCTTTCATAATCTTCATTTTATACTTCTTTCTCCTCTATATGTCCTGGATTTGTCAAAAATTCTTTGAAAAACATCATGGATTCTTCTGCAAGATAGGATTCTGCAATACATCCCTTTGGCCGTGCATAGTTTCATACATAATCTTTAAGTGTCTTCAAATATCTTTTGAATGGGTACGTCTAACGAAAATGAACCGGTCCACATATTAGTGCTTCTTTTCCAAGATGAATTGACAAATGTAACATTATATCAAAAAAAGATGGTGGAAAAACTTTCTCGAGCTCACATAACACTTCAATAATCTCAACATTGATTTGTTCTACCTTCTCTCTATCAAGAACACATTAACATAATTTGTTGAAAAAAGAACATAAGCAAATTATTGCTTTTCTTTCCTTCTTTGCCATTAATCCTCTCGATGCTACTGGCAATAAGTGTTGCATTAATACATGGTAATCATATGATTTCAATCCACTAATTTTGCAATCCTGCAACGAAATCTGATTCTTCAAATATGAACAGTAGCCATCTGGCCCTTTGAAATCATACAATCTTTTGCAAAATATTTTCCTCTCGAAATTTGACAACATGTATGGAGCCAGTGGAATATGTTTTATTCCTATGAGGTTGTGCATGAAGCTCATGTCGAATTCCCCAATCCTCTAAATCCTTTCTACAGTTGGTTCCATATTTTGATTTATTACCATGCAACATCGTGCCCAATAGACTTTCACCAATTTTTTTCTCCACATGCATCACATCTAAATTGTGACGTAATGGAAGTTCCTACGAAAACCAAAACTATAATTCATTATTGGGTTTTTCTTCTGTTAGAACTATGAAAAGTAAATAAATTAACCACTAACCTTCCAATATAGAAAATCAAAGATAATCGATCTTTTTTTCCACCTTGATAGCTCCATTTTTGTAGAATCGTTAATATTATCATCTTCATCTTCTGTAACATAAGCATACTTCCTCTTCTTACTTTTCTTTTCTTTTTCTTTTCCAAAATCATTTGGATAATCCTTCAACAATGCATAAATGTTTCTCCCATTTAGAATTCTAGGAGCACTATCCTTCTCTATGGTGTTATCAAACAATGCCTTTTGTTTCCTCCATGAGTTTGAAGTAGGTAAAAATCTTTTATGACCCATGTAGACGTTCTTCCGACCATGATTCAACCAATGAGAATGGGTATTGACACCACATAATGAGCAAGCTTTTCCCCCTTCACAGGACATCCAGCAAAATTTCCATAAGCTGGAAAATCATTAATCGTCCATAGCAAAATTGCATTCAGTTTAAGCAAAGTTTTACTGAATGCATCATAAGCATCAATTCCAATACACCACAAATGTTGCAAGTCTTCCACCAAAGGTGCCAAATATACATCAATAACATTCTCGGGTTGCTTTGGGCCTGGAATAAGTAAAGTTAACATAATATTTTCCTTCTTCTTACATAACATAGGCGAGAGATTGTATGACACAAGCATTACCGGCCAGCAACTATATTTCGAACTCAACATGGAAAATGGATTGAATCTATCTATAGCAAGACCAAGCCTAAGATTGTGTGGATCGGATGAAAAAGATTTATACTTTTCATCCACCATTTTCCATGCCATAAAATCCACGGGGTGATGCATTTTTCCATCATTGCTTGCATTATTAAAATGCTATCTTAAATCTTCTACCATCTTTTGAGATCTATACATTCTTCTAAATCGCGGAATTATTGGGAAGTATTCTCAAAACTTTAACTGGAATACCTTGTATAACCTCTTCAGTATCTTGATTTTTCTTCCATCTCGAAGAACCGCATTTTGGACAAGTATCTAAATCTTTATATTCTTTTCTGAAAAGCCACCAGTCATTCTCATAAGCATGTATCTTTCCAAAACCCATATCAAATGCTTTAATAAATTTCTTTACTTCATATAAGGTTTTGGGAAGCACGTTAACCTTTGGCAAAAATAAATGTTGCATAGTTAAAAGCTTACCTAACCCACTATCAAACAAGCCAGTCTCACATTTAAGATTATACAAAAAGGAGATGTCAGATAATTTTGTGTGATCTGTGCAACCAAGATACAATGGAGTTTCTGCATCTTCCAAGTTCTTGATAAACTCATCCTCTTTTCTCTGAGAATCAACATTACGTTTATCATCATAAAAAAATTCATGATTCAGAAAATCTTCATCTTCATAGTGAATCATCTTAAATAACTCATATATGTCAAACGCATTTGTTTTCTTCTCTACATTTATCTCTTTACCATGGTTAAACCATAAACCACCCATTATCTAGGACCCATTCCTTTCATAATTAAATTTTCAACAATGATGTGGTCATCATGACGACTAAGATTCAGATAATCTTTGCAGGGACTTAAAAAAAATTCTACACCACTTACATTCCTTTTTACAGCTTGCATGAAATTCACTGCTCCTTGTCGGTACTCTATACTAGTTCTATCACAAAAGTTAAAAACATAAAAAAATGAGGTTTAATATTATATTACATGTTTTAATTCTCAAAATACATATTAAGTTAAGCATCTTATTATCGCCTATTTTAAAAAAAACCCAATCTTTTTCCATCATCGACATATGAAGGCAATTAAGTTTCCAAACTTTGACGAAGATATTGGTTATCTATTGTAATCAAAAAAATAACTACACATTTCCAAGACTAATTAAATGTAAAAAATTACAATAAGCACTCTAAATAATTGAAAATCTCCAATTTCCAAGAATAATGACTTTAAGAACATCAACTTCTAAATACATTTGTTGAAATCTCTCGTTAGTTTAGAAAAATAGAGGCAATAAAAAGTTTATAGCAACTTTAACATGTTGGAATCGTTGGATCAGAATAATATAATCGACACCATTGGAATGAAGAAGCCAAGACCCAAATATACATTATACAACCTCCTTAGGTACTATTGTCGAAAGTTGATTGGTTAACCTTTTAAATATACCGAAAGCAATATGACTCATAGATTCAGATGTTTGTAATTTGCAAAAGAGCCTTTTCAATATATAGTTATATCTCTCTCAACAACGTATTATGAAAAAACACTTATTTTTATGTTTTAGAATATTTATAAAAACATATGATTAACTTTTATGACTTAATTTTTGATATTTTTTATTTTATCAAAATTGAAAATGAAGGTGTGAATTGAAAAAAGACTTTAGAAAGGACTTTGTACATGTAAAATTATAAAATATGTTGTATAGTCAAATTTCAAAAAAAGTAACTGATTTATAGGCTAGTTAGTCAGTTCACGCATTTTCACCCTAAACTGCTCTTGTTTAGTTGGCTTCAACGTGAATAGTTTCAGTCTAATATTAGTATATGATAACATTAGTCTGCTTATGTACGTCTTACATAAAAACAGCAAAACCCTATTATATACTAATAAAAAAAACTACCTTTATATGATGAAATATTTCAACTCCTTTCTTCCATACTGCCTTGAATGAAGTGGTACTTGTTGGAAAATATATGAATGTTTAAAAATAAAAATATTATCTTTTAAATTTCTAGTCTGACACTAAGAAAATATTTCAAGCTCGTGAAAATAATAATGAAATAGTAGAATATCACATCAGCAAGTGTATTTTATAATTCGGTAATACATTTTTCATCAGCAAGTATAGTATAGATTAGCACTTGATAGGTAAGAAAATTCTTTTTATGGCAAAATAAATGTTAATTTTGGACGGAATGCACTTGTACAGGAACAAATGCAATGAAAAAAAATAGTTTAAACAATCTAGATATTTCAAGCAGCCTACGGCAACAACAATTTAGATACTTAACAAATTTGTGTAAGAATGATACCAAACTACAGTTGATTAAAATTATTGGGAGCTTGCTGTTACTGCAAAATATATATGGACATATCCTTTATTTTTATTTCAAAAATACCATAGATGTCAGTATGCATTTTATAAGTGTGTGTTAACATAGGTTGCTTGTATTATTAGTTGTTGCATCCATATACTCTACTTGTCCATCACTAAGGTCCACATTGCAAAGACCACCACTACTAAGGTCTACTTGACAGTATCATTTTATTTCTTTTTTGCATTAAAATTGTTCTCTTAGCCATGTTTAACGATTTATTTTAAGAACCAAGCATGAAAAGTTTTCATGAGTGAAAGTAAATCCTGGCATTGAAGTTTATGAAAGTACCTATAACTTTTGAGGAACGGAAATGGTGTACAAGGTCCAAACTATGAATGAACATAAGGTAATACATATTTGTATTTGTTATTTCCTTGTAAAACAAAAGGCAGACAAATTGCTTTCTTCGTTAAGTAGTATTGTATCATTTCTATCAAATTTTACTATTTGTAGAACCAGAAAAACACATGTTTCCAACCAGTAATAGATTGTTCATCCAGTTTCGTTAACTAATAAATCACAATGCAAACAATCATAAAATAACTGAGCTACCCTTGCAGTAATCACAAAATAACCGAGATACCCTTGTAGTAATCACAATGCAAACAATCACAAAATTTCTTTAACACGGCAGTAAAAATTCTATTTTTGTTGAAAATATCAAAACAATAAACTATAAAATTACATTCTAAGATGTAATCACAAACAATCACAAAATAACCTGCAGTAATCACAAACAATCACAAAATAACTTGCAACATAATCTATAATAACTTGCAGTAAATAGATTAGTAAACCTAACAAACAATCACAAACAATTTTATGCGTAAGCTTTAATCACAATCATAAAATCAATTTATAAAAATCAACCTAAATATACCTATTTAGGGCACCGTGAGGAGAAAATCGTGCTGGAGAGCTGTCGTGATGATGTCGAGAGGAGTAGATGCGACGATGAAAATAAACGACGATGTGGAGATGAGTGATGTAGAGAGGAATGGTTGAATCAAAAGGCAATTTGGGAAATTATTTTGAAGCGATTTGGAAAATTTTGTTCCTTAAGTTTAGAAAGTTTAGAAAATTTATAAGTGTGAGATAATTTAACGATAGGGAATGTACTGGTTACGATTATTAGATTTAGGCAGAAAGATTTTGGTAAGGCGCAAAAAGTAAAATAATTTTTGCCACGTTTTAACTATAGGGTGAAATGTTTTTAGTTGCATTCACAAATAAATGCCACCAATTTATGCAATTAAAGGCTAGTTTTCTTATAGTGAATGGGTTTGGAGTTGTATGTGATACAACTGATAAGGAGTTATCGTTTGTGGGGCTATGGTTTGTTGAGCAAACTCAAAGTCAGAATACCAAGACAAACGAGTCCTAACTTCCACTAGTGAAGTCAAAAGACTTCTATGTTTCATCTTAGGGTTTGGAGAAACATAAAAGACTAGTGGGAGCCTTATTAGAGAAATTAAATGCTAACATTTAACTTTTCTAATATTGTAAGAACATATGCTAAATAATGTTATAATTATCTATAATGATAAATTTCTTCATTTAATATGATTGATAAAATGTTTATCAATTAACATATACAAATGAACTGAATTGAATGTTGACAAATGGAAATATAATACCCACTATTAAATTCCTATTGCATGTTAACGTTTCAACACCCATGCAAGTGCCAGATTTTACAACTACTGAATAAATTCGTTGTTTGGTCACTTACTCGTTTATTTGGTCAAGACCATGTATTGCATTTTATGAGTCTTGAACTCTAAAAGCAATACAGGACTATGGATATTTGATCCATATACAATTGCATATAAATGTCATATGTTTAACTGTCAAAATTTGTAATGTACAATATTTCGATAAAATTAGTTCATCCGAAAAACCAAATAAACCTTAGTGCGAGATCGAGTAATCAATCTGATTGATTACAAAAGGGATCATATTGTGTTAATGTAACACAAGATAAAAAACTATAAGATAGATCGAAGAACTCGATCGCTAAAATGTTATTTTGATCGGTTTACGTAAAGTGCAACATATTTGATGTCCTTAAATGTTAAGGATAATCGAATGCGCTTTTGTAAAGTGTTTGTTATGATATTGTAGTATGGTTTTCTTTAGAATAGTTTGACCATTTGAAAGGAAAATGAATGTATAAGAATAGATGTAATTTAAGGTACAGTTGGGATGAAGAGAATGAATAGTCACATCTGCTTCATAAAGAAACACTGGAAACGAGAATTGTAATAATAATTGATACTTAATATTGGAATAAGAAATATGATTTCTATTCTGAAATGTATTTTCATATAGAAAATTGTTTTCTATGAGATTTATTTCTTTGAGCTCAAGATATTTGATCAACGAACTCTCCATTGTAAATAGTTGCAGTGTATGACATAAACAAATTGTATTAAGTGAACGATGGACCTCCGAATTTAATATGCTATTATAGTAATGGTGGAAATAGTGGGAGCATGCTATATAACACTTATTAATTGCATCATAGTACGAAAATTGTTTCCGTAAAACTTACCATACATTATTTATGAAATAATGATTATTTTTCGGTATCGACATAGCTATATTTCTGTAACGACCTGCCTTTTTGGACGATTTTAAATCGACGATAAACCACACGTCAGACTCAAACCATTCAAAGGAGCAGAATGTTATGGGGTAAATAAGAAAAAGGAGAAAGAAATAAAACAAATATAGAATCTCACAGCGGAATGACAAAATATAATAATCAAATAACAGTTCATGAAGCTATTTTATAAATACATTTGATTATTCTTTTACAACACAAAATCAGAGTTACATAAAACATGAATAAATAAATAAATAAATGCAGTGGAATAAATATAATAAATAATAATAGTACAAAATCTTCATCTTCATCCTCCAGAAAGTAGTCTTCAATAAACTGAAAAGCTCAGACTGACCCAAGCGAATTGAAAAGACAAAACACTCGAGTCAGAACTAAAAGATCTTATGTACGTTAAATCAACAGTAAATAAATATAAGTGTAACGGCATCAGAGATGTTTACGGGGTTTGACATCTCATATCCAGTGTCTAGCGTGAGTGCAATAACTTAAGAGATGTTCGGGATTTACATCTCCTAAGGATCCGTTAAACTATCTACTATGTAGTACAGTACGCTATTATAATATGTCTACAGTAAAGTAAAGTATTAAAATAGCGTTAAGGCGTTACCCATATCCCCATTAACACATTTTATAAATTCCCATAGTCTATACAGTACCGTACGCTCCTCCGTGAGGTTTACCCAGAGGGCACTCCATAAGTATGGTACAAAAAAACTCGTAGAAGGAGCGATAAGGCATGCGACAAGGCACGCGAGGCAATGCCCATGGTAGGATTCTACTATTTTGCGGATCCGGACTGGTGGTAACGCATAGCAGCTACTACCGCCCACCTCGGAATACACTCCCAAATCAAAATCAAGGGGGTGGCCACCAATCAATCACAAAGTAATAGAATGGTATGGAAGAAATGTGTCCGATAGGAGGAATGACCTTACTTGGCCCGACATGGCTCCTGTTTTAGCCACATCAAGCTGACTCACGGGAGTCAGGGTCACGTAAATACCTCATTCAGAATCGTTCGCCAAACCATCCTACTTCATTTCTGGAATTTCCACCACGTACACAGTTGTTAAAGTGGTTTTCGGTATTGACAGAGAGTATGACAATATTCGATCCCGGTCACTTTAACAACCAACCGCTTATTTCACACCGAATGGTTCTTTTACATTTCAAAAGTCAATTCACAATTAATATCAAAATATCATATTTGATTTTCAAACCATATCACTTTCGGAATCATATTCACTTCCAAACCGTATTCACTTCAAAATCATATTCACTTTCAAAAATCATATTCACTTATGAAATTACCGATAAGATAGGTTAATTAAATCCTCGTTCCAAAATAATCATATTTACTCAAATATGTCATTTCATAAAAAGGTATCAATTTCAAAACCCAACTTAGGTTGTATTATCATCAAGGATTTAAATGTAAATACTTTCTCTTTACACAGTCTGAAATTTTAGAAAATAGTTTAAATAGGCATAAATAGTTTTAATAGATTAAAAATAGTTTAAATAGATTAGAATAGTTTAAATAGTAGAGATAGTTTCAATAGATTTAAATTTGATATAATTAGATTTAAAATTATTTATATAAATTTAAAATAGATTAAATGGATTTAAATTATCTTAAATAGATTTTAAATAAATTAAATAAATTTACAATAGATTAAATAGATTTAAGTTATATTAAATAGATTTAAAATAGATTAAATAAATTTAATTAGTTTAAAATTGGTAAAAAAAATAGATTTAAATTGGATTAGATAGGGTATAATAGGTTAATATAAATTAAAATAGTTTTAAACTGATTAAAATAGTTAATTTAATCAAAATAGTTTAAATTAGTTTAAAATAGATTTCAAAGTTATATCCAACATTTCAATAACTCAATTCCGATAAATTCATTTATATTTGACACCTCAACTATGAAATTCAAATTTAAATTCTTTGAACAATTCATTAAATCAATTCCAATTTCAACATTTACGCTTGGACTTTCGAAAATAATTCAGTTTATATAAATTAAATTTCTATTTCAAAATACCTGTTAACTGGATTCAAAATTTAAAGATTCAAAAATCATTTAATTTAACCAATCCGGTGTCCATATATAATTTTCTATCCTAGGGTCAATTGATACGGTTATTTATCATTTCAATCTGCAATTTTAAAATTTTACGGTTATATATCATTTCAAACCGCAATCCTGAATTAAATAAAATCCATAAAATCGCTCGAGTTTATCATTTCAATCCATAACGATTTTTCCTTAATCTGTAGATCATTCGGGTATGTATCATTTCAACCCATAGGGAAGTTGTAGTGTTACAACAATATAAAATATAACATCCAGTCATCCAATATCAACAATCAAACATCCATCAAAATCATCATCCAAATCAATCAATAAACATCAACAGCTAACTGATTATTAATAACAAGTATAAACTAATGAATTAAAATTTAATATTAAATTAAATGATGATTAAATGCAATAAAAGTCATATTTAACTAGAATGATAATTTAAATATACCAAACATCAATCAATCAATTTCTATTCATGTTATAAATTTAATTTAACCAACATAAGATAATTTAGTAGTTGTGAGTGGGTTAAAACACTCACCTTTGATTTTAGCCCATAAAAATCCAAACAGAATCGCAAAAACCCAACAGTCTCCAAATTCAACTAAATCAATTTCATGTTGTCCGGAATTTAAATATGAATCCAATAGAAGAAATCGTGCGTGAATCAAAGTTTATATGCAAAAGATATTCATGTTATAAGAAATATTATTAAAATAATAATTAGTATGCATAAAAAAAATAAACAAATTTTAATACTTACGTTTCTCTCAAGATGAGGCTCAAGGAAATGATTGAAGAACAACCAAGATGAGGACAGGATGTGTACGGAAAAATGAAAAAAAATCATGTTTCATAAAAGAAAGCTTTTGGATTTGCATAAATAAGAGCTTTTGAATATGAGGTGCCAGGAGAAACAAAACGCAAATGAAGAAATAAGATGCAGGTTATTTATAATTAGGAAATGAAGGTGGAGGGACAAAATAAATGTCACGATTTATTTTGAAAGCTCCAGGCATTAATAATGCATAAGAAAATGTAAGTAGGAATTGAAAATTTTGCAAACCAAATAAAATTAAAACTTTGTGTATGTGAAAATGAGGCCGCAAGAATTAAATACAACCTAAAAGTCTAGGCTCGGGTATTAAATAGAAGGAGAAATGAACAGATCAAGTATTAATAATAAGGTAACTATTTTAAAACGTTCATGCAACAATTAATAACAAAAGAAATGAAGGGACCATGTACATCGCACAACCCTTTGAAATTCAATTTTTTTGAAATGTAACCAAATTAACTTCATTAACTCAAATAATATTCAAATTTGCACGCATTTATGTTTTTATCTACGCATAATAAAAAAATTATACTTACCTTAAAAATGAAAACGTTCAATTTGGTTTTCCCAAAATGATCTTTTATTTCCATTAAAACACCCTTTTTGTTTAACACAAAACGTGTGTTTCTTTTATTAAATCTATTAATTACAATCAACGTTTTCTTTCCTTTTAATTGAAATATTTAAATTACATTAATTGCAATTACTTACAAAGTTAAATTTCAAAACAGACAACTAAAATGGATGAAAAATAGAACAATTGTTTATTTAAACACGTTTATAAATTTGTTGTTTATACACAAGAGTAATAAATGACTTTGAAATAGATTATTTTCCTATTCTTGTAATCAATCTGTAAGCTAAAACACAGTTCAATAAACATATATTTCTTCCCTTAAAATAAATCATTCTATTCTTTATTTTAATGAAATTAAATCTACGTTCAATAATGAAACATTCATTTTATCTGATGTAAATGTTCTTTTCATTAAATCAAACTTTCCTTATATTTTCACAAAACATAAGCTACTTTTAATTACACCTATTAATTTACAATTTAGTATTCTCTCTCCTATTAACTGAAAATTTTCAAATACATAAATTTAAGTTGATTAAGTTTCAAAATGGATTTGAATGTAATGAGAAGTAGAACAAGTATTTCCTATCTAATAGTAAATTAAACATATTTATACACTATTGGATACAAACGGTAATTACACGTTTCTTACTAAATAATAGTTTCTCATCTCTACAATCAATCTTTCAGCTACCAAACATTTCAAATAAATAAACATATGTTTACACCTTTACTAAACTTATTCATTTTTATTCTTTTATTATGATTTACACTCCTACTATTAAATCAACCAATACCTTATGAAATTGTTAACCTAGGTTTCTTTCCTGTTACCCCCTCATTTTCTATAATCGACGCCTTTTCTTACATTAACCACAATATTTAATTACATTAAATTCCAATTAATTATATTCTAATTCCAATACATTGGTTTAATTAGATTTCAATCTTTTTATTTAAACAAACATTACTCTATGGACATAGTTAACCTTGGTTTGTATCTTATTACGTTAATATTCTCCAATTTCATCTTAATTTGCATTAACGAGATATTTAATACATTTATTGCAATTTATATCAAATTTGATTTCAACAAGTTAAACAAATAGGTAACAAATAACAATTGTCGCCTTTAGCTTAATTTAATCACATTTATAAGTTGATTGTTTACAACAAATGTTATAATTATTTATACACTACTAATTTGATTGAGTTACAATTTATTACATACTATTTCATTTGTTAATACAACATTTAAATTATCAATCACTTTTTTAATCCAATTACCAATTAATACACACATTATTACAATTAATTTACAATTTATAACCAATTATAACTTTTTAATCATTTTAATTAATTGGAATTACTTTTAAAACAGTTATCAATTACCTAAATTAATACTGTTACATTTCATTCAAGTTATATTCTTACAATTAAATCACAAATTTTTTTTCTTCCAACATTAAATCATAAAACCTTATTAAATTTACTAATTTTAGTTATCAAAAATTACGGGTCGTTACACTCTCCCCCATTCAAAACTTTTCATTCTCGAAAAGGGAAAGAAGTAATTAAGAAATTAATATATCTTATTCAAAATATTAAATTTATAAACAATTAATTTACATAATTAAATAATTTAAATAAAATATATCAATTTAAAACAATCAAATCCTTTATATTCAAGTTAACAAAAGTTTGGAAAACATTTCACAAAATTTTCTAAGTCCAAAATTCACGAAAATTTTTGGCAAAGTCTCCTTTGTACGGAGAGGTCTGGGAGAATAATAATATTAATAATAATAATATATATCATATTTTTCAAAATAATATATCTAAAACAACGGGGAAAATAATATAATATCGCTAGAAAACTGTAATCCGAAACGTACCTATTTATTGGGCAAACAACGTTTAATTTATGAAACCAAAAGCTGTAGCTAATGCTTCCATAAACCTGTATTTCACTTGTATAATCCAAAGTGGTTAATAATGATATAAAAGTGAAATGTTTAAGTTGTCTCAATTAATAACAAAACAAACCAATATCACATAAAAACAATCACTTGCAACCAAAAACATACAATCATCACATGAAATCAATGTAATCAATCATACATCCATAGCAACCAAAACAAATGGTTTGTTCGGGTTTAGAACTTTTAGTCGTATAGAATGATAAATAAACTACTAAGTATACCATACACTCCACAGTCTTAGATAACTTAATAGATTATTTATACATTTTAAACAATTTAAAGTATCACTTCCCAACGTCCCATAAGCCAAAACAAACAAAGAATTCAACCCATATTTTAAGTTTATTTTATTAATCTTTTTTTCACATCATTTATTGTTCATTTTCTTCTTTTTCCTTTTTTTCATACAATGATTTTTCTTTAATTCACGTTCATTACATACAAAATTTTAATTCTCATTCATTCATATAAGACTTATTTCATTAATTTACATTCTTTACTTACATAAGTTATATCCATTTCAATTATTTGGATCATAAATGAATTCATTATTGAAGTATTGTATATATTTTATTTCATTTTACTTCACATTTACTATTTAGTTTGATTTTCCTTTTTATGTAAATATTCATTTGTGAAACAACTCATACCTATAAAAGATTTTCGCCTTTCACTTTTATTTCTTTCACATATAGTATCCACTTTTACTATTTACTCAAATTATAATTGGCTTCAAACATTACCTAAGTTAATAATCATTTAATTACAGTATTCACTTTTCTATTAATTATAATTATTAGCATTTCAAATTATTAACTTAAGTTTATAACAATTGATAACATCAGAATCCTTATTTATAAAAAAATTCTATTGAACTCATTCATTATACTTAAGCTTACTTGTATAATATTCTATTACATATTTCTATTAACATTTCAACTTTAAATATTTTGGTAAGTTATATATTGTTCTAAGAATGCAATTGAATGTTACACAAGTTTATCTTATTCACTTTAGTAAACAAAATGTTTAATAATTACATCTTCTAAAAATTTATTATTCTTAAACCTGCAAGTTACAAATTTCCAATTTTTCTATCTGTTTCATTAATCATTTTAACATCAAATTTCTTATTTTCATTTTAGAACTTTCCAATTATTAATATAGTCAAGATTCCATTCTTTACAATATTTTTAATTTCTCATTTGCAGAAACTTAAGAACTAAACAATCGGGTTCCATTTCAATCCCTTTTAAAATAATATATATACTTATAACTTCTATATATATATATATATATATATCAAATCAATCTTCAGAAATTAAAATTAAGATTCGCTTATCAAAACGGATGTGCAGTAAAACTACTACAGCAGTCTTTCCACTTTGAAACTCGAAAATGAACGTCGATGATGCATGCACTCATCACCGAAATTATTTTCCAGCGACAGAGAGGGGAGTACTGAACTTATTTCCCTTAAAAATTTATTTTAAAACATATTTTTCAAATCATCTTGAAATATTTATATCAGAAAATACTTCTAAATACTACTAGTATTATATTCCAAAATCTTTCGAAAGAAATTTTCAAAAATCCCGGAACTTCAGTTCTAAACTTCCAATTTATATTTACTTTATTTGTAAATCCTATTTTTCAATCAATATTTATAAAATTTCTCTACCTAACAAACAACATATTACATCAAACTATATCATTTATAAAATTTATAATTTTATATAAAAAAATATATAATAGGCAAAATTATTTCATTTACCTATATTTCAAAACAAATATTGTGTCGGTCTGCCCTATTAAGTGTTTAGAAATCCCAATCGATGTCATAGCGTCCTATGTACCGACCGAACACAATATATATAACACTGACAAATACGCTCTCTCATATATATACACTCAACGACTCATTCTAGAGTATTACTACCCTATTTAATATGAGTCGGACCCCACAAAGCTAAGGTTATCGCTAAACCAAAGTTCTGATACCAACTGTAACGACCTGCCTTTTTGAACGGTTTTAAATCGACGATAAACCACACACGTCAGACTCAAACCATTAAAAGGGGCAGATTGTTATGGGGTAAATAAGAAAAAGGAGAGAAATAAAACAAATACAGAGTCTCGCAGCGGAATGACAAAAATATAATAATCAAATAACAGTTCATGAAGCAGTTTTATAAATACATTTGATTATTCTTTTACAACACAAAATCATAATTACATAAAACAGGAATAAATAAATAAATGCAGTGGAATAAATATAATAAATAATAATAGTACAAAATCTTCGTCTTCATCCTCCAGAAAGCAGTCTTCGATAAACTGAAAAGCTCAGACTGACCCAAGCGAATTGAAAAGACAAAACACTCGAGTCAGAACTAAAAGATCTTATGTACGTTAAATCAACAGTAAATAAATATAAGTGTAACGACATCAGAGATGTTTACGGGGTTTGACATCTCCTATCCAGTGTCTAACGTGAGTGCAATAACTTAAGAGATGTTCGGGATTTACATCTCCTAAGGATCCGTTAAACTATCTACTATGTAGTACAGTACGCTATTATAATATGTCTACAGTAAAGTAAAGTATTAAAATAGCGTTAAGGCGTTACCCATATCCCCATTAACACATTTTATAAATTCCCATAGTCTATACAGTACCGTACGCTCCTCCATGAGGTTTACCCAGAGGGCACTCCATAAGTATGGTACAAAACAAACTCGTAGAAGGAGCGATAAGGCATGTGACAAGGCACGCGAGGCAATGCCCATGGTAGGATTCTACTATTTTGCGGATCCGGACTGGTGGTAACGCATAGCAGCTACTACCGCCCACCTCGGAACACACTCCCAAATCAAAATCTAGCGGGTGGCCACCAATCAATCACAAAGTAATAGAATGGTATCGAAGAAATGTGTCTGATAGGAGGAATGACCTTACTTAGCCCGGCATGGCTCCTGTTCTAGCCACATCAAGCTGACTCAAGGGAGTCAGGGTCACGTAAATACCTCATTCAAAATCGTTCGCCAAACCATCCTACATCATTTCTGGAATTTCCACCACGTACACAGTTGTTAAAGTGGTTTTCGATATTGACAGAGAGTATGACAATATCTGATCCCGGTCTCTTTAACAACTAACCGCTTATTTCACACCGGATGGTTCTTTTACATTTCAAAAGTCAATTCACAATTAATATCAAAATATCATATTTGATTTTCAAACCATATCACTTTCGGAATCATATTCACTTCCAAACCATATTCACTTCAAAATCATATTCCCTTTCAAAAATCATATTCACTTATGAAATTATCGATAAGATAGGTTAATTAAATCCTCATTCCAAAATCATCATATTTACTCAAATATGTCATTTCACAAAAAGGTATCAATTTCAAAACCCAACTTAGGTTGTATTATCATCATGGATTTAAATGTAAATACTTTCTCTTTACACAGTCTGAAATTTTAGAAAATAGTTTAAATATGCATAAATAGTTTTAATAGAATAAAAATAGTTTAAATAGATTAGAATAGCTTAAATAGTAGAGATAGTTTTCAATAGATTTAAATTTGATATAATTAGATTTAAAATGATTTATATAAATTTAAAATAGATAATGGATTTAAATTATCTTAAATAGATTTTAAATAAATTAAATAAATTTACAATAGATTTAAATTATATTAAATAGATTTAAAATAGATTCAATAAATTTAATTAGTTTAAAATTGATAAAAAATAGATTTAAATTGGATTAGATAGGGTATAATAGGTTAATATAAATTAAAATAGTTTTAAATTGGTTAAAATAGTTAATTTAATTAAAATAGTTTAAATTAGTTTAAAATAGATTTCAAAGTTATATCCAACATTTCAATAACTCAATTCCGATAAATTCATTTATATTTGACACCTCAACTTTGAAATTAAAATTAAAATTCTTTTAACAATTCATTAAATCAATTCCAATTTCAACATTTACGCTTGGACTTTCGAAAATAATTCAGTTTATATAAATCAAATTTCTATTTCAAAATACTAGTTAACTAGATTCAAAATTTAAAGATTCAAAAATCATTTAATTTAACCAATCCGGTGTTCGTATATAATTTTCTACCCTGGGGTCAAGTGATATGGATATTTATCATTTCAATCCGCAATTTTAAAATTTTACGGTCATATATCATTTCAAACCGCAATCCTGAATTAAATAAAATCCATAAAATCGCTCGAGTTTATCATTTCAATCCATAACGATTTTTCCTTAATCTGTAGATCATTCGGGTATGTATCATTTCAACCCATAGGGAACTTGTAGTGTTACAACAATATAAAATATAACATCCAGTCATCCAATATCAACAATCAAACATCCATCAAAATCATCATCCAAATCAATCAATAAACATCAACAGCTAACTGATTATTAATAACAAGTATAAACTAATGAATTAAAATTTAATATTAAATTAAATGACGATTAAATGCAATAAAAGTCATATTAACTGGAATGACAATTTAAATATACCAAGCATCAACCCATCAATTTCTATTCACGTCATAAATTTAATTTAACCAACATAAGATAATTTAGTAGTTGTAAGTGGATTAAAACACTCACCTTTGATTTTAGCCCATAAAAATCCAAACAAAGCGCAAAAACCCAACAGTCTCCAAATTCAACTAAATTAATTTCATGTTGTCCGGAATTTAAATATGAATCCAACAGAAGAAATCGTGCGTGAATCAAAGTTTATATGCAAAAGATATTCATGTTATAAGAAGTATTATTAAAATAATAATTAGTACGCATAAAAAAATAAACAAATTTTAATACTTACGTTTCTCTCAAGGTGAGGCTTAAGGAAAAGATTGAAGAACAACTAAGATGAGGACAGGACGTGTACGCAAAAATGAAAAAAAAATCATTTTTCATAAAAGAAAGCTTTTGGATTTGCAAGAATAAGAGCTTTTGAATATGAGACGCCAAGAGAAACAAAACGCAAATGAAGAAATGAGCTGCATGTTATTTATAATTAGGAAATGAAGGTGGAGGGACAAAATAAATGTCACGTTTTATTTTGAAAGCTCCAGGCATTAATAATGCATAAGAAAATGTAAGTAGGAATGGAAAATTTTGCCTTTTTATACGTGAAAATGAGGTCGCAAGAATTAAATACAACCTAAAAGTCTAGGCTCGGGTATTAAATAGAAGGAGAAATGAACGGATCAAGTATTAATAATAAGGTAACTATTTTAAAACGTTCATGCAACAATTAATAACAAAAGAAATTAAGGGACCGTGTACATCGCACAACCCTTTGAAATTCAATTTTTTTGAAATGTAACCAAATTAACTTCATTAACTCAAATAATATTCAAATTTGTACGCATTTAGGTTTTTATTTACGCATAATAAAAAATTTATACTTACCTTAAAAATGAAAACGTTCAATTTGGTTTTCCCAAAATGATCTTTTATTTCCATTAAAACGCCCTTTTTGTTTAACACAAAACGTACATTTTTTTTATTAAATCTATTAATTGCAATCAACGTTTTCTTTCCTTTTAATTGAAATATTTGAATTACATTAATTGCAATTACTTACAAAGTTAAATTTCAAAACAGACAACTAAAATGGATGAAAAATAGAACGATTGTGTATTTAAACACGTTTATAAATTTGTTGTTTATAAGTAAGAGTAATAAATGACTTTGAAATAGATTATTTTCCTATTCTTGTAATCAATCTGTAAGCTAAAACACAGTTCAATAAACATATATTTCTTCCTTTAAAATCAATCATTCTATTCTTTATTTTAATGAAATTAATCCTACATTCACAAACGAAACATTCATTTTATTTGATGTCAATGTTCTTTTCATTAAATTAAACTTTCCTTATATTTTCACAAAACATAAGCTACTTTTAATTACACCTATTAATTCACAATTTAGTATTCTCTCTCCTATTAACTGAAAATTTTCAATTACATTAATTTCAGTTGATTAAGTTTCAAAATGGATTAAATGAATGTAATGAGAAGTAGAACAATTATTTCCTATCTAATAAAAATTTAAACATATTTATACACTATTGGATACAAATGGTAATTACACATTTCTTACTAAATAATAGTTTCTCATCTCTACAATCAATCTTTCAGCTACCAAACATTTCAAATAAATAAACATATGTTTACTCCTTTACTAAACTTATTCATTTTTATTCTTTTATTATGATTTACACTCCTACTATTAAATCAACCAATACCTTATGAAATTGTTAACATAGGTTTCTTTACTGATACCCTCATTTTCTACAATTGACGCCTTTTCTTACATTAACCACAATATTTAATTACATTAAATTCCAATTAATTATATTCTAATTTCAATACATTGGTTTAATTAGATTTCAATCTTTTTATTTAATCAAACATTACTCTATGGACATAGTTGTTATCCCACTTTTTGACAAAACTGATATACCCAAAAGTTAACTGAAAATCGATGATTACTAGTCACAAATGTCGATTGTGCGTTGCAGGTTCACCACAGATATTGATGAATTTTACCCGAGTCCGGATCGGGCTGCAATTGATAAGACATGTCAAGCAAGGCCAGAAAAAGCAACATTCCAAATTTCGACTCAATCCGAGTTCGTACGCCCAAGATATCATCGACGCAAGTAAAGGACATAGCCTTGAGTTCGTCTCCATCTAATTCGAATCCATCGAGCACACATTAGTCCCAAAACCATCTTGTTCGAATCCATCAGATGGCCAAACTTCGTATCCATCACCCAAAGCCACATGTTCGAATCCAACAAGTTTCCCCTGATTACTTCGAATCCATGAGAAGTATGTTAGCGCCAAAATTGGTCACTAACCCCCAAATCCAGATGAAAGCACCAAATACCAATCACAGCTCAGAGATAGAATGTATGTAGAGAGCAATAATGTGAAGAACAGTTAAAACTGAAATGAAAGCAGTAAAGAACAACAGATTTTATAGTGGTTCGGCTAACTCCGGCCTACGTCCACTCCAGAAGTTTGCTTTTTATTGCTGTAATAATCGATTACAGTTACAAAATGGCAGAGTTGCCTTAGCCTTAGAAAAGAGAAAGTAAGAGAGCAGAAAGAAGATCCCCTTTTACTGTGCCCCTGCCTCTCTATTTATAGACAAAGATGGGTTGGACTTCCCTGGTGGGCCTGGCAGCCGAGTACCTCAGCCCAAATGGAGTGGTCTCCATATGCCGATCCATAGATGTCGAACGCTGAATGCCGAACAAGGTGTGAATGCCGAACGATCTCATCATGCCGAACGTTGGGAGGTGCGAGGTACCGAGGTATCGAGGTACGGAGGTGCGAGGTACCGAGGCATGGAGGTGCGAGGTATGGAGGTGCGAGGTGAAGAGGTATCGAGGTGCGAGGTACCGGGGTATCAAGGTGCGAGGTGCAATGCCGAGCGAGGTGAGGTATGCCGAACGAGGTGAGGTATGCCGAACGACCCATCCAATGCCGAACGCTCCCTAATGCCGAACGATCCATCCAATGCCGAACGAGACTTATGCCGAGTACTCCATCCAATGCCGAACGATACTTAATGCCGAACCTCCATCATGCCGAACCATGTCTGATGCCGAACAGTTTCTAATGCCGAGCGCCCATCATGTCGAACGATCTCTAATGCCGAGCGCCTCTAAATGCCGAGCGCTCCTGGATGCCGAGTGCTACTGAATGCCGAGTGCTCCTGGAATGCCGAACGATCCCTCTATGTCGAACGACGATCTCTCTATGCCGAATAGCCTCCAACGCCGAACCATCCCAATGTCGAGCGACATCTGCCAAACTGCCTATCATCATTTTAAACCGAACCCATCATACTTTAGTCTCGATAGTTGTGAAGTTGTTTAAGTTAAATCCGTCTGTCCGCGGCCTTGCCAAAAGGCGGGTTAACACTTCCCCCCCAAAACATGCCTTGCTGTGAAAGGTGTGTTTTGAATAGCCTCAAGTCCAATATCCCAAGTATGTATGTTATCCACATCCATACTTTCCGATTCATAACCCAATCCATTACCAAGCCATCTTATCCGAGTACCACGGCCATATCTTGATCCATTTCCGCGACTGTTCCAAGTCGATGCCTGATTCTTATCCAGTAACCAAGTCCTTACCCAATTCCACATCCATCTGAACCCGACTACCGAGTTCCAATCCATCCATATCCAATAACCTATAACCATATCCATGACCTCTCCGGGTCGATATCCAAATCCGGGACCGCTCCGGGTCCTTGTTCTAATCCTTAGCTATTCATAGCCAATATCCAAATCCGTAACCTCTCCGGGTTCTTGCCAAGCGCAATCCACACTTGACGACCTACGTTAAGTAATTCCATGGTGTTCATGGTTCAGTGTCCCTGAACGTCGAAGAATGCCGTGGCTTAAGTCCTAAGCCGAATCCTGGTCACTCCGGACCCTTGCCGAGCATAGTCCATACTCGACGATCTAAAATAGTAACCGATAATATATGGTCTAAGTCCTAGGCCGAATCCTGGTCTCTTCGGACTCTTGCCGAGCATAATCCATACTCGACGACCTTTTAGCCAAAATCCAGAGAAAATCCAATCAAAATCCGATCCGAAATCCAAATCCAAAATAGAAAACCAGAAACCCATATCGAAAATCCATACCAAAAAACAAACATCCAAACCAGAATCCAAACCAGAAAATGAGCAAAATAGGGAGTTCAAACCAAACTCCAAAACCAAACCAGAAAAAGCAAATGTCCAAGTCAAAGGAAAAAACAGATTTCGCAAACCCGGGCGTCTCGGTAAGCCATCATCTCAGAGCATGCCTGAGGGTTATCTCCGACCCCGTACATGAGTAAGTGATTTAACCGTTTGCCCGGAGTTTGTTACTTATTCCAAACCATTAAAATTAGTTGATGACCAATCGGCCACCATTCCTGGGCCTCATGCCCTCGTCGTTCAAGGTAGGCGGTGGCTGTTCCTGTTGCACCGCCGCATTCCAAGTTCCGACATACTGTCGCAACTGACCATTCCTTATATGCTCCTCAATTATATCCTTTAGATGCCGGTAGCTGTTAGTGTCATGCCCGTCCTGGTCATGAAAAAGACAGTGCCTTCCTGACGCCCTTTCTCGTTCTGAGGGTTCCCTCCTTGCTGGCCTTCGATAAGAAAGGCGATCTCGAGTATCTAAGAAAATTCGTTCCAACGTTGCATTCAATCCTGTGTAAGTGGAGAACTTTGGTTCTCCCCAGCGCTTCCTTTTACCTTTATCCTCGCCCCCACCCGAGCTTTTACCGGGTAATCCTCCATCCTTAGTCGTGTTTACTTCCTTTGGCCTCATGTCCAAACATGCATCTTCTTGTCGAAGAAATCTTACAGCTTCATGAAAGAATTCCCCAAGATCCAACGGTGGGTCCTGTATCAACGATACTTTGAAATCCGAATTATCTCTGACTCCTGATACCGCAGCCATCAGAACCATTGATGGATCTGGCCGATCCACCGAGGCAACTGCTGCATTAAATCGAGTTAAGAATGTCCTGAGCGATTCATCTACCCACTGTTTGACTGACGTTAGCGTCATCACGTTCTTTGGCCTTTTTATGTGAACTCGAAACTGACTTAAGAACTTGTCCACCAGTTCTGTCCATGTTCCAATGGATCCATCCTCCAGCTGTCTAAACCACATAGCAGCAATTTCAGTCAAGTACAGGGGGAAACATCGGGCCATAACCTCCTCCGTTGCCCCCAGCACTTCCATATGCCTAGTGTACCTCATCAAGTGGTCGGTGGGATCCGTCTTCCCGTTGTATACTTCCAGAGTGGGTAGTTTGAAATCGGACGGATTCCTAGCTGTCCTGATGTTCCGCGTAAACGGACTTTTGTTAACTCCCTCTGAATCCCTGTTTGTCAGACCTCCGCGAATAGTCCGCCTGATAATGTCAGCCAATCCAGTGTTTCCAACCAATCCAGACTTCCCCCCAAGTCCCCGAGGAAATTCTGGCACATATTCTTCATCACGTACTCCTGTATTCCTATCGATGCCAGGCCGCGTAGCGTTATCCGGTATCCCTCCATGAACTGGTCCAGCATCACCTGGTGGTGTGCCCCCGAGTCTAGGTCCATCTAGATTGTTAACTGTTTGTTGATTGGGAGCTTCCCCCTGCTGATTCACTCCATCTGTCCGTTGGTTGAGTTCCTCTGGTCCAACTCCACGATCTTGAGCAACTGCAGTTCCTGGTTGTCCAAATTGCCTAAGAAGAGCCTGCATCATCTCCTCTTGCCGTTTCATCATCTGCTCTTGGATAGAATTCATCATCACTTGCATCTCGTCCCGAGTTATGTAGATGGATGCATGACCCTCCCCAGCTCCAGAAGATGCCGCTTGACTTCCTTCCTGATTGCTCCTTTCCACTGCTTGCCTCTTTGTTGGTGGTCTTGCCATTGCTTTCTAAGATCCAAGTTCCTAACTCCAAAATTCCTGAGTGTTTCAATTTCTCAGTGAAAGCACCAAAGTGTTAGCGCCAAAATTGGTCACTAACCCCCAAATCCAGATGAAAGCACCAAATACCAATCACAGCTCAGAGATAGAATGTATGTAGAGAGCAATAATGTGAAGAATAGTTAAAACTGAAATGAAAGCAGTAAAGAACAACAGATTTTATAGTGGTTCGGCTAACTCCGGCCTACGTCCACTCCATAAGTTTGCTTTTTATTGCTGTAATAATCGATTACAGTTACAAAATGGCAGAGTTGTCTTAGCCTTAGAAAAGAGAAAGTAAGAGAGCAGAAAGAAGATCCCCTTTTACTGTGCCCCTGCCTCTATTTATAGACAAAGATAGGTTGGACTTCCCTGGTGGGCCTGGCAGCCGAGTACCTCAGCCCAAATGGAGTGGTCTCCATATGCCGATCCATAGATGCCGAACGCTGAATGTCGAACAAGGTGTGAATGTCGAACGATCTCCTCATGCCGAACGTTGGGAGGTGCGAGGTACCGAGGTATCGAGGTACGGAGGTGCGAGGTACTGAGGTATGGAGGTGCGAGGTATGGAGGTGTGAAGTACCGAGACATGGAGGTGCGAGGTATGGAGGTGCGAGGTGCAGAGGTATCGAGGTGCGAGGTACCGGGGTATCGAGGTGCGAGGTGCAATGCCGAGCGAGGTTAGGTATGCCGAACGAGGTGAGGTATGCCGAACGACCCATCCAATGTCGAACGCTCCCTAATGCCGAACGATCCATCCAATGCCGAACGAGACTTATGCCGAGTGCTCCATCCAATGCCGAACGATACTTAATGCCGAACCTCCGTCATGCCGAACCATGTCTGATGCCGAACAGTTTCTAATGCCGAGCGCCCATCATGCCGAACGATCTCTAATGCCGAGCGCCTCTAAATGCCGAGCGCCCCTGGATGCCGAGTGCTACTGAATGCCGAGTGCTCCTGGAATGTCGAACGACGATCTCTCTATGCCGAACAGCCTCCAACACCGAACCATCCCAATGCCGAGCGACATCTGCCAAACTGCCTATCATCATTTTAAACCGAACCCATCATACTTTAGTCTCGATAGTTGTGAAGTTGTTTAAGTTAAATCCGTCTGTCCGCGGCCTTGCCAAAAGGCGGGTTAACAAAGTACTTTAGCTTCGACTCCATCAAGCATGCCTTCAATTCGAATCCAGCGAGGTAAAAGACCTTCGAATCCATACGATTAAGGGTGCTTCGACTCCATTGCCTTCAAATCCCCATGTTGAGACAACTTCGAATCGATCCACAGTAGCATATCCTGATCGATTCGAACAAGTACCGGTTCCATCGATTCGAAGGAGGCGAACCTTCGAATCCAACATCTCGAGTCCACCAAGTAAACGCGGCTAAAACCCAGGATTCGACCCAGTAAACTCGGAGAAAAAGGAGGATTGACCTGAGGAACCCGTACCACGTCATCATTTTCACGTGCAGGAGCATGGATTCGACCCTATGGAGTCGAACCATATCGATTCGAACGAATCGATATAATGAAAAACGCAATCTTGAATCGATCATAACTCAAGATCTACAAGTCCAAATGCTATGAAATTTTCACAGGAGCTTGAGTATGCATAGAAGAATGTTTACGCCAAGTTTCGCCACGTTTGGGCACTTTCTTGATCGATTCGAACCAAGGGTCGAATCGATCCCAATATGGACCCGTATCTCCAGATTTTGGCCATATGGGCCCCCTCATGTGCCAGAAGTGATCTACCAGGTTTTTAGGCGAAATATCAGCCTCCTACACCTATAAATAGAGCCCCTGGTCATTCAGAAAGGAGGTCGGACAATTTCAAGAGCTAAAGAGTGCCCTGACTCTGCCAGAATTACTCCAGATCACCATTGCTGTCTTAGATTCAGATTATGATCATAAAGCCTGTTGTAGTACGCAATAAGAAGTTGTAATCTTCAAACATCGAGCAATAAAATCATAAAAACCTTGAAGTGGACGTAGGCCGGAGATAGCCGAACCACTATAAATTGTGTGTCACTGTTCATTATTTCTGGATTGTTGTTTGTTGCATGCTTAGATCTGAGATTTCTGTTTGAATATTTGTTGATCTGTATTCATACATTGGTGCTTTCACAATACTTGGTGTTTGTGACCAATTTTGGCGCAAACACTTTGGTGCTTTCACTGAGAAGGAACTAGCACCCACTACACCAGATTCAAAGTTTAGATTTGAAAGTTTGAAGGATTCAGATTGACTCGACAATGACTCGACAAACAAGACAAAGAGCTGAGAGAAGTCAACAAGGAGGAAGTCAAGAGGCATCCTCCAGAGCTGGAGAAGGACAAGCTTCGATTTACATTACCAGAGACGAAATGGAAGCTATGGCAAATTCATTACATGAGAGGTTGCTGAAGAGTCAACAGGATATGATGCAGACTTTCTTCGAGCAAATGAAAGCTGCAGGAACACAGAACCTTGGACCAACTATAGCGACTGCAAATGTGGAACAAGGAACTAGGGTTGCGAAACCCAATGGAGGACAGAATACAGAACCGGAAGGCAATCAACAAGGGCTTGGGGGCAGGCCCGCAGGATCCAACGCAGAAGGACCTTTGGAAGGAGTTCAGCAGGCTAGAGCCAACGTTGCGGCTAATGAGCCACATGAAGAATATGTGCCGGAGTTCCCTCGGGAGCATGGAGGGCAACCCCTAACATGCAACGCTGGATTAGTGGAAATCATTAGGAAGACTATGCGTGGAGGTTTGACCAATAGAGATTTGGAAGGAGTGAACAGGAGTCCGTTCGCTCGGGAAATCAGGGTAGCTCAGAATCCACCTAAGTTCAAGTTACCTAGTGTGGAAGCATATAATGGCAAAGCTGACCCAACTGATCACTTGATGAGATACACTAGGCACATGGAAGTGCTGGGGACATCGGAGGAAGTGATGGCCAGATGTTTCCCTTTATACTTGACAGATCTAGCGGCAATGTGGTTTAGGCAGCTGGAAGAAGGATCTATCAGGACTTGGAGGGAATTGGTGGATAGGTTTTTGGGACATTTTCGGGTTCATATCAAAAGACCTAAGAACGTAATGACGTTAACATCGGTAAAGCAAAGAACGGATGAATCGCTTAGAGCATTTTTAACTCGATTTAATGCGGCGGTTGCTTCGGTGGATCGGCCGGATCCATCGATGGTTTTGATGGCGGCAGTGTCGGGAGTCAGAGAGGATTCAGATTTTAAGGTATCTTTAGTATGAGACCCGCCATTGGATCTCGGGGAATTCTTCCATGAAGCTGAAAGGTTCCTTCGGCAAGAAGACGCATGCACTGATTTAAAGTTAAAGGAGGTGAATGTGACTGAGGGTGGAGGACCATCCAACGGAAACCCGGATAAAGACAAAGGAAAAAGAAAGCTGGACGACGATTCAGGAAAAGCCAGGAAGCGATGAAAGGATCCAAAGTTTTCCACATACACAAGATTAAACGAGACGCTGGAGCGGATATACATGGAAACCCGGAATCGCCTTCCTTACCGAAGGCCAGCTAAGAGAGAACCTTCTGAACGAGAAAGGGCATCAGGAAAGCATTGTCTCTTCCACGATTTGGACGGGCATGATACCAACAGCTGCAGGCATCTAAAGGACATAATTGAGGAGCATGTGAGGAATGGACAATTGAGGCAGTATGTTGGGGCTCGGAATGCAGCGGTGGAGCAGGAGCAACCACCGCCCACCTCAAGCCATGATGGCATGAGGCCCAGGAATGATGGTCGATTGGTTATCCATTGACCAGGATAATATGAAATAAGTAACAAACCATTGGCGAGCAACCAAGTCATTCACACATGTATGGGGACGGAGATAGCCCCTAGGCATGCTCTGAATGATGATAAACCGCAAAGCCATGGTTTGCGAAATCTGTCTTTTGTTTTTGGATTGGACGCTTGGTTTTCTGGTTTGGTTTTGGAGTTTGGTTTGAACTCCTGGTTTTGTTTGCTTTCTGGTTTGGATTTTCATTTGGATGGTTTTTTGTTTTGGATGTTGGTTTGGATTTCTGATTTTCGGATTTTATTTGGATTTTGGATTGGATTTTGATTGGATTCTTTTTGGTTTTTTGATAAACGGTCGTCGGGTATGGATTATGCCTGGCAAGGGGTGAGACTTTTTGTCCGAACGTGGTAAATTGACTCATTCAGGTTGTCGAGTATGGACTATGCTCGGCAAGGGTCCGGAGTGACCAGAATTCGGCCTAGGACTTAGGCCCCCTATTATCGATTATTGTTTCAGGTCGTTGAGTATGGACTATGCTCAACAAGGGTCCGGAGCGACCAGGATTCGGCTTAGGACTTAAGCCACGGCATTACTTACGTCCAGGGACACTAGACCACGGTCGTCAAGTGTGGATTGCGCTTGGCAAGAACCCGGAGAGGTTAGCTCAACGTCCAGGGACACTGGACCACGGTCGTCAGGTGTGGATTGCGGTTGGCAAGAGCCCAGAGAGGTTATGGATTTGGATATCGGCCCGTAGAGGTCCTGGATTCGGTTATTGGCTATTGATGAAGATGGATTAGGACTCGGTTATCGAGTTTGAATGGATATGGAATTGGCTAAGGCCTTGGTTATTGGATTTGGAATTGGGCATCGACTCCAAGCAGTCAAGGATGATGTACTCTGATGATATGGCTATGAACTTCAGATATTGGATTTGAAGCTATTCAAAACACACCTTTTACAAAAAGGCATGTTTTGGGGGGCAAAGTGTTATCCCACTTTTTGACAAAACCGAGATACCCAAAAGTTAACTGAAAATCGATGATTACTAGTCACAAATGTCGATTGTGCGTTGCAGGTTCACCACAGATATTGATGAATTTTACCCGAGTCCGGATCGGGCTGCAATTGATAAGACATGTCAAGCAAGGCCAGAAAAAGCAACATTCCAAATTTCGAGTCAATCCGAGTTCGTACGCCCAAGATATCATAGACGCAAGTAAAGGACATAGCATTGAGTTCGTCTCCATCTACTTCGAATCCATCGAGCACACATTAGTCCCAAAACCATCTTGTTCGAATCCATCAGACGGCCAAACTTCGTATCCATCACCCAAAGCCACATGTTCGAATCCAACAAGTTTCCCCTGATTACTTCGAATCCATGAGAAGTACTTTAGCTTCGACTCCATCAAGCATGCCTTTAGTTCGAATCCAGCGAGGTAGAAGACCTTCGAATCCATACGATTAAGGGTGCTTCGACTCCATTGCCTTCGAATCCCCATGTTGAGACAATTTCGAATCGATCCACAGTAGCATATCCTGATCGATTCGAACAAGTACCGGTTCCATCGATTCGAAGGAGGCGAACCTTCGAATCCAACATCTCGAGTCCACCAAGTAAATGCGGCTAAAACCCAGGATTCGACTCAGTAAACTCGGAGAAAAAGGAGGATCGACCCGAGGAACCCGTAACACGTCATCATTTTCACGTGCAGGAGCATGGATTCGACCCTATGGAGTCGAACCATATCGATACGAACGAATCGATATAATGAAAAACGCAATCTTGAATCGATCATAACTCGAGATCTACAAGTCCAAATGCTATGAAATTTTCACAGGAGCTTGAGTATGCATAGAAGAATGTTCACGCCAAGTTTCGCCATGTTTGGGCACTTTCTTGATCGATTCGAACCAAGGGTTGAATCGATCCCAATGTGGGCCCGTATCTCCAGATTTTGGCCATGTGGGCCCCCTCACGTGCCAGAAGTGATCTACCAGGTTTTTAGGTGAAATATCAGCCTCCTACACCTATAAATAGAGCCCCTGGTCATTCAGAAAGGAGGTCGGACAATTTCAAGAGCTAAAGAGCGCCCTGAGTCTGCCAGAATTACTCCAGATCACCATTGCTGTCTTAGATTCAGATTATGATCATAAAGTCTGTTGTAGTACGCAATAAGAAGTTGTAATCTTCAAACATCGAGCAATAAAATCATAAAAACCTTGAAGTGGACGTAGGCCGGAGATAGCCGAACCACTATAAATTGTGTGTCACAGTTCATTATTTCTGGATTGCTGTTTGTTGCTTGCTTAGATCTGAGATTTGTGATTGAATATTTGTTGATCTGTATTCATACACTGGTGCTTTCACAATACTTGGGGTTTGTGACCAATTTTGGCGCAAACAATAGTTAACCTTGGTTTGTATCTTATTACGTTAATATTCTCCAATTTCATCTTAATTTGCACTAACGCAATATTTAATTATATTTATTGCAATTTATTTCCAATTTGATTTCAACAAGTTAAACAAATAGGTAACAAATTGTGATGCCCCACCTCTATGCTCACAATAACAAAGAGTATTAAAAGAAATACTGCCTGTTATTACGAAGAATAAGGTTGGATAGGAGCGGCCATCCGTAGTTGGCCTTACACTAGTATTAGTTACCTCGATAGGAGTGGTATATATTTTTCAATTTTCATTTCTTATTTATTTACTCCCATCGACATACCCAATTACCAGTTTAAAACGAACTACGATGGTTCATAATAGTTTAGGACAATATATATAATAATAACATAGATACAAAAAGAATGCGGAACACAGATAACAAAAGTCTCATATATATATATATATAACTGATGTCAGTTACAATACAATTGACACAATACATATGATACAACTACAACTGTCGACTCTGGAAGTTATATATACACGTACATTATCAACTAATATACATGAATACATATCACCCTATACTATGACACGACAACTCCAAAAGATGTGAAAAGTCTTCATAGCTCAAACAGCAACTCAAAGCAGGAAATCTACAACCTGAAATAACTCGAGTCTGACCCGAGTATTAAATTCAAAAGAAAATAATACACGGGTCAGTCTAATTCAAACTCAGTTATTAATGCACAGAAGCAATAATAATCAAATATCAAATAGACGACAGTCATAGAAATCTCGTATATCCAACTCTTCGATAAGAGAATCGGATAACGGTAGATATAACACTAAGCAGTGTTAAACAACAAATCAGCAGATTTAAATCATCAACAAAGATAAGTGAAAAGAATATCAATGAAGATAATTTAGAAAACATCAGAATTGTCTAAACGACAATTAACAACAAAATCTAATTATTAAATAAATAATTAGAAACTCATAATCTAATTATCAAATTGATAATTAGACAACAACAAAATGATCAAACCAATCAAATTACAATTCAAAACATATTGAATTGAATAAACGAAACCGTTCAAACAATTGAAATATCAAATTAAAATGTCAATACTGATTGGCTGCAGTACACGCACGCATGCACTGCCTCGCCAATACAGCCTATAAATTACATAAAAGCTCAGTGAATCAAAACAAACGAATACAGTGGTCAGTGCAATGCATGACCCAATCTAAACTGCAGCCACCACAAGAATATAAGGGCAATACTGAAAAAGGACTGCAACCACCTCAAGATCACAAGGGCAAGACTGCAACAAAAACTCAAATGCAAGCACACTCAAGGTGCAGTGCACATCAAACTCGAAGCATGCTCAAAGAAAATCCAAACCCAGTTCAAGTCACATATGAAACAACTTAATGCAGTGACCAACCCAAATTCAACAGGGTACAGGGCTGCACAGTGAACACAGACCAATTAAATGGTAACCAGTAAAGCAGTGAAACAACAATGGTGCAACAACATACATATATTTATGTATGATCGCATATGTATGTACTCACTTAGTATCGGAAACGAATGACTCGAACTCAAGATCCCTGCATATGAGCAATTGGACCTGAGGTATAAAATACATGAAGACATCAAAATGAAGGTGAGAGCACCCAAATTATGGCACTACAACACACAACATTAAAGAACACAGAGAGTCAGTACCCAACAAAGGCAACTGGCAACAACATATACACATATACATGCTTTAAGAAATTACAAAATGCAGCAAACAGAAGTCTGGGAAGCATGCCTACGCATTCCAGATCCAACAACACAAGTGCAACAGGCAGAAAGGCCACAGGTTGGCAACAGATAGATTTTGCACGCAACCTGCACATCAACTGTTCATAAAACCCAATACGGTGACACAGTAAAATAGGTGCAACATAAGGCACTAGTACACATGAGAATTACTCAGTGCAAATGAAATTACAGTGCACAAAGCATCAAGTTGAAGATGTCACAAAAATGAACAACAATGTATCATGACTCACATAACAAAACTGACACACATTGAAGTGTCATATACAACCAAGTATACATGAGCCAAAGCTAACATGAACTGAATCAAAGTAAACAAATTTAACAAGTGCACTAACAGTAACAGTGCAAATCCCAAGTTGAACAGCAAGACATCAAATTCAAATGCAACTATCATGGAAGAATTAGACCAGCAAGCATCCCGAGTTGACAATTTTGACAAAGTCATGTTTAAAATGCAAGAAAATCAAACCCAGGAATAATATCAAATTATATGCAGCAGTGTAAGGCATTGGCATCGAATGCCCAACCATGAAATTCAAACAACAACACCAAACCAAAACAAATGCCAAAGTGAAGCCTCCAGAATTTAATAAAAAACAAAACAGAGGTTCAATATCATTCACACGACCACGTGACCGAAGTCAGATGGAAGTCGAGCCGTGGTGGTCATGAGATAAAGCAGGGCCGTGATAACTAGAAAACAAGAGATTAGCAACGTCGAAACGAAATTACCACGAAAAACGAACAGTTCAAAATCAACGTCATCAGAATAGAATTCAATAGCAAACCAGAAAGGAACTGTTCAGAATTATGATCGATCAAGCCACGGTCATCACAAAATGAATCGAAGCAGTGACCAGCAAATAGCGAAATTATATACGACTAAGAATAAGTCGTAAATCATCTCAAACATCTAACGATTATCAAGTGCCATAGCAAATCAACAGACGCATTCAACAAAATATATATATGACGAAGATAAGGGGATAAACTCACATAAACGAAACATCATCAGAAATATCAATTCAAAACCCAATCATCCCAAATATATACGAACGAAAAACCAGGGGATTCAAACCCAAAACACGAAATGTAGAATTGAATTAGATGTGAGTATAGATTTACTCACCTTAGCATTCGATCGAAACAAGTAACAAATTCATCACTCGATTTGAGTGAATCGAAGTCGGCGCCTTCGAAATCAAAAGCCCTAGTTTTTTGAAAGAGGGGCGATTGAAAAGAACGAACGAGCAACCATTTTTATTTCTTTCGTTTGGTTTAGGGTTTTTGAGTTCGAATCAATGAAAGGGAGACGATATTCCTTTTTGATAATTATCACGGCCCAACAAATAAAAGAGAACAGGCCAATAAAATAAAAGAAGTTATTTATTTAAATCCCTAAACTCTTAAACAAATCTTTGAAAAGAATTACCACCCGAATCAAAACTCCTAATCAGCAAATATCTGCCAACATTAATCACTTAACAATGATAATTAATTGTTACGAACTCTCGGGTTGTTACACAAATAACAATTGTCGCCTTTAGCTTAATTTAATCACATTTATAAGTTGATTGTTTACAACAAATGTTATAATTATTTATACACTACTAATTTTATTCAGTTAAAATTCATTACATACTATTTCATTTGTTAATACAACATTTAAATTATCAATCACTCTTTTAATCCAATTACCAATTAATACACACATTATTACAATTAATTTACAATCTATAACCAATTATAACTTTTTAATCATTTTAGTTAATTGGAATTACATTTAAAGCAGTTATCAATTACCTTAAATTTATACTATTACATTTCATTCCAATTATATTCTTTCTATTAAATCACAATTTTTTTTTCTTCCAACATTAAATCACAAAACCGTATTAAATTAACTAATTTTAATTATTAAAAATTATGGGTCGTTACAATTTCAATATGATTATTATGAATATTCTTTTTGAAATAAAACTATAATGTGGTAAAAAAAATTATAACAAAAGTGATGCATTGGAAAATACAAAAGTATCTAATATTATTTATAGTTGTTTTGGAATTATAGACTAAGCCGTAGTTTTGAGAAATAATTTTATTGTATGATTTTGATTCATATGATACTTGTTAATTATATCTCAAACAATAAAGGGCTATGCACCCATTTAGTGGAAGTATCATAAGAGTTGATGAACTCTTCAGATTGATACATATAGATGTATACAATCATAATTCTATAAATACCAAAATGATTCCATGTACTTCGTCATATTCACCGATGAGTTATCGTCGACATGGACATGTGTATTTGATACAAATGTAGTATGTCAATGGTAAACTTATAGAATATAAAATAGAAGTAAATAAAATAACATGCGATAGAAATGATTTGATTTGATCGAATGAGTGAGTATATTGGAAAATGTTTCGAACGTACCTAAAATGAATAAAGATTCAATCTCAAAATTACTCCTTGTAACATCCCTAATTTTGATGGAATTATTTAGAAATTTTAACTAGATAAATTAAATAGAATAATGATGATAAGGAGATTGATATTTGATTAAATTAATATATGGCCGAGCTTACTAATTGAATAAATGGGCTTTAACTTGGTTTAAGGGACATGGGCATATTAGTAAAATAGCCTCCTTATTATTTTACATGGTTAAGAACCTTAAGGCAATAGATGAGATTAAAGATGAGGCTTAAGCAATGATCCTCTTGTGTTCTTTACCTAAGGAGTACTGCTTTTGTTAACTCCATGATATACGATCGCAGTAAGATTAGTCTGTCAAATGTTAAGGCTAGTCTTCATAATGAGGTGTTGACAGATTGGTGAGAATTAATATAAACAGTGACTCGGAGGGCTTATCCATTCAGAGAGGTAGAAGTCAAGGCAAGTCAAAGTACGATGGAGGTCAAAATAAGTCAAGGTCTTAGTCGAAGGGACCTAATCGATTGAGTTGCAATTATTGTAAGAAACCGAGGCACTTTGTAGCTCAATTTCCCGAGCTCGAAGGACGAAATAAAGATCCAAAGCAAGTTTCACTGTTTATGTAGTGACATCAGATACAAAGAGTGATACCAATGTGTTTACAGCTTCTGGCTCTTTTAGGAAGAACAACTTATGGCTTATTGATTCTGACGCATCCTATCATATGCCACATGATAGGAACTATTTCTTTACATACCATGCGGTTGATGGAGGCGAGGTTCTAATGGGCAATGATGCTTCTTGCCGTATGATTGGTATTGGTAGTGTGAGGGTCAGAATTTTTGATGGTGTTGTTCGTATGATTAATGATGTTAGACATGTACCTGATTTGAGGAGGAGCTTGATTTCTGCTAGGGCTTTGAGTAGGTTTGGGTTGAAGATTGTAGGTGAGGAAGAGAAAATGAAGATATCGAAGGATTTCATGATTGTTATGAAATGTACAAGGACATGAAATCTTTATCTGTTGAAGGGCACTACTATAGTTAGTGAATCAACTTTTGTTAATTCGGTTGTTTCAGATTCTTCCAGATTGTAGCACTTACGGATGTGCCATATCGGTGAGCGCAATTTAGATGAGTTGAGAAAGCAAGGTTTGATTGATGATGTTCATCATTCAAAGTTTGGCTTTTGTGAGGAGTGTGTTCTTGGCAAGCAAACAAAGATTTCTTTTGGTATTGCAGAACATAAGGCGAAGACTATTTTAGAATATGTTCATATAGATGTTTGTGGGTCCTCGCCTTGCCCATCTTTGGGTGGAGCTAGGTATTTCGTTTCCTTTATAAACGATTTCCCTTTTCAAGTTTGGGCATACTTTCTACAATCTAAGAGTGAAACCTTTAACATGTTTCGAAAGTGAAAATCTATTGTTGAGAAGCAGTTAGGGAAGAAGCTGCAAGTTCTCCGTTATGATAATGGCGGTAAATTCGTATCACAGGAATTCATCGATTTTTGTGAGTCCGAAGGCATTAATAGGCACTACACCACACCTGGCGACCCTCTCTCTAATAGGGATGTTGAAAGAATGAATCATACATTGTTGGAGAGAACTCATTGCCTCAAATTGACTGCTAAATTTAAGAAGGGATTTTGGACTGAAGCTTTATCTATGGCGGTTTTCCTTATCAACCACACACCTTTTATTGGCATAGACATGAAGATCCCTAAAGAAGTATGGAAATGGAGCATGTTAGTTGTTTGTGTCTTAGAGTGTTTGGATGCCTAGATTATGTGCATGAGAGCAGAGGCAAGCTGGAACCTAGAGCTCGCAAGTGATCTTTCTAGGTTACAGAAGAGGGGTGAAGGGATGTAGGATGTGGTGTCCTATCAGTAAGAAGATTATTATTACCAGGCATGCAACTTTTGATGAGAAGGCTATGTTGAAAGTGGAGCCTACCTCATTCGATGACAGTATGAGGACATATTCAGAATACCAAACACAGCAAGTCATCTTCAGATTCTTACCATGGAGGTACAGATAGTGTTTCAGATGGTGCCATGGTTGAAGAGGATAGTACATATGTTAGTACAAAGGATCAGACTTAAGGTGGAGCTTGTTCAAAAACTAGACATTTTAGACAGAGGAAGAAGCCTAAGTGGTTTGATGATTTTGTTGGATTGAGCATCGAAGACATTGATTTCGATGACATGACAACATATGCATTGAATGTTATCCATGATGAACCCAGAGATTATAGAGATGCTTGATAGTTCCAGTTGGTTAGAAGCTATCGCGTCAGGGGATTTAATCTTTGCAGAAAAATCATACTTGCGGTTTGGTTCCTCTTCTCGTTGATAAGAGGCAATTGGATAAGCGGATCAATAAAGTGAAAGATGACGACGGTGGTGATTTCAAATACAAAGCAAGGTTAGTAGCAAGGTATATGTTCAGAAGAAAGGGGTAGAGTATCATGACATCTTTGCTTCAGTTGTTAGCTATACATCCATTCATATTCTTTTGGCATTATTTGCTTCTTATGATATGGAACTTGAGAAATTAGATGTGAAAACCACATTCTTGCATGGTAATCTAAATGGGGAGATTTATTTGCGACAGCCAGAGGGGTTCATTGATAGTAGCAGACTGGATTATGTTTGTAAACTTAACAAATTTCTATATGGACTAAAGCAGTCTCCTAGACTATGGTACATGAGATTTGATAAGTTTATGCTTTCACAAGGTTACTCTAAAAGCTTCAAAGACTGGTTTGTTTATTTTAGGAGGTGTGATGGAGATATGATATATCTTCTGTTATATGTTGAAGACATATTGATTGCATCTCAGAGCATGGTTAGAGTTATTGAGTTGAAAGCAGAGCTCAGTAAGGAGTTTGATATGAAAGATTTGGGAAAAGCACAAAGAATTTTAGGTATGGAGTTATTCAGAGATAGTAAGTGGAGAGAGCTGAAACTCAGTCAGGTGCAATGTAATACATCGAGAAGGTTTTCGCTCGATTTGGTATGGAGAAAGCTAAACCAGCTGGCACTCCATTAAACTCTCATTGTAAGTTGTCAGAAGAATTATTTCATTCATCAGATGAAGACAAGAGGTATATGAAAGATGTACCTTATTCTAGTGCCGTGGGTAGTCTCATGTATGCAATGGTATGCACGAGACCAGATTTGATCCATGCAGTGGGTGTTGTGAGTCGATATATGTCTAATCCAGACAAAGAACATTGGTAAGTAGTGAAGTGGATACTCAAATATCTTGGTGGCACTTCATCAGTTGGCTTGCTGTATGGTGGAGCAGATGTCGACATCTCTCTTAGAGGTTACTGTAATACAGATTATGCTGGGGATAGAGATGGATGAAAGTCAATGTCGGGCTATGTTTTTACACTTGGCATAGGCTTGATTTCGTGGAGATCAAAGCTGTAGTGTATAGCAGCTTTGTCGACTACTGAGGTTGAGTTGATATCGATTGTGGAAGCGACTAAGGAGTTATTATAATTACTTCAGTTCTTGGATGATCTTTCTATGGTGCAACGGACAATAGAGCTATTTTCAGACAGTCAGAGTACGATTCATCTTATAGAGAATCAAGTTTATAGTTCTCGTATGAAGCACATTAGTGTCAGAGACTTCTTCCTCATGATTGAGGAAGAACGAAACAAGATCAAATTGTTGAAGGTCATTACTATTAATAATCCTTTAAATATGATGACTAAGTCACTTCCCAAGAACAAGTTTGAGCATTGCTCAAACTTGACAAGCTTAGTCCCAACTACTTAGCGCCACGGGGCGCTGACCTTACAACTCATAGATGATGATTGAATTCGTTTGAGAGCGATGAATATTTTGAGTCAAGGTGGAGTGTTGAAAATATGACTCAAATAAATCAGCATATAAAACAAAAATGAAACAAATCAATTAATTTAAGTACCGCGAAAAGGGCTCTGGAAAAGAAGGGAGTTCCAACAAAGTACATTACCCTTATCAAATATATGTACGATGATGTTGTGACTAGTGTCAGAGAATGTGATGGTGAAACCAGTAATTTTCCCATTAACATAGGATTACATCAAGGGTTAGCTTTGAGCCCCTACATTTTTGCCATAGTGATGGATGAGGTTACGAATGGTATACAAGGTGAGATTTCTAGGTGTATGTTATTTGCTGATGATGTTGTGCTAATTGATGAAAGTAGGATTGGGGTTGATAGACAACTGGAGCTGTGGAGACAGACTTTAGAATCAAAGGGATTTAGGCTTAGAAGAACTAAAACATAGTATATGAAGTGCGAGTTCAGCAATGTCAGGTCAGAGGATGAAGATGTCACTCTGACTGGACAAATAGTTCTCAAGAAGGAATCCTTTCGATATTTATGATCAATGTTGCAGTATAATGGTGAGATTGATGAAGATGTTAGTTTTAGAATTCAAGCGGGATGGGTGAAATGGCGAAAAACGTCTAATATTCTCTATGACAGGAAAGTCCCACAGAAGCTTAAAGGAAAGTTCTACAGAATGACAATCAGGCCTGTGATGTTGTATGGTGCAGAGTGTTGGCCTACTAAAAGCAAACACGTTTATAAGATAAGCGTAGCAGAGATGCATATGCTGCGATGGAGCTGTGGTCATACAAGAAGAGACCGAATTAGAAAAGATGATATACGTGCTAAACTTGGGGTAGCACCAATTGATGAGAAGCTAATTCAACATCGCTTAAGATGGTTTGGACATCTTCAACGGAGGCAGCCTGAGGCACATGTGCGCGCTGAAATTATAGACCGCGTCGAATGCTCAAAGAGAGGTGGAGGTCGACCAAGGTTGACATGGGAGGAAGTAGTTAAAAGGAACTTGAAGGATTGAAGTATATTCGAAGAGCTGGTATCGGACAGAAGCGTGTGGAAGTTAGCGATCCACGTACCGAAACCATGAGTTATGAGTTTTATAAGTTTTACATTATAGAACTAGGAAACATGAGCCTAAGACGTAGCGTTTGGTCTTTGACCAATATTACTATTAGTACTATTATCACTTTATTATCATTTTTTTTCTTTATACATACATATATATATATATATATATATTTATCTTTATTTTTATTTTACTTAGTAATTATTATTATTAATTTACTTATTTGACTTTATTTTATTATTGTTATTGTTACTGTTATTGTTATTATTACGACTTTTAAATTGACTTTATCATTTAGTTTTGGGTTCTATCTCTAACCGACCCCAACTTGTTTGGAAATAATGGTTTAGTTGTTGTTGTTGTTGTAACTGATTGCTCAAATATACAATAAAAAGAAACTAGATATGTGCATCTTTTTATAGAAGAAGATAGATATCTACATTAAATCAAATTTTTGAAAAAATGAAAATGTTTCAAAATTTGTACAAAATTGATTGTCTACTTTCCTAATTAATTTCATTTCTTTTCAAAATTCGGCTTCATTCTACTCCTATTTAAAGAAGCCTCAAGCTATTGGAAAAAAAAACTCATTCTTCTCAAATGATAGTTTCTATTAAATATTCTTCTATAGATTTGTAATAGAGATAAGATTTCTGCTTTAAGAAATCTCTACCATTTTATAACCTCCCCTCTCTAAATTAGTGAAGAAATAAAGTTGTTGGATTTCCGTGGACGTAGGATACAAATTCGAACCACGTTAAATCTTCTATGTCTTTTCTTTTTGTTATTTGATCTTGTGTGATAGCGTACTGGTTAATCGCTTTCGCATATTAGTGATATATCCGTCCCCACATTTTTTCATTACAACGTGTCTTCAACATTACACTCAATTATCTATGATGTCTTTGTTGCTTTGAAAACTAAAAAAAGAGGTAAAACTATTGTTAAACTGTAGTGATTTTATAATTTTTAGCCCCATTTTACCATTGTTTCTCATTCAAGATTGTTTATATCTTCGGTATGCGACTAGTATATATCTTATAATTCAATTAAAACGGACATGCACAACTTAATTCCCCTCAGGAGTTTACCGAACCGTCAGGTTCTCCTGGATATAGTTAAAAAAATCTTATATTTCTCAAGTAATCTAATGTAACTGTATAGCTTTAGTCCAATTGTATTAATTTGAAGTGTTTCCTCCTGTTCCTTTATGTGGAAGAAAAATCAATTGTGGTAGGAATAAAAATGTTACTATGAAAAAAAAACATATCATGCATTTTTGTACTTTTAAATTTTTACTACCATGATTTACTTACCAAAAAATTAAATCTTCAACTTTGGAAGTTTTATTGCTACTCTTGAGTTGGAGGAAAATAATATTAATAAACTTAAATATATGGTTTGAACATAAAACCATGGTTTTAAATCTTCTATATATCGCCCGAGATCTCCTCCGAGATCTCATTTTCACACTTAAACGAGACGAGACATCAAATCTCCTCCATATCTCCCTCGACACTCACCTCGTTTGAGATATTCAAATCTCACCCGAAATATGGATCAAAATCTCAATCCGAGATCTCACTCGAAATTATACATTTTTCTTATTTTGCATTTTTTATTTTCTTATTGATTCAAAAGAAACTACTCATTCCAATTATAATTTACCAACTTCTTGAACATATTCTTTACTTTTTATCTTAATAAGTCATAGCGAAAGGTTTCACTTCTTTATTATGTTCAAATAAAAGGATATTATTCAATCATTACCAAATCAATTAAGCTAATCAAGCTACCGCTCTTCTAAAAATATTCCTTTTTCCTTGTAAATCAAGTATGTTACCATTTTCATTTTTACTAAGAAAGTTATAGCGTCCGTTAAATAAAAAAATTTGACACATCAATTTTAGACATATAAGTACATTCGAGATATTCCCGAGATACATTATAAGACCCGAGATGTCAATCCGAGATGTACACCTGATATGTACTCATCTCGTCCAAGATCTCCCCCGATACGAGATAACTTGTGTAAAAATTCCGAGATGAAACATGACCGAAGTTCGATATTTAAAACCTTGCATAAAACATGAGCTAAATTAGTATATAAAGAGGTCTACAACCATATTTTCATAGCTACTCTAAATGTATAACTAGGGATATTCTATAAACTAAATATGGTGTAATAATTTTTGAATTAATTATGGAAGACATATATATATATATGTATGTATATATACATATATGTATGTATGTATGTATGTATACATACATATATGTATGTATACATACATATATGTATGTATACATACATATATGTATCTATATTTTCATTCATTCATTCTTTATTCATAATGGAGACCCTAAAAATATATAAGTGTTTGTTATTTGTTGTATTCATTATGGTTTATTAGAATATAGTGGGTTCATCACATTTATAGTTAGATACATTTTGAACTAAAGGGACAAACTCTTAGCATTTCATATATGAGTATCTCGATTTTAATGATTATTTTAAATACTAAATGATTCTCTTTTTCTTATACTTACATTGTCAAATCAATTTAATTGAGAAAGTTTTGAATTAGGATGAATTTAATTTGAAATTTTAATGTATTTGTTTGCGTGATTGTGATACATAAAACAATAATGTAATGTTTGTTATTTTCATTTTGTACATATATGAATATGGCTTGCTACTATGCTTTGCATATTTCCTTAAAAGACTAAGAGACGGTTGAAGATTAGCAATTCGTAATATCAAATAAACTTTGGTTTTGACTTCCAACTTTTTTCTTCAATTGCTTCTTCATCTTTTAGAAATACACTTTCGATTTGGTCATGCTTCCTATTTCTTTTTATATTAGCTTCTTACTCTTACATTATGCATACAAATCCTGCTACAATAGCTTATAGACTTAGTAGTCATTTAATTAGAAATTATATAATTGACAAATTCTATTGTTTAATAATATCATAAGTGTTTGGAATAAATAATGTTTGAGGTTTGAACATAAAAATTGTAGTTTGAATACTTTCTTTGTTCATAGTTTTTTTTAACTAAATGACCTTAAGAAGTAGAATGGTTCCCTCTGCTGTTGTGTATTCAATAATTTACAGCTTTGGAAGTCTTAAAATTCCAGTTCCACTTATGACATTTTATGTCTGGTTTGTTTTGCTGTTTCAAAGTGGCGCCTTATTTAGGTTTTCCCTTTAATTCAAAATTGCACAACCACATTTTTGTCAAATTAACAGAATTAAATTTTCTGCTTATTTTTCTGACTTCAAGAACCATTTCTAAAGATTTCTCTATTATTATTTTTTAGTTTTCAACAATTTTCAACCTCAAGATTGTAATTTTAATCGTATAAAGATCAAAGATTCTTATAGTACCTAAAATTAATTTAAAAACAACATGCTGAAATTGTTTCTCATCAAAATTAAAACTTGCATAAATATTATTAGTACAAGGTTTTTTTTGTTCCTTTTTCTTAGTTATTAGCATTCAAAAAAGAGTAAAAGGTAGCATATTTCAGTACTTATATGCTACATACATTCATATCCTTCAGTGGTACTAGCAGAATCACTGAATGAAACTACTTAACGATTGAGGCACTCTCTTTTTTCCAGACAGTTGCTTTGTGACATGCATGCAAATACACCATGTGAAATAATGTTTCCTTTTTTCTGTTAGGTTGGCAAATATATCAGAGAAAATGTTTCTTAAACCTTTTTTTTTGAAAAAGAAACGGGTAAGAGCTAAGTACCCGAAACCAAGATTACAAACACAAAACTACGCTAGGCAAACCCTAGATCTCAGAAAACAGAAACGAGGCAGCGCCTCCAAAAAACACTCGAGCTCAAAAAAATGGCGGAGCAAAACAAAAAATGGCAGAGAAAAACTGCAAAATCACGAAAAAGATCACTCGCTAGAGCTTAAGGAGGTCTCCACTCCTTGATTTCTTTATCTCGAAGCCTGGGGATATCAGGAACTAGGCTAAAATGACTTTGTCGAGTTGTTTTAGTCTTAGTTTCCCTGTAGCTGTTCTCCTTGTTGTTATGGTTGCTACCGAGCTTCAAATCAGAGGAAATGAGGATAGACGAGTCAGAAGCCTCTTTAAGATTTGTCCTTGGAAGATCTGAGCAGTTATCAACGCAGTAGTCACTGCTCTCTCCTTTTTCCCAAACAGATAAGTGGTAGATTTTATTATTAAGCTTGCTGATGTAGCGAGAGTCTCCTAATCTTTGCTCGTTATCAGGCAGGGGAAAGTTGTTGTTAGCCTTATCGTTCCAACAGACCCTCATGCTATAATTAGGTATAAAAATGTTTTGATTAGTGCTAATACCTTTATTAGTCCTAATATAATTAAAATTAAGAGACTTGTTACTTTCCTGACAGGTTGCAGTCTGATTGCTTTTGTTTCTACCCTGATAAGTTGCGATCTGATTGCTTGGAATGTAATCAACAGTGTCCTTGCTAGTGGCTTTGGAAAGAACCTTATAAGATGAGTGCTTGCAATTATTGAAGTCCTTATCATTATGAACATCAGCATTGGATATGATAATGTTGTTATGCATTTGACAATCATAAGGAAGCAGAGGCTCAGAGTTGAATGGACGGCTCTCCCTATGCATATCAGGTAAAGAGTAATAAGATTTTTTGTTTAGAGAGCTTTTAAAATAAGGAATGTTAAAATTTTGATTTCTTCCCTTGCAGGAATTATTCCTGGTATGCAGAGCGGGGTAGCAACCTTCATCTGAGGAACTGCGATTTATGAAACTTGATGGCTTATCCACTATATTATCATCAAAAGCAGGGAGTTGAGAACTTCTATTAAAGTTCTCCTTCTGTAAGTATTCTTCAACTAAGTTATCATAATTGTCTTCAATAGAAATATTATGATGACTGTTGCTGTTTCTGCTGAATTTGTGAAGTATGATGTTGGATTCAATTTCGATAGTTTTCCAAAGCTGAATACAGTCTGTTTCAACTTTGTTATGTAATCTGTTGTTTCTTTCTTTCCAAATGAAGTAGATGACAGTAGTAAGCATTACTGTAGCTTTGTTGAAATCTGCTTTCTTTCCTTTGTAAGCTTTCTGAAAATAATGAATGCTGTCTCTAATGTTTTGGAGAGCCAAATTTTGATTTATGTTGAGCTTATTTTTGGCAATGAACCAAACATGTCTAGAGTAAGTACAATCAAAGAATAGATGATCAGTGTTTTCGATTTCGGTTTTGCAAAATAGGCAATTGATATTACCAGAGTTTTTGTTCCATTTGCCACACCTTTCTCTAGTTGGTAGACGATTTAATAATGCAAAGTAGGTGCAGAAAGCCATTTTTGGACAGTTAGCAGAGTTCCAAACAGAGTTGTGCCAATCAACTTCCATTTCCCTTCCTTTTAAAAAATCCCAAGTGTTTTTAAAGGAAAATCTGCCCTTAGTAGATAATTTCCAGCACCAAGTATCTTCATCTGTGTTAGTGTCAATATCAATTTTATTAATTGAAGAATTAAAGATGTTAGTTGCAGGAAATGCTTCTGAATTCCAAGTAGAGTTTTGAATAATTGTGTCAACTGAAGCCCCTACTTTTCCATAATAATATAGGTTGTTCCAGCCTAGAAGGTTGATAAGTGAGTTGCCATTGATCCAAGGATCAAACCATAGGCTTGTGCATTTTCCATCTTTAAATTTACGCTCAAGAAGCTTGGCTCCAATTTCTCTGCAACTAAGAATATTTTTCCAGACATAAGAATAATGACTTTTGATGGGCATGGACCAGAAATTTTTCTTTTTGACATACTTGGCCCTCATCCATTCAGCCCATAATGATTTGCCTTCAATGAATTTCCAAAAAAGTTTAAATTTGCAAGCTTCATGAATATCTGAAAAGTTTCTGATTCCCAATCCCCCAGCTTCCTTGGTTTTAGTTATGGTGTTCCACGAAATTTTATGGAATTTTCCATTCCATATGAAGTTGGAACAAAGTTTTTCAATTTTTTTAAGGTTTTTGCTGGAATGTTTTGAGATTGCACCCAGTACATAATGACCGCAGTGACTACTGTATGAACTAGTTCAACTCTACCTGCTATAGATAGCATTCTGCTAGACCAGTTATTAATTTTGTTTTGAATGGTTTCATAGAGTTTGACACAGTCTCTTTCCTTGATCTGATTATTACTGAGGGGTAACCCAAGATATCTGACAGGGAGATCACTCTGCTGGAAATTTAAAATGTTGAGAATATCTGTCTTGTTCCTGCAGTCTTTGCTGAAAAATATTTTGCTTTTATTTTCATTAATGAGAAGACCAGCTTGATTTTTGAGATTGTCAAAATTTTTTTTAATGGTAGCAGCAGAGAAAGTATCTGCATTTAAAAAAATTAGTAAATCATCAGCATATAATAGATGAGTAATACAAGGGATAATGGAGTTAATAGGTTTCATATTTTTACATAACAGATCCATTTCCATTTGAAGGGAGAAATACTCCATAGCAATTGTAAAAAGATAAGGGGATAAAGGGTCTCCTTGCCTGATACCCCTATTACTGTGAATGAATCCACAGGGAGATCCATTAACAAGAATGGAGTAGGAAACATTACAAATACATTCCTTAACTAAGTTACAAAATTTTTCATTAAAACCTAGTTGACCCATCATGTAAATAATAAAATTTCTGTTTATTTTATCAAATGCTTTGTGAAGGTCAATTTTAAGACACATTTTATTTTTACCACCTTGGTTGAAATCCCTTAGGAGTTCATGAGATAGAAGAGTATTTTCAACAATAAACCTGTCAGGGATAAAAGCACATTGATTTTTGGAAATGAGAAATTTTAAAAAGCATTTAATTCTGCTACTAAGAATAGAGGCAATAATTTTGTAAAGGAAATTGCAGCAGGCAATGGGTCTATAATCTCCCAGACAAGTAGGATTTTTGGTTTTAGGGACAAGGGTTATAAAAGTATGATTAATATTTTTTAAAAGCCTACCAGAAATGAAAAATTCATTGACTGCCTTATATAACATATTTTTAATATCATCCCAGTGAGTTTTGTAAAATTTGGCCCCAAACCCATCTGGCCCAGGGCTTTTATCATCTTTGGCAGAAAAGACGATTTTTTTAATATCATCAATACAAATAGGAGCAAGGAGAATATCCTCACTGTTAGGATGAAGAACATACTTAGGGAAAATGGTTGGAAAAGTGTAGGAGTTATCCTCAGTGTAAAACAACTCAGTGAAATAGAGAATAGCTTCTTTTTCTAATAAAGGGGCTTCATTGATGATCTTACCATTACTATTGATTAATTTACCAACATTGTTATGATATTTCCGGCCAGACATTTTAGCATAAAAGAATTTAGTAGGCAAATCCCCTTGAGAAAGCCAATTAACTTTGGCTTTCTGCCTAATGTTAGCAGCTTCAACATGAAGGGTGTTGGAAAGATTTTTCTGTAATTGATAGAATTCTTTAATTTTGATATTATCAGAGCTGTCATTATCAATGCTATCTTGTAATTTAGCACAGTCCTCTCTAATTTGTTTAATTCCATTATTGTTTTTATTTTTGGTACAATTCCAAGCTTTAAGATTGTTTTTAGTAAAATGGAGAAAGTTTCTGAAATTAAACTGAGCAGAACCATTTGAGGGAAAATGTAAGCTATTTTGAAAAACCTTTTTATAATCTAAGTCAAAGACTCATCCATTCTTGAATCTAAAAGGAAAGTTTTTCCTAGTTGTAGAAATTTGAGATAATGTAAGTTGAATGGTAGTATGATCACTAGTGTATTGAGGTAATGTGTAGCAATTAAAGTCAGAGAAATGATTTATAAAAGATCTATTGACAAGAATCCTATCAAGTTTACAGTGAATGTTTCTAAATTCACCAGATTTCCAAGTGAATTTATTACCATTGATGATAGGCTCAATTAAACCAGTTTTTATGAGAAAATTAGAGAAGAATTCTAGTTTTTTTAGTGGAACAGGAATTCCTCCTCTTTTTTCGTGAACTTTAGTAATTGTATTAAAGTCACCCATAATAACCCATGGGAGGGAAATATTATAGTTAAGCTGAACGAGAGAATTCCAGAGAAGAGTTCTATCCTTTTCAAAGTTGGAGGCATAAATAAAAGAAACAAAAATTTGTAAACCGCCTTTATTTTTGAAGCTACAGTGAATTTATTGAAAATTGAGGGTAAAGTTACAGAGGTCCCAAATGTTAGGATCCCAAAGAACAATGATCCTACCATTTCCCCCCCATAGAATTATTGTGAATAAGATGCCAATTATTAAGATTATTAGTCCTAAATAGTTCAATGTTTTTATCCGACAATTTGTGTTCTAAAATGCCTACAAGAGATGGTTTATGAGAAGACAATAAATTTGAAAGGTCTAATTTCCTCTCAGGAGAGTTAAGACCTCTGACATTCCAAGTAATAATATTCATAATAATAAAAAAGGAAATAAAGGATACTAAAGGATACAATAACAGCTAAATCAGGATTTTGTTGTTGATTCCCAAGCTTTCAGCAGCTTTTTCTCCTTTCCTTTTGCAACCTTTTTTGTTATGAACTTTGAGAAATTCTTCCCATTTTGGGTTTTTAGTAATGTATTTCTTCTCAAAAGAGTTAGTAGTAGGACTGTTTGGATTGCCTTCTGTATTGTTATTTATGATTTCATGTATGGACTTTTTCCTGGTCTTCTTCCTTTTGCTATTGACAGGAGAGGAGGAGACAGAAGAGAATAGCATTCCAGCATTCTCCATCAAGGATTCAGGCAAAGCACAACTTTCTGAAGTGTTGAATTTTGAGGCAATTTGATAGTTAGAAACAGTATCTAGTTGATTAGAAACCATATTTGTAACTAAAATTGCTTTCTCCTGAAGGGGGGGAGGAAGCAAGAACTGTTCTATCTGGTCCTCTTTGTAAAAAGTTTGAATATTATTATCTTTCTGGGAATTGCCATAATGATCTGAAGAGGCAACTGTTTCCATCTGTTGCTGATCAGTATCCATGGCTACATCAAGAATTGTGGTTTTATCCTTATTCTCACTTGAAAAAGCTTGTGGGGTGAAACTCTCTGATTGCTCAGTCAATTCGGCAAGATTTTTCCCAACATTTTCTTTTGGGGCCTCCAAGCTCATATTGATTTCAGAAGTTTGTAAAAGATTTTCAGCATCACAATTGTTTGTAGCGATATTATTAACAGAAGAGATCTTTTCCAGAACTTGATTTACTTGATTTCGATCGCTTTCATTTTCTGAAATGTCCAAAGAGTTTTTATCCAAATTATTATTGGAAGATTTTTTCTCTTTCCAAACAGTTTTCCAAGAGCAAGTATCAGAGAGGTGCCCAAAACAAGCACATTTTTGACATCTAGGAGGAATAAATTCGTATTCAATGATTTGTTTGATGCTTTCTCCATCGTGCATGGATATTAACGCTATATCTAGTAGATCATCTGTGGCCTTTATCTCAACTAGAATTCTGGCATAGCTAAGACGAGTCTCCTTAGCTGTAGGCTCGTCTAGTTTTAGCGGTTTACCCACTACACTAGCTATGGCGGCAAAAGCCTCCTTATCCCATAATCGGAGGTTTAGCTCAGGTAGCCTAATCCAGATTGGATAGGTAGAGAGAAGGTCACGATCAAGAATTAGATTCTTGTCCCATCTTTTCAAGATTTTTAATTTGCCATTTATAAAGAAGGGACCATTTTGAGTAACTTTGACACAGTCTTGCTCCATTGAGAATCTAATAATGAAGAAGCCATTGTTTCTTGTAAAGATTTCGAAGTTACCCATAGGGTTCCAAGTTTTAGAAACAAAATTCCTGAAATGATGATAGTTTGGAAGAGTTCCATAAACATAAGCTATGATAGAGTTGCTCCATTTATCCTCAGTCCTTTTGCTTATTTCCTCTTTAACGACCACTATTTTCTTGTCTCCCAAATTGATAGGGGCAGAGTAACTGAGATCAGTATTATTGCTGAAGCCACCATTCTTGACTAAATCTGCCCAGGATGAGGCTGCCCTTGTTGAAATGTATGTGGCAGAAGGTTGAGTTCTTGGTGTCTTCGTCAATTGGCTGGATCTTGATTGCCTATTAGACGGATTTGTGTATTTTTCCCGTCCTAAGGACGTAGGTCTAGCCGATAATCTATCTGATTGAACCATTGTTGATCTTTGCGAGGGATTCTGAGATTTTGCAGAGTTAGTTCTGCGCCGATTCATAACTAATTGAAATCCTTCCTCATCTTGATCAGGTGGTTTATCTTTTGGATTAGAAGGAGGAGAGGAAATGAGAGAGGGATTGAGAAGGTGAGGGGAGCCTCTAGAGATCTGATCAGGGTTTATTTCAAAGATTGGGTTATTTTTTATTATCATGGAAGCCATTGCTAGGGTTTCTTATGTATAAGCGATTTACATGAAATCTATAATTAATTGATAAGCATATGTTTCTTAAACCTTGTTGACAAACTGATTGATAACTCTTACAATTTTAATTTTAATTTAAAAAAATGATTCTTAACTCTTATATTTCTTCAAAAATGTCAGAACGAACTACGTGGGAAAACAAGTCATCTTCTCTTAGATTTCTATTAGAAATTTGTACATAATTTTTTGTGTGTTTTTTTTTGTTTTGTACGGATATGGTCATACTTAGACTTTTATATTCATCATAGATAGATATCATTTGATAACTGAATGAGTGATTTTTTGTTAAAGAAATATGTAGTGTTATAAATATAGGTCTGGGGTCAGCACTTGATACAATGCCAAACCATGATGGAATGAATGTTTTTTGAGCGCAAATGATAAAACTTTGTTAACAGAGATTTTCATTTCACTATGATTTTTTGGACAATTAGACAAGCAACGATGACTTGCATTTATATTCCTTAAATTGCATAGAAATGATTTTCTTACTATCTTTTTCTAGGCAAAGAGATATCACTACTGGCTCAGGTTCGAAATCATTTTCCTCGGCTTGGTTCAAAAAGACATTATATATTAGATCAGCCCAGTTTACATAATTATCAATAAAATTACCGATTGCATTGCTTAGAAATTGAGGCATTAATACTAAACTTGGTCATGGTTTACCTGCAGGTAAGAATAGTAAAAGGGGGTAATATTTCATTTCAGCACTTGAGCATGATATCGGCGAGTAATCAATTTTAAGAGATATTTTTTCATTAAAATATGTATTTTTATCTTAAAAGCATATGCACCTTGCATGAATTAGTGAATCTAGAAGAACTTCGGCTACACATGTTCGCGAGGAGAAGTATATTCACATTATCTTCTATTATTGGCTATTTAAGCCTTGTTTCCTATGCATAATAAAAGTATCGAAGTACTTTTACTTCCGTTTGAGTATTTAGCAATCCATTGAGAACAACAAATCTGGTATCAGAGCGAAATCGAGAGTGAGAGAAACACAGGTGAGTGAAATGGCAGAGTCAAGTAATTTTGCACAACCAAGCATTCCCAAATTTGATGGGGACTATGATTACTGGAGCCTTCTCATGGAGAATCTGTTGAGATCGAAAGAGTACTGGGTGTGGTAAAAGATGGGTTCGTCGAGCCAACAAGTGAAGAGCCGTTGTCCGATGCACAAAAGAAGACTCTTAATGAAGCAAGACTGAAGGATCTCAAAGCAAAGAACTATCTCTTCAGTGCAATCGACAAAACCATTCTTAAAACGATTACACTGAAAGAGACCTCTAAGCAACTGTGGGATTCAATGAGAATCAAATATCAAGGGAACTCAAGAGTACAACGTGCACAGCTGCAAACGTTACGAAGAAATTTTGAGTTAGTTGAAATGAAAAGTGGCGAGTCTGTTACAGATTATTTTGCTAGAGTAATGGTTGTGGAAAATGATATGAGGAACTGTGGAGAAGACATGCCAGATGTGAAGATCGTGGAGAAAATTTAATGCACTTTAACTGAGAACTTCAATTACATTGTATGTTCGATTGAGGAGTCTAAAGATATCGATAGTCTCTCAGTTGATGCGCTACAGAGCTCGCTACTAGTACACGAGCAAAAGTTTAAGAAGCCTAGCTATGGTGGAGAAGATCAGGTGTTGAAAGTCACATATGATGATCGAGGAGGAAGAGGCAGAGGAATGATAGGACGAGGAAAAGGAAGAGGCGGAGGAAGGGCCTTTAACAGAGCTACAATAGAGTGTTTTCGGTGTCATCAATTTGGACATTTCCAATTTGAATGTCCAGGCAGAGATCGAGATCCGGGTGGTGATCGAAAAGCAAATTACGTTGAGGTAGACGAAGAAGATGAGATGCTGCTCATGGCTATTACAGAAGAAAATTGTGAAGAACATAAAGAAGTTTGGTTTTTGGATTCGGGTTGCAACAACCATATGTGTGGAAGCAAGCGTTGGTTCTTGATTTTAGACGAAAATTATCATCACTCGGTGAAGTTAGGGGACAATTCCAAATTGAAGGTGACAGGAAAAGGGAATGTACGTCTGAGAATGAGTGGGAAAATGCATATTGTCACAGACGTTTACTATGTCCCTGAGTTGAAAAGCAATCTACTAAGCATAGGACAACTACAAGAGAGGGGAGTCGAAGTATCCATCAAACGTGGAGTCTGCAAACTGTTTCATCCAAGGATGGGTCTGCTAATGCAAACAGAGATGACAACGAACAGGATGTTCAATTTCTTGTCAAATTCGGGTGTTTCCAAGTGCCTGCAAACTACAACTGTTGATGAGCTTCAACTTTGGCACCGAAGGTACAGACATTTGAACTATAAGGGATTGAGAACTTTGAAGTATCGGAACATGGTGAAAGGAATACCGCACCTGAAGAAAACACCGGAGGGAACAGCGTGTGGTAACTGTTTGATTGGGAAACAACACTGGGCGGTCATTCCAAAGAAAAGCCTATGGCGCGCATCAAGAAGGTTGCAGCTGGTGCATTCAGATCTTTGCGGGCCAATAACTCCAGCCTCAAACAGTGAGAAGAAATACATTCTTACCTTCATTGACGACTATAGTAGAAAGGTATGGATCTATTTTCTATTAAACAAGTCTGATACTTTCATCTTCTTCAAGAAATTCAAGAGCCAAGTGGAGAGAGAAACTGGAGAAGCATTGGTATGCTTGAGGACTGGCAGAGGAGGTGAATTCACTTCAAATGAGTTCAAAAAGTTTTGTGAGGAGACGGGTATAAGCAGACAGCTCATAGCAGCATTTACGCCTCAACAAAACGGGGTCGCTGAGCGTAAGAATCAAACCATTATGAATATGGTGCGTAGCATTTTAGATGACAAGAAAGTTCCCAAGAGATTCTGGCTAGAGGCAGCTACATGGGCAATACATGTACTAAACCGCAGTCCAACTTCCGTGTTAACCGAAAAAACACCTGAAGAGAAGTGGAGCGGAGTGAAACCAATCATCGATTACTTCAGAGTGTTTGGTTGTCTGGCTCATGTACATGTTCCAGACCAGAGAAGAAAAAACTGGATGATAAGAGCATTATGTGTGTCTTGATTGGAGTAAGTAATGAATCAAAAGCTTACAGATTATTCAATCCTATCACAAAGCAGGTAGTGACGAGCCGTAATGTTGTATTTGAGGAGGACAAAGGGTGGAATTGGAATAAGGAAATCGGAGAATCAAGCAAAGAACAGCTGATGTGGAAAGAAGCTGAGTCTGATACTGGAAGTGATGTTTCAGAAGCACGACAAAATGTACAAGAAGAACCAGTACCAGAAGGAGTTCTGATAGTCGATGAAGTGCCGGTACCAGAAGAGGTTCCAAGAGTTTGAAAGCCACCTACATATCTACAAGATTATACAACCGGGGAAGAACTTTCAGAAGAAGAAGAAGACACCAACAATCTGGCAATGTTTGTGTGTCTGGAAGATCCAGCTTCTTTTGAAGAAGCTAATAAAGGCGACAAATGGAATAAGGCAATGGAAGCTGAACTAGAAGCAATAGAGAAAAATAATACGTGGGATCTCACATATCTACCTAAAGGAGCAAAGAAAATTGGTGTGAAATGGGTATACAAGACAAAGCTCAATGAAAAAGGTGAAGTAGACAAGTATAAGGCGAGACTTGTCGCCAAGGGTTATGCACAACGACATGGAGTGTATTTCAATGAAGTTTTTGCACCAGTAGCAAGGTGGGACACGATACGTATGCTCTTAGCCTTAGCTGCTCAGAACAGTTGGTGTGTCTATCAACTTGACGTAAAAAGTGCATTTTTACATGGGGAGTTATCTGAAGATGTCTATGTTGAACAACCACAAGGGTATGTTCGAAAGGGAGAAGAAAGATAAAGTATACAAGCTGAGGAAAGTCTTATATGGGTTAAAACAGGCGCCACGTGCCTGGTACAGTAGAATCGATGCATACTTCACAAAAGAAGGTTTCCAGAAGTGTGAATACGAGCACACCCTGTTCGTCAAAACCGAAGGTAACAAGATTCTCATCGTCAGTTTGTATGTAGATGACTTGATTTTTACGGGAAATGACAACATTATGCTTGGAGAGTTAAAGTCATCTATGAAGGAGGAGTTCGATATGACTGATTTGGGAAAAATGAAGTACTTTCTTGGAGTTGAAGTAGTACAAGGTGCAAAAGGAATCTTCATTACTCAAAGAAAGTATGCTGGAGAAATTTTGGAGAGGTTTAACTTGCTGTGTGGGAATGCTGTGAAGAATCCAATCGTGCCAGGCTCGAGACTATCAAAAGAAGGGGAAGGAAATAAGGTGGATTCAACATTGTACCAGCAATTAATTGGGAGCTTGATGTATATCACATCCACGAGACCAGATTTGATGTATGCAGTGTGTCTACTTAGCAGATACATGTCAGCTCCTACGGAACAACACATGGGAGTAGCAAAAAGGGTGCTTCGCTATCTAAAAGGTACAATGTCTCTTGGTTTGTTTTACAAGAAGGGAGATGTTGGAGTGTTAATTGCGTATATAGACAGTGATTATGCTGGGGATATCGATGATAGAAGGAGCACAAGCGGGTATGCGTTTCTTTTGAGTGGAGGAGCTGTATCTTGGGCATCTAAAAAGCAACCGGTTGTCACAGTATCCACAACTGAGTCTGTGTTTGTTGCAGCAGCTTCTTGTGCTTGTCAATGTGTTTGGATGAGAAGAATCTTAGTGAAATTTGGTATGGAGCAGGCGGGGAGTACTACAATCATGTGTGATAACAGTTCAACCATCAAGCTGTCAAAGAATCCTGTACTTCATGGTCGAAGCAAACACATCGATGTCAGGTTTCATTTCTTAAGGGAACTTACCAAAGAAGGAGTTGTCAAGCTTATTCACTGTGTAACAGAAGATCAAATTGCAGACATCATGACTAAGCCGTTAAGGTTAGAAGTCTTCACAAGGATGCGGGAGAAGCTGGGAGTCTGTGAAAGAAGAATAAATTGAATGTTGTCACATTCAGTTTAGGAGAGGCATTGTTGAGTTTTTTGAGCTTGAATCGGTCTTTAGTTTTTTGAATAATCTCCTAGATTATAGGAGTCATTTAGTTGATCTATTATTTAGGATCTCTTTCCGTATTTTTCTGTTAGCAAGTTGTAGAGAAGACTGTGTCTTCTGTTATTGGCTATTTAAGCCTTGTTTCCTATGCATAATAAAAGTATCGAAGTACTTTTACTTCCGTTTGAGTATTTAGCAATCCATTGAGAACAACATATACCACTGCCTATCAATTCACTTAAATATTTTTTTATTCATTATTTTTGAAGCTTTAATGGGCATATTATTACTCTTTATCAGTTTCTTAACTTTTGCCAGATCAATGGGGAACATATTTATGTTGCATGAACATCAACCATGATAAAAGTATTACATTGCAGTTATAAAAACATGTTATACTTTATTTTATTCGTTTATTATCATTTTTATAAATAAAAAGTGAAGTTATACGTTCATATGATGTGAAATTATAGGAAGGTTGTGTAACTAGATATAAAGTAATACAAAATGTTGAACGTTACATAATTCAATACACCATTTTTTTCACGTGGACATGTCTGAAAAAAAACCACATATGATAAAGTTATAACAAATCCACACTTGCCTTTCTATACCTATTTTACTTTTGGTGTAATCTGTGACGGTTATATTCAATTTAGTTTGCATGTTCTTCAGTTATATATAGTCTCACTGGATTAGCTTTGGGTTATTATTAAGGAGACGTACTATTCAATACTAGGACGTATTTAGTAAAGATAGGTATATGATTCGATAATTAGCATAATTGGTCCATAATTTCATTTATAGGTGTTATTTATTGATATGTTTCTAATGTAATTTCAATATTTTTAATTACTTGAGTAGTCATGCAAGTATCGTGTATTCAAGCATTATGTTGCTACTTTGATCGAATGAAATTCTTTTAGATATTGCAATTTACTAAAAATGTAGGAGTTTTAGGTTATTTAGGAAAGATTATTGTAATTTGATCATGGGTCCTAAGAAAAAAATGTTTCTTACCATAGGAAATGAAAAAATTGAACATCCGATGAAGTAGCATGCACTACTGTTGGCGTCAAAATTGGCCACCAACACCCAATTATGGAAAAACTCCAATATCCAATCCAATCACAGAAATATGAAGAGAAATAAATGAAGAACAAAATTAAAACAATCAAAAAGCAAGTAAAATGAGACAAGGTTTATAGTGGTTCCGCTAACTCTGACATACGTCCACTCCCAAATAATCCTTTTTATTATACAGAAGTTTTTTTATAGTTACAATCTGAAATCCAAGAATACAATCGATAAAGTATAGCCTTGATTGAAGATAAAGAAAAGCAGAAAGAAGATCCATTTTCTGATGCCATGCCTGCTGTATTTATTGGGGAAGACGTGCACGGATCGAGCTGAAATTTTGACACAAGGTTCGGGAGACCACGAGAGGCCACCCAAAAGTTTTCATGCCTATTGGGGCCCACAACAAGGATCGGCAACGATCCATATTTTGGTGTTTGAATGTTGTGTGATCCCTCTTAGGGGTTCCTCTTGATGTTAGCTACTTGCCCTTCAAACCTCGTGCCATTTCGACTTACGGTTTGTGAGATATCGCATTTTCCGTGAAATGGTACGGTTTAAATCTTGACTTCTGCCAATCCCTATGGAGGGATAAATACCGATCCCTCCAACTTCTTCCAAATGCCATGCGATCCCTATGAGAGCTTCTTCATGTTGTATTATGCTTAGCCTTCAAGTTTCATGCCAATTGGATTAGTAGAACTCGAGTTATTGATAGATCTTTGTTGTAATACGGTGTTAAGGCTGATTATAGCCGATCCCTATGGAGGGATAGGTACCGATCCCTTCAACTTGCTCCAAATGCAATGCGATTCCTACGGGGTGTTCCACATGTTCTAATTAGCTTGTCCTCTAAGTTTCATGTCAATTGGATGTGTAGATGTGGAGATATTGATCGATTCTTGTTATGAAATTGGGTTTAGCCGACCTCTAAGAGGGATAGGTACCGATACCTCTTACTTCATCCAAATGATATGCGATCCCTAGGGTTGGATCCCTAGGATCCCCACATCTTGCTCACAAAATTTCATGTGTTGGACTTATAGATCGTGAGATATTGATTGTTTTCCACAAGAATGCCTTTGTATTATGAAGTATGTCGATCCCTGTTGTTGGAGCCAATCTACCTCGAACCCTCTTATACATTGAGTCATATTCCATACTTTGAACATTCTACCTGGCATATTTATCAATTCCATTCAACCTTGACTTGATATTATTATCTGTACTTGACTTTTGGGTCCTACAATCGTCGCTCTGGACTTATCGGCCTTAATAATTGTGAAGTCTATTGGGTTAAATCAGCTTGTATACTGCCTTGGCAAAAGGTGGGTTAACACTTTGCCCCCCAAAATATACCTTGTGATAGGAAGGCGTGTTTTGAATCGCCATAAATCCAAAATCTGAAGTCTATAATCCATCGATAGCCATATTATCCAATCCTTTTCCAATCCAAATCCATGATCTCTCCGGATCGTTAGTGAAATCCATGACCATTTCGAGTCGATATCCAATCCCGAACCCACGATCTCTCCGGATTGTTAGCCAAAGCCTAGACCGCTCCGGGCCCATATCCAAATCCATGGCTGTTCGAAGCTGATATCCAAATCCATAACCTCTCCGGATTGTTATCCTAATCCAAATCTCAATCTCACTGGATCCTTGCCGAGCACAATCCATACTCGATGACCTGAGAAGACCGATCCAGCGCGTTCGAGCGAAGACCTACCACTTACCAGGCGTAGTCCATACCTGACGACCTTGATCTCTCTGGATCCTTGCCGAGCACAATCCATACTCGACGACCTAAGCAGGCCGATCCATCGCGTTCGAGCGAAGCAACCTACCCCTTACCAAGCATAGTCCATACCTGACGACCTTGATCTTTTAGGATCCTTGCCGAGCACAATCCATACTCGACGACCTGAGCAGGCCGATCCATCGCGTTCGAGCGAAGCGACCTACCCCTTACCAGGCATAGTCCATACCTGACGACCTTGATCTCTCCGGATCCTTGCCGAGCATAATCCATACTCGACGACCTGAGTAGGTCAATCCATCGCGTTCGAGCAAAGCGACCTAACCCTTGCCAGGCATAGCCCATACCTGACGACCTGCGTTATCCATTACATTGATCCAAATTTAAGCATTCCTAAGTCCATAAAATAAGAGTCCGTACAACCAATTAACCAGAGTTCAAATGAAATTAGAAAAACAATAGTTTGAAGAAAACAATAAGAAAAGAAAGGGAAAAAAAATTTCACAAACCCTAGCATTACGGTTTATCATCATCTCAGAGCATGGCTAGGGACCGTCCTCGATCCCGTACATGTGTAAGTGACTTAGCCATCCTACTGTGGAGTTTGCTACTTATTTCATGCCATCTCGATCAATTGATGACAAGTTGATGATGATGCCTTGATCCAGTACTATTTTCATTCGGAGTGGACGGTGGCTGCTCCTGTTCCACCGCCGCAGCCCGAGTCCTTACGTATTACTGTAACTGACTATTCCTCATGTGTTCCTCGACGATATTCTTCAAATTCCTACATTCATTTGTATTGTGCCCATCCAGCTTATGGAATAGGCAGCACTTTCCCGATGTTCGTTCGCGTTTGGAGGGTTCCCTTCTTACCGGCCTCCGATATGGAAGGTGCCCTCGAGTATCCAGATATATCCCTTCTAGGGTTTCATTCAATTCCGGGTAAGAAGAGAACTTAGGTTCCCTCCTCTGTCGCTTCGATCCATCGAAGCAATTATCCATGTTCCGTTTACCCTTGTCCTTTCCTGAGCTTTCACCAGGTGGTTCTCCACCTTATACCGTATTAACTTCTGTTGCATTTTTTATCAGGTTTCACATCTTCTTGTCGTAGAAACCTTTCTTCTTCATGGTAGAATTCCTCGAGTCCATCGATGGATCCCGTATCAGCGATATCTTAAAATCTGAATTATCTGCAACTCCTGACACTGCTGCCATCAAAACCATTGATGGATCGGGTTGATCCACCGAAACAACTACCGCATTGAACCTGGTTAAGAAATTCTTGAGTGATTCTCTTGCCCACTGCTTTACTGATATCAATGTCATCACATCCTTGGGTCTCGTAATGTGAACCCGAAACCGCTTCATAAATCTTTCGACCAATTCCGTCCATCTGCTAATATAACCGCTCTCCAACTGTCTGAACCATAGCGCAACTACATCCGTTAAGTACAAGGGGAAACATTGTGCCAGGACTTCTTCCGATGTCCCCAGTACTTCCATGTGCCGTATATACCTCATCATATGCATAGTTGGATTCGACTTTCCATCATAAGCTTCCAGTGTTGATAGTTTGAATTCTGGTGGATTCCTAGCATTCCTGATATTAGGAGCGAATGGACTTCTATTTACATCCTCGAGATCCCTGTTCACCAATCCTCCATGCATAGCTCGCCTTATCATCTCTGCAATCCTTTCATTGTCTTCCAATGGTAGTATCATCATGTCCAAGCTGCCCCCCGAGTCTACGAGGGAATTCTGGAACGTATTTCTCCGGACCAGCATCCAAATTCCTATTCGTCCCAAGCTCCATAGGATCGATCGCAGGTCCTTCAGCATCACGATCAACCTAACCCGGAGCCATGCCCCCTAGCCTTTAGAGATCGGTGCCGATCCCTCTAGGATGGCAGGGGACTGCCCCCGGCTGCTCTGTTCTATTCCTTCGTCTATTAGCTCCATTTTCATGTTTCCGATTTTGATTTCCAGCGATTCCTGCTGCTTCAACTTCTTGACTCTGTGCTCCAGCTTGTCCAATCTGTTGGAGCAAATTCTGCATCATCTCCTCTTGTCTTTTCAGAATCCTCTCCTGTATAGCATCCATCATCGTTTCCATCTCATCCCCGGTGATGTATATAGATGCTTGATTAGTTCCAGCTCCTTAGGAAGCCTCCCTCCATAGTGGCTCCTTTTTGGCAGCGCTCTCCTTGTTGATTGCCCAGCCATTTCTTCTTATATTTAAGTACCCAAGCTTCAAAATCTAAGCTCTTAGCTTCTAAATCATCGGGTGCAAGTCCTCTCAGTGAAAGCACCAAAATGTTGCATCAAAATTGGCTACCAACACCTAATTATGCAAAAGCTCCAATATCCAATCCAATTACAGAAATATGATGAGAAATAAATGAAGAACAAAATTAAAACAATCAGAAAGCAAGTAAAAGGAGACAAAATTTACAGTGGTTTGGCTAACTCTGGCTTACGTCCTCCCAAATAATCCTTTTTATTATACTTAAGTTTATTTACAGTTACAATCTTAAATCCAAGAATAAAATTGACAAAGTAGCCTTGGCTGAAGATAAAGAGAAGCAGAAAGAAGAATCCCTTTCTGACGCCATGTATGTTGTATTTATAGGGGAAGACGTGCACGGATTGAGCTGAAATTTTGGCAGAAGGTTTGGGAGACCAAGACGAGGCCACCCAAAAATTTCCAAGCCCATTGGGGCCCACAATAGGGATCAGTATCGATCGCTATTTTGGTGTCCAAATGAAATGTGATCCCTCTAAGGGGTTCCTCTTGATGTTAGCTACTTGCCCTCCAAACTTCGTGCCATTTTGACTTACGGTTTGTGAGTTATCGCGTTTTCTGTGAAGTGGTGTTGTTTAAATCCTGACTTCTGCCGATCCCTATGGAGGGACTGGTACTGATCCCTCCAACTTCTTCCAAATGCCATGCGATCCTTATGGGAGCATCTCCATGTTGTATTATGCTTAGCCTCCAAGTTTCATGCCGATTGGATTAGTAGAACTCGAGTTATTGACCAATCTTTGTTACAATATGATGTTAAGGCTAATTATGGTCGATCCCTATGGAGGGATAGGTACAGATCCCTCCAACTTGCTCCAAATGCTATGCGATCCCTATGGTGTGTTCTGTATGTTCTAATTAGCTTGTCCTCCAAGTTTCATGTCAATTGGATGTATAGATGTGGAGATATTGATCGATCCTTGTTATGAAATTGGGTTTAGCCGACGCCTAAGAGGGATATGTACCGATCCCTCTTACTTCATCCAAATGATATGCGATTCCTAGAGTAGGATCCTTAGGTGTAACAACCAGCATTTTTGACCGTTCAAGTCGAAAAAACATACACACATGCCGACTCAAACAATCCAAAATACAGATAGTTATTGGGGTAAATAAGAAAAGAAAGGAAAGAACAGAAATAAACACAGAATCTCGCAGCGGAAGGAACAAGATATAATAATAAAATAACAGTTCATGAAGCTGTTAAATAAATAAATTTGATTATTATTATACATCATAAATCAGAGTTACATACATATCAGAGATACTACAACAATGCAGTGGAAAAATAATACAGTAGTAGAATACAAATGATGTAATACCAAACTCCGTCTTCGTCCTCCGGAATAGATCTTCAACCTTATCTGAAATGCTCAGGCTGACCCGAGCGTAATGAAAAGAAAAAACACTCGAGTCGGGACTAAAATATCTCATGTAAGTTAAATCGTAAAAGTAAATATGAGTGTGACGGCGTCAGAGATGTTTACGGGTTTTAGACACCTCCTATCCAGTATTTAACGTGCATGCATTAACTTAAGAGATGTTCGGGATTTCCATCTCCTAAGGATCCGTTAAACTATCTACTATATAATAGAATACGCTATATACAATAATGTCTATCATAAAGAAAAATATCAAACTAGCGTTAAGTCATGGCCCATTCCACCCTTAACACATTTTATTTCCAAGAGCATATACAAGACCGTAGTTTCCCCAAAACCGGAAGTCACCAGAGGGCAATCCATATACTAAAGGTACAAATCAAAACGTAGTGGTCGCGAATAGGATAATCAGTATGACAAGGTACATGAGGCGATACCAACTAGGATACTAGTAGTTGCCTGATCCGGAGTGATGTTGGGCATAGCAGCTACTACCCCAACACCGCGAAACAACACTCCCAAAATCGAGGGGTGCACCCAAATCGAATCACATAAGTAATAGATAAGGTATCGAAGAAGTGTGTCCGCTAGAGATGGCAATCCTCAATGGCCCGGCGCGGCTCCTGTTTTAGTCATGTCAGGGGTCATCCAATATCGTTCTCTTTCTTCGGTCAACACGTTCACCAAACCATCCACTTCGTTCTGGATCAACACTCCGCGTATACTAGTTATTAAAGTGGTTTTCGGTATCGACGGAGAGTATGTCCATATCCGATCCCGGTCTCTTTAATAACTACGTATTATTACACCGGTGGCTCTTTTACATTTCAAAATCAATTCATAATTGATATCAAAATATCATATTCGCTTCAAAAATCAAATCCATTTCAAATATCATCATATCTATTCAAAATGTAAGATTCCGTTTCAAAATCATTTTTCGCCTCAATATCTCATTTCGATTTAAAAAACATTTTTCGAATTTCAATTTAGGTTGCAACTTCATTTAACCCAATCCATATTTAAATTCAAGATTTAAGCATAAACATTTCACCTTATTGACCAGCTTGAAATTTTTAGAAAATAGTTTTAAGTAGTTTTTAAAATAGATCAAAATAGTTTAAGTATTTAAAGATGGTTTATACAACAGAGAAATTTGGAAACAAAATGAAACAGCTTCAAAACCAAACCATTTCAATTATAACTTCCCAATTCAAATCAATTTCAATTTCCATTCTACCGATTCAATTTCGATTTCAATCCAATCAATGTCAACTTGACTTCAAATTAATTCAATTCTACATTTACCTTCAATTAATTTAATTGCAATTTATATCGATTTGGAGCTTGATTTTCCAAAATATCAATTTATAACTCTTAACAAAAATTTTCTTCAATATTCATATTTAAATCCAATTTCAAATATGATTCAATTGCAAACTCAATTTCAAAATATCATTTTATATCACTTTTACTTAGTAATACTCAAAGCTTGAGATAATGTTCAATCTTTAAAACAAATAAATTTCCGAAATTCACTCATATCCCAATTTTAAATTTCAAAGTCTCAATCTTAAATTATTTAACAATTTCTTTGACCCAAAATTTATTTCAACATTCCAAACTCAATTTGCGATAAATTCAATTTCTATACATTGATTTTATTTATAACTTTTAAATCAAAACATTTAAATAAATTTCAAACCAACTATTTTAAAAATTATTAAATTAACCAATCCGGTGTCCGTATATAGTTTACTATCCTATGGCCAAGTGATTAGTTATTTCGATTAAATGTCAGGGATGAATATATATCACTTAAACCAAATCACAATGTCATATGTATGCATAACAGGATATATATAAGCAAATAAACATTCAATCATTTAAATATCAACCAATAGCATCCATCGAAATACATCATCCAATAGACAGTACAATTCACGACAACTTCATAGTTATCAATGTCATGTAATTTAATCGCAATTCAATTTTAATTTCAATTTGATTGTCAATTTAATTTTCAACGGTGAATTCAAATGACAAACTATATGACAGTTAAATTTTTATCAAACAACGACAAATAAAATTCATACCACTTCATAATATCAAATTTAACTACCATAAAGATATACAGTACATTGTGAGCGTTATAAAACACTCACCTTGATTTTCTGTTGTCGCCGAGACGTTCCGGTTTGGAACTAAAACTGGACGACGCCCAACTTTAGCCCAAATTTCCACCGTCTTCAAATCCATCCAAACCAGTTTCATTTCGAAGCTCTCGTCATTACGATCGCAACGCAAAAAGTTTCGTTCCAATCGGACCTCGTATGAAAAAGTTATGCATTTTTAAAGTTTGTACAAATTTTAATATAACTAATTTCACAATTTATTTCCATATTTTTAACCTAGATCAGAATCTAGGCGTTCATCTCCATCCCTTCAGATCTGAGCCGCACCTCATAGCTTCTTCCCCAACGTGAAATTCATGTATGCAAACCCATTAGCCGTCGTTTCTTCCATCAATTTTCACGACCTCCACGACGACTTCCAGAATGATCAGGGAATACCACATCGAAGGCCTTCAAGGACGCTACCATCGCCCAGAGTAGGGTGGAGCTCGGCCATCTCTGCTGCACGCAAATCGAGGAAAAACGCACAACTTTGAATGCAAATTCCCGTTGATTCGTTGCTCCGTTTTCGATCATCTCCGTATGGATTTGAAGCTCTCGTCGTCCTCTACAACTTTGTAGTTGACGACTTTTGCTAATTGTTGATGGATTGAGAGGAAAATGAGGAAGAAGTTTCGAAATTTTCTGGCCATTGAATTAAAAGTGGCGGCTAATGTAACGACCCTGGATTTTTAATTTATTTAAATTAATAATTAAATGAAATTTTGAATAAAAATAGTAAATTAATTGAAGAAGTGAAGCGAGTTTTCCCGATTCAAATAGCAAATATATGTATTTATTGGATTTGAAATCAAATTGTAAATAAATAATTAATGTAAATTTTACAACCCATGAAAATTTGAATTTAAATAGTAATATAAAAATAAGATAATAAATCTTAGAGATTTAATAATAATAATTTAAAATTTAAACTAAAAATACAAAGCAATGAAAAAAAAACAAAGTTTTAAATATAAGTATGAAGACAAAAATCTTTAGCCATCAACATAAAATATCAGCCACCACAATCTCAAAAACAAACTAGGCGAACAAATTATGACATCTTTTGTACAACTAAGATAAGAAAAGAAGACATAGGGTACATAAGCATTGAATACTTTCATCTCTAGCCCAATACAATAAGCTGCAGCCATCAAAAACAAAGAAGAGAAACATAACAAATGACAATAACAACTTTATATTTGTACATGAAAGAAAAAGCAACCTGGCTAAGGAAACAAGCAAACAAAAAGCACAAGTATTAAAAAAAAAAGAAAAAAAAAGAAAATACCAGCCGAAGTCAAGTATGGCTAAAGCAAAAGAAGGGAGATGTGAAACATGAAGTACTCAAACATTAAATGCAGCCACCATTGATCACTTCAGCCTACAAAACAAAAGAAAATATCCATGTCTTGTGTTGTACAAACCCAACATAAAATATATCACTTGTACAAGTAACATTATCACCTGTAAACCCATTTTCTTGTATCAACCTCCTCACATCAGTTCGTTCCATTCAAAACTGAGAAAGAAAAAGGCAAACTAGAAAACATTGTTTGAAAACCAAACCTGAAGCAGTTGAAAAGAACCTAGCAAATTCAAGCATGCAAGTTTAGGCAACTAAATCTATTTCCAGTTTCAACAATTTCAGTTCTCTGTCCATCTTCTCAGTTCTAAGTATAAACAGGTGAGCAACTCCTATTTTTTTGAGGCTTAACTGTTTTGATTTCTTGTCGCTTGTGAGTAAACAAGTTATTCTTCATACTCAAAGATAATTTATCTATAACCAAGTTAGTTTGAGTTGCTGTGATGATAAAACCATGCTGTTAAATAATTTTTGAGCTCTGTAAAAAGATTTTTCTTCCTCTGTTCTTTGAGTTTAGTATGGAACAAACAGAACAAAAATTCGATCCCTTATGTTTGATCACTATCAAGTTCGAATCTCAAACAAAAGGTGTGTTTTTGAGTAAGAATTTTATTATAACAAAAGTCCAAGAAGAAAACAATATTATACAATATGAAATTTCAAAAGTTTGCAGGAAACCTTATCAAAGTGTAAATTTCGAACATGCTAAATTGTCATTTCGAATATACTACATAAATCCTTATTCGAAAATAGGATTTTTAAAACTATATTGAGGATTTTTAGTATTATGGTTAGGGTGCAGTTTCTTATTGAACAAAATTTGCTCTTTTACCAATTTCCAGAAATCAAACAAATTTTGAATGTTGAAACTTTGCCTGAAGTACGTCTGGGAATCGATGATTACAAGAAAATTGTTAAATAAATTTTCTATTGCAAGGATTGGAAGAACGAACGAGTTTAGGGTTTAAGACGTGGGTTTGTTGGGGTCTGGAAACGAGGTGATTCCTTCACCTCTGGCTGACCGAGTTGCACGAATTTCTGCGGAAGAGTAGGGTAAGGGGTTGGTGAGGTGTGGTCGAAGTGAGAGCGCCTCCAGTAGCTTATGGGGCTGTGGCGAGACGATTTCGTGGGTTGGTCGTGTTTATAGTTTTCGAGTTGTAGGCTAAATTTAGATTCGAAGTTTTTAAAGGCGATTCAAACTTGGATTTCGAACATTTGTGTGATTTGTGAGTTGCCAGAGACGTGGGTGTTCGCCGGAGCGTCGCCGTGGTGACGTGCACGTGCACGATGATGATTCACGTGTCAGGAGGTTTGGGTTGAGAGGGAAAACTCGAAGAAACGTTCGAACAGATGAATAGGGATACTCGGGTTTTCTTGTGCTCGAGTAGTTTGTTTCAGAAATTGTTTTAAAACTTAAGACTGAGCAGAGAAAAATGGGGGAAGAAGAAATACGAGAGAGAGAAGGAGAGCAGACTCGGGGAGCGCATGAGAGAAACTCGAGTTCGAGCACGAGAAAACAGAGTATCGACTCGAAGAGATTTGGATATGCGTCGCTCGAGAATGTTGATGGAGGACTCGAAGTTTTTGGGCATGGGACTCGAAGCAGTTTAGACGATTTGAGTATGTTGTGTTCCAGGCTTTTGTTTAAGGTATAGCCTGGCAGTTTCTTGATTTCAAAGAACAATATAAAATCTGAACGAATTTAAAACCGAGTTTAATTAGAATTTTTAAAATCTGAATTCAAATTGGAAATTTGAATCTTAGGATTTGAAAATGGACTAAAGTTTATAACTTTAAAATGATGTAAATAAGTTACATTTAAAAACTTGAATTAATTAAATAATTAATGGTTAATAAATGGGTCATTAAGGATTAACTAATTAAGTTAATTAATTAAGGAATTATAAATTTATGAAGGTGATTAAGGAAAGATAATAAATTAAGGGCTAATAAATCAATGTGATTAATTAAGGATAATTAATTTAAGAATAATCTATAAATTATTAATAGTTAATTAATAAACGATATAAAGGATAATTAATTATATTGGTTTGTATTTAATTTATGACTAATTAACCCGGATTAGAAATTCATAAGTAATTAATCTAATTTGAATAAATCAGATAATTAACTGACCTTACTTATGAATATTTGGATTTGATTGGATGATTGAATTGTTTGATATTTCCTGAAATATGATGCTTTGTGATATACCCTGATTTATGTTGTGATCTGTAATTTACTTATCTGTGATATATATCTGTGATCTGTACGATAAGCGTTATAGTTTATATCGCTTATCAACCATATCTTGTATTCTGATATGTGATGATTGATGTTGCACTATTGTGTGTAAAACCCCTGGACTACACCATACACACACAAATATGGATTTCACGTGGAAATCGGTTAAGTCACAGATAATTTAAATTTGATGTTTTTGAAATTGAAATTAGGAATTTGGGTTTAAATATGAAAAGCTTTTGAAATGGAGTTTCAAAGATAAGACTTATTTTTGAATAATTTGATAAAGTCTTGAAATTTAAATAATTTGATTTAAACTTAAATTCAAGATTTGAAATTGAATTCTATGATTTGAAACTAGGGATTAAGGGTGTTATACCCGTTATATATGGGTTAAACTATTTTAAAAGTATTGATTATGGAATGTGAATATAATTCAAGGGCTTTAACTCGTGCAAATATAATTGGATTTTTCTGAAACGAAAACTATTTGTTTTCAAATAATAACAGCTTTCATATAAGAAGTGAACTTCCAATTTGTGTTGAAACGTTTCAAATTTAAAATGAAATTGAAATGTTTTTGAAAACTATGAATTGAATCATTTTATTTTTAACAGATTTGAAATGGTAATTTGTTTAAACCATTCGAAATGAAATTGTTTTGAAAGCTATAAGTTATATCTTTGATTTAAAGACTTAACGAGTTAATCCAATTGAAACGGAAATTGTTTTGAAATCTGTGAATGGATTTTTATGAAACTGGGTGAACTTTGTGAAATAAATCTTTTGTTTAAAAGATTTGAAATGGTAATCGATTGAAACCATTTAAAAAGAAATTGGATTATTAAGTTGTGACTTAATTGAAATCACATATCCATATGTTTTTAAATATTGCGCTCATTATTCGGGTTAATCGGGAAAAGACATTTGTGTCATATAACCCATTCCGAATAGTGATACGACGTATATGGATAGCATTTGAAGACCGGTGGTGAAGACCGGATATTTTCGAAAACGAAAGGACAACTCGTCGAATGTCTCTGCATCGACTGACCCCGATATAGAGATTTTATCACCCTTTGTGATGGGAAGTCCGGACGAGATTGGGAATACCCGGAATTGCAAGGGCTTCGTAAGAAGTGCCTTCGGTTCTGTTCGAACCCGGAACAGACTTGTATGGATACATGTCTGACATTACACTTTGAGATATAAAGCCGATTTCTTTCAAATACATTTCTGTTGGTGGCGGAGAATTTATTCTCTTAGCTTAACACCCTTCTCTGAGACGTACGAGCTCAGAGGTTATGTAAGTGAAATTTATCAGCGATATATCCCAATTTGGTAATGTGGCATGCTGAGTGTTGCTGTGTGATGATCAGTGTTTGATCATTTGTGATATGATCATTTGTTTGATCTTATATCTTTGTGATCATAGGTTGATCATTTGTTTGACCCAAAGCATGGCTTTGTGACAAAGCGTAGCTTTGTGGACGAGACTTCGTCGGACCTCACACCCCGGAAATGGTCAAAACAGGAAAGATGCAGCAAGGTTCTAGGGAGTAGCGCCCCTTAGTGTATGTCATTTCTTTCTGGATAGAGGTGGTATCATGGTATGGAGCCCAGATACTTAACCTATGTGGTTTCTGCATGATTATTTTTATGTGGTAGTTGGAATCGAGGATCCTCGGGAAGATCGGTTACGATCGGGGGATGACATACGCGTGTCAGTAGTTACCTATTTTTGCAGAGGTAACCCGGCCTTGTGTTGGCAGAGATCCGGTTAGGTTCTCGGGACGTCATTCCAGAGGCGTTTCCATGTGGCAATGGGAAGTTCCTTGGCCTGACCATTTGTTGGAAATCCAAAGAAACAATACGAGCCTTGTACGGTATTAGTTGTAGAACCTGCCATTCACTTATGGTGGTGCCCTACTATTTGGATGGTAGCTATAGTAGGCATAGTTCGAAATGTCTATGCTGGCTAAGATTTATATTCTACTTTCGAAATGTTTTCTGCACTATGCACTAATAATAATATCAAAAATGATTTGATTTTGCGTAGTAAGCATCTTTGACTAACATAAGAAGAAATCTCCCCCAAGTCTGCGTTTGCATTGTGTGTGTGGTGGGAGGTCTTATGGTAGTTTCATTTTCCAAAAGCATTGCGGTTTTCAATGTTTAAATTCTTTTATGTTGTTTAAAGATAAACTGTTTTTGTTGCTCACACCAGTCCCACGACTGACTCGGAGTTTATTGTTCATTTCCTAAACTCTGGGTGCTCATAATTTTCTACACGAGCAGTCTAGAGTTGGGTTTTTCAGATAGTCAGGTTCAGTAGATTTTCTGGAGCTAGTTCAGTCTTTGGATCGGACTGCACTTGCTTACCTTTGTGCCTCGTTATTGAGAGTTCGAGCTATTTTTTGATTGCTGCTTTGAAGATGGAGATTATCCGCTGCTGATGTTAGTTATCTATTTTTTTTTTCCGCTGCTATTTGTTGTATCATATCTCTGATGTATATTGATATTCATTGTATCACTCTGTTGTATCAGATAATGTATATCAATGTATTATTATTTTTATTCCGCTGTGTTATTTACTTAATGTTGTTATAAGCTCCGGCGACTCGGATTTGAACGGTCGAATCTATGGCATTCGAGTACGATGTAAAGTATGGATGTCGATTTTCGAGTGGGCAAAATTCGCAGTCGTTACATTTGGTATCAGAGCAAAGGTTGAACTTTAGCTCAGGAGTATAACACGTTAAGTAGCTCATTAGAGATAGAGTGAAGTAAACTCTAGAATGAGTGTATCCCTAAGATATCCGTTTAAACGTCTCAGTAAATTCTCTTACTATCCACTGATAGTGAGTATGAGTGCAAGAAGAGGACGAGATAGGGGACAGGGGAATACGACTATCAATGGTCAATACCCTGCAACAGTGGAAACAACTTTCTTATCAATCTCTTTTGATTCATTTCCAAATTCTTTTCATTTCTTCGTATCAGCTACAAGAAGAAGTTTCGATATGATGATCGAATCGTTGTAGAAAATCCTTACTTCGTATCTTCATCGGTTTCTTATCAGCTTTTCGTTTTTAAACTTTAAGGAAATTGAAAAATTATGAATTGGAAAATTTAAATTGAGTTAAATTGATTAATAGAATATGAGGATAAAATTGAATTGAATCAATAAAATGATTTTGTTTAAAACCAAATTTGAAATTTTATTGTAATTTCTCGGGTTAATCAAAGTCCGGAGAGGGACAAATTGGTATGTATTCTGAGATATTCCGACTTGAGTTCGGAATCCGTATCTTGTGTTTGAGGAATTATAGGAGATCGAATCTGTCTATCTCTGTGTTGTTTCGTGCCTGCGAATTTCGAGGACGAAATTCTTTTAAGGGGGGAAGTTTGTAACAACCCTGGATTTTTAATTTATTTAAATTAATAATTAAATGAAATTTTGAATAAAAATAGTAAATTAATTGAAGAAGTGAAGCGAGTTTTCCCGATTCAAATAGCAAATATATGTATATATTGGATTTGAAATCAAATTGTAAATAAATAATTAATGTAAATTTTATAACCCATGAAAATTTGCATTTAAATAGTAATATAAAAATAAGATAATAAATCTTAGAGATTTAATAATAATAATTTAAAATTTAAACTAAAAATACAAAGCAATGGAAAAAAAAACAAAGTTTTAAATATAAGTATGAAGACAAAAATCTTTAGCCATCAACATAAAATATCAGCCACCACAATCTCGAAAACAAACTAGGCAAACAAATTATGACATCTTTTGTACAACTAAGATAAGAAAAGAAGACATAGGGTACATATGCATTGAATACTTTCATCTCTAGCCCAATACAATAAGCTGCAGCCATCAAAAACAAAGAAGAGAAACATAACAAATGACAATAACAACTTTATATTTGTACATGAAAGAAAAAGCAACCTGGCTAAGGAAACAAGCTAACAAAAAGCACAAGTATTAAAAAAAAAGAAAAAAAAAGAAAATACCAGCCGAAGTCAAGTATGGCTAAAGCAAAAGAAGGGAGATGTGAAACATGAAGTACTCAAACATTAAATGCAGCCACCATTGATCACTTCAGCCTACAAAACAAAAGAAAATATCCCTGTCTTGTGTTGTACAAACCCAACATAAAATATATCACTTGTACAAGTAACATTATCACCTGTAAACCCATTTTCTTGTATCAACCTCCTCACATCAGTTCGTTCCATTCAAAACTGAGAAAGAAAAAGGCAAACTAGAAAACATTGTTTGAAAATCAAACCTGAAGCAGTTGAAAAGAACCTAGCAAATTCAAGCATGCAAGTTTAGGCAACTAAATCTATTTCCAGTTTCAACAATTTCAGTTCTCTGTCCATCTTCTCTGTTCTAAGTATAAACAGGTGAGCAACTCCTATTTTTCCGAGGCTTAACTGTTTTGATTTCTTGTCGCTTGTGAGTAAACAAGTTATTCTTCATACTCAAAGATAATTTATCTATAACCAAGTTAGTTTGAGTTGCTGTGATGATAAAACCATGCTGTTAAATAATTTTTGAGCTCTGTAAAAAGATTTTTCTTCCTCTGTTCTTTGAGTTTAGTATGGAACAAACAGAACAAAAATTCGATCCCTTATGTTTGATCACTATCAAGTTCGAATCTCAAACAAAAGGTGTGTTTTTGAGTAAGAATTTTATTATAACAAAAGTCCAAGAAGAAAACAATATTATACAATATGAAATTTCAAAAGTTTGCAGGAAACCTTATCAAAGTGTAAATTTCGAACATGCTAAATTGTCATTTCGAATATACTACATAAATCCTTATTCGAAAATAGGATTTTTAAAACCATATTGAGGATTTTTAGTATTATGGTTAGGGTGCAGTTTCTTATTGAACAAAATTTGCTCTTTTACCAATTTCCAGAAATCAAACAAATTTTGAATGTTGAAACTTTGCCTGAAGTACGTCTGGGAATCGATGATTACAAGAAAATTGTTAAATAAATTTTCTATTGCAAGGATTTGAAGAACGAACGAGTTTAGGGTTTAAGACGTGGGTTTGTTGGGGTCTGGAAACGAGGTGATTCCTTCACCTCTGGCTGACCGAGTTGCACGAATTTCTGGGGAAGAGTAGGGTAAGGGGTTGGTGAGGTGTGGTCGAAGTACGAGCGCCCCCAGTAGCTTATGGGGCGGTGGCGAGACGATTTCGTGGGTTGGTCATGTTTATAGTTTTCGAGTTGTAGGCTAAATTTAGATTCGAAGTTTTTAAAGGCGATTCAAACTTGGATTTCGAACATTTGTGTGATTTGTGAGTTGCCAGAGACGTGGGTGTTCGCCGGAGCGTCGCCGTGGTGACGTGCACGATGATGATTCACGTGTCAGGAGGTTTGGGTTGAGAGGGAAAACTCGAAGAAACGTTCGAACAGATGAATAGGGATACTCGGGTTTTCTTGTGCTCGAGTAGTTTGTTTCAGAAATTGTTTTAAAACTTAAGACTGAGCAGAGAAAAATGGGGGAAGAAGAAATACGAGAGAGAGAAGGAGAGCAGACTCGGGGAGCGCACGAGAGAAACTCGAGTTCGAGCACGAGAAAACAGAGTATCGACTCGAAGAGATTTGGATATGCGTCGCTCGGGAATGTTGATGGAGGACTCGAAGTTTTTGGGCATGGGACTCGAAGCAGTTTAGACGATTTGAGTATGTTGTGTTCCAGGCTTTTGTTTAAGGTATAGCCTGGCAGTTTCTTGATTTCAAAGAACAATATAAAATCTGAACGAATTTAAAACCGAGTTTAATTAGAATTTTTAAAATCTGAATTCAAATTGGAAATTTGAATCTTAGGATTTGAAAATGGACTAAAGTTTATAACTTTAAAATGATGTAAATAAGTTACATTTAAAAACTTGAATTAATTAAATAATTAATGGTTAATAAATGGGTCATTAAGGATTAACTAATTAAGTTAATTAATTAAGGAATTATAAATTTATGAAGGTGATTAAGGAAAGATAATAAATTAAGGGCTAATAAATCAATGTGATTAATTAAGGATAATTAATTTAAGAATAATCTATAAATTATTAATAGTTAATTAATAAACGATATAAAGGATAATTAATTATATTGGTTTGTAATTAATTTATGACTAATTAACCCGGATTAGAAATTCATAAGTAAATAATCTAATTTGAATAAATCAGATAATTAACTGACCTTACTTATGAATATTTGGATTTGATTGGATGATTGAATTGTTTGATATTTCCTGATATATGATGCTTTGTGATATACCCTGATTTATGTTGTGATCTGTAATTTACTTATCTGTGATATATATCTGTGATCTGTACGATAAGCATTATAGTTTATATCGCTTATCAACCATATCTTGTATTCTGATATGTGATGATTGATGTTGCACTATTGTGTGTAAAACCCCTGGACTACACCATACACACACAAATATGGATTTCATGTGGAAATCGGTTAAGTCACAGATAATTTAAATTTGATGTTTTTGAAATTGAAATTAGGAATTTGGGTTTAAATATGAAAAGATTTTGAAATGGAGTTTCAAAGATAAGACTTATTTTTGAATAATTTGATAAAGTCTTGAAATTTAAACAATTTGATTTAAACTTAAATTCAAGATTTGAAATTGAATTCTATGATTTGAAACTAGGGATTAAGGGTGTTATACCCGTTATATATGGGTTAAACTATTTTAAAAGTATTGATTATGGAATGTGAATATAATTCAAGGGCTTTAACTCGTGCAAATATAATTGGATTTTTCTGAAACGAAAACTATTTGTTTTCAAATAATAACAGCTTTCATATAAGAAGTGAACTTCCAATTTGTGTTGAAACGTTTCAAATTTAAAATGAAATTGAAATGTTTTTGAAAACTATGAATTGAATCATTTTATTTTTAACAGATTTGAAATGGTAATTTGTTTAAACCATTCGAAATGAAATTGTTTTGAAAGCTATAAGTTAAATCTTTGATTTAAAGACTTAACGAGTTAATCCAATTGAAACGGAAATTGTTTTGAAATCTGTGAATGGATTTTTATGAAACTGGGTGAACTTTGTGAAATAAATCTTTTGTTTAAAAGATTTGAAATGGTAATCGATTGAAACCATTTAAAAAGAAATTGGATTATTAAGTTGTGACTTAATTGAAATCACATATCCATATGTTTTTAAATATTGCGCTCATTATTCGGGTTAACCGGGAAAAGACATTTGTGTCATATAACCCATTCCGAATAGTGATACGACGTATATGGATAGCATTTGAAAACCGGTGGTGAAGACCGGATATTTTCGAAAACGAAAGGACAACTCGTCGAATGTCTCTGCATCGACTGGCCCCGATATAGAGATTTTATCACCCTTTGTGATGGGAAGTCCGGACGGGATTGGGAATACCCGGAATTGCAAGGGCTTCGTAAGAAGTGCCTTCGGTTCTGTTCGAACCCGGAACAGACTTGTATGGATACATGTTTGACATTACACTTTGAGATATAAAGCCGATTTCTTTCAAATACATTTCTGTTGGTGGCGGAGAATTTATTCTCTTAGCTTAACACCCTTCTCTGAGACGTACGAGCTCAGAGGTTATGTAATTGAAATTTATCAGCGATATATCCCAATTTGGTAATGTGGCATGCTGAGTGTTGCTGTGTGATGATCAGTGTTTGATCATTTGTGATATGATCATTTGTTTGATCTTATATCTTTGTGATCATAGGTTGATTATTTGTTTGACCCGAAGCATGGCTTTGTGACAAAGCGTAGCTTTGTGGACGAGACTTCGTCGGACCTCACACCCCGGAAATGGTCAAAACAGGAAAGATGCAGCAAGGTTCTAGGGAGTAGCGCCCCTTAGTGTATGTCATTTCTTTCTGGATAGAGGTGGTATCATGGTATGGAGCCCAGATACTTAACCTATGTGGTTTCTGCATGATTATTTTTATGTGGTTGTTGGAATCGAGGATCCTCGGGAAGATCGGTTACAATCGGGGGATGGCATACGCGTGTCAGTAGTTACCTATTTTTGCAGAGGTAACCCGGCCTTGTGTTGGCAGAGATCTGATTAGGTTCTCGGGACGTCATTCCAGAGGCGTTTCCATGTGGCAAAGGGAAGTTCCTTGGCCTGACCATTTGTTGGAAATCCAAAGAAACAATACGAGCCTTGTACGGTATTAGTTGTAGAACCTGCCATTCACTTATGGTGGCGCCCTACTGTTTGGATGGTAGCTATAGTAGGCATAGTTCGAAATGTCTATGCTGGCTAAGATTTATATTCTACTTTCGAAATGTTTTCTGCACTATGCACTAATAATAATATCAAAAATGATTTGATTTTGCGTAGTAAGCATCTTTGACTAACATAAGAAGAAATCTCCCCCAAGTCTGCGTTTGCATTGTGTGTGTGGTGGGAGGTCTTATGGTAGTTTCATTTTCCAAAAGCATTGCGGTTTTCAATGTTTAAATTCTTTTATGTTGTTTAAAGATAAACTGTTTTTGTTGCTCACACCAGTCCCACGACTGACTCGGAGTTTATTGTTCATTTCCTAAACTCTGGGTGCTCATAATTTTCTACACGAGCAGTCTAGAGTTGGGTTTTTCAGATAGTCAGGTTCAGTAGATTTTCTGGAGCTAGTTCAGTCTTTGGATCGGACTGCACTTGCTTACCTTTGTGCCTCGTTATTGAGAGTTCGAGCTATTTTTGGATTGCTGCTTTGAAGATGGAGATTATCCGCTGCTGATGTTAGTTATCTATTTTTTTTTCTGCTGCTATTTGTTGTATCATATCTCTGATGTATATTGATATTCATTGTATCACTCTGTTGTATCAGATAATGTATATCAATGTATTATTATTTTTATTCCGCTGTGTTATTTACTTAATGTTGTTATAAGCTCCGGCGACTCGGATTTGAACGGTCGAATCTATGGCATTCGAGTACGATGTAAAGTATGGATGTCGATTTTCGAGCGGGCAAAATTCGCAGTCGCTACAGCTAAGGGCTGAAACCCTAGGGTTTTTGGAAAATAGAGAAAGTGAGGGGCTTTTATAGAAAAATACGCGACACTATTCATCCTGGATTTTCCGAACTCCAAACGAAGCATGTCGGCTGACGTTTCTAAGGTTTACCCCACGTTCCGAACACAATGGAACAGGTTTCCGAAGCAAATTCGATCATCTGTGCGAGTTACGGCAATAACGGTCGATTTAAAATTAAATCGGTTAATCAAATTTCTGTGCGTTTAGGCTCGCCCCGAACAAACGGTAAATCTGATTGACCCGAAATTCGAAACCTTACAATAATATGACATTATGGATCCGATGAAACTGGTTTCGTCGAAATCCGAGACTTTTTGAAAAATGACTATTTTCTCTCGCCAAATTAATATTAAAAACAATTCGATGCGTTTCGAGCTGCCACGGTCAAACGATAACTCCGATTGCTACGAAAATTGAAATCCGACAATAACAAACTATTACGGATCCAATGGAACTAGTTTCGTTCCATTCTGAGACTGTTCAAAAATGGCTATTTTTCAGTCGATAATTAAATATTAAAATAGTCAATTTTCACAAATTAACTTTAAATTCAATTTTAAAAGTTCTATAACATTACTATAACTCCAATATGATAAGAAAAATTTTACAAATCATTTTCAATCATATTCAACTCGATTTTCAATTATTTCTGACATTTAACTTATTAAATTATTGATTTAATTGTCTAATTAAATCCAATATTCGAAAGATAAATTATTCGACTGTTTAATTTCAATATAAAATTCCCAATTTTAAATTATTAACTTTTAAATCAAATTTCAATTGTTCACAAATCCCATTTTTAATTTCACAGTAATTAACAATCTTTTACAATGCAGTTTCCCAATATAAATCCAATATAAAAGATTATATTATATTCAGCGTTCAATTATATTGTAATTCAAATTCAAGTTATTTAATTCCAAATGAATTCTTTTATTTCGATTTACACTTTCATTATTGAATCAACCATTTACTTATACATTATTATCAATAGTTTATAATTCATTTACTTTCATTTTCTTCAGCTATCATCTTATTTAAATTCACAGTAATATTAAATTACATTCATTTACGTTGATTTCCATATTATAACTTCAATATTAAATGTAACATTTTATTTATTTCGTTGTTTACAATCAAATTCAATTCAATTCAATTACTTGTTACATTCGAATTTAAATCTTTACTTACGTTCAATTACAAGTTAACATCTTTATCGAATTACAGTTTCAGTTATTATCTGCTTTCAATCAACTGTAATATTAAGTTACATTTATTTATATTAGTTTCAATAACATAAACTTCCATTATTAAATCTACCATTTTATTTATTCTTGTTTACAATCATAACCAATTTGGTTTACAATCAAATTCAATTCATTATTTACATTCACTACAAGTTAACATCCATATTTAATTTACAAATAAGTTATTTCAGAATTCAGTTTTGTATTTTAACTTGTAATTCACATTTAACAACACAAAATTTTATTTCCTTCGGATTTTTATCCAAAATTTTCATTTTAATTCGTATTTTTAAAGTGTTAAAAATACGGGTCGTTACACTAGGGTCTCCACATCTTGCTCACAAAATTTCATGTGTTGGACTTATAGATCATGAGATATTGATTGTTTTCCACAAGAATGCCTTTTACTTTGAAGAATGTTGATCCCTGTTGTTGGAGCCAATCTACGCCGATCCCTCTTATACATTGAGCCACATTCCATACTTCGAACATTCTGCCTGGCATATCCATTAATTTCATTCAACCTCGACTTGATATTATTATCTGTACTTGATTTCTGGGCCCTACAATCATCGCTCTGGACTTACCGGCCTTAATAATTGTGACGTCTATTGGGTTAAATCCGTCTATATACTGCCTTGGCAAAAGGTGGGTTAACAACTACTAAGAATAGGCATTGTTTTATTACCTTTCCAACTAAATGTTATATTTAACAGAATATTAATCTCGGGTCCCTATTTCATAATTTAATTGTAAAGCGAGTCCTTTAATCACTAATTATAAAAACGAGTGTGAACCAATGCTACGCATACAGATTGCAACTATATTTTTTTTTTCAAACTTGAAATTTGTCACACATCCTTATTTTTAATTATTTTATAAAGTATATCCCTTCCAATTTCCACTTATGTTTTACATCCCTAGTTTCATTTTTCACGTTTGTCTTTATGTTTTTACCCTTCATAAACCTAATTTTTAATTTCTCTTAACAATTTCTAATTTTTTTCTGAACATTTCGATTTGTAATTTCCATGGAATTTAGGTGCCGAATTTTGTTATATCTTGTTGATTCGATCTTCACCCACATCTCATTCGAATTTAACTACATCTCGATCGAATTTAGCTATATCTCGTTCGATTTGAATTTAGTTGTATATTGTTGATTCAATCTTCAACAACAACGATTCAAATTTAGCTGCGTTCACATTCAATTCGATCAGTTTTTGCTACATCTCGATTTGTTTTAGCTTTTCATTTTCTTCTGCTTTGCGTAAAAATATGAGTTCGATGTTAGTTTATTTTTTTTCATAGTTATTTTTGTTCGTTTAATTTTTGATCTACGATTTTGTTGAATTAAATTTTATTCATTTTGTTGTAGCTGCAATTTATTATTAATGTTGTTATTTTTTTAGTTGAACTTTGTTATTATTTATGATATGGAGGCAATTATTAATATGACATACATTTTTGTTTGTTGAATTTACTATATCTGTTATTGTTATCATTGTAATTGGTTGTAGTGCTCATGTCGTTATTGTTATAGTTCATGTATGTTGCTATTGAATTATATGATATAAATGGGATGTGGCAGTGGAGTTTTATGCAGGACATTGTTGTTATGACATATATTTGCTAAGCATTTCCATAACAATATTTGTTTAGTAAATAATTGTTACAGTAGTTTTTATTTTAACAATTATATTTATTATGTTGTACTTATATTCTAACATTATATTTGTTTATTCAGGTCCGAGCCTATTGATGTTCTTGTCATTTTTCTATTGGGTAATGATACTTATAGTAGGCATCTTAGTTTGAGTGATTGTGTATTGAGCTTAAGAAATGATATTTGTGAACATTGGCCTGAGTTAACACCTGATTCTATTGAATTGGTTTATGAAAGAGATGAAAAGAAAAGAGTTATTGAAACTAATTATGATTTGCATAGTATATTGTTGCTTGTTGCTCATAGCCGTGATGATTTTCTACTTGTTTCGGTTATATCCTAAGCAGTGTAAAAGTATATCAGCTGATATTGGTTCTTATAGCTCTTCCTTTGCTGGTTCTTTTGGTGTGTGTTGCTCAACTACTTCTTCAATGGTTTGTTCTTCAGTTGATTCTAGTTCTACTTTGAAATGGTTGTTAAAAATGGTTCTAGCAATCCAGTATTTACCGGTGGTGATCAAAGATTTGTTGATGGCGTTGAGAAGTTTCGATTGTATCTTATGATATATTGTATTAAGAATGGTTATAAAGTTAATGTTGTTAAAAATGATAAGGAGCGAGTTATATTTGTTTGTTCATGGGAAGGTTGTACTTTTTGCATTCATGCTTGTCATAGGTTTAACCTACCAAGTTTTTTTGTTGTCAAAACTATGCAGTCTAATCATTCATGTTGAGCTGGTATTGTCGATGTTAGCCATCCACCCATTTCTAGCAAATTAGTTAAGGAGTTGGCTGCTGATTTTGTTCGTTTAAATCCTCTTATGAAAACGAATTTTTCATTATTTTATACCAAGTACAATATGTGTTAAATTAATATTTTGCTTATACGAGAAAAAGATTGGCTTTGGAAGAAATACATGGCACTGATTTGGTTTCGTATCATCGTTTGAAACCTTTTTAGGAAGCTATGGTTGAGTGTAATCCTGGTAATACTGTTGAATTTCAAGATGATTCTGTTAGTGATGAATTTGAGAAGATTTATATTGGGTCTGAAGCATGAAATATGGACTTGATTATTGTCGTCCTTTAATTTTTTTGGATTTATGAGAAGTAGTGGACAATATGGTGTTATGTCTGCTATGGCTAAGAATGGTAATCAAGGTTGATTCAGTTCCAAAAATTATAATATAATTTATTTGTCTTTCATTTAGTGAAATATTTGCATGTCAAATGTTTGTCATGTTTTTATGGCAAATATTTGTCTGTCAAATATTTGTCGTGTTTTTATAGCAAATATTTGACGTACCCGTGTTGTTTCATTTTATTCGATATGTTTGTTTTCTTGTTATTTTATTTGTTAAATTAGTATTATATATGCTATTTTATTTACTTGGCAAACCTTTTTTGAATGGTTTAACTTTTTTGTTATATTGGATGATTTATGTTGTTAAATATTGCAATGTCAAATATTTGTCATATTCTTATGGAAAATATTTGACATACCTTTGATGTTGCGTTTTTTATATTTCGTGCATTTTTATTTTGATTATATGACAAAAGTATTTTGATTTCTTTTAAGTTTTTTCCCACTAGCTTTTGGGATTGTATCTGGTGAAGATGAACCTAATTAGTATTGGTTTTTGACGAAGTTTCGAGAAATGTTACGTCATGATGATCGTTATTTCATCTTTATATCCGATCGGCATCCTGGTCTTTTGCTTGCTGTTCCTCAAGTTTTTCCAGATTCAGCTCATGGTTCTTGTTACTACTATTTAAAGAATAATTTGAGGAGTTTTTTTAACAAAAAAGTGTCCTTAAGGTGAAAAAAATGGATTATTTCATTGTTTTATCGAGTTGCTAATGCTGCTATAATAAATGTATTTAATCAAGCTTTTTTTGAGTTTAAAAGTGTTGGTGGGATTGAAATCTTGCATGGTTTGCTTTTTGAAAAGTTTTCTGATGTTTTTTTTATTGGTAATCGATATGAGGAAATGAGTTCTAATCGTGCGAAAAGTTTTAATTGATGGATTTTAGAGGAAAGATATTTAACTATCGCTACATGTTTAGATAGAATTCATTTGAAGCTCATGAAACTTATGTCTAATAGACGCGAGTTAAGTAAAATAGGAATAGTCAGTCGTGCCCTGTTATGGAGAAGCGTTTAAGGGATCTATACCTTGAGGGTATTCAATGGAAAGTTACTAAATCTTATATTGATGTTTACGAAGTTCAATCAACTCAACCTTATCGTGTAGATTTGAGTGTACGGCGATGTAGTTGTAACTTATGGCGGATTAATGGGTTTCCATGTGCTCAAGCTGTTAGATGTATTCTTGCTTTTGATTTGATGTTTATTCTTATATTAAGGACTATTTCAAAGTGTCCTTTTTCCGAGCATCTTATTCTCATCTGATTCATCCACTTGTTAATTTTCAAATGGAAGATGTTTTACCCGAAGATGTCGAAGTTCATCCTCCTAAGAGAAGACGTGGTGTAGAAAGGCCTCCTTCTTCTGAATGGATTAAGTCAGCTGGTGAGGTGAATAAGTACAAACGTTGTAGTTTTTGTATGAAATTGGGTCATTACAAAAGATCTAGTTTGTTAAGAAATAAAGTGTAATTTTTATACATTATTGGCTTTTTATTGTGAAGACTATTAATGTAACTTCATGCTTTTTTGTTGAATTAAATATTTTATTTTGTTATTTTACTTATTTGTTTGGTTAGCAGTGTAATATTCTTTTATTGGTTAGTAACAGTCCGGCAATTAATAGTTTGGCAAATATTTGCCTGGGTAATATTTATCAAGCTAATATTTGCTAGTGATATATTTAGTAGTTTATGTTTGTTAGTTATACATATGTGATGAATATATATATATATATATATATGTTTTTTCATTATAATATGTTTTTAGTTGTTTTTGAAGGTAAGTTTGGTTAATCATTATTATAACTATGTTAAAAATAGTTATATTTTTGTACTTGATCGTGAAGTGTATTTGGTTATGTTCTACATCCATAATTATATTTTGTTATATTTTGCATTCACATCATTCTTATTACATTTTGCACCAATCAAATGTCTACTGACAAATATTTGGTAGATAAATATTTGCCTGACAAATATTTGTTTATTTTCGTGATCATATTGCTTAACTGTTGTTATTTTGTATACATGATTAGGTTTGGCATTAACTAAATTCTATTGGCTTTTTCATCCATACCTACACGATTAGATTTGACATTCAACTAACCTTTTCATTCATACGTAACCGATTAGGTTTGGCATTCAGTTGGCAAATGGATCCATATATATCTAATTAGGTTTGGCATTCGGCTAGTTTTTGCTTCCATATGTACTCGATTAGGTTTGGCATTCAGTTGGTTTATTCATTCAATGATTTGCTTGGTTAAATAATGTATCTTGGGTATTGATCGATTTTCATATGTACCCATTAGGTTTGGCATTTGGTTGGCTTTTGCATCAATACGCACAAAATTAGGTTTGGCCCTCGGTTGGCTTTTGCATCCAGATGTACTCGATTAGGTTGGCATTTGTCTAGCTTTTGCGTCTATACGTACCTGATTAGGTTTGGTATTCGGCTAGTTTTTGCATTCCAATGTATGCTCGGTAAATAATGTATCTTGGCTATAGTTTGGTTTTCATATGTACCCGATAAAGTTTGGCATTCGGTTGGCTTTTGCTTTCATACATACCTGATTAGGTTTGGCATTCAGCTAGCTTTTGCTTCATATGTATCCGATTAGGTCTGGCAGTTGGTTGGCTTTTGCATTCCATGGTTTGCTCAGTTAAACAATGTATTTTGGGTATAAATTAGTTTTCATATGTACCTGATTAGGTTTGGCATTCGATTGGCTTTTGTATCCATACGTACCCGATTAGGTTTGACATTCAGTTGGCTTTTGCATCCACATATACCCGATTAGGTTTGACATTCGACTAGCTTTTGCATTCCATGGTTTGCTTGGTTAAACAATATACCTTGGGTATAGATCGGTTATAATATGTACTCGATTAGTTTTGGCATTCGGTTGGCTTTTGCAATCATATGTACCCGAATAGATTTGGCATTCGGTTGGTTTTTCTATCCATATGTACCCGATTAGATTTGACATTCGGTTTGCTTTTGCTTCCATACGTACCCAATTAAGTTTGGCATTCAGCCAGCTTTTGCTTCCATACGTACCCGATTAAGTTTAGCATTTGGTTGGCTTTTACATTCCATGGTTTGCTCGGTTAAAAAATGTACCTTGGGTATCGATCGTTTTTCATATGTACTCGATCAGTTTTGGCATTCGGTTAGCTTTTGCATTCAAACGTACCCAATTAGGTTTGGCATTCGGTTGGATTTTGCATCCATGCATACCCGATTAGGTTTTGCATTCGGTTGGCTTTTCCTTTCATACGTAGCCCATGACCAGGCCTATGACCGAGCCCATGACCGACCCCATGACCGTACCCATGACCGAGCCCATCACCGAGCCTATCACCAAGCCCAAGACCAAGCTCATGACCGAGCCCTAGACCGAGTCCATAACCGAGCGCATAATCAAACCCATAATTGTTTAGTTTTGGCATTCGATTGGCATTTGCATCCATACGTAACCAATTAGGTTTGGCATTTGGTTGGATTTTGCATCCATACAAACCCAATTAAATTTGACAATTGTTTGGCATTTGGTTAGCTTTTGTATCCATACATACTCGATTAAGTTGTGCTTCTATTAAGCTTTTACATTTGGTAGTTTTTTTGGTTAGACAATATATCTTAATTATATAATTTTTCTTATAAATTCAATTAGAGTATGTAGTTGATTATGTTATGGTGTTGGCTATAAGCTTGGTTAATCAATATTATAATATTTAATGTCATTACTTCTATTGCTTGTGTAATTGTTGCCTAACAAATATTTTCCAGATATTTGAGTTTAGTGTAGAGATTAAACAATATTATACTGTATGAAAATAACAAAATTTCATTTAAATATTGTACATTACATTTTAGATATACAATATTGTACACTACATCATGTTAATGTATGTACTATTCAATATCCAACATATTTGAGTTAAACATCAAAATTTATATATTACACCAACCACATTTTCTATATAGGACATTATAGTTCAAAATTAAGTACTTACATTACATTGTGATAAAAGTTTCTAACAATCATCCAAAAGTGTTTTTTAAACATTTAATATGAACAAGTAAGATTACATATCTAGCATATGCATTTATCATCCAAATTTTGATACTTTCAGCCAAGTTATATAAACTATATTTAACCGAAGTTTCCTATGTCTATACGGTTTTTAATACATTTGATAGTGTTGGGTTCTGATTTCCAGCCATGATCTTTGTCTGCGACGATCTCATATAGGATGTGAAGTCTTAGTTTCTGCAATGCTTCATTTTCATATAAATATGCTTTATCTTCTATTTGTATGTCATTGGATAGGTCTTCCATATATCGCATAACAAATACTACACAATCAATACTGCAGAAATACTATGCAAGTTCGAAACTTGCGTAGCGTGATTCGAACGTTTATTGACATGTGTTATGTTGTCCCAGTGACATGTTGTATATAAAGTACCATTTCAAAAAAAATGTTATTAAATTTACCGTTATAAGATAAAATTTTATACTTACGAATAGTATTTTGATGTGGACAATTCACAAAGTTGACTGGTTTGTCTTGAAGTTCTGATGGTTTTTTCCATTTTTTTGCATTAGTTGACTTCAGAAAAACCATTATTCTGTCTCTCTGCAAAAAATAATCATGTCAATTAAGTGAATAAATATTTGCCACCAGGCAAATATTTGATAGACAAATTGCCACCAGTAGTTATTAAAACATTTAAAATTTACTACTTTTGCTTGCTGTTTGTGTGGGCAGTCGAAGTTTTTTCTTCTTGGCCTTTGGGAATCATAATGTGTTTAGCTTTTGTCAACTGCATTGAACTCCAACAGCGTGTAGTGATTTTTATGATGTAGTGGTATCAATATTTTTCTACAATTCATAGCTTCTTGTTCCAGCACTTTGACTACCAAAGATTCATATGTTGGTTTGTAGTCTTGAATTATTGATACCTATGATTACATATTAATTAGCTTTCAAAATTTCAAGTGATATTTATTTGCAATTTTAAGTATTTCATACCGCCGCATAGGATTTTAATTATACGATGTCTTTGTGATTTAGCTTTAGTTTTATCGCTGAATAACGGTCTATAACTTGCTTATAAACTAGATTTTATATATCAGTTTTGCTATTTTTGGTTAATAATATTATATTGATTTATATACCATTGAGTCAATGAGTCTATTGAATAGCATGTTGGAAATACCGACTCCTCTTATTTCAATGTCTTTGTCTGGGTTATACTATGCAGCTTTTTTGTTTTAATAATAGGTAAAGTATATTAGTATGCATTATAGTAAGAAGGTTGGAATATAATATATGAAATTTAATTATTGTTTGTGTCTGAAATTGATACTTCGGTGTGTTAATATTATTTAAACATTTGTTTGGCATATATATTTCGGGCAAACAATTGCATGGCAAATATTTGCCATGTAATTATTTGTCGGGCACTAATTTGCTATGCATTCATACATTTCTGTATTTTTGTTTGTATATTTGCATTTCATGTTTTAATAAAATAAATTACCTATTTCCGTCTGCTTCATAAAAAGCATTAAGTTCATGAATTTGTTCATTTGTGAGCCATTTTTTCCAAACTTGCTTTTTTGCACCAATGTCTTTGCCTTTTCTTTTATTTCAGACCTATCATGATCAGATTATGTTCTTTGGTCTGATACATATTCATGTTGAGGAGCTTCTTCACCTTTTTTGTCAATTGTGCTTTTATCCGATTTCTTTCGGTATGCACTTTTTTTAGTTGGATATTGGAATTTGGGATTTTTTATTGCTCTTTTTGGTTTTTGTTTTACTCGTTTGAGAGTGAAGAAGGAGAAACTTTTATTTGATTTCTTTTCAACTTTTTCTACTCCTTTTCAAGCTTGATTTTTGAAATCTACAACCACTTTTTGTTGAATGTTTTCTGATTCATGGGTTAATTTTTGGCTGCTTTGTAGACTCTCACTTGAAGGTGTCAGTAAGGAGAATGTTCAGCAGTCTATATTTGGTCTATTTTTCTTTAAATCATCTGTTACAATTGTATATTTAGTATATGCAGATAATTGAGATATATTATTTTATATACAAAATTGATTTTTTTTTTTAAATATGCACCTTTTGTTTTTTTACTATTTTTTCTTGATGTCCCTCTATGATTAAATCTTCCGATTTATCAGCTGGTCTATCAAAAAATTTCAATTGTTAAATATTTTGTTTGCTAGCATATAGGTGGCAAATATTTGCTTGGTTGAATTTTTAACAATAAGTTGTAAATATTTACCTTTCTTGCTTTCTTTTTTCTCTTCAATAGCCTCTTTTTGTTCATCGCTTTTTACTGCCTTTGATATGACAACTATTTCAAATTGGCTTACTGTTTAGTCATCATCATCATCTTTGGCAGTAGCATCATCTTTATCTTGGACATCACCATCATCATTTTTCCTTTGGTCATCATTATTTTTACTTTCATCTGGACCATCGCCATCATCTTTTCTTTTCTTTGCACTATCAACATCAACATCTTTGTCATCACCCTGCCATCAGCTCCACCATCAGCATTACCATCACCATCGTCACCACCATTAGCTCCACCATCAACATTATCATCACTATCACCACCACCATCACCTCCACCATCAACATCATCATCACCATCACCATTACCATGTTTGTCATCTTCAGCTTCAGCTTTAGTTTCATCTGGATCGTCGTCGTCACCATCTTTAGGCTCATTTTCCTCATTAGCATCTTTTTTGTCTTTATCCTCATCACCATCTTTCCCATCATTATCAACATTAGCAGCATTACTATCTTTATCCTCATCACCATTTTTTTTGTCTTTCTCAGCACCATCATCTTCACCAACTTTGTCTTCATTAAAACCATCAATATCAACATATATACCCGCATCATCATCGCCATCTTCACTTTTATCAGTACCATCACCATCATCCTCTTTATCAGTACCAATATATTTATCTTTGTCAGCACCATTTCCATCTTCGTCTTCATTTTCATCTTGTTAATAATAATCATCATCATCTATTGTTTCATCATCATTAATTTGATCATTATTAACTTCGTCGTCAATATCATCTTCATCGTCTTCTCCTTTTTCTTTCCTTTTGTCAAATCTTTATTTTCTTTTTTGAAGAGCTTGTTCTCTTTTTTTGGAGCTGCATTCTCCTTTTTCAGCTTCTTCATTTCCAATTTTATATCTTTCAGTTATTTGTTGAGATTTTCATATTTTTTACCAACAACTTAAGCTTTTTCTTTATGAGATTTAGCTTTGGTAGATTTTAGCTTCCTTTTCTTTTCTTTTTTGTTTTTCTTCCTTTCTCAGCAAATAAGAAAAAAATATTAAATTTTGTATTTGTTCGACAAGTATTAGGCAGGAAGCTATTTTACAGGCAAATATTTGTTGTTCACTTTTTATAACAGCGTTTCTATGTTTTGTTAGGTATTTACCTTTTTGTCAAGGAAGCACTTCATTTTGCTTGGAGTAACTTCTAGTAGTGTCCATTTAGAAAAAGTTGGTTTATTCTGTTGATAACTTAATTTTAAAGGAATTATTTCTGTAATATCACAGAACCGATACCGCACAAAGAGGTATTAGGTGTTAGTTTAGTTTATAACAGAAATAAAAAAGATAAAATGAGTTATTAAAGTTTACCAATGGTAGGGTTACGAATACCCATATTTTTCGTGGACTGTCTTTATTTTTTCTCATTAGCTCCATCAAATGTTTTCCTACTGTTGCTGGTCAAAAAGCAGTTTTTATTTGCTTCGATCTATGAAAATATGGTAGTAGCAACAAAGAAAATGCTGAGTTTGAATTGGAGAACAAGCATGTTAAAATCAAATACATAATAAGCAACCTTACAACATCCACTATATTTTATGTTTTTTGGCTTTTTAAAACTAACCATATGCTTATTTCGATATCCTTTGCTTTGATCATTTTTGCATTACTAAAATTTTTTATTTTAATTATTTTATTTTAGAATTGATCTTAGATTCTTTCAAATGAGGCGCTATGTTGTTTGCCTTCATTTGGGAATCCTAAAATTATTACGGTATCACTTTCTTTCAAAATTGCTTTCATGTCTCCAAAATAAAAACAGTTTTCTTCAATTGAAAAGGATTCTATTATCATATCTATTGGAGCCGATTCTTTCAATATGTCTTTAGTTGTTATAGCTCCTTCGAAGAACGGATTGATGCTGTTGAAGAAAAGAGTTTTCTTCAATAATTCCATGTGTGCTTCTGGAAGTAACTTTTCTTTTATTAATTTTTCTACTAATTTATAAAAAGACTTAAAGCTACTTTTATAGATTTCTGAATTTTCTTTTGGTTTGTAGGTGTTTTTATACTACTACTTCTTGTTCCTGGTGTTTTTCTCTCGAGGGATGAAAGAGGAACATCACCCCATAATGGTATATACTTTGAAGATTCTAATGTTGGAGTTGCTGGAGCTTTCGAATTTGAAGATTCAGTGTTTTAAAGTGATTTGGTTTTGTGAGAAGATTCAGGTAAATTTACAAATTTCCTAGCTTTCAATGGTAGTATTCTTTTTTGTGTTGTGACTTCGTATCTTCGTCGTTGTACCTATAAAGGTTATAAAATTATCAAATTAGTGTCACATACATACGTAGTAAAATGTGCACGACAAATATATGACAAGTTGATATTTGCTAGAAAAATATTTGCCTGGGTAATATGTCCCATGTTCTCTTTTTTATTACAGTTTAATATACTTTTCATTCATTTCTTTTTACTCGTTTTAAGTTAATGTTTTATGCATTTTTTCAAGCATCTTGAAGATTGGGAAAACAACCCTAATTAAGATAGAAATGAAACATTGGAGTAGTTCAGCAAATCACATGGGCACTCTTAGTTGTTCAACATGCATGTTGGGTAATATCCATTTGATTAAGTTTGTTTAAATTCTTTTCCAAAACAAAAAGTGTATGCTTTTTATAGAAATGTATACATACTAAAATTTCAATTTACCAAAAATCTAAACTTTTTTTTACAAACCTGTAATATTTTAGTATTTCAGTAAAAAAAATTAAATGCACAAAATTACAATCATAAATTGTTTGGGAAATATTTGACATCCTTATTTTTGTTAAAGGTTTTTGTAATATATAATGTTATTTTAAAAATAAATTTATTAATAGAAATATTAGCTATACCCACTTCATCATTTAATTTTACACTACAGTTAGAATCTACCATCAATCAAAACTACATTTATGAGTTACTAGACATTTTTAGTACTTGTATTAAAAATATTTTAATATTTGCCAAGTTAATATTATGGCAAATATCTGCCAGGTAAATATTTCCACTAGTAATTAATTCCTTATCACCCTATATCGATCTCATAAAATTTTTTCAGGTAAATATAATTGCAAAATATTTGCAATTATTTAGCCAGGTAATCTACATATATAAGCAATTACCGATAATACCTTATGGTAAATATTTTCCAAGAAAATATTTGTCATCTGTCATTTTTCATTTCATTGTACACGAATCTACAATTCAAAATTATCTAGTACTGAAATAATGTATGTCAAATATTTTTTATTTTTCATTTTTTATTTCATTGTACACGAATCTACAATTTCATTCTATCAAGTACCAAAATAATGTATGCCAAATATTTGCCATAAGTTCCCTTTCACTTATATACACAGTATATATATAGCAAAATCGAAATTCGAATTGAGATTTAATGATTTAATAATTATTTTAATTATTTAAATAATGGTTTTTAATGATTATAATTCATTTTAGTTAGTCATAAAATAATTAATAAATCATTTATAATAGTATTCTAAAGATATATATTTGATTTGAAAATATAAGAAAATTCCTATCGCTTTATTGATATAATAGCGATTTTTGTAAATAATTGTTAATATTGATTTATATGGTTTTATAAATCAAATGTGATCATTTTAATTAGTTAAAAATGATAAGAAATTAGTTTTTAATTATTTTTACAATTATATGTACTTTAATTGATAAGTGAAAATGTGACCCGATTTTCAACGGTATAACGAACAGAAGTTGTTCAAAGTCATTGAAATGTTGTTTATTCTCTTGTGCACATACATGTACATGTATATACATGTCACATGCATACATATAAATACAAATAACACACATAACATATGTGTACATTTATATATACATATATGTTAAAAATATCTAGGATATTTTAGAAAACTTAATACTTAAGCATCCATAAGTCAATGCACAAGGTTTGGAAGTGAAATGAAGTGATGGTGGTGCATGGGAAGGGGGTTAGGCTGTGTAAGGTGATAGTAAAGGAGGGGTGTGCGTTGAGGGTAGGAAGGTAAATGCATTTGTAGATATTTGTTTCCAAACTATGGCTATAAATATCCACCTTCACAACTCATTTCCCATCTTCTTCATTCTATCATAACTTCTTCAAATCCGAACCAAATGGAGAAATTATTTTTTTCAAACTATGTAAACTTTTAGTGGCTACAACTTTCGTACTTACCACTTCTTCCAATTTTGAAATAGCCATGCCAAAATCTCTATTTTTTGCAGAGTGTTTTCGAACTCAAATTTTTCATGTCTAAAAATGTCTCTCCTTCTTTTGATCATATCTCCATAAAAAAAACTCGAAATTGAGTAATTCTTTTTTTCAAATCCAAGAGGAGGGAATTTTATAGAACTTTTCTTTTTACAAAATTTTCAAATTTTAAGAGCAACATGGTCAATAAGCCGAGAGAAAATGACCTATTTTCGGGTCTAGTTTTGTGAATTCAAGGTCGAAGCTCCACCACTTCTCTTCTATACTTTCGGCCACCACCTCCATCCCCATTGGTCGTGAGCTCCACCATATCCAAAGCAAAGTTGTGAGCATTAGGCATGAAAGAAGTCTAGGGTCGAGAGTAACTTGGCAAGGGGGAGTTGTATAGGTGGTGTATTAGTGACGTGTTGATTTGATTGAATGTTGGTAGGAAGTATGGTTTGAAATGATGAGAAACTCTATTTATATATATATGATGTGATATGATTTCTATGGATGTTTACTATGTCTGATCATCCAGTTTGGATGTTGATTATATGTTTATTTTGATATTGAAACAAGTCACGTTTAATATACGTCGAATATCACAAAGGAAATCACTTTCCTCTAATAAATGAAATGGTGTATATGAGATTGTTAAACCTCTTAAAAATGGTTTATAAACACTAAAATTCAACTTGGTGAAGATTTGACAAGTTGTGAAAATTGAGTCAAAAACAGGCGGGTCACGTAACGACAGTTCACGATTTCGCGCCATAGAAAGTTAAATTCATTTATACGATGGATCGGAGTCGGAATTCTTTGGAATAAGAATTTTCCGAATGCTTGTAATCATAGTTTTAAAACAAAAGAAAAAGCTTGAGATTTCATTTAGTAGATTTTGAAATACGAGCAAATCTAGTTTTCAAAATAATCGCGCTTTGGCAATTCGAAAACCGAAGCGATAAATTCATTAAAATTGATATATTTAGTTTTTAAAAAATATGGAATAAATTCTATAAATGTTTTAAAATATTTTAAAAGAGATTTGAGTTCTAAAAATGAATTTCTAAATTATTGAAAAGTTATTTTGATCAAATAAGCATTAAAAACCCTATTCGCAGCATTTTTAATAACTTTTGAAATATGGCTTTAAACTTAAGTATTCTTTCCAAAGTTATTTTACAAATGTTTTCAAATAAATAAATAAGTGTTTTAAAGATGATTTGAGGGTTTTATAATTTATTTTAAAAGGTTTAAATAAACGATTTAAAGAAAAACTTTTATAATCAAGTGATTTAATCTTGGCTCTAAAAGCCGACGAGTTGAATGAAATTTTCTATTCGTGAGATCCGGATGTAAGGTGCTTAAACTAAGGAGACATGCAGGAGCAACCAGAGCCTTGGCTCACCTAGCCTATTTCTTGGACGAAGAATAGATAAGGTCGAAATTTCGAAAACAAGGTAAGGATAAAAGATTCTATTTTTCAAATTTAATTTAATACAACTTGGATTGTATAGAGATAGTCTTCTTACACTTGGTATTAAATTCCGAGAAGGGAACCCATACTACACATGTGAATTTAAAAGGTGATTTCACCGTTATTCGATGGATATTAAAGGTTGAATATTGAAATTGATGTTGAGTAGAATTAATATAATTTCTATCGACCATTTTCAACTCAAAAAGGTTTTGCAATATGACTTATGAAAATGATTTGGTATTTCCAAAGTTAAAGAGAGGTTTAATGATTCCATATATAATGGAAATAAATGTTTTAAAGATATATATCTCTAGAGGATATTTTTGATAAAAAGGAAGTAAATAATCAAATGATAAGCACCTATTTACTTAATATCTTTTTATCGATGATTGGTTCGAAGGAACCGAGGTCGGATTTGAGTGATTCTTATCCGAAAACCACTTCGAACCAATTTACGTATTCGAAGTGAAGACTTGGAATGATAGTAAATAGAATGAAGGGATAATTGTCACTAACCCTCCGGGGAAATTTTCCATATCATATATATATGGCGGTTGTATCTTCATTTGATCTTCGATGCAAGGGTTGCTCACTAGTAATCCTAGGGATGATTCCCGACAGGATGTGATAGGAGAGTTCCTTCGGTTTGTCTTATTCCTGGATAACTTATATGGACGATTGTCTGACGTCGCATTTCTAATCATATTGATTGATCTCTATAAACGTATCATCTGTTTGGTGGGGGAGAAGGCAACTTCTCTTAGCTTAACACCCTTTCCTAAGACATACGAGCTTAGGACTTATACGTTTATAGAAATCAACTGTGTGATTGCGGAATGGCAATGTGGCATTCAAAGTGAAATGTGTGCTTTGGAAGGTAAATGTTGCCTTAAGCCTCGCACCGTAGAAATGATAAAAACAGGGTAGATGCAGCAGGGCTATGTGGGTCGCACCTATTAGGAGATGTCGTCACCTTTCTAGATTACTCTATATATGTCGAGTATGTTATGTGTGCTAAGAGATCTCTCAGATAGGTCAATAACGACCGAAGTGATGACATATTCGGTACTATCCAGGAAGTGGTAGGCCGGTCCTGTGTTGGTTTTGGCACCCAGTATCTGGACCCTAGGTACATCTCTTTAGAGGTGTACTGTACGGAAGGTAGTCTCTTACCTTGTCATTGTATGGAATCTGTTCCCCAATAAGTGCCTTTGGACTTAGTTATAAATCTATTATGCCGTCAAATTTAACCAATGTAACAATTTCGGCTATTTTAATATGTTTATTTGAAAAATGTTTTTCAAAGAAAGTCATTACTAATAACATCAGTGGATTTCACATAGAAATGTTTTGGTTATCATAAGGTAAAAATCTGTTTTGTGTTTAAGTGCGGGGTGGTCTTATGAGATACCTTTCGTTTTCAAACACTTATATTTTGAGTTTACTCACACCAATCCCATGTCTGACCCAGAGTTTATTTCCCTTTCCTTAAACTCTGGGTGCCCTATTTTTTCGGGCAGTCTAGTAGTCAGGTTTAGTTTGAAGCAATTTGGAAGAGCTCAGAGCATGGGGTTAGAAGATTCTTCAGTAGACTATTACCTCTTTTTCCACCACACTTATGTACAATTTTATTCCGCGTTTGTACTGACAAAGATTTATCACTATCCCTGTTTAACTTTGATAAATTTATTTAAAGTTTCTGTTGTAAAGATTTATATAATGAAATAATATATGTTATTCCATTCATGTAAGATTCGGTTCTGTCTTCTTTTCTTTTTACCCTTAAGGAACCGGGCCTTCGGCGCTCGGATTTGCGGCACGTGAATATTGAGGATGTATTAGTGTCAATTTTCATGGATCGAAGAAATGAGTCTTTACATTTGGTATCAGAGCTTTGGTTGAGCGAACCCCTAAGCCTGATCAGGGTAATGTCTCATCAGAGATAGAGTTAGTAATACCCTAGGATGAGTAACTCATTAAAGATAAGGTTAGTAACACCCTAGAATGAGTTGAGAGTATTATATAAGAGCGCGTATTTGTTAATGCTATATATAAATGATTTTTGTTTTGAAAAGTTTGTAAATGAAATAATTTTACCTAGGATTATATTTTGAATGTAAAGGAATATCTTTCAATGGATATAGTTATTCATGTAGTATTTGGTTGTTAAATAAATGATAATATTCCATCATTGATTAATTGGTTGTTTGATTTAAAAGTTAAATACAAACACTTTGTTAATTATGTTTTATGCTTTGACTATAAGGTGTTTGATAATAATATTGGGTTAAGCATAATGAATTTATAAGATAATAAATGAGCATGTTGTATAAAAGTGTGTTTCCAAAGAAAATCAAATGATTTTGTAAAAGATGAATTTGGAAGATATGTTTTATAAAAGGGATTTTGAAAATTTAAATCCTGATGTTTTGAAATTTTTTGGCAAAGTTTAAAGAAATTGGAGAAAAGCCATCTAATATAAAGTGTGTTTTGGAAAATGTGAAGCTTTCCCAAGAGATTTTAACGAATTTAAGTATATAGAGGTATTTTCTAAGTGTTTAAATTAAAATAATTTATCTGGAAAGAAAATAGAAATTTTTGGTGAATAATTTTTTTAAGGTAATTACATAAAAAGAAGCATCTTTATAAAAATGTTTGAATAAAAGTTTTAAGAAATGTTTTCATAAACTTTTTTGGGAAGGTTATTAAGTACGTATGAGGTACGTAAATCATTTCACAGCACGATTTTGATCTAAGATTCAAGTACAAGACTTTGAGGTGTTTACACTGGTCCGAAAAAGGATTTATTGCTCGATTCTTGACGATGAACATTGATAAGGGTTTATGGTTGGATACTTGAGTTTTCTACCATGATTGAGAACTATGCAAGGAAAACTAAAATTTCGATTAGAAAGCCTGATCGAAGTCCACACTAGAGGATCGGAGGGTCAATACTAGTTTAGAAGTAAAGTTGTAGATTTGAATAGTAATCGAATCAGATATTGTGTACGGATGATCTATATACATCGTACGGGTGTAAGTCTAAAAAATAAATATTTTAGGCAAACACCTTTGGGTTTTGCGTTGTAATTTCGAGGACAAAATTCTTTAAGGGAGAAGTATGTAACGACCCGCAAAATTTTCAATTTGATAAATTATATTTATTTTTAAATATTCTAATATATGGCTTCTTAACATGGATTATGTTATCTTAAACAAAAAATAATAATGGTAATCTTATTTTGAATAAGTATTTACAAAAATATATACTTTGGAAAAATATCGATAAAATGGCGGAAAACCGTTTTATCAATAAACAGTTCTATAATTATTAGAAGTCGTGCACAGAGCTGGATATATACACTTATTTATCCATTTAAATAAGAATATGAAATAAAATTATTTATTTTATTTTTGGAAAAAATAAAAGTATTTATGACATCATTAGCGATGCCCTTATATTTAAATATTGATTTATGAATTCAAATTGAGATTTAATGATTTAATAATTATTTTAATTATTTAAATAATGGTTTTGAATGATTATAATTCGTTTTTAATTAGTCATAAAGTAATTAATGAATCATTTATAATAGTATTATAAAGATATATATTTGATTTGAAAATGTAAGAAAATTCGTATTGCTTTATCGATATAATAGCGATTTTTGTAAATAATTGTTAATATTTGTTTATATGGTTTTATAAATCAAATGTGATCATTTTAATTAGCTAAAAATGATAAGAAATTAGTTTTCAAATTTTATTTACAATTATATGTACTTTAATTAATAAGTGAAAATGTGACCGGGAATCGGTTTCCCGATTTTCAATGGTTTAATGAACGGAAGTTGTTCAAAGTCATTGAAACTTTGTTTATTCTCTTGTGCACATACATGTTCATGTATATACATGTCACATGCACACATATACATACACGTAACAAACATAACATACGTGTACATTTATATATACATATATGTTAAAAATATCAAAGATATTTTAGAAAACTCAATACTTAAGCATCCATAAGTCAATGCACATGGCTTGGAAGTAAAATGAAGTGATGGTGGCACATGGGAGGGGGCTAGGATGTGTAAGATGATGGGAAAGGAGGGGTGTGGGTTGAGGGTAGGAAGGTAAATGCACTTGTAGATATTTGTTTCCAAACTTTGGCTATAAATACCCACCTTCACAACTCATTTTCCATCTTTTTCATTCTATCAGAATTTCTTCAAAACCAAATCAAATGGATAAATTATTTTTTTCAAATCATCTAAACTTCTAGTGGCTATAACCTTTATGTTTACGACTTCTTCCAATTTTGAACTTAGCCATGCCAAAATCTCCATTTTTTGCAGAGTGCTTTCGGACTCAGATTTTCATATCCGAAAATGCCTCTCCTTCTTTTGATCATATCTCCCTCAAAATTACTTGTAATCATGTAATTATATTTTCATATACAAGATGAGAGAATTTTATAGAACTTTACTTTTGACAATGTTACCAAATTTTATGAAAAACATAGTCAAAAAGCTGAGAGAAAATGACCTATTTTCGGGTCTAGTTTTGTGAATTCAAGGTCGAAGCTCCATCACTTCTCTTCTATACTTTCGGCCACCACCTCCATCACCATTGGCCGTGAGCTCCACCATCTCTAAAGCAAAGCCTAGAGCATTAGGGTGAAGGAAGTCTAGGGCCGAGAGCAACTAGGCAAGGGGGAGTTGTTTAGGTGGTGTATTAGTGACATGTTGATTCGATTGAATGTTGGTAGGAAGTTTGGTTTGAAATGGTGAGAAACTCTATATATATATATGATGATGTGATATGATTTCTTTGGATGTTTACTATGTTTGATGACCAAGTTTGGATGTTGATTATATGTTTATTTTGATATGAAACAAGTCACGTTTAATACATGACGAATATCGCAAAGGAAATCACTTTCCTTTAATAAATTAAATGGTGCATATAAGATTGTTAAACCTTTCGAAAATGGTTTATAAATGTTTTATAAACAGTAAAATCCAATTTTGTGAAGTTTTGACAAGTTGTGAAAATTGAGTCAAAAATAGGCGTATCGGCGTAACGGTAGTTCGCGATTTCGCGCCGTAGAAAGCTAAATCCATTTATACGATGGATTTGAAGTCAGAATTATTTGGAATAAGAATTTTCCGAACTCTTATAATCATTTTTTTCAAACAAAAGAAAAGTTCAAGATTTCATTTAGTAAATTTTGAAATATGAGCAAATCAAGTTTTCAAAATAATCGTGCTTTGGTAGTTCGGAAACCAAAGCGATAAATTCTTTAAAATTGATATTTTAATTATTTAAAAATATGAAATAAATTTTATAAATGTTTTAAAAGAGATTTGGGTTATAAAAATAAAATTCTAAATGATTGAAAAGTTGTTTTGATCAAATAAGCATTAAAAACCCTATTCGCGGCACTATTCGTACCAACTTTTGCAACATTTTTAATAACTTTTGAAATATGGCTGTAAACTTAAGTATTCTTTCCCAAATCTTTTATAAATGTTTTCAAATAAATAAATAAGTGTTTTAAAGATGATTTGAGGATTTTATAATTTATTTTAAAAGGTTTAAATAAATGATTTAAAGAAAAGCTGTTATAATCAAGTGATTTAATCTTGGCTCTAAAAGCCGACGAGTAAACTGGATTTTTCTATTCATGCAATCCGAATGTGAGGTGATTAAACTAAGGAGATGTTCAGGAGCATCCAATGCCCTGGCTCACCTGGCCTCTTTCATGGGCGAGGAATAGATAAGATCGAAATGTCGAAGACGAGGCAAGCATAAAAGATTCAAATTTTCAAATTTAATTTAATACAACTTGGATTGTATACAGATAATCTTCTTACACTTGTTTTTGGTATTTCCAAAATTAAAGATAGGTTTAATGGTTTTGTATATAAAGGAAATAATTGTTTTAAAGATATATATCTCTAGAAGATATTTTTGATAAAAGGAAGTAATTAATCAAATGATAAACACTTATTTACTTAATATCTTTTTATCGATGATTAGTTCAAAGGAACCAGGGTTGGATTTAAGTGATTCTTATCTGAAAACTACTTCAAACCAATTTACGTATTTGAAGTGAAGACTTGGAATGATAGTAAAAAGAATGAAGGGCTGCTTGTCACTGACCCTTGTGGGAAATTTTCCATATCATATATGTGTGGCGGTGGTATCTTCATTTGATCTTTGATGCAAGGGCTGCTCGCTACTAATCCTAGGATGATTCCCAACAGGATGTGGTAAGAGAGTTCCTTCGGTTTGTACTATTCTTGGACAACTTGTATGGACGAATGTCTAACGTTGCATTTCTAATCATATTGATTGATCTCTACAAATGTATCATCTGTTTGGTGGGGGAGAAGGCAACTTCTCTTAGCTTAACACTCTTTCCTGAGACATACGAGCTCAGGAGTTATACGTTTGTAGAAATAAGTTGTGTGATTTTGGAATGGCAATGCGGCATTTAAAGTGGAAAGTGTGCTATGAAAGGTAAACGTTGTCTTAAGCCTCGCACCTCAGAAATGACAAAAACAGGGTAGAAGTAGCATGGCTATGTTGGTTGCACCCATTAGGAGATGTCATCACCTTTCTGGATTACTCTATATATGTCGAGTATGTTGTGCGTGCTAAGAGAGCTCTCAAATAGGTCAGGAACGACCGGGGTGATGACATATTCGGTACTATCAAGGAAGTGGTAGGTCGGTCCTGCGTTGGTTTTGGCGCCCAATATCTAGACCCTGGGTATATCCCTCTAGAGGTGTACTATATGGAAGGTAGTCTCTTACCTTGTCATTGTATGGAGTCCATTCTCTAATAAGTACCTTCAAACTTAGTTGTAAACCTATTATGCCGTCAAATTCAACCAATGTTATAATTTTGGCTAATTTAATATGTTTATTTGAAAAATGTTTTTCAAAGAAAGTCATTAGAAATAATATCATTGGATTTCATATAGACATGTTTTGGTTATCATAAGGTAAAAACTCATTCCGTGTTTATGTGTGGCGTGGTCTTATGAGATACCTTTTGTTTTCAAACACTCGTATTTTGAGTTTCTCACACCAATCCCATGACTAACCCAGAGTTTATTTCCCTTTCCTTAAACTCTACGTGCCCTATATTTTCGGGTAGCCTAGTAGTCAAGTTTAGTTTGGAGAAATCTAGAAGAGCTCGGAGCATGGAGTTAGAAGATTTTTCAGTAGACTATTACCTCCTTTTCCACCACACTTGTGTACTATTTTATTCCACATTTGTACGGGTAGAGATTTATAACAGTTCATGTTTAACTCTAATAAATGTATTTAAAATTTCCACTATAAAGATTTTATATAATGAAATAATATATGTTATTTCATTCATGTAATAGTATCTTCTGTCTTCATTTCTTTTTACCCTTAAGGAACCAGGTCTGCAATGCTCGGATTTGCGGCATGTGAATACTGAGGATGTATTAGTGTCGATTTCCAAGGGCCGACGAAATGGGTCTATACAGCGGGTAGGGTTATCTGGGTTTATGGTCTTTAATTATGTAAAAATAGGGATGTAGACTGTAATTTGTAAATGGGAGGGACGCGAGCCTAGTTATTTTCAAATGGAGGGATGTAACAACCCTGGTTTGGAGATTACCTGTATATATTAAATTATAACGGAGGTTACAATTTAATATTATAAATTAAAATATAATTGCAGATTTTAAATTATTTATTTGGAATAAAAAATAAATTTTGTAATTAAAATGGGAAAAATTAAGTTTGGAACTTTATTTTGTTTAATTGGGAATAAAATATGGATTAGATAAGTATTTGGTTTAAATAAATTAAAATATTGGGTATTTATTAGTTTGGAGCTAACAAATTAATTAGGTGATGTATTTCAACGTTAAATTGTTGAAATAAATCTAAAGTAATGGAAATAAGGTTTTAAAATCTTTATTTTGAGAATTTGGAGTAAAAATAATCAATTTGTAATTTTATTTTGGCAAATACAACAATATTGGAAAATATTGCCAATATTAATCTTTTATTGAATTTAAAATGAGAAATATGAAGGTAATATGTGTTTTATTAAAATAAAAGGTGAATATTGTTTGAAGATAATATTTTAATTATTAAAAAGAGTTAAAATGATTTATTGTAATTTATTTGACAAGAAAACAATTTTTGTATAAATTGTTGTAGTAAAAATAGTGTTTTATAATAAAATTGTGTAAATTGTGAAATATAAATAAAGATAAGGTTTTATTTATAAAAATAACATTTTATTGTTGAAATAAAATTTATTTTGTTTTAATAACAATTTTATTTTCATACAATTGGTTGCATACATTTTTATTTGGTTTTAAAATTTGAGAAACTAGTGTATATGTTGATAATATAGGTTAAAAGTGTTCATATCTTAATATTTTCTCTAAGTATAAATGGATTTGGGCTTTTGGGTTAGGTTTGGATCCATTAACCCTTAATCTAGATACTTCTAGTAAGAGGAAAACATACCGTACGTTGTTTTCTTTCTTCCTTCTCAAAACAAAACTTCACAGTATAAGAAAATAGGAGAAAATAATGGCTTCCTCAAACTAAATCAAATTCTCATCAAATTGCTGCAAATTCAAAGAGAGAATCAATTAAACCAAGATTATACAAGGTAATCCAAACTAATACTAAATTAATTTCATCAAAATCTTTGAGCTTGAGATGAAATTGTCTGTAACCAGTTTATTTCCTGTTGCATGTCTTCTTTTCAACTAATACAGGTCTTTGAAGCTCCATTCCTTCTCCAAAGTTCGCAACTTGCTGTAAAACTCTTGCTAAATCATTGAGGTGAGTACAACACTCACAATTGCTAACTAAAACTAGAGCTATTGCTAAGAAATCTGCTCTGTAAAAGCTTCTATATATGTTCATATTGCCTTTTCATGTTTCTTGTTTCTGGTTGCCACTTTGAGTGGCCATATCTCTTTGATTTTCAGTTGAATTGCTGCCGGATCTTTTCCAGATTGTAGTTTAGTCGTCAAACTCTTTGCATGTCAATTTTCGCTGCAAAACTTGGTCATTTGCTATGCTAATTTGCTGTTGGAAGTTGAGTTCGAAGCAGGAAAATTTCCCAGAAAAATGTCCGTAGCCTGGGTCGACCAGGAGGTCAACCCAGCAACCACCAGGTCGACCTGGCCACTGGACTGGGTCAACCCCCTTGTTGGCCCAGTACGTGAAGTGGTGGCCTTTTGTTATATTTCTTTCCGCAGCTTTTAGTCTTCGTTTGTTATGATTTTTATGATCAATTTCTTTGCAATTTTGAGATGTTTTTGATGACGACTACGGGCTATGATATCCATCAATGGATTAGCCGAGATTTGGAGGAATTTGGAATTTAAAATTTCGAATTTAAATTCGATTTAAATTCAAATATCGATTTGGAGTAATTTCTTCATTTTTCCTCGATTTCAAGCACTATTTCTTCCAAATAAGTTTTGAGAAAATTTCTAAATAGTTTGGTTTTTGAAATCTTTATTATATAATATTTTCAAATTATTATTAAATTATTTTAAAGTATTCAAGATAAATTTTTAATAAAATGCCTTCAAAATGATTTCAGAAAATTATTTTAAAATCCTGTTTTCACAAGTAAATTATTTTATAAATAATATACAATATTTTTACACTTTTCGGACGTATGAGAAAGAGAATTAAACGATTCATTAAAACCCGTGGTATGGGACACGTAAGTTACTTTATCGGTTAATTCCAGACTTGTACGATCGAAACTATCTAGGTTATTGATTCTGAGTTATTCAGCCAATTTATGACGAGTTTTTGAGATTATAATTCCTATATTTAGGAATTTTCTAGGAAGGCCAATATTTGGCGGGTTGTGGTTCGAGATATACTATTCTAGGAGTATGATTTATGAGAACCCATTATAGTGTTTACTTACCAATGAGATGAGGCGATACTGAGTTTCTGAGTTTTGAGATTTTATGATGATTTTTGTTTTCTAATGTGGCAACGACTAGCAGTTAGTAAACCATTAAGTGCGAATGTGTGGTATGGGACGCACGTTAACACTTTTCGGGTTCCTATTTGGGAGTTGTGACACATTCTGGGATTGCCAATAATATAGACCTTTAGGTCATTTAAGATTACAACTTCGGTCGTCTGAGATTTACAACTTCGGTCGTCTGGGAGAGGTACCTAATATATATAGTATTGGGGGATGGCACGTGCAGCATCGCTTCGGCATGCAAATGGGATTTATCCAATATGGGGAATTTTTATGAGTTTTTTATTCCGATTTCACCAATTTGAGATGATGAATTTACTTATAGCCTTGAGTTAGAGAAAGGCTTATATATATATGTGTGTGTGTGTGTGCGCGCGTGTGTTTTATGGTGATTTCGATATTGGGATTATAAACTCTTATTGAGTTTCATGAGTTTTGATTTGGAGATTTTGATGATTTCACATATGGCTTGTATATTGATTATGTTCACTTACATTATACAGCCTTAGAATGTAAAACATCTATGCCATGTTAACCTTATCATGTGATTAACTTTAAGCCTTATGGAATACTTGTTCTTAGTTGTATAAATAAACTTTCTTATATATCATTCCTTTATCTTTAAAGGAATGTTTCCCTTATGCACTTACATTCCTTTATCTTTTGCTAATATCAAGTTCTAGTTAGCCTGACCCGTGTATTTATTACTCGGGTCAGACCGAGTTGCAGGTTAGCTTTTGGACTTTTGCTAGCTTTACCTTTTTGGGCTTCTTCATCGACTTTGGTTATGACACAGTTTTTGTGTAGTAGTCTTTTGTTTGGGAACCTTATGATGTATTTATTCTTTTGTGGGGATGTATGTATATATTGTGGTTGAATACCACTTGTGGCATGTTGTATTACAGTTGATGTAAGTGTATATGTATATTATCTGTGTTGTTGTTCTATGAATCGAGATTGTATTGTTATCATATTTTGTTTCTGAATCGATCCTGTAGCCACCGTAGTAGTGTATTAGAAAGGAATTAAGTATGTCGAATACTCGAGATAAAATGAAAAAAAAATAAGTGCCAAAACCGACATACTTAGCTCTTATCTAATGCAAGACTATGATGGTCGCCCTTAACCAGCCATATTCTCCGCATTAGCTGACAAAATTACTATGTAATTTTCTTTGTTAATATGGGTCTCGGGGTGGGGCGTCACAGCTTGGTATCAGAGCTGGATTCAGAACAAAATGTAATAAACGCATAACAGTATACACGATTACCATACATCAAGTATAATACAAGTGTAAACATCATCCCAAAATCGTAGTGAACCCAACCTTGTCCTTAGTATTTTGAGTCTTTTAGGGGTAGATAGAAAGGAATATGTCTAGGAATGTAAATTGTAAATTCCATAGTATTCCTTATTCAATGAATTCTGATTGCTAATATCTACCCCTATGTATAATCCTAATTTATCTTCACTTTCAGCAAATGGCTGGAAGAGGTAGAGGTCGTGCTTCGGTGTCAGGACCGTCCAGTGGTTCTCGTCCCGAAGGAGTTTATATGTCGACCGACCAGATTCTTGAGCTTCTTAGAAGCACTCAGCCTCCTGCTCCTACTCATTCCTCTCCTTTGCGCAAATTCGCATTTGCACGTATGTGTAGCGACTTCATCCATCTCGGAGGCAAGCCATTCGAAGGCTCCGAGATAGTTTTAGAGGTTCAAGCTTGGCTCCGAACATGCGAGCACATCTTCACTCGCATGGAGATTTCCGTTCATCACCGTGTTCTTGTGACATCAAGTAGCTGCAAGAATGAGCTTTAGACTGGTATGAGCTCCTTATAGCTGAGATAGATGAGTCTACTCTTACATGGTAGCATTTCTGAGACCTTTTTGAGCTTAAGTTTGTGCAAGAATCCGAGATGGCTTTCCTTGCCCGTCGCTTCCTCGAGTTGAAGCAGGGCAAATCTTCTGTGTCATATTATGTATCCTCCATCGAGTCTCTATCCAAGTATGGGCTCGAGTTCATTGGTACCCATACAAGAAGAATCTTAAGTTCGTATCTGGATTTAAGAAATATTTGAAGAAGTCGCTCATGCTTCAGCTTAAGCTCTCCTTCGAGGAGCTTGTGGATTCGGCACTTCACCTCGAAGCCGTCGAAAAAGAAAAGTATAGTAGTGACGAGGCCGAGGTTCAAACGAACCCAAATAAGAAGAAATTTCCCTTTCAGAAATCGCAATCATTTCCTTCTAAGAAGAAGAAGCAAGGCAATTCTGGTTCTCATTCCGGTGTTGCACCTCCTTCAGTTAGAGTGTTGGCTTGCTTCAATTGTGGTTCTAGAGACCATCTAGTTAAAGAATGTCCTCAAACCCCCAAGTGCCATTACTGCAATAAGGAAGGACATATAGTTTCAGCTTGTCCTAAGAAGGGGAAGAATTCAGGTTTGGGGAATCTGAATGTGGCTCAGGCTTCTGGTAGTGCACCACACTCTCGAGGTATATCTCCTATCATTTTGAAAGGTTCTATTCTTTTTCATGACTATTTTATTCGAATCCTCTTCGATACGGGTGATTGGCATTATCCGTACCGGAGAAATTTGTTAATGCTATTGATGTTCTGGTCTTGTTGCTTACTTGAGGATTTCGAATCCATTTAGGGGATCCGCAATACTTGAAGTGAGAATTTTGGGATTAATTCCTTGTAGTTTATCTTTGCGTGCGTATTAGCACGCTATTTTATATCTTGAGTTTGGAGTAATTTGAGAGGGAGTGGCTTGCATTTTATCAAGCCACAGTCTGTGATTTGAAGGGCCCTGTATTGGGGTATCCTAATTCAGTTGGTTGGTTGATTCTTGTCTTCGAAATATTGATTATGATTCCGAAATCTCTGTATTCATTCTTGAGTATAGAGATGTTAATGATATATCTCAATTTCTGTCATTGTGACCTACTGATTTCTGTAAGTCCGTTCGGGTATGACACCCAATCGGGCAATCGAATATTGTATTAATCTCATTTTCGGTTCTTAGCCTTTCGATCATCCTTCCACGAAGATGCCCACTAAGGAAATGAGGCGATCCTTGGAATTTAATTGATATTTCCATTCTTACCTCTTCTAAGATAACTTTTTTGGATACTTATTTATGGACCTAGTAATATTACTTCATCCGAAGTAATGATTCGCCGTTTGTGTTCTTCTTCTCATTATGAGAAGATGTTTTACTCTTACCCTTATATCTCGCTGATTTCTTATTCGATCTATTGGTAGTGCTACGGTCTTTCTTCAGCTTGACCCAACACCGATTTTCATTAGCAACGAGTTGCAGAGGATAGTGTTCTTTTACCGCATTCGGCACTCATTATGGGTTTCTGAGTAGTTCGTTATACCGTTAGGAACGACGAACACTCCAATATATTCCCTCAACCTTGTGAATCGAGTATTTTGGGAATATCTCGATGAGTCTCCTTTTGTGTTTTGATTTTGGATTTATGTAATGATTGTGTTTTCTAATTTCTTTTCAAAAATTGAAGATATATTTCTATGAGAAATTGGATTTGGTTTTTGGGATAAATAAAGAACATTTTGAGCACTAGATATGAGATATATTTTTTATATATAGAAGATGATTTTTGTGTTGGGTTATCCATCAAGTGCTTTAAGAATTCTGGTCGATGCGCCTGATCAACGTTATCGATAGGAATTTCCTTAACGCTGTGATGAGACAATCAGACACGATAAATTAAGTTTTAATGAGACTAAATTTGGAAATAAATTAAAAGGATTTGAGAATTAAAATTTTATTCTGGATGACATATGTAACCATTGAACCATAGTGGGATAGGATAAGTGGGTTTTGATCATTTGGTCAAAACTACAGCCAATCGATAGGGTCATTTATTTAAATCAATGGCGAGGTAATGCCATTATGATAATTGAAATGTATAAGTTTGAATATAGTTATGTTTTATTGTTGAAATGATGAGATAATACTTTGCTTAAAAAAATAAATAGTTATTGAATACTTTAAAATAAGTTATTCATGTTAAAGATGGAGTTTGTTATGAGAATTTGGGTATTTGAAAATAAAGAGTAGTAAATCTTAAAATTTTATCTTAAGGATTATTGAGATGAAATTATAATATTCTTTCGAAAATTTAATTTTGAAAAAAAAGGGAATATGAGTTTGAAATTATTGTCAATTTTTTTAAACTATAAGAAGGAGTTTGGAAAATTTTCCAAGTGTTGAAAATTGAGATTTTGAATTTAAAGGCAATGAATTTTGGAACTTTAAGAAGTTTGATTGTAAACAAAAATTTAGATTATGATTTTGAAAATAATGAATTTCGAACTCTAATAAATTTTGGTTGTGAATTAAAATTTATACCTATTGTATTCCTCGTAATTATCTTGCCTTAGTACAATAGTCTAACGACTAGGTTTTTGCGGTCATTTGAGTAGGTTGACCTTTGTAGTAACCATCTATCATCAGGTCTTCTTACCTCAATTGTTGTTATCTTAGTATAAGTATGGCTTTCCATTGTAACATACGGAAAATCATCAGTTTGTGTTTGGAGTTCGAATAAAGCGATGCTAAATCCCAACTCTATTCGGGAAATTTTTGTGAAATCAATCTCTTTCGATTTATTTTGGGTTACACTTTTGCTTTTGTGTTCTTGTTTCGAAAGTGAGATACTTTTGAAATCATGATGTATTGCTCATGAAATTTAGTGGTCCGCAAACCCTAGTATTTATACTTAGGAAAATCATTGAATTTACCAAGCAAATTTTTTTATCTTGGTCTTCTTTCGTCTTGAGTAGAGAGTGAGGAATTTTGATCTCGTGCTTGTCTATCCTTCCTTTGAATGATGAAATAAATGTGTTGAATACAAATTCTTCTCTAGAAATTGGGAGGACGCAATTTTGTTAAGGGGGGAGTCTGTAACAACTCTGGTTTGGAGATTACCTGTATATATTAAATTATAACGGAGTTTATAATTTAATATTGTAAATTAAAATATAATTGGAGATTTTAAATTGTTTATTTGGAATAAAAAATAAATTTTGTAATTAAAATGGGAAAAATAAAGTTTGGAACTTTAGTTTGTTTAATTGGGAATAAAATATGGATTAGATAAGTATTTGGTTTAAATAAATTGAAATTTTGGGTATTTATTAGTTTGGAGCTAATAAATTAATTAGGTGATGTATTTCAATGTTAAATTGTTGAAATAAATCTAAAGTAATGGAAATATGGTTTTAAATTTTATTCTCCGAACTAGTATTGGTACTCGATCACTCTAGTGCGGACTCTAATCTGACTTCTTGATTTGAAACTTCCATCCTCCTTACATAGTAATAAACTATGATCGAGAACTTTAGATTCATATCAAAAATTCATATTAGTGTTCATCGTCGAGAATCGAGTGAACAATCCTAAATCGGACAGGTATGAATTACCTTAAAATCGTGTATTCAAATCTGAATCAAAACTGTAAATGCAATTAGAATGGTCTATATACAGCTTACGTATTTATTCTATTGGTTTCTTAATTTTACCAATAGATAATTCAAATGGTTTTTATATTCAATTCTTAAATGTTTGAAAAAATTTCTTTTATAATGAAATACTTTTATATCGAATTTTTTTTTGATAACTCAATGTTTCAACAAGTTTATCCTCGTTCTTACATAATCTAGTAATACGTTGATCAGACGCAAGACAAGAAATCTTTAAGTACTTAGTAAACCTGTTTCAACACCCAGTGAAAATACTTGGAAACTTTTAAAAACAGATATGGAAAGTACAATCCAATCACCGAAATCAAACGAATGGGATCGTCATGGAACGCAGTCCCTAAGGTTGCTCTCTCGCCAAGTCAAGAGGACAGAGCGACGTGGCCTCAGGTGACTTTAGGCAGCCACCGCCCCACGTCTTACGTCATGACATCCAAAACAACCATAGATCACAAATACACAATGGTTTCACCTGGATCCCTCAGGAAACATCCGTACCCATGAGCAATCACTGCTCTACGAATTTCGCTATGCAAAACACTCGCATGGATCGTAGTCTACTTAATAGTAACACTGGTGGATACGTCGCTATCACCCATAGACTCAAGGCAATCATCTACCCCTCGAATTACGCCATGTGGACCGCAGATAGACAATGGTTATGCCTGGTTCCCCCAGGAAACATCCGTACCTTAGGGCAATCACTCTACCCAGGCGGATTACGCCAAAATCGACCATAGATCGCAATTACACAATGGTTTCTCCTAGTTCCCCCAGGAAACATCTGTAACCGTAAGCCTTCACAGCCCTGCGAATTTCGCTATGCAGCCGAGTCGTAACACCATAGGTTAAGCTATGGAATTCAAAGGAACTCATGAGTTTATGTCCAAACAACCCGAATCAATCAATAGAATGTATCCACAATGTGGCCACAAAGCGGATAATCAAGCAGAAGGTAATTCCCATATCTTCAATTTCAAAATGTATATCATACTATACATAGTACCTTTTCAAATCATCAATTTCGAATATATCATTCTTATATAAATTCTGTTATGTATAAGATCTTCGCTTTTCAAATCGAGTACCTTTCAAAATCAATAGTTTTCGAAATAACTTCATACTCATACAATTCATTTTATATAAGTTCGAAAACTTCCAAATCAACATTTTATATAATCAAAGGTTCTCGAAATCAATCACTTTCAAATATCGGTCCAGCTTCAAATTCATATATGATTTCATTAATCATTTTATTCAAATTGGATACTATTCAATATTCATATATTTTAAAATTCCAATCATCAATTTTCAAAATTTTCTTCAGTTTCATATTTACATAAAGTCATATCTATATAAAATCAACTTCCTTTCTAAAATCACTTTGTAAGTATCTAAGTTTTAAAACCATAATTTCTCTTCAAAATCAAATACTTAACAAAAATTCTTTATACATAACTGATTTTATAAATTTTTATTTTATTTTATTATTTTATTATTATTATTATAGATTATTATTATTATTTTTTCATAAGAATTTCTCAAACAAATTCATTATAAAACTTTTCAAAACTAGATTTCATGTTTGTACATAATTAAAATTTGCTTTCAAAATCATTTTACAAATAAATAAGAGTTTATAAATCAAAATTACTTTTAAAATAAATTTGTAAAATAAATCAGTTTTCTTAAATCAAAATTACATAAAGTCATATTTTATTATTCAGGAATATTTCTGAAAGCAAAATTTCATTCAAAACAAATTTCATACTTAAATAATACAAAATAGGCTTATATAATTTACTTGTCAAATATTTAGTATTTTAAAACTTGTTCAACTTCCATTAGTTTTTATTTTAAAAATTTTAAAAAATACTTTATATACTTTTCAAAAATTCGTAGCTTTGAAAATTTGTTCTTAATTTGGAAGTGTTCAACTATTCAGAATAGTCGAAAAAATCAAATTCCAATTCAAAATTGGAAATCAGCAATCAATCAGCTCAACAAGATGCAAAATCAATCAATCGATCGATCCCAATGCATAGGGTACAAGCATTCATAATATCATTCAATCCTAAAAATCGTGAATTGAACACCGGGTTCTTTTCAAATAGGTATATACGTATATCTTTCGAATATCAAATCATACTTCAGGGATTTTAATCAAATCAATTTCATTAAACAATCGAGTAGCAAAGCTACTAAAGTTTTATTTTCTTTGAAATCATTTTTAAATCGTTTTAAAGACATTTCTTTTAAAATCTTTTGAAAATCCCTTTTCGAAATCACTTTGAAACCATTTATAATAGTTCTATTCGGAAAATAATTTCAAATTATACTATTATATTCTTAAACAAATTTCAAAAACTCCCGGAATCCAAACTCGCAAATTTTCAGTTTGAATAACTTTTTGTTTATTTATTAACTATGTCTAGATAAACCATATTTCATATATCACTTTCAAATGGTATCCATTACTCTTTAAAATGATACAGGGGGAAATTCAAATATGTATTCACTTCAAAATCCATGTTAAACATGCAATTTCTCATTGGTTAAATATTTTTCAAAAACCAAAATTTTCCAACCCTAGTCGAATGCTCAAATCAACAGTCAATAGTTGATGTTCATAAACTGGCCGAGCACGACTCATCAATCAATAAGTGATAATATGCACATCCATATTAATCAAACAATCAATCAACAAAGAGATAACATCCCATTCACCATCAGCAGTCACGAATGATTTTATCGGTTTATAGAATTCATTCCTTTATATTCTTTATAAAATCCAAGTTAAAATCATTTCATTTATTAATATCAAAATATTTTTATATCACTAACAAATACGCTCTTTCTTATACGTATATACACTCACACTCATTTTAGGGTACTACTGACCCTATCTCTAATGAGTAATCCTCACCAAAGCCAAGGTTTTCACCTAACCTTCAGCTCTGATACCACATGTGCTGAACCGCCCTTTTTGTCAATTCAAGTCGACATTAAACCATATATGTCCAACCCGAATCGTTCAAAAAGATGAATTATCAAGGGGTTTAAAAGAAAAGGAGAAGAGAAAGAAAACAATATATAGAATCTCATAGCGGAAGAATAAAATATAATAATAACATAATTACAAAACCATCTATCAATATACATTTGATTCCATTTCAATATTATTAGAGTTATACATTTAACTGAACATGTCAATATAATGCAGCGGAATAATAGTAATAAGTACGGTCTTCCAATCTCCATCTTCGTCTTCAAGTGACTAAGGTCTTCAGAACTGAAACAACTCGGGCTGACCGAGCATAATGGAAAGACAATACACTTGAGTTAGGACTATATTATGCAAGGAATTTCAAATCAAACAATATATGTATAGGAGTTTAATAGACTAAACAAGTTGCATCGATTTTGTATAATCAATATTCAAGTTTGAATTCAATTTTCACACTTCGAGTTACGAATTCATATTAAACTTATTAGCAATATACTCATTTTCGGAAATAATCTCTTCGACCAAATTCTCGATTTCATTTCACAGAACTAACTAAAAGATAAAATATCTTTTGTTTTCCAACATTTCATTTGTAAATACCGTCTTGCAATTAACCATTCAAAAAATATTTTTGTGAAAATCCTATTTCGCCGTTACAAAATTTCCAAATTTCATTACTATTCAAATTAATAAAATTAATTAAATCTTTAAATACGAAAGTTTTATTATCAAATATTCATAATTAACTTCGGAATTAATTTACTTAACTTCTTAATTTAACACTTTTAATTGAACCTTAATTCCAAACAATTCAACTTAATCATTAGATTTTAATTCAATAAAATAAATTAAAATTCTCTTTTTAATTGAATTAAATATTTAATTAAAATTTAATTACATATACACTATTAACAGATTTCATTAAATTTCAACTAATCAATATAACGAGTTTAAATCTCATTAATATTTTACATAACCATTTTAATTCAATTTCATAATTTTAAAATAGTTCAATTAATATTTCCTTTTAAAACTAACTAATTTATAAACTAAGTTATTAAATCTCACAAAACAGCTGAACAAAGCCCAAGCACCAAGGCCCAAAGCCTCACGCACCCTTCTTCTCATTTACATTTCCAACGCATGTACATGCCTTTTTGCATCACATTTTTGCTACTCTCATTTCCTTTCCGTAAGTGCACTTCCATGCGTTCATGCGTAAACATGTGCATATCCATTTGTTCATGCATGCACTTCCATGGATTACATATAGTTCATTTAACATTTCCAACGCATGTACTCATTTTTGCTACTCTCACCTCCATTTGTTCATGCGTACACTTCCATGCGTATATGAAGGTATATTAATCTATAATATTTGTGTCAGTCCTCTTTTAGTTTCATGCGCATATATATATAAATATACATATATATATATATATATATATATATATATATATATACACACACATATATAGATACACATATATATATATGTCTCTCCTCATGAATGTGCAAACATGTGTATTTTTATAATGCTTTGAACTAAGTGTAATGAAGATAAAATGACATGAAGAATGAATGTTTCTTTAATTTAATTTAATTTATTATTATTATTATTATTATTACACGGGGAGGAAAATAAAAGAAATATGAATGACACTAGTAATGGCAATGTTTTGAAAACCGGACCGGACCGTTGATCCAACCGCGGAGAACCTGGACCGCAGACCAGTCCGGTCCGGAGCCTATTCAAGCCGAAAACGACATCCAACCGTCAAAAACCGGCTGAAACCGCCCTAAAACCTTTCAAAACCGCCTGAAAATCGAGTGAACCGTCAGTGAACCAGAGTGAAACATTACTGAACCGGACCGTTACTGTTCATCCTTCTTCCTCCATCCCCTTTTCCTTATTTTCTTCCCCTGCTCTCCTTTATTTTTGCTTCAGCTTCCTTCAAATCTTCCTTTCCCCTTGAGCATCGGACCGACGGTCCATCCGATCTGACCGCGAGAACCTTCGACCGTCGACCACCACGGTCGATTCCACGGCCGGGTCTTCAAAACATTGAGTAATGGCAATGTAAGGCTCTGGTTCTGAATGCCATAAATACCGAAGGATGGCAGATTATACATCAGCCATGAAACATACAAGTTGTCACGCTCAGTTATAAATACATGCAAATATTCATTGCAAACCATCGACTCATTCAAAATCAGACCAAAAGCTGCTTTGTTAACTAATTAAACTAATTTACTAACTTAACAAATTTAAACTAAATTAAATTAACTTGCATAAAAATAAATGTCGTGAGTATACACTCACCTTCGCGGATTAGCAAAACGGGCACGGACACGGCGATACGGTGATACGGACACGTGCACGCACTAAAGCGGGAAGATGACAACTTCTTCTCTCTTTCTCTTTTTTTCCTCACGCGTGGCCCTTACTACTTCACTGCAACATGTTTACTTCTTTTCATTTTTTTTTTCAACGGTTGCTCTTTTTTTCATTTTTTTTTCACGGGTTGCTCTTTTTTTTCTTTCCTCTTTTTCCAATTTTTTTATAACACTCGCGCAGGCAACATAGGGGAGAGGGGCTGAGCTGTAGCAGTGTACGGCCGGGCTAGGTGGAGGAAGGCGGTTCCGGGCTGTTGGGTGGTGGAGCGTAGGCTGGGTGATCTCTGTCAGCGACTACAGGAGAGGTGGGGTAGGGAGTTCATTGGAGGGTGTTTGGGTCGGTTAGGCTCGGAAGGTAGTGTTGCTACAGGTACTTCGGTTGGAGGGTGAGGAGGTTGGTGTGGCGAGCTCGTAGAGGAGGGTAGCGGCGGAGGTTGGTGGCCATGATATGGTGTAGGTTGGTGGAGGAACGGTGCAAGGTGGGTCGGGTGGTGGCGTGGTTGTGAGGCCGCGTACGCGGTGGTGTGGATGGTGGCTTGAAGGAGCACGGGTAGAGGAGGAGAAAGAAAATGGGGAAGAAGGAAAAAATATGGGTCTTACGTGAGATAATATAAAAGCTTCTATGTATTTTTCTTCTAACACTTTTCACAGAGGAGCAGAGCCATATATATATATATGTACACAAAGTGAATGGAGCATTAAATGTGGCATTTAATTAGGGTGACAGCACACGCAATGAATTGTCAGTGAAAAGAATGAAACGTCAGCTGAAAAGCTGAAAAGAATGAAAGGAATGTGAGCAATAATGGCTACCACATGGTCACGGACAATTGTTTCAACCGTACAGTGTTTTGCCACGGAAGCCAAAACACGAAAAAAAGAATATCACGGAGATCACCGTGACGAGACAAATCCAACAATGTAATAAAATCTGTGCTACGACGTTCGTAGTAAAATCTCATCTGTTGTCGCTGTTACCGCTTCGAAATTGAACGACAACGACAATTTTAGGTAAACGGAGCTACAAAGGTCGAAATTGGACGGAACAAACTTTGACGTTTTAATCAGAATTTTTTAGATCATTTCTATGTAAAAATATTTATACTTTAGAATTTGATAATTCGCTCGAAAAAATCGTAGTGACTGAGTTTCAGACGAATTTTAATGCGAAACAAATTTTATTGGTCTTATTTCAATGGACGCATTCCAAATATCCGGTTTTCATTGCCATATTTTTATTGTTAAAAATAAATTTTATTTTTATTTTAAAATCTCCGTTAAATTCTTATTTAAATCGTCGAAGAATCCAGGCCGTTACAGCAGTGGGAAAGATTGACCTGGAAGGGCTCGGCTGTGGGTCCAGTGATTGAAGGGTCTGGCCGCATGCAGGCGAGGCTACAGGTAAATAGCGGGTTTGCTTGGGGAATGGTAGTGGCACACGGTAGATGGTGGAGAGGATCTGGAGGCTGTCACGTGGGTAGGAGGAAGGCCAGAGTGAAAAGGAGGATGATGGGTTGGCGAACTGCTGTGATGTGGAGAGTCTGGTGTGGTGGCGGTGTCAGGTTGAGCAAGGCTAGAGATATGGACAATGGGAGGAGGGTGTTGCTGGCTGTTGGTCAGGGAAGGTGGGGCACATTGGTCGGCAAGTCGACGAGGGATGGTCGTGAGGAAAACGTGGAGAGGGGATGACGTGGATTCTTGGGTCAGGTGAAGGGGAGGACGAGCTGCTGGTTTTAGGTGATGTGGGCGACGGCTGTGGTTGGAGATGGGTGGTAGGCTTTTGTGAAACAGGCTGGTGATGTAGAAGGCGAAGGCGGGTGAGAATTGCAGAGCGGTGGCGGAGGTGGAAAGTGTTGGGTCGCTCTCGGCTGGAGGGTGGCGATAGTTTGAAGGCGGAGGCGTGGCAAATGGAAGGGGGTGGTAGGTGACAACTAACAAGCACGAGCAAGGTGAGATGCAAAAATGAGGGCAGGCTTCAAGCTTTTATTATTTTATATTTTTTTCCTTTTAAAAGCAAGAATTCAAGAAAGAGGGAAGAGGAAACAGAATTGTAAACGAACAACCAATTTATTTATATTTCAAATGAAATAAACTGAAATGGTGGGAAATAAAAGGTCTGGACATAAATTTTCGGGAAATATTAATAATTATAGGCTATAGGCGGTTAGATTTCTCAAAGTGGACAATTAAAAGGGCAGAAAACCAAAAGGCTCGAATGCGTGACCGATACGGCTAACCGTTTCACGGGTTTCGCAGCGTACCAGACACCGAAACACACAAATGATTATACTACGGAGATCAGCATGACGAGACGAACAGAATTGTATACAGATATCAACAATACGATCATCCTATCAAAAGTTGATATTTCGCTGCAAAACTGGTGCTAATTCATCGAAAAATAAGATAAACGTGGCTAGAGCAGTCCAAATTTGGCGAAACGAAATACGACGTCTCACTCAGAAAACAATTTACATTTTACTTATATAAAAATATTCAGGTTTCAAAAATATTTATTTCCAGCAAATTTAAGTGTTTTTAAATTTTAAATTTTAAATTTGGAATTTCACAACTAAACAAACCTTTCTATTTTCCAATGAAAAAAAAATCTGACGCTTGCTAGGTTTAAATAGACGTATTTCAAATATCAAATTTTCATTGCATAAATTTTCATGAAAAAATTAGTTTATTACATTATAAAAATCGTTAAAATTTTCAGGTCGTTATAAGAATGTAGATTATAATATGGAATTTTTGTATCTATTTAGAGGTTTAATTTTGTTAAGATTGTATCCATGAAATAATTCCATTAGGTAAGTAAGGTATTATTTGACTTTGTTATTATTTTTATAAAGCTTCTATTTGTTACGTGAATGTTATCATGTTATTTTTCAAGTTGAATCTAAAAATTATTAATCTTTGCTGAAGTAAATAATTATTTCAATAAATTTCAAGTTTCTTAGTTATGCATAACAAATTTGTTTGGATAAATGACTTGCAAATCAGTAGTTGAAATGTCAGCATTATCAAGTTTCTAAAGTTTTAAATTTGAAAACGCTTAATTGAAAAAATCTATAATGATTTTGAAATGACCGGATAAGAAGTTAAAATATGAAGACTTAGTTAAAAAAATTGACCTATGGACCAAGAAAACATGCAATTTTTTTGGAATTATAGATGATGTAAATGAAAACATTATTAGAGAATTAGAAGGAGAAGAGTAAGTTATTTTATTTTACAGTTATATAATAGATTTGAGTTCCAAAGTCATTATGACCACATGTGTATAGGTCCTGAAGCATATATAAAATCAAGTAATATTTTAAGCTATATATATGTGTGTGTGTGCGCCCCCGTGTGTGTGCATGTGTGTGCGTGTGTGTGTTAATATCTACCATGTAAAAGGTAATTTAATAAGGAATAAATTAGTTTTTTATATCGTTATGGAAATCAAGTTCATTGAACCAATTTGAATATATATTTTCTCAAGTATTATTTATTTTTTCCATATATAAAGTTTAATATTTTACTTATTTTATTTTTTTTATTCAAACTACTATCTAAAAGATAAGTTAGATCAAAATAAATGGAGAAGTAACTCATTTTGACATTAATTACCTCATTAGTTACCACATTAATTGCGTTTATTTATGAATTTATCAATTGCATTTATGCCCTAAATTTAGTTTGTTTGAATTTAAATTAGTGATAACTCATACTAAATCAATTTTAGCTCAAATATTAAAGATTATGCCTATCAAATAATAATCCTATATTCCTTAGATGGTTCTTATCTAATCATCTGTAAAAAAGTAGTATTATCGGAAAAGCATTAGAATAAAATACAAGTCCTTTCCTTTAAAAAAATAGATACATGTTATTTTGATTCATCTATTGAATTTAACTATTTTACCAAATCAATTTCTTTTGACACATTATCCTGTAAAAATGAAAAATGATACAAAAAAGGAATTGTTAAATGGATAATCTCCAAACCTATAGACATTTTTAGTATAAAGTTATAACCCTTTATAACAAATACCTCTCGATCATTTGAAAATCTCATAACCTTAAATTAAAATAAAATTTCATACCCTAATACGATAATCAATCAAATTGAAAGATAATAAAATTCCTCTAAAAGATAAATAGAATCTTAAATAGAAGGAAAGAAATTAATACCCATATTATTTTGTCTATTTTAGATTTTGATGAAGATTGATAAAATTAAGATTAAGATTGCGATAAGTTTTTCTCCATAGTCGTAAAATTAAATATTTAGAGTCTAAGGTTTGGAGATTAAAAGATAAATTTCATGGCACAATAATGTATATGAAATGGAATCTAAGAAGAAAGAGAAAGACATATTATATAAATAATAATTTAGTAATTTTAATAATATCGTATAAGAGGAGAATTTGTTGTTTGATTCTTCCTCAATAAAACCTTTTTAATTTAAAAATTGACTCTTTCCATTCCCATTAGTAAAGATGACTCACCATTTAACAATTCACTATAAATAACCGTTGCTCCTTCTAGCAACATAAGGATTATTACTTATTAATCTTCTTTAGTCAAATTACAATTCACTCAACCTGTAAATAAAATGCGGGATATGAATCCATATATACTACTAACAATGTATGCAATTTGTTACCTTTAGCGCAACATTCAACCACCATGGATAATTTTTAAATCAAACACCCTAAAAGATAGAGAGAGAGAAAAAGGTTTTTAAATAACAATTAACATGCTTTAGTATAATTAGAATAAGTTATATCAACCACTAAACCATGCTCATAAACTTTGTAACTTTTGTGCTGCATTGAACTACATGGATAATCTTGAAATTAAATACCCTGATAGAAAGAGAAAAAATAGAACCACCATGAGCAATTAATATATGGTTATGATAAAAAATTTAGAAGCAAATAATATAAGATTCAAACTTATGAAACATAAAAGCAAATTTTTATCATAATGTAGAAATATACTCATAAGTAATAATTTTGCAATATTCGTTGGATCAATAAAGAAATAATTAGCTGTTTAAATAGATGTTAACCAAACAACAACATAAGTAGAGTAAATCCTTTCATCTTTATTATATATTGGATAAATAGAAGGTAATAAAATTAGTTAAACACGGTATAAATTAAAGTTTGGATTAATGTAAAGAATGATGTTACAATAATGGAGAATGAAGAAAAGAAAGACATGGAAGATATGAAATTAAAATAATGGAGAAATGATTTGAAATGGTGTAAAAGGAATACTTGAGTAATAAAATATACATTAATTTAAAAAGTTTAGGAAAATTAAAAGAATGATGAATATGAAAAGGTTAAATGTACTTTTGATAATATGTAATAAAAACATATTAGGAAACATAATGGAAGATAAAATGAAGTGCATAAGTTACAAGGTAATTATAAATGTGGTAATTGGTAATTAATGTAAGGATAGGAAATATGCAAAACAAAGAGTTTAATTGCTTAAAAAAGGATTTAATTCCATAAATTATAGGAATAAAGAAGAAGAATGGTTGAACATTAAAGTAGTTATATTATATAACAGATGGCTGATATTATAACAAAAAACATATATTTGATGGGTACATGTATAATATGTCGCACATTATATTTGATTGATACAAATAATTATAACAACCAAATATTTCATAATTTCTTTTAAAACGGGTAATGTGCTAATGCACTATTCCATTAAACATGGATATTCTTATTACCAATTTCAATGAATTTTCAGAGAAAATGAGATATAATGGTTACAATTGAAAAGAATAATATCATCAAACAACAAACCAATAAAATCACTTTGTTTAGAACTGTGCGGTTAAGGCTCCGCTATTACCCCGCTATAACCCTGCTATATCTCATAATGGATTTCTAACGCTATGATTTTTCCATATAGCCCCAAATATAGCCTTTCCGCTTTAAGCCCCGCTATTTCCGCTATATCCCGTTATTTCCGCTATATTCCGCTATATCTTCTTTAAAAGAAATGAATTGAAAAATGACATTTATACATTATAAAAATTATGAAATTTATTTATTTAATTAAATTTTTAATATATTATTAGAAATGAAAATACTCTAATATTCTACTAAATTCAATTATGTTATATCACAGTTTTACATTTATTTACAGTATATTCACACATGTTTTTATTTAAAATTATTTATGTATTAATTATAATTCAATTAAATGTTAAATTTTCATTTAATTACCATTTATATATTTGTAAAAACATTAAGTACAATTTTTATATGCTATTTTAGAGTCATCCGCTACATCCCACTATATTCTCGCTATATCCCCACTATGACTTTTTGCACCTTTACCGCATTTAATCTGCCGAGCGCTTTAACTGCACAGGTTTAGAAATTGACCTTTGTGAACAACCATCAAAAATCATACTATTAATTAACTTCCTCTCTATCCTCATATTCCTTGATACATATCAAATGTCCTATAATCAAAATCTCGTAGATTTATGAGAACTCAAACATCAACTATGCATTGTACATTTAATGACCAACTACTTATTAGAAAATGTGCAAATAATGAGTATGGATTACACAACATGATATAATAAAGGTCCATAAAAAATGCAATTAAGTAAAACTAAAAGGCAAATGTATCACAAAATCAAAAGTTATTTGAACTTATGTAGTTGATTTTCCCACTAAATTAAATTTCAATGAAAGTAATTTAATCATAATTAGTTCTCTAATTAGTTTAAATTGAAATTAATTGAAATTAATCACTTGATATGAACCATTATATTGCAATCAATTTCATGGTAGTATCACTTGATATGAACCGTTATACTGTAATTAGTTTAAATTGTAATTAGTTGCATTGTAATATCACTTAATACGAACCTTTATATTTGAAGTTAATTTACTTATAAATGTTGTTTCTACCGAGTTCTTCAATACAAAATTATCTTTAATAAACCAGGTTAAAATTTCAAATAGCATAACTTCTAACCAACTCTGTAGAAAATAATAGATAGTTAACACGTCTGTAAGATCATAAGAAATTGAATAGAGATAAACCTAACATCTAATAGATTATACAAAACTGAAGATTATTTGATGCCTGTGTAGTAATAAACCAGTTATAACATGTAAAAAAATATATGAAACAAAGTTCATATTCTTACTTAACGAACAAAAATAAAACGAATTCGATAAATTTTGAGAGTAAAAATGGTTCAAATTTACATATAAAGAATTTTGTAAACTACGAATTTTTTTACTGTAATGACCCACATATTCATCAGTTCGAAAATTTATTTCAAAATACTCAAATATAATATTTTTTAACATAAATGATAATTTTTTGAACAATAAATAACATTTGTAATCTTATTTTGAACAAATATCTACAAAAGCATGCACCTTGGAAAATATCGATAAAATGACTGAAAACCATTTTATCAATAAATAGCTCTTAGACCAACCGACATCGTGCACGGAGTAGGATACATACACTTATTTATCTATATGAGTGAGAATATGTAATAAAATTATTTATTTTATTTTTGAAATTTAAATCCCTTCATAACATCATCAATGATATCACTATTTTGGAATAAATGATTTTTGAATTTAAATTGAGTTTAAATGATTTAATAATTATTTTATATATTAAATAAGCCTTTTTAATTATTATATAATGATATAAATATTATTATCGAACTTTGTTTACAAATATATGTATATTGAATAAGAAGTGAAAATATGATCGGGAATCGAAATCGGAATTTGAAACGATTCAACGTAGAAAAGTTGTGCAACATTGTGAATCATTTATGACATACACATGCACATATACATGTGCACATACATATACATGCACATACATGTCACATGCACACATATACATACATATAACATATATAAACATATATATACTTCAAAATATCTAAGATATTTTCCTAAAACTTCATCCTTAAGGAACCCAAAGTCAACCTCTTACACCCAAAGTACAAGCAGATGGAGTGGCCACAAGTGGGGGATGTTCGGCCATGCAAGGTGATGGAGGATGGAGGCAGATGGATGAGGCAATGGTGGTGAAATAGCAAATAAATATCGTGATATTCTAGTTCAGATTTTTTCCTATTAATACCCACAATCCATCTTCACATTCACATTTTCCTCTTCATTTTCCTAAGCTTCTTTGCCTCTTTATACTCCAAGTTAATGGCTTCATACCTTAGGAAATCAATGAAGAAAATTATGGCAAAAGTAATTAAATTTATATAGTAAATATATATTATCAAACACCTCAAAACCAAAGCCAAAACCACTCCTTCTCCCCCTTTACACCCACAGCCACACCATCCACCACCAAAGGCCAAGCCCACCTCCATTAGCAAGCATAGGCCGAGCCTTCCCAGAGGTCCAAGGCTCGAGTCCATAGACTCCAATGCAATTGTAGCGAAGCTATAACGAATTTTCGCACAGTTAGAAACGAATTCAAGTGAGAAACTCTATTTATATTATGATATTTTGGATTATATATATGTTTGGCTATGCTTGGTTGTGATGATTGTGAACCATGTTTGGATATAATAATATGTTTGTTTAGATGTGTAAACAATTCATGTTTAATACACGTCGAATATCACATAAGAAATCATTTTCCTTTAATAAATGAAATGGTGTATATGAGATTGTTAAACCTCTTTAAAATGGTTTAAAATGATTTATAAATATTTTATAAACATTTAAAAGTGTTTTGAAAAAGTTTGGAAAGAATATGGAAAATTAATTAAAATAGGCACGTCGCGTAACGGTAGTTCGCGATTTCGTGTCATAGAAAGTTAAATCCATTTATACGATGGATTTAGAGCCGGAATTCTTTGGAATAAAAATTTCCCAAACTCTTATAATCATGGTTTTCAAACAAAAGAAAAAGTCAAGATTTCGTTTAGTAGATTTTGAAATATGACCAAATCAAGTTTTCAAAATAATCGCGCTTTGGCAGTTCGAAAACCAAAGCGATAAATTCTTTAAAATTGATATTTTTAGTTCTTTAAAAATATGGAATAAATTCTATAATTATTTTAAGATGTTTTAAAAAGGATTTGAGTTAGAAAAATAATTTTCTAAATGATCGAAAAGTCATGTTGATCAAAACTAAAGTATTCTTTCCCAAATATTTTATAAATGTTTTCAAATAAATAATTAAGCATTGTAAAGATGATTTGGAAGTTTTAAAACTACTTTTAAAGGAGTTTAGATAAATGATTTAATCTTGGCTCTAAAAGCCGATGAGTAGATTGGATTTTCTATTCGTGAGATCTGGATGTCAGGTGCTTAAACTAAGGAGATGTTCAAGAGCAACCAGTGCCTTGGCTCAACTGGCCTTTTTCCTGGGCAAGGAATAGATAAGGTTGGAATGTCGAAAACGAGGCAAGTATAAAAGATTCACATTTAAAAATCTAATACAACTTGGATTGTGTAGAAATGATCTTCTTATACTTAGTATTAAATTCCAAGAAGGGAACCTGTACTATCCATGTGAATTTAAAAGGTGATTCCACCATTATTCGATGGATAGTAAAGGTTGAATACGAAAATGGATATTAAGAAGAATTAGTATAATTTCTATCGACCCTTTTTACTCAATAAGGTTTTGCAATGTGATTCATGAGAGTTGATTTTGATTTGGTATTTCCAAAGTTTAAAAGAGGTTTAATGATTCCGTATATACTGGAAAAGAATATGATTTAAAGATTTGTATCTCTAAAAGAGATATTTTATTTGATAAAAGATTGTAATTAATCAAATGATAATCACCTATTACTTAACATCTTTTTATCAATGATTGGTTCGTAGGAACCGAGATCGGATTTGGGTGGTTCCTATCCAAAAACCACTTTGAACCAATTTTCACGTTCAAAGGTGAAGACATGGAATGATAATAAATGGAATGAAGGGCTGCTTGTCATTGACCCTCGGGGGGAATTTCCCATATCATATATATGTGATAGTAGTATCTTCATTTGATCTTCGATGCAAGGCCTGCTCACTACTAATCCTAGGGGTGATTCTCGACAAGATGTAGTAGGCGAGTTCCTTTAATTTGTCCTATCCCTAGACAACTTGTATGGACGAATGTCTGACATTGCATTTCTAACATACACGTAGATTGATTTTTACAAACATACATCTGTTTGGTGGTGTAGGAAGTAACTCTCTTACACTTAACACCCTTCTATGGGACGTACGAGCTCAGAGGTTGTACATTTGTGGAAATTAATAGTTGTGATGGAATTAGCAATGTGGCATTCAAAGTGGAATGTGCTATGTGAAAGATAATCGTTACCTCGGGCCTCATCACCCGGAAATGGCTTAAATTGGGCATGCCGTAAGGCTATGTGTTTCACAACCATTAGGGTATGGTCATCACCTTTCTAGATAACTCCCTATATGTCGAGTATGTCGTGTATGTTATATGATCCCGGATAGGTTAGTCATGACCCGGGTGATGACCAGATGGGTCTGCGGGTTGGCCGGCCTTTTCAGGTGCAGAGGTTTCAAAAGTGTTAATCGTCAGTAAATCCATCTAGAGATGTACTATTCAGAATGTAGTCCCTTACCTTGCCATTGTATTTAACCCGTTTTCCAATAAGTGCCTTCAGACTTAATTGTAGAGCCTATTATATTAGAACTTAATAATGTAACAATTTCGGCTAAGATTATGTATATTTACCTGAAAGCTGTTTTCAAAAGAATGTCATTAAAAATAATATAACCTGATTTTGTGTATTAAAGATTTTGGTTATCATAAGGTAAAAACCTGTTCCGTGTTTATATGCGACGTGGTTTTATGAGATACCCTTTGTTTTAAATTATCCACATTTTGAGTTTCTCATACCAGTCTCATGACTGATCTGGAGTTTATTTTCCTTTTCCCTTAAACTCTGGGTGACCTATTTTTTGGCCTGCAAAGTAGTTAGGTAGCATGGAGAATTTTGGGTCCTTTGTAGAAAGTTATCAATTAATTCCGTTGTATTATGTATGATGTATTATATATCTACCAGCACTTCTGAGGATAGACAGTTATAACTATCCTGGCTGGATTAGTACTTACCAGAACTCTGATGGAGAGATTTGGAGTAATTTCATGCACTACTCATATGTATAATTAAATGTTGAATACGATGTAAATTCTATTTTGTTTGTCTTTTACCTTTATTTTCTTTTACCCCATGATAATCTGCCTCTCCAGCGCTTGGATTTATAGCATGTGAATACCAAGAATGTATTAGTGTCGATTTTCAAGTGTCGAGGTGGTGGGTCGTCACATTTGGTATCAAAGCTTATGGTCGAGTGAATATCTATGCCTGGATGAGGTTAACTCATTAGAGATAGGGTTAGTAAAGCCCTAGAATCAGTTTAGTCAGAGAGAGCGCATATTTGAAATTTTTATCCGAACAAGGATATTTGAGTTTTATGCCCATTCCCTAAGATAATCTCGTCTATATATTCTAAAGATATTTCCTAAATATATGCATATAGTATGAGATGAGTAAAAGAAGAAGACGAAGGGGAAGGGGATGTAACAACACTACGACCACCAATGGTCGATCAAATGCTACATTAATTGAGGAAGCGGTAATCCCTGTGCAACCTCAAATTAACTTTGCCACTCTATGCAAGAATTACACCAGTTTGGGTGGTTAACCATTCAAAGGAATGGAATCCATCATTGAAGATCAGGCTTGGATCTGCTCTTGTGAAAGAATTTTTAAGGAATTAAATATTGGGGATGAGCAGAAAAGGTTCTTAGCTTCTTGGCAGTTACAAGAAAGGGCTCTAACTTGGTGGGAGTCCATAACTCTGATTGATTTGGAGGGCAATTTCTCGTGGGATCGGTTCAAGGAAGTCTTGGAAGAACAGTATATGCCAGCTGTAGGAAAATACCGCCTTTATCAGAGTTTTATGGATTCAAAGTAAGGAGAAATGTAAAAACAGCCGTGTTAGTTAGATTACAGTATTAGGTTTGTTATGAACAACAGAAAGAGCTGTAAAAGAGAAACATACTCGGTTTTCGAGCCGGGCTTGACTCGGCGGTTAATTGTGTACCTCCAACTTCCGTTGTATCAGTTGGATCCACGGATTCAGGTCGATCAATGCAGGAGTTGTAGGGTTGGTGAATATTTGAAATTCTGCTAAAAATCAGTGTTTTTCCATGGTTGATGATGTCGTAGCTAGAAGGTCTGAATTCAAACTGAGCTTTGAAACCCATTAAGCTGCTGAACAGTTTACCGATCAGTTCATCACCATTGCTCTGAAAGAACATAAACAGTGGTGTTATACAGTTGCAGTTGAGTTTGACAGGGGTAACATGACAGTATCTATATATTATGGTTTAATTGTCGAGAATTAGGACGGTAAATCAAAAACCTGTTGAACGTATAATTTGTGTACCTTTCTCAATAGTTCCATCGTCTCATCCACGCTCCGTTTGATTAAGCACGCAACATCTTTATCAAACGCAATTACATTAGCAGAACCAATGTGGTCGAAAACTTCCATTGCTAACCGATACCTGTGTATATGCGGTTGGTAGTAAGTGAGGGCAAAGTGAATGACTGATTGAATTACACATGCCTGTTCACAGGATGGGCAATATTATTATTGCATTTTAGGCAGGTAAAACTGGTTGTTTCCTTTGTCATAGTCTTTCGACAAATTAGGCATGACAGATAACTCCATCCGGATGTTGTGTTAATCTTCATTAAAGTTGCGTGCACTACATACTTCTTAGACTAAAAATCGGAGAAGTAGAGAGAAATGTTAGTAAAATAATAACGGTGGTATATCAAAAGAAATAAATAATATGTCATTACATGGCAGTCCTTAGCTCTTATGTCTTCTAACACCTTAGCTATGGTACTTCTAATTTCGTGATCATAAGTTGTTGAAGTTGTTGGTCGATGACTCTCAACTGTGGTAATGATACTGCCTCCACTTTTCGTGCCTCTTTAATGTATTACGGTCAGGGTTAGTATGAGGACATAAAGTAAGAAGTAGTAGTAGTTGATATAACCAAATAAAAGAGAAACCTGGAAATTAAATTAGCTAAGTCTGGACAATCAATGTTTGAGTACATTTGTGTAGCATTGGTTGATGAAAAGGTACTCTCCTAAAATAAGTAGTTTGGTTATAAGGTTGACAAAACATGATAAATTGTAATTGAGTACTACAAAGCTGCATTTAAACAGTTTTAATAACATAAAAGTGAACATCAGTGAGGGTGGCTGGTTTTCCGAATTAATAGCGCTCACATCTATAAGGTTTGTCTTCTCAGCCCACAAAGTAACAGATGTATTTTTTGAACTGTGTGAAAGTTAAATGGAGGGTGTTTAGAACCAAATAAGTGAAGATAAATATAAGAAAGCATTAAAAGTGGAACCTTCCACTGCAAACTGTAAGCTCTCTCTTAGATGTTTGACATCTGGTCCTTGTTGCGAGTTGAGCAACATCTGAAATGCTTTGTAGAACACCATCGATATCTGTAAAATATATTGAGAAATTGGAAACATTGAAGAAACATGTGGAATAATGTAGTCGGAAAGGGTGGATTAATAGTACATGGCAAATAGTAAAACGGAATTAGTGTTCACTTGTAAGTTGAGCCACCTTATCTATGCGTTGAGCGAGAGTGTCATCATCAACAAAACCAAATCTGTATCTAGGAATATTGTACATCGTAGGTGGCAGCTTTTTTACTTGGGTATCTTGACGGAAGATGATCATCAACTCCTCATCTATAGGACGGTAGGTAGGTTGCGAAGAGTAGACGTTGAGTGTTTTAATCTCGTATAAACACTGTTCTTTGAACGTATGTAAGTATTTGTCTATCAAACTCTTTGGCACGATAGCATGCTTTTGGTTACCCTACGACGAAATACATTGTTATCCTATTGCAGTGTAAAAGTAATCGGGAAACATGATGTAAACATATCAAAGCGGGATGAAAACGAACCTTTACATCAAGAAGTTGAAGATTAGTGGAGTAAAACTCTTTTCTGGCTTTGGAGATTGAATTCCACATCCTGGACAGTCTGGCGAGGATGCAATCTCAATTAGGACCGATGGTTAAGTCGGAGAGTAGCTGATATCTATTGGCCATGCTTATATCTGTTAAGCATAATTAAGAAAGAGTTAACAATAGGGAGTAATATAGTGGTTGTAGAAAAGTAGAATATAGGTTGCAAAGTAAGATAGCAGACAGAAATTTACTGCCCTGTACTGGACAGAGTGACATAGAAGTTAGAGGGGCAGAGTGATGTGTATTTCGTACAGGGAATGGGAAGCAAGAAGAGATGAATGTTTAATGATGACGTACCGTGGAAGTAGTACAAAGTAGGAGGTAACAGTTTGATGTTGAAGAGGATATGGTGTAAAAGCACTGTTTGAATTATTTATAGTGGTAAAGTGAGGAATATAACTAATTCATTTTTACAGTGCAATATGAAGGACAGCTGTATGTACACTTTTACTTCAATGAAGTGGTTGTAGTTATTTTACTTAGTGGGTTTGAACAGTGGAACAATGGTAAATAACTACATGAAAATGACAATAACTGCCACACCACACATAACTTTAACTTAACTTAGTTTTAAATAAGTGGAGATAACTGATAGGACCTGCACCAGTTTATTTAGCGGGCAGTCTGATGAAGTTAGATTTTCTGAACCAAATTGATAAACAGTAATATATGTACATGTGTTCGCTTTGTAGATAAATTACCAATTAAAATAAAGTTGTGTCATGAACAGGGTTCCAGTTGAAATATCAACTATGTTGTCCACAAATTTGTTCAATGTCTGCACATAATAGGGCACATTAGGATGATGATGAGCGAACTAAAAATAATGTGTAATTTAATATCAACTAACACGTCATTTGTAGCGACTTAAGTATGCATGATAGAAGAAAGAGTGTAGGAAACGGTGGCACATTTTTATTTTACTGGAAGTATATTATACATCAAGTTACAAACCAAGTGAAAATGTTCATGTAGATGTGCTAGCCTGTAAAGTACATGGTGTTCAAGCTATTTATGACGGATCTGGTGTGTACGGTGTTGGCTGTAAACCGGACTATAAAATCCGACATCAAAAATCATGTTACTGAAGCAGCATCTGCTCGTTCATCATATAACCAACGACCAACATTTTGCATATATAACTGAAAATACTGTATATAACTTTTCCAATTGAGTATATTGATATCAAGCTCTACTGATTTCAACATCTTCTGTTCTTGTTCAGTGGAATCACATCTGTTAATTTGATAAAGATCAACAACAAAGCAAGTAAGACAGTTTAGAATTCATGTTTATAGAAATTTTATTGACAAATAGAATATCCTATTTCATGTAGTTGTACAGAGAATTCATTGTGATTTATAAAGCTAATGGTTATAGTAGCACTTGATTTAACATAGCTAACAAACATTCTCTTACAAAATTTTAAACCAACCAGACTGTCCTCCTTATAATTATAGTGATAAGCAGCTCAGTATGTATCTAAAACAGCTACATCTAAAGACAGATCATAAATCAAGGTTCATGATGTTACGCATCCTAATAGTAATTAAAGTGAAATATTGGATTATAAAGAATTAAACATAAGAATCAAAATATGAACTAATCAAACTGCAGAACAATGGATAGTTGATTCTGGAAATGGGACTTTACAGTTAAAGTACAATACTGCAATTAGATGACAGAATTAATTTATTGTTAGTGGTTGAGCATGAGGAGTGCAAAATTTGCACCACGTCATGAAGATTTGTCTATACTAAGTCGTTGAAAAGATCCAAACTGAGAAATGACTACACAAACATTGAATTACTTCAAATTAAAACGGGTTCCATAAAAGGCTTTCAACTGAAGAAAATCAATATTTGGCAAACATAAACACTTCAGCAAGTAACAAAATTCAGTAACACCAAAAAAAAATAAACATGTAAAATTGATTCTTAAACATAATGAAAATGTAAAAGAGAAAAAATCTAATGCTTACAGTTTTGAAATAAACCTGTCTGGTTACTACATCCAACCACAGTTTTTGACATCATATACAGGTCAAAAAATACATTGTTATAACCAATAAAAAGGACGTGAATTATGTGTGAATGAACTATTAATTTGTAATATCATGTATAATGACACATCATTTTACTGTCGATCTATATTTCAATAAAGCTGGAAAAGGCCTTAATCCAAAAGAATACCAGTTTGTATGAATCCACAATGCTTTATTTACTGATATTACCCAAGTAACAAAAAAATTTCTTATTAATATGTACCTGAATAATATCCATTCGTATAGAGACAACTATGTTTTTTTGCTGGTTGCTGTACAGAACCTTGGTATCACCTACCCACACATTTAACTGGTTTCCCTGTACGTTAAAAAACCCCATTTTTTATGACAGCATAAAATGTCTTGCTGGAGTATTTGTTTAGCCATGAAATGCCAATGAAGTATGAAAAAATGTACATCAAAATAAAGCTGACATATAACAAATGTCCAGACGGGATTAAGAATACTTCATTGGTATTTTTACTCAAATAAGGTAGTTTAGGTGCATAAAATGCTCTGTTGATATTATGTCTACTTAGCATTAAACTGGATAAAAACCTCTTTTCTTATATAAGTTGTTAGTGGATGAAAGTTTGAAGTTGCTTTATCTCTTATCTTTCCTATCTTAATTAAGTTCATAAACTGTGATAAACTGTAAATGTAAGATTAACAGTAAAATAAAAACTAAATAAATCATTATTTATAGCCTAATCTACTATTCCACCATTTGGTTCTTACAACATTTCAAAAGATGTAAGTGCCTGCAGAAACATTATTATAGCTCATTAACCTATTCTCTCTCAATGAAAATAAGCCTGTTCAGAATATAGCTTTCAACCACATTTATTTTGAACAAATTGTTAGCAACCAAGTGATTGAATCATGACATATTGCATAACACGGATCTGTTGGAAAAAAGAGTAGGATAAGGGAAAATGAGTTACCTTCTCCAATTGTTCTATTTTTACCTAAACTAAAACATGCTTACATAGTCTCGGTTGGAGTGTTGATCCCAATCGAAACTGTAAGCGATAGTAAAAATCAAACTTGAGAAACAAAATCGTGATGAGGAAGAATAGCACAGATCTCATAGCCTTCAGCAGTTGCGATGATGGTGATCCGAGTGTAGGAAATTTCGATGGTTGCATGTAGTATATCATAGTTGAAATTTGTCCTCATTGTTCAATGTAAGAAATTTGTAGATGGAGCGTTTAGTGAGACATCAATAGTGGTTGTTTTTGAAACCGTCACCAAAAATTACAAAGGAAAATCGTGCAAGTCTAGAAACAGAAAATCCACATTTACTGCAAAATCAGATGACAGATTCTCCTTTTCAATCAAATAGCGGATAGGTATGATACGTTGATTGTATTTGTATTTTTCAGCTGTTGTTTAAAATCACATATACCCTAAATTAAACATAGATCAAATAAATTGGATTTTATGAGGACTAAATTACGTGCATAAACAAATACCTAATTTTATATCATTGACAGTAAATTTATATCCTACGATACATAGTACGAAACTACTCACAGAGCAATATAGCTTCATATTAGAGCAAGGTAAAAAAAAATTACCATATGGTCCATGCAGCTGAACTATAGTTGTTGTATTTGATAAGGATGGAGAAAGGTTATATATCATGTTAGACTATAATTAACAGGGGATGCAGTGAATATATAGATATAGCATTAGCATGGCAAATTCAAAACATAGTGGTATTTCTATTCAGTTTTCAAATCCTGGATTTAGTAAATATTGAAACACTTTAACATCCATACATAATATCTATAAATACTTAGCTAGAGTCTATATTTCGACTATCTAATATCTTGTTATCATTAGTCAGTCTACCACGGTTTTTTTCCATGGTATTGGATGCTACTAATTTGGGTCATGGAGATATATTATTCATCATATGCCAGTAGTACAGCAATATTTGTGTGCAAGAGCAGAACATAAGTAAATCGTAAAAAGTATGGTGACAAAACTATATTTTATTGATCTGCCTGAAAAAATATGCAATTGCCAAAGGAAAGAAAAGTGAATGATGGAAAATCATACGACAATATTATATATAAAATTTCGTTGTAAGGCAAATTAGGAACTTAAAAAAAAGTAATAATGGATTGATATTACAAAATTTTCCGCAAACTCAAACTTGTTTCTGGACATTGCAAAGTTGACATTAACGTAAAAATTAATTTGGAAGATTGAATTTTTTATTTTCAATCTCGTGATGCTATAATGATACACCTTGTGAACTTATTAATTTATTAAAAATACAGGTTTAGTGTTCATTGGGTCTGACCGACCTATAAGTGGGTGTCCAACTAATACAAATTCATATTACAGTTTAGGATTAATAGTAATAATAAGAACAACAGCTCCTTCTCCTCCTCGTCCTATTACTGCTATTATTATAACTATGACATATCGACATATTTGAAAATATAATAACATGCTCTTTGTCACCCATAAAACCCACAATTTAATAGGCAATCAGAGTTAAATATATGTACTGTCGGTGCAAATCCCAAGTTCAGCCACTGTCTTGTGACTTCAACAATATACAAGACTTGTTTTAGTAATTGTAAACAGACAGCTTTGATTGTTGAAATTCCAAAGTTAAATCTATGGAACGCCAGTGTTGACAGAGTAAAATATATAGTGTTATATAGAAATTGAATAGATCGTGATTACCATTTTCAGAGTGTAACACTATATTTACGGGTACTTAAGCCATATGGCGCTGTGCGAAGAAGCAAATGGGTTTAACTATTACTGACTGAGAACAGAGAAATATGGTAGCAGTTAACTGAGCTTTATGTAAGGCATGATGGCAGTAAATAAAATATTGCAATCTTAACATCACATTTTCAAGTTTAGACAGTGGTAATTAACTAATTTGTTATACAATAGTGCTCCATAACTGGTTGTAAATCAGGGGAATATGATATTGAAGAAAGTTAGGTATAATATTTTCTGATATAACAACGATCAAAACTGTATGCAAATGCATACTGATTTGTAGGTCAATATGTATATTAACAGACGGTATCCTAATGTACCTTCCTATTTATACCTCCAATATGATTGCCTACTGGACTGGCTTATTTAAATACATCAGTTTCAGTTTGTCATTACATCGTACGGAACTATGCCCCATGCTTGTTGCCATCAAATAGGGACAAACAGATTGAACTGCACTGTTTTCATTTTCCAAATTGTAAAGCACCTTTTCAAAACAAACCACGGCAGAAGTAATATGACAGCATGTATATTGGAAGACAAACCAAATGGTTGAGATATGAATTCAGACTGAAATATGATTGTGGTTGTCATATCGTGCGGGTGAACAGTAAAACTGCCTCCCCTCTCAGTAATGAGATGCAGCAAGTGAAAGAACGAACTATTTACCCTAAACCAGTATATTCTCCATTTCTACGGTGCAATGAGCCTATCAATATAGACGTGGAACTATGTTTAGTGTTGAAGTTATGGTAAAGAGCCAAGCACCAAAGCATAATCGACTTTTGCTTTCAAAAACAGAGATTTATCATTATATTGAAACTTATAAAGTGCTATAATTTACAGTTACTGTGTAAACTGCACATGCTATTATATATGCAAAAACAGTCGATAAATAATTGCTACCTTTGTAAGTTAAAAGGCAATAATAATGACAACCGGTATCTGAAAGAAATCAATTACAAACAGACAGTTTGACTTTACAATGTATAAGGATGAACTGAAAACTTGGTTTAAACCGATTAGAGGATGCATGCAACCAAATATATTTTTCAACAGTCAATATGGGGTCATTAATAAGTCGAACATATTGTCCAATTTTGACCTGCCATATGGTCTTGAATAGAAGAAAACAGTATGTATATACTTTTATATGAATCGATGTCACTGCCTATATGATGTAATATGAAATCAGTTGACATGAAATTTAAGTTTACGGAGAACAATGGCATGCTTTGTTCACGTGGGTTATTATTTTACAGTAATTTAATAAAAACCTCCTTTTACATTCAATATATATGTGGAGAATAACTAAAATTACAGCAATAATACAGTCTACTTCATTAACTAAAAAAAATTAAAGATCGTGTAGTGACATTATTTAGTCTTCAGAAAAGAATTCCGTAGACTCATTACAATCTCTCTTTTTTTTTTTTTTTTTTTTTTTTTTTTTAAGAAAGAAATATATAACGCTCAAAAGGAGGAAAAAACCTTCCTCCAAAGGTTTACAGACGAAGGCGAAGCATATAGAATCCATATGCCTCCCTTTTAGACAAAACAAAAGCGAAAAAGAAAAGATAAACAAACAAGCTCGTAGCTGCCAAGGAGGCCAGCCGAGAGCGAGTGAAATAAAAACAGGCCGACATAACCACTATCCCGCCACAACCCGTAGGTGTGGTCCAGTCCACCCATCACTCCATCAACCGAAAGTAAACGGCGAAAACCAACAAACAGCAGCAAAATCACTAGGGCCAGAGACGACAGATCCACTAATCTGCCCAAAGGAAGGACCATAATAAATCCTCCATCAAGAGAGAAAGATCGACTGCTGACAGATCTGACGAGAACCTCAACAACGAACACGAAAAGATATCAGAGAGCACTAGCAGTACCAGGAAACGCAAGTAGTAGGACCAATCAGACAGCAGAAACACCTGAAACAATAAACAAGACGCGCAATTAAAGAAAAAAAGGGGGGGGGGGAACGGTTGGGGGAAGACACCAACCGAAAGCAGAAGTCTAACCAACACCCAATCTGGCGGTAAAAGGAGCACGGGAAATAGACAGGAGGCCCACAAGTCGCTCGGAGCGATGGCTCATTGGGCCCCTGAATGGTCTGCCCCGGAAAGCCAGAAAAACATCATTCCTCACACGATGGATTATGGATGGCGCGTCCATAGAGCTGCTCTCAAAAGTTGCCATATTCCGCGCACACCAAACGTGCCAGCAAATCAGACAAGGAATCAACCGGAAGATGATAGCACGGAGAGATTTCCCAGAATTCCCGGACCACCAGGAATTCAGCATCGATGAGAGAGAACTCGTAGTACTTCTAAATCCTACGAGATTTCCGAAGTAGTTCCAGCACGCGTTGGCCGAGAAACCACCGATAAACAAATGGTTCAAAGATTCAATATCACCGTTTCCGCAGCATCTACACCGGGAAACAGTAGGGATTCCGATCTTTTGAAAGTTCTCGTCCAGTGGCAGTCCATCATGCAGCAACCGCCACATAAATAAAGAGACCTTTGGGGGAATGCGGGAATCCCAAATAAAAGAAAATTCAGGACGAGTGATGGAAGGGGATCTGATGGAGGACCAGGCTTTTAGGATCGAAAAAGGCGCTCCATCCCAGCCCGCCAATCCGCCGTGAGAATCAGAGAAAAATTTTACAGACTGCATGCGCTTCCAGGTCTCGCTAGCGTAGGTAGGAGTGCCTGAAAAATTCGCACCCGCGAGTCTGTGGTACTTAGCTCGGAGGAAAGAAGCCCATAAAGAGTTGTTGGCGCCAAACCGGGACCACAACTTACAAGCGAAGGCCGCGCAAAGGTCGGAGGGTTTGCGAATACCCAACCCACCTTCATGTTTGGGACGACAGATCACATCCCAAGACACCCAGTGGTGGCGACGACCGTTGTCCTTATTTCCCCAGAAGAAGGACGAAGCCAGTGACCGATAAGAACGGAAGAAAGAGGAGGTAGGGGTCATTGTCGCAAAAATATGAGAACCCATTGACTCCAGAACTGACTTGATAAGAACAAGTCTACCCGCCTGAGAGAGAATGGCAGAGTTCCATCGAAGGATCTTCCCTCTAACTTTGTCGGTCAAAGGGTCGAAGAGAGCGTTTAGTTTTCTACCTCGGTACAAAGATATGCCTAGGTAAGGGAGTGGAAGAGAAGCTTCCTTGAAACCGGATATAGTCTCTATCCAAGAAGCGCGAGATGGAGGCATGTCCTTCGAGTGAACAAAGCAGCATTTGGAAGAGTTTACGAGCTGGCCCGAGGACCTTTCATATTGATGGATGAAACGAAGAAGTCGCCGCACAGAAGAACGGCTGCCATTGGAGAAAATGACAATGTCGTCAGCGAAGGATAAAGAAGAGATAAGGGGGCAACCCCTTGGAATCCCAAATCGCTGAATTTGACCGTAGATAGTTAAGGATTGAAGCCCACGAATAAAAGCCTCTGCCGCAATCACAAAGAGCGAAGGAGATAGAGGGTCACCTTGACGCAATCCCCTTCCGGCTTTGAAATAACCATGGGCCGATCCGTTAATGAGGACAGAGAACCAGCAGTTGGAGATAAGCCTCCAAACCAAGTCTATCAGAGCCTCCGGAAAGCCGAAAGCCCTTAAAACCTTGATGATGAAGAACCAGGACATACGGTCGTAAGCCTTAGCCATGTCCAGTTTGAAAACAACATTTGATCCCCAAACTTTCCGATCAATTTGGGAGATCAGTTCTTGGGCTAGCAGGACGTTATCAGAGATCAAACGCCCCTTGACAAACCCTGCTTGAGAAGGAGAGATGATACGCTCAAGAAAGGGAGCCAACCGGGAGGCCAGAATTTTGGAGATGACCTTGTTTGAGAAATTGCAGAGACTAATAGGCCGGAAATCCGTACAAGCCGTAGGATTTTCGCATTTAGGAATAAGAATCAGATTGGTAGAAGTCCAACCACTAGGAAGGTTTCCTCCAGAGAAGAAGGATTGAATGGCATGACACAAATCAGCCTGGATGATTGGCCAAGAGCACCTATAAAAATCACCATTAAAACCATCAGGGCCACTGGCACTATCCTTGCTGAGAGCATAAACACAGGCACGGATCTCCTCAGTGGAAGGAAGATCCGCAAAAATGGCACCTTCCGAAGGAAGAATGATCGGAGGAATAAAAGCTAAGAGAGCCGGATCAGAAACAGAGACAGAAGGAGAACCCAAGAAGGATTGAAAATGAGATAGGATGATATCTTTGACTTCCTCTGGCGACGAAGTCGAAGACAGATCAGGCCTCATAATCTCTCGAATCGAAAGAATGTTATTCTTCTTGCGAATAGACGAATGGAAAAATTTGGAGTTAGCATCACCCTCGACCACCCACTTGACCCTCGCCTTTTGACGGAGGTAGTCGTTTTCGACACGCAGCTCCGAAGAGAAAGAAATTTGGGCAAGGGCCCAAGCCTCCTTGTTGAAAGCGGACGGGTCCTCGTCTAACATGGACTCGGCTAAGATAAGCGACTCTTCGGCCAACCGGACGCGATCGAAAATGTTCTTGAAAGTCTGGACGTTCCAAACTTTTAGGCAAGCCTTAAGACGCGAAAGCTTTCTCCCGAAAATAGCACAGGGGGAACCAGAAATAGGGTTGCTCCAGGAATCAGCAACCACCTGCTGGAAAGAGTGATGAGATTTCCACATGCTTTGAAACCGAAAAGAGGAGGGTCTAGAGAGCGACAGAGGAGAGCAACGAACAATCAGAGGGGCATGATCCGAGAAGGACCGATGGAGATGGGCGATAGAGAAGGAGAAAGGGAGGCGAAACCATTCCTCTGACCCGAACACACGGTCAAGTCTAGATAGAATGCGATTTGGGCCGTCTTGGTTGTTAGACCAAGTGAACGCCGAGCCGACAAAGGGGAGCTCGGAGAGGCCAGAAGCGGCTATGAAGGAGTTGAAATCCGCCATTGCCCCTCTGTTGATGGCAGCACCTCCTCGTTTTTCCTCATGGCTAGCGACGATATTGAAGTCGCCACCAAGAACAGAAGAAGAGAAGCCCTGAGAATCAAGAGCTAGAATATCCGACCACAAAACCTGCCTTTCCAACCGGTCACATTTGGCGTAGACCGCTGAGAAAAGAAACGGTGCTGCAAAGGACGGAGATGAGCAGACCACCGAGAAAAGCTGAGCAGAGTCGAAGAAAGGTCGAATCGCAACAGATTTGGACCATAAGATCCAAATCTTGCCCGAGACATTAGCTAACCCACCACCAAATCCTAAGGATAGGACTATCTTGGTGAATTCAGCTCGGTCAATAAGGGGTTCCAGGAGAGCGATCAAGCCAACAGAGTGTTTCCTGACAATCCGTTTAAGCCTGGCCACAGATGCTTCATTACCTATACCACGGACATTCCAAAAGAGAAAGTTCGCCATGAACAGAGAATAGCCTCAGATAAAAACCGAAACAGATAGCAGCACCCTCACTCAATCCAAATACAGCGAGTAGCGAGCGGATCTGTCGATCCGCTCGGACGCCGCTATAGAGCGTGTGCGAATGGTGCGAGGGGTCGAAGGGGCTCTCTGTCGTCTGCGCCTAGACGATCGAATAGGTGGGACGGGAGGATCAGAAAAAGACTCACCCCCATACCCTACCGGATAGGAGGAGGCAACCGAGGAGAACGAAGAATCAGAGTTCCTAGCTAAGCAATCTAGACGCTCATTAAGGAGCGCAATCTCTGCCTTGCTCATCAGCGGAATGGAGATAGACAGAGGACAAGCGGAGGATGGGAGTGAGCACTCCGAAGAGCAACGCGAGGTCGAAAAGGCCAATTGGTCTGAAAGAACCTCCGAAGGTCCATCGGGGAAACGAAGAGATGGAGAGATCCGAGTGAGTTGCAAACAGAACAACCGACTGAAATCGGAAGAGGAGAGAGGGGAGAGGTCGCTAGAGAAGGAAGAAAAGTCCAAGGAGGAGCAAACAACGGGACAGACAACAGGAGAAGCCACGGGAGGACAGAAGGACAGAGACTGGAGAGCGAAAGAAAAAAAATCATAAGAACCTGACGGTCGACTGAAAAAGTGACAAGAGAATGTGGATAGGCAACCATTATGCTTTCCATATTGCTGTGGGATTCCTACCGCTGCCGAGCTGTCACTAATCAAAAAGACCCGCGCTGAGGGTAGGAGTCGCGACTCAGGGATAGCATCGAGGCAGAACGAAGAAGGATGGCAATGAACCATGCTGCCCGTATAACTGTCAAAAATGACCTCTATACGACCAGAGCTGGTATATCGCCCAAACCTACCGCTCCTAGCCCGATGGAACCCCCCCAAGACCCGAAATACAGTCGAAAAATCAAAACTGCCAGACACGAAAGAGGACACTGACGGCAAAAAGTGCAGTGCGTAGTGCCCCCAAGCTACCACCCAACAAGTGGGTGTCAGGCTAACACCTCCGGCTGGGAAGGGAGGATCAGCACCATCGAGAAGGCTACGGGACTCATTACAATCTCAATATTCCGAAGTAAGAACACAACCACGGCACAATAAAAAGTGATGCATGTGCAGATTCATGCCAACCATATTTTCCTGATTGCTTTGTAACATCTATAATATAAGGATAAAAGCATACCAAAATTGTAGATGTATAAACTCATGTTCGCGGTAAAATAGCATAAATAACCATCAGTTGCTTGCAAAATATATAAAACAGTCTATATTAGTTTCAAAGTGCTCTAAATCAATAAAATTTCATAGTACAAACAGTTGATGGTAGATAACTAAATGCAGCATACTGTACGTAATATGAACTTCTGAAAATGTATTCATAATTAGTACATATACTACAGTAATGACATGTATGCATCGGAAAAAAATGAGACTGAAATTGCCACTGCAAATTCCATCTTACTGTCCTGTATAGTAATAGTCAATGATAAAGAAGGAGGGGGCGCGCGCACACACACATACATATACATATATATGTTCGTTAGCGTATGAGCTATCATCGTATTATTATTGGAACTTACGTATCCTATAATTGGAAATTCCAGATCAAGAATATCTTACATGCAAAATGAAAACATAAAAATTGTTGTAACTGTTTAGTTCAGAAACCGAACGCTGTTAAGATAATGAGATTACTTTTACGGTGGATACATCGCCGACTTCTCCTGTATTAACTTGAATTGCTTTCACCGAGTGAAAAAACATAACAGTCAACTGTTAAATGTTATATCACATGTTTAGTTGATGGGTATTTGTTTATGTCCATGATTCAGAATTTGTATAATATTGTCATCTTTAGAAAATTGACATTTTCTGAAGCTCTAAATATTGTTCACTCTAATTGATTGTAAAGTGATTCGAACCTTTTTAATATCCATATTATTAGGCTCTTGAACTGGTTTGTTCTTTCTAAATAGATAGATGCAGATAAGAAAGTGAATAGTAATCACTGAACAAATGGCTAACAATTTATGTGCATAAAGAGATGTACTCCTTTTCACATTACAACTACTAACCTGAATACTAACTTATTAAGGTCAATTTTCCAATTCAATTGACGAACAATACTAAATTTGCCAATATTGATAATGTAAGGGGTACTGATTTTGGCAAAAAATTTGTAGATGATAAAAAAAATGTATTGTTGTGTGTTCGAGGAAATTCTTCAAGTAGAGGAATTCAAACAGAGGAATTCAAATATGGATAATAAAAATATCCGTATGCTTATTCATTTTCATTATTCATTTTTTAAAATAAAGGAATTCAAATCTGTCTCTTTCATAATAGTTAATATTTTGCTTAACAAAACCAGGCCCACTAAAACAGGGTCAACAAAGTCAGCAACGCATATACTGATAATGCTCTAAGCATCACACCTTTTGAACAGAATAGTTTATACAAATAAGCGAAGACATACACACGCTCACAGTCTATATACACAGACAAATACATACAAACAGACATAATATATATATATATATATATGCAGTAAGTGTGTGTAGAAATGTTACACATGCACAGTAAACAAAAAGTTCAAAATACCTTGTTCGGAATAGTTGACAAACAGTATGCCAAATCTACCAAATTTGAAGAAATGCCAGAACACAAATTTACCTGTTACATAAATTTCAACCACAATTCAATATCATGTAAATCAGTAATAACTTTGTTCGCAAAAAACTATAAAGTTAAAACACACGGCACTTTGACAACTTAAATAATGGAAGCAACTCAGTTTGCAATTAGTAAATGTCCTTTAATAAATGTAAAAAAATAAACAGTCCTACCATTGGAAGGCAATTAGATATCTATGTATACAGATATATAGTGATATGTATACATATAAATAAATATATATATAGTGATATATATGTATGTATGTACATATACATATACATGCGTGTGTGTATAAACAGTATGATGCTGACGGGGGATGGTAAAGTAATTAGAAGATGAAAACTGGTAAAAATATACTTGCGGAGTACAAAATCGGTTAAACGTACTAATAACTGAATGAAACTCACTTCTAAGAAATTCTGAGTAAAATCTATGATGAAGAAGAAATACGGAAGGACAGAACTAAGCACGAATTGGTATGAGCGAAAGTGGCAACGAATTGCGTCTGAAAATCGTGTCATCGAGTTATGAAAATAAACAAATAAGAGATTGCAGGTGAACAACGAAGCGGTGGTAATTTCCATGTAAATTCGTAGCACAGCGTAAATTTTCAGTAAATGTGTCTGTATATGGCTTGAAATTTTATTCCACATAAGGCGTTTGAATCAAACTGTAGGTAATTAGGACCCAAAAAAAATTGGTATATCATCAAAACTGTTAGCACTTTAACCGCAGTTGCAACCGGGGGAAGCTTAAATCAGCATCAGAAATAAATCAGGAAATCATGAATAATGTGAAGAAATAAATAGAAGCATAATTATTGATGGGAAGAAATAAATAGAAGCACAATTATTTCGTATTTCACCGTATAAAACAAAAGGTGGACCTCAATCAAAGCAGATGAAATGTAGTTCATTACGAACAGTGCAGTGCAGACGGAAACCATGGACAATGTGATAGTACTGAAGAACACTGAATAATGAATATGTGTGGATGCGAAGAAGAGAACCTTTGTTAGATTGGGAGGTTGAAAATAAACACCATCGCCGTACCCAGTTACAATCGGGGGTGGTGGGTTGGGTGGGAAGGTAAGCGTGTACCGAACGGAGGCAAGGTTAAGTCGAAGTGAAAGACCGAACAGTAGGTTGAAAAAACGTGACGCAGCGGATTACTCAAAAACAATGTCGATCGATGAGAGTAGCAATCGATGGATTGGAAAATACTGAAATGTCCGAATTCGTTGATCCGAAGATACCGAATTCTAGCTATCCCGAACTCGTTGATCGCGCACGATACCGGGTTCAAAGATCTGCGATTCTTCACACGTTGATCTAGCGCACTAGATTCCGTGAATCGGCTTCTGTAGTCGTTGAATCGAGCGCACTCGATTATCCGAAAGAGGAGATAGGAGATTACAATCAACTACCAATTTGGTGAAAGCACAAAGCTAACAAAACAAGAGTTTTATTTCAAATCAACTAAACTTTACAAAATGACACCACTTGCCTATTTATAGGCTACAACTCAACACGCCCAAAACAGAACAAAATCTCACAACACTTAGGTCGTGAACGACCTACGACCTAAAATGGTGCGACCTAAGAACAGACGCGACTTAGTATAGGTCGGCAGCGACCTAACAGCAAAACAGTTACAACACAATAACTCGATACACGACTTACGACTTAACAAAATGTACAAAGGAAACAATACAACATATAGATCGACTACGACTCAACATACAATTCTCGCGACCTTACTTCAATGCTCCAGCTTCCATCAGCGGCAGAGATTAACTCGGCAGAAGAATCAACGACAACAAGCTTCAGCGACTTAAAAGGGTACTTCATAGAACTGTGCGACCTAAGCCTTGCGACTTAAGACTTCGCGACTTATCTTCCCAGATCACCCAGCGACCTATCTTAAGTCGTTCCTGTTTCCTGCGACCTATCATAGGTCGTGACTGTTTCTTGCGACCTAACATGGGTCGTGACTTGTTAGGTCGTAGCACCCCGTTAGCTCGTTCCAGCAACCTCTTTCTTAACTCGTTAGGTCGTACACGACCTAAAAACATGTTAGGTCGTTCCAGCGACCTATCTCTTTGCTTTAGCTTTCCATTCTCAAACCCGTTAGGTCGTAGCTCTTTTCCTGGTGATTTGTTAGGTCGTTCCCACGACCTATGCCTTAGCTCGTTAGGTCGTATGCGACCTAAAAACAAGTTAGGTTGTTTGCGACTTAAACTGTCTCCATGTTGCACTGCCAAGTTAGGTCGTTCGCGACCTATCACTTCCTTAGGTCGCAAACTCGAGATAACTTCTTCCCCTGGTTTCCAGTTAAGTCGCAGCTCCCCCTCTCGTGACTCCTTAGGTCGAGGACGACCTATAACTTCCTCGTTAAGTCGTATGCGACTTAAATCCTTAAGTCGTGTGCGACTTAGACCTTCACTTCTGTCCTGAGCTGCATCATTCTCCCCAGGTTGAGAAAAATTCGACCTCGAATTTGTAAATTCTTCCACATTAGCTCGTTCATCCCCATGATATGGTACGAGATGCTTAACATTGAACACATCAGAAGTATACACATCCTCTGGCAGCTTCAACTTATAAGCATTTTCATTAATTCGTTTCACGACTTCTACAGGTCCAATTTTCCTGGCTTTCAACTTGTTATAAGCACCCACTGGAAAACGATCTCTTGTCCACACAGCATATACCATATCTCCTTCATTAAATTCAACACTCCTTCGCTTCAGATCTGCAGATCGTTTGTATTTCTCATTTGCCTTTTCCAATCGTTCTTGAACGATTCTATGACACTCCGTCAACCCTTCAACAAAATCAGTAGCTTTCTTAACTGTCCCCTTCGAGTGTGGTATTACCGTTAAATCCAACGGTCCCCTCGGTAAGCTTGAGTATACTATCTGAAATGGACTGAAACCCGTACTACGGTTCACAGCATGATTATGAGCAAACTCTGCTTGACATAACTTCACATCCCAACTCTTCAAATTGTCTTGCACCAGACATCGTAATAAATTTCCCAATGATCTGTTCACAACCTCGGTCTGTCCATCCGTTTGCGGATGATAAGCGCTGCTAAAGTTCAACTTCGTTCCCACCATCTTCCACAAACTTAGCCAAAAATGACTTAGAAAACGAGTATCCCTATCCGACACAATCGATTCTGGCAATCCGTGAAGTCGATATATCTCTTTGAAAAACAACTGAGCAACATGAACAGCATCCGCCGTCTTCTTACAAGCAATACAATGTACCATTTTCGAAAATCGGTCAACCACCACATAAATGGAATCGTTACCACGCTGTGTTCTCGACAACCCCAACACAAAGTCCATACTCACATCAACCCATGGTTTAGTTGGTACAGGTAACGTCATATATAAACCAGCATTAGTCGCAGTTCCTTTCGAAACCTGACAGATATGACATCGCTCCACAAACCTTTCCACCTCTTTCCTCATTGATGGCCAAAAGTGAGATTGTGAAATCAACTGTAATGTACGGTCTCTCCCAACATGTCCTTCTTCATGTAGCTCTTTTACAATCTTCATTCTCAAACTACAATCAGGTATGCACAATCGATTTCCTTTGAATAGAAAACCGTCTACCATCAAAAACTCATCCGTCTCCCCATTCTTGACTTTATCAACAAACTTTGCAAAGTACGGATCTTCGTCAAATAATTCCGGTAACACATCAAATCCGGTTACTTCAACTTTCATCGTAATTAACAAGTGATTCCTTCGGCTCAAAGCATCAGCCACACGATTCGTCACTCCTGACTTGTGTTTAACAACAAAAGTAAACTGTTGCAGATATGCAATCCATGATGCATGTCTTGCTGAAATCTTGTCTTGCCCTTGTAAATGCTTCAATGCCTCATGATCAGTGTAAAGAACAAACTCTTTCTGAAATAGATAGTGTCTCCAGTGTTTAATAGATTGCACAACAGCATAAAATTCCACATCATATGTACTGTATCTCATCTTTGCTCCTGATAACTTCTCACTAAAGTATGCAATCGGACGTCCCCTCTGACTCAACACTCCTCCAACCCCAACCTTGGATGCATCAGTGTGTAGTTCAAACACTAGCTGAAAATCTGGTAATATTAGAATTGGTGCAGACGTCAAGAGTTCTTTGATTCGATCAAAAGCAACCCCGGCTTCCTCCGTCCATGCAAACTGTTTACCCTTCATACAATCAGTCACAGGCGCCATCACACTACTAAAGTGTGGAATAAACCTTCGATAAAATGAAGCCAACCCATGAAAACTCCGAACTTCCGTTATCGTCTTGGGTTGCGGCCAATTTCTGACTGCTTCAATTTTACTCTGGTCCACCTGTATACCTTCCTCTGACACAACATACCCCAGAAATAAAACACTCTTCGCCATAAAAACACACTTCTTTGTAGCAGCATAGAATTGTTCTTCTCGAAGAATAATTAACACTTTCTTCAAATGCTGAACATGTTCTTCTGTGCTAGCACTGTAGATCAGAATATCATCAAAGTAAACCACCACAAATTTCCCAATGTATGGCCTGAAAATTTGATTCATCACCCTCATGAATGTACTTGGTGCATTCGATAGACCAAACGGCATTACCAGCCATTCATACAATCCTTCCCTCGTCTTGAATGCTGTCTTCCATTCGTCCCCTGGTCTAATGCGAATCTGATGATAACCGCTCTTCAAGTCAATCTTAGAAAAGATTACAGACCCACTAATTTGATCTAACAGATCATCAAGCCTCGGCATTGGAAATCTATATCTGACTGTGATCTTATTCAATGCTCTACTATCTGTGCACATCCTCCACGTTCCATCCTTTTTGGGTACCAATAAAGCTGGTACAGCACAAGGACTTAAACTCTCCTACACACGCCCCTGTTCAAGCAATTCTTCCACTTGCCTCCTCAATTCTTCATGTTCCTTTGGACTCATTCGATAATGTGGTCTGTGTGGCAACACAGCACCTGGAACAAGATCTATCTGATGTTGGATATCCCTCAACGGTGGCAACTCCGTTGGTAACTCCTCTGGAAATACATCGTCAAATTCTTTCAAAACTGGTTTCACTTCTTCTGGAATTTCAACCTCTTCACTGCTCTCTCGCCCAATCAACAAAAACACTTCAGGCTCTTCCTCTACTTCCTTCACAAACTCCTTCAAAAATAACAAAGTTTTAAGCTCTTCAATCTCCTCCAACTTGTTTTCCTCCTGTTGTCGCTTCTTTGGAACTAGAGTAATCTTTGTGCCTTCAAACATGAAACTGTAACTGTTTGTACGCCCATCATGTTGCACCTCCCTATCATACTGCCACAGTCTCCCCAGCAACAAATAACAGACATCCATATCTACCACATCGCACCAGATTTCATCCTTGTATTTCTTTCCAATTGAAAACTTCACACAAGCCCTTCGTCCAACCTTCACCTCCCCGCCTTTCCTCAACCAAGCTAGCTTGTACGGTTTCAGATGTTTCTCAATCTTCAATGCCAACTTCCTCACAGCTTCTGAAGAAATTATATTATCACAGCTTCCAGCATCAATAACAAATTTGCAAACCTTCCCCAGAATGGTACATGTTGACTGAAAAATATTGCTCCTTAACCAACTACAATCCTCCTCTTGCTTTGGTGTTAAATAGGACCTCTTCATCATTAGATTATAACCTTCGTCTCCCGACACTTCTTCTTCCTCCTCATCAGGTGGTGAATTGGAACATTCAGCTTCTTCATCCTCAACCTCCGCTATCATAGCTCTCTTCTTCGGCTTTGGACATTCGCTACTTTTGTGGCCCATTTCTTGGCAATTATAAAACTTGAAACCATTATTGACCTTCGCCTTCCCAACCTCATTCACAACTGGTTTTGCAACAGCTTTTGAAACATTAGAACTTCCACTAACACCCTTCACTTGACTGTTGGAATTTGTAAACATACCACCTCCTCGTCTTCCCTGTTTCTCCCAAGCCAACGCTTTCTGATGTGCTTCCGCTACAGATCTGGGATCAAACATGTTAACCATATCCTGAATCTGCATTCGCAATCCCCCAATGAATCTAGATGTCAGCTGCTCTTCCGTTTCCATAATATCATTCCTCGCAATAAGCTGATAGAATTCATCCGCGTAATCATTAACATTCTTTGTGCCCTGCCTCAAATTCTGCAAACGTTGATACATCAAAGATTGATAATTGTAAGGTAAGAACGTTGCTTTCATCAATTTCTTCATCTTCTCCCAAGATTCAACTTTTGACTTTCCCATCAGTTCACGTGTAAGTTTGGTTTGCTGCCACCATGCCAAAGCTCTACCCCTCAACCTTGTAGCAACCAACTTCACTCTACGATGTTCTGGAACTTCTTTGAAATCAAAAATCTCCTTGACATTAGCCACCCAATCTAGAAACTCCTCCGCTTGCATACCACCTTTGAATTCAGGAATTTCAATCTTCATCCCCGACTCCCACTTGTGATCATACTCAGAGTGATTTCTTCCTTGTCCTCGTCCTTGTCCTCGAACACTACCACCATCATACTCCTCTTCAAAATCAGATGTATATCGTTGTCTATCTCGTCCACCAACATCTCTATTACCATCGCGTCTTCCACCAACATCCCTCCTATCGACATTCTTCCGTTCTCGATCATTCACGTTCCTCCCACGCCTTTGATCATCTTCAACACTTCTGTCTCGATTGGAATGTGGTGAGACTCTACTTCCCCCATGATTAGATTCAGGTGATACCCTTCTCCGATTCTGATTCATCTCTAACATCATCTTCTCTAATCGTCCAATTCCTTCGTTAAGCTTTTCACTAAAGTTTTCATTGATTCTTTGCTCCATCTCATCAGCCTCTTCTCTTCGATACAAAGCTTCTACATTTTGGTGAAGATTAGCTCTTCTCGGCGGCATGATTTGAAACTTTACAAACTCTTCAACACTTCAAAATTCAAACACCTTTCGAACTTTGATCCAAAATGAAATGGATCGAAATCTTCACACGTGTTGCAAATTGTGATGAACACGATGAACAACCAAACTCCCAAACAAGATAGATCCGTCCTTCAAACTTCAATACAAAGTCGAACAACTTCCCTTCTTGCTCTCGGCTGTGATTAATAACCTCAAATCTTCACTTCGATTCAAACTTCTTCAAGATGATTGGCTCCAAGACTCGATTTAGCTATGATTGGCTAAAACATGCTCTGATACCAAATGACGCAGCGGCGGAATACAAAAATTGATGATACGATGAAAGTAGCAATCGGTGGATTGAGAAATACTGAAATGCCCAAATTCGTTGATCCGGAGATGCCGAATTCTAGCTATCTCTGACACGTTGATCGTGCACGATACCGTGAAGAGAGATATACAATTCTTCGAGCATTGATCAAGCGCACTTGATTCCGCGAATTGGCTTCAACGATCGAAGATTCGAGCGCACTCGATTATCCGAAAGAGGAGATAGGAGATTACACTCAACTACCAATTTGGTGAAAGCACAAAGCTAACAAAACAAGAGTTTTATTTCAAATCAACTAAACTTTACAAAATGACACCACTTGCCTATTTATAGGCTACAACTCAACACGCCCAAAACAGAACAAAATCTCACAACACTTAGGTCGTGAACAACCTACGACCTAAAATGGTGCGACCTAAGAACAGACGCGACTTAGTATAGGTCGGCAGCGACCTAACAGCAAAACAGTTACAACACAATAACTCGATACACGACTTACGACTTAACAAAATGTACAAAGGAAACAATACAACATATAGATCGACTACGACTCAACATACAATTCTTGCGACCTTACTTCAATGCTCCAGATTCCATCAGCGGCAGAGATTAACTCGGCAGAAGAATCAACGGCAACAAGCTTCAGCGACTTAAAAGGGTACTTCATAGAACTGTGCGACCTAAGCCTTGCGACTTAAGACTTCGCGACTTATCTTCCCAGATCACCCAGCGACCTATCTTAAGTCGTTCCTGTTTCCTGCGACCTATCATAGGTCGTGACTGTTTCTTGCGACCTAACATAGGTCGTGACTTGTTAGGTCGTAGCACCCCGTTAGCTCGTTCCAGCAACCTCTTTCTTAACTCGTTAGGTCGTACACGACCTAAAAACATGTTAGGTCGTTCCAGCGACCTATCTCTTTGCTTTAGCTCGCCATTCTCAAACCCGTTAGGTCGTAATTTTTTTCCTGGTGATTTGTTAGGTCGTTCCCACGACCTATGCCTTAGCTCGTTAGGTCATATGCGACCTAAAAACAAGTTAGGTTATTTACGACTTAAACTGTCTCCATGTTGCACTGCCAAGTTAGGTCGTTCGCGACCTATCACTTCCTTAGGACGCAAACTCGAGATAACTTCTTCCCCTGGTTTCCAGTTAAGTCGCAGCTCCCCCTCTCGTGACTCCTTAGGTCGAGGACGACCTATAACTTCCTCGTTAAGTCATATGCGACTTAAATCCTTAAGTCGTGTGCGACTTAGACCTTCACTTCTGTCTTGAGCTGCATCATAACGGAAATTTAGGTTTGCCATAGTTGAAATTCAATTGACGTAATAGTACAAAGCCAGTCGGTCACCTATAGTGATGTGGTAAAAAAACCAAAATTCAGACTAGGAAGTCAGTGGTACTAACCTTGGAAACTATAGTGGTGGAAATCTTTGTCAAGTCGGCGACAGAATGAAATTACTGCGACCAACTACGCGGACGAACTGAAGGGTTGGAAATCGAAGGCGGGATGTACGCAAATGTGTGGAGGAAGTGGAGGATACTAAGAGCGAAGTTGGGAAGGATGATAAGTTAAGTCGGTTGGTTACAGCGGTGGTTGTGGGCAATGAAGGTTGTGGAAATGGAAACGGCAGTATGGAAAATTCGTGTTGACAACAGTAATTTGTTAGTTAATGATTTGGCAGAAAGGGATTAGTAATGAAAAAGGATAGGTGTCGCTACGAAAACGCTTTGGTTTCTGCTTTCCTATTTAAGTAATAGATAGATTACATAGGGGTGTTTTGTTCATTTTAATTAAAAATAGGGACTTGTTGTATAAATGAAAAACAATGAAATAAATGCATTGTTTCCTACCATAGAAAATGAAAAACAAATTCATTTTGGGTATAGTAGCAATATTACTAAGAATAGCATTATTTTCTTACACCTTTCTAGCCAAATGTTATACTTGAATTGGTGTACACTTTTACACTCGCTGTAAAGTTTGTTTATGCTTCACATACAATGTTATCATATGATCATCTTTGTTCCACTGTTTTGCATTTTACTTCCATTAACTTAAAATGTTGACAACGTAAAACATAAGAATATTTTTTAAATTATTCCATAACAAATGAAATAGTAAAAAATAGAGAAAATAACAAGAAAATAAGAATAACATAAGCTCACTTGGCTGGCTAAAAGAATATTGTATAACAACAATGTATGAATTATTATTTACAAGAATGGGTAGCTAATTGTCAACTCCAAGACCGTAAGCTTTATCGATTATTACTTCATGGCATAAACTCATTTTTTTATATTTCATGCTTCATAGGTATCCTAAAAGTGCAGCTTATTTTAAAACATAAACGACAAATTACTCCCTTATTCTACATTTTTATCAAACCCCTTTCGAAAAGTATATTGCCACTGGAGTTTACTTCCGTACACTTTCTGTAACGACCCGGATTTTTGACACCTGTTATTAGAATAATTAATCAATTTTAAAATATTGAAATATTAATTTATCAGTCGAATAAATAAATTTCTGATATAGGTAATATCTGAATACATATATATTGGAGGTTATGATTTAAAATTTAAATTTATAATTTCTGAAAATAATTAAAAAGATATACATACATACATACATACATATATATGTATGTATGTAAAACTTCACATTTCAAATATTGGATTAAATATCTATATGTAGATATATACAAAGATTTTGGAAAAAATATATATATAATAAAAGTTAAAGAAATAAATATATGTAAGTGGCTATGTATGTGTGTATGTTATAAATATAGTGTATATGTAATGATATACACATAGAAGTATAAACTTTAGGAAGACAGAAAAGTATTTATATGTAAATATATATGTTAAAAAAATTAAATGAATATGTAGATATGCAAGGAGGCAAACATAAAAAAATATGGTCAAAAGAAGTTTACAGGAAATCTATATATATGTATAGGGCATCATGATGAAAAACATCAATTCAAGCACAAAATAAATCAAATCACATGAAAATTTTCAAATCAAACTAGGAAATCAAATCAAGTTAGAAAATCAAATCAGAGAAAAGAAAAAAGAAAGTGAAACCTGTACATGAGAAAAAGTTTCAGCCCCCTTTGTATCTAGTTGTTCCCTCACCTCCTCTATAAAAACAATGCTGTGTCATTATTGTTATTCATGTATTGCTTTCAGAAAAAAAGAAATTATTCTGCCATTTAAAACCATAAAATACTGAGTGTTCAAAGCTTCAGGGAGTAAAGCAAAGCAGCAGAGTTATTCTTCAAAAACAGTGAGTAAAACCGTAAAATTTTGTTTACTGGATACTATGTATTCATCTGTATACCTGGAAATTTGAATGAACCCTTTGATTATGTTAAGTATTCATGTGCTAATAGGTATCTATGCCTTATATATGTGTGTTTAGACATGATTGTACACCCTGTAACTCAAAGGGAACCTGTATATCATCCTTGTTCTTTGAAAACAATTAAGATTTTTCAACTTTAAAAATCATTATCTCATTATCCAGTTAATTTTAGATCATGATTCTGAAAGGAAAGTTGATTGTTTTTTAGTGTAGATCATTTTAAAATTTATTTCATTGGATATCATGAAGCATAGAAGAAGAAAAACATATGTTACAGTAAGTGACTTAGGTATGGTCGAGTTTCGAATATCATAATTCAATGATTGTATTATATGGACTGTTCGTTATTAGAAAACTCGATTTTTGGAGGTGGTTTGGTGATGTTTTCATCCCGTGTGGATGGTGGAATTGGAGGATGAACGGAATTGGGTGAACTGGCAAATTTCGGCAAGTAGCTCGATTTCGTGGCCAGTGGTTCGTCGTGGAGGAAGCTTGGGTGGTGACATGCCAAGGAAAATTGACACGAGGATTTTTAGTTGAGTGGTTGGGCCAGTCGAGGTCGATGTAGGGTTTAGGTGTTGGTTTTTAAGGGTCTCGGTCGCATGGCAATGGCGAAGAAAAGGGGGAGAACGAGGGTTGCGCACCAGGGGGGAGGGGGGAGTGTAGAGGAGGTCAAGGCAAAGCTGGAGGCGGAGTTTGGTTGGGAATGGTGGCCGTAGGTGCCTGGCCGAGCCGATTTGGTGGTTGCGTTTTAGTTTTTAGGTATGGTCAAAGTTCAAATTTTCGAACTGAGGATGGTTGTGCGTTTTCAGGTGGGAAACGTGAAGAGAGGGCCAAAGTCGACTTACGAAGTTGGTCGGCGGTGAAGTTAGTTCGCCTGAGTTCGTGTGCATGTGCACGGTTCCGTGTTCGCATGTGAGGGAAGGAAGGAAAGGACTAGAAGAAGGGGAGGAGAAGAGATTAGGGAAGTTGGGCCGGTCTTTGTTTTTTTTGGGTCTGGATTTAATTAAAAAGAAGAAGAAAGAAAGTTTAAATAATTATGTCATTTAAACTTTTAAAAATTTTAAAACAATAATTCTTCTTCATTTTAAATCAAATTGTCGAGCAAGTTTTTGCGTCGTGTTTCTATCGACGAGTACTTCGATCTAAACTGATTTGGTTAAGGTTTTGACAGAGTAAAATTTAAATGATTTAAATAATCGAAGTGAATAAATAAGTAATTTATTATTTAATTTAATTATCTGTTGATTAGTCAATTAATTTTTAAAATGAACTGTATAATTTGAATTAATTAAATAAATTATTTTATAAATATTTTTGGTTGATAAATAATCTGGATTTTAAAAAATAACTTAACTCAGTTAAATTAAATCAATCCAGTTCTAATTTGTAAATGGGTTTAATTTTAATTGTTAATCGTTGATCGAAGTTAATGATATATGCTTTGACTGATATTTCTCTTAGATATTGATTTCAATTATCTATTTTCTGTGCCATTAAGTAGCCAAACAAATTAAAGTAGTTAGAATAAAACGTTGACATGTTTTATTGGAAATAAATCGACTTGTACTGATCACTATTTCGAGTTTCGGAAAATGTGATGATTACAAGCGAATTAATTTCGATGGACTGGTCATGATAAAGTAAACATATGGAATGAATTTCCATATGAGAATATTGACACCCTGATTGTGAAATGATATTTCAACGACTTGGCCTTTTGAAAAATTATCGTTTGAGTTCGAAGAGACCGGGATCGGATATCTGCGTTATCCGAAACCACTTCGATCCAATAACCAACACGAACCTTAACAATTTGATTGTAGAGCCTAGTATACAGGGTTTTAATTAATGCAACAATTTCAGCTATTTTAATCAGTACTTATACTTAGACACTATTATAATATCGCTGGATATTCTATAACAATGTTTTGGTTATCTTAAAGGAAAAACCCATCGTGTTTATATGTCATGCAGCCTTACGAGATACCTTTGTTTTTCGAAGGATTTTGATAGCTTAAGTAATTCAAATTAAGTGTGTTCACTCACGCTGGTTTTCCAGACTGACTCGGATGTTACTTTATTGTAATGCTCGGGTCAGATCGAGTATTATAGATTCAGGTTAGGATGCTATGGAACTCAGGAGACGAGCTGGATGACAGAGACGTATTACACGTACTTGTTTATATTCCGATGTGTATTGTAGGCTGTATATTCAGCATTTTGAGGAAAATTATTATAACTATCCAGATTTCTATGTTGATGGTTGTACTCTGATAATTGGTATGTATATTAACAGTCACATATTTTTTGTATAAAAATCTTTTATTATCTATTATATTTTGTTCCGCTGCGATTGTGAGATTCTGTGTTGTTGTTATTTCTGTTTCTTCTTCTATCTCTTTTCTTCTTAATCCCTAATGATCTGGAATTTCCGACACTTGATTACTCGGCATTCTATACAGTGAACGTATTAATGACGATTTTTGAGGGTCGAAAATCCCCAGTCGTTACACTTTCAATAAAAAAATTATTTAGTGTCACAAACTAAAATGAGTTTGATGTTAGTGCATTAGATAGATAATTAGTTACGAGTATATATGCTCGCCCATGTGGGCTTGTATATAGTCATTTGTGTATTTGAAATTTACTTACCTTAACATTTATACTATCATTTAATTAGCACATTGCTTTCTTCCTTTAATTTCAGCCTACTTGATGATTAATATATTTACTACTATTGACCCAAATATTAATTACTTTTTCTTTGCCTAATTATTTCATTGTTCTAACTAATTTTTCACTCACTTTCTTAATTTTATAGTTTAAACACATACTTTGCGCATGGATTATACGAATACTAATATTTTCAGGAAAATATGCAAAATATAAAAGAAAACGTGTAAGACATTATTTGTAACTTGATCAATTTAAACATAATGTAGTCAAAGACCTCTAGCTCAAGTGGTTATGGTGTGGTGCTTTAGACAGATGTTCTAAAGGTCACGGGTTCGATCCTATTTGTAATTTTATCACATTTTAGTTTGGTGAAAAATGTTTAAGTCAAACTTCAAATACACACATTGAAACAAAATAAGTTAACCAAATCAGGCCCATGTTAGCGTTAGTTTAGATCATTTAGCAAATCAAGAAAATAGGAAAATGTTAACTGCATTTAAATCAAACAGTAGCATATATCCATGACTAAAAGCATCATGTTGATAAAAAATTTACAAAAGAAAATTATCGCAACTGCAATTCAGAGCTGAGAGATAAAAAATTCACATTACAAAAGGTAAAATAATTTAGAAAGAAAATTAGTTTGAGTATTCTGAATTTAAGAGATGATAAATCAAACATACCTCTTATAGTTTAGAAAAATATGACACAAATGAACCCAATAGACATAATATTCAAAATCAAGTTAACGTAGACATAAATATCTGAGTCGGGAAGCCAAGATGTTTTCACTAAAGAATAATGAAGCCAATTGATTGAAAGGAGTCATCTACTACGTAGCTACTTCTTTAATAACTTCCATTGCTTAACCCACTTCTACACTCTATTACCAGTTCGGTATCTTCGAAAAGAAGATCAAGCAGTGCCACTAACTTGTTTAGGGTATCACCAAGCATCCGCTGTAGACAAAAACGCTCATAAATCATAATAAAGTTTGTATAACATAACATTTAATTAAGAGAAATACATTTGAAATTTAAAACTTGAAATTTGGATTTGACAGCTAACTGTATAATGGGCATGGTAAAGTACCATAATGTTCCAAGCTGAAGATCATAGGTTTGGTTGGCATTATGGATCAAGGTCTATTCATAATTTTTGGCAATGAGATGAGATTTTTCTAATGGTTTTGTTAGGTTTGGTGCATAAATTTCATTAAGATTGAGTATGGAAGTAAGGAAGTAAGAGAAAAAATAACCCTGATGCAAAATGAATATAAGATCTGACACTATGAACTACATAAATTTCAAGGATTCAAATTCAGCTATCCTAGTGTAAACTTTGGTATGACTGATTCATGATGTCAGCCCGATTAAAACCGAATGCTTAGAGATTTAGACTGTTATTCTTGTGAGATCAGAATATAAGAAGGGTTACATTAAATATTAATTATAAAATTAATTTATTATGTTATTTATGACACGCATGTAATGGAACCTTTATGCGACCTTTATATGGAATGTCAATGATACTTGGTTGTTTTGTTTATTTATTATTTCTCTTAAAGGTTCATTCATGGTCCAACTAAAGTACAACATAGTGTAAGAGTAATGCCACAGTACATATCGTTGTCAGTGATATCATTTTAGTATGCAAGAGCACTGAATTTTGATTGTTTTTTCTTAAAAAAACGAAATTGTACTTGCATTAATAAGATTAACACAATTCTATTATATGTTCACAACAATATGCTATATTTATTTTATCTTAATATTCATGGAATTGTGGGACTTATTCGTTTGACTGATAATTTCTTTGGATCTCATAATTTTGCGTTTGGGTTATTTTTTCTGTGAAAGAATTAAAGGTTTATTGGCACAATTATGTGAGTTTTACTATAATTAAGCACATAGTATGCTAACTGTTTTCTAACCGTTTAATATCTCACTAATAACCTACCACATATGAACCATACTTTAGCAGGAAAGTATGGAAGTAGAGATTATAAGCATGGTTTAAATTCTATATTCGTCTAACCCTTGAGATTGAATCCACCTTTGTGTTGATGTTGAATCCACATAACAAAAAAGGATATAACTAACCAATAAGATGCATTTTGTTTCAAACAAAGAGGAACAAATAGTTTTGATATCACTAGACGGTAACATTACTTGGAAAACAACAAATAAAATGACATTATATAGAATTGATGTTTATTAGCTTTGGTCACTGGTCTTAGTAAAGTGAATACAAACTTGAAACTGCAGTTCACTGCTTTGTTGTTTCAAGTGATTTTCTTCTTGATCTTAATACATATATATGATTTTAGGTGGATGGTCAAACTTAACTTGAGCACATATAAGCTGTAATGACCATTACCGATTAACATATAAACCGCCACACTATGTCCAAGCCATAGTGTGAGTATTTTGTCTTCTATTTTTTATTTTATTTTCTAAACTTAACTGTTATATGTCTAAAAATTTAGTCTAAGACTCTGAATACAAAAACAATCCCATAACTTGGATGCATAATTGAGAGAAAAGAATTGGTATGTGTTAATAACTCTCTAGTAACAATCAATAGAATTAAGTTACCATCATAGATATAAATGAAAAAGTATAGTGAGCCAGAGAAACTAAATCATGCATTTATATACTTTACTTCCGAAATGCCACTCAAGGTATTGGATTTTTCACATCAGACATCATTCATATAAAAATCTCCTAGGTACATATAATAAAGCAATGAATCATCACAATTTGATAGTTTCATTAGGAAAAATGACATTAGGGTTCTTAATATCAGTGTTCAATGCAGCTAGCTCTTTCAACTTTGACCCGCTTCCATGAACTCTCGATGAAATGCTCTACAACGTCTCTCCAGGTCCCACTTTGATCGTCTACGGACCTTGCACTTTCACAGCATCTGCCTTCCTAACCGGGTGGTTGTTGCCCTTTCCCATTCCATTAGCTAGCAACCACCCAGACCCAGACTATTTATTCAACTACCCCACACATTGCATTTTTCAGGCAAACCTCATAGCACTGGACAAACTATAGAACATGTTAAATGTGCAAGTACCATATCCGACAAAAAAGAAGCAAGGAAACACTTACTCTTCAGATCAAAATATGTTTAGTATCCACTCTAATTGAATAACTTGACTTGAACAGGTTGTCAACCGGGTTGTAAAGAACTAAAGCCTTCTCTTCATTTAATGGACTCTTAACATCAATTATCTTTGGACCCAATTCTTACATTTGTTTCTCATATGGAAATTGAATTGTTTGATTTTCTTCAGCAATTGGAGGAATTTCGGCATCCTATTTTTTAAGAATTTCAGAATAAATAAATGAATAATTTCAAAATACAGCTTTAGTAGTTATATGTTATTTCTAATCATTCCCCTAAATTAAGATTGTGTTGAAGAAAAAAAAACCTAAGACTAAATTTCAACCTTAAAATAATGCTATGGAAATTAACTTACAGACCTCCGAATCTTTTGTGCAGGAGAATTGAGTGAAAACTCAGAAAATTCATCATTGGTTACTGAAATTTTACTAACTAAATCGCAAGCTTTTGTGCGGTCCAAGTTCGGTAGATGACGAAATCAGACTATGAAATTAGCAATCCAGTTTGATTTGAGTTAAGGAGAAAGATGATGAAATATACAGATGATTAAGGTTGGTAGTAACCGACAGGGATTTGGGTGCCATGGCAGTGGATTTATGTTGTAATGAAATGAAACATCGAAGTCGTTGCGTAAAAAGTTGAAAACGTAAAGGGCATTTTAGGTAGTTCCAAAAGACACGATTTAATTGATATTCAATGAATTATCATTAATAGCAGTAGAGATATCTTCATTACTTTGATCTATATTTTGCAATATTAGATGGTTTATGTTCCCTGATTTTTGGCTTGACGACTTAATCCTAAAGTTGAGAACAACAAATTTTACTATACTTATCTTGCACATGAAGTCAACACCATTTGCCTAACAATCAAGAAATTATTAGCATCAGATTCACAGACATGTATGCACTTGAAAATGATTACTTGAGTAAATATATTGCCAAAAGAGGTTAGTTTTGGATGAATTAATTTTTAGATGCTTTCATTGAATTTTAGTTTTATTAGTGGTTGTCATATTTATTTACTAATTTTGTTACTTTGTTTCAAAAATCTTAGTACACATTTTGATACCCATTATATGATTAAGCACACTGTCATTCTTTATCCATGTTAGAATATTAGTGGTTCTTAACTTTATAGGCAAGTTGATGCATCGGGTTCAAATTAATGTACCTTTTGCTCTAGAAAACAACCAGAACCCAAGCAACAATAGAATCTCAAGTGCTATGAAAATGTTGAGTTATTTAAGAACCAAAATATTGAAAATGATATGTATATATATCACAATTTTAGTTTCAGCATTAAGTATTGAGCTTTTTATTGTAAAAATTCATGTTTCATCAATAAGAGAGCTAGTGCTCTGGATTAAGAAACAAAAAACTGATCCATGTGATGTTTGATAGTCTTAATAATACTGATTTAATGATAGGAAAACTATAACAAATGAATTATAACTTTTCTCCTTCAAGCGACGTTCTAATACAAGAATATATATACATACATACATAGACACACACACACACACACATATTCCTTAATTGTAACATATAATGATACAAAAATGTAGCTTTATTTCCTTTTCCAAGCATGATAATCTATTTTACAAATACATTGTCTAGGTGGTATGAATAGGACATGACAGACAAGGACAAGGACAAGGATGGTGAACTCTATGAACAATCTATTAAATAATAGTAAAGCAGAAGAAATTCTAGCTCTCACATCAATTCTAGAATTTTTCTCAACTCTCCTTAACTTTCTCTAGATATTTATTAATATTTTATTTTAAAGACCTAATACAATTATTATATTTGAATTGTTTATAATATTTATTAATTTTACACTATCATTTTACATTCAAAAACCTATACTTTCTGCTTTCTATTATTATTTTCAAAGTCTTCAATTTTCATGTACAATTTACATTTAAGTCTGTATATTTAAATTAATTAAATAATTTAACTATAAACTATTTAAAAAATTAATTAACCATTATTTATTAATTTCTTTAATAAATAATACAGATAATCAACAAGTATATCATGTTCATTGTAACAAAATAATATAAATCAAATTTTCATTTGGATATAAAAAAAATATGGATAACATAAAAGACAATAAGAGCAACTTTAATGTATAATTATTTATTTTAATAAATTATCAGTTAAATGATAGAAGTTTAAAAATTACAAATCATCTCAGTAATTATAAAAATTTCATCCCTACTCCTTAATTTTCTTCGATTTTTTTTGAACCCATATAAATTATCATTTTATAGTTATCCAAAATATTACGTTAATTTTTTCCATTGTTTTATATTCATATATACTGAGATTTTATAATTCTATGGTCATTTTCAAAGTTTTCATCAATTTTCTCTTATTATTTTACATTCAAATCCATGTATTTAAATTAACCAAACACTATAAATCCAAAATATTTAAATTTATTCAAGTAATTAATACTCATTAAGTTTTCTGATAATTTATAAACAAAATGACAATTTCAATTTATATAATGCATTAGTAGTAACAAAATGGTAGATATTTCTTTCAAATATAAAAATGCTGTGACGCCCCACTCCGAGACCCACATTAGCAAAGAGTATTACTAGGTAACACCGTCTGCTAATACGGAGAATAGAGCTGGATAGGAGCGACCATCTATAGCCTTGTCTTAATTATCTATTGAATACGCCGAAAAATGCCACTTCTTTCCCAAGTGGATCGACATCTCCAATAAATACTTAATACAAAGCCATAGGTGGCTAAAGGATCTATCAAAACGAAATATAATAACTCAAATGTAATACACATCACAGAACAGTAGATCATCACATACATTTACACATATACAGATACATTACAAAGTATACAAAATGATACATGTCAAGTGGCAAGCAAATCACAATATACAGGCGAGTCAAAAGAATACATATCAGAGTTACAGCCAAAAGGACTACACAAAAAGCTATAACAAAAAGCTATAACAAAAAGGAACTAGCAGAATAGTCCATGCGAAAGCAAAATGGGCTAAGTCCAATGTACCTAACCTGAAACATCTCGGTCTGACCCGAGTATAAAATACACGGGCCAGTCTGGCTAAACAAATCAGTTAGATAAACTAAATGGTAATGAACATACAAGGTCATAAAGTACCACAAATATCTCCAAAAGAGATAACCTGATCATCTAACAGAAGATGAATTATAACAAGCCTCATATCATAGGCAACTCAAATAAACCAAGGATATCATATCCCAAAACAAGTCAAGAAGGCAAATAACAAATACCAATAAAGGTAACACAAGTTTCCACAAGGTAATCGCTATATATCGTGTGGTTCAAAGGACCTACACCGAAGGGCGATACACTAGGGAAATATAATAGTCAAAGGAACAAAAGATGTTCGAGCTCAGTACTGTATAACAAGGATCCACAAGCCCGAAGGCAACAAACCCAAATATTTCTCGAGCGGTGACGAATGACCAACTCTAAAAGCGATAATATAAGACAACAAACCCGAAGACACAAACCCGAAGGTACAAGCCCGAAGGCAACATACCCGAAGGCAACATACCCGAAGGCAACAAACCCCGAAGGCTCAAGCCCGAAGGGAACAAACCCCGAAGGCAACAAACCGTAGTGGCAAAGGTCCGAAGGCCCAGTACTGGACACCACTAACTGGCGGAATGTGTCACAATTCTCAGAAAGGAACCCGAAAAATGTTAACGTGAGTCCCATACCACACGTTCGCACTAAACGGTTTACTAACCGTTAGTCAATTTCACACTCAAAGCAGTACAAAGTTCACCTCATATCATCGGCAAACCAGACCCAAAGGTTAAAACGGTCAAACGAATAGATTAGGAATTAACTGAAAAGATAAACCCACATGTTCATAGCACGCGTTTTATTTAATCATTTAATTCACCTCCCTTGTCGCTCGAAGTGCAAAATTGTGTGTGTGTTTTGAATAGAAATTAGAAGTTGGAGAAACAAGCTTTAATACGATTTAAAAGATCACTTTATAAAAACCCGTGTATGAAATCAAAAAAGGAATCATCAAGGTCAAAAACGCGATAACAACTAATTGGATCCACCCAAATCGGATAAAAATTGGAATCCCCCACAAAGTAGGCAAATTGGGCTGAGACAAGCGGATTCAAACGTCTGAATGGTATATTTCAGACGTTTGAAACTGGGGCTCAGGCAATACTTTGCCTAGGCCAATGATGGCCAAATCATATCGGAAGCAATTGGATGAGCGATGATGGCTAGGGGTTTACGCCATACGACTATCCAACCTTAAAGACTCACCAATACACTCCGACCAACATGCCCAAACAACCATATAAGGATTTCCATAGATTTTGACTTCAAATGCCAAAAATTGGATATTCATCAAACCAATTATATTCAAAAACAAATGGACAAGGACTATATGTTAGGAATTGCTACCTAACACTATCAAAGATATAGACGTAGATGTGAGTTCAAAAACTCACCTTTTAACCCAAAAACTCAAGAGAGAAGCTATAGAACAAGGCAAGAATAATCACTCTTCAATTATAACCCAAGGAGCTTCAATCTAAGCTCAAGAACAAATATTTCCTAAGTTAGGGTTTAGGAAATTTCAGAAATCGAAGAGGAATTGAGATGGAGAAGGAGAAGAGGATGCTTACCTAAGCTTCTCTTTGATTTAGGAGCAAGAATTTGAGTTTGCAAGAGGAAACTAGGGCTTGGAATTTCTATTTCCTATTCTATTCCCCCATTTTCAGTTGAGCTAGAGAAAAAGAAATGAAATGAGTGAATGGAGAGGAGGCTGAGTTAGGGTATAGGATGAGTATGGTGAAGCCCAAACCCAAAAGCCCACTTAGAAAAATAGCCAAATTCAACCTACTCCAAACATATCGATGCTTATACTCAAAAAAGTCGCAAACAACATTTTGAACTCAATGGAAATGGTCTCGAGTCCAAATTGTTGATTCTCAGCTTCCTTCTTGATTCAGACGTTTGAAATTTCCAAACCAGACGTCTGAATCTGGAAAAATATGAGTTATCCAGAACAATATTCAGACGTCTGAATTGTCCATTTTAGACGTCTGAAAATGGCAATTTTAGCCTATTTCCTTTCTGGTTTGACTCGAACAATTTCAGACGTCTGAATGCTTCATTTCAAACGTTTGAATGCTTCATTTCAGACGTCTGAATCCCTGTTTGACCGTTTTTATCTATTTTTTTCAAATAGACACCTCCGAATCTCTATCCACAAAGACTTTTCACTATTTCGACTATTCTTATACGAATAGTGACTCTCTCGGACTAAAATCCGACTAATGATGCTATACTTGAATTAAACATTTAAATATACCATCGTTAAATATGCGGGTTGTTACAGACTCCCCTCCTAAAAGGAATTGCGTCCTTGCAATACTTAAGAAGAAAATAAAGAGTAACAACCATAAAAGCATATCAACACAAAAGAAATTTGAAATAAGAAGTTTACCATAAAGAGCACGAAAGAGTAAGTCCGGATGTGTTTGCTCGATGAATTCTCAAGATTTCCAAGAGCAAAACTTAGGATTTGAGGGCCATTGAACTTTCACAAGAAGAACATCTTTATTTCGAAGGCGTTTAACCTCCGAAGTAATGATACGAATAGAATGTTGCTCAGAAGTTAAATTTGGTGAAACTTCAATTTCTTCAATAATACCGGGCTCAAGAATAGAATCGGAATCCCTAAGGCATTTCCGTAGTTGAGAGACGTGGAAAACGTCATAAATAGCAAAAATTGAGCCGGTAATAAAAGAGGTGATAAGCCACAGAAATAATGCGTTCGGTGATGGGAAATGGACCAACATATCGAGGTGCTAATTTTCCCGATCGACTGAGACGAACAACACCCATCAAAGGTGAAACATGAATGAACACCAATAAAATCTGGACCTAAAACCAGCTTCTCACCGGCTTCAAGCCAACACGAAGAAAATCGGCATGGCCTTTCGTAGAGTACCTCGAAAGGTGCCATACCAATAGTATATTGGAAGCTATTATAGGAAGAAAACTCAACAAGAGAAATATGATCTTCCCAACTTCCACCAAAATCAAGATCACCTTCACGAAGAAGATCTTCAAGAATTTGATTAACGCGCCCGATTTGTCCATCAGATCGAGGACGATAAGCGGTGCTAAAAAAAATTTAAGCTTTGTTCCCAAATCTTTTGAAGACCCTACAAAATCCACTAGTAAAATAATGGATCACGATTGCTAACAATAGAAGTAGGAACTCCATGCAATATAACAGGACATAGAGTTCAGCCAAAAGAGGTATAGTCAAAAAGAGAAAGACGAGCCTCAAGGCTACACAAAACAAGAGATGAAAATGAATTGGATTCACGATCTCGAATCTCACAAGTGGATAAAGTCTCGAGATCACTCCATTCAGATATCATCATGGAAACAACCGCTTGCTGCTCTCGGCTTAAGGGCATCGGCAACACGATTGCCCTTTCCGGAAGTATATAAAAATATCAAGATCATAAGATGCAAGGAACTCGAGCCAATGTTGTTGACGCAAATTGAGTTCCTTTTGAGAAAACAAATACTTCGAAAATTTTATGATCGGTGTAGAGAACAAATTTCTCTCCTAAAAGATAATGATGCCAGAAATCTAAGAGCGAAAACAACAGCCGCGAGCACCAGATCAAGAATGGCATATCTAGTCTCGACAAGCTTTAATTGTCAAGAAGCAAATGCGATAACACATTCCCTTTGTAAGAGAATGACACCAAAACCAATACGACCAGTATCGGTACAATCAATAAAGTCTTGATTCCCTTCGGGAACCGCAAGAATAAAAGCATTGGAAAAGAGTTCCTTTAATCAATTCCCTTTCCCGAAAAGCTAAGATTTTCAAAATTATAATTAACTTTATATATTCATCTTTTTAGAAAAATTAACTTTTTACAAGAATTTACCGTGTTTGACTGTCTCATCATAGCGTTTAGGAGATTCCTATCGATAACGTTGATCAAGCGCATCGACCAGAATTCTTAAAGCACTTAATGGGCAAAACAACACAAAATTATCTTATATATGATAACCATGTCTCTTATAAAATTTACAAATACTCTTTGCTCGTTTTAAGAACAAAACCCAATTATACTTATAAATATCTTATTAAAAAGATTTGCAAATTATAAATTTTTTATTTTCATCCGTAATCAATAAATATAAGGATAAACTAATCGAAATATTCGTAGAATACTCGATTCACAAAATGGATGAAATAAGGTAGAAGGTTCGTCAAATCGAATGACATAACGAACCACTCACTAGAATCATAACGAGTGCAGAATGCGGTAAGTGGAATGCTACCCTCCGCAACTCGTAGCTGATGGAAACCGGTGGCAAGGTCGAGCTGAAAAGACCTTAGCACCATTCAATAGATTGCTTAGGTGATAATCCTAAGACAAGCTCAAATATACCGAAAAATTCACAAACTACCTGAATGAGAGAAATAATATTCTCCTCATCTCGTAGGTTTAAAGAATAGAATGATATCACCGTATTTGGAAATCAAAATAATTAAGAACAAAAGAAATCTGCTTAATAGATTGAAGATGTCGAAGATGAATAGTCCACATTGGACATAAGATATGGGCTTCATAATAATTAAGCCAATCCTTTCCCAAAAAAACAATTTTCGAAGCCTAAATAATGCATAACATGCAAATCGGCTCGAAAAGAATAATCATAAAAAATAATCTCGACATTTTTACAAAGCAAACTGAGGGTTGTGGATCCACCAACCGGATTCACGATTCTCAGTGAAGTCATCAAGCCCATAATATTTAAAGAAAAATAAACAAGTTCTTTTGATATAAAAGAGTGGGACACACCCGTATCAAAAGAAACCAAATAGGAAGATCACGAAATAAAATAATGCCATCAAGGATAGGAGGAGAATTACCTCTGGACAGAGAGGAACCTCCAGAAGCCTTATCAACATAAAGCTTGCCAGACTTGGCATTAGGAAAAGTAGGGCAGGTAGAAATACGATGACCTTCCTTCTTGCAATAACGGCAGAAGAGAGTCTTAGGACAAGCTTGAATCATATGATCAGAAGAACCACAATTGAAACACTTCCGAATGGAAGGTGTTCCAGCAGATTGAGAGTTAGAACCAGATTCAACCGGCCTTTTCTTCTTGGAAGGGAAAAATTCATGTTTATGAAATGGAAACTTCTTCTTGCTGATGTTGAAGTTTTGTTTGGCATCCACAACTTCAACATCATTTTCTTTATCGGCCTCTTCAAGTCGAAGAGCGATATCTTCAAACTTGTCGAAAGGCACTTCTAATTTCAGAGGTAAAACCTTTTCGAGGTTCTTACTTAAAGCATGGATAAACCTTTGATTCTTTACAAGATCCAAAAGTTGTTGAGCAGTCATAAATACGCCATCCAGAGAAGGACTACTGGATTGACCGGCGCTGGGACTGCTAGATCTAACCATCTCTTCCTCTTTAGGAAAGAAAGAAAAAGATAGAAGAGAAAAAAGGTTATTCTCAGGATGAATATCAAACAAACATGATTGATAAAACAAGGCATCATAAGAAAGAAAATAGGATAGAACTGTACGAAGACTCGAATTAATTCCTATGGCACGACGATTCAAAGATTCGTAACATTCATACTACACTTTGATGTACCGTAATATGTGTCTCTGTTCTACATTTATCATATTTTGTTCTGAACTCAGCTCTGATACCAAGCTGTGACGCCCCACTCCGAGACCCACATTAGCAAAGAGTATTACTAGGTAACACCGTTTGCTAATACGGAGAATAGAGCTGGATAGGAGCGACCCTCTATAGCCTTGTCTTAATTATCTATTGAATACGCCGACAAATGCCACTTCTTTCCCAAGTGGATCGACATCTCCAATAAATACTTAATACAAAGCCATAGGTGGCTGAAGGATCTATCAGAATGAAATATAATAACTCAAATGTAATACACATCACAGAACAGTAGATCATCACATACATTTACACATATACAGATACATTACAGAGTATACAAAATGATACATGTCAAGTGGTAAGCAAACCACAATATACAGGCGAGTCAAAAGAATACATATCAGAGTTACAGCCAAAAGGACTACACAAAAAGCTATAACAAAAGGGAACTAGCAGAATAGTCCATGCGGAAGCGAAATAGGCTAAGTCCAATGTACCTAACCTGAAACATCTCGGTCTGACCCGAGTATAAAATACACGGGTCAGTCTGGCTAAACAAATCAGTTAGATAAACTAAATGGTAATGAACATACAAGGTCATAAAGTACCACAAATATCTCCAAAAGAGATAACCAGATCATCTAACAGAAGATGAATCATAACAAGCCTCATATCATAGGCAACTCAAATAAACTAAGGATATCATATCCCAAAACAAGCCAAGAAGCAAATAACAAATACCAATAAAGGTAATACAAGTTTCCACAAGGTAATCGCTATATATCGTGTGGTTCAAAGGACCTACACCGAAGGGCGATACACTAGGGAAATATAATAGTCAAAGAAACAAAAGATGCTTGAGCTTAGTACTGTATAACAAGGACCCACAAGCCCGAAGGCAACAAACCCAAATATCTCTCGAGCGGTGACAAATGACCAACTCCAAAAGCGATACTATAGGGCAACAAACCCGAAGGCACAAACCCGAAGGTACAAGCCCGAAGGCAACATACCCGTAGGCAACAAACCTCGAAGGCAACAAACCCCGAAGGCTCAAGCCTGAAGGCAACAAACCCCGAAGGAAACAAACCGTAGTGGCGAAGGTCCGAAGGCCCAACACTGGACACCACTAACTGGTGGAATGTGTCACAACTCTCAGAAAGGAACCTGAAAAATGTTAACGTGAGTCCCATACCACACGTTCGCACTAAACAGTTTACTAACCGTTAGTCAATTTCACACTCAAAGCAGTACAAAGTTCACCTCATATTATCGGCAAACCGAACCCAAAGGTCAAAACGGTCAAACGAATAGATTAGGAATTAACTGGAAAGATAAACCCACGTGTTCATAGCACGCGTTTTATTTAATCATTTAATTCACCTCCCTCGTCGCTCGAAGTGCAAAATTGTGTGTGTGTTTTGAATAGAAATTAGAAGTTGGAGAAACAAGCTTTAATACGATTTAAAAGATTACTTTATAATAACCCGTGTATGAAATAAAAAAAGGAATCATCAAGGTCAAAAACGCGATAACGGCTAATTGGATCCACCCAAATCGGATAAAAATTGGAATCCCCCATAAAGTAGGCAAATTGGGCTGAGACAAGCAGATTCGGACGTTTGAATGGTATATTTCAAACATCTGAAACTGGGCCTCAGGCAATACTTTGCCTAGGCCAATGATGGCCAAATCATATCGGAAGCAATTGGATGAGCGATGATGGCTAGGGGTTTACGCCATACGACTATCCAACCTTAAAGACTCACCAATACACTCCGACCAACATGCCCAAACAACCATATAAGGATTTCCATAGATTTTGACTTCAAACGCCAAAAATTGGAATATTCATCAAACCAATTATATTCAAAAACAAATGGACAAGGACTATATGTTAGGAATTGCTACCTAACACTATCAAAGATATAGACGTAGATGTGAGTTCAAAAACTCACCTTTTAACCCAAAAACTCAAGAGAGAAGCTATAGAACAAGGCAAGAATAATCACTCTTCAATTATAACCCAAGGAGCTTCAATCTAAGCTCAAGAACAAATATTTCCTAAGTTAGGGTTTAGGAAATTTCAGAAATCGAAGAGGAATTGAGATGGAGAAGGAGAAGAGGATGCTTACCTTAGCTTCTCTTTTATTTAGGAGCAAGAATTTGAGTTTGCAAGAGGAAACTAGGGCTTGGAATTTCTATTTCCCATTATCTTCCCCTATTTTCAGTTGAGCTAGAGAAAAAGAAATGAAATGAGTGAATGGAGAGGAGAGGGGGCTGAGTTAGGGTATAGGATGAGTTGGGTGAAGCCCAAACCTAAAAGCCCACTTAGAAAAATAGCCAAATTCAACCTACTCCAAACATATCTATGCTTATACTCAAAAAAGTCGCAAACAACATTTTGAACTCAATGGAAATGGTCTCGAGTCCAAATTGTTGATTCTCAACTTCCTTCCTGATTCAGACGTCTGAAATTTCCAAACCAGACGTCTGAATCTGGAAAAATATGAGTTGTCCAGAACAATATTCAGACGGTTGAATTGTCCATTTCAAACGTCTAAAAATGGCAATTTTAGCCTATTTCCTTTCTGGTTTGACTCGAACAATTTCAGACGTCTGATGCTTCATTTCAGACGTCTGAATCTCTGTTTGACAGTTTTTATCTATTTTTTTAAAATAGACACCTCCGAATCTCTATCCACAAAGACTTTTCACTATTTCGACTGTTCTTATACGAATAGTGACTCTCTCGGACTAAAATCCGACTAACGATGCTATACTTGAATTAAACATTTAAATATACCATCGTTAAATATGCGGGTTGTTACAAATACCTTAATCACTTAACAAAAATTATATGCATTAACAATACTAAAAGTTTAATTTATGATTGATGTATCAAACATTGCATAACAAAATTTTATTTTAAAAACATTTAAAGTATGAGTACCATGTTCTTACAATATTAGCATGCGCAATGCATAAGATACATTCTATTACTTTATTATTATTGTTGTTGTTATCCATAATTTTAGTAAATTAAAAAATAATAGTGTTTCCCTTAATTGCCTTATATTGCATTTAAAATTCTTATCCATATAGATTTTTCAATTTAACATCTAAACCCCATCATCATACACATGTGTGAGTGCGATGCGCATAAAAGCACACATGATCACGAATTTACTCAATATTACTTCAAAATGGAAAATATTACATCAATATTTTTCATTGAAATTTAATCTATAAATAAATGCTTACAATTGTTTCACATATATAGGTATATCAGTCATATTTAACGTATAATTTTAAAATATAAATTAAACTTATTTTAAAATTACATAAAATATTTTAAAACATAAAATTTTGGAAATAACAATAATATATATATATATATATCTTTATTTATTTACATTTTTTAAACTTATATATCAATAAAATAACAAGTTAACATATAATTTCCTTAAACTTTAGAAATATTATTGTAAAACTAATTTGAAACAAAATATGTCATTTTAAATAGTTAGAATATGAAAATAATGAATATATGATTATTTTTAACAATTCAATAATAATATTTTAATATATTTTACTACGAAAACATAACATTTTAACATGCTAAATTCAAAAAATAATAATGATAATATTTCTATAAATTCATCTATATTTATTTAACAAATATAAATCACTGAAATATTATACTTAATGTTATAAATTTCAAATTATTTTATAATTTAAATATATTATTTTAGATATTTATAATGCAAAAAAATATAAGTACTTATAATCTATTCTGTTAATATATTAAATCAATTACTATATATATGTTTATCTAAGTATTGATCTGTTAAATAATAGTAAAATAGAACAAAATATGGTTTTCTCCTTAATTCTTTCTTTTTAAGATTTCTTCTTTGTTCTCTCTACTGATTTGTCATGAAGCTTCTCACGATTTCAGTAAGTCAAAAATAAAATAGTATCTCCTTGTTATCTTTTGTTACACACACACACACACACATATATATTACAATTTTATACTTTCATCTAAATTTAATCTGAATATTTCATATAATCAAAATATAACTTAATAAAACTTTAAAAATATAACAATATTTTGAAACTAACTTAAAACTATATATTTCACTATGAATATATAGAATAAAAAATTAACAACATCTATAATTATTTATAACTATTTAAGCATATAAATTATTTAAATATGATATTTAAAATGTAACTGAATTAATTTGGGAAATATTATTTTAAATTATTTTACAACATCAAAAATACTATGTTAACACAAAGATATGAAAATACGATATATTTTCTATTAATATATTTTTATACTCATTTACTATAAACATAAATTAATTAAATACTAAACTTAACGTATAATTTATTTAAGTTTCAAAAACATTTTTCTAGAATTATTTTAAATTTAGACGTATATATTTATAATCCAAAATAATAATAAATATAATTTCGATAATTTATTCTTATATAACTCAAATTATTGATAGAATGATTTATTTAATATATTTTATTAAATAATAGCAAGGTTGAAGGAATTATATCTCACTTATGAATTTTGAGAATTAAAGTCTATTATTATTTCGATTCTGTATTTTATATAAAGATCACTATTGTTTATAGTTTATGATTTTTATGATTATTAATAAGTCACTCCTTGATTCTGACCTAGTTTCAGGTATATATTCTATCATGGTTTAATTAACTTCAACTATTTTACATTCAAGTTTGTATTATTATTTTCTTTCTTAAATGATATTTAAAATAATAAACATGCATAATAATGACCCTTTTTTACTTACCACTTTATATTGAAGTATAATTTACAAATTATTTATAATGTTCTCTTTAATTCGATTCTAAGCTATATCTTAAGTTTATGTTGTTTTTTTTCCGTCCGAAATTGGTATTTTATAATATAAGCTAACATATACATAATAATTGAAATGGGGAATTAATTTAAAGAACAAAAATTTGTATATTTTTTGCCTTAAGGACACAACCTCAATATTTTTAACAAAAGGACAAACATTTTCCTAAAAATTATTCATAAGGACAAACATTTTCTAAAATTATTCATAAGGACAATAAAACTAATACCAAGCTAAAAACAGATACCTAAAAACTGCTACCGGTAACTACAAACTGATACCTAAAAACTGTTATCAATAACTAAAAACTGATACCTAAAGAAAGTTGTCCTTCAGGATAAAATATTGAAGGTTTGTCCTTGAGGCAAAAACGCTGAGAAATTTTGTCCTTGACAATAATTTCCTGATAATTGAAACATATGACTTACAAAAGTATATGCTTAACATTAGCATATTACATTGTACGTCAACTATTTAACTATGTATATTTGACAATTTCTTTTACAACATTACCATGTGCAACGTACATGTTACACACTAGTTAATGAAGGTAATTCAATTATTTATTGGAACCTATCTGGAAGAGCTCAACTTCAGCCCTTCTCTCGGTTTTGTTTTAGTGAGTGTGCTTTGTCTTTGTCAAAAATATGTTTAATGCATTAGGAATTTTATGTCATGGCCTGCAAGTAAAAGATAAAATAGAAGGCTATTGCTGTTACTATGCCTATACACGATCAAATACGAATTCGATAGTGCCATATCTATATCTGTATCCGAAATTATTTTCGGATATCGGACATCCGTATCTGCGAATGCGGATGGATATCAGATATCTATCAGATATTCTTCGACCAATTCACAACTAATAACCCTAAACAAATAAATAGAAATTTTTGATTCATTATAAATAAATTTTAGTATAAATAAATAAATAATAATAAATATGCTAAGAAAAATAATTTTAAGTAACAAATACTGATTTCTATTTACATAGAAACTTTTTACCTAGATAAAATAGTAAATGGTAATCATTTTATGTACTACTATACACAAAAAAGAAACTATAATCTTGATTAAAATAGCATGGATAGTTATTAGATGCGGATATTTCCATATCTATCCGTATTTATTTTTCGGATATCGGATAATTTTTCATATTTCGCATACGGTTGCGGATAGATTTCAAGGTTTTTGGATACTCATTGACAGCCCTTACAATTACATGTGTTCTCTACATGTGTACTATATTTGCAATTTTTTTCTCATTTATGTTACCGTTACATGTTTTGAACCATTGACTAACATTATTTTGGCATGAATATTTTATCTATTTAATTCCCACTCCTTTTCATTTGCTTCTTTAATTCCTTTTTTAATCTCTAATTTGTTTATGTGCATCTTTTTTTTCAGACTAAATATGTTTTATGATCTCTTCAACCATTTATGGAAACATCCTTTGAATCTGTCTATTATATTATATGAAAGAAGAGTTCAAATCTATGTGCCGTTTCATTTCCACTTTTGTGAAATATTTACACCCTACCATGTGGTTGAAATTAGGAAGGAATTGAGGTGCAGTCGATCTTTGCCAACACACACTCAAGTTGACCTTAATTTTATAATTATAGCATGTGCCTTTTTATACCAATAACAGTCTACAAGTTGAAATGAATTTTATAAATTTTTTCCTTTAATTATCTCAACGTACCTTGAATTTGTCATATGATTTTTAAATTTAAAATTTACACTAGCTTCAAAAGTGAGAATGTCCATTAGTGAAATAATGCTTTCAAATTATGAATAATATTAACTTGGTTCTTTTAATGCTTAAGTTTCCAAAATTCCTAGTTTCTACTTTTGTCGGTTTTAACGCTATCAAAATTATTCTTTTTAAAATAATTATAAATTTATCATAGAATATGTGTAATTTATCTTGAAACTGTTTTTGCAAAAATTAAACGATATTGACTGGACCTTTATCTTATTTCATGTAATAGACAAAATTAAATATAACAAGCAATAAATATAAGGCCCAAAGCTATTAGAGGTAAATTGAAAACTTTGCATGTTTGTATTTTTGGTTGATAATTGATATAATTGATTATTTCAGGCTAAGGTTCAACAAGGAATAAATTATCTAATATGCCTAATAGTAAACCAACTAACTATAATTGCAATATCAAATTGATATTAATTAAATTCTAACTATAATCGAATCCTCAAATTGATATTAATTAATTCTTCTAACTAACACTAAAGGGAATTGATTTAAGAGACAATTTGTCTTTAATCCTCTAATATAATTTGAAATAAAATATAACATTAAATTCATATTATAAGAATTTTTTTAATAAGTTTGAACTTAGGTGTAAATCAGTAAATATCCTTATCTTAATGTATTTCATTCTCCTGGTTCCATACGAAATCAAATATAAATTCATTACCATAATGTTTACTCTTATGTTTATATATTGAAATTATGTGGATGCTAAAATATTTTCAGACAATTAAGTCATCATTGGTTTCAATACTTATTTGAAAATTTGAAAATTATTTGTGCTACAGATGTTTCATTCTCTAAATGTACCAATGTCAAATATGATGGTCCTTCATATTTTAAACATCATAATTTAAATTGTTTCATGAATTTATTAGAGACTATGCATAAGTTAGTTAATTTGAAATTCTGATAATATTACTGTAGTTGATAATATATCATAGTAACATGTCTTAAATTTTACATTTTAAAACTAGGAATAAATATGTAACTCACCAGAACTATTTTCCCAAGGAGTTAAACATTAAACATGGTTGGAAGCGTATTATTTTAGTAATGTGCATGCAAAATATTCTTTCAATATTTGGGTTTAAGTATTATATAAGTGTGTGTATATATGTACGTAAAAAAATGAATTTACTCACATGTACATTCACACAAGTTCGGATGTGCCTACATAATGTTACTGTCTATATGTAATAAAATTAAAATAGTAAGGATCATATCAAATAATATCATAAATGTAGTAGATAAAAGTAATTAATATGCAATTTAACCAATCTAGTTGTAACAGCTCGGAATTTTCGACCCTCGAAAATTAACACTAATACATCCTTGGTATTCACATGCCGCAAATCCATGTGCCGAAAACCTCGATTGTTAGGGGAAAAGGAAAATAAAGATAGAACAAAATCTCGTATGAATGGAATAACATATATTATTTCGAACAATAATTTTTGCAGCGGAAAAAGTCGAATATAATACCAGAGTCCAACCTAGATTCAGCCAGGACAGTTATAAATCCTCTATCCTTACAAATGCTAAAAAATAAAAATAAAAATACAATAGATGCAACAGATAATAGAATACGTCCATATGTAGATGAAGATCTCCAACTCTCCTCTAGAAACTCCAAGCATTTTCAACTAAACCTGAAACTACTCGGATCAGTCTCGAGTATTAAAAATACCCAGATCAGGCTTGATAAACCAACGTGAGATACTCGATTTATAAATTGATGCAAGTTAAACACCTTTGAAAAGAAGGGTATCTTATAAGACCACGCCCACACATAAATACAGACGGGGTTTTACCTAATGATAACCAAAACACTTTTTATCAAAATAGTTTGATTTTATTTTTAGTGACATTCCTTTGAAAACACATTTCAAATAAATTTATTCAAATAGCCGAAATTGTTACCATTATTAAATTCCATACCTAATCATTTAAGGCTCTACAAACAAAACCGACGATAATTATGGAGAATGGATTTCCAAAATTATAGGGAACTAGTGGAAAGATCAATTTATGGAACAATAACAGTATCCAATGGCTACCCATTCAAGACTCAGACGCCGCTTTACTTTCCACCTCGATGGAACAGAATACTCAACCACTACTCATCCAAGATTAAGACGACGCTATATCTATCCATAAGGCCCAAATTCCACTAGTCACCTTTATAAACTTAACCCGAAATGTGTGCACCTGACCACATAGTATCCCATACCATTCCTGGGATGTGAGGCTTGCGAGGCTACGCTCTAAAAAGCCACGATTTTTCACAAAGCCACGCTTTGATCATAACAGGTTCCATTATAAATGCCATACTTCCATTTCAGAATCATACAACTGATTTTGACAAATGTATAACCTCTGAGCTCATATGTCTCAAAGAAGGGTGTTAAGCTAAGAGAAGTTGCCTACTCCGCCACCAAGCAGATGATACGTTTTATAGAGATCAATTAATATGACTAGAAATGCACTGTCAGACACTCGTCCATACAAGTTCGTTCTTGGATAGAACGAAACCGAAGGGACTCCTCCTACAGCCATTAATAGCGAGTAGTCCTTGCAATCTGAAGATTTCAAAACACGATAGGACCGCTGCTATAATAAATATCTCTATATTGGGAGCAACCCAGAGAATGTCAACAAGCAAACCTTTCCCTATAAAGATCTCCGGTCTTCAATACAACGAAGATTACAGCAATCCCTACAGTCTGAAGATCTCCGGTCTTCGATAATCATCATCTTCAACATGTCCACTTTCGAACGTATACATTGGTTAGAAGTGGTCTTCGGATAGGAGTTACCCAAATCCGACCTCGGTTCCTCCAAACCAATCATCGATTAAAAAAGATGTTAAGTTCATATGTGATTACCAATCATCATTCAATTTAATTCATCTTTTTATTCATTCATAGATATCTTAGAGAGACATATTATTTTAAATTATTCCATTTATCTTCTTAATAGTATATGGAATCATTAAGCCTCATTTATCAAATCTTTGTTTTTACTTAGAAATTTTTTAAAACTTGGAATAATTTGAAAACATTTTATTTTTCACTTAGGAAAATATTTCCAAATCAGTTAATTTAAATCTTAAACAGATTTCTTGATTCAAAACTCAATATTTTGATTGAGTTACAACCATGTTATCTAGGATGTTAATCTTAAATCAGTAAATATTAAGTGAGCAGAATCTATAGAAATCATCAAATTCTACTCAATATCAATTCCCATATTCAACAAGTACTATGGGGGGAATAAAGGCAAAATCACCTTTTAAATTCCACGAATAGTATGAGTTCCCTCTTTGGGCTTTAACACCGAGTACAAGAAGATTATCCCCATAAAATCCAAGTTATTTATATTTGGAAAATTAAATCCTTTATACTATGGAAAAGTTTGATCCGAGTAAACCAAATTTAATTTCCCCTCCATCGGGCCAGTCTGGATACGCAGGGAGAGCAGAAAATTGGTTTTCCAAACTCAAGCCTAGACACTATTTCTCTATCACCCATAAGATGGTTAAGTTATTTGATCGACTCTAAATCATTTAACATTATTTAACTATTCCATTAATCCTTCAAAACATCTTTAAAAAACTTTATTAATCATTTGAAAACATTTACAAAAGATTTGGAAAAGAAAGGTTGCGTTTAAAATTATATTTCAAAAGTTATAGAAAAGTGCTGCGGAAAAGTGCTGTGAAAAGTGCTTTTTAAGCTATATTGACCAAAATGACTTTTTATCATTTGGAAATTCATTTTTATAACTCAAATCAGTTTTAAAATATTTTAAAAGTTTTTAGAATTTATTTCATATTTTTTAAGGAACTAAAAATATCTATTTTAAAACATTTACCACTTTGGCATCCGAACTACCAAAGCGCGATTTTATTTAAAACTTGATTTACTCATATTTTAAAATCTACTAAACGAAATCTCAATTTTCTTTCTTCACTTGAAAGCTATAGATATAATAGTTCGGAAAATTCTTATCTCGAAGAATTCCGAGCTATATTCCATTCTATATATTCTTTTGACTTTTACGGAGCGAAATCGTGAACTGTAGTTGTGCGATGCATCTTATTTTGACTTATTTTTCAGAACTTGTCAAAACTTCTTCAAATTGAGTTTTATTGATAAAAAATTTATAAACTATTTTAAAACATTTAAACCAATATTTTCCATATTAAATCTCTTTTTCACTTTTAAATCATTTCATAATATTATATTATTATAATATTCATTTTCAACCTTTTTTATATTTTAAAACCATTAAGAGGCTCAATAAACTCCGTACACATTTTTATATCAATTCATTTTCTATTAATTAACCATGGTTAATTACTTAACCATTTTTATTATGATTTCTCATGATTTATCACAACCAAGTTATCGACCATATCAACATCCTATAATCAACCATATAACCAACCAAGTTATCAAACATTTGTACAAATCATTAGGAGACTAAATGGTCATATTATCATACTTAAAAATAGTTATAGAGATTATTCATCTTTTGACAAACATTGAGTACTCACTTATGGCTCCACTCCACCATTTTTTTCGTAGCTTCCTGATTGATTCAGGTAGTACTTCGACAACACTTTCTCCTCTTTTCCTTGCTCCAAAGCTCCCCGACTTGCTTCCTTCTCCTTTGGTGCTCTCGGCCTTGACCTTGGATGAGTGGTGCTCGACCTTAGGTTGGGATATAGGAGTGACGTGAGTAGTAGAGAGGATAGGGAGGTGTTTGCACTTGGTTTTGAGGTTGAATGATAACATATATATATATATATATATATATTCTTTGATATTATTTCCTCATAATATCCCTAAGATGGAAGCCATTAAAAAGTTTAAGAAAGAAGAGAAAGGAGATGAAGAAATGAGTGAATGAAGGAGTGAAGGGATGCTTGTATTTATAGGCAAAAAGAAGTGAAAAAATATCCAAAACATCATCATTATCCATCACCATCACCATTATGCACCAACCTCCTCCTTAATCATCATGTTCCCCACATTACCCTTCCTGCCCATGTGCCTCCATCAGTTCATTCACTTCCAAGCTATCCATTTATATCCTTAGTTGACTTAAGGTTGCTTAAAGGTTAAGTATTTAGGAAATATCTTAGATCATTTCTTATATATGTTTATATATAAATGTATTTGTATATTTGTATGTGTATATGTGTTTATGTGTGCATATGTATGTTATATATGTGTTCATGTGTGCATATATATGTTATATATGTGTACATGACATATAAACAAGGTTGCAACAACTTTCGAACAACTTCTGTTTGTTAAACCGTTGAAAATCGGGAAATTGATTATCGGTCACATTTTCACTTATAATTTAAATTACATATGTATGTAAACAAAATTTGAAAATAAATTTCTCATCATTATTAATTAATTAAAACAATCTTATTTTATTTATAAAATTATTTAAATTAACAATTATTTATAAAAGTTGCTGTTATACCGATAAAGCAAAATCAATTTTCTTATATTTTTCAATTCAACATATATCTTCGTAAAACTATTATAAATGATTTACTATCACTATATAATAAACTGAATGACTTATTATCATTTTAAAACAATTATTAGAATAATTTAAAAAATTATTAAATCGTTAAATCTAAATTTTAAAATCATAAATCAATTATTAAATATAAGGGCATCGTTGAGGATGTCATACATACTTTTAATTTCCCGAAAATAAAATAATTAAGTTAATTCATATTCTTATTCAATTATAAAAATAAGTGTACGTATCTAGCTCCATATGCGACGTTTAACGATTATAGAGCTGTTCATCGATAAAATGGTTTTCGGCCATTTTATCGATATTTATTTCCAAAGGAAATATTTTTGTGAATATTTTTCCAAAATAAGTTCATTATTATTACTTATCACTTAAAACTTGATTATTTATGATAAATAATATATATATGAATATTTAAAATTATTTAAATATCTTAAATTAAAGTTATCAAAATTCGGGTCGTTACAAACTTCCCCCCTAAAAGAATTTCATCCCCGAAATTACCCAAAACAAAAACCTAAAGGTTTTGCCCAAAATATTTATTATTTAACTTACACCCATACGATGTATATAGATCATCCATATGCAATATCTGATTCGATCTACTCTTCGAATCCACAACATTCTTACGAACTAGTATTAATCCCTCGATCCTTTAGTGCGTACTCTAATCAGGCTTTTCGATCAGAACTTAAGTTTTCCTTGCACGGCTCTCAACTATGATAGAAAACTCAAGTACCACACCATAAACCATCTTCAAAATTTATTGTCAAGAATCGAGTGATGAATCCTTTTCCGGACCGGTGTAAACACCTTAAAGTTTGTACTCGAATCTTAGATCAAAATCATATGACAAAATGATCTACTTGCAACTTATTTAACTTTTTCAAATCTTTATGAAAACATCTTATAAAATATCTTTATAAACCCTTTATTTCTTCAAAATATTGATACATAATTTTTTTTAAACATCTTATTAGATTTGATTAGATATAAGACAGAAGAAGTGCACCGAAAGAATAATCCAAAAGAAGTTTATTAATTAACATCATATTCATGCATTCATTCCTAACCTTAGCCTATATTACAAACTTTTAGAGATAACTCCTAGGGAATACAGCCTATCACACATCACCATCTTATATATTGATACTTGAACTGTTATATATATTATTCCTAGATCCCTTTTGAGGTAGACGGTGCTTTATCTTTGGGGTTTAAGTCAACCAACCTTTCCATAGGACAGTCCCTTTTTGAGTGCCCAAATTCATAACAACGTCTGCAAGCCCATGAAATTGATGCTCTCTGAATGGCATGTACCTTAGTTGGCTTTTCTCCTTTCTTTAAATGGCAATCTTTGACTATATTCCTAATTCTTTGCAACGGTAACAACTCTTTTATTTTCCTATTGAGACTTTGGGTCTCTTCTTTGTTCTAGGGCACTTATGCGTAAAATGCCCTTTCTTTTTGCACTTGAAACAAACTATATCATCTCGAATAAGTTTCTCTTCCTTCCTTTTTATCCTGTCCATACATAGGACTGCATAATTTCTTTCCTGTAAACATCTAAAACAGTAGATGCCAACAAACTGGCCTAGTCTTTTTTTTCTTCTTCTTCATTTTATGCACGTGTTCTACGTGCCTGCTTTGGAGTTAAACAAAACTCATCACCCGTCATATGAAAAGTCATCCTGCCCCTAAGTGATATACTAAAACATTATAAGAAGTTTTATATCATTTTATTTCTTGACTTAAAAATCCTTTTACCCAGTATTATTTTCAAACTCCTTATAGTCAAATCGTGAAACTTAATTCACAAGGGGTTTGTATTTAAACTTTTAAATTTAAACAACCAAATCAATGATAATACTTGAATATTATTATTTTCAAACACTACACAAATAACTATATCCTTTAAAAGAAATTCCTTTTATAATAATAATCTTTGGTAAATTATTTCATTAACCAATTTTCCAAAACAAAATCATTTATATATAGCATTAACAAATACACGTTTATATATAATACACTCAAACTCATTCTAGGTTGTTACTAACCCTATTTGTAATGAGTCACTCATTCTAGGGTATTACTAACTCAATCTATAATGAGTTATTCCCAACAAAGCCTAGGTGTTCGCTCAACCTAAGCTCTGATACCAATTGTAACAGCTTGGAATTTTCCACCCTCGAAAATCGACACAAATACATCCTTGGTATTCACGTGCCACAAATCCAAGTGCCGGAAAGCCCGATTGTTAGGGGAAAAAGAAAATAAAGATAGAACAGAATCTCACACAAATGGAATAACATATATTATTTCAAACAATAATCTTTACAGTGGAAAATTTTGAATGTAATATCAAAGTCTAACCTAAATTCAGCCTGGACAGTTATGAATCCTCTGTCCTTACAAATGTTGAAAATTTAAAAAAATACAATAGATGCAGCGTATAATAGAATATGTCCATATGTAGATGAAGATCTCCAGCACTCCTCTGGAAACACTGAGCGTCTTCAACTAAACCTGAAACTACTCGGATCTGACCCGAGTATTAAAAATACCCGGATCAAGCTTGATAAACCAGCGTGAGATACTCGATTTATAAACCGATGCCAGTTAAAAACCTTTGAAAGAAGGATATATCATAAACCACGCCCACACATAAATACAGACAGGTTTTTACCTTATGATAATCAAAACACTTTTTATCAAAATAGTTTGAGATTATTTTTAGTGACATTCCTTTGAAAACACCTTTCAAATAAATTTATTCAAATTGCCAAAATTGTTACCATTATCAAATTCCAGACCTAATCATTTAAGGCTCTACAAACAAAACCGAAGGTAATTATGGATAATGGATTTCCAAAATGATAGGGAACTAGTGGAAAGATCAATTTGTGGAACAATAACAATATCCAACGGCTACGCATCCAAGACCCAGACGTCGCTTTACTTTCCACCTCGATGGAACAAAATACTCAACGACTACTCATCCAAGATTAAGAAGACGCTATATCTGTCCATAAGGCCCAGGTTCCACTGGTCACCTTTATAAACTTAACCTGAAATGTGTGCACCTGACCACAAAGTATCCCATACCATTCCCGAGATGTGAGGCTTGCGAAGCTACGCTCCACAAAGCTACGATTTTTCACAAAGCCACGCTTTGATCATAACAGGTTCCACTTTGAATGCCACACTACAATTTCAGAATCATACAACTGATTTTAACAAACGTATAATCTCTGAGCTCGTAGTCTCAGTGAAGGGTGTTAATCTAAGAGAAGTTGCCTTCCCCACCACCAAGCAGATGATACGTTTTATAGAGATCAATTAATATGACCAGAAATGCACTGCCAGACACTCGTTCATACAAGTTCGTTCTGGGACTGAACGAAACCGAAGGCACTCCTCCTACTACCAGTAGTAGCGAGTAGTCCTTGCAATCCGAAGATTTCAAAATACGATAGGAACACAACTATAATAAATATCTCTATATTGGGAGCAACCCAGAGAATGTCAACAAGCAGTCCCGTCGCTATGAAGATCTTCGATCTTCAATACAACGAAGATTTCAGAATGTAGACACCACTGCCATATAAATATAATCATCATCTTCAACATGTCTTCACTTTCGAACTTATACGTTGGTTCGAAGTGGTCTTCAGATAGAAGTTATCCAAATCCGACCCTGGTTCCTCCGAACCAATCATCGATTAAAAAAGATATTAAGTTCATATGTGATTATCAATCATCATTCAATTTAATCCATCTTTTTATTCATTCATAAATATCTTAGAGAGACATATTATTTTAAATTATTCCATTTATCTTCTTAACATTATATGGAATCATTAACCCTCAATAATCAAATCTTTGTTTCCACTTAGAACCTTTTTAAAAATTGGAATAATTCAAAAACATTTCAATTTTCACTTAGGAAAATATTTCCGTATCATTTCATTTAAATCTTAAAAAGATTTCTTAATTCAGAACTCAAAATTTTGATTGAGTTACAACCATGTTATCTAGGATGTTAATCCCAAACCAATAAATATTAAGTGAGCAGAATCTACAGAAATCATCAAATTCTAATCAATAAGAATTCCCGTATTCAACAAGTACTATGGGAGGAATAACGGCGATTCACCTTTTAAATTCCATGAATAGTACGAGTTCTCTCTTCGGGTTTTAACACCGAGTACAAGAAGATTATCCCCATAAAATCCAAGTTATTTATATTTGGAAAATTATATCCATTAAACTTTGGAAAATTTTGATCCGAGTAAATCAAATATACTATCCCCTCCGTCGGGACAGTCCGAATATCCAGGGAGAGCAGGAAACTAGTTTTCCAAACTCAAGCCTAGACACTATCTCTCTTTTACCCATAAGGCGGTCAAGCTATTTGATTGACTCTAAATCATTCAATATTTATTTAGGCATTCCATAAATCCTTCAAATCATCTTTTAAAAAAATTATTAATCATTTGAAAACATTTACAAAAGTTTTGGAAAAGAATGGTTGCGTTTAAAACTATATTTCAAAAGTTATAGAAAAGTGCTGCGAAAAAATGTTGCGAAAAGTGCTTTTTAAAGCTATATTGACCAAAATGACTTTTTATCATTGTAAATTTATTTTTATAACACAAATCACTTTTAAACAATTTAAAAGTGCTACGAAAAAGTGCTGCAAAAAGTGCTTTTTAAGATTTTTATAACTCCATACAAATTTTTATATAAATTCATTTTATATTAATTAACTACGGTTAATTACTTAACCATTTTTATTATGATTTCTCATAATTTATCACAACCAAGTTATCAACCATATCAACATCCATATAATCAACCATATAACCAAGTTATCAAGCATTTGTACAAATCATTAGGAGATTAAACGGTCATATTATCATACTTAAAAATAGTTATACAGATTAATCTTCATTTAATAAACATTGAGTACTCACTTATGACTCCACTCCACCAATCTTTTTCGTAGCTTCCTGAATCGATTCCGGCAGTACTTCGGCCGCGCGCACTTCCTCCGCTTTTCCTTGCTCTAGAGCTCCCCGACTTGCTTCCTTCTCCTTTGGTGCACTCGGCCTTGACTTGGATGAGTGGTGTTCAGCCTTAGGTTGGGATATAGGGGTGGCGTGAGTAGTAGAGAGGATAGGGAGGTGTTTGCACTTGGTTTTTAGGTCGAATGATAACATATATATGTGTATATATTTTTATTTTCTCTTTGTTATTATTTCTTCATACTTTTTCTAAGATGGAAGCCATTATAAAGCTAAAGAAAGATGAGGAAGAAGATGAAGAAATGAGTGAATGAAGGAGTGAATGGATGCTTGTATTTATAGGAAAAAAGTGAAAAAATATCCAAAACATCATCATTATCCACCATCATTATCCATCATCATCACCATATGCGCCCACCTCCTCCTTAATCATCATGTTCCCCACGTTACCCCTCCTCCCCATGTGCTTCCATCACTTCATTCACTTCCAAGCTATCCATTTATATCCTTAGTTGACTTAAAGTTGCATAAAGGTTAAATATTTAGGAAATATCTTAGATTTTTTCTTATATATGTTTATATATAAATGTATTTGTATATTTGTATGTGTATATGTGTTCACGTGTGCATATGTATGTTATATATATGTACATGACATACAAACAAGGTTGCAACAACTTTCGAACAACTTCTGTTTGTTAAACCGTCGAAAATCGGAAAACCGATTACCGGTCACATTTTCACTTATAATTTAAATTACATATATATGTAAACAAAATTTGAAAATAAATTTCTCATCATTATTAATTAATTAAAATGATCTTATTTTATTTATAAAACTATTTAAATTATTATTAGCAATTATTTACAAAAATTGCTGTTATACCAATAAAGCGAAATCAATTTTCTTATATTTTTCAATTCAACATATATCTTCATAAAACTATTATAAATGAGTTACTATCACTATATAATAAACTAAAATGACTTGTTATCATTTTAAAACAATTATTAGAATAATTAAAATAATTATTAAATCAATTAATCTAAATTTTAAAATCATAAATAATTATTAAATATAAGGGCATCGTTGAGGATGTCATACATACTTTTAATTTCCCGTAAATAAAATAATTAAGTTATTTCATATTCTTGTTCAATTATAAAAATAAGTGTATGTATCCAACTCCATGTGCGACGTTTTACGATATAGAGTTGTTTATATGTAATAAAATTAAAATAGTAAGGATCGTATGAAATATTATCATAAATGTGAGAAATGCGGATTAAGGATCTTAAGGCTAGAATTAACACTAGAGGGAGGGTGAATAGTGTTTAAAGAAATTTGTTAATCTTTTTGAGTTTATCTTACTTTGTTAACAATGTATACACTAATCAGACACAGATATGAACACAGAATCAAACACAGATGCAAATATAAAGTAAAAGCAGTAAAGGAAAGAACACACCGGATTTTATACTAGTTCGGAGTTACCCTACATCTAGTCCCGCACAACTAAGTACGGATTTCCTTTCAAAATCACTTCAACAATTACAACCCTCGGTTTCAAGGCTACGAGGTACACCCTCCAGAATAACAATCCTCTGGGTAGAGATACTTGATTTCCGGGGCAACAAGTTCACCCAATTGATTTCCAGGGCTACAATCACACCTTCTCTCGCTCGATTGATTACAAAAAGTCTATAACTCAGATTAGCACTTGGATCTTGTAGAGATAGTGGAGAGAATCAAAACCAGAGATTATCTAGTTAGATTCAATATTGATTTCAGCAGAGTAATGGTGTAATTTGTAAATAAGAAAGTGGAGAATAAGAAGAGAAGTTAAATCAGAGAAAAGTGTTATTAAAATTCGTTGAAACTAACCCCTATTTATAGAAGAACAACAGTCATGTCCATTCGTGAAGAGTTATGGCGAATAGACACTTCTTTTGAAATTTAAATTTTGAACTCAACTGTCACCATGTCGACATGGTGCCTATGGGCATGTCGACATCCCTCAGCCAAATTTGATGTTTTGAATTTCTATAAAAATAATATTTATCTTATATTAAAACTTTATAAATATACTTGAATATAGTTGAAATTCATAAGTAAATATAAAGAACAATATATATATATATATTATTTAACTATAATTTAAATCAAAGTATAAATAATTTAAAAGTTAAATATATTATTTGAAAAGACAGTTTAAAATCAGGAGTAATTTTGACTCTGAAAATAAAGATGTTTTGAGGCTAAAATTAATTAAAATCGGACGAGGGTTTTGAATCTTTTTAAAAGGAAAGTTTTGAAATCATTTCGAAAACAAGATAATTTTGAAAAATCATTTGAATTAAGATTAGTGGATACAAAACAATGTCCCACTAGATTTTCGTAGGTTCCATCCTACTTAGGGTTCCATCCCTTTAACGGGCTCGAAGTGGATTCCATTCCATGAATAAAATAGATTTTAAGATGTCAGTGTCTTTCTATGAGTTTTAACAATATTCCTAACTATATAACTTATCTTGGAAACTTGAACTCTTGATAATCTTGATACTCATGAGTCTTCTATCTCTATATCTTGAATCTCTATACTGTACAGTCTTCATTCTTGATACCTGCATGGTTAGATCCTGCATACACATATATATCTAAACTTGTAATGTTAGTATTTATATTTTATAATCTATTCTAAGGTTGTTGTCATCAAAACCATCATCTCATGGACTAACAATCTCCCCCTTTTTGATGATGACAACCTTTGTCTATAAAATATCACTTCTATCCACTTCTATCTAATAACTCCCCCTTAATCTATGCCTAACTATCCTATTTTATACTTCTCCCCATTTGTCATCAACAAAAAACTTACTCCAAACTAGATAACTCCAAACTATATAACTCCCCCTAAAACTTATCACTCTATGACGTGTGATTATAATGATAGTGTTATCATAAATAATTAACACTTAAATCTAATACTAAAATATAATCCTAAACTATTAACTATCCTAACTAAGAATTCACAATAATACTAACACATATAAGAACACGAGTTTATTTATTACGAGTATGGTTGTATTTACATTTGCATTTGAAAAACATAAAAACATAAATAACAACAGAAAGAAAGAGAAGAAACTAATGTGTGTTTCTAAACATAGGAGATTTATGAATTGAACAGTTTGGATAGTGGAAACAGAAATTTCCACGTTGTTCGACAAGATTCCCATTTTTGTCGAAACACACTTCTCCAACGCATACTACTTGGTCATCATCCTCCTCGTGTGCTTCTTCCATTGGTTCTTCTTCTTCTTCGTCGCTGACCTCATGTTCTTGATTGAGTGAAGAGTCTTTATCGATCAAGATAGGGTTGGCCTAGTTATCCATTAGGAATTTTTGTAAATTCCTAAGAATCTTGCCTTGCCTCTCTTGCTCTTTCGCCATACGAAGATGAGTCACTTGAATTTCAGTCAACATCTGAAGAGTATCCTTCATAGACTCCTCCAATTTAGTTACACGTGCGAGAGTAGTGCATTGAAATGAACCAGAAGTAGGAGAGGGGAATGAGAAAGTTGATTTTATGTTTGATTTAGAGGAAGATGCCATTATTTTATATATTTCAGAATAAAAAATAAAGAGAAAACAGAGAGAATGAATAAGAATTCGAAATAGAGAAGAATATATAACTAAATTTTTGAATTTCGATGGGAAATTTTTTTTTTAAAATAAAACGTTACATGTCGACATGTCTTCCTAGGGGATGTCGACATGGTCTTTATATTTTAACTCTATGATTTATTTTAATATTAATTATTAATTATACTTGTTATTTATATTTTATATTTCAGTTATAGAACAAATACCTAATTCTCTTCTTAATTTAGTAAATATAGATTCATTTAATGGTTTTGTTAAGATATCAGCAGTTTGATTCTCAGAGTTTATATATTCGAGAGTAATTACTTCTTTAGTTATATTATCTCTAAGAAAATGATGTCGAATATCAATATGTTTAGTTCGAGCATGATGAGTAGGATTTTGAGATAAATTTATTGCACTAGTATTATCACAATAAATTGGCGATTTTGAGATATTTAATCCAAAATCTCTTAAGGTTTGTTGCATATATATTACTTGAGAACAAGCCAAAGCAGCAGAAATATACTCTGCTTCAGTTGTTGATAGAGAAACTCTACTTTGCTTTTTACTAAACCAGGAAACCAGAGAATGTCACAAAAAGTAACAAGTTCCACTTGTATTTTTCGGTCTGATTTACATCCAGCATAGTCAGCATCACAGTATGATATTAAATTAAATGAATCATTTTTAGGATAAAATAGGCCATAATCAGAGGTGTGTTTAATATATCTTATGATACGTTTTACAGCTTTTAAGTGAGTTTCTTTAGGATGAGATTGATATCTTGTACAGAGACATACACTATGCATGATATCAGGTCTACTAGCAGTGATATAGAGCAATGATCCGATCATTCCTCTATACAACTTTTGATCTACATCTTTCGAGAAATCTTCTTTACTTAGATATTCATTGGTTGCCATGGGAGTAGGTTTTCCACTCGCAGTAGTCAAACCAAATTTATTGACTAGTTCTTTAGCATATTTTTCTTGACTAATAAAAATACCATTATCTAACTGTTTTATTTGCAATCCTAGAAAGAAGTTTAATTCACCCATATGACTCATCTCAAACTCTTTTGTCATTATTTCAGAAAATTCTTTATTCATTTCGAAGTTAGTTGAACCAAAAATGATATCATCTATGTATACTTGAACTATTTGAATATCATTTTTATTTCATTTAATAAAAGAGTATTATCTATTTTACCAATTTCAAAATTTGATTGTAATAAATAAGATCTTAGTCTATCATACCAGGCTCTAGGAGCTTGTTTTAGAACATATAACGCTTTCTTAAGTTTGTACACATGGTTTGGTAAATTTTCATCTTCAAAAAGTGGTGGTTGTTCAACATATACTTCTTCTTTTACAAATCCATTTAAAAATGCACTTTTAACATCCATTTGAAATAATTTGAAATTGTTATGATTTGCGAAAGCAAGTAGAATCCTAATGGCTTCTAATCTTGCTACAGGAGACCTTCTTCTTGACAATAACCTTGGGCGACTAATCGTGCTTTATTTCTAACGACCTCACCTTGTTCATTCATTTTATTTTTATAGACCCATTTAGTTCCAAATATAGTTTTATCTTCAGGTCTAGGAACAAGTTCCCAAACTTCATTTCTAGTGAATTGATTTAATTCTTCTTGCATAGCCAAAATCCATGAATCATCAGTTGATGCTTCTTTAGGATTTTTGGGTTCAATAGATGATATAAATGCTACATTACTCATTTTACTTAGTTGATTTCTAGTTGTAACAATAGATTGCATATCTCCTATTATATTTTCAATAGGATGATCTTTTAAAAGTTTAATCCTTTTATTAGGATGATTAATTTCATCGGTTGATTCCTGATTTTGAGTAATTAAATCTTCTTCATCATTTGTAATTTCAAAATCTTTTAAATTTTCATCAAACGAAACATGCATTGTTTCTTCGATGGTGTTAGATTTTAAATTAAAAACTCTATAAGCTTTACTTCTATTAGAATATCTGATAAAGATTCCTTTGTCGGATTTAGGATCAAATTTATCAAAATTATCTTTTGTATTTAAAATAAAGCATTTACTTCCAAAAATTCTGAAGTATGATACCTTAGGTTTCTTTCCATGAAGAAGTTCATAAGGTGTCTTATCAGTTAAAGGTCTAATTAAAATTCTATTCAAAATATAACAGGCGGTAGCAACAGCTTCTGCCCAAAAGTGTTTTGGTAAATTACTATCTGAAAGCATAGTTCTCGCACACTCTTATATCGTTCTATTTTTACGCTCAACTACTCCGTTTTGTTGTGGAGTTCTTGGAAATGAGAAATTGTGAGTTATTCCCTTATTATTGCAGAATTCCTCAAACTTTTCATTTTCAAATTCACCACCGTGATCACTACGAATAGTTATAATTTTTAAAGATAATTGATTTTGAATCCTTTTTGTAAAGTTCTTAAAACATTCAAAAGTATCACTTTTATGTTTCAAAAATATTGTCCATGTAAATCTAGAATAATCATCTACAATTACAAAAACATATTTACTATGATTTATTGACTGAATTTGAGATGGACCAAATAAATCAAGATGAAGTAACTCAAGGGGTTTTGAAGTTGAGATCATATCTTTTAATTTAAAAGAACTTTTTCTAAGCTTTCTTAATTGACATGCATCACATAAACTATCTACTTTAAAATTCATTTTAGGGAGACCTCTTACTAGATCATGTTTTGACAGTCTAGATAAGAGTTTGAAATTCAAATGTCCAAATCTCTTATGCCAAATCCAAGGGTCACTTGTATTTGCCAGAAGACATAGGTTATCATTTGAAACTTTCATACTAAGAATATAAATATTCTTTTTCCTAGTTCCCTCAAATATTATGGTTGAGTTATTATCTTCAATATGACATTTATCTTTTCAAATTTAATTTTATATCCTTTATCACATAGTTGACTTATACTTAGCAGATTGTGTTTCAGATTCTTAACTAGCAAAACATTAGTAATAATAGGAGTTTCAGAATTACCGACATTATTGATGCCAATCACGTATCCTTTCAAGTTGTCTCCAAAGTTAACCAGTCCTTCGTCTTTGTATATAATATTATTCAGCATATTCGGATTACCAGTCATGTGTCTAGAGCATCCACTATCAAGTATCCACATATTCCTTTTTTATCTGCACAAATTGTCCATTGTGGATTGATTCCTTAATACCCATAAAGCATCTTTCCTGCACATTATAAAATTTGGGTAGACAACTAGAATTTGAATAACATTCATATGCAGACTCATGGAACAATGATGATTTAAACAATTCCAAACTAGTTTTAACAGCTTTTTCAAAAATAGCCATTTTAAAACTTTTCAAAATTTAGATTATGAAACTTTTGAAAACAAAGCTCTGATACCAAATGTGAGAAATGCGGATTAAGGATCTTAAGGCTAGAATTAACACTAGAGGGGGGGTGAATAGTGTTTAAAGAAATTTGTTAATCTTTTTGAGTTTATCTTACTTTGTTAACAGAGTATACACTAATCAGACACAGATATGAACACAGAATCAAACACAGATGCAAATATAAAGTAAAATCAGTAAAGGAAAGAATACACCGGATTTTATACTGGTTCGGAGTTACCCTACATCCAGTCCCGCACAACTAAGTACGGATTTCCTTTCAAAATCACTTCAACAATTACAACCCTCGGTTTCAAGGCTACGAGGTACACCCTCCAGAATAACAATCCTCTGGGTAGAGATACTTGATTTTCGGGGCAACAAGTTCACCCAATTGATTTCCAGGGCTACAATCACACCTTCTCTTGCTCGATTGATTACAAAAAGTCTATAACTCAGATTAGCACTTGGATCTTGTAGAGATAGTGGAGAGAATCAAAACCAGAGATTATCTAGTTAGATTCGATATTGATTTCGGCAGAGTAATGGTGTAATTTGTAAATAAGAAAGTGGAGAAGAAGAAGAGAAGTTAAATCAGAGAAAAATGTTATTAAAATTCATTGAAACTGACCCCTATTTATAGAAGAACAACAGTCATGTCCATTCGTGAAGAGTTATGGCGAATAGACACTTCTTTTGAAATTTAAATTTTGAACTCAACTGTCACCATGTCGACATGGTGCCTATGGGCATGTCGACATCCCTCAGCCAAATTTGATGTTTTGAATTTTTATAAAAATAATATTTATCTTATATTAAAACTTTATAAATATACTTGAATATAGTTGAAATTCATAAGTAAATATAAAGAACAATATATATATATTATTTAACTATAATTTAAATCAAAGTATAAATAATTTAAAAGTTAAATATATTATTTGAAAAGACAGTTTAAAATCAGGAGTAATTTTGACTCTGAAAATAAAGATGTTTTGAGGCTAAAATTAATTAAAATCGGAATCGAGGGTTTTGAATCTTTTTAAAAGGAAAGTTTTGAAATCATTTCGAAAACAAGATAATTTTGAAAAATCATTTGAATTAAGATTAGTGGATACATAACAATGTCCCACTAGATTTTCGTAGGTTCCATCCTACTTAGGGTTCCATCCCTTTAATGGGCTCGAAGTGGATTCCATTCCACGAATAAAATAGATTTTAAGATGTCAGTGCCTTTCTATGAGTTTTAACAATATTCCTAACTATATAACTTATCTTGGAAACTTGAACTCTTGATAATCTTGATACTCATGAGTCTTCTATCTCTATATCTTGAATCTCTATACTGTACAGTCTTCATTCTTGATACCTGCATGGTTAGATCCTGCATACACATATATATCTAAACTTGTAATGTTAGTATTTATATTTTATAATCTATTCTAAGGTTGTTGTCATCAAAACCATCATCTCATGGACTAACAATAAATGTAGTAGATAAAATTAATTAATATGCAATTTAACCAATCAAGACCACTAATCTTTCATATGAATTTAAACTACAAAAAAAACATCAGGTCACTATTTTTTATGTGGTTATAAGAACAGTCCCCACAGAAATGAATAAGTAAATTAGGACCTTATTTAAAAAAATAGAAAATGCAACTGTGGCAATCTGCCTTTCTTACACCTAAAGACAACACTTAAAACATCCTCGGTATTCCTATGCCGAGCATTCAAGTGTTTGAAAGATAGGTCACGGGGTATAGAAATAATAGTCAAGAGAAATAAAACACAGACTTTATTACAACACGAGGGTCATACATAACACCACTGAGTAGTACATGAAGTTACTCCAAAATATTACATCAAGTTACAACAAGTATTATTCCAAATCCAAGCCTAAGGACAGCTAGATCAGACTGCCCAGTAATATTACGTGATATACATAACCAGCGGAAATACAAATATAACTACTAGACGCTGTGAGGACCCTGCTCTAAAATGCTTCTCTAAACCTGACTACTCGGCTACTAAAAAAAATTTGAGTACCTGAGAGTTTAGGGAAAAGAAAAATAAACTTCGGGTCAGACATGGGCCTTGTATGAATAAAGCATAAAGTTTAACTTTATAAAAACCTTTAAACAAAAGTATCTCGTAAGACCACGCCGCACATAAACACAAATGAGTTTTTACCCATAACATTTTATATTAAGATCATTTGATGTTACATAATGTCTAGATTTAAAGTAAAATATTGAATCTTAGCCGAAATTATTACATTAATTAAATTCCGGCATACTAGGCTCTACAACCAAAAACCGAAGGCTCGTCGTGGATAATGGATTCCAACTATGAAGGGTAATGGTCTACCCGCCGAATCCGTGCAGCTCTAGATAAAATGTATAGGAGACTATAATACATTGCACTTCTGCTACTCAGGACTGGCACTAGCCCATTCTCGAATAGCACAGAATATGATCATCTCCTGGTTGTGATCAACAATCATACAATGGGATCCCGAAGCATACATGGATATCGTGCTAGATTTAGGATGATCATACCCTACTTGGGTGCGACCCAATTAGCCATGCAGGAGGTTCCTGCTTTATTCGTTTCCCAGGCGTGAGGCTCGAAGAGGCCACGCTCTTGCCATTTCCTCCTAGAAAACCATTTTGGAATGCTAGTATTGCGCTCTAGGCAACCAATGCAATACTAGCATTCATCCATATGAGTTGTTCCGGGATCGAACAAACAATCACAAATTACTATCTTCCATATTGGAATCACCTTCAGGAAGAATAGTATAGCTCCATAGCATACTTCAAAATGATCCAACACGAATGTTATTAGTTTGGAGTGGTTCGGAATAATCATATTATCAAAAACCGGCATCTCCAAACTAAGTGATAATTTCGGCTAACTCAATTCCGGTTCTCTTTGAAGTATGCAAATGTATTCGAGTCCTTACCAGGGAATTTGAACTTACAACCATACTCCCTGAGTCAATACAGGTCAAGTGATCAATAGCGGAAAATATGCTATTTAAAGGTGATTATACAAGGTTAATATATGTATAACCATATACTTAATTAAATGTGAAACATTCATGGAAGTTAAATCTCCAATATCTATCACGTTTCTGACATTTCGACCTTATCCTTCCCATCGCCTAGAGATAAACTCTAGATCTCACAGGATGGTCAGTCTACTCATTGGCTTTTAGTGCTAGCTGTAGGATAACTTACTTCCCTTACATGTGTCACCTCATTACTTGGGTTTGATATTTGTTCAAGGTTACTTAAGGGTAAACGACATAGAAATCCCTTGATTAAAACATTTGCAAATAGAAAGCACTTTCGAAAAGAGAATAAATCGATATTTGAAATCAATTGATAATTAAAACTCCTAATCTTTATTAACTAATCAAGTTATCAAATTTAAACCTTCCTTAAATAGTTATTAAACTTAATTAAACCCTAACCAAAACTTGGTTATCCTTAATCAGAAATTAATTAGTATTAAACCCTTTTAGTAATAAGTAACTAATTATTAATAAAACAATAATAAATTAATAAATAAATTAATCCTTAATTAAATACTTAATTAATAATCGCCTTTAATTACTTTACTAATCACGATTAACTTAATTGATTAACAGTTAAGTATAAACAACCTTTATTAACTAGTGATTAGTGCTAATTAGCTTAATTACTTAATTAATTAATCATTAAATAAATAACTAATTAAAAACTTACTAATTACCTTCAATTAACTTAATTAAAGTTAGTAAAACATTTACTATAAAGTATCTTAGGGTAAACACTTAAATTTTGTAAATTAGTTCGTTTTTAACGAACTACGCGTATAGCGACTATCGCTATACGGACCCGTATTTCTAACTTTTTGAAATTTGATTTCTATGTTATAAAAAAATTCAACTTTGAATCCTTATTTCCTTTAAAACATAAAAAAAATTTGGAAGCAAAACTAAAGTTTAAAACTTGAAAACGTTTCACTTTTGAAAACAAATTTGAACCTTCGACAAAAGTGGATTTCTACGTCGCTTTTGGTTAGCTAATCGGTAACTTCATTTCACGAACCCATATGGAACAAATAACTCATTTCAAACACCATACCACAACATACATCATAACACTAACATAAGCAATAATATTTTTTTCACAATTGCTAACTAACTTTTTCCCAAAATACAAGATAAAGACTTTCTTGCCTACTTAAACTTCGGCGTACATAATTATCACCAAATCATCATATAATCAAGCACACATCATATATAACATTCATACACCAATATACATCATAAATTTTCTAACATTAATAAAGCTAACTAATTGTTTAAAAGCGTTAACTTTACTCACCAAAACGTGCTAAAACAAGGTCGAACTTCACCGGAATTTGAAAACGACCTAAACGAGCCTCCTAGCTTTGGAATTTTTTGACTTTATGTGATAAAGTGGGTCAATATGGCAAGGCCTAGGGGGCTTGGTGGGCTCGTCCAGCAAAGAAATGAGGTGATGGGGTGTTTTTTTGGTTGATATGAAGCTTATAAATGGATAGAAGTGATTTAGAGTTGTTTTGAAGTGGTTTTAGTATATTTTGAACTAGTTTCTCCTTGAAATATTTTCTAAGAAGCCATTAGAACGGGTAAGATCAAGAAGAAAAGAAATGAAGAAAATGGAGAATGAAATGTAAGTGAATGTTGGTGAAGATGATGGGGTATTTATAGGCCAGGAAAATGGGTAAAAGACTAAACTACCATTTTGTATTAAATAATATATATGCATGCATGCTACACCATACCCCTTCACCTTCCTAGCATACGTTGCTCCCCTTCTACCTCCCTAAATCATGCAAGTAAAGCCATGTGTGTGTACTTGAGGTAAGGAGGTATGTATGTATATGTATAAAAGTGTAAATATATATATATATATATATATATGTATATATAAGTGTGTTTATATTTTAATCATAACTTATCATTTCATGATTAAATAAATATATTAAGTTAATATATTTTTAAATGAGACTTATTATCACAAATTATATCATTTAAATGTGTGTACATGGTGCACAAACGTGCATAATGTTTCTGACAATTTTTCGTTGTCGAAAGGTCGAAATTTCTAAAAACGTTCTTCGGTCACATTTTCTATTTTTCTACGAACTATCTATATTGGTGAACAAATATTTGAAAACTATTTATCATCATTAATAACTAATTAAAATAGGTTTATTTGTTAATAAAAATCCATTTTAAAATATATTTAAATAGCCTATATTAAAGTGGGAAAATTCTGGGTTGTTACATTCTCCTCACCCTAAAAGAAATTTTGTCCTGAAATTTGTTAACTATGATAAACACAAAATGAACCCAAAAGTCATATGTCATATATCATGAAATTCATACAAAGAACATACACTATACAAATAAACAACCAAAGACTATCTTAACATCAACTCCGGATAGGCTTCCCGCATATGATCCACCGTCTCCCAAGTACAATCTCGGGGATCCTCGCTCCACTGAAACTTTACCAGCTTTACCACTTTATTCTGTAACCTTTTCTCATCTTAGTCAACCATATGAACCAGATGCCTAATCACAGTTAGATTCGGCACTATCTCCAAATCATCTGGAACTGATGATTCCACAATCAAAGATGGGTCATGAACACTTTTCCTTAAATGGGATACATGAAAAACATTATGGACCCCCGACAATTTTTTCAGTAACTCAAATCTGTAAGCCAATGGTCCAATCCTTTCTATAACTTTAAATGGTCCAATGTACCTTGGTGCCAACTTTCCAGCTCTTCTGAATCGAACGACTCCTCTAATTGGAGTTATCTTTACAAACACAGAATCACCAACTCCAAACCCTAAATCCCTTCTTCTTTTATAAGCATAACTCTTTTGCCGATCCTGGGCCTCTTTCATTCTTTTCTTAATCAATGCAAAATTTTCAGTAGCCTCTTGGATCATGTCTGGCCCAAGTACTAATCTATATCCCATTTAACCTAACATGCTGGTGATTTGCGTTGACGTCCATAGAGTGCTTTATAAGGTGCCATGCTGATGCTCACTTGGTAACTATTGTTGTAGGAGAACTCAACCAAATGCAGGTGATCTTTCCAAGATCCACCAAAATCAAGAATACAAACCCTCAAAAGATCTTCCAGAATTCGATTCACCCGCTCCGTATGTCCATCTGTTTGGGTGTGATAGGCGGTACTTAAGCTAAATTTAGTTCCTGGAGTTGTTTGTAGTGCCTCCCAAAACTGTCTAGTAAATATTGGGTCTCTATCACTTACTATACTCATGTCCATGTAAGCTAACTATCTCTCTCATATATATTTCGACTAACGAAGCTACGGTCCTTGTTGGTTTTACCAAGATAAAATATGCGCTCTTCGTTAGCCGATCCACGATAACCCATACTCCTTCATTTCCTTTTCTGGTTCTGGGAAAACCATCGATAAAATCCATTGATATCATTTCCCATTTCCAATTCGGTATTCCTAAGGGTTGTAATAGTCTGATTGTCTTTTGATGTTCACTTTTGATTAGTTGACAGTTCGAACATCTGCTAACATAAATCGAGATATCCCTATTCATCCCTTTCCATCAAAACACCCTCTTCATATCATGATGCATTTTAGAAACACCTAGATGAATACACAATTTTGATCGATGTCATTCTTCCAAAACTTCCTCCCTCGGGCCATCGACATTTGGAACGCACAATCGTCCGTTCATTCTTAAAGTACCTCGACTATCCATCTCAAAATTCGATCATTTACCCTCTTCAACACCTTGAATTAACCCTTGCAGTATCTCATCCTTCCTCTGATTCCTTATAATCCTTTCTTGAAGTGTCGAGGTAACCTCCAAAAGAGTCAAAACAACATTCCTGCTTAAGGCATCTGCTACAACATTAGCCTTCTCTGGCGTGTATAAAATGTCCAAATCATACACCGCTAGAAATTCTAGCCATCTGTGTTGTCTCAGATTTAGGTCCTTCTGGGTGAAAAGGTACTTCAAGGACTTGTGATCAATGAAGAGTTCAAACCTTTCACCCATCATCAATGCAAAAACTATAGCTAACAACTCCAAATCATGCGTCGCATAATTCTTCTCATGAGGTTTTAACCGTCTACTTGCATAGCTATCACCTTCCCATGTTGCATAAGCACTGCACCAAAACCCACCCTACTAGCATCGGTATAAACCGCCAGTCCTTCACCTCCATCAATAATTGCCAAAACTGGCACACTAGTCAACCTTCCTTCAACTCAAGGAATGTGCTCTCACACTTTGGTGTCCATTCAAACTTTACATCTTTCTTCGTCAGCTTAGTTAAATGTGAGGCGATCTTAAAATAATCCTTGATAAATCTTCTATAATATCCTGCCATCGCTATAAATCTTCTCACTTCCATGGGATTTTGAGGTCTCTTAATGTCCCTAACAGCTGCTACCTTGGCTAGATCTACTGAAATGCTATCTCCAGATATAACATGACCAAGATATCTTTCTTCCGACTACCAAAAGTGGCACTTGGAAATCTTTTCCATTAAAACATTCTTCCTTAATGTTTCCAATACCACTTCCAAAAGGTATTTATGCTCTTCTTCAGTTTTGGAATAGGCAAGTATATCATCAATAAAAACTAGTTCAAACTTATTCAGAACATTCCTAAATACTCGGTTCATCGGATCAACGAAGAATGCAGGTGCATTGGTCAGCCCTAAAGGCATAATCAACCACTCATAGAAAAGTTCTGAATTCCTAAAAGAAGTTATGGGTATACTATCCTCAGCTACCCATAACTGATGGAAATCTGTAGCAAGGTCTAACTAAGAAAATATCCTAGCCCCATGTAATTGGTCGAACATATCATCTATGCGAGGTATTGGGTATTTATTTTGAATGGCCAGCTTATTTAGTTCTCTATAGTCTACACACAGCCTTAACGAACCATCAGACTTGGCTAAAAAAACCACTGGTGATGCCCAGTTCGATTTACTTTGTCTAATCAATCCTTTGATCAGTAAATCATCGGTTTGATTCCTCAACTCCTGCCTCTCTCGTGGTGCCATCCTATGCAGGGGTTGGAAAACTGGTATCGCACCGGGAATTAAATCAATACGAAATTCTATTTCCCGATGTGGGGGTAGACTATTAACTGGTTTGAAGATATCCAAAAAATTTCTAACTACTACTATCAATACTAGTTCATCTTGAGATGATTCCAAGGAGTAAAGGAAACTATCCATATATCCATTAGGCTTCCTACCCTTTATACTTTCCAACACATCCCCAGAACTGGCTTTCAATGCTATCCTCCTTTTAATGCAATCTACAATTGCTCCATTTTTCGACAACCAATCCATACCAAGAATCACATCGAATCCCCCAAAATCCAAGACAAACAAATTACAAAAGAAGTTGTGTTTTTGGAAATCAAATTGTATGTTTTTTTTGGCAAAGCCAGCGGGGTTAACTGGGCCCCTACCAGTTTTATTGCAACAAACAATAAAAAGGTACAACAGAAAAAAGAAAGGATAATACATAGAACAAGCAAGAAAGAACAGCAAAATCAAGTCCAGGCATCAATCAGGGATTGATGAAAAACACTTGGACTATTCTGTAGTTGCCTATAAGTTCTGGTTTTAACTTCAATCCATATTAGATCATCATTTCTTCTAACTTTATCAAAGATTATGGCATTTCTCTCTCTCCAAATTACTGACATACACACTTTCAAGCATAATGCAAGAGCTCTGCCTTGCACATTTCTCCACTTTGTTGCTTTATAGATTAAACTCCATTGTATACTTGAGGTTGTACAAGATAGATTATAACCAAGAATGAATCTTATCTTATCCATCAAGAATTGAAGGGCAGGACATCCAAAAAACAGATGCTCAGTTGTTTCATCATGTTGGTTACAGAATATACACTCAGCATAACATGTCATTCCATAGCTATTCAACAAGCATCTGGTTACTAAAGCTTGGTTGATGACTTTCCACATCATTAAATTGTCCTTAGGACAAGAGTCAACTGACCAAATAACAGCAATCCATTTGGTAGCAGGCAGAGACAAACTGGAACTAACAAATTTGTAAACTGCAGCAGCTGTATGAGTCTTCATAAGCCAGGTGATAGTGTCAACCTGATTAATATTAAAATTTTTTTGCTGAATTTCTGTCCACAGTTGCCTTATCACCTGATTACTGTTATATGGCAACTGGATTTGATCATGATGCAGAAAGTCCTTCACTTTAGCATGATTGTGGATACCAGATTGTGTCATTTGATAATGATCACAAATTTTGGAAAGGATTTGACCATTACTAATCCATGGATCATGCCAAAAGCTAACATCATTGCTAGCATTGATGGGATATAGTATCATGGGGAGGAAAACTACTTTGAGATTTAGTAAACTTCTCCAAGTCCAACTGCAAACTTGAGGGATATCCATGCTCCAAAAGTACCTGTTCTTTATATTATATTGCCAAGACCAGTCAACCCATAAGCCACCTCTTTTGTTGATAAGAGCATTAAAATGTTTACTCATAGCAGCTATGTTCCATTTCCTAACATCAAGAACTCCCAGCCCTCCCAATCTCAGGGGAGACTCAATTTTAATAAAGGAACAAGGCACTAACTTCCTGTTATGAATACTGCCAGTCCAAAAATATCTGATCATGGCAGACCTTACCATATGCAATAGCTTCTTTGGGAGAATTAGGGTGCGAGCCCAGTAAACAATGGAGGGAAACACAACAGATTTTATTATAACAAGCCTTCCACTTTGAGTTAAGTACCTATTATTCCATGCAGACATTAGCGAGGTAATTTTGAAGTAAAGAGGTAAACAGTCAGCTTTAGATATCCTTTTGGAAATTAAAGGGAGACCAAGGTACTTCATGTCATTTTCCATACTAGAGATGCCAGAGTGTTGTTGGAGAGCAGTAGCATGCAGTTCACTGACTCCAGTAACAAGCAGAGAAGATTTGACTTGGTTAATGGTAAGCCCAGTCATACAGTGGAAGGCCTGTAGTGCTATCATGATACCATCCAAGGAGGATATTTCCGGTTTGGTAAATAACATGACATCATCTGCAAACATTATAGAAGTTATTTGTTGAAGAGAGCACTTTGGGTGATACTTGATTGTCTTGTGATTGTAGCTGGTCTGCAAAATAACAGTTAGGACCTCCATGACCATCAGAAATAAATATGATGAAATTGGATCTCCTTGGCGAATACCTTTACTCCCTCTGAAATATCCCATAGGTTTGCCATTTAATACAAGAGAATAAGAGGGAGTAGAAATGCACACATAAATCCATGACACAAAAGTTTTAGGAAATCCCATCACTGCCATTATTCTAACAATAGAGTCCTAGTGTATGGTGTCGTACGCCTTAGAGATGTCTATTTTAATTGCAGTAGCAGGGATGGAATTACTTCTACCATAGCCTTTAAGCAATTCCTGGGCAAGGAGAACATTGTCAATTATGTCTCTTGAAGGCAAAAATGCAGATTGGTTCATTGATATAATAGTGGGCAAAACTTTGACTAAGCGAGAAGCTAGAATCTTGGAGATACACTTGTAGAGGACATTACAGCAGGATATGGGCCTAAAGGAGGTGACACATGTTGGAGGGGACACTTTGGGTATGAGAGCAATGTTAGTGCTATTCACTTCCCCAAGCAACTTACATTTATTGAAAAAATTGTGGACAGCTTGACAAAAATCGCCACCTAACACACTCCAAGTGGTGATATAAAAATTAACATTAAGGCCATCAGGACCCGGACAAGATAACTTATTCATGGAGAAGAGGGTTGCTTTAATTTCTTCATCAGTTACAGGCATAATTAGAGAAGAAGCTTCTTGTGGAGAAATTCTATGAAGGGAAAGTGAAGAAATTTGGTCCAAATCAGGGGAGAAACCATTAGTGCTACCTAGCAAGTTAGTGAAGTGTTGGATAAAAGCATGATCAACAGTGTCTGGAGTAGAAAATAGGGTACCTTGCTCATTAGTGATTCTAAAAATATTTTCACGAGCTTGCTTAATCTTAATAGATTCATGAAAGAACTTAGTATTCTTATCCCCTTCATCAAGCCATCTTTTATGCAACTGCTGCATCTTCATACTTGCTTCCAGAGATAGGGCAATTTTAAGTTCCTTGTGTAGATTCCTCTCCTCATCAGAAGCTTGTATATCAAGAGGATGGTCCATCATATTGTCTTGCTTTATTTTTAGTTGTTCCTTTAATTTTGTAGACAGAAGGGATCCAGTACCAAAGGTTGATGAAGCCCATGTCTTGATAGCTAACTTGATTTGTTTTAGTTTCCTACAAAACTTAAACATAGGGTTACCATAACAAGTAAATTCAGTGATAGCTTGATTGATGATATTAAGAAATTAATCATGCTTAGACCAAGCATTAAAAAATTTGAAACTTGACTTTTCTCTTCTAATGTGGTTCCCCAGAGATAAAATTTGAGGAGAGTGGTCTGACATTATTGGATGAGGAAGGTAGACAGAAAGGGAAGGCCAATGATTGAGAGCTTGGAAATTACAAAAGGCATTATCAATAGTAGTATATGTTCGCACACCACTTCTACTACAATTGTTCCATGAATACTTGGCTCCAGTTTTATTCACTAAAATCAACTCAGAATCATAAACAGACATATTAAGTGGTTCAATTTCTCTCAGATTAAGCGATGTGCCACCAAATTTATCATCAAAGCTAAAGCAGGAATTGAAGTCACCTAGGACAATCCAGGGATGAGAAGATTGTCTTAGGGGAGGCAATGCATTGAGTAAGGCATTCCTGGAAATAACACTATTATCAGCATAAACAAAAGTGAGATAGAAAGAGGATTGGTTTTGGAAGACTTGAACATGAAAATGAATAAATTGCCTAGTTGTCAGAATGGGTGTCAGGGACAAAAAGTAGGATCGAAGAGGACTAGAATTCTACCATAAGGAGCAGATTCAAGATTGTGGTGGAAGGACCATTGGGGATTAATGTAGTTGGAGGCTTTTAGGGATAATGAATGATTTAGCTTTGTTTCTAGAATTCCAAAAAGACAAATATTAAACTCAGAGATAAAGCATTTGACTTGATCAAGTTTCAAATTACTGTGGGCTCCTCTTATGTTCCATGATGCTATTTTCTTATTCATAAATATTATTGGGAATGGGTGGAGCTTTGCCTTCTCTGTGCAGACAGAGACCTAGTTTCAATTTTTCTTCTTGGTATGCTAGGAGGGGAGGTAGGATGGGAGTTAATTTGGGAGGAAGAAGGATCAATAGAAGTGGAAGGATGAGATTGAGAGGAAAGAACATTTGAAGGCCATCCTGGTAACTTAATTGTAAAATTGTAATAAGGTGGAGCTTCTAGATTTGGGATGACACCAGGATCTTGCATGGAGATTATTAATTGAGAGATTTCAGTTTCAAACGATTTGCACCAGCTTGTGTCAATATCAGTTGCAATTGTTTTAGAGCTGGCATTCATAAATGATGATTCCTTGCCAACTTCTTTGGAACTTTTTCTAGACATAGAGTCATTCTTATCCTTTACCTGCAAACCATGATTTGGTAACTTGTCAGGAGAACTTGATTTATTGTGAATATCAGGAGGAGCAGGTTTTGTGTTTGATTTTTGGTTTTGACTACCATTAATCAGAACATTTATCCCTCCATCTTCTTCATCATGCAAATCCATAGGGTCTGACATACTTATAGGGTCTGACATAAACACAAGTTAGTTGTACCTCCTATAGGGTCTGACATACTTATAGGGTTTTCAACCATTTCCGGTTTAAGCTCTAACTTATCTACTAACTCTTAAGAGATGAAACTATGAGAGGATCCAGTATCGAATAAAACATGAACCAAAACACCATAAATAATTAAGGTACCTTCTAAAACTCCCTTCCCTTTCATGTCCTCAGAGGTGAAGGGCTCATCCTTAATTGTATACACCTTAGTCTGCTCTCCCTTCTTCATCAAAAGACAATCTTTAATCATGTGGCCATGTTGATGACAATTGTAGCAAAGAACTTTTGGACTATTGGAGCGATAGCCTTCGCTTGCTGACAATAAGTTGAAATATGCCCCTTCTTACAATTGTAACAAAATACATCTTTGTACTTGTTACCCTGATCACCTCTTGCAGGTTTTCCTTTCCCTTGCTTCCTTTTCCATTTTGGGTTGAATTTTCTCTTATTCGGATTAAAGTTACCCCCACCGATTGCTACTACTGCTGGCTTTGCTTTCAAAAGTGCCTCACACCTATATGCTGTATCAATTAGATCCACAAATGGTTTCACATGCCCGGTCACCTTCTCATGGAACTCCCCTCTCATTCCTGCCCCGAACATTTCATTTTTCTTCATTGGAGTATCTATGAGGCCGGGTCCAAAATGGGATGACTCGTTGAATTTTTCCTTATACTCACCTTGTTTGAGATCCATAAAACTTATGTATAACCTTATATTGCCTGCAGCTGGTATAAACTACTCTTCGAATACCTCCTTGAATCAGTCCCATGAGAATTCATCTTCTAGGGTGCTTGCGGTGACTAAATCCCACCAAGCTACGACACGTTCCTGTAACTGCCATGAAGCCAGGAACCTTTTCTTTTCATCTGATATGTCTAATCCTTTGAAATTTATCGCATGATCTCAACCAAGCTTGAACTTCAATGGTTGACTCTATGCCTTGAATGGTTTCCCTCCTAAGTTGGTAAAATCCTTGCATAATGCAGCAAAGTTAACCCAGGGCTGAAATGGAGCTACAGCCTCAATTGCTATTCCACCCCTTCTAGCATTAGGGGTTCTTCCATTAGTGGCTATGTTATTGCCAGTTCCCCCTCCTTGTCTTCCTCTGGTTCTCATTCTTACTACTTGGATATAGTAAGGTAACTCTTAGAGTACTTAGACGAGGTTAACTTAGGTAAAAGATCATAAATCTAGACATAAAAATTCTGAGAAGAACAACATAGAAATGCACTCTCATAAACTGAACTCTTTCTAGGGTACTGCTAACCCTATCTCTAATGAGTTGACCCCAACTAAGGCCTAGGTGTTCGCTCAACCTAAGCTATGATACCACATGCGATGATATGCCTTTCTTACACTTATAGACGACACTTAATAAATCCTCAGTATTCATGTACAGATCATTCAAGTGTCCGAAAGAAAGGTCACATGGTATAGAAATAATGCTTAAGAGAAATAAAACACAGATTTCATTACAACATGAGAGTCATGCACAACACCACTGAATAGTACATGAAGTTACTCCAAAATATTACATCAAGTTATAATAAGTACTACTCCAAATCCAAGTCTAAGGACAGATAGATCAAACTACCCATTAATATCTCATATTATACACAACCCAGCGGAAATCCAAATATAACTATTAGATGCTGGGTGGACTCCTGCTCCAAAATGCTTCTCTAAACCTGACTACTCAACTACAAAAAAAAAATTGAGTGGCCGCGAGTTTAGGAAAAAGAAAAAAAATCCGGGTCTGACATGGGTCTGGTGTGAGTAAAGCATAAAGTTGAACTTTATAAAAACCTTTAAACAAAAGTATCTCGTAAGACCACGCCGCACATAAACACGAATGGGTTTTTACCTTACGATAACTAAAATATTTTATACTAAAAAGATCTAATATTATCATAAAGTTTAGATTTAAAGTAAAATATAGAATCTTAGCCGAAATTGTTACATTAATTAAATTCCGGCATACTAGGCTCTACAACCAAAAACCAAAGGCTCGTAGTGGATAATGGATTCCAAATATGAAAGGGTAATGGTCTACCCGCTAAATTCGTACAGCTCTAAATAAAATGTACGGGTGCTTATAATATGTTGCAACTCTGCTACGCAGGACCGGCACTACCCCCATCTCGAGTAGCACATAATATGATCACCTCTTGTTTGCGATCAACAACCATACAATGGGATTCCCAAGCATACATGGATATCGTGCTAGATTTCGGATGATCATACCCTACTTAGGTGCGACCTAATTAGCCCTACCGCATGTCCCTGCTTTGTTCATTTCCATGCTGTGAGGCTCGAAGAGGCCACGCTCTTGCCATTTCCTCCTAGAAAACCATCTTGGAATGCTAATATTGCCCTCCAAGCAACCAATGCAATACTGGCATTCATCCATACGAGTTGTTCCAGGATCGAACAAACAATCACAAATTACTATCTTCCATATTGGAATCACCTTCAGGAAGAATAGTATAGCTCCATAGCGTACTTCATAACGATCCAACATGAACATTATTAGTTTGGAGTGGTTTGGAATAATCATATTATCCGAAACAGCGTCTCCAAACTAAGCGATAATTTCAATTCTCTTAGAAGTATGCAAATGTATTCAAGTCCTCACCGGGGAATTCAAACTTACAACCATACTTCTTGAGTCAAAACAGATCAAGTGGTCAATAGCATAAAATTCGCTATTTAAAGGTGATTATACAAGGTTAATATATGGATAACCATATACTTAATTAAATGTGAAACATTCATGGAAATTAAATCTCCTATATCTATAACGTTTCCGACATTTCGACCTTATCCTACCCCTCGTCTAGAGATAAACACTTGATCTCATAGATAGACGGTCAGCCCACTCATCGGCTTTTAGTGCTAGCTATGGGATAACTTACTTCCTATACATGTGTCACCACAAAACTTGGGTTTGATATTTGTTCAAGGTTACTTACGGGTAAATGACATAGAAATCCCTTGATTAAAACATTTGAAAATAGAAAGCACTTTCGAAAAGAGAATAAACCGATATTTGAAATCAATTGATAATTAAAAATCCTAATCTTTATTAATTAGTTAAGTAATAAAATTTAAACTTTCCTCAAACTGTAATTAAACTTAATTAAACCCTAATCAAAACTTGGTTATCCTTAATCAGAAATTAATTAGTATTAAACCCTTTTTAAATAATAATTAATTAATTAATTAATCCTTAATTAAATACTTAACTAATAATTAACTTTAATTACTTTACTAATCATGAGTAACTTAATTGATTAACAGTTAATTATAAACAACCTTTATTAACTAGTGATTAGTGCTAATTACCTTAATTAATTAATTAATTATGATTAAATAAATAAATAATTTAAAACTTACTAATTACCTTCAATTAACTTAATTAAAGTTAGAAAAAAATTTACTATAAAGTTTCTAATGGTAAACACTTAAATTTTGTAAATTAGCTCGTTTTTAACGAATTGCACGTATAGCGACTATCGCTATACGGACCCGTAATTCTAACTTTTTGAAATTTTATTTCTAGGTTATAAAAAAAACTTCAAATTTGAACCCTTATTTCCTTTATAACTAAAAATGAACATTTGGAAGCAAAACTAAAGTTTAAAACTTGAAAATGTTTCACTTTTGAAAATAAACTCAAACCTTCGACAAAAGTGGATTTCTACGTCGCTTTTGATTAGCAAATCGCTAACTTCATGTCATGAACCTATATGCCACAAATAACTCATTTCAAACACCATACCACAACATACACCATAACAGTAACATAAGCAATAATATTTTTTTCACAATCGCTAACTAACTTTTTCCCAAAATTCAAGTTAGAGACTTTCTTGTCTACTCAAACTTCGACGTACACAATTATCATCAAATGATCACATAATCAAGAACACAACATATATAACATTCATACACCAATATACATCATAAATTTGCTAACTTTTATAAAGTTAACTAATTGTTTAGAAAGCGTTAACTTTAGTCACCAAAACGTGCTAAAACAAGGTCGAACTTCACCGGAATTCGAACACGACCTAAAGGAGCCTCCTAGCTTTGGAATTTTTGGACTTTGGGTGCTAAAGTAGGTCAATATGGCTCAACCTAAGGGGTTTGGTGGGCTCCTCCAGCAAATAAATGAGGTGATGGGGTGCTGTTTTGGTGGATATGAAGCTTAAAAGTGGATAAAAGTGATTTAGAGATGTTTTGAAGTGGTTTTAGTATATTCTGAACGAGTTTCTTCTTGAAATAATTTTCTATGAAGCCATTAGAATGATAAGACTAAGAAGAAAAGAAATGAAGAAAATGGAGAATGGAATGTAAACGAATTTTGGTGAAGCTGGCGGGGTATTTATAGGCTAAAAAAATGGGTAAAAGACTAAACTACCCTTTTGTATTAAATAATATATATGCGTGCATGCTACACCATACCCCTCCACCTTCCTAGCACATGTTGCCCATCCTCTTCCTCCCTAAATCATGCAAGTAAAGCCATGTGTGTGTACTTAAGGTAAGGAGGTATGTATGTATATGTATAAAAGTGTGTAAATATATATATATGTTTATATTTTAACCATAACTTGTCATTTCATGTTTAAATAAATAAATATATATATATATAAAGTATTCAGATCTTGAATTTTCTTAGGAAAATAAAAGCAAAATGGAATAATGGAATTAGATAGGGATATATGATTTTAGGATGCAGTGGAGTAGCATACAAGTTGAACCTAAGAATAGTTTATAAAATGTTTTCATAAATAATTTGGTGGAAATAGAATTGGTATTAGGGAGAACCAATCAAGTAAGTGCGTAATTTGGACATAGTTCATTTCTCTTTCCATATAGAGCGATCCAAGATTCGAGTACATGGCTTTGAGGTGTTGCGCCGTTCCAAATAAGGATATATTACTCGACCTTTGATGGCAAGCACTTGATGAGGGTTCTTGGTGTGGGACCAAGGTTTTCTATCATAGTTACAACTATATAAGGATAACAAAGGTTCCAAATCAAGGAGCCTGATAGGACTCCGCACTAGAGAATCGGGTAACCGATACTAGTTCGGAGCGAAAGTTACATATTCGAATTGAGATCGAATCAGATTTCGCATAAGAATGATCTATGTACATCATACGAGCTGATGCATAGTGTTAAGTGTTTTCTAGGATAGGTCGAGGTGTAATTTCGAGGACGAAATTCTTTTAAGGGGGGAAGAATGTAACAACCCGGAATTTCACTGCTTTGATTAGTGGATATTTATTTAATTTTAAAATTTCAATATGTAGGTTTTATAATGAAAATAAACTCATTTGAATAACTTAATAATGATGATAAAATCGTTTTCAAAATTTGTTTACCAAAATAAATAGTTCGTAGAAAAATAGAAAATGTGACCGAAGAACGTTTTCCGAAATTTTAACCTTTCGACACCGGAAAGTTGTCGAGAACGTTGTTCGTCTTTGTGCATCATATACACATATATAAGAGTTCATTAACTAAATAATAATACACTTAGAAATAAATTATCTTATGTTAACTTGGATTATTAAGTAATGTGACAAGACATAGTTTTAAAAATAATAAACTTATATACATATATATATATATATATAAGTATTGTCACATCTTAGGTTATATATATATATATTAAGTATTGTCACATCTTATATTGTAATCATTAACCATTATTATCTCTTATCACGTCTTAGATTTAATTAATAATTTAACTTATATATATATATATATAAAGAAAGTGATGTGACTAAACATAATAATTATATATATATAAAAAGGAGAGTGATGTGATTAAAAATTATTATATATATATATATTATAAAAGATTTATGATGAGACTAGATATAATTATGACAAGCTATATTATTTAATTCATTTTGCCTATATATATATACCCACCTATTCGTTTTCTTTTCTCATTGCTTCCATTTCCTTCTTCTTCTTCCTTGTTAAAGTTTTTCATGGCTTCTTCTTTTGGCCTTAAGAGAAGAAAAGGAAAAAAACATCCTTAGAAAACTTGTTCAAAATCCACTCAACTTCTCCATTTTCATCGTACTTCCTTCAGCCATAACTTCCACCTTTCAGCTCCAAATCACGATTTTCCTTTTTTCAAACTGTATATAAATCCAATTGCTACAACTTTCATGTTGACCACTTCCGCAAGTTTTTATTCTAGCTATGTAAAAACGTTTGTCTTTAAGACCCATTTTTGGATCTATGTTTTAAAGGCCGAAAATACCACCTCTTCTTTGACCATAACTTTCTCAAAAATGATCCGAATCGAGTGATTCATTTTTTGAAATGATAAAAAAAGGAAAATTTTAAAACTTTTCTGTTGATTACTTTTTGTAATTCCGAGTGTAAAATGGTGAAAAGCCGAGAGCAAGATGACCTATTTTCGGGTTACCTTTTGGAGTTGTGAAGCTTTTCAAGTTCTAAAACATTTCAAGATTAGGAAAGCTTTACGGTAAGAAAATTATAATTTTTTTGAGAAAGATTTTATCTATGTATATAATTTTCATTATGGCTAAATGGATGATGTTTGTTGTATGGATTATGACTTGGTTTTGATAGACATATATGTGCTAATATGTGGTTAGCATTAGATAAGAAAACAATGGTTTAATTGCTATGTTTGAATATAATGTTGTGAACTTGATATGTTATGCAAATGATAAGCTTGGGTATGTGAGATCTTGGATTTTGGTCGAATGGTTATGGAAAGATTAGTAGTTTGGAATGTTGAAAGGAGTTGAGATCCATTTGGAAATCTAATCATTTACTAGTTTTGAGTTAGTAAATGTTTTTGTTTAAATTCTAACTCGAGTTAAGGTTTTCAAAATCCTTTCTTTTATGTATTAAAAGATAATCCAAAGTGTAAGGTTAAAGTTTTAGATGGTAACTTAGAGAAGCAAATTCTAAGTTATTGTGTCCATAGCGATAGTCGCTATGGATACAGTTCGAAAAAGTTTGATTTCTAACTTTGAAGTTTTCTTTTAAAAATGATTTGAAAACCTATTTTCAAATGTAATTAGCAACACATAAGTTAATTATAACTTGATTAAGTATGTATAATAATTAATTAATTAATTAAGGATAATTATTTATTAATTAATCAGTAATTAGGTTAAGTAATTAGTGACTAATTAGTGATAATTAAGTAAGTTATTAAGAAGTTTAATTAATGGTTAATTAAGTTAATAAGGGTAATTATTTTATGCAATCAAGTTTAATTATTGTAATTATTATTTAATTAAAGTTAAATTATTTAATTAATTATTATTTAAATAAAGATTAATTATTTACTTAATTAGGGATTAATTTTAAGTAAATTTTTATTTGTTTAAAGTTTAATTATTAACTTTTAATTAATTAAGACTTAATTATGATTTGATTTTAATTATTTAAGATTTAATTAAGCTTTAATTTATATTAAATTATGATTTAATTATTAAAAGTTATTTTAAACTTTATCGGTTATGTTTTAAGTTGGATTCTTTTCTAAGTGGTTCGATTTTAACCAAAGGATCTCTTATCCATGATATTAAATAGACAAACAACTGTGAATAAGTTAGAATGTGATTGTTTGTGTTGTATGGACATTCATTAGCAGAATAAAATAGTTCTGCTATTGGGTAATTGTTTAGATTGTTTGGACATGTGTTTAGTAGAATAAATCCTTGTTCTGCTATTAATTGATTAAATTATTTTGGACATCTATTTAGTAGGACAAATCACCATCCTGCTATTATGTTGTTTAAACTTGTATATGCTAGTTGAGTTGTATTGACATGTTATTCCCTGATTTGATAATTGGTTGGATTTACATATATGTTGGCCTATGTAAATAATTGATAAGTGCCTTGGAATCAAATTGAAATAAAATGGTAACTTAAATCAGTACTATTGGGACTGCTAAACCTCATTTGGAATTTATAAAGTATGGTTTTGAATTTACTTAAATTCTTTAATCAATTTGAGACTAAGGGTTTATAAATGGTTTTTCAAGTTATATAATTCTTATAAGGGTATTTATAAATGATAACTTGTGTATAGAAAGGGGTTTTACTATAAGAAAAGGTTATTAAGGTGTTTTACAAATGATGTTTTGTAAATGATATTTATAAAGGAGTATAGAAAGGTTTATATAAAGAGTTTTAAGAATAGGAAAAAGGTTTATAAATCATTTCAGAGATTTGGAAAGAGGTTTATAAATTAAGTTAAAGATTTATAAAAGTGGGTTATAACTTTATTTTGAAAGTTATAAGTTAATTGAAATATGAGACAAGCTTTTAAAAAAGGAATTTTTGATAAAGGATAAACATAATGTTTTATTTGGAAGAAATGTTTGGTTATTTAATATGGGATTTGGGGAGAAGAAAACTTTGAAACGTTTGTAAATATATTTATACTGATAAAATAAGTATATGATTTTGTTTCAAGGCATGAAAAGTTAAATGTTTTGGTAATATATTTATAACATTGAGATAAGTATATAAATGTTTCCCAAGTATAAAAGGAAATGTAAGGGGTTTGCGAATAGTGTTTCGAAAAGATCTTGTGATCAGGTTTTATAAAGTTGTTTTATTAATTAAAGAGAATTAATAAAGGCTTAGTGGATCCCATATGGAAATTAAACCATGATTGGATGTTTGTTTATTTGATAGTTAAATAACCAACTATCAAATCTGGACAAAACGTAACTTTGGAAATATCTAGGAGAAACACGAAAATTATATGGTACAGTTACCATCGAAGGTGTTATACTGTACGTATAAACTCGTTTTGTTCTTCTAGGACAAATGATAAGGAAATCCATCCACAAATGGTTAGGAGGTGAACTCCACTCTTGTCATTTGTCTGTTTATTTCCTAAAGAACCGTGGTTGGGTTTACCAGAAATATTGAAAGTTGTTTTGAATAGACCAGGATCAGATATGCTATATGAAAACCACTTTGATCCAACTCAAGCGTTTCGAAATAAAGACATCTTGAAGCATGGGATCGAAGGCGGAGCCATTGAAGTGCAAGGGCTGCTTAATACTAATCCTGAGGGTGGTTCCAAAATGGATGTAGTAGAAGTAGTGCCTTCGGTTTGCCCTTATCCTGGACAACTTGTATGGATGAATGCTGGCATTGCATTGACGCCTGGAGCGTAGTGTTAGCATTTCAAGATGGATTGCTATTCAAAAAGGTAAAGCGTAGCCTTAAGCCTCACAACTGGGAGGAATGGAAAAAGTAGGGTATGCTGCAGAGCTATGTGGTTAGCTACCATTAGGAGTCGTCACCCCATTCTAGATATCCCTTTCAGAGTTGGTTTACGCATAAACACCATGGTAGTATAAGGCCTCGGTGTCAAGGGGGTGAGGTAATCCGGTGTGCCATCTTAAAGGGGCAGCCGACTCTGTATTAGCATTAGTGCATTTTCTAGAGGTGTATCATCGGAAGGTAGTTCCTTACCTTGCCATTGTTGGAATCTAATCTCCAATATGTGCGTTACGATTTTGATTGTAGAGCCTAGTATGTTGGAATGTGAGATACAAGCATTTCGTCTATTTTATCAATTTAATTTAAACCTAGACACTATGATAATATCACTGGATTTTGATATAAAATGTTTTGGTTATCGTAAAGTAAAAACCCATCCGTTTTTAGGTACGGTGTGGTCTTACGAGATACCCTTTGTGAAAAGTTTTCAAATATAGAAATTAGTTTGGTTGTTACTTGTTATCGAGTTTTACTCACGCTGGTTTACCAGACTGACCCGGGCGTTATTCCATGTAATGCTTGGGTCAAACCGAGCATGTTTTTCCCAGGTTAGCTGGATACTTTAGAGTTGGAGAGGAGCTGGATGGTCAAGACATATTCACGTATATTTTTCTTCCATTGTATTATAGAGTATGTATGTTTGTCAATGTAAGGACAGGTTTCTATAACCGTCCAAATTTAGAATAAGTCTAGTGTACTCTAATGTTGTATATAAAAATAAAGATGTTTCTTTTTTGTAAAGATCATTGTTGTGTTATATATTATTTGCTGCGTTGTGAGATTCTATGTTGTTTAGTTTTTTTCTATCTTCTACCTTCTTCTTTTACCCTAACAAATTGGTATTTTCGACACTTGAATGTTCGGCATATAATACAGTGGACGTATTAGTGTCGATGAGGGTCGAAAATCCGGTTCATTACATTATTTTCGAAATTGATTCTAAATCCTTTATCACATAATTGACTTATACATAATAAGTTAAGTTTTAAATTTTCTACCAACAAAACATTAGTAATAAGGGAAGAAGTGGATATACTAACGTTGATGACGTCTCCAATGCTGATAAAAAATCCTTTTGAGATATCTCCAAATGTCACGATGCCGCCACCGATATATGTTATACTTGATGACAATGTTCATTTCCCGTCATATACTTACTGCATCCACTATCGAGTATCCATTTCTCCTTGCTTTTAACTTTATTTTTGGGTACTTGCAAAATAGTAAAGGTTTAATTGATACCCACTTCCTCCGTTAGGGTCCTATGTGTTAGTGGGTGAAGGTAGCCATACCCAAGTGGGTTTGTGACCTTAAAAAACATAATTATTATTGTAAACAATATTTTTCAAGTATTCATCTATATGTTTTTGCCTAATAAACTTGTTGTTTGATTTAGGAATCTATATTTTGACACTGGTTGTTTTAGGAGTATTAATCTTAATTTTTGAGATAGGTTTCTTGAACTTAGTATATAATGTACTATAGTTTCAATGTTTTTGCTTAGCTTTAAATCCTAATCCATTTCGATTTCCTGATGGTCTTGATATTTTGATCAAGTTTTCTAAGTTTTTTTCCTGTATTAAATTTTGATACATTATTAGTTATTTTATCTAACTTATTCTTAAGATGAAAATTTTCAATGTTGCTAGAATCTAAACTTGCTTTTAGTTCTATTTTTTCTTTTTCAAGTTTGATATTTTTTAATTTACTATTTTCTAAATCATGTAATAGAGTAGTATTTTGAGAATATAATCTTTTACATTCCTTTTGAGCCATTTCTAATTCTTCTTCTAATAGTGTCTTTTCATCTTTTAATAGACCTATTTCTAACTTTGCTCTATTTAACTTTTTTATATATTCCTTGTTTAGTTTCTTAGATTTTCTATATTTATTGACTAATTCTATGTCAATTTTCAAGATTTCATCATATGTTAATTCAGGTCGTACCTCATCTATGCTAGCCATAAAGCAGACGTTTGCTTGTTCTGAATCACTTTCACTATCAGATAACGAGGACGATTCAAAATCAGCCTAACTTACTTGAAAGGCTCTTCGTTTCTTCTTGAACTTTTCGAAGTTATTTTTCTTTTTGCTAGTATTCAGCTGTGGGCATTCTCTCTTCATATGGCCAAACTTATCACATCCATAACATTTGATTGAAGTTTGATTTGAATTTCCCAATATTTTGAAATTTTGTCATCTTCTTGAATTTTTTAAATTTGTTACAGTTCTTGGCGATAAACATAATTTTATCTTCTTCTAAGTAGGAATTGTCATCATTAGCTTGAAAAGCAATATTCTTCTTTTCTTGGTTTTGCACCTTTCTTGCCTGCAAGTTTGCTTCGTATGACATCAAATTTCCTATTAATTCCTCGACTTCGAGTTAAGGGATATCATTTGCCTCTTCGATAGCTAAAACTTTTCTTTCCCATTCATTAGTCAAGGAGTTTAAAATTCATGTGATTAAATCAAAATCAGTGAATTTGACCCCAAGTGCCATGATATCGTGTTATATAGTTTGAAATCTAGCATACGTGTCAACAATAGATTCATTTGCCTTCATTTAAAAGATGAAAATTGGTTTTACAAAATAGAGATTTTTTTGCTTAACATTTGTCTTGCCTTCATGAGTAATTTGTAAAGTGCGCCATATATCATATGCACTGGTGCAAAGCATAACTCATGAAAATTTATTTTTATCTAATGAACAAAATTATACATTCATAGCTTTGCCATTATTAGATGCTTCACATTTTGTGCATCGGTCCAAGTGCTAATGTTAGTAGTAGGCACTTCATATTTAGTTTGAGTAGCTAACCAAATTTGTAGACCATTGCTTCCATAAAGACTCGCATACATGTTGCCCGATAAGCATAATTAGAACCGGTAAATAATGGAGGACGAGCAGTTGCTTGACCTTCTTAAAATGTACTTGCCATATTAAAAAGTTTTCAATCACGTGTTACTGTAAATTGAAATGACCGTGCTCTGATAACAAATGAAAGTCTAGTGGATGGTATAATATGGCTTGTATATTAATATGTGAGTATATACTACAATATGCACTAAATAAGCAATATAACAGAATATAATAAAAGAAAAAAGGAAACGAGCATACCAGAGATTTTATACTGGTTCGGACCTCCTGTCCTACGTCCAGTCCCAAAGCTCCCCTTCGGTATTTCACTAACCAATAAACCTCACTTTGCCTGGAGGAATAGGCTTATACAAAAGAGTTTCTTTGACAAGCTTATGTTTTAAATAACATGGATATTGACTGCTAGTACAGTTCTTCCTATAATCTCCTTGGTGAATTGGAAATGTGTAATTCGTGATTATGGAATTTGTTTGAATGATTTTTGAATGTAAAATAGCAATGAACTCTTGAGATTTTTTGTACCAAAATTGGGCACAACACTCTTAGGATGTGTTTGAAGAGATAAAATGAAGAATATAAATGGAAAACGAGGAAAATCTAACAAACACACCAATAATAAGCAAGAAAATCACAAAGAAACACATGGATTTAGAGTGGTTCGGCGTATGGCCTACGTCCACTATGAAATGATTGACTTTATTGATTTTTGCTTGCTGGTTACAACGTGTAACGACAGTAGAATTCGAGTACAAAAATGATTTTGGCAGAGTCTGGACGTCAAAGAGCAAAAGTCCATTTTCTATAGGTCCAGGGTCACTATTTATAGACGTAGGCAGCAAATATATCACTCAAATCTCGGAACACCTCTTCTCCCACGTGGGTGGGCCCATGCGATCGATCCCATGCTGTTTGCACTCGATCCGTGATCGATACGAACCAAATTCGCATCGATCAAGATTTTGTCCAATCGAGTCGAGATCGATCATGAACATTCCCAAGGTGGTACGCAAGCTCCTGTGAAAATTTGGTGGCATTTAGACTTGTAGATCTCGAGTTATGATCGATGCAAGTTTGGATTTGTATGACATTGTCGTCTTCGTATCGATACTATTTCGCATCGATCATGTGTGGCTCTATTCGTATCGATGCTTGCATGCTACTTCGTATCGATGGTTAGAGGCCGCCTTCGTATCGATGCTTCATGTTGCTTTCTTCGTATCGATCGGTGGTTGTTGTTGTTCGTATCGATGGTGAGAGATCGATACGAAATGGATAGAGGGAGACCGATATGAAATGAGCATTTGTTGATGGATACGAAGTGCTGTTAACATGATGGATACGATGTAGCTTCATTTTATGGATGCGAAGGAAGTTAGTAGGCGATGGATACGAACTGAATCTCTCTTGGGGAATGGATACGAATAGAGTTGGATTTCTCAACTGTCATCGATCAATATCTTGAGCATACGAACTCCGATTGACTTGAAATTTGGAACGTTGGCTTTCATAGCTTTGCTTGTCGTGTCATATTAATTGTAGCTCGATCCGGACTCAGGTAAAATTTACCAGTATCCATACTGAACCTATGTATAACCGATCTCCAGGATGAACTGTCCTTAGTTTCTAGTCAAGTTCTTGGTGTCCCGGCCTTGCCAAAAGGCGGGATAACAGAGATCAAAACTAATAATAGTAAGTAAGCAAGTTAAAAGTGATTTCTTATCTTGATTTATATTTATAGAAATCAAAGAGTTGTGATAAAAGGTTGCAATTATTCATTTATGATCACTTCTGTTCAAAAAGATAAGTATAAAAGGTTGCAACTCTTTGAAGTGACCTTTAAGAAAAATAACTATTATGAAGTGATCTGTCGACATAGTATGAAAGTCGGCCTACTATAAGAACTAGAAAATACACACGAGATTTGGAAAACTAAGATTTTTTTACTAAATTGTAAGGTTCAGTCGACTGAGCTCTTTTCTCAATCGACTACCCTTTGTCAATTGAGAAAAGGGTTCAGTCCACTGAACTGGAAAAGTTTGTATATTATAGTATTTTTGTTATTTTTTTGAATATCTTTGAATTATAAAACTTTTTGTATGCATATGTGTATATGTGTGCATATGATAAACCAATGATATTTTACAAATAATTCTAAGACCACATACATACTCGTGGTTTGAAGATCTTGTGGTTTATTAAGGTTGCTTGTGATTTGTTGAAGTGCTTGAGTGTAGTTGATCTATCTTGTTAGTGTAGTCATTCCTATATTATTTGTAGCTCCATCTTCTGTACTATGGATAAGTACTAGATATATATGACGATATAGTTGTCATCATTAAAATACTAAAAACAGCGAATTAACACTTTGGAGATAAGGTAATTTTCTAATTCATAATTATATAATAATATTTAGATGATTTATATATTTTATTTTATTTTGTTAGTTAGGTGACAATTCTATTATATCAATATATCGTTATAGTCAATTTATGTACTTGTATATAATTATATTTTTCTATGTATATGCCTTTGACAATCACGGTTCAAAATCGAAAAAAAACATTGATTCTTTTATTTGAATTAATTAATATAAATTATTTAATTATACTAGCTTCATAATTCAAATATTAATTATTACAATATAAAAAAAATTATTTTAAAATTTTATACAAATAATTTAAACTTAATGGAATTTCGACATAAATAAAATAATTTTATAATTATATATGTTTATTATTAAAAAATTATTTAGATAATTTAATTCTATAAATAAACAATATATATATATTACATAAAATATATTTTAAATTTTATAAAATTAAATTTACATCTAATAACACTTTTGGTAAATAAATAAAATTAATTTTTATATATAATTTAAATATTTAAATCATAGCCGACATTAATAATTGATTTTAAAATATATTTTAATTATAAAATATATAAATAAAATAACAAAATATCTTCGAAATTTTGCTGAAATATTTAAATTTGAAATTTTCTTTCGGAAATATTTTTAATTAATTTTATTAATTTCTGCATAGAAATTGATATATATATATATATAAATATTTAAAATTAAGAAAAAAAAATTTACAGTGAGCATTATAATAGACATATATTTATTATATATATATATTTCATTTAAGTATACTTAGATATATATATATATATATTATTAAATTATTTATAAGATATATATATTATATATATGTTTATTTATTTGAAAAAATTGATTTTGATTTCAAATTTTTAGTAAAATAAATTTTTAATATAATTTATAATAATTTCAACTATATACATATACATATTTGTCTAAATATATATTATAAATTTCATATAAATATATTTATTTATTTATATATTTATAAATAATTTCAAACTAGTACACACACACATAATATTTTGAATACATAAATAAAATATATAAACATAAATTTAAATAATATATTTATATACTATATGAGCTAACATGTTTGTTGTGGTGTAAATCCAAGCACTTATATACGGACATGTTATACCTTGCATGGATTGCTATATGACACATGCACACATATATACACATGTATAAGATACATATGTATATATATTATAATATTAATTAATTAATATAAAACCATATTATAGATATGAATAAAAGAATAATTTTATTTAAAAGAAAATTCCAAAATGTTCTAAATAAACTAGACTTCATATGCCTAATAAAGATCTAGAATGGATTTTTTTTTGAAATTCGCCCATTACTGCCACTGCGGGCTGGCCCAGTTTCAACAGGGATACAAAGTTAGAGTTACACAACAGAAGTCCACCCTTCACCTAGAAGCTATCAGTAGTTGTGTATACTTACTACTGATGTGGGACATCTTTAACCGTAGGACCGATAGGGAGGGGACATGCGTTGTGGATGGGTGGAGGAAAATGTATCAAGCGTTCGCCTTGGATTGGAAGTATTAAATGGCTCAATACCTTTAAAAAATGAGGTTTGCTTTAGTTTCAATAAGGGGAATTAAGTAACTGAAAGAGGCATTTTCCTTGACTTACATTAGGTTGGTCTAAATGGGATGTCAGTTGAGGAAGGTTGGGTGGGTCGATATTTTTCTTGGATCAGTGTTTTGAAATAGGGCTGGCATATGGGCTATAACCACCAGTGGTCCCGAGCTAGCGGTAGCAAAGACTTGGGTTATTCCCTAACAGATTGCACTTCCTACTAGTGTTGAATCTGTATGGGATATGCACAGACCTTAAAGTTAGATCGGTAGACATTTGTTTGTTGGAGGTGGGCTAGTTAACCCTTAGATGAGCCTTTGAGATGCGTTAGTAGTAATGCTGTTAAATTATAAATTATAGAGACATATATAGGTGTCATCAGTCTTTGTAGCTTGGACCGATTGACTAGTGTATACGTTGCGGAAGGCCAACTTTGGGGAGTGAGGTATTAAACGGTTGTTAGGTCTATCTCCTCCCTATTCAAGAAGTATTAAGTGGCCGGGGTTTTTGGTTAGTTTATGTTTAGTTATATATGTATACAGACGTATATATATATAGTTATACCTTGCAGGAGGTTAGGCATATCATACGCACCCTTAGGATTTAACGGATTAGCCATATATAATCGACATAAATTAATGTTAGAGGTAAAATGTGTAATTTTCTAGTCACCAGAATGTTATTCTGACCCCATCCTCATTACAAACCACATGATAGATTTAGAGGGACATACTACTGGTGCAATACGGGAACGGTAGACGAAGAAGCCTTCTTATTCATACTCAGTGCTGACAAGGCAGTTAGATATCCAAAGAATATTGTTGCAGCCTCCGTCAGTATTTATGTTCTATTATATTTTTCTATTCCATTATAAGTTTATATTTATCGCACTCTGATATACTTGTATTTATTGTAGGTTAACAAAACCAACGATCTGTGCCCTAACGGACTTAGGTTTCGATTTAGTCGAAATTCGGGCCCGTAAAGGTGTAGGTTGTTATATTTGGTATCAGAGCTTAGGTTATTCGATCATAAGAATTAGGAATGCTGAGAGAACATATTTGTATTTTTACCTGTGTGTGTGTGTTATACGCCAAACTCTATTAATTCTGACTATAGAAGTAGTTGCGACCATATTCCGAAAGGATGGACCATAAGGTGTTGGCTATACCACAAGGTGTTGACTAAGAAGAGCATGAGCACAATCACATAGGTTAAATTTATACACATACCCCCAATTACCCCATAGAGTGTTGGCTATACCACAAGGTGTTGACCAAGAAGAGCATGAGCATGACATATAAAAGGATCCTTGAGGTTAGATGGTACTTGACTCCTTTGTTGGGCTAGGCCGCCTTATGACTGTGGATTTTGATCGATTGCGATTAAAGATGCGCATTTCATCTGGACAAATGGGAAGTAAGAACCTATAGGTTGCAAGCATCTGGAAGCAAGATGTGAAGAAGGAGTGGAGCAAGTTCTCGCAAAAAGGTGTACATTAACCACCACAAGATGATAGCCGGATTTTTTGATGAAGATAGGTTAAGATGGAGTAGGGAAGAAGGAAAGTTCAAAAGGAAGGACGATTAAAGTCTATTTTTAACTCCGACCCCATGAGAAAGAATTTGACAAAAAGATTTTTTGAAAATTCCTTGAAACGTTTGGCATAAATTTTTCAAATGATTTATTGGGAAGTTGTTGTGTTGAAAAATCAAGGAAATTTCGAGTTTCTTAGTTTAAAATTGGTTAAGTCAAAAGTTTCTAATTTAAAGGTTTTTTTTTAAATGAATGGAAAATAGAGTGTATGCTTGGCTTGATGATTTTTCCTATTTATAAAGTTGAAAGTTTTTAAAATTCTTTCCAAGGGGTCAATAAATGGAAATGGTACTTAATTAAAATGGGGTAAAGAGGGTAGAAGGGTAAGAATGCCCAATAATGAAGATAGGAGAGATATTCCCGTATAAGGAAAATACATAGAATAATAGCTGAAATAGATTGTATCTCTTTTCATATGAAAGAAAAGTCCAATGACTAAAGCGGTAGGTAAACGCACTACGATGAGTCAATATTCGGAAATTTAAATATAAATTACATTAAGAATTTATATATAAAGATAGAATTAGTAATCTAGTTAGAAATAATATAGGAGAAAAGTAATAGGAATATGATAGGAAGAACATATAAATTCTATAGATATGTAGCACATGTATTTTAGATAGGTGCTTAGATAGATATTGCAGTTGCATGTATCTTTTAGAAGTCCCCCTCATATGATATTGAAATCTCTGTTAAAGGTGGAAGCGAAAATAACATAAGTAGTAAGAAAATCTTAGGATGGAAGTTATCCTCGTCTACTCCAGTTTTCATTTTTCTTGAAGTTATAGAAGATATTTTTGAAAAATGGTTTGATATGACAAATGGGTTTTCAAACGTGATAAATATTTTAAGTTTAAAAATCCTATTTTTAATGATGTAAACATTTGTTGTACAGAGTTTTTGAAATGGGAAATTTTTTATGGCTCCTTTTTGGAAAACAGGAAACTTTTTTTGATAAAAGGGTTTCTAAGTTTATATTTTCAAAAATAACGGTTTGGGATTAAGTACTTTATGACTGTGAAGTTTTATTTTTAAAGAGTTGTGAAAAACAAAACCAATTTTTGATATGGAGTAGATATGGATGACTGCCTAGGTAAGATGGGATAAAGGTTTAGGCTATGAATAAAATAGCTATGGATGCTCGTAAGGTAGCAACAAGTATACTCTGTTGATTATAAGGAATTTTGGAATGAACCTTGGAATATTTTATTAGAGAGTGTGGAATCCATAAGAAGAACCCTCAAAAATGGAAAATGGTACCTGTTTGTGTCAAAATTGGGCACAACACTCTTCGGATGTGCTTGAAGAGATAAAATGAAGAAAGTAAATGTAAAATGAGGCAGATCTAACAAACACACCAGTTAACAGATTAGAAAAAGCGCAAAAACACACGAATTTAGAGTGGTTCAGCGTATGGCCTACGTCCACTATGAAATGATTGACATTTATTGATTATTACTCGCTGGTTACAGAGGATTACAATAGTACAATCGAAGTACAATGGCAATTTCAGCAGAGTATCGACGTAGAGAAACCAAAAGGTCTATTTTCTGTAGGTCTAGGGTCACTATTTATAGGCGTAGGCAGTAAATATCTCGCCCAGATCTCGGAAGACTTCTTCTCTCACGTGGGTGGGCCCACGGGATCGAGTTCAGGTGATTTCGACTCGATTTAAGAGCGATACGAATTGAGTTCATATCGATCAAGAATTGGTAATTTTGGGGTGTGATCAATCAGGTACATTCTTGAGGTTGTACGCAAGCTCCTGTGAAAATTTGGTGGCATTTGGACTTGTAGATTGTGAGATATGATCGATGCAAGTTTGGATCTTCAATGTGCAAGCGGGTTCGTATCGCTTCCATTCGTGTCGCTTCACTTTGTATCGATAGCATGCACGTGTTGACTAGGTGAAGTGGCGCTATCTTTTAGGATCGATCCTCCTTTTATGCTGAGTGACCAAGCCTTTCTCTTGAACGTGCTTCTAGTCATGTCGATCATTTATATTCTCTTCGTGTCGCTATAGGCTCAACCACTTCGTGTCGATTGTGACTCACTTGATCTCATATCGATGCCCATGCTCCTTTTCGTATCGATAACCAGCTTCACTGTTCGTATCGATCAAGTGATGATCAATATGAATCTGGCTGCCTCTCTCCGATGGACACAAACTGGGACAAAACCCAGAATGGATACGAAGGGAACTTCCTGGATGGATGGTTACGTGCTTAATGGTCTGAGGGATGGTAAAGGATGGATACGAACTCGGTGCTCTCTCCATGGAGACAAATGAGATTGTGGCTTGGCTAGGGTTACAAAATGGATGGACACGAAGTGAAGGGCCTTGATGGATACGAACATTGCTATTGTAAGGTGTTGGATACGGACTATTTGGGTACGAACTACACTTGCCTCCCATGAAACTTCATCGATCCATAACTTGAGCGTACGAACTCCGATTGACTTGAAATTCGAGACGTTGGCTTTCATAGCTTTGCTTGTCATACTATATCGATTGTAGTTCGACCCGGTCTCGGGCAAAATTTATCAGTATCCATAGTGAACCTTGTATGTAACCGATCTTCGAGACAAACTATCCTTGGTTTCCAGTCAAATTCTTGGTGTCACGGCCTTGTCAAAAGGAGGGATAACATTTTCCCCCCAAAGTACGTCTTGTGTGAACATGACCTGCTTTGAAAATTTGCGACCTTCTGTTTGAAAGGTTCTATCAGATTTGTTGAATAGTTGTCGGCATTTCATCAAAAGATGTAACCTTTAATTGTTTCTTTGTAATATAAATATTGAATTGTTGACTACCAATGATTGTACCGTGTATTGTTGTAACAAAGTGTTGAATGCTAGAGATCTGTTGTTCACCATTGTGATTGTTTCTAGGTGAGCATTCAATTCCTGTAAATTTTTAAAAATTGAATCTTAATTCACCTCACATAAATGCATGTTAACCCGACTCCCGTTAACGTTCATACGTTCACGAGTCATTGTCAGTTTTCTCGTATCGAATCCCGTATCGATCCTCTCATGGATCAATGTGAAATTTGAGTTGTAACAACGCTCGATGGTTGTTTTGAAGTGTCTCTTCTTATCGATCCTCTCCTGGATCGATGTGAAAAGTTGAACAATTGCTTTCGTATCGATGGCGATCAACATGAATTTGGTTGGAGTCTCAATGCAGTTTGTATCGATGAATATGAATCTTAGGGTCTTCAAATAAAGGGTTACGAAACTGGCACTTCGTATCGATGGAGTTGAGAAGGCAAAACCGGACTTGGTAGTGGCATTTGTATCGATAAGATCCAATGGATACGAATGGGTGTTGCATTAGATGGATATAAATAGAGCAATTCACATCGATGTGTACTTATTGGATACAAACATCTCAGATAAGTTTCTGCATTTCGTATCGATATACCGAGGGATACGAGTGATCCGATTTTTATTTGCTTCTTCTCAGTTGTATGATGGATACGAATGGGGAGTCACTTGGGCAAAGCACGGTTGCGAAGAGGCCTGCTCATCTCGGTTGAGCCGCTGGACACAAAGTAACCAGCTCGTATCGATCTCCTTAGTGACTTCTTTGACTGGTAGGGGTAACTGGGAGACGAATGGTCATTTCTCTAGGTATAAATATCAGGTACTTAGAATTTTTTCTGGTTACTTGCTCACTTTTTCTTGCTTTTGTATCACTCCTAGATGAAAGAACCCACGTTGCCTTTGCTTTCGAATTGAATCTAGCCCTTAGTCTCTGTCTTCGTATCGCTCAACTGTTTGAGAAAAGAAAACCCTTGTCTTCGAACCAATCAACCCATTAATTCCTTGAATTACTAGCTCTAATTAGGTAATTAACCTATAACAATTGACTTAGAACGACGGGACATGAATTCTTATGCCATTTGATATGCATTTGTGACTGATTTTGGTGATATGGTAGTCATGGGTAGCCAGAGCGAGGTTGAGGAAAACTGCAATGGTGTTTGACTAGTTTGGGGAAGAAGGAAGGCAGAGGGATACGAAGGAGTTTGTGGAATGGTTGCCTGGCTTTGAACTCGCATTGATGGGAGAAGAGGGTGTACAGCGTGTTCGTATCATTCTGCTAAGGATGATTCATATTGATCAGTAACCGAGGGTTTCGAGGAGGGGATTCGTACCGCTTCTGGATTCATGCTGTTTCGTATCGATCATTTTCCAATGTTTGGGTCGATACGAAGTGATTCAAAGGTGATCGATACGAAACTCTGTAATGTGATCGATACGAACTCAGGTTTTTTGATCGACACGAATTGATGCACATGTGACCGATACGAACTACTTCTTCCTCTCATTGATACGAGTTGTCCACGCAGAGATCGATCTAAGTTTGAACTTGATGGAGATGAAACCCTTTGCATATTCGAACATCTGACTCTTACGAGCTTCTGCCTAGCATAATTGGACTTAATCATTTCACTGCATATCTGACCACCTTCCGAAGCTCGTTGATGAAACTGTAACTCGACAATATTTATCGAATCTCAACTTGGATTGATCTCCAATGTCTAGATGGCACGGTCGTGACGGTTAGCGATGACGGTCACTCCGGTTGAATTTTGAAGTCTCGTCGTTCAAACACTTTTTAAATCTCGTAGCACTTCATAGATACTATACAGCACTGCACTGCACAACACATTCATGCACTTCACACTGTGGAAAAGCACGGGATTACTGTCACCTAATGATGATTTTTGCTGAGTTGATTAGCTATGGAACATGGAAGTTCACAACAACAGAAGGCTCAAAGTCTGCCTATTTCTGTAGTAGAGATGTCGGCCATCGCGGCCAAAGTTATAAGTATAGCTCTGGACGAGCTACCAGGAGCAGCCTTTATTGAGAATCCATAAGATTCTGCTCCATCCAATATTTTCGAAGACACGTTGGGGAGAATTTGTTTGAGACACGGACTGTCGATGAATGTTGTCCTGATACCAGGGCCTATCGGCCAAGTGATAGGCCACACACTCCTCCAGAAGCGTACAGTGCCTTTAACAGATTCTCGTGTACAGCTGGGACACTTCCTTCATTCAATCAATACATCCGAGAAGTGTTATATTACTTAGGGATTTCCCCATCACAGTTGCATCCGAACGGGTATGCTTTGCTGAACAGCCTATTCATCGTCTTCATAGAGCACCTTTTCCGGCCCCCGACTCCAGAGGAAGTAAGATTCTTGTTCAATGTAAAGAGTCGGGGAGATAATCCCTCCTTCACATTCTTAGAGGGAGTCAGGAACTGCCAGATTGTGGTTGGGACTTGGACCAAACTCGGCTATTTTAAGACTGAATGGTTCTACATCCGATGTCCACTGGGTTTTACCAAACGGTGGCTAGTGAGATGTAAGTTCTTCAACTCCTCTGGTGACTAACTGGTCAATCCCCGTTGAACTGAGCATAATGTTTCTTTTTCTTCTTACAACTCCGATTCCATGACCCGAGGGTGTTCAATTTAGGGAGATTGTTAGGATTCTCAAGAGGTGCCGGTCGAGTTTAAAGAAATCGAAGCGGTGCTTACGGATGAAAATCTGAGGGCCGTCGGGCTGATCGATAGAGATTAGATCATAGGACTTGAAGGATCTCTTAGGGCGGCTCCAACGAGACAAGCTAGACAAAGAGCGCCCAGAATTGTGATCACCGAGCAAAGTGACAAAGAGGATACGCCCACCGAGGACGAACCCGCAGCCGGACCTTCGGATAATTCTCGACATTTAAAAGGAAAAATGAAGGGCAAGGCAGTTGCTTATAAACTTCGCAAATCTAAGAGATGGAAATCCGTGGTTGTGTCTCTGCCAGCTGCCGGTGTTATGGTTTTGAGGCTCCTTCCTCACACATGGAGAGCCCCTTTGAAGGACTTGCGGATATTCCAATTTTGGACGATGTGTCCCTCCAACAAGATACCGGATTGGAAGGGCTTCAAAGTGCTCTAGATTTAGGAGGGCCAACCTCTCCGAGTATGGCAGTTACTTCCGGTTGGTCGCGGGGTTTACACATGCATGCATAAACTTCACGGCACATCATAACTAATATCCACAAGTTGCTCAATCTCTGGAGATGACTAACTCTGTTTCTCTTTTCACTTTACAGATTCAATGTCGAAGAAACTGTCAAAGCTTGGCAGCCTCCGTGCCACGTGTCAATCCTCCAGCTCATACAGAGGATCCCGCAGGCATGACTCTGATTACGACCGTCGCCATTCCAGCCAAGAGAGGGATTATTATGATAGAGAGAGAGCCAAGGAAAGGGAGAGGGAACGAGAAAGAGAAAACGAGAGGCGAGATAGACCCCGCTCCCAATCACGCTCTCCTCAACCAGGGTTTCGCTGCCACCTTCCAATTCAGGGACACAAACTGTTGTGACTTCGCACCAACCGGTGCATCCGATAATTCCAAGACCTAGCAAATAGCACCGTACGACTGGGGCGGACACTTCTATCGCAACTACCTCAGCGGTTACAGAATTGACAGGCGAGGGAGCCGCTCGGATAGCCCAACTGAAAAGAGAGTTTCTGAACATATGCTTCGACGGCTTCCATTTCCCTCTAAATTTGATGGTGCTGCCAGATGGAGCAGAAAAAATTGTTCATGATCATGTTTACCATGCTTTTGGCCAGTACCGAGAGTGGAAGAAAACCGCTGAGAAGATCTCGGCTGTGGCGTTCGAACGGGTCAATAAAATTGAAGAGCTTCAAGAAACCATCACCTAGAAGGATCGGATCGTCATAGTGCTGACTGGTGAAAATGACACTTTAGAGAATTCCGAAACGGAGGCTTTGGAAAAGGTTGACGAGGCCAATAAGGAGTTGGAGCGAATGACGCAGGAGCATTTAAAGTTAGTAGATGATATGGGCCACAGGAATGCCATAGTCACTGTTGAAAAAGATAAAGCACTCCAAGAGCTGGCAGAGCTTAAAGCTAAATACGACGAAGTCATTAAGGAAAAAGATGAAGCTAAAAAGATCGCTTAGGAGGCCTGCGACCAAACTGTGGAGGCTCAGAACGAGCAGGATGCGATGAAGTTAAAGGCTCAAGAGACCGAGGCTAGGGTTGAGGTTGAGACCAGGGCAGCGGGGGCCAGACTTGAGAGCGATATTGAAGATCTTTTAATCACCTATAATGTCAACGTTTTGAAATACCGTGACTTGAGCTAGCTCAACGATTATCCAACTCACCTACATAGTGCCTGGCATCGTTTTTTGGATGATGAGAAGGCAGAGCATCATACCGAATCCGTCGATGAATTCGAACTGAAAAATCGAGTGTTGAATGAGGAAGAGAGGAGAGTTCTTCATGAAGCCATCGTTGTATTTGAAAAGGAGAAGCTCGCCACTCAACACTTAAAGGTTGTAGAGGGCTCTGGTGTTGAGCATCATGATACAAGCTCTAAGATCCCTACGCCAACCCAGTCTGAATCCATTCCTACAGTTGATCCTCTACCTGTGCCGGCCTATGATCCAGATCAGCCACAGCTATCTCTGGCCCGCGAGCACGTGTCCGGAGGAACCTCGGCTCCCGCCGCGAGCCAACCTAAGGAAGGTATTTTGAACACTTCTTGAACTCATTCAAAGTCTGGAGTACTATCAAAGGAAATTTCTAATATTTTCTCTTATCTCCATTCAGTTATAGAAGTAGCACCGACAATGACCCCTGCAACCCAAGAACAAAACCAAGAGCAGGAGGCTATCAAAACGGAGGCGACGATGACCATTACTACTGCCACGGTCGAGGATGTTGATGTGAGCGCTTTCACCTTTAATGAGAAAATGGTGTATGAGCTCCTAGGCACCCACAGCGATCCACTTTCTGACTTGCCATTTGCTATGAGTGGAAGTGCATTCGCGACCAGCTCTTCGGCTTCGACCACCAACGTCCCGTCTGATACTCAAGCAGCTCATGATGATGCAATAATGGTGGAAATTAGTGCTGAGATGGCAAGCACAACAATGGGTAACATCATAGAAGGTGGAATGTTAGGACCTAGCCTAGCCCCTTTACTCATGATCTCTCCGGGTGGTACGATTATCGCTACTAGGGTTCCCCCCGTATCTTCTCACATGGAAAGTAACCCCGTCCCTACGACCATGCACTCTGAAAGCATCCCGATTTCGGTGAGTTCGGAGGAGGAGACCATGATACTTTCCCCGGCCGGGGACAAGCCTAGTAGTAAAGGCAAAAGCTCGAAGCGGCATCATAGTGGCAGCTCCAGTGGGTCAACGCCAAAGGAGAAGAAGCATAAGAAGAAGCCCAAGGAGTAGGCATGTATCTTGGCATCCCTTTTTTGGCAGATAGTTAGGAGCTTTCTTTTCGTTCTTGTAGGTCGTGTATAGATGCGTGTTCGGCCCTTGCTAGTAGGATTTTTCCTGCTAGTAGAATTTTTTGGCATGGACTCCTTGTATCTATTTTGCTTTTAAAGGATAAATGAAATAGAATTTCCTTTTGTTCTTTGCACAACTCCGAGTTTATTTTTTTAAGTGTTGCATCACTTGAGTTTTCTTTCGACACACTTGCGAAGCATCAGTCTCTAGATCATACTTGTATTCGGTTGTTAAGTCCCAAAGTCATGGCTTCGGGTCATAACCAAACGTCAAGTCGATCCTAAACATGGTACTGTCTCGATTAGTAGTTGGTGCTGGCGTCATGCCCCCAGTCTTGGGGGTGAGTCGAAGTGGTCAGACAGTGGTTGCTTTCACCTTCGACATTTTTAGCTTCACTCAGTCGGAACTAAGTGGTAGAGAGATGAGTTCAAGTGGTCGGGTTACACTTGCTCACTTATTGACAGTCGCATCCACACTTTGGGGACTGAGCTCGAGCGTTGACGGTCGGCCATGCTCGCCTGATGTCTAAATTCACGTCCACACACCAAGGACTTAAGCTGTATCATGGGCCGTCAGTCACGCCCGTTTTAATGATCAGGTCCGTGTCCACACTCTGGGTACTTAGGTTGATTTGTGGGTGGTCAGTCACACCCAGTTGAAGTTTATATTCCAGTCTGCGCTTCAGGGACTTAGAGTTATTTGTGGGTGGTCAGTCACACCCAGTTGAAGTTTATACTCCAGTTTATGCTCTGTGGACTTAGAGTTAGTTGTGGGTAGTCAGTCACACCCAGTTGAAGTTTATACTCCAGTCCGTGCTCTGGGGACTTAGAGTTAGTCAACAGACGGTCAATCACATCTGTTTTGAGTTTTAGGGTTTTGTTCGCACTTTGGGAACGATAGATTTATCAGGATCGTGGATGGTTGAGTCACATCCACCCTGAGTTAACAATCGAGGTTGTTAGGTGGAAGGATCCAGCCTCCTCGAGCTTGTAAGTATGGAAGGCGAGGTCGTTAAACGGACGGATCCATCCTCCTCAGGCTTAGATTGAACACAGGCGAAGTCGTTAGGTGGATGGATCCACCCTCTTCGAGCCCACATTTGTAAGTTTATACTCCAGCTCGCACTCTGGGAGCCGGAGTTAGTTAGAGGATTGTCGTGTATCAATCCTTTTTGGCTTCGATGTGACAACTTGACCCCGAGCTCGGGTTTCACTTAGCGAGTGACCGGTCATATCATAGTCACTCCCTATTTGAATAAGTCCCACCATAGGATGGAACTTAGCTCTCTTTGCATTGTGATGGTCGCATGGCGTATTTTAAGAATCACTACTCTGGCTCAAAGAGATTGCATTTTATTGTTGAAATAAGAAAGTACGGCAAAGTCAGTTGCCTTATTACAAGTTCAAATTTCGAAATGCATAAACAAATTGCAAATGAAAAGCAGACTAAATGAATAAACAAAGCCTGTTATGTGTAGTAGCAACGAAGACTTTCGATGTTCCAAGCTCTCGGCAAAGTGAGACCATCGACGATTAATAATTTGAATGTCTTGTCTCTAAGTCTTCGTTCAATAACATGCGGTCCTTCCCATGTTGGCTTCATATGTGAAGGGACCGGGTAAATTCTCTTGAGAACGAGATCGCCAAGTTCAAAGGTTCGGGGTCGGACCTTAGCATTGTACAATCGGGCAACTCGACCTCGGTGTGTGGCTGCCCTCAAATCAGCCTCTTCATGCTTCTCATCTAATAAGTCCAGAGATTCGACAAGCAATATAGAATTTGTCTTCAGATCATAGTAAGTCACACGATTAGAAGGTACTTCTAGTTCGATCGGAATGATGGCTTCCAAGCCGTAAGAAAGTGAAAATGGAGTGTGGCCGGTCGTAGACTTGTGGGTAGTTCGATATGCCCATAGGGCCATGGGAAGCTCATCGACCCATTTGCCTCCGGCCTTTTCTAGTCGCTTTTTCAGAATGAATTTGATAACTTTGTTAACAACTTCGACCTGTCCATTCGCCTAAGGGTAAGCAACGGCCGAGAACTTTTTCTGAATATGGAAATGTTTAATGAAGTTCTTGAACTCGACACTATTGAATTGGGCTCCGTTGTCAGTGATAATGGTATGTGGGAGGCCAAAACGACAAATGATGTTGCGGATAAAAAAGTTGATTACTTTCTTCGTCGTGATAGTAGCAAGGGGCTCAGCTTCCGCCCATTTGGTAAAGTAATCAACTGCAACAATGGTGTACTTCACACCACCTTTAGCTAGAGGTAAAGATCCAATTATATCGATGCCCCACATGGTGAACGGCCATGGACTGACCATTTGAGTAATTTCAGTAGGCGGGGATCTTGGTATCCGAGCATGTTTTTGACATCTGTCACACTTCTTGGCATAGTCTAATGCATCCCGATTCACAGTTGGCCAATAATGCCCATATCGAAGTATCTTCTTAGCAAGGGCTTGCCCCCTAGTGTGATTGCCACATTCTCCCTCGTGCACATCATGTAACACTCGTTTGATTTTGTCATGGGAGATACACCAGAGTAAAGGAATAGAGTATCCTCTTCTATACATAACTCCATTCTGGATAATGAACCATGGAGCTTTTCGAAGAACTTGTCTTTTCTCACTTCTGCGCTCGGACAAAGTACCATGCTCGAGATAGTTTCTGAAAGGGGTCATCCATGACTCTTTCTCGAGTGTGGCTTTATGAACCCAGTCTGTCTCCATCTGATCGATACTCGGAGTGGTAAGTGTCTCAACAGGGACAAGTCCCATTTGCTGTGCTTCACCGATGTTGGCTAGTTTTGCCAAAGAGTCGGCCTTCTGGTTACGCTCTCGGGGTATGTAATAGATGGCATAATAATCGAACTGATTCAACACTTCTTGGACCCGAGTGAGATATGCAGCCAATCCTCGGTCCCTTGCTTGGTATTCTCCCTAAACTTGACATATGACCAATTGCGAATCGTAGCAAATTTCTACAGCAGTAATTTTCGAGTCTCTGGCGAGTCTGAGTCTAGCAAGTAAAGCTTCGTATTCGGCCTCATTATTGGTTGCACGGAAATCAAACTTCAAGGAATAACATACATATCGACCTTTTGGAGTTTTAAGTATAACTCCAGCGCCTAAGCAACGGTCGTTCGATGCACCATCTGTGTATAGTTTCCATATGTATTTGGGAGATTCACTAGTTTCGGGCAAGTCCTCCAGTATAGTGAACTCAGCGATGAAATCTGCCATAACTTGTCCTTGAATAGCCCGCCTTGGCGTGTAAGCAATATCAAACTGACTCAACTTGATGTTCCACTTTAATAGCCTACCAGACGTCTCAGGCCGCATAAGGACCTATCGTAACGGCTGGTCGGTGTAGACTGTGATAGGATGAGACTGAAAGTAGGGATGGAGCTTTCTCGAGGTAATGACGAGACAGTAGGCCATATTTTCCAACTTCGAATAGTTTCTCTCTACTCCAGTCGATCGTTTGCTAATGTAATATACTGGTCGTTGTATCCGATCCTCCTCCCGAACTAATGCAGCACCGATTGCATTCTCTGACACTGCCAGATAGATATATAGTTTCTCATGATCGATCGTCTTTGATAGAATAAGTGGCATAGATAAGTGTTGAACCAGTGCTTGGAATGCGCCCTCAAACTTCTCAGTCCATTCAATGTTTCGTTTTCCTTTCCTGATCAGACCGAAGAAAGAAATACACATGTCGGTGGATTTGGAGATGAAGCTGCTTAATGCTGTTATCTTCCTGTTGAGGCTTTGCACTTGCTTTATAGTTCTAGAAGTTTCGAGATTCCGAATCGCCCAGATTTTCTCAAGATTGGCTTCAATTCCTCGAGCATTGACAATGAATCCAAGGAACTTTCCAGAGGCGACTCCAAAGTGACACTTCAACGGGTTGAGCTTCATTTGGTATTCTCGGAGGATGTTGAACATTATTTCAAGGTCTTTGACGTGATCGATGGAGAGTCGCGACTTTACAAGCATATCGTCCAAGTGCACCTCCATGGTTTTCCCAATCTGGCTGGCAAACATTCGTTTGACAAGTCTTTGATAGGTCGCCTCGGCGTTCTTAAGTCCGAACGGCATCACTTTGTAACAATAGAGTCCGAGATCGGTGATAAAGCTGGTATGCTCTTTATCGGGTAGGTGCATCGATATCTGATTGTAGCCGGAATACGCATCCATAAAAGACAAGAGCTCATGTTCGGCTGTTGAATCTATAAGCTGATCGATTCTGGGAAGAGGAAAACTATCTTTAGGGCATGCTTTATTTAGGTCTAAGTAGTCCACACAAGTTCTCCATTTCCGTTTAGTTTTCTGACAAGCACTGGGTTGGATACCCATTCTGGATATAATGCATCTCGGATAAACCCGTTCGTCCTGAGTTTATCCACCTCTTCTTTTAGGGCGGCAGGTCTCTTTGGATTTATAATGTGCCTCTTCTGCTTGATCGAGACATGCCGCGGGTCAATATTCAATGTAGGCTCGCATTGTCCGGCGAGATCCCACACATGTCTGAGTGTGTCCAAGTGAACACGTCGAGGTTTGCCCGGAGAAATTCAACTAATTCCTCTTTCGTCTACTGGCTTAGTTGAGACCCGATCTTTATAATTCTAGAGTGATCATCATCATCGATCGAAACATCGATCGTCAACTCTGCCGGGGAAACCTAACCATCTTTGACTTCCTCCTTATTATCATCGTCTCTTGGGTCAAGATCTTTTAGGAATTGGTTGTGGTGCCCAGGCATAGGCCCAGGCGTTAGTTGTCAATTGTCGGTAAAACGGACGCAGAGAGATTCCTCTACGTCCTTGCCCTTCTCTTTTCGCTGCGCCTCCCTCGGCTCAGCAACATAACAGGCGCGTCCAGCCACCTGATCTCCCTGAACAACTCCAACCTCGTTGTTAGTGGGGAATCTCAAAGTTAAACACCAAGGGGCAATTGCTGCCCTGAATTCAGCCAGGTCCGGTTGGCCCAAGAAAGCGTTATATGGTGAATTAATAACCAACACATTGAACTGCATCATCTGGACTCTCCAGCGTTCTCCAACTCCCAACTCCACTGGTAGTTCTACCATTCCAGTGAGCATAGTCGCACTTCCATTGAAACCATGAATACAAAATTGACACGGCTTCAAGTCCTTCGCTTCCATTTTCATTTGATCATATGCTCACTTGAATAGTATATTCACTGAGCTTCCACTGTTCACTAAGATCCTCTTCATCCAAGCAGGACCTATCCGAGCTGAAATGACTAGTGGATCAATGGTAGGGGCTTCGACTCTATCGACATCTCTGTCTCAAAAAACGATGTCATCTGTCATCGTCTTCTGTTGTTTAGCCGAAGCCCCATCACCTAAATTACTGCAACATTCGAAGCTCGCATGCCTAACCGAGTTGGCATACGACTCCATTTCCTTCCAGCTATGATCGGTTGGATGAGGATCACCACTGATTGTGTTGATAACTAACCTCCCGCCAGTACGTGCGGGTTCCTCCGGTCTGCCTTGATTCGGTACTTGATTTTGATTCAATGGGCCCGCACCTCCAGCCTGCGGTGCTCAGACAAACCGTTCCAACTTTCTTTCTCGGATCAATTTCTCAATAATATCCTATAGGTGACGACAATCGTTTGTGTTGTGGCCATAGGAATCATGGAACCTATAGAATTTTCCAAACTGGATTTTCTTCTCAAATGGTTGCTTTGGAGCAGGCTTTTTATACTAACCAGTGTTACAGGTCTGCAAATACACATTCTCCAGAGACGTGTTCAAAGGGGTGTAAGTGTCAAACATGGGAGCTCTACGTCGTGGTCCGCGATTCTAATCCCGCTTCTTACCCTGATTTCCATCGCCTTTCTGTTGATTCTGCTTATTCTGTATATTTAACTGCACCTTTCCGAAACTCTCCCCGGTTTTTTTCACAGCGACATTGCTCTGGATTCCTTCCACACTGGGCCCTATGCCATCCTTTTTCCTAGACTGTTTCGCATCCTCTCTCCTCAAGAACTGAGCTACCTTGGAATAGAAACGGTCCAATGACGCAGGAGGTTTTCCAGCCAACCAGTTGCCAAATTCAGAATCAGGATCGATTCCCTTAGTCAGTGCCATCAATATGGAATTATCATTAGGGTTACTAATCTCTGCGCAAGCGGCATAAAACCTTTCCAAATAGCGTCCAAGTGTCTCTCCAGGAGCTTGAGTGACACTAGACAAGGTATTAACATCCTTGGGTATCGTGACATGCATGCGAAACTACTTGACAAACTTTGTAGCTAACTGGTCAAAACATGAAATAGATCGGGGTGGTAGGCAAGTAAACCACATAGTCGCAATCCCCCTAGGGAGATTGGAAAACTTCGACACTTGACCGCATCGTTAGCTCTTGCGGCATTCATCAACCATTCATACTTCAAAATGTGCTGGTTAGGGTCAGAGCTCCCTTCATAAATAGGTAGAGTTGGCATTCTGAATCGCCAAGGCGGTTCAGCGTAGAGGATGTCATCAGTAAATGGGGTATGACTTCGGGAGATTCTCCAGTTGTCATTGGTGAGGCCTTGGCTCTCACGGATCATCTGGCAGATCATAGTCGGGATACCTGGCATTTGCACATTCTGGGCATGTTGGGCCAAGGTGTGGTCGGGTTCCACAATACGAGGATGGTTTGGGCGCGGTCGACGATCCATACCTCGCCTCCTTGGCTCCAGGTCTTCGGGTACATAGGGTTTAGGAGTGTGGTTGCGTTGACGAAGGGTCGGATCCGTTCGGCTCCGAGTGTCAGCTTCCAACTCGATGGCAGTGGCAGCAGCGCGGTTGTCAGTAGCGTGATAGGGAACCGCCCCTGGTCTGACGCCTGGTAGATGAACCAACTCTCGCTTGTCCGAGGTTCAAAGTGTGCTGATGCCCGGTACCCTGTGCATAGCTTCCATCCAACTGTGGGCGCGTGGATCTGTGATTGTAATCAGAGGAAGCTAAACTTTCAGTAGATGAGTAGGAAGCCTGATCTCATCTAGATCTCCTTCATCTTTCTCGGTCCAGTTGGTTGGTTAACTCCGTGTTGGCGCGGAGCTGTTGGGTAAGCTGTTGGTAGCTTTGAGTCATCACTTGAATCAGTAGTTGGAACTCTTCCCTGGTGATGGGGCCTTGTGGATCTGAGGGTCCAGCAGTGTTTTGGTCTGTAGCGGGAAGTTGTGCGGGATTTTGCCTATCCCGTCCTTCTGGATCTGCAGCAGTTGAGATAGTCCTAGTAGCGATCATGGTGAATAGTGAAGCTCTCTCCTAGCCTTGATGCAAATCTGAATAGGACAGGAGATCTTCTAGGCTTGAGATCTAGATCTTCTCCTTATATTCTTGCAATCCGATATCGGCAGTAGATCCAACGAGCAGGAGAAAAGCTAGGTTTTCTCAGTGAAAGCACCAAAGTGTTTATGTCAAAATTGGGCACGACACTCTTCAGATATGTTTGAAGAGATAAAACGAAGAAAGTAAATGTAAAATGAGGCAGATCTAACAAACATACCAGTTAACAGATAAGAAAAAGCGCAAAACACACGAATTTAGAGTGGTTCGGTGTATGGCCTACGTCCACTATGAAATGATTGATGTTTATTGATTATAACTCGCTGGTTACAAAGGACTGCAACAATACAATCGAAGTACAATAGCAATTTCAGCAGAGTATCGGGTTGAGAAACCAAAAGGTCCATTTTCTGTAGGTCCAGGGTCACTATTTATAGGCGTAAGCAGCAAATTGCTTGCCCAGATCTCGGAAGGCTTCTTCTCTCACGTGGGTGGGCCCACGGGATCGAGTTTAGGTGATTTTGACTCGATTTAAGAGCAATACAAATTGAGTTCGCATCGATCAAGAATTGGTCATTTTGGGGTGAGATTGATCAGGTACATTCTTGAGGTTGTATGTAAGCTCCTGTGAAAATTTGGGAGAATTTGGAATTGTAGATTATGAGATATGATCGATGCAGGTTTCGATCTTCAATGTGCAAGCGGGTTTGTATCGCTTCCATTCGTGTCACTTCACTTTGTATCGATAACATGCACGTGTTGACTAGGTGACATGGCGCTATCTTTTAGGATTGATCCTCCTTTTATGCCGAGTGACCGAGTCTTGCTCTTGAACGTGCTTCTAGTCGTGTCGATCATTTATATTCTCTTCATGTCACTAAAGGCTCAACCTCTTCATGTCGATTGTGACTCACTTGATCTCGTATCGATGCCCATGCTCCTTTTCGTATCGATAGCCAGCTTCTCTGTTCGTATCGATCCAGTGATGATTGATACGAATCTGGCTGCCTCTCTCCGATGGACATGAACTAGGACAAAACCCTGAATGGATACGAAGGGAGCTTCTTGGATGGATGGTTACGTGCTTAATGGTCTAAGGCATGGTAAAGGATGGATACGAACTCGGTGCTCTCTCCATGAATATGAATGAGATTGTGGCTTGGCTACGGTTACGAAATGGATGGACACAAAGTGAAGGGCCTTGATGGATACAAACATTGCTATTGTAAGGTGATGGATACGAACTGTTTGGGTACGAACTACACTTGCCTCCCATGAAACTTCATTGATCTGTAATTTGAGCGTACGAACTCCGATTGACTTGAAATTTGAGATATTGGCGTTCATAGCATTGCTTGTCATACTATATTGATTATAGCTCGACCCAAACTCGGGCAAAATTTATCGGTATCCATAGTGAACCTTGTAGGTAACCGATCTTCGGGACAGACTGTCCTTGGTTTCCAATCAAATTCTTGGTGTCACGGCCTTGCCAAAAGGCAGGATAACAGTATCAAAGTATAATTTTGTAAGTCTTAGGATATACTTGCATGAAAGGTTAAGGAAAGAAGGTAGGTACCAAAGTTTGAGAATATTATCAAGATATTTTGATTGAAAGAAGATAATAGTATTGTTGGAGGAGAAAGTAATGATATGGCGAACACACATAAAGGATATTGGTTGACTCAAGGTTGATGAAGGCAAGATTGGTAGTAGGAAAGTTATTCCACCAAACCAATTTTCCAAAGAGCTATTCTAAATGAGCATAGCATATATTTCCTACCCACTACAGAGTGGGAATGCACAATTTATCCCACAATCGGTTGTAATAATTGAAGTATTGGATGGATCTTATTTATTGAGAGCTCAGGAGGTAAGTTAAGACATGCGAATTTTAGTTGAATGACATATTAGAAATGTCCATCATAGTTGAGTGATGAGTGATAGGGCCACGACATCATTAACACCAGTTAATGATGATGGGCAGCTTCTAACAATTATTTCTTTTAGGTGTTTGGGTTGTAATCACTAGTTGTCTCCCTTCGAATATTGGAAAAGCATACGATATAATATGAGATATATTCCTATTTTATTACTGCGTTGATGGTTTGGATCAGCTTTAACTGCAATACACACACACACACATTGGAACATAGTGTAAATAAGGAGATCTCATAAGGACACTAAACAGTAATAAAAATGCAGTTAAAGTTGGAAGTTAATTAGGAAATTAGGTTAGCTACTAGAAATAAAGAATGCTTAGATCCCCAAACTTTAGAATTTTCGAGAAGATAAATTTTAGCAAACGAAGGATAGAGAAGGGTTGTTGCGAAATCACGGATCACTATCCCTATGCTTTAAAAGCTAAAATTTATAAACATGCTTGAGTGTCGTCATTTAGGAGTAAAAGGAAATGTTCCCCAAATCTAGGATTTACTACATGATGTGAGACTTAATCCTATGCATTAACCCATTGACTAAGTCCACATTACATTCGAATGTGGCTTGATTTGTTTTTAAGGATGAGAGTAGCAAATTCTTTGAAAAATTATGTTCGAATGCTTTTGAAATTTTTTTGTTTAAATGCTTTTGGGAAGTTGGGTTCAAAAGTTTTTGGAAAATTGTGTTCAAGTGCTTTGGAAAAAAAATGATGTTTTAAATGTTTTTGGAAATTCAATTTTTCAAACTATTTTACAAGTTTGTTTAAAGGGGAAAAAATCTTTTGAAATGAGAAAATTTCTGATGTCTGAATGCCACATTTCTAGCATAGGGAGCGTCGATGTGTTAGTAAATATGAGTTTTATTTTCCGATAACGGTGACAATATACAAAACAATAGATAATAACAAGGGAAAATGTTGTTTTAGTTTTGGAATTTCTATTTTCATACCTTGTTGATAGTGAAGCAAAACATATGTCTAGGATAATTACGTTTTAACATCTAGAATAAACTTCCTTATGCATACTGTACTTGGAAAAATTGGATAAGAATTGGAAGAAAAAGAGAAGGTTCCAAGGTGCAACATAATAGATATCCAAAACGAAGGGTGGAAATGTAAAACTCTCTATCTACATTCCTTTTTCGGCATAGGATTATAGACCTAGAGCATTAGATTTACAAGATTTTGGATGTTCGAAACTGTGCGTTAGGTTTTGGATGGTAGTGATTGGATGCAAAATTGGTTGAACCATACTTCTACTAGTAGCACCTACTAGTAGGAGTGTGAAAATTGTTGTTTGCAAAAGGATTTTTGATTCTTGCAAACGTGCATACATATAGAACTGTCAGTATATATAGATTGTTTGTATCATATTTTAAAAATGTTTTTAAAAGAATGCATTCATATAGGAGGCGCCGGTTTAGAATCATTATGAATGCATGTCTTATATGTTATGATACACCATACATTTATACACCTTTGGCCGCAAAATTGATTATATACTAATTGGTTGGATAGTTAGATGGTTGCACTTTATGTTACATGATTCAAACCTTGGGGAATTTTGAAGAAGAAATTCTTTTAAGGGAGAAGAATGTAACACCCTAAAAAGTTAATGGTAATTAATAAATAATTAATAAGGCTGCAAAAATGAAATTTGAGAAAACGATGAAATTTGACCACCAAACATGCACAATTGTGTTTGTGGCTATTTTTTGAGCAATTTTCATATTTGGAGTTTCGTGGTTGGAGCTCAAACGAAAAAGTTATTAGGGTTTGAAGTTTCCAGAATGAAAATAATTAAAAATGAAAATAGGTAATAAATTATATTAAATGTGCACCCTACTGGTCAACCCCTTCCTTGGGACGGTTGAGGTTGTGTGGTGGCAGCTAGGGTTTGAACCTTAGCCAAATAGCTTGGATTTAATTATTTTAACTTAACGATTATGGTTGATTCGAGCGCCTATAAATGTAGACCCAATCTCTCACTTCTCTTCTCATATTTTCTAATTAAAGCAGCAGAACTGTGCCATTTTCCCTTCTTTACTATTTCTAAAAATATTATAAACTAGTACAAATGTATATATAACGGGAGAAGGGCAGAAATGAAATAGAAGAGGAGAATGAGCGAATCAATACTATAGAAAAGGTAAATTTCATTATTATAAATTTATATTCCCCTTAACCCCAAATCTCTTCTCAAATCTGTAATTCTAATAGTATGTATATACCTTGTTATACATATTCTTTTGGATTGAAAAGGAAAAGGAGTCAAGTAAAAGAATGGATTTAGATTTGGAAGATTTGAAAAGCTAGAAAGGTGAGTGGGAAATTATATAATTTATTTATAAAATTAAAATTTATATCGTTGAGTTTTATTTAAATATTACGCCTATGCAAGATCTATGGAGTTGTAGGCTAAGGAAAATGAAATATCGTCTACATATTCTGTAAAATAGGTAATTGAAATAGGAATGTTATTTACACCCTAATCAAGAAATTTGAAAATAAGTCCTAAATTTGTTAAAGTTGAATGTTGGTAAAATTGTTAAGTTTATTATAGATTCATAATTGGGTTGTAAAATTTTAGTATTAGTTTATGTTGCCCTAGTTTGACTTGGAATATGAATTTCTATGTTTTAATTTATTGAGAGCATGGTATAATTTTATTGTATCAATTCTATGAAATTTTCAAAAATTATGCAATTCCAAAAATATGTATAAAAAGTGCATCATTTGAATTAATAAGGAATATACCAAAAAAAGAAAGAGATGTGTAAAGTATGGATATTCTTCTTCGTAGTTTGCACTCACTATTTCAATAAAAAAACTGATAATTCCTTGTAATTTCAAATAGAGCAAAAGTCTCATTTTTGGGTAATTTATGAAAAGTTATAACGGTAATTCTTTTAGGAAGGACAGCTCTGATAAACTAAAACGTGGAAAGTAATGTTCTAGTTAGGAATTAATAGTTAGAAATAGAAATACACACACATATATATAACCATGTTTATCGATTATATATATAGCGTAATTCACGATAATATTTGTATTAGAAATTAATAACGTACTAAATTATAAGATTAGGAGGTATAGATAGAAAAGAGATAATAACTCCAAAATTAATAGGACAATAAATGTGCAGCTAATAAGGAGTGACAGAAATTAAATGTGGACATAAATGTGTTAATGGACTGGTTAAAGAATTTATTATGACATTTATGGAGAAATGAATAGGAATAATAGGTTGAATTAGAATGAATAAATAAATGTTATTAGAAATTGTTCAATTAGAATAATAATGTGTAACGACTCAGAATTTTAGTCATTTGATTTTAAATATTTAATTAATTTTAATTATTAAAATGTTGATTTAAAAGCTTTAAAACTTAAACTAAATTATGGGATTGTTTAAAAATCTTTGAAGTGTGAATAAAAATTTGAATAGTGATTTAAATATTGGAACCTTGGACTTATTATTGAAATGATGATTTAAATATTTTGATTTTAAGTTGAATATTAGTTCTATGGATTTAATGGACTTGTTTAACTCCTTTTAAATTATCAATGGTAATAGTGAATTGAATTTGTAAAATTATTTTCATTAATAAATGATTCAGATAAATAATCAAAAAATATATTTTTATTTTTACGATACGATTCTTGTTGACGTATTTTTAATTTAATTTATTTGATTTTTCCATAATTTTTAATTTGGAAAATACTGAAATTGTCCATTTGACAATTTTTCGGCAAACGGCAGTGTTTTTATGATTTTACAGAACTCAATAACCAGTGTATATTATTATTGTTCTAGAGTCGTATCGGTGTTGTGAGCACAACCGTATTTTTGTTTGGTCGATTCGGGATCCGTACGTGAACAGAAATCTGGGCGGCGAGATACCGGAATAATTAATATATAAGTAAGTCAAAACCCAACATTTTCTCACCTCAGCCACATTTTTTCTCTCCCCCGTACTCTATTTCTTTTAGTTTGAAAACAAGAAAGCTTTTACCATCTCAAAAATTTAAAATAAAAACCATTCGTTCATAATAAAAATAAAAATATTTGATTTTTGGGTATCCTATTTGTGAGATCTTCAATCTCGTATTTGTTTTTTATGGGTTGCAATCGTTGTTATAGGGTGCGACAGCTAATTGGGGAGGCCAATATTTAGGAGGAATTAGGGTTGGAAATTTAAGGCGTTGTGGTTGTCGATTTGCAAATCAGAGAGTGGATTTGGATTTGCGGTGGAAAGGAGCTTCGGCGCAGAGTTTTGGGAAGGTGTGGTCGACTTTGGGTCGAGCGGCATGGTGTGCAGTCGTGGGGGAGGGCAACTGTCACGATGATGGAGGGGGGTTCGAGTTCAACTTTGTGAGGTCGAGAGGATATAGGAATCAAATGGGAGTTGAATGGCTGTGTCGATGGGTTGTCTCATCGTCGATAGTGAGAGAGGAGGGAGAAGGAAGAGGTGGCAATGGTGGAGTGTGCACGGGACATGTACAGGCGCTTGGTAATGGGAAGGGAAGATGGATTTTTTTAGTGCGTAATTAGTTTTTAATGTGTAATTAAGAGATTAATTAATTTTATTTGAAATTATTAAATTATAAATTTAATATCTCCCTCATACAAGGTCCAAATCAAATGCGGCCAGTCGCATTAGACTCATATCATTGATAGCTATATTTTGGAATCAGTTTGGTTGAATTTAGAGCTGTTGGAAATTTTGTACCAAAATCGAACGATATTCGATTTTAGACGAAACCAGAACGCTTCGGCGACAACCGGAACTATAGTGAGTTAAACTCACTCTTTTTGGTTAATTAGTATGTTTATAGAAAATAAAATTTATTTATGCCTGTTTGGATGGTTGAATTTGCTGGTTGTTGAATTTGATCTAGGATCATGATATAGCATCTTGAAATGCTATTAGATTGGTTGAATTTGATCTAGGATCATGATATAGCATCTTGAAATGCTATCAGATTGTTTGAGTTTTAAATTTTGTTTTCAAACTTGTTTTAAGCAATGGATCATATATATGTGATAAATTGATATTGATTTTGATTAATATAATTACGTTGTTTAAAATTATAACGTAGTTAATGTAAGCATACTTCTTGGTGTTATGTATTTGGTCAAATAAACACCGTATTGTTAAGTAAGTTGGATAGTGTAATGTGGACACCTGCGTAGCGGAATAAAACACCGTTCCGCTAATAAAATTAATTGGTCATTTAATTAGCAGAATAAATCCCCGTTCTGCTATTTTACAGATTTGAATGTCTAATCATATATCGTTAACTGATATGCCAACTTTGAATAAGTGATGCGATAAACAATGACAGTGAAGTGTTGAATTTATTTATATAGTCGTTGATTATGGAAATATCAGTTATTAACTTAGAAAGTTAAATTACACGATATGGTAGCTTGTTTAAGTACCATGGTGATCGTTAAGCCTCCTTCAAATTTGAAAGTTAAGATTTTGATTTGAAAGTTATTTTGAGAATAACTATTATTAGTAATAAGATTTCAAAAGTAATAAATATTTATTAATAATGTTTTAAAGATAATTATTAATTTTTTTAATAACGATTTAAGTTAGTTATTTTATTAATATGATTCTTAAAAGTTATTTCTTAATGTTATTTAAGAATATTAAATTATTATTTTAAAGTCATTTAATTATTGTTTAAAAATGTTTAATTTATATTTTTATTATTTATTCAAAGTGATTTAACTATACTTTCTTTTTAATTAAAGTTATTTAGTTATATTAGTTCAAGTTATTTAATTATATTATATGTTAATCACTTATCATATCATATTAGTTAAAAGTTAACTGATTTTTGTATTAATAACATTTTAAAGTAATTAATTATTATATTAATATTGTTTTGAGGTTAACTTATTAATACAATAATAGTGCTTAAAATTTAATTAATATATTATTAATGAGATTCTAAAGTTATTATTTTGGATGAGATTTAATTAAATGAAATAGAAGGGTGTTTAAAATAATAACTTGTATTTTAAAGTTATTTTAAATAATTTATGGTTTATCAAGGGGACCTTACAAACTCAAAGAGTTATTAAATAAGTTGTTTAAACATGGGAAGAGTTTTATAAATGGTTTTGGATATCTATAAAAGAATTTATAAATGAGTTTAAAAGATCTAAAAGGAGAAGTTTTATAAATGGACTTTTGAGATTTATAAAGAAAGTTTATAAAAATATTGGGAATTTATAAAGAAACATTTATAAATAGATTTGGAGATACTTATAAAATAAAGAGAGTTAGAAAGAAATGGTAGATTGTTATGGCGTAATTCAAGGGACAGGGATTGCCTACATTTTACTATGGATTCCCTGGGATAGCGACGTAACCATTGAGTAAACTGCGATCCATGACTTTTGCTGAACGGTACTTTCCATATCCATTTTTAAGTGTTTCAAGTAATTTTTGAAACGAATGGTTTGTGAATATACTTATTTCGATGAGATAAGTATATGAATGTTTCTGATAAAGAGATTCAAATTAATGAAGATCTAATTGAATGAGGCTTAGTTGTTTCCTTGGTAAATGTAATCTTTATTTGAATGTTGTTTATTTGATAGTTAAATAACCGACTATCAAACCTGGCCAGTTTAAATTATCGTTGTCAGCTCGGAGAGACCGGGATCAGATATATTATCCGAAAACCACTTCGAATCGGTTTTGTTCAGACCTAGAACGAACTTGTATGGATGAATGCTAGCTTTGCAATTCTTCCTGGACGGCAGCGTTAGCATTCTAAGTGGAATTGCTATATAAAAGGTAATCGTAGCCTCAAGCCTCATAATCCGAGAAATGTCTAAAACTGGGTAGATGCAGCATGGCTATGTGGGTCACTCCCATTAGAGTGTGTCATCACCTTTCTAGATCATCATATTTTGGATTTGGTTGTGCATGAGGGCCCTCGATTAAGGTTGGAAATCAACCGGGGTGATGACATATTTGGTACTATCCAAGTTCAGAGGTAGGCCAGTTTTGTGTTGGCAAGAGTGGACCAAGTTCAGGGTTTGACCCCATGTACATTTTATCTAGAGGTATACTGTACGGAAGGTAGTCTCTTACCTTGCCATTATTGTAATCCATTCTCCAATAAGCACCGTGCGGACTTGATTGTAAACCTATTATGCTGTAATTTAATAATGTAACAATTTCGACTATGATTAATATGTATTTGTATCCTAGACATTATTATAATATCACTTGATTTTCTATAATAAAAAATTGGTTACCGTAAGGTAAAAACCCGTCCGTGTTTATGTGCGTCGTGGTCTTACGAGATACCTTTATTTCAAAGATTTTTTTATAACTTTAAAAATCCAATTGGGTGTGTTTCTCATGCTGGTTTTCCAAACTGATTCGGGCGTTATTTTTCTTATAATGCTTGGGTCAGACCGAGCATATTTACAGGTTCAGTTTGGATACTTGGAGTTTCAGGAGATGAGCTAGAGGTCCAGAGACGTATTCACGTACTTTCTATTTTCCGCTGCATTAGTTGTTTATTTAACAGCATTTGTGAGGATAGGTCGTTTTAACTATCCAGGCTGTTGATTTAATTATTTGACTCTAATTGATGTCTATGTATATATATATATTACATTTTTCTTTATGTAAAGATTTGTTGTATACTATAGATTATTCGTTCCACTGTGAAATTTTGTTCTCTCTTTTCTTCCTTTTCCTTAACAATCCGTCTTTCCGGCACTTGGAAGCTCGGTGCGTTAATACCGTGGATGTATTAGTGTTGACTTATGAAGGTCGAAAAGGTGGGTCATTACATAATGACTATTTATTATGGACAATTAACATTTATGAAATATGGTAAATATGTAATGACCCAGGGTTTGGTCGCTTTAACTACGCAAATTTTTATATATGATTCATATAGTCAATAAATGGATTTTTATTTATAAATTAACTCATTTTAACTAATTAATAATGATGGAAAAATCATTTTCAAACTATGTTTACCAAATTAAATAGTTCGTAGAAAAATGGAAAATATGACCGAAGAACGTTTTCCGAAATTTCGACCTTTCGACACTGAAAAGTTGTTGGGAACGTTGTTTGTCTTTGTGCACTATATATAAATATATAAGAGTTGATTAACCAAACAATATAATACACTAATAGTATATTATCTTATGTTAATTATGTTTAGCAAGTGATTTGACAAGACATGGTTTTAAAATAATAACTTATATATACACTAAATCATATCATTATCTCTTGTCGTTTCCTTAAGTACCATCATCATTACCCATCATGGCTTAGGGGATGTGACTAGAGAGGGGGAAGATGTGACATATGAGGGGGGAAAATGTGGTGATGTGACATGTCAAAATAATGACATGTTATGATATTTTAAACTAAGGATAAAATGGTAATTTCCCCACTTTTCTTCATTTATAAACACACACCCCTACACACACATTTTTATTTACATTCTCTCTTTCATTTTATAAAACTTCCTCTCTAAAAATTTCCATGGCTTCCAAATCCTTTCTAAGTATTTAAAAATCCTAAGTTTTCACTTTAAATCTCTTCCGAATCTAGTTTAAACTTTCCTATATTCGTTTCTTCACTTTATTCTTCAAGAAACCAAGCCCACCCCCAAACCACTAGGCTGAGCCCCACAACATCAAGTCAAGCCATTTAAACTCAAAACTCTAGAAAAATCTTCACTCTTCAAAGCTCGTGTGTTGTTTCCAAAGTCTAGTCGAAAATCGCTTTGTATTTACGGAGTTTCGGTGAGTAAACTACTTTATTTTGGAAAAGTTTTTTTGACTTTACTATGTGGTTATTGTGATGATAATATGATGTGTAAATTGAATGGTTATTATGTTGGTTGATGTTGATTTGATGGATGCTGGTGTTTGGTGTTTAATTTGAGATTTGAATGCGGTATTGTCAAGTAAGTAAGCATGTAAACATATATTTTTATATGTGTTTCATTGTGCTGTTAAATAGTATGGTAGTATCGTTGTATGGTTTATGTTGTGTTGAGTCAAAGTTAACAACTTTGTTTGTTGCGACGGACGTGAGATCCGATTTGAAATCAAAAACTATGTTTTCTTATTTTAAAGTTTGAAAATTGTTTCAAAGTTTCTATCTTTGTTTCTATGTTTTAAAAAATTTAAAAGTTATGTCTCAAAACATGAAATAGAAAAGAATCAAGCAAGTTTTTCGCTTAAAGTATATTTAAGCGAACTGCGCTCACAACGATAGTCGCTATGGATGCAGTTCGACAAAATTTCCGATTTTCGTTTTAGAACGTTTTCTTGTGAAATGGTTTTGCATAAGTTTTTGAAACTTAATTAGTGATATAAAAAGAGATTAAGTTTAGTTAAATTAATATTTTATTATTTAATAAATTAATGAAAAATAATTAGTACTTAATTTATAATTAAGTAAGTGATTAAGGGTTGAGTAACACTTAAAGAAGGTTAATGACTAATTAGTGATTAATAAAGTTTTAATTAGTGATTAATGAAGTTAAGAAGTAACTTAATGATTATTTATTATTTAATTAAGTTAATTAATTATTATTTAATAAGTGATTATTTAATTGACTTTTAATTAATTAGGGTTTAACTAATAATGAATTGTTTAAACCTTAACTAAGATGCATTAAGAAGTTAATTAGGACTTAACTAAGTTCATTAAGTTGATTAAAGTTTAATTACGAATTAATCTTGATTGAAATAAGATATAATTAGATTTTAAGCCAATTAAGTATATTTTAATCTTTCCAAAATTATTTTTAAACTTAATTGGTTATGTTTTAAATCAATTTTCTTTTCAAGTTAAGTGATTTTAAATCAAAGGATCTCATCGTCTAGACCACTAAGTAGCCAAATGAATTAAAGTAGTGATTATAAAATGTTGACATGTTTTATGGAAAGTAAGTTGATTTGTATTTAGCACAAATGTTGAATATCAGTAACGTGATAAACACAAGGAGGTTAATTTCGATAAGCGGGTCATGATAACTTAAGTATATGGAGTGTATGTCCATATGTTACTCTTGCACCCGATAATGAAGTTGTTCACTATCAAATAACTTGACCATTTAAAATTATCGAACATTGGTTTGGGGAGACCACAATTAGATGACGAATAGTTATTCGAAAGCCACTTTGAACCAACGTAAAGCATTCGAATTGGATCTATCGAAGTCATGATCAAGATTCAAGACTTCAAGTGCAAGGGCTATCTTGCCATTAACCTCGAGGGTGATTCCAAAATGGGTGTATTGGAAGTAGTGCCTTCGGTCCGTTCATCTCCTGAACGACTTGTATGGATGAATGCCGACATTGTGTTAACATCGGGAATGCAATGTTAGCATTCCAAGAGAGAAGTGCTATATGTAGGCTTGTCAACGGATGCTCTCGGATGCGGATAGTGCCATATCCGCATCCGAAATCATTTTCGGATATCGGATATCCGCATCCGCGGATACGGACGGATATTGGATAATTATCACATCCACTAACGACCGATAAATCAAGAATTATAAAACGAAAATTTTAATTTAACATAAATATTTTACAATCCCATTGATTATAAAAGTGTTAAAAATTAAAAAATAAGATGATAATAAATAGTTTCGAGCAGTTAAAAAGCAATAAATGCATATAATATAAACTACTAACATAATAAATAATAAACAAATATCTTTCACTGCACTAAAATACACACAATTTCAACTATAATCTTGACAAAAACTGGATGGATAATTTTCGGATGCGGATGTCTTCGTATCCGCATCCATTTTTCCGGATATCGAATATTTATCCGCTTTTTGGATGCGGACACGGACGGATTTCAGATTTATCGGGTATCCATTGACAGCCCTAACTATATGTGAAACGTAATAACGTAGCCTCAGGCCTCATCAACCAGAAATGATTAAAATAGGGGATATGCAACAGGTCCATGTGGGTCGCACCCATTAGGGTATGAACATTTCCACCTAGAACGAGTCCCTACTCAGATATACTATAGTCCCAATTGGTTGCTGATCCCAACCAAGGGGGTGATCATATTTGGTACTATCCAGCAAGGGATAGGCCGTCCTATGTTGGCAGGGATCATTCAGTACGAACTCGGTACGCTAATCTAGAGGTGTATTATGGCAGGCGGAACCCAGTTGCCTTGTCATTGTATGGAATCCAATCTCCAATACGTGCCTTTATGGCTTTAGTTTTATTCTTAAATATGTTGGAATGTGAGATGCAAGAATTTCAGCTATGTTTTATATTTATTTTAAACCCTTAGGCATTATCATAATATCACATGTTTTAAATAGAAAGTGTTTTTAGTTATCGTGAGGTAAAAACCCGCCCGTGTCTAGGTGCGGCGTGGTCTTACGATACCTTTTGTTTTTCAATGGAGTTTTCAAATAAAAATATTGTTATTTGAGTTTACTCACACCTGACCCATATCTGACCCAGAGTTTATTTTTCTTTTCCCTAAAATCTTAGGTACTCAATATTTATGAGTAGTCAAGTGATCCAGGTTTCTCTCGAAAGCATGTTGGAGGAGCTGGAGCAGCTGGCTTCACGGATAGCTATTATTAGTATAAATTATTCCGCTGTGCATGCATGCATGGTGTAAGTATTTTGTGGACAAGCAGATGTAAATTGTCCTACTTTAGAACTTGTATTATTGAACTCTGATGCAATATTTTGGCTATGACTATGTAATATACTGCATTTTCTATTATATGTTGTTCCTTGCGTGATAAGATTCGGTGTTTGATTGGTCTTCTTCTTATCTTTCTTATTTCTTCAACCTATAATGACTCATCTTTCGAATGCAAGAAAGGCAGTTCGTTACATTTGGTATCAGAGCATTAGGTTAAGCGAACCCTTAGTTATCTTTGGTTAGGGTCAACTCCGAGAGAGCGTATTTGTAATTTTACTCGTATATATAAATATATATCCCTGATTGGTAGATCAGCTTTGATAGTTTGATTAGTGCTCTCCTTTTTTGAATTTATCTCATCAAGGTATTTTAAGAAGTATCTTGCAAAGCCCAAGTAGTAAGAAATGAGCACTAGAGCAGATAAGGTAGAGGAAATAGTAGCACTACGACCACAATTGGTCGGACTCAGACATAAAGGTTTGGAACTATCGAAGAGCCAACACTAGGGTAGCAAAGGGTGAATTTTGCAACTTTATGTAAGGATTACAAAAATCTGGGAGGGAAACCGTTTTAGGGAACTGAGTCTATCGTCGAAGTTCAAGCTTGGTTGTGCACTTGTGAAAAGATTTTCAAAGGTCTGGATCTATCAGATGATCAGAAGTGATTTTTAGCATCATGGCAATTGCAGGAAGGAGCCACAGCTTGGTGGGACTCGCTCGCAGCCAATGTTCCAGAAGAGAAGTTTACTCGGGCTTGTTTTAAGGAAGCATTTGAAGATCAGTTCATGCTTGTAGCTGGTAAGACTCGGATGTACATAAATTTCTTGGACTTGAAGCAGGGAGATTCATCTATGGCAGAATTAAAGACGAAGTTCAACGAGCTATCTTGTTTTGGACCAGAATTGATCAACACCCCGCTAAATAAAAATGAGATGTTCGTTTTGGGAATGAGGGAAAATTTACATGAGAGGATGACTACCCATGTTAAGGGTTCATTTGTGGACTTGGTAGACATGGCATTAAGGTATGAAGTCTTATACAGGAAGAAGCGTACCCCAGCAGCACCAAATGATAATGCCGACAACAACAGTTCAAACAAAAGGAAGTTCAACCCGAATTGGAGTAAGCAGGGTAAAGGAAAATAAAATCCAGGAGGGAATAAGGGGATCAAGTTTCAGGATACCACTTATTATATTTATAAGCAGAAGGGTCATATTGCCAAATTCTGTAAAGACTTTGAAACCTCCAAGCAGCTAGCATGACCTATCTCTCCAATGGTCCAGAAGACATTATGCTTCAACTGTCACCAGCCTGGACATATGATGAAGGACTGCCCACTCATGAAGAAGGTGCAGCAGGCTAAAGTGTATGCGGTTAAGGATGAGCCATCAACCTCAAGAGATGTGAAGGGAAAGGGGCATTCTTGAAGGCACCCTATTAATTAATGGTATTTTTGTTCGAGTTTTGTTTGATACTGGTACCTCCCACAGTTTTATCTCTTTAGAAGCCATAAATAAATTTCATTTTATCCCAAATATTGTGGAAAACCCTATTTGCGTATCTAATCCTATAGGAGGTGTAACCCATTTGAATCTAGTACGTGAAGACGTACCAATTTCTTATCTTTCCCATCATTTTACTTGTCATCTATATATCTTAGATTTTAAGGGATTTCACCTCATTCTCGGCGTGGACTGGTTATCAATATATGAGGCTATTTTAGACTGTAGAGAAAGAATGGTAGCATTAGTAACCAAATTGGGAAACATTGCTAAAGTACATTGTGAGGACCCTGGTATTTATATGTATAGTTTCATGTATGCCTTGGAAGCATCTCAAGAAGGGTTAGGATCCATAGAGGTTGTTAAGAACTTTCTCGATGTGTTTGAAGAAGTTAGGAATTTACCTCCACATACGGAGATAGAATTCCACATTGATCTAGTTCCTGGTGCATGACCCACAGTTCAACCTAAGAGAAGGATGGCTTCGAGGGAAAGAAAGGAGTTAGTAATGCAAATCCAGGACTTGAAGGAGAGGGGATTGATTAGACCTAGTCAGTCGAGCTGGGGATCAGCAGTAGTCTTCGTGGCTATGTCGGATGGATCTTTAAGATTGTGTATGGAATATAGAGAGTTGAATAAGTTGACTATTAGAAATAAATATCCCTTGCCCCGTGTCGATGACTTATTTGACTAACTTCATGGAGCTACGGTATTTTCCCAAATAGATCTAGCTATCGGATTTCACCAATTAAGGGTTGCTGAGGATAGTATACCCTTAACTGCCTTTAGGGGCCTAAACTTTTTCTTTGAATGGTTGGTTATGCCTTTTGGGTTGCCAATGCACCTGCATATTTCGTGGATCTTATGAATCGTGTTTTCCGAGAGGTTCAAAATAAGTTCGTGCTTGTGTTTATCGATGAAATTTTAATTTACTCCAAATCGGAAGAGGAACATAGATATCACTTGGAAGTAGTTTTAGAAACCCTAAGGAGGCATGGTTTGAAAGTAAATTTTTCTAAGTGCCATTTTTGGCAATCAGAGGTATGATTTTGAAACCCCTCACACCCCTTAGTATACCCAAAAGGACACACTAAAAGGCATGTTGCGTTGTAGGTATAACTAAAACTAGCAGAGACTAAGATTCATAATACAAAGATAAATAAACAGCGGAAACAATTATAATAATAATAATTTATTTAGAACAAAACCTCAGAATTACTTTATAAATCAAATAAGTCGCCAAATGCCAAATACATTAAATGTCAAAATAACCTTACGTGTCTTGTGAAATAAAATCCATGGTATCAATAATATCATAGTACAATACATCCCTCATAAAATGCCAGCTCAACAAAAAGAACTAAAAACTGAAACTGAAGAAAAGAAATACATGATAGAATCTCCTCCGAAGAAATCTCCAAATGCCTGCAGTTTACCGTCCTTGCCCCTGATTGCCTATGGAGGAAAAAGGGGAAAATGGAGGAGTGGGTCAGACTAAAAGTCTGGTGAATGATAGTAATTACTAGAATCTTAAGCAAAGTAAAAGTAATAGACTTTACAACAGTTCTAGTATATAAAAGGAAACAAAGGAAATAGAAAGAAAGAGGAATAAGCTGGAAATAAATACGAATTACTAAATTAACACAATTAATTAACTTTGATTGTTTGCACTTGTCTTTGTTAGCTGATTTGATTAGGCTGAATTCATAATCCTATAATTAGGATGAAATCCTAATTCTACCCTTTGATCGGCCTGCTACTCCATAGACCTTACTGTGGACTAGATGCTATATAACTCCCTACACATAAGGTAATGGCATTTGTGAAAGACGCACAAAGTATAATGGTGTCTACGAAAGATGCACTAATTATTTATTGTGGACTAGACGTCATATAGATCCCTACACAAAAGGCAATGGTGTCTACGAAAGGCACACATACTTAAGCGCTTGGAACTCATAGCGATTACTAAGCACCAAAATGGAAGTCGCACGCGTAACTGCCACCATGCTCATGCTACCTGTTGCTCCACCTATTGGGTCTTCTTATTACCTATGCTCCAGCATAAGCATGCCCCTCGTCTCACTTTAGAATTATGTGAAACACCGTGTCTATAGAAAAATAGGGGAAATGCTATTGGTACTGGCCCGTCATCCAAACAATATCCCTCGTGATTTGGACTTCCTTTTGACCAATTACTACCATTATTAGCATAAGCGTGCCCTCATCTCACTTCAGGCTAATGTGAGACCACCATTTTGTCTAATAGGGAATGCTTTTTGGTACAGGTCCTACTTTCATCTTTGCTTATTAACTTAGATAAACTATTTAAATAAGCCTTTACAATTTATCTCTAGTATCTTTGCTTATTAATTTATCCTAAGTCTTAAAATAAGCCTCATTCTGTTCTATTTTTATTATTATAACCTACGTTATAATCATGCTTATTACTTAACCCAAGGTCTAAGTGTAAAAATAAGTTTCTTTCATCTTATACTCTTTTTATTTATAATTCTAAGTTATAACTAGACCAATTATCTTTAATTAGTCAAATTCTAACAGTAATATCATAATTAGGCTCAATTTCAGTCTTAATTCCATTTTTATTACAGTCTTTACAATTTACATCTTATCTTCCGTTATTTCAGTATTCTTATAATTTTAATACATATTCACGTTTAATCTATTCTAATCTATACGCGAAGAAGAAGGAGAAATAAAAGAAAACAGAAAATAGAAGAAAATCCAAAACGTAGGAAAAAAAGATGTAAATAACGCATAAATAACAGTAAATAAATCAAAATACCGTAAATAAACTCTAAATAAATGAAAAGCTATAATTAACAGAAATAAACTAAAATTTACTGAAAAGAATAGCTAAAAGAAATAGACTAAAAATAATTCTAAAAACTATAAATAAACTACTAAAATGGTTATTCCAAAAATCATAGTAAAACTACAACTATTGGAAACTCTATTATTTTAAATTACTTAAAAATCTAAATAATTACAATCACTCACCTGTGGCCCTAAGCTCTTCCCTTTAGGTCTTCCCGAATCCACTTGGGGTTGTTAATTTTTTTTCTTTCGATTCTTCTTTATTTTTGTTTAATTCATAACTTGATCATATTAACTCGGATTCTGACGTTCTATATATGAAAATTGACCAAAAAATTACCACAGACACAATGGTACAACTCCCGTGGCTCAATTCTGATAATTTCACAAAGTTATTTTATCATTTCATTAATTAACGAATTAATTATTATGGGTTAAATTTCGGGTTGTTACATTCTCCCCTCCTTAAAGGATTTCGTCCCCGAAATCTCTAAGGATAAAAGAATGAACTAAATGTTTTCATCCAATATCTACAACCAACTACTCAATCATCAACCATTCATCCATTGTCCTTAAGTTTTTCTAATGTGCTTTATGATACTTATGCAATTAGTGTAGTGTTAATGTTCCTAACTAATGCAAAAGATTAGGCAGTCCATTGATTCAGTTGACCTCCTTTTATGCAATTATGTTTGTGCTATGTATCCAAATGAATGCAAAAATTCCTAATGATGACTGATAGTTCTATATGCATGCTTCAATCATCATCCAAATGCAACAACCATGTGATAAACATCCGTTTATAGCAACCATGAAAATAAAAATGCAAATGCGCACACATCCATATACATATGCTCTAGTGTCCTAGTTAGGCCGATCCCTAAAAGATAATAGTGCCTAGTGTAAGTATATGCGTCCATTAGCATCCACTAGCAAACACTTGCAACCACTTGCATACATCAACCATAACATGTTCTAATAACATGTTTACATCAAATCCTACCATCCATAGGTTAACTCCTAGGTTCTACCCTCCCAAAGGATAATAAAGGAAAGAACCTATTCAAAACTAAAGATGGAAATAGGAAATTCGAAAACTTATTATCAAAGAAATGTGGATATGAGATAAGAATTTTCTCCTAATCAAATTAGTCTTCTCCAAAGTCTCTTTAACCATATCCGAACCAAGGCAATCTCTCTGTAGACTATATCCAACACAAAGGCGACTTGCGCGGTCTTCCATAAAGAGCTTCGAAAGGTGCTATTCCAATGCTAACTTGAAGACTGTTACTATACGTAAATTCCACTAAAGGAAGATGCTCTTTCCAAATTTCTCAAAATCAAGAATACAGATCCTCAACCATGTGTGCCTTACAATCTTACTAATTTCACTTTACCGTTCTTCCTTAGCCTGCTTACCTGAATCAACATTCCTAGGTTCTCACTAGGGTCCAATATACTTTATGGAAACTCTATTATTACTTCCAAAAGTAATTACTGCTATTTCCTATATAGCCTTACACTTTTTCCGTCACTCCTTAGGAAATGATTCTTATATACTCCACATTAAGAGTTTGGTTTGGTATTTATCATCTTATTTCAAAAACTAAAGCTTTTAAATTGGTAAAACATCAAATCCCAAAAAAATTTGTCTTTAAAAGTGTTATTTTCAAGTTTCTATTAGATTGAAAAATACTTGGTTACTCAATATTTTATTTTTCCGGACTTGCATCCTTACAGCTTTTTGAATTTACATTATTTCCCAAACCTAGAGGGGAAAACTTCCAAATTCTAAGTCTAAAACTAATTCCACATTTTCTTTTACAGATCTTTACGGTTTTCAATAAAAATTTGGATTTTCAAATTTTACTTTTATTAAGTTTTTCATTTCCAAAAACTTATTTACTTTTTCACCAAATCATTTCCTTTTAAAATATCCTTATGTGTTTTCAAAACATCTTCTTATTACACCTAACGGTCTCATACCTTAGTGTATTGGAACTACTTTCTCCTATAGGAAATTATTAACGCTAAAATATTCTATGAACCTTTTAAAAAAGTATTTCATGTTTATGTGAAATTACAAGGAACTTATTTTATATTTTTTGAAACAGGCTATACAAAATATGGTGCTTCCCATACCTTGTACATCTCTTTCACGTATTCCTTATAGCTTACACAAAACATTTTTATTGGTTTCATAGAAAATTATACCATTATTCTTTTTATTCCAATAGATTAAAGTATGTTTAATTTATATTCTCTTACGATAGAAATTTTCCAATATCTAACTTACTCTTCTTTTCAGAAAAACTCATCTTCAAAACAGTTTTAATATATCCATAACCAGAAAACAGTTTCTTATACTTACTTAAATAATAAGTGTATTCACAAATCATATCTATTTCTATTCTTAGAAATTATCTTTTAAAAAATACATTTCTATTTGGGTTCAAAACAGATGTTGCATAAAACACCGTTACTGTAACCCAAAGATACTAGTGTATTGATTTAATTTAAAATAAATACTAATAACCCTTACCTACCATGTAAGACATTTACCTTGGGAGTCACTTACTATAACGGTAGCGTTATAGTTTGTGCTCCCTTCCTTTTTCACGAAAACATCTATTACAACAATAAATGTTGTAATCTACGTTTTCGATACTTAATACGCTCTAGGTTTTCATATTTTAAGTCTTTGTTTACTTTCAAAGAAACTAGTAAGCTATATACGCTCTATAATTCTTCAAAAAGAATTTCACCTTTTCAACAAAATTTTCATCATATAAAAACCAATTTAAATTGCTTACTATATTCCTAATATTTACTTTAAAAATATTGACAATTATATAATTTTTTCCAATTCTAATAATTTCAATTTATTGGGTTAGACATAAAGTGGATTTTTCTACTTACTACCTTAGGAGTATCCTTCCTAAAACTTGGAAATCTCATTTCCTTACTTAAAGTCTTTTGTTCCTATACTCATATTCTAAGGTACATCCTTTTCTAAGGTAAATCCACTTATATGAAACAATTATAATTTTTGCAATTATCTACATGCGGCTTACCTCCTTTTCTATTGTACATCCCCAATCTTTGCCTACCACTCTTTGGATTTTCACAATCCGAGCCTAAATGTACAAAACCATTTATCAAACTCTTTCCATGTATAGACCTTCTCCATGCCCTAAGAAACACACTTCCTTATGCCAAAAGCGATACTTCAAGAACTTTGCTTTCAACTGAAGAATGCGAAGTGTACGAAGAACCTCCTCTGGATGAATAGCATGCTCCTCCTTACTCTTGGAAAATACCAAAATATCATCCAAGAATACAACCACAAACTTAGTTAGGACTTCTCTAAAGAGGCGGCTCATCAAATCTACGAAGTAGGCTGGGGCATTGGTTAGCCCAAAAGGCATAACCAACCACTCATAAAATCTGTCTGGAGTCCTAAACGCGGTCTACTGTCATCAGCGACCCTAAGCTGATGGAATCTGGTGGCTAAATCAAGCTGAGAGAATACTGAAGAGTCAACTAGCTGGTCAAAAAGATCATCTATCCTAGAGGGTGGATAACTTTTCTTCTTTATGAGCTTATTTAATTCCCTATAGTCTACGCAAAGTCGAAGAGAACCATCCACCTTAGTAGCAAAGATGACTGGCGCTCCCCACTTTGATATGCTCCTTCTTATGAAACCCTCCTCCAAAAGCTCACGGATTTGCTTGCTCAATTCCATCCCATCCCTAGATGCCATGTGCTTAATGGGTAATGCCATTGGTCTAACATTATCAGTCAAATAAATCTTGAAGTCAATCTCTCTCTTAGGGGGTAGTTCCCTAACCTCCTCGAAGACGTTTGGAAAATCTCCGACGACAGGAACCGAATCCAACTCTGATGATGATGAATCGAGGGAATAAAAGAAGCTCAACATAACTAATCCTTGCGGGTCGCAAGAAACCTCGAGAGTCCTACCGCTGCATGTCTCTAGTCTAACGACTCTTCTCTCACAATCTAATATAGCTCCATATATGGATAGCCAATCCATACCCAAAATCATCCCATACCCCAAAAATCCCAAAACATAGGCGTCGCGGTCAATTTCTACGCCTAGGATGAAAAAACTTTCAAACCTCTACAAACCATAGACAAGTGTGCCGATCCATCTATAGGGTTTGAAACAACAATGGGGTCTACTACTAAAGAGATGTCTAAGTGCAAACAACCTACTAGAGAACTAGATATGAGAGAGTGTGATGCTCCAGAATCGAAAAGAGCCCGAATGGAAAAATTAGGAATAGAAATCAAATTTTCCTACCTCGATTCGGTCCGTTGTTGGAAGGTGTTGCATCCAAAGCATGAATCTGCACTGCAGGTGCACTCGCTCCCTGCCCTATCTTCTAAGGACAAAACTTACTAAGATGACCGGGTTGTCCATAGCTATAACACTTATTCACCTTCTATCTATTGCAGTCTTTTGTGTAATGTCCAACCATTCTACAGCGTTTACATTTTCCACTTTTCTTGATTCGCTTCTGACGGCCTCCTCCTTTCCTCTTGTCTTTATCCTTATCCTTCTTGTCCTTCCCCCACTGCTTCTTAGAGCTTGTAGGAACCTTCTCAAGCTCTCCCTTCAGCTGCCAAGATGTAGGTTGACCACTCTGTTGGTCCTCCAAACCTAACCGACTAAACCTTTGCTCCATATTCTCCAACCTAGCTCACGTCTCCTCTGAATTCTCCATGCCAGAAAAAGTTATGCCTCCTATACTAGCGAATTCCTTGCATAGCTTAGAAAAGTTGGCTAATGTAGGTGGGTTAAAGGGATTTCCACCTACCAGTGTTGTACTGGGCACTTACATTTGCACCTCTGGTGCCGTAGCTCTACGGAACTAGTCAGTCATACTATGCAAAGAAAAGAAAAAATTAGGCTTGAAAGAATCGAAAGAATGTTGAACTGGACCCTTAAAGGGATTTTTATAAAAACTCTTTTATACTTAAAAACTATTTCTTTTATAACAGTTTATTTCTGAAAGACATCTTTAAAACAAGTTATTTTGAAAAATACTTTACAATTAAAACAAAATTTTAGGAATCATGTAACATCAGGCTCTGATACTAAATGAAACACCCCACACCCCTAAGTATACCCAAAAGGACACACTAAAAGGCATGTTGCATTATAGGTATAACTAAAACTTGCAGAGACTAAGATTCACAAGATAAAGATATATAAACAGTGTAAACAATTATAATAATAATAATTTATTTAGAACAAAACATCGAAATTACTTTATAAATCAAATAAGTCGTCAAATGCCAAATACATTAAATGTCAAAATAACCTTACGTGTCTTGCAAAATAAAATCCATAGTATCAATAATATCAGAGTACAATACATCCCTCACAAAATGCCAGCTCAACAAAAAGAACTAAAAACTAAAACTGAAGAAAAGAAATTCATGATAGAATCTCCTCCGAAGAAGTCTCTAAATGCATGCAGTCTACCGTCCTTGCCCCTGATTGCCTATGGGGGAAAAAGAAGAAAATGGAGGAGTGGGTTAAACTAAAAGTCTGGTGAATGATAGTAATTACTAGAATCTTTAAGCAAAGTAAAAGTAATAGACTTCACAACAGTTCTAGTATATAAAAGGAAACAAAGGAAATAGAAAGAAAGAGGAATAAGCTGGAAATAAATACGAATTACTAAATTAACGCAATTGATTAACTTTGATTGTTTGCACTTGTCTTTGTTAGCTGCTTTGATTAGGCTGAATTCCTAATCCTATAATTAGGCTGAAATCCTAATTCTACCCTTTGATCGGCCTGCTACTCCATAGATCTTACTGCGGACTAGACGCTATATAACTCCCTACATATAAGGTAATGGCATCTATGAAAGATGCACAAAGTACAATGGTGTCTACGAATGAAGCACAAAGTATTTATTGTGGACTAGACGCCATATAACTCTCTACACAGAAGGCAATGGTGCCTACGAAAGGCACACATACTTAAGCGCTTGGAACTCATAGCGATTACTGAGCACCGAAATGGAAGTTGCATGCGTAACTACCACCATGCTCATGCTACCTATTGCTCCACCTATTGGGTCTTCTTATTACCTGTGCTCCAGCATAAGTGTGCCCCTCGTCTCACTTCAGGATTATGTGAATCACCGTGTCTATAGAAAAATAGGGGAAATGCTGTTGGTATTGGCCCGTCATCCAAACAATATCCAGTTGTGCCCCTTGTCCAAATCCCCCATGACTTGGACTTCCGTTTGACCAATTACTACCATTATTAGCATAAGCGTGCCCTCATCTCACTTCAGGCTAATGTGAGACCACTATTTTGTCTAATAAGGAATGCTTTTTGGTAAAGGTCCTACTTTCATCTTTGCTTATTAACTTAGATAAATTATTTAAATAAGCCTTTACAATTTATCTCTACTATCTTTACTTATTAATTTATCCTAAGTCTTAAAATAAGCCTCATTATGTTTTATTTCTTATTATAGCCTACGTTATTATCATGCTTATTACTTAACCCAAAGTCTAAGTGTAAAAATAAGCTTCTTTCATCTTATACTCTTTTTAGTTATAATTCTAAGTTATAACTAGGCCAATTATCTTTAATTAGTCAAATTCTAACATTAATATCATAATTAGGCTCAATTTCAGTCTTAATTCCATTTTTATTACAGTCTTTACAATTTACTTCTTATCTTCTGTTATTTCAGTATTCTTATAATTTTAATCCATATTCGCGTTTAATCTATTCTAATCCACACATGAAGAAGAAGGAGAAATAAAAGAAAACTGAAAATAGAAGAAAATCCAAAGCGTAGGAAAAAAAGATGTAAATAACGCATAAATAACAGTAAATAAATTAAAATACTGTAAATAAAATGTAAATAAATGAAAAGCTATAATTAACAGAAATAAACTAAAATTAGCTGAAAAGAATAGCTAAAATAAATAGACTGGAAATAATTCTAAAAACTGTAAATAAACTACTAAAAAGGCTATTCCAAAAATCGTAGTAAAACTACAACTATTGGAAACCCTATTATTTTAAATTACTTAAAAATCTAAATAATTACAATCACTCGCCTGTGGTCCTAAGCTCTTCCCTTTAGGTCTTCCTGGATCCACTTGGGGTTGTTAAATATTTTAATTTAAAATGATTTTCTCCTTGGAAAATTATTCTGCTTAGGGTCCTTCAAGAAAAGGTGAACCTAATTGGAGAAAATCTTAGAATGAGAAAAAGTGTTAGGCCTAGGTTCTTATTTATAGGGGTAGAAGTGGATCTCAAACCATTTGATTTGGGGATTGAATAGGATGATACCATGTTATAGGCTGAATAGGAGCCATCAGATGGAAGTACGAAGGGACCAGATGAGCTGAAAGAATGAAAATGACGTATAAAATTGGCCACGAACGTTACAGGAACGAAGGAAAAATTCCTTCGTTCATTACCCAAGGCGGGTCGACCGCCCCTCCTCTTATGTCGACCGGCTGGTCGACCTAGGGCGTGGTTAGGTCAACTTCTTGGTCGACCTAGCACAATATATATATATATATATATATATCTAATTCTTCTTTATTTTTGTTTAATTCATAATTTGCTCATATTAGCTCGGATTCTGAAGTTCTATATATGGAAATTGACCAGAAAATTACCACGGACACAATGGTGCAACTCCCGTGGCTCAATTTTGATAATTTCAAAAGGTTATTTTATCATTTCATTAATTAACGAATTAATTATTATGGGTTAAATTTTGGGTTGTTACAGATTTTTAGGGCATATTGTATTGGGAGATGGTATCTCAGTGGACCAGATAAAGGTGGAAGCATTAAAGGAATGGAAGCGACCTTGAACTCCTACCAAAGTTCACAGTTTCTTAGGATTGGCCAGTTACTATAGAAGATTCATTCAAGATTATTCTAAAATCTTATCACATTTGACTAAGTTGACTAAGAAAGGTGAAAAGTTTAAATGGACTCCAAAATGTGAGGAAGCATTTGGAGAACTGAAGAAGAGACTGACATGTGCGCCAGTTCTGGCTGTCCTTGATGGAAATAGTGGGTTTACGGTGTTTACCGATGCACGTGGAGTTGGATTGGTTGTTGTTCTAATGCAGAATTGAAGAGTGATTGCGTATGCTAGCAGGTAGTTGAAGCCACTTGAAAAGAACTATGCTACGCATGACTTAGATTTATTAACTATGGTCTTCGCATTGAACATATGGAGGCATTATTTGTTGTGTAAAATTCTTTCCTTTCTTCTTGATCTCTTTCTTCTTTCTTCAGATATTCTAGTAAGTAGGATTTTCTTCTTCTTCTTCAATTAGGGGGGAAGTTTGAACTCTACACTGACCATAAGTCCCTAAAGTATCTTTTCACCCAAAAAGACCCGAATCTCAGACAGCAAAGATGGTTAGAGTTCTTGGCGGCATACGACTTGGACATTCTTTATACGCCGGGAAAAGCTAATGTAGTCGCGGACGCCTTAAGCAGGAATGCGGTTTTGTCTCTTTGTGAATTTACCCCGACTCTTCAGCTAAGGATAATGGAGAACCAAAGGAAGGATAGTGCTATGGAGAAGTTAATTCGAGGATTCAAGGAAGGTCGACGTACAGATTTTGAGATGGATCACCAAGGTGTTTTAAGAATCAAGGGAAGATTGTGCGTTCCGGATATAGATGGACTGGGACAGAAAGTGTTGTCAGAATGTCACAAATCTAGATTGAGTATTCACCTTGGAGTTCATAAGATGTATAAGGACATGAGGAGAGTCTTTTGGTGGCCAGGAATGAAGAAGGATATCTCCACCTTGGGAACCGATGTGTGAGTTGCCAACAAATTTAGGGAGATCATCAGAAAATGGCCAAATTACTTCAACCTTTGGAGATCCCTAAGTGGAAATGGGAGATGATATCAATGGATTTCATAGATGGTTTACCTAGAACCAGGAAAGGAAACGAAGGAGTGTGGGTCATTGTGGACCGGTTAACAAAGTGCGCACATTTTATTCCAGTTAAGCCAGCTAGAACGACAACTTCATTGGCAGAAATTTATATGAGGGAAATAGTTCGTCTACATGGAGTTCCAATAAGTATAGTAAGTGATCGAGATCCTATCTTCACGAGCCAATTCTGGGGAGCTCTGCAAGCAGCTTTGGGAACGAAGTTAAGTCTAAGTACTGTCTACCATCCTTAAACCGATGGCCAAACTTAAAGAGTTAATCGCATTTTGGAAGATATGCTAAGAGCCTGTATTCTTGATTTTGGAGGATCATGTGAGGATCATATTCACTTGATTGAGTTCTCTTATAACAAAATCTATCAATCTAGCATTGGAATGGCGCCGTATGCAGCTCTGTATGGGAGACCGTGCAAATCGCCTGTTTGTTGGGTAAAATCTGGAGATTGTTTACTGCTTAGCCCAGATATGATTCGAGAGGCGACAAAGAAAGTTGAAATGGTTAGAAGAAGGATGAATGAAGCTCAAGATCACCAAAATAGTTATGCTGACAAGAGAAGGAAGGATTTGGAATTCAAAGTCGGTGATGCTGTGTATGTGAAGATAAATCCCATCAAAGGGGTTGTTCGATTTGGAAAAGCTGGAAAGCCGGCATCGAGATACATTGGACCATTCAAGATTTGAGTTGAGTTCACAATGGATCGCTTACAGAGTTGAGTTGCCCGAAAAGTTGTCAGGAGTTCACAATCTGTTCCATATGTCCCATTTGAGGAATAACGTGCATGATCCATCTTCAGTGATGGAAACGTCAATTTAGGATGACTTGGAAATAGAACCAAACTTGACGATAGTTAGGCATCCAGTCAGTATTGTGGATCAAGATGAGAAGAAATTGTGCAACAAAGTGATGCGATTGGTTAAGATTTAGTGGAGCGATGATCCTAGAGATTGCACTTGGGAAACTGTGGATCACGTAAAGGAAGCTTATCCTTGATGGATGTTAGGATAGTTGTTGTGTACGTGTCATGGATGTATTGTTGTTTTGGATGCCTGTATACCTTTTGTACGAATTTTATGGTATGAATTATATTTCCTTTTGTGTTAACTCTTGTTAGTAATTTCAAGAATGAAATTCTTTTAAGGGGGTAGAATGTAACGACCCAGGGTTTGGTCGCTTTAACTAGGCAAATTTTATATATAATTTATATAGTCAACAAATGGATTTTTATTTATAAATGAACTCATTTTAATTCATTAATAATGATGGAAAAATTATTTTCAATATATGTTTACCAAATTAAATAGTTCATAGAAAAATAGAAAACGTGGTCGAAGAATGTTTTTCGAAATTTCGACCTTTCGACACCGAAAAGTTATCGAGAACGTTGTTCATCTTTATGCACTATATATACATATATAAGAGTTAATTAACCAAATAATAATAATACACTAATAGTATATTATCTTATGTTAATTATGTTTAGCAAGTGATGTGACAAGACATGGTTTTAAGATAATAACTTATATATATACTAAATCATGTCATTATCTCTTGTCATTTCCTTAAGTACCATCATCATTACCCATCATGGCTTAGGGGATGTGACTAGTAAGGGGGGAGATATGACATATGAGGGGGAAAAAGGTAGTGATGTGACATGTCAAAATGATGACATGTTATGATATTTTAAACTAAGGATAAAATGGTAATTTATCCACTTTTCTGCATCTATAAATACACACCCATACACACACGTTTCTATTTACATTCTCTCCTTCATTTTAAAAAACTTCCTCTCTAAAAATTTCCATGGCTTCCAAATCCTTTCTGAGTATTTAAAAATCCTAACTTTTCACTTTAAATCTCTTCTGAATCTAGTTTAAACTTTCCTATATTCATTTATTCACTTTACTCTTCAAGAAACCAAGCCCACATCCACCCCCAAACCACTAGGCTGAGCCCCACACCATCAGGTCGAGCCATTTGAAGCTCAAAACTTTGGAAAAATCTTCACTCTTCGAAGCTCATCTGTTGTTTCCAAAGTCTATACGAAGTTTGCTTTGTATTTGCGGAGTTTCGGTAAGTAAACTACTTTATTTTAGAAAAGATTTTTTGACTTTACTATATGGTGTTATTGTGATGATAATATGATGTGTAAATTGAATGGTTATTATGTGGGTTGATGTTGATTTGATGGATGTTGGTGTTTGGTGTTGAATTTGAGATTTGAATGCGGTATTGTCAAGTTAGTAAGCATGTAAACATATATTTTTTATATATGTTTCATTGTGATGTTAAAAAGTATGGTAGTATGGTTGTGATCCAAGAACCAAAGTATGTTGTGTTGAGTCAAAGTTAACAACTTTGTACATTGCGACGGAAGTGAGATCCGATTCGAAATTAAAAACTATGTTTTCTTGTTTAAAAGTTTGAAAATTGTTTCAAAGTTTCTGTCTTTGTTTCTATGTTTTAAAAACTTTAAAAGTTATGTTTCAAAACATGAAATAGAAAAGAATCAAGAAAGTTTTTCGCTTAAAGTATATTTAAGCGAACTACGCTCATAGTGATAGTTGTTATGGACGCTATGGACGCAGTTCGACAAAATTTCCGATTTTCGTTTTAAAACATTTTCTTGTGAAATGGTTTTGCAAAAGATTTTTAGACTTAATTAGTGATATAAAAAGAGATTAAGTTTAGTTAAATTAATTTTTGTTATTTAATAAATTAATTTTAAAAATAAGTAGTACTTGATTTATAATTAAGTAAGTGATTAAGGGTTAAGTAACACTTAAAGAAGGTTAATGACTAATTAGTGATTAATAAAGTTTTAATTAGTGATTAATGAAGTTAAGAAGTAACTTAATGATTAATTATTATTTAATCAAGTTAATTAGTTAATTATTTATTGTTTAATAAGTGATTATTTAATTGACTTTTAATTAATTAGGGTTTAACTAATAATGAATTGTTTAAACCTTAACTAAGATGCATTAAGAAGTTAATTAGGACATAACTAAGTTCATTAAGTTGATTAAAGTTTAATTACGAATTAATATTGATTTAATTAAGATATAATTAGAGTTTAAGACAATTAAATATGCTTTAATCTTTTCAAAACTATTTTTAAACTTAATTGGTTATGTTTTAAATCAATCTTCTTTTCAAGTTAAGTGATTTTAAATCAAAGGATCTCATCGTCTGGACCACTAAATTGCCAAATGAATTAAAGTAATGATTACAGAACGTTTCACGTTTTATGGAAAGTAAGTTGATTTTTGTTTAGCACAAATGCTAAATATCAGTAACATGATAAACACAAGGAGGTTAATTTCGATAAGCGGGTCATGATAACTTAAGTATATGGAGTGTATGTCCATATGTAAATCTTGCACCCGATAATGAAGTTGTTCACTATCAAATAACTTGACCATTTAAAATTATCGAACATTGGTTTGAGGAGACCGGAATCAAATGATGAATAATTATCCGGAAACCACTTCGAACCAACGTAAAGCATTCAAATTGGATCTATCGAAGTCATGATCAAGATTCAAGACTTGAAGTGCAAGGGCTATCTTGCCATTAACCTTGAGGGTGATTCCCAAATGGCTATATTGGAAATAGTGCCTTCGGTTCGTTCATCTCCTGAACGACTTGTATGGATTAATGCTGACATTGTGTCAACATCGGGAAGGCAATGTTAGCATTCCAAAAGAGAAGTGTTATATGTGAAAGGTAATGACGTAGCCTCAGGCCTTGTCAACCGGAAATGACTAAAACAAGGGATATGCAGCAGGGCCATGTGGGTCGCACCCATTAGGGTATGATCAGTTCTATCTAGAAAGAGTCCCTACTCAAATATACTATAGTCCTAAATGGTTGCTGATCCCAACCAAGGGAGTGATCATATTTGGTACTATCCAACAAGGGATAGGCCAGTCCTGTGTTGGCAGGGATCGTTCGGTACAATCTCGGTATGTTAATCTAGAGGTGTATTGTGGCAGGCGGTACCCCAGTAGTCTTGTCATTGTATGGAATCCAATCTCCAATACGTGCCTTTACGGCTTTATTTGTATACCTATATATGTTAGAATGTGAGATGCCAGCATTTCAACTATGTTTTATATTTATTTTAAACCCTTAGACATTATCATAATATCTCATGTTTTAAATAGAAAGTGTATTTGGTTATCGTGAGGTAAAAACCCGTCCGTGTCTAGGTGTGGCGTGGTCTTATAGTACCTTTTGTTTTTCAAAGGAGTTTTTAAATAAAAATATTATAATTTGAGTTCACTCACACCAGACTCATGTCCGACCCAGAGTTTATTTTTCTTTTCCCTAAACTCTTGGGTACACGGTTTTTATGAGTAGTCAAGTGATCCAGGTTTCTCTCGAAAGCATGTTGAAGGAGCTAGAGCAGGTGGCTTCATAGATAGCTATTATTAGTATAAATTATTCCGTTATGTATGTATGCATGGTCTAAGTATTTTATGGACAAGCAATTGTAAATTGTCCTAGTTTGGAACTTGTATTATTGAACTCTGATGTAATATTTTGGCTATGACTATGTAATATACTACATTTTCTATTTTATGTTGTTCCCTACGTGATAAGATTCGGTGTTTGATAAGTCTTCTTCTTATCTTTCTCATTTCTTCAACCTATAATGACTCGTCTTTCGAATGCAAGAAAGGTGGTTCATTACAAAATAAGTCTATAAGGTAGGACTCAAATGCCAAAAGGCAATATAATTTTCACAGTGGGAAATTACATGGCCTTAATTATACTACTGGAACAAGCATGAATTAGTGGGCCTAGCCCAACATTTAAGCCTAGAATGGTTGGTTTGGTTTAGTGAGTTAAGATACGATGACAATAGAGTTACACAATAGAAGTTTGCCTTTCACCTAGAGGCTACTGGCAGTTTTGTTAACTTGCTACTGATGTAGGATATCTTCAACCGTAGGACCCATGGGGAGAGTACATGCGTTGCGGATAGGTAGGGAAAATATACCAAGGTTTGCTCAGATTTGAAGTATTAAATGACCCGGTACTTTTATGGAAATGGAGTCTGCTTTATTCCTAATAAGAGGTATTAAGTAACTAAAATGCACATTTCCTTGACTTACATTAGGTTAGTCTAAACGGGATGTCAGCTGAGGAAGGTGGACGGGCTATGTTAGTATTTTTGTTGGACCGCTATTTTGCAGTAAGGTTGACATATAGGCTATGACAACCCACGGTCCTGAGCGAGCGATAGCAAAGACTTGAGTTATGCCCTAAAGAATTTCGCTTCCTACTAGTATAGAAATCGTATGAGATATGCACATACCTCAAAGTTAGATGGTTAGATGTTTGTTTGTTGGGGGTAGGTTTGTTAACCCTTAGACGAGTCTTTGAGATGCATTAGTAATACAATAGTTAAATTATGAATTATAAAGACATATATAGGTGTCATCGGTCTTTGTAGCTAGGCCTGATTGACTACATTTACATTACGGTGAACCTGCTTCAGGGATTGAGGTATTAAATGGATGTTGTGTATGCCTCCTCCCTATTCAAGAAATATTAAGTAGCCAGGGTTTTCGGGGATTTTATGTTTAGATATATATGTATATGGACACATATAATAGTTATACCTCGAAGGAGATTAGACATATCGTACGCGCACATAGGATATAATGGATTAGTCGTAAATAATAAACATATCACTTAAATGAAAATCAATCGGTATAAATTAATGTTAGTTCAAGACGAGAACAGTAAATGGAGAAGTTTTCTTATACATGCTTAGTGCTGACAAGACAATTTGATATCCAAGGAATACTATTGATTCCAAAGTAGCAGTCTTAATTGGTATTTACGTTCTATTATATTTTTCTATTCCATTGTGAGTTTATATTGATTGCACTCTGATATACATATGTTTATTACATGTTACCTAAACCAACGATCCATGCCTTAATGGACTTGGATTTCGATTTTGTCGAAATTCAGGTCCATTAAGGTGAGGGTTGTTACATGTAAGGTGCCAAAGACTTCTAATAAGACTTTTGAAATAAGTTGGATCTATGTTGCCATAAAAAAACTCTTCCTTAATTCCAAATTAGTCCTAGTGGGTGTATTTACCATGCTGTAAGATTCCTTGTTAAATTTATTAAGAACTTCCATTGCATAGCCCCTTTTGAAATGAAAATTACGTCCTTCTTTTCAACAAATTTGATACCTACCAATATAATTCATTTTGAATTATCTAACCACACTCTTCTTGAACACTTCAAAAATCAAAGGGTTATTGCTAGTAAAGATCTAATCATCAACAGGGATGCACACGTATAACAAAGCTTATTATCATCCTTTATCATGTGTAGTGTGTGCTCGTAAGGAAATTTCTCAAAACTTTTTTCAAGGAAGTATATGTTAGTTCTCATATTCCAAGCATGTGTTGCTTGCTTTAAACCATATCTTGATATTCTCAATCTATATCCCTTGTCTTCGTATTCATTCTTTATATATCTCATAGGTTGCTCTATGACCATTTCTTCTTCAAGAAATCCATTCAAGAACGTTGATCATACATCAAGTTGATAAATCTTTCATTTTTGTTGAGAAGCCAAAGCGATCATCAATTTGGTAATTTCTAAATAAACCACTCAAGCAAAAACTTCACCATAATCGGTTATTGCTCTTTGTTTGTAGCCTTTGGCAACCATCCTTGCATTGTATCTTTGCACTTCTTCCTTCTCATTCTTCTTTGTTTTATACACCCACTTCGCACCAATAGTTTTATGGTTTTTAAGTAAAGTGGCGAGGACCCAAGTGTCATTCTTCTCAATTGCTTTAATTTCTTCATCCATCGTCTTTTTTTCACTTATCCTCTTGAACAACTCCCTCAAAAGAAATAGAATCGCTATCCATATACAAACAAATAAATTTGGGTTTTTGAAATCAAATTCCATTGCATCAAAAATTTCTTGCAAGCTTCTTCACCTTGACTTGAACTTGAATCCAAAGATGTGGTAGGACATGGAGTATTTTATTCATTGGATGGAGGATGTCATAGTAGAGTTTGTGGTACCCTAATAACTTAACTTTCTCGTATTACATTTTCTTCTTCAAGAATAAAATCTTCTATTTTTTATTAGTTTTTTCTTTTAGTTCCATGCTTCATCTTCGTTAAATATGACATCTTTATTCATGATCACTTTCTTAGTTATAGGATTGTACAACTTGAAGTCCACTGTTTTTTCTTCATATCCAAGAAAAATACATTTCTCACCTTTGTCATCATGTTTTGTTTTCCTAACTTCAGGAATAGCATAAGCAATGCAACCAAAAACTTTGAGATGCACAACACTTGGTTTGAATGAAATTTGTGTTTCTTTTGGCGTCACCAATTGAAACTTTTGGTTGAACATCGATACAGTAGATAAACAACACATGCTATAGCCTTAGCCTAAAACTCTTTAAGTATAAACTTTCTTTTTAACATGCTCCTGACAATATTTAGTATGGTTCTATATTTCCTTTCAGAAAATCCATTCAACTGTCGTGTGTAGGATGGTGTCACTTGATGTGCAATACCATGCTCTGCAAAAATTCTCAAAAGCATGAGAAGTATATTCTCCACCTTGGTCGGACTGTGATACTTTTATGTAGTAGCTACTTTGTTTTTCAACAAATCCCTTGAACTCCTCGAATGTATCAGATACCTTCAATTTCTTCTTTCGCAAAATACACTCATGTTTTGTGGCTATATTCATCAATATGGGTAAAAAGTATATCAATTATTCCCATTTTAAATAGGCTCTAATGACCCATACACATTTGTATGCACAAGCTCTAACGATCCATAGATTTAATTAGGTAAAACCAGTAAAACTAGTAGTTCAAAAGCAAAGAATAGCTTCGATATCAGATTTAATTAGGTATCTGAGTTTATATTTTGTTTATGTAAATTAAAAGAATACAGATGACACAAAGAGGAAAGAAATAGATTTTATTAACTTAAATTTCTTGCAATCACCATATAAGTAAAAATATTTAAAGTATTCCAAACAACCTTTTCATTTAGACACTTTTTTCATTTGAAATGAAATAGCTCTTTACAAAACAATTATATCTAATGGACATGACTCTTAACTTAATGAACTTTTATAAATAGAAATGATTCTTAACTCTTCCTCTCTTCCTCAATGGACATGACTTTTCATTTCAAATAACTAATTTAACCAAAATATAAATGGGTTTAATATTTAACAACTTAAGTATATTGTATTGATGTATTTTGTAGTCATAGTCATAACACTTATGCAATTATATGTCTTATAATATGAAGCATGTATCTTGATATTTGATTATATACATATTTTATTTATTTTTATTTATGTGACTTTGGGTAGATATATTTATATTATTTGCATCGTTCCATATCCTAAAACAAGGAATCTTTGTTCAATATTTAGTCTTGTCCTTTCGAAGATCGATGTAAATCTATAGTTATTATTCATCACTTCACAAAGCAATATTAACTTTGCACATTACAAATATTTGTTTATGTATTAGTAAATTAGAATTGATTGTTAATTATCAGTAATTATAAAATTCAAATTTAATACTTAATATACAACAAAATACGTGCTTATCAAAAGTGGAAATTTAAATCTGTCCCTTGTTTTCAGTATTCGCAAGTGAAAAATCCTTCTTAAAAAATGTTTTAAATTGCATCTCTGTTTTTAATTCGGTATCAAAAAAAATTATTTTTTTCTTTTTTTGAAACTAAATCTAAACATTAACTGTATATTTTTATGATAAAAACTATTTTTTTTTTGAAAATCTACGAGCAAATATGTACATAGTTCTCTGCAAATATTTGCATAGTTTAACTAATATATCATAAAACTTAAACTTTTTTTTTTTTGTATGACAAAAAAAAACTATTCTTTGAGAAGTGGGTGGTATGTGCTTAGAATGTTTAAAAAAGTTCCCCGAATAAAAATTCGGTCAAGTCAATCCTTAAGTTCAATGTGTCCCCGTACTATTATTTGCATTTGTCATGAACTCGCAATTGCTAGACCACAGGTCGTACTGAAGATGAATGCTTCTATGAACTTTCCTCGTGGAATATTCAAATAAACTTTAGAAGTATGGTCGTGGCTTGCATCAGCTCTAAAGTAGTAACGTGAAATGCCTTGAAAGCATCAACTTACTCCGAATTTGTCAAAGAAGTTACCACCATTTACTTATCCAGACACACCCTCACTTGTATTTTAGCTTCCTCTTGCAGCTATAAACTGTGCTTCCATTACAATCTCTTTCTCATCTTTCTCTTAACACAAATAATGGGTAGCGTCACAGCTGAAGAGTTCTTTTCTACCACCAAAAACCTCCTTTGTAGCGATGCTCTTCAAAATGTCTAATTTACTTTATCTTATTAACTTCTAGTCTAATTATTTATTTCTTATGGTTTTTATTACTTTTGTATTAGCATGATTTTGATTTTGTATGATTCAGTACATATTGGAGACAAGCGTGTATCCAAGAGAGCATGAGCAACTCAAGGCATTGAGAGAGGAAAGTCAGAAACACCAATGGTACATAACTTTTCTTATTCTCCACATATTTACCCTTTTTTATACTGTTTCGCAATCTGATTTTTATATTTTTATTCTACAACAATTTGTGGATGCTATGCATCATACAGTTATTACAAGGAATCGACTAATTGAACTGGATTTGTAAACGTTGATACACAAATTATGTAGTAACTCTGGGATCTTAAACAATGTACCGATTAAGTTAGACTGTTGACTAATTTATTTTTCCAGACTTCACGATTCAATGCTAATTGGAATATCTTATGTGCTAGATTGTGTCAGACATCTTCTTCCTAATCAATTAAGATCTATTGTGAATTTGAATATTTGAACTTCGTTGTTATAAGTGAACTAAAAACAAAGTAAAAAAAAGAAAAAAAAAGCTTCAATTTAATATTTAGATTTGTGTACAGACTGTTTTGTTCTTTGTATTACTAACTTTTGCAGGTTTTCACACAAGCAGAGAATCAACTCAAATGTTATTTTGTTTGTTAAATCATATATTTGATGAAATCTCAACTAATAACTATAAGACTATAACACCATCATATTTAAATTTTCCAACTTTTCCATTCGATCAAACCATATCTGTACGGGAAAATCAGTGAAGCTGGTAATTATAGGAAAAAACAACTATTTCTAAGTTTTTGGCATTATTTACTTGGAGTTTTCAAGAAGTGATTGGGAAAGAAGCTGAATATTGAAGATATTACAAGCCCATTAGTATGGTGCAACCTTTCCATTATGGAAATTGACAGCTACGACACAAGTGGTCTCTATGTGTGTCTAATAATAAACGACAATGTGAAAATGTTGAATTTTTTACGAAAAAAAAACCAACATGATGTTAAAATATCTGTCTCAGCTTCTCATTCAATTTACTTTTATGCAAATTAACCACCATAATAAATATTGTTGGTTCCATCATTAAAAAATATGTAAAAATAAAACTGTTTTTTTTTTCAGAAATAATCGTAGTATAGTCTAGTAAAGTAAGTGTCATTTGTGAGTAAAAAGCTTTGTTTTTACCAGTTCGCAACACATGCAATTGAATTACAGGTCTGTGATGTGTGTACCGGCAGAGGAAGGGCGGCTACTTGCTATGATGCTGAAGTTAATGAATGCAAAGAAAACAATTGAAATTGGGGTATTCACGGGCTATTCTCTTCTCACTACTGCTTTAGCTCTGCCTGAGGATGGAAAGGTATTCAAACTTGCATAACATTTCCTATATAATAATTTAGAATTTGTAACTTAATCGGATATTATTATGACTTGGTAGATAACAGCAATTGACATAGACAAGTCAAATTTCGAGATTGGTTTGCCATTCATCCGGAAAGCAGGAGTGGAACATAAAATCAACTTCATCGAATCAAAAGCACTTCCTGTTCTTGATAAACTAATTGAAGAGGTATGTTTTACTGGAATTTTGTGATGTAACCAAGGAATTTCATACCATAAGTACAAATATGAGTAATAACGTCGTGTGCTTCACTTGTCATGTGTGGTTAATCCATCATAGTATCATCATCACACACATTTGTAATACAATTTTGTTTTTCTCACTATGTCTTCTTACCCATAAATTTGAGTTTATACTTGGCACTGATAATATTTGTTTGTACAGACAAAGGAGGATGAGCTCTACGACTTTGCATTTGTAGACGCAGACAAAACAAACTACACCGAATACCACGAGCGTTTACTGAAGCTAGTTAGAGTAGGAGGAGCGATTGCTTATGACAATACGCTTTGGTTTGGAACAGTTGCACATCCTGAGGACAATGCTTCTCTTCCTCCTGAAGTGCAGGTTATCAGAGACTTCTTTTTAAAATTAAACAAGTTCTTGGCAGCGGATCCAAGGGTAGAGATATGCCAAGTCTCTATTGGTGATGGGTTGACTGTTTGTCGCCGGGTTATTTGATCTTTGTATTACTTTGTTGAGTTGGTTATTGGAGAGTATGCTATAATTTGGTGATTCTTGGATTCATGTACTTCAACTTTGTTCTTCATAAAACTATGTCTTAATCTTCCAGTGATAAAATTAAGTATGTTATATTCATATGCCATAATCTACCAACTGAGTTTGTGTCTTATGCCTCTTAGTTTAAATAGGAAACTGATTGATTGGCCCGTTATTTCCAGGTATCTTATGCAAATTATATTAACCAATTCCTTTGTCCCCAAATTGAAGTGCTCCATGTCTCCATGACATCCACACAAGTGTGGTGCTCGCTGAATAATTACTTTTATAAACAATGGATGTATTAAAATTGATCGGACACATGTGACACAGAATAAAACGACGGAGAAATATGTCTCAAAATATACTTGCCTTCATCCTCGATTCATTGTTTTCTTCCTCTTTTCAAACTCTTCCTTTGTAAATAAAGTTTTTTGTTATTCCCTTCCAAAACATCTAGCTTTATAGGCTATTGGGCCTTGGGTTTACAAATACCCGCACCATTCACATACTTTGTTTTAGTAAATACATATATGTTAGCCGACTCCTTCCTCATTTCATCTAATATCCCCCTTTCAATCGAGACTGGAGTTTTCAGCCTCCTTCTATTCCTCTCAGATCTCTACAAATTCTTCGCCAATCTTGATGAAAAAATTAGACATCCTTGCAAATTAGTGTTAAATTGCACTAGTTTGCTCGTGCTCTACCTTGATTTATTTGTTTCATGTCAATCTGAGCTAGGGTTTCCAGGATTGAGTTGAATCAATGTTGAAGCCTGTTGAGATTACTTTAAAGATATTGATCCTTTGCATCATCGCAGTCGTTTGATGGTGTTTTGTCCTGATCTAAACTGCTATGTGTCAATCTGAGCTGCAGCTTTATGTCGATCTGAGCTAGGGTTTCCTGATTTGGGTTGAATTGATGTTGAGATCTTCAATATTCAGCTCTTGCTTCAACCGACAGAAGTGCTTGGTGACAATGCCTTGGTAAGTATGTCAGCCCTCTAGTATGTATTGGGTAAGTGGTTTACTTGAAGTTTCCCTTTTGAAACTTGTTCTCTGACGAAGTATAAATCCAATTCCATGTGTTTGGTTCTAGAATGACACAGTGCTGAGATTGTCACACCAAATCGCAGTCTTGTCGATAGCTTTGATCATTAATTCACTTAATAATGATTCAATCCACATTATCTCTGACGTTGCACTTGCAACACTTCTATATTTAGCTTATGTGATGGATCTTGAAATTGTTGACTGTTTCTTTGAGCAGCATGACACTGGATTCTTTCCTAAGTATATACAGTATCCAGAAGTTGATCTTTGATCATCTAGATCAGTTGTCAAGTCAGCATCTGCAAAACCAAATAAACTGAGATTAGTATAAGCCTTTAAAGTTAAACCATGATTTATTGTCCCTTTTATATATCTCAAAATCCTCTTTACGGCTTTCCAATGTTCGTCAAATGGATTTTGCATAAATTGGCTGACTTTATTTACACTGTATGCAATCTTTGGCCTTGTAATTGTTACATACTGCAGTGCTCTAACAACACTTCTATACTCCTTTGTATTTGTGATGGGATCTCCTTTATTTTTTGATAAATGTAGATTGGTTGTTATTGGAGTAGGTAGACTGTTTGCTTTGTCCATCTTTGTTCTGATAAGTATTTCAAAGATATATTTCTTTTGATTTAGTTGAATTTCAGAATTTGATATCCTTCTGATTTCTATTCCAAGGAAATAATTTAAGTCACCATGATCTTTAATAGAGAATTCCTTGTCTAGTTGCTGAACAAGATTGTTGATTTCGAAAGTGTTGCTTTCTGTAATGATGAAATCATCTACATATACAAGTACATAAGTCACTGTGCCTTTACCAAATTTAGTAAATAAGGAATTATTTGACTTTGTGAGATTGTAGCCAAGTTTGATTAGAGTAGCCTTTAATTTCTCAAACCATACTCTTGGTGCTTGCTTGAGACCATAAATTGCTTTGTTTAGTTTGCAAACTAATGGTGCATTTCCTAATTGCTTGTATCCATCTAGTTGTTCCATGTATACTTCTTCTTTAAGCACTCTTTTTAAAAATGCATTATTTACATCCAATTGCCTTATACTCCACTTTTGTGAGAATAATTCTAATTGATGTTGGCTTTACTACTGGTGAAAATGTCTCATTGAAGTCAAAGCCTTGTTGTTGAGAAAACCTTTTTGCTACAAGTCTGGCTTTATATTTTGATATTGTCCCATCTGCATTCCTTTTTATTATGTATGTCCATTTACAACCAATGATATTCTTGTGATTTGGTAGAGGTACAAGACTCCAAGTATTGTTTTTCATGAGTGCATTGTATCATCATTCGTAGCTACTTTCCATTTTTCACTTTGTATTGCTTGTTGAAAATTGTAAGGCTCCTCAATATCTAAATTTGCAGTGTATACTTTTGGCTTGAATATTCCACTTTTTTCCCTAATGATCATGTGATGACCAGTTGTTGCAGGTATAGTTGGATGATTTGTTGAATTGTCTTCATTTTCAAGTTGAGTACTTGTTGATTGTACATTATCGTAACCTTGACAATCATCTGTTTGATAATTTGTACTCAGTTGAGATATTTGATTGGGACTTCTGAATGATCCTATTGACTCATAACCTGACTCAGGATTGAGTACTATAAGTTGTGGTCCTGGATCATTCAGTTGATTTTCCTCATGTAGTTTCGTAATTTCCTCATGATTTAGTGGTATTGGAGGTATAAAAAACTAGGAATTACAGATCCTTTGAGCAGTTTTGATCACTTTTTTATTGAATGGAAACACATTTTCATTGAAGACAACATGTCTTGAGATAAAAAATCTTCCTTTGCTATCCAAGCATTTATATCCTTTTATATCGTTGGCATATCCTAAAAATGTGCATGGAGAGGATCTAAAATTTAGCTTGTGTGCATTATATTTTCTCAGGCAGGGAAACCATAGACAGCCAAATACTTTCAAGCTTTGATAGTTTAGCTGCTTGTTGAATAACACCTCTGTTGGGCTCTTGCCTTGTAGCACCTTAGTTGGTAATTTGTTGATTAGAAACACTTGTGACAAAGGCTTCAGGCCAGAACTTCAATGGTAATGATGCTTGTGCTAGCATGGTAAGCCCAGTTTCTACAATATGTATGTGCTTTCATTCTATAAATCCATTCTGTCCTAATGTATAAGGGTAGGTAATTCTTTGAACTATTCCTCTCTTTTGAAAGTACTCTTTAAGTTGTTTAAATTCTACCCCTTCATTAGTTTGCGTAACTTTAACTTCACAGCTTGTTTGTTTTTCAACCTATGCTATAAATTGTAAAACTGCAAGATATGTTTCAGATTTTGCTTTTAAAAAATAAATCCAAACAAATCTAGAATATGCATCTATAAAAGATATGTAGTATGTGAAACCATAATCTGTAGTGATAGGAGTTGGTCCCCATAAATCAACAGCAACTAGTTCAAGTGGTTTTTGATAATGAGTCAAAATCTTGAAATGCTAATTTGTGACTTTTTCCTAATTGACAATATGTAACATAAGGAGAGGATATACTATCAAAATAAATTTTATTACTATTCAAATTTTTTTTACAACATTAACCTTGGATGACCTAGTTTGTAATGCCACAAATCAAATTTATTCATATTTTCTCTACTCTGAGTTGTTTCAGAAAGATTACAGCATATTTTTGCATTTTCAAAACTTCTTGAATCAACTAAGCTAAACTTGCACAGTCCCTTCTCTGTTTTACCCTGCAAAAGAACTTTGTCGGTTAGTATATCTCTAATCAAGCAATAATTAGGATAAAATTCAAAATATACATTATTATCACTAGCGAATTAAGATACACTTAACAAGTTTTTCTTTATTTGAGGCACTCTTAATAAGTTATTAAAATAAAGTATTCTTTTACCTTGTATATAACCATTTCCAGTATGTGTTATTTTGGTGGATTCACCAATACCCATGTGAATACACTATGTATTTTTGTACTCTTTATTTCCAAGATTTAAATTGCTCAAATTATTGGTAACATGATTGGTAGCACCAGAATCTGGATACCACGCTTCATCTTGAATGTCTTCCACTTTGGCTGTATCATTGTGATTGTCTCCTGTAAATTCAGATTGATTTCTGGATTCATGCTGCAGGTTTGCTAGATTTACACTTGGATTAAAATTCTTTTGAGTACTCCATTGCCAAGTCTGTAATTAGCATCAATTCTAAAATAATATCTATTTGCCGTGTGACCAAATCTTTCGCAAATTTGACATCTAGGTCTATTATTGTTGTTGTTGCTCCATCTTTCACCTCTACCTCTGTATTTGTATGACTGATTACCTCTCTGACTTGTATTTGATTCATTCTTGAATCTTTCTTAATTCTTGATTTTATTATTAGCAACATAATTAACTGATAGATCAGAAATTATGGGTTTCTTCTGTTCTATTCTACCTTCATAAGCAAGAAGTGTAGAATGAACATATCGTATGGATGGAGTACCTTCCTTTGATGAAATCACTGCCACTACTGTTTCATACTCATCATCTAATCCACTTAGAATTGATAAGATTTTCTCTGTATCATTTACTGCATGTCCAGCTGCACCAAGTAAATCACACAATGTCGTAACTTTTGTTAGATACTCTCTCATAGACATATCACCCTTCTTTAAACTTTGTAGTTGTCTTTTATAATGCATGACCTTTGCTGCAGATTGAGAATTGAACACTTATTCTATGGTAGACCAGATTTCTTGAGAAGTATTGCACCCTATCAGTTGTGGTAATAAGCTTCCACTTATGGTTGATAACAACCATGAACTTAAAAGATTGTCTTGACTCTGATGTATTGTATATTCTCTGTTGATCGCTGGAATTCCTTCATTGTTTTTCACATATTGCTCTGGTGTTGTTTTTGTTCCAAGAATGTATGATTCCAGTCCATATCCTTTCACTACTGTTTGAACTTGAAATTTCCATAGTACATAATTTGTCTCATCTAATTGTGTTTATATCAACTGACTTTGAGGGCTGATTAAAATCTTTGATATGTTTTCTGTTATGGTTTGTTGCACAGGAGTTGATGCTGGATTTGGTGAGGATGATGAGTTGTTGTCTATATCTCCTTTAGCTATGATTGAATTACAGCAAATATTGTTGATAAATAACTCAAATGAAGGAAAAAGATTTCAAGAATTGGATATGACTAAGCAAGAATCACCCAGATGAGTAAACTTTTGATTTCTTGATAAAATTCTGAAAGCAGCCAGAAGATTGGATGATGATATATCTCTGACAATCTTCTAGGCATGGCTTGATGATGAAACTTAGCCCCAAGAATGAAAAACACAGCAATTTCAAATGATGAGATTTTTCTCTGATTAACTACGGTAGTTGCAACCTAACCAAGTGATGAGAATAACTCTGATTGGTAATGGCATGACACTGTTCTGTCGTTAGATAGTTTTGATTAGCTTCAATACCATGAAAGAAAGTTGCAAGAAGTTTATGATTTTTGATATTATGATAATTGTTCTGATACAAAATGGTTGCTGTATTTTTATAACAAAAATACAGAAATAAATAGTTTTACAGGCTATTGGGCCTTGGGTTTACAAATACCTGCACCATTCACATACTTTATTTTAATAAATACATATATGTTAGCCGACTGCTTTCTCATTTCATCTAATATTTTTCAATAAAACCACTAATTTCATCGTTTACTTATTATATATATATATATCAATTAAACGTAAAAAATAGTAAAAAGAAGATAATATAGATAGAAAAACTCTACGCAGTTTGCAACTATTTGCATTTTATAATACAAAAAATATTTTTTTTTTGGTTCATTCTTGCACGGTAACGATTGCAAGTCAAAGATAAACTCAACTTAATTATTTTTTGATCAAAAATAATTATATGGCGTTAGATTATAAAGTTTGACTGAAATGAAAATTTCAAGTATTGTTTCAAATAAGGAGTGAATTCTAATAGCTAGTAAATTACACATTCCAAGTTATTTTGCTCAAAATAGTTCAGTAGTTTTGCAGTTCTCTTTCAAATAATCAAACTATTATTATGCATGTGGACCAGTGGTTTCATGATCCGACCTAGCCATGATTCAATCCCAACTAATTGTTACATCCATAGAATGGCCAACAGACCATTTAAAATCTACCAGAATCAATATACAATTAAATAAAGTGGAAGAGCCCATAGATTCTTTGTATTGATTTGGGATTTTGGCTCTCAAAATTTGGGTTCGTTCAAGTGTATGTTACGATAACAAAGGACAAGAGGAAGTTCCGTTAGGCATAAAAATTGTGAGTTTTGGTTTAAGGGAAAACGAGAAAAAAAGGTATAGAAAGTTGGAATAGTCTAAGATCTCCAAGATTTTGCACTTGTATTTGCTTAAGTGCAAGGCTGGCAGGAGAAAAATGGGACCCTTTAGACATTCAATAAATTATGGATTTTTTCTATGGCATAATAGATTAGGATACTTTAATATTATACACGTGCATGATAAGATTTTGCTAAACATGATAACGACTTTTATAATCGGTGCAGAGCAAGCTCTTTGACCAAGATAACTGGAAAACCATTTCCATTAAAATCTGCTAGTACCACTAGATTACTATAACTGATTCATGATGATGTATCAGATATGCTCAACACTCCTACTAGATAAGGAAATAAATATTTAGTAACTTTTTAGATGATCACTGTAAATACTATTATGTTTAGCTTATGCATGCTAACTATGAAGTATTAAATTCATTTATGATTTATAAAAATAAATTAGAAACTCAATGGATTTTAAAGTTGAAACCTTTAGATTTGATAGAGGCGTGAATATCACTTTCCTGCCTTTTTTAAATCTGTAGTTATAATCAATGAGACCTACATTACATACACACCAGAATACAATGGAGTAGCTGAAAGAAAAAATCAGACACTTACGGAAATGGTTAATGCGATGTAGTGTAATTCTAGTCATAACATAATATAATTCTAGTCATAACACTATATAATAGGTAAAGCATTGTATACAACATGTTATATATTAAACAAAGTACCTCGTAAGATAGCCAAAGTCAATCTGTATGAAATTTGGAAAGGAAGAAATCCAAATCTAAATTACTATAAAGTCCGGGATTGTAGGACAATTGTCACATTACTCGAACCAAAATCATAAAATTAGAATAAAACGATAGTGAGTGTATCTTCATAGAATATGCTCAAAATAGCAAGGGTTATAGGTTTTTGATCACAAAACCTAATTACTCAATTGACACAAATACTGCAATAGAATCAAGAGATAGTGTTCTATTCCATCCAATCAATCGATTGATGAAATGATGGAGGTGAAGGCACTTATTTCTAAAATGGTGAGGGTGAAATGCACCTTTTCCTAAAACGGTGGGGGTCATTCTGCCAAATAATGAATCAGTAGAGAATATTAAAATAAATAATGATGAAACTGATGTATCTCTTAGGAGAGCAAAAGAATGCAAACAGAAAAGTCTTTTAGACAAGATTTTATCACTTATTTGGTTGAAAGATCAAGAGATGCTACCCAACGTTACATCATGCTTTCTACACGCATTGAGTTTGATCCTTTAACATACAAGAAGGTAGTGAAATCTTAGGATTCATACTTTTAGCAAGAAACCAAAAACGATGAAATGGATTCTATTGTGGATATCAAACTGGAAACTAGTGGACTTACCGTCTAGTTTTAAACTAGTAGGACGTGAGTGGATATTTAAGAAAATGCTAAAAGACTGTGGTACAATAGAAAATTTTAAGGCTAGATTAATTGCTAAAAGATTTACACAAAAGGGTTAGACTATTTTGATACTTATTCCATGTAGCCAGGATTTCAAAAAATAGGACATTTATTGTATTAGCATCTATTTATAACTTCGAAATTCATCAAATGGACATTAAGACCGCATTTCTAAATGGTGAACTTGATGAGGAAATATATTGACATGACCAGAAGGTTTTATCATGCCTGGGAAAGAGCATAAGCTATGTAAGCAAGTCAAGTCACTTTACGATCTTAAACAAGTATCAAAATAGTGGCATGAAAAGTTTAGTAAAACCATAATTGAGAGAGTTAAGGGTATGCCATAGGAACAATTATGTAATATGTTACATATATCTAACTTTATAATCAATCTTGTTCGTAGTTAAAGTATTTAACTTCTATTATATAGTCCGCGAGTGTGGCGCAATGGAAAAGAGGTGCCTAGGCCAGGCAACGGACCCGGATTCGAGCCCTACCTTACTCACACTTCTCATAGAAAATGATATCCAGAGGTTATATGTTACGACCCGGATTTTTCGACGTTTAATTTGGAATATTTAAATGGTTTTAAATATTGAATTTGAATTTATAGATTGACTTTGAATATGAAGATTTGGGTTAAATTCGGAATTTAAATATAGCGATTTATTGGATAATTTAATCATTGAATTTAATAATTGAATATTGGTTAGATTATTGTGTCTTGAGTTTTAAGCTCGATAAAAATAGTTTAAAGGCATGTAAAATTTATATTGATAATAATCAAGATAATAAAAGTTTTAAAATTGAATTTAAAGGTTATCTGTTTAATTTTAAAAAAAAATAGCTTGTTTTAATTGACATTTAAAAATAGCAATCCAGACATAGTCTCGGATTTCGACGAAACCAGTTCCATTGGATCTGTAATATTGTATTATTATTGAATTTCAAATTACATACCTTTTGGAGTGATCGTTTAGCCGTACGAGATATAAATGCCTTGAAATTTATATCGAAATTTCAATATGATAATTGGGTCCGAAAAAGCCATCTTCTCCATACGATCGAATTAGGACTCGAAACCTTTTCCATTGTGTTTGAAATAGGGGTATAACAATATAAATGCCTAGCAGCATGCCTCCGTAGGGATTCAAAATTTCAAGATAGGTAAAACGAGGTATTTTGGAATAAATTTATATTATAAAATTTAAAATCAACTCGTACCTGTCGTTTCCATCCCTTCAACCCCTACCATGTTCGAGACGCCTCCCTTTTCCTTGTTAAATCACATCTCCTCTTTCTTATTCTTTCAGTCCAATTTCATTTCAAACGAACATAAAAAAATGGTGAATGAACGCAAAAAAAAGGAAATTCAATACTCGATTAAAATCGAGACAAGCTCGTTCGAGGTTTTAAGGCACACGTTCAAGCTTTCATTCGTGATTGGTTAGGCGATTCTCGATTCCTGTTAGTTAGGGTAGTCGGCCGCAGTGGCTGGTGGCTTGGGGCGCGCGGTGGCTGGTGGGAGTGAAGCGTGAGGTGATGGCGACGGGCGCAAGCACGTGGTTCGCGCTTGCAGGTGCTGGAGTGGTGGAGCTCGCTTCGAGATGAGCGCGCGTGAAGTGGATGGTTTGCATGCATGTGGATATCGGGGCCGAAGTAGGTGACTTCAGGCGATGGTCGCGGCTGCAAGGAAGGTCGATGCTGCTGTTGCATGTCGAAGCGAGGTAGTTAGGGTGTTTGATGGGTGTTCGGTTGGGGGGTTCATCAGCGATGTGGGTCGGTGGTGGCGACTGTGCGATGATTTCGGCGGCTGTTGCTGCCGTGTTCGGCAATGAGTGTGGGAAGATGAGTTATCTTAAGTAATCTCTATAAATAAATTAATTCTATTTTATGCAGTTAAATTTTTATTAATTAGCTTATTAAAATACAAATTTGATCTCAAGAACTTATAAATTTAATATTGATTGCATACGAGGTCGAAAATGAATAAAACAAGACGAGTGTGGATTCGTAGATGAGAAATATACAAGTTGGGATTAATTTGGAACGATTAACAATTTCGGGAAAATCAAGGTGAGAAAAATTCTCATTCATTTGGATTACCCAAATTTAAATTTCAATAGTTGGAATTAAAATTTGGATGCTTATTGAATTTATTAATTATTGTCCGTTGAATGATATAATATATATATATAGTAGTATATATATTAGTATTTGGAGTGATATTCCCGCACATTATAGCGGATGAGACCCTATGCGCCCGCATAATAGCGGATGACCCTATATACCGCGATATCTCCCTCGAAGTGGGATTGGTATTATTTTTATGTTGTATTAACATCTGTGGATGCAGGGAAACAAGTTGGAGGGATCCAACTGGATTCCTCAAATTTGTTTATTTTTCATATATAGTGATATATGATTTGTGTGGAATAATCTATTGTAGATTATTGTAGTGATTGGAATTATTGGATGCTATTGTAGCACTGGCCTGAATTTTGATAATTTAAATACTATAAATGTTTTTTTAAAAATTTATGGAATGAAAAGGAATTTGAATATATATATATATATATATATACATGTATGTATGTAGATATATATATATATATGTATATTAGAATAGGTGTTATTTTAAAGAAAATGAATTAGGGGAAAAAATATATATTTGATTTTTGATTACACTTAACTGTTGTGAACTATTAAATGGAGATTTTTAAAAATGAATTATATAAGAGATTTTATAAATGATATTCTGGAAATATAAAAAGAGTTCAATCAATATTGGAAATAGATTGGAAGTATAAAGGGAATTTATAAGGAATGAATCTATATAATGGAATTTAATAAATAAGATTTGTTTTATAAACAGGTAAAACAAAGGGGTTATGGGATTTATAAAGATGTTTATAAATAAATGAATTCGATATCAGATGAAAATTGGGAGAATGGGTAAAATAGGTGTGAGAAAATAGTAGGTTCTATTTTTGAAATGAGAATGGTTAGGAAATCTACGATGAATCGATATGTTGTGAAATCGAGAGGAAGTTATAAATTAAATTGGTTATTGAGATTTTAAAAATGTATTTTTAATTTTAAGAAGTGAGGTTGTTTTTAAAAGGAAAATTTTATTATTTTAAAACTATGGAATTTTAAACTAGTTGAAATTGAAATACTTTGGTAAGTAGATTTTCAAATGTTAAATATTTATTTAATAAATTCTAACTTTTAAATTCAGCTTTGGAAATTTACCGGTTCACCTAAAAATGAGTTATAAATGTTATAAAAGTGTTTTAAATATTTTAAATAATAACTTAAACATATTTTAAAAAAAACTACTATTCTTTAAAGAAAAATACTTGTTATATATATCGTTTTGAAGGATTGCAAATTTATTAATAAATTCTCTCGAGATTTGTAAATGGGTTTATTAAAGGATGAAATTTTTATAAAAGAAGTCCTATAAATGGAATGTTAGAGACTTAAAGACAATTTTCGATGTCTAGATGCGATAATTTTGGGAAGATTTTGAATTCATTTAAAGGAGTTATAAATGGTGGATTGGGATTCTAAACAAGTATAATCGATTTGGAAATCGTAAGAAGAATTTATTAAAAATTCTGAAGACTTACGATATAAGTATGAAATATTTCCAAGATAAATATTAAAATGATTTTGGAAATTATACGTAAATATTTTCCTAAATATCGAACGGAAGGTTTTGGAAATATTTTTAGTGGGAAAGGATTTGGAATAGAAATATTGTCTAAGTGTTGTAAATGGAAGTTGGAAATATTTCTAAGGATTGAAATGGTAAAATATCTTGTTATGGATACAAGTGTTTAAATTGTTTTCAAATATAGAATATTGAAGAGATTGAATATAAATATATATATCTTGGTGAAGATGTTTGAAATAAATATTTTGGAGATTTATAAAATAAGGCCTAGCGTTGCTTTTGGATGTTATTTTATAGTTGAATAAACGACTATCAATATTGGCCAATTTCGTTAATCATTTCGAAGAGACCGGGATCAGATTTGCTTCATTACAACATGATAGGTGGTTCTCGCTTCGTGTTTGGTGGCAAGCAGGAGACTCTTACCCCTACATGTCCCAGAGTGGTTGGTTGTTGTCGAGAGGCTGGCCGTAAAAGCAAATTCGAGGTACCAGTGTAGAGCCACGACGGAAAGTGGCTGCTGCTGGGATGGTTGAAAAGCTTACTGGCCTTTATAGTTGGTATCAGAGCTGAAGGTTAAGCGAGGACCTTGGCTCTGGTGGAGATTACTCATTAGAGATAGGGTCAGTAGTACCCTAGAATGAGTTAAGTATAATAATAGATATGAGCGCGTATTTGTTAGTGAATATGAAACGGTTTCGTATTGTGTTAATTTATCTGTTGAGTGGTATATAAATTCTGTTCGAGTAATGGGATGCACCAAATCGATAGGAGTTTCTAAACACTTGAACGCGATAGGCTAACACAGTATGGTTTTGAAGCGGGTAAATGAAATAATTTTACCCAAATTATATTTTGACATAAAAGAGAATAGTTTTCTAAAAATTATTATAGTAGTGTGTTTAATTATTATTATATAATCAAAATAAGATTATAAAATTGGAAATGGTTTATTAAAAGCCCAAAATTTAAAATAGTATAAGAATGAATTATAAAAATGAATTCAAGCCAGAATTTGGAAATTTAAATTCTGGAAATTTTTTGAAATATTTTCCAAAGTGTTCAAAATGAATAATTGTAATATTATTTTTGAAAGGATTTTGAATAGAAAATCAGTTTTAAATGGATTTTGAAGATGTTATAGCACTGAAATCACTTCGGTCGCTGGAAAATAATTCTGATGATGATCGCGACATCATCGGTGTTCATTTTCGAGTTTCTAAGTGATGGATTGCCACCGTGGTCGTTGTTTTGGATTGTTTTGAGGAAAAACAAGTTTGTTTTGAAAATTTCGAAGGAGAATTGTTTTGGGATGGAACCAAGTGAATTTTTAAAAATTCAAATGGAATGGTTTGTTGAAACAGAGAGTTATATATATGTATATAATTGATTTCAAAGAAGTTTAAAATAAAATGCCGACTGTTGAATTCTGGGATCCTTATTTAAATAATTTAAATATATCAGGAAATAAGTTATAAACTTATAAAAATTAGAAATGATTCTAGATAAGAAAGGAAAATATGGAAAGTAAATTTTGGAATAAATTTTAACTTGAGAAAGTCAAAATGGATGAAATTTAACTTGAGCTAAGTTAAATAAAGTTGTATTGGAAATGATATCGATCGGGACTGAGATATAAAATTAAATGGAATTCAACTTAAGTTGAATAAATTAAATTAAAAAAAATTAATTGATTGGGTTGCATTGAATTAATGTGGTGCATTAATGAAATTGGAATTTAACTTAAGCAAGTTAAAGTAAATAAATAAATGAAGTGATTATAATAAATGGGATTTTAACTTAAGTAAGTTAAATTAAATTGAACGAATTAAAATTTAACTTAAGCCAAGTTAAATAAAAATTGGGTTGAATTTGGATTGAATTGAAATAAAATTGAATTGAGTTATAGATGATTTTGAATGGAATAAACAAACTTCAATAGCTTATAAAAATTAAAATGAATTGAATAAAATTATACTTAGGCTATAAATAAGTGTATAATCTCGAGTTAAAAAAAATAAAAGGTGAATATATGCGAGTATAAATTGATGGAAATGGAAAAAAAATAAGTTGTGTAACTTATAAAATTGAAAATTGGAATAGATAAGCCAAATAAAAAGAGTTTGATATTTTGCAAACGAAATAAAAACCCAAACTTGAATTATAAAATAAATTTGAACTCAAGTAAATAAAATGAATTGATTTTTGAAATAAGAATCAAATATTGAGTATAAATTTGAAGTGAACTAATCAGATATTTAAATAGTTAAATGAATATGAAGATGGAATTTAACTTGGTTAAGTTAAAATTGGTTTGTGAATTAAAAATGGATATTGGAAATGAAACTTGAGTTATAAATAAAATTCAACTTAGATTGTAAGTGAATTAAATATAATTGGAAGTGTGATCGAATGAAATGAAATTGGATTGAAATAAAAATGACTTGAGTTAAAAATAAATCCAAGTAAGTATAAATAAATTGAATATAGCCTTGAATTTCATTTTAAATAAAATACGGGAATGAACTGAGTATGGAATTAAAATTGAATGAAAATTGATCCAAAATGGGAATAGAATTTGTTGCAGAAGGAAATAAACTTAAGTCATATAGTTGTAATAGTTAGAAATAAATAAATTAACTTGAGTTAATATTTTAAATGGGGGGGCTTGGCTTAAATAATTTATGAGATGGCTATTTAATATAATAATGTTCTGAGCTAAATTAAATGGATTTGAGTATAGTAAAAGTGAATTTGAATGGGATGCAAAATGGATGGATCGAGAATCAATTAAAAATGGAATAGAATTAAATATAAATTAAGTTGGAATCAATTTAAAATAGTTATAAACTAAAGTGGATATTTTATTAAATAAATATCGCCAGATTTTCATAGAAAAAAAATTGATCGTTTGATGTAAACAGAAGTAAATTAAATTCTACAAATAAATTGAAAGTGAATAAATTGATTTTAATCCATTTGGAATGAATATAAGTTGTTGGTTTAAAAATGACTTGAATGCAAATAATTTTGTTGTAAACCATTCGAATTGAATGAAATAGTATATGGATTGGTTGAAAGCAATTAAATTAGTATCTGAACCTTATAAATTGCTTATGATATATGTTTAGCATTCTAGTTATGTGTTTACACTAGTTAAATAAATAAAATGTCAGTGACTTTCATATATTTGGTACTTACGTGTTTAAATTGAGTAAGTATAGGTACCTGGAGCTGTTTTGCTTGACTTTGATTGCGCGAATTGCAAAATAAATCAGCCGCTTGCTTAAAAATGCTGAAATAAGGTACGTTTTCGGATTAAATACTATGAAAATTATAAATATTGATGTATTTTTTTTCGATCGGGTGGGTCGATGTATATATATTTATCTCTCTTGTCATATTGCAAAAGGTCCTACGTACCAAGGGGACTCTGCCAAAAATTTTTGAAAATTTAAGGCGTTAGAAAAAATTTAAAATTTTTGTAAAATTTTTGTTTAACGATGAATCGATTTCGAATTTATAATCGAAATAAAGGATTTTGGAATTAGAATTGAAGGCTAATTGTTTTGGGTGGAACTAAAAGATTAGAAAGCGAAACATCGAGTTTTCACTAAGTGGGTTTTTGGATAAATTAATGGGTTTGGAGCATTCTTCTGCCTTAGCAATTTCGGGGACTAAATTCTTTTAAGGGGGAAGGAATGTAACGACCCGGATTTTTCGACGTTTAATTTGGAATATTTAAATGGTTTTAAATATTGAATTTGAATTTATAGATTGACTTTGAATATGAAGATTTGGGTTAAATTTGGAATTTAAATATAGCGATTTATTGGATAATTTAATCATTGAATTTAATAATTGAATATTGGTTAAATTATTGTGTCTTGAGTTTTAAGCTTGATAAAAATAGTTTAAAGGCTTGTAAAATTTATATTGATAATAATCAAGATAATATAAGTTTTAAAATTGAATTTAAAGGTGATCTGTTCAATTTTAAAAAAAATAGCTTGTTTAAATTGAAATTTTAAAATAGTGATCCGGGCACAGTCTCGAATTTCGACGAAACTAGTTCCATTGGATCCGTAATATTATATTGTTATTGGATTTCAAATTTCATAGCTTTTGGAGTTATCGTTTAGCCGTACGAGATATAAATGCCTTGAAATTTATATCGAAATTTCAATATAATAATTAGGTCCGAAAAAGCTATCTTCTCCATACGATCGAATTAGGACTCAAAACCTTTTCCATTGTGTTCGGAATAAGGAGTATAACATTATAAATGCCTAGCGGCACACCTCCGTAGGGGTTCAAAATTTCAAGATAGGTAAAACGAGGTATTTTGGAATAAATTTATATTATAAAATTTAAAATCAACTCGTACCCGTCGTTTCCATCCCTCCAACCCCTACCATGTTCGAGACGCCTTCCTTTTCCTCGTTAAACACGTCGCCTCTTTCTTATTTTTTCAGTCCAATTTCATTTCAAACGAACATAAAAAAATGGTGAATGAACACAAAAAAAAGAAATTCAATACTCGATTAAAATCGAGACAAGCTCGTTCGAGGTTTTAGGGCACGCGTTCAAGCTTTCTCTCGTGATTGGTTAGACGATCCTCGATTCGCGTTAGTTAGGGTAGTCGGACGCAGTGGCTGGTGGCTTGAGGCGACGATGGCTGGTGGGAGTGAAGCACGAGGTGATGGCGACGGGCGCGAGCGCGTGGTTCACGCTTGCAGGCGTTGGAATGGTGGAGCTCGTTTGGAGATGAGAGCGCTGAAGTGGATGGTTTGCGTGCGTGTGGATATCGGGGCCAAAGTAGGTGGCTTCAAGCAATGGTCGTGGCTGCAAGGACGGTCGAGGCTGCTGTTGTGTGTCGAAGCGAGGCAGTTAGGGTGTTTGATGGGCGTTCGGTTGGGGGGTTCATCAGCGATGAGGGTCGGTGGTGGCGACTGTGAGATGATCACGGCGGCTGCTGCTATCGTGTTCGGTAGTGAGTGTGGGAAGATGAGTTATCTTAGGTAATCTCTGTAAATAAATTAATTCAATTTTTATGCAGTTAAATTTTTATTAATTAGCTAATTAAAATACAAATTTAATCTCAAGAACTTATAAATTTAATAATAATTGCATATGAGGTCGAAAACGAATAAAACAAGACGGGTGTGGATTCGTAGATGAGAAATATACAAGCTGGGTTAATTTGGAACGATTAACAATTTCGGGAAAATCAAGGTGAGAAAAATTCTCACTCATTTGGATTACCCAAATTTAAATTTCCATAATTAGAATTAAAATTTGGATGCTTGTTGAATTTATAAATTATTGTCTGTTGAATGATATAATATATATAGTAGAATATATATTAGTATTTAGAGTGATATTCCCGCACATTATAGCGGATGAGACCCTATGCGCCCGCATAATAGCGGATGAACCTATATACCGCGATATCCCCCTCGAAGTGGGATTGGTATTATTTTTATGTTGTATTAACATATGTGGATGCAGGGAAACAAGTTGGAGGGATCCAACTGGATTCCTCAAATTTGTTTATTTTTCATATATAGTGATATATGATTTGTGTGGAATAATCTATTGTAGATTATTGTAGTGATTGGAATTATTAGATGCTATTATAGCACTGGCCTGACTTTTGATAATTTAAATACTATAATTTTTTTTTTTTAAATTTATGGAATTAAAAGGAATTTGAAAAACAAATATATATTGGAATTGGTGTTATTTTAAAGAAAATGAATTAGGGAAAAAATATATATTTGATTTTTGGTTACACTTAACTGTTGTAAACTATTGAATGGAGATTTTTAAAAATGAATTATATAAGAGATTTTATAAATGATATTCTAGAAATATAAAAAGTGTTAAAATCAATATTGAAAATAGATTGGAAGTATAAAGGGAATTTATAAGGAATGAATTTATATAATGGAATTTAATAAATAAGATTTGTTTTATGGACATGTAAAACAAAGGGGTTATGGGATTTGTAAACGATGTTTATAAATAAAGGAATTCGATATCAGATGAAAATTGGGAGAATAGGTAAAACAACTGTGAGAAAATAGTAGGTTCTATTTTTGAATTGAGAATGGTTAGGAAATCGACGATGAATCGATATGTTGTGACATCGAGAGGAAGTTATAAATTAAATTGGTTATTGAGATTTTAAAAATGTATTTTTAATTTTAAGAAGTGAGTTTGTTTTTAAAATGAAAATTTTATTATTTTAAAACTGTGGAATTTTAAACTAGTTGAAATTGAAATACTTCGGTAAGTAGATTTTCAAATGTTAAATATTTATTTAATATATTCCAACTTTTAAATTCAGCTTCGAAAATTTACCGGTTCACCTAAAAATGAGTTATAGATGTTATAAAAGTGTTTTAAATATTTTAAATAATAACTTAAACATATTTTAAATAAAACTACTATTCTTTAAAGAAAAATACTTGTTATATATATATCGTTTTGAAAGGTTGCAAATTTATTTATAAATTCTCTCGAGATGTTTAGACGGGTTTATTAAAGGATGAGATTTTTATAAGAGAAATCGTATAAGTGGAATGTTAGAGACTTAAGAGAATTTCCGATGTCTAGATGCGATAACTTCGGGAAGATTTTGAATTCATTTAAAGGAGCTATAAATGGTGGATTGGGATTATAAACAAGTATAATCGATTTGGAAATCGTAAGAAGAATTTATTAAAAATTCCGAAGACTTATGATATAAGTATGAAATATTTCCAAGATATATATTAAAATGATTTTGGAAATTATACGTAAATATTTTCCTATGTATCGAAAGGAAGGTTTTGGAAATATTTTTAGTGGGAAAGGATTTGGAATAGAAATATTTTCTAAGTGTTGTAAATGGATGTTGGAAATATTTCTAAAGATTGAAATGGTAAAATATCATGTTATGGATACAAGTGTTTAAATTGTTTTCAAATATAGAATATTGAAGAGGTTGAATGCATATATATATCTTGGTGAAGATGTTTGAAATAAATATTTTGGAGATTTATAAAATTAGGCCTAGTGTTGCTTTTGGATGTTATTTGATAGTTGAATAACTGATGATCAATATTGGCTAATTTCGTTAATCGTTTCGAAGAGACTGGGATCAGATTTAGCTATCCGAAAACCACTTGATCCAGTTTGAACGTTACGAATGAATACCGTAAAGATGGTGAAGACGGCGATTCGGTTTGTCCAGACCCAGGACAACTTGTATGGATGAATGCTATCAGAACCTCGTCATCGGAGGACGATGAGCATTCTAAGTAAAATTGTTCTTGAAAGGTAACGCTTAGCCTCAAACCTCATCAACCGGGAATGACTAAAACAGGGGAGATGCAGCAAGGCTAAATGGGTCGCACCCAATTAGGGTATGTTATCACCTTTCTAGATGTCCTCGGAAACCAAATTATTATAGATATGGTTGTGCATGGAAGGAGCGCTCGATAGTAAGGGTGGGAACACTCGGAGTGATAACATATTCGGTCTATCCAGATTAGGGGTAGGCCGGTCTTGCGTAGCAGGGGATCCCGGCGTGGTCCTCGGTACATTGTTCTAGAGGTGTACTGTGGTGCGCGGTACCCCAGTGGCCCAGTCATTCGTTGGAATCCATTCTCCAATACGAGCTTACGGTTTTGTTTGTAGAGCCTAGTATGCTAGAATTTAATTAATGTAACAATTTCAGCTATTTGAATAAGTACTTGAATTTAGACACTATTATAATATCACTGGATTTTCTATAAAATATTTTGGTTATCGTAAGGTAAAAACCCGTGGTGTTTATGTGTAACGCGGTCTTACGAGATACCTTTATTTTTCAAAGGATTTGATAACTCTAATAATTCAAATTGAGTGTTTTTTTTTCTCACGCTGGTTTTCCAGACTGACTCGGGTGTTATTTTATTATAATGCTCGGGTCAGATCGAGTATTACAGATTCAGGTTTAAATGTTGTGGAGCTCAGGAGACGAGCTGGAGGAGTTTCGGACGTATTTCCGTACTTGACTTATATTCCGCTGTGTAAGGACAAGTTATATAACTGTCCAGTTTGATGTATTGATTGTTATACTCTGATGATTGTAAGTATAAAACAGTTATAGATTCTTTTGTATAAAAAATCTGCTATAATATATTATATTTTGTTCCGCTGTGATTGTGAGATTCTGTGTTGTTGTTTCTATTTCTTCTTCTATCTTTTCTTCTTTACCCTAAAGGTTCGTATTTCCGTCCAATTTGAGTTGAGCTGATGTGAAATATTGTCGACTCAAAGGGGTACGGAACTACGTGTAACAACCCGGGATTTGCATTACCGGAAAAAAAAATTAGGATTTTATTTAAATGGAGCAAATGGATTTTTGGGATAAGGATAATTTATTTAAAAATATGGACATTTTAAATAAATGGGTTTTTTAAAAAAAATGAGGTGAAGTATTATTTTGGAACAATTAAAAATTAATGGGAAATTTAAGAAGGGGATTTGGTTAAGTATGGGTTTTCATGGCTATGTTAACACTTAAACAATTTTTATACATGTTTACAGCCACTCTCTCTTAAGGGGTCCATTAGCCTAACCCAAACCCACTTACCATTCTATAAATCATCTCAAACTCCTAACCCTCATTCATTCCAACCCTAATCATATTCCTTAAACCTTAAACCTAAAAATGGCCTCCATGCTTAGGAAAGCTCCATCCTCTCTTATATTGGCTTAAGCTAGTTAAAGTAAGGGAAGGTAGTGTAAAAACCCTCTTGTAATCCATTTCTAACTCTCTTTAATTTATGGAAATCATGTTGTAACTCTTGGTTTTATGTGTTTTGGTATTTTTCTAGCTCCTTGATCATCATCTCTTAGCTTTGGTTAGTGCCATATAGGTGTTTGTTCTATTGCTTGAGAGGAATACTAGGTAAACCCTCTCCTAATCTATGTATAAGCATCTCTTAATTTCTAAAATTATTTTGTAATCCTCTTTTTTTGTGCATTTAGATTGTGAAACTCTTTGATCTTCTTTTCATTGCTTGGGAAAGAGGTAATATATGCTAGCTGAAATTATAATTAGTTTATTACTGTTAGTAAATTAGGCATATCTCATTCATCTTAAATCGGAATTAAGATTTTCTTGAAGTTCTGGAAAACTTATTCTGTAGCCTATAACTTTTATGTTTTGAGCTTTACCTAATTTTGTGGTTTGAATGGTCGAAATCACGTTTGTTTGTCGCTAACCTGACAACAAACTACAGGGTTGATAAAATAAAACCCTGAAATTGATTTGGCCATAATTTAGTCGTTTCTTATCCAAATCTAATAATTTTGGATGTTCTGGAAAGCTTAGATTTAGAGCTAAAACTTTCATGTTTTGAGTTTCATGAAATTTCAAAGTTAATTTGGTCAAACTGTGCATTCTTACCACTGTCCCGAGAGCACAACGACAGTGATATAAAATTTAGATCTGAGAATTGTTTTAGTCATAGAATTTTCATCTCTGGTCGGAATTTGACGATCTTGGTCATTCCGGAAAGCTTAGAAACTAAGCTACAACTTTCATTTTATTCATTTTGCCAGAATTTGAAGTTTACTATGCCAAAATTGTGGTTTTTCATCTCTGGCCAGTTAGTGCATAGCTATAGGCCTTAGTCTCTTTTCTCCCGTTGTTTTCAGCGTAGAACCCCGACTTTGCGACGCCATCCCGGACTCGTACTTTGTCATATTTCATCGTTTTTGGTCTAGTTAAAAATATGAGATCGAGATCTTTAACCATGCAAAGTTTGGTTTAGATCTGGGTGCATTAGATACTTCGTTTCTATTGCCGAAGTAGCACCCAGAAACTGTTTTACAACAGTGATCATTTTCAGTTATCGTCGGACCAACTTTGAAACATTGTCGTTTCTTCGTTTCAAGTCAAAACCGAACGATTCTTGTTGCATATCAAAGTAGGAGTACTTTACTATGCTTCTGCAAATTTTCATCAAGATCTGAGTTCATGTGACCCTTCGACCATGTCGTCGAAGTGTGACCTTTACACTGTTTTGACACAGTAAAGTTTTATGATTTTTGTCCGACTTTGAGACGACGCTGTTTCTTCGTTTCAAGTCGGAATTTCCCGATTCTTTTTGCAGTTTGGAGCAGGGATGTTGGACTATATTCCTACCAATTTTCATGCCATTCGGATTCAGTTTGCTGGTCCGAATAATTTTCCGAACTTGGGTTCGCGTCATTTTTGGACTATTTTCCAACACTTAGAATATTTTCAGTGATTTTCTGGTTTTATTGATTTCTTTGAGATTTGTCTCTAGATTTCGTACACGGGTTTTATGAATTATTTTCAAAGGATTTTTCACTCCTAAATGGCTTTAGAAATTATTATATAATATTATTTTTAATTATTAAATTAATTACTCCATAATAGGAGAGTTTTCAAAAGCCGTTTTAAAGTGATTTCAAAATCAATTATAAATCCGTTTCGCACCATTATTTTCTATAATAAAAATCTCACACTCACTTTTTAGCACGTCGAGCGAAGTGGAAAGGTGCTTAAACGGTTAGGAAATCTCCGGCCTATGGAACCGTGTGTATTTCCTTTCCGGTTAATCCCCGACCTATTCGATTGATCGTTTTGACCTTTGGGTCTAGTTTACGGATGATACGAGGTGGACTTTTTATTGTTTGGAGTGTGAGCTTGCTATTGGTTAGTAAACCGTTTAGTGCGAACGTGGGGTATGGGACTCATTGTTAACACTTTACGGGTTCCTCTCCAAGAAGTTGGTGACACATTAGCCTTTGGGCGGCCAGTACTGGACCTCTGGGTCACCACGCCTCTGGGCAACTGTCTCTGGACACCTGCTCTATGGAGCAGTTTATTTTTCGGCATGCGCCTCTGGGCCTTTATCCTTCTGGGAAGGATCTTGCCGTCTCGCGCGTTTCGCATCTGTGCGAGTGATCGATTACAACTCTACAGTACTTGGCAACAACGACTCTGGTCGGTGCACGTGCAATATTGGTATTATTTGATGATTTTTATATCCATTGGAGTACCGCCATTCAGTGTTGGTTCTATGGAACCATACGATGTAAGTGCGATTGCCTTGTGGATTCACAGTGTCTCTGGACACTGCTTTTCAGCGTTGGATTTCATTGACTTTTTAGTATATCCCCATTGCTCTTTGCAGCATCGATCTTTGCTTGGGCATTGATTACAGACTCTGGTCACTCTTGGGATTATTGCCTATGGGCATCTTTTTATAGCTTTGGCTACGCCGATGATATGAGGCGATTTTATTTATTCTACACTTTGGTGTTGATTTCTCTTTGGAGATTTTTATTGTTTATTGATGATTAGGGATCGTCATTATATTCATGTGGTTCATAATATACTTCTCTTTGGATAAGTACTGTTTTATTTATGTACCGCATTACTATATATCTCAGTTATTACTGATTGTTTAGCTAGCCTGACCCGAGTGTTTTCACTCGGGTCAGACCGAGTTGTTTTAGGTTAGTTCTCTGGACTTAGCTTCTATGCTTCCGCTTGGACATTATCTGCTATGCTGATAGATAGCGCTTTTATTTGTCCACTATTCCGCTACTCTGTTATTATTCAGACTTTGATATGTACGTATTTTTGACTCACATGAGTGAGCAGTGGCTTTGTACCCACTTATAGTATTTGGATCTGTATTGACGATGTAGTGTCCTAGGATTTTATATCTGTTATGTGATTCTGTTCTGTGATGCTATTTCATTATGTTATTATGCTTTGTCCTGATAGATCTTTAGGCATTTGTAATTTCGTTATAAGTATTTACCGAATATGTCGAACCACCTGTTTGAGAAAAATTTAAATAGATTCCACCTTTCGACGTATTCAGTAGATAGTTATAGCTTGATTACAAATGGTCGCTTCCACTATACTCTATTCTCCGCTTTAATAGACAGTATTACTCCCGTAATACTCTTTGTTACAGTGGGTCTCAGAGTGGGGCGTTACAGCTTGGTATCAGAGCCTGGTTTCAGGAATAAGCATAATAAACACAGAACAGATACACTTAGTACAATACATTTTAATTAGATCCGAATTAAATCAAATCCCTTCCTTATATTTATTGATAGATAAGTTAGGAATATGTATAGGAATCCGTTATATTCCGTAGTATTCCTTAATTAATTATCTACCATTGAATCATGTCTAACTCTAATTCCCGTTATGACATGTTTGACCAATTGAGCGGTGCGAAGGTCTTTTCTCAGCTTGACCTTGCCACCGGATTCCATCAGCTACGAGTCATGGAAGACAGCATTCCTCTTACAGCATTTCGCACTCGTCATGGTTCTTTTGAGTGGTTGGTCATGCCGTTCGGCTTGCCGAACGCTCCGGCTTTCTTCGTCGATCTTATGAATCGAGTATTCCGAGAATACATCGATAGATTCGTTCTAGTTTTCATCGACGATATTCTTATTTATTCTAGATCCAAGGCAGAGCATGCTTGTCATCTGCGAATCGTCTTGGATACTCTTCATCAGCATCAACTTAGGGCCAAGCTCTCCAAGTGCCATTTCTGGGAGAGCAAGGTCAAGTTCTTGGGTCATATTGTTTCATCTGAGGGTATTTCTGTCGATCCTGCCAAGATCGAAGCTATTCAGAATTGGAAGCAGCCCGATAACGTTCATGATATTCGCAGCTTCCTTGGGCTGGCGGGTTATTACCGTCGGTTTATCAAGGATTTTCTCGAGTTGCACTTCCCCTCATGACTCTGACTCGTAAGGGGGTTCGTTTTATTTGGTCTGATAAGTGTGAAGCTTCCTTTCAGCGACTGAAGGAACTTCTCACCCATGCTCCTATTCTTGTGGTTCCTGAGAGTAACCAGGATCTTGTTGTTTACACCGACGCTTGTGGCAGCGGCCTCGGTGCTGTGCTTATGTAGAAAGATCGGGTAGTTGCTTACGCTTCTAGGCAGCTACGTCCGAATGAGGTTCGCTATCCGACTCATGATCTTGAGTTGGCAGCTATCGTCTTTGCTTTGAAGACGTGGCGTCACTTTCTATTAGGCGAACGCTTCACTCTTTACACCGATCACAAGTCTCTGAAGTATTTATTCAGTCAGAAGGATCTCAATATGAGGCAGCAGCGATGGCTCGAGTTTCTCACCTCATATGACTTAGACATTCAGTATACCCCTGGCAAGGGTAATCGTGTGGCTGATGCACTCAGTCGCAAACACTCAACAGTAGTTTCTATGATGATAGCCGAGTGGGATATTCTTGTGACTCTTTCTATGTGTGATATTCGAAATCGAGCTCCGTCTTCTGATCCTCAGATCTTGTTATTCAGCTTGGAAGCCCGACCTATTCTATTGGATTGCATTGCCCATGCTCAGCGGAAGGATCCAGTGATGAGACATTGTTGGATTATTCTATTGATTATCATCGGTGTCTTCGCAGGAAGAACCGTATTTTGGTACCATCTGATTTATCACTTAGGCATGACATTCTGGACGAGTGTCATCGCACTAAGTACGACATCCATCCCGGCTCGAGCAAGATGTATGCCGATATGTGTCGGGTATATTATTGGGAAGGGTTGAAGAGTGATGTTGCAAGTTATGTAAGCCGTTGCATGACTTGTCAACAGATCAAAGTTGAGCATCAGCGTCCATCTGGTCTTCTTTAGCCACTAGAGATTCCATTGTGGAAATGGGATCAGATATCCATGGATTTTATTGACGGTCTGCCTCGATCGAGGTCAGGCCATACTTCTATTTGGGTCATAGTCGATCGCTTGACCAAATCAGCTCATTTCATTCCTATTAAGTCCACTTGGACTGCTCCTCAGCTTGCCAAGCTATATGTGAAAGAAGTCGTTCGACTTCATGGTATTCCTAGCTCTATCGTCTGTGATCGAGACACTATCTTTACTAGTCACTTCTGGAAGTGCCTATAGTCAGCTTTGGGCTCAAAGCTGAATCTCTCGACTGCTTATCATCCTCAGACCGACGGTCAGACGGAGAGGGTGAATTGTGTTTTAGAGGATCTTTTGCGCTGTTGTATTCTGGATTTCGGAAGTAGTTGGGAGGATCACTTACCGCTTGTAGAGTTCTCCTACAACAACAGCTTTCAGTCTAGTATTGGCATGGCTCCTTTCGAGGCTCTTTACGGAAGGCCATGTCGTTCTCCTTCGTGTTGGTTAGAATCTGGCGAGAAGCTCCTTCTTGGTCCAGATTCAGTTCGGAAATCTTCCGAGAAGATTATTCTTATTCGTCAGAGAATGAAAGAGGCGCAGAACCGTCAGAAATCCTACGCGGACAACCGTAGGAAACCTCTTGAGTTTTCCATTGGTGATCATGTCTTTATTTGGATATCTCCTATGAAAGGGGTTGTGCGTTTCAGCTCTACAGGGAAGTTGGCTCCTCGCTATGTTGGACCATTTCCTATTACGGAACGCATTAGCCCCGTGGCTTATCGTGTGGCTCTACTTGCTCATTTCTCTGGAATACATGATGTGTTCTATGTTTCTCAGCTTCGCAAGTGTGCGCGCGACCCTGATTCTATTATCGAGCCTCATATCGTGCCCGATTTGGAGATCTCACCCAATCTATCTATAGAGCAGCAACCTCTTCGTGTGCTTGATTCGGAGATCAGACGTCTTCGAAACAAAGAGGTTCAGCTTGTGAAAATTCAATGGTCATCGAATCCTAAGGACTGCACTTGGGAGACCAGAGAATTTATCGAGCGTTCTTATCCTGGCTTTCTTCCATCTTCTAGTACGAGTGAAAATCTCTATTTGATCTTCTATCATTTCTTTTGGGGATTAGACGTTATAAACGACGTCCATCTTAAGGAATTGCAGGGACGCAATTTTCTTAAGGGGGGGAGTCTGTAACAACCCGGGATTTGCATTACTGGAAAAAAAAATTAGGATTTTATTTAAATGGAGCAAATGGATTTTTGGGATAAGGATAATTTATTTAAAAATATGGACATTTTAAATAAATGGGTTTTTAAAAAAAATGAGGCGAAGTATTATTTTGGAACAATTAAAAATTAATGGGAAATTTAAGAAGGGGATTTGGTTAAGTATGGGTTTTCATGGCTATGTTAACACTTAAACAATTTTTATACATGTTTAGAGCCACTCTCTCTTAAGGGGTCCATTAGCCTAACCCAAACCCACTTACCATTCTATAAATCATCTCAAACTCCTAACCCTCATTCATTCCAACCCTAATCATATTCCTTAAACCCTAAACCTAAAAATGGCCTCCATGCTTAGGAAAGCTCCATCCTCTCTTATATTGGCTTAAGCTAGTTAAAGTAAGGGAAGGTAATGCAAAAACCCTCTTGTAATCCATTTCTAACTCTCTTTAATTTATGGAAATCATGTTGTAACTCTTGGTTTTATGTGTTTTGGTATTTTTCTAGCTCCTTGATCATCATCTCTTAGCTTTGGTTAGTGCCATATAGGTGTTTGTTCTTTTGCTTGAGAGGAATACTAGGTAAACCCTCTCCTAATCTATGTATAAGCATCTCTTAATTTCTAAAATTATTTTGTAATCCTCTTTTTTTGTGCATTTAGATTGTGAAACTCTTTGATCTTCTTTTCATTGCATGGGAAAGAGGTAATATATGCTAGCTGAAATTATAATTAGTTTATTGATGTCAGTAAATTAGGCATATCTCATTCATCTTAAATCGGAATTAAGATTTTCTTGAAGTTCTGAAAAACTTATTCTGTAGCCTATAACTTTTATGTTTTGAGCTTTACCTAATTTTGTGGTTTGAATGGTCGAAATCACGTTTGTTTGTCGCTAACCTGACAACAAACTACAGGGTTGATAAAATAAAACCCTGAAATTGATTTGGCCATAAGTTAGTCGTTTCTTATCCAAATCTAATAATTTTGGATGTTCTGGAAAGCGTAGATTTAGAGCTAAAACTTTCATGTTTTGAGTTTCATGAAATTTCAAAGTTAATTTGGTCAAAACTGTGCATTCTTACCATTGTCCCGAGAGCACAACGACAGTGATATAAAATTTAGATCTGAGAATTGTTTTAGTCATAGAATTTTCATCTCTGGTCGGAATTTGATGATCTTGGTCATTCCGGAAAGCTTAGAAACTAATCTACAACTTTCATTTTATTCATTTTGCCAGAATTTGAAGTTTACTATGCCAAAATTGTGGTTTTTCATCTCTGGCCAGTTAGTGCATAGCTATAGACCTTAGTCTCTTTTCTCCCGTTGTTTTCAGCGTAGAACCCCGACTTTGCGACGCCATCCCGGACTCGTACTTTGTCATATTTCATCGTTTTTGGTCTAGTTAAAAATATGAGATCGAGATCTTTAACCATGCAAAGTTTGGTTTAGATCTGGGTGCATTAGATACTTCGTTTCTATTGCCGAAGTAGCACCCAGAAACTGTTTTACAACAGTGATCATTTTCAGTTATCGTCGGACCAACTTTGAAACATTGTCGTTTCTTCGTTTCAAGTCAAAACCGAACGATTCTTGTTGCATATCAAAGTAGGAGTACTTTACTACGCTCCTGCAAATTTTCATCAAGATCTGAGTTCATGTGACCCTTCGACCATGTCGTTGAAGTGGGACCTTTACACTGTTTTGACACAGTAAAGTTTTATGATTTTTGTCCGACTTTGAGACGACGCCGTTTCTTCGTTTCAAGTCGGAATTTCCCGATTCTTTTTGCAGTTTGGAGCAGGGATGTTGGACTATATTCCTACCAATTTTCATGCCATTCGGATTCAGTTTGCTGGTCCGAATAATTTTCCGAACTTGGGTTCGCGTCATTTTTGGACTATTTTCCAACACTTAGAATATTTTCAGTGATTTTCTGGTTTTATTGATTTCTTTGAGATTTGTCTCTAGATTTCGTACACGGGTTTTATGAATTATTTTCAAAGGATTTTTCACTCCTAAATGGCTTTAGAAATTATTATATAATATTATTTTTAATTATTAAATTAATTACTCCATAATAGGAGAGTTTTCAAAAGCCGTTTTAAAGTGATTTCAAAATCAATTATAAATCCGTTTCGCACCATTATTTTCTATAATAAAAATCTCACACTCACTTTTTAGCACGTCGAGCGAAGTGGAAAGGTGCTTAAACGGTTAGGAAATCTCCGGCCTATGGAACCGTGTGTATTTCCTTTCCGGCTAATCCCCGACCTATTCGATTGATCGTTTTGACCTTTGGGTCTAGTTTACCGATGATACGAGGTGGACTTTTTATTGTTTGGAGTGTGAGCTTGCTATTGGTTAGTAAACCGTTTAGTGCGAACGTGGGGTATGGGACTCATTGTTAACACTTTACGGGTTCCTCTCCAAGAAGTTGGTGACACATTAGCCTTTGGGCGGCCAGTACTGGACCTCTGGCTCACCACGCCTCTGGGCAACCGTCTCTGGACACCTGCTCTATGGAGCAGTTTATTTTTCGGCATGCGCCTCTGGGCCTTTATCCTTCTGGGAAGGATCTTGCCGTCTCGCGCGTTCCGCATCTGTGCGAGTGATCGATCACAACTCTACAGTACTTGGCAACAACGACTCTGGTCGGTGCACGTGCAATATTGGTATTATTTGATGATTTTTATATCCATTGGAGTATCGCCATTCAGTGTTGGTTCTATGGAACCATACGATGTAAGTGCGATTGCCTTGTGGATTCATAGTGTCTCTGGACACTGCTTTTCAGCGTTGGATTTCATTGACTTTTTAGTATATCCCCATTGCTCTTTGGAGCATCGATCTTTGCTTGGGCATTGATTACAGACTCTGGTCACTCTTGGGATTATTGCCTATGGGCATCTTTTTATAGCTTTGGCTACGCCGATGATATGAGGCGGTTTTATTTATTCTACACTTTAGTGTTGATTTCTCTTTGGAGATTTTTATTGTTTATTGATGATTAGGGATCGTCATTATATTCATGTGGTTCATAATATACTTCTCTTTGGATAAGTACTGTTTTATTTATGTACCGCATTACTATATATCTCAGTTATTACTGATTGTTTAGCTAGCCTGACCCGAGTGATTTCACTCGGGTCAGACCGAGTTGTTTCAGGTTAGGTCTCTGGACTTAGCTTCTGTGCTTCCGCTTGGACATTATCTGCTATGCTGATAGATAGCGCTTTTATTTGTCCACTATTCCGCTACTATGTTATTATTCAGACTTTGATATGTACGTATTTTTGACTCACATGAGTGAGCAGTGGCTTTGTACCCACTTATAGTATTTGGATCTGTATTGACGATGTATTGTCCTAGGATTTTATATCTGTTATGTGATTCTATTCTGTGATGCTATTTCATTATATTATTATGCTTTGTCCTGATAGATCTTTAGCCATTTGTAATTTCGTTATAAGTATTTACCGAATATGTCGAACCACCTGTTTGAGAAAAATTTAAATAGATTCCACCTTTCGACGTATTCAGTAGATAGTTATAGCTTGATTACAAATGGTCGCTTCCACTATACTCTATTCTCCGCTTTAACAGACAGTATTACTCTCGTAATACTCTTTGTTACAGTGGGTCTCAGAGTGGGGCGTTACACTACGGGCCTTTACATTATAGGTATCATGAGTTGAAGCGAACAGACACAACTTAACTCCCCCTTAGGAGTTCATTGATCTACCAGGTTCTCCTGAGTATAATTCAAAAAAAACATTGATTGTATACTTTGTTATATAATGATATATATAATTACACAATCAATATAAATTATATTAATAGAAAATCCTTAAATAATATGTTGTGTGATATAGTTACAAATTGTTGTAATCATGAAATTATCACAACATAGAATAACATATTGTTTAAAATATTCCTGGTCAAAATGTTTCAAGCAAGGATATCGATATATTCATTGAGACCGGAGTGTGTAATGCTTTTCAAATGTTGGACAGTATATTACCTATGACTGTTGGGCATCAAGGGGTTATGTCCTCGTAGTTGTTGGATAACTGTAGAATGACTTGTCTAAGAATTTCCTATTGGTTAAATGACAACAAGGTCAAATAGGAAATCTCAGTGTAATGATGTTGCACAGTTCCTTGCTTGAGAATACTATGAAACTTCAATGTGCATGCTCCACTTTGATTATAGTTAAATCATGGTATAACGATCCATTGAGTGATTATAGTTGGGTTTGATTTGAAGCATTGGAACTGAAGCAATATTCAATGGAGAATTTGTCTCCTCTCAGTTTATCACGGTCAACTATAGTCAACTCAAAGTCAAAATCTCTAGTCGCAGTAGTACAATTAGTAATAGATGTTATTATTGAACCTATCACATTGTTTATGGAGTAATTGAGTTGAATAAGGATGATAATAGAATTTTGACCGAAATCAAGTTTCATATATCCTAAAGTGATATAGTGTTGACGAAGAGAACGTAGATAAATAATCATTGCTAAATGGTACCGCTTAAGAAAATATGAAATTGGATTTTACCAAAAAGATCTATAAGCGATGAATCTTGCTAAACTGTCACACCACTAGCTAAGGTGATGTATGAACGTTAGTATTTGAATTGTTCAATATTAATCGTTGACTGAATTCATACCATTGAATCTCACAATCGGTTTTTGTGAATTCTCCAAAAAAAATCACATGATTCAATTATTTTATAAAATGTTATAAATTGATTAAATTAATTAATATTTAAGAGAGATTAACTATTAATTTACTTGATGATTTTGTTGTTGTTAGTAACTATTTAGATGTATATATAGAAGTTATATATATGTGTATCGATATACGATATGGTATATATTTAAACATGTTTTAAATAGAGATGACTGCTTAAAAGCTTTTGGAAATAACATACCATTTGATGGTATGATGTGGCAAGATATTCTAGAGAGAAAGAAAGAGATATGGATGAGATCTAATTAATGGGATAAAGTTGAAAGTTTTAAAGAAGAGGAATAATGAAGGGTTTCTTTCTCTTAATAAAAATGAAACCTTCCTCATTAATTCCCTTTGGTCGACTCCATTTTCTCCATTTATTTTTCTTTCTCCTCTTTTTTCCAAGCCATGGAAATTTCTTTATTATTTTATAAATAAAATTTAAAATCCAAATCAAATCAAAATATCAAATAAAATAAAGAGCTACGCGATTCTTCCGTCTCCTGCAAATATTGGTTGCTGATTTTTAGAAATTCTAGAAGGATTCACGGATCAATATGTCATTTATTGGCTAGATCCATAAGGTAAAACTTCTTTTTCCTATTTATATTTAGTTGTATTGCCTTATAATGATTATATATATATATATCAATGCCCCTTAAACTTTATGTGTATGTTTTGATTCTAAAATTATGTTTAATTTTTTTAGTTGCATTAGTTTTGAGTGAAAATTAAATATTATATATCTATATACATATATTTTATTATATATTTATATATAAAATCATTTAGGAATATGTGAATCATATGTTATATTATTTAATATGTATGTGTGTGTATACTTTGAATGATTGAAATTATTTTCAGCTTCATAATTATATATACATAATTAGCACCTAATTCATTAAGTTTATTTTTATTTGATGATGCAATCTAGATCAGAATTTTGAATAAAACTTGCCAAACCAAATTTAGATTTCAAACTTCAAATTTGGATTTTGAAATTTCTATTAGACAATTTATGTTAAGTTTTGTCTAATAAATATTTTTTGTAAATATTCAGATTTCATAATATTTTGTACTCAAACATGCATTTTACATTAATCAAATTAAATTGAGGTAATTGATATATACATATAAATGGCAAATATATATGTACTAGATATAAATCCCAATATCTACACATGTATAATTGACCTTGTTGTTGTATTGTCGTTATATGTCATGTTAAATATTTTATCATCACATGTCATTTTGTATAATGAGTATGATAGAGTTAGGGGTATGCCTAGGAGAAAATATGTAATTGTTACATACATCTAACTCGATAGCCAATCTTGTTCGAAATAAAATATGTTTCCTTTTTATTATATACTTGATATAATGTGTTATATTAATTAATTTATTTAGTTAAAAGTATATTTAATAGAAAATCCATAAAATTTATAGTTACAAAGTGTTGTAACCATGAGCAATTTATCATAATAAAATTAAACATACCATTTTATATATTCCTAGTCATGATGTATCAAGCTTATATTGATACATTGGCTAAGACTGGAGTATTAAATGCTCTCCAAATGTTGGACAATGTATTACTCATGATTGTTGGAGGCACCAAGGGGTTATGTATTGATAGTTATTAGAAAACTATGGAATAACCCACTCGATAGTTTTCTGTTGGTTAATATAACTAAGATCAAACAGAAAATATTGATGTGACAAAATTACATAGTTCTCTTGACTTGAGAATACTGTTGATCTTCATGTGGAAGGTCTGCTTTGTTATAGTTAAGTTGTAGCACAGTGTCCATCGAACGACAATAGTTGAGTCGAATGTAAACATTGGAAGTGAAACACTATTCAAGAGAGGATTCGTCTCCTCGGTTATATGAGGTTAGTACCACGATCAATTGAAGTCAACTCAAAGTCAAAGTCTCTAACCAGAGCAGTTCAGTTAATATTGTTAGTACCTTAGGCATTAGTTTTGATGACAACTACCATGTGACATCATATAAAATATAGATGCTAATGTTTTTATCAAGTTATATATAGTATCTAGTGCAGGATATTAGATAGGTATTGATTAAGAAGACTGTACGGTATCAAGAGCAGATTTAAGAGGCTGATATAGAGATTCAAGAGTTAGAGATTGAAGACTCATGAGTATTAGAGATTCAAGATATCTAGATAAGTTATAGAGTCATAGTCTATTGTTAAAACCATAGTATCACTTCTTTGATCTCTCTCTTCATTTTTCAAAAAGGTTTTAAAATCTATTCTCCGATTTTAAATGATTTTAAAATATTCTGATTTTCAAAAATAATTTTAAAGAATCCTTATTTCAAAATGATCTTTCAAAATGGTCTTCAAATGATTTCTAAATTTTAATTTTATTTACAAGACTGTTATATTTTGAGTAATTAAGTTTTTAAGTATTTTATATTTTAAATATACTTTTAAATCTATTATACTTTGTTATAGTTTTAGTTTTATGCTTTCTAAATGTTTATAAGTATATTATAACATTTATTATAACTTTGATTTTAAATATATATCCAATTATACTTTATATATATATATATTATTTTCGAAAAATAAATTCATATTTAAATCCTTTATATATTTCAAAATATTTTTATTTCTTAAGGTTTGATGTGATTAAAATATGTATAAACTATGTTTAGATGATTGTACAAAGTTTCAAAATATTTTTACAAAGCTTTATATTTTCAAAACAATTTTTATAAACTGCTTTCAAAAATACAAAGGGTTTGTCGACATATCCTTATAGTGTATGTCGACATATAGGCCGAATTTTTCAAAATTGAATGGAACTGTCTTTTCATCATTTCTCTTCGCGAACGGACATGACCGTTGTTTCTCTATAAATATGAGGATTTTCCAGCAATTTTTTTAAACTACTTTCTCATTCTTTCTCTCCTTTTTTACTCTCTCAATTTCTAAAAGAAAATCTACTCAAAATATTCTCAAATTCAATCGGAATCAAATTCAAACTCTTTTGATTTGATTCTTTATAAATTACTCACTGATCTCTCTCATCTTTATCACTCAAAACAAGATCAAAGTGTTATTCAAGAGGTTATAGGATTATTTGTACTCAAGATCAAGAAACTGAGTCTGTAAATTTTATCAAATCACACTCTTATACTCTTTGTTGTGCTTGGTGTCTTTGAAATCCAAGTAGGTATGCTTTTGTTCCGTCTGAATCAAGTGGGTGTGCTTGGTGTCCCGTTTTGAATCCAAGTGGGTGTGCTGGTATCCCGTCCAAATCCAGTGAGTGTACCAAGAGCTCGAAAAATCTTGAGGTTGTATCTTTTAGCCTTGAAATCGAGATTGTATTGACTTTGATATTTGAAAAGAAATATGTACAAGAAATTGTATGGGACTAGATGTATGGTAACTACGAACTAGTATAAAATTTCCTAGTGTGATCTTTCTAACTCTTTGCCTTTTGCTTTTACTGCATTTATATTTGTTTGTGTTTGCATATGTGATTATGATTATTGATTCTGCATTGTTAATTATAATCTTAAAAGAATTTAAAAAGATTCACAAAAATCAGTAAATACTATTCACCTCTCCTCTTCTAGTGTTAAATTAACCTTAAGATCCATCTTCCGTAAACTAATAAATAATCATTGTTATTACTGAATCAAGAACTTTGTGTTTGGACTATAGAGTTGAATATGGACAATATTGAAATTTTGACCATACCAAATTCCATAAGTCCAATGTGATATAGTTTCGACGAAGAGAATTGGAGTAAATAATTGTCATTACATGGTACGTTTAATAAAGTAAAATTGGATTTTACCAAAACCAAGTAAGCGATAAATTTGGCTATTTTGTCACACCATCTGCTAAGTGATGTGTGAACGTTAATATTTTGAATTGTTCAATATTAACCGTGGACCATATCTACAGTTAAGAGTCACACAACTAAAACATTGAATACTTCTTTAACCAACCGATTTAATTAATTTATAAATTATTACAAATTAATCAAATTAATTAATATGTATGAAATATTAATTATAAAATTTTATTTGATATATATTGAATAATATTAAACATTGTGTTTATAATAGTTATAAATATACTAATCGATAAATTCTGTACACTTGCCTACTAGATTCTCATGTCCTATAAATAAAAAAGGGAACTTTATTTTATATTTAAGTAATATTATTAAATGAATTAATTAATCAAAATCCATATTTAAAAACTAATATTATATAACATATGTTTTAAAATTTAAAATTTTTATTTCATGTATAATATATATTCAGCAGTAAATAATTTTTTCTTATTTGAATAAATAGATATATTTGTTTATTAGACCTAAAATTGTTTTTATAATTTGAAAATACTTATATATATATAATAACTAATAAAAAAATTCATAAAAGTATTACATGATAAATGTTATGCATAAAACTTTTGAAAATAATTTTTAATTTAATTTTGCATGGCTTTTAAATTTAAAATGTATTAAAATTCAAAACCGAAAAGAAATAAATAAATAATTTTTATGGCCAAGAGTAAAACTTTCAAAAGCATAAATTAATTTTATTATTCATATTAATATATATACACCCATTTATATCTAAATATGTATATTCATGTGCATTGTATAAACTAATTTAAAGTAAAATAAAATAGTATTCTAATAAATTATTTTCAGATTTCATATTATATATTATACACATATATATGTGTTAAAATTATTTATAAATTAATATTTAATTAATTTAATGATTAAATTATATATATATATACACACATATATATATATTATAAATGTTTTATATATAAGTTGTTCATAATTAACATTTAATATATGTATGCATACATATATATATTCCATATATTTACTTATATACAATATTTTGATGCATATACACACACGCGCGCACATTTTAACAATGAATTGAGTACAAGAGTGGCTAACGTGTCCGTTGCGGTGTAAATCCCAACATCTATGCATAGACATGTCAAACCATATACACATTGTGATGACCCATAAATTAATCACTTTAAAATATGAATATTTAATATATATTTTTAAATAATATTTTTTTTCTAAGTTGTAAATATTGAAATGAATTATATTTGTGATAATGTCTTTTATATGCCCAACTTATTTCTTAAGCCCAAAATATGTCAAGACCTTATCTAGGCTTCCTAACTCTAGAATTTCCCCTTGGCTTCTTGAATACACTTTATGATATTTGCTAGCTTTCTTAGAAGCCTTGTTTTGGATAGCTTCTCATGGAAGCTTTGTCTTAATATTATCTTTTTAGCTTCTCTTAGAAGCCTTGTTTTGGATAGCTTCTCATGGATGCTTTGTCTTAATAATATCCTTTTAGCTTCTCTTAGAAGCCTTGTTTTGGATAGCTTCTCATGGAAGCTTTGTCTTAATAATATCCTTTTAGCTTCTCTTAGAAGCCTTAATTTGGATAGCCTACCTTGGAAGCTTTATTAGCCTATAAATGCACATCCTAATTAACTTCAAAAAAGCTTGGTTTCATTATTCTTATCCTTTTATTTTCTCCCTTAAGCTTTTTAAAAGCTTGTTAATGGCTTCTTAGCTTCAGAAATCAAAATTTTCATCTTTTCCTTAAGTAAAAATCAATACAACTTCCATCTTCACCCTCTACATCACCAAACTATACAATCTCGACCCATATCCACCTCTCTACTAGTTTGGCCGAGCCCACTTCAACATAGGCCGAACCACTTTAGCACTCTAAACACTCCAAAACTTCATTCTTCCTAAGGCTAAGCAAAGATCTCGGTCGTGTTCAAGCTCGTGTGGAGTTACAGTTCAATTTGCAAAAGTTCACCTTCTAAAACTAAAGTTTTTAACTTTGTTTCCTCCATATTTATATCTCTATTTTAGTTGCTTAATTTGTAATGTTTGGATGTACTGTTGTTGACTTGGTTTATGCCTTAAAAGATGACACCTTTGTAATTAGTAGACACTTAAAATTTGTAACGATCCGGAATTTTTGATATTTGAAATGAGAATATTTAATTGATTTTAAATATTCAAAAAGGGTCATTTTAACTTGAATTTCAAATATCACCATTATTTGGATAATTTAATTTATTGAATTAAATTATTGGAAACTGGGTAAAATATTGAATCTGGAGTTTCAGGCTCGTTAAATATTATTTGAAGGCTTATAAAATTTATATTGATAATACTGAAGATAATAAAAGTTTTTAAATTTGAATTCGGAAGTGTTTTGTTCAGTTTTAAAAATATATCGTTTAAATTGATATTTAAAAATAGCCTTCCGAGGCATAGTCTCGGAATTTGACGAAACCAGTTCCATTAGATCTGTAATATTGAATTATTATCGGATTTCAAATTTCGTAGTGTTTGGGGTTATCGTGTGGTCATACAGAATGTAAACGCGCTGAAATTTATATCGAGACAATTTAAATTTGAATTCAATTTAAATATATATATTCACATTCAACCCAACATTCAGCTGTAATTCTTTCACCATCAAAACTTTTCTCCTCAGCAGCTTTTTCTTTTTCAGAATCATTGTAGCTAGTGTTGCATAGGGTTGCAGGCACGCCAACATCAGATCTTGTCCCCTCGTTCCCACCTTAAACACGCGACCTTCTCCCTTTCCTCAATTCAAAACATTTCAAACGAAAAAAAATAACGATAATAAAAATGGTAGCCAAGTTTTTCGAAAATCTACTGCCTCTCCTTTCTTTCTATATATTCAAAAAGAAAGGGGCGATTGACTGATATCGGCCTCCATTCAAATTCAATCGAATAACGTTCCCCTCCCATTTCTTTTTTTATCGAATCGGAAGCAGTTCGATGATAGGGGCGCGAGTTTTCCCTCGCCTTCGTTTGAAATCGAGATTGATTTCTAGCGCGGCTGGTCTTGATTTGTTCTCGAGCTCGAGAAAGAAGGCAGTCACGTCGACTGGAGGTGGGGAAATCCGGCGAGGTTGGAAATCGAGGAGGCACTGGTGGTCGAGGCGTTGGGAAGCTCGTTTGTGAAGGCAAGTTTTCTTGGGCTCGGAAGTGGTTAAAGGGTCGGCAGATTCGCCGTTGCGGGGTAGAAGCGACTGGGCGAAGCTTCAAGGCGAGGGCTTTAGGCGGTAGGATCGCGGCGTTGAGTGTCGATCGGAGAAGAGGCAGGCTGTTTGTCTGCGATTTTGGTGGAAGGTATATTCCGTAGTTAGTTTAATTTAGTGAAGTATTGGTTTAGTTAATGCTGTTACAAAGAAAAATATATAATAAGAAAAAGATTTTTAAAATAGGAGTTTTAAAATGTTTGATTTGGAAAAAAAAAGTAGTATATACAAGGTATAAAACAGAAACCTTTTTCGGGTTTGAGAAAAATATATCTATAAATATAAATTATCTATATAAAAATATATATACATATTTCACTTACTAGTTTATTTTAAAATAATGGATTAAGGTGATTAACTTTTTTTAAATTACCAGTCTAAATAAAATTGTTAGTTTGAATTAAATTATTAAATGGAAGTTAATTTTTAGATTACTTCAAATATTAATAAATCGTACAATGTTTGTACAAGGTCCAAAATCGTGAAGAAAATAGCCGGTTTGGATTGGGTTGTAAAACAAAAATCAAAGGTGAGTTAATCTCACTCAAATTAGATTGATAGTTAATTTAAATGGTTAAATTTAAATTATTGGATGATTGATTGAATTGATAATTTATTATCAGTCTGGATGTGATATTATATATAGTAGTGTATATATATATATATTGGAGTGATTGATATTCCCGCATTATATAGCAGATGAGACCCTATGCGCCCCGCATAATAGCGGATGACCCTTTATATCGCGATATCCCCCTCGAAGTGGGATTGGTATTATTATATTGTGCTAACATCTGTGGATGCAGGGAAACAGGTTGGAGGGATCCAACGAGATTCCTCAAATGTTGGAATTTATTTTCATATTCGGTGATTTGTTTTATTTGATAATCTGTGATAGATTATATTGATTATATTGGGAATTGGAAATATTGAATGCTATGGTTTGACTGAATATATTTTGGATATATTCAGATATCAAAAATATAAAGAATTGATTTTTAAAGGAAAATAGAAGAGGGAATTCTAAGTAAAATAAATATAGTGAAATTGGATAAATTAAAGAATGAATTTGGGAAAGAATAAAAAGTTGTTTTTAAATTCTAATAAATAAATTTCGAATATGGGAAAGGAGATTTTTGAACAAATGGGAACAAACGATTTTTTTAAACTTAAGTGATATTATTTTAAGAAATAAAGGATTTGTTTTTAAATTAAAGGTTTAAAATAGTTTGGGAGAGATAAGAAGAATTTTGGGATAAAGTATGAAATTGGTATTTTCAGTTTAAATAAGATTTTAAATCGTAATAAAAGGATGAATCTAAAATTAATTGGTTTTGAAATAAATTGGATAAGTAAAGGAAAATATTTTAAAAATGGAGTTGGTTTTGGAAATCGATTTGAAAACTGACTAAGTATTGAAACTGAGATTAAAGGAGAATGAGATTGTGAAATTTATAAACTGGGTTTATAAATAAAGTGAGATATTTATCAGTGGATAAATTTGAAAGTATAAATTCATGGTGGAAATTTATAAAGAGATGGGAAATGTGTTTTAAAAATAAAAGTGGTTTTATTTTTAAGGTGTTAAAGGAATTTACGGGTTTGGGACGTAAATTAAATTGGGATAAATCGAGAAGGATTTATTAACTGACTAAATGGACTATATTGGAATGGAAAGTGTATTTCCTGAAAAGCTAAGTATATTTTTCAAAAGAAAATTCTAAGTATAATTTAAAGGTTTCAAAATTGTTTTTAAAAGAATGTTTTAGGGAAATTTATCATTTTAAATCATTTTAGAATTTTAAAGTAAATATTTATTCAAATTAATCATAGTAGTAATTATTTTTAAGGTTAAATTGGTATTATGATTTATAAGATAATTATTAAATATTTATATTTTATTAAGTAGCTTTATTTTAAAAGTAGTTTGGTTAAAGTTTTTATTTGAAAAATTTGTACAAAATTTCATATCTTTTATTTTTGAATAAAGTCTTTAAAGTAGTTTTATTTTAAGTGTTTTAAGTATATATTTTTGGATAAAGTGATTTAAGTTATTTTTTAATCTAAGTATTAAGACTTGGTGATTTTCAGTGGAAATAAAACAATGGGTGGAAATTTATTCCGCGAGAGAAAAAGTGATTTGAAAACTATTTTCAAAGGGTTGAAGTGTGGAAATACATCTTGCGAAGATATTTTGAAATAAGTAAATAATTTGGGAAATTTTTAAGGGCCGATGGTTGTTTATGGATGTTATATGATAGTTAAATAACTGACTATCAATATTGACCAATGCGCTGATCGTTTCGAAGAGACCGGGATCAGATTTAATTATCCGAAAACCACTTCGATCTGGTTTGTACGTGTTTGTGAGGAAGACAAGCGCTTGGAGTCGAAGATGGAGCAGTGAAGTGCAAGGGCTAATCGCTAATCCGGAGGGTGATTCCAAAATGGATGTAGTAGGAGTAGTGCCTTCGGTTCCGTTCGGACCGGGAACGGACTTGTATGGATGGATGCTTTCAGAACATCGTCAGGAGGACGATGAGCATTCTAAGTGAGAGGTGTTCTAAAAAGGTAATGCATAGCCTCGAGCCTCATCAACCGGGAATGGCTAAAACAGGGGAGGTGCACACAAGGCTAAGTGGCTAGCAACCAATTAGGGTAAGGTCATCCCTATCTAGAGGTCCCTTTTTATTCGGCTGTGTGGGCGGTTGCTGATCCCAACCGCGGGGTGAACTTATTCAGACTATCCAGTAAGGGGTAGCTCCGGTCTTGTGTAGCAGGGGATCAGGGTGGATCCTCGGTATGGTGATCTAGACCACGTACTGTGATGGGCGGTACCCCAGTAGCCCTGCCATTGTATGGAATCCAATCTCCAATAAGCGCCTGTACGGTTTTGATTGTGCCCAAATATTGCTGGAACGTGAGATGGAAGCATTTAAGCTAGATTCTATTTTACTTTCTGTAAACACTATTATAATATCAAACGGATTTGATAAAAATTGTTTTGGTTATCGTAAGGTAAAAACCCGGCATATTTATTTGTGGCGTGGTCTTATGAGATACCTTTGATTTCAAAGGATTTTGAAAACTTAAATAATCCAATTGAGTGTGTTTTCTCATGCTGGTTTTCCAGACTGACTCGGGTGTTATTTTACTATAATGCTTGGGTCAGACCGAGTATTATAGAGTACAGATTCTAGATGGACTGCTATGGAGCTTAGGAGACAAGCTGGATGGCGAGACGTATCACGTGTATCTGTCTTATTTCCGTTATGTATGTTTAACTACAAGTCAGTTTTGTGAGGACAGGTTATGATAACTGTCCAGTTGTGTGTTATGAATTTTGTTGTACTCTGATGATGTAATGTATAAACAAATATAATTCATTTTGTTTTAAAGATTAGTTATTTATCTATTATATATTGTTCCGCTGCGTTTGTGAGATTCTGATGTTGTTTTCTACTTCTTCTTTTACCTCCTTCTTCTTTAACCCTAATGGTTCGGTTATTCCGGCATTCGATTGTTTGGCATTTGATACAGTGGACGTATTGATGTCGATTTTCGGGCGTCGAAAAAAATCGGGTCGTTACAAAATTAGTGTATAGTTCAAAGTAAAAATTTATATAAGTTGTCCGTGGGCTTGGTCGGGTGGTGGAGTGATACGCCTCCCAAGTGAGAGGTTTGAGGTTCGAGTCCCACCTAGGGAAGAGTGGGAGGAGATACACTTGTTCACACGGGAGGTTTGAGGTTCATTTCCCGCCTCCTTGACCAAGTCAACCGAAAGGTCTGGCTAGCCTGGAATAGCGGTTGTGGCGGGCCAGCCGTCTATTCCCTAGGTTTACTGTACAGGAATCGCATGTCGATAGTGATTGACCAGGTTTCCCTAGTTCCAAAAAAAATTATATAAGTAATTCCTCCTTTATGTTTATGAATGTTGTTTACTTTGATATATATATATATATCATCCTTATGAATGTGATGTGATTCTTGGGAAATAGAGAATCATTAGGACATAAAGTAACTCTCGAAGTGTTCGTATAACGACTATCACTATATCGACACTTTAAAAAAAATTACATCTCCTTGTAAACCTTTTGGTTAATTCTCGGGCTTGGGTTTTGTTTACAAAGTTAAATTAAGTTTTTGAATAATGATGGGTTTAAACTTAATCAACTATTTATTTAATTCTAAATTTAATCATTTTAATTAAGGATGATTAAGGTTAATTAATTAACTTAATAATTGTATTTTTAAATTCAATTAATTACTTTGTCAATGATAATTAAAATTAGTTAATCATGTTGCCTAATGATGGTTAAGGCTAACTAATCATTTAATAATGATGGATTAAAGTTAATTAATTATTTTAATCAATGGTGTTTAAAATTAATTATTCCTCTTTAATTAATGACTTTTAAAATTAATTAATTAGTTTAAATTTAACTAATCTTTTGTTTAATGATACTTTAATTAATTAATCATTTTTAATTAATGATATTTAAATCTAATTAATTTAATTAACGATGTTTTATGAGTGATTAACCTTTTTAATTTAAGGTATTTGAAGTTAATTGATTAAATTAATAAAATGAAGTTTAAAAATGATTAATCATTTCTTACTAAAGATAAATAACTAGTTAAATGAGGATGTCTAAAGTTATTAATTTTTTTTATATAATGGTGTTTTAAAAGTGAATGAAATATTTTTAAAAAGGTGTTTAAAGTTAATACTTTGTGAAACCCAAGCACGAATCCGGCTTTCAAAAATAAAAGTTTGATTCGTTTATAGAACTGAATTAAGTTCTGTAAAATGATATCACTTATATGGAAATGATTTATTTGTATGTTTAAAACTAAACGTTGAAGAGGTAGACTTGTCCCCGTTTCAAAAGTTAAGAATAGTCGTGGTACATGACTTTGAGGTAACACTACCTTAACTTGTCCATCATTATTGTTAACCAAGGAATAGTACAAGTTTGAAATCGACAAGTGGTGATGGGTATACAAGACTTAATTTCCATATACAATCATTTTATATCCTCGATAGTTTTTTCCCGGCTATCGGTTACTTCAGCTTCTTTATTTTTCGTCATTCTAAGACGAATTATTGCTCTATAGAGATTTGATATCCTTTGTTGGAATTGACTAAACCCAAAGCACGAGAGGAAGCCAAGCTATATGGGGTTGCTCCCATTAGGGCAATTTCACATATACTCTAGATTTGTTTCAGATATTTGTGCACCCAGATGTGAATTACTTGGATACTCGGTAACCGTTGGCGAGGTCCAGCTTGGACGTGTCTGAGAACCATTGGATTTTTCAAGTATATTTCTAGAGGTATACTTTCAGTAGGGGGGTGCACCCTCCTAGTCATTGTTGGAGATTTTCCTTTCCTTATTTGATTTGAACCTTTGAATCTGTTTTCTCTAATTGCAGCGGGAAGAGTCAACCACTCTTTGCAGTGTTTAATTATTGGTTAGTCCATTCTATCGAGTTTGGACTATTATCTTGTTCTATCCATTCTTACGCTTGGATGTTTATTATGTGAGAGTAAACTCATTCCGTGTTCAGCTACATGGTTTCACTTGTTTGTGTTTAGTTACACCCCTTTTGTTTAAAATTTTACTCATACCAAACATAACTTCTGACCTGAGTTGTTTGTTTCCCTAAACTCTCGGGTACTCATTTTATTTGGGTAGTTCGAAAGTAGCAGATCTTTGTAGGCTCTTTTAAAGATCGAATCCGAGCAGGAGGCACTTATCTACTTAGCTATCTATTATACTGTTTAATTAGTGTGTGTATATGTAATTTGTTCACTATGTGTAAAGGCAGGTTGTTATAACTGCCGTGTTGATGATAGTACTTTTGTGTAACTCTGATAGCTCCATGTTAGGGAGTAACCTTATGTACTATATCTATCTTATGTTCTATGTATCTATTTCATTGTGAGATTTTCTGTTTTTTTTTATTTTACCCCAAAACAATTCATCTTTCGGATGCTCGGCAATGGCATACGAACACTAAGGATGTGTTAAGTGTCATTTCCTAGGAGTCAGAAAGGTGGTTCGTTACAGTTGGTATCAGAGCTTTGGTTGAGCGAATACCTTAGCCCGATTGGGGTACAATTCATTAAAGACAGGGTGAGTAGAGCTCTAGAATGAGTTAATCTTGAGAGAGCATTTCCTTTTCTCCCCTAAGCGTCTGGTTTAAGATCCTTTGTTGTAGTTTCCCTTTTATCATCATTGACCTTATCTTTGTATCCTAATAATACCTGTCACTGATCCAAGTTATTGAAAATTAGTACAAGAGGAAGAAGAGGGAGGGGATCTGGAACCAGCAGGCTACAAATGGCAGAGCTCCTATAAATGAGCCAGTTGTAGAGCCGATAGAAGAAGCAGTGATGCAAGTTCAGCCACCTCAGAACTTTACGACCTTGTGCAAGAATTACACTACTTTAGGTGCAAAGCCTTTTAATGGAAATGAAGACATTTTGAGAGTTCAAACATGGCTTCGCTCTTGTGAAAGGATATTCGGAGATCTTCAGTTGGGAGATGCTAGAAAGAGATTGTTGGCATTGCGCCAGCTTCAGAAAGCAGCAATGGATAGGTGGGATTCAGCCACCATGAATACACCAGAGGAAGATTTTTCTTAGGCACAGTTTAAGGAGGTTTTTGAAGCTTGGTTTATTCCAAAGGCGGGAAGGACTCCGTTGTTTAGGAGTTTCATGGATTTAAAACAAGGTGAGATGAGAGTGGCGCGGTATGACCATAGGTTCAATGCATTGTCTCACTTTGGACCAGGATTGATTGATACACCACTCAAAAAGAATGAAATGTTTGTTAAAGGAATGCGACTAGAGTTTCATCGGAAAATGACTAATCATCTCAACAGTACCTTTACCAATCTGATCAGTATGGCTTTTAGATTTGAGGCTCTTGATATTGAGCAAGGAGTTCAAAAAGGAGTAGTGCCGGTGGTTAACGCCCAACCTTTATTAGTTATCCCAGTTGCAAGCAAGCCGTATTTCAAGCGCAAAGGGAAGAAGAATTGGTCATGAAAAAAGCCTGGAGGTGGAGCTCCAGCATAGAAGAAGTAGTTAGATTTGTCCAAGATTATTTGTTTCAAGTGTAACAAAATGGGCCACTTTGTAGAACAGTGCCCAACCATCTCTTGTTTCAACTGCGGCCAGTTGGGACACATGAAATGAGTGTTGCTTCCCAAAGAAGAAGACTCAAGGACAAGCTTTTGTTGTCGAAGAAATACCATCTACTTCTATGTATCTAGAAGGAAAGCAGGTGTTGCAAGGTACACTACCCATTTCAAATATTCATGTTAGAGTGTTGTTCGATACTGGTGCATCCCATAGTTTTGTCTCTTATGACCTAATGAACCAGTTTAATCTTAAGTATGTTATTTTAAATAATCCTCTTTGTGTGTCGAACCTTATTGGGGTTTATTATGTGAGAGTATACCAATTCCGTGTTCATCTACGTGGTCTCACATGTTTGTGTTTAATTACACCCCTATTATTTAAAATTTTACTCGCACCAGACATATCATCTAACCTGAGTTGTTTGTTTCCCTAACCTCTCCGGTACTCATTTTATTTGGGTAGTCCGAGAGTAGCAGGTCTTTGTGGGCTCTTTTGAAGATGGAATCCGAGCAGGAGGCACTTATCTACTTAGCTATCTATTCTGCTGTTTAATTAATGTGTGTATATGTAATTTGTTCACTATGTGTAAAGGCAGGTGTTATAACTGCCGTGTTGATGATAGTACTTCTGTGTAACTCTGATAACTCCATGTTAATGAGTAACCTTATGTACTATATCTATGTTTTGTTCTATGTATCTATTTCATTGTGATATTTTCTATTCTGTTTTTATTTTACCCCAAGATAATTCATCTTTCGAATGTTTGGGCAACGGCGTACGAACACTAAGAATGTGTTAAGTGTCGTTTCCTAGGAGTCAGAAAGGTGGGTCGTTACACACATTGTTCTATTGCATGTGCACATACACTCATATGTGTATATGATACACACACATATATATATTATAATACAAATTATATCTAAAATAAAACTTTGTTTATAAATTCAAATAAAATATTGATTTTATGTTACATAAAATTTAGAAAAGTTCTAAATAAATTAAACTACACTAGCTCATTAAAGATCCAGATAGGTTAAAAAAATTAAAATTTACCCAATTATTCCACTGTAGGTTAGCCCAGTTACAACAATGGTATCAAAACCAAATAGCTTATGTGGTCTAAATGAGTAGTATTAGGGCTAACTTATTAAAGCTTACCCATATAGTAGGGTGTCTAGAAAGGTGGTGTCTAAGGTTGGGTTTGAGTAAATAAGTACCATGCCCTACGTGGCTATTGACCTAGCCCAAAAGGATGAGATAATCCCAAAGGTTATCCCCAATATAAAGCCTAAACTGATTTGGACCTTGGGCTAATATTCAAAATCTGTTTTGAAATTAAAATAAAAGTTTTAAATTTAAAAGTTAAATTTAAAACAAGAAAAATATTATAAATGTCATAATATATATTTTCAAATTGTTTTGAAAATTAAAATAATATTTTTAAATTTAAATTTTAAACTTTTATAATATAATTTTTAAATTGTTATAAAAATTAATTTTGAAAATATTATTTATTAATAAGATTAATAAAGTAAATGAATTAATCAAATAAGTTAATTAATTAAATATATGTATACACACACACATTTATTATATATATAATGATATACGTTATGTTGTATTGAATTGTTTAAGATAATATGAGTATACATTTGTATATAAAAGAATTTTCGAAATTAATCAAATTTAATTAAAAAAAATTATTAAATAAATTAATTAAAAGTTAATTAATAAATTAAAATACATATATAAGATAAATGTGTATTACTATAAAAGTTATAGTATATATATTCAATATGATATGTTATAATTAAATAATATAATAATTAATTAAAGTGTTAATTAATTAAATAGGATTTAATTAATATAATTATATATATATATATAATATTATATAAGTTAAATAAAGCATAAAGTTATATAATAATAAAACTTATATAATATAAATGGTAAAACATTAAGAACCTAATCAGACTTAAGGAATAAACACATACGTATAGTATGTATATGTAATAACTCGTACCCAAGTGGGCTCGAATTTTTGCTAAATCAAAAATTCAAGTCCACCAAAGTGCAGATCGTTGGTTTGGTATCCTGCAACAAACAGATAAATGCATATTAGAGCACTAACAATATAAATCATAGCGGAATAACAAAATATAATAATTCATATAGTTACTGACCAAGATTTGACACTTCCAAACCAACAATTCATACTTTAGTAGACTTGGATTTTTTATTTAGCGAAAATTCAAGCCCACTGGGGTATGGGTTGTTGCAGTATACCGTGATTTCTGATGTGTCCGACACTTAAATCATGAGGATATGTCATAAAAAATACACTATTCCATAAGTCGATATCACTCAATTAAATATATTGAAGATTATGAATCTTTAATATGAGTGTTGTCCTCTATGATTTATATATTAACAAATTACTTGCATACTTTCTGGTTGTCGAGCTAACTCAAGCTAGAGATGTTGTTGTAGTACTATTAGTATATTGACTAAACGATGTAAGATAATTATATGTATAATATTTGTTGAGCAAGCTCAAGGTATATATATTGTACTTAGGCCATCGCAAAATGGTAGGTACGGATGAATAATTTCTTTTGATTTGTTGAGGAAACTCGAGGTCGAAATGAAATTAGGACAAGGAAACATAGATTAGGAGTTGTATATGATACAACCTATAAAGAGTTACCTATCGTTTGTGGGGTTGTGACTTGTTGAGCAAACTCAAGGCCAAAATCCCAAGACAGACGAGTCCCAACACCTACTAGTGAAGTCGAAAGACTTCTATGTTTCGTCTTAGGGTTTTGGAGAAACATAAAAGACTAGCGAGAGCCTTATTTGAAAAATGAAATGGTAATATTTGACCTTTCTAATGTTGTAAAACATATGATATATAAAGTTATAATAATCTACATTGATAAATTTTTGTAATTAATATAAATACATAAATGAACCAAATTAATATTAACAAATAGAAATATAATATATACTTACGAATAAATTTTTGCATGATGACCCATGCAAGCACCTAATTATACAACCACTAAATACACTCATAACTTGGTCGCTTACGAGTTCACTTGCCCGAGACTGTATATTGATTTCAATGAGTTTCAAACTCTAAAAACAACAAAATAATATGGATATTTGATTCGTATACGATTACATATAAACGGTGAACGGTCACAATTCATAATATATGAAACCTCAATGAAATTAGTTCATTGCAATAAGCAAGTAAACAGTAGGATAAGATCGTGTATTCAATATAATTGATTACAATAATGATCTTGTCATGTTAAATGTGACACTAGACCAATGGCTACAAGATAGATTAAAGAATTCGATCATTGAAATGTCAGTTTGATCAGTTTACATAAAGTGCAATTTATTTGAAATCCTTAAGAGTTAATGATGACCAAATGCATTTTTTTAAAGAGTTCATTATGATATTGTAGTAAGAATTTCCTTTGATTGATTCAACCGTTTAGAAAGGAAATCAAATGTATAAGTGTGGATGTATCCTAAGGCACAGTTGGGATGAAGGGAGTGAATGGTCACTTCTGCTTCATAAAGAAACATCAGAAATGAGAATTGTAAAATAATAATAGATACTTAATATTGGAATGATAAATATGATTTCTATTCCAAAATATATTTTCATATAAATTTTTTTTCCATGAGATTTATGATAGAGTTAGGGGCATGCCTTAGGGGAAGTTATGTAATTTGTTACATATATCAAACTCGATAACCAATCTTTTTTTTATGATAGTAGTTACATATATTTAATAGAAAATCGACAAATGGTATGTTTTATGATAGTAGTTACAAGGTGTTGTAATAGTGAATAATTTTTCACAATAAAATAAATATATCATTTTAAATATTCCTAGTCAAGATCTATCGACACTGGATATCGATACATCTGTTGAGACTAGAGTACATAATGCTCTTCAAATGCTGGGCAGTGTATTATTCATGGCTGTTGGGGGAACCAAAAGGTTATGTATAAATAGTTATTGGATAAATATAGAATGACTCACTTGATAGTTTAGTCAAACAGAAAATATCGATGTGACTAATTTACATAGTTCCCTCGACTTGAGAATATTGTCGATCTTCAATATGGAAACTCCGCTTTGATTATAGTCAAATCATGGCACGACGTCCATCGAGTGACTATAGTTGGTTCGAGTGAAAGTATCCAAAGTGGAGTGCTATTCAAGAGAGGATTCGTCTCCTCGGTTATATGGGATAGTATCACGATCAACTCAAGTCAACTCGAAGTCTATGTCTTTGGCTAGAGCACTTCGGTTAATAATAATAGTTATTATTGAACTGAGGACTTTGTATTTGGATTATAGAGTTGAATATGAAGGATATTGGAATTTTAACCATTACCAAATTCCATAAGTTCAAAGTAATATAGTTTTGACGAAGAGAATTGGTGTAAATAAAAGTCACAAATAGGTAACACTTAAAAATATAAAATTGGATTTTACCAAAACCAAGTAAGCAATAAATTTGGCCAAAATGTCACAACACCTGCTAAGTGACATGTCAACGTTAATATTCGAATAGTTCGATATTAATCGCTAACCAAATTTACACCCGACGAGTCACACAACCGAAAATACTGAATTCTCCTTTGACCAAAAGTTTTAATTAATTTATAATTGTTATAAATTAATTAAATTAAATAATATTTATGTAATATTATTTATAAATTTGATTTTTATTTGATAAATAAATATTAATTGTGTTTACAAAAGTTATAAAAGCCTTAATTGAATACGATATCGATAAGCATTTTAAATTAGATTTAAAATGAAAAATATTCATTCGAGCTCAAAAAGGTTTAAGGCCCGTCATATGGGCATATAAGATCGACCGCAACGTGGAGTATAGGGGCAGCTAGGATATGGGTTAGAAGGCTTGAAAAATGGATGGCCAATATTAAAGGAGATAGAGTAAAAGACGAGATCCTAAATACTCTCGTTTCCATCTTCTATTTATGAATTTCCTTCTCCATTTGATAATGAGTTATTTGGAGCCTCCACCCTAAGTATTTATTGGCCAAAATCTCTCACCCATGTCCATCCATCTATATGTTCAAATCAAGTTAATCGCTATCCGATAGCTTGCGGTCAACAGTTCAAGGACTAGCTCTCTTTTGGATCGGAAAGAGTTTCAAAGGCAAATATCATTATTTCAAGGTATACTTCAAGGCATTGGAAGTGAGGTATATTTCTGATCATAATATAATTATTTACGATCAATTATATTTTTTTTATTATACATATATTTTAAATTGCTAATTAGGTAACGATTCTGATATGCATTGATATTTTCACAAAATTGTTTGGTTATATGTACACATAATTTTTTATCAAATATGCCTTAGGTCAGTATGGCTCTGTAATTTTTTATTTTATTTTATTAAATTAATATATAATATTTAAATAGATATATATATATAGTTCATAATTAATTACAACATCATACTTTAATAAAATGTGATAATATAGTTTTATATGTAAAGTATCAGGGCTGTGACAATTTTCGGCAATGGTAAATATTTTTTATATATTTTATTATTATTTAAAATATAATTTAAATTAATTATGTTGATTAAAATATATTATGAAAATTATATTTTATATTTTATAAAACAATATTAGCACTAAAGAAACTCTCAGAAAAAACAGAAAAAACATTTCTTTTAATTTTAAATTAATTTTCAAATTGTAGCCGAAAAAAGAAAAATCATTTTAACATTATTCTTAAACTGAAAAATTATATAAAAAAGCTTCTATAAAGAAATTATCTTTTAGAATTTACTGGAAGTTTGCAATTCATAATAAAATTTAAAATTAATTTTTAATTTATATTTTAATACTTTTTGCATGAATATTTAAATAAAAAATATATATAAATAAAAAATATATTTACAGAGCCATGCTTAAGACCTAGTCTATTATATTTATCAAAAAAATATTTTTGAGTATTTTATTAACGTATTTATATTATTTTATTATGTACTATTTATATATATAAATATTTAACTTAAAATAATAATAATAAATTTAATATATTTGTGTATATATAAGTGCTTCGCTTACGACATAAAATAATATTGATAAACAATTGCTTTATATTTGAATAAGTCCATTACATAATATGGATATACAATATTAATATTTTATTAATATGATTATATTTTTCTGAAACTTATTAATATGATTTTATATATATATACTTATACAAAATTATTTTAAAAAACTATAACATATATATTTATATATATTTACATTTGGATAATAGTGTATATATACATATATATGTACATATTCACATTTGGAAAATATATTTGCAAATTGGATAAGCTAACGTGTCTATTGCGATGTAAATCTCAACATCTATTCACATACATGTTATACCTCGCACGGATTGATATTTTAAACACACACACACAGATATATATATGCATATGACATATATACACAAATATATATATATATATCATAATGTAAATAAATAAAACTATATAATGTATAAATTTAAATACAATAAAAAGATTTTATTTAAACAAAATTTAAAAATGTTCTAAATAAATTAGACTTCATAGGCTTAATCAAGATCGAATAGGATAAAAAAATTAAATTCACTCATAACTTCCGCTGCAGGCTGGCCCAGTTCAACAATGGTATCAGAGCCCAATAGCATATGCGGTTTAAATTAGTCATGTTAAGGTTAACTATTTAGCTCATAGCCCAAAGGTTGTCCCTAATAGAAAATACCCAATTTGAATTAGGCCTTAGGTTAATTTTCAAAATTATTTGATAATTACGAATATGAGATTTAAATTCAAATTTTAAATTTTAAATAAGATATACATATATTATAAAATTTATAATATGATAAATTTTTCCGAACTGTTTGATTAATTTCAAAATTTAAAATTTATTAACAAGATTAATATAATTAATTAATTAAATAAGTCAATTAATGAAAAATATATACATGTATTATATATTTTCGATATAAGTTATGATATTTTAAAATTTTTAAGATATCATAAGTGTGCATGTATGTATATAATATGCTTTTCGAAATTAATATAATTTAATTAAAATTATTTAATTAGATTAATTAATTAAAGGTTAATTAAATATATATATAAATAAATAAAAGGTTAATTAATTGGATAAACTAATTAAAGGTTAATTAATTGAATAAATAAATTAAAAGGTTAAGTAATTGAAGAATATTATAACATATATATATATGATATATGTGTTATAATATAAAGGTTATAGTATGTAATAAATATATAATATAAATGTTATATTAAGAACATACAAAATTAACTAAAATGTTAATTAATTAAAATCTATTAAATAAGATTTAATTATATAATATTATACATAAGATTGTTTTATAAGTAACATGAAATATAAAAGTTATATAATATTAAAACTTATATGATATGAATGTATAAACTAAAGGTGGAACATTGAAAAAACCCAAATAGACTTAAGGGATAAATACATATGTATTATGCATATATCATGATTTCAGATGTGTCCGACACTTGAATCATGAGGGTATTCATAAGTAATACATTATTCCATAAGTCGATATCACTCAATATAATATATTGAAGATTATGAATCTTCAATATAATGTTGTCCTCTACCATATATTAATAAATTACTTGCATACTCCTTAGTTGTTGAGCAAACTCAAGCTAGGGATGTTATATATAGTATTATTAATATATTGAATAGACGAGGTAAGATAACTATATGTATTTGTTGAGCAAACTCAAGGTACATATACGATATTTAGGCCGTCGGGATATGGTTGGTACAAGTGAATAATTTCGTTTTGTTTTGTTGAGAAAACTTAAGATTGATGTGAAATTAGGACAAGATACCAAGGTTAGGAGTTGTATATGATACAACCGATAAGGAGTTATGTAACAACCTGCACCTTAATGGGCATGAATTTCGACAAAATAAAAATCCAAGTCGATTAGGGTACAGATCGTTGGTTTTGGTAACCTGTATTAAACACAAGTATATCAGAGTGTGATAATTATAACTTAGCGAAAATTAAAAAATATAATAGAACAACACGCATTGACTAAAGCTACTACCTTAGAATATCATTCCTTGGATATTTAGTCGCCTTGTCTGTGTTGAGCATGAAAGAGAAGACTTCACCATTTATTGTTTCCGTCTTGCACCAATAGCATGTCCTTCTAAGCCTAACCTATTGTTGTGAGGTGGGGATCAGAACAACATTCTGGTGATTGGAAAACTGCATACTGTACTAATCCCATTAATTTATGTCGATATATTTTCATTTAAATGTTATGTCTATTATTTACGGTTAATCTGTTAAGCCTTATGCGCGTACGATATGCCTAACCTAACCTTGTCCAAGGTATCATTATATATATGTACCAAATATTGCTAAACATATATATTTAGACTTATCCTCCCAAAAACCTCGGCTACTTAATACTTCTTAAATGTGAAGCAAGCCCTTCGCATCGTCAACGCTAGTCTATTGGTTCTAGCTACGAAGACTGATGACTCTTATATACGGATTTATAATATAATATATAATTTAATTATCGTAATACTACCGCAACACAAGGACTCATCTGAGGGTTAACTAGCCCACCTCGACTAAACTAATTTTTCAATTAACTATCTACCATGAGGTCCATGCATATCCCATATGGATTCTACTCTAGCAAGAAGCGAAATCCATTCAGGGCATAACCCGAGTCTTCACTACCGCTCGCTTGGGATCATTGGGCGTCAAAGCCTATATGCAGACCTACTACCAAATACTAGTACCAATTATTGGCATAGCCCGCTGACCCTCCATAGCTGACATCCATGTTTAGACTAAACTAAGTAAGTCAAGGAAAATACCCCCTTTAGTTACTTACTATCTCTATTTGGATATGAAATAGACCCCATTTCCCAAAAGGTATTGGGAATTTAATACTACAAATCTAAAGCGAACCCCAAAATATTTTCCCCTTCTTATCTGCGACATATATCCCATTCCCATAGGTCATATGGTTGGTGAGGTCTCACGTCAGTAGTAAGTGTACACAACTGCTAGTAGCCTCTGAGCAAAGGGCAGACTTTCGTTGCATAACTTTACTGACCCCGCATCCCAACCTACTAAACCAAACCTACCACCCAAAGCCTAAGTGTTGGGCTAAGCCCACTAACTCACGTTAGTTTTAAATGTATAATTTAAGCTATAAAATTTTCTAGTATGAAAATTGTATTGCTTTCTACGTATAATTAATATTATTGATGTTACTTATTCGCCACGTTATTATTCCTAATTTATAATCTTAGGCTTTGGTTTACTTTTTAATGTCTAATAGATGTTTATTACCCATATTAACTAGTCATTAATGTCAAAATTAGACCATTTTTAATTAATCCTCATTTAATTCTTGTACTCTATTTTCAAAATCCTCATAAATGTCATATTAATCTTTCTAATCAATCTTCATAAATGCCATGTTAATTTCTTTAATCATTCCTCGTAAATGCCATATTGATCTCTCTAATAAATCATCATTAAACAATCCTATTATTTCATTTATAACCTCTATTTATTGCACATTTATTGCCTATTAATTTTGGGGTTACAATCTTTTCATTTTTATTTTCTAATCATATCATTTATTATGCATTCTATTCTAACATCCTAATCATATATAATGTGAAAAGTACCGTGTATTACAATGTAATAATTATATTCTTATTTTGAATGTTTAATGCAATTATACGTATTTATATATTTATTTATTTTATGTCTATGGTAATTAACCCTTAACTAGAATACTTCTTTCCATATTTTAATCTGTTAGAATTATTCTTCCAAAAATGTTTTCCATTATAACATTCCATAAATTAACCTAAAATAAGAGGTTTACTTCGTTTGAAATTACAAGGAATTATTTACTTCCTTTTTTTAAAATAGACAGTAAACTATGGAAAGAGAATCCATACTTTACACATCTCTTTTCTCTTTTAATGTATATTCCTCGTTAAATCAAACGCTGCACTGTTTCAATATAATTAAGAAATTAGACAATTTATAAAGGTTAAACGGATAACATTTCTAACAAATTAAAATATAGAAATAACATTGCAATAGGATTAGGGCAAATCTAAATTATACTAACATCTTTACAATTCGGTTGTAAATCTGGAATAAATTCTACACCTTTATCCATACTAAACTTTTAATAACTTGGGGACTGATTTCCAGATCTGAGTGTAAATAATATTCCTATTCAATTTTCCTAAATTGCAGAATATGCAGGCAATGTTTTATGCTTTAAATTTGAGTCTACAACTCTTAGATCTTTATTTAGGCGTCATAATTAAATAAAAATCAAATGGAATAAATTTCAATGTTATAATAAATTACACAGTTTCCCACTTATATTTTTAAACTATCCAAATCTCCAGATCTGAATCAAAATCCTTTACTTGACTCCTTTTCATTTTAATCCAAAATAATATGTATAACAAGGTATATACATATTATTAGAATTACGGATCTAAGAAAAGATTGGAGGTTAAGGGGAATATAGATTGAAAGTACTTTTTTCCGTAGTATTGGTTCGCTACTTCTCTTCTTCACTTTGATTTTCCACCCTTCTCCAATTTGTGTGTGTATATATTGTAACGACCCGTAAATTTATCAATTTGATAAATTATATTTATTTTTAAATATTCAAATATAAAGTTTTTTTATAAAACAATGATTATGGTATTTTAAACAAGAATGATGGTAATCTTATTTTGAATAAGTATTTACAAAAAAATAAACTTTGAAGGAATATCGATAAAATGGTCGAAAATCGTTTTATCAATAAACAGCTCTATAGTTATCAGAAGTCGCACATGGAGCTGGATACATGCATTTATATATCCATTTAAACAAGATATGAAATAAAATTATTTATTTCATTTTTGGGAAATAAAATGTATTTATGACATCATCAATAAGGCATCATATTTAATAATTGATTTGTGAATTTAAATTGAGATTTAATGATTCAATAATTATTATAATTATTCAAATAATTTTTTTAAATGATAATAATTCATTTTAATAGTTATGAGGTGATAATAAATCATTTATAATAGTTTTATAAAGATATATATTTGAGTTGAAATTAAAATGAAAATTGATATCGCTTTATCGATATAACAGCATTTTTGTAAACAATTGTTTAATATTAATTTATATGGTTTTATAATTCAAATGAGATCGTTTCTATTAATTAATGATGATGGAGAATTAGTTTTCGAATTTTGTTTACATTTATATGTAAATTAATTTATAAGTGAAAATGTGACCAGGAATCGGCTTTCCGGATTTCAACGGTTTAACGAATAAAAGTTATTCAAAGTTGTTGCAACCTTGTTTATATGCCTTGTGCACATATATAACATACGCATACACACTCTAATATATACATGAACATATATATATATATACATACAAATATACATATACACTTATATATATATATATATTACAAAAACATCTAATATATTTTCACACTTAAAAAGAAAACTTCACTTCACTCTTTCACACATCAACTCACACACATGGAGCCACATGGGGGGAGTGTTCAGCTATGAATGGTGATGGAGGAAGGAGGCAAAGGCATGAGGCAATGGTGATGAAATGCAAATAAATATCATGATATTTTAGTTCACATTTTTGCCTAGAAATACGCACCATCCATCTTCACTTCCATTTACATTTTCCTTTTCATTTTCCTAAGCTTCTTCACCTCTTTATACTTCACTTTAATGGCTTCTCTACTTAGGAAATTATGAAAAAAAATTAGCAAAAAGAAAATAAATTTATATAAGTATATATACATTAGTAATCTCAAAACAAGCTCATACCACTCCTCTCCTCCTTCCAAACTCACGGCCACACCCATATCCATGATTATCCGAGCCCACTTCCACTTACAAGCTTAGGCTGTGGCTATCCAAAGGCCCAAGGCTCAATTTCATAGGCTTTGATTCGATCGTAGCGATAGCGAATTTTTGTAAAGTTAGAAACTAATGAAGGTGGGAAACTCTATTTATATTATGATATTTTAGATGATATATATGTTAGGCTATGCTTGGTTGTGATGATTATGAACCATATTTTGATATGATAATATGTTTGTTTGGATGTGTAAACAATTCACGTTTAACATACATCGAATATCACAAAGGAAATCACTTTCCTTTAATAAATGAAATGGTGTATATGAGATTAAACCTCTTTAAAATGGTTTATAAATTATTTATAAATACTAAAACCTAATTTGGTGAAGTTTTGACAAGTTATAAAAATAGAGTCAAAAATATGCACGTCACGTAACGACAATTCGCGATTTTGCACCGTAGAAAGTTAAATCCATTTATACAATGGATTCAGAGTCGGAATTCTTTGGAATAAAATTTTTTCTAACTCTTATAATCATAGTTTTCAAAAAAAAGAAAAGGATCGGTATTTCATTTAGCATATTTTGAAATATGAGCAAATCAAGTTTTCAAAATAATCACGATTTGGCAGTTCGGGAACTAAAGCAGTAAATTTTTAAAAGTGATATTATTAATTCTTTAAAAATATGGATTAAATTCTACAAATATTTTAAAATGTTTTAAAAGATATTTGAGTTATATAAATGGATTTCTAAATGATAAAAAAGTTGTTTTGATCAAATAAGCCTTAAAAGCATCGTAGCACTATTCGCAGCACTTTTTGCAGCAATTTTAATAACTTTTGAAATATGGCTTTAAACTTAAGAATTTTTCCCAAATATTTTATAAATATTTTCAAATAAATAACTACATGTTTTAAAAATAATTTGGAGGTTTTATAATTCATTTTAAAGAGTTTAAATAAATGATTTGAAGAAAAGCTGTTATAATCAAGTGATTTAATCTTAGCTCTAAAAGCCGCTGAGTAGACTTGATTTTTCTATTTGTGAAATCCAGATGTAAGTTGCTTAAACTAAGGAGATGTTCAGGAGCAACCAGTGCCATTTCTCGCCTGGCCTCTTTCCTGGACACGGAGTAGCTAAGGTAGAAATGTTAGAAACGAGGCAAGTATAAAAGGTTTAATTTTTCCAAATTTAATACAACTTGGATTGTGTAGAAATAATCTTCTTATACTTGATATTAAATTCCAATGAGGGAACCCGTACTATCCATGTGAATTTAAAAGGTGATTCCACAGTTATTCAATGGATAGTAAATGTTGAATATAGAATTTGACGTTGAGTAGAATTAGTATAATTTCTATCGACCCTTTTTACTCAATAAGTTTTTGCAATGTGATTTATGAGAAATGATTTTGATTTGGTATTATTTAAGTTAAAGAGAGGTTTAATGATGTTGTATATACTGGAAAGGAATATGATTTAAAGATTTATATCTTTAAAAGAGATATTTTATTTGATAAAAGATATTAATAGATTAAATGATAATCACTCTTAAACTTAACATCTTTTATCGATGGCTAGTTCGAAGGAACCGGGATCGGATTTCGGTGATTCCTATCCAAAAACTACTTCAAACCAATTTACGCATTCGAAGATGAAGACATAGAATGATAATAAATTAGAAGATGGAATGTATGGCTGATTGTCACTGACCCTCGGGGGAAATTCCCCATATCATATATATGTGGCAGTAGTATTTTCATTTGATCTTCGATACAGCGGCTGCTCGCTACTAATCCTAGAGGTGATGCCCGACAGGATGTAGTAGGGGGTTCCTTTGGTTTGTCCTGTTCCTGGACAACTTGTATGGATGAATGTTTGACATTGCATTTCTAACATACACGTACATTGAATTTTACAAACGTACATCTATTTGGTGGTGTAGGAAGTAACCCTCTTACACTTAACACCCTTTTGTGAGACGTACAAACTCGGAGATTGTAATTTGTGGAAATCAATAGTGTGTGATGGAATTGGCAATGTAGCATTCAAAATGAAATGTGTTGTGAGAAAGGTAATCGTTACTTCGGGGCTCATTACCCGAAAATGGCTTAAACAGGAAATGCAGCAAGGTATGTGGTTCGCAACCATTAAGGTATGGTCATCACCTTTATAGATTACCCTATATATATCGGGTATGTTGTGTATGCTATGAGAGCTCTCGGATAGGTCGGGAACGACTAGGGTGATGTCATATTTGGTTATATCCGCCACTAGATGAGTCTGCGGGTAGGCTGGTCTTGGCAGGTGCAGAGGTATAAAAGGTGTTGATCTTTGGTACATCCTTCTAGAGATATATTGTACAGAAGGTAGTTCCTTACCTTGCTATTGTATGGAAATCCATTCTCCAATAAGTGCCTTCGGACTTGATTGTAGAACCTATTATGCTAGAATTTAATCAATGCAAAATTTTGCCTAAGATTATATAAGTTTACTTGAAAAGTGTTTTCAAAAAAATGTCATTAAAAATAATATTTTTAGATTTTGTATAGTAAAGATTTTGGTTATCATAAGGTAAAACCAATTCTGTGTTTATGTGCGACGTGGTCTTATGAGATACCCTTTGTTTCAAAATATCTGTATTTGAGTTTCTCACACCAGTCCCATAACTGACCCAAAGTTTATTTTCCTTTTCCCTTAAACTCTAGGTACCCTATTTTTTCGGGTAGCCAAGTATTTAGGTTTAACTTAGAGCATTGTGATGGAGCTTGAAATCTGGAGCTGAAGATGTTCCTGTAGATAGTTCTCCTTTTTAATTTCCGTTGCATTAGTTTACTTATTGTATTTAGCATTTATAAGGATAGAGATTTATAACTGTCAAGGCTAATTTATAAGATAAACTCTAATAGATTATTTAAAATTTCCATTGTAAGATCATATATATTGAAATAATATATGTTATTCCATTCATGTAAGATTATGTTCTGTCTTTATTTTCTTTTTACCCTTCATTATCTGTCCTTTCGGCACTTGGTTTAGTGGCATGTGAATACCGAGGATGTATTAGTGTCGATTTCTAAGAGTCAAAAGGGCTGGTTGTCACACACACATAGATATATATATTATAATTTAGAGAAATAAGGGATAAGAGGAAATGGCAGAGCTTCGTTGCTTGGATTGGAAAAATATGAGAAGAGAAGTTAAAAGTTAAATCTTTATTTATAGACGCATGAATCAACCGTAATCATTAGATTAAAATAATAAAATCTGCGCAGTTGGCCAAGGTTCAAACCCTAACCGACATACCTTGATTGAAAGTGTATAGGATCTTTTTATGTAATGCAACTTACATATAAGTGCGAGAGTGTATATTACTAACTATATTAAGCAGAGAATAATAATTGAATAAGGTAAATAATTAAAAACGAGCACACCAGATATTTTATATTAGTTCGGACCTCCCATCCTATGACCAGTCCCGAAGCTCCACTTCGGTATTTCCTTTAACCAAATAACCCTTACTTCGCCTAGAGAAATAGGCTAATACAAAAGTATTTCTTTGACAATCTTGTGTTCCAAATAACACGAATTTTGACGTACAAATCTTCCTATGATCTCCTTTGAGTATGTGAATGTGAACGCTTTGAGTTGTATAAAGTGATCTAACCAAAATGATATTTTGGTTACGATAGATCGAGAATATGTAAGCATTGTATGCACAAATATGTAAGTAGATAGTAATAAGAAATCAAGAGAGAATAGATTCAATTTTTTTGTAAATCTCAATCATTGTAGTATTTATAGGTTTGAAGAGATGCAGATGAGGAGTTGTTTTTGTTAGCTAAGATCTATTCAATTTAATGGTTGCTACCTTTCGATGAAAAGTTGAGTTCTCTTAATTTAACAGAAGTGTTTATTCAAATTTTTGCAGTTTTTCAAATGACAGACGTCTATGGTAAAACTTCAAACCTCTGTAGTTTCTGAAAATAATTTCCTGAGTATTCTCATAGATGTAAGGCTTTTCTCCAAACGTCTATGGATGGTACTTTCAGATTCTCAATGAATTTCAGTGTATATGAAATCATGTGTGCATATATACTCAAGAAGACCTTACAATGTTTTATCTAAAAATCTTAATATATTAGAATAACCTTACTAACCATAGCATGGTCCATAGTTTTTTGTTTGCCTTCGAGTCCCAATACTTTTGAGCATGATGATCTCTTGTGGTATATACCTGTGATCTTGATAAGATGTATACTATATATGATTGTATAGTTGTTTCCATTGAAACCAAGGAATGGAGGTTTTAACATTCTCCTCCTTTGTGATGATGACAACTATACAATCGTTAGTCTTAATTTTATATCCCCCTATGTATATGCATATTTTTCTCCCGTTTTGTCACTATCAAAACAAAAGCAAATTATGTAGACATAAAATAGAGATATAACCATAGGTATGAAGTGGCGTACAAAATGAAAGTTATATGAAGTGACATACAAAATAAAAATAGAAGTTTAAACAACACAGGTCATAAACAAAATATAAATGTTTAAATAAACGATTTCAGTTATACTGGTTAGAAGAATAGGAAAATCCACCATAATTTTCATAATACTCGCAGTATGCAGAAGGATCTTGCTCGTATCCTACTGGCCAATTAGTTTATCATTATACTCCTCAATTTCTTGAATGGAAAGTCCTTGGAAAGCAATGTAAGATTGATGTTCAAATTGGTGAGGGTCGGATAAGGACATATCATCACTATCTTCTTCCTCCTCTTAAAATTGTTCTTGCTCGGTAATCTTCCATTTGTTATGAGAAGTTTCTTCATGAGAAGTTTGAGCGTGGAAAATTAGTGTTTGAGCCTGAGGAGGTGGTGTAGGTGATGGAGAGTATGATGATCGAGAGGGCGATCTGCCACATACCTTTCTCATTACTTTTCCTAAGGTGGAGACGACTTTTTCCAAAGTTTTTTCCATCTTAGTCATTTGTGTTGAAAAAGATCGTTCTAAGCCAGTCATTTTACTATTCAAAGCCCACTGACTGGTCGTGATTAAATTTTGATTTTTAAGTGTTAAATCACGGATCAATTCGTTTTGCATTGGTTTAATACGAACTTCTTGAATCTCTAAGTCAGAATAATATTCAGTAGCATGACTAGAGGAGGCAGGTTGCTGTGAAGGACGAGGTGAGTGGGTTTTTTTTAGGAGCAGGAGGTTATCGAGGACCCGGATACATTTGTTGTTGTTGTTGCAAGGTCCATTGGGCCAGACAGTCGATTGGAGGTGGTCGTTGGGGAAGGTGCATTAAGAATAAGAATCTTATACCGCTCTCCTTGACAGGGATTTCTTCAAAATGAGAGATATAAGAAGGTACCCCAAGGCTATTTAAGAGACGCATAATATACGGTGCATAAATAATTATGTGTAGGTGATGAGACCAAAAGCTTTTTATTTCATCATGATTAAACTTAGCTCAATTTACTTGTATTCCACCAAAAATAGCATAAAGGGCTTTGTGATCATTGTCATATATTTGTTCATGACTTCCTAAGCATGGAATTATCATATTGATAATCATACGGTTTAATAACCTAACTTTTGGACGTAAGTAAATATATTTTCACTGTGGCATCTTATCTTTCCAAATTTTATGATTTATTTCATCTCGTGGTAAATTCCTGTGGTCGTGAATTTCTTCTAAATCTTTTACGGACGAAGAACAATTAAGTATACGCCTAATGGTGTTTACGCTAATCTTTAAAACACATCCATAAATACTCATCAATAACCAACCATCGTCATTGTCAGGAGTCTAGATATCGTTACTACACAAATTGGCGTAAAAAAGAAAGATTGCTAATTGATCAGTTGTACCTCATTTTTGTCGAAATTGATTAAATCTCAACATTCGAAGGCGACGGTTAGTTCTTGAATCCCATATTCGCCAAACTTGCACAATTTGTAGAATGGGCCAGAATGAAGCTTCTTTTGTTTAAGCTCTTCAAATCTCTTGCTAGCAATCATGCTATTTCAAAGCCACTCTTGGATGTGGGCATCAGTGACTAAGGGTGATTAGAAGATGAAGATTGACCTTTTTAGATCTTTTGTTAACGGGAGTCTTGGGAGCCATTTTTTGAGTAATTGAAGCTTTTAGAAACTAGGGTTTTAGTGTAGATTGAAAATAGCTTGGTGAATAGTAGAAAGGGGGAAAAAATGATTATATAGGGTTGCTGGAAATGGAACCTGAGAGCATCGACAGACGCCTATAGGGGTGCCACAGACGTCTGTGGTTTCAGGAAAAATTTTCCTGAAACCAGGCATAGACATCCGTAGATTTTACAGACGTCTATAGTTTCAGGAAATTGTTTTTCAAACCTATGATAGACATCTGTGGTTTCAGGAAATTATTTTTCAAAACCTATGATAGACGTTTGTGGGATATCACGGACGTCTATAGTTTCAGGAAGTTATTTTCCCGAAACCATTGACAGACGTCTGTGATATTGTCACAGACGTCTATGGTTTGTGTTTTCATAATATATACCTTTAAATGTAGAAATAGTAACTTTTTATTAAAATTTTCAAGCGAACATTTACAGACAACTATATATATATATATAATTACAAAAGCATGAAAAATCTCTTTTAGAAGAAATGCTTTCATAATTTTAGTTTTTGTTAGAGGGGTCAGACTTTTTAATTTGTATGTCTCATGAATTCGGTTCAACCTTTGTGTCGTCCATTAACGGCTTTAGTGGAGACCAACTTGGGCGATCTAGAGAGTCAATCCAGTCTTGGTTTGATGGTCCTGGCTTGCATAAATTTATTGGAGTAATATGAAATGTTTTTACAGGAGTCTTTTGTAAATGAGGAGATTTTTGGTGTATGCAATTTTTTGTTGGTGAATGACCACAAATTTCTAAAATGCATTTTTCGAGAAATTTAAGATGAGATCCTTGAGGTCGTTGTTCATAAAACATTTCTCGTTAAACTCCCATCATTTCCTATTGATAGTGATATATTTCATCAACATTATTGGTGAGAAATGATGATTGTAGATCAATTGACCGTTTGGCTTTCTTTTCCATAGGAGAAAAACAAGTGTGATATATATGTAATGAAATGATGTTTAGAAAGGCTGATTGGATTGATGGAGGTATGGATTTAGTTGGTGATACGTAGATGTTATTCGATGAAGGTAAGCTATAGTCGATGGTCGAATAAGCAGAGTCGTGATTGGAAGACATTTTGAATAAAAGTGGTGTAAGGTAGTGAATATAAGAATATATGCATTTAGTTCATAGAAGACTTCTTTAATATAAGGTTAGTTTACTATTTTTTAGCAATTTATTTGTTAGGGTGATAATATTTTCGCCATAGATTTTAGCAGAAGTTGGTTAATTTTTTATAGATAAAAAGGAAACAATTGTAAACACTTTTACATAAATTTTGTGTATTATATATATATATATATATATTAATTTACTAATTCATTGTAAGAGTAAATTCCAAGGTCTCGTCTTAGTTTTATAAAAGTTGATCTGTTCAGTGGTTTGGTAAAAATATCCGCAATTTGATTTTTGGTTTTCACAAATTCAAGTGATATAATTCCTTTTTCATCATTATCTCTTAAGAAATGGTGACGATCGTATTATCATAATATATAGGATAATTTGTTATAATTTTACCGAAAGCTTGAAGAGTTTGTTGCATATAGATAACTTGTGCACATGCTAAAGCCGCTGAGATGTATTCGGCTTCACATGTCGAGAGAGAAACACAGTTTCGCTTTTTACTAAACCAAGAAATTAAGGATTGACCACTAAAATGACATGCCAATTGTGCTTTTTCTATCTATTTACAACCCTTGAAATCGACATCACTATATGATACTAGTTCGAACGAGCAGCCTCTTGATTAGAAAAGTCTGTAATCTCTGGTGTTGGTTAATTATCTTAAAATTTGTTTAACCGCACGATGATGTGATTCTTTCGGTTGTGCTTGAAATCGTGCACATAAACATACATTCAGCATAATATCCGGTCTACTAGCTGTTAAGTATAACAAAGATCCTATCATACTTTGATATAATTTTTGATTGAAATCTTTTCCATTTTCTTCTTTATCTAAATCTAGCATAGTACTCATTAGAGTTGGTTTACTTGAGATATTTTCCATTCCAAATCATTTTAATAATTCTTGATGGTATTTTTCTTTATTTATAAAACTTCCATTTTCTAGTTGTCTTATTTGCAAACCCAGAAAATAGTTTAATTCTCCCATATGTGACATTTCAAATTCATTTTTCATAATGTCAGAAAATTTATTGCATAATTTTTCGTTATTTGAACCAAAAATAATGTCATCAACATATATTTGTACGACTAATATGTCATTGTTTTCTCATTTTATGCATAAAGTAGATTCTATTTTACCAATTTGAAAATGGATTTTTGCAAATGAGTTTTTAATCTTTCATACCAAGCATGAGGTGTTTGTTTCAATCTGTATAAAGCCTTTTTAAGTTTAAATACATAATCGGGTATTTTTTATGAACGAAGAGTGGAGGTTGTTCAACATAAAACTTTTCTTTTATAAAGCCATTTAAATAAGCACTTTTTACATCAATTTGAAAAGGTTTAAAATTATGATGACATGCGAAAGCAAGTAATGTTCGCATTGCTTTGAGATGTGCTACCGGAGCAAATGTCTCTTCATAATCAATTCCTTCTTCTTGATTATATCCTTGAGCTACTAATCTTGCTTTGTTTCGAATAATATTTCCATTTTCATCCGCTTTATTTTCAAAAATCCATTTAGTTCCAATTACAGATTGAATGTTTGGTCTTGATACAAGTTCCCATACGTCATTTCGTTCAAATTTATTAAGTTCTTCTTGCATTGCAATAATCCAAAAATCATCGTTTGATGCTTCTTTATAATTTTTAGGTTCAAACTTTGATATAAATGCTATCTGACTCATTTGATTTAACTATTTTCTGGTTGATACTTTTGTATTTAAATCACTGATTATATTATTAATTGGATGGTCCTTTAATATCCTAGGTGGTGAAGTTATTACATTATCATTATTGTTATTGATATCCTTATAATTATTTTCATGTATAGGTATATTGGTTTTATTTATAATTTCTTCATCATCATCATTTTTATTTTTAAAGTTTTCATTAAACGAAACATGAAGACTTTCTTCTATAATGTCTATTTGTTTATTAAAAATTCTATATTCCATACTTTGATCCGAATAGCCAACAAAAAATCCTTCATCGGCTTTAGAATCGAATTTTCCTAGATAGTCTTTTGTGTCTAAAATAAAACATTTTGATCCAAACACTCGAAAATACGATACTTTAGGTTTCTTTTTGAAAAATATTTCATAGCATATGTTTTTAGTCATTGGTCTAAATGTTACATGATTCAATACATAACATGCGGTAGCAACAGCTTCAACCCAAAAACTATTTGGTAGGTTACTGCAATTTAGTAAGGTTCATGCACATTCTTGTAAAGTTCGATTTTTCCTTTCTACAACACCATTTTGTTGTGGTGTTCATGGAAATGAAAAACTATGACTAGTTCCTTTTTTGTTGCAAAAATTTGTAAATAGTTCATTTTCAAATTCACCTCCATGATCGCTTCGTATACTTTTAATTTTTAAGTTCGTTAAATTTGTAATTCGTTTACCAAAAATTTTGAACATTTCAAACGTGTCACTTTTATGTTTTATAAATGATGTCTATATATATCTTGAAAAATCATCAAAAATTACAAAAATATATTTTTTATGATTTATAGAGCGTACTTGAGTTGGTTCGAATAAATCTAGATGAAGTTGTTCGAGAGATTGCTTTGTGGAGATTTCCTTTTTAGATTTAAAAGAACTTTTCTTTAATTTACCAAATTGACAGGCATCACATAAGTTTTTAACTTTGTAGTTGATCGTAGGTAGTCCTCTAACTAATTCATTTTTAGCAAGTTTGTTGATATTTTTGAAATTTATGTGACAAAAAAGTTTATGTCATAACCATGGATCATCATGATTTGCGATTAAGCATAAATTAGTGTTGTTTTTGACATTCATGTTTAAAACATATATGTTACGATTTCTAAATCCTTCAAAAATTAGATTTTTATTTTGGTCAAAGATATTGCATTTGTCTTTCTCGAAATCAATTTTAAATCCTTTATCACATAGTTGACTTATACTTAATAAGTTATGTTTCTAATTCTCTACCAATAAAGCTTTAGTAATAATAGAAGAATTAAAAAATACGATATTGATGACTTCTTATATATCGATGACAAATCTTTTTGAATTATCTCTGAATGTCACAGAGCCACCATCAATATATGTTATATTAGATAACATATGAGCATTTCCAGTATGTATTGAAGCAACCACTATCGAGTATCCATTTCTCTTTACTTTTTATTTTAATTTTGGGTACCTATAAAATATGAAAAAATTTAATTGGTACCCATATTCTTTGTTTAGGGTCCTACGTGTTAGTGGAAGAAGGTAGTTATATCCATGAGGATTTGGTTTCTTTAGAAATGTAATTATTATTATGTACAACTTTCTTCAAATATTCATCAAGATATTTTTGTCTAATTAGTTTATTATTTGTTTTAGGAATCCATATTTCGACCATACTTGTGTATGAATTTTTAATCTTAGCTTCTAACTTTGGCTTTTTGAATTTGGTGTATAATGTACCGTACTTCTTTGAGTTTTGTTTTTCTTTAAAACCCAATCCATTTCTGTTTCCAGATGGTTTATATATTTTAGTCAAATTCTCTAAATTTTGTTTTCCTTTGTTGAATTTTGTCACATTATTTGTTATTTTATCTAACTTACTTTTAAGAACACAAATTTCGATATTTCTATATGCTAAACTTGCTTGTGATTCTAGCTTTTGTTTTTCAAAATTAACTTTTCCTAACTTATAATTTTCTAAATTGTTTAATAAATTGTTATTACGAGATAACAATGTTGCACAATATTTTTGAGTGATTTCTAATTCTTCTTCTAAGATTGTTTTTTCATCTTTTAATAAACCAATTTCTAATTCTGCTCTAGTTAACTTTCGTATATATTTCTTATTTAATTTTTTTGTTTCTGTATACTTATCATCTAATTCAATGCAAATTTCCATTATTTCATCATAAGTAAGTTCAGGTCGTACCTCATTAGTGTTCGTCATAAAACACGCATTTGCTTGTTCTGAGTCGCTTTCACTATCACTGTCAAATGAAGAAGATGAATCTGAATCATCCTATGTTACTTGAAAAACTCTTTTCTTTTTTTGAAAGTTTCAAACTTGCTTTTCTTTTTATCATTATTGAGTTATGGATAATCCTTCTTTATGTGGCCAAAATTTTCACACTCATAGCATTTAATCGATGTTTGATTTAAGCAGTTTGGTTTTCCACTATTTTGAAATATGATCATCTTTTTGAACTTCTTGAATTTGTTGTAGTTTTTGGCAATAAAAACAATTTCATCTTCGTCTAAGTCTGAATCTTCATTACTTGCATGGAATGCTATGTTTTTCTTTTCATGATTTTGATCTTTTTTAGCCTGTAAGTTAGCTTCATACGACATTAGATTTCCTATTAGCTCTTCGACTTTGAGTTGAGAAATATCATTAGCTTCTTCGATGGCTAAATTTTTTCTTTCCCATTCAATTGTCAAGGAGTTTAAAATTTGTGCCTAAATCAAAATCTATGAATTTGACTCCAAGTGCCATGAGATTGTGTTGAATAGTTTGAAATCTAGCATACATACAAATAATTGATTTATTTGCTTTCATTTTGAAAGATGAAAATTGGTTTTGTAAAATCGAAATTTTAGTTTGCTTAACTTTAGTTGTTCCTTCATGTGTGACTTGTAAATTGCGCTATGTAGTGGGGCAAAGCATGACATGTGAAAACACATTTTTGTTAAGTGAGCAAAACAATATATTTATAGCTTTGGCATTGTTAGATGCCATTGCTTTTTGTGCATCAGTCCAAGTGCTAATGTCGGTGTCAGGTGCTTCATATATTTTTTAAGTTGCTAGCTATATTTCTATCCCGTTTACTTCCATAAAAATTCTTATACGGGTTGACCAGTAAGCATAGTTAGAACTAGTAAATAATGGAGGACAAGCAGTTAATTAACTTTCTTGAAAAGTGCTTGCCATATTAATTATTTTTCAATTACGTGTTACTGTAGATTGAAATGACTATGCACTAGTACCAAATGAAAGTGTATAGGATCTTTTTATGTAATGTAACTTATATATTAGTGTGAGAGTTTATATTACTAACTATATTAAGCAGAGAATGATAATTGAATAAGTAAATAATTAAAAATAAGCACACCGAATATTTTATACTGGTTTGGACATTCCGTCCTACGACCAGTCCCGAAGCTTCCCTTCGGTATTTCGTTTAACCAAATAACCCTCGCCTTGCTTGGAGGAATAGGATAATACAAAAATATTTCTTTGACAATCTTGTGTTCTAAATAACACAGATTTTGACTAATAGTACAAATCTTCCTATGATCTCCTTTCAGTATGTGAATGTGAATGCTTTGAGATGTAGGAAGTGATTTGACCAAAATGATATTTTGGTTATGATAGATTGAGAATATGTAAGCACTGTATGCACAAATATGTAAGTAGAGAGTAATAAGAAATTAAGATAGAATAGATTCAATTTGTTTGTAAATCTCAATCATTGTAGTATTTATAGGTCTGAAGAGATGTAGATGAGGAGTTGTTTCTGTTAGCTAAGATCTATTCAATTTAATGGCTGCAACCTTTTGATAAAGAGTTGAGTTCTCTTAATTCAACAGAAGTGTCTATTCAAATTTTTGCAGTTGTTCAAATAACAGACATCTGCGGTAAAACCTCAAACATCTATGGCTTCAGAAAATAATTTTCCGAGTATTCTTACAGACGTCTAAGGCTTTTCCACAGACGTCTATGGATGGTACTTTTAGTTTTTCAATGAATTTCAGTGTATATTAAATCATGTGTGTATATACATTCAAGGAGACCTTACAGTGTTTTATTTAAGACTTTTAATATACTAGAATAACCTTACTAATCATAGCATGGTCCATAGGTTTTTTTTGTCTTCGAGTATCAATATCTTTGAGCTGATGATCTCTTGTGGTATATACCTGTAATCTTGATGAGAAGTATAATATATATGACTGTATAGTTGTTGTCATTGAAACCAAGGAATGGAGGTTCTAACATTGATCAGTCTATCACCCTTCTATAACCGTTCGACAATGGGGTCCCATATTTAATGTAATATATTACCATATTTTGATTTTATTTATTTTCGCTCTCGAAACTTCAAACGCTAATAAATATTTCATTTCAGCTCTAATCACGACACTCTAAATATGAAAATTGCTTAGAAAATTATCGCGAATGCAATGGTGCAATCTTCATGACTAAATTCCAATATTTTCTCAAATTACATTTTTAGACCCTTATTAATTATTTATTAATTAATGTTAATTTTACGAGGTGTTACAAGTTATCGATCGTTTATGGGGCTATGGCTTGTTGAGAAAATTCAAGGTTAGAATCCCAAGACAGAGGAGTCCTAACTTGCATTAGTAAAGTTGAAAGACTTCTATGTTTTGTCTTAGTGTTTAGAGAAACATAAAAGACTAGTGGAAGCCTTATTAAAAAATGAAATGATAGCATTTAATTTTTCTAATATTATAAGAACATATGCTATATAATGTTATAATTATCTACATTGATAAATTTGTGCATTTAATATGATTGATAAAATGTTTATCGATTAAGATATACAATTAAACTGAATTGAAGATTGGCAAATAGAAATATAACATATACTTACTAATAAATACTTATTGCATGTTAAAGTTTTAATACCCATGCAAACACTTGATTTTACAACTACTAAATACACTCGTAATCTGGTCTCTTGCATGTTTATTTGGTCGAGACCATGTATTGCATTCTATGAGTTTCGAACTCAAAAGCAATATAAGACTGCGGAAATTTGATCCTTATAAAATCACATATAAATGTTATATGGTGAACAGTCATAGTTTGTACTATACAATATTTTGATGAAATCAGTTCATCCGAAATAAGCAAATAAACAATAGTGCTAGATCGGGTATTCAGTTTGATTGATCATAATAGAGATCATATTATGTTGAATGTAACATAAGAAGGTCAAACTATAATATAATTCTAAGAACATGATCGTTGAAATGTCAGTTTGATCAGTCTACGTAAGATACATCATATTTGATGTTCTTAAATGTTAAGAATGATCAAATGCATTTTTGTAAAGAGTTCATTATGATATTGTGGAAAGGGATTTCTTTTGAATGGTTTGACCATTTTGAAAGAAAAACAGATGCACAAGAGTAGTGTCATTTAAGATACAGTTGGGACGAAGAGAGTGAATAGTCACTTCTGCTTCATAAAGAAACATCGGATACGAGGATTGTAATAATAATAATTAATACTTAACATTGGAATAAGAAATATGATTTCTATTTCGAAATGTATTTTCAATTTGAAAATTGTTTTCTATGAGATTTTTTTATTTCAAGATATTTGATTAAAGAACTCTCCACTGTAAACTAGTTACAGTATATGAAATAAATAATCTATATTAAGTAAATCATGGAACTCCAAATTCAGTGCGTTATTATAGTAATAGCGTAAATAATGGGAGGGTGCCATGTAACACTTATTGATTGCATCAAGTTACAAAAATTATTAAAATGTATGGCAAGTTATTTATGAATGATGACTATTTTTCGATGTCGATTGAAAATTAGATATATTTATATTTCAATGTGAATATTATAACTATTCATTATGAAATAAAAACTATAATGTGGTATTTGTTTTTATAACAAAAGCGATGCATTGAGAATACTATGTAACCAAAATTATTTATAACTATTTTGGAATTATAGACTAAGTCATAGTTTTGAGAAATAACTTTTATTTTATAATCATGAATCATATGAGACCGGTTAATTATATCTCAAACAATTAAGGAAAATGCATCCATTTAATGGAAGCATCATAGGAGTTGATGAACTCTTCGGATTGATACATATAGATGTACGTAATCGTAAGTCTACTAATAACAAAATAGTTTCATATACTTCATCATATTCACCGTTAAGTTATCACATACATGGACATGTGTATTTGATACGCATGTATAAGTCTATGATAAGCTCATAGAATATAAAATGGAAGTAAATAAAATAACATGTGATATAAATAATTCGATTTGATTGAATGTGTGAGTATATTGGGAAGAGTTCCATATGAACCTAATATGAATAAAGATTCGGTCTCAAAGGTAATATCCCCATAATACATAATGATGTATTGATAAGGAGTAGTCAAACTTTATTGAACAAAGCACGATTAATGATGAGTGAAGTTGAGTTAAATTCTTTCTATAAGGTGTGTGCTTAAGAGTAGTACATAAGACTAAAATTAATATCATCCAAAGAATAGTTTACAAAACCAAACGAGATAAGGGTTTACAAGAAGTTTTTACATATCTTAGACTAAGGAGTTGGCAGGTTGTGCGAGTTGAAAGACTACACGTAATAATTATAGGTAAGGGATCTTGTATGAATCATCCCAATAAAATTTTGGGAATGATGGTCATTAGATGACTAATTTATGTTGCGAACATAAATATATTGTGAACTAAGCAAACTCAGTATTATATAAGACAATTCATAAAATGCATATGAATGATCATTCCATTGCACTGAGAAATAATTGTTGTTTCAAGAAACACTAACTCCATAACGAAGGAATTTCTTTAAAAAATTATTGGTATAAATTGAATTCAGGTGCAATCAAATGATAAAACTGATTACAAGGGATGAAATGAAATTGACCGAACCTAAATTAACATAAATACATTAGAACGTCTAATGAGTATTCGTGTACATTAAAGAGAAACTATGTGTTTCTTATCAATGTCAAGAATAAATAATCTTCGATTATTTAATTAGACCATTAAGAATATTGACTCTATGATATGGTACAATGTGCTAATCCGAAATAGATTACAAGTACTTGATATGATTTTGATAGTTGTATCTAAAGGGATATGATTCGCTGTCCATAAATGTGTCTTTATGAGAATGATAAATGCAGTTGGAATATAGTGAGCCACATTGATAAGAATAAAATCCTAAATTTCAATTATTGAAATTAATGTAACAGATTCACCATTCGATATGCTCAAGTTGGTTCAGATTTTACTCACAAAATTATTGCCTAGTATGATTTTATGTTTGGTATGCGTTTGTTCAAATAGAAAGTTCTGATATGGATTTAGACTAGTTTGTTTGCATATAACAATCAAAGTATCTCGAATTTAGTCGGAGCGATATTGAGTTTTTCGGTTTTTGATTAAGATCCAAAATAGATACGAAATTGTCGTTCGACAAGCATCAAAATTAAACAAGTGTTTTTATAGAAATATCAAATAGTTTGATTGTCAATCACAATGCAGAAGAACCATGTATTGATAAGAAAGAAAGTTAAAAGGTACATAGATAAAAATATCTATGTTTTAAATATGAATATAAATCATAATACAAATATGTGTTTAATAGCCAAAGAAAATGATCCTTGGTTATGGCACAAAAGATTTTGTCATATTAATTTCAAAACTATAAATAAATTATCTAAAAATAATTTAGTAAAAGATTTACCAAAAATGAACTTTAAAGTAAACAATATTTGTGATGCATGTCAATTAGGAAAATTGTCAAAATCATCCTTTAAATCAAAGAAAATATTTCTACTTTACAACCATTAGAACTATTACATTTAGATCTCTTTGGTCCAACACAAATTCAATCTATAAATCATAGTAAATACGTGTTTGTTATAGTAGATGATTTCTCAAGATATACTTCGACTATTTTCTTAAAAAATAAAAGTGATACTTTTGAAAATTTCAAGAATTTTGCAAAGAGGATTCAAAATCTCAAAATTTTAAAAATTAAGAATATTAGAAGTGATCATTGAGGTGAATTTGAAAACGAAGCATTTGAACATTTTTGTAATAAAAAAGGAATTTACCATAACTTTTCTTTTCCTGGAACACCATAACAAAATGGAGTTGTAAAAAGGAAAAATAGAACGTTACAAGAATGTGCAAGATCTTTATTAAACGGAAACACATTACCAAAACATTTCTGGGTAGAAGCTATAGCAACTGCTTGCTATGTTCTAAATCGTATTTCCATCCGACCTTTAACAAAACACACTCTATATGAACTTTTTCATCAAAGAAAACCAAACATTTCATATTTTAAAACTTTTGGTTCAAAATGTTTTATCTTAAACACAAAAGATCAGCTTGGAAAATTCGATCCAAAATCCGATGAAGGAATCTTCGTAGGATATTCAGAACGAAGCAAAGCTTATCGAATTTTTAATAAAAGAACAAAAACAATCGAAGAAACACTTCATGTGTCATTCGACGAAAATTTCAAATTTAATAATTTTAATGATAATGAAGATATACGTAAGACGGTCACAAATACGGTTACTCAAAATAATTTTGAAGAAGATGAAAACATTATTTATAACTTTGAAGAAAATGAAAACATTATTCATAATGAAAATGAATTAAGGTCTCCTTCTAGGATTTTATGAGATCACCCAGTAGAAAATGTCATAGGAGAAATTGATTCACATGTTAGAACTAGAAATCAACTTAATCAAATGGGCCATGTAGCTTTTCTTTATAAAATCGAACCTAAAAATGCAAAAGAAGCATCTACTGATGACTATTGGATTATAGCTATGCAAGAAGAACTAAACCAGTTCGAACGAAACGAAGTTTGGGAACTAGTTCCTAGACCAAGTGATCAAACAGTCATTGGTACTAAATGGGTTTTCAAAAATAAAGCAGATGAAAAAGGTAATATAACTAGGAATAAAGCTAGATTAGTTGCACAAGGATATAATCAAGAAGAAGGAATTGACTATGAAGAAACATTTGCTCCAGTCGCACGACTTGAAGCAATACGTATCTTACTGGCCTTTGCATGTTTTCATAATTTCAAACTTTATCAAATGGATGTTAAAAGTGCTTTCTTAAATGGTTATATAAAAGAAAATGTTTTTGTTGAACAACCTCCATTATTCACACATGAAAATTTTCCAGACCATGTCTATAAACTTAAGAAAGCCTTATACGGTCTAAAACAAGCACCCCGTGCTTGGTATGAACGTCTTAAGAGCTATCTAATAGATTCTGGTTTTGAAATTGGGAAGGTTGATAAAACTCTTTTTATTAAAAGAACTAAAAAGGATATTTTAATTATTCAAATTTATGTAAATGATATTATTTTTGGCTCTACAAACGAAAAATTATGTCAGGAATTTTCAAATATAATGACCAAAGAATTTGAAATGTCACATATGGGAGAATTATCTTATTTTCTTGGATTACAAATTAAACAAATGGAAAATGGAATTTTTATTAATCAAGAAAAATATTGTAATAATCTAATTAAATGCTTTAATATGGAAAATACTTCTGCTAAATCAACTCCAATGAGTACAACAGTTCATCTCGATAGAGATGAAGGTGGCAAAAGTGTTGACCAAAAATTATATCGAAGTATAATTGGATCATTACTTTATCTAACTGCTAGTAGACCTGACATAATGATGAGTGTTTGTTTATGTGCACGATTCCAAGCAAATCCTAAAGAATCACATATGCGAGCAGTAAAACGCATATTGCGTTATCTTAGCAAAACCAAAGATTTTGGACTTTTCTATCCGAAAGAATGTCCTTTCGAGTTAGTTTCATATAGTGATGCTGACTTTGGAGGATGTCGGACGGATCGAAAAAGTACGACTGGAACTTGTCACTTTATTGGACAATCCATAGTCTCTTGGTTTAGTAAGAAATAAAATTGTATTTCGCTCTCAACTTGTGAGGTAGAATGTATTTCTGCTGCCTTAGCTTGTGCTCAAGTCATTTATATGCAACAAACACTTCAAGATTTTGGTGTTAATTTATCTAAATCAACAATCTTTTGTGATAATACTAGTGCTATAAATTTATCAAAAAATCCTGTCAATCACTCACGAACAAAACATATTGACATACGTCATCATTTTCTTCGTGATAATGTTGAAATGGATTTAGTCAGACTAGAATTTGTATCCTCTGAAAATCAATTGGCAGATATATTTACAAAACCTTTAAATAAAAATATCTTTATAAAATTAAGAAGAGAATTAGGAATTGTATCTTTCAAGGATTTATAATTTTATTTTATTTTAAAAAAAAAATTCCAGGACTCAAACTCGGGATCTCTTACTTGATAATCTGGTGCTTTACCACTACACTACTCTTTTCTTCGAATCTATTTTTGGATTTGCATTCTATTTTTATTGTTTATTTTTTACCTTACAATTTTTCAACCAATTTTTTCTCTAGTTCTTATAATCCTAACCACCAATGTTCTTTCTATTTATATGAAAGTTTACATATAAATATCTATAATCCTTTTCTCTCTTTTGCATTCAATAAAAATAAAAAACTGTTTCAATTCTCCTACTCAAAAGTGTCTTCCTAGCATAATTCCGAATCCTCTACTCTATCTTATTCTTCTCCTAGTTCGGGATCGGTGAATTTACCTACTCCAACACCGATTTATGAACCTGTACCAATTGTGCCTCCGTCTACTCACACAGGTTATACTCCGCCTAGTAAAAGAACAAGAAGATCTCTATTTTTGGTTCACCATCTACCAAAGAAAAAATAGATGACATTCATCATTACCAAAGGGAATTGCTGAAATTACAACGCGAACTTTATTATGAACAAAAAGTTAACGCCAAGCGTTTAAGCTTTTTAGAACAAGTTGCATTGAAATACTGTGGATCTTCATCCAAAAGTACGGTTCATCAACCGTCTCCTATTTGTTCTCCATCCCGACGCAATGCTTGGGAACTATCGCCACAGCGTCCACCAATATCTCCGAATTCATGGGAACGCGGCAATAGATGGTCACCACTCAGGCCATATCAAGAGAACAAAAAAATAGAACCGGATGAATATCACACTCCAAGCTCTTCTTCCAAATCTATTTAAATATTTTCTTGTTATTTTTGTAATCTTGCTTTCTTATATATATATATATATATATATATATATATATATATTCTCTTTGCTCTTATAATTTATCTTGTTATTAAGGCTACATTAAGTTCTCTCAGAATTCAACTGGCTGAATATTTTAAAACAGACGGCTGAATATTATCAAGAAAATAAATTTTCTTCCAGATTCAGACGATTGATTTAGATGATATTGAAGTTGATATGGATCATAGAGACGAAGTTTCACATCGTTTCTTGTCTGATCACCTTACCGATTTAAGTGCATTAAAATCTAGCACCTTAAGACCACAAGCACGTCTTCTTCACCGTGCCTTTATTCGCTCTCTACAACCTCAAACGAGAAGTTATGAAAAAGTCTATAAAAGAGATTTTCAAGCCCTTTATTCAATCTACTCCAACCAACAAGTAAATTTTGGTAAAATCATTTTAGATGAATTTCAAGACATCACAATCCGGAGAAAATATAAGACCATTCATTATGGTGCTTATATTATGCGTATCCTTCTCAACTTCGGCATTCTAATGCCCAACTCTGAGTTTTCAAGCATTAGTGAATTAGGTGCAAAAACTTTAGGATTGATGGGTCTTCTTCACCGGCCTCCTTCACAACAAATCATTTCTTTTCAACAATGGTCTCACAATGTTCAACAAGGTATTCCTCAACCTCGTGACACTAGTATTGTCTCTTCTTCGCATACTCAACATGAAGAAGAAGAAGAAGAGGACGATGACTCCATTCAAGTTGTTGGCTCGGAAACCTCCTCTAGACAAGCTATCATCACTCTCTTCCGAAATCAATCCAAACTTCATCGGGACATTAAGAATCTTGAAAAGAAGACGGAAAAGAAATTCAACTCCATAAAAGATTTTCTTAATAAAATATGGGATAAAATTTCTTGCTCTAGTTCTACATCCACCGAAGTTCACAACCCATCTCCATTTCAATGGTCATCTTCGAGTTCGGATTCCAATGATGATGAGCCTTCTCTCTCTACTCAGTTTTAATTATTTCCAGATTTCTACTTTTTGTATCAAACTTCTATGATGTTCTATCTAGTTATTTATATAATGTTGTAATGAATTGTTATTCCTCTTTAGTAATGACATCTCGAGTACGAGCTATTTATATAATATAATCTTTATTTAACAAATGATTCTGTGCGTATAGTTTATATGTCTTTTTGTCGATGACAAAGGGGGAGAAAAGTTAGTTAAATATTTGTGCATATTGACAAGGGGAGTAGCAATGCTAATGTAAGTTTTTATGTAAATATATTATTTATACTTATATAGTTGTCATCATCAAAAAGGGGGAGAATGTTAGAATCTCAATTTTACGTCGTTTTGATTGTGACAAACTATATAAATAAATATTTATGTGTAATAATCAATTATGTAGGAGATTCGTTACAGATTCGCATTCAGGGTATTTTGGAGCTGATAGTCTTTTATCAAGAGTCTTTATATTATTTAGAAATATGTTAAAATCTCTCCTGAAATGATATATATATATAAACATATGCACACATGCACTACCTTGCAAAATAGGCTGAAACAGCCGGCTGAATGACTTCATTCAGACGGCTGATTGTTGAAACTATTTTAAAGTTTCACAATATTCAGCTGGCTGAATGAGATCATTCAGCCGTCTGAATACTAAAACTATTTTATAGTTTCACAATATTCAGCCGGCTGAATGACTTCATTCAGACGGCTGAATTAGGCCAAAAATAGCCTATTTCTTTGTTGTTTTCGATTTTAAAATTCAGAAGGCTGAATAAATCCGTTCAGCTGGCTGAATATTCTCAATGGCTATTTTTCATGAAAAGACACTTCTTTTCATCAAAGAGAAACATCTTCAAATCAATAGTTGCGCCTGTTTCTTTTCAACGTTATCTTTCATCAATGGTTGCAACTTTTTACTCTCTATAAATAGATATCAGAATTCAACAAACATTTTACCGAAACTAATTTTAATATTCTTGAATTCATATCTCTTATTCTCTATTTTCAAACTGCACTCAAACTACTTACATTCACTGATCGTTGATCACTCTATCTTCCACAATTCTCAAGCACATTACACTACATATCATAAAGGAGAAGATTATAGGAAGATTGTACCTAATTGACTTATCAGTGCTATTCAAAGAGCACACTACAGTCAGATACCTTTGTTATTTGTAAAGAAGTCATGTTCGGTTGCTCAGGCGGTAGAAGTCCTATTCGGTTGCTTAGGCGGTAGAAGTCCTGTTCGGTTTCTCAGGCGGTGTAAACCTATTCCTACGGGTTAAGTGAGGGTTGCTAGTTTAAATTCTAGAAGGAGACTGGGATTGGACGTAGAACGGGAGTTCGAACCAGTATAAAAATCTCTAGTGTCATTTACTTTACTGCTTTTACTATTTACTTACTTATTCCGCACAAGTAGTTTATCCATATTACACGATCCTATAGCACAGTCACTTTTAGAGGGTTGGATGGGTTGCTTTGACTCGAAGCATGTGCTTGGGACTTCCTTCTAGATGATGAAGAAGATTCTCGAGAATGATAGTCTTTTCCCCGTCCTTCATCTCTGTCTCGGCGGCTTCTAGATTTAGAATCCTGACTTGAGCGGTGGAAGGTGGAAGAGCCAAGGAGGCAATCGAAAGCATGTGAGTATGACATTGCACCTGTAAAAAATCCAAACGGGAACATATTAGAAGTTGTTGTGTGAAGAGTCTATCACAAGTGGGTGGTGAAGTGCAAGTGCTTGTGTGTGTCCTAGTGATTCCCCCCGACGGAGCAGTAACGTTTGCTTTACTCATCGGAGTTCTTTCCCCGTTGTTGGACGGTTGCATGCCTTTGCCACTTCACGCGGGCGAGTGAAGCCCTTAAACGTCGAGGTTGGTGAAGTTGTAGTTTAATAGATCATCCAGGATCGAAACATCTGAAAGTCCCTTCAACACGCTCTCCATCTATTGTGAAGAAGATCCTTTTTTGATCGGAGTTATGACAAATTTGGGGGCTGCTTCGATCTTCTTCTTTCGAATCTTGTATGCCTAACATTTTCCCCTTCTCGGGGGAGGTTACGATTGGCAAGTGTGTGGCGCTTCACTGCTGATGTTTTTCCGAGGTATGCATCTTCGTTCCTTAGCCCTACATCTTCTATTTCCTTTATTTCTCCCTCTTCGGTGCCTTCTTGGATTCCCTCAACAGGAGGCACTATGGGATCGTTTATTTCTTCCCCTCTCTCGGCGACAACCTTTGGAATCGCTCTGCTCCCGGTGTGGCCGTCCTCTAACAGCCTAAATAAGGAAATTAACTTATTGGTGACAAGGAGTTTGATCTCCCGGTCCTCCACCGGAGTAGCACGAATGGCCGCGACAGCCTTGGAATATCTGACGCCTTCGGGACAAGGGCAAACCCTTGGAAGAATTGAAGGAATTAGTACAACTGAGAAAGAAACTATAATTTGAACCTTTGGGTTAAAGGCAAAAGCCGAAGAAGAACTTACGTCGTTCCAACCGGCTTCTTGCGAAGCCGGAGGACACCGTAGGTAGAACCATTCATGTTTAAATAAGGAGAGCTTATTCCACGTGCCCGTTAAAACCTAGCATTTGGGCATAGATTCGAGGAAGACGTACGAAGGACTATCAGCCCGTCTTTTGAAGTTGTAAATGAATCGGAAGTCCTTGGGGGTTAGCGTGCGAAATAGGACGTTCATGAAGAGGAGAAAGGTGCCATGAACAAAGGCATAGCTGTTGGGATGTAGATAAGTAGGAATCTGTGCAATTAAAGCGCTCTGCCTCTCCATAGCGTTTGAGGTGCGAAAAGTTGTAGCAGAGATATATCGAGGATATAGCAAGATATAGCGGACGACTTTAAAAAGAGGAATGATGAACATTCTACAATAAAAAGAGGAACAAGTATTACTTATTATTTCCCACCAAGCAAAACAAGTTATAATAAAGTAAAGATAAACAAAGTTGACACTTAAAAAGTTAGAACTTGTTATAATACCCAACCGCGTATATCATTGTTACATCAAATTAGAAGTTACCATAAAACATAAAAGTAAGACATCAAGCAAAATGCTTATTTATAGGAAGGGGGACATAGCGGGGTAACAAAATCGGGGATATAGCAGATTATTGCCGCAATATCGGGGATAATAGCGGATCCGCTATATTGGGCCGCTTTATAGGAATATCGTTGCCCCAAAAGTCCGCTACGGGATATATCGGGGATATATCCAAGGAATTGACTGCACAGGTAGGAGTGACTCTCATAAATCTCAGAACTTCCCGAATGAAAGAGTTAAACGGTGGCACGCATCCAGCCCAGCATACGAATTTGTTACATGTAGTGTATCCGACTGGGGGCAAGTGTGGTCTGTCTTGCCTTGACGGAACGAGAACATCTTCAAAAGGGATCTTGTGGATAGAACATAGTTGGCGGAGAGCGGCCTCACCAATTCTGGATGCCTGCGAGTCAACCGGATTATCTAGAATAATGGTGCCCTCCATGACATCAGGAGCTGGATCAATAGCTTTTGCAGGAAGAACTAGGGTGTCGAAAAGAAGATGTGCTTGTGAATCAAATGTCTCTACTTTATCTTCTCACTGACTTGGTGCAGGCTTGTCAGACAAGGTAGCGGAGTTTGATTTCATAACCAATTCAGAAGACATTGGGGTTGGATGCTTCATCCAGAGAGACTGTCACCGTTGACCGTCTCAAACGACGTAAAAGGTGATATGTGACAAAAGCTCTAAGATCGGATGTTGATGTTTTGGATTGTGAAGTCCCTCGTTCGGGTATGTTGAGCAAATTTTTCACTGAGTTTGTGTTGAGTAGGTTGGTAATTTGTTCGTTCATATTTAAGTTCATTAGTCTGTATATGCTAGTAGTGTTGTTATCAGTCACTTTATGCTTGGATGAGGCAGTGTACAATCATATGTTCGAATAACTCGAGTTAAGATGGTTTTAACTAGTCAACACCGACCCCAGCAATATATGCCGATCCCTACATCATAATCCCATAGTCGATCCCTATACTTAGATTTGCATAGAAATACCGACCCATATCTACAGCTAATTGTCAAACCCTTCCTATTAGCCTACATACCGATCCCTCTAAATATCCTTACGTACACTGACCCCTATGTCTCTAACACCAAATCCATGCCCAACAACAACATGCCGAACCCTCAGGATAGCATGTTCCCTATCAACCCTTCTTATACTTAATACTGATCCCTCCAGTGACTACCTTACACTGATCCCTCGCCTACTACCGAACCCTCCTTCTTCATCCTCTTTTTCCTCTCCACCTTCTTCTTCCTCCTTCTCCCACTCCTTCACATTCTCCTCCTAAATTGCATAGCGTGATTAACCCCATTGAGTAACGCGCCTAACCGACACTTAAACACGTCTGAACTTGAAGGCTCATGACCCAACCACACAAACAAGGAAAAAGCTTTACCTATTCGATTTGGATTGCAAGGCCAAAGCTTGGATTAGGAGTGAATCAATGTTAAAGGAGGATGAAGATGTGATCTTGCAGTCGAATTCGAATTAAGGAAGGGGGGTTTCTGGTCTTGCTTTGGAGCATTCATTTGGGAAGAGAGAAGTGGATAAAGTTCGTAAGTGTTGGGAAGTTAAAGTAAAAGAAAAGGAAGAAAGGGAGCAAGCTTTTATATATGCAACAAAGAGGGGAATATGAACCGGTCTTGACCAGGAGACCCGATCATGATGTTAGAAGGGATCGGCCTTAAGGTATGCCTATCCCTATCCATTCGGATCCACCAAGGGGTCGACATACCAAATGCCAACCCCTCCTAAAAAAAGTAAAGAATAAAGTGATAATGATATATAATAAGTAATGGAATAAGAGGTGAGATGTGCATGAGATAAGAAGAAGCACATAAGGCAATAACAAATGTTCGAAAAACCCAAATGGCAATCGATATTGTGAAGATTAAGGTATGATAGAAATATGTGTATGAACGTGCACGGAAGGAATTAGTTAATTCGACCTTTTGAAAGTTTAAATCAGGAAGAAGATTGGAAACTCCATATGACCATATTTATGTATTCGAATGGAACGGGACGTAAGACCTATTTCAACGGAGAATAATAAAGAACAACGATCAACCAACGACTTGGGTAGGCCTGCCCTCGGGAACCTGGATTTTCTTCAATTTAAAGCACATCATGTTATTCACAAGACATACTTTGGGAGGCAAGTGTTACCCGGTACCTTGGCCTGACTACAGAGGTGATTACAGAGACCAGACATGACTATTGATGGGGAAGATGGCTACGAGACGATATTAATTTGGCCAGAGTATGATACCCGGACAGTTGTGTCTAGCCCTGGGTAAATAAGTTCGATAAATAGATGATACAGGACGTCGAAATTATAAAGGTTAGTTTGGTGGAATAAGGGTCTGCATAGACATTTCGCAAGATGAAGGGTGTATGAATGGATCAACATATTAGTGGCATATAGGAGAACGGGTCGGCATATGGATCGGTCGACATGATATATTCATGGTTATGGGGTCGGCATGGTATGGTTCGGGTCGGCATGATGTGTTCCCAAATATTGGATCGGCATAGAATGTGGAAATGGAAAGGTTGGCATGGTATGGACCGGGTCGACATGGTGTGTTAACGAGTATACGATCGGCATAGCATATGGAAAGGTTGGCATAGTATGGACCGGATCGACATGGTGTGTTAATGAGTATACGGTCGGCATAGCATGTGGAAATGGAAAGGCTGGCATGGTATGGACCGAGTCGGCATGGTGTGTTCATGAGTATACGATCGATATAGCATGTGGAAATGGTGAGGTCGGCATGGTCTGGTTCGGGTCGGTATGATGATATGGATCGGCATAGTGAGTTGGGCTTAGCCTTCCCTGTGGTGGGCCTGAACGGTCAAGAGGGTCCAGGTCTCGAGATGTCAGTCAGGTTGGAGGCTCCCTTCATCTATAAATACAGGGGTAGGGGGCCATTTTGGGGGACTTCTCTTTTTGGCTAGCAAGCGAAACTTTGCCATTTTTGTAATCAGTTGCTTTTGTTCTAACTTGTTCTCAAACTATTCTTGGTTAGTTGTAAACGTAATCAATTGAGTTGTGAAGCAATAAAGAAAGTATTTAGAGTGGACGTAGGCAATTAGTGCCGAACCACTATAAATCTCGTTGTTTTTTCTTTCTATAATATTTTCCTTAATATTTACCGTTATTCCTCAGTTTTCATTTAGTTTCTTCATTTATTTCACTACTTAATCTATTCTTGGGTGTTTGAGGCCAATCTGGTTGCGAACAATACGTAATAATTTTACATAAGGGATCTTGTATGAATCTCACCAAAAGAATTCGGGGAGCGATCATCATTGACTTATGTTTTGAATATAAGTATCTAAACTAGAAAAAAAATTGGTTTTATATATAAGGCAGTTCATAAAGTGTTAATGAATACATATTCCGTTGTACTAAGAAACAACTGTTGTTTCAAGAAATACCAACTTTGTAGCAAAGGAATTTCTTCTAGAAATTATTGATAATAAAATGGATTTGGGTACGATCCAAAGATAAAACTGACTACGTGGTATGAAATGAAATTAACAAACCTAAACAAGCACATCGCTTTAGATTGTCTAATAAGTATTCTCATATATTGAAGAGAAACTATGAGTTTCTTATCAATGTCGAGAATAAATAATCCTCAGTTGTCAATTAAGTCATTAAGAATATTAACTCTATGATATGGTATGATGCACAAATTTGAAAAGGATTCTAAGTGCATTATCAAAATATGATTTTGGTAGTTATACCCGAACGGATATGATCCATCGGCCATGAATGAGTTTTGAAGAGCAAGACAAATGAAGCTGGAATATAATGAGCAACGTTAATAAGAATAATATCTTAAATTTCAATTGTTGAAATTGGCATAATAGATTCATTATTCAATAAGCTCAAGTTAATTCAGATTTACTCATAAAATTATTGCTTGGTACTACTTTGTGTTTGATGCGTATGTGTTGAAATGGAAAATACTAAATAATGAGTTAGAATGGACTATTTGCACATAACAACCAGGGTGTTTCAAAGTCAGTGGGAGCGATATTGAGTACGTGGGTTTTCGGATATGATCCCAGAACGAATATGAAGTTATCATTCAACAAGCATCACATTTGAACAGGTGTTTTGATAGAAATATTAAATATTCTGATTTCAATGAAAATGCAAAGGAAGCGTGTGTCCATATGAAAGAACGTTAAAAGGTACATAAATTTTTTTAAAACTATAAGTAAACAGCATACTGCTGATTGTTAATGATGTACTTATGTTAAAATCAGTAATAGTTTTGTTGTTTAATACTTGATATTAGATTTGAAAATTATATCTTTTATATTCTGTATAAAAGATGTTAGGAATATCCTAAACGATATGCGAAGATGCCTTATTAAAATGTTTAATATGGAACATTTAAGATAGATCCCTTATGTATTGACAGTGAGAATATCATACATGTTCTATTGTTTATAATATCGTGATTTGCTTACGTATTTGATACATGAAGCAAATATCAAATCCAAATTAAGATTACTAAATGATAGTTTAGAATACTTAGAGCATTCTAAAGTATTTACGAAATACTAGAGAATTGTTTACAGAAACAACGAACTTCTTATGAAGAAGTGTACGAACTCAAACTTTATGAGTGATATTGAGTATAATATGTAAATATTAATTTCATGTTCAAATCTTAATAAAGGAGCTTTAAGTTATATATTATTTTTAACACCCCACCTCTATACCCTTAGAACCAAAGAGATTCACTAAGTAATAATGTCTGGTAATGGAGAATGATGCGATAGTGGGCTTATACACATGAATATTCCTTTGGGCTAACACTGGTACGTATTTCAAATCAAATAGTACTCACCAGTATGACTCAGTATCGGCACAAATAATAAACAGGTGCATCTCCAGGATAGAACAATACATAATATATAATGAATATCAGAGCGCACAGAGTCAATATCACAGCGATATAAAAGATATAATATAAAATATACAATGTATGATATATATCACAATGTCATATACATACATTGGAACATACAATACAAATAATATACTACAACACTGAATAACTAGCCTCCTCTATACCAAAAAACACAAGCTGGTCATAATGTCCCTGAACCTAAAATTTCTAGGACTGACCCGAATATTACATAAATAACACACGGGTCAGACTATTTCTAAATGTAAATATCAATATATATATATATATAGTGTTTGCAATATATAATATAGTATCGTAAACAATTCCCAAAGTACCACAAAATGTCGAGCATTACAGAACCATGCATAAAAATGTCATTACCAATATAAAACCATATCAAATAAGGAATCATAAAATCAATGTCAAATGGGTGAATCATCCATATCTATAATCATTGTAAAAAATCCAAAAACCATCAATACTCAAGAAATTAAGTATGGTTAGGCTAACACACTGTATAGCCCAAGTATATCACTCAATCACATATAAATAAATATAATATCAAATCATAGAAATCAACAAGAAAGATTGGCTAGCAAAGGGCATTGCCCTAAATAAATATATAGTAAATAATTCCCGAGTTTGACAAACTCATAAAAATATAATAAGAATAATCAATATATCCAAACATATAAATGGTGACACGCGCCTATGAAAATATGTAGTTTGCGACACATGTCAAAGAAGGATACGGAGATTAACCATACACTGGACACAGCCTCAGGTATAATTATAGCTCATCATCTAAAGTAGGAATATAAATAATCCATATCTACCACACAAACTAGAACCAGACAGGAGACTGACAACGCGCGCTTGCTCCAAGAGACTACACACATGTCCATCTAACACAACTCCTATAGTCTTTTGTTACCTCCTTCCGAATCTTGACAAGATCTAACTAATCAAATCAGTATCTAACGATGAATCATTCATAACATTAAAATCAATATAGGAAAAATAAGAAATAAAAAAAGTGGCATAAAATATTCAAATAACAATATATATTAAATAATCCTTTTTACTTTATGCAATTATTTCTAAAATATAGATTCAAACTCTCTTGATATATATATATATATATATTTCCCTTTTTCTTATTTAAAACTTTTAAATTCACTTTCCCAATCAAATATTATTTATAAAATCAATTTTTATAATTTTTACAATTGGATACAGATTTATGAATAAATCGATTAACTTTAAAATACATTTCAGTCCTTTTCAACATACAAATCATCACTTTATATTAAAATCATTAACAGTATATACACACATATATATAATCTCCTGATGATTTTAAAACCCTTTTAAACTTTTGTTTATTTATATTACTCTATTTTTGATTTTTTAAATACACACACTAATTTGTGCCATCGTGTAACAAACCGAAATTTAACCCATAATAATTAATTCGTTAGTTAATTAAATAATAAAATAACTTTAAGAAATTATCAGAATTGAGCCACGGGAATTGCACCATTATGTCCATGGTAATTTTCTGGTCAATTTCTATATATAGAACGTCAGAATTCGAGTTAATATGAGCAAAGAATGAAATAGTCAAAGAGAATATATATATATATATATATATATAATACAGGTCGACCGGCCGGTCGACCTGGGAAAGAGGGCGGTCGACCCGCCTTACCTTTTGGCAAGCGAATGAACGTTCGTTCGTTCGAACGATTCAGCAACGATTGAACACGTAATTTGCATTGTTTAAACTGATCTGGTCCTTCTATTTTTGCAACTGATGGCTCCTATTCAGCCTATGACGTGGTTGCATCCTATCCAATCCCTAAATCCAACGGTCCGAGATCCACTTTTACACCTATAAATAGAACCTTAGGAATAACACTTTTTCTCATTCTAGATTTTCTCCGCTTGGGTTCACCTTTACAGGAAGGACCCTAAAAGGAATAATTTTCCAAGGAGAGAATCTTTTAATAAAAATATTTTAATACCCTCAAGTGGATCCGTGAAGGCCTAAAGGGAAGAGCTAAGAAACAGAGGTGAGTGATTGTAATTATTTTAGATTTCTTTAAGTAATTTAAAATAATAGGTTTTCCAATAGTTGTAGTTTTACTACGATTTTTGGAATAGCCTTTTCAGTAGTTTATTTACATTTTTAGAATTATTTTCAGTCTACTTCCTTTCATCCATTCTGTTCGGTAATTTTAGTTTATTTCTGTTAATTATAGCTTTTCCGTTTATTTATAGTTCATTTACAATATTTTAGTTTATCTACTGTTATTTATATGATATTTACATCTTCTTTCTACGTTTGGATTTTCTTCTATTTTCAGTTTTCTTTTATTCTTCCTTCTTCTTTGCGTATGGATTAGAATAGGATTAACACGAATACAGATTAAATTGTAAGGAAACTGAAATAATGGAATATAAGATGTAAATTACAAAGACTGTAATATAAATGGAATTGGACTGAAATTATGCCTAATTGGACTGAAATTATTCCTAATTATGACATTAATTGGACTGAATTAAAAAGATGGGCCTAGTTATAACTTATAATTATAACTAAAAAGAGTAAAAGATGGAAGAGGCTTATTTTCACACTTAAACCTTGGGTTAAGTAATAAGCATGATTATAACGTAGGTTATAATAAGGAAAAGAATAGAATAAAGCTTATTTTAAGACTTAGGACAAATTAATAAGCACAGATATTAGAAAATAGTGTAAAGGCTTATTTAAATAATTTATCTAGGTTAATAAGCAAAGATGAAAGTAGAACTTATACCGAATAGCATTCCATATTAGACAAAACGGTGGTCTCACATTAGCCTGAAGTGAGACGAGGGCACGCTTATGCTAAAAATGGTAGTAATTGGTCAATTAGAAGTCTAAATCACGGGGGATTTGGACAAGGGGCGCAACTAGATATTGTTTAAATGACGGGCCAATACCAACAGCATTTCCCTATTTTCTGTAGACACACGATGGTCTCGCATTAGCCTGAAGTGAGACGAGGGGCACGCTTATGCTGGAGTTTGAGGTAATAAGAACACCCAATAGGTGGAGAAAAAGGTAGCATGGGCATGGTGGCAGTTACGCGCGCGACTTCCATTCTAATGCTCAGTAATCACTATGAGTTCCAAGCTCTTAGTATGTGTGTCTTTCATAGACACCATTGCCTTCTATGCAGGGAGCTATGTATCGTCTGGATCCATAGTGGTTGCCTTGTGCATCTTTCGTAGATACCATTGGCTGCTGTGTAGGGAGTTACTTAGTCTTTGGTCCACAGTAAGGTCTATGGAGTAGCAGGCCGATCGAAGGGTAGAATTAGGAATTCAGCCTAATTATAGGATTAGGAATTCAGCCTAATCAAAGCAACTATAAAGAACAAGTGTAAACAATCAAAATATACCTATCTTATAGTTATTCGTATTTTTTTCTAGTTTATCTCTTTCCTATTTCCTTTATTTCCTCTTTATATACTAGAACTGTTGTAGAGTCTATTACTTAGACTCTAATAATTACTATCCTTCACTAGACTTTTAGTCTGACCCACTCCTCTATTTTTCCCTTCCCCCTCCTTAGGCAATCAAGGGAGAGAATAGTAGATTGCATTTGCTTAGAGATTTCTTAAAGGAGTTTGCTACCATGTATTTCTTTTTTTTCAGCTTTTGTTCATTCTATGTACTGGCTTATTATGAGGGATATTATGTACTCTGATTTTTGAGACTATGAGTTTTTGTTTCATGAGACATATTGGATTTTTAGACATGTATGTGGTATTTGGTATTTGAATTAATTATGAAGCAATTATGAAGCTTTGTTTTAATTAAGTTATTATTTTAAGTTTTCGATGTTTTTTTATCTATTTTTGTCTTGTGAATCTTAGTCTCTGTTAGCTTTAGTTATACCTACAACGCACCACTCCTTTTAATGTGTCCTTTTGGGTATATTAAGTGGTGTGGGGTGTTTCACTTGGTATCAAAGCCTAAGGTTACAGGATTCCTAAAAAAATTATTTTTAAATGTAAAGTATTTTTCAAAATAACTTGTTTTAAAAGTATTTTTCAGAAAAGAACTTTTAGGAATGATTTTAAGTATAAAAGTGGTTTTATAAAAATCCCCTCATAAGTCCAATTCAATCTCCCTTTGACTCTTTCCTAAACTATCTTTTTCTTTTCGTAGAATGGCCGATGCCCCGAACCTTCCCGAGGGCATTCCAGCCCCAGTCTGGTTTCGTAGGTACCTACAAGCCACGACACTAGAGGTGCACGGGCCTGCGCCCAATCCTGCACCAGCGGGTGGGAATCCCATCAACCCACCTACCGCTATCAATTTCTCTAAGCTTTGTAAGGATTTTGCGAGTTTGGATGGGAAGACTTTTTCTGGCAAGGAGACTTTTGTGGAGGCGGGAGCATGGCTTAGGGACACGGAGAGGATTTTTGGTCTTTTGGGACTGGATGATCAGCAGCGGGTTCAGCTAGCCTCTTGGCAGCTGAAAGAGGAGGCTTCTTACTGGTGGGAGATTGTTGAGTTGGAAGGAAGAGAATTCTATTGGAATAGGTTTAGGTAGAGGTTTGAGAGGAAGTTTCTGTCTCAAGCGGAAGAGAGTGTTCAGCTAGAGAGGTTTATCAATTTGAAGCAAAGGAGTTTATCTGTTAAGGAATACATCAATTGGTTCAATGAATTGTCGCGATTTGGTATGGAGTTGGTGAACACGTAGCATAAGAAAGCTATGAAGTTTGTTAAGGGATTGAATCAATGCCTTCAGGGATTATTGCTGACTCACGTGCCGATGGGAGCTACTTATGAGTCTTTGGTCGAGATGGCGCTTATGTCGGATGCAGTCAAGGAAGGAGAGTTTAAAGAGGTGGTTAAGTCAGAAAGTTTAAAGAAGAAGTGGTGGGACAACAACAAGAAGAAGAAGAAATGTGACGACCCTCAGAAGCAGATTAAGAAAGCAATAAAGTGCCGTAGTTGTGGGAATATCAGACATATTGCCAAGGATTGCAGGAAGGAGAAGATAAAGGGTAAGTGTTATACTTACGAGCAGCCCAGTCATATGAGTAGGAGTTGTCCCCAGGGAGCTGGTCAAGGAGCGATTGCACCAGTTGCGTAGATTCAGGCGTTAGACACAGCACCTTCCAGTAGCATTCCGGATAGAGGTAAGAAAGTCACTGTTGAAGGTTTGATTTCTATATTTGATTTTCCCGTTCAGACTTTATTTGATTCTGGAGCATAACACACCTTTATCTCTAGCTCTCTAGTAGATTGTTTGCACTTGGACATATCATTAGTAGTGGACCCCATTATTATTTCAAACCCCATAGGAGGATCGGCACACTTATCTATGGTTTGTAGGAGTTTGAAAATCTTTATCCTAGGCGTAGAATTTGACTGCGACGCCTATGTTTTGGGATTCTCGAGGTATGGGATGATCTTAGGGATGGATTGGCTATCCACATACAAAGCTATATTAGACTGCGAGAGGAGAGTCGTTAGACTTGGGACTTACAGTGGTAGGACTCTGGAGGTATCTTGCGACCCACAATGGTCAGTCATGTTGAGTTTTCTCTATTCCCTTGGTTCATCTTCATCAGAGTTGCATTCGGTTCCTATCATCATAGATTTTGCAGACGTCTTTGAGGAGGTTAGGAGACTGCCCCTTAAGAAAGAGATTGACTTCAGGATTTATTTGACCGAGAATACCAAGCCGGTAGCATTACCTGTGAGGCACATAGCCCCTAGAGAGAGCAAAGAATTGAGCAAGCAAATTCGTGAGCTTTTGGAGAAGGGATTCATAAGAAGGAGCATATCAGAGTGGGGAGCACCAGTCGTCTACGCCACTAAGGCGGATGGTTCTCTCCAACTCTTCATAGATTATACAGAATTAAATAAGCTCACCAAGAAGAACCGGTATCCACTTCCTAAGATAGATGATCTGTTTGACCATTTTGTAGGTTATTTGGTTTTCTCTCAGCTTGATCTAGCCACGGGATTCCATCATCTTAGAGTCGCTTATGACAGCATAGATAAGACTGCCTTTAGGACACCGGATGGATTCTTCGAGTGGTTGGTTATGCCTTTTGGGCTAACCAATGCTCCATCCTATTTTGTTGATTTGATGAGTCGCGTCTTTAGGGATGTGCTAAATAAGTTTGTGGTGGTATTCGTGGATGACATCTCGGTATTTTCCAAGAATATAGAAAAGCATGTTGTTCATTTAGAAGAAGTTCTTCGCACACTTCGTAGTCATCATTTGAGAGCTAAGTTTTCAAAGTGTCATTTTTGGAGAGAGGAAGTTCGTTTCTTGGGGCACGTAGTCTCGAAGGAAGGTTTGGCTGTTGATCCCGCCAAGGTTATTGCAGTGCAAGATTGGAAGGCCCCCAAGAACATTACCGAGGTTAGGAGCTTCCTAGGATTAGCTGGCTACTAGAGGAAGTTCATTAGCTGGCTACTAAGAAGAATAAAGCTTTCGTGTGGGACGTGGATTATGAGGATTCCTTCACGAAGCTTAAGAGAGTCCTTACTAGTACACAAGTGTTAGTTTTACCCGATGGAGCTAAGCCTTTCACTGTATACACTGATGCATGCGGAACGGGTCAAGGAGCGGTGTTGATGCAAGAAGGGAGGGTAATGTGTTATGGTAGTAGACAATTGAGGACGCATGAGAAGAATTACCCTACCCACGATTTGGAGTTGGCTGCCATAGTTTTTGTACTTAAGTCTTGGAGGCACTATTTGCTTGGAGAGAGGTTTGAGCTTTTTACCGACCATAAGTCTTTAAAGTACCTATTCTCGTAGAAGGACTTAAACTTGAGGCAACAGAGGTGGATGGGGTTTTTAGCCTCGTATAATTTTGAGATAGCTTATACCCCTAGCAAGGGTAATGTGGTTGTGGATGCATTGAGTAGAAAGAAAGCAACCCTTAGTCCTTTATTCGTAGAGTGGAGGTGCTTGGAGTTTATTTCTACTTTTGATTTTAAGCCCTCTACGGACATTACTCCTGGATTATTGGCGACATTAGAGGTGAGTCCTACCCTTATGGATTAGATTGGCTCGTGGCAACGGGAGGATTCAGAGCTCATGGAAATTATGGATAGGATTAGCCGAAGAGAGGTCTCTAGGCATCTCCAAGGTTATTCCATAGATAGCGGGGGTGGCTTAGGAGAGATGGGAGGCTTTGTGTTCCATGCGCCAGTGACTTGTTGAGAGCAGTTTTGGAGGAGGCGCACCATTCTCGTATGACTATTCATCCAGGTGGTGACAAAATGTATCGGGATATGAAGAGGATGTTCTATTGGGGTGTTATGAAGAAGGATGTGGCGGAGTTTGTAGCTAAGTGTCTTATATGCCAAAGGGTAAAAGTAGAGCAGTAGAAACCCAATGGATTACTTCAGCCTTTAGATATAACAGAGTGGAAGTGGGACAGCATTTCTATGGATTTTAAAGATGGTTTACCCTGTTCTAGGAAAGGGAATACTAGCTTTTGGGTGATTGTTGATAGATTGACCAAGAGTGCCCACTTCATCCCAGTTAAGAGTAAGCGTACGGCTTCATATTTGGCATCTTGTATATTCGAGAGATAGTCCGACTACACAGAGTTCCTTCTAGCGTGGTGAGTGGTAGAGATCCCATTTTCACTAGTGTGTTTTGGAGAAGCTTACAGGAGGCGCTAGGGATGCAACTTAGATTGAGTACGGCCTATCATCCTCGGACGGATGGCCAAACAGAGAGAGTGAATAGAGTGCTTGAGGATTTGCTGCAGATGTGCATTTTGGACTTTGGAGGAACTTGGGAGGAGCATCTTCCATTGGTTGAGTTTGCGTACAATAATAGTTACCAAACAAGTATAGGAATGACACCATTTGAGGCTTTATATTGGAGACCTTGCAAGTCCCCATCATGTTGGGTAGAGTCTATAGAGAAGTTATTACTTAGGCCCGATATGGTTAGGGAGACCTCTAAGAGGATGGATTTGATTCGGCAGAGGATGAAGACGGCTCAAGACAGACAGAAGTCATATGCGCACAAACGGAGGAGAGACTTAGAGTTTGGGGTTGGAGACTTAGTTTTTATCAAAGTATCCCCGCTTAGGAAAGTGAAAAGGTTTGGGTCAAATGGAAAGTTATCCCCTAGATTTGTTGGACCATTCCCTATCATAGAGAGAGTTGGGAAGATGGCTTACAGAGTGAAGCAACCTGATAGGCTCGTAGGAGTGCATGATGTTTTCCATGTTTTGCACTTGCGAAAGTGCTTACATGACTCGGTGGAGGTTATAGAGCCTAGTCAGTTAGAGGAGGCGGAGGTAGAAAGGGAAGCTTTTGTTCGGCGTATCCCCATGAAGATTGTTGGAAGAGATATCAAGCGACTAAGGAATAAGGAGGTTCCACTGGTAAAGGTGTAATGAGAAGATGAAGTTGCGGACGCCACTTGGGAAGCAGAAGAGAAGATTCGTACTTCCTATCCTCATCTTTTTTATAGTAAGTTTTAGAATTCCTTTTTCCATCTTTATATTGAATAGGTTCTTTCCTTTATTATCCTTTAAGAGGGTAGAACTTAGGATTTAACATATGGATGGTAAGATTTGATGTAAACATGTTAATAGAACATGTTATGAATAATGTATGCTAGTGGTTGCAAGTGTTTGCTAGTAGATGCTATGGACGCATATAGGTACACTAGGCACTATTATTCTTTAGGAATCGGCCTAACTAGGGCACTAGAGTATATGCATATGGATGTGTGCGCATTTTTATTTTAGTTCCATGGTTGCTATAAATGGATGTTTATCACACGATTGTTGCACTTGGATGATGGTTGTAGCACGCATATAGAACTATCAGTTATCATTAGGAATTTTTGCATTCATTTGGATACATGGCACGGACATGATTGCATAAAAGGAGGTGAACTGAATCAGTGGACCGTCTAATCTTTTGCATTAGTTAGAAACATTTACACTACATTAATTGCATAAGTATCATAAGTGGCATTAGAAAAACTTAAGGACAATGGATGAATGGCTGATAATTGAGTAGTTGGTGGTAGAATTGAATGAAAACATTTAGTACATTCTTTTATCCTTAGAGATTTCAGAGACGAAATCCCTTAAGGAGGGGAGAATGTAACAACCCGAAATTTAACCCATAATAATTAATTCGTTAATTAATTAGATAATAAAATAACTTTGTGAAATTATCAGAATTGAGCCACGGGAATTGCACCATTGTGTGCGTGGTAATCTTCTGGTCAGTTCCATATATAGAACGTCAGAATCCGAGTTAATATGAGCAAAGAACGAAATAATCAGAGAGGAAAATATATATATATATATATATATATATATATAATAGAGGTTGACCGGCCGGTCGACCTGGGCAAGGAGGCGGTCGACCACCCAATCGACCCGCCTTGCCTTTTGGAAAGCGAACGAACGTTCGAACTGCCTTGCCTTCTGGCAAGCGAACGAACGTTCGTTCGAACGATTCAGCGACGATTGAACATGTAATTTTCATTGTTTAAACTGATCTGGTCCTTCTATTTTTGCATCCGATGGCTCCTATTCATCCTATGACGTGGTTGCATCCTATTCAATCTCCAAATCCAACGATCCGAGATCCACTTCTACACCTATAAATAGAACCCTAGGCCTAACCCTTTTTCTCATTCTAGATTTCTCCGCTTGGGTTCACCTTTACAGGAAGGGCCCTAAAAGGAATAATTTTCCAACGAGAGAATCTTTTAATAAAAATATTTTAATACCCTCAAGTGGATCCGTGAAGGCCAAAAGGGAAGAGCTAAGGACCAGAGGTGAGTGATTGTAATTATTTTAGATTTCTTTAAGTAATTTAAAATAATAGGGTTTCAATAGTTGTAGTTTTACTACGATTTTTGGAATAGCCTTTTCAGTAGTTTATTTACAGTTTTTAGAATTATTTTCAATCTATTTCCGTTCAGCCATTCTTTTCAGTAATTTTAGTTTATTTCTATTAATTATAGCTTTTCCGTTTATTTACAGTTCATTTACTGTATTTTAGTTTATCTACTGTTATTTATATGATATTTACATCTTCTTTCTACGCTTTGGATTTTCTTCTATTTTTAGTTTTCTTTTATTATTCCTTCTTCTTCGCGTATGGATTAGAATAGGATTAACACGAATATGGATTAAATTGTAAGGAAACTGAAATAATGGAATATAAGATGTAAATTACAAAGACTATAATATAAATGGAATTGGACTGAAATTATGCCTAATTAGACTAAAATTATGCCTAATTATGACATTAATTGGACTGAATTAAAAAATGGGCCTAGTTATAACTTAGAATTATAACTAAAAAGAGTAAAAGATGAAAGAGGCTTATTTTCACACTTAAACCTTGGGTTAAGTAATAAGCATGATTATAACGTAGGTTATAATAAGGAAAAGAATAGAATAAAGCTTATATTAAGACTTGGTACAAATTAATAAGCACAGATAGTAGAGAAAAGTGTAAAGGCTTATTTAAATAATTTATCTAAGTTAATAAGCAAAGATGAAAGTAGGACTTGTACCAAATAGCATTCCCTATTAGACAAAACGGTGGTCTCACATTAGCCTGAAGTGAGACGAGGGCACGCTTATGCTAAAAATGGTAGTAATTGGTCAATTAGAAGTCCAAATCACGGGGGATTTGGATAAGGGGCGCAACTAGATATTGTTTGGATGACAGGCCAATACCAACAGCATTTCCCCTATTTTCTATGGACACACGGTGGTCTCACATTAGCTTGAAGTGAGACAAGGGGCACGCTTATGCTGGAGCTTGAGGTAATAAGAAGACCCAATAGGTGGAGCAAAAGGTAGCATGGGCATGGTGGCAGTTACGCATGCGACTTCCATTCCGGTGCTCAGTAATTGCTATGAGTTCCAAGCGCTTAGTATGTGTGTCTTTCGTAGACACCATTGCCTTTTATGCAGGGAGCTATGTATCGTCTGGATCCACGGTGGTTGCTTTGTGCATCGTTCGTAGAACCATTGGCTGTTGTGTAGGGAGTTACTTAGTCTCTGGTCCACGGTAAGGTCTATGGAGTAGCAAGTCGATCGAAGGGTAGACTTAGGAATTCAGCCTAATTATAGGATTAGGAATTCAGCCTAATCAAAGCAGCTATCACGAACAAGTGCAAACAATCAAAGTTAACCTATCTTATAGTTAATCGTATTTATTTCCAGTTTATCTCCTTCCTATTTCCTTTATTTCCTCTTTATATATTAGAACTGTTGTAGAGTCTATTACTTTTACTTTGCTTAAAGACCTAATAATTACTATCATTCACCAGAATTTTAGCCTGACCCACTCCTCTATTTTTCCCTTTATCCCCCCATAGGCAATCAAGGGAGAGAACGGTAGATTGTAGTTGCTTGGAGATTTCTTGGAGGAGTTTGCTACCATGTATTTCTTTTCTTTCAGCTTTTGTTCTTTCTATGTATTGGCTTATTATGAGGGATATTATGTACCATGATTTTTGAGACTATGAGTTTTTGTTTCATGAGACATATTGGATTTTTAGACATGTATGTGGTATTTGGTATTTGACTTATTTATGAAGCAATTATGAAACTTTGTTTTAATTAAGTTATTATTTTAAGTTTCCGCTGTTTTTTATCTATTTTTGTCTTGTGAATCTTAGTCTCTGTTAGCTTTAGTTATACCTACAACGCACCACTCCTTTTAATGTGTCATTTTGGGTATATTAAGGGGTGTGGGGTGTTTCACACCGGGGCACCACTAGTCGACGGCTAATGGTCGACCAGTAATCCTACCGGTGTTCCAGACCCTAAAGCACATTTTTATTCATTTCAACCCAAATTCAATCAAAATCACTGGTATACTAAAGATTCAAGGAGCATGCACACAAAAGCAATTCATACATATCCAGGTTGATGTATTTATACATAGATTCGTGAGTTAGATAATTCGACTGAAGCTTTCCTTGTTCCTCTCTATTTGCCCATTCCAGAACTTCAGAAGATGATCAAAACACCAATTTCTTTATAACCATAGGTGTGGAATGATATCGAAAAGCATAAATAGGAATATAGGATTTCATGAGATTTTATTTGAATTTTTTATCTTAGAGTGAAGGAAGTAAGGTGGTTCATTATTTGGTTTCTTGAAGAGGAAAGTTGAAGAATTGTTTTTAGGAAAAGTATACATGAATATTTGTTGAACGAGAAGAAACATCTAGAATTCAAAAAATCGATATATGGAGATGGTGAAGTTTGGGCTTTGATTATGTGGGCTTTGATCCCATGTTGACAATTTTCCATTCTTTCTTTTTATTTATTTATTTTCCATTTCCACTAATTTCACTTAATACAAATCAATATAAAATTCCAAAGTAAATCATATTTTCACCACTTCAGTGTTTTCTCAACATTATAGAATTTTACGTAATTTATCTTTCATATATGCTTTTTAATTTAAATAATTATGTCAAAATGGTCTACTTAGCCCATTTAAACAATAATTAAATATTAACCTCAAATCTAAATCAAGTTTCCACCTTAGAATTATTTCTTAACTAAATCAATATTAATTATTCCATATACAATTTTACAAAAGTATTATCTCCATGTTTTAACTTGTTTTGATTTAATTTCTACATATTTATATTTAAACCTTATTTATTAAATCAATTGCAAAATTATTCTTATTTAATCTTTAAAATCTATTTTGTTCAATTAAATTAGATTAACAACTTTTAATTATTTACCTCTCGGCACTGGGTTGTTGCAGACTTCTCCCTTTAAGAAAATTGTGTCATTGCAATTTTCCCTTAGGGAAAATCTATATCCAAGTTATTAACTACTAGCTTGATTACACTATTTATAATTATATTAAAATACAAACAATCAATGAACAATGCAAATTTCGTAATACTTTATCCTTAATATCTTGAGTCTGCATGTATAATGAACTGCATCGATCCGTTAGGTAACAAATAGAGCTTTACAAAATAATGATTAGGCATTTAATTTAACCAGAAAAATTCCTTTCATCAAACTAGCTTCACTTTAAATTAAATCTTAAAGTACTTCTTTGGATTTTATAGCAATTTATTTTAAACGACATTCTTTTCCAAATACTTTTATCCAAGATTTTCATTTCACTAATATAAATACTATCATTCATCATATACTACATAAATCTAAACACATCAATATTTTTAAAACATTCTTCAAATTTTCATAATTTATTTTATAATAATTATTATCATTTTTTCGCAAACCTAAAACTATTATAAAAGATAACTACATTACCTCGCCATGTATATCTAGTAACGACACTCATCGTTTGGCTACATTGTTGACCATATAATCAACACTACCTCGCCAACTACCACACTGTTAACTAAAATGTACTGGCTGCAATCGTAGCTTAAAATATGTACATTATAAGGTTTCTTTATCATTTTAAACAACTCGCTACACAATAATTAATAATTTCTTATCTCAATATGTTTACAAAACAATACTTTTAATTTTCCATATAACAAACACTTTTATATACAACTATCTCTTAAGGTATTTATCAAAACACTAAATAATTTATAATTCATATCACTTCTTTAAAACATGATCGCATTTTTGAAGCATTTTTAACTTTTCATTATATTATAATATTTACAAAATGTTGTGTCAATATGTCTCATTATAGTGTTTAGAAATCCCTATCGATCATACTACCAGAAGCATCGACCAATATTCTTAAACTACTCAACGGACAAATCAACACAAATTTACTTCAAATTTTATTTTATTATTTTATAATTATATCCTTTTTAACAATTTTACTTCTACAAAATATTTATTTACTTCTAACACAAAAAATAATCATATATCACATCCACGAACTCATTTTATATGATATATAAGACCTTTTCTGTAACGACCCAGAATTTTTGATAATTAAAATTCGAATATTTAATTGATTTTAAATATTAATAAATGAATTTAATAAGTCGAATGATTTATTTTTCGAATATTGGGTTTTATTTGAGAATTAAGTCGATAAATTAAATAGTGAAATTCCAGAGATAATTAAAAATCGAGTTTAATATGATTGAAATTGATTTGTAAAATTTTATTTAATCATACTGGAGTTATAGAAAGGTTATAGAACTTTTAAAATTGAATTTGGAGTTAAACTGTGAAGATTTAATATTTTAATATTTAATTATCGATTGTAAAAATAGTCAATTTTCGAACAGTCTCAGAATTGAACGAAACCAGTTCCATTGGATCCGTAATAGTTAGTTATTATCGGATTTCAATTTTCGTATCAATCAGAGTTATCATTTGACCGTGGCAGCTCGAAACGCTTTGAAATCATTTTAATTTTAATTCGGCGAGTTAAAATAGTCATTTTTCAAAAAGTCTCGGATTTCGACGAAACTAGTTTCATCGGATCCGTAATGTGATATTGTTGTAAGATTTCAAATTTCGTAATTTTTGGATTTACCGTTTGTCCGGTACGAATCAAAACGCCTCGAAATCGATTTAAATCGGTTTAATTTAAATCGATCGTTTATTGCCATATCTCACACATACGATCGAATTAGCTTCCGAAACCTGTTCCAATGTGTCCGGAACGCGGGGTAAACCCTAGAAACGATAGTGACCGTGCGTAAATTGGAGTTCGGGAATTCGAAGTGAATAGTGTTCGTTCGATCTTCTATAAATACCCCCCTTATTCACAAAAAAAAAGAAAAATAAAAACCCAAAACCCTAATTTAAATGGCCGGCCGCCACTCTCTATTTCAAAGGCCAGAAAACATTCTCACTTCCCCTCGATTATCTCCTCATCCGCGCGTTTCTAGGCAACGATCTCAACTAGAGAATCGAAGAGGGTAGCGAGGCCGAGGCATCCAACGGTGGAATTGGGTTATCGTCGACCATAGACGGAGTTATTGGGTCGTGTTCGTGGGTTGTTGCGCATGGTTTTCGCGGTGATGGTGGGGCCGAGTGCTACGGGGTTCAGGGCGGTGGTGCGTGGCGGTGGGGGCTATGGCCTGGAGGTCGCTGATCGACTTGGAAGTGGGCGTGGTGGTCGTGTCCATCGAGATTTGGGAGGCGTCGTTGGGTTTACTTCATTCACGTTTTCACCTGGGAGGGAAGAAAGAAAGGCACGAACGGCTGCGATCTGATAATTCAAAATGCACGGCCATGATGTTTAGGGGTATAAAATAAATAAATATTGTAAAATTATTTTAATTAAATTCGTATAAAACTTTGTAATGCTATAACTTCGTCATATGTTTTCGAAATTCGACGAAACAGGAAGCATTGGAATCGTATCGTCGAATACTTCGCGATGAAACTGGATTGGATACGATCGGGGTCAGTGAAAATTTTGAGTGGAATTAAACGTCCGTTTAATTTCATTCGGAATAAACGCTACAAATTGCTATCAGAAAATCACGGTGAGATCTTCTCACTCAGATTTAAAATGAATTGCAGTTATTATTGATGTGATTGATTTCTATTGGATGTGATATTAGATATAGTAGGATATATCTATATATATAGCAATATATACATATTGGCATATGTATATATTGGATTGATTGATTTCCCGCCTCGTATAGCGGATGAGACCCTATTGCGCCGTTAGTAAGCGGATATTTTTATAAAACCCATATACCGCGATAATTCCGTACTGGAGCGGAATTGGTATTGTGCTAACATCTGTGGATGCAGGGAAACAGGTTGGAGGGATCCAACTGGATTCCTCACCGTATTGATTATTTACAGATATTGTGATATATTCTGTTATCATATGATGATATATGATATTTGATTGTTGTGATTGATTGTTTGATGCTGTAGCATCATCGGATCCAAGTTTTAAAAATAACGACTTTTACTTTAAAAGGATTTTAAAGTAATTTTTGAAAGTAGACGTTTTATTGAATTGTTGAATTGATTTATTTTAAATAAAGAAACGTTCAAAATTTTGAAGTTATAACAGTTAAGATTTTTGTGAATTATGACCGTAAGGTGATTTTTGAAATAAATAGTTTAAGCAATTTATAAAATGGTTTGAACTGAGATTTTCGAATTTTTGTGAACGGTTTATTTAAAAGATTTAAAAAGTTGATATTTATAAATTTAAAATATTGGAATTTTAAAACGAGATGATAAGTGTTAAAGATGAAATTTATAGAATTATAAGTCGTGAGGATATGGAACTTATAGATTCATAAATTATGAAATTATAAAATGGATGAAACTGTAGAATAAAAGATTTATAAGAGATTTACTTATAAATTGGATTTTTTTCCTTTAAATGGGATATTGATCGAATTATTAATAAAGAAGATTTATTAAATTGAAGTCGTTAGAAAATAGAAATAGAATTTATAAACGTTGTTTTATAAATTCGAAATCAATTGGATTTGATAAATTAAAATGTTAAAGGAGATATATTCGCGATTTTGGATAGCGGATTATTATTGGAATAAATGTGTAGAAAAGATTGAAATTTGGTTAGTGAAGTATATTCACGATTTTGGACAGTGAATATATTATTGAGTAAATTGGATATGTTTTGGAAAAGTGATATTACGAAATGAAGTAATTGTTTTAAAAGATGTTTTAAAACGTGTTAAATATCGAAATCATAGATTTCAACATTCATTGTTGAAATAGACGTTTTCGAGAAATTTAAGGAAATGATGGACTATAACACTGTTGTTATAGTAAATGATTTTCGAAAGAAAATGTTTTATGTAGTATTGGGATTTACATATATCTATCTTAAAATCCGAATCCCTATACTAGTGATTTCGAGTCGTCGTAACGATGTTTTACGCAACATTCGTTTTGACTCAAATAGATGTAAAATTTATGATTTCCTTAAAGAATGAATATATACTTAATATTGATTTAAGTATATCGAATATTTTCAAATGTTGAAAATAAATGATTTGTGAATTACTTATTTTTAAATAAGTATGGAAATGCTTTTCCAATATGAAATGAACTGTTTTGAGATTTTATCTTCAAAGATAAAATGAAATGTGGAAATTGATTTGAAATTGTTTTCAAACGGTTAAGTGTGGAAATTATATATATCTAGTAAAGATATTTTTGAAGATAAAATTATTTGGAAAATTATTTGGAATCTGATGATGTTGCGCATCTTTATTGATAGTTAAATAACCGACTATCAATAATTACCCTGAATGGTATTTGTTGTGAATTGGATGAATTTGAATGCCACACTTATTTTTGAATAAGCGCTCACTATTCGGGTTAGCCGGGAAAGGACCATGGGGTCGTATAACCCATTCCGAATATGTGATACGTCGTTATGAATTGCATTCGAAGACCGGTGTTGAAGACCGGATATTTTTGAAAACGGAAGGATTACCGTCGAGTTACTCTACATCGGCTGATCTCCAATTTAGAGGTTTTATCACCCTTAGTGACGGGAAGTCCGGACGTGATTAGAAATTTATCCGGATATGCAAGGGCTTCGTGAGAAGTGCCTTCGGTTCTGTTCGATCCCGGAACAGACTTGTATGGATTGTGTGTCTGACGTTACAATTTGAGATATAAAGCTGATTTCTTTCAAATACATTTCTGTTGGTGGCGGAGAATTTATTCTCTTAGCTTAACACCCTTCTCTGAGACGTACGAGCTCAGAGGTTATGTAGTTGAAATTTATCAGCGATATATTCCCAATTTGGTAACGTGGCATACTGAGTGTTGCTGTGAAATGATCAGTGTTTGATCATTTGTGATATGATCATTTGTTTGATCTTATATCTTTGTGATCATAGGTTGATCATTTTTGTTTGACCCGAAGCAGGGCTTTGTAGAAAGCGTAGCTTTGTGGACGAGACTTCATCGAGCCTCACACCCCGGAAATGGTCGAAACAGGAAGGATGCAGCAAGGTTCTAGGGAGTAGCGCCCCTTAGTGTATGCCATTCCTTCTGGATAGAGGTGGTATCATGGTATGGAGCCCAGATACTTAACCTATGTGGTTGCTGCATTATTATCTATGTGGTTTGTTGGAAATCGGGGATCCTCGGGAAGATCGGTTACGATCGGGGGATGGCATACGTGTGTCAGTAGTTACCTATTTTTGCAGAGGTAACCCGGCCTTGTGTTGGCAGAGATCCGGTTAGGTTCTCGGGTCGTCTATTCCAGGGACGTACCCATCGTGGATAGGAAGTTCCTTAGCCTGACCATTTGTTGGAAATCCAAAGAAACAATACGAGCCTTGTACGGTTTTAGTTGTAGAACCTGCCATTCACTTATGGTGGTCACCACTGTTTGGGTGGTAGCTATAGTAGGCATAGTTCGGAATGTCTATGCTAGCTAAGATTTATATTATACTTTCGAAATGTTTTCTACACTATGCACTAATAATAATATCAAAAAGAATTTGATTTTTGCGTAGTAAGCATCTTTGACTATCATAAGAAGAAATCTCCTCCAATTCTGCGTTTGCATTGTGTGTGTGGCGGGAGGTCTTATGGTAGTTTCATTTTCCAAAAAGCATTGCGAATTTGTTTTATTTTCTTTGTGAAAAATAACTGTTTTACGATCTCACACCAGTCACCATGACTGACTCGGAGTTTATTGTTCCCTTCTAAACTCTGGGTGCTCACCAATTTCCACACGGGCAGTCTAGAGTTAGGTTATCAGGATATTCTGGATATTCTGGAGCTTTGGAAGCAAGCTGGATGACGAGACGTAGTATTTGTATCAGACCTTATATTTATTCCGCTGTGTATTCTGTATGAGGACAAGTTATATAACTGTCCATTGTTGTATATTGACTCTGATGATTGATGTATGTATAAACTGATATAGTTCTTTGTTTTAAAAGACTAGTGATTATCTATTATATGTTATTCCGCTGCGATATGTGAGATTCTGATATTGCTTCTGTTTCTGATCGTGTTATCTGTTGTTTCTTCTTCCTCTTTTCCTTTTTTCTCTTCTTTTTCTTTTCCTTCTATTTCCTTCTTCTTCTACTTTTTCTTTTTCTTAAAACCCTCACTATTGGAGTTTCCGGCACTCGATTGCTCGACAGTCGATAAAGGGAGTATCGATGTCGAATTTTCGAAAGTCGAAATTTCCCGTACGTGACAAAGTGGTATCGGAGCATATGGTTAAGCGACAACCCTGCTCTGTTGGGTGTTACTCATTAGAGATAGAGTCAGTAGTACTCTAGAATGAGTTGAGTGTAATAATAGATACGAGTGCGTATTTGTTAGTTAATATAAAATTGTTTTATATTGTGATGATTGGTTTGTTGGGTGGTATATGGATTCTGGTCGGTATTGTCAGTACAACTCTATCGATAGGGATCTCTAAACACTTATATAGAACAATTCGGCACAATATTGTTTTAAATAGGGTAAATGAAATAATTTTACCCAAAACTATTCTTGTATAGAAAAGAAATGTTTTTCTATAAAGTACTATAGTATATGGTTGCATGGATGTTAGGAAGTAATAATGGTAAATTATTATCATTGAAATTGAATAAGAAATTGAAATCGAAACTCCAAAGTTAAGAAATAAATTCATATACAAATGAAATTTGAGAATATAAATTATAAATGTGATTTGTAATTTGAAACGGAATTCCAGAGAAGTTTTTGGAAATGTTTTGAAAAGAATTTGAAAATTTTGAGGATTGGAAAGTTTAAATCATTTTTGATTTGAAAATGAATTTCAAAGGTTTTGAAAAGTATTTTGGAGAGATAAAAGCTCTAAACTCTTTTCGGTCGCTGGAAAATAACTTCGATGATGACCGCGGCATCGTTGGTGTTCATTTTCGGGTTTCCAAAAGAGGTATTGCTGCCAAATTATTTTAAAAGGAAGTTGTTTGAAAAATTTGGGTTTTGTTTTCGAAATTCAAAAGATAAATTTGAATTGTTTTCAAAATGGCTTTGAAATGTTGAAAAGACTCTGGAATAATATAAAAGAATATTTATGGAATATTACGAAGTTGATAACTTGTAAAGTTTAAAGTTTAAATAAAAATCCATTTAACGAATGAAATTTTAAATATGAATTGGAAGCATAAGGAAACGAATTCATATATGAATAAAATGGTAAATATGAATTGTAAATGTGATTTATAAATGAAAATGGAATTCCAGATAGATATTGGAAAATTTAAAATTCATTAATGAAATGAATTTGTAATATGAATATATAAGTGATTATATAAATCGAAATGAAAATAAGTTGATAACTTATAGAATATTTGAAATCTGAGTGAAATGAAAGTTCAAATTGAAATAAAAGAATTTGTGAACAAATAAATAAATTTGCAATGGCAAATACGAGAAAATAAAATTGAATGTTTAAATTCATTTCGAATTTGTAGGCAATAAATTGAATTGAATAATTATAAATGAAGATAAAAATTGGAATTGAAACTGAATGTTGAAAACAAATTTGAATAAGTGAATTGAAATTTGTAATGAATTAGTAACTAAAACTAATCTAAAAAGAGCAGTTATGAATGAAAGTTGTTGGTTAATAAAATAAACCGAATGAAAATATGAAATGCAAATTAAATTGAATGGAATCAATTGCAAATGAAGTAAACTAAAGATAATCGATAAAAATTCAATATTCAGGAGATAAACCGAATCCAAATTAGATTGGAATTGTGAATTGAATTCAAATGAATTTTGAAATGTAAAATTGAATGGATGTAACTCCAATAGTGAATTAGAGAAATGTATATGCAGTTTACATTGAAAATTTTGTAATTAAATTTGCAGAATAGTTTGAATATGTAACTAGATATTATGGCTAGTAGGATATACAGGTGTTATAATGGAATTGGGATTTTAAATTTGAAGATAAATTTGAATTGCTCGAAAAAGGTATGTATCTAAATTCCAATATGAGATTTGATGATTTCTTGTCTAGCCTCTTGGCTTTTTCTTTTTCTTTCTGAAATCTGAGAGTCCGTAGGGACGTTTTGTAGTCGTACCGTATTAGCCGCGCAAAGGAGACGCTGGCGAAATTTTTTGGAAATTTAGGGCATTAGAAAATTTTTGAGAAATTTTGAAAGTTTAAAATTTGAATTTAAACTCGAATTTGAATTGAGAAGTTAAACAATATTGTTTTGAAACCTGTAATTGTAGTTGAAAAATTTAGTTGAATGATAACGAATCTTTAGTAGAAAGATTTGTTTTGATAAATTGATAAAACTATTAGATTGTGAAAAATAGTAGACGAGTTAAGGACATTTTTTCCTAACTTGTAATTTCGAGGACGAAATTCATTTAAGGGGGGAAGTTTGTAACGACCCAGAATTTTTGATAATTAAAATTCGAATATTTAATTGATTTTAAATATTAATAAATGAATTTAATAAGTCGAATGATTTATTTTTCGAATATTGGGTTTTATTTGAGAATTAAGTCGATAAATTAAATAGTGAAATTCCAGAGATAATTAAAAATCGAGTTTAATATGATTGAAATTGATTTGTAAAATTTTATTTAATCATACTGGAGTTATAGAAAGGTTATAGAACTTTTAAAATTGAATTTGGAGTTAATCTGTGAAGATTTAATATTTTAATATTTAATTATCGACTGTAAAAATAGTCAATTTTCGAACAGTCTCAGAATTGAACGAAACCAGTTCCATTGGATCCGTAATAGTTAGTTATTATCGGATTTCAATTTTCGTATCAATCAGAGTTATCATTTGACCGTGGCAGCTCGAAACGCTTTGAAATCGTTTTAATTTTAATTCGGCGAGTTAAAATAGTCATTTTTCAAAAAGTCTCGGATTTTGACGAAACCAGTTTCATCGGATCCGTAATGTGATATTGTTGTAAGATTTCAAATTTCGTAATTTTTGGATTTACCGTTTGTCCGGTACGAATCAAAACGCCTCGAAATCGATTTAAATCGGTTTAATTTAAATCGATCGTTTATTGCCATATCTCACACATACGATCGAATTAGCTTCCGAAACCTGTTCCATTGTGTCCGGAACGTGGGGTAAACCCTAGAAACGATAGTGACCGTGCGTAAATCGGAGTTCGGGAATTCGAAGTGAATAGTGTTCGTTCGATCTTCTATAAATACCCCCCTTATTCACAAAAAAAAAGAAAAAAAAAACCCAAAACCCTAATTTAAATGGCCGGCCTCCACTCTCTATTTCAAAGGCCAGAAAACATTCTCACTTCCCCTCGATTATCTCCTCATCCGCGCGTTTCTAGGCAACGATCTCAACTAGAGAATCGAAGAGGGTAGCGAGGCCGAGGCATCCAACGGTGGAATTGGGTTATCGTCGACCATAGACGGAGTTATTGGGTCGCGTTCGTGGGTTGTTGCGCACGGTTTTCGCGATGATGGTGGGGCCGAGTGCTACGGGGTTCAGGGCGGTGGTGCGTGGCGGTGGGGGCTATGGCCTGGAGGTCGCTGATCGACTTGGAAGTGGGCGTGGTGGTCGCGTCCATCGAGATTTGGGAGGCGTCGTTGGGTTTACTTCATTCACGTTTTCACCTGGGAGGGAAGAAAGAAAGGCACGAACGGCTGCAATCTGATAATTCAAAATGCACGGCCATGATGTTTAGGGGTATAAAATAAATAAATATTGTAAAATTATTTTAATTAAATTCATATAAAACTTTGTAATGCTATAACTTCGTCATATGTTGTCGAAATTCGACGAAACAGGAAGCATTGGAATCGTATCGTCGAATACTTCGCGATGAAACTGGATTGGATACGATCGGGGTCAGTGAAAATTTTGAGTGGAATTAAACGTCTGTTTAATTTCATTCGGAATAAACGCTACAAATTGCTATCAGAAAATCACGGTGAGATCTTCTCACTCAGATTTAAAATGAATTGCAGTTATTATTGATGTGATTGATTTCTATTGGATGTGATATTAGATATAGTAGGATATATCTATATATATATAGCAATATATACATATTGGCATATGTATATATTGGATTGATTGATTTCCCGCCTCGTATAGCGGATGAGACCCTATTGCGCCGTTAGTAAGCGGATATTTTTATAAAACCCATATACCGCGATAATTCCGTACTGGAGCGGAATTGGTATTGTGCTAACATCTGTGGATGCAGGGAAACAGGTTGGAGGGATCCAACTGGATTCCTCACCGTATTGATTATTTACAGATATTGTGATATATTCTGTTATCATATGATGATATATGATATTTGATTGTTGTGATTGATTGTTTGATGCTGTAGCATCATCGGATCCAAGTTTTAAAAATAACGACTTTTACTTTAAAAGGATTTTAAAGTAATTTTTGAAAGTAGACGTTTTATTGAATTGTTGAATTGATTTATTTTAAATAAAGAAACGTTCAAAATTTTGAAGTTATAACAGTTAAGATTTTTGTGAATTATGACCGTAAGGTGATTTTTGAAATAAATAGTTTAAGCAATTTATAAAATGGTTTGAACTGAGATTTTCGAATTTTTGTGAACAGTTTATTTAAAAGATTTAAAAAGTTGATATTTATAAATTTAAAATATTGGAATTTTAAAACGAGATGATAAGTGTTAAAGATGAAATTTATAGAATTATAAGTCGTGAGGATATGGAACTTATAGATTCATAAATTATGAAATTATAAAATGGATGAAACTGTAGAATAAAAGATTTATAAGAGATTTACTTATAAATTGGATTTTTTGCCTTTAAATGGGATATTGATCGAATTATTAATAAAGAAGATTTATTAAATTGAAGTCGTTAGAAAATAGAAATAGAATTTATAAACGTTGTTTTATAAATTCGAAATCAATTGGATTTGATAAATTAAAATGTTAAAGGAGATATATTCGCGATTTTGGATAGCGGATTATTATTGGAATAAATGTGTAGAAAAGATTGAAATTTGGTTAGTGAAGTATATTCACGATTTTGGACAGTGAATATATTATTGAGTAAATTGGATATGTTTTGGAAAAGTGATATTACGAAATGAAGTAATTGTTTTAAAAGATGTTTTAAAACGTGTTAAATATCGAAATCATAGATTTCAACATTCATTGTTGAAATAGACGTTTTCGAGAAATTTAAGGAAATGATGGACTATAACACTGTTGTTATAGTAAATGATTTTCGAAAGAAAATGTTTTATGTAGTATTGGGATTTACATATATCTATCTTAAAATCCGAATCCCTATACTAGTGATTTCGAGTCGTCGTAACGATGTTTTACGCAACATTCGTTTTGACTCAAATAGATGTAAAATTTATGATTTCCTTAAAGAATGAATATATACTTAATATTGATTTAAGTATATCGAATATTTTCAAATGTTGAAAATAAATGATTTGTGAATTACTTATTTTTAAATAAGTATGGAAATGCTTTTCCAATATGAAATGAACTGTTTTGAGATTTTATCTTCAAAGATAAAATGAAATGTGGAAATTGATTTGAAATTGTTTTCAAACGGTTAAGTGTGGAAATTATATATATCTAGTAAAGATATTTTTGAAGATAAAATAATTTGGAAAATTATTTGGAATCTGATGATGTTGCGCATCTTTATTGATAGTTAAATAACCGACTATCAATAATTACCCTGAATGGTATTTGTTGTGAATTGGATGAATTTGAATGCCACACTTATTTTTGAATAAGCGCTCACTATTCGGGTTAGCCGGGAAAGGACCATGGGGTCGTATAACCCATTCCGAATATGTGATACGTCGTTATGAATTGCATTCGAAGACCGGTGTTGAAGACCGGATATTTTTGAAAACGGAAGGATTACCGTCGAGTTACTCTACATCGGCTGATCTCCGATTTAGAGGTTTTATCACCCTTAGTGACGGGAAGTCCGGACGTGATTAGAAATTTATCCGGATATGCAAGGGCTTCGTGAGAAGTGCCTTCGGTTCTGTTCGATCCCGGAACAGACTTGTATGGATTGTGTGTCTGACGTTACAATTTGAGATATAAAGCTGATTTCTTTCAAATACATTTCTGTTGGTGGCGGAGAATTTATTCTCTTAGCTTAACACCCTTCTCTGAGACGTACGAGCTCAGAGGTTATGTAGTTGAAATTTATCAGCGATATATTCCCAATTTGGTAACGTGGCATACTGAGTGTTGCTGTGAAATGATCAGTGTTTGATCATTTGTGATATGATCATTTGTTTGATCTTATATCTTTGTGATCATAGGTTGATCATTTTTGTTTGACCCGAAGCAGGGCTTTGTAGAAAGCGTAGCTTTGTGGACGAGACTTCATCGAGCCTCACACCTCGGAAATGGTCGAAACAGGAAGGATGCAGCAAGGTTCTAGGGAGTAGCGCCCCTTAGTGTATGCCATTCCTTCTGGATAGAGGTGGTATCATGGTATGGAGCCCAGATACTTAACCTATGTGGTTGCTGCATTATTATCTATGTGGTTTGTTGGAAATCGGGGATCCTCGGGAAGATCGGTTACGATCGGGGGATGGCATACGCGTGTCAGTAGTTACCTATTTTTGCAGAGGTAACCCGGCCTTGTGTTGGCAGAGATCCGGTTAGGTTCTCGGGTCGTCTATTCCAGGGACGTACCCATCGTGGATAGGAAGTTCCTTAGCCTGACCATTTGTTGGAAATCCAAAGAAACAATACGAGCCTTGTACGGTTTTAGTTGTAGAACCTGCCATTCACTTATGGTGGTCACCACTGTTTGGGTGGTAGCTATAGTAGGCATAGTTCGGAATGTCTATGCTGGCTAAGATTTATATTATACTTTCGAAATGTTTTCTACACTATGCACTAATAATAATATCAAAAAGAATTTGATTTTTGCGTAGTAAGCATCTTTGACTATCATAAGAAGAAATCTCCTCCAATTCTGCGTTTGCATTGTGTGTGTGGCGGGAGGTCTTATGGTAGTTTCATTTTCCAAAAAGCATTGCGAATTTGTTTTATTTTCTTTGTGAAAAATAACTGTTTTACGATCTCACACCAGTCACCATGACTGACTCGGAGTTTATTGTTCCCTTCTAAACTCTGGGTGCCCACCAATTTCCACACGGGCAGTCTAGAGTTAGGTTATCAGGATATTCTGGATATTCTGGAGCTTTGGAAGCAAGCTGGATGACGAGACGTAGTATTTGTATCAGACCTTATATTTATTCCGCTGTGTATTCTGTATGAGGACAAGTTATATAACTGTCCATTGTTGTATATTGACTCTGATGATTGATGTATGTATAAACTGATATAGTTCTTTGTTTTAAAAGACTAGTGATTATCTATTATATGTTATTCCGCTGCGATATGTGAGATTCTGATATTGCTTCTGTTTCTGATCGTGTTATCTGTTGTTTCTTCTTCCTCTTTTCTTTTTTTCTCTTCTTTTTCTTTTCCTTATATTTCCTTCTTCTTCTACTTTTTCTTTTTCTTAAAACCCTCACTATTGGAGTTTCCGGCACTCGATTGCTCGACAGTCGATAAAGGGAGTATCGATGTCGAATTTTCGAAAGTCGAAAATTCCCGTACGTGACATTTTCTAATTTAAAACTCTTGCTTGATTTTATAAAAACATTTTCTAACAAGGTGTGTGTGTGTGTGTGTATGTATGTATGTATGTGTATGTATGTATATATATAAGTCAAAATATTTTTTTGTAACATATGCTTACCAACATCAAAACATTTTTATACACTCCGTAATTATACATTAAAACTATAAACCACTTTAATAAACGTTATATAATATCAAACAAATAACAAACCCATTTGTTCATAAAAAGTAAAGAAAATAAAGATCAAAAATTGAATTTATTCCACAACATCAATAATTACATACGAATAATCATCTACCAAACAAATGTACATAAGAAATAATAATCAATGCACTTAGAGGTAAACTCTTCATCGATTTTTGCTACACACACCGATTGATATCAAATCAAAATACAACTAATGAATCACAAGCCATTAGAGGTTCAATATTCAACAACAGTACCGACACTACTGGTCAAACCACAATCATTTGTATTTTATATACTCAAAAGAACTAGAAAAGAAAATATTAATTATATATAAACAACAAGTATGTCCCCTAATGATTACCCCACTAATAATCATATACACCTATTATCCCTTGTTATAGGGTAACTACCCAACACACCCAAGAGGACGTGGACTCTAAGTCTCATCTAAGGTCATGACTCATGTCTCAAATATACAATGTATTGTTCTAACTCTACTCTGATACCACATTGTAATGCCCCACCCATATAACCTTACTACCATAGAGTATCATTGAGTAATATTGTCTGGTAATACAGAGAATGAGGCGATATTGGGCTTAAACGTATGGATATTCACTTGGGCTAACACCGGTACGTATTTCAAAATCAAATAGTACTCACCAATACATACTCAGTATCATCAAAAAACAATAAAGATGTGTGTCTCTATAATAGAATAATACACAATATACAATAAATATCATAGCGCACGGAGTCAATATCACAGTGACAAGATATAATACAACATATACAAGGTATGATATACATCACAATGTCATATACATATATGGGAATGTACAATAAAAATAATATACTACAACACTGAATAACTAGCATCCTTTATGCTTAGAAAACACAAGCTGGTCACGGTGTCCCTGAACCTGAAATATCTAGGACAGATTCGAGTATTACGTTTATAACACACGGGTCATACTATGTCTAAATGTAAATGTCAATATATATAATGCATGCAAGGTATATAATATAATATCATAAACAATTCCCAAAGTACCACAAAATGTAGAGTATCAAAGAACCATGTATAAAGATGTCATCACCCATATAAAACAATATCAAATAAGGAATCACAGTATTAATGTCAAATGGGTGAATCATCCATATCTATAATTATCGGAAAAAAATCCAGATTTCATCAATACTTGAGATATCATCAAGTATAGTTAGGCTAGCATATAGTATAGCCCAAGTATATCCCTTGGTCTCATATAAATAAATATCATTATCAAATCATAGAAATCAAAAAGAAATATTGGGCTAGCACATAACAATGACCTAAATAAATATATAGTAGATAATTCCTGGGTTTGTCAAACTCATAAAAATATAATGGAAATATCAATTTATCCAAACATATAAATGGCGACACATGCCTAAGAAAATATGTAGTTAGCGACACACACCAAAGAAGGATACAGTGATTAACCATACACTTGACTCAATCTTAGGTATAATCGCAGCTCATCATCTAAAGTAGGAATATAAATTAACCTTGTCTATCTACCACACACACTAGAACTAGACAGGAGACTGACAACATACACTTGCTCCGGAAGACTATACACATGTCCATGTGACATGGCTTCCATAATCTTTAGTCACCGCCCCTCAGAACCTTGACAAGATCCTACTATGTGCTCATCTATGTGAGGACTCAAATCGGTCATGACCCGCCACATGCCTTTATGGTAATAGAGTGTTAGCCTAGGTGACATAGGGGCGAGCGCACACAGCGATAGTACATAACTACACAAATATAATGGTGTCATGGATTCGGGGCGCTACCCTGCAATTAGTACCTAGGGTGGATATTGGCCTAATTTGGTTCCCCTCAAATCATAAAGGAAGTTGGAAAATGATAAACAGATAGATACTATAAATCGATATATTGGCCGACACAGCCATCTAAATATGCTGACACACAGAAATAGGCACACATCCATATAACTATGCCAATACACAACAATAAGCAAGAAGCCTAGCTTACCTCATCGAACTCCCAATCACGCTTATCCCCGTAAAAGTGCCATTTATGAGCAAAGACTAACCGAATAAATATCACAACAACGTCCCATACCACTACGTGTTATTAGTCTGTTTATTCAGTGCTCATAAACTATAATCAATTCTCCATATTATTATATATATCGAGTTTAAAGAATAACTGGAGAAATATCACTAAAAGTCTCATATCAGATGGCATTATAACTCTGTTTATTCATATTCCTCGTCACACAGAAGTATATTATCACAAAACCATACAAAAGGATGTCATCACTATATGAAAAAACATCAAAAGCAACTAATCAAATCAATATCTAACTGTGAATCGTTCATAATGTCAAAATCAGTACAGGAAAGATGAGAAATCATGAAAGAAGCATAAAATCTTCTAATAACAAAAAATATATATTAAATAATCCTTTTTACTTTGTTTAATTAATTCAAAAATATGAATCAAATACTCTTGATATATATATATATAAGCACTACAAATTCCTTTTTTCATATTTAAAACATTTAAATCCACTTTCCCAATCAAATATAATTTCTAAAATCAATTTTTATAATTTCAATGATTGGATATAGATTTATAAATAAATCAGTTAACTTCAAACTACATTTCATTCCTTTTCAACGTACAAAATCATCACTTTATATTAAAATCATTAACAATATATATAATCTCTTGATGATATTAAAAACCCCTTATAAATTTTTTATTTATATTTATTTTATTTTAAAAAAAATTAATACACACACTCATTGTTTTGTGCAACCGAGGGCACCACCTGTCGACCGCTAGCGGTTGATCAATAGGCGGTCGACCGGTGACCCTACCAGTGTCGCAAACCCTGAAGCACATATTCGACCATTTCAACTCAAATTCAATCCAAATTCATCCAAATCACTAGTATACTAAAGATTCAAGGAGCGTGCTTATAGAGTTAGGGGTATGTCGTAGGGGCAATTATTTGTTACATATATCTAACTCGATAATCAATCTTATCCAAAATAAAAGGTGTTTTCTTTCTATTATATACTTGATATAATGTGTTATATTAATTTATTAATTCATAGAAAATCCATAAATGGTATGTTTTGTGATAGTAGTTACAAAGTGTTGTAACCATGAGTAATTTATCAAAGTAAAAATAAATATACCATTTTATTACTCATGGTTGCTGGGGGCACCAAGGAGTTACATACTGATAGTTATTAGATAATTACGAAATGGCTCACTTGATAGTTTTATATTGGTTAATATAACTAAGGTCAAACAGAAAATATCGATGTGACTGATTTACATAGTTTTCCCAACGTGAGAATATTGTCGATCTTCAATATGAAAGCTCAGCTTTGATTATAGTCAAATCATGGCACAACATCATTGAGTGACTGTAGTTGGATCGAGTGGAAGTATTGGAAGTGAAGCACAATTCAAGTGAGGATTCATCTCCTTAGTTATATGAGGGTAGTATCACAGTCAACCAAAATCAACTAAGAGTCAGAGTCCTTTGCCAGAGCATTTCAGTTAGTAATAATCGTTATTATTGAACCAAGAACTTTGTGTTTGGTCCATAGAGTTAAATATGGACAATATTGGAATTTTGACCATTACTAAATTCCATAAGTTCAAAGTGATGTAGTTTTACAAAGAGAATTGGAGTAAATAAGAGTCACAACCGGCTAACGCTTAACAAAATAAAATTGGATTTTATTGAAACTAAGTAAGTAATAAATTTGACCAAAATGTCACACCTCCTACTAAGTGACATGTGAAGGTTAATATTCAAATAGTTCGATATTAATCGCTGACCAAATTTACGTCTGATGAGTCACACAACCAAAATGATGAATTCTCCTGGAACGCCCCACCCTGAGACTCACATTAACAAAGAGTATTACTGGGTAATACTGTCTGCTAATGTGGAGAATAGGGCTGGTTAGGAGCGACCATTATAACTTTGTTTTAAACATCTATTAAATACGTCGTTTTGGTGCTCTATATTTTTTTTCTCAAGTGGATTGACATATTTAATAAATGCTTAATACAAAACTATAGCGACTAACAGATCTATCTGAACAAAATACAACAACAAAATGTACATCACAAAACAATAAACAAACATATATACACATATACACTGATATATTCCAGTACAATATAAAATGATACATCATAAGTGGTTCTAGGATCACAATATATATACAACGAGTCAAACAATAGATTCATAACAGAGTCAAGCAAAAAGATTACATAACTACACAAAAAGAGATAAGCTGATATCCAAGGCGAAAGCATCAAGTAAAGTCCAAAAGCCGGTATCTAACTTGAAACAACTCGGTCTGACCTGAGTATAAAATACACGGATCGGTCTAGCTAAAACAATCAGTTTAGTAGGATAAGTGATAAAATGAAGCATAAGGCAAAGGACAATGATTCTTCTCAAATGAGAAGAAATAATAGCTTGAGTAAGTACATGTCATTACTTCAAGAGAAGTGGTATCACTAAGCATACATAGTCTCGAAAGAGATAACTCAACATTAAAAGTACTAAGCATAAGCAAGCCTCGTATCATCGGCATAAACCCAATACAACTCTAATGGTTTAGAAAACCATAACTCCTGAATAGGAGAAATCCCAAAACTTAAAACTCGCTGTAATGTCAATCACAAATATATTCTCACAATAGAGAAGTCTCAAAACACCAAAATATGCCAAAAATGGCAATCTCATATATCTCCAAAAGGAGAGTATAAATCTCAAATAAATGCCATAGAAAGGCAAATCTCAAATCTCAAATAAACGCCAAGTGTTGACAAACTCAAATCTCAAATATAGAACCCGATAATGTAACAACCCACATATCTATCGATTTTATATTTAAATATTTTATTTAAATATTTTATCGTTAGTCGGATGTTAGTCCGAAAAGCTACTTTTTGCATACGGTCAAATTAGGACTCGAGACCACTTCCATTGAGTTCAAAATGACATTTGCGATCTTTTTGAGTGTAAACTTCGATATGTTTGGAGATAGTGAAATTTTCGACACTTTTTCCCGCCTTTGACTTTGGTTTGGACTGCACCCCTTTAGTTCAGTCCAACCATCTTCCTCACTCTATCAAAACACTTCAAGCTTTGTCAAAAATGGTGGTGGGAAGTGGAAATTAAAACTCCAAACACAAATTCTATTGCAAATCCGAGATTCAACATCAAATTCACGTGAAGAACATTGATTCAAGCTTGTTGGTGTTCTTGCTTTGCTCTCAAATCTCCATCTTCATCAAATTCCGTGAAAAGGTGATATTTTTGATCTCACATCTTGCCTATATCTATCTTGGACTGTTGGGAATGATCCTCTATTGCATTTGTATGAATATCTGCCTTTGGTTTGCATTGGATTGGCGAAAAACTATAAATTTTGGCGTTTTGGTGAGTTTCTGGCCTTAAGTCGTTTCTGGCCATCGCTAAGTCGTCCACGAGTTAAGCCTAAGTCGTAAGTCGTTCGCGTTGAAAAGTCACACGGAGCATAAGTCGTTCCAGGCCTTAAGTCGTTCTGGGTGGCTTGAGTCGTTCGCGAGTTAAAGTGTTGAGTCGTTCACGAGTTACTGGCTTGAGTCGTTCGCGAGTTAAAGGCTTGAGTCGTTCACGAGTTACTGGCTTGAGTCGTTCGCGAGTTAAAGTGTTGAGTCGTTCACAAGTTACTGGCTTGAGTCGTTCGCGAGTTAAAGGCGTGAGTCGTTCACGAGTTACTGGCTTGAGTCGTTCGCGAGTTAAAGTGTTGAGTCGTTCACGAGTTACTGGCTTGAGTCGTTCGCGAGTTAAAGGCTTGAGTCGTTCACGAGTTACTGGCTTGAGTCGTTCGCGAGTTAAAGTGTTGAGTCGTTCACGAGTTACTGGCTTGAGTCGTTCGCGAGTTAAAGGCTTGAGTCGTTCACGAGTTACTGGCTTGAGTCGTTCGCGAGTTAAAGTGTTGAGTCGTTCACGAGTTACTGGCTTGAGTCGTTCGCGAGTTAAAGTGCTAAGTCGTTCACGAGTTAAAGTGCTAAGTCGTTCACGAGTTAAAGTGCTAAGTCGTTCACGAGTTAAAGTTTAAGTCATTCGCGAGTTGTGCTAAGTCGTCCACGAGTTAAGGCTTAAGTCGTAAGTCTCTTACCTCCCTTAAGTCGTAAGTCGCTTGCCTCCCTTAAGTCGTAAGTCGCTTGCCTCCCTTAAGTCGTAAGTCGTTCGCGAGTTAGTACTTGGTCGTTTGACCTGTTTTCCCCTAGGTCGTTCGACCTGTTCCTCTGCTAGGTCGCGTGGCATTCTTCCCTTAGGTCGTTTGGCTTCTCGAGACCGCTTGCCTTCACTAGGTCGTACCTTGACGGGGCGCTGCCCCGCACCCCGCCGTGGGCGCTGCCCCTGGACCCCCGCGACCTGACCGGGCAGGTCGAACCCCGTATTACTCTGCGTAGGCAATCTCTTCTGAAAAACATTTATCAGAATTTCTACTTTGATGGTTTTGGGATTGACTTCTTTGGACTTTACTCACGTCTTCGAACGTGAATTGATTTGTTTCTACAATCGTTTTATGACTTGTCACTTTAAAGATATATGAAGGTTTCAATACTAATAGTAAATATCAAAACTCTTTCATCAAAGCGATTTCAACACTATTTTAAATATCAAAAGTTCGTTTTCTCAAACCGGTTTTAAATCTACTAGTATATACAAGCCTTTACTTCACTCGAATGAGAAATCGACTTAAACGACTTAGTAAAACGAGTGGTATGAAACGCTTGCGTTCACTTCGTCGGTTAGCTCTTGGACTTGTTCGATTGAACCCTTTTGTGACAATTTCCTAGTGAAGATCTACAGTTTGTTCGTAAATATTTAAGTTAAGCAAGTGGTTATGGGACATGAAGCTAAACTCATATATTTACTAGCTTAGTGTGATTGACACTTCCTTATGATCATGACAATCATTCTTGTGATTTAGACTAGCGATTGAGCGATGTCTCTTCGTCCGTGTGTTCGGACTTGCCTTCGGGCCATCCGTGTGTTCGGAAAAATTAAATGGATAGCTTCCATGAGATAGCTTCTCGTCCGTGTGTTCGGACTTCCCCCTTTTAGTGATTTCTGGATTTCGTGTGTTGATTTCTGGGATTTGTTCTGGATTTAGTGCTTCACCAACTTTTGTGGTTTTCACTGATATGATATCAGTTTTTGTGTATTGGTGAATTTGTGTGTCATTACCTTTTTATGTGTTTGGATCTTTGAGAAGATTCTTGTGACATTGATTAATCCCTTGTTGATTATCATTTACATACTTATAGTAGTATGCCATCATGGTTATTATATGTTTATGCCATACCCCTTATCCTATATCATGTCATCTGATATTTATAGTTAGACTGATCCGTTTATTATTTTCTTATAAATAATACTCGGGTCAGACCGAGATGTTACAGGTGCTTCTGCTTGACTTCTCTTCTGGATTACTCTGACTTTTGGCTAACTACATAGATTAGTAGTTTTTGGATGTACACCTTTGAGATATAGACTCTATGTTATGTACTTATTCTTTTGTATAGCACGTGATGATATTCTTTTGTATTACAGTGGATCTTTCTGACCACTACTCTGATGTACACTTTCATGTGTTAGATATTTATTCATATCTTATTCCGCCTTTGTGATATGGATGTCTGTGACTGATTTATGTTATGATTATTTCTATGTTTGTTTCCGAAGATTATATATAGCCACCGTGTGATAGCTTTGTGTTTGTATCGGTATGTCGGATTTCCTCCTTAAAAGATATGCATTCTATTCTATCTGACGTATCGGTGCTCGCACAAAGAAGTTACATGGATGGTCGCTCCTCCACAGCCTTATTCTCCGTGCTAATTGACAGCACTACATCGTAGTGTTCTTGGTTAGCGTGGGTATAGAGGTGGGGCGTCACAGATAAGGAGTTCAAGTTTCCAAAGATGTAATCGCTATATACAATATCTCGAACAGCTCAAATGGCCAAATATGTAAAAAGGCGATACACTTGGAAAATCACAAATAATCAACGAAATCATCTCAAAGATATAGCACGTGCTTATGGCCGAAGCCTACCAAGTACTGTTCTCTCAAAATAAGGCGCCACGTCTCTTAGACAAACGTCCCAAAGGACAACATCCCAAAGGACAAATAAATACGTCTCTTAGACAAACATCCCGAAGGACAAATACATCACAATGGACAAATACGTCTCTTAGAAAAACATCCCATAGACAAATGACCCGAAGGTCCAGTACTCGCAAATACGTCTCTTAGACAAATGTGTCACAAACTCTCGGATAGTAACCCGAAAAGTGTTAACGTGTGTCTCATACCACACGTTCTCACTCAACGGTTTACTAACCGCTAGCCAATGCCACACCAGAAAGCAATAAAAATATTTGCCTCATCTCATCAGCAAATACGACCCGAAGGTCAAAACGATCAAACAGACAGTCAGGAATTAACCGAAAAGATAAACGCATGTGTCACATACCACGTGTTTTACCCAATCATTTAATTCTCCTTCTCATTTGCTCGAATAGTACAAAAACGTGTATTTTATATATAAAATAATTTATTTGTTAAAACAAGCTTATAAAACCATTTTTTCGAAATCGATTTTGAAAACAATCTCTGAAAATTCCTTTATTATAGAGAATATATAGTTTTTATAACTTGAAAATAATTTAAAAATATTATATAATAATTATTTCAAAAGCCAACTTATTTTGAAAATTATTTCAAGATTATTTGGAAAAACCCGTGCTTGAAATCAAAGAAAAACATTGAAAATTCTCAAAAACCGACATTCGAATTCAACTCAAAAACAATTCATTTTGAATCCCAAATTCACCAAAATATTGGCTCGCCTATTGATAGGCTGCACGGCTATCAAAACAACACAAAAATGTCACCAAAGTCAAGTAGAAATGTAGGCAAAACAAGCTGGAAACAAGGCAGAACACAAAAGGAGGCAAGGCAGAAAAATCAATACTAGGTTGACTTATAGGTCGACCTGGGTTTCGACCTTAGGAGTCCATAGGTCGACCCTAGGTGGCATCTGGGTCGACCTATAGGTCGACCCAGGTGATCTAGGGTTCGGCCAACCCCACGCGATTATTGTACAGTCTGATTTCTAGTTTCGAACTGATTTTCCAGTGACCATTTCAGGTAGCAAATGAATGAATTATGCCATGAAATTTTGCAAGCATGAACTACAACACATGGACTATCAATTGGAAAATTTTCGGCAGCATTTCGTGACTGGAATTGAAAGATATTGACATGCAAAGTAGCAACCAAACACAGTTTATCACAGAAAATAAACAACTACAAAAAACAGTTTACTTAAACTATTTTCTTCATAGATTTTGCCAACAGAGCATGGTTTGAGCTAGAAGATGTGAGCTTTAACGTTCACCTTTGTAATATGAAGATCAAACTCGAGGAATTCAGAAGAAAGTTGTGACACTATAAGAAAAAGGTATTTTTATAACGCTAATAGATAACGCTTTATTCTATGGTGTTATTGTACATCTTAATTTTTTGGATCAGGAGGGTAAATTGGTTGTGTAACGCATACTAAGGCGCACTTTATTTTCGTGGCCGCCAATTTTTCTAAATATTTCCTCCTATTCTTAGTCTCAAAAATCCTAATAAGGCAATCAATTCGCCACTAAAAAGAAAAGGAAAAAATAGGATTGAATGCTCGCTTGCGGTTGACAACGGTGAAGGGAAGGTGATGGAACCATGGTGATAGAAGGAAGCGCCGCTTGGTTGACTCGTGCGCGATGAAGAGAGCGGCAAAGATTGTTAGTGCATTTAACCGTAAGGTGATGAGAATTGGGTTTAAATATTTTTGTCTGTATTTTTATAATGTTTAAATGACTTACAATATCGGGTTATTATCTCAGCATCATTGTAGAAATTGTGGTGATATCTTCTGTGACAAGTGTACACAGGGCAGAATTGCTCTTACTGCGGATGAACAGGCTCAGCCAGTTCGCGTCTACGACAGATGCTTGGTATGTTTTGCTGTTGTAAATTACACTGCACCAATCATGTTGAAGCAACTTTTATCATTTTCTTTTGACTCTTATAATTTTAATCACAGCTATAGCAAAGCATTCACTGCTGAAATATCTTTGGTATTGATATGCGTATGTAGGTGGTCTGTAACAGTAAGGTCTAAAGTGTCTCATTAATCCATTTTTATCAGCCAACGGTATAGTGCTATAATTCAATACATGGATCACATAATAAATAAATAGTCATTATGATAACTTTTACTGAGCATTGACCTTTTTGTTTTATGGAACAAAGGTACTTCTTTTGCATCAGTCCTCACCATATTCTTGTCTTCTCAACGTATATTGCATACTTTTAACTGCTTTTAGCTGTTACCGATTGACATGTTTGTATTTTCTAAATATTTATGGAGTTTTGCTACATTGAGAATTTTGAGTAATGGCTGACAAATTGTGATGTGAGTTTGTCTTTGTGTGTGTGTATGCTCAACATGTTGATAAGTTAACTTTTTATGTTGGGAAGTCAATCTTTCAACATTGAACAATTATATCCATTCGTTAATACTTTATTTTGACAATGAATGTTCATATTTAAGTACATTCCAACAACTCCAGCGACTGGTGTTTTGTTATAAATAGTTGTGATTTATGTGTTCGAGTATATTATGTGCGTTATGATTTTCGTTCAGTTTCTCATATCAACTAACATGGATACCTGTTTATTCTTTTGTATTCTTTAGGCAGAAGTTTCACAAAGATTGACCAATGCAAAGGAGCGTGCCAATATCTCTACCACTGTTCACAGCCATGAGGTTCTTGCTCGAAAGCTTCAGGTGAATTTCCTATTTAGTTGTTTTCAGTGTTATTTTTCAGATATTCCTTTCATAATTTTTTTTTCATGAACTTTGAATGCTTACGGTGACCTTGTAAAGTTGTATGCCAGACTTTAATTAAAGGCATGCATACACCATAAAACTTACATGATACTAACTAGAATGGAAACTGTTCACAAGTTTGTATTATGTAAATACAGAATTACCAGTCCCAGTTCTTTTGATATTACAGTCATCAATAGGTACTTGCTTAATACTATGTTATAATTCTGTCTTGGTGGTCTTAACATAAGGAACTGGAGAGAAACCGCAAGTCCTCAATAGGTACACTTATGGAGCTTTATATGTTTCATTTTCATGTTCAATGATTTTCATCTACGTCATTAATGTTTAAATGTTTTAATTTGGCTCAAGTTTTCACATAATTGTATAGGTTCAAAGTCATCTGTTAGCTCAGGAAAGCAAATGAGGGAGGTTGCATGTCCTACATGCACTGTCCACTTACAGGTTAGAAAATAACCTTGACCCATACTAAAAAATTCTATATTAGTTATAAAAGTTTAATGTTTTCACCGAGTTTATGTATATTTGCGCACTGATATTCGACTACATTTTTATTTTTAGTTTTTTGGTGAATATATAAAGGTACAAGTTCCAGCTTCAGGTTCTAAAACAATAGAATGCGGTGTCTGCCAGCAACCCTTCCTTGTTAGTGCACACTAACTTAACTAAAAGAGCTAAGATTTTATAAAGCTTCAAAAATGAACTACTGCTCTGCTTTGCTGTGCCTTCTTCTATGATATTTTATGGGTTTTCATTTCACCTTTCATTTTCAAAAGAAGCGTAATGGTTGAAGTAATCATGTGATTGCCTTCTTCTGATGGATTAGGCGAACCACTCAGTATGCAATTGCCTTCTCTTGATGGATTTACAGATGCTTCATATGCTTCCCAGCTATATCACTAATTTCCTGCTGAAATTATTACATCCGCATTGTATCCTTCTTCTGGGGCCATCTTATGTGCAATGGCATCCATGCTTTTGCAGGTTTTATTCTATACATAACATTCTACAGTCTCACTCACCTGTGCCTTTTCTTCTTCTTTTAATTTGAAATAACTCTTTTGGTGTAGAATGTGCCACTTGGATTGCTTGTTCGGTTCATAAGGAAGCATAGGTCCGAGTGGGCTGATTATGGTGTAGATGCATATTCAGCTGCATCTGTAAAAGCCAGCCCTTACTCTGTTCCTAGAGTTGGAGCTTGTAACGGCTTATATGCTGGTCAAGTTATGTTGCCTCTTTGCCGTACTATAGAAAATGAAGAGGTATTGTGCTAGTTCTTCTGACTAGTTCATAAGAAAAAAAAGGTCATATCAATTAATACATCTTGTTTGAAATTGTAGTTTCTGGAGGTTGCACGACTGCAAAGTCGTGGATTTAACCAAGAAAATGTTATTACAAGGGACATGTTTCTACTACAGGTTGGTTTGCATGTTTGAAAAACTAATGTTGCTTTGATAAATTTACTAATGCAGTTTTTTTTGCACGGCAGCTATGTAGTGGAATGGATGAGAATTCACTTAATTCATGCGCTTAACTTGTGTTTGCATCAATAGATGAAGCTTTTGCTGATGATGTGCATTTGCTTCCCTCAGGCTTCCGTGTTATTCCACTTGAATCTAAAATGGTAATTTAACTTTTGCATGCAATTAGTACCAAGTTTAAACGTTTTGCTGATAACGTCATAATTTAAACAGGATTTATCTACTGGCACTACAACAAAATATGTAATTAATAACGACATTTAAAAACGCGTTATTCTAAAGCGTTATTGTTTACGCTTAACTATTTGTTTTTTTAACTCATTTTATTTTGTACCATGCCGTGTAACGCTCTTGGCTCCAAAATTTTCGTCTGCCCTCCAAAAAACCACTTAACCGGTTTCGTTTCCCTCCCAAAAAGACTGAATCATTTTCGTACCCCTCCCAAAATAACACTAACAATTTTCATCTCCGATGAAATAACCCTAATCGAAACTGTTCGCTCCATCTCCATTCTCCACAGCCGTTCTCCTCCACTCCAACAGTTCGCTCTTCAGTAGGCATCTCGATGGCATCTGGAACCCTAATCTTCGATTTCGCTCTTCATCAATATTTCCCAGATTCGAAATCTAGGAACATATATTCGAAGGTATATTATCAAACACAATAGCTTATAAATGATTTCACTCTGTATCAATCTATGACCATTGTCTAGAAAAATTTGTTTGATGTTTTAGTTTATGAATTGGATGTTCATTTTTCCAAAGAATGTTTGGTAGTTTATTTTAGATGACTTCTATGTGAATAGATAACTAGAATTGATATTTTTTTTACTTGCTTAAATGGTTTAGTGAGAAAAGTGATAAAAATAATAATGATATTTCAATATTTTTAAATGGGTATTTGTTGCATAAATAGTGAGTGATTATCTGATTGATTGTAGTATGAGTAATCAACGGAAACAAGGACCAAGATTTTGAGACAGATATTTGATTACTATTTTAAAGAATGAAGATGGCACTTTTTTTATTGTTAGACGCTTCAGACATTATTAGTTTAATTGATATATTTTTCGAATATAACCTAAAGCAAATATTTTTTTGAATACAACCTAAACTAATCTATTACAAATAAAATAAGATTGTTCATTGTACTTTTTATTATGAAATCATGATCATGACATAAATTTTATTAGGTATAAATTTTGTTAATGGTACCCAATTTCTCCACAATATTGTTTTTTTTATTTTGAATTTTATTAACGATAAATTAAGTGAATGCATCACTCATTAAAATCAAAATTAGTGATGTTTTGATCAAAACCAATTGAGTTTTCTACTGTATATAGTTATTATTTTTATAGTTATTATGTATAAATTTTATTTATATCAAATTATGTAGTGACCACTTATTTTCATCCAAGCTCTACGTGGAGTCTATAGACATTCTTTGTGCTTCAACCATACCTCCCTAATTTTAGCTGATTAGAGGAATTCGATGAGAAAATATAGATGACTAAGATATTATTGTTGTTTGCCTGCATAATTTGTCAGAAAAATGATTGTGTAACCCTCTGCGTTATGGCATAGTTAATCCCATATTTACCTCCGCACTATATTTTATTCGAATTGCAGTTCATGGGCACAAATGCAATTGATTGTGTCATAACAAGGAAACTCTCCATGTTATGACACAGGCTCAGATTTTTCCTTTGTTTTCTATCTCCATTTGCATTCAAGTAGATTTTCGTTTAAGTTGCAAGGTTGTTTACAAAGCTGTAAAAGCTTTTGTTTGATTTTTTTCTATATTAGTGTAGATTGATTATAGTAACATAAGTATTCAGATTGTTATGTCTGGTTGAAAGTGCAATCACTGTTATGTTTAAGCAATATGACTTAGAGATTTATGTTGAGTTATGGTTGGATAGCAACTGAAACAAATGAATGCATATACATCCTTAATATTTTCACTGGAACGTAGTTTCACAAATTTTCTTCTTCTTTTTCTCAGTGCTACCTTGGTTATTAGTATGTAATAATAAAAACACAAGGGTAACTCATTCTTAGTCGAGATTTGAAAGATACAAAAACCAGTAACGGTGGTATAATAGAGTTGGATACGTAGTCAATTGTCTTTTCTTGTTTTGTACACTTGGTAAAATTAGTACTAATTCTCATCAACATTGATTTAACAACATACAACTTGGACAAAAAATCGAGGCAGATATGGTCAATTGTCTTGTTTTAAAAATTAAGGCAGATATAGTATATTTAAAATATAGGTAGGAAGAAACTAATGATATTTACATTATAATACAATACAACTACATAGGTAATGCATTCTCAGTCAAGATTTATAAAAAAATAAAAAATAAACCAATAACATTGATATAGCAGAGTGGATACATAGTCAATCGTCCTGTCTTGCTTTGTGTACATAGTAAAAACTCAATACTAATTCTCATCAACATTAATTCTCAACTATTTTTAATTTCAAGAAATAAATATATTTGTGTCATGGATGTATTGATGTCTGAAATCTGAAATTGATTAATAAAATAAACAATGTTTGGTTAGTAACCAACATAATCTACACTACTGGTCACTGATAAAATTGATTAACAAAACTGACAAACTAACAATGAGTAAAAAATGAACCTTTGGAATTTAAGAAGACAGGAAAATTTCACCTTTTCGTAAAAGTTATTTGCCCTTTAAATGGAGGAGGCAATGTACGCAAGAAGATAGAAGTTGGATAAAGATAGGAGATAGAGGGTCTACAGCATCTGATTGAAGTTTGTGCACCCATTCCCGTTGTAAATATATATTTTCTAATTATTGGAAACCCATATTCATTTGTGTATTTACAATTTTAGTAGAGATGGGTAACAACAATGTTTCATACCATATAATAGAGGTTATATTTCTATCAATTACTTTGGTCCTTGAGCTAGTAATAAATTTTTAGTCTATTCTCCAAAAAGAAAGACACGTATCTTTGAAATCAAACTCCTCATTTTTCGTCGTATTTTTTGTCTTGAAGATGTTAGTGGCATATAAACATTACTTAGTAAATAACGCCTATGGTTGAAATACAAATGTCTTCATTTGTTCTATAGCCATCGATTTGTTGACTACATCAACTACTATTTTTATTCAGCAATTTTATGAATGTTGCTAGGGTTATATGGTACTGCACAGGCCATGGGCATTTGTACAATGGTTGGAAAAAGCAAATATCGAGGAAGAGTAAGTATCATTGTTTCATTAATTTATTTCTCTATTACATTTTACTTTATTTATTCAAAGCAGAAATTCTTGCATTTTAATTACAGATATATATTAATGGCAGAACCGAACCATATATTTGAGAAAGCCTTTGCCAAACTTATCCAGAGATGGTAATCCAGCTGCATACCCATTTTCTTACATGAATTCCACGGAGTATGAAAAAATTATAAGAAGACATTATCCAGAAGACAAGGGTCCGACTATTGATGTTGAACCCATTGGCAACTCTCCTGTAATTAACAACAAGGTATGTAACATTAGTACGGTGCTGTCAATTTGTGTAATTTTTTCTCAAGATTCAGAGTAATTTCACTCTCAAATTCATGTAGAATTTCACTATTCTATTTACTTAAAACACACACTACTATGCTGCTAGTTTTCCATAACGTGTGTTCAAAAAGGTTTGGTTGTCCTTCAGAATCATAAATTTGAATTGAGTGAATAATTGCATGAGAGAATGATAAGGTTTAAACCATGTCAGTTAAATTATTCACTAAAAAGTGAACCCCATCAAAAGATGTCTATTTTTCATATTGATGTTAATAGTGGTAGATAAATTTCCTTTTAATCCACAGTACCTGCTCAAAAGAATTGCTCCAACTTGAATGAATGTCTCATTACAAATGAAATGTGATCTGAAAGCGGATAAAGAACTTGGTCGATGGATGATGTAATAATTTAGCTAAGATTGATAAAAATTAACTAAATTTTGAATAATAATAATAATACATTATAAAAATTAACCAATTTTATAACAATAATAATAGTAATAATTCATCTAATGCTTATGATAAATCACTAAATTGATAATATAATAATTTCACTTGAATTTAGGTGAGGAGATGGTTGTATTTAGGTGACAATTGCACGGCAGTTTGAGGAATGGCGTGGGTATGCAGGCACAGTTAAATGAATTGAAGTGGAAGAGGAAATATGTGTGTACAAAGTGGAGTATGTGTGTATGCAGTTAAGTGAATTGAAGTGGAAGGCAGTTAAAGTTGTAGCGTTGATTGATAGAGCTGGTAATGAGAGGTTGTAGGATGTAGGAGGGTATTTGATGGTCCGAGAATGTTGGTAGAGGGGTTTTGGGTTTGCAGGGTGGCATTATGGACAGTGTATGATATGTTATGACACAGTGCACAATTAGATTTGGAATCGTCGAGGGATTGATGACCACCGTACATTCAATCACTGGTAGTCACCAACTTAAATTAAGCCGAATTGTTTATACAAGACATCCTCTCCTTTTGAGTTGACCTTAGTTGTTTTTTATATCAGCTACTCAGAAGACTGTTGATGGACCTTCTTCCAAGGACTGGAGAGGTGGAAGAGCATCCAGCTTTAACTTTATTCCTAGCAGCACTGGAGCTGCCAAGGCGAGACCTTCATTTTAATGATATTTCTCAAATAATATGAAATCAACAATGCAATTTATAATGAAAACAGGCTATAGGCAAAGTGCTTCCTTCATTGAATGGAAAGCTTACTGGTATGTCATTCAGAGTACCTACTGTGGATGTTTCTGTTGTTGATTTTACTGTTAGATTGGAGAAGGTTGCTACTTATGATCAAATCAAGGCTGCTATCAAGTAAGTTACAGTATTAGCATACCTTACACTTATTAATTGCATTCATATATCAAAATAGGATTTTTCATTTGATGATTTTGTCGAATTCACAAAGAGGAGTCTGAGACTAATCTGAAGGGCATCTTGGGGTACACATAAGAGGATTTGGTATCTACCGATTTTATTGGTGATATCAGGTATATTTTACTAGTATAATTTTCCAATACTGATTTTTCTCTGGAGTTCTTGAATTTTTTTTAATGGAATTCATTTTTTATTTTTATTTAATGAAGGTCGAGCATTTTTTATGCCAAGGCTGGAATTGCTTTGAATGATAACTTTGTTAAGCTTGTGGCTTGGTATGATAACGAATGGGGATACAGGTAATACCCAATTTGAATACTCAATTTTGAACATTTGGTTTATTTTTTATTACTATGCTTATTTTGGATATAATTTTGCAGCACAAGGGTTGTAGATTTGGTCACCTACATGGCCAGTGTTCAATAAGTCAGTTGCTTAGTCTAGGTTGTTGAGTGTGTTTGTGGTTTGGGAATAAAGACCTAGCCTTAGGTCATGTTTTGAATTTTGTTGTATGTGATCGGATTCATGGGACTTAAATTATTTAGTATGAAGTTGTATTGAGTATGGGTGGGTTGTGAATGCCCAACATTTTATTTATCACAGAATTTTGCTTTTGTATTTTTGTACTCGTAAGCATAATGTTGTTCAATAAATTCGGCTTAATTTTGTTATCATGAATATGCGTTACATTTGTTGATTATTATATTTTTTTCGTTCATACATTGTTCAAATTGTTATCTATTTAAAGAAGATTCATTTTGATTGTTATTATTAAAATATAACGGTGGGGTGCATCAAATATATATTAAAATAAAGCATTACTCCTAAAAAGCGTTATAACTATATGACATAAGTGTTATAAAAAGATAATGCAATGTATGTCGTTACTGTCAAAGGATAGCAGCAAATAGGCGTTATAAATCATGCTCTTTTATAGCGGCTAGTTTATGCTATGAAATCATGCTCTTTTATAGTGGTTTTTTGTGTTAAAAATGTGTATTTCTTTTTTATAACATGTCGATATACAACGTTTATCAAACCGCTATAATTGTGTTTAATAGCGGCTATATGCCGTTATAAAAGACTGTTTTTCTTGTAGTGTGAGCTTTGGCCTTGTATATGCTTAAAGAACCTGAAAATTGATAACTTACAGACATGCAGTACAGAAAACACAAGTTACAGCCAATTCAAGTTCACAAAATCAAGAATTGATGAAATTATTTTTCATTTTAAAGTGATTACCTAATCTTAATGTCTTCAATTTGATTAATTTCAGCAAAAGGGCTGAATAATTGAAGATTTAGGTTTAGGGTTTAGGAGAGGAGATAGCTTTCTCAATTTTTATTTCTTCTTTCTATTTTCTGGTTAGAGGAAAAATGTACTGTACGTACATAATTTTGAGAAGAAGAAACTTATTTTCTCAAGTTAGAGTAGTAACGGGCTTGACCCAATTAGGAAAAGCAATTAGACTAGCCTAAGAAAAATCTAATTAACACCAACACTTTTATGTTATTAATCAAAACAACATATTTAAACAAGATTTTCAACACAATAAATCAAACAAACATATTCTCATGTTTAATAAAACATTTTACAACTAATAAAAAGTTAATTTAGTTATAAAAATATTTTTATTATCAAAAACTCTCATTTTTAAATAAATACCCAATTTACACAAATAATTACACAAAATTCTATTTTTAATAGCAAAAATTGCATAAAAATCATTTTCTTGTGTAATAAAATACATCAAAACCATTTTAACCTCAACTTTATATCCCAAACTTATTTTTAAACAAAATTCCATCTTTTTATTTATAATATACACATATTAAATAAAATACTTCTTTTAAAAATCAATAAAAGAAACCTTTGGCAATAATTACTAGAATTATTGCATTTCACTAAAATAAAACCATATTTCACTCATTTTTATCTCAAACAACCAAAATAAAGTTTTCAAAACATTATTCCACTTTTTATATTTTAAATCCATTGTTTATTCCAAATAAACAATTTTAAATCTCCAATTTATTTTATTTCTCAATATTAAATTATAACTACCGTTATAATTTAATGTATATAAGTAATCACCAAAACCAGGATTGTTACAGACTCCCCCTCTATAAAAATTATGTCCTCGCAATTTCTAGAGAAGAGATGTATTCAACACTATTTATTTCATCAAGCAAAGGAAGATAAATAAGCTCGAATTTAAAATTTCTCACCCCAACACAAGATGATAGAAAATCAAGATAAGATTGCTCGATTAATTCTATGGTTTTCCAAGTGCTATCATTGGGATTAGTGGACCATTGAATCTCTACGAGTAATACATTATGATTTTGAAGGCGTCTCACCTTCGAAACAAGAACACAGAGAGGATGCTACACAAAAGATCAATCATGTGAGATTGATTTCTCAGGAGCTTCTCGAGTAGAGTCGAGATTTAACAAAATTTTATCCCGGTTTCAACCAACTAGATAATTGTCGACATGACTTTCCGTATGTCACTACGGAAAGAGCCATACTGACATTAGATTGACACAATGGAGGTAAGAAAACTCAATAAGAGGTAAGTGGTTTCCTCAATACCACCAACCCAAACGACCGCGTAAATGCAAGTCGCTAGATAATTGCATAAAGGCAAGACAAACTCAAATAATGGATTCTTTATACTCCTATTTAACTAAATAAATATTTTCAAGGTTATCAAAATCCATTTTCTTCATAATCAAATTCTCAAATCTCAATATTTAGAAAATTTTCAAAACCTCTTACACAAATCCAATTTAATTTACAAACTCTTCATTTAAAGTGAATAAAAAGTTTCGCTCTTAAATTCTACCAAAATATATTTCAATTTGAAATATATATTTATACTAAACATCAATTTAATTACATCCACAAAATAGGTAGAATACACATGACCACAAAGAAATCAAGTAAATTTTAATTTCAAATCGACTGTAAAGAAAACAAATTTTGACATAGCAAATAATAAAATCAGAGAACTCTTATAATATTAAAGTTATTCTACTAAGTCTAAGCTTTTCAGCGATGTATAGATCATCAAAATCGGATTCACGGCTTGAAAGTTATGCAAAATTTACTTTCAGCCCAAATTTTAGAAATTCTATAATAAGACAGAAATGTTTATTCACTTTCAAACCTATTTTAGACGGAATAGAAAGCAAAATCTTCCAATGTGGTAAAAGAAAATTCATAGCTTTCTAAAAGCCCTTCACAAAAAAAATTAAATTCGTTCGGAGTTATAAATCTCAAGTTATTGTTGTTTTAGCACAACACTTTTTCAAACAAAATTCAATCTTTCAAATCAATTTAAATCTTGAAATTTTCCTAAACCATTTAATTTCAAATTACATTTTCAAACAAGCTTTTTGTTAAATCATTTATTAAATGATCTTTTTTTCCTTGGAAAGCTAAGACATACTAAATTATGACCAATTCTATGAAATCATCATAAAAGAAATAATCCATTAATTGGAAAAAAATTCATTACTTTCCAAAATCTATCTTTAAAGCAATTAACTAAAAAAACTCATTTTGAAAGAGATAACTAATCTCTTCCATTATCTAGTAATGATTGTTGATTATCTATAAAAAAAATTTTGGGATATATATATATAGTTTAAAATTATTCACAATTAAAGTGATTATACTATATAAATGGTTCATTTATCAAAACAATTCAAATTCATATTTCCACTTTGTCACAAAATTAAATTTCCAACTAATTATCAACATAAACTAATTAAAGTTGATAATTAATTCAAACTTGTTTTCAAACGAATTTTACAAATTCACACCAACAAATTTTTAATACAACCAAAATTCAAAACAAAATTAGCTCACAAACTCATGCTAAAAGTTTAAAATTAGCATAATCAATTTCAAAAATTCAAATAATACAAGGGTATTGCCTCGCCATTGATTTATAGCAAATGACCCCGTCGATTGGCTGCAGAGTTGACCTAATGATCAAAACTGCCTCGCCACTCATCCACTCTCACTATGGTTCAAGGGCTGCATTACTCATCAAAATAAAATTCAATACCCAAACCATATTAATTTATTCCCAAACTTTACTTATAAAACCTCAATTTACCATGTCTGACTGTCTCATCACAGCGTTTGGGAAATTCCTATCGATAACGTTGATCGGGTGTATCGACCAGAATTCTTAAAGCACTCGATGGACAACCCAACACAAAATGATTTTCTATAAAAAGAAATGCCTCATATATACTTTACAAAATATTCTTTGCTTATCACAATAAACAAAATCCAGTTTCACTTAAAAACGTATCTTTTATTGAAAGATTTGAGAATTCAATAGTTGCTTACACTTAAAATCAAAGAACACAAAGAGAAATCATCGAGATATTCCCAGAATACTCGATTCACAAGATTGATGGAATAAACTGGAGTATTTGTTAAACCGAACGGTATAATGGGCCACCCACAAGAACCATATGAGTGTGGAATGCGGTATGAGGAATGCTATCCTCCACAACTCGTAGCTGATGAAAATCGGTGCAAGGTCAAATTGAGGAAAGATCCTAGCACCACTCAATAGATCGAATATATCATCAATCATAAGAAATAGATACTCGTTCTAATGGTTAACTTGTTAGGCTTGCGAAGATGGATGCAAAGCCTAAGAATGCCATCAGATTTCTACGCAAAGATGATCGTGGTACCTCACGGTAAAGGATGGACTGAACGAAATGCTTGGCTTCATGCTTCAGTAATTACTTCTAGGGTTTCTCATTTTCCTAGTGGACACCCTCTTGGAGGGATGGCTAACAGGTTAAGAACCAGGAATGAGATCAACACAAAACTCAATTTCCCGATTGGGAAAAAACCCGAAACGGACTCACATATATCAAGAAAATCACAATTAATTGGAATTCAAGATACATCGTCATCATCTCGATACTCCAGAACAAATAAAGATACTTCGGAATTATCATCAACATTCCGAAGAACAAGAGACAACTAATCTGCCGAATTAGGATGCCTAAAATATAGGATCCTTCCAGAACATAGGGTTGGACTTGATAACAAGCAAGTCAATCCATTCCCAAAATCATATTAAACTCAAGGTGATGACTAATGTGAAGATTTGCATCGAAAGGAAAGCTACAAAGATCAACCCTAATATGGTCTCACGACAAGCCAAGTATTGCGGATCCCTTCAATATGATACGCAATCCTCAAAGAAGTAACAAGATAAGAAACATCCAACGATATCACAAGCTCCTTCGATACGAATGTGTCAAACACCCGTATCAAAGAGAACTAGAACAAAATAATCATGCTAAGGATTATCCATAAGATAAGATATGTTTAATTCAATTATGGAATACTACGGAATAAAATATATTCCTAGACACATTCCAAACTTATATCGTCCCCAAAGGACAAGAAAAGAACAAGGATACGATGATTAAGGGATTTGTAACACTTGTACTATACTTTGATGTACCGTAATATATGTTTATGTTCTGTGTTTATCATATTTTGTTCTGAACTCGGCTCTGATACCAAGCTGTGACGTCCCACCTCGAGACCCACATTAACAAAAAGTATTACTAGGTAATACTGTCTGCTAATGCGGAGAATAGGGCTGGTTAGGAGCGACCATCTATAGCTTTGTCTTAAACATCTATTAAATACGTCGATTTGGTGCTCTGTATTATTTTTCTCAAGTGGATCGACATATTCAAGCTTAATACAAAACTATAGTGACTAACGGATCTATCAGAACAAAACAATAAAATGTACATCACATCACAGAACAGTAAACAAACATATATACACATATACACTTATACATTCCAGTACAATATAAAATGATACATCATAAGTGGTTCTAGGACCACAATATATATACAATGAGTCAAACAATAGAATCATAACAGAGTCAAGCAAAATGATTACAAAACTACACAAAAAGTAGATAAGTAAAGTCCAAAAGCAAGTATCTAATCTGAAACAACTCGGTCTGACCCGAGTATAAAATACACGGGTCAGTCTAGCTAAAACAATCAATTTAGTAGGATAAGTGATAAAATGAAGCAGAAGGTAAAGGACGATGATTCTTCTCAAATGAGAAAAAATAATAGCTTAAGTAAGTACATGTCATTACTTCAAGAAAAGTAATATCACTAAGCATATATAGTCTCGAAAGAGATAACTCAACATTAAAAGCACTAAGCATAAGCAAGCCTCGTATCATCGGCATAAACCCAATACAACTCTAATGGTTTAGAAAACCATAACTCCTGAATAGGAGAAATCCCAAAACTCAAAACTTACCGTAATGGCAATCACAAATATATTCTCATAATAGAGAAGTCTCAAAACACCAAAATATGCCAAAAATGGCAATCTCATATACCTCCAAAAGGAGAGTATAAATCTCAAATAAACGCCATAGAAAGGAAAATCTCAAATCTAAAATAAATGCCAAGTGTTGGCAAACTCAAATCTCAAATATAGATCTCGATAAGGAGTTCAAGTTGCCAAAGATGTAATTGTTGTATACAATATCTTGAACGGCTCAAATGGCCAAATATGTAAAAAGGTGATACAGTTGGAAAATCATAAATAATCAATGAAATCATCTCAAAGATATAGCACGTGCTTATGGCCGAAGCCTGCCAAGTACTGTTCTCTCAAAATAAGGCGCCACGTCTCTTAGACAAACGTCCCGAAGGACAACATCCCGAAGGAAAAATAAATACGTCTCTTAGACAAACATCCCGAAGGACAAATATGTCACAATGGACAAATACGTCTCTTAGACAAACATCCCGAAGGACAAATGACCCAAAGGTCCAGTACTGGCAAATACATCTCTTAGACAAATGTGTCACAAACTCTCAGATAGGAACCCGAAAAGTGTTAATGTGTGTCCCATACCACACGTTCTCACTCAACGGTTTACTAACCGCTAGCTAATGGCACACCAGAAAGCAGTAAAAATATTTGCCTCATCTCATCGGCAAATACGACCCGAAGGTTAAAACGATCAAACGGACAAGTCAGGAATTAACCGAAAAGATAAACGCACATGTCCCATACCACGTGTTTTACCCAATCATTCAATTCTCCTTCTTATTCGCTCGAATAGTGCAAAAACGTGTATTTTATATATAAAATAATTTATTTAAGAAAATAAGCTTTTAAAATTATTTTTCTGAAATCGATTTTGAAAACAATCTCTGAAAATTCCCTTATTATAGAGAATATATAGTTTTTATAACTTGAAAATAATTTAAAAATATTATATAACAATTATTTCAAAAGCCAACTTATATTGAAAATTATTTCAAGATTATTTGGAAAAACCCGTGCTTGAAATCAAAGAAAAACATCGAAAATTCTCAAAAGTGACAAAAACCGACATTCAAATTCAACTAAAAAACCATTCATTTTGTATCCCAAATTCACCAAAATCTTGGCTCGCCTTTTGATAGGCTTCATGGCCATCAAAACAACACAAAAATGCCACCAAAGTCAAGTAGAAATGTAGGCAAAACAAGCTGGAAATAAGGCAGAACACAAAAGAAGGCAAGGCAGAAAAATCAATACCCAGGTCAACTTGGGTGTGGACCTTAGGAACCCATAGGTTGATCCTAGGGTCGACTTATGTGGCATCTGGGTCGACCTATAGGTCAACCCAGGTGCTCTAGGGGTCGACCAACCCCACGCGATTATTTTACAGACAGATTTCTTGTTTCGAACTGATTTTCCAGTGACCATTTCAGGTAGCAAATGAATGAATTAAGCCATGAAATTTTGCAGGCATAAACTATAGCACATGGACTATAAATAGGAAAAATTCCGACAGCATTTCATGACTGGAATTGAAAGATATTGACATGCAAAGTATCAACCAAACACAGTTTATCATAGAAAATAAACAACTACAGAAAACAGTTTACTAAAGCTATTTTTTTCACAGATTTTGCCAACAGAGCATGGTTTGATCTAGAAGACGTGAGCTTTAACACTCACCTTTACAATATAAAGATCAAACTCGAGGAATTCAGAAGAAAGTTGTAAGCTTTGGCCTTGTATATGCTTAATGAACCTGGAAATTTATAACTTACAGACATGCAGTACAGAAAACACAAGTTACAACCAATTCAAGCTCATAAAATCAAGAATTGATGAAACCATTTTTGATTTTAAAGCGATTACCTGATCTTATTGTCTTTAATTTGATTAATTTCAGCAAAAGAGTTGAATAATTGAAGATTTAGGTTTAGGGTTTAGGAGAGGAGATAGCTTTCTCAATTTTTATTTCTTCTTTCTGTTTTCTGGTTAGAGGAAAAATGTACTATACGTACATAATTTTGAGAAGAAGAAACTTATTTTCTCAAGTTAGAGTAGTAATGGGCTTGACCCAATTAGGAAAAACATTTAGACTAGCCTAAAAAAATCTAATTAACACCAACACTCTTATGTTATTAATCAAAATAACATATTTAAACAAGATTTTCAACACAATAAATCAAACGAACATGTTCTCATGTTTAATAAAACATTTTACAACTAATAAAAAGATAATTTAGTTATAAAAATATTTTTATTATCAAAAACTCTCATTTTTAAATAAATACCCAATTTACACAAATAATTACACAAAACTCTATTTTTAATAGCAAAAATTGCATAAAAATCATTTTCTTGTGTAATAAAATACATCAAAACCATTTTAACCTCAATTTTATATCCAAAACTTATTTTTAAACAAATTTCCATCTTTATATTTATAATATACACATATTAGATCAAGTACTTCTTTTAAAAATCAATAAAAGAAACCCCTGGCAATAATTACTAGAATTATTGCATTTCACTAAAATAAAACCATATTTCACTCATTTTTATTTCAAACAACCAAAATAAAGTTTCCAAAACTTTATTCCACATTTTATATTTTAAATCCATTGTTTATTCCAAATAAACAATTTTAAGTCTCCAATTTATTTTATTTCTCAATATTAAATTATAACTACCGTCATAATTTAATATTTATAGGTAATCGCCAAAACCGGGGTTGTTACATCTCCTTTGACTAAATGATTTAATTAATTTATAATTATTATAAACTAAATAATATTTATGAAATATTATTTATAAATTTGATTTTGATTTGATAAAGGTGTGTTAATTGTATTTATAAAAGTTATAAACACATTAATCGATATATGATATCGATAAGAATTTTAAATTAGATTTAAATGCAAAATATTCATTCGGGATCAAATGGGCTTAAGGCCCATCGATTGGGCTGATAGGATCGGTTGTAACATAGGGTATAGGCGGTTCAAAATATGGGTTAGAGGGCTTTAAAATGGATGGCCAAGATTAAAGGAGATGGAGTAAAAGACGAAATCCAAAATTCTCTCCTTTCCATCCTCTATTTAAGCATCTCTTTCTTCATTTGACTAAGGACTTTTAGAGCCTCCACTTCTAGTCATTGCTGGCCGCCCTCTGGTCTCTCCATTCCATCAAGCCCAAATCAAGTCAACTCAATTGTTATTCAATAGTCGTTGGTCGACGGTTCAAGGACTAGCACTTTGTTGGATCGAGAATCGTTTCTACAAGCTTGCATTATCGTTTCAAGGTGTGCTTAAGGGCTTTGGCTGTAAGGTATGTTTTCAATTAACTCAAAATGTTAATTTATATTTATAATGCTTATTATATATATATATATATATGTCTGTGCAGTTAATGCCCCGCTATTACCCCGCTATAACCCTGCTATATCTTGTAGCGGATTTCTACCGCTACGATTTTTCAATATAGCCCCAAATATAGCCTTTCCGCTTTAAGCCCCGCTATTTCCGCTATATCCCATTATTCCCGCTATATTTTGCTATTTCCGCTATATCTTCTTTAAAACCAATGAATTAAAAATGAAATTTATACATTATAAAAATTATGAAATCAATTTATTTGATTGAATTTTTAATATGTTTTCAGAAATGAAAATACTCTAGTATTCTACTAAATTCAATTATGTTATATAACAGTTTTACGTTTATTTACAGTATATTCGCACATATTTTTATTTAAAATTATTTATGTATTAATTATAATTCAATTTAATGTTAATTTTTCATTTAACTACCATTTATATATTTGTAAAAACATTAAGTACGAGTTTTATATGCTATTTTAGAGTCATCCGCTATATCCGGCGATATCCTCGCTGTATCCCCGCTATGACTTTTTGCACCTCCACCGCATTGAATCTGCCAAGCGCTTTAACTGCACAAATATATGTTTATTATTGTTAGTTGGGTGAGGATTCCACTATTATCACAATATAAATTGGTTATATTTATATATGTTTATAAAATAAATTTTTATGATAATTCATCCTTATACATTATGGCTCAGAATTAAAAAAAAAACATTTTTTGATTATTTAAATGATTTAATATATAATACACACATATTTCTATATAGTTTATAATTTAGATACAATATTATAAATATGTAAAATATGAAAACAAAATTTTATATGTGATATTTAATAAGTATATTATTTTCGGCAAAATAAATTTTTTTTTATTTTATACATGTTATTTTAGATAATATTTAAATCAATTTACCATATGAATAATTATATAAATTCATTCATATATTATAAAATATATTTTAAATTTTATAAAATTATATTAATACATATTGAACTTATGATAAAAATCATTTTTTTTATTTTTAAATTTTCAAACTAAAATTTAAAAATTGGATTTTTACTGGTTTTAAATTATAAAAATTATATATTAAATTTTAAAATTTCATCCAAAATTTGTTGGAAGTTTAAAATTTAAATTCAAATAAAATATTTTTCCTAATTTTTATATAATTATTTTTAGTTATATATATATATATATTCAAAATTTAAAAGTAAGAATAATCCTGATTTATGCGTTAGACCATATCAATAAATATAATTAAATAAAAATTGGTTATAGTTTCATTTATATATATATATATATATTATACATATACATATATATAAGTATTTAATATATTCATTTATATATACACAGTTTTTTTGTATAAATACCATTTTTGACTTACAGCAAAAAAAATACATTCATTTATTATATTTTAAATGATATAAACATATTTATATAGTCATTAATATATATAAATTTTGTTAATATTATATATATATATATATTCATATATAAATATTTATGAGCATTTATCCAATTGGATGCTGATCTAGAGGATACTTTATAATATGACAAAATCTTGCAGATTCATTTACAGTTAAAGGAAAAATTGAAGACTGAACATGAGTTTAATTAACAGCAAAGAAAAATCCCATGGCTACAAAGTGAAGATACCAATGCAAAGTTATTTTATGCTAAAACGTCCATGAGAAAGCATAAAAACAGATTGCATTCATTATTACAACAACACTCTGGCATATGGCTGTTAATAACAATTATTCTTGCATAATGAAAAACATACTTCATGCTAGAGATATTGCTGTTCAGTTGATGCATATAGTAATTGTTGATGACAACTCTACTTGTTTATGGTACGACCAATGGATTAATCATAAATCTATGGTTGACTTATTGGGTTGTAACAGAGTTAGTTTATCTTCTCGGGCTAATCTAACTGTTAACAGGATTGTTGAGCGAGGTGTTTACATCCAGAATCTTTTACATCCACATAGGAACTTGTAAATGAAATTAATCAAACTATAGTGGCTACTGATTGCAACTCAACCTATTGGAAGATTATAGGCTCAAAGATTTTTAATTTTAAAGCAGTGTGGAATAGAGTTCAATATGCTTATCCTACTCAAACTTGGGGCACAGTTATTTAGCATCATACTACATCTAAGAAAATTAGCCTAACAACTTACAAATCATGCATGGGACGATTACCAATCAAGGACAGATTACTTGCATGTGGGCTTTTGGATGATACTACATGTGTTATGTGATCAAGAACATGAAAGCAATGAACATTTATTCTTTGAATGTAAGTTTAGCACTTATCAGTGGAATCAATTCAAGCTTCCATCTGTCTCGGATCCGATTTTTGCACATGAAATCCAAGATTCTATGACTTTGTTCGAACGTCATGAGATCGGACGGAGTGTCGCTTTCACTGGATTATTCAATGTCATTCACCAGATTTGGCAAGAGAGAAATCGATGAATTTCCGAATAGAAGCAACTTTCAGTAAAGCAGAGAGCGAAGATGATTAACCTAGAGAATTCAGCTCAATTTTACAATTGTAGGGGTGATGTTGATATGGAGGACATTGAAGTTATTCAGAGCTGGAACATCATCCTAGATCCAGGATAGGGGGTTGCTATGTTCTTATAATATTTGTTTTGTTATATTCAGGTTGTAAAGGTTGGGCTGGGTAATATGTTGCGGAGAAGGTTGGGTTGTGTTCTTATGTTGTATTTTTTTATTTTTTTATTACATTGTTATATTGAGAATGTTTAAGATTCACCGTTCTCTTTTTCCTTGCTACCCTGGCAAGGTTTTTTAAGGAGGTGGGTTTCTTAGTGTTCTTTTCATTATTAATAAAGAACCTATTCTCAAAAAAACGAAATTATATATATATATATATATATATATTGAAGTATTTTATTATAAAAGCAAAAGTATATATACATATAAGTTTGGACAATACATTTATATATTGGATGAGCTAACGTATCCATTGCGATGTAAATCCTAACATCTATATACATGCATGTTATACCTTGCACAGATTAATATGTTACACATGCACACGCTTATATTTGTGTATGTGATACATATATATATATATATTTAACATAACATAAATTAAATAATACAATATCATTTTATAAATTTAAATAAAATAAACGATTTTAGTTAAATAAAATTTAGAAATGTTCTAAATAAATTAGACTTCATAGGTCCAATAAAGTTCAAATAAGGAAATATTTTTTGAAATTCACCCATAATTCCGCTGCGGGCTGGCCCAGTTCCAACACTTGCACACAAAAGCAATTGGTACATATCTAGATTGAAGTATTTAAACATAGATTCGAGATTTAGATAACTCACCTGAAGCTTTCCTAGTTCATCTTTCCTCTTTATTTGCCCATCCCAAAACTTCAAAAGGTGATCAAAACACGAACTTCTATATAACCATATGTTTAGAATGATATTGAAAAGCATATATATGAATATAGAAGTTCATAAGATTTTATTTTAATTTATTTTGATTTTAGAGTGGAGGAGGTAAAGTGATTGTAATGACCCAATATTTAATCACTTTAAATTTGGATATTTAAATATATTTTTAATAATTAATTAATGGATTTTATAACTCAAATAAACTTCTTTTATATAATAACTAATGATGGTAAATAGTTTTTAAAATTTGTTTACGAAAATAATTAGTTCAAAACAAAATAGAAAATATGACCGAAAATCGTTTTCTGAATTCGACTTTTCGATGTCTAAAAGTTATCGAAAAATGTTATGCACATTTGAATTAACATATTCACACATTCAAAATAAGTTAGAATACATCTCAAATTATGTATAAGTATTTACTTAAGAAATATAATAAAATATGATGTGACATATTATGTAAATTTAAAAACAATATGGAAAAGAAGGCATAAAAGGTCATTTCTCTCAAAACAATTTAGTGCTAAGGTGTTAAATTATGTTGTCTCAAACAGGTGAGAGGGGGGATAAGGAAAAATGTGAGGAAGAGGGAAGGAGATAAGGGTGGTGAGGTGGCAAAGTTTTATGCACTTGTATATATATACACATTTCCTAATTTTTTATCTCATTTTCTTATTTCATCTAAGTTCTCATGTTATTTCCATGTCTTCCTAAAGTTCTTAAGTAAATAAAACCTTAGTTTTTTTCACTTTAAATTTCTAAAGCCTCTCTTGTCTTTCTACAACTCCACCTTCCAAAACAAGCCCATACACACCCATACCTCCTCTTGACCAAGCACTTCCACCCCTAGGTCAAACCACTTTTCCACCTTTAAGCCCACAGGACTTCATTTTTCCAAACCAAACCAAAGATCTAAGTCGTATGCAAATTCTAGAGGAAGTTGCTTTAGTTAGTCCACTTTCGGTGAGTAAAGCTTGCTCCTTTATTCAAAGTTATTAACATTATAAATGATGTATATTTTTTAGTTAAATATAATGCTTGTTTGAGTAATTATAGTGACATTCTCTTCCTCATTCTAGAGCAGAGAGAAGAAATGTTGAATTGGTTATGCATAAGTATACTTGGAAATGACGTTGATTTGGTGGTATATAAGTATGCTTGTGTGTGGTGTTGTATAAACATGAAATCGAAAGTTAAGTGAAGTAAATTAGTAAGATATGATCTTGCTTATGTATGTGATTATGGTTATATATGTGTTGGGGTTGCTACTTATGATGTACTAAATTAACAAAAGTTAGCACTAGTTTATGCTTGAACTCGACATCGAAATCCCTTCTTGTTATTTTTTACAAAACTTATGTACTTATGGATTTTAAAGAAAAGTTTATAGAGTTTTAAACTTCGTTTTGTTCTTCAAAAAGGGTTTATTCAAAGTTATAAAGTTAATCAAGTTATGGAAGATAGAAGTTTAAAGAGCTATTTGAGATGTAAAACAAGTTTCAAATTTTGGGTCGTATATTGATAGCCGCTATAAGTGCAGTTTGTGAAAACGAACTCTTTTCGAAATCTAAAAATGTTTTCACTTAGAAATATGTTTGAAAAAACATTTTAAAACTTATATTAAATAATTAAAAAGATAATTATTAATTAATTAATTATTTATTTAATAAATGATTAATTAATTAATTAGTACTTAATTATTGGTTAATAAATGTAATTAATACTTAAGTGTTAATCACTTAAGTTAATTTTAATTAGCAAATTAATTAAATTTAATTATTATTTAATTAATAATTAACGGTTAATTATTTTTAATTATTTATTAAAGGTTAATTATTAATTATTTATTTATTAAAGAAGTTTAATTAATTATTAATTAATTATTGATTATTTATTGATTAAGTAAATTTAATTAATATGTTAATTAGGACTTAATTCAGAATTAATTATTATTTAATAAAGGTTTAATTTATTATTTAATTAATAAATAATGGTTTTTAACTTAAAAATCGTTTTGTTTCAAAAATATCGATTTTGTTTTAAGACTGTCTTTCTTTTTCAAAAATGTTTTAAATCAAGATATTTCTTTGTCGATTACCCTTAAGTAACCTCAAACCGATATGAAACAAATATTAATGTGGTGACACGTTTATGGGAAGTAAGTCATCCCATAGTTAGCACTAAAAGCCGATGAACAGGCTGATCCTCTACTTGTTAGATCTAGAATTTATCAACTAGGCGAGTGGTTGAGTAAGGTCGAAATATCGAAAGCGTTATAGATATGGGAGAATTAATTTCCATCAATGGGTCACATTTAATTAAGTATGTGGTTATCTGTATGCGAACTCTATATAATCACCCTTAATAGCGGACTGTCCGCTATTTATAACTTGACCTATTTTAACTCTGGAAGTATATAGGGTATATTTGAGTTCCTCGATGAGAACTCGAATACTTGTTGCATACTCCTAAAAGAACTAGATTTGAGTTAGCTAGGAATAATCGTTTAGTTTGGAGATACCGATTTTGGATAATATGTGCAACGACCCACCTTTCTGACCCTTAGGAATGACACTTAACACATCCTTAGTGTTCGTGTGCCATTGCCCAAGCATCGGAAAGGTGAATCGTCGTGGGGTTAAATGAAGAACAGAATAGAAAATCTAACAACGAAACTGCTAAATAAACATAACAGAAGTAGTACATTAGGTTACTCCTTAATAGGAAGTTATTAGAGTTACACAAAAATACTACAAATCAGCCTAGGTAGTTATAACATCCCGCCTTTACAAATGCTAAAACAAAATACACTTACACAAACTACATAGTACAACAGAATAAGAAGATGAAAAGCCTCCTGTTAGGACGCCGTCTTCAAAGAGCCCAACAAAGACCTGCTACTCTTGGGCTACTCAAATAAAATGAGTACCCAAGAGTTCATGGAAACAAACAACTCGGGCCAGACGATTTGTCTAGTATGAGTAAAACTTTAAACGAAGGTATGTAATTAAACACAAACATATGAGACCACGCCATTGAACACGAAACGGGTTTACTCTCACATGAATCAACATCCAAACGTGAAGAATGGATAAATAATTAAACATCAAAAAGAGTGGTTGACTCTTCCCGATTAAATTAAGGAAACAAATTCAAAGGTTCGAATCAAATAAGGAAATGAAAATCTCCAACAAATAACTAGGAAGGTGCACCACCCTTAAAGTATATGAGAAGCTCATGTACTCTGTGACACTTCTCGGACAATACCAAGCCGAACCCCACCAAACCTTACCGAGTATCCGAATATTTCATATCTAATAGTGCTGCCAAATCCAAATCTAGATGAGATGTGAAAGTACCTTAATGGGAGAAACCCCACATAGCTTGGCTTCCTCTCACGCTTTGGGTTTAGTCATTTCCGACAAAGGATATCAATGTTCGACGGAGTAACACATCGTCTTAGAATGACGATAATAAAGAAGCTGAAGTAACCGATAGTTGAGAAACCAACTATCGAGGATATAAAACGATCGTATATGGAAATTAAGTCTTGTATACTTATCACCACTCATTGAATTCAAACTTGTACTATTTCTCGGTTAACAATAATACCAGATAAGTCAAGGTAGTGTTACCTCAAAGTCATGTCTCACGATTTATTTTTAACTTTCGAAATAGCGACAAATCTACTTCTTCGATGTTTAGCACTAATTATACAAATAAATCATTTCCATACAAGTGAATCGCTTTACGAAAATTAGTTCATTTCCATAAACAATTCAAACTTTTCTTTTAAAAACCCGAATTCGTGCTTGGGCTTCACATTACAAGTATTAACTTCAAAACATTTTGTTAAAAGAGTTTACTAACTTCAAAACATCATTATAAAGGATTTAAATACTTTCAACATCCTTATTTAATTGGATACTTCACTTTAACCATCATAAATGAGAATAATTAATTATCTTTAAACTTCATTAATCAATTTAGATAATTGACTTCAAAATACCCTTTAATTAAATAGGTTAATCACTTTTTGAATTAACAGAACCAATTAACTTAACTTATAAAATTTAATCTCTTTAGTTACATTAATTATTTAAATTTAGACATCATTAATTAATTTAATTAATAATAAATAAAAATATCATTAATTAATTTAAAACATAATTAAAGAAAAGATTAATTAAATTTAAATTAATTAATCAAATTTAAAAATCATTAACTGAAATGAGTTAATTTATTTTAATTATCATTAATTAAAATGATTAATTAATTTTAATCCATTATTATTAAATAACTAATTAACCTTAATCATCATTAGATAAAATGTTTAATAAATTTTAAGTATCATTAACAGAGTAATTAATTAAATTTAAACACATCGTTAATAAGTTAATTAATTAAATTTAAACTCATCATTAACAAGTTATTAATTAACCTTATTAATTAATTAAGTATATTTAAAAATATTTATTAAAATAATTACTTAAATTTGAAATCATCCTTGTTTAACAACTTTATTAACTTGTAAAACAAAACCCAAGCTCGAGAAACAAATCGAAAATTTTCGATAAGGATATGTTTGTCGAAAGTGTCGATATAGCGATAGTCGCTATACAGACACTTCGGCAACTATTTTCATGTCACTTTATTTACATCTACAAATCACATTACCATAAGCAAAGCATAACACAAGGTACTTAACTATTATACAACATGTAGGAAGTAATCACTAACAATATATTTAACTTTTACTACTAAATTTTCAAGATGCTTACTAACTCACTTACTAACTACCAAGGTGACAACTTTTCAAAGCATAAACTAGATCAACATTCATCACATGAAAATACATATAAACAAGCATTCATAAGCTATAAAAATAAGCTATATGAAAGTTAAAAAAATTTAGTTTGAAAGGTGAGATTTTTACTCACTGGGAATCCTTTGAAAACTTGAAACATTTTGAAATTCGGGAAGCTTGGAAAACCACAAACTCTACTCAAAAATAGATCAACTTCTAGTCTACTTTTGGACTTTCTTCTCTCTGATTTTGGTATATTGGTCAAAAGGAAAGTTTTAGACAATTCTTTCCAAACTTTCTCTGATACCACTTTGTAATGCCCCACCTCTATACCCTTACTACCAAAGAGTATCACTGAATAATACTATCTGGTAATACGGAGAATAAGACGATATTAGGCTTACATATGTGAATATTCCTATGGGCCAATACTAATATGTATTTCAAAATCAAATAGCATAAACTAGTATGTACTCAGCATCGACGCCAAGCAATAAACACGTATGTCTCCAGGATAGAACAATACACAATATACTGTGAATATCAAAGCACATAGAGTCAATATTACAACAACAAGATATAATATAAAATTTACAAGGTATGATATACATCACATGTCATATATATAAATCGGAACATACAACACTAATAACATACTAAACACTGAATAACTAGCCTCCTCTAAGTCTAGAAAACACTAGCTCATCATAATGTCCCTGAAAGTGGAATGCTACGGACTGACCCGAGTATTACATAAATAACACACGGGTCATACTATGTCTAAATGTAAATGTCAATATATATATATATAATGTATGCAAGGTAGATAATATAGTATTGTAAACAATTCCCAAAGTATCACAAAAGGCCGAGTATCACAGAACCAAGCATAAAGATGTTATCACCCTTATAAAACCATATCAAATAAGGAATCACGGGATCAATGTCAAATGGGCGAATCATCCATATCTATAATCATCGTAAAAAAAATCCAGATATCATCAAGTATAGTTAGGCTAGCACATAGTATAGCCCAATAATATTCCTCAGTCTCATATAAATAAATATCATTATCAAATTACATAAATCAGTAAGAAAGATTAGGCTAGCACACAACAATGTCCTAAATAAATATATAGTAGATGATTCTCGGGTTTGTCAAACTCATAAAAATATAATAGGAATTATCAATATATCCAAACATATAAATGGTGACACACGCCTATGAAAATATGTAGTTGGAGACACATGCTAAAAAAGGATACATGGATCAACCATACACTGGACATGGTCTTAGGTATAATCACAGCTCATTATCTAAAGTAAGAATATAAATAATCCATGTGTATCTACAACACACATTAGAACCAGATGGGAGACTGACAACACACGCTTTCTCTAGGGGATTACACACGCGTCTTTTTGACATGTCTCTTACAGCCTTTAGTTACCTCCCCTTGGAATCGTGACAAGATCCACCCATATGGTCATTTATGCGAGGACTTAACTCGGTCACGACCCGGCACATGCCTCTATGGTAGCAGAATGATGGCTTAGGTGACATAGGGGCGGATGCACATAGCGATAACACACTATTATATAAATATAATAGTGTCACGAATTCGAGGCGCAATCCTGTAACCATGCAGCCACAGTGGATACTGTCCTAATCTGATTCGCTTTTGAATCATAAAGAAAGTTGGATGGTGATAGACAAATAGATACTATCTATTTATATATTGGTCGACACACAGTCATTTAAATATGTCGACACACAGCAATATGCACACAACCATATAAATATGCTAACACACAACAATAGGAACGAAGCCCAGCTCACTACAACGAACTCCACATCACGCTTATCCCCGTATGAGTGTCATCCATAAGCAAAGAATAAGCGAATAAATATCACAACAACGTCCCATACAACCGTGTATTACTAGTACGTTTATTCAGTGCTCATAAACTACAATCAATTCTCCATATTATTCTATATAACAAGTCCACAGAATAAACGAAGAAATATTACTAAAAGTCTCATATTAGACGTATTATAACCCCGTTTATTCAAATTTCTTGTCATACAAAATTAAACTATCATAAAACCATACTAGAGTACGTAACAATATCCAAAGGCTGGGTAGTTACTACTCATAACTACTGGGGGCACCAAGGGGTTACATACTGATAGTTATTGGATAACTATTGTAATGAACCAGAATTTTCGACCCTCGAAAATCGACATGAATACGTTCACTGTATAGAATGCCGAGCAATCAAGTGTCGAAAATACTAGATCGTTAGGGGTTAAGAAGAAAACGATAGAAGAAGAAACAGAAACAACAACACAGAATCTCACAATTGCAGCGGAACAAAATATAATATATAACAACAGATATTTATACTAAAAAAAACTGTAACTGTCAATATATATACAATCATCAAAGTACAACAATCAATATATCAAGATGGACAGTTATATAACTTGTCCTCAACAGTGCTGACTATATAGTCTACACACACGGCGGAATATAATCAAGTACGTGATATACGTCTGAAATCCTCCAGCTCGTCTCCTGAGCTCCAAAGCACTCTAACCTGAATATGTAATACTCGGTCTGACCCGAGCATTATAATAAAATAACACCCGAGTCAGACTGAAAAACCAGCGTGAGAAAACACACTCCATTTGAATTATTACTATTTTTAAAATCCTTTGAAAATAAGGTATCTCGTAAGACCACGTCACACATAAACACGACGGGTCCCGGTCTCATCGAATCCAAAACGATAAATTTTTTAAAGGCAAGTTGTTTAAAATAAACAATTCTGCAATCAGGTTGTCAAAATTCACATACGGAAATTCATTCCAAATCATCACATTTTCGAAAATTCGAAATAGTGATCAGTGCAAGTCGATTTACTTCTAATAAAACTTGTCAACGTTTTATTCTAACTACTTTAATTTGTTTGGCTACTTAATGGCACCGACAAAAGGTAATTGAAATCAATATTCAAAAGAGAAATCAGTCAAAACATGGATCATTAACTCAATCAACGATTAATAGTCAATATTAAATCAATTTACAAACCAGACTGGACTAGTTTCAATTCACTTAGTCGAGTTATATTTTTAAATCCATATTATTTATAAATTGAATGAATAATTTACTCTTAGTTGATATTAAATTAAACAGTTCATTTTGAATTTAATTTATCAATTAACATATAATTAAAAATAAAGAAATTTATTATTCATTTACTTCAATTATTATAAATCATTAAATTTTAACATTTCGGAACGCTTGCCAATATTAGTTTAGATAAGAATATGCTACGATTGGATCTCGATGCAACAAACTACACGTTGATTGAATTTAAATGAAGAGGAATATTGTTTTAAACATTTAAAGGTTATTAAATAAATAAAATAAAATATTTGATTCAATTCCCTTTTTAAACAAATCAAACCAACTTCCCTTCCACCCGGCCTAACCCAAACTAACCCAGATCCAACTCCCTTTCTTTCTTCTTCCTCCAGTTTCTTTTTTCCCCTCTCTTCTTTGAATCAAATACAAGGAAAACTTGCACGATCGTGTGCACGTATACACCTACCTCCTTCCCAGATACGCGTTGCCGACCACCTATGCGCATCGCCATCGACAGCCGCAACTCATCCAACCACCTGGAACCCACGGCAAAACCCTCGTTCGAAAATTCGAACCCAAATCCAAAAACTTAGACGAATCCATCCCCCTTCGAACACCTCGCCTGGCCACCATACTCGACCATCCACCACCAAACTTTGCCACAGGATTCGCCACAACCCCCTCTTCCTTTTCCCCACATGTGCACGGTTATCTCCTCCCCTCGGCATCGCCATACCTCACAAATCTGAGACCCAAAAACATCTACCGTAAACCCTACTTCGATCTCGACTGGCTCAACCCCGCAATTAAAAATTGCCGCACCATTTTTCTCGAATGCCCCATCAACCCATCCCACTCCACGTCGAATGCCATTGCCTGAAATCGCCTAGGTCGCCATGATTTGGCGTTACGCCCAAATATGATCGTTCCCAAAATCCTACCTCCGCATCACTCTAAAAATTCCCAAAACTATCCTAAAAATCATATTTTTCTCCAATGATCAACACCATATCATTCATTGATTTAATTGCGATGTTTGGATCTCGACCATAACTGATCTACTTACTGTAAACGGGAGTTTTCTCCCTCCAACCATCATGAATTTCAATGAAATAAATCTTAAAATGTTTTCCATTTAAAAACAAACAACTTTTGTTTTGATATCAAGTTTTAAAACTGGAAGGATTTTGAGGTATAGATTTTTAAAGTTGGAAGCTTACTGTTTTATCAATAGAACATGAACAGAGAAGCTTTTTTCTAGAATAAGTACAGGGTTTGAGTGTACTACCAGATCTAATACACATATACAAGGGCATGTATACATATCAAAATATGTATAATTGTCACAGATCAAAGATTCATCAATATCATAGTCACATATAAAATATAAGCAATGTCCAGTAAGCAAAATAAGTGTTTACTCACAGTCTACAACCAAATGAACAAACTACTGCAAATCTTCTCCAAGCTTCAACACTTAACTATTTTGTTTTAATGGCAGGTTCTTTTTCTTTCTTTTGTCATACGTGAGCAAGAACAAGTATGGCTATATATATATAGAAGGAGGGGACAGTGAACACTATAGGGTGGCTGAGATCTTTGCACAGGCTTCACATTTCATTTTTATTTTATTTTCTTTCAATCTTGGCTGATTTGATTTTTGGGTGATTTGATATTTTATGGTTGATTTGATTTTTTTTATAAGCTTGATTTGAAATATTGTGTGCTTGATTTGAAGTTTTTCATCATGAAGCTTCCTATGTATATATATATACATATATATAGATATATGCATTCTTATATACATACTTTTGTCATAAACATATTTACATATACCTTTAGATATATACACTATTTTATATAAACGTACATACATACATACATATATATATATACACACTTATATGTGTTTTAGTCATCATAAGTTTGAAATTTGCATCATGAAGCTTTGCATATATACATATAGATATTTTATCAAAAATTTGAAATGGTGAAGTTTTCATACATACATACATACATATATATATATATATATATTATCATATTCAGAAATTAACGTTTTGAAAATTCAGTATAGCTTTCAAAATTTATATATTCAGATATTCACAATATCAGAAAACTTTAGTTATTCGACTTATAAAAATTAATATTTCAATATTAATATTAGTTAATTATTCAAATAATAGATGCTAAGAATCCGGGTCATTACATTCCTCCACCCTTAAAAGAATTTCATCCCCGGAATTAGAAAACAAAAGGATAATTCAAGCTATACCATAAAGTCATATATTTTTATCGTAAAGCACATACATAAGTAATACACTAACAACCATAGCAAACAAGGCCTACACGATACAAACCAACAACTAGCTATCATTTATTTGCATTCAATTCATATCCATTTCAAATTTATTCCAATGATTCACAACCATTTATTTGCATTCAACTCATATTACACACAATATATATTCATATCCATTCCAAATGGATTTTTAAACCAATTTATCCACTTTCCACAAATACTGTATAATTTTATTTACTTCCGTTTTTGACAAACGACAAATTCTTCATGATAATTCGGGTATATTCATTTAATAAAATAGTCACTTAAGTTTATAACCCATTTTAGATTGTATCTAAATTAATTTCTCCACTTCTATTAATGCATATTCAGTTTATTCACAAAAATCTTGTTCGCTCCATTTTTACTTTCAACATCAATCCAATCTATGCAAATTTTATTTATGAATCATTTCGTAAATTTACCTGGGCCAAGTTTGCATTCGAATATATTAACTTAAGTTAATTCGTTTATCTCCAATTATCTCAACTATATCGTTTAAGTTTATTTCCATTGCAAACAAATTCCATTTCATTTAAATTGATTGTTATTCAATTTATTTATCGTCGATTGATTTGTATTTCCATTTGCTTGACATATCTCAATTTTCAATATATTATTTGAGAATAATTTAATAAAATTAATATTAAGGTTTATTATAACCTTTTATCCAACACATATATTCATTTTCAATTCAAAACTTAATTTCGTAATCGAATTCATTTAAATAATATCCCAAAGCCATATTCAATTTATTTGCGTTTAAATTGAATTTATTTATAACTTAAGTCATTACCATTTCAATCCATTTCTATTTTATTCGATCACATTTCAACATATATTTAATTTGCTTATATTTAAGTCGAATTTCATTTATAACTCAAGTTCCACATTCAATTTCAATTTTAATCCATAACCCAATTTACTTAACCAAGTTAAGTTCCATTTTTTGTATTCAATTAACTAATTAATTTATCCAATTAGTTCACTTCTAATTTATAATTCAATTTTTGATTTTTATTTCAAAAACCACTTTAATTAGTTTGACTTGTGTTCAAATTCATTTTATAATTCAAGTTTGGATTTTTATTCCAATATTTAACCATTTTTATTTTGTTTTTTTTCTTCTTCAATTCTTAAATGTTTGAAAATTTTCTTTGTTAAAAATTCTTTTATAAAAAAATACTTTTATATCGAAAAAAAATTCCTTCCGAAAATACTTTTTCTCTCTCGATGTTTCAACAAGTTTATCCTCATTCTTACATAATCTAGTAATACATTGATCAGGCACAAGACCATAAATCTCTAAGTACTTAGCAAACCCTTTTTAACACCTAGTGAAAATACTTGAAAAACTTTTAAAAAAACGGATATGGAAAGTACCACTCGAAAACCAATCATGGATCGCAGTTACACAATGGTTACGCCTCTATCCCAAAGGAATCATCTATAACTGTGGGCAATCTCTACCCCACGAATTTCGCCATGCAAATCAAAATCAAATCGCCCATGGAACATAATCTACGTAGTGGTTACGCCCAATGGTTACGTCTCTATCCCAGAGAAAACATAGTAGACTATAGGCAATCACTGCTACCTCGAATTACGCCACGTGGATCGCAGCTTACTTAGTGGTTACACCCTATGGTTACGTCGCTATCCCAGCGAGAACATAGTCAACTATAGGCAATCTCTGCCACCTCGAATTACACCACGTACATCGATCATATCGCAGCTACACAATGGTTATGTTGCTATCCTAGCAAAATCATAAGTAGATTGTAGGCATCACGCCCTCCGAATTACGCTATGCCAATTGAATCATAAGACCACAGGTTACGCTATGGAATTCGAAAGAACTCATGAGTTTATGTCCAAACGACCTAAATCAATCAATAGAATGAATATCGAAAATCACGGAGGGTACTTCCCATATCTTTTACTTCGAAATATATCATACTATATATAGTAACATATACAAATCACAACTTCAAATACCGCACTTATATAAATTCCATTTTATGTAAGATTTCATTTCCAAATTGAGTACCTATCAAAATTGTAACAACCCGCATATTTTACGATTATATATTTAAATGTTTTATTTAAATATAGCATCGTTAGTTGAATTTAAAGTCCGAAATGTGACTTTTTGTAAACAGTCGAATCCGAACTCGAGACCACTTTCATTGAGTTCAAATCGATGTTTACAATTTTTTTAAGTATAAGCATTGATATGTTTGGGGATGATTAGGATTTTGGTATTTTCATTTGGGCTTTGGGTTGTTTTCTAGCTCACTAACCCAACAAGGTAACCCAAACTCTTCTACAAAACACTCCTAACTCCTCTCCTCTTCATTAGTTCCACTCACAATTTCCTAACACTCAAAGCAAAAAGGAAATTGGGGAAAAGGGGGGGAAATCAAAATTCCTAAGCCCTAGATTCTTAGGAAATTCAAGTTCTAGTTCCAAAATCAAAGAGAAGCTTATGTAAGCATCCTCTTCATCTTCTCCATCTCAATCCCTCTCCAATTTTCATAATTTCCTTTAACCTAACTTAGGAAATATTTGCATATGATCATAGATTGGAGCTTCTGGAGTTGAAGTTGAAGAGAGATTGATCTTTCCTTGTTTTAGAGCTTCTCAATTGTTTTTTTTGAGTTTAAAAATGAGTTCTTGAACTCACATCTATGTCTATAGCTTTCATTGTTGTTAGGTATGAATTCATAATATCTATTTCATGTTCCATTGCTTTTGAATTGGATTGGTTTGGTGAATTTTCCAATTTTTGGTATTTTGAAGTCAAAAAATGAAAATCCTACTATGGATGTTTGGACATGTTGTTTGGAGTGTATTGAAGATCCTAGAGGGCTGGGTTGTCGCTTGGCATAAATCCATAGGCACTGTCGCTCGTTCGATTGCTTCTGAGTTGAATTGGCCATCAATGGCCTAGGCAAATTTTGCCCTGAGCTTCAGCTCAGATGTCTGGTAAAATGCTCAGACGTCTGAGGCAAAGGAATAAAAATTCCAGACCTACGGCTCAGACATTTGAGTGATCTAGAAAAATTCTAGACCTTCAGCTCAAATGTCTGGGAGAACCATCAGACGTCTGGCGCTGTTAAAATCAGCCAATTTACCTGTTTTTATGCAAATTTCCAATTTTAATCGATTTTTGTTGATCCGGTTGGTTGTTGTCATTTATTATCGACTTTGATGACTTCTTTTCTGGATTTTTGGGAATATCCATTCGATGGATTTGATATCGATTTTCATGGTTTTAATTCACGTCGTCGTATATGAATTTTGGTGATAGATTGTTTTTACAATCGTTTCGGTGATTTGTCACTTTAAAATACAAAGGTTTCTATACTAGTAGTAAATACTCAAACTCTTTCACATAAATGATTTCAACATTACTTTTAATACAAAGCTCATTTTTAAATCCGTTTTCCAATCTATTAGTATACACAAACCTTTACCTCATTCGTATGAGAAATCTAATTAAACGACTTAGCAAAACAAGTGGTATGAATCGCTTGCGTTTACTTCATCGGTTAATTCTTGGACTTTTTCGATTGAACTCTCGTGACAATTTTCGAGTGGAAATCTACAATTTGTTCGTAAATATTTAAGTTAAGCTAGTGGTTATGGGACATGAAGCTAAACTCATTTATTTACCAGCTTAGTGTAATTTACACTTATCGATCAATGATGATCATTTTGTGATTTAGACTAGCGATGTGCGATGTCTCTTTGTCTGCGTGGGGGACTAAGCCCCATTTGTGGAGTTTCGGCTCAAATTGGTGGGGTAGCGACCTATGGTCTTTGGGCCGTTTGTGGAGCTTCGGCTCAAATTTGATGGGTTAGCGACCATGGAATAGCGTTTCGTTTGTGATACACGTGTTGGTGAGTTTTCATGCTCCCGTCTGTGATAGGCCTCCCCCTTCGTGTTTTCTGGATTTCTAATTATTGGTTTCTAGAATTTTTGTTTCACCAATTTTTGCGATTTGCATTGATTTGTTTTGTCAATATTTGAGGTTAGGTGAATAAGCTAAAGAATATGATATTCTTTTTGGATATTTGAGGAGATTTGAGATGTTATATGATTTTCATTGATTATCAAATATATACTTGTCACGGTATGACATTATTGTTATCATATATTTTTGTCATATCTCTTATCCTATCTTGACTGTCACACCTTACGGCTAACCAACCCCACAAAGAGGACATGTAGGGGTAAGAGTCTCCTGCTTGCCACTAAACCAAAAGCGAGAACCCCCTATCACATCTCACTAAGAGAAGCAAAGTCAGTCATGGGACTGGTATGAGTAAACAAAAATAGTTTATCTTTTAAACAAACAACAAAAGAATTTTAAACATTGAAATCCGCAATGCTTTTTGGAAAATGAAACTACCATAAGGCCTCCCGGCACACACATAATGCAATCGCACACATGGGGGAGATTTCTCCTTATGATAGTCAAACATGCTTACTATGCAAAAAAAACTCTTTTGATATTATTACTAGTTCATAGTGTAGGAAACATTTCGAAAATATAATATTAATCTTAGCCAGCATAGGTACCATTATACTATGCCTACTATAGCTACCATTTTAAATGGCAGGTTCTACAACTAAAACCGTACAAGGCTCGTATTGTTTATTTGGATTTTACAACAAATGGTCAGGCTAAGGAACTTCCTATGCCACATGGGAACGCCTCTGGAGGGACGCCCCGAGAACCTACCTGGCTCTCTGCCCACACAAGGCCGGTTACCCCCTTCTCAGGTAGTAAACCTGAGATATGCCACCCCTGGTCGTTTGCGACCTTTATCCGAGGTGCCTCGATCACAAAGCAACAATCACACAGTAAATGAGATTGGAGCAACCACACAGGTAAAATATCTGGGCTCCATACCATGATACCACCTTTTTCCAGAAGGAATGGACATACCCTAGGGGAGCTACCCCTGAAACCTTGCCGCATCTTTCCTGTTTCGACCATTTCCGGTTTATGAGGTCCGATGAGGTCTCATCCACAAAGCTACGCTTTATACGAAAGCCATGCTTTGATCAACAAATGATCAGCAACACATAGCAACACTTAGCATGCCACACTACCAAATTAGGAGTATATCACTGATAACCTTCAACAACATAACCTCTGAGCTCATACGTCTCAGAGAAGGGTGTTAATCTAAGAGAATAAATCTCCGCCACCAAACAGAAATGTATTTGAAAGAAATCAGCTTTATATCTCAAAGTGTAATGTCAGACATACGGCCATACAAGTCTGTTCCGGGTTCGAACAGAACTGAAGGCACTTCCAAAGAAGCCCTTGCAATCCGGGTATTCACAATCCCGATCGGACTTCCCATCACTTAGGAAATCTCTATACCGGCGCGACTCAATGCAGAGACAATCGACGGGTTATCCTTTCGTTTTCGAAAATACTCGGTCTTCACCATCGGTCTTCAAATGCAATCCATATACGACGTATCATTATTTGGAATGGGTTATATGACGCAAAGGTCCTCTCCCGGCTAAACCAAATAATGAGCGCAATATTTAAAAACATATGGATAATGGAATTTCAATTAAGTCACAACTTATTATTCAAATTTCCTCTTTAAATGGTTTAAACAAATCACCATTTTAATCTTTTTAAACAAAAAGATTCAATTCACAAAGTTCACCCAGTTTCACAAAGATCTATTTATAGATTTTCAAATCGATTTCCATCTCAATTGGATTAACTCATTAAATCTTTAAATCAAAGATTTAATTGATAGCTTTCAAAACAATTCCATTTCGATCTTTTATACAAAAGATACACCTTTCCAATTTCAAAACAAAGTTCAACAATCTTTCACAAAGATTTATTCATAACTCGGAAAACCATTTTCATTTCAAACTTGAAATTCTTTTGACACAAATTGGAAATTCATTCCTTATATGAAAGCTTCTATTATTTGAAAACAAATAGTTTTCATTTCAGAAAATCTGATTCATTTATACGAGTTAAAGTCCTTGGGTTAAATTCAAATTCTCAAAACCATACTTTTAAAATGGTTTAAATCCATATAAACACATTTATAACATCTTTAACCATAATTTCCAAACATGGAATTCAATTCAAAATTTTGAATTCAAATTCAAATTAAATTATTTAAATTGAAAAACTTCACCAAGTTACTCAAAATAACCTTTATCTTAAAAACTCCTTTTCAAAAGCTTTAACATTTAACCCAAATTCATTTCCAAAATCAATTGAAATTAAAATTTCAATTTCAAAAACATTAAATCTAAATCATCTGTGACTTAACTGATTTCCTCGTGAAATCCATATTTGTGTGTGTAAAAGTGTGGTCCAGGGGTTTTAACATAATAGTGCAACATTACAAATCATCACATCATCACAGGTTTAAGCATATCAATATCGATAAGCGGTATATTCCTATAACGCTTATCTTCCATTTACCAATTCACGGATAAATAATATACATTCATCATAGATAAAACAAATTACATTCATCACAACTTGAATTAAAGCAAATTTACATCACAAAGCATCACACAGTAGAGAATATCAAACAATTCACAGCATTAAATAGAATACAGTCATCCATAAGTGAAACCAATTAAAATATCTGATTAATCTAAACCAGATCATTTGCCTATGGATAATTCTTAGTCAGGGTTAATTAATAATTAATTAACTACAAACATTTAATTAATTATTCTTTAATTGATCATTAATTACCCTTTAATTAATATTTCATAATAACTTTAACTAATTAACCTTTAATTAATTATTCTTAATTAATTAATTATTCTCAATTAATCACATTAATTAGATTAACCTCCAAACCAATTACATAATTAATTAACCCCTTAATTAATTATTTTAAGAAATTAAACCTTTAATTACTTACCATTAAGCAATCATCTAATAACAATTAATCATTAACTACCAATAATTTAGACGCTTAATTATTAATTAACCAATCTTTAATTACAAGTTGATTAATCCCTAATCACTTAGTTAATTGCAATTATAAATTTAGTTAATATTCTTAATTAACTTACCATATAAATTAATTAAATAAAAATTATGTACCTTACCTTTTAAAATCTTCCTTACTAACTTTGAAATCAATTTGTTAAAACTTTAATGTGAATAAAATTTAAACACTTATCTTATATTAACTTCTAAATCAAAATATTAATTCAGATTTAAATACATTCTTAAGTATTTACAAAATTGATGAAATCTTAAAATAAATACTTAACTTAAATTTCCAAACATCAATTCATTAATACTTAAATACAGTTTAAAGATAATTAGCTTAATTTTATTAAACTAAAATCTGAACCCAATACTCGAGATAATCTCCGCATTTCTCGAGTCAAAACACGGGTTCACTCACTATCTTCCCCGAGTACTTCTTCTTCCTCGTGTATTTAGTTTAAGTTTAAATTTAATAACTGTTGTTTTCTGGCTCGAAAATCTCGCGTTCCAACCCGAGAAAATTCATCGCTTTCTCGAGTATCAACTCGAGTCGCTCACCTTCAACTTCCTAACACCATCTTAAGGTCGTGCACGTGCACAATGCCTCAGCGACACTTCGATGATCGGCGAGACCTCCTGCAAGTCGCGAATGATCACGACATCGGACCCCGAACGTCGAAAACTCCACACAGATCCACAAACGAAATCGAGTATATCTCGAGTAACTCGAACTAGACCTCCGATCAAAACCAGTCTTGCAACCTCGCCACCGACCCTCATAGGTTTCGAGACTCCGGCCACGTCTCAGCCACCCCCCAGACTACCATCTCCCCCAGCCACGTGCAGCTCGATGCACGAACAAGGCCTCCACGATCAAATTTCCGACCTCAACTAAAATTAGGTTTAGATATTAAATCCCCTCGCCGCCGTCACCACAGTGAACTGGAACATCATCGAGCATTTTTCCCTGACTCCATGATCACTCACCTAGCCTCAGCCCAAACCCCAACCACGATGGAGTCTCCGACCGCCTAAATTTGATCGAAACCCAATTTTTGATCATATCAAAACTGCTCTTTAAACACCACACTAAAAATTATGATTTTTGCTTTAAAAATCATGTTTAAGTATATAGATTCGACTCACACACCTGAATTCGTGAATTAAGCAACTTGAATTTTTGATTTATTTGAAGTTTGTTCAGATATTTTGATTTCTAGAGTTATTAATAGGTTGTTTTAACTCAGATTAATTTTTAAAACTTAATTCAAGATCAAACAAACAACCTTTGTTTATATTTTAAGTTCTAATAGTGAGTAGATCAAGAGATAAAGATTTATTTTGTAAATTTGGGTTTGAAAAAAAACAAGAATAGAGCCAATCTCAAATTTTTGTTCAAGCATGCACACATTCACATCCTCATATATATATATATACACAGGAACAATTTTCAACATTTCCATATATAAATTTGCTACTAATTCAGATATTTAAGTTTTAAAAGTGAATGTTACTCACAGTATTTCTAAAAGAAGAACAGAGCAGATCTTTGACACTGGCTTGTGAAAATTTGCAAGCTGAAATCCTTTAATCTTTGGTTTGCTTTGATTGTATTATTGTTTATGTTGAAATGTTTGTTTAAGTTTTAAGATGATATTTACTTCAGGTTTACACAGCTTGGAATGGACGAAAATGAAATGAGAAGGCTGATATAAATGAATTGAGTTTACTGGTGATAAATCACTTTGTACAGGGTGATATTATTTTGTACAACACATCAGAGATTTTTTTCTCTTTGGTGGCTGATATGAAATTATTGTGATGGCTTGCATTAATTACCATGTACAACTTGAATATATCTTCTTTTGCAAGCTAACACACACACACACATATATATATATTTATTTATTTATTTATTTATTTTTGTTGTCTAGTTTCACACTTATCCAATTTGTTCATATTTAAATGTATTTTATTTTTCTTCTTATACTTATTATTTTGTAATATAAATTAATCCTATTTTTAACATGTTGTTTAAATTTATTTATGTATTTATTTTATTTTTTTATAATTTATCTTATATATATTAATTTCTAACTTATATATTTATTTATCTTATGTAAATTTCATAGTTTCTGGTGTTGAGATATATATATATTTATTATTTTGTAAGTATATTTTGTTTGTATTTTATTTTACTTCATATATTTATTCCTATTTTAACTTAAAATTTAAATTTAATATATATAAATTCAAACTTACTCATTTATGCACATATACATATATATTCACATATATACAAAATTTAAATTCAAATGATTCAACACATATTTTATTTGAATTTGGAGAAACTCAAATCAATTTACCAATTAATTTCACAATTTTTATTCAAAAATTAAATTAATTATCAATTTTAAATTTAGTTAAAATCCGGGATCGTTACGGATTTGTGTTATGCTTATTTTATATTTGTTTCTGAAGGCCTTATAGCCATTGTGTAGTAGCTTTGACTTTGTATTGGATATGTCAGATTTCCTCTTGAAATGAAATGCATGTCATGCTATTTGACATATCGGTACTCGCACAAAGCAATTACACAGATGGTCGCTCCTCAATAGTCTTATTCTTTGTGCTAGTCGACGACATTACCACGTAGTGTCCTTGGCTAGTGTGAGTATAGAGGTGGGGCGTCATAGTTTGGTATCAGAGCCAAACTTCGGAACAATATAGGATATTATGACAAGGATCATTGTCCTAAGTCTCTCTTAGGAATTGTGCCTTAGGATTTAATTCGAGTCTTAGGACCTGTTCTATCTTATTTCTTTTATGATGCCTTGTTTTATCAATTAAGTTTGTTTGATATTCATTCTGAGAATAACTTTTTTCCTCTTCTTTCTTTATTTCTTAAAGAAGAGAAATGGTTAGACCAAGTCGTCCCAGCACCGGTCAATCCAGTGCTACTCCTCAAGATGGCGTATTCATGTCTGCTCAACAGCTTTTGGATCTTGTGAAGAATGCCCAAGCTGCCGGACCCATTTCAGAGCCTACTCATCCTAAATCCAGGTTTGCACGCTTGTGCGGTGATTATACCAATTTGGGTGGAAGGCCATTCAAGGGTTCCGAAAGCATCATAGAAGTCCAAGCTTAGCTTAGAACATGCGATTACATCTTTTCTCGCATGAATCTTATGGATCTATATCGAGTCCAAGTGGCTTTTAGCATGCTCCAGGAGAGAGCATTAGATTAGTATGAGCTTTTAATTTCGGAAATTGTTGAAGCGGATCTTACTTGGGAGTAATTTCAGGAAAGGTTCGAGTTGAAGTTTGTGCCGGAAGCTGAAAAGGTAACTTTAGCCCGACGCTTTATTGACCTTGTTCAAAGTGAATCTTCTATGACAGATTATGTCGCATCTTTTGAATCCCTCTCTAAATATGGGGTCGAATATATTAATACCCCATTGAAGAAAAATCAGAGGTTTATCCATGGGTTGAATAAGAACCTCAAAAAGCCTTTACTTCTGAAACTAGAAGTTCCTTTCAACCAGCTTGTAGATATCGCTCTTCGACTTGAAGAGGCCGATAAAGAAAGTGATGGTGATGTTGGGGGTGCCAAACAGAACTTCAATAACAACAAGAAGAGGCAACTCGACAGTAAGTTCAAAGGCCCTAATCCCAACAAGAAAGGGAAGCAAGCAACTTCAGTAGCAAAGACTCCTACCTCTAGTCGTGAAGAGTGCTACAATTGTGGTTCTACGGACCACTATGCAAATAAGTGTCTGAAGCCGCTTACTTGCCGCTATTGCAAAAGTTCGGGTCATCCGAAATCTTCATGTCCTAAACTTCAAAGCAAGAAAGAGGGAAAGCTAAATTTTGTGCAAGCCTCTAGTAATACTTCTCTTGGTCAAGGTATTTCTCATTCTGTCCTTGATGGCATTATTATATTTCGTGATCATCCTATTCGAGTTCTTTTTGATACGGGTGCATCTCACTCTTTTATATTAAAAGAACTTGTTGATACTTTGTCTTTAAATGTTATGGGCTTGATGACTTCATTGAGAATTGTGAATCCGGTTGGTGGATCCGCAACACTCGGTTTATTTTGTAAAGGTGTCGAGATTATTTTATGTGATTATGCTTTCCGAGCCGATTTGCATGTTATGCGCTACTTAGGTTTTAGAATGATTTTGGGAATGGATTGGCTTAATCGTTATGAAGCCCACATCCTATGTCCCGAGAGGACTATTCGTCTTCGACATCCCCAACCTGTTAAGCATATTTCTATTGTTCTCAAAGATTTCGATTCCAATTCGGTAGCATCTTTATATTCTCTAAATCCGCATGATGACGATAATGATGATGAGGAAGATGTCATTTCCCTCATTCACGTTGTTTGTGAATTTCCCAACGTCTTTGAGCCCGTTTTAGGATTACCACCTAAGCGAGCATTTGAGTTCAGAATTAATCTAATCCCTGGAGCTCTACCTATCACTCATCCTCCTTATCGTATGTCCAATAAGGAAAATGAGGAGATGCGTAAACAATTATCTGAATTGGAAGCAAAACAGTTTATTCATTCTAGTTCCTCTCCTTGGCGAGCTTCAGCTATCTTTGTGAAGAAATCTGATGGTCCACTTAGGCTTTGCGTTGACTGCATCAAGATTAATGATCTCACCATCAAGAATAAATATCCCTTACCTTGGATTGATGATCTATTCGATCAACTTTGTGGTGCTAGAGTCTTTTCACAATTAGACTTAGCAACCGATTTTCATCAACTTCGAATTGCAGAGGATAGTATTCCTTTGATATCGTTCCGTACTCATTATGGATCTTATGAATGGCTTATTATGCCATTTGGTATAACGAATGCTCCAGCTTATTTCGTTGACCTTATGAACCAAATTTTCAAAGACTTCCTCGATCGATTTGTTCTCATCTTTATTGATGATATTCTTGTTTATTCGAAAACCAAGGAAGAGCATGAAAAACATCTTCGGATTGTGTTGGAAACTCTTAGGAGCAATTAATTGAAAACAAAATTTTCTAAGTTCCATTTTTGGCAATCCCGTGTGAAATATTTAGGACATATTATTTCTGAATACAGAATTTCCATGGATCCTTCAAAGATTGAGGCGATTCAAAATTGGAAGAGACCGGAAAGTGTGACGGAAATTCGTAGCTTTCTTGGATTGGCGGGCTATTACCGTCGGTTCATATAAGACTTTTCTAAAAATTTTGTACCTCTTACTAGTTTGACAAAGAAGGGAATTAAGTACATTTGGTCAGACAAATGTGAAGCTACTTTTCAGAAATTAAAAGAACTCCTTTTCGACGCTCCTATTCTTGTGATTCCCAAAGGGAACCAAGACTTGATTGTTTATACCGATGCTAGTCGTGTTGGTTTGGGAGCTATTCTCATGCAAAGGGAACGTGTTATCGCTTATGCTTCTAGGCAACTAAAGCCTACCGAGACTAGATATGTCACTCATGATTTAGAGCTCGCGGCCATTGTTTTTGCCCTTAGAATTTGGCGTCATTATCTTTTGGGAGAGAAATTTGTTCTCTACACTGATCATAAATCTTTGAAGTATTTGTTCTCTCAAAACGAACTTAATTTGCATCAATAACGTTGGCTCGAATTCCTTGCATCTAATGATCTTGATATTCTCTATACTCCCAGAAAGGGAAATCGTGTTGCCGATGCTCTTAGCCGAAAGCAACAAGCAGTTGTTTCCATGATGATATCTGAATGGAATGATCTCGAGACTTTGTCCACTTATGAGATTTGAGATCGTGAATCCAATTCATGTTCATCTCTTGCTTTATGTAGCCTTGAGGCTCATCCTTCTCTTTTAGACCGCACCTTGAAGCTCAAAAGCAAGATCCCGAATTGTCTCTTCTTAGCCAAATTTATAGGGATAAAAATAAGGTTGATGGTTTGAAAGACTTTAAAATCGATGCTCACGGAGGCATTCAAAAATTTGGTAGACTTATCGTGCCAAATATTAGTGATCTTCGTAAAGACATTTTGGAAGATTCTCATCGTTCTAAATTTACCATTCATCCCGGTAGTAGTAAAATGTATGCGGACATGAAGCGACTTTATTATTGGGATGGAATGAAATCTGATATTGCTAACTTTATTAAGTGTTGCATAACTTGCCAACTCATAAAGGCCGAGCATCAAAGGCCCAGTGGGTTATTGCAACCTTTGGGCATTCCAGTTTGGAAGTGGGATCAAGTCTCCATGGACTTTATTGACGGTTTTCCCCATTCTTGTTCGGGTCATGACAGTCTATGGGGGATTGTGGATAGAATTACAAAATCCACCCATTTTATTCTCGTTCGATCCAATCGGACCGTACCTCTTTTGGCCAAACTCTATGTTAAAGAAATTGTTAAATTGCATGGAGTTCCTACTTCTATTGTTAGTGATCGTGATCCATTATTTACTAGTGGATTTTGGAAGGGTCTTCAAAAAGCTTTGGAAACAAAGCTTAATTTTAGCACCGCTTATCATCCTCAGTCCGATGGACAAACAGAGCGTGTGAATCAAACTCTTGAAGATCTCCTTCGTGCTTGTGTTCTTGATTTTGGTGGAAGTTGGGAAGATCATATTTCTCTTGTTGAGTTTTCTTATAATAATAGCTTCCAATCTAGCATAGGTATGGCACCTTTCGAGGCACTCTACGGAAGGCCATGCCGATCTCCTTCATGTTGGCTTGAAGCCGGTGAGAAGCTATTTTAGGTCCAGATTTTATTCATGATGCCGTAGAAAAGATTGACCTTATTCATCATAGGATGAAAGAAGCTCAAAGTAGACAAAAATTCTATGCCGATAACCAAAGAAGGAATTTAGAATTTTCTATGGGAGATTTGGTATTTATTCGTGTTTCACCTATGAAGGGTGTTGTGCGTTTTAGTCGATCGGGAAAATTAGCACCTCGATATATTGGCCCATTTCCCATCACTGAATGCATTAGTTCCGTAGCTTGTCGCCTTTCATTACCGGCTTAATTTTCTGCTATTCATGACGTATTCCACGTTTCTCAACTACGGAAATGCCTTAGAGATTCTGATTCTATTCTTGAGCCTAGTGTTATTGAAGAAATTGAAGTTTCACCTAATTTGACTTATGAGCAACATCCTATTCATATCATTGCTATGGAGGTTAAACACCTTCGTAATAAAGATGTTCCGCTTGTGAAAGTTCAATGGTCCGCAAATCCTAAAGATTGTTCTTGGGAATCCAGAGAATTCATCGAGCGAACACATCCGGACTTACTCTCTTATGCTCTATAAGGTGAACTTCTCACTTCGAAATTTTCTTTTGTGTTATTATACCTTAGTGTGGTTGTTACTCTTTATTTTCTTCTTAAGTATTGTGAGGACGCAATTTCTTTAAGGAGGGGAGTCTGTAACAACCCGCATATTTTACGATTATATATTTAAATGTTTTATTTAAATATAGCATCGTTAGTTGAATTTGAAGTCCAAAATGTGACTTTTTGTAAACAGTTGAATCCGGACTCGAGACCACTTTCATTGAGTTCAAAACGACATTTACAATTTTTTTGAGTATAAGCATTGATATGTTTGGGGTTGATTAGGATTTTGGTATTTTCATTTGGGCTTTGGGTTGTTTTCTAGCCCACTAACCCAACAAAGTAACCCAAACACTTCTACAAAACACCCCTAACTCCTCTCCTCTTCACTAGTTCCACTCACAATTTCCTAACACTCAAAGCAAAAAAGAAAAATGGGGAAAAGGGGGGGAAATCAAAATTCCTAAGCCCTAGATCTTAGGAAATTCAAGTCCTAGTTCCAAAATCAAAGAGAAGCTTAGGTAAGCATCCTCTTCATCTTCTCCATCTCAATCCCTTTCCAATTTTCATAATTTCCTATAACCTCACTTAGGAAATATTTACATATGATCATAGATTGGAGCTTCTGGACTTGAAGTTGAAGAGAGATTGATCTTTCCTTGTTTTAGAGCTTCTCAATTGTTGTTTTTGAGTTTAAAGGTGAGTTCTTGAACTCACATCTATGTCTATAGCTTTCATTGTTATTAGGTATGAATTCCTAACATCTATTTCATGTTCAATTGCTTTTGAATTGGATTGGTTTGGTGAATTTTCCAATTTTTGGTATTTTGAAGTCAAAATCTATGAAAATCCTATTATGGATGTTTGGACATATTATTTGGAGTGTATTGAAGATCCTAGAGGGCTGGGTTGTCGCTTGGCATAAATCCCTAGCCACCGTCGCTCGTTCGATCGCTTTCGAGTTGAATTGGCCATCAATGGCCTAAGCAAATTTTGCCCTGAGCTTCAGCTCAAACGTCTAGTAAAATGCTCAGACGTTTGAGGCAAAGGAATAAAAATTCCAAACCTACGGCTCAGACATTTGAGTGATCTGGAAAAATTCCAGACCTTCAGCTCAGACGTTTGGGAGAACCACCAGATGTCCGGCGTTGTTAAAATCAGCCAATTTGCCTGTTTTTATGCAAATTTCCAATTTTAATCGATTTTTGTTGATCCGGTTGGTTGTTGTCATTTATTATCGACTTTGATGACTTCTTTTATGGATTTTTGGGAATATCCAGATGATGGATTTGATATCGATTTTCATGGTTTTAATTCACGTCGTCGTATATGAATTTTTGGTGATATATTGTTTTTACAATCGTTTCGGTGTTTTGTCACTTTAAAATACAAAGGTTTCTATACTAGTAGTAAATACTCAAACTCTTTCACATAAATGATTTCAACATCACTTTTAATACAAAGCTCGTTTTTAAATCCATTTTCCAATCTATTAGTATACTCAAACCTTTATCTCATTCGTATGAGAAATCTAATTAAATGACTTAGCAAAAAAAGTGGTATGAAACGCTTGCGTTTACTTCGTCGGTTAATTCTTGGACTTGTTTGATTGAACTCTCGTGAAAATTTTCGAGTGGAAATCTACAATCTGTTCGTAGATATTTTAGTTAAGCTAGTGGTTATGGGACATGAAGCTAAACTCATTTATTTACCAGCTTGGTGTAATTTACACTTATCGATCAATGATGATCATTTTGTGATTTAGACTAGCGATGTGCGATGTCTCTTTGTTTGCGTGGGGGACTAAACCCCATTTGTGGAGTTTCGGCTCAAATTGGTGGGGTAGCGACCCATGGTCTTCGGGCCGTTTGTGGAGCTTCGGCTCAAATTTGATGGGTTAGCGACCATGGAATAACGTTTCGTTTGTGATACACGTATTGGTGAGTTTTCATGCTCCCGTCTGTGATAGGCCTCCCCCTTTGTGTTTTCTGGATTTCTAATTATTGGTTTCTAGAATTTGTGTTTCACCAATTTTTGTGATTTTCATTGATTTGTTTTGTAAATATTTGAGGTTGGTAAATAAGCTAAAGAATATGATATTCTTTTTGGATATTTGAGGAGATTTGAGATGTTATATGATTTTCATTGATTATCAAATATATACTTGTCACGGTATGACATTATTGTTATCATATATTTTTGTCATATCTCTTATCCTATCTCATCTTGTATGATATTTATAGCTAGACTGATCCGTTTATTATTTTTCTTCTTAAATAATACTCGGGTCAGACCGAGGTGTTTCAGGTGTTTCCACTTGACTCCATAGCAGGGACTATCTTCTGACTTTTGGCTAACTACTTTAGCTCAGTAGTTTTTTGGTTTTTATACATTCGAGATAGAGACTCCTTGATGTATACATATTCTTTTGTCTAGCACTTGTAACTATTCTTTTATGATGTAGTGGATCTTGTATGACCACTACTTTGATGTTCGCTTCTATGTGTTATATTCATATCTGTTTCCATCTTAGTGATATGAATATCTGTGATTGATTTGTGTTATGCTTATTTTATATTTGTTTCTGAAGGCCTCATAGCCACTGTGTAGTAGCTTTGAGTTTGTATTGGATATGTCAGATTTCCTCTTGAAATGAAATGCATGTCATACTATCTGACATATCGGTACTCGCACAAAGCAATTACACAGATGGTCGCTCCTCAACAGCCTTATTCTTCGTGCGAGTCGACGGCATTACCCCGTAGTGTCCTTGGCTAGTGAGAGTAAAGAGATGGGACGTCACAAAAATCAATAGTCTCGAATATATCATATCATTCTTATATAAATTCCATTATATATAAGGTTATCGCTTTTCAGATAGAATACTTTTCAAAATCAATAGTTTTCGAAATAACTTCATACTTATACAAACTAGTTTCATATAAGAATCGAAAACTTTCAGATCAAATATTTATATAATGTCAAAGGTCTTCGAAATCAATCCATTTTCAAATATCAATTCATTTTTAAATCCATATACGATCTCAACAATCATTTCCCTTTCAAATCGAATATCATTCAAAATTCAAAATTTTCAAAATTTCTAATCAACTTTTTTCACAACTTCAGTTTTATGTTTATATCAAATTCGTAAAAAATCAAATTTCTTTCTGATCAAATACTTTTCAAAATCTTTTTTTCATAAACATTTACTAGGTTCAAATTATTTCTTGAAATAAATTCCATTATAAACCTTTCAAAACTATTTTTCATATTTATGAAAAGTTGGAACTGCTTAAGAAAAATCAATTTGCAAAAAATAAGATTTTATAAATATTTACTACGTTCAAAACATTTCTTAAAACTCTTTTCATTTAAGAACATTTCAAACTAAATTTCATACTTGTATAATTCAAAATAAGCTTATACAATTTGCTTAAAATATTTAGCTTTTTAAAACTTGTTCAACTTCCATTAGTTTTTATTTTAAAATTTTCAAAACTAAACTTTATATACTTTCCTTAATTTCTTAGCTTTGAAAATTAATTCTCAATTTGGAAGTGTTCAACTATTCAGAATAGTCATAAAAGTCAAATTCCAATTCAAAATTGGAAATCGGCAATCAATCATCTCAACAAGATGCATAATCAATCAATCCTAATGCATAGGATATGTGTTCATAATATAATTCAATCCAAAATTCGAGAACTGAACACCGGTTTTTTTTCAAATCATTTGAAATATGTACATATTTCTTTCGAATATCAAATCATACTTCAGAGATTTGAATCAAATCAATTTCATTAAACAATCGAGTAGCAAAGCTACTTAAAGTAGCCTCCCCCACTTTGAAACTTGAAAATGAATGTCGATGATATTACAGTCATCACCAAAATTTATTTTCCAGTGACAGAAGTGAGTTCCGGACTTCATTTCTTTTAAATCTTTTGAAAATCCCTTTTCGAAATCACTTTGAAATCATGTATAATAGCTCTATTCGAAAAATAATTTCAAATTATGTTATTATATATTTTCAAAATCTTAAAACCAATTTTAAAAAAAAACCGGAATCCAAACTCTCAAATTTTCAGTTTGAATAACTTTTTGTTTGTTTATTAACCATGTTTAGATAAACCATATTTCATATATCACTTTCAAATGGTATCCATTACTCTTTAAAATGATACATGGGAATATTCAAATATATATTCACTTCAAAATCCATGTTAAACATGCAGTTTCTCAATTGGTTAAATATTTTTCAAAAACCAAAATTTTCCAACCAGTCAAATGCTCAAATCAACAGCCAATAGTCGATGCTCATAAACTGGCCGAGCACGACTCATCAATCAATAAGCGATAATATGCACATCCATAATAATCGAACAATCAATCAACAAAGAGATAACATCCAATCATCATCAACAGTCACAATTGATTTTATTAGTTTATAAAATTCATTCTTTTATATTCTATATAAAATCCAAGTTAAAATCATTTCATTTATTAATATCAAAATATTTTTATATCACTAACAAATACGCTCTCTCTTATACGTATATACACTCAATGAGCTTATTCTACAGGTTTAGGTATACGCTAAACCAAAGCTCTGATACCAACTGTAACGAGCCGGAATTTTTGACCCTCGATAATCGACATAAATATGTTCACTGTATAGAATGCCGAGCAATCGAGTGCCGGAAATACCAGATCATTAGCGGTTAAGAAGAAAAAGACAGAAGAAGAAACAGAAACAACAACATAGAATCTTGTAATCACAGCGGAACAAAATATAATATATAACAATAGTTCTTTATACAAAGAAAATTGTAATTGTCAATATATATATAATCATCAGAGTACACCAATCAATATATCAAGATGGGCAGTTATTATAACTTGTCCTCATCAGTGTTGACTATACAGTCTACACACACAGTGAAATATAATCAAGTACGTGATATACATCTGAAATCCTCCAGCTCGTCTCCTGAGCTCCAAAGCACTCTAACCTGAATCTGTAATACTAGGTCTGACCCGAGCATTATAATAAAATAAAACCCGAGTCAGTCGAGAAAACCAGCGTGAGAAAACATACTCCATGTGAATTATTACTATTTTTAAAATCCTTTGCAAATAAGGTATCTTGTAAGACCACGTCACATATAAACACGACGGGTCTCGGTCTCATCGAATCCAAAACGATAATTTTTTTAAAGGAAAGTTGTTTAAAATAAACAATTCTACAATCAGGTTGTCAATATTCACATATGGAAATCCATTCCATATGTTTACTTTATCATGACCAGTCCATCGAAATTAATTCGCTTGTAATCATCACATTTTTGAAAATTCAAAATAGTGATCAGTGCAAGTCAATTTACTTCCAATAAAACATGTCAACGTTTTATTCCAACTAATTTAATTTGTTTGGCTACTTAATGGCACCGAAAAAAGGTAATTGAAATCAATATTCAAAAGAGAAATCAGTCAAAACATGGATCATTAACTCAACCAATGGTTAATAGTCAATATTAAATCAATTTACAAACCAGACTGGACCGGTTTCAATTCACTTAGTCGAGTTATATTTATAAATCCAGATTATTATCAATTGAATAAATAATTACTCTTAGTTAATTTTCAATTAAACAATTCATTTTGAATTTAATTTATCAATTAACATATAATTAAAAATGAAGAAATTTATTATTTGTTCACTTCAATTATTATAAATCATTAAATTTTAACATTTCGAAGCGATTGCCAATATTAGTTCAGATAAGAATATGCTGCGATTGGGTCTTGACACAACAAACTACACGTCGATTGAATTTAAAATCGAAGAGGAATGTTGTTTTAAACATTTAAAGGTTATTAAATAAATTAAATAAAATAGTCGATTTAGTTCCCTTTTTAAACAAACCCAGCCCACTTCCCTTCCACCCGGCCCAACCCAAACTAACCCAAACCCAACTCCCTTTCTTTCTTCTTCCTCCAGTTTCTTTCTTCCCCTCTCTTCTTTAAATCGAATACAGGGAAAACATGCATGATCGTGTGCACGTACACACCTACCTCCGGCCCAAATACGCGCCGCCGACCACCTATGCATGTCGCCATCGACCTCCGCAACTCATCCAACCACCTGGAACCCACGGCAAAATCCTCATTCGAAAATTCAAACCCAAACTTGAAAACCTGGACGAAGCCATCCCCCTTCAAACACCTCGTCTGGCCACCATACTTGACCATCCACCATCAAACTTTGCCATAAGATTCGCCACAACCCCCTCTTCCTTTTCCCCCACATGCGCATGGCTATTTCCTCCCCTCGGCATCACCACACCTCACAAATCCAAGACCCAAAAACATCTACCCTAAACCCTACTTCGATCTCGACTGGCCCAACCTCTCAATTAAAAATTACCGCACTATTTTTCTCGAATGCTCCATCAACCCATCCCCTTCCACGTTGAAGGTCATTGCTTGAATTCGCCTATGTCACCGTGTTTTGGTGTTACGTCCAAATATGATCGTTCCCAAAATCCTACCTCCACACCACTCTAAAAATTCCCAAAACTATCGTAAAAATCATATTTTTCTCCAACGATCAACACCATATCATTCATTGATTTAATTGCGATGTTTGGATCTCGACCATAACCGATCTACTTACTGTAAACGGTAGTTTTCTACCTCCAAGCATCATGGATTTTAATGAAAAACTTAAAATGTTTTCTATTTAAAAACAAACAACTTTGGTTTTGATATCAAGTTTTAAAACTGCAAGGATTTTGAGGTATAGATTTTTAAAGTTGGAAGCTTACTATTTTATCAATAGAACATGAACAGAGAAGCTTTTTCCTGGAATAAGTACAGGGTTTGAGTGCACTACCCGATCTAATACACATATACAAGGGCATGTATACATATCAAAACATGCATAATTGTCACAGATCAAAGATTCATCAATATCACAGTCACATATAAAAATATAAGCAATGTCCAGTAAGCAAAATAAGTGTTTACTCACAGTCTACAACCAAATGAACACACTGTTGTAAATCTTCTCCAAGCCTCAGCATTTAACTATTTTGTTTTAATGGCAGGTTCTTTCTTTCTTTCTTTCTTTTGCCATACATGAGCATGAACAAGTATGGCTCTCTCTCTCTCTCTCTCTCTATATATATATATATATATATATATATATATAGAAGGAGGGGACAACGAACATTATAGGGTGGCTGAAACATCAAATAGGGTGGCCGAGATCTTTGCACAAGCTTCACATTTCATTTTTATTTTATTTTCTTTCAATCTTGGCTGATTTGATTTTTGGGTGATTTGATATTTTATGGTTGATTTGATTTTTTTATAAGCTTGATTTGAAATATTGTGTGCTTGATTTGAAGTTTTTCATCATGAAGCTTCCTATGTATATATACATATATAGATATATGCATTCTTATATACATACTTTTGTCATAAACATATTTACATATACCTTTAGATATATACACATTTACATATGCACTATTTTATATAAATGTACATACATACATACATACATACATATATATATATACTTATATGTGTTTTAGTCATCATAAGTTTGAAATTTGCATCATGAAGCTTTGCATATATACATATAAATATTTTATCAAAAATTTGAAATGGTGAAGTTTTCATACATATATATATTTTATCATATTTAGAAATTAACGTTCTGAAAATTCAGTATAGCTTTCAAAATTTATACATTCAGATATTCACAATATCAGAAAATTTTAGTTATTCGACATATAAAAATTAATATTTCAATATTAAAATTAGTTAATTATTCAAATAACAGATGCTAAAAATCCGAGTCATTACAACTATGGAATGACTTACTCGATAATTTTCTGTTGGTTAATTTATCAAACATAAATATCGATGTGACAAAATTACACAGTTCTCTTGACTTAAGAATATTGTTGATCTTCAATCTAGAAGCTCCACTTTTATTATTGTTAAATCATGGCACGACGTCCATTGAACGACTATATTTGGATCTAGTAGGAGCATTGGAAGCGAGACACTATTCAAGAGAGGGTTTGTCTCCTCGGTTATATGAGGTAAGTACCATGATCACTTAAAGTTAACTCAAAGCCAAAGTCTCTAGTCAGAGCAGTATGGTTAATAATAGAACCTTCATTCTATGGTTTCAATGACAACAACTGTACAATCACATATATTATATATCGTATCAATATTATAGGTATACACTATAAGAGATCGTCATGCTCAAAGATATCATTACTCGAAGACAAATAAAGATTTATGGACCATGTTATGATTAGTAATGTTATACTAGTGTATTAAGAGTTTTAGATAAACATTGTAAGTTCTCCTTGAGTATATATGCACACATGAATTCATATACATAAAATTAGCACTAAAAACATTCAAAATTGGCTTTAAAAACTTACATAATTTGAAAATGCCATCCATAGACGTTTGTGGAAAATCCACAAACGTTTGTGAACTGTTTCGGGAATTTAATTTATAAAGCCACAGACGTCTGTAGTTTTTCCACAGACGTCTGTATCTGTCAACTACTATAATCTGGAAGGATGTTTCGTTTCATATTGAATAGTATCATCTTTTCTTTAAAGGTTGTAGCCATTAAATCGAATAGACTTTATCTAACAATAACAACTCCTCATCTGCATCTCTTTAATCCTATAAACACTTCAATGATTGAGATATACAAATAGACAATGAACTATTCTCTTGATTTCTTATTATTCTCTATTTACATATTTGTGCAACTCTTGCTTACATATTCTCAATCTATCATACCCAAAATATACTTTTGGTTAAACCACTTCCTACAACTCAAAGCATTCACATTCACATACTCAAAGGAGATTATATGAAGATTTGTACTATTAGTCAAAATATGTGTTATTTGGAACACAAGTTTATCAAAGAAATACTTTTGTATTAGCATATTCTTCCGGACGAAGTGAGGGTTATTTGGTTAAAGGAAATACCGAAGGGAGCTTCGGGACTGGACGTAGGACGGGAGGTCCGAACCAGTATAAAATCGACCGTGTTATCTACTATTTTATTTTTGCTGCATTTACATTATTTATTACTGTTGGCCATCTTCGATCCTATGCATAGTGACTAACAAGTGGTATCAAAGCCTGGTGTTCTACCGATCGTAACAACATCTAAGAACAATGGCTAGAACAAGATCCAGTTGAGACAGTGTCAGCAAAAAAGAGAGCAATGCTATTGCTGAAGCAACTACAAACTACAATAAGGTACTTTATGATTCATATGATCAATTATCTAGTAATTATGATAAATTATGTGTTAATTTTGACAAAGTATCAAAACTTAATTTTATCATGTTAGACAAAATGAAAGCTTATAAAATCATGATTGCAAAACTAGAAAATGAAAAACAGAGTTTAGAAAATGAAAATTCTAAATTGAAAAATAATGTTTTGATACTCAATGGTTTTTTAAATGAAAAAGATTTAGAAGTTGCTAACTTAAGTAATCAAAATGATATACTGCAAATTTCTTTAAATGATTCAGTTACTTAAATTTCATCTCTTGTAAAAGAGAACCGCGCTTTAAAAGATGAGTATTTTGAGTTAGTTAACGAAATTGGTACTTTAAATAATAGCAATGAGTCTTTTAAAAAAGAAAAGTGTGACTATAAAATTAATTTTGATGAGCTTAATGAAAAAGTCGCAAAATTTAACAAAGGTCAAAATAGCTTAAATTGAATTTTATCAAATTCTAGACCTTTGAATAATAAAAATGGTTTAGGATATAATAAAGCTAATTGTAGTCATGCTAAATACGCTTTCATGTATAATAAAAATGTCAATGTTAGTACTAGATACCAAGTAAATCTAAATCCGCTTTTTACATAAATTCAAGTATTTCTATAAGCGGTAATGTTTCTAATATCTCTAAAAATAAAAAACCATTAGCAGGAAACATGAAAAAAAAAAATTAATAATTTGGGATCCTGTTAATTGGAAGAATAGAGAAAATTATATTAATGATTATTTTGATGAAGTAATTAATAATGACAATTATATTTTCAAAGGTTTTACCAAATCCACTTAGGTATGGTTACCTTCGACCTAGCCCCTTAGACCATAACATAGGAAGAGGGTACCGAAATATAGAATTTTTTTTTTGTAGGTATCCAAAAAGGATAAAAGGATGAGATAGATTTCGAATAACAAATGTTCCGTACATACGATGGAGAATGAGCATTTATAGATCATGGAACTACAGCAAATTCGATATAACTAACTCAAATTTTTTTATGAATAGTCTGGGTAGGTATTTTTATTAGAGTATCAAAAATGAATATTTTTGAAATAAATAAATTAGGTACTCTTTTTATATAATATAAGTTGATTTCAAAGGTGCTAGAAATATAGTGTGAAAAACTATTTCAAGGAAAATAAATTTATTTTTTGAAGGTAATAAATATTTTAAGAAAGGTACAACTATGCTTAATATTATTTGAATCATTTTTTTACCTAACATTAGCCAATATTATGTATATTTTGTTAAGCTACTTTTTTGAAAATTGGCTAATAATTATAGATTTTAAACCTTTTTGTTGACGACAAAGGGGGAGAAAATTGGGCATGTTGATAGGGGGAGTATATAATCAATTCAATACACAATTATGTTATTTGTGTTTATGTGTGATCTGTCTATGTGTTATGCATATTTATCTATCTCGTTTACTATGACCATATGTTTAGGTTTTCTCTTATTTTATTTTTTCGATAATGACAAAGGGGGAGATATATACGCATAAACATAAGGGGAGATTAAATTAGGAAGGATTTGAACCCGTGACCTCAAGGTTATGAGCCTTATGAGCTACCAAACTGCTCTACTCCGTGCTAAAGAACTAGGAACTAATGGGTTAAGAAAGATTGGATATGCCCTCTACCATATCTATACAAATAGAATAGTCTATTTATACAAAATGGTAAGAGGGCCTCCTTATGATCTATGATCATAGAGATCCGTACAAACCAAAAATGAGAATTTTATCCTTACCAAGTGGATCTATACAGGACTAGCGATTATATAGTTGTCATCATCAAAAAAGGGGAGAATGTTAGAACCTCCATTCTATGGTTTCAATGACAACAACTATACAATCATATATACTATATATCGTATCAAGATTATAGGTATACACTACAAGAGATCGTCATGCTCGAAGATATCAAGACTCGAAGACAAACAAAGATTTATGGACCATGCTATGATTAGTAAGGTTATACTAGTGTATTAAGAGTCTTAGATAAACATTGTAAGTTCTTCTTGAGTATATATGCACACACGAATTCATATACATAAAATTAGCACTAAAAACATTCAAAAAGTGGCATTAAAACTTTCATAACCTAAAAAATGCCATCAACAAACGTTTGTGGAAAATCCATAGACGTTTGTGAATTGTTTCGAGAATTTAATTTCTGAAGCCACAGACGTTTACGGTTTTCCCACAAACGTCTGTCATCTGTCAACTGCTATAATCTGAAAGGATGCTTCATTTCATATTGGTATCATCTTTTCTTCAAAGGTTACAGCCATTAAATCAAATAGACTTTATCAAACAGTAATAACTCCTCATCTGCATCTCTTTAATCCTATAAATACTTCAATGATTGAGATATACAAATAGACAATGAACTATTCTCTTGATTTCTTATTATTCTCTATTTACATATTTGTGCAACTCTTGCTTACATATTTTCAATCTATCATAACCAAAATATAATTTTGGTTAAACCACTTCCTACAACTCAAAGCATTCGCATTCACATACTCAAAGGAGATCATAGGAAGATTTGTACTGTTAGTAAAAATCTGTGTTATTTGGAACACAAGATTGTCAGAGAAATACTTTTGTATTAGCCTATTCCTCCGGCTGAAGTGAGGGTTATTTGGTTAAAGGAAATACCAAAGGGGAGCTTCTGGATTGGACGTAGGACGGAAGGTCTGAATCCGTATTAATCGAACGTGTTATCTACTATTTTATTTTCGTTGTATTTACATTGTTTATTACTGTTGGCCATCTTCGATCTTGTGCATAGTGACTAACAAATAATAATTGTTATTATTGAATCAAGGACTTTGTGTTTGGACTATAGAGTTGAATATGGACGGTATTGAAATTTTGACCATTACCAAATTGCCTAGTCCAAAGTGATATAGTTTTGATAAAGAGAATTAATGGAAATAATTCTCACTACCGGATAACGCTTAATAAAGTAAAATTGGATTTTACCGAAACCAAGTAAGAGATAAATTCGACCATAATGTCACACCACTTGCTAAGTGATATGTGAATGTTAGTATTTGAATTATTCAATATTAGTCGCTGATCGAATTTACACTTAAGAGTCACACAACCGAAACGTTGAATAATCCTTTTACCACCTGATTTAATTGATTTATAAATTGTCATAAATTAATTAAATTAATTAATATTTATGAAATACTAATTATAAAAATTTATTTGATGTACATTGAACAATATTAAATAGTATGTTTATAATAGTTATAAATATACCGATCGATATACGATATCGGTACGTGTTTAGATTTAAAATTGCACTGAATATTATTCATACTTGGACTAGATTTAAGGCCTATATGGGCATGTTATTTTCGTCTATAGAAGGGTGTTTAGGCCAGCCATATGATGACAAAAAGTAAGGAGTTTGATTGATTAAAAGAGTGGAAATAGTAAGAGTGAAATATTAGGACGAGACCTAATTTTCACTCTCTTGACTTCCTATTTATATGTCACCTCTTTACATCATTTCTTTTACACTTTTGCTCTCCCCTCCGATATTTTTGGTCAGCAGCCATCCTCAATAAACTCCAAAAATCCAAGTACAAAATTACATCAAAACTCTTCAATTTGATCGTTGGTGGTAATGTAGTTCGGGAGCTGGCGACTTCTGATTTATGAACAGATTCAAGGGGATCGATTCAACGTTTTAACGTGTACGCAATGGCTTTGGTGAAAGATATTTCTCTATTTTTTTATATCATATTTATATATTACTATTTATATAATAGGATGTTAGATTATATTACTAATCTTGTTTATCAAAATGCTGTCACAAATTGGTTGGTTGTGTATATTATTATATTTATTTATATATAGTTAAAAACAATTATTTTGTATGCTTGCCTACTAGATGTTCACGACTTGCAAATAAAAAAAGGAATTTTTTATATATTTAAATAATATTATTAAATGAATTAATCAAAATCCATATTTAAAAAAATTTATATACCATATGTTTTAAATTTAAACTTTTTTCATGTGAAATATACATTCACCAGTAAATAATTTTTTTATTTGAATAAATATATTTAAAACTTTATATATATATATATACACATACATATATATATATATTGATATATGTATGTAATTATAATTGTTATAGTTACACATTTATCTTAAATTTGTTTAAGATGAATTATATTAAATTTCCAAATTAATTTATATATTTAATTAAATTATTTAATTAATGATTGAATTTATTAAATATAATTAATTAAAAGTTAGTTAATTAAGATGCATACATGTATTAAAATGTATATATAAACAAACTATAACTATTATAATTAATTATATCTTAAATGGTTTAGAATGAATAATATAAGATTTCTAAATTTTTATACAATATAAATTAAATTAATTAAATATGATTCAATTAATAAAACTAAAGTTAATTAAATATTATTCTATTAATATAAATTAAAATTAATTAAATATGATTCAATTAATAAGATACATACATATATTATATAAATTAATTAAATTATAAAAGTTATAAATAAATTTAGACTTATAATTGTACATGTATGAACATAAGCGAAACTGAAATAAACCTAAAACAGAAATTTGGAATAAATACACATATGGTATTTATACCGTGATTTCAGATGTGTCGGATACGTGGATCACAAGGATTTTTCATAAGAAATGCATTATTTTTTAAATCGATATCACTTAATATACACACATATAGACACATTAAAGATTATAAATCATTTATATATTAATAGATTACCAGCACATTAAAGACACATACAGACACACTCAATAAGTTGTCATTTACCATTTATATATTAATAGATTACCAGCATACTCTTTGGTGGTTGTCAAGATTATAAATTATTTTATGTGTATAGTACAATGTAAAACATGTATTTATTGTTTTATTAAGTTAATAGTTTATATTATATGTATTTAATGCGTATTAATAGCTCAAACTATTTATTATCGTCATATTGTTAATTTTGCATACTTTATAATCACTGAGATTGAAAATATATTAAACCGATTCTTTTAATTTATTTTTCTTGATTTATTGATTGTCAGCGGATATGATAATTATCCGATATCTATCTGTATCCGTGAATACAAATGTTCAATATCTATAAATGATTTCGGATACGGATGCGAATACGGCTACGAAACTGTCCGCGTTTAAGAAGGGTACCCAGCAAAAGTTCTATAAATATTTCAGTATCCGTGGATTGTTCTTATCGAAACGGAGTCTTGTTTCTTTTTAAGAAGGGTACCCAGCAAAAGTTCAATCGAGCACCAAAACTATTGTTGATGCTGCTGTCTTTATTTACAGCTAAGCCAAACATTAATTTTATATTTTGTTCTTATCACTGACTCAATTATTACAAGCAAGCATTAACTTTCGTAATTAAATACATGTTCATACATTTGAGTGAATCAAATGAATCATCTTTAACAGATTATAATTATATTTTCAATGAAAAGATTTCAACTCCTATACAAAATTTTCTTCCTCGTTTAGCTCAAATTGTTACGATTTAGCATGTATTCTATGAACACATGTTTACCACTATTCAAATACTAAATTCGAGGAAAAAGAAGAGAGTGGTAGAAAACTGACGTAGATAATGGAATCTCCTCATAGCCCTGAAGCTGAAATTGGGCACATAGTTGAAGATTTATGGGATATTCAAGAACCACAACTGAGTCCTTCTGAAAAACTCAATTCTTGTTTTGAAAATATTCCTGTTTCTTCTTTTCCTCCTCCTCCTAATCAAGGTAACCACTTTCCCAAATTTTAGTATTATCTTCTTGATTTTCTGTGGAACAAGTTTGCATTTGGATTGATTTAGTGCTTTCAATTTGATATTCATGTCTTGTGACAAGGAGAATAAGTGGCTAATTGCATACTTGTTAATTCCCAAACTAGAAACATGAATAAAAATCTGTTTTTTAAACTACTAACTTAATTTCAGATATGAAGTTTAGGTTAAACACCTAAGCAGAAACTTGTTTTACGATGTGAGTATTTGGTGTTATTACCTAACTGCAAACCAGATTTATAATGTGATATTTATGTTTCATTACCTAATGCAGACTTGATGTACGTGAAATTGAGATTTTATCATCCAAGTAGAAACTTGATTTATGATGCGAAGCTTGGCCTTTATTACCTTGGTAGGAACTTGATTTATGACGGGAAGTTTAGTTTAAATTAACTAAGTAGAAACTTCATTTATGATGTTTTATTTTGTATTAGCCGTGTAGAAACTTGATTTGTGAAGTGTAGTTGCGTTAGCCAAGTAGAAACCTGATTTATGATGTGAAAGTTTACTTTTTACTACCTACATAACAACTTGGTTTATGGTGTTAGGTTTAACTTTTATTACCTATGTAGAAACTTAATTTATGATATGAAGACTAGTGTTTAATATCTACCTATAGACTTTATCATGTGTAATGCCTAAGCTTAATATCCGAAAAACCCACTGATCTTTGGGCTTTGAGAAAACAATGGAATACTTTGCTTTATTATGTCATATACCTCTTGTTGCATAACTACAGTAAAACTATAAGTTTTTTAAATTAATTTTGTATGCTGTCTTAATTAGGGGCCGTTTTCTATTTCCACATATATTTTTAGACACCAAATTATTTGCAACGAAGCCAGAAAAAATGTCATCCATGTTTTCACTCTCTCCTTTTCTCTCTGCTTTAAGAAAAAATATAAAATCCATTTTTCCATCTCTTTCGCTTCAAAATAAATTTCTCTAAAATAAAATCATCTTTCAAATAGAAATCATGGGCAGTGATTACTGCAAATTTCCAAATCATTCAATCTTAAGTGCACAAGTTTGAAGGATCATTGTGTTAACCTTGAACGGCGGACGACAATTATCGATTGCACCATAATCGTGTCAAATTTCATTTTCAAGGCAGCAGTCTTGTCCGCGACACAATTCCCATTACTTTCTTTTTCCATCGTTCCTATTCATCAACTCCAACAAATTGAAAGCGAAATTAAATTCATCTTTCATGAGGATTAAACTATTTGGGTTTTGAGGCAAAGATTGGACTATTATGATAATTAATGCATTTGGAGAAGAAAAGAAAAGATTGAGTTGGGTTGAATATGGGATTTTCAAAACATTAAAGTAAGAAATATAGTGAATTAACGCTAATTGTACATTCCAAAAGTTCATTCTGCTTTTTTATTTGAATCATTTTAGAGTTTTGACAATAACCTCATTTTGTTGAAAAGTTTGAAAATGTAAAGTGATTTAAAAACTGACTTTGGTTGGTGATATATGTTAGCCATATTGACATAAATTTGAATATGCTATGATGATAATTTTCTTTTGTAAAATATAAATTCATGATAAAAATAATTACTTTTGTGTAACGATCTCTTTTTTCTACCGTCATAAGTAATTAAGAAAACGGTTTCGTTATATAAGTTGAATAGAGATTGATATAGAATATACGTTCTATGAACTTCTATTTGTCTAACTATAGACTTTCATTTACGCAAATGTTGGATATTAAAGTTTCATTAATTTCTATATAAATCATTAATTCAAAATTTATGCATTTAATGAAAGTTAATAGCATGAGACTGTTATAATTAATGTTATCATGAAAAATAAATTCGGTATGTAAAGAAATAAATGTTTTCCGAATAAGTGTATAAATCACATGGTATTAATTCCCGTTGAGAAGTCTGACCATTAGCATTTATTGTCACACATATGGATATTTTAGCTTAGAACAATGTGTTTTATTTATTCCAAAACTTTTGGTAATCTGAATAAATGATTTAGTCATTTATTATTTTATAGTCAACATCGAGGAAAAAGAAGCTTTTGTAAGGAATAAACCCTTTTCTTTTGATATTTTATATAAGAAGATGATAATATAAATAAAATATTTGATTTATTCTTAAATTTTGTGGTCAAATCATTATATTATGAAGTTTTATAATTTTAATAATTAAGACTGTTTAAATTTTGTCCTTCCACTTCTAGGAATTAGAACAACATTTATAGATCATAAAGACATGTAAACATAACATTATCAATTTAACAAATGACTTGCATTCATTATTGTTTTTCCAATAACAAATTTTAAGTATTAAAATGGACATACTTGTAAATGAATTTATATGAATTATTTTTAATAAAGCGTGCTGCTATTGGCACCCAAAAATTGCTTTCAGCCACCAAGAAATTTTTAGTAGATATCATTTTTTTATATGCTACTTAACACCAAATTTATTTTTTTCATTTGGTCTCAAACAACCGTGCTTCTTTGATTTCCAACGGTTGTCCATAGCCGTATAATGATAAACAACCGTGTGTCTTTAATTTTTGACAGTCGTTCAGTACCGTGCGGTAATAAATAGCCAAACAATATTTGGGTGCTTATTTGATAAAACAAAATAATGTATGGTATTAGTAAGCATATAAACAGAGTTTGTACAATGGTCATTAGTTATGAGAGCCAAAAGTAATTTTCTAGGCGCCTATAGTAATATACTTTAATATATTTAAGAGTTGAAAAAAAAATGACAATCATCTATTTATTATATGAAGTTATCTTATAAGTTGAGCTTTACTTGCGAACATGCAAATGAGTAAATAACATAGAAGCATATGATAGAAATATTGATTTTCTTTAATTGTTTTTATTAAGAATTTTATGAGCATTAAAAGCATGATATTTGAATTGTTAAATCATATAATTGATTTATGACTAATTTATGGAAGTAAATTAAGAGTATTTAATGCTTCTTTAATATTTGAATGAAAAGTGAATTCGAATGACAAATCATTATAATAAATGAAACTAACGAGAGACTTTATGTTTGTTGATTTATAGAGTTGGATTTATTATTATATTATGAAAAGAATATAAATCTAATGATTTTTAAATATAAAGATTACGAGTTTTTATAATATGAAAATTATCACAAGTCTATTTTGAAAAATGATTATTATGGATTTTAATGTTAAAGTTGAGAGGATAATAAAAGGATATTTATGTATAAAGTTGCAAAAGATATGCTAAATATATAAAGATTTTATATAAAGGCAATTATGAGAAAGAAGAAATTATGAATATTCAATTCATATATTGGTTATGGAAATTTTCATCCAAAAGAAGAGAGAATGCTATCATCTCAAAGCCACTAGTATATTTTAGAATTTGATTACTATTCACTAAACTCATCCATGTTTGTTATGCATATATGTACTCGACGATACAATTTAAAATGAAATATATTCAAAACGATTTGAAACACTCACTTTGTTGACATGAATGAATATATTGAAAGTGAATAAATAATGGAAAAAATTATGTATTAGAATATAGTGATGGTACAGTGTACTCAAAACTTGTATAGTAGCAAATTATATGATGAGTTTGTCTTTGAAATAAAATAAAATGATGGATATTGAAAATAAAGTGAGTCATGTTTGTGAAAGGTATTTGTAAATTAAAGCGAATAAGTAATTGTTTGGGTATTCCATAAAGTATTTCGAATTGAAATATTACTACTTGTAAATAGTCATATTCATATTATTTCTAAATATTAAAAATAGTTACTTTGGTCCATGTATGAGCCTAAGAAAAATTTCATATTAGAAAAATATTTATTTGGATTACCAATATAAGGACTATAAATATGAGAAAAATATTTAATTTTAAATGCATGTAAGACTGAAATTTTAATTATAAGTATTGAAAATATTTGTGTTGAATATATTTAGACAAGAAGATTTATATGTTGTAGCTTGATATGTTTTTTTCTCTTTATATGAATTTGGTTATGAGACCAAATGTTTGACATGTGATATATTACAAGTGCATACTCTATGAGTTTATGTATGCATATAGAAGTATGGCATGAGTTGAATCGATCATTGTGTTAATTCATGTCGATTTTATTTGGTCATTGTTTTTACGTGTATTGTGTTGATTTTTGTTTGTATGTATGAAAATACAAAACATGTTAAAATAATATTGAATGTAACTGATAATATAAAATTGAATATGCTAATCTTTCCAAGTTAGATTGTACGTGGGGAAAATTAATTTGTTAGGTTGTTTCATACTCCACATGGTTCCTCATGAAAACTAAAAAGAACTATTTTTGGATTATGAAATG